>CM070713.1:2270344-5262628 GCA_036346275.1 Otatea glauca
CGTCGAGGTGGAGGCGGGTGGCGGCGATTATCGGAGAAGCGCCACGGTGGCGCGAGCGGCCACGGGAACCTTTCGTCGGCTCATCCTAAATCTGGTGAGTTTGTGGGATTTTTCTTTACGCTTCTTTCTTCTTCGCTCTTAGCGTCGGACTGATCGGTCGTTTTGTATCCTCTAGGGGCTCATGAGCATGTCCTCCGGGCACGCTCAGGGAGAAAAAGCGAGGTGCCTCTCGGCGAAGGCCGCAGGCCGATTCATAAAGCGCGAAGGAGGAGAGGAGGAAGAAGAAGCGAAAAGCGTGCCGCAACGCTGCCTGTGTGAGGCGTGCTCGAGTCCACCGCGGTGGGGCGACTTCTGCGATAGTGGGGAGCTTCCCGACTCTGGCGCATTCCTTCCAAACCCTCCGGTGAGTGGTGGCTCGAGTTGGCCCGACAGCCGAGCCCGGCCTTGATCCCTCGAGCGAAGGCGTCTGCGGCCGCGGTTGTCGGCAGCGCCCGGCCGAGTGGTAACCGAGCGGCGGTAGACTTGCCCTTGGTGGGGGTAAGCGAAGAAGCAGCGTGCGCACCGCTTCCGCTTCGATAAGTATTTCTTCCTTCTGCTGGAACATTTTTGTAGCAAAGCCGCTCGGCGACTTTTAAATATCGTGGCGTCACGGCGCCTACAGGCGTGGCGGTGGGGCGTCGTAGCCACTTCTCAAGTGGCGGTCCGGCGGCTCTGGTGGTCTGCGTCGGTCGGCGCCTATGGAGCCTTGTGACGTGGGCGCGCCCCTCCTTTGAGGAGGGAGATCGAGGCGGCGAAGAGCTCCAGCCGCCCCGCCGGGGCCGCGGCCCGTACGCGAGGTCTTCGAGGAGGGCGGCGCGCCGAGCCATTCGCGCCCGATCGAAGAAGCTGGCGGAAGAGGTGGAAGCGACCGCCGACTCCGCGGCGTGTCCGTCGAGATAGTCTTCTTGGAGGGTCGTGATGCTTGTTGGCGGCAGCAGCCGATCGGAAGCCCGCCGTCTGGCGTCAAACCCCCCCCAAGGGGCTCCCGAGGCCGACTTCATCGCCCCAGCCATGGCGCTCGGTGGTCAGGCGCGCTCCTCCGGCGCAGGCAGGCGGTCTGCTGCCGGATGGCCCGGGCGGGATCCATGGACGGCCGAGGAGGCGAGTGGGCGCCCTTGGCAGGCGCCACTGCGATTGCGGAGGAGGAGATAGGGTGATCCATAAGGGTCGACCCTAGCCTTAGAGTCTTCGGCAGGTATACTGGAGGTGATGGTCGGGGATTCAACCCGTAAGTTTGGTAAGGTGGCCGAAGGAGTCGTACTGTAACTCTCGATATGCTTACGCGGTTGTGAAATATACGTGTTGTGCGGCATTTGCGGGCCCGTTAAGGCCGAGCCGGGCTCCTTCGTCGCTCGGATGCTCGTGGCGACGCGATGGAAGAAAGTGGTCATTGCGGCTTGAGTTTCGTCTTGCCCAAGAGGCTTTGAACATTGGGCGGACGGAGGCGAAAAAACTCCGCCTAAGGGTGGAGGAGGCCTCAAGGCCCTTACGACGGCGCCAGGGGCCGAGGCCTTGAGGGCAAGGTGGTGGAGCTTGAATCCTCCTGGCGGAGTCACCAGGAGGCCAAGGCCGCCGCCGTCACCGGCCCGAGGGGTGGCACAAGCGAAGCGACCCATCTGCGGTCGGGCGGGATCGGGCGGGGAGGGACGCCGAACAAGCTCGGTCGAGCGGGAGGCTGAAGGAGTGGCTTCCTTGAGGGCGTCCTCGAGAGTCTCGGAGGAAGTCGGCTGATCGACTCTGCGGCGGTAAGTATCTCAACTCCTCCATTGATTTCTTTGGTTGGGGTAACCTGTGGGAGACTCATCTGGAGCGCAGAAAACTCGCAGAGGTGCAGAAAAACTGGCGTCGCCATGGAGGCTCGGAATCGTGGCGGAGACCCGCTGACGTGGCGATCGCGACCGGGGCGAGGCTCTGGCGGCGAGGTCTCAGGGGATGGTAGGGCGAGATGGGCGCGAAGCGGAAGCCCGCCGGTCGGCGGGAGGTCTGCGCCAAGTCTTGGCCTGAGGCGAGGCCGAGCGCCTTGCCTCGCTGGCCCGAAGTCTGCGGGGCTTGTGGGGCGGCTGTGATTGCGGGCGCAAGATTTGGGAGCTTCGTCATGCTAGTCAACACCGTCTCGCACTATAGCGGTGTCGACCTCGCGATGGTGAGTAAGCGGCATCGTCGAACCGAACCGGCGGCGAGGTCGGCAGGATCGAGCTCGAGTCGAGCCGCATGCTCGGAGATCGCCGACCACGTCCTTTGAGGTCGCCTTCAAGATGCGAGTCCTCCTCCTCCGTCTTGGGGTCGCCACCGGGAAGAAGAGGAAGAAAAAGTTAGCCCCCTTTTTTCTTTTCTTGCAAAGGCATTGTGTATAACGATCGTAAGTAATTGTAGCTCGGTTTGCCTCTTTGCTCTCCTTTGCGTTTGGGTTTGACCGACCATAGCCTCAAGGACCACGGGTAAGCTTATGCGTGAGTCGGGTCAATTTGAGAGGCCGAGAGGATAGGAGTCTTGTTTATCACGGTGATTTACGCGCACTCATGGGGTTGGTGTTCCCGTCGGCCAGGTTTTCCACTCGGGCACTTCCTTCTTCCGCAAAGTGCTACTTAGCAACCATAGCCGGTTGAGGCGTGGTAGTGGCGGCTCGGGTCGAAGGGTTCTGCTCGGGATAGACTCTGTGACTAGTCGGTCACCACCCACATAAATACGTGAGTTAGCGAGGGATTCGTGTGGGGAAGATTGTTCCCAATCGACGGAAGGTCATCCCACTCAGTGCTTCCTTCTTCATGAGTGCTCTTTGGGCAACCATAAGCCCGGTGGCGTGGTAGTAGCACTCGGTCGAGAGGGTTACCGCTCGGGATGAACCTCGTGGTCGGTGGGTCACCGACCGCATGCGGACACCATCCGAGCGGCACGAGCAGGCGCCCAGGGGCACCCAGAAGTAAATCGCGTGGCGACCAGTGCTCGGTTGGGAGAAAGGTAAAGATTTATACCGGGAAAAAGAAAAGAGCTTAGGGATAGAATCGCCTTAACTTTTCAATGTTCGGGCATTAGGGAGGATCGACCATCGGCGTCCTTGAGTCGAAGGTGCGGTCGGAGAACTTCCACGACGGTGAAAGGACCCTCGAGCGTCGGCTTGTGCTTATCTTTGGTTATGCGGACCCGACAGCAGAACCAAGTCGCCCGTACCGAAGGATCGTCCTCGAACTTGGCGGCTGTAGGTAGCGGTAGAGGCTTGTTGATATCGGCCGACCGCGGGCGGCCACGTCGCGCGCCTCGTCGGTGGTCGATGGCGTCTTGTTGCGGCGAGCCCCGAGCCTCATCGGCTTGCAATCTCGGGAGCCGTATTCGGTCGATGGGCAAAATGGCTTGTGTAGAACACCATAAGAAGGGTGTGAACCGGTCGCCGGTCGGCGTGGTCGCAGACTCAGAGGGCGGAGGCAGCTCGGCTACCAGCGCCTGCGAAATGCTTGAGCCCGGCGAAGATCCGCGCTTGAGTCCTTGAAGGATCATGCCGTTAGTGCGCTCGACCGGCCGTTAGTCCGCGGATGGGCTCTCACGCTTGTCGACACGGATGTTGAAGTCGTCCGCGGAACTCGAAATTCCTTCCCGTGAAGCGTGTTGGTTGCCGGTGATGATGGAGTTTGGGACTCCAAACCTAAAAGCGATGTCGCGGAAGAAGATGGCGCTCGTCCGGCGTGGCGCTCACGACCGGCTTGGCCTCTATCCACTTGGTGAACTTATCTACCGCGACGGCGGTGGGTGAAGCCCCGGCGCTTTCTGAAGGCCCGACCAAATCGAGTCCCAGACGGCAAAAGGCCACGTGATGGGGATCGTCTGTAAAGCTTTGGTGGCGGATCGTCTGTCGAGCAAAGAAGCGGCATCCTTCGCAGTGCGTCACGATATGCTCGGCGTCGACACGCGGTTGGCGGTAGAAACCTTGTCGAAGGCCTTTCCCACAAGAGATCGGGGTCTGCGTGGTGACCGAGACTCCATTGTGTATGTCGTCCGGAAATTTTTTTCCTTGGTCGGTCAAGATACATTTTGGAGGACCGGAGGACTCCTTTGTAGAAGTGCAGGCGATCGGACGAAAGATTTTGCCGGCCGCGAGAGGCCGGCCTCGGTCGGTCGGGGAAGTGACCCGTCAAATCAAGCGGTCGATGTAGGGCCTCCTCGGTCGGACTCAAGTGCTAGCACACCGCAGGCGATCCGGCCAAGTCACGCCCGACCGGCGTCGGTCGGGGTGACCGTCTTTGGATTGGTCGGGTGGCGCCACCGCCGAGTCAATTTGAATGATGGGCATGAGGAGGTCGGAGCGAAGATCCGGCGGGACGGGCTCTCTTGGAGGCAAGATTGGCGGTGATCGGCCTCGCCATTGTAGCGTCGGTAGCTATGGTGAAGCTCGAAACCCTTGAACCGCTCCTCGAGCCGGCGTGCTTCGACGATGCGCGGCCATGCGGGCGTCTCGGGCTCGCAGCCTTCATGACAGTCGACGACAAGCTTGGAGTCCCGTGGGCGTAAAGGCGCGGCACCGAGGTCGGCGGCGATCGGAGACCGTTGGCGAGCCTCGTGCTCGGCAATGTTGATGGTCGCGTCGAAGAGCAACCTAATGGCGTATTGAAGCTGTTCCGGCGGGGAGATGATGGCGACTCGCGCCGCGCCATTCTTGGTGTAAGACCCGTCGAAGTACATTGTCGATGCTGGGGTCTTCGACCCGCAGTGGTGCACAGGCTTGGTCCACTCGGCGGCGAAGTCGGCGAGCTCGCGACTTGATCGCCGTCAGGGGCGTATATTATGCCATGGCGCTAAGCTCGGCGCCCATTTGGCTATCCTTCACGAGGCATCGCGATTATGGATGATCTCGCCTAGTGGGGCGTGGTCACCACGGTGATGGCGTCTTGATCGAAGTAGTGAGCGAGTTTCCTCTTTGCGATGAGCACCGCGTAGAGTAATTCGCACTGTGGGTGCCGAGTCTTGGACTCGGAAAGTACCTCGCGATGAAGTAGACCGGCCGTTGTACCTTGAGCTCACGGCCTTCTTCCGCTCGCTCCACCACGAGGGCCTTGGCGGCGACTTGGGTAGTGGCGGCGATGTGTAGGAGGCGGCCAGTTCACGTGCCGGGCGACCGGGGTGGAGGCGAGGGCGGGAAGGCCTTCAAGCGGGTGAGGGCCTCCCCGAGCCTCGGTGTCAAGCCAAGCGGTCGGTTCTTGGCGGCTGTAGAGCGGCATTCGCGTTCAGCGAGGCGAGGCGAAGCGGCTCAAAGCCGCCGGGCACCGGTCGACCTCTGGACCCCTTTGAGGTTCTTGGCCGGGCCTATCCTTGCGATCGCGAGATCTTCTCTGATTGGCCTCGATGCCTCGCTCGAGACGATGAAGCCTAAGAGCTTTCCTTTGGGGACCCGAAGGCGCACTTCTGCGGGTTGAGCTTTATGCGAAACCGTCGAAGGTTCGCGAAAGTCGAGGCTGCTTGGGTCTCACTTGGGTCTCACGGATCGCTTCCGTGCGCTTAGTTTGTCGAAGCGGTCGGAAGGAGACCAGTTTGGACGCCGGGCTCTGCTTGGCCTTTCCTCCGAAAATAGCCCCTCGGCCTCCTCGCCGGAGGCGTGGTTGATGGCGATGTCGAGGAGCTCCTTGGTGGTCTGGGCTTGAGGCGTGACTTGTGCACCAAGGCCTTGCGGAGAGGTGCCGTAGATGAAGGCTCCCACGACATCGGCGTCGGAGATGTCGGGAGCTCGTTACCTTGGCGGGAAAACCTCCGGATGTAGTCCGGAGAGTCTCCCGGTGCTTGCTTGCAGCCCTTCGAGTCCAGGAGTTACGGGCGCTTATAAGTGCCACGGAAGTTACCGACGAAGAGATTCTTCAAGTCGGCCCGATTCTGGCAGTTTTGAGGCGGTACTCGAGCGAGCTCGGCGAGTCCATGAGTAGATGGGAGTCTTGGATGATGAAGAGATCATCTGTCGCTCCCCCCGCCAAGACGCGGCCGTAATCTTGAGCAGGACACTGGGTTGGTGGCCGGTGTGCTGGCAATGTTGGTAGGCGCCGGAATCGGGCGGAAATCCGCTGGCGGATCCCAGCAAAAGCCCGTGGTCGGGACCATCGAGGGCTCGGCCGCGATAGTGGCGCTCACCATCCGCAACACGTGAGTGGGCGGCGTCCTCTGCCATCTTTCTTGGCGCCTCGAGGTGGCGCGGATGTCGAGGGCAAACGTGCAGGCTGGCGCGCCGGGTGCGTGAGGCACTGGGGTGGTTCATGGTGGGGTGCGGTCTTGGCGCGCCAGTACTGGCTCCATGTGATGCAGACGGGGCGGTGGCGGAAGTAAGCGCGGTGTGGTAAGGCCGGAGGCTGCATGTCTTTACTGCGGCGCTCCACCGACCAAAGGTTCGGTAGGTAGCTCGGCCTCGGGTTTGCGGGCTCGGAAGGCCTCGGGCGGCGTGCGGCCGCGACCACGTTTTGGCTTGCGTGAGGAAAAAGCGGGGGCGCCGGATTACGCCCCAACTTGTGGTGCTCTTGGCGCGCGCGCCGTCGCGCGTCGCCCGGACTCGCGGGCTCGGGCTCGTCTGCTCTAGGTTGGCTGAGCCGGTCGAGCTCGACCTTCGCTCCTCGGCTCTCGCGTTGCCGTTGGGCTCGGCGTGGCGAGCTCGGCGCGTTCAGCCTTCGCGCTGGTATTCCCCCTCCGTGCCTCGGTCGCGCCGGACGGGGACCGTCGTAGCCGCGGTGGCTCTGCCATCGGTGTGCCGCCACGTTGCACTCGCGAGAGTGCTGCTGCGGCGGGATACTCCGTGTCGGGCTGGGCCGTGGCTAGAAGAGTCTTCCGACAACTTCGTGGGCGGAGGTTGGCATGTAGCCGACCATAGCTACAAGTCGTGGCGGCGGGAGGTGGCGGGATCTCTGCGCGAGCCGGAGGAGCTTCGCCAAAGGAGGTATAAGCGCTCCTCGGGTTCAGGCTTTGGGGCCGTGAGGCGCTCAAGCCGGAGTGGGGCGGCTGCCGGAGATGGTGTCGAGCTCCCATAGCGCACGCCCTCCCGCGGCGTGAGGATGGCGTGAGCTCTCCTCCGAGGTGACGGTGAAGCCGAGGAGCGAAGCGGATCGCTCCGAACACGATCATGCCGTCGTTGGAGAAGAATGCCATCAAGGAGGCGAATGGGAATCGGAATCTTTGCTGAAGGCGCTGAAGCCCCTACATGGCGCCCAACGGCGTTTGGCGCCGAGCGCCGCAAGTAAATTTGTAAGTCTAAGGGGTCATGCGTTCCGCTCCTGAATGGTTAGACCACAGGTCAAGATGTATCTTGGTTCGGGCGAAGGTCCCTACTCGATTCGTGCGTTGGTGTTGTATTCAGGGGTGCGGATGATGCGCAGGAGTTTTTTTACAAGCGAGAGGTGGAGCCTCAACACTAGAATGATCTAAACTTAGCTCTCGAAGGAGAAAAAAGAAGAAGAGGAAGAAGAGGAAAAAGCTCTCTTGTAGCTCTTACTCATTGCCTGTTAGGAGGTTCTGCCTCCTTTTATTCGATCTGAAGGCGGTTACATCGAGAATTGGCGAAGTGCGAGGCGAGCTACTTCTAGGGCTTCGTCTTGCCCCGCCGTCGCCAATCGTTCGCCGGCCGGTCGCTTGCTCGCGGACCAGTCGCCGCTCTTGAGCCTATCTTTGGGTCGGTGGTCTAGCCTGGTCGAGCGGTTAGGTAATCCTCCGGAAGTGGCGTGGCGCTCTCTGTGATCCATGTGGGTCTTGGCGTAGTCGCGTGTGGCGTTGGGTTGCCTCGGGAAGGCGTGTCCTTGCACCGTGGGTGGTGGTTGATGGGACGAGAGGCGTGGCTTCAGCAGACTATCAAAGCTGTCTTGGGAAGGACCACCGCCTCGCTCGATCCACCGAATGACCGTTCGTGGGGCACGTGGCCTTAGGTTGACACGGGACTCCGATCGCGCGCGACGCGGCTGAGTCGGTCGCGGGATCCCCCCGCTGCGGGGTCGGGAACCTCTTTGAAGTCGAGTCGGGATCCCGTCATTGCGGGGTCGGGAACCTATTTGAGTCGAGTCGGGGATCCGTCCCCGCGGGGTCGGGAACCTCTTTAGTCGGTCGGGACCGGTCGGGAATGGTCTCCTGAATGGTCTCGTAGGCATTTGGGTAGCAGGCGGGGCGGCCTGTTTAAGTCGGGGCCGTATTGAGGCCGCACGCTTGCTGCTCTGGGCTTTGCTTGTTGCAATTGGGCGTTGGTGCACCTGTTTTATGAGTATTCGTCAAACGCAGATCCATGCTCTTGGGAATCCACAGTGGGCCGCGTTGCTCTTACGACCTTTGGGGTGATGAGCTCGGGGCTTTCATCGGGTGGCGGTCGTGGTGAGAGCTTTTATGCGGCTTGCTCCACGACCTTATCTAGTTCGATCTTTGTTCCTCTAGCGCTCTTGCGACAGCATCTTTTATCTGGCGTTCGAGTCGATCTTCTCTTAATCTCTTTGAACGTTTGTACATCCATGCGTCTGCGGGGAAGGCTTCTTTCCACGTGACCAAACCAACCCTCAGTGCGACACGGATGCTCCTTGTTACCCGGGCTATGGTTAGCTCGTCATTCTCCCTTCGTGGCGCGAAAGATCCTTGGGAAAACTGCGTGTGAGCATCTGTGATTCTGCGCAGCACTTCCTGCTCTCTATCGCTCGAAGCTTAAGCGCCATCATCGGAGATAGAAGCACCCTCCCAAGCAACCGGTGCTTGATCGTTAAGCTTAAGGCGCCGTTGTAGAATTATACCCTTGCGGGTTATTTCTTCTTGGACCGATCCCATCTCGGTATTTTCTTCACGTACCCTCCGGTTCCTAGTTTGTGAGGTGAATATTCTTATCCGCGTTTGCTTTGTTCCTTTGACTTACTATGTGAGCTTCTTGGACCTCTTGTACGCATACAAATTCATCCCGAACTCCCTTAACTTTGGGTGCGTGTCAAAATTGGCGTTTCATTCTTTTTCACATAATTCTTGTTTAGTGTTGTCTTCCAATTCTTCCACGCTGAGTGCACATGATCTGAGTGCTCGTTTCTTTGCAACCATTTCGGTCCTTGGGGAGCTGGAAAACTTGTTTCAACTTGTCCCATAATGAGTTCTTGGTCATTGGGTACCACCCATGGGTCACCTCCGCGGCCAATCCATGATCTATAGGCGATGGGCACATCATCCCTAGCAATAACCCATGTCTGTCTGTCGGCCCTAATGATGACTCGGCATAGCGGGTTCCCCGACTGCCGAGAGCTCCACTATGTTAAAAATTCCCTTAGGCATCTTGTTCGGGCCACGACTTGCGCTGCCTTCGTTGATCAGACGTCTGAGCCTACAAATTGAACTTCTACATTATTAGTCGTCTGGGCCTACCATGTTTTGGGAACCACAGTGTACTAAAACTTTACCTCACTTACGTGAGTATCGTCAGGTTGGTCCATGGCTGGATCCTGCAGGTTCAGATAGGACGTTGGGCTATTATTGGGCTACCCTTCCTCCTTCGTCCATATTTGAGGGCCCAACTCCTCCGGCACTTATCCTTCGTCGGAGGCCATTCCTAGCAAGTTTGTTGAAAATTTTCAATTAAAAAGGTCATTTTTGAAAGACACATACAAACGAGGATTGACATTAAAGTTAATCCTGTGAAAGGATGTTTACATATCCCAGGATACATACACATATACATCTTTACATTAATATTGTAGAGAACTACTTGAAATTGAGAATGGTCAGTTGAAGTGTTGCCTTCTTTCATTTTTCTTTAATATTGTAGGATACATACACATATACATCTTTTTTTGAATCTGCATT
The DNA here is from genome assembly GCA_036346275.1 of Otatea glauca. Taxonomy (NCBI): domain Eukaryota; kingdom Viridiplantae; phylum Streptophyta; class Magnoliopsida; order Poales; family Poaceae; genus Otatea; species Otatea glauca. The sequence goes on from CM070713.1 coordinate 2,280,155, forward strand.
CTCTAGAATATTTTGACCATGAACACAAATATAAGCATACACGTACACAACATATATACACATCTGCAGGAGATGTACACATACATATATACTTTGTCGATGTGTTAGCACATATTTTCGAATAAGCGCATATGCACATTATGTCTCACGGCACAAATCAAACATACAGGCAATAAATAGCATGTTACATACAAATTGTAACCATACACATATACATCCAGGTAACCATACACATATACATACATTTAGCAAGCTTCTCACATGAAAGGAAAAAATTATACAATGAAATTTATTAAAATGCAATACAAAGAATAAAGTCTGTGACTTCTCCACAATGTCTAAAGAATAAAGTCTTCACATGAATGTCATTCGAATACACTACATGTTTATAATTATGTATGGCCTCACGAGTACATGCATTTCGTTGGTGTTATGGTTCGGTTAATTCAAATTCAAATAATTGTGCATAAAATGGTTAAATTGTGCATAGAAATATATGGACAAATAATTGTGCATAAAATATATGGACAAATAATTGTGCATAAAAGGATAGACAGTTTCGTTGAACGCGAGTTTGGGGTTGAGGCTTGAGGGAACTTTGATCACGCTGTGAACTACACCCCATACTAGATTAATGGTGATGCTATTTTTTTCTATAAACCATATTAATGCTAATGCTAGAATAAAAAGGATGACTTGAAGCCTAACTGAGCTGCGGCATAGGCAAAGTTACTTTTTAGAAGTGGACAAAGACAGTTAGTTGACAAGCCTAAAGCGTGATGAGCGGAATTCTCGGTGTAATTGGAAGTCCTACATATGAATCTGGTGGGATTGGATTAAACAATTTGTTACCCCATGTTGATTGATCTACCTAAATCACATGCACATACACACATCGACCTACCCAGCAACCACCCTCAGCCAAATTTTCCCTATTTATATCAAAAGTTGCTTAAAAACTGAACTGTTTAGAAGAGTTTCTTGGTTTTCATAAGTTAAAACCGACTTTAAGCCTCGGGACCTTAGGCTACTTACATGAGCTCGGTCGCTCAAACTCTAGTCCAAGGCTAATGAAAACTAATCGCATGTGATTCCGGACACCAAACTCCAATCTTAACCTAATTAAAGCCACGCACGCGTCTGATTCCGAGTCCAAACACCATGCCACTCGCATTGGATGCCCGTGAGCAGATTCGCGACGTCTCACCGCGATGAAGCCGTTGCCGCCCATTCCTTGCCATCGACGCGCACCAACGGCCGACGGGAGGACGCCAGACGCCGACGGCCATGGCATTCGGATCTAGTCACCTCCGATTTGAAGCGAAAAATGAAAAGAAAGTCACCTCCGATTTGAAGCGGCGGCGGGCGGCGAGGTCCGGCGATGGCGGGCGGTGAGGTCCGGCGGTGAGGTCGAGACGACGGCCGGGCGATGCGGGCGAGGCGGCGGCGGCGCGAGGAGACGAAGCGGCGTCGAGTTGAAGTGGAAATGAAATTTGAGTGGCGCGACGTTCAATTTATAGGGTTAGAGTATCACTCACGGGTCACCACAAAACGGCGGTGATACACTATCACCAGGATAATAAAGAGAACCGGCAGTGATAGTTGAATTATCACTGCCGGTTCAAGCTCAACCCGGCAGTGAAAGTTTTTATCACTGCCGGTTCAAGCTCAACCCGACAGTAATAATACATTATCACTGCCGGTTCAAAACAAAAACCGGCAGTAATACTTGATTATCACTGTCGGGTTAATACTACAAACCGGCAGTGATAAAGCACTTCACTGCCGGCTTAACGAGACAACCGGCAGTGATAAGCTCCAGTCAATTATGTCAAAGTTTTCAAAGGATGATTGCTTTGGGAGTTTTTAAATCCTATCAATTTTTATCCAAATTTTCTGCAAATTTTTGGAGGAATACTTCAGGACATGTAATATTTGATTTAAATATGTCCCCTAAGTTTTGACAAAGTTGTAAAATTATAAAAATCCAGATTGCTCACTGTTTTCATAGTTTTAATATTTCAAAATAAAAAAATTCAAATTGCTCACTGTTTTGAAATCCTATCAATTTTTATCCAAATTTTCTGGAAATTTTTGGAAGAATACTTCAGGACATGTAATATTTGATTTAAATTCAAACAAATGCAGTAGACCAACCATCGCTTCAAAAATTCACACAAATACAAAAAAACACACAGATGAAGTTGAATTCACACAAATTGATACATATGACAAAAGAATACATTAATTGTTACATATGAGAAAATAAAATGCATTTAATTAGGACAACTAAGCTACGATTCGACCTTTGTCATGATCGCGGCGTATGTATGTAACTTCGTCCTCACTCTCTTCCATGAGACCGAGGTCAACGTCCTCTCCGAAAGGAGGAAGCTCATCGAATTGGTTGTACTCTTCCTCGTCGACAACATTCTCAACCCCGACAATCCTTCTTTTCCTTGAATAACCACGTGGCGCTCCTTGTTAGTTGGATCGGTTACAAAAAGATTTGTGTAACACAATTAGCAAGTACGAATGGTTCTTCTCTCAGATCAGACCAGTTTTAGGTCCACGGTGGTGATCTGCGTACTTGTCGATGTTCATGCCCTGGAAGTCTTACCCATTGGCACCGAAGAGAGGGACCTTCAAAGGTCCGTAATCAAGCTCCCAAATCTCTTCTATGAATCCGTAGTAGGTTTTCCTATCTTCGTTCTTTGTCGAGGCATCTGTGACGGATACCGCTGTTTTGGTTGGTGTTCTTTTTATCTTGTGCTCTTGTATAAAAAGTAAAACCATTTATATCGTATCCTTGGAATGTCCGAATTGTAGTGGACGTCCCCGAGCCAACACTTTCAATCGAGCGCACTCTGTCTCCGTATGCATCATGTGCCTACGCAACCAATCGCCGAGTTATGTCTATGCTCTCTCGCGATCCAACCCTCGACTTCGTTGGGTTTGTTCTAGATAGCATGCTCTTGTGCATGTTAACATACGGGCCACCACAACCGATTGTCCTGTAGGCTGCGAAATGTGCTTGTGTGAATGAAGCTAGATTGTTTGTACGGAGTGATTTCGCTTGATGTCCCTTTTCCTGTAGCCTACCCTCATGTCGTGATGTAGGCACACCAATCGGTTTGAGATCCATGTAATCAACGCAGAACTCAATGACCTCCTCGGTTCCCCAACCATCCGCAATGCAACCTTCCGACCGATGTCGATTCACGAACATATTTCTTTATGACCCCATGAACCTCTCAAAGGATACATCGATGTAGAAACACGGACCGAGAATCAGTATCTCTTTCACGATGTGAACAATGAGATGGACCATAATATCAAAAAGATGGAGGGAACCACATCTCGAGCTGCAGAGAGTGTGGACCACGTCTTCTGTAGCTTATCTAGTTTCAATGGATCGATGGCCTTACGTGAAATCGCGTTGAAGAATGAACACAACTTCACAATTGGGTCTCGGACTTTCTCCGCGAACACCCTAAGCGCAATTGGAAGCATCTGCGTCATCATCACGTGGCAATCGTGAGACTTCATACCAATTAATTTTAAGTCTTTCATTGAGACTAGTCTCTTTATGTTGGCGAGTATCCGGACGGAACTTTCACTCCGTGCAAGCATTCGCACAAGCTAATTTTTTCTTTCTTGCTCGAGTGTAGCAGTGCGGGAAGGTACTTTTTCCCTGTATCCATGTCTCGTGATGCGGCTCCTTCCCGAGTTTCATATCTTCAAGGTCCATCCGTGCTTGGAGAGTATCTTTTGTTTGCGGTATATCGATGAGATACCAAGCAAAGCTGTCACACACGTTCTTCTCTATGTGCATGGCGTCGATTGCGTGTCGCACTTCTAAGTCTTGCCAAGAAGGTAGGACCCAAAATATCGATCTCTTTTTCCACAAAGGAGCCTTATCACGGAACTCGGGATAGATGTCTTTGCTCCCTTTAGTGGATAATTTTAAGATCCCTTACAACCGCAAATATCTCTCTCCCGGTGTGATTCTTGAGCTAAAGCGGTCTCCTTTGTCCCATCAAAAGCTTTCTTATTATTGCGGTATGGGTGATCCTTGCGGAGGAACCTACGATGCCGTATGTAAGACATTTTTCGACAGTTCTTGACCACCGACTAGTTTGTACCATCTAAGCATTGGGCGCATCCATTGAAGCCTTTTGTCGTGCGCCCGACAGTTACCAAGGCGGGGTAATCATTGATGGTTCGAACAACAATGCGCGTAGGATAAAGTTCTCTCTTTTATACTCATCCCATACCGTACTCCATCGTTCCACAAGATTAGAAGATCTTCAACCAATGGTTTGAGGTACACATCGATATCGTTGCGGGTTGCGGGCCCTTGGATCGATAGTGGCATCATAATGTACTTCCGCTTCATACAAAGACAAGGAGGAAGGTTGTAGATACATAGAGTTACCGGCCAAGTGCTATGACGACTGCTCATGTTACCGAAAGGATTCATCCCATCCGTACTCAACCCGAACCTTATATTCCTTACATCATATGCAAAGTGCTTCTTATATTTTACGTCGATGTTCCTCCATTGCAGAGTCGTGAGGTGTCCGAGCATTCCATCGTTCTTACGCTCTTGGCGTGCCATCGTAGCAATTGGGCATGCCTTTTGTTCGCAAACAATCGATTGAGACGGGAATTATAGAAAATACCACACCACCTTACGGGAGATCTCATCTTCTTACGCTTCACCCGACATCTTCATTATCGATGTCATCATCGTTGCCCTTATACCGCTTTGCTTTGCAAACAGCCACGACCATCAAGTCCGCAAACTCATTGCGATACAACATGCAATCGTTTGGACATGCGTGTATCCTTTGTACTTCCAATCCCAAGGCGGACAACTGCTTGGCGATGCGTACTTGTAGGCAACACGTTACCCTCGAAGCAAATCCCCAAGAGACATAAGAGCTCGGTGAAGCTCTTATCGGACCAACCATTGCTTGCCTTCAAGCTGCGAGAGTGTAAGCACGATGCGCAATTTTTGTGCTCCTCCTTGCGACTGGGTACAATGGTGTCGTGGAGTCTGTACCATATGTTGGAACTTTTGAAACTCTCTTTCACTCGTGAAGTCTCCTCCCATCACGCAACATTTGATCCGGATCGTCGTCGTGGTCGCCGACAAACGTATCTTCAATCGCCATCATACCGTTGTCTCCGTCATCTTCAATAATGTGTTGCCCTTCATGTACAATCTCATCTTCGCCGTGCTTGGTCCAGCGGTATAGCCGACCTTGAAACATTTTGAAGCAAGTGTGCGCGATCGACTCTATGGTAGAAAGCGACACGATTTTTGCGATCAGCGCATGGACAACACATGTAGTCCGCAGATTCTTCGACTTGCGCGCGCCACGTTTAGAAAATAACTCACACCATTAAAAACTACGCCCACAACGGTCCGTGTCATACATCCACCTTCTGGTCCATCTACAATTAATTAAATCAAACATTACATACGCATATAATTGCAAATAACAAATAATTGTAAGCGATTAGATTTAAAAACATATGTAGCAATTTTGACTATATTAAAATACATCAACCTTTTCCGTTATGTAAATATCCATATAGCAATTTTTAGTATTGTAAAAATGAAAATAATTGTAAATAGTTAGGATATATTTAGACTATATCAAAATATATCAATCTTTTTTTCATTGCGTCAATATCCATCTTGCAATTCCTTATTATTTACAAATTTGGAAAAAATTGTAAGTACCTAGGATATACTTTGAGTACATTAAAATATATCAACATTTTTTTATTAGGTAAATATCCATCTAACAAGTTTTTATTATTTCAACATTTGAAAATACACCTTTTTTCATTATGTAAAAATCCACGTGGCAATTTTTATTATTTACAAAAATAGAGATCAAATTACTAACCTCGAAAAGAAGTACAATACAAATTTTAACAAATTTTTCTGGTGGATCGTTGCAATCTACAAATCGAGCAAAGGCAGCGCCTCTCTGTCTTTGCTCGATCGGTCGGGAGGCGGGGTCTCGATTATATAAAGACTTATCATCTGCGGTTCTGCAGAGCCGCAGTGATAAGCTTTGAATGCGCACGAAAAACATATTGCGCGGGAAGATAATATCACTGCCGGTTCTCGCTTTAACCCAGCAGTGAAAATGCAAGTATCACTGCCGGTTTAAGAACGACTCGGCAGAGATATATCTCTGCCGGTTGTTGTCTCAAACCGGCAGTGATATCTTGCTTTCTGCCGGTTGGTTGCATGAGCCGCGGTGATAAGTTCTCCCAACTTAACTTTCGAACCGGCAGAGATACGTTATCACTGCGGCTCGGTCTAACCGGCGATGATATACCGGCAAGGATTGGTACATTACAGTAGTAGTGGAAGTTACGGAGTATAATGAGGAGGGTAAAAGCCTAAGGAAAGAGAGGATTAAACAACTGGGCCTCATTTTGACGGGCCAACAACTAGTCACTCTTCCGTGGCCCGGCCCGGCCCGGCCTGGTCCGCTGAATGCACCTCGTCGGCTCGACTCCTCCAGTGCGAGTGAATCCAGCCGCAGATAAGCCGGACGCGCCGGCGCCGCAGGAACCGCACGCCATCGCCATGGCCTCTTCCGCCTCCACCGCGTTCCTCCTCTACCCCGGTCTGGGGCCCCGTCACATCCTCTTCCGCGCCCTCGCGGCCTCCGGCTCGGGGGGCAAGAAGAAGGCCAAGAAGTCCAAGAGCAGCAACAAGGGAGCCAGCCAGGAGAGCAGCAGCAAGGGCAAGGACAAGGACATGGCGCTGGAGCCGCCGCCTCCCGTGGTCCGCCGCGCACCGGCCGGCAGCGCGTCTGTATTCCAGCAGCAGCCGGAGGCGGCGTCCGGGCCGGGCGGGAAGGGGCCGACGGAGGAGAAGCTGCGGCAGCGGCAGGCCAACGAGAACGCCTTCCTCCTCGCCTGGCTGGGACTTGGAGTGGTCATCCTTCTCGAGGGCCTCGCGCTCGCCGCCTCGGGTAATCCACTAGCGATTTTGTTGTAAACTAAAGGGGTGAATTGTACAAGAAATCCGATTTATCTTTGTGTGAGTATTACAAGCTTTTGAATTGATTCGGGAGGATTTGGACATTGCTTGAGTGGGATGGGGAATTTAGGTGGTGATAAGACTTGAGAGGGAGTGTAGTGCAGCAAAATGCAGTCTTGGTTGGAGTTGCGTCTGGTACGAAATTGTAGCTCATAAGTGAATAGTGACTGGTCTTGGAATATGCCCAAGTCAGAAACCTTGGTGTCAGCTTAGTTTGCAAACATCTCTAGGAGGTAACAAGCTTGCCGCGTTGGCATTGCTGGTAATGGGGATTGTGGTATTGATGAGTGGTACCCTAATCAGGTGGTGGAAACATGTATCGGACTTGGAGGTATCAGTAGTATATTGTATGTTTTCGAAGAGCAGCAATGCTAAGGGATGCACCTATACGCCACTAGCATTCTGTGCGCATCACCTGGCCGATTAATGGACCTGATTGGTTTGGACTTCGGGTCTTCACACTGGGGCCCTGTTGGCCACATGAGAAGTTCAAGAAGAGCGCACACACATGATGGCAGAATATTGGGCTTTAGGAGCTGTAAGGGGTGCCCAGGAGAGACATCATATATAGAAAAATGGATAGGGGTGCACAAGGGCGGGAGCAGAAACTCTTTGTAGCCATAAATATTGTCCTTTGTTTATGTTTAACCTGAAGGAGCAACACCAGTTTCTAACTAATACTGAACCAAAATGATATGACATTCCAATAACCAAGGCATGAGACACTTTCAAGTGGAATACAATGGTGAAGAATCATCCTAACTTTCCAAGCGTTTAATGCCATTTCCATACTTCATGATATGTCAAGTAATTGATGATGTTAACTGAATTGAAATGTAGCATGATGCTGAGTGATGCATCAAACTAGAAAAAGTCACCAGCTTTGCTCATTCTACATGAACCAAGTAATCATGTTCCAACCTATTTTTAAATTACTAAGGACGATCAGGATTTTGGTACTGTAGAATTCTTGAGCCAAGTAATCATGTTGAACCTTCCTTACATGCCATGCAGGTTTTCTTCCAGAAGAATGGGACAACTTTTTGGTCAAGTTCCTTTATCCGTCGTTTACTCCAACAGTAGTCTTGTTTTTGGGTGGTACGGTTGGATATGGTATCTTCAAGTACTTTGAAGGCGAAAAAAGCAAAAGCTAGATGACAACACAAAGGTGAGAAATATTACCATCTTGTGAATTTCTGTTCTTTAGCTTTCCACTTTCCCTAATTCTGTTCACACTGATCTCTACCTTGTGATATGCTTTATTTTCTATTTTTTGATCGAAAACAGTAGGAGAGTCTCCTACCGTGCTATATATTTATATATATTAGAAAAGGTACAAGAATATGTTACAAAAACAAACCACACTGGAAAATTACAAGGTATCTAGCCAGTCAAAAATTGTAGAACACAGCTGATCATTTACCATGTCCTTATGCAAGGTAATTCCTCTTTAAACAATCTTTTCCAGGCATCAAAAGTAGCATCCCTATGCTCAATTTTTTCCATCACGTTGCTTCCAAAGCGGATATGCTTTATTTCTCTACATAAGAAAGAACGTAAGTTTATTTTTATATCATAAAACTAGAACTACTAGTTGATGAGTGGATCTCTTATTCCAGCTTCACAACAAGTTATTTGACAATTGACATCCCTCTAAATAATTTTCTGTCTGCTATTTGTATCATATATGGAATGTTTAAAGTTGCATGGCTTTGCATCTTGAGTTTAAAAGATCAGAATTGGTATATTCAAATTCTATAATCTGTGGTTGCATGCACACAGAAGTACTAGTTGGAAAATAAGTAATATTGCACAGGACAGTACTTCAGAATCAGTTTTTGAGGAAGCTACAGCTTAAAAGCCTCATCATCATTACTAAGTTTATTTGCGTGTGTACTTGATTGTTTCTACCTGTTTCGCATCGCTATAGCCTATCCACGTTATTTTAAAAGCATCCACTGTGTGTCCCCTTTTAGATGATCTAGTCATGGTCCCAATCCCAGCCAAGCACTCCATATATACATATAAAGCTGTTAGAACTGAAAGGGTTTGCAACTATGCATATGTTAGAACAGTTTATGCATAACATACTGACGATAACAGCTTAAAGTTGGGTCTGTCATTTGAAACAACATAAAGCACCATCGTTTGTAGGATCGTCTCCCGTTTCCCACAATTGAGCAGCAATGCAATGCAACTGTTATACCATGGATCACCAACCCGCACAGTCTGCTGGGAGTGGTGCCACAGTGGCCACAATCACTGCATCAATGGCCTTAATTCCTCTCTTTCTAGAGCTGATTTCATTTACCAACAGTTAGGCCGAGGTGGATCTCGTATAAACGCAATGCCAGTGATGCTACTAGCTGCTGTTAACTTGGACTATTTGGCTTGCTAGGAGCGAGATGAACATTTCTGTTCATCTGTGGACTGTGGTGCATGTTGCTTATAGAGCTTTATCCTTTCTGCAGCAACGGAAGATCCTACATCCTCAGAACTGTCAACAGGAGATGGACACGGCTAGTTTGATGGGCGCCTTTCGCTCAAGGTTCTGGCAGCCATCATCTGAAGAGCCTACAAACAGACGGGGTTGGGTAATGACAGTGACCCTGGGTGTAATAGATATGATGCTTTTGATGTTCTTAGGGGTTGCTAAAGGCTGCTTATATTGTTGAAGTTTCTGTTACCTAGAATCATATCAGAAACTGGTGTTTAGATCGAGTTGTGTTAGTTTTTGCGCATTATGTAAGTTTGTCAGTGTAAGATGGGAGTCCCCAGCAAAACCAATATTCTACTAGCTTTCTAATGAAGGAAGCCGGGCAATATGCCTCCCTTTGATGAGTTTGATTGGTATAGAAAAACTAGCATTGCATCAATCGGAGGAACTGGAGGAAGACGGCGAAAGGCGCAGCTCAGATCCGTCGCCGTCATGTCGTGCAGCCGCTCCCCGGTCTTTTCGCGCGCTGGCACCACCGTCGCCGGCCGCCGCTCATCTCCTCGCCGCAGATGTGCACGGCTGGTTGGCGGCGCAGGCTTGATGTCGACATAGGTGCAGAGCTGACCTCGGCGGCGTCGGGACGGTCTGACGCCCGGCGAGGTGACGTCTCCGGCGGCGCGCCAAACATTTCTATCCCTATCCAACCGTTGCTTAATTTCCTCGAGATTCGTGCAAAACTCACACAAAGAATGCTTCGAGCTTCTCTCTCTCTGCCTCGTCCTCCTATTCGTTCCCGCAGCAAGCTGTTACAGCACCGGCGGGTCGGACTTTCCACATCTTCCTTTGTTTCTCTCGCGCACGGCGGTGGCGTTCCTACCGCCGGGGCCAGCGCCGTCGCACTCTTTGATATCTTTTCCGTCACCTTCTCTCCTCTTTGTTGCAATTCTTGTTTTCTTGAAACATTACTCTTTTTCTTTCTCTTTCTTTCTTTCTTTCTTAACAGATAACTCGAGCGCGGCGGTGGCGTTCTGACCGCCGGTGCCAGCGCCGTCGCACGCTTTGGGTATATTTTCCGTCACCTTCTCTCATCTTTATTGCAATTCTTTCTTGAAAGATCAAAGATGACTCCCCATTTCTTTCTCTCTTTCTTGACAGGTAACTAGCGGCGGAGGCTGAGGCTGTCTTACATTCGTGCGGAGGCTGTCCAACGTCGATGCGAAAGGCTACCAGGTGTGCGGAGGATTATCCGATACTGAGGCAAAAGGCTCACCAGCATCCAAGTAAGCTGCTCTGCTCCCATCCTTTGAACAGATTGGTGTTTCTTTCTTCCTGCAAGATTTGCAACGAACACCTTCTGCTTGCCACGTGAGTGCGAGCACGGCCGGTCTGCCACTTGCCGCCGTCGTGCTCCCGCGCCGCCTCTGGTCACTTTGCTTGCGCGCATCGTCTTTTTGGGTATCTCATGCATATTATGTTGCTTGCCCTAGATTTGTGTTGCCACTTGCCAGATACAAGGGATATTAAGTGGTTCAGCAATAGGGAGTGAATGGCTGATGTGTTAAGAAACTCTGAAAAACATCTTGTATACTGCAATTGTCGTCTCTGTTTCCCTTAAAGTTAATTAAAATTGGGCACTGTACTGTGTTCTATTGTGCCGTGTGCTTGCTATCCTATTTTTTATTTTCTTCGTGGTGTAATAACTTGACTTACAATACTTCCTCCCTCCAAATTTATATAGAGTATTTTCTCTTGGCACAGAGATCAAGAAGATATTAAAAATGACTAGATTACACCTAACTATTATCTCTAAGCACTATATTAAATGCATGCATATAGAGAATGTCAAGTAAATTTGAATATTTATTGAGGATATAAGAGGAACATCACATTAATTTGTATCGGAATATGAGATACGTCATATGGTAATAGACAAGATCATTCGAAAAATACACGGAAGGAGCATGTGTTTTCTATAAAAGAAGCCGGCGGGGCAGTTTGCCTCCTCTTCGGGCAATTTAGGGGCGTGGATTGGAATGACACCAAGGTGCGCGGTGCGGTGCCTGGGAGCACTTCAGGTCGCCCGAAGAGTGGTCCCGACTCCCCGTCCACCTCCTCCCTCGTTTACCTGGCGTCCGGCAAGCTGTGCATCGTCAGGCCGACAGGAGCCGGGACCCTGTCGCCGTCCATACCGCCGTCGAGTTAGAGCCCCACGACGGCGGAGGAATCCGGATGGTGAGGCACACGCCCAGGTATAGCAAGCGCCACAAGCACAATGCACTTCTAAAGTGGGTATTCTAATTTAAAAACTGTTGCAGATTAACCAAGTTACTCCCAAGCTTAGCTCATGTTGAATTGGTGATGATAGGGAGAGAGAGAGAGAGAGACTACTGTAATAATTATGTAAAGAAACTATTGATATGTGGATGAATGCATCTGTGCAAAAGTCACGTTTGTTCTTGATAGTACACCAGTATTGCGCTAGTTTCAAAAAAAGAAAAAGAAAAATATTGCGCTCCATCAGCAAGCAAAACCATACATTTGAACCTAGTCCCAGGCTGCTACTAGGAGAGCAACTTATTTCTCAACGGGACACACATCTAAACTACAATTCAACACGAAAACAGTAGTATTAGTACAGAACAAGCTGCAATGCAATGGCCTTCGGTATCGAACTCCATTTTTTCAACGTTACATCAGGAAGTCCCTGGGGTCCGTGACATATCCCGTCAAGGCTGAAGCGGCCGCGGTGTAGGGGGAAGCCAGGTAGATCTGTCCTTCCTTGTGACCCATCCTGCCCGGGAAGTTCCTGTTCGTCGTGGACACGCAGACCTGCACACAGATACACAAATGAAATCACCAAATCCATTCACATCATCAAAATAGAATTGCAGGACACTAAAAATTTCCCTTTACAAGCTAAAGACATTTCCCTGAATCCATGACAGATGTTCTACAGCATTTGCAGCTGCAGCTGCCATGGACATCTATCAATTGCTAACGAGTACTCATGCAAACAAGTGCATCCCCAAATAGAAGGACGCAGTAGTAATTGCCTGCAAAGGAGGACTTCAAGCCTACAAAGGAGCATTTTCGTTTAGTGGTTCTAGCCGTAATTTTTTACTGACAACAGTGAGAATAGCAACCTAGCGCACACCAGTGGGGCTTGGACTAGCAATTCCATACCCGTAATCAGCCTAAGTGAGATGGTAACCAGCCAGTCAATAATGTAAAAATATGGCAGTTTAAGAACTGTTGTTTTTTAAGACAGCAGAAATTTGGTTGGGATTCAAGATTGAATATCTTAACTTTCGAGAATCAAGATACCTTAACGCTTTGTGTAAACATAAAATCATGGAAGCTTCATTCTATGTTTATATCAAGTAGCATGTCTATTTTACAGAAATCTTTTGGAAATTTTCATAAGATACTTGCCTTAGGCTCATTCATGCGTGCATATGTATCGCGAGGACCACCCAAACAGGCACCACAATTAGGGCTAGCTGGTGTATCACAACCAGCCTCTTCAAATATCTGGGAACAAGTTTTGCCATCAGATCCTGGTACGGGGAGGCTATATATGTCCATCCACACCTACAAAGATTTAACATTATTTTTTCAGCAAATCCAAACTACAATATGATTCTTTCAGCATTTTTTTTACCACAACTTATCACCTTTTGCGTTGCTGGGACAAGAAAAGTGGGAACTTTGACCTTTTTGCCCTGTATTAAGGAAACAATTTGTAGCAAGTCAGGTAATCACGGAGTAGTGTGATTTGAGTATTACTTCAACATGTCACAGAAGTATATTTACGTCTATGCACAGAACAATTAAAGGAATAGGATGGCTCAAGATACTTCAGCAAGTAGTAATAGCAATACTTTGTGTGATTCAGTAGTCAATTAAGCTGGAAGTCTTCTACGGTGAGGCGGATCCATAAATCATAGTAATGACTAATGAGCCAAAAGGTAGCCTCACTGCCTCACCCTCTTCTATAAACACAATCTTGCTCACAGCTCAAACATACTAAACTCCAACCAAAGCCCAACTTAGTTCGATCCTTATACATATACTCTAAAGCCTGTCAACCCTTTTGGTCTTCAAAGTTTTGCATATTCTAAATGTGCCAATATGAAACCACTATTTCCCTTCCTGCATTAATTTCAGTTGTCCATGTATGGGGACCAATGAGGTGAGCCCAAACCTGGTCCATGTTAGGCTCTTCAAGTCAGAACCTAAAGAACTTTTAAGTCCCAAACCCAAACAACTGCCCAATAAATCCTAAAACTAGGTCCAACCCAACTCCCAGTGCACCCCAACGTATAGAACATGTCCTGAGAGTGATACTAGCCCATTGATTAGAAGTCCATGCCAAGCTTTCGTAGTCCACTACCAGGGCTAGTTACACACAATTTGCTATGTTGACTTCATAATACACAAGAGGCAACAAAAGAAACTAACGAAGTCGATACACATGTACAAATAAGCAAAGCGATCCTGACTATATGTCACCATGCTACAAGAAGATAGGTTAGCTTCTTACCGAAGCTAAGAACACCTTCGCAGCAGCAAAGAAGTCCTCAGTCTTACCACCAGTGCAAGAACCAATATAGACTCGGTCAATTTTGACATCTTTGCATTCTCTTGCTAGAGCGCGGTTGTCAGGTGAATGAGGCTGTAGGTCCATGGAGATTACAGGTTGAATTTTTTTAAAAAAAACAACAACAAAAAGGATACATAGATTGAAAAATACTACATTAACAGACCTTGGCAACTACTGGCTCCAATTTGGATACATCAAACCGGTAGTCACTAACAAATCTGAAAACAAAGTCAAATAAAAGAACAAAAGAAATCAACGGCTTGTGCATATGCCTTATCACAATTCACAACATAACAAAGAGAATACAGGGTGACAAATCTCGAAGGAAAACACTAGACAAGAACATTATGATTCTTGTATATATGCATAGTCAACTTTAAAACACAAGACACCTAGCAGGATCTACATCATTGTGATCAGTTGAAGACAACAAATAGTAGTAAAAAAACAGTTATTTCAAAGTTCTTTTAATGCCCTGAACATAATATTTTGAGATTCTTCTTTTTGTAGTTTAATTAATCAATATGTAAACGTATATGTAGTATTGTCCATAAATGACTGGAGGAGAAGGAGCTCAAGAGCATAGTTTACTGAAATGTGATTAATATTGATTTTGCTGCTATGATATGTTCTTCACTGTGTAAACCGACCATACAGTTTTTTTTCGACTCCCCACTGTCACAAGGTCTTGAAACACTAGTAGCAAGCCATTTCTATCAACAAAAGACCAACAGTCAACATCAAACCTTTTGTCCAGAAAAATGCTAAAAAACACCCAGTTGGCCAGTTCTATAATAGACTAGCTGAATAACTAGCATGAATCCTTTAACCATTAAGTTCAGAGTTGACTGAATTATGTGTATATATAACATGATGTAAAGGACAACAAGATCAGGGACAGACTATAATCACCTCGCCTGAGCATCGCTATAGACGGGTTCATATTTGACCGATGTCTTACCCTGCAGTGCACCAGGATGAAAAAATGACATAATTACCATGATGTAAAATATTGGAAAGTAGTTATTGTAAATTGTTTCGCTCACTGCCTCACTCACTATCTCAAAAGTTGTACGAAATTTTACTTTGAAAAAAAAAACATATTGCCTCAGTTCTACTATTAAAATTTCACAGGTTAGTTCTATACCTCAAGGTACTTAAATGTAGTTTCATCAGCAGGCACAACACCATTCTTTCCACCAGCTTCAATAACCATGTTGCACAGTGTCATTCGCTCTTCCATCTAGCAAGTGTGCAAAAAACTAAGTTCTATTTTATGTGGTATGACAATTAATTAAGCTAGTTATGAACATGGAACACACATTTAGACTTTCTACGGTTGATCCAACAAACTCCATCGATTTGTATGTTGCACCAGATACAGATATCTCGCCAATAATCTGTAAACAGAAATTACTAAGGATGAAATGTCTCGATTACAACTAGAAAACCCTGACAAAAAGAACAATTTTAGCATAATAACAGTGATTGTTTTGTAGGCTTACTTGCAAAATCAGATCCTTCGCAAGTAAATAAGGTGGCATTTCTCCATCTAATACGAACCTGATAGTTGGAGGCACCTGAAAATGAGTTTAACAGATCAAAACACCATTTTCTTTTTCTGGAGGTAATAAAATGTCTTGACAATATGACAAAAAGATAGTATGCCCGAAGGCCAATATTTCACACATTATGAATATATTTAATAAAATGTGGGTAGCACAAAGAATGTACAAAAAATGGAAAAGAAAAGGCATAACTAATGTATGAATAGTGCTAAGTAGATGCTACACCCAATGTTTCTATTATTCCTATGCTTGGATGAAATATAATTCGGATGGTCCAGCCTATAAACAAAAAGGAACTTTTTACTACTTCTGTCAGATGTCTATCTTGAGTTTTTATATTTGAACAAAGCCTGACAGTTGCTAAAGTCTCATCATTATGAATAGAAACACATCCAGAACTACCTAACACATCGATGAGATATAGAACTGCAGTTTAGTTCACATATACACAAAAATGTCTTTGTCCTTTTTTTGTAGGACTGATTTTCAAATTCTACGTGGAAGTAGTAAAAACTTTTCGCATACCTTGAGAAGAGCCTTCCCAGTGCCCATCACAAAACCTGCATCAGTGTTTCCAATTCCAGTTGCAAATTGACCAAAGGCTCCAGCATTGCATGTATGAGAATCAGTGCCAAGGAGAACCTATACAACAATAGGAACAGGTTAATCCTGTAGGGTAATCCTGTATTTAGTAGTCAGTATAGTCGGTAATTACCTCGCCTGGTCGGCAGTGACCTTCTTGGGCAAGTGCAATGTGGCAAACACCTTTGTAGTCTGGATTTGCCTACAGACAACTCAAAATGTTAACTTTTTTAAACAAAAATCTTCCTTTTCTTAAACAGGTCTGATATGAATCAAACAAGCTATCGATTGCATGAATCGACAAGGAAATGGATAGGCATACCCTGAAATCGCTCAGGTCCTTGATGTCGTAGAAGTACTTGATCTTCTGCTCCATACAGAAGTCCCTCAGGATATCAACATTCCGATTTGCTCGCTCGTCACTGGTGAAGATGTAGTGGTCCGGGATGATGACGACCTTCTCGCGGTCCCATACCTTGGCGCTCTCCCCGAACTCCCGATTGAAGATCCCAATAGTGCCCGGGCCGCAGACGTCGTGCGTCATCAGCACGTCGACGTCTACCCACACGTTCTCCCCGGGCTCCAGGCTCGCGCGCTCCGACGCCCGCGCGAGGATCTTCTCCGTCATCGTCATCGCGCTCTTCACCTGAACCACACAGAACAAGAGACCCATCCGCTTCTGTACAGCGATAACATCGAGAAAGACGGCTTGGAGCGTTCCAGTTTGGGATTCGGAAGCGTACCGAGCCAGTGGAGGCCGGGGCGCGCGGCACTTGGGCGGGCGTGACGACGGCGCGGACGCGGGCGGCCCGCGCCCGCCGGCGGCTCGCGTTTGCACGCTGCTGCTGCGTCGGCCGCGCCGCGGCGAGCTCCTTCTGCGACAGGGGGGCAAGGCAACGAAGGGGTCAGCAGAGAGAAGTGTTCGGGAGTGGCGAGGCGAGGGGGGGAGGGGGGGGGCGAACCTTGTGGGCGAAGGCGGCGGAGGCCTTGGCGGCGGGGGCCGTCGAGATGGAGGCCATGGCGGCGCGCGGTCGAAGCGTCTAACACCTTGAGGTCAATCGAGGGATCGGGGATGGTGCGGTGCGGCCGTGGCGAGCACGAGACGGGCGTGGAAAGGGCGAACCTGCGAGTGGAAACTTGACCTGACTTACGACGAAAACTCAATATTAGGTAAAAAATTTATTTATAAAGAGCATTAACTTTAATTATATTTCAACAGTAGAAGGACTTATTCTTCCGAAGAGATTTGATTATCAGGTTAAATCTTCTTATATCTCAGCCGTTCATATCAGATCCAACGGATCAGGTACTTTAAAAGAGAACAAACTGTCGGGGGCCAGCCACCCTGACACGTGGCCCCCCGGGGGGCTTTCAGCAGCCCTCCTATAGGATTGGGGGACTATTCCCTACCTCGGGCGGAGACATCTCCGATTTGCCAGCCGAGCACCAATCGGATCGTTCGAGCGAGCTCGACCAGAAGGTCCCGCAAGGCCATAAAGGAGCTTTTTCCCGACCAAGCCGACCGCCCCGAGCTATTTCCCGACTTAGCAGGGCATTCGACCTCCGTCACGGACCGGGCTCTCCCGACCTCTGACCAGCCCGATCCCGGTCTCCGCCAAAGGTCGAGCATTAGGTCCTCCACTGGCCATTAACCACGTGTCCAACAATCGCGACCGCCTGAAGCGACCGCACAGAAGCAGGTGGCTCCTTCCCGAGGCAACACGAAGGTCGCCAAAGTCAAAGCCTCAGTCCCATCATCCAGTCGCGTGCAGCATGAGAGTCCTCTCACCTCAGGCAGCGCTGGGACCACGCATGGCAACGTCATCATCTGACAAAACCGTAGAGAGTGGGTGCGCTGTTTCCCGATGAAGCAGCGACCTGCTTTGCTCGGAGAGTCTACTAACCCGGCGTAGAGCAAGGCCAGACAAGACGGGTCACCAAGACAAGGGCTTTCTGGCATGAGTCCCTTCATCCTCTCAGCTCCCAATCCCCAATGTAACCTACCCCTTTCGGCCGTATAAGGAGGGGCAGGGCTCTCTGGAGGAGGGGTTCTTCTTCCTTCAGACGACACCCCCACGAACTAGGCTCCGACGCTCTCATATTGGAACCCCTAGCTCTCATTTGTAAAGGCGGTGCAGCCATCGGCATCAAAGGCAATACAGTACCAACATCCGAACTGGAGTAGAGACGTTCGGCCCGAACCAGTATAGATCTTTGTGTCCCTGTTTGATTGTCTTGCCCTGCTGTTGATCGCCTCACGAGGGTACCTCCCGGACGAACGAAACTCTGGGCCTCGCCCTCCGTACTACCCTTCACCCTCTTTCTTTGCGGTCGACGGTCCCGATCGTCGACACAAACGATTTCCACCAACTCCTAATTAGAATTACTAGAGATAGAGATAACAGTAATCCTATATAATAGTAATAATATAATATAATATAATATATATATATATATATATGTATGTATGTATGTATATATATATACACACTTTTTCTGAAGCTGAGTGCAAATTTTACAACCAGAGAGTGCCACTTCATGTCATGCTTTTAATGCCGTTCGATCAAAAAAGAAAGGTAATGTCGACTTTTGTAGTCGGCAATAAATTTATGGGGTAGGCGCTAGATCTCAAACTCGAAGGTCACACAAGACAAGGGGTTTAGATAGGTTCAGGCTCTCGCGGAGGAGATAATACCCTAGTCCTGTGTGCTGGGATTATGCAGATCTCTTGGATCTAAGATTGCTCAAAGCGCAATATGCTCTGGGCGATATGAGGTGTGCTATGCTCTATGGCTTGATCGCTCTATGCTTGGATGATCGGATCCTTCTGTCATTGCCCGCCCTCTCTCTTATATAGCGGGGGTGGGATGGCTTACGAGTCTGATCGGTTAAGAGATTCCGATCGGTTACAAGATTCTAGTCGATTCTGAGGATAGAGTTTACATCTTTATCTACCCTATTAACGACTCGGATTACAACCGTATCTATCATATCTAAATATAAGTTCAACTTCCTTTAGGATATGTCCCCTTGCATGCGGCAATGAGGCCCGACGCGGGAGTATCTTCAGGCCTCCTCTTGGGCTTGTCATGAGGGTACTCGGGTTCTTATATTCCACAGTAGCCCCCCGAGTTCTTTGCGATCGAGTTGCCTCCTTCCTGATTGCAGCCCAACCGAGTCATGCTTCACGCCGAGTGCTTCGATTCTTGATGCGACTTCCGACTAGTTTTCCTTTACGGTAGAGTGTCTGTTGTAGGCAAAGAGATCGTGAAGGACTCAATAGAGCTCCACGCGTTAAACTTTCCGAGTGGTTCCTAGCCCCATTATTGGAATTCTGGCAGTCGGCTCATCTTGGGACATACTGTATCCCAAACGATATGCAGAAGTCAAAACGTTTTCCCGCTCGAGGCAAAATTCAACGCCACTCCCTTTAAATTCATTCGTCGCGAAGTTCTTGATGTAAATCGTTGAAGCGTTGGCTCACACACATCGCATCCAAATTTAGTAGCCACGAAATCATGTATATGCGAACTTAGGCAATGTAAAAACAATTCACTCGAATGTGATGTCGATGGTGTATATATAATTTTAGAGTTTTTACTCTTTTTCCTTATTGATTTTGAATTCATCCGAGTGGTTTGACTCTTTTGTTTAAGCACTCTTCCCGACTAGTCTAGCCCCCGAGCGTTGGGAGTCGGCTCATGGCTCTTTTTCTCAGGCACGTGTTTTGGGTGACTAAAATTCGCCGTTCATGAGGTCAGAGCTTCACAATTTGGAGTTATCGCACTCGGATTCACTCGCAATCGTTAAGCAAAACAAGAAAAATACAACTCAAAAAAGATGTGCGCATGCGCACGCTTTTAAGGTGTAGCCCCCGACTTACTGCTTAGTTTTGGGTCAACTAAGTAGCAAGTCAGGAAAGTCAACAATTTTATTTATAATGACATAATTGAGTAAAAAGCGACTTAGCTGCTTTATGCTCCATATGTTGCCGACGATCATGCCATCTTTGCTCGTGGCGCAGACGTAGGCTTGTAGATGAGCTGTAGGCGGCGCTCGGGGAGCAGGCGTGGCTCGTGGTCGTGCCGAAAGTGGCGCTCAGGGCGCGGGCGTAGGCTCGTGGCCGTCGGGCGAGGCGCTCGAAGCGCGGCGTGGCTCGTGGCGTCGCGAAGGTGGCGCTTCGGGCGCGGCGTGGCTCGTGGCGTGTCGAAGGTGGCGCTCGGCGCGGCGTGGCTCGTGGCCGTCTGCGAAGGTGGCGCTTCGAAGCGCGGCGTGGCGCAAGTCGCGCTTCACTTACGGCTTTCTCGATTTCGCTAAATTGCGGCCGCCGTCACCATGGCCTTGATCCGGGCCACGATCGGGTCGCCGGGCTATCCGATGCAATCATCGGGTCGGTTTGTCGAGAAGCGTCTTGGAGGCGGCGGCGTTACGCATTGGCGTCGCGAAAGCGGCGATCTCCCAACTGGATTGCGGAGGTCCTTGCGGACATTGCGCCGTGAGATCGAAGCGATCGCACCGCACCTCCTTACCCTTACGAAGACGATCTTCCCGCAGACTTCTGTTCTTCTTGTTGGCATTGGAGATTGGTCTTACGCTCTTCTATCGCGAAGATGCCACGAAGATCGCAGCAATTCCTCGCGACGCCGACTGGTTTGCCGGCCAAGTCAAAGTGACATACCTGAGATGGGTTGGCCTGATCTTTACCAGATCGGATCTGGTTTTGGACCAGATAGACAAGCTCTCCGCGCACATCTGCGGCGAAGTCCGTGTTTCAAGCGGAAGGCTGGCCGGAGGCGAAGGTGGCGGCGAATCCACCGATTCGCCATCGAGTGCGTGGGAAAAGATTATAGCGCTTCCCTACGGCGCGCTAACCGCCGACTTTGTAGTCGGCAATAAATTTATGGGGTAGGCACTAGATCTCAAACTCGAAGGTCACACAAGACAAGGGGTTTAGACAGGTTCAGGCTCTCGCGGAGGAGATAATACTTTGGTCCTGTGTGCTGAGATTATGCAGATCTCTTGGATCTAAGATTGCTCAAAGCGCAATATGCTCTGGGCGATATGAGGTGTGCTATGCTCTATGTCTTGATCGCTCTATGCTTGGATGATCGGATCCTTCTGTCGTTGCCCGCCCTCTCCCTTATATAGCGGGGGTGGGGTGGCTTACAGAGTCCTGATCGGTTACAAGATTCTAGTCGGTTATAGGATAGAGTTTACATCTTTATCTACCCTATTAACGACTCGGATTACAACCGTATTTATCATATCTAAATATAAGTTCAACTTCCTTTAGGATATGTCCCCTTACGCACGACAGCGGGGCCTAACGCGAGGAGTATCTTCTGGGTCTCCCTCTTAGACTTGTCATGAGAGTATCCGGGTTCTTATATTTCACAGGTAGAGATTGATCACTCCAATTCTTTGATATGCTTGGACAGTATACAATCAATGAATTATGAATATACGTGGGCCTCCAACAAACCATTCAAAATAAAAATGTCGTCTTGCCTCGTTAAAACAATGGATTGCATGGCCCTATGCATTCAAAAAAATGATCAGATGACACATAGTATTTCTTTCGTTTAATATTAAAGTTTATATAACGTATTTCCTTTTAAGCGAGTGCTAGCAATCGGCGATCTCTGCTCATTTTCTCGGACGTGTCGACGCAACATTTTTTTCATGTATGCAACATTTTTTTGCGTACACATTCCTACTGTTATCGAGTATTTTTGTTGCATACGGTGATTACAAATATTGTACGCATGAGAAGAAAATGTTGCAGCGATCCGGGTCGACATTCGTACTATTATTGAACAAAAATGTTGCACGCATGAAGAAAAGAAATGTTACAGGCGTCCGATCGGACGGCCGATCACAAGTCATTAGGTTTCTTTTAACACATATATTAATAGGATATTAAAATAAGTATATTATCGCTAATTATTATCTTTAAGCATTATATTCCATGCATTTATGTAGAGAATATTAAGTACAGCTAAATATTTACTAGGATTATAAAGAAATATTATACTAATTTTATATTAAAATATAAAATATTATAAACAAAATTATTAAAAAAAATACGTTTCATACGACAAGACACGTTGAAGTAATCCAACGCAACATGGCTCCTTTGAGGGTACAAAATCTGACACGATGGCCTAGGACCAGGAAGAGGCTGAAAAAAAAAAAGGAACGGAGGAGATACAGTAGGCGTCCATTTGGAATACATTGTTGCTAGAGCCGTGAAGTACAAGGATACAGCACGTCTGCGGAAATTTTTGAATACAGTACAAAATACTGTCGGAAATTAGAGAATGATACAACATGTTTGCGTATTTACGAAAAACCCTACCATACCCGGAATCTGAAAATCCGTTAACCATACCCGAGACGCCAGAACCCGGTTAAGCCATACCCGGATTTTGAAATTCCGGGTATGGGTCCCATTTCATACCGAATTTCAAAAACCGGGTATGAAATAAACCCCATACCCGGTTTTCAAAATCGGTTAAGCCTAGCATGCGGTATTAGCACAAAGTCACATGCATTCATCCGATTAGACACAAAGTGACATGCATGCATGCTGATTGGTCTCGAAGGCCAAGATTCCATGCATGCATGCATGCTGATTAGGCAAAAGTGCATGCGGATGATTAGTGCAAAGTACATGCTGATTAGTAAAAATTATAATTAGTAAAATAATTAGTAGAAAGTATGATCAGTAAAAGTACAATTAGTAAAATGATTAGTGAAAAGTATAATTAGTGAAAGACGGGGCTAGCCTCGATTGGTTGGCAGGGCTCATGATTATTGGTATTTTGGCAGCCAGATGCATGCGTCTAGCACCGAAAGCAAAGACATCTCACCGAATGGTAGGTGAAAGGTGTGTGTCTCCGGTCGCCATCAGTCGACGAGACCAGTGAGAAGTGCACGATCAATGGCAGGCATAGGTGTGGTCAAGCCTCCTGCGAGCTGAGCCCCATCCATGAGGAGCGCAAACGGTAGTAGACCTGCACGAGCTAGTGGAATATGAAATCGATAGTCCGACTTTTTATCTTGTGCGTGATCGGCTTGCGAGAGGGCAAGCAAACGTTAACGACAAAGTGGTTATGCGTCTTCAAAACAGATGATGACAGTAATATAGTAATGCGTCGGACCATAGTTCTGCAGAATTGCCCTCGCGCGATGTGGGGCATCGATCGACTCACGAAGAAGCTCGGGCGCAATGGCCGCCATCACGTGCTGCTCAAACAAATGGCTCAGAACAAACAAGTACATTTAGACAGGTATATATAGACAAACTTGAAAATTTTAATGGCTAAAAACTAATCACCCTGCATGCAACCAAATTCGCTGCATGAATAATATTCCTAAATATTAAAAACTAGCATATGTGAAGCTGTAATGAAGATCGGGAAACCTATACCAACTGGCAAAATCACCTTCCATTAGCGTACCTGTGAAATAAGGACTATGAAAAATTTATGGGAGTATCATAAGATATGTAGGATAATACATAAAATTTATGAAAAATTTTAACATCATTTGTTATGTTTTAAAAATCAAAATCAGAAACAGAATAAAAATCAGTTCACGCCGGACCACTTGGAAGTGGTCCGGCGCAAAAGCCCGTTCACGCCGGACCACTTGGAAGTAGTCCGGCGCAAAAGCTCGTTCACGCCGGACTACTTCCAAGTGGTCCGGCGTGAACGGAAGTTGCGCGGACCACTTCAAGTGGTCCGGCGTGAACTGATTTTTATTCATTTCGATTTTGATTTTAAAACATAACAAATGATGTTAAAATTTTTCATAAATTTTATGTATTATCCTACATATCTTATGATACTCCCATAAATTTTTCATAGCATGAAAATTTTTCAATTTTTCCAAATTGAACTGAAAAACTTCGGTTCAACGCAGGACCGATTTTTAACATAAGACAAGTAGTCCGGCGAAAACTTAGGTAAAAAACAGAACATTTAAAACTTTGTTCTAAATGCAACTAGCATGATTTCAAGGTATGATTTTGAGTCATTTCCACTACACTTAGGATTAAATCAAGATCTCAATTATGGTGTAGCAATGAGTCCTCCTACCATTTGGGCATACTAGTTGTATGTGATACTAGTTGTACTAATATTCTACTTATCATAGTTGTATTATAACAATATCACAGTAATATTCCTAAATATTAAAAACTAACTTTGTGTGAAGTCAGAACGAAGATCGAAAACCTCTCGCCAACTTGCAAAATCACCTTCCGTAACGCACTGTGAAATGGGGAACCCGAATTAGTTAATTCATAGAATGAAGATAGCTCAGAATAAATTCCTACAAAATATTAACACTGATAATTCTGCCATTACTTATGCTATGTTCTGTTATTTTATGTACGGGTAGTTATTCAAGCATGAAGATTTGTCCATAATACACTACACTGTCCATAATATACTATTACTCGTGAAGATTTGTAACTAACCTTCTGAAAGTTGTACCAAAGATCAATAAAGCACGAGCAATGTACCAATAAATATTCCTAAAAAATACCTGCAAAATACAAATCCCAAATGAAGTACTTGAAAATTTTTAGACTTTACGAAAATTTTAACAAACTAAACAAACGAACTAATCTCCGTCTTCGCTCTCGGTTCTGCTTTGCTCTCTACTACTATCTTGTGAATGCATTGCCGCTCTCTGCGTTCCTCCGATTTATATCGAGAAAAAGTGCTAATGAGGGACATCGACTCGACTGTCTTTGCTTTCGGTCTTTGGGCGCATGCATCTGGCCGCCAAAATACCAATAATCATGAGCCACCCAACCAATCGAGGCTAGCCCGTCTTTCACTAATTATACTTTTCACTAATCATTTTACTAATTGTACTTTTACTGATCATACTTTCTACTAATTATTTTACTAATTATAATTTTTACTAATCAGCATGTACTTTGCACTAATCATCCGCATGCACTTTTGCCTAATCAGCATGCATGCATGCATGGAATCTTGGCCTTTCGAGACCAATCAGCATGCATGCATGTCACTTTGTGTCTAATCAGCATGAATGCATGTGACTTTGTGCTAATACCTGCATGCTAGGCTTAACCGGATTTTGAAAACCGGGTATGGGGCCCCCATACCCGGTTTTGAAATTCGGTATGAAATGGAACCCCATACCCGGAATTTCAAAATCCGGGTATGGCTTAACCGGGTTCTGGCGTCTCGGGTATGGTTAACGGATTTTCAGATTCCGGGTATGGTAGGGTTTTTCGTAAATACGCAAACATGTTGTATCATTCTCTAATTTCCGACAGTATTTTGTACTGTATTCAAAAATTTCCCACGTCTGCCCGTGCTACTACACACACGTTGCTATATGCCAAGGGCTGGAAGATTTGATTGGATTTCTTGACTCATAGAATGAGAAAACGAAATATTTTCAGCTACGAAGGTCTTTGGCCACACTAGGGTTTATGTTACCCAACCGATGCCGAAAATTGTCCATACGTCAGCCACGAATTTTGTCGAAAATCGGCCAAAGCTAAAGGCGGTCAAATAGCGGCGAAATAATTTAAAAGTCGACCGGCTTTTACCCATTTACGTCTAAAATCGGCACACTCATCGGAAGTTAGGGGAAAAAAGAAAAAATAGAGAAAAAAAATTGCAAAAAATACTGGAAAATTCAAGAATCTATGATGATGTTATTGCTTTTAGTATAATACTCTTGTTTGATTCTATTATTACTTCTGTCGACGGAGTACACAACATATACTTGCGCTTTCAACTGTACATCTGTGTATCCACTGTACGTGCTAGTAAGTAGCAGCACATTCACATTGGCAACATAGCTCCTATTAATCTCTTGATATATATGTGCGAACAATGTGATGATCAAGCTCCTTGATTTGACGTTACAAGAAAACTTTGATGCATTATTGAAATATCTTCATACAAAATAACTAGACTATCGATCTGTGGCCAAGAAACAGAACCAACCAAAATCACGAGAGAGAATTAATCAGCCAACCAAAAGCGTGATCCACCCACACATCCATCTACCCCAAGCAAGAAACTGACGCACATAGCTATATTGCCATTGTCGTCACGATCTATTGCATTCTTGTCGTTGCCATATCATTTTCCAAGCCCCTTTTTGGCTGTACATATGCATTATCATACATATTGAAATATCTTCATCATTTTTCTATTATCACACATATACTATGTTGAACCTACATGAACGCTATGTTAGTAAAAAATTAAGTTACAATGAAATAAAACATACTGATTTTCTATTATCTACATTCGGATTTGCTCAAAAATGTCTCAAAAATTCGGTTTTTCAAAAAAAAACATGGCAGGGGTCAAAATTAATACTATTTTTTGGAAACTTTTGGATAATTTCTTCTAAATTTTCTGAATTTGAATTGAATCGGTTTATCAACCGGTCCCGTTTCTCGAGCCGAACCGATACGGTCAAAAAAAATCATCATAGTCGACCGATTTTCATCAATACTGTGAACCTTGGGCCATACACAGTCAGTCACCTTACCAAGCCATGAATAATCTTCCAACACAGATACAGATGCTCAGCTTGGACTAGCTGGTAGTCACATTTGCAAACTTGGCACCTGCGTCTTCTTTGGGCCACTTGTGTCCCTCAATAGCACTACACAGGAGACATGTTTTCGCTCGCATGCATGCAGCTGTGCCGCAACTACTGGAGTAGTTCGAGCGTGTGCATCCATTGCACACATTGTGAGCAAGCATTTGTTCCTTGAGCCATCCGTGGCATGCCAAATTCATTTATTTTCAGATGCCAAGTTGGGCACTTGGGCTGCCTGGGACAAGTTCTTACTATTGTTGCTCCTGATCTGATTTTTCGTGTTGTTTCTAGTGGTTGCCTGGGTGTTGACCATATGAGCCCATATGCTTGTATACTCGGCTCATAACTATATGAGTCTACATAGGTTATACATACATGTTATAAGTACATATAGGTTATACATACAGGCACAGACTTCTGAATTCGCTTGTGTTCATGGGAGGAGTATGTCCGTTTTCAGAAAGGTTGCCACTTGCCGAATTTTTTTTCTTTAATATTTATTTTTATTCTTTTTTTCAAAACTATGCGTCCGAATGAAAATTTTGCAAAATTATACGCCCGTCGCCCGTGTATGGCGCGATCGCCCCATACACGGGCGATTTATCCCTACGCCGTTTGCTGCCGTCGGCCACCGTTGGTGTGGGCCCCCCTGTCGCCCGAGACAGGGGCGACAGGGGGTTGCAGGCGATTTTTTTGTATTTTTTGTAATTACTATATGTCTTTTTAATATGAATCACATAACTTTTGCTAGGAGTGTCCAAATGAAATGAAACTTGTTTCTAAATTTAAATTTTGGAATGAGGAATTAGATTGTAAAATAAAAATCTATGTGTTGTTTGAAGAAAAATAATTTTATTTGAGTTCGAATGCTAGGCTCTAACTATGGATTGTGAATAGGGGTGAAAATGGATCGGATACGGACGGATAATAGCTCTACCATATTTGTTTTCATATTTTTTCTCGGATGCGGATACAGATACGGATAGTCCAGATATGAATACGAATACAGATAATATCGAATACAGATACGGATCGAATATGAATCGAATCGGATACGGTTTCAAATATTTTATCGGAACATGATAACCCCTTAGATTGTATATAAAAAGTCAACGAAAACACATAACTAGTTGATTTGATAAAAATGTTATTGAAAATTGAACAAATATAAGCATTTTCATTCACTTAGACAATAAGTAGATACCATGTCCCAAATAAAATTATATAAGACTTAGTTTATCACACACATACAATTAGTTCATTATACACGTAGATCATAACAAAAAAAATGAAGGTAATCTTTACTCAAAGATACAAATGGAGGCAAACACATAACACACTAAAAGTTTGATAATACTTAAATATCACGTCTCTAGAAAAAGTATATAACACTTATATGTAATGATCCAAGATTTATATTCTTTGTTGAATTATGTTAAAAATAATAAATTATGTATTTATGAGTTTTTATGATTTTTAGCTACTTATTTAAATATTTCCCTATTAAGAATAGGAATATTTGAATTTTTGAGAAAATTTAAATCTGATAAAATCTTGAAAATAATTTTTAAAATGTTAGATTATTTCTGGAACTTTCTCAAAAAAAATTCGTAATTTTTGGAGTTGGTTTGCTAATTTTAATAATTGAAACTTACTTTATGGATTAATTAAATTAGAAAACAATTCTGAAATTAAGAAACATTTTTGGGCCCGAAGAGTAGTTTTGGCCCAACCCATATGTATATCCGGATATCCGATTCATCAATATCCGGATTATCCGAATCCGTATCCGTATCCGACGGATAGTGAGCTACCGAATCCGTATCCGTATCCGACAAAAAAAAAATCCGTATCCGTATCCGATCCGATACTATCCGACAAATATCCGATCCGACAGAATCCGTATCCGAAAATATCCGGATCGGTCGGAAACTATCCGATCCGCTTTCATCCCTAATTGTGAAGGAATTACAATGTGTGTTGATCCATAAATCATGAAATAAATAGAATAAGTTACTACAACCTTATGCACTTAATTTTTGCAAAAATATCTAAATATGATTGCATTTTGAATCAAAGATGGCTAGTTTAAACCCTTTATAGCATTCATTGTTCAAGTAGTTAGAATAATGTCTAAAAGATCTCAAAACTTGACAGAACCAGTTTTGTTGCATTCTTGGGCTTGCATAGGTTACAATTATGTAAAAATATTTAGATGTCACTTTAGGCTGCACTATTTTATTTCTGTCCGAACGTGCAATCGGTAAAACATCAAAATGGTCGTATCTTTCGCAAACGAGGGTCATACTCGATGAAATCAAATCTGATAAATTTAAAATGCTATAACCTATCTTGATGGACAAAAATAACATCATTTGGGACAACTGGAGCAGTATGACATATACGAGCCCTCCGGACAGTGAGCATACACTTGAAGGGTAGGCCGCACTCTTTATTACGACTTAAAACTGAAAGGAGTACCACGAACAAGGAAAACCAAAGTTAACACCAGACGTCTACTGAGTGCTTCGAGGCCACTTCCCATTCGCCCATGTCTCCGGCGGGGCTTCTCTGGCACGCCGCGCCCTCTCTCGTTTCCTCTCTCTCTCGGCCTCCTTCTACTTCGCTTCCTTCCTACATGCCTCCTCGCGTGCGACATCGCGTTGTTCTTGAAGCCGCCGCGTGAACTCGTCCTGCCGGATGGCTTGGTCAAAAAGCCGTTGGTCGTCGGGGTTGATCTCCGTATCAAACCACTGCTCAAATTCACACAGTGGCGGAGGTGACTGCATGAAACGTAAATTAGCAAAGTTTCATTCACAAATATTATGTAACCCGTACGATTGTTACCATGCGGCGATCCTTCAGGCTCTTCTCCGGTGGATCGAAGGCGTAGTTGCGGCACTTCCAATACCTCCTCTTCCAAGTTGAAATTTCCCAAGAGCGGACAAGCCTGCAAAGATCTCCGCACATACACATGGGTGCTACAGCTCCACGAGGTAGGAAGAGATCTTGGTACGCTAAATTGCGCGGGCATGCACTTGCTTCTTCCTTTGCCTTCCCCTTTCCCTTTGCACTTGCACGTCTCGGCATTTTCGATTGATCCTGATTTTTTTCCTCCCTCCTCTATTCTTTGCGAGACCGCTTGTGAGAACGAATGTTATAAAGGGCAGATATCGCCAGGGTATGGAGCGATCGCCTCATATTAGGGCGATCGCCCCGACTAGAGGCGATAGGTGCACCAGGGTGTTGGTGTGTTGTCACGTCGTGTGGCATAGGCAAGCAATGCATACATGGATTTGCACAATTTAAAGTGATAAGGCTATCATGTTACTAACTCGCACAGTTATACAATATGCTGTTGAACGTAAAGGCATTACAAAAATACGTCCGTACAACAAGTCAATCACGGCCACGCTTCCTGATCTGGCCCGTGGGGTAGGTGAGTGGCGACGGCGGACGGACGTCCCTCCTAGGCCGGCCCTGCGGCGCAGGCGTAGAGTAGTGTGGCGGCGACGAGGGCGTGTCCTGTGGCGGCGCTCCCGAGAGCTGAGAGGGGCCGAGGTAGTCGGTCGAAAGGTACTCCTCCAGGTCGAACTCGTCGTCCACAGGGTCGTCGAAACCCCCCTGGGGTCCTTCTAGGGCGCGAGACGACGAGGGAGCCTCCACAGCCCACTGTCCCCACTGCTGCTGCGTGGGAGCGTAGCGAGGAACTGGCGGGGTAGGGCGAGATGCGGAAGGAGCCTCCGCAGCCCACTGTCCTCCCTGCAGCTGCGTGGGAGCATGACGAGGCACCGGGGGGGTAGGGCGAGGTGCTGGGGCGCAGGGACGTGGTGTGCTGCGTCCGCCGACGTCTCCGCGCCCCCGGCAGGTGGCCAAGCGAGCCAACCGCCTCATCCTATCGAGGACCCGAGCCCAAGCTGTCTCGGACTCGGCGGTGGTCACCTGTATGCCCCCCGTAGGCGCGTCAACATGGACACAGCATCCACCTCAACCTCCCCGATGAGCTGAGCCTGCATGTAACGTTAGATTGTTATTACGTAATTTACATGAAAAAGACGTGCCCATGTAGCTTCGATTGCGACACTTACCGAGGCGTTGTCCCTCTGGGACATCTGTGAAGGGTACGTGTCCGCTACCGATGCCTGTCGTGCGACATACGGTGCTGGTGTGTACCCCACCCTGAGGCGAGTGCGCGGGGCGAACCACTCCATGTACTCATCGTACATGTCAGGGTCGTACGGCCGGGTCTCGGTGACCCTCTCATCGAGTGCGGCATCCCATCGCGACGCCCATGGTCGCATACTGATTACCGAACCGAGTGCCCATCAGTAGCACCCATCCGGTCATCCTGCAATGCAAAAACAGTAAGTACACACCACATTCATTTCGCAAAGATGCGGAGTAGTAGGATCAGGGCAAGTACCTGTGAGTGCCACGTGCGACAACGTGACGAGGCGGCAAGGGAAAGGACTGGAACAGGCCGAACTGCCGCAGCACTCGGTGCGGGGAGTACTCCTCGACACACAGGTCAAAGACGAGAACCTTACGGGTGAACCAGAAGGCCTTATCTCGCGTGCAAAGCACGGAGACCCCGTGAGGTGCTCGGGCATGGACGTCGTACGCGGTGTATGGCGTCCACCGCACGTCCTCGTCGTGGAGGCGGTCGAACTCCCGAACGAACTCCAGGTAGGACCTCCTCACCTGTCGGTGCGCGTACCTCCGCTGTGAGGAAGTAAGAAATGGCGGAGGTTATTCAAGTGCGTTAGTGGGGAAAAGATACGAGGGAGCATACCTGTCGTCGGACCCAGTAGTGGTCCATGGTGGGCCAGTCCACCGGGTCGTCTCCGTAAAGGTCCTGGGGGTACGGTGTCGTATCAACAACAGGCCTGCCGATGGAGAAGCGCTCCCAGGACCACAACTGGAGGAGTAGGACGCAACCCGACATCATCGCGTCGTGCTCCGCCCGAGAGACGGAGTCGCACAGACCTCTGTACGTCGCCGCTAGCACAGCTGAGGCCCACGACCACTGCATCATCTGTTTACAAGGGGGGTTAGACGTGCTCCGCTGAGACGAGATTTGAACTGAGTGTGTTACCTCATCTACCAGGGTGTCGGCGATGTGCTGGGCGTACTCGATGAGGTGACGGTCCACCGTGTTCTCGTGGGAAGACGGGAACATCACCCAACCTAACAACAACAGGAGGTATGCCTCCAGATGGCGGGCCACGTCCGCCTCCTCCGCGTGCGGGTGGAGAAGCTGAGCCTGTAGCGTTCGCAACAAACATTATCAGCAACTTAGCGCTTCTCTTTTAATTCTCAAAGAAATAGGTACTCACCGTGAATCGGCGACCACGCTTCGTCGGTCCGTGGCGCCACCCTCCCCGAGGGGCGGTGAGAGGGGCTGCCGGATCTTCTTTGCACCGCGGCGAAATGCGCGGACAACTCGGTGTGCCACGTGACGGAGGCGTCGTGCGGCACGACTGCCGGACCCGCACAGGGGAGGCCTAAGAGGTACGACACGTCCTGCAGCGTCGGAGCCATCTCTCCGCACGGAAGGTGGAACATGTGCGTCTCCGGTCTCCACCGGTCCACGAGTGTGGCGGCCACAGCACCGGTCGCATTCGAACCGCAGACCTCCTTGCCCGCTAACGGGCGATCACCTCCTCCACCATCCTATAAAGAGGAAGTAAGCCACCGCCGCAACTTTGCATGTAGTGCATTGCGTCGTTAGAATTGCATTCACAGGTAAGTACATGTACGTAAAAGAGTGCAAGCGTTGACAGCTTACCGTGGAACACAGCGTGGGTCAATGCGAAGCAGCTCGTTGGGCACCCGAGGTCGGAGTGTCCCTAGCTCTCGATTCTCCTCTACGGAGTACCTAGACTGGTGGGTCGCATCGACGGTCACGTCCAGCAGCTCAGGGCAAGGTCGCGCCATCGTGGCCTGTTACAAAGCAAATACAACAAATTTGTCAGTAATTACGTGTGCACACAAAATAAAATGCGAAATAACGAATTGTACCATACTCAACAAACAATACAACCGAAGTGCAGAGAGCCAAAAAAAATCTCATATTACAAACATACAAAAGACAAAGACATGTTCGACAACTTACTAGTACATTGAAAATTACATGATGCGAACAACAACTTACTAGTACATTGAAAATTACATGATGCGAACAACAACTTACTAGTACATTAAGAATTACATGATGCGAACAACAATTTACTAGTACATTGAAAATTACATCGAACATCACAACTTACATTACAACTTACTGGTCCATTGAAAAATACAAGATGGGAACAACGTGGAAAATTACATTATTCGCGGTTGCGACGCGCCTCGGACTCGTCCATATCGTTCCGAATGCGCCTTGTCCTTCGACGCCCGACCTTTAGCTTCAACATTCGGATGTTCGGTACCCATCGATGGTCCGGAGGGGGGACTGTTGTGAACGATCCATCCACTCGGTACCCGTACACCTCGTGATGCCACGTGTTGAGAACGCTCTGCTTGTAGTAGTACGGGGAGATGAACGGACGACAGGATTGATGCGTCTCGGCAGCTGCGGCAATGATGTGCGAGCACGGCAAGTGCAGCAGGCGTGGTTTCTGGCACTCGCACTCGTACTCAGCTGCTCGGAGTATGCACAGATGGGAAGTCCTCTCCCGGTGGGCACCCCTACGACCTCGGTCACCGCAGTGCACGTGGTATCTCCGTTCCACGCCACTCTCCGATGTAACCCGATGTGTCTGTGCCTTTCTTGTTTTCTTGGATATGTAAGTAGACACAATGATTGAGTACGACGATCGATTGTCCGACATACATCTTGTGGAGGTCTTGTATCGCTCAATGAAATATCTCGTGTCCCTAATAAGACACCTTCAACTATACCCACCGATGGAAGGCATCCGTGCCTTTCATTACCAGTTGTAAATCTCCGCCAGTTCGTTGTCATGATCCCATAACGCGAGCCGCCCTCGTCATGCGAAGGACCATTTCTCCAAAGGCTCATGTCGTATCCAATCGGTGAAACTCTTTATCTTTGGTACCCGCCACGTCGGATGTTTGGGGTCCGCATCAGCCGCACACAAGGTGTGGGGTCCTCTCCTTGCTCATGGTACACCATCGGGTTCCTTAATGAACTAGCGGTACCTCTGGGATCCATTGATTGCTTCTTCGTTAGTTCGTCCAACGTCCTCCAAAGCGCGTTGAACTTCCTCCATTGGTTCTGTTTGCACAGGCGTTTGAATATGTTCATAAGCTCCTTGTTTCTGAACTGACGGAAAAAATTAGCACCCATGTGCCTCATGCACCACCTGCTCCTCAGGTCTGGCCACTTTGCTGCTCCTATGACGACGGACCCTTGTTGCATATCCACGATCGCCCTTAGCAGCCCTGCATGTCGGTCATGGATGACACAAACATCAGGCCTGTCAAGAACAACCGCCTGCTTCACTTTTTCAAGGAACCAGTACCAGCTCTCCGTGTTCTCCCCCTCCACGAATGCCAATGCAACCGGTAGAACCTGGTTGTTGGCATCCACAGCGATCGCAGTTAGAATCTGGCCCTTGTACTTTCCCGTGAGGAATGTGCCGTCCATGCAAAGGACCGGCGGCGAGTCTTTTAACGCATTTATGCATGCGCCCAGGCGAAGAATGCACGCCGCAATACCCACTTACGGCGCACACACCACCCGCAGGAAACTCCGCAAGGTCGATGGATGTACGGGGTTCCTACGCGCGATTGCCACGAGCAAGTGGGGAATATTCTTGTACGAAGCCTCGACGCCCCGAACCGTATTTCAGAGCTGTCCTTTTGCTCTCCATGCCTTTGCGTAGCTAATCTTGTCTTGAAACCTCTCCTCCACGGTGTGATAATAGATCGAGGCTGCGGATGGGGTTGTCCACGATCCGACCATAAAACACATTTGCCACCCAAGTGGACGACAGATTGCGGTGTCCTCGCCCGCTTCTTCCACTTCGCGATTATGCTCAACCACTATGGAGCATTTCCAGAGTCCTTCCACTTCCCTAGTATGCATGCACCCGCCATGGGCACGAATCAACTACGCACTTCACGTCGTAGTCCTTCTTCTTGGACTTCACTACCCTGAATTGCCACGAGAGACATTGCCCAAGCTTCACCGCATCCATCACAGCCTCCTTGTCTTTATATATGGCCCCCTCCGTCACCTCGTTCTCACGATACTTCCATGCATCAATGTTCCCTTCATTCATTGTTAGGTCTTCGAAACTGTAATTGGTCCACGCACCAGGGATAGGCACCTCAGGAGAGTTGTCCTCCTCGTCGGAGTGCTCACCATCAGGGACTTCCTCATCCGCACGGTCCTCCACTTTCATCAGGTCAACAATGTCCTCCACACCTCCTCCCCCTTGTCGGCCACCCCTCACGCCTCCACCGCTGTCTCCTCTGCCACCCCGGTCCCTTCGCCACCACCAGTCTCATGCTCCTCGTCTCCGGGCTCCTCGCCGCCTTCCTCTTCGCATCCTTCTACATTTGACGTCCCCTCCCCCGTAATGTCCACCCAGACATCACGAACTTGCGACACCGATGGAGCTACCGGGTAGCATGTACCAACAACATGAGCGCCAACCCCGCCTACGGCAAAACCAACATAACTCCTCCATGTTGACGTCGAGTTAATAGGATCAACTCTCCGTAAAAGCGGTATTGCGCTCGCTCACTACTACTCGACCGCAACCGAACGATCTGGGCATCCAAACCGAACATCCGAGACATCCACTCTAACAAACCCTCAGATGTCCTATCGCTCGGTCTACATATGCCCCGTACGACTCTTGAAAATGATGATAGATCCACCCCATCCGCCCCCTGTGCTATCTCCCCATCTCCATAAAATATTTAGAAATACAATTTCTCCGACATGCTGCAACGTCCGACGAAAAATTATTACTCTAAAATACAATCTACAAAACGTACATTGACTGTACTACAAAATACGACTATAAATAAGTGATTTTGACTACAAATAAGTAATTTGACTTGCCTACCATATGGCCTAACATTATATTTGTGCCACATTACATTAACCCTACCAAATTAAAATTCTAAATATTGCCTACTATTTTCACTGTATTCACTTTCTATATACTGAGTACTATACAATCCTAAAATCTCTAAAAACTAAATACTACATTAAAGTTCTAAACGCTATCCGAGAAATTTCTAAACAACACTATGCGAGAAATTCTAAACGCTGCACAATCCTAAATTTTCTAAACACTAAAATAAATTTCTAATACTACAATAAATTTGTAACGTACTAAATACTATACAATCCTGAAATTTCTAAAACTAAATACTACATTAAAGTTCTAAACGCTATCCAGAAATTTCTAAACAACACTATGCGAGAAATTCTAAATTTGCACAATCCTAAATTTTCTAAACACTAAAATAAATTTCTAATACTACATAAATTTGTAACGTACTAAATACTATATAATCCTGAAATTTCTAAAACTAAATACTACATTAAAATTCTAAACGCTATCCAGAAATTTCTAAACAAAGACTACCCTAAATTTTCTAAATATTAAATGCTACATTATAATTCTAATAACACACTCCTACTAAATTTTCTAAAAACTACAAAATCCTAAAATTTTAAATAATAAATGGTACATTTAACCTCTACGTAACTAAACAATCATAATTTTTTTTATAAAAATACCTTCGCAGAAACGACGATTTACTTTTTTCTCCCTTTTTCTTCTTTTTCTCTTCTTCTTCTTCTCCTCTTCTCTTCTTTCTTTTGCTTCTGCCTCGGCTTGCTTTATAGCCCCCTGTCGTCCCTGGCTCGGGCGATCGCCCCTGTCCAGGGCGACAGGGGGGCCCACTCCAACAGCAAAGAGTGGGCTAGCGGACAAGAACGACGAGGACAAATCGCCCGTGTATGGCGATCACCCCATACATGGGCGACGGGCGTATAATTTTGCAAAATTTTCATTCGGACGCATAGTTTTGAAAAAAAAGAATAAAAGTAAATATTAAAGAAAAAAAAAATTCGCCACTTGCCACCCCAGGTGACTCAGCGGCCCAAACAATTGTTTAATGGGCTCTAAGCCTATCTGCCTAGGCGGCCCAAGTTGTATTGCACTAAAGAGCTTAAAGATGACACGTTGTAGGACCATGTGCGATTAGGTGGCAAGCAAGGCCATAAAAAGAAGATGGCAACTTGGCAAGGCCATCAAATTTAACAAAGTAAAATAATCTTCTTTTGAATTTGATCTCTTTCGATAATAGCTATGTCTTTATTTATTTTTTCCAAAAAAAGTATCATAGAGAATATTGCCATTCTGTTTTGATCATTTTTAGACTAGCTAGTTGTTATGCACAAATCTTCAGTTCTATGAGAACCGAGCTACGCTTGGTTGGCTTGAGCTGTCGTCAATCCCATCCACGTTTTGATTGAATGTGCGTGCTCATTCAGATATATGTAAGTATGTTACATGAATATAGCACTACTGCGGATCGAGCATGCACAAACGGTTCGTAAAACAAAACCTAGAACATGAATATGGTTTGTATGAATTATATACATCACCTTGTACCCCTAAAAAAATCAGTTCCATCGTTTCCATAAATTGCATGCTCTTCGTAAAACAAAACCTAGAACTTTTGAGCCTAGCGGCCGGCTAGACGTATCTTGGACTGATCTGATACAAATCTACGGGCAACAATATCACGCCATCGACATAATTTCCATTAAGTGTAAATTTATCGATGCGTACTGCATCACACAAACTAAAGTTGCATTATATATTTTACTCTAGATCACACAAATCTATATTTCTCGTAAAATAAGATGCCATAATCTTGTCCTTTATATCATATCATATCAGTCAAAATGTGTCCCCCACTAAAATAATAATTCAGTCAAATTATGTCTACTAACAAACAATATATCTTATGACGTGCTAATAATATAATATGTCCACAGTGAAATGGACCCAAATGCATGTGAATACTTTGGAAATCGTAATTAATTAAGTGCTTCTACACTCTTCTCAAATACGTTATAAACTATTGTGGGGGAAAACATTATAAACTAATAGTGCACATATATACTACGGTTTTCTACTGGGCGAAAACTTCAAGTGCGTAATATGGTTAAGAAAA
Source organism: Otatea glauca (assembly GCA_036346275.1). Taxonomy (NCBI): domain Eukaryota; kingdom Viridiplantae; phylum Streptophyta; class Magnoliopsida; order Poales; family Poaceae; genus Otatea; species Otatea glauca. The sequence goes on from CM070713.1 coordinate 2,318,206, forward strand.
CGACTACATATAATTTGGTGGTTAAAACAAAATGACTATGGTTTCCTCCACGAATATTCTTAGAAATAGAAGGGCATGAGACTAGGTTATTGCTTAATTGCCTCTCATAAATAAGTCAAAGCGGCAGGTTTCTTTGGAAGTTGGGGCACACAATTTTTCACATAAAATAGAAAGCAATACAATTCTGACTAGATTGCTATGAATTTCTGGGTTCCAAACTGACCTAAAATACCACACACAACTACGGGAAAATTGCTCGAGGAATCTGGCTTTGCAGTTGACTTGCTTGTATTGGTCACATTTTTGTAGCTACAGCAGCCAGCATATTAGTGGCAGGATTAATTAGTATTCAGCTTAATTGGCCTCTCCTTTTTGTGACCACGGGAGTTGATTAGGGTAGAACAGTTGAAAATATGTGTGAGAATTGAACATGGTCTTCATTTGGGATAATCTAATGCCTTGCCACTTGCGCTAAAGCATGGTTTGGCATGTACTGATCTTTCTTGTGCAAAGTTCAATTGTATATGTATTTCAAGGTGTTATCATCGATCTAAGCTTAATAAAATAATAATATCGATCATCATATCCAACTGCCTCGATGATATATCTTGTAGTCAAAACCAAGTAATTGACTTTAGCTAGTACATAATATGGTCGAATTTGGATAGGAAAAGGAAATTATTTTAACTCTATGTTTGATATTTGTCATGTGTTTGAGCATCATTATGTGATAGGAATTTTTTTTACATCATATATACTTGGTGGCAGCACGGTAATTACGTCATAGGACCATAGTTATTTTCTACGTTAGAAAAGTTCATTTAATATATTTTCTGATCGGACATTAAGTAGTTCAATAGTGGGCGAGAGGCCCTTTTCCACCAATGAGATTTCAATATAAAATTTGTAGATTTGTAGTTTAAAACTTTAAAGTCGTACTTTGCTTTCCATATCTTACCCTTTACGCACATTTTCTTACTGTTTCCGTTGTCAAGGAGATTATAAAATAACTTTCGAAAAAGAAACGTCAATATAATAGGCTCTTTTGCAAAAGCACGCCTGAATGTCTGTACAATTTCAGATCATGCATGCCACTTGATTTTACATAGGACTGTAGTGACAACGGAGTTGTGATCCAAATTATTCTTTGTTTTGATCGACAGTGTTGAGTTAAATTAACAAACATAAATAATAGTCTCGTCAGTAATAAATACATGTCGTTAAAGTTTTGAAACTTTGGCTATCAATATCTTTTAAAATATTTAAATTAGATATATAAAATTTATATGTATAGATTTGTCTCGAGAAGTACTTTTATAGCATTATGTCGGGGATCGGTCATCCTGACATGTGTTAGCCCCCCCCGAGTAGGGGTGGAAATTAAGCTCGAGGCTCGCAGCTCGGCTCGTTGCGGCTCGGCTCAGCTCGATGCGACAGTGAGCCGAGCCCGAGCCTGCTGCTTGGCTCGCTCAGCCAACGAGTCGAGCCCGAGCCAGCTCGCGAACAGCTCGTTGGCTCGTTAGTTCCGTGCTTAAGTTATCAAATAAATAACATTGATGGCATTATTATGAAACAAATAACATTGATGGCATTATTATGAAACAAATAACGGCGACGGGGTGGAGCCGTGGGGGAGGCGGCGAGGCGGCCACGGCCACGGGGTGGAGCCGAGGCCCGAGGGGGAGGCGGCGAGGCGGTGGAGGTGGAGCCGTCAGTCGTGGGGCCGTGGGGAGGCGGCGAGGCAGCCACGGGTGGAGCCGAGGTCCGGAGGCGGCGAGACGGCCGGCCGGCCACGGCCACGAGGTGGAGCCAAGGCTCGAGGGAGGCGGTGGGCGTCGGTCGTGGGGCCGTGGGGAGGCGGCGAGGCGACCATGCGGTGGAGCCGAGCCCGAGGAGGAGACGGCGAGGCGAGGTAGCCACGCCACGGGTCGTCGGGTGGCGGGTGGAGTCACGGAGTCGGGAGGCGCCGCCGCGTCGGCCGGCCGGCCAAGGCCCGCCCGCTCGAACCCTAGGTCCTCTGCCTCGACTGCTGCTCTCCTCTGTTCGATGGATTTGGGCGAGTGAACTGAGGAGTGAGGAGTACTGGCGTACTGCTGTACTGAGGAGTCTCAATTTGGGGGAAGTGACCGAGCTCACGAGCAGGCTCGCGGCTCGCCCGATCCCGAGCCGAGCCCAGCTTGTAGCTCGATTTACACTTCGAGCCTAGCTCGGCTCTATTTTTGACGAGCTCAAACGAGCCGAGCCGAGCCCGGCTCAATTCCACCCCTACCCCCGGGGGCTTTAGAGCGCTTTCCCCGAGCTCGAGGGGCCGTCCCCGAGCTCGGGCGGAAGTATCCCCGAGCTCGGAGGCTTGTTCTCGAGCTCGGGCAGAGGCATCCCCGAGTTCAAAGGATTGTTCCCGAGCTCGGGCAAGGCTGTCCTCGGGTCCGTGCTGGCCCCGCAAGCCTCCTCGACCTCGGCGCCTTCAATCCGATCTCCAGCATAGTATTCCTTTTTTCTAGCATGACCTCTCTCCCCTGCGTGGGAACTAGGGCTTAGCAACTCCTGTCTAAATCCCCTGCGTGGGAACTAGGGCCAACCGCTCCTGTCTAAATCCCCTGCGTGGGAACTAGGGCCAACCGCTCCTGTCAAATCCCCTGCGTGGGAACTAGGGCCAACCGCTCCTGTCAAAATCCCCTGCGTGGGAACTAGGGTCAACTGCCCCCGTCAGACTCACAGGCATCGCCCCGACGTCAGCACTCGAGATCAACACCCGGAGGTCTATAAAGCGCTGGGCTACCCCGACCCGAATAGGGGGAGACAACAGCAACACAAAAAACACAAGGAGGCAATACCAAGACACAACAACAAACACAACAAGAACCACGATACACGCTCATATGCTATACCACCTCGCCGAGCTCTCCTCGATCACCACCCCCGAGTGGTCCCGAGGTCGAGCTCCCTGTTCATCCTCCCCGAGGAGCCTTTTAGTCACCTTTCGCCTACGGGCAAGACTGGAGTAGAGCTATTACCCGACCCAGGGGGCTCGAACCAGTATAAACGTTGTGTCCCCTGTTCGCTTGTCCTTCTCCCTCGAGCTGTGTGCCTGCTGGAGCTCCCTCCATCCGGACGAACATGACTTTGGGCCTCGCCCCTTTGCACGATCCTTTCCCCCTTATTTGCGGTTGACGGTCCCGATCGTCGACACATTATAATTTTATTGGATTTTATAAATAAATTAAAATAGAAAATAGTGGCTAAATTTGTGTTTTGGAGAGGCCGTATTAATGTCTAAAACAAAATTATTTATGACCGGAGGCAGTAGTAACAAACTTTGGTGCTATATCAGCCATGCCAATCCTAATGTGTTTGTAGGTTACTAGTAATATTTACATGCATATTTTTTTAGAATTTGTTTCCTCTCATGGAATAAAAAGGAGATGATAAGAAGCAAATATCTATAAATAAGGCCTTGTTTTGAACGTGCAAATTTCCCTTTTATTTCTACATGAATTGAATTGTTTCTTGCAAAATTGCTATGTTCCAGCTAATCCCGTACAAACCATTGATTATCTCAAGCGAGTAATACACGTTACCACATCTAGTGGAGTTATTATAATGCACCTAAGCATTCTTTTCTACGTCCACTCCAAATAATGCACCCCACTAGAGATGGCCTAACCTTCATGCACTCAGCGAAACGTCCTCAGAAACTTGCCTCCATCAAAATTAACCTCTCAGATCTTTCCTCAGCTTTACTCACCCACATCCGATGGCCATTGTTTAATGTGTCTAACTCATCCCTGTGGCCCACAACAGATCTCTCCCCACCTCCAGCATCATCTCAAGAAAAAGGAAACAAATATCCTGGAATTAAGGAAAAGGAAACAAATGTTCTAGAAAAGGAAAAGACTATATATTACGTGCTGGAAAAAGAAAACCGGAAGACAGGGCACTATACTAGTCTAGTGAAGTTATTACTTACTGTTACATCCAGATATTACTTGCTGAATTTATTACTGTAATTTACTACTAATGTTTACATGCTTATGCATTTTTTTAGAATTTGTTTCGTCTAGTGGGACTAAAAAGGAGATGATTTGAAGCGAATATCTATAGCCTATAAATAAGGCCTCGTTTCAAACTTTAGAATTTCCTGTATTTGCATGGGAGTTGAATTGTATCTTGCGAAAATTCCTATTTTCTAGCTAATCCTGTAACGTACAGCAAGCCATTAATTATCTCAAGCAAGCAACAAACGGTACCGCATCTAGCGAAGTTGTTAGCCATTAATCATCTAGCGAAGTCTTTCTAGCTCGTGTCCGGCCAAGAGTAAGACAAGAAACAAAGCGAGGATATCACGATTGTACTCAATGTGAAATTTCAAAACTTGGTAAAAAAATGTCAATGGGAGTCGGATAATCCATGTGGGTTAGCCCACCAGTCGGATCAATTCAACGGAGGATAATTTCTAGAAATTTTAGTGGGATTCGGATGATATGGATTGGTCGGACCACTAGCCAAATCAATTCAACAGAGGACATATTCTAGAAATTTTAATGGGACTCAGATGATCTGAGTAGGTCGGATCAATTTCGCAAAGGACATGTTCTGAAGATGTCAATGGTACTCAGATAATTCGAGTGGGTTGAATCATCGGTCAGATCAATTTGGCAGAGAATATGCTCACATGAATTTCATTAGGGTCGGATGATTTGATTAGGCCAAACAATCCGACTATGCATAACAGCTATACTTGTGCAGAAGTTGATGACTCCATCTCGATGTTCATCCTAGTAAAGATCTTGAAAAGCACTTTGAAGCTTAGATTGTAGATTCTTTGAGTGCTTAAGAGTAGACCATCCTGATTTGTGCATCGCTCCTAGTTACTTGACGATGTGAGGTTCAAGTTAAAGTTTTAGGCTTATTACTTTTGGAAGTCGGTGATTCCTAGACAGCTTGAAGGTGTTTGGCTTGGTGACCTTCCTTTAAGGTGCTTATGGAAGGCTCCAAGAGTATTCTGAAGGTTTGGAGTCCACTTATTCTGAATGGAAAAGGACTACCAGGAGTGAATGATTTAATTCTTTGCACAGTCTAGTCTGGAGCTAGACTTTTGCGAGAGTGCTCTAACGAAGAGTAGGGAAGATCGTTGAATCTCGGAGACATGGGTAAAAAAATTGGTTGTGCCTCTTGTATTTTTATGTTTTTCGTATTTAATTACTTTGTTGCTTTTCATTGCTAGATATCTAGAATTACGCAGGATTAGAATTTGGTTGCAAAACTCACGCATAATTTCTAACCACATAGGTTGGGCTAGCAAAATTCAAATTTTTAATCAATACTTGTTGCAAAAAAATCCTAATTCACCCCTCTTAAGCATCCCATCCACTTCACTACATGCAGCTTTTGGTCTTCATTTTTTAAAAGTTCGCTTCTAGTCATCATTGATCTCCAGCTTCTTCTGGCACTCGATGGTCGTGATGGTGATGTCGAACAAGGGAAGCCGGTGCAAAATCAAATAAAAAGGAAAAAAAAAAACACAGAGAACAACACCAAATTAGATCAAATCGCATCAAGTACCTGGTGCTAAAATCTGATGGATTAAAGTGCGAGGAGAATTGGTACCTTCATGGTGGTGTCTGGTGGAGAGATCGAGGTGGTAGGGATCCGAGAATACGGGCCTTAATTGCTGTTGCAGTGCAATATTTCAAGATGGCCAAGCTTCTTCAAGCCATCTGCCATCAGCGGCAATGTGATTTGTGTTGAGGAGCAAGTAGGGAGCAGATCAAGCGAGAGGAGAAGGTGGTTGCAGGATTGGGATGTGGTTGTGGACCGCAAGGATTCAAATTTTGTTTTCGGATAAAATACAGCCTGGATTCCGAAATTTCGGCGAAATTCGGGTATTTCGGACAAATCTCGAAATTCAAAAACAAAAATTCAAATCCGGTTTGTTTTTGTACCGAGAAAAAAACGAAATTCGCCGAAAAATACCGAAATTTCGGATGGAATACCCGAAATTTTGGTCTTTTTGCGACGGGAAAAAAAGTGGGTCAAACGATGTCGAAAAATTTTAAAATTGTTTTTGGAGAGTCCTGACACATTGATGATATTTTTATAAAAATTTCAGATTATTCTGAAGTCTGTGGAATTTTACAAATTCAAACATTTCTACTGTCATGATAAAACACTAACCGGTAATTTTGAACCGAATGCAAAATGGTTCAAACCACGTTATAAACATTTGAATTTTTTTTACATGGTTATGATGTATCTCTAATACTCTCGTAAAATTTTCAGATGATGATCAAATTGTATGAAGTTTTACAAATTCGAACAGTACTACTGCCCTGTTAAAAGGCCTACCGGCAAACTTGAACAAAATGAAAAATTATCTAAACCACGTTAAAAACTTTTGAATTTTTTTGGATGGTCATAATGTAACATTAGTGTTTATTTAAAAATTTTAGATGATGATCATTCTCAAATAATGTTTAAAAATTCAGACAGTGCTATGTCCTGATAAAAGTCTAATGATCAATACATAGATTTGCTTTAGCAATAAAAAAAGTTTAAAATTTCTGAAAATTTTACAGAATGGTTATAAGGAAGTTATTAATATCTAATAAAATTATTGAATCATGATCACACTCCAGTGAATTTATAAAATTCTTACAAGGTACAGTACCATTTATGTTCTTTTCTTTTTGATTTTTGAAATATAATATAACAAACGAAGTTCAATACTTACATAGATTTGATTGACCAAAAAAACAAAGTTGATTTTTTTTAAAAAATTTATAATGGTACTTATTCAATTATTAATCTCTCCAAAAAAATTTAGATCATAATCTCACTCAAGAAAATTTATAAAATTCTGACAATGTAACTGTCCCAATTATGTTCATTCAGTTTTTTATTTTTTAAAGATAACAAATGAAGTTAAATTATTTTTAAATTTTTTATGTATGATCCTAAACTACTAAGTATAGTACCATAAAATTTTAAACTTATTATCAAGCTTGTACAATTTTATAAAATTCTGACAGTATTTCTGCCAAAATTTTAAAATGTCTAAAAAATCGGTTTTTCAACAAATTTTCATAGGAGATGACTTTCCTAAGGGTTATTGGACCAAATCCGGCCCTAAAAGTTTCAAAACCGGCCAAAAAAACATGAATTTTTGGGGTTACTGTAGCAATTTCAAAATTTTTATTTTTTTCTGGCCGGTACTTTAGATTTCGGGGTGATCCGAAATCCGAAATTTTGCCGAAATTCGACGAGATTTGGAACCCTGGTGGATCGTCGTCGTCGGTGAAGGCAAGGAAGTGGAGGGGCTACCGCAACTTAGGGTAGGTGACATGAGAAGGTGAGAGCGACTGTAGTTTGGGAAGTTAAATCGAGGGAAATATTTAGACACTTTCTATTCTTGGGAGGTACCGTAGCCGGCCGACCTCCCCGCTTAGAAGATACAGTAAATTGGAATAGTGATTGCTACATTTCTTTAAAAAAATAAATTTAGAAGATATATACAATTTTTAGATTTTAAAAACTTTGTAAAGGTTTTTTTGTTTTTTTATGTATTTAAGAAAATATATGTTTTTTTTGTTTTTTAGGTATTCTAGAAAAATATTTCCTGCTCTATTAAAATCTCTGTCTATCTCGAGGTATCTTAGAAAAATATATGTTTTATGTTTTTTTTGAGGTATTACAGAAAAATATTTCCTCTCGATGTTAAAATCTCTGTCTATCTCCATAATTCTTTCTACTCATAGGACGCAACTAGTATTAGACAAGTTTGTTGGAGGGGAGGTTGAACGGGAGGATTACATAGAAGGCACATGAAATGAAAGAAATAAATTGCATGCAGAGAAGGTCCACTTGGCGGCACGTCGGAGAGGAGAGGAGAGGAGAGGTCAGAGGAGACAGATAAGCCACTATTAACTCCTTATTTAAATAGTAAAAGACAGTTATACTGAGATATACGCCATTTCATACCCTTTCCCTAATAAATGCAAAGTTACACCTTTCTTACGGGTGATCTTGATTTTTTTTTCAACTTTAGCCACAAACAATGAGACCAGCGACGTGCATATGGTGCTTGTAGATTTGTCATCAAAGTGCTTCTATGATACTATATATTTTTAAAAAAATTACTAGCATGTTTTTGGCCAACTACGTATAGTACAATCTAATTTGGGTAATATCTGAATTTTTTCTAACATGTTTTGGAAACACAGTGCGACGGTTTGAATGGAAACTACTAATTTTGTAGTTGCACTATATAACAAAACTAAGTACTAGTTTGTTTGACAAAGGCTCGCTTTCAGACAGGCAGTGCAGCCTACGAGGACAAAAGCGGGAAGGATTCAAACCCTACAAACTCCTCCGAACTCTAATTTCTGATAATTAGTAGGACTTCGCTACAAAACACCCCAAAAAAACATTAACTAATTCCCCGTCACACCGCATATTTCGTAATTAGCACCACCAAGATTAAAAAAATCTCCCCCTAGCTGAAACAAAACAAGGAAACAATTAAACAATAAACCCCACCATTATTTTTCCTCCTTAAAAAAACACTAATTTAACCCAATCACCAAACCAAAGGAATTAAAAATTCCATCCATTTGCCAAAATTTCCCCCTGTTTAGATTAAAACCAATCAATCCCTTTTATTTCCTCTCCGTATTTCCCATTTCTTCCTCTCTCTCTCTCTCCCTTCCCTCTCTCCTGTCTCTTCTGTTCTTGAATTCTTCACCGGAAACCGCCCGCCGGCTCGCCGGAGAACAGCGCTGGTTGCTTATGAGCCTGCGCTCTAAGTTTTGAACTTTGAATTCTGGTTTGGAAGTTCGAGTTCGAATTTGATATTTGAATTCGAATTTCCTGCTGCTGCTTGATCGCACTCGTGGGAAGACGCGGAGCAGTCTCTGATGGCCACGGCCCGACCAGGTGAGGGGTAGCGTTTAGCCTGGAGAGAATGATGGAGACCACGGCGGCTTCGCCGGTTGTGGCTGCGGCTGCGAAGCCGGCGCCGGAGACGGAGCCAACGCCGCCGGCAAGCTATCAGCCTGCGACGGCTGCAGCTCCCGCTGCGTTGGCGTTTCCGGCGGCGGCTGGGAGAGGTGACGGGAAGAGGAAGAGGGGGAGGCCGAGGAAATACGGGCCGGACGGGAGCCTGCTGCGGCCGCTGAAGGCGACGCCGATCTCGGCGTCGGTGCCGGACGATGCGGGCGGGGGGCAGTACACGCCGGCCGCTGCGGTGGGGGCCGTCATGAAGCGGGGCCGGGGGTGCCCGGTGGGGTTCGTCAGCCGCGCGGCGCCGGTGGCGGTGACGGCCGCGGCGATGGTCGTGTCGTCGCCGGCTGCAGCCCAGACGCAGCTCGGCCCGCTAGGTACGTCCCCCTCACGCCTCAGCTCGATCACTTGCTCCTAAATTCTGAGAAAAATTCCCCATAATTTCGTGCAATTTTGATCTGATACTGGAATTCCGGGGTGAAATGAAAGAAAGGTTCCAACTTTCCTTTTTTTAGTTTAAAGAAAGTCTGCTTTGTGGGGGGTTAGTTGGGTGGTGGCAAGAGAGAAGCGTGGAAGATAGACAGGGACTGTCTAGGTGACTAGGTTGGTGAGCTGGAAGAGCCATGCAGCTTTCAGGCTGTTCTGTTTGTAGTTTGGACCAGTGTCAGTACTAGGTAAGTTAGTTAGTTCTTTGGTACTGCCTACTGGTGTTCTCAGTACGTGGTGCTAATTGGGTTTCCATGTGGTGTTTGTGGTTTGGAACAGGTTTCATTCTGGTTGCAACTTGCAACAATTGATGAATTGGTATTCAAGTCTTTTTCAAGACTATCATGTATCTCCCTTGAAAAAGATCAAGTCTAGTGTCTAGGAGAAACACTAGTGATACTGAAAAGTACCATGTCTGTTCAGAAACTCCGTTTGAGTGATGCAAAGCTTCAAGTGGAGCCTTTGGGTGTAAGTGTTGTATGCTTGGTGTGTCAAATGTGGTGAGATGTAGTGTGATTTGGAAACCTGTATCTGTTTACTTATGGTTGCAAAAATAATTTGTATGATTGATTATTATACTGCTGGGTTTGCCGATGAATAGATGTTATTAGGTTCTAATATAATTTTCTGTGGCGGTGTCTACTGCAAAGGCCATGGTTTGGATGACATGGTGGCATGGTGGCTCTTGGAAAGTTGGAAGTATCTTCTACTGGAGAAAACTAGATGGTGGAGTTGGTTGGGTAGAATGGCGTGGGGTTCATGGGATATCTGCATTCCGACAGTGGTTTACTATTATGTCAAGCATGACACTGATCAGATATTGTGCTAGGATAGCTCCATAATTTTCTCTAGGAGGGTCAATGTGCGAAGACAATAGAGATGGGCACCCTCCATGTATTACTAATCTGGGCATCCAGAAAAACACAACTTTGGAATTGATGCATTAGTTGAATAGAATTGTTGCTTCTATGATAACTGGTAACTGACAAGGCTGTCAATTGTTACTAGTTATTTCGCATTTTATGAGGTCTTAACAGTAAGACAATGGTATGATTCCATGCTTAATGTTCGAAGTGCATATCCTCCTGATAATTGTCTCCCTCAATGCTGAGAACCTTTGTATTGATGGACAGGTGAATTGGTAGCATGTGCTTCTGGTGCAAACTTTACACCTCATATCATAAACGTTGCTGCTGGTGAGGTAAGATATATCATTAAACCCTGTTAGCGTTTCTGCTGGATAAAAAAATTCAGTGTTATCCCTATTAGTTTTATCTATTATATTTGCTTGAACATTAACACCCTTTGATCTGAAATTACCTTTGTGTAAAATTCAGATTCTTTTTTTTTTGTCATGAATAATTAACATTTCACAACTTTCTTTTATTATACCAGGATATTAATATGAAGGTCATCTCTTTCTCCCAACAAGGTCCAAGGGCAATTTGCATCCTGTCTGCCAATGGTGTGATTTCAAATGTTACACTGCGTCAGCAGGATTCTTTAGGTGGTACAGTGACTTACGAGGTTTGTTCATTTTTCACTTTTGAATTAATATTCCTGTATAATTTTCCCATTTGTTTTTACTGCTTTCACATTTCACTTGTGGGTTGAAGAATCCAGTAGACTATATTTAATTATGACTTAAAAATTTATTGTGTCAAGTTCTTTTGTATCTGTCCCTTCAAAAAAGAGGTTCTGTGTATTTTAGTCTCAATTTCTCCTCCTTGGATTTAGGATCGTCAATTGTCCATTCCATTGCACAGTACTAACTGAAGCTCCCAAACTAAAACCATCTTCTCCATAGCCTTATGGTGATTTTGTACTCCTGCTAAATAAGAATACCGTTTGTCAACGATGTATTAGGCAAATACATTGTTGATCATATGATTGATATGTATCATGTAGTAAACAGGTCTATTGGCAAGTATACATCAAGCTGGTAAAGCAAATATATACTCCTGCTTTGTAGCGGGCATGGCAGTATACATCAAGCTGGTAAAGCAAATGTGCTTGTGAACTAAACAGAATCATTGCAGATGAGATTTAAACCTGTAATTACTATAGTATATTGTCTGCTCTGATGAAAAAAAAATTATCATAGTTCTCCCCAGTGATCTGTGCCTTACTGTAGGATAAAACAAGGTCAGTTCATAAAGACAACAAAAACCAACTAAAGAGATCCATGTGAAGCAATTCTGTTTGCCACGGGGTAGGATGCAGTATTATGTGAAGACAGTTGTGTTCTCGTCATCTGCAATTTTAATTTAAATGTTCAAGTACAACCTTAAACACCGTGTTCTAGTCCAACGGAATGTGAAGTGGCATATCGCGAATTCAACTTGAGTGAACAACTAGGCTTTCAAATTTCCGACAAATGGTGTGCGAAATTGCACACTGAACAGCAATACTTAAAGCATATTGTGGCCTAATGGGAGGTTGGGCAGTTTTGAGGACTTCTCCCCATAAGTATACGGGTACACTCCTCGGTGGAAGTGCAAGTATTGCTGGCTTTCTGCCACCTCCTGAGCAGTTGCAAATTAGGAAAAAGGGAGCTGCAATTGAAAACACACCATATGTAGCTAGCTATATACTATTCATGTGGCCTGAGTACTTGGGCCAAGTCATGATCAGGACCTTTCTTTCCATGGTTTCAAAATTATTTTTATTATCTCCGCAATGAAAGTTAAATGCAAGGAAGTTTGGTGGAAGCTAATGACAAGCCATTCTGAAGAAACTATATGGAAATTATATGTATATTTTGTACATAGATACGCATCTCAAGCAGTCAGGTTCACGTGGTTGGTACTTAGTAGTGGGAAAAAAAGCGCCTTTGATAGGGCTACTATAATATATATAGTCAGTAGTGACCATCATAACTTCTCTATATAATTCTATTTGGACAAGCTGTGATACAAATCCTTCATTTTATACTTATTAACTACAAAATTTCTTGTGAAACATTCATTTCAATCAATATAACCTGTTTCCGCACTTCATCATGCATGTTAATTTCACTCTTGTTGATCATGGATATGTATAGTCATGTACATTTTTGTAACAAGAAACTGGTTTCTCCAAAGTCCTAGCTGATCGATGAGCTGTCACTTCAGGGCCGCTTTGAGCTGCTCTCCCTATCTGGATCATTCACGCCAACTGACAGTGGTGGAAGGAGAAGCCGGTCTGGTGGAATGAGCGTCTCGTTAGCTGCCACCGATGGCCGTGTCATTGGAGGTGGAGTCGCTGGCCTCCTTGTGGCTGCCAGTCCTGTTCAGGTGATCAACCATTAATAATTATAAGCTGCATGGATGAATTATAATAGTCACTTGTCCATGATGGCTGATGCGTGCTGTTGCAAATCATCTGATAAATTTATCCTCTCTCGTTCTGTCAGGTTGTGGTGGGAAGCTTCCTCCCAAGCTACCAGTTGGACCAGAACGTGAAGAAGCCTGTGATAGAGATCACGACAGTGCCGCCGCCGCCAACCGTTGGCTTCACGATCTCCAGTGTCGACATGGAGGACTCCTACAGCGGCAGCCAGCCGCGCTCGGCGGCGGCGAAGGCCAACTCGGCGTCGGCGTTCAGGGTGGAGAACTGGACCGCGCCTGCGCAACCGGCGCCTGAAGCTCGGAAAACGCCGTCATCAGAGGCCAAAGTCCCCGTCCCGGGAGGATGAAGTCGATCGAGATCGAGCCCCCTGATCGCTTGCCGGTTCAGAAGCTGCATGCGGGCGTTCAGGGCTCTCAGGCCCTGAAATGTGCAGGATATTCATCACCATCGATCACTTATAGATGATACAGTTGATGTTGGTAGAAAAATTAGTACACCATTCCTCGTGGATTGATTTGTTGTTTGTCCTTATGATCAGGCAGGGACTCTGGATCAGATTCTCTTGCAGTAGCTGCTATATAAGGCGTACGTGCATGCATGCCGCTGTCCTGGATCGATCTCTTGGGCACTTCTTGTGTACGTGACATTTTCGAGTTAATTTATACAATATATGCCTTTGGTTAAGTCTACCTCCCTTGTTAATCACTGTGTGCCCGTCGTCGTTAAAGAGGATTGAAAAGGCGTGCAAAATGCTGCTGGTCCAGGATTTTTCAAAGGCGAAATGACATGCATGCAGCATGTTTTGATTCTGGAAAGGGGGTATTATGCATATCATTCGTCGAGCACTTCGTCCAGGGTTTTTCTGGCAAGCGTCTCGGTTAATTTACTCTCTTTTTTGGATCCGCGGCCACCTGCATGCCTTGCTTTCTTCGGGTTTTCAAGCACGATCTGCGTTGCGTGCGTGGTTGTGGACCAGGACGACTGTTCCTCCAACCAGCCATATTTGTGCCGGTTAATAACATTTCCTACCGGAATCTAGAGTTGGCTGGGTTGAAAAACACACGGCAAACAAAGAAAAGAGAGAGAGAGAGAGACAAAAAAATAACGTAAAGAAAAATACCACGGTTGCAAAAAAAAAAAAAACAATGATGCATCAAATGTGGTTACAGAGGATACATGTAAGGAACAGAAGGATTTTTTTCTCTTTGCTTTTGCGAATCAGCGACTAACTTTCATTATTCATCCATCCGTGGGAGTACGATCTTGGATCAGTCAACTAGAAAGAAAAGCAAAAAATCTTAACTAATCTGATCCGTTAGATCAGATAGAATTTACGTCTATCGTGTGGTAAAAGTGCTCTTTGATTAAGCCAAGTGCACCGTTGCCTAGTCCTAGAAGCCTGTTTAGCATATAAATGAGCAGCCAGGCTACACCCTTAGCACGCAAACTTCAGTTTAAACACTGAAATATAGTCCTACTCAGTCCCTAAACTTCCGAGGTAATCGCAGAAATCTCCGAACGGCAAAAGTTGCCATTGTTCGAAAGATTGGCAAGGTTCTGAGAGTCGGATTCTATCTCAGCCTTATCAACGCCCCACTGAACCGCAAGCTGCACAGCGTCGCGACTCGCGAATGCATGTCCCGATTGATGGATGATCGATATATCTCCCCTTGGTAATCCAAGAATATATATACACTGGCCGAGAGAGAGAGACAGGAAGAAAAGAGTACAATCGATCGGTGATGTTTGGAGAAGTTCCCAGGAATGACTTATGACAGTGTAGAGGAAATTAGTACAAAGTCTAAATGCTGATCGCTGAAACATGCAACGATTAATTATCTCGATCAACTAAGACTAGTGCCTTGTATCGGTTCCAGGCCGGGATAATTACAAGTGCACGCACGCACTCCATCAGCTCGTAGAAAATGAGAACTCCACTGGAGAAATTTTTACTGTTTTAGCCCGACTTTTTTTTTTTTTTGTAAATAGCCTTTCATCCGGCAAAACAACAAGATTGGCCTGAACAGTTAATTCCCGTGGACTTCGAGCGCTGAATTTTTTTCCAGCCGAATTCAGCGGACCGGATCCGCAGATTTATTTTTTTATATTTTCTTTCCCGCTGTCTGCAACCGTTGAATTTATTTGGAATTTTTTTGGAGGGAAAAATCGTTTTTTAATTTCAACCGGAGGGAGTGCGCTGAAAACGAAATTTCCAGCTATTCCGCGATTTCCCGCGGTTGGGAACCGCTAGATTCCATTTTTTTGCGCTTTTGTTTGTCGAGTAGGATCAGCGGCAAAAAAAATCTAGGACTCGAACGACGTCGAATTTTTGTGTGAAGGTTTTTGACACATCAATGATGTTCCCATAAAAATTTTAGATGATTATAAAATCTGAGGAATATTTAAAAATTAAAACATTACAATTGTTCTGACAAAACACTGACCAGCAAGTTTGAAACGAATGAAAAATGAAACAAACCACGTTAGAAAATTTTGAAATTTTTTGTCCATGGTTATGATGCATCACTAATGTTCTCATAAATTTTTCAGATGATGATCAAGCATATGAAAATTTTATAGAAATATTAATGATACATCAGAAACACTCAAAAAAATTCAAAATTTTCTAAAGTGGTTTGTACCATTTTTCATTTGGTTGAAATTTGCCGGTATGGCTTTTATCAGGACAGTAGCACTGTCTGAATTTTTAAAATTCATAAAGCTTGATCATCATCTGAAAATTTTATGGGAATATTAGTGATGCGCCATAACCATGGACAAAAAAATTCAAAATTTTCTAACGTGGTTTGTTTCATTTTTCATTTGGTTCAATCTTGCGAGTCAGTGTTGAAAGGACAGGGGATGTCGCCTAGAGGGGGGGTGAATAGGCGAATTAAAAACTTTGTAACTAAATGCAGCGGAATAAAAATATTGCAGCTAAATAAAATCTCCCGAGAGACTCAACCCGGAATGTCCGGGATATTTAACCCGGATACTCCGGATTATCCGGACTGTCCAGGTTCAGTGGTCCGGACACTCCGGACTGAGGATCTTCAAGAGGGATTTTAAATCTCTGCAATATTTCAACAATCTACTTGAATACAAAAGATCTAAATGCTATCAGGTACATGGGGATGATGAAGATCTAGAGCCAAACACAACAATAGAGTAGATCGGGCAAATTCAAGATTCAAAATCAAATACTAAAGCAAGAGTAAGAAGCAAACTTGGAGACAATGATTTTTCACCGAAGTTCGGATCCTTGAGGATCCTACGTCTCCGTTGAGGCGGCTCATCACACTTGAGCCGGGTCTCTTTCAACCCTCTTCCTCCGGTGTTGCACAAATGCACTCGCCGGTCTTCACTCCTTTGATTCCTTCCCTTACGGAGGCGGAACCGACCTTCACAAACTTCCCACGGCCAACCACACAAAGCTCCGGTGGCTCGTAGCCATCCTCCTAGCCGTCTAGGAGTCCTCAACCTCCAAGAGTAACAAATGCTCACGAAGAACAACCTTGGAGATGAAATCAAGTGCTCAATCAACTCAAAGACTCACTCCCCAAACTCTTCCCAACCCTTCTCACAAGGGGATCACTTAGATCTAAGGGTAAAAGCTTCCTCAAAGCCTCCACACAGCCCCCCAAAAGCCTCTCAAAAAATCCACACCAAAAGCCTCTTCAAAAAGAGGGAAAATAGGCTATAAATAGAACTCCCCAAAAACTAGCCGTTGGGGGCAGGCTGCGCACAACCCGGAGACTCCGGACATTACCCCGAAGACTCCGGATTGGAAGGATCACTCATCCCGAGAGAGCCAACCGGAGACTCGGACAAACACCGGACACTCGGACTAATTCAACCTGGAGTGTCCGGACTAAACACCGGATACTCGGACCAATCGAGAGCGCCACCGAGGGTGCCAACCCGAGTGTCGGACCAAATGTCCGGATACTCGGACTGTCCAACAAAGACCGAGCAACCCGACTAAAACGAGCATAACCCGACTCGGACTCCGATTCCAGAGATCTTGGACTCTACTGAAAGCTAAGACCGAGGGCTACACAACCAACAAGATCTCACTATCCAAAACTCAAAGGATAACCACAGATTTCACAAAGAAATCAAGAGAGACCTACAACCCTCACTTTCCTAAGACTACCAACACCACTCTCTTTCTAAGATTCACAAGGATGGATCACTTGAGCACTTGACGCATCTAAAAGTCATTCGACATCGCATCCCTCTTAATAGTACGGCAATCCTTAGACTCAAATTAAATCAAAGATAATATAAGTCTAGAAATAATCACTTGCTGTCTTCTTTCTTGATGTCGATGCATGAAGACCTTCACCATATAATTGATGACATCTTCGCCTTGTCCAACTCGACTCGATTCACCTCATGAGACTCTCGTCCTATCAACCTTAACTTGATCATCCTCTCTGACGATCTCCACGCCAAGTCGTTCTTGACTTAGTCCTCAGCTCTTGGTGACACCGCCGTCTTGTTGACCTCAGCTTAATGATCATCCTCCAAGATACCTTGGTCATCATACACAAACGGGACCTAATTCTTTCCAAACTACTCATGAAAGACATTAGTCCCAAAAGCTCAATAGATATGAACAAGTTGATATTTGTGAGCAGTTGATTACAACAAGTGTTTCATAAAAAGAAGCACAATATAAATGGAAACACTTGACATAAGAAATGTTCTCTACTAAGTACATCATGATGAATATGTAATTGATCTATATGCACTAGAGAGATAATTGCCAATATGATGAATCAATTAAATCATGGCAAGGATCACAGACTTTACTTAAATAAAGCACATGATAGAATATACATGAATTGTACATGTGCAAATAATATTTGGAGTAAGAGTAAATATGTGATCCAACACTAGATAAACTTCACTAAGAGAATTGCATGAGAAGATATACAAATAAAACATGCATGCACCAAGTCAATCTATAGCAATATGAAGTTTAACTCTAGTTAATACATGCATACTATAATGAACTCAAATGAATATATATGCACAAATAAATATGACATGAACCAATGTACATATATAAAATCAACATGCTACTTGGAGTTCACTATGCATTTGCACGAAAGGAATGCAATAAAAAATATAGAATAGATACCAAAATTGCATACCTTATCTTTGCTTAACCTTCCTATTTGATTTTCCTCTAAATAGATGAGACTGATACTCAACTAGGCAATAACAAGTTAGTCTCATAGCAATATAATCATATTAGAGGTTTGTCATTTGTTAAGCACTAAGTTAAACATTTACTTAATTGCATAGATTGTCATTATGAGTGTTTGTCATTAATCACCAAAATAACATAAGTACCTAGATGCACTTTCAAGTGTTTTGTCAGGATAATTATAATTTTTGAATTTTTAAAAATTTCTTAAATTTTATAATCATCTGAAAATTTTATGGGAATATCATCGATGTGTCAGGAACCTCCACAAAAAATTTCAGAAATTTTCGACGTCTTTCAATTCCTAAATTTTTTTTCTTGCCGCTGATTCTACCCGACAAATAAAAGCACAAAAAAAAAGAATTGGAATCCAGAGGTTCCTAACCGTCCGAAATCGCGGAATCCAGCGGTCCCAACCGCTGGAAATTTCGTTTCCAGCGCACCCTTCCGCTTGAAATAAAAAAACGATTGCAGACAGCGGGAAAGAAAATATAAAAAATAAATCTGCGGATCCAGTCCGTTAAATTCGGCTAATTTTTTTTCAGCCAATCCTGTTATTTTGCCGGATGAAGGGCTATTAAAAAAAAATCGGCCTAAAACATTAAAAAAAATCGCAAGTGGACAGGAAAAAAGCAACGCTAGTCAATCTCGTCTCTGGAAAATCGCAAGTCTAGCAAAGTCGCATGCTGCATCCGTTGATTAAATTTGGAAAACTTTCGCGTCTGGTGCAACGCAAGTTCCCCAAAATTACTAGGTACATACAAAATTCATGGAACTTGGAAAATAACATTGGTGCTTCGGTCCCACCTCTCAATCCCATATCAAATACCATTTCAATTTATGTATCTTTACAATATGAGGAAATTGCAAATATAACCCCCGTAAGTTATTTGGAGTTTGGCTTTTCCTGTTATTCAAAAAATAAGAGTTATAAATTTGAACGGAGGGAGTATTATGCATCATTTGTCTCTAAATTTTTTAAGCAGAGCTAGCGAATAGCGTACCCATACAAGTTTAATGAAAACCGAACTCTGATTATTAGCCAAAAAATAATTAAAGAGCCTCATCAGAATGGTTGTTGGCAGATTATTTCTTGCTGGGCTCTCTTATATACTAATACTAGCTCATCGCAAGACTTTCTTTTCCACGACTTATCGTTTGGAGCAAGTTTCTTCCTTCTATTCTGCTTCCCATCGATCGATGCGCTACTTGCGAGAATTTTCCTTCTTATTTTGTCGCACCCTCGTGTTTGTAATACTAGGCACCATTGCAAAAAGAATTCAACTACATACTGACCAAATATAGAAAATTGCCAATTTTCAATGAAAAAGAAAGGGAATTGATATAGCCAAGACGTCCGATGTATCGACATCCATCCTATTGAAACACTCCACGCCTTTTGCCGCCTCCTCTCCGCTCTATCTAGTTCTTCCTCTCCTAATCTTATTCCTCCCAACCCCTCCTCATCTATACCTCGATTCCTCACTCATCTCCTATGTCCCATCCAACGGCTCATCGGTCGGAGTCCCGTCCCTCTCTTATGGGACCTCTCCTTCTCCTTCATCTCTCCCACATGGCTATGATGAGCTCTGACCATGCCACTGCATGTGTGGTCCATTCGTGCTCAAAGGAGGCGTTCCACCGTGGCCGGATCTCACTAGAAGTCTCCCTTTCTTGAGGAGTGACTGGAATTCACTAGATTTGTTGTTGCCACAACGGGAGAATACCAAATTTGAAGGACACAGTCCCTTTTTCGAGGAGTGACCGGAGCTCACTGGATTTGACAGGAGACCGCTGTATGGGGTGCAGACAACGAGTGCCAGACGCACCGGATGAGGATGCCATGGACTGCATCTGCGCTATCTGTTCACCGGTGATGGATCCAAACACACCGGGGGATTTGGATGGTAGTGTCTAGGCCGGTTTCGTTCTCTTACTCGTTTATGTTTATCTTGAAATAATGACACTGAAAAGTCGAGTTGTTGCAGCATAAAACATTAAAATGTTAAAGATGTTTAATGGTTTCTTTGTTGTTGCAACAATTTTTAATTTTTGTTGCAATTTGTACTTATATTTGTTGCCACAATAGTTTAACTTTGCTGCATATTTTTGTTCTTGATTTCGTTATTTGTCGCATTTGGAATAAAGATTTATTACAAACTTAGAAACTACTTGTTGCACTTCTGGGATTTTTTTATTGTAGCAGATCTCCTACTCATCCATTCACCCACCAAGTCTATATACCTCGTGATCTCTATTTTTCACCCTCCAGCTTCTTCTTCAGTGGCTGGTCTCTTAGTGGATGTATTTTTTTTTTGATTTTTTGTGTTTATTGCACAGGGAGCAAGAGTTTTATCGCAAACTTAAGAACTAATTATCACGCTTCTAAAATTTTTGTAGAACATGATAAGATGGCTGAGATCGATGCTTTCGAATGAGATCGGACGGTTGAAAGAAGCCATGTTCGAGCGCTAGTAGCTCGAGAAGGAAAATAACGGAATGAATTGTGTTCGGACGTCCGTTTTTTCGGACGCTTGCAATATTTTTTTCCTACGTGTGAAACATTTTCTTCTACGCATGCAACATTTTCCTTCGATAATAGTAGAAATATCCGTGCGAAATAAAATACTGCAGACGTTAAAAAAAAATATTACAGAAGTAAGAAAAAAATATTGCACTACGCGTCCGATGAAACGGACGATTGCTAGTATCACTCGAAAAGTAAACGTCCAAGAAACAAAAAGTAATCGTCGTGGACGAAATGTAGATAAGCCCGGGGTGGCAGACTGGCCGGTGGGGCCTGCTTCTGGAAGAGGAAAGAAAGCTCAAGGCATTATTCCCAAAAGTTCCCCAAGCGTGGGCCCGGGCAGGCAGCCTACTGGAACTGGACGACTCGAGCACCGCGACCACCCATGAAGCTTCCTCCTCCCCTTCGTGCGTAGCTCTGCCACGTGGCGGGTTGGCATTGGTCCGATCTGCAGAGTTAGCGTCATTGCCCACGATCCGAAACTTGGGTGGTGTGCAGGATAAGGGAGTAACCGGACAAGGGGCAAATACATTAACAAAATCAACTATTTATTCTACCTTTATTTATATTATTTAGAATAAGCAATAAAATTAGTTTATACAATACTCTAACTATTTCTAAAAATTGGCTCTAATAATATGCATTAATTATCTTTTCTCTCTGGTACATAACTAATGTACCTATACTCCCGTGTAATGCTTATTACTAAATAAGTGTCAACTCTCTTCTCTATCCGCTTTTCTTACTCTTCCATATAGAACAAAGCTGACGTAGAGTAAACTAAGATGATCTTATTGTATATGCACTGAAGAGCGTTACGAACCTACGATGTTGCTGCAGGGCAAGTGGACAAGCTGAGGTTCGACATTGGATTAAGCAGGACACAGTCGATATTTATTTATTCTTTCTTGGCGCAAAAGATTGGCTACGAAAAGATGGGAG
This sequence comes from Otatea glauca, assembly GCA_036346275.1. Taxonomy (NCBI): domain Eukaryota; kingdom Viridiplantae; phylum Streptophyta; class Magnoliopsida; order Poales; family Poaceae; genus Otatea; species Otatea glauca. The sequence goes on from CM070713.1 coordinate 2,339,706, forward strand.
GGTCTAAACAATAAATCATTTAGATTTATAATTAGCTAAGGATCTGGTTAGAATGTATGAAATTTCACAGAAAATTTACGTTCAATAAAAAATTCTCGCGTGTCCAAAATGAGGCTGAAGAGTTACTGTAAAAGTAAGGTATTTTAACATGCGCAAGCAACAAGCACTCGCATTTCAGTTATATCATTTAGGCATGTGAATTTGAACATCTGCGTCTATATAAGCAATCCACGTTTCGTTCAGTACGAAATGCAAACCCTTGAAAAAGGGGGTAAAAACAAAACTATAAGATGCCTTCCTAGCCTTCACAACAATAAGAGTGGCATGCCCCACAGCCAATCAGTGGGTTGAATGAAGTATTTTCACTCCGTTCGTATTTACTTATCATTTTTGACTGCGGTACATTAATCAATGCAATTACTCACTTTATTCAAGTTTACAGGACGTATTTCTTCTTGGTACATGCATTAAGAAGATATTGAATATGACTAAATTATACCTAATTATTATCACTAAGCACTATACTCAATGCATACATGTAGAGAATATAAAGTAAAGATGAATATTTATTAGGAGTATAGAGGGAACATCATGCTAATTTTGTAAATATGAAATATATCTTATATCTATTGACAAGACTATTTAAAAAATATAATAAATAAACTTGAACAAATGGAGTATTTTTTTTTACATTGTATAGCTAAAATGCCCTTCAGTATCTTGTTGCTATCTGTGTGAGCATATCACAAATCACCTTGACTTGGTGCCAAGAGGGGTAGGTTGGGATTTGGGGGGCTATGTTCAAATTGAAAAGGTATTTTTTAGACAAGCTCTAGAAATTTCTGGCCCTCAAGCGTACAGCGAAAGGAATCCTGTGCAGGTTTCAAATTTCATTTTCGGTTCACATGTTGGAGGTGGGTGAAATCCAAAATTTCTGCGAAATCTCAGAATTTCGGACGAAATTCGGTCAAAATTCAAAAACAAATTGAAATCCGGAATTTTTTAACCGAAATTTCGCCGAGAAATGACCAAATCTCGATGAAATTCAACTGAGTGAAAAATAGTCGAAACGATGTTAAATTTTTTTGCATTTTTTTGGATGTTCCTGATACATCACTAATGTTTCCATAAAAAATTTAGGAGATGATCAAATCTGAGAAATTTTTAAAAATTCTGAAAGTTCTACTATCCTGATAAAAGACTGACTCACAAAATTTCAACCGAATAAAAAACGGTGCAAAACATGTTATAATTTTTTTAAAAAAATTAGATGGTCCTGACGCATCGATAATTTTCCCTTAAAATTTTCATATGATGATAAGTCTCAGGAATTTTAAAAAATTAGAACAGTGCTATTGAAGGTTGACCCACAAATTTCAAACGAATGAAAAATGGTTCAAACCATATTATAATTTTTTGAAATTTTTTTTGGATGGTCCTGAAGCATTACTAACGTTCCCAAAAAAATATTATATGATTATCAAGCCTGAGAAATTTAAAAAAAATTATGACAATACTACTGTTCTGATAAAAGCGTGATGATTCATAGATAGATTTGATTGAGCAACCATAAAAAGGTTTGAATTTTTGAAACTTTTATAGAAGGGTGCTGAGGCAATGCTTAAGCTCTCATAAATATTTTGGATCACGATCACACTCGAGTGAATTTATAAAATTCTTACAATAGTACTATACTATTTATGTTTCTTGTGTTTTTTATTTTTGAAAGATAACAAATGAAGTTCAATGCATCCATTGATTTGATTGAGCAAACAAAAAAATTAATTTTTTGAAAATTTTAGAAAAAGCTTCTGAGGCAATTCGTGAGCTCTCATAAAATTTTTGGATCATGATCACACTCGAGCAAATTTATAAAATTCTGACAAAGTTACTATCTCAATTATGTTTATTCTGTTTTTGATTTTTTTAAAGATAACAAATGAAGTTCATTTCTTTTGAAAATATTTCTGTATGATCAAGATTTTGTATAATTTTATAAAAATCTGACAGTGTTTCTACCAAAATTATAAAACGTCTCAAAAATTCGGTTTCTCAACAAATTTTCATTGAAGATGACTTTCTTAAGGGCTTAAGGGTTATCGGGCCAAATCCAGTCAAACAACTAAAGATTTCGATGAAATTTGGCAAAATCTTCTTGAATTTTTTGAAAAAAATGTACCATTTGATTTTTTTTATCCGGCCGGAATTTTGTATCCCGTTTCCGGCCGAAATCCGAGATCTCGCGAAATTTCGCCGAGGTTTCATTCCATGATCTGCGTCCCAACGGGGGGACCGTAAGGCCAGGATTGTTCGGTCTAGCTGATAAACAGTCCGAATCGTCTGACAATGTGTTGCTATAGTGTTTTAAACAATATTTCTAATAGATCTAAACCATTGTTTTTTATCCCACGGTTCACATGCAACTATTCCAACGGAACTACAGTGGATCTCAATTCAGCTTACAGCTACAAGGACATCGAACTGTGCGCAAGTTAAACAGAATCAAAGCCCACAGGAGGGGGATTGGGGGAAGAGTAACATGGGAAAAGCAAATTGATAAGTATTCGTGACAAAAAGATCGAAACTACAAGTAAACGCAAACGAATAGGACACAAGCTACTATGCCAAACAAGAACAAACAGGAAGATTACATAGTGTAGTACTTGTGTTAGATTCTGAAATGACGGGAAAAAAGTTAGGATTTTATTCTGTTTTGAAAATGCGATCCCATCTACCATTACATGTAGCGGCATGTGTGATTGGAAGTAGTTTAGATAGAGTTTGGATTTCGAACAAAAAATAGTGTGGAAGGCGATGGGAAATTGACTCTTTAGATTCTGCAGTTCTTTGCCTATCTAAAATTAGCTGTTAAGATTACCATGAGAAATGCATCAGTAACACAACAATCTACTCATCAGCTATTTATTTCAGTTTCTTTCTGAAATTTCCTTGACTTGAATTTGTTATGATCTTTTTGTACATAGTTTTTGGAAGTTCGGTTTCAGGCTGGAATCTTTTGCTTCTTATAAAAACGAGTAATGTCTAATTGGTGTACAAGCCTTGTACATGTTTTAATAAAGTTCTTCATAGACTGGGTTAAATGCAACACATGTAATGGATACCGTCACGAGATTCATCAAGTTGGCAGCAAATGTAGATGTATGAATCAACTTGAATATTTGTATTTTGAGATCATGCAGGATTCGTTGAGAACCCGCGGACAAGCTACAATTGTGAATGTGTTTTTTTCCTACGGTAACAATGAAATCGCGCGCAATAGATGACGGATCGGATGATGTATTGCAATATTTTTGCCTTTTTAATTCATGTTCATTATCGGCTAAGGCAATTTTTTTGAAATTCTATAGTTACATGTACATATACATTGCCATTTCAATTTTATGAGAAAAAAAATTAGAAACATTCACTTAAACAATAAAGGCCCTCACAACTCTCAAGATTATTTTCGATTTTTTAATACACTATTTAACCCATCAAAAAGTTAGTATTACCAAATAATACTAAAAATAAACTATTTATAAACTATTTAAGCTAAAAAAACTGGCTTTAAGTAATAAATAAAAAGCAGCTTCTGGGCCTCTCGCGAGGCAGCGCGCAAACGTACACCGACACCGAGGCTTCGAGAAAACTACCCGAGAGGTACCACGCCGTTTCCAATCCTTCCCCACGAATCCACGCGTGGGCCCAACACGCAAACCGCACCCACCCTATATATAAACCTCCCTCCCCTCGTCTCCCTCTCCCATCCAACGAAGCAAAGAACAAGAGACGGTTGCGACCCAACGGTTCGAAATCAAATCAAAGCAGCGGAAATATATTTCAAAATCCACACACTTTGCGTAAGAGGCGAGGCTGCTTCGATTCGGTCCGGCTCACGCGAGATGGACGCCTACTACTCGACCTCCTCCTCCTCCCCCTCCTCCTCCTCGTCGGCGTACAGCGCGGCGGCGGGCGGCTGGGGCTACGACTCCCTCAAGAACTTCCGCCAGATCTCTCCCGTCGTCCAGTCACACCTCAAGCTCGTACGCCCCCCCCCCCTCTCTCTCTCTCTCTTCTCTCTGAAAATTTTCCGGATTATTTTTGGGTGATGTGGTTTGGTTCGTAGCGTACCGTGGTGGGTATTGCTAGTTTCTAGAGTTCTGCAATCCGCGGGGGTGGAATGAGGCGATGGATTTGGGTGTGGTTTTCAAAATCTTAGTTGTAACCTTTCGAATCGTACGGTCCATCGGTTTTTTCTCCATAAGTGTTGGGATTCTCCATAGTGTTGTTCTGTTCCAGGCTGTTTAATTTGCGGTGTCTGAGTTTGCGCCCCCTGGTTAGAGTTGTTGGGCTTAATTGCTAGTTATAAATTTAGTTGTCTTAGGGGAATCGCATGGTTTATGCTATGGAATGTGATGTATGCGATTACCTAATAGAGATTTATTATTAACCCGAAAAAAAAAGCTATACAGATTTACCTGTGGTTTGGAGAACTAGCTTTACAGATTATTCGTTGTTCTGGAGAATCTCCAGTGTGATACGTACTATTCTATTCCTCTTTATCTGCTCAGATAATTCAGCCAGTGCTACCTGATTCGACATGAGTTCGTAGATTCGTTTAAAGCTAGTTGCTGTGAATGCCCTGTGTTACTGTTTAGTTTATCCAGCATATGCTCTGAAGCACTGAATGATCATATAGGTTCTTAACGTAACAATGCCAGTAACTGGTTGATGCATCCCTATGATCATAGTTGGTACAGGAATTTTGGTTTATGCCTTGTTGCTATGCGTCGTTATCATATTGGGTTTGATGGTTGGAACGAGTTAATTATGTTTTCCTTTTCTGATGTAATATTTAACTCTGGCGTTGCCTGCAGGTTTACCTGACCCTGTGCGTCGCGCTGGCCTCGTCGGCGGTGGGCGCTTACCTGCACGTCGCCTGGAACATCGGCGGGATGCTGACCATGCTCGGGTGCATCGGGAGCATCGCCTGGTTGTTCTCGGTGCCCGTCTACGAGGAGGTTCGTCTCGCCTTCTTCCGCTGACCTTGATTACTTGATTGTCTGCCTTGCACGAGTAGAAATCTATAAGAAAGTTTGCCTGCCAAAAATGTCAATTATATGGTGCACTGACTTTCTTCATGTGTCCCGTGTGAACAGAGAAAGAGGTTTGGTCTGCTGATGGCTGCTGCCCTCCTGGAAGGGGCTTCGGTTGGACCTCTGATCAGGCTTACTGTAGACTTTGACCCAAGGTAACAAACTAACAATGAACTTATTCAAGTTGTTTCAAAAATGGCCTCTTGCTATTCATTAATCAAATAGTTAGTGTGTGGATTAGAATTCACTTGTAGTGCTAAATAACAATATAATAGACAAGACAAGCTCGTAATGACAGTTGACAGTATGTTAGGATTGAGCGCGACGTATGGTAGATCGTGGGAAATATTGCAGTCGGATATCTTTTTGATACGTCTGGTTGTTTTTGGATGTGCTTTAAATGGGTTGTCTCACGGTAGCAAAACTCGGCTTTTGAATTGGACTATTTTCGCTTGTGAATCCTTTTTCCTTCATAGCTTTGTAAGAATTGAAGTTAATTGTTGATCATGGTAGTTTGGGTGCATGCATCGTGCATGGTATTATCAACAGTTAGTTTATCTTAAATCCGCCGCTAATGTTTGTTTATGATGTATTTTCCCTTGTTATTCCTTGGCCATGCTTCCCCCTTTGTCAAAAGATGCTCAACATGCTATTTTGTATTTCTAAGAAGCAGAGCTGCTGCTAAATTGATGGGGGCTTTTCATGGATGACAAGATACGCAGAGATTAAGTATTTAATGAATTTTCAGATGATGCTGTTGATCCTAACCATTTAGGACAGGCCATTGTATTTTTTTTATCCTTACCACTCGGTATGCCTATACTGTTGTTAGATTTAGTGGATGCTGTCGTATAGTTTGGGCTTGGGCCCTTTTTATGGGGTTTGGGCCTCTTTTTAGTGACAGTGAAGCTAAGCACCTCTTATCTGTTGCATATATGATAAAAACTGATGTTTGTCTATGTTATTTTGGACTCCCAAAGTTCCTAACGAAATTGTTCATAGGACCCTAATTTTAGTAGTTTTCTTGGTGCTCATCTTCACAGATGTTACTTCCGTTGGCTGACATAACTTTGTCTGCTGTTCCTTGTCACCAGCACTCGGTATGCCTATACTGTTGTTAGATTTAGTGGATGCTGTCGTATAGTTTGGGCTTGGGCCCTTTTTATGGGGTTTGGGCCTCTTTTTAGTGACAGTGAAGCTAAGCACCTCTTATCTGTTGCATATATGATAAAAACTGATGTTTGTCTATGTTATTTTGGACTCCCAAAGTTCCTAACGAAATTGTTCATAGGACCCTAATTTTAGTAGTTTTCTTGGTGCTCATCTTCACAGATGTTACTTCCGTTGGCTGACATAACTTTGTCTGCTGTTCCTTGTCACCAGCATTCTCGTGACATCATTTGTTGGAACGGCAATCGCGTTCGGGTGCTTCTCTTGCGCCGCCATCGTCGCCAAGCGCAGGGAGTACCTCTACCTCGGCGGCTTGCTCTCCTCTGGCCTCTCGATCCTGCTCTGGCTGCAGTTTGCCACGTCCATCTTTGGCCACTCCACTAGCAGCTTCATGTTTGAGGTGAGATACACACACCAACCTTTGTTCTTGTCATCCAATGATCAAAACATGCGTATATAATATCTTTTGAGCTGAACGATGGTACATATGTGGTTTGCACTGCAGGTTTACTTTGGCCTGTTGATCTTCCTGGGGTACATGGTGTATGACACGCAGGAGATCATCGAGAGGGCGCACCACGGCGACATGGACTACATCAAGCACGCACTTACCCTCTTCACCGACTTCGTGGCCGTCCTTGTCCGGATCCTCGTCGTCATGGTGAGTATCGAGTCACCTTGCTACTGCTCGACCTGCACAGATTGCCGCGATTTGGTGGTTTGATTCGCTGACGATGAGCGTTGCACTGTTTCCATTGCAGCTCAAGAACGCGGCTGACAAGTCCGAGGACAAGAAGAGGAAGAAGAGGTCGTGAATGTTTCCTCCGCACGTAGTAGTAGATCCTGCTACAACTACTACTGCTACTATTGCTAGTTTACTGCTACTACTACGTAGTAAGCTGCCACTGTAACTGGGCGCTGTGGTGAGAAGTGCTTTGAGTTTGTTAATTCGGTGTGAATCTGCTGGAGTTGTCTGAAGCTTTTTGCAAATATGCTACGCTTTGGATCTTATGTTCCTGTAATGGTTTCGTTGATCGGAACCTGAAACCCTTCGTTGCAACCAAGATGGCTAAATCTGCACAGTTTCATCTCTTTTGTGATCGATCTTGTCTCTCTGTTTTGACACCGCGCTATTCAAATGTGAAAAATTATCATGGGTTTGAAGTTAAAACAGCACTGCCGTCCGTCTTTGATGGTTCGTACATGGGAATCCTGCTGCTGTTACTACGGTCACGAACTGGCGAAGCCGACGAATCGGTCGGCCCTAGTACGGCAGCGCCGCGTCCGCGGGTGGCTCATGATAAAATTGATGTTGACCCGCAAACGTACCCGACGGTGCGTGTCTTCTGCATTTTGTTCAGCTATCTATCTACTACTAGTTCTTTCTAATCGGGTCATATGTGGACGGAGAATAGAAAACAACACCGTATTTTGTTGCACACCGTTTCTGAAAGCGGCATGCGACAAGTTCGCAAATTGCTGCTTAACTGATAGTACTATCAGCATAGGGAAAAGAAAAACTGCAAATAGATGCGCTCGAATTATCGTGTGGCCAAGCACGTAAACCATAATGAGGTTGCAATCGTGGCCTCGTAGCGTAACGAGTGTTATCGATGTCCGAGATGCATCTTGTATTAGCGTAAATTAGAAGTCTGTATCACTCTGTAAAAGCTATATAAATATTCAAGAATGGTTATAACAGTAATTTGTTACCTCTACTTATTTTAAGATTTATACGACTTATATTAAAAAGATGATTTATAACAGCACAGTCCGCTTCACTCTGGTTAGATGTTTACTTGCAATCTCTGTGCAGCAGAATTCCTCCTCCGTATATCACAATTAATTGTTTTGGTCATCGATATGGTTCCTAAAACTCAACTTTAACTACAAATTTTTATTGTAATATATTTAAAAAATCCAATAAAATTATAGTATTATAAAAAGTACGTTTCGAGACAAATCTACATATATGATTTTCATACCTCTAATCTAAATATTTAAATCAATAGTTAAACTTTTAAAATTTGTCTGCCCGTATCCTAAACGGCAAAAAAAAAACCCGCAAGAGTACCTCATCTCACGGTAACAATAATAAATACTCCAAAAGCCCACACAATATATCGTGCCACACCACCACTCAATTATGGCACTTGCTCACCAAACCAAACCAAAGCTTATTCTACTCGGGCAATTTGCCTCCGTGAGTAGCCACCTTCCCTCCGTCCCACGCAAACAGCAATGGAGGGGAGGGAGGGCGCCGCGCCCCCGCCCGCGCCCAAGGTGGTGGCCGTCCTCGCCGGCCTGCTCGAGCGCGCCGCCGCGCTCGGAGACGGAGGCGGCGGGGGCTCGGCGGCGACGGCGTTCCGCGGGCGGATGAAGCCGGAGATCAGCGTGCGGCGGTACGCGGAGAGGATATTCCGGTACGCGGGGTGCAGCCCGGCGTGCTTCGTGGTGGCCTACGTCTACCTCGACCGCCTCGCGCGGCGGCGGGGGGAGGAGGCCGTGGACTCGTACAGCGTGCACCGGCTGCTCATCACCAGCGTCATGGTTGCCGCCAAGTTCATGGACGACATGTAAGCGAGCCCAACCTCCATTGCATTTTTATTTCGCGATCCAGGTAGCAAATTAATTTGTGCAGTGGATAATCGGTAATATCTGGCTGCTAATTTGTGAGTAACAAATTAAACTAGAGCAGAATTGGCCGCCAATTTGCGCGGAAAAAGGAGATAAAATAAATTCGAGAAGAACGGAAATAATTAATGAATTATACACCCGGCACATGCCAAAGTTGACCGACACATTCTCCTGCCATGAATCAAGATACTCCTACCATGACGTGCCATCTCTGAAGCTCACTTTGTGTCAGCGTTTCGATTTGTATAGACCACGTGCTAGTACATATTGTTAGGCTTGTACATGTTGTTAGGCTTAAACAGAGCAATCGATCGAAGCTGTTGATCTATAGGAAGGATCTGTGACCTGTCGATGTAGCATAGAACAGACTCAACAGAGTAGAAACGCACCAGCAGCAGAGTAGGTGTTGGCCAGGGTTAACAGAATTCGTTTGACTTTATAAACCGTGTCGAGCCCCCGACGGTAGCGAAAACCGCGAAAAATCGCTCGAAAACTGTTAAAAACCGAACGGTTTATAAAGTTAAACAAATTTAAAATCTGATCAAACCGACGAGCGATTTTCGCGGTTAATAAACGAAAACCACGGTCCTTGTGTGTCGGGAAAGGCAAGTCAAAAATGTACTTCCGCCGTTCAAATTTAAAACTTATATTTCCTCTCACTCAAGGTTCAAAATTTCGGCGAAATTCGCCGAAATTTCGGATTTCGGACCACCCCGAAATCTCAAGTACTGGCCGGAAAAAAACATTTAAAAAAATTTGAAATTGCTACAGTAAAATCCGAAATTTTGTATTTTTTGGCCGGTTTTGTAAGTTTTAGGGCCGGATTTGACCGGATTTGGTCCAATAACCCTTAGGAAAGTCATCTCCTATGAAAATTTGTTGAAAAACCTAATTTTTTAAACATTTTAAAATTTTTTAGAAACAACATCGATTTTTATAAAATTGTACAAGCATGATAATAATCTAAAAATTTTATGGTACTATCCTTAGTAGATTAGAATCATATATAAAAAGTTTAAAAATAATTTAAATTCATTTGTTATCTTTAAAAAATCAAAAACAGAATGAACATAATTGGGACAGTTATATTGTCAGAATTTTATAAATTTTTTTGTGTGTGATTATGATCTAATTTTTTTTAGAGATTAATAATTGACTGAGTAACATTATATAAATTTTTAAAAAAATTCAACTTTTTTTGTTTGGTCAATCAAATCTATGTAAGTATTGAACTTCGTTTGTTATATTATATTTCAAAAATCAAAAAGAAAAGAACATAAATGTTATTGTGCCTTGTAAGAATTTTATAAATTCACTGGAGTGTGATCATGAATCACAATTTTTATGGGATATTAAGAACTTCCTTATCACCATTATTTAAAATTTTCAAAAAAATTTATGATTTACATAATTTTTCATTTTGTTCAAGTTTGCCGGTAAGCCTTTTAACATGGCAGTAGTACTGTTCGAATTTTTAAAAATTCATAGAGTTTGATCATCATCTGAAAATTTTATGAGAGCATTATAGATACATCATAACCATTCAGAAAAAATTTCAATAGTTTCTAACTTCATTTGTATCATTTTCCATTCGGATCAAACTTGTCGGTCAGTGTTCTATCAGGACAGCGTCACTCTACGAATTTTTAAAAATTCCTCACCTGTGATAATCAGCTGAAATGTTTATGAGAACATTAGTTATGGATCATAACCATGCACAAAAAATTTCAACAGTTTATAACTTGATTTGTACCATTTTACATTCCGATCAAACTTGTCGGTCGGTGTTTTATCGAGACGATTACCACTCTCGAATTTTTAAAATTCCTCGGATGTGATCATCAGCTGAATTTTTTATGAGAACATCAGCATTATGTCAGGAACCTCCAAAAAAAATTCAATTTTTTTTATAACGTTTAGACCACTTTTCAACCCGTGCAAAAAACCCGAAATTTCAAAAATTTCACCCGAAATTTCGGGTTTTATCGCCGAATTTCGGTTTTTTTTCCGGATTTGAATTTTCAAATTCAAATTTTGTCCGAAATAATTCCTGAAATTTCGTTATCCGGCTCGGGACGAAATTTATTCCGAAACCGAAATTTGAAACCTTGCTCTCACTACGTGGACTAAAACACCATATTTTTGGATGGCGGGAGTACTAGCTAGGCCACGCAAGCTACCATCTGTTCCCCCGCATTGTACGGACGTGGGTGAATTGCGGGATCTGACATGGCACCACACTGTCCTACTCATGTGGCATCATCCACTGTCTTTGAAACCAAATGTGGCACCCATTATCTAATGCGGATTTGAACTGCACAACCAACTTAGTTGCCAATCGAGCTGGATCATTAGTCACAACCACCGTTCCAATGCAATTATCCCCTTCAGATTAGGGCCCTGTTTGGATTCATTAGTGCTAATAGTTAGCTCGCTAATAACTAATAGCTAGCTGGCTAATTATTAGCAGGGTTTTTTGGATCCACCTGCTAATAAAGTCCACAAATCAGCCAATTAAAAAGAAATGACCATAATGCCCTTTTAGTAGGATAGTGGACAAGTGGACAGGGACGCTCGAGTGGATAGGGTTGGAGGGAGGGCAAAAGTGTCAATTGGCTATCTATTAGCAGCTTTTAGTAGGGTACAACCTGCTAATGAACTAATTGTTAGCAGGGTGGGTTACTAATAATTAGCAGGTCTGTTTGGATCCATAACTGCTAATTTTAGCATCTAACTATTAGTGCTAATGGATCCAAACAGACCTAGGAACTGACCCTAAGCACATCATGAACGAATTGGTTTAATTAGTTGCACTTAGTTCATACGGTAATAATTAAGAACCAACTAACTACTATAAAAAGTTTTCCTGATCTGGAACAAGAGCAGGTAGTAGGTGCATGGTCTGTTGATCTGTTGGGACGTCCAGCTCGTCGCTAGGCTGTTCCTCTCCCACCTGAATTCGATTGCTCACCTAACAGAAATGGATTTTGTCATCATCGATCATGCAATGACACTAACACCAAAACTAGTCTCTGATTAACAAGCACTTAACCTCTAATCTTGTGTTGTTCTGCCTGTGAATCTTTTTTTTTTTTTACCTTTTACTCGTTTCACCTGTATGCAATTATGTATGCGTGGATATGATGCCGATTACGCAGACACTACAACAACGCCTACTTCGCGCGCGTGGGCGGCGTGGAGGTGGCCGAGATGAACGGCCTCGAGCTGGAGTTCCTCTTCGCCCTGCGCTTCCGCCTCAACGTCACGCCGGCCACCTTCGCCTCCTACTGCTCCGCGCTCGAGGGCGAGATGATGACGGACGATCCCGCGCTGCCGCCGTCGTCCCCGGTTGTCGGCGGCCGGATCTCGCCGGAGGAGGAGAGCCAGGATCAGGCGCACAGGGGCGCGACGGTCGCAAGCAGATCAGCCTTCACGGCTGCTCAAAGAGCAGTGGAGATCACTCAATGACAAAATGGCTTGAAGGTCAAAGTTAAATGGGCAGCATTGCTCTCGCGATTCTTTAACTTGTTCTTTATCCATGTTCTTCTTTTTAGTTTTTTAATTTTTGTTGAGTTGTAACAACTAGCCTTTCTTCACTGACTCACTGCTGATTGATCGGTCCTGTGTGCATAATTAGTTGCAAGCGGCTGTATGATCATGGCCTAACATGTAGAGCTTGGCTGTACAGTTTCATGGTGCAAATGGTTTTCTTAGAAACTTCGTGGGACTACTTAACTTCAAAACTTCAAAGACATGTCTCTAACCTTGAAGACATTTCATTACTACTTTGATGGGGGAATTTTTTTCAGAGCCAATGGCGTGACAATATGGTGTGTGTTGGGTGACGTGTTTCCTTTACAATGTCATGCTTATAATCTGAACTCATCATAATCGATAGCATAGAGTTTTCTTTTTTCTTTTCCTCTTGAGAGTTGTTGTGGTAATTTAGTACTCTTGAGAGTGAATGTTATGACCTTTTCCCTTTATTTTAATAATATATAACAATAGATACTAGGTAGGTAGATAGATACAATTATCATATATAGACCGTGAAATACAGAAAATACCGTGTGCATTTTAAGTGGGTCTAACATGTGTTCGAAAAGAAAATTGATATTCCCTTCGTTCTTGAATAGATGACGTTTTAGTATTTTACACTTCAACCAACCTATGTGTGAAAATAATTAAATCGTCATTCTTCATTAGCTTACTTATTATTTTTGGATGGTATGTATTACTATAATCCATAGTTATAAATAGCTTTGGAACTAATAAATGGTATATGTATTGAAAAACGGTTAAAAATTATCTCAGAATTGTAAAATAATATCTGATAATAAAATTTGAAAACTAGAATCGGCAGGGAGTAAGCTATTTGCCATTTGCAATAAATTCTCAGTTCAACTAAAGCCAAGAAAACCCAGAGACGGTTGCTCTCACTCACTGCACTTCCCCACTACGAAAAACCCTCGGGCCTCGGCCATGGCGCAGGGGGTGGTCCTCGACGCCGAGGTTGAGGAGGAGGAAGAGGAGGACCCGGAGGAGGTGGAGCCGTGGCTCCCTTTCTCTGATTCGGAGCCGGAGCACGCGGCGCTCGAGAACTGGACCCCTTCCCCTGACTCGGAGCCGGAGCAGAAGCCGCCGCCGGGCACGTCTCCCCTATCAGCGGAGAAGGATGGGGATGAGGCAATGCCACGGTGGCCGGGGAGGCCCGGCGCGAGCGTGTTCCGGCTGGTGGTAGCCGCGGAGAAGGTGGGCGGCCTCATCGGGCGCCATGGCGAGACCATCAAGCACCTCTGCGAGGTGACCTGCTCCCGCGTCCGCGTCCTCGACGCCACGAACGGCGTCACCGACCAAACCGTAAGACTCCTCCTCGCAAATTTTGGTTGATTCAATCTAGGGTTTTTGACCTGTGGTGTGTCAGGACGGGGGTTCAGCGAGAGAAGGAAATGGTCGAGGCGTCGCAGGCGGGAAGTGGGCACGCGCTTGAATTGAAGAATGAAGGGCTATGATTAGCGCTAGTAGCTTCGGACAGTGCGAGTGGCAAATGACGGTGAATAGTATTTTCATGTTGCAGTAATAGTCATTTGTAATAGAAAGTGATTGTGGGGTAGTTGAGATTATAGGGTACAAATACTTGTAAAGCAGAAAGAGACGGGAGATGAAATATGATCTGAGTTCTTTCCCATTCTCTTTTCTTCCTTCTCACGTCTTCCTCTCTACCTGCTTCGTTCTTCCCTCTGCTCTGCATTTCATCTGTGACGCTCTCTGGCCAGGGCTGCGTTCGTCACATGGTGGTTAGAAATTGGAGTTGGCATGTTGATGTAGTGTGTCGCTCGTTCCATGCTTCATTTGAGGTTTGGTACGTGAAGAATGCCTTTGCTACGGTTTCACTTTGCCACTCAAGTTGCGGGCTTAATGCTATAATCTAGCTCAATAAGAAATTGAGATTGCTCCGGGCTTTGTGCTTGTTGATTGTAAATTACTACTTGGACCGTGGCTTATTCCTGGTTTCATACTCATTTCAAAGTTCTCCAGGAACTTGGGCATTTTGACCTTTGTCACGTTGCCAGTGAGGCAGTGACACTTTGCAATGTTACCCTAGGGGTAATTTTGTTGTTTCTTACATAAGGGCTGGTAATATTTGTCATAAGGTCAAATATTTAAATATCAGGTGCTCTGACCCATTATTTCAGCTCACATGGGAAGGCCGTCAATGCCAGGATGATGCACCACATTGTCAAGTTTCAGACCCTGAGTTCATTAGGAAACGAATAGATAAAAAAACAAACGGATAGTAGCTTTATTTCTCTGTTTTGCCTTAGCTAAGCACACTTTAATTGTGGTAAACAGTCCTCATTCTATTGCACCTTGGTAGTTTTACCACGGTTCCAGAAGCTCGTAAATCTACTTGTGAATTTGACCCACGATGTACAACTATGTTGCACCATCGTCCATCTGCCAGTTTGCTATTTATTTTTTGTTATTGTTTAATAGGGAAGTGAGTTATTGTTTAATTTAGTCGCGCTGCAAGTTACATCTATATTTGTCAGGATTAGATTCTTGGCCATGTTATCTTTTGGTTCCTCTTTCACTTATATTGTTTTTTTTGTTGGAATTATAGGAAAAAGGGCCTTATTAGTATCATGTGTAAGGGTAGTTGAAATGACTTGAAAAATAACTACTCTCACAAGGATAAACTTTTTAAATGGTAGGAACCTAGTGCGACATGTGCAGATAAGCGAAAACACTCAAATCGAGTTCATTGCTCCAGTTATGTGATGAAAAAACTTGTTTGTCAGTAACATTTTCTTGCCTTCTTTTTATTTTGAAGGTTTTGACATCTGCAACAGAAGAAGCTAAAGCAGAGTTATCACCTGCCATGGATGCTACAATTAAGATCTTCAAGCATATAAATGAGATAGAAGGGATCAATTCTGATGGCACAATATCTGCTTCTGCACCAGAAATTTGTTCTGCTAGATTATTGGTTCCTTCAGCACAAGCCGTGCACTTAATTGGCAAGCAAGGAGTCATGATCAAGTCAATTCAAGAAACTACTGGTGCGACAATAAGGATTATAGATAAAGGTACATGGTTAAACATTTTCATGGAAATTGTTTGGTGACTTCAGTCAAAAGGTTGGTTGCATTTCCAATTAGAATCGCTGGTCAATGGTCATTTTCATAACCTATTAGTAATCTTTTGAGAAACTAGTTTAAAAATGTATACAAATGCTTTCAAATGATTTTTCAATAGTTTTGGCTTCAAAAAAATCTATTTTACAAAGAAAATGAGTTTCATGCCAAAAATCAAGTTTCTAGTATCTTGTTTTGGATTTAAACTTATAATTTTCATAGAATTAAATGTAAAATGATTTTGAAAATAATTACAAAACAAAAAACCTAGTGTTGGTCATTCTTAACAACTTTCGTGTTCAAAAGATTTTCAAAAGACCAACCAATCAAAAGTTATTTGATTTTGAAACTCGCCCAAAAACTATACTTGACCCAAAATGATCATACTATTGCACTTTGTGAGTTTCTTCATTTGGACTAAATCTTGTGTAGTATCTTAGTTCAAAATGATATTTAACACTCATACACAAAATTCAAATCTCTATATCTCTTCTTATTCTTCATTTGAATCTTGTGTTGAAATATTTGGCTTTGTTTTACAAATAGCTATTTCAAAAGGACCATTTTGGTCAAAAGTCAAATCTTATGTTTAAAAGGCCCAAAATTGTAAAAAGCTTTGTAAAAGTATTCTAATATGTATTTCAAATATTTTACAAGCTTTCAAAATGAAAATTCTATATTGAAATCAAAATTGGCCAAAATTCTTATTTTGATCCAAAATAGACTATTTAAGCATATTGCTCAATCTTGACTTTCAAATTGGATTTCATTATCTTTTCAAGTGGTATCATGGTTTCTAAAAGTATTTCAAATCCTACAAGCCACGAGGATTTAATTTCTATGAAATCCGAAATTAAAGTTGCACCTTGAGGCCCTTTATGTTTTTAATCTCATTTTCATGCCTCAAAGCACAATTTGCCATATCTTTCAAAATAAAATTCTTTTTTTGAAAACTATTTTTGAGAAACCATATAAATAGACCAAATTTCATTTCTGGAAAGTTTCAAATTATTTGGACCTCATTTGAATTATTTTTGTAAAAATTTAGTTTTTGATCTGTCAGGCGGTTGCAGCACTGCAGAATCATGTGCTGACCGGAGCCCAGTTCTACTGACCATGTGAGCGGTAATACCGCCACTGGTAGATCTGTTCTGAATTTTTAGACTTTTTGAAATTGATTTTGGGATATCTTTTGATTGGAACTTCCTTTTTCAAAAACTCCCTGAACGGTCTCGTAGGCATTTGGGTAGCAGGCCGGGGACGGCCTGTTTAGGCTGGGGCCGTATTCGAGGCCGCCTGCTTGCGCTCTGGGCTTTGCTTGTTGCAATTGGGCCGTTGGTGCACCTGTTTTATGAGTATTCGTCAAGAGTAGCCCAGAACCTCCAATCGAGTTGGCGGACTCGGTTGGGGTTGAGCTTGGATGGATCCGTTCAACTAGGTGGGCCAGCGGGCCTACCGATTTTTGCCGGGCGTGCCCCAGCGCATCCGACGTCTGCGGGATTACGTTCTGAGGTATGCGAACCGCGGAGCCTCTTAATTGCTTTGTTGTGCTTGCGCGCGCGGCCAGGTGTGTTTTTGCTCGTTCGTCTTCTTGACCGCCGGGTTCGGTGGTGGGCGCCGTTTTCTGCGCGGTAGGCATTTATTCTGAGTCGTTTGATCTTCCTTGAATGGGTATATAAGGGCGCCACGGGTTGCTCGGCGGCAGACTCTTAGACGAGACTCCTTTCCTTCTTGAAATGTGTTCAAGACACCCTTTAGTCTTGATTTGGTGATGACATCGTGGTGGAAGAGGAAGACCCTTTGAGCGAGCTTTGGGTTGAATATGATCGGCGATAGCCGAACTCCCAAAGAGAAGAAGTAGCTCGCGACGTTCTTTGCCGTTGACGCGCTTACTTGAGCGATCCGAGGCTTGGGTGGCAAGGGGGCCCTCCTAGAGGCAATGGCGCGAGGGCGCCGATTGCGATAGCGCGCGCTGCGTCGATGTCGTGAACAGCAGCGGCGGCATGCCATTCGCTGGTGTGGCTTCGGCTTTGACGGCCGGGCAAGGGCCTACTAAGGAGTCATCTCCAACGACCTCGGGTTCACCGACCCCAAGTCTCATCCCGTCGGCTAGGCAAGGGCCTACCGTCGGCGTTGTCGTAGGGAGTTTTAGGAGTGCAGGTGTAGATAGAGAGTCTTGCGTGTGCCTCATGTAAAATGGTGTAAAGTTTTGAGCACTGGCTTTTTAATGAAATCCTTTTTTCTCTCTATGAATGACTTCATGAAGGAGTTAGCTTTGCTTGTTACCTTTGATCGGCTCGGCGCTAGGAAGTTCGGCGATTGGTTTCGAGTGGTCGGACGTGCGAACTCGCGGTTTGTTCCTCAAGAAATCTTCCTTTGCGCTCGTTTGGTAGCCGTAGCTAGTCGGCGCCTTGGTCGGCAAGGATGGCGGATGCCTTGGAAGTTTTAGTGCCCGAGTGCCTTGGTCGGCAAGGGCGGCCGGATGCCTCCGTGAGGTTCGGTGTCCGAGTGCCTTGGTCGGCAGGACGACCGGATGCCTCCGCGAGTTCGGTGTCCGAGTGCTCGTTTAACGTCGTGGTGGACATTTGCCTTAGTCGGCAGGGCGGCCGGATGCCTCCGCGAGTTCCGGTGTCCGAGTGCCTTGGTCGGCAGGGACGATCGGATGCCTCCGCGAGGTTCCGGTGTCCGAGTGCTCGTTAACGTCGTGGCCGGACGCGCTTAGTCGGCAAGGACGGCCGGATGCCTCCGCGAGGTTCCGATGTCCGAGTGCCTTGGTCGGCAAGGACGGCCGGATGCCTCCGCGAGGTTCCGGTGTCCGAGTGCCTTGGTCGGCAAGGACGGCCGGATGCCTCCGCGAGGTTCCGGTGTCCGAGTGCCTTGGTCGGCAGGGCGGCCGGATGCCTCCGCGAGGTTCCGGTGTCCGAGTGCCTTGGTCGGCAAGGACGGCCGGATGCCTCCGCGAGGTTCCGGTGTCCGAGTGCCTTGGTCGGCAGGACGGCCGGATGCCTCCGCGAGGTTCCGGTGTCCGAGTGCCTTGGTCGGCAGGACGGCCGGATGCCTCCGCGAGGTTCCGATGTCCGAGTGCTCGTTTAACGTCGTAGCCGGACGCGGGGTATCCATCCCGAGTCCCGTCCGCGAGGGAAGCTGCGAGAGGAGTAGCTGCCGTCTATCCCACAAGTTTACCCCATCCGCGGTGTGGGACTGGAGGGTGGCGACAGCGTTTACTGCGTTGGTTTGAACGCCGTGCTCTTGGAGCTAATGTGGGTAGTCCGAGTGGGTCACGGGAGGTCCCGCCAAGGGGACCTTCCGAGCGAACGGTCCGAGTAGGGTGTCTGGCCTGGCGTGGGGCGACCCATAAGAAACCTTTCTTTACTCAATCCAGTATGGACCACAGGTCGTCGGTGACCCAGAGCACGGTGGTATCGCTCATCGATGAGCTCCGGAGAGTGTGAAGTATGGTCTCGGGACGCGAGTAGAGGTGGGGTCGTCACCGACCCAACCGGGACCCACCGTGGGGCTCACTCGTACTTGCCCCTCGCTCAAGTTTATTGGGCGGCCCTACGCCCATCCGTTGGGTTAGGCCTTTTGAACCCTGACTTTAATTTGGGCCTGGCGCAAACCACAAAGCTTTGCCATCTTGGGACCGCGGCCCAATGGGCCTCTCGCGCGCGCCGAACAACCGTCCCGGCCAAAAGCGGAGACCAAGAGGTAACGGACACGCTGTTCGGGCGGCGTCTTTATGACTCGCAACTGACGCAGCAGGATTAAATGCGAGTGGAATTGGAAATCGGAGTTACAGCCGGCGTGTGAGCGAGGCGGGCGTGGCGATCGTTCGAGGCGGCGTTCGGTCGGCGTCCTTCGCCTCCTATAAGTACGTTGTTGGGGTGCCTCGGGTAGCCACGCTTTCGCCTTCTTCGTCTCCCGTCCCTAAAGCAAGAAAACGCCAGAGAGCCGAGAAGAAACCTCGGCCCTCTTCTTCTCACCTTTCCGTCGCTTCCCGCGAAGATGTCGTGGGACGGAGTGCTCCGCGACAGAGAGTCGCAGCAGCCTAGTGAAGAAGGGCTTCCTCCGCCGCAGGCACCTCTGGCCGAGGCTGCCGACCGGGGCCGTTATCCCGCGCCCATGAGCGGCGAGGTTGTGGTCCCGCCTCGTTTTTGAGCGCGGCCGGCTGCCGCTCCACCCTTTCGTCCGTGGGCTTCTTTTCCATTACAAGGTGGAGGTGCACCACTCAACCCTAACGGGTCCTTCACATCGCCATTTTCATTACCCGTGCGAGGCCTTCTTAGGATTGAGCCGCATTGGGGTGTGGGCGCACTTCTTCAGCGAGGCTTTGGAAAGACAGCCGTCCGACGCGACGGCGCCATGGGTGGCTGCCCTCCGGCTTCGAACGGCCGGAGCTCCGAGTACTGGACATCAAGCTGCAGTCCTCTAACAAGGGATGGCGCTCCGAATGGATCTATGTCCGGAGCGTTGAAAGCAGCGCCCGAGCTTTTCGCGAGCTCCTGTCGCGATGGAGCAATGGACACGGGCGCGAGAAGAGGAAAAAGAACAAAGTGGCCACTGATCGTGGAGGAGATCGGGGCTCTAAGGAAACGGGTGGCCAGGGGATGTTGTCGTGCACGCGTTCATGAGGATCTGCGTCTGACCCCCTCGCTCGAGCCGCACCCCATGTTCCGGTATGAGGGCCATCCGACCGGGCAAGGATGGAGGTGGCCGAGTTGGCGCGTCAGAGTGGAGGCCCGGGTGGCGGCGATTATCGGAGGAAGCGCCACGGTGGCGGCGGCGCCACCGGGGCCTTCTCGTCGGCTCATTCCCAAACCGGTGAGTTTGTGGGATTTTCTTTACCTTCTTTCTTCTTCGCTCTTAGCGTCTCGACTGATCGGTCGTTTTGTATCCTCTAGGGGCTCGCAGGCATGTCCTCCGGGCACCACTCCCGGGAGAAAGAAGCGAGGCGGCCTCTCGGCGAAGACCGCGAGGCCGATTCCCGCAAAAGGCGAAGGAGGAGAGGAGGAAGAAGAAGGAAGGAGCGCGGCAAGGCAGCGCCGGCGAGGACGTGTCGGAGTCCACCGCGGTGGGGCGACTTCTGCGATAGTGGGAGAGCTTCCCGACTACACGCATTCCTTCCCGACCCTCCGGTGAGTGGTGGCTCGAGTTGGCCCGACAAGCAGCCCGCGGCCGCGATCCCTCAGCGAAGAAGCGTCTGCGGGGCCGCGATTGTCGGCGCGCCGACGGTGGTAGCCGGGAAGCGGCGGCCGACCGCCCTTGGTGGGGGCCGACGAAGAAGCGCGCGTGCGCGCTGACTCGCTCCGCTTCGATGAAGTATTTCTTCCCTTCTGCTGGAACATTTTTGTAGAAAAGCCGCTCGGGTGACTTTTAAATATCGTGGCGTCGGCGCCTACAGGCGTGGCGGTGGGGCGTGTGCATGCCACTTCTCAAGTGGCGGTCACGGCGACTCGGTGGTACCGTCGGTCGGCGCCTATGGAGCACGCGACCGTGGACGCGCCTCCTTTGAGAGGAGAGATCGAGGCGGCGAAGAGCTCCGCGCCCGCCCGACGCCCGGCCGACGCGAGGGTCTTCGAGAGGAGGGGACGGCGACGCCGGTGGCCATTGCGCCCGATCGAAGGGGGGCGGAAGAGGTGGAGCGACCGCCGACTCCACCGTGCGGTGCCGGCCGAGATAATCTTCTTGGAGAGGTGGCGTGTATTGCGGGCGGCGGCCGGCCGGCGAAGCGGCGCCGATGCGAGGCGTCCGACCCGTCCCAAAGGGCTCCCGAGGCCGACTTCATCGCCCCAGCCATGGCGCTCTGTCGGCGCCGCTCCTCCGAGCGAGCGGCGAAGGTCTGCTGCCGGATGTGGCCCGTGGCGGGATCCATGGACCGGCCGAGGAGCGAGTGGTGCCCTTGGCAGGCGCCACGATTTGCGGAGGAGGAGATAGGGCTGATCCATAAGGGTCGACCCTAGCCTTAGAGTCTTCAAGTAGGCGCTGGAGGTGATGGTCGGGGATTCAACCCGTAAGTTTGGTAAGTCGAGCGAAGAGTCGTACTTTGTAACTCTCGATATGCTTACGCGGTTGTGAAATGTACGTGTTGTGCGACATTTGCGGGCCCGTTCGAAGCGCCGAGCCGGCTCCTTCGTCGCTTCGGATGCTCGGTGGGCGACGCGATGGAAGAAAGTGGTCATTGCGGCTTGAGTTTCGTCTTGCCCAAGAGGCTTTGAACATTGGGCGGACGGAGGCGAAAAACTCCGCCTAGGGTGGAGGAGGCCTCAAAGGCCCTTACGACGAGCGCCTTGGGGCCGAGGCCTTGAGGGCAAGGGTGGTGGAGCTTGAATCCTCTGGCGGAGGTCACCGAGGCCAAGGACGCCGCGCCATCCGCTGGCTGAGGGTGGCACAAGCGAGCGACCCATCTGCGGTCGGAGCGGGATCGGGCCGGGAGGACACCGAACAAGCTCGGCCCGGCGGAGGCTGCTCGGAAGGAGCTGGCTTCCTTGAGGACGTCCTACGAGAGTCTCGGAGGAAGTCGGCGACTGATCGACTCTGCGGTAGTAAGTATCTCAACTCCTCCATTGATTTCTTTGGTTGGGGTAACGTGAGAGAGACTCATCCGAGACGCCAGAAAACTTCGCAGAGGTGCGAAAAACTGGCGTCGCCATGGAGGCTCGGAATGCGGCGCGGAGACCATGACGTGGCGATCGCGCCAGGACAAGGCTCTGGCGCCGAGGGTCTCGAGGATGGTAGGGCGAGATGGGCGCCGAATCGAAGCCCTTCGGAGGGCCGGCCAGAGGTCTGCGCCCAAGTCTTGGGCCTGAGGGCAGCCCGAGCGCACTTGCCCTCGCTGGCCAGTCGAAAGGGGGCTTGTGGAGGCGGGTGTGATTGCGGGCGCGCTATTTGAGCTTCTGTCCATTTCGTCAACACCGTCTCGCACTATGATGATCGACCTCGCGATGGTGAGTAGCGGCATCGCCGGAGCCGGACCGACGACGAGGTCGGCGAGTTCGAGCTCGTGTCGAGCCGCATGCTCGGAGATCGCCACCACGCCCCGCCCGAGGTCGCCTTCAAGATGCAGTCCTCCTCCTCCGTGCGCCGTCGGCCACCGGAAGAAGAGGAAGAAAGAAGTTAGCCCCCTTTTTTTTTTTTGCAAAAGCATTGTGTAAGCGATCGTAAGTAATTGTAAGCTCGGTTTGCCTCTTTGCTCTCCTTTGCGTTTGGGTTTGACCGACCATAGCCTCAAGGACCACGGGTCGCTGGCGCGTAGGTCGGGTCAATTTGAGAGGGCGAAGAGGATAGGAGTCTTGTTTATCACGTAATTACGCGCACTCATGGGGGTTGAGTGTTCCGTCGGCCAAGGGTTTTTCCACTCGGGCACTTCCTTCTTCCGCAAAGTGCTACTTAGCAACCATAGCCGCTGGGCGAGGCCGTGGCCTTCGGGTCGAGAGGGTTACCGCTCGGGATAGACTCTGTGACTAGTCGGGTCACCGACCCACATGAGTACGTGAGTTAGCCGAGTTCGTGTGGGGAAGATTGTTCCCAATCGACCGATGGGTCATCCCACTCAGTGCTTCCTTCTTCGCGAGTGCTCTTGGGCAACCATAGCCGGTGGCGTGGCCGAGCACTCGGGTCGAGAGGGTTACCGCTCGGGATAGACCTCGTGGTCGGTTTGGGTCACCGACCCGCAGACACCATCCGAGCGGCACGAGCGGGGTGCCGCAGGGGCAGCCCCGAAATCGCGTGGCGACCGTGTGCTCGGTTGGGAGAAAGGCAAAGACTTATACCGGAAAAAGAAAAGAGCTTAGGGATAGAATCGCCTTAACTTTTCAATGTTCGGGCATTAGGAGGATCGACCATCGGCGTCCTTGAGTCGAAGGTGCGGTCGGAGAACTTCCACGACGGTGAAAGGACCCTCCTGTGGGGCGTCGGCTTGTGCTTATCTTTGGTTATGCGGACGACGCAGAACCAAGTCGCCGGTGGCGAAGGATCGATCCTCGAACTTGGCGGTACGTGGTAGCGCGCAGGCTTGTTGATATCGGCCGACCGGGCGGCCGGCCACGCCGCGCCTCGTCGGTGGGTCGATGGCGTCTTGTTGCGGCGAGCCCCGAGCCTCATCGAAGGCTTGCAATCTCGGGAGCCGTATTCGGTCGATGGGCAAAGCGGCTTGCCGCGAACACCATAAAGAAGGGTGTGAACCCGGTCGCCGGTCGGCGTGGTCCGCAGACTCAGGAGGACGGAGGCGGCTCGGCTACCGGCGCCTGCGAAATGCTTGAGCCGATCGAAGATCCGCGGCAGGTCCTTGAAGGATCATGCCGTTAGTGCGCTCGACACGGCCGTTAGTCGCGGATGGGCTCTGCGCCCAATCGACACGGATGTTGAAGTCGTCCACGAACTCGAGAAATTCCTTCCCGTGAAGCGTGTTCGTTGTCGATGATGATGGAGTTTGGGACTCCAAACCTAAAAGCGATGTCGCGGAAGAAGATGGCGCTTGTACCGACGTGGCGCTCATGACCGGCTTGGCCTCTATCCACTTGGTGAACTTATCTACCGCGACGGCGGTGGGTGAAGCCCCGGCGCTTTCTGAAAGGCTCGACCAAATCGAGTCCCAGACGGCAAAAGGCCACGTGATGGGGATCGTCAGTAAAGCAAATTTGGCGAGATCGTCTGCCGAGCAAAGAAGCGGCATCCTTCGCGGTGCGTCACGATATGCTCGGCGTCGACACGCGGTTGGCGATGAAACCTTGTCGAAAGGCCTTTCCCACAAGAGATCGGGTGCTGCGTGGTGACGCAGACTATTGTGTATGTCGTCCAGCGGTGTTTTCCTTGGTCGGTCAAGATACATTTTGGAGGACCGGAGGGACTCCTTTGTAGAGGTGCAGGCCGTCAGGCGAAGGATTTTGCCGCCGGCGAGGCGCCGAACCTCGGTCGGTCGGGAAGTGACCCGTCGTCAAGCGGTCGATGTAGGGCCTCCTCGGTCGGACTCAAGTGCTAGCACACCACAGGCGATCCGCCAAGTCTCGCCCGACCGGCGTCGGTCGGGCGGCAAATCTTTGCCGATTGGTCGGGTGGCCGCCAGCCGCCGAGTCGGTGGACGATGGCCGCAGGAGGTCGGAGACGAAGATCCCGGCGGGACGGGCTCTCTTTGGAGGCAAGATTGGCGGTGATCGGCCTCGCCATTGTAGCGTCGGTAGCTATGGTGAAGCTCGAAACCCTTGAACCGCTCCTCGAGCCGCGTACTTCTCGACGATGCGCGGCCATGCGGCGTCTCGGGCTCCGCGACCTTCATGACAGTCGACGACAAGCTTGGAGTCCCGTGGGCGTAGGCGGCGGGCACCGAGGTCGGCGGCGATCCGGAGACCGTTGGCGAGCCTCGTGCTCGGCAATGTTGTTGGTCGCGTCGAAGAGCAACCTAATGGCGTATTGAAGCTCTGTTCCGAGTGGGGAGATGATGGCGACTCAGCGCCCGCGCCATTCTTGGTGTAAGACCCGTCGAAGTACATCATCCGATGCTCGGGGTCTTCGACCTTTGGTGGTGCACGGGCTTGTCCACTCGGCGGCGAAGTCGGCGAGCCTGCGACTTGATCGCCGTCAGGGGCGTATATTATGCCATGGCCGCTAAGCTCGGCGCCCATTTGGCTATCCTTCTTGAGGCATCGCGATTGTGGATGATCTCGCCTAGTGGGGCGTGGTCACCACGGTGATGGCGTCTTGATCGAAGTAGTGAGCGAGTTTCGTCTTTGCGATGAGCACCGCGTAGAGTAACTACGCACTGTGGGTACCGAGTCTTGGACTCGGAAAGTACCTCATCGATGAAGTAGACCGGCCGTTGTACCTTGAGCTCACGGCCTTCTTCCGCTCGCTCCACCACGAGGGCCATGGCGGCGACTTGGGTAGTGGCGGCGATGTAGAGGCGGCGGTTCACCCGGTCCGGGCGACCGGGGCGGAGGCGAGGGCAGGAAGGCCTTGGCGGGTGAGGGCCTCGAGCCTCGGTGTCAAGCGAAGCGGTCGGATTTCTTGAGCACTGTAGAGCGGCATTCGCGTTCGCGAGGCGAGACAAGCGGCTCAAAGCCGCCGAGCATCCGGTCGACCTCTGGACCCCTTTGAGGTTCTTGGCCGGGCCCATCCTTGCGATCGCGAGATCTTCTCTGATTGGCCTCGATGCCTCGCTCGAGGCGATGAAGCCTAAGAGCTTTCCTTTGGGGACCCGAAGGCGCACTTCTGGGTTGAGCTTTATGCGAAACCGTCGAAGGTTCGCGAAAGTCTCTTCTAGGTCGGCGATAAGGTCGTCGACCTTCTGGTCTTTACGACAATATCGTCGACATACGCCTCAACGTTGCGGCCGATCCGGTCATTGAAGCACGTTTGCATACATCATTGGTATGTAGCGCCCGCGTTCTTGGTAGAAGGGCATTGTGACATAGCGAGCAGGCGAGCGGAGTGATGAAGGAAGTCGCGGTGGTCGGACTCCTTTAGCGCAATCGGTGGTAGCCGGTAGGCATCCGAAAGGAAAGAGACTCGCACCAGCGGTGGAGTCGATGACTTGGTCGATGCGAGTAAGGGAATGGGTCCTTGGGACATGCTTTGTTGAGGCGGTATAGTCAACACATTCTCCATTGCCGTTCTTCTTTTTACAAGTACAGGTTGGCTAGCCACTCGGGGTGGCGCACCTCTTTCTGAACCCGCCGCCAAGAGTTTGGCGATCTCCTCCCTATAACCTGCGCCTTTCCTCGTCGAGCGGCGCAGCGTTAGGCGGCCGACTTTGAGCACGGTCGAGCGCTCAAGGAGTGCTCGGCGACCTCCTTTGGAATGCCCGGCATGTCGGAGGACCTCCATGCGAAGACATCTTTGTTAGTGCGGAGGAAGTCGGCGGCGCGCTCTATTTGGCGGGGCGTGGCTCCGACCGCGCGGTCTTGGTCGGATCACGAGGATCGACCGTGACCTCCTTCGTGTCCTCGGCGGATTTGAAGGATCCATACGATTCTTTGGATTCGAGGACGGACTCGGCGGCTTCCTCCCGAGCTTGTTGAGTTCAGTAGAGGCAACGACCGCCGAGGCGAGCTCGCGTGCCGCCGCCTTTCGCGATTGAAGGCAAGCTGGAAAGACGATGCCGCGGTAATGACTCCATGCGGCCCGGGCATCTTCAGCTTGAGGTAGGCGTAGCTGGGGATCGCCATGAACTTGGCGTAGCATGGCCTCCCCAGGATGGCGTGGTAGGCGCCGGGGAAATCCACGACCTCGAAGGTGAGGGTCTCGGTGCGGAAGTTTCCCGGCTCCCCGAAGGTGACGGCGGTCGACTGCCCGGCGGATGGGCTTTCTTGGCGGGATGGCGCCATGGAAGGTGCCTTGCTTGGCCGGAGGCTTGAGCGCGGGACCCCATAGCGTCGAGCGTCTCAGCGTAGAGGATGTTAAGGCCATTGCCCCGTCCATCGGCACCTTCGTGAGGCGCCGTTCGACAGCGGGTCGACCACCGGCCGGTACCTCCCGGTGTGGGGACGCGATCGGGGTGATCGGTCCGATCAAAGGTGATCGGGAACTCCGACCACCGAAGATATTGGGGGACGCCCGGCGTGACGGTGTGGACCTCGCGATAGCGAGCTTAGTCGGCGCTTGTCGGCGTAGCAAGCCGGTCCTCCGAAGATCATGAGGCGGCCGTCGGGCTCGGGAACTCGTCGTCGCCTTCTTCTCCGCCGTTCGCGGGGCGCGACGAGCTTCTTTCCTTTTCGCGCGGCGTGGTGGGGCGCTAGAAAGATAGCGCCTCGAGACTTGCGATCCGGTACTTGTGCTTGACGGAGAACCCATGGTTGGGCATGGGCCGTCCATCAATTTTCGAAGTGGTCGAGCGCGACGGTCGGCCGCGCGGCCGCTGGCGAGCGGCGGTCGGCCGTGGCGACCACTTGGGTCTCACGGATCGCTTCCGTCGCCGCTTCCGTTTGTCGAGCGGTCGGAAGAGACCAGTTTGGACGCCGGGCTCTGCTGGGCCTTTCCTCCTTCGAAAATAGCCCCTCGGCCTCCTCGCCGAGGCGTGGTTGGTGGCGATGTCGAGGAGCTCCTTGGTGGTCTGGGCTTGAGGCACCCGGCTTGTGCACGAAGGCCTTGCGGGAGGTGCGTAGATGAAGGCTCCCACGACATCGGCGTCGGAGATGTCGGGGCTCTCACAGACCTGGCGGAAAACCTCGGATGTAGTCCCGGAGAGTCTCCCGGTGCGCTTGCAGCCTTCGAGTCAGGAGTTACGAGGCGCTTATAAGTGCCACGGAAGTTACCGACGAAGAGATTCTTCAAGTCGGCCCAGTTCTGGCAGTTTTGGAGGCGGTACTCGAGGCGAGCTCTAGCCGAGTCCGCGAGTAGATGGGGAGGTCTTGGATGATGAAGAGATCATCTGTCGCTCCCGGCCCGACACGCGGCCGGTAATCTTGAGCCGACACAGGTTGGTGGCCGGTGTACTTGGCAATGTTGGTGGCGCCGGAATCGGGCGGGAAATCCGCTGGCGGATCCTTGGCAAAAGCCCGTGGTCGGGACCATCGGGGCTCGAGGCCGCGATAGTGGCGCTCACCATCCGCAACACGTGAGTGGCGGCGTCCTCCGCCATCTTTCTTGGCGCCTCGAGGGTGGCGCGGATGTCGTAAACATTACCGAGGCGGCGCGCGCCGGGTGCGTGAACTGGGGTGGTTCATGGTGGGAGTGCGGTCTTGGCGCACCCCACCGCTCCATGTGGCGATGCGGGCGATGGCGGAAGTAGCGCCGGTGTGGTAGGGCCGGAGGCTGCATGTCTTTGCTGCGCGCGCTCCTCCTGACCCGAAGGTTACGTAGGTAGCTCGGCCTCCGGGTTTGCGGGCTCGGAAGGCCTCGGGCGGATTGCGGCCGCGACCACGTTTTGGCTGCGTGAGGAAAAAGCGGGGCGCGGATTACGCCCCAACTTGTGGTGCTCTTGGCGCGGCGCGCCGTCTGCGTCGCCAAAGACTTGCGCGGGCTCGGGCGCAAATCTGCTCGGGTTGGCAGGCCGGTCGAGCTCGACCTTTCGCTCCTCCAGCTCTCGCGTTGCCGTTGGAGCTGTTGGGCGGCGAGCGGCGCGAAGGCGCTTCGCTGGCACTGGTATTCCCCTCCCGTGCCTCGGTCGCGGCGCGGACGGGGACCGTCGTAGCCGCGGTGGCTACGGCCAAATCGGTATGCCCGCCACGTTGCACTCGCGAGTGCCGCTGCTGGCGGGATACTCGTGTCGGGCTGGGCCGTGGTCGGAAGAGTCTTCCAAAGAACTTCGTGGACGGAGGTTGGCATGTAGCCGACCATAGCTACAAGTCGTGGCAGCGGGAGGTGGCGGGATCTCTGCGCGGCCTGAGAGGGCTTCGCCAAAGGAGGTATATGGCTCCTCGGTTCGGCTTTGGGGCCGTGGGGCGCTCAAGCCGAGTGGGACGAAGCTGCCGGAGATGGTGTCGAGCTCCCTCTGAGCGCCGCCCGGCGGCGGCGTGAGGATGGCGTGAGCTCTCCTCCGAGGTGACGGTGAAGGCGAGGAGCGAAGCGGATCGGCTCCGAACACGATCATGCCGTCGTTGGAGAAGAATGCCATCAAGGAGCGAATGGGAATCAGAGATCTTTGCCAAGACGCGAAGCCCCTACTGGCGCGCCAACCGCCGGCGTTTGGCCGGCAAGTAAATTTGTAAGTCTAAGGGGCTGCGCGTTCCGCTCCTGAATGGTTAGACCACAGGTCCAAGATGTATCTTGGTTGGGCGAAGGTCCTACTCGATTCGTGCGTTGGTATTGTATTCACTGGGGTGCGGATAGATCGCACCGAGTTTTTTACAAGCCGGAGGTGGAGCCTCAACACTAGAATGATCTAAACTTAGCTCTCGAAGGAGAAGAAAAAGAAGAAGAGGAAGAAGAGGAAAAAGCTCTCCTGTAGCTCTTACTCCTTTGCCTGTTAGGAGGTTCCGCCTCCTTTATTCGATCTGAAGGGCGGGTTACATCGAGAATTGGCGAAGTGCAGGCGAGCTACTTCTAGGGGCTTGGTCTTGCCCGCCGTCGACCAATCGTTCCATGGTGGTCGCCTTTCTTGAGCCTATCTTTGGGTCGGTGGTCTAGCTTGGTCGAGGCGGTTAGGTAATCCTCCGGGAAGTGGCGTAGGCGCTCTCTCGTGATCCATGTGGGTCTTGGCGTAGTCGCGTGTGGCGTTAGGTTGCCTCGGGAGAGGCGTGTCCTTGCCTTGTGGGTGGTGGTTGATGGGACAGAGGCGTGGCTTCAGCAGACTTATCAAGCTGTCTTGGAAGGACCACCGCCTCGCTCGATCCGCCGAATGACCGTTCGTGGGGCACGTGGCCTTAGGTTGACACGGGACTCCGCGCGCGACGCGCGGCTCTGAAGTCGAGTCGCGGGATCCGTCCGCTGCGGGGTCGGGAACCTCGCTGAAGTCGGAGCCGCGGGATCCCGCCCCGCGCGGTCGGGAACCTCTTTGAGTCGGAGCGGGGATCCCGTCCATTGCGGGGTCGGGAACCTCGCTGAAGTCGGAGCCGGGGATCCCGTCCCGCTGCGGGGTCGGGAACCTCTTTGAAGTCGAGTCGGGACGGTCGGGAATGGTCTCCTGAGCGGTCTCGTAGGCATTTGGGTAGCAGGCCGGGGACGGCCTGTTTAGGCTGGGGCCGTATTCGAGGCCGCCTGCTTGCTGCTCTGGGCTTTGCTTGTTGCAATTGGGCCGTTGGTGCACCCCTGTTTTATGAGTATTCGTCACTAAGTTTTGCATGTGTTGCAAATAAAGAGCTTATGCACTTGAATTTGTTGTGGTTGTTTGCATGGTGCTAGAGATTTGCATATGTTGCAAATAGAGAGCTCATGCTTTGGTGTTTTAGCTTATGATTGGTTCATGTGTTGATCATCACAAGGCTAAGCTTGGTTTAGTTGCAAAATGTGTTTTTGCAAAGTGTTGACTTGTTATTTGCAAATGTGTTTTGCAAATAAGCTGGAAGTTATGAGGTTCGATCCTAGAGCATGTGTTGGCATTTGCAAATGTGTTTTGCAAAGTGTCGGGATCATGTGTTAATCCTTACATGGCTAAGAGGATTAATCTTATAGGTTCGTGGTTTATTTGCGAATGTGTTTTGCAAATAAGTTGGAGTTGTTATTTGCAAATGTGTTTTGCAAATGAACTTGAGATTATGGGTTTCGATCCTAGAGCATGTGAATAGGGTTTGCAAATGTGTTTTGCAAATTGACTTGATCATGTGTTGATTATCACATGGCTAATAGGATTGATCTCATAAGTTCTTGGTTTATTGGCAAATGTGTTTTACAAATAAGTTGTGCTTAATGAGATTCTTTGGAGTATGTGATTAACATTTGCATAATGTTGTGATCATGTGTTGATCCTCACATAGCTCAAAGAATAAATCTTTAATGGTTTGGAGAAAAGTTTTTTGTGAAAAATCGTGTTTTCTCCTTATGGCCGGTCATACCGCCCATGTAGGGCCGGTAGTACCGCTTATGGGAGCATGTACTGCAGGTCGGTCCGGTGCTACCGCCCATGGTAGCTCAGTAGCACCGGAGGCCCGGTGCTACCGCTCCTCTGGCTGGTGTGAAAAATCCAGAGGAGGTGTTTTTGTGTTCGGCTTGGGTCCGGTGCTACCGAGGTGAAGGCCGGTGCTACCGCCGGCGGTAGCACCGCTCGATTGGCGGTGCTACGGATTTCTGCAATGACTAGTTTTGTAGCCGTTGGCGAGGCGGTGCTCTAGGGCCTAGTAGAGGCGTAGCACCGGGTTTCTTGAACTTTTGCCCAATTCGTCCCCAACGGCTAGTTTTGGCTTGGAGGCTATAAAAGGAGGTCTTGGGGAGCAAGGGCTATAGTTGTTACTGTTGCTAGAGCATTTGGGTGTTTGTAGGAGTTGAGTGCATGTGTTGTCCTCTTTCATTTGCTTCTTGATCTAAGAGTGAGCCCTAATTGCATGTGTTGCAATTAGGAAGTGGATTGAGAGCCTCTTGTGCATGTGTTGCACTTGAGGAGGATTCTAGTGCATGTGTTGCACTTAAGAGGTCACCGGAAGTGCATGTGTTGCACTAGGTGAAGTTCAAGCGGAAGGGCTTGATTTGTTACTCTTGGTGTTTGCCGACACCTAGACGGTGTAGCGATGTCGTGCGCGGGAGCTCTCAACGGAGGTTGTGAGAAGCCTCGGCAAAGTTTGTGAAGGTTGGAGCTCGCCTACCCGAGAGGGAAAAGGAGCTACCACTAGTGGATTCGAGGTGGGTGCTCAATTCGTGGAGCCGGTCCAATTCGTTTGGGCTAACCTCAACGTGGACTAGGGGAGACCGGCAAGTCTCCGAACACCACGGTAAAAAGTATTGTGTCTCTTGTTGTCGACGATCGGGACCGTCGACCGCAAAAGAAGGGGGGGAGGATCGCACGAAGGGGCGAGGCCCAGAGTCGCGTTCGTCCGGGAAGAGGGGTTAGAGGCGTGCGACCGGAAGAAGGACAAGCAAGCAGGGGACACAAAGTTTATCTTGGTTCGAGCCCCTAGGTCGGATAATGACTCTACTCGAGTCTTGCCGTGGCGAAAGATGTCTAAAAGCTCATCGGGAGAGAACTACAGGAGAGCCATTGCCGAGGTGGCGCGGTGAACGATGGAGTATGTAAGTGTTGCCTTGTGCGATCTTGTTACCGTTGCGGTTCTTTGGATACTGGGTGTCCTTCCGAGCAGGCGATCGATCGTTTATAGGCTCCGTGGCGATCCACGAGGGCGGCGTAAGGTGGCCGTTCGTGAGTTGACGGGAGCAGTTAACCCCTAGTTCCCACGTAGGGGGACTGACGGGAGCTGTTGGGGGAGTGGTTGACCCTAGTTCCCACGCAGGGGATTTTGACAGAGGCAGATAGCCTCTAGTCCACACGCAGGGGGACTGACGAGAGTGGTTGACCCTAGTTCCCACGCAGGGGACAGAGGTCATCCATACATAAGAAAGGAGATCTATTACATTGAAGTCTGGACCGGGGGTGCCGAGGTCGATGAGGTCGTCGAGGTTTTGCAGCAGTCATGGGAAGCTCTTGCCCGAGCCCAGGAATAGTATTTTCGAGCTCGGGACCACACTCGCCCGAGCTCGGGAACAGTCCTCTGAGCTCGGGGGAGGACAGTCGAAAACCCCCGGGGGGGGGCCTGGACACGTGTCAGAATGACCGATCCCCGACACTTGTGCTTGCATTGTTTTCATTATTTATATTCAAGCAATTTATACTCATAGAATTAAATTGATTGATTGCTTGTCTTTAGAATTGCAATTATTGTTAGAGACATAATTAGTTAGTGCACATAGTGAGCCTAGTTGATTTAGGCTTTAATTGTCAAAACCTTAGTTTATCGCTTCCGCATTAATATTTGTTAAGGTTTTGATATTAGGATAATTAGGGGTGAATTGCTTTGTAGAAATTAACGAGAAAATTTTTAAAAATCGCCCATTCATCCTCCTCTAGTCGGCATCCTCGACCTAACAACATCGTCATTGTTGCAGGACATACTATCAGGCATTAGAGAACCACCACCGAGGATCAGTTACAACAATCTTGATGCTGGCCCAAGGGTTGCTGATCTCTCGACATGACATTCCAGAAAGATGGGAGTGGGACTACCAGCCAGCGTACTGCGAGCGTCAACTGTCCAGCGACCGCTATGGATACTCTGCTTACCGCGGTTACGGAGGATTCAGGTTGTACCGTTGTAGTGATCAGAACTAACCACACCTAGCTTCATGGTGGTGTCTTAACAACCATCACCAGGACTGTGAATGCTCACTCATTAACTGACCGTGCTTGATGTTGGAGGATGAAATGGTTGTCATCGACTCCAAAAGATGCTTACTTGGCTAAGGTAGTTTGTATATTCAGACTTCAGTCTCGTCAAAAAAAGAAAAAAAAAAAGAAAATCTATTGTTTTAAACTTGTTCTTAGTTTTCAGCACTGTCGCAAAGCTAGTTTTAAGCACCAGATTTGGACATGGCAGTTTCATGCTTGTCATAGATTATAAATGTCATACAGAACTGATGCACATACTGTTACTGGGAGCTACCTGCCGTCTGAAGTTGCTTCTCTACAACTAAACGTTAATGCACGATATGGATTGCCCTCATCTCGTAACGAAAGGCAATGGAAGATGCAAATCACGGAAGGCAATTGTATCCTCAGCCTTTGGGGGCTAAGCGCAGAGGTCTGCAGTTCCTGCCTTTGGACGATTTCCAGCCGTTAGATCTACAATAAACACACGATAGTTCGCCTTTCTCGTAGCTTTTTCGTTGCACACCTTTTCCTTACATCTCCAAAGGTAGTCTGGAAGAGATAATGTTGATCCCGAAATGAGGCTTCGTCCATGGAAACTCATTGATAAAGTAAGTGAGGCTTATAAACGGTTCTCTTCTTTTATGGTCAAAAGGGCATTATCTTCTTTTACGGTCATTCACGATATCTATCCAGATCGTCTACATAAACTAGATATTGTAGAAGCACATTCTATTTTTTTAATTAAACGTTAAACTTTACCTTTACTCTAATCACACCGTCCGTTCTACGTGAGCGGCTAGATTTGTAGACGAACTGACGAGTAACGGCAGCATCTTCCTTTCCCTTCGTTCTGGCAACAGCTGTGCGCCTCTGTCCCTCCTGCTTCCCGTCCAAAGCCGATACGCTTCCGGACGTTCTCCGCCTCCTCTCTTCGTTTCCACCGTTCGCGTTCCCCTTCTCCGGCGGCCGGCGCGGTGAGCTCTTCTCCTCCTCCTCCTCCTCCTCCTCCTCCTTCGTTTCCACCGTTCTACGGATCTCCCCCTCCCCCTTCTCCGGCGGCCGGCGCGGTGAGCTCCAGCAGGAGATCCCCTGTCAACATCCTCGTGGGGGATCATTTCTTTCCTCTGAGCATCCTCATCCAAATCTTTCTTTCTGGGATGGATACACCAATGCATGCAGATTGTTTCGTGGTAAAGTACCAATAGCAGTTTATTTTCCAAAATTTTTGGGGGTCCAACTGAACCCCCATGCCCCACGTTAGGTCCGCCCCTTTCCCTGTGTGATGATTGATCAGTGTCCTGTAATACTCTTTTAAGTACAGTGATTGTTCTTTTAAGGAATAATCAGTGATCTGCAATTGCCTGTGAAGTCACTGAGTACTGTGATCAAGAGTGAGCAGGAGCAGGAGCAGGAGCAAGTAGTATTGGTCTCAATGCTACATACATGAGAAAAGTATTTTACGGATCTTACTGAGTAAACATTCTCAAGTGGCATGCGGCACATAAGAATTGTGCATAAACCATTTGCCTTTTGGGTAGTAAGCAGCCCCAGGCCTACATTGAAATTTCTCAAAACTATCATACCCACCAGTATGCGAGTAAATTACAATGTTAGCCTTTTTCTGAACTAGATTTGGTAGAATACTTGCCCTCGAAAAAAAAATCTACGGTAATCTTACCTGAACTATTTTCTAACGTTCTGTCACCATATTATGTGATGACTTTTCTAGAGAATTAAGTCAAGTAAATTGAACTTGTATTTATATTATATTCACCCTCTGTTGCTGTTGTGTGGACATGCAGTTGAATTTTTACACTTGAACTTAATAGGTCTGCATACCATCCTAGAAATGTTTTGACTTAATGTTTCACATTGTGTTTTTTCTATGGACAAAATGATGCTTTTCTCATAAATTTGATTTACATTTTAAGGACATAGTTATTTGTTTATTCGTCTTAAGTAAGATATAAGCTAGTGCATGTGGGTTGGTTCAAACGAATCATAAAAATATTACTAGTGCTCCACTGTATGTTAGTAAATTTTGTTTTGCTTACATTCTGATGCATGCTGTGGTGTCTCAAGTTGTGACTAGAAACTTTCACCAAACATGTACCTGTTTCTGTTTCGAGTAAGCAAGAGCTAGTGGCAGAACAACATCCTTTTCTTTTTGAATGTAATCCATTTTATTTAGAGTTAAGATTTTTATTTTTTGAAATAAACTAAATAATTAAGTAAAACTTGCTTTTGCATAACTTTTGACTTCCGTTTGCTTTTTCTAATTATCAGAGCTTTTGGTATTTGAGAACTGCAAACTAGAAAGATGGTACTTTGTGCTGAACCTCCTCCCCCAATAAAGCCCCCGGAGAGTAAGATCACAGAACTGGCAAATGGTACTAAGTACGTTTCCTCAAATCTGGAGCAAAGGACAAGAACACACACCATTGAGCGGCACAGATCTTGTGAAGTGAGTCAGGTGACCTTATCTGAGATAGAACTTGATGGTTTTCCACCTCGTCATCAGCCCCAAACCCTTGAGGTCATTAAAAGTGGTGGTACCCCGGTATCTATGTGTTCTCCTTGTGTAGAATCAACTACAGATACCAATACATTACACAAGCATGCAATTGCAGATGCTGCTTGGGAAGCCCTAAAGCAATCAATAATTTACTTCAGAGGGCAACCTATTGGAACTGTTGCTGCAATAGACAAGTCTCAGGCAGCACTCAACTATGATCAGGTTACCTTTTCCTTTCCAGTTGAACCATTGTTGTTTCATTTTAGTTTTAAATATTCCTTACTATCATTATATCATGTTTATATACCCTTCTCAATTATATTTTTTAGTGCATGTTAGTCTCAAAATTCTCATATTGTGAATATTGATGTGTGTAATAATTTTGTCTTCCTGTAAAAAGTGCCTATCATGTATCTCATGCATGAACTCATAAATCTCCTTGTACCTGGACACACAATATAATCGACAGTGATGAAGTTTTTGCTATCCTGGAACAGGTTTTTATGAGGGATTTTGTTCCTAGTGCCTTGGCTTTCTTGATGAAAGGAGAACCATCAATAGTGAAGAATTTTCTATTAGAAACTGCTCGCCTTCAATCAAGAGAGAAGATGGTTGACCTTTTTAAGCTTGGTCAAGGTGTGATGCCAGCAAGCTTCAAGGTGCACCATTGCAACCCAGCCAACCCTACACATAAAACTGAAAGTCTGATTGCTGATTTTGGTGAAACTGCCATCGGAAGGGTTGCTCCTGTGGATTCTGGCTTATGGTGGATTATTCTTCTTCGTGCTTACACCAAATGGACAAGGGACAATTCTCTGGCTGAAAGTCCTCATTGCCAAAGGGCCATGCGCCTTATTCTCAAGTTGTGTCTCTCTGAAGGGTTTGATACGTCTCCAGCCTTGCTTTGTGCTGATGGCTGCTCCATGGTAGACCGTAGAATGGTAAGCCACTCAGACCCTGCTGATTAATTTTGTTTTGTTATGGTGGAGAATGTCTCTTATTGTTTGCTTACATCTTGTTAGAAAGTTACAGTTCAGATACATATGTTACAAGTCCTATCTTGATCAAAATTGAAATTACATTAAGCTCATTTAGCATTACATTGGAGCTTGTGAGGTTATTCTCTGTGGGCTTAAGGGGGGAACCTTCTGTTGGATCCTGTCTTAAGAATGAGACCAGGGGTCTGAAATGCAAGTGCATTCTGGATATTAAGCACAGTAGTGCATTAGTTTTCGAAGACCAATGAGCAATTTGTAGTTGTGAACACAATGTACTTTGAGAGGAGTAAATGTCATTAATCACAGTATTGAAAGCGTACAAAATGATTAGTTTTTTTTTCACATATCACGACTGTTATTGAAGTTGGACCTGTAAAAGAAATCACATCATGCCCAGTGGTTATAGCAGTACCTTTGGATTACATATTAATCTTGTAGACTTTCAGGTAATAAGTATAAATCATCTGGATGCTCTTTGGGATGGCAAATTATATAGTCTTGAGCAATTGTTCATGGTTATCTTCTTTTTTTCCCCTTGCTTAGCAATTAAAATCTGTGCAGGGTATATATGGCTATCCAATTGAAATCCAGGCTCTCTTTTTTATGGCTCTGAGATGCGCCTTAAGTTTGTTGAAAGATTCTAATGATGACTTTGTGTACCAAATAACAAAGAGAATCAGAGCTTTGAGCTTCCATCTGCACAGTTACTATTGGCTTGACTTCCAAAGACTCAATGATATATATCGCTACAAGACAGAAGAGTATTCACAGACAGCTTTGAACAAGTTTAATGTGATTCCTGAATCAATCCCTGATTGGATATTTGACTTCATGCCTAGTCGCGGTGGGTACTTCATTGGCAATGTTAGTCCTGCAAGGATGGACTTCCGCTGGTTCTGCTTGGGCAACTTCATTGCAATTCTGTCATCATTAGCAACTGGAGAACAAGCTGAAGCGATATTGGATCTTGTGGAGGAGCGCTGGCAAGAACTCATTGGAGAGATGCCCCTGAAGGTCTGTTACCCTGCAATGGAAAACCAGGAATGGCAGATAGTCACCGGATGCGACCCAAAGAACATCAGATGGAGCTACCACAATGGAGGATCATGGCCAGGTATGCCTGACACACAGCTGGATTAGCACCTGATATGTTCAAACATTTTTCATGTTGGTTTAGGAACTAGACCAAGCTAGAAGTGGTATCGGTACGTGTTAACCAGCTCTTGTGTTACGGATAGATTTAGTGATGATTCTTTTGCAAACCTGTATGTGTCTTGATGAAGTTGCAAGCTTGGCAAATTATCTCTTATCAAAGTTAAGAAATAATGGTATTAGAATCTGGACTCAGTATGTGGGAAATAAGCTGTCTAGCAATATTGTATTTTTATGTACAGATGTAGCATAGGAGCTGAATATGATAATCCTTAGGTACGTATCTTCAGAGAAAAGGGTTATGGAATAGCGTCAGTATTTCCAGAAAATTTGATGATGATACTCTCTTCTATCGTGCCCATGTAAACACATGCACCTTACAGTTTTAGGTCTTGAAGGAGATACTTGCTCGGCATTTACTTTCCTGTTGAGCATGCTTGTCTATTTTGTCCTTGCGCAGCATCTGTCCATAGAGTCTATAAGGATGCAAGCGAATAAATGACCTCAAATCAAAGGAACAGATTAGATTGGCACTTACAGGTGATGTATTATAGTTTTAATCTGTAGATATGTCGTTTTGAGTCTGGGAAAATGTCTGTTGCAAAAAGAATCTATATTTTGATGACTCCATTGCCAATTACCACCACGCCTATCTTCGTCAGTGTTAGCTCGTTGGATTTGTGATGAGGCGTTGTTACTCTTCTCTCGTCAGTCCATATGGCCCGTGTATGCTTGTTTACCTTGTCGGTGCGCATGCAGTGCTGCTCTGGCTTCTGGTGGCCGTGAGCGTGAAGCTGGGGCGTCCTCACATCGCGAGGCGCTCGGTGGAGCTGATGGAGAGGAGGCTGGTGAAGGACGACTTCCCCGAGTACTACGACGGCAGGGCGGGGCGGTTCATTGGGAAGCAGGCGCGCAAGTTCCAGACGTGGTCCATCGCCGGCTACCTGGTGGCGAAGATGCTGCTGGACGACCCGTCCAACCTGCGGGCCGTCTCGCTGGAGGACGACGGCCACATCCGGGAGCCGACCCTCAAGCGAAGCAACTCGTGCCCGTGAGACTTGCCGCCGGCCGTCGCGGCGCGCCTTTTTGCCTAGGTTGAAACTACGGCTAGTACAGGCCGATCGACTAGCTTGTTCTATTCTGAAGGCTTCGTTCTGATTCGAACCAAGGAGTGATATATATATATATATATATATATGCATGGCTAAGTAGGTGATACGTGCATACATACAGACGGACAGACATATGTAGTGGCGGTACGTCTCACTCTTCTGTACAAGTGTTGGTGGCAGGATGAGGATACAAGTAGCATATATAATTGTGGAT
This sequence comes from Otatea glauca, assembly GCA_036346275.1. Taxonomy (NCBI): domain Eukaryota; kingdom Viridiplantae; phylum Streptophyta; class Magnoliopsida; order Poales; family Poaceae; genus Otatea; species Otatea glauca. The sequence goes on from CM070713.1 coordinate 2,378,960, forward strand.
CTGGTGCTCTACATTCACCGGATGGAGGTTTTCGTAGTTGACTTGAGGGTTGCATGCAGATACACAACTTGGATGGAAATGGAATTTGCTTGGTTACTTAATGGATGGTACTGATGAATGCTCATGATAGTGCTTAATTTGTTTGCTGCCCATGTCCGTAGGAATGCTCATGGTCCCCTGCCACGTCACCGAAATGACCATCAAGGGCCGCCTTTCTACATGGTTTGTTCGTTTCCGATGCTTATCCATGTTAGCCTTATCAGATTTTAGTAGCATTGATTAAATTCTACAATTATTTGGTTTACTACTAAACTTTGGCAAGACTCTCTTCTCCTTTGGCTGTCTAGATCATTTTCTTGTGAATCTTTGGTCAAAATATTGATAACGAATTTGCTGATTAAATTTTTGTAAGCTTTGGTAAAGCAAGTTTGTTATCGCACCAAACAGTAACTTTAGACCCATAAATCAACTACTTGTTTGTATATTATGGTTCGGAAGAGATTTAAAAAGGGTTTAAATACGATGAGGCCGGTCTCATCTCTACCAGCGCCGACCCCCGCCTAGAATAAGATGTTATCAAAGTTTTGAAATGAGCGCTTGAGAGGCTCTCTTCTCCACCTCCGGCGAGCCGCCTCCACCGACGGCCCGGCGCCTACGCTTCTCTCCGACTCATCTGTTTCAGGAGGAGTCGTGATTCGAAGCAGCCGCGTCTTCCCAATGTGCAACATCTGGGAGTCTGCAAACCAAGCCATCGACGAGGTGGCGGGCGGATCGGAGGGAAACACGACCGCATGGGAGCTCCAAATCAAGCTCCTCCGCAGGTGCGCAAAGGCCAACTCAGGCTCCGGGTCCCGCGAAGCAGAGAGATGCTCCTGAGGTAAACCACGATCGAATCCACCGTATATCGATGTGATCTGCCATAGTTGTGGAGAGCCAGGTTATTTTGTGGGAAGTGGAGTTGGATTTTTACGGCGGCTACAACAGGATACATAAGCCTTGATCCTGGAAAGGCACACAAAAGTATTAGCCTAACATTTAAATTTAATTATCACCTAAACCAATTTAATACTACTTAAACTTACAACCTAGCCACGTAGGTGTTCCGCGTTGTATGGTTCCGTAGCTTAAAGGTACGTATAGATAGTGATTTTCCTAAACTGTTTACTAGTATTGGAATGGATAGTGACTGTATGAACAACGTTACCTCCAACGAGTAATACATACATATATATATATATATATATAATATATACATATATATATATACATATATATATACATATATATATATATACATATATACACATATATATATATATACATATATATATACATATATACATATATATATATGAAGCCGAAATGGAGCACCATGGTGCCCAGGCACCATGATTTCAAATGCGTGAATTCAAACCATATTCGAGTATATTTTTCAAAAATTTCAGTTTTAAGGTATATACCCATCAATAACAATTCAAATGAAACACATACATTTGAAAAAATATACTCGAATTCAAAGATTTTGAACGAGTTTGGATCACATGCTTTGCTGATTTATATATAAAATCAGCACATACCTACAACCAAACTATCATCAAAAAGAGAAACTCTAGTTTGAATTTCAGTTCAAACTTGTTTGAACTAGTTAGTAAACTGGTTAAACTCAGTATCATAAAAATTTTAGAAAATTTCGCATGAAAATACATAGAGAAAATATCCTTTTTAAATCATGGTGCCCAGGCACCATGGTGTCCCAAGTAACATTGGATATGGCTGACTAAAAACTATAAGCCTTATGTCCTCCAAATCGTACAAGAAATCCTCCCGCTCCTCGCTCCTATATGATTGCTTGCTCACAACATGGCATCATGCCACTGTTACGGGATGAAGGTTACTCAGCATCGCGCATTGCTAGAAACGTCGGTCGACGGAAGACGAAGAACCTTCGACTGCTATAACAATTGGAAAAAATTACAGCGCGTTCTACAAAAGATGAACTTCAAAGTTACAAACTTACAGCACACCAGCAAACTTCGGTACAACATTTGCTCTACCTTGCCGAATAAGATGAACAACTTCTTTGACTATATGAGATTTTATCTTAACAGCTTGCATGCCAACAGTATCATTGTTTTGTTGACATTGGAATTTTTTTTGGAGATGTTGTAAGGCCATGCATTATACAGATTTCAGCAATGACGTACACCAGGGTTTCAAAAATCGATTTGGCGATTTTCCACCGAAAACTGATTTTCGATTTTCGAAAAAAAAAATCGCTCGAAAATTGCTTAAAAACTGGTAGAAACCGAACAAGTTCAAAATCAATTTTTTTTGAAATCGGCCGTCAAACTTCGTCCAAAAAAAACAAAAATCGACGATTTTCAATGAAAATCGACCGAACAGACGAAATGTTCTGACAGAATTTTTTTTCTTTTTGAAGATTAAGAAAGAGCCGGAATAGCTCTTGTTGGGAAACGGGTCGATTACTCGGGGTGGTCGATTTTTTTAGCGATTTTCACCGATTTTTCACTGGTTTACATCGCATAAAACTTCTCGAATTTTTTTAAAAAAATTGGACCGATTTACCGAGCGGTTTTGTTTATCGAACCGTGACGATACAGGGGAAAGTCGATGATATTTGGAACCATGACGTCACACCATTGCGCGGTTGGAAGCCATAAAATGCAAATAGAAAATTTCTGAGTTGTAGATAAAATCTTATGCGTTGCACAATATATCCTAAAATGTTGAGGGCTGAATCAGATACTACTATGTACTTTGAAGTTTAAAATGCGTCAAGTGAAATCTTCAGTTTATTCTACTTTACATTATCCCCTCCACAGTGCTTTCAAGAGTTACAAGTTTGAGACACCTCACAATACAAGAAGGGATCCAACGACCTAGAAGCATACATTTTTTATGCTAGTTACATGGTTCACTGCAGATTTCAGTGGAAGCTCCTAGTCGGAAGCTATTTTTGCTCTGGTGTAATGTTTTACAGGGAGCTAGCTCACTGGTCAAGTTTACAACAATGATATTTGTACAGAGCAGATGGTCTCTGCTGTTTACTAGTGCGGCACCAGGGGTATTAATTAAGCAAGAACACATTGCCACATAAAAGCAGCATCAGAATCAGCAAATCAGCAAGAAGGGGAGGATCTAGCCTAAGGCTATAAATTTAACATCGAAACAGCAAAGTGAAACAGAACCCCTATCTAATTTCTCAATTTCAGACTTTTGCACAGCTCAAGGACAAATGGAGATGTAAACATATCCATTATCAAATATGAAATGCTATCATTTGAGCAATGGTTAGAAATCTATTGGCCTAAACTGTGTGAGCAACAACAAATTTGTTCAGCGCCCCATTATTATTACATAACATGAGAGATTTCTGTTCTAGGCAGCGAAAATTCAGTCAAGTAAATCTTCAAATTCCAAAAACAATATTGATCCTTACATCATTAGCTGCGCAATATCCTTGCGGAAAACACCCTCGATCAAATCCTTCCTCTTAGCGGTGACAGATGGGAATGGTGAGTAGGAAATGCGCCTACACTGGCTGCTTGCACTGATCCTGGTGGGTTGCATCATCGTAGGCAGAACAGGGAAGGACTTAGGTCGGATATTCAGAGGCGAAAACAGCATCTTTCCACTGGAATCGTGTGGTGAAGTTTTAGAGGTGGTCTTCTGAGATCCTACAGTCCTGTTCGTGGTTGAGAGATGCCTGAATCGCTCTGAGTTGCCATTTGCTGGGCCTGGAGGATGGGGTCGAATCTGTGCAGATGGTTTCATGCGGTCAAGCCAGCGAAGGATCATGTTTCCAAGGTTCCGACCAACTTCCATGTCCCTCTGCTGAATGTTCTTGTGCACTGAGACTGCAACATTGAAAACATCCCGTGTTCGCCTGCAGAACATGGTGAAAAAAGGAGTCAGTATTGACTACCATGAAAAACTGACATAAGCGCCATTTTGCAAGTAAGTAGTTCGCTGGTTCCATTCCAGGATCTGCAGAAGAAAATAACAACGGAACAGATTGCTATCTCTCAAAGCTGCTAATCTGACACCTTTCGTCCTTAGCCTTTACAAAAGCAAGTATGACCAGATTCAGTACAGAAAACAGTATGTCCGGGTTCAGTATAGATAACAGTATCAGGGTTATGTTCAATATAAGTAAAAGGTTGGTAACGATGGGTATATTTTGATGAAAAACAAATCGACATCTCAATCTATAAAAGCGTTTTCCTGGTATTGCCAAGCCACCCGAATAGGACATGGCACCATGTAAAAAAAATCCTGGAGGTGAATAAACATCAAATGAGGTACAATTTATCAACGTAGATTATTCACATCAAATTTATCAAGAAGTTGCACAATGTTTTCATTTAGGGGCAGAAGCCCATATTAGAGACTGGCTAGTATGGGATAAGGGATTGTGACAATACCAATCTAGTGGCCAGTGTTCAGAAATCAGAATAGACAAGGTCCATGCCTGGATACACAAGAGCTTTATATTGCATTGCTTGGCAGGGATCGCGGTGTTCCAATACCACACCATTGCATGGATGGAAATGCGTAAATGTAACAGAAAATTTGTGATTCGCAGGAATACAACAGGAAATAAATGGGATGGGAGTCAGGAATGGTTTCTCAAATTCCAGTGGAAGGTAATGATAACTGGAATCGATCTATTATTCTCCGGTGTTCTGGTGCATCATCTTGCAGGGAACATCACATTGGCACGGCGAGGCACCATCACAGTCAGCAAGAAGCGGATTGAGCCTGCAACAATCTCTCGCTCCCCACCTCCCTCTCCCTCCACCTCTCGCCGTCTCCCTCTTCCTCTCTCAACAATTTCTTATCCGGATTGGGATCGATCCTCCTTCCATCCCCCACGAATCCAACGTGATTTGATTTCTCGAAGCGCGTGGGCGTAGGGGCACAGACGTCACACGTACGGGGAGATAAACAGATGGAGAAACAAATTAGAAGTAGAAATCAACCGACCTGTAGACGAAGTCGCGGACCCTGGGGCGGTTGTGGGGGATGAGGCGGCGCTGGAGGCGGAGGGCGAGGCGGTAGGTGCGCTTGAGCCCGAGGAAGTAGGCCGTGATCGCCGTCAGCTCCCACAGCACCATCTCCGGCCGGCCAGCAGCGAGCGAATCACGACGACCAGGCCAACAGGATCGGCGGCGGCGGAGTCGGAGGCGAGGAGGGTTTTAAGGCTTCGGCGGAGGGGGTAACGAGGAAGACTGGAGGAGGGGGCAAAGTGGAAAACTGGATGCGGTGCCTTGCGGAGGGAGCATCTACTAGGACTGGAGGGAGTAGTATACTTGGTATCTCCCGGAAGATGCCGTCCCGTCTGTGTCTGTGCCTTGCAGGAGGGGTTTTGCTTTGCTTTTACTCGTGCGAGAGGAGACACGTGTCTTCCTTTCCTTGCTGGATGGAGCCACGGCCCACCAGTAATAGCGTCACTGCCTACCTATGCGCCGAGGCCTGTTTCTACTTTTTCTCTGTTCTCCTCTCCTCCTTGCTCTTCTCTCTTTTTTCCTGGTTTGAGCGCGGCAGATTTTTAAATTTTTTTTTTTTGCCAAATCACTAGTATTCATTATCTCTACTAATTCTAATTAAGAGTTGATGATGATCGTCCGTTCTTCTCTGAGTACCCGATCTGTTAGATCTAACATCAACAGCTAGCGCAACATCTTTCGGATATGGGAAACCAACCCAAATCGAAACGCCGCGCCCTGATCTGGAGTCGCGTTGAGCACACCGCCTACACCTGGAACCTCCTTGTCGACATCCTCGGTGCATCTGCCTCCCCGCGACCGAACGGATAGGCGGAGAGATCCGCCCCAATCTAGAATCGAATTGGAGCGGTCGAATCGGGAGAGCAAGAGAGGAGATCGAAGCTTGAGGCGGCCAAGGTGAAGGAGAAGGGCTACTATGACGTGCTGGGAGTTCGCCCTTCCGCCACCGAGTCCAAGATCAAGAAAGCCTATTACATCAAGGTACTTGACATCGACTCCTCGTCCTCCCTCCTTGCGCTGTTGCTAACTTTTGATATGATTCCTGTTGTTGCTGGTGGTTTAGGCGAGGCAAGTCCACCCAGATAAGAACCCGAATGATCCGCAAACCACGGAGAAGTTCCAGGTAGGTGTTTTGCTCAGCTCACAGATGCCATAGCAAGCAACTCCGTGGATAGTGTAGAACCCTCGATACAATCTAACTAGAGGTGTATTTTTTTTATGTCAAAACGCAAAGGCTTTGGATAATGCCAACTGCCTCAACATGTAGTTCTTTGTATTAACTTGAATAAGTTTTGTAGGCATGCATTTTTTTTCTTCTTTTGTTTGGCTAGCCCATCAGTGCTTGGTAGCAATGGTATTCTGCCCTGGCTGTTCAATGACTGTTCGTTTCAAGGATACACTCGTCGAGTTGAGGAGAATCAAATAAAGTATTGCATGAAACATGGTTGAATAACACTTTCGATTTACTTCCTAACAAAAAAGTTGAACAAATAAATAAATTTGCATCATATATATATATATATATATATATATATATATATATATATATCTCCCTATTGGAAAATAATGAACCGTATGACAACCCTAATGTCTCATTTTGTAGTTGGTTGTTTTTTTCAGACTTGTGTCCTTTTCTCAAAAGGACATTGCTAAATGCTTGTCTGCGAAGTGTGAGCAACCACCAGTCAAATGATATGTTCTGTCATTACTCTAAAAACATGCTAAAGGAGCATACCTGCATTTTCATACCAAAATTATCAAGTGAAGCCATTGATGCCATTGCCAGTTGACCAATGTAATCCTCAAAAAGCTCACTACCAAATAGCATTGCAAAAATAGCTTCTGGATCAATTATTCCCTCCCTATAGAATGTTCAAACCAGGCTAGTTAGAACATGATTGTACCACAGGATTCTTTACAATATGAGGTGAAATCGCCATTATCCCACCAAATGTGCATATTTTGGATGGAAGAAAATTATTGTCCTCTAGTCCTCAACAAAAATTCCAACTAAAGTACTCATGCTGCTTTGCCACAAGTGACAAGCTCACAACCCTATAAAGTTTTTTAGTATGTTTGATAACCAAAAGCACATAATTTATTTATAAAATCAGACATACGTTGAGATGCCAGATTTCCCACAGGAGTCAAAAGCTTGGCGCTGTGTGGGATCACTACGCACTTGGTATGCCTCCCCTAATTCCTGTAATGAGAATTTCTTTGAGTATACAACAGTATACAAAAGAAGAATACGCAAAGATCATACATGCTTTTTATTCTTGAGTTTCCCAGAGTAGCGTGGATATGTGAAAAATATACTCAAGAAATTGTTATGTTTAGCATCTATAGTACAGCTCATCATTAATCAAATTTAGAACGTAATTCATTCCATGGTAGTGGATCGTGCAAATTCTTTGCAATAGTGTGTTAGCAGGCACTAAGCTGGTTTTCTAGATTAAAATTATTTTAGGAAGGTATCAAGCTGGTTATACAGGCTAAAATTATTTTACGCACCCTGTCGCAGTCACATCTATGTGAGCTTGTTTAGGGGTGTCAGATGGACATTTGAACAAAATCAACAGAAAGATGTTTTATTTGTATTCGTGTTGGACAAGACTCGACATAAAATATTTGTTTATAATTTGATTTATTTAATAGCTTGCTGATATATGCTCTACTTGATGTGTGTATGAAAGAAATTGTACTTTATTATATGGCTTAAGATCCTTTCTATTTATATGTATCACCCTTTTTAGGATTCCTTTGCAACGCATGGGCACATGACTAGTAGAAAAAAAAACAACAGACGAGCTACATACACACACGCACCCCACACACCCGCGTAGCACTCGCCTCCTCGCGTGTGCCCGCATCAAGCCGCGCTCGTTCTCGCCAATTGGGCTAAGCCTCGACCGCAGCGTAGCGGATTTTATAATTCTCTTTTTAATATAAGTTATATAAATTTTAAAGCAAACAAAGAGATAAATAATTACAATCTATCTTTTATTTATGTTTTGATATTTTTGTAACTTTTAAATAATAATACATAGAAGCACCTCCTTACCATTAACATCCAAGTTCTGAGTTCTTTCTACCATGCCAATTCCTATGTCAGCAGCAGCTCAGCGTACCTCCCTTCTCCATTTCCTAGCCCCGTTTGGAGTGTGGGAGTTTTACGGAAATAATTAAATTTCTCATGTGTCAATCCTGCAATGTCCTCTACTCGTCTTTTGTGTGTGTTCTTGTGATTTTCTTCTTTTGAGCACTGACTGAATGCTCCCTTACACTTTACCTCAATCAGATCCTCCTCTTCGTTTGAGGAATTTTCCAATAAGATCTTTCCTTTTCTTCCCGCGAGTGAGCTTTTGTCGATTGACTCGTGGGACTCTACTGAATTCCAGCATGGGTGTGGTAGATTACTGACGTGAAGCAAGAAATATCTGTTACTTTCCTGATGTTTCCGAACACTTTCAATAAAACCCTCTCGTAGAAGTATTTTAACAATGTTTTCGGTAATATTTGTAGATAGAATAAAGCCAAAAAAATAAGTCGAAGATAGAAGAGCCCAGATTCCAAACGAAGAAATGGAAACTCGAAAAGGATCCTTCTGATTCTCAAAGAATGAGGGGCAAGGGGATTGATACCGAGAAAGATTTCTTCTTATTATAAGACGTGATTTGATCCGCATATGTTTGGTAAAAGAACAATCTTCTCCTTTAATCATAAATGGAAAGTGTTCAATTAGAACATGAAAACGTGACTCCATTGGTCTTAGTTAGTCTTCGGGACGGAGTGGAAGAAGGGCGGAGACTCTCGAACGAGGAAAAAGATCCCTTCGAAAGAATTGAACGAGGAGCCGTATGAGGTGAAAATCTCATGTGTGCTTTCTTCAGGCTCGGAAACTGGCTTTTCCTCGAAGCTGGGAGTTCGGCTTTCGTGAGGGAGTGGCGTCAGTCAAGATTCTGACCAAAAAATGGTACATTCCATGCCCTCGGAGAACGCTTTGTCGTGCAAAGTCACTGACATATCCAGTGTCTTTTTCGGACCCCAAGAATGGATTGGATCGAAACGACTTTCCTGTATTTGCTATCCATCCGCTCTACTTTCCTCGAGGTTGTTACCGATACATGTCGAGCTAGGCGCCGAGTTTACAGAGCTGAATTTCCTGATGTGCTATTTTTTCCATTCATTACCCTTGAGGATCAGTCGTGGTCTTCTAGACTCTACCAAGAGTTTGGACGAATTTGCAGATGCAAAGCCCCGCACCTCATTAAGATCATATTGGCATACTCTCCCCAAAAAAAAAGAGCAGACCCCATTGAAGACGGGAGTGAGGTACAACAACCTATGGTTTTCGAACGTTTTCAATAAAACCTTCTCGTAGAAGTATTTTCACAAAGTTTTCGGTAATATTAGTAGATGCTATTCGAACCCTTCCTTTTATTAAGATTAGAATTCTTATTCTTATTATTATATAATTTTTTTTTCATGTATATGCGTCAGACACAATCTACTAATTGATCTATATTCTGATACCCTACTATATCATAGTCCCTCCACTCGTTCCTCGTTCCGGGGTCTTGTCTTACCTTCCTCGAGTCCAATCTCGTAGTCAACATTCTAGTAGTAGCCAAGGGATAACCGAGATAGAAAGAAGTCACCGCAAAACGTACCGGCATGCAAAGGTTCGAATCCTTTTACTCCAGATTATGAACATAGAGTTTTCCGAAGAAACCCGCTAGTGGAGGAAGGCCTCCTAGGGATAAGAGACATAGGGTTAAAGAGAGAGCCAAAAAAGGATCTTTCGTGTATAATCCTGCATAATCTCGAATGTTATCAGTTCCGGTACGTTCGAGTCTGGCGAGTCGCTCCTTTATTCGGGGGAGTTCCACAGGTCTATCTATTTTACTTTATTTCACCGATGCGAGTGCCGAGTTGTTTCGAGTCTCAGAATCCTCGCTCAGCTCCAGCTTCAAAGGTCTGAGGTCTGATATGTAGGCCCTTCTTCCTGCGAGACAATTTCAAAGCAAAGGTAAGCTTATCCAATTGAAGTGCTTCTGTATTCTAGGCATTCTCTTCGTTTTCCCCCTGCCGAGCTTGTTGGAGTGCCATTGCCAACAAGATCGAGTGTAATTTTCTTCCTTTTCCTGAAGCCTGCCCCATCCACTAGTGCTAGTATCAATAGTAACATCTTTATTGCTTAGGATATTTCTTCCCTTTGTGTCAAACTATTTGGCATAAAGAGCCCTCAATAAGCGGCTTGTCCGGACGCAATAATCGAGGATAGAGGAGTTCTTCACTCAACTCAATACCCGGGCCTTCTACTAAGAGTGTAGCAAATTCCCTTTCTTCTCACTTCTAGTTGAAGCCTTTCCTGTCTATGGGAGTGCCATATTTTTTTCTTTGTTCTTTCGTGCTAAGCCTAATCTAAATGCTTCCATGTCAATATCCAACTGAGGACGTTTCCAATACCGACAGCAGCTCCGGCTAAAGCAATTGTAGCAGCTCCCAAGGAAGGGGGGGTCACAAGGGGGGAAACCCTCCCCTCCCTTACGAAAAAAAATTTAGCGATTTTTTCGATCGCTAAGTTTTTCACTTGTACCCTTCAAGCCCTTCCTTTTCCCTCTAGTTATTGCGCTAAATTTCTGGTGCGGAAATCCTCGATTTCCCATACCATTTGTGTGTTACCACCCGGTATGGAGCCGACGTCGTTTCGCTTTCGCAGGAGTGTTCCCACCACTCCAGAGAAGACCGGGCTGCAGCCCTGCAACCAAGCTTCTCGATGACCGCCTTCTTGTGTAGTTTGATGTGTGGGCCGCCATCCGAAACTTCTTTCGATCAGGAAGACTGATTAAGGAGGATCATCATACTATCATTACTGCATCTTTCATATAGGATGATCTTTGAAAGCACCTAAGTGTTGGACATTTGCATGATACAGGTAAACCATAGCCTAGAAAGTTTGGATATATTTTTATGGAATGATAGATGTTTATGTGACTGTACACTGGCACACCTATATCCAACTTTGTTTGCAGCTTGCTATGAACAGGAGATTATTGTGGCTAAAGCTCTGGAACATGATAGTTTGAATTTGACTATTTGAGTACAGGACGTTGTTCAGAGTGTTGGGCCTTACTGTTAATTTTTCGAGAGAGCTCTCTAAAAAGTCACCTTTTTTCGTATATAATATAAGAAGCTGCTATCTGCAAAGCAACTCGGTCTTTCGGGTATGCCACGTCGCATTCCAGATTATCCAGATGCTTACGCCGGATGGAATGCTCTGAGCAGTTTCTACGAAAGAGGAGAAAGAAGCCTGGGAGAAGCAACTAACGAAAAAGATGGAACTATCTGGACAGAAAAGCAATGCATTGTCAGGATGCCCAGCGAAATAGAACACAACAAAGTATGGTATTACAACCGAGTTGCTGCCTAAGGTTAAGGAGTGTTCAGGTTCTTCGCACTTTAATCCGCTAAAGTGGTATTCCCCGGGATAAGGAAAGTAAATACTTAATTGGATGGCTTGAAAAACCCGGAAAACTCGAGAAACATGGACCCAGACTCTCCACCCCATCGGTCGAAGACCACCTTCATATCCATGGAAAGGTTTTCCCGCGCCCTGCGAGGGGAGGGGGGACGCAGTTAAAACTGCAACTGTCTAATCTCGGTGGTTACCCAATTCGTTGTCTAGCTTTGCATACATCGCTACTTAATCGTTTAGTGGTTATCGATGAAATTACTTCACCATAGAGAAAATATTATGGAAGTTTATATATATATATATTATTGTGACAACAGGGAGGCTAGCCTCAGTGGTTCCATTATATAAATTTCTTTGTAGTAAAAGAATCCGAATAATAATTGGATCAGAAGTAGGATAGAAAAAGAAGATAAACGCTCAAAAATGAATGTCTTTTGTTCTTTTTCAAGAAAAAATGTTAAAAAAAATAAAAGAATTGTTGAAAAACTAAGCAAAAACCCTATTTTTTATTACTTAATTTAAGAATTTCCAAAAAATTTTATTCTAATGGATTTTATTCTTCTTCTTCGGATTCAAAAGCCTTCTTGTCGCCTTCCTTTGGTTCCATTTCCAGTCCATCCCATACCAAATCCAAACCTGACAGTTGACGTAGCATTATAGACCGTATTGTTACTCTTACTACCATCAGGATAGATCTGTCCCCTTCCTCGGTTTCCCCCTACATAGCTCTGGAGATGTCATTATGTAACCAGGCCACCAATCTGAGTAACCTTCCAGTGCCTTAATCCCGGATCCTGCTGGTTCCACCTCCACTGCTCCTGTGGTTCTGGACGAGATTCTTGCTGTCTCGGTGGCCATGAAAGAGCACAATCCTTGACATTCTCTTTGGAGCAGAGAGAGTAAGTCTATATCATACTCAGAGATAGATCCCCCAGTGTCCTGGCTGTGGATAAGCCTTCTTTTCTTGGATCCAGCTAGTTGGGAAGTCTATTCTATCTGCGAAAGGTGAGGGAAATGAATGCAACTCTAAGAAAAAAGCTAAGGCTCGGAGAGCCGAGGCAGACATTTGTAGATCTTGCCTCGAAGCCTCTTCACAGTTGATAGCATCACCTGCGAGGTATCAGCCTTGCCCCTCATCATTCTTTTAGAATCATAAGGACTGTAGGAAGATAGAATAGACTTCCCAACTATCAAATTTGGAATATCCGGAACCTAGAGATTACAGACCCGACCCGGTGCGGGAGCCGCTCGCACCCACTAGAGACTTTAAAGAAAAGTATGGATTAGACCAGATATGGGGAGAAGTCTCCATTTGGTGCACTCCTGCTTCTCCTCGAACTATTGGATTGGATTTCACACCTGGCGGAGGGCGTGTTACTCGTATATCGTATTTCAACTCCTCGCCGAGATGCTCTGTACGAAGTTCTTGAATTTGAAACTGCCTGCACCTGCAAGCCCAGGCCTATCAGTCTCGGCCGTTGTTTTTTCCTGGGGCATCCTATGTGAAAAGTGTTGACGAATCTCCCCCGAACCGCGTGAAATGGTCGCCTATTACACGGCTCACAAACTCTGCCTGGGGTGGGGCTACCTAGGTGGAGTTTCTCTTGAGTGTTGTTTTGCTTTTTCTATAAACATTGCTTTCGCTTTGTTTTTGAATTTGTGTTCCCGGGTTTCATTATTAGATCTTATTGGATTTGTTGTGAGCGCTGGTCCTATGGGTCCAATAGAAGTAAGTAGATGGAGAGATCAGCCACAAACGATTTTCTTCAAATCCATTCTTCTTACTTCTGATTGAGATAGACTCTTCTTCAGAGAGGCCTGGAACTGGGAATATTTTGAGATCTGACTTACTTTAGTCCGTATCGTCGGTCTACTTCTGACAAGCAAAAGGCATAATATCCCCAATGGCAAGAAAACGTATGCGCTTTAGCAACAAAGTGCTCATCCCTTGCTTGTTGCTTCGCGTTCTTTCTATTCCATCCCAGTCCATTCCGGGATAGGCGGCTAATATAATTCAGAGACGAGGAAGGGCGTAGCAAGCGACGAAATGCTTCGGGGAGTTGAAAATAAGCATAGATCCGGAGATTCCCAAATAGGTCAACTCGATTGGCAGATCATAAAATCAAATCCAAGGGAAAAGCCTTGAACCCTAGTGTTGTTTTAGAGGGAATCTCACTAATAAATCAAGGCTTTTCGGAGATTTGCCCATTGGAAGAGCTTTCAAACTCTCTTCTCCACCTTCGATGGAAACTTGGCAGGAAACTGCATAGACCAAAAGGAAATCCTATGTGTAGGTAGCAATCTCCAGAATCCGGGAAAGAAATGGCTTCAAGCAAGCAATGGCTTTGGATTGAGCTTACTTCTTCTAGAGTCAAGCCAGTGAATGAATTCCCTCGAAGAAGTCTTTATGGCTCACTCAACTAGCGGACGGACTCAAGCATATTAGTGGGCTTCCCGGGAGTTTGCGGGATTCACCGCTATTGGAATCGGTCTATCTAAATGGCCTATCTCCGGATGTATGTATTCTTTAAGTCCCTTTCTCCTCGTTCAATTCCGGGCATTGAATAGACTTCCCACTTCACGAGCGAGGAAGGCGGCAATCTCCGAAGATAGAGGCAATCCCGGTGGCGATGATCCGTACATCGAGCGCTGCTTTGAGAAGAGGGCATTGCTAGGATGGTTTGATCGAGGTCACGACGACTAGACCCACACATCCTAGCAACGTGGACTATCCTACTGAGCTAATGAAAGAAAAATGACACGAAGATCGACATGAGCTAGACATGGATGTATCAAGCCTTTCCTTATGTTCTCTCATACAATGAACCTCGCATAGGAAGGGATTACTTAACCACGTAACTATACCCACTCGGGATAGGTGTGAACGCATTCACACAATCCGGGATGAATAAAAGGAATATCTCTAGCAAGGGAATGTGCTTTCGAACTTCCCACAGAATCATCGGGCTTGACTTTCCTTACTTTCCCAACCCCGCTACTGTAAAAAGAACTCTTTTGTTTTGAGACTAGCTAGTCGAACGGTCTATCTAAATGGCCTATCTCCAGATGTATGTATTCTTTAAGTCCCTTTCTCCTCGTTCAATTCCCGGGAGCACTTCCCGTCGACAGGAGAACCCGAGTGAAACCAGATAAGAGTTCGCTTTCGAAAGACGACAATGGCAAGTCTCAATCAACTGGTTCAAGAACAAGGAGATCGCCCGAAAGATTTAGATAATCTAGGAAACTCCCAATGACTTACAGAGCTTAGAGCTTACCTTAGCACTCGCTTAAAATAAGGAATGAAAGGCCTTAGGAATGGAAGCTCGCCTGAACCGACATGGTGGGTAACTGGCCTTCAGACTGCAATTGGATCGGCTTAAGAATCTACTTCCGGAAGACTTCCTTCTGAAAAGGGATACATCTATCTCTTCTGAGCAACCTCTTTTGGATTCTTAAGACCACCCTTGCAGTAGGATACCGTCTGCTTTGGGTTCTTTATTATCTCCTTCGAGGGATTTTTAGCAGTTATGTATCTAGGACCTTTGACACAAATTGATGCGTCTCTAACTCCATAGAGATTACTTCTCAATACAATTTCTTTCAAATTTAGTAAAATTTCTTGTACAGATTCTTCAATACCTGCTATTGTAGAATATTCGTGTGGCAATCTCTTCTGTAAAGTCTATCCAAGAACACACACGGTTTTTCCGAGCTCTGCTCTTATGGCATGCATGGTAGGGGAAAACAAACTTGCAGAGATGTTATCCTTTAGTCCCGATTATTCACAATTCCTTTGAGTTGTCGGGGCTCGGCCCCTCCCCTTCTGAGCTCATCCAGAGTCGTGTGGCTTTCTTTTCCCGGTTTCAATTAGCCTTCGAGTCTTCTATTCCGGCTAAGTCCCCTATTGGTCCAGTATTTTGAAAAAAAGGTCGAACTCATTTCGTATAGAAAGAAAGATGTGTCGGGTTTGGATCGAAGCGAATAAAACGGCTGCAGCAAGAAGTTTCGCACTCTAACTCGAAACGGATTTCGCGCATTGAAAGTGTCATCCCTTGCTTTGTTCTACTGAACAAACAAACAACTACTTAAACTCATCTACCTAGCTCAAGTTTCTTTACAAAAATTCAAGAATTCCCATACCGTTTTGTTATCCGGTATGGAGCCAGCGTCGTGTCGTCAGCTTCCCCTTGCCTTGCTGCTAGCATTTAGGTTGTTCCCAAACTACCTATTTATCTTTACATATCGGTACGTTAAACAAATTGATGGCCCGAAGAAAGGTGTTCTACCTTTTTCTATAGATAGCTAGCTTGAAAGACCTGTAGTTCACATTCACACCTACTAGAAAAAGTATTGTTTTACAAATTTGAAAAAAATGGATTTCTTTATTTTATTAATTTTGGATCCAGAAGAAGTATTCTTTCTTTGGTCCATATATTATTTGATTCATATATAGTATATGAATACCTAAAAAAAAGGGTACGATGAGATCACCACCGGCTTTAATAAGAAAAAAACTCCGAAAATCCCTTATCTTAATAACTTAATAGCCCGAACAAAGTGGTCTTCAAAGGCACAGAAGAGGGTACGGTACCACCTGAGGAAAGATGGGTATCCTGACGAAGAAGACGGAAGTGCATAAAAGAGAAAGCGAGGACTCTTTTTCCCCAGGGGGTCTAGTTTTAAGGCAAGTAGGCCTATTGAGATGCACATAACTACCTTTTTCATCTTATCACTCGTAAACATTGAATCTTCAGTCAAGTATTGGAAAAGTTATCAGCTTAACACGATACAGACCTATTTGCTTGGAGGATTCTTTACTTCGTCGGATACGTAGCGAGCTGGACATATGAAATCCATGCTTGCCCTTTAATATATATATATATATATTTACATTTATTCCAGGATGGCCTGCATTTCACCAGTCAAATGTTCATTCGAGTCCTCTTCTATATGATATTGACAAGGACAAATCTAGCTCATAGCAGCACTTTCGAGTTCGGTTACTTAAGTACAGAGAAAACACGTCTAATATGTATAGTTTTGAAGAATGCATTGATTTTTCTGACTAGATCGATACATCTTGCAACTTATTTTCTAGACAGACAACTAGCTTTCCTAAATAAGTTTGCGTTTCAACGCCAATAGGAGCACACTTGTAGCTGCTGAAGTTGCCAACTTTTCCCGCCATTGTATAATTTTATTCCGCAAGTGCACTAATTTTTTATTCATAGATGGTGGATCAGATGAAATGTCAAGCTGTTGCCAGGGTCACCAGTGAAGAGCATTTGTAGTGTATTTTCCCTCTAAAAAAAGGAAGATCCCTCACTTCACTGAACTTATTGGAAATGCCTAGGACAGAGTTCATTCACTTGCCCAGGAATGAAGAAAGATGTTTATGGTCTAGTAAAAAATTGTGAAGTTTGCCAAATTAACAAAAGTGAGGCTCTCTCAAACAAGAGAAAGAAACATACCATTTTTCATAGATATATAGAATATGTTCCCTATGGTAACTGGGTTCATGAGTTATGGTCAACAAACAATACGAGCAGCAAGGTACATTGGTCAAAGTTTCATAATTACCTTATCCCACACAAATCGTTTACCTAAAACTATTCACTACCCTTATGAAAAATCAATCACATCGAGCGCGTTCCGGGCGAATCCACTTTGAATTTGATAAATGTATTGCTTGTGAAGTATGTGTTCGCGTATGCCCGATAGATCTACCCCTTGTTGATTGGAGATTAGAAAAGGATATTAAAAGGAAACAATTGCTTAATTTGAATTATAGTGGTCTTTATCATTCGGAACCCTCTCCGTATTAGTAAGCGGGCCCACACCTTCGTAACCCAAGGACCGACGCGCAAACGAACGTGAGCTGCTATACCGAATCCCCCGCTGGCCATCGGGGACCTAGTGGTAAGGACTCATATCTGTATGGCTTTTTCTAAAAAGAC
Source organism: Otatea glauca (assembly GCA_036346275.1). Lineage (NCBI taxonomy): Eukaryota > Viridiplantae > Streptophyta > Magnoliopsida > Poales > Poaceae > Otatea > Otatea glauca. The sequence goes on from CM070713.1 coordinate 2,396,428, forward strand.
AATAACGTCAACGGATGTTCGAATTCTACAGCATCCTCCGTCATTGTCTGGAACGAGAATTAATTATTCTGACTTATTCGTGAACCGGAAAGATTGCGGCACCGTTGTGGTAAAGGTCGTAATTCCAGAGGAATCATTACCGCAAGGCATAGAGGGGGAGGTCATAAGCGCCTATACCGTAAAATCGATTTTCGACGGAATCAAAAAGACATATCTGGTAGAGGATGATGAGGATCTAGAAAGGTTCTTTGATCGAGCTCTCGCTTCGGCTTCTTTTGTTGCCGAAGACCAGGACCCGTCTTATTTGCTGAAAACCTGTTATTTATCATCATTTTTTTCATCATCATCATAAATGCAAACTATAATGGAATTTAAATAAAGACCAAAATCGAAATGAATGGAAGATGCCTCTGGAACTTTTTGATTATTTTGGGGGGGCGATATGGAAGCTGCTAGCTCCCTTTCCCTTATTACGTTACCATTTCTCTCCAGGCTCCCGCAGAGGAAAGCCCAACGAATGTCAGATGCAAAGCCCCGCACCTCATTAAGATCATATTGGCATACTCTCCCAAAAAAAAATCTGCGTCGCTATAGGCATGGTTTTCTAGAGGCGAGCGGGTCGAGATGTGAATGCCATTACCTGCACCTGCTCATTCCATTATTCTATTCCGAGAAATCCGGACTACAATCTTCAGACAGAGGGTTGGATAGAGTGCCTGGATCGATAAAAAACAGATACTTTACCGAAAAAGCCTTTGCTCCTTCTTTCTATGCGTATTTGCGGGTCAAAACAAGACTGAAAAACACCTTTCAAGAGAAAATTTAGGCCGGCCGCTCGCAACGGCGCTTTTGTTTTTTTCTGATTTTTTTTTCTAAAACTATATGAAACCGAATATTAGGGATATAGATACATCGTTCTATATTTGCTGTATATTCGAATTTGATGTTAAATCTGAATTCAAGTATCTGAATTCCGTCTTGATCTTGTCGGATAGTCAAATCTCTTTCTAAATCCAGTTCCCAATCGGGCTAGAAAATATCCGGCATGTTTTCATGTATTCAGGCCCAGCTTACGTCACTTATGGGTACTTTGGAACCATTGACCATTTAGCGCAAGTTACACGCGCTGCATCTGAATGGAGTTGTAAAAACTAACGAAAGTTGCTGCTACATGTCCGCCTGCTTAATGCCCCTCGCCGGCCGTCCGGGGCCCCTGGAGCGGCGTCGCCGACGCAGCGTGAACCGGAGGTGGCCGCTCTCCTTGAACCTCCTCCTCTCCGACTCGACGAAGTCGCACTCCGGGAACGGCACGGGGTACCGCAGCGTGTCGTAGCAGTAGGAGTAGACCATGTTCTGCTCCCTGAAGCCCCGCATCGCCTGCTGCCTCTCCAGCGTCATCACGGCCGGGTCCGACGCCCGCAGCGCCTCCGCCGCCGCCGCGCACCCCTCGCCGGCCTCCGAGAGCATCTGGATGGGGTCGACGCGGCAGCCGAGGAGGGCGAGGTCGGTGAAGGAGGCGACGAAGGGCCCGTAGCGGTAGTTGACCCTGTAGCGCCCGCCCGAGGTGGCCCAGGTGGAGGCGTCCCAGACGGTGGCGTAGAGGGACATGGGCTTGGAGGGGAAGTCGCCGCCCATGGCCGGCGACCGGCGGACCTCGCGGACGGGAGTGTCGTCGACGTAGAAGACGACGGCGCGGCCGGTCCAGAGGATAGAGTAGCGGTGGAACTCGGTGTTGGGGTCGAAGGGGAGCACGTACCGCTCCTCGCGGCCGCGGCTGACGCTGCCGTTGCCGTACACGTTGGTCCGCACCCGCCACGGCTTCCCGCGGATGTTGCCCCAGAAACTCCAAGTCCAGCTCGTCATGCGTTTTCTCGAACACGTCGCCGTTCGACGTCTGCATGCACGCACATATACATGTTTTCATGCAATACAAAATGGTTTTTTTTTATAAACATCACCTTAATGTTTTCTTAGCAAAAAAACATCCAAAATTTAGAACATTGGATCTGCGGTGAAATCTATAAGACGTGAAGGGAGGTGGGATTATGTTTTGATAGATAGTTTGATACTTTGATCTAAATGTCTAAAATTTGAATGTTTGTAAGAAACAAAACATCCGGATGAAAGCTAGACACTTCCTGCAAAATACATGTATCAACACAACTCAATATCGTTGGATACCGGTTACGAAACAACCAAATTATGACCTTTTTTTTTTAATAACTAGGATGAAAGACAAGAGCTTCGACTAGTCTGGCAAAATTAGTCCAAATCACGGGCAGATCTACCGGCGCCGGAGGGGGATGGATCAACGGCTTCCCTCGTCTTATTCTTGATTTCTTTCTACTACCTCTGGTATTATATTATATGCATTACTAATCTAGTCGATTTTATTCATAAGATTACTACTCATACATATTTTTTTAGCTTTTAGAATGCACCATCTATTATTACAATATTATCTTTAATTATCTACTATTTTAACTTTATTACTCATCGATTTATGTATCAATTTAAATTCCACTGACATTTAAATATATTTTTGCTACTACCATCTTAATAGTAGCTTGACACTAACATCCTCTCCATTTTTATCTAGCGTACGTCAATTGCCCAGATCAAGAGTCCGCTACGTGTAAACCCAGATTCTTCTCGCTGTAATTAGCCAGCTTTCCTAGCTATCAGGATCCGGTTGCCGCTGGAGTCACGACGGAATTCGTGGCTCCACGCACTCGATCGCACCCGTACGAACGTAAAATAGGATCAAATCTACTCGATCGATTGTTCAGGGAAACGAGGTAGACTACTTGGCAATTTCCTTTGTTATACAATTGAAAATACAGGGCCTAATAATTAATTAATTATATTGCGAGCATGCTACCGTTAATGTAACCCACAGAGCCTCTACTCCCTTTGGCCACTCACAAATAGTTGTCGTTTTGGACATCGACACGATCACTAAAAATCAACTTTGATCACTAATTTCTATTATAATATATTTAAAAAATATAATAAAATTATAATATTATAAAAGTCCGTTTCAAAACGAATCTACACATATGATTTTCATGCATTCAATCTAAATATTTAAAAAGATAACAATAGCTAAAATTTCAAAAATTTGACCGCACGACCAAGTTTTTGTGAACCGAAGGGACCACCTAGCTAGCTCGAACTTCGTCACTTTTAATTAGATAAACAAGACTAGGCCAGCTGACGATCGAGCACGTTTCATACATGGTAGTACTCTCTTCGTTCTTTTTTTAAATATGTTTTGAACTTTTCATGGTTTCTAAAATGTGACATTGACTGTTTTTTTTTTACTTTATCTTGATATATACTAATAAAATTATTGTATTATGAAAGTATTTTAACAATAAATTTAATGATGTAGTTTCTGTGTAACCAATCTAGATAGTTTAAAACATACTACTGGTCAAACTTAAAAATTTAAGATTCTAGGCGTCACATAAAAAAGAACGGATGTATTATCGTTATCGCTTCAAATTAAGGGAAGGTTGGGGTGGGGGGGTTTAAAAAAGAGCGAATAATTAAGAAACTGACTCGCGTAGAATGCGACGACGACGCCGGCGGTGTAGTCGGAGGGGAGCTTGATGGAGGCGCTGAAGAAGCCGTGCTGGTACATGGACGACGAGATGAACCCCGAACCTGCATATATATGACAGAGAGTTAAATCCACCCAGAGATCGGTCGAACTAATTAAGCTTCGCCGGCAACGCATTGCATGCTATTATTGAATTAAGCAGGCATGCACTGCAATGCATGCCAAGGACGTGTTTTGGTTAATTTACCGGTGGATCGGTCGAGGAGGAGGCTGACGGTGCGGCCGTCGGCGGAGCGGAGGATGTTGTCGAAGCCGATTGGTGCCTTCTGCTCAATGTTCCATGGAGTCGGTAGCCTTCTCGCTGCCATGCATGCTGCCTAAGAAATGGTCATTAATTGTGCACCTCCACACCGTATTTTCTAAAGCTTATAAATTATACCTCAAGGATAATGAAAAGGCAAACTTCACAGGTGTAGGAAAAGTTATGTTTGCTTTTTTTAGGGTATAAGCACGCACGTAATCCACGCATATCACACTCACGAAAAACACTCATACACAAGTGTGCATATCCTCTACACACGCTAAAGAACATATTCCTGTTGAACACGCACACATGTATGTACCTGAATGAGCACACGTTCGACCAGACAGGACAGCCACTCGACGGCAGGCTCAGCCAACCGAGCTACCCTCGGTTCTCATGATTGCTTATTTTTACCTATGATTCTACTTATATACACCGCAAGTCGTTTTAATTGCCACGTGTGCGTACAGTGTATGAGTAGGTAGGACATATATACTAGTGTTTACGGTTATAGTAAAGGGTCTGGACCAAACCTTTATCAAATAGATCAGAACTAAAACATTGTTTTCATCCCGGAGGTTTTACTACAGCTTAAGATGTGATCAAATTTTGACATTGCTTATTGGACGAACCAATCATGGCATGCCTCGTCGCTGCGAACCATGTGGCCACGTCGTGTCACGTGTTCCCTCTCGTACTCTACTCCTAGGGTCATCTCCTCTGGCTCTCCCCCACAACCACCGCTTCTCCTCACGAGTTGAGCAAGTTCATGTTACTTACCGCTAATGAATTATAATAGACGTGCAATGGCAACGGCTTAAAAAAAGGTTAATGCAAACAGCTAATTGAGTTAATGTATGGCTTCTGGCAAAAAAAAAAAGAGAGGAAAATTTGTGAAATACCACTCGAAGGAACGATGATTTTCGAAACGCCACTCTAAATATCGTGTTTCGTAGTGTAACACTCTAAAGACATGTTGATCTGCCGAATCACATTTCTCATCCTTTTTTACATTTTCCTTATTTTTCAATTTTTTATTCATGCGAGGTTACCTTTTTGCCCTCAGGTGGACCACACTATGGTCTGGTTGCGCCTTGCGCGGGTCGCAACAGGACCGAGTCGGATGCTTCTTGACCGGCTGTTAGTTTAATTGATAAAATAATATTAAAAAAAACACGGTCAAGCTGAAGTGATGCAAGAAAGCGGTCTCACTAATTGTATTATCCGAACGTGCTGCCACAAGTTAACAACTAATTCTTCCATATCGGCTTAACAAGGAAATCAGCTACTCCCTGCAGCATGCATTTGAAAACCAACATAACTGAATTATGGGCATGCCCTCAAAAAAGCATTACATTGTGAAGAAGCAAACATTATACAATTTCCGAACGTGCATGCCCTAAAAAAAAGCATTAGATAAGCAGTGGCATTAGGAAGTAAATAAGCATTAGTTCCAACTATCAATAAGTTCATTGCATCTAGTCTAGCCACTAAGCAACACAGAATAAACCATTGCAAATAGTTTGCAGAATAAAATGTTATATTTCATTCGGTAGAATCCGGATGCAAAGCTTGCATCGCATAGTTAGACTTTTGGTTTGAATCGACAGCCTCCAACCTATTGAATCGATTTCCCTGGTCCAAACTAGTCTGTTGAACCGGCTAAAAAGAAGAGAAGAAGATGAATTTTTTGTTTAGTTGGTTCATATACTAAAGTTGTTATGTTTTGCTAGAGTTTTTTTTTTTGTCAAACTTGTCTAAAGTTATGTTATTAAAATTAAAGCCATACTTCGACTAGCAAAATGAATTTTGCCTCTTTTTTTTGAGTTTTTTAGATGAACAGGACACCGCGGAGGATGTCCCAACTCTATTTTATTGAAGCTAGAGATCAGTTTTGGATCAAGCACACAATAGAACTTTACAGCACTTTTCAAACAAAACCAAACATCCACAAACATCTAACACTTAAACGCCAAACTTTCATTTAAAACAAAAACTCCCTGACTCCTTGGTGAGTGAAAACTCAACTCCTTCAAACCTCACATCAGTACCATCTCATCTTCTCTCCCACTCCGACTTTAAAAGTCTTTCGGTGAGGTTGAGTTTTCTTCCGAATGCCAACATCAACAAACTTGTCGACAATTTCTCCTCCCGACCATAGTAATGATCCATCTCCGTGACAATGAAACTGGAAAAGTGATCTCTCTTTCCTCAACTGAACAACATTTCTCGCCCTTGCTTCACATTGTGCCAAACTTGGCGATTCAGATCTTCAGAAAGAGTTTATCCACCTTGCCTTCATTCAAAAGGAGTTCACTTTTAGTCAACTTGTTCCAGAGCCCAAAGGAAGTGGTATTCGAAGTTTGTTCTCCAGGCTGCTGCAAAACCCATCCAACTTGGCCATCATAACCTCCCTGAACAGTGGTGTCCAATCTCTCAAATTCCTGCAAAGTCTTCTCCATATTGTTTTGACATTTGTCCAACACTGACAACGAAAAATCATATCATTTCTGTTAGTCCACAAGCTCCAAAGAGCAGCAGCACAAATAGTATTCAAAACCGCGTTTTTCTTATTACTAAGCCAAAAAAGAGCTACTGAATCAAAATTATAACCAATGTTCAAACCAAAGAATTCACCAATCATATCCCAAATATTTCTAGCTACTACACACTCAAAAAAAAAGTGATTAACAGATTCATTCTCATTACATAAGCTACAATAGACTCCTCTATCCATCCCCCTTTTCAACAAATTATCTTTAGTCATTAACTTGTTATAGGCAAGAAGCCAAAGAAAGAACTGAATTTTGGGGGGAATAATCAATTTCCACACTGCTGGAATGAAGACGGGAAAACCCCCTCTAAAATTAATAATAGCATAAAGAGAGTCCACTGAATATTCACCATTACTGTTATATTGCCAAACCAAAGAATCATCTTCATTGGAGAGTCTAACACTACTAGCCACTTCCACTAGCTCAAACCATCTAATCAACAAATCATCAGAAAAGGCCCGTCTAAAAGTACATTTGACATTAGTACCATCCCAAATTTCAGCAATCGTAAAGCCTTTTTCATTAACCAGCATATAAAGATCCCAAAACTGAATGGCTAAGCAAGAAGTGCCAAACCAAATATCCTCCCAAAATCTTATATTAGTTCCATTGCCAACACACCATCTATAACCAAACTTAGTAGCTTTCATAGCCCAAAGGACCCCTTTCCAAAAGATCGAAGCATGATTAGGATCACAAAGAAAAATATTAGGATTATCTGTATTATACTTGTATCTAATCAAATCTCTCCACATCTTACTCCCCCTAGCACAAAATCTTTTAATCCAAGAAGCAAGAAGACACAAATTTAAATCTCGAATGTTAGGAACCCCCAGACCACCAAAATCCTTTTTCATACACACTAGGTGCCAATTAGCCAGATGAAGTTTATTATGACCCTCATAATCATTCTAAAAACAATTGGCCATATGAGAATTTATAAGATCTAAAGCCCACTTGGGGAATTTGAAGAAAGACAAAAGATAAAGCGGAATACTAGCTAAACAAGATTTAATCAGCACTAAACGACCTCCATAAGAAAGGAGTTTACCCCTCCAGCCCGCAATTCTTTTAAGCATCTTATCAATAAGAGGTTGGAAATCCTCTCTCCTAATCTTGTCATAATGAAGAGGAATACCGAGATATTTAATGGGGAACGTGCCAACCTTTACAACATAGAATGTTAGCAAATCTGTTTGTCTCTAAACTATCACAGCCAATAGTGATCAACTCGCTTTTATGAAAATTTATCCTCATCCCAGACATTTGTTCAAAACAAAGAAGGAGCCATTTGAGATGTAAAACAAACTTCTCATTACTCTTAACAAACAACAGCGTATCGTTCGCATATTGCAAATGAGTAACTCCACCAACACAAAAATCCTCACACAAACCAATTATTAAACCTTTATTAGCAGCCTTATAAAGAATTCTAGAAAAAACATCCGCAACCAAATTGAAAAGAATCGGGGATAAAGGGTCGCCTTGCCTGAGACCTTTACCGGTATGAAAAAACTTACTCTCAACACTATTAATCTTAACTCCCACAGAGCCTTTAAACAAAACATAATAAATCCAAGATTGCCATTTAGCCCCAAATCCCCTTTTAGCTAAAATGTCTAGTAAAAAACTCCAATTAACCATATCATAAGCTTTTTCATAATCAAGTTTAAGAACCAAACCCTTATCTTTATCTCTATGAATTTTATGAATAACTTCATGAGCAGTAACCATACTCTCCAGGATGTATCTATTCTTAATAAAAGCTGTTTGATTTTGCATAATGATTCTATTGCAAACTGAACTGATTCTATTAGTCAACACTTTAGTAACAATTTTATAACTGCAATTCAACAAGCTAATAGGTCTAAATTGTTTAATATGTCTCGCATTATTCTCCTTAGGGATTAATGAAATCATAGCAAAATCGAGCCTCGACAGATCTAGATTACCCTCATACAGACTTCTGAACAAGGCCAACAAGTCATTTTTAACAACATTCTAGAATTTTTGATAGAACATAAAAGGAAGTCCATCCGGACCAGGGGCCCCATCAGAATAAGACTCAAAAATAGCTTTCTTGATTTCCTCCTCAAAAAAAGGAGCTTCCAACAACATATTCTCCTTATCAGAAATTTTGTCATCTACACTAAAAAAATTATCCCCAATGTTAACGTTGATTTTAGCTTCAAAGCCAAATAAAGATTTGTAATAGTCACAGGCAATGCTAAGCATATTATTAGTATCACTAGTTGGTCCATCTGGACCCTCAAGAACAGAAATAATCTTTTTCCTCCTCCTTTGATTAGCAACAGCATGAAAATATTTCGTGTTCCTATCACCCTCTTTAACCTCTCGTTCTCTAGCCTGTTGCCTAGCTTTAGTTTCTTCCATAGCCCAGATGTTTTTAATCTCTTGATTGATACTCAATAACCTATTCTTCTCTTCAGGAGTAAGAGTTCTAGATTCAGATAGGATATCAATATCATTAAACTCTTTCAGAAGAAGATTCTTTCTTTTTTTAATTTCAGATTCAACATTATAACTCCAACCTTTAGTAACCCTCCTAAGGTTCCTCACCTTGCGTTGCCAATTATCAATAGCACTACTCCCTTTTGTAGATATATTCCAAGCCTTATGAACAATCTGATTAAAATCATCATGGAGCAGCCACCACTTCTCAAATTTATAACTAGGTTTTACATAGCAAGTGCCAACTCCAGAATCCCACAGAATTGGAGTATGATCACTCCCAATTTTAGCCAAAGAAGACACAACAGCTAAAGGAAATTTCCCCTCAAAAGAAGTACTGCAAAAAACTCTGTCAATAACCGACATAATAAGGTTATCTTGATTATTAGCCCACGTAAAATGTCTCCCAGTTAAATGTAATTCCATAATGTCCCACAAATCTATCCATTCATTAAATTTATCACACCACTTGTGATCTATTCTACCATTATTTTTATCGGTTTGATATCTCACCTGGTTAAAATCCCCTCCAATCAGAATTGGAGTGTGCTCATCTTCTACAAAGATTTCATGAAGTTCTGATAAAAAAGCTTGTTTACCCTCATCATATGGAGAACCATACACAGTAACCAACCTCCAAACAAAATCATCTGTTTTTTGCTTAACCAAACATTGAACCAAAGAATTTTTGACCTTAACATGCATAGTTTCTAAAACATCAGAGTTTAAACCAACCAAGATACCACCTGCAGTGGATTTGGCAGGCAACCAATGCCACTCAAAATTTTTTGACCCACTAATAACATTAAGAAAAGAAACACTAAACTGTTCTCTCTTTGTTTCTTGAAAGCCAACAAAGTCTACATTATGGTTACAGATCAAATCTTTTAGGCATTGCGATTTTCCAGGCTGACCTAGCCCTCTAACATTCCAAAATAAACCTCTCATTTTCTTCTACCTTTCTTGGGGTGCTTGCCCCGTTTATATTTACCAACCGAAATCCACCCTTCTAAATCAGTAAAATCTCCATCATCCTCCATCAGAGAAGCTGTCTCTATCTCTTGACAAGAGCCAAGAGTTTTGCCTTCCATACGATTTCCTTTAACAATGTTATTACTTTCAACCGAAATGTCTCCCACAGAGACATTCTGATCACAGCTAATCAACCTCATAGCATCAATTTCTTTGCAAACAGTAATATTTTCATGTTTCTCAATATCTGAGCCACCCATCACAATATCTACATTATCAGCCAGAGAATCTAAAGCAGGAATAGAAAAAGAATCGAAAGGACTTTTAGATGTAATACCTTTAGGTTTAGAACATCCCTCCAGATTCTTTTGTTTCAGCAACTCTTGTGCCTTCTGCAAGATAGTTTTACCTTGATCTTCTACTCTTTTGCTTCTTCTTTGACTTGGAATTGGCCCCCATTGCCTCTGCCTTTTGTGAACTGATCTAGATAGTAAAAAAGAATCTTGTTACAGATATGATTACAAACTAAATAAATAACTAACTCGATTAAACTTGTCTAACTTAACGTGTGACAAAGTTAGACTATGAAACAAAAAAAAATCCCAAAATGTTCTCTTGGCAACCAACCAGTCGACCACCCAGCCGAAGTCTAAAACCGCTAGCTGTTACTGCGGCGACTCGGCGGCTAGAACGGAACAGTCGAACTACTAATAAACCCCACTTAAGCCAAATTAAACCCTAGCCATCAACCGCCGACCTTTTCCTCTTCGATCTCCCCATGCCGCTCTCCTACTCCTCCGCCGCCGCCGCCGCGGCTGCGTCTCCTCTCGCCGCGCGCAGCCGGGTCCTCCTCCGCCGCCCGCGCTCGGCATCCGTCGTCGTGGTGAGCTCCTGTTTCCCACCCTACCCCTTTCGCCACTCGCCCTTCCTCTGTTCCCATTTGTCGCTCGGGTTATGGATGTAGTTCTGATTTGTAATGGTAATAGTGTCACCAGTAACTCAGAAACTGTACTTGATTACAAATTTCCACTTTTGTAAAACTTTTAGGGAAGTTTCGTGAGCTTGCAAAACGCAAATGCCTTTCTTTGGTGGGTTATGTTGGCAGATTTCGGGAAGTCGTGTTTTAATTTCACAAAAATTGGATTTGTTAAGGCGTTTTGTGTTCATTGTTTGGAACTGTGCATGCTTTGATTTGTGTTAAATCTGTTTACCTCAAACAGAAGCAGCTTGATTTTTTTACTGTAACGTGATAAAAACAAGTTGCCTTTTGGTGGTAATCGTGTTCAATCAGTAGAGTACAACAAATGTACTTAAGCAAAGATGATCTTTTGTACATGCAGAAATGTAAAAGAACTGATCCTCTGAGCCTGAGGACAGTCAATGGAGGAGCGTCACCATACATTCCGGTGTCTGACAGACCCCTATTGACTCCTGTAACAGTGCCAATTATCCCGGATGTAAACATTAGGAACGACACAAGATTGCGTATCTTCTCAGGCACAGCCAATCCTTCTCTTTCCCAGGTCAGTTGGATCTTCCTTCCGGAAATTCTCTTTTCACACTTCCACACACTCTTGTTTTCAATTTGACAGACAACCAATCAGGCTATGCGTTTTACTGCTTAACTTTTAAGCATTCTATGTGTTTTAATGCATAACTTTTAATCATTCTATGCGTTTTACTGCTTAAATTTTAATCATTCCATTCATACATAACTTCTGACAAACGGGTTATTGGTAGATAAGCAAACAGAAACTAACTACAGCTAAGCTTAAAGAGACATGAACTACGGAAACCGGAAAGCTACTCCTGAAACGAAATATAACAAGTAGTTATTCAGGTGACTTGTTATAAATAGGTCCATTTCAAAACTGAATGGAGTATCTCTCAATGCCACTCTTAAGTTGCAATTTTTTTCTTGGTGTCTTATCAACAGGAAATAGCAAGCTACTTGGGTCTAGAACTTGGGAAGATTAACATAAAAAGGTTTGCTGATGGCGAAATATATGTTCAGTTACAAGAGAGTGTAAGGGGCTGCGATGTTTTCCTTGTGCAACCAACGTGTCCTCCAGCAAATGAGAATCTTATGGAACTTCTGATCATGATTGATGCCTGTAGGAGAGCATCTGCTAAGAATATTACTGCAGTTGTTCCTTATTTCGGTTATGCCAGGGCTGACAGGAAGGTAATGTTGCTTTATTATAGTTTTTCAAATTATGCCAATGGTTTTGAGGTTTTTTTTTTGAATGGCAAAGCATAGCGCCTACAATGTATCCCTTGTCACGTGCTTGTACCAATTTGCTTTTATCAGTGTTGTGCATAAGCAAACTTTCTGATGTAAAATTTAGGCTGCTTCCATATGTGGAGGCCTTTCAATATTCACAAATGAGGGGAATTGAAGTCAATACTCAATAGCATTACATGTGGTCCTATCCTGAGGAACTTGTTGTTCTGAAAGGAGAATGTATTATTGAATTTCTTGCTTACAAATGACTTCTGACACAACATTTTAGCTAGTCATTGTCAAAACTAAGATAAACATTTTTCTGCTTTCTCAGTCTCAAGGTCGTGAATCTATAGCTGCAAAACTTGTAGCCAATATGATTACAGAAGCTGGTGCGAACCGTGTCCTTGTTTGTGACCTTCATTCCAGTCAAGCCATGGGATACTTCGACATCCCAGTAGATCATGTTTATGGTCAGGTATGTACTGATGCATGTTGATCCAATTGATCAATGACTTCAAAACTTGCAAGTGATATTCATTGCTTTTATTGTTTTCTGTTTTTTTGCTTCTTTGATCTGTCAAGCCTGTGATTCTTGATTACCTCGCTAGCAAGACAATTTGTTCAAATGACTTGGTGGTGGTGTCTCCCGATGTTGGAGGTGTTGCTAGGGCACGAGCTTTTGCGAAAAAGCTATCAGATGCACCTCTAGCAATTGTAGATAAAAGAAGGCATGGACACAATGTTGCTGAGGCAAGTAATATATTCTTTGCTTTCTGAGAATAGCAGGATGAACAAATGCAAATTGTAGAAGATCTTAACTCATTCTGAACTTTTCTCCATAGTACATGTAATTTGAACAGTTGACTAGGATGTACAGAGGCAGATTTGTACTGGGGCTTTTCTCTTGTTGGTTAGACATTACTGTGATTACATTGTGCGCTATTTAATCTGCATAAAATGCATAATGCATTTGGAGATATATTATCTTAACATATGGTGCTTGCTGGTTTAATTGTCCATGATTTTATCTCAGTTCTGTCAGATCAAGCAAGTATACCTTATCATGTGCATATATTACAGGTAATGAATCTTATTGGAGATGTTAGAGGAAAAGTTGCTGTTATGATGGATGATATGATTGATACAGCAGGTAAGTTTTCCCTTATAGTAAACATAATTCTTGGATCGGCCATTTGATTCTTAGACGCCATTGAGCCATGACTTTATCCCTTCTCAACTATCCAGCAGGGTGGATTCTAGCCTGCATGTGGGTGGGTGGTTATTAGCCAAGGATTTGTTATGCCATACCTATTAAAAGCAGAAAGCGAGTATTATACAACTACTAAATCTAATGCTTTCTGATAGGATCAGAATATGACTTCCACTATAGTTTAAACTTCGAATTTCGTAACCCGCTGAAATGTTCCACATTCATGCATGACAACTGAGAAGGGAAATTGTAATGTCATGTTGCATACCGCTATTTAGCCTTTGCCTTCCGTTGAGATACTTTGCTTCCAAATATCAATACCCTAACGAAACCTATTACAATTAAACTAGGAACTATTGCCAAAGGAGCTGAGCTTCTGCATCAAGAAGGAGCAAGAGAAGTCTATGCGTGCTGTACACATGCTGTCTTTAGGTATGCTAATTTATGCCCACTTCATAGCTTTTAGTTGTTATAATATTAGGCTAGCTGAACTTGATTTGCCATTGAGAAGCCCCATTGCAACTATATACACACTAATTCCGTGCATTGAGAGTTCCATGAACTTAAGCTAATACTAACTTGCTAAGCATTCAAAAGTTGTCATTCTCTGTCATATCTAAACTCTGCATGGATGATCAATGGCTTTATGATCTAATTAAGTGTCTACACCAACTCAGTTAACAACAACAACAACAACCAAGCCTTTTGTCACAAACAGGTTGGGGTAGGCCCAACTCAGTTAACAACAGAAAAGCAAATTTCAGTGGTGACAGACGGATACATTATGATCGCTGTCATGCATAATCTGGTTTCAATAGTGCGACTACTAGTCTTATTTGGATGTATTCTAGATGTCATGGAAAAGCGAATTCAAATTTACCATCTATAAGGGTGCAAAAGATCCTAATATCAGTTGTAAATCTTCAATAGAGATTGTCATTGCTATGTTGGAAATTTCTGCTGAATGGGGAAGGTTGAAATGTAGTTAATTTAGATAGCTTTTAAACTAAGTTTGAGTCATATCTTGTTCTTCTGTGGCAATACGCTATGCTGCTATAGCTGCCTGAATTATATTTGTACATTGCCTTTTCAGCCCACCTGCCATTGAAAGGCTATCAAGTGGTTTGTTTCAAGAAGTAATCATCACAAACACAATCCCTCTGAAGGAGGAGAAGAGTTTTCCACAGCTGACCATTCTTTCAGTTGCCAACCTTTTAGGCGAGACAATCTGGCGTGTTCATGATGATTGCTCAGTAAGTACTAAGTAGCAACAGCCTGTCAGATATCAAGCAAATTCTCTGCTCTTTTATATACCAGATTGGGTGCTTCGAATTGGTTACACGACTCTTTTCTCGATGCTCATGATACTGTTGCTAAGCAGACACTTTTTTTTGGGTCCAATTCTGCGATATATTTCATGAACTGGTGTATGCTAAATTGCTAAATCAATGTAGGTTGGCTGTGAGCCATACTCCAGCTTGGATATTGACTGATGCTCAAATTATATTACGCTTGCTGCATTTCCGTGCGGGCTCGCTGATCCATGCCTAGGTGAGAAAGATACTGTGCAGTGTCCATCCACCTACCGTAATCTCGACAACAGCCAACAGTTGTTCTACAAGTTATACGCCTTGCACATTGAACTCCATTCATGCGATCTACATTTGCTATTAGTGATATTAATTGGCAGTTACTTTTTCTGATGCAGGAATAGTTGTGGTACCTTTCCGGATCTTCTCCACTTTTGTCTTTGGTGGAATAAGCTCTATGTGTGATATGAGGTTCTATTTGGGTCAGAACTTTAAACATGTATTTGAATGATACTCCCTCTGGTCACAAATACATCTCGTTTTGGATATGACATGATCTCCAAAACACAATTTTGACCATTAATTTCTATTCAATGTATTAATAAAACCCAATAAAATTATAATATTATGAAAGTACTTTTTGAGACAAATTATGATTTTCATTTATTTAATTTAAGAGCAGTGCTTCAATGCTTTCCCTCCTAATACAAGTTGCACAAATCTTGAAGCAAGCGAAAGGGTAAGTAATCTCCATCTACCCTTCATTCATGCTTTAATATTTGTGCAACTGTAAAAAAGAAAAGCATTGAAGCACCTCTCTTAATTTAAATATTTAGAAAGATATTGATACTCAAAGTTTCAAAAGTTTGCCTCACCTGTGTCTAAAATGACATTATTTACGACTGGAGGGAGTAGTACATAAAATGAAAGTTTGGATGGTATAATTTGCACCTATCCTCAATGAATGTGCATACAGCCCTACATGATGCCCGCCATTTCTTTTCCATTTTAGATGTCTAGTGGTTCATTTGAGATGTGCTCTGTATTCGATTTTGTGTACTAGCATTCTAGTAATGTCCTGATGTCACTTGTAAGAACATCAATTGGCTATCTATATTGCATATCAATCCTTGCCAAAATCGTATATGCTTTTTTCATGACATTCTACCTGTCACCATGGTTCCAAATTTCGTTTTCGGTTGACATCTCGTCATCCTCCGAAATTTTGAAATCTCGTTATTTTGGACGAAATCCAAAAAGCAAAATTCAAATCCGTTTTTTTATTGAGATTTCTGAGATCTCGGTGATTTTTAACCGAACGGAAATTGGTCCAAAATGCACTGAAAAAATGTTTTTTTTTTGTATGGTTCTCATGCATCACTAATGTTCCTATAAAAATTTGAGAAGATAATCAAGTTTGAGGAATTTTAAAAAATTCTGACAGTGCACTGTAAAATAGTCTCAAGCAGCTTGAAAAAAAATGGGAAAAATCATGAAAGAATTTATGTATATTCCCTGTCTGTTTGAATGCCCACCATAAAGGTATCTCCTACGACCAATAAAGAAATTTTCCCCTTGAGTAAATACCAAAAAGCTCTCTATGAACACAGACATTGTATGTTGTTATAGTGAGATGCTAGTGTTTGGTACGGTCAAAAAAACGTCACGATGTTTTCGAATAGTATTTCCGAAATATGACCGTCATTTTTTCACCCAACAATTTATATGCAACTGTTTAAATAAGTTGCGTTACTCCCAATAGGATCTGTTCAACATTGGTGCGCATGCTTCTGAACGTTAGGTGGAAATTTTTCTTGCATTTCTGTGGGAAATAGATTAATGTTTCCTGTAAAATTCATGTGTTCCAGACGGGTTAGCTCTACATTAGTTGAAAATAAATATATATTAGCAATGGAGAACATGGGTAATTAAGCAAATGCTGCAAACGCGTACTGAATCAAGAAATCTACCTACGGTGGTGGAAGTTCAATTCTTGGCACGGTGTGACAGCAGATTAATTTTGGGATCGAATTCTTTAGCACGTAATTGAACAAAAGAACCGATCTATATATGAGCCGTATGCAATAATTTAGAAAGGAAATTTAATTTCGTGGGTCAACTCATTGCCACGCCGTAGCATACTTGGCTATCTCCGATCGAATATATCACGAATTTTCTGTTTAATTATGTATCAGATGATCGGTGGGTTTAAAAGTAAATTATTTCTTGAAATATTTTTGAGTAACCATCCTAGAGCAAAATGCACAATTAATGCTATATATGGTAACAGATGACACTGCATGATCAATCCAAAGCTTGTCTACGTACATGTGACAAATGCACACTTAATTATCAAATTTGCATTCAAATTTGAGTGGCGTGTAACATGCATGTACTATACCTCGGTTTAAAATAGATGACAGTGCGTGTGCCTGATCTATCCAACGCCATACCATAATCTCCAATTAATGTCCAAATTAATATACGTAACACATGCTTATCAAGTATCATTTCACCACATGATTAATTAACACGTACGTACCACATGTCCAAAATAGATAAATGACAAGGCATGCATGCCTCATCTATCCAAAGGCCAGTACATTAGTTACAAGGAATTTAGATTGCATGCATATTCAAAGCACGCTAATCATAAAAGATTCCCCAATATATAATTGCATGCTTAATCGAGTCAATCAAGACTCGCTACAAATTAAATACTACCGATCAAAATCTGCAAAACGCAACACGTACACGCCCCTTCATGTACGCTTCTCTCGTAAAACATTGTTGCTGCCATGGAAGGAGTATATGAATGCATCCATCCAAATAGAAGAATAGTAGTGTTCTCGGAAATAGAGTAAGATTTAATTAACCAACTGAAGTAAATAGTTTTCTTTATCTGAACGAATATGCATCCATACGTACATGAAGTAAAAACAGTGTTCTCGGAAACAAAGTACATGATACACGTCTATACGTACAAGGAAAACGGAATCCAGGATATATTGATTAACAGCACGCGAGCATTTGGAATTAATCAAAGAAAAATAAACCACGGCGCGGGGCTTAATTTCACTTATCACAGAAATTACAAATCGAAGGCACGAACAGAAACAATTGATCAGCAACAATTAAACGAACGAACGAACAATTCTTGCATGCATGGAAGCTGCTAAATTAATAGGAGATAAGACGCCATGGCCATCGATAGGGTGATCACGCGTGCACGGTAGCCGGCCGGCGATGGGTGGACGGACGCATGCGTGGGGGCGGCGCTCATGCCGTGGGCGCTCCGGCCATGCCGACACCCTGCTGGACGGCGGCGCCGAGCCCCGCTGCGGCCTTGTCGACGATGCCACAGGCCTCGTTGCACATGGTGGTGCAGGCGGAGTCCTCCTTGCCGTTGGCGCAGCGCTGGTAGCAGTCATCGTAGCAGCCGTAGGCGCTCGCTGCCGGCACCGACGCGGCCGCCACCACGAGGGCGACGAGGAACAGCGCGACAACGGCGATCCTGCTCTGCGCCATTGCTAGCTTGCCTCTTGAGTGGTTTGCGATGGAGGATCGGGTGCGACTGGTGTACGTGCTTGACAAAGATGAGCAGAGCTGCTTGGCGTTTGCAGCTTGTCGAGGTGTTTATATAGGAGAAGGCACGAGAGACGATGTGAGGCCATGAGAGCTTCGCGGGCTACGTGCGGTGCCATTGCATGCGTACGTGCTTCCACTTCTTCTGTATTGACGAAGCACTTTCTAAATTTAGTAGACTTTTGTGTGAGAGAGAGAGAGATGGGGGGATGATATGACATATTGGTGGAAAGGATTCCCCCTGCCATTACCGTGGAGGCTGTACTTAAGCATTCTCTAATCCTCGGTGCCGTCCGATCGAGCCAAGATTTAGATCGTCCAACTGTATGTTGTTATAGTGAGATGTTAGTGTTTCGTACAGTAAAAAAAACGTCACGATGTTTTAGAACAGTATTTACGAAATATGACCGTCAATTTTTGACCCAACAATTTATATGCAACTGCCTAAATAAGTTGCATTACTCCTAATAGGATCCGTTCAACATTGGTGCGCATGCTTCCAAACATTAGGTGGAAATTTTTCTCGCATTTCTGTGGGAAATAGATTAATGTTTCCTGTCAAATTCATGTGTTCCAGACGGGCTAGCTCTACATTAGTTGAAAATAAATATATATTAGCAATGGAGAACATGGGTAATTAAGTAAATGCTGCAAACGTGTACTGAATCAAGAAATCTACCTACGGTGGTGGAAGTTCAATTCTTGGCACGGTGTGACAGCAGATTAATTTTGGGATCGAATTCTTTAGCACGTAGTTGAACAAAAGAACCGATCTATATATGAGCCGTATGCAATAATTTAGAAAGGAAATTTAATTTCGTGGGTCAACTCATTGCCACGCCGTAGCATACTTGGCTATCTCCGATCGAATATATCACGAATTTTCTGTTTAATTATGTATCAGATGACCGGTGGGTTTAAAAGTAAAGTATTTCTAGAAATATTTTTGAGTGATCATCCTAGAGCAAAATGCACAATTAATGCTATATATGGTAACAGATGACACGTGCATGATCAATCCAAAGCTTGTCTACGTACATGTGACACATGCACACTTAATTATCAAATTTGCATTCAAATTTGAGTGGCGTGTGTAACATGCATGTACTATACCTCGGTCTAAAATAGATGACAGTGCGTGTGCCTGATCTATCCAACGCCATAAAATAATCTCCAATTAATGTCCAAATTAATATACGTAACAGATGCTTATCAAGTATCATTTCACCACTTGATTAATTAACACGTACGTACCACCTGTCCAAAATAGATAAATGACAAGGCATGCATGCCTCATCTATCCAAGGTCAGTACATTAGTTACAAGAAATTTAGATTGCATGCATTTTCAAAGCACGCTAATCATAAAAGATTCCCCAATATATAATTGCATGCACAAATTAAATACTACCGATCAAAATCTGCAAAACGCAACACGTACACGCCCTTCACGTACGCTTCTCTCGTAAAACATTGTTGCTGCCATAGAAGGAGTAGCGAGCACTCATGCATAGTCCCAGTAAGCTCCTCGTCACCGACCTCGTTGCTGTAGGTTCTTTCCTCATGATCACACACACACGCACGCTATACTATTGCTAATTCGGCAAGACTCAAATACAGGAGACAAGGAAACACTGAATAATTTTTGGGGCAATTTTCTCCTCTTTCTTCTCTGTTAATTTGTAGAGAATAATTACAGAATTACATAGCAACTACTAGCTACTTATGGAATGCATAAAAATTGGAATCATGCCATCCCTTGATTTAAACATTCTAAACATGCACCTAATTTTGCCGTTGCACCTAATCCTGTTGTCCTCGCCAAAAACAAGAAACACCGGGGCCATGCCAAGATTAAGTCCAACAGTTGCTTGCAAGAACACCACCTCCATTATGGCCAACTACGTCCTCCCGCCCTCAGACCGCCCGGACCTCGCCGGCGTCGACCTTTCCGGCGGCTCAGTGCCACTTATCGACATTCAGGGGCTCTTCGACGACAGCCGTTCTGATGTCGTCAGAGACATCGGCCTCGCGTGCCAGCACGGTGGCTTCTTTCTGCAGGTAATTAACCTTGACCCCTCCAATTCAATTTGATCACTCGCCAATCCTGATTTCCCTTGATTGCGCGCGTGCATTACCAATTGCGAGCTTGCGTACATGATGCAGGTCAAGAACCACGGCATCCCGGAAGTGGTGATCGACGGCATGCTGCGTGTGTCGAGGGAGTATTTCCGGCTGCCGTAGGCGGAGAGAATGTGGTGCTACTCCGACGAGGACGACGATGATATTCACGAGTTTCAACGTCCACATCGAGCGCGTCAGAAGCTGGCGCGACTACCTCCGCCTCCACTACCACCCGCTCGACCATTTCGTCCACAAGTGGCCCTATAATCCCCAGGACTTCAGGTAACCACTGGTGCAGAGCTTCATCTTCATGCACCTCTCTACAAACATTCGTACCTATATATAATGACAGCAATTTAGGTTTTGATATGCTACAGCGTTATAATTATTTGATAAAAAAATTAATAAGATCATATGTGCTGAATTTTTTAAGCTCCAAATTAATTTTTTTTCTGAACATTGGATTTTTATTTTTGCTGCGAATTACTCGTAAATTTTGCAGGCAAGTGGTTGGTGAGTACACCAAGAAGGTGAAGGCGCTAGTTCTTGAGGTGCTGGAGGCCGTGTCGGAGAGCCTCTGCCTTGGCAGGGAGCACATCGGTGAGGCGCTGGGCCCGCACGCGTACCACATGGCCATCAAATACTACCCGTCGTGCCGGCCCGCAGCCGGAGCTCGCGTACGGCCTGCCGGCGCACAAGGACCCCAACGACGTCACCGTCCTCCTCCAGGACGGCGGCGTCTCGGGCCTCCACGTGCTCCGCAGCGACGGCCGGTGGTCTGCCGTCGCCTCGTCCCGGTACAGCCCGGTGGTCAACATCGGCGACCAGGTCGATGTGATCAGCAACGGCAGGTACAGGAGCGCGCTTCACATCGCGCCGTGGTGAACGCCGACGCCGAGAGGATCTCTGTGGCCAGCTTCTACTGCCCGTCGCCGGATGCCACCGTCGCCCCCGCGGGCCCCCTCGTCACCGACGATCACCCGCCGCTGTGCCGGAGCTACAAGTACGCCAAGTACTATGATAAGTTCTGGGCTCTAGGGCTCAACTCGGCGAGTTGCGCCGCTCGCTTCAAAGCCTGAAGCAGGCTGATGAAACCTTGTTTCTTCAATAATAATTGGGTTCAGAAAAAACAGATCACTATAACAGATATAAATAAGATGGTCGTGTGAAAATCCATGTAAATACTTATCAAAATAGAATTTTGACAAAACATAAATAAATTATTGCTACATGCAGTTGCAGATATAAGCATAAGCTTATGTGATATGGTTACAGCATTTGTATTGGTCGCATCGGTGTCCTGTGGTTTCTGCGATGTAAATCGCTTTATCTAAGTTTAAGAATTCAAACATGTGACTTGATGGCATGATGAGAATCTCCACAAGTTATTAGGCCGAGCAGTGCTTCAATACTTTCCCTCTCAATACAGGTTGCACAAATCTTGAAGCAAACCGAAAGGGTAAGTAATCACTATCTACTATTTATTCATGCTTTAATATTCGTGCACATGTCAAAAGGAAAAGAATAGAAGCACCTCTCTATTGGGACCTGTTTGGAACAAAAGAATTTCACCGAAATTTTGCATGAATTTAACAGGAAACAGTTTAATTCCCACAGGAATCAGAAAAATTCCTGCATTTCAAACAAGGCTTTTTAACAAATTTGCCACAGATACAACTTTCTGAAGTCTTATTCAAAATTTTGTCTGTCCTGAAATTACAATAGAAGGTTTTATTGATTTATAGCAGAACATCAAATCAAAAGAAGCCATGCATATTTCTAAATAATCAAAACAGGCATTTTACAACCCAGGGAAGCATCTTACATAAGTCTTACAATGTTGGTGCTATCATAAAAACAAGCATTGTGCTGCTATCAATTGATCTGTCAAACTGGTCATTGTGGCGATGCTATCTAGCTGCAGATGTACCACAAGCTAAAACCCCCACGAGTGAAGGGCTGAATCAGGAGAGCTTCATGTTCTTCAACATGCTGGTGATAAGTGGCTCCTTCGACGGTGCTAGTTGCTTGTAATCCGTCAATAGTGCCTCTGCAGCCAAACTCTGCAGCTCTGAGCTCTCTTCGTCTTTATTCCTCCCTTTGGTAAGTTGACTTATTGCCGCGCTACACTGTGGATATTGAAGATATGCATCAGAACTAGCATTTGGTTAACAGAAAGAAGCAACTGCATTTCTTGAAGTTGTGGAGTAGCAGTGTTATCTTACCAAACACACACCAAAGAGGGCTCTTGTGTTCTTGCCTCCAGTCAACTGGATTGTTGATGAATAGTACTTTTTAGCTGTCTGAAGGTTTTCCAAACCACCCATAGTGTACAGAACCTAAAAGAAAATGTGTACTCAGAAAGGATTATACAAGCATTCATCAAAACTACACACAAGCTGCATGAAATCAGTTGAGCTTTGAGCGGAATCTGGGCATGTTCTTGGCTTGAATTAGCCATTTGTATGAATGAGAAATGCTGGGGCGATTTTGCATTCCATCATAAAGACATAAACAAACAGCAATAATAGTGCCAAATAAGGCTATAGACACGTCAAATTCCTTTCCCCATCAAATAAATAAACTATAGTTAACATATAAATAGGAAATTAGTGGTACATTCCTTTGCCTCCCTCTCCCACCTACCACACAAAAATAATAAGAAAAAAAAATCATGCACTTGCCCCTCCCATCCTAAAAACACACACTAACAAACAGAAAGACCCTCCCCTAAGCAAAAACTCCAACAGACTCCACGAGATAAAGTTCCCAAAAAATCCAGTCCTAATCTATATATGCACCTATGGCTCTCAACATACAAAACAGGTAAAAGAAACAGAAAAAAAAATCCCAAAACAAACTCCTTTTGTCCTTTGTAAGATAAAACTGCCAACAAAGACCCACCCTTATAGTATATCACTAAAATAGTTTTTTATGGTAGATCCCAACAAGGCGCTTCTGAGTAGTGATCAGTAAACAACAGAATATAGGCAGTTGACGGAATCATTGAATCATGTTAATTCACTGCCAATAAAGTTAACTCATACAGTTGCAACGCCATATTGCCAAAATATTTCCTCATCTATGCCCTAGAGTTGTTACAAAGATGTAATTTATAAATCCATTTGATCACATTTCTCATACGGACCATTTCACACAGCTTCAGGAAACTTAATATACTACTATATTTAACTTTTCCCCATTAGATCACTCCGTGCACAAAAGTTTAAATTATCTAGAATCAAGTAACCATTTTTCATTAGCATAAACAGTGACTTTGGTGTGCTTAGTTTTAATTGGCTTATCGATGTTTATTGTCATCTTATGATGATATTTAACCATTAGTTCATTGGAAGAAAGGAATCATGAGTGGAACACTTCACCGAATAATGAAAAAATTATGTAATTGTTACAGAATAATGAGAAATTTCATAAATTGTTAAAGTATCTTTTCATTTTGGGTAGGAGAGGCTGTCTTTGGGATGGTTCACTTACCTCAGCATAGGCTAGATGATAAAGTGGAATGGTCGGTTGAGCCAATATTAGCTCCTCGTAACAAAAGGCAGCTTGTTTATACCTAATAAAAAAAGAAATCATAAAATTTAGTATTATAACATAATCACATCCTATCAAATTATGTTGAATCAATCAAAGATCGAATATCTCACATTTGTAAGGAAACATAGATTTCTGCAAGTTCTCTCCAGGCATCATGATCCGCCATAAATCTAACACACGGAAATAGTTATTATGGCTGTGTTTGGCACAGCTCCAGCTCCACCAGATTCGTAGATCTGGAACTGTGGGTATATTAAGAGTGTTTAGGTGAGTTATCTTGTTTACATTTTAGACTAAAAATGTAAACTTAATTCACTTTATTTTAGCCTACAAGCTTCAGATCTGAGGTGGAGCTGGAATCTAGAGCTCTACCAAACAGGGCCTATGTTACAACAAAAGGACAATAGAGGGTAACAATATCCATTTCATAAAATGAACCGGACGCAGATACTTACAATTCCAAATATTTGTTGAGATAACCGATGGCTAATGACATGTCACCTTGTGCTTTTGCAATAGCAATTTTTCTCTTGTGGACAATCTGCCATACACAAAAGGAAGACATTCGATATAGTGTAAAATGAAATATATTAAGGTTTGCAAAACTATCATCCTTAGCATCTGAATGGTTCTATGGTTCTAGAGACCAAGGAAATCAGATTCCTCTTGCGCACTAAGCTCACAACACGAAAACCAGAATCATCGTCACTAACCAAGTTTTTTCTAATTACCAAAAAGTAAGGAGGAACCATACAGGCATACACCCTCCGGTCTCCACTTCCAGAAGAAGCCAGAACCACATATTATCATACCTGATCAAATGGATTGTTTTCCAGGATAAGTGCGTAGGCTCTTTCAGCTTCAGCCCATTCACCCTTTGCTTCAAACAGCAGTGCTTCCAGCCGGCCTGCATTTTAGAGCAAGCTCTGTTCAGCATATACAGAAAAATGGCCATAAGAACCAACATCATATGACTTAACAGGTATCGATCTTTTGTGCACTTAAATAGAGAATAAGGGGTTTTGATGTTAGGTGTATGCAGCTTTTTGTGTAAACTAGGATTTAGGTAATAGGTCCTTAGTTAATAAACATGTCACATGTGCCACTTTCAATCTCCTGCTACACCTTGCCCTCCTACTTTAGACCAAATAATGCCCATGGTCGTAGCATGGCTAAGCTCCAACTTACCAAAACACCACTTTGTCATGATATACTAAACTAGAGTGCAGGTATATTTGTTCAAACAAACCAAAATCTACACACCTACAAGATTTATTTGGCATTATATTGTTGAGTAATTAAGCATTTTCCATAACATTATAATGTAATACTCCTGGCCATTTGCCTTGTAGTTCTCACTTATCAGGCTGTTGATGGCATGAACTATCACTAACCCAAATCGTGACCATTCATAAATTGAAGGTATAAACTAGATAACATATTTCAAATTTTCATGTAAGAGTTTAGTCATCTTTGAACAAACTCCTTTTCCATTTGAAGAAAATTAAACCCCTTTGAAAAGATTTAGTTTGTCTCCACCTAATATTTCATGTCTGTCTCCAATCTATGGCATGTACATTCAGAAACAAGGTTTAAGGTATAGTTTTGTTGTTAAATTACGGCATTATGCTAGTCTCACTAATGCTGCATAGTGCCTGTTTATGATCCAAAACAACTTACCAACACGTGCGCTACCAGGAAACTGCTTGGAGAGGACTCCAATACAATCCTGCAAATCCATAAAAAGAAGTCACTTGATCAATATACTATGATAGCTATACCCCAAAATGTCTGAATTTTTCTGTGGACCAAATAAAATTGCGCTCAATCAGAGAGCAGGAACTGATCTACAGAACATCACAAAAGGCTGTCCTTATGTGACATTAAAATCTCACCTTTGCGACATCAAGACGCTGGCAATCCATGGCCGCCACTGCCACCTGCTCGTAAAGCGTCCACTCTGCATCGAAAGAAATCAATCTCACGTTTACTACTGAAACCAAGAGCACAGAGAGCAATCGGGAGCTGAAAAGTTGGACACAAAAGCCTAATTCAACAGATCCCACAGAGCTGCACCGCAATCTAACGCGAGAGTTGAAGTCCAGAGCAGCTGGCCATCCAAATCCACGGATAGATCGGAGCGGCGAGAGAGATCTAACCGGGGATCTACCTATCAGCCTATCCAACGAGCGGAATTGCGCGAATCAGTGGGGAAGGGGGAAGGGTGAAAGGGCAGTGAGCGCGTTACGTTCTGATGCGAGGCGGGAGCGGGCGTAGGAGTCGTTCAGGAGGGAGAGGCCGAGGCGGAGGACGGGGGCGGGGCGGCGCGCGCGGAGCTTGCGGGCGAGGCAGAGGTACTCCCACGCGCCGCCGCCACCGTGCTCCGCCTGCTCCTCCAGCCGCATCAGCCGCGCCTCCTCCGCCGCCGCCGTCGCAGCCACTGCCGTTGCTGCCGCCATGGGTGCGGGGGAGTGAAGAGAGATTGACTCGGCCGGCGGCAGGTGCAGAGAGACCAGGAAGGGAGGGGAGCCCTTTAACTAGATCGGACCGGACGGGCTTTTGTTTGTTCCGATTTTGTGCTACTTCACTTCAGGGTTGGTTCGTTAAAAAATTCAGTTGTTTCCCTTCCAGAGCTTGTGTGCATCCAAAATTTTAAATCTAAATACGACCAGAGGGGGGGAAAGAGACAAACCCGGCTGAAAATAAAATTCGAAAACAAAAGAAAAGGATAAAGCTATTATTCACAGGAATTTGTCTTTTTTTTACTTATATATTATGCATTTTTCAGTTTAATTTTTTGCAACATGTTTACTGTTGTCAGGACCCAAATATACAATTTTTGAACTTTATATATATGCTGCATTAGTCTAGCATCACGCTAGTAACACACAATGTCAATATTGATGCAATACACAGCGAGATAAGATCAATTTTACTGAATTTGATAAATAAATAAATAATTGGTGGGAGACCATGCAGGGCTCAAGTACTAAATAACATTACCATAACGGAACAAAAATAAACTTCAGCATAACTCATCTACTTGCTATAGCCAATCGACAAGGAACAAGATTTACAGATCGACCTTCTCCAGGGCAAACTCCTCCACTTCGTCAATTGAATAAAGATTGCTGCTAGGTGAGTACATAGAGTACGGATTTTTTTTAATAATACATTTTTTAAAACTAATTGCGACATTAATACGCGAGTTAAAAAGTTAGCAAAAATAATACTACGTCGTCGTACAGGTTGGCGAAAATGATATTTTCGCCAAACGGTGTGGCAAAATATGCTAATTACGCAATTAAGGACGTCTGACGGAGCAACCGGCCGGGACACCCTATTTTCGCCAACTGGTATGGCGACAACCTATTTTCGCCATACCAGTTGGCGAAAATAGGTGGGCTTTTTTAAAATAAATGCGAAATATTTTTAAATAATAAATTTGTCGATAATAATTCATGATAAATAAAGAAAAATTCATATTTGTTGGTCATAAGTCATGTAGGAATTTATTTTTGTAAGCAATATATTTTTTATTAAAATTGAGGAAAATATATCTTACACTTAAAAAATTGCAAGAATACACCTCAGTCGCCCGACCATACGACGACAGGAAGTAGTCGCCCGGAAAAAAATATAAACTCGATCAAAAAGTTTTTAGAGGAAATTTAATTTACGAGAAAAATCGTCAGTGTTATTTTGACGTGTCGTAGAATTATATAGTTCAAAGTAAGGTCAATTAATTCGGAAAAATTAATTAAATGTGTCGATGTTAATTAATGTAGTACTTTGCAAAAAAAATTGTCAGTTAATTATTTCTGGCAAAAATACCAAATTTCCTTATTCGTCTTGCGATGTGCGACAAATATGACGATAAATAAAACCCAACATTGATATTCATAAAACTGCGATACAACATAGGTACATAAACTATAAAACCATGCATTCTATGATCATAATCTTCGGTATAAGGCATGTTGACAAAGATAAAAGTCATCTATTGGTAGTAGTGCTTGAACGTCGAGGTGGAGGTGATACGAAATCGTCATCATCGTCATCGTCATTTGTATGGTTGGGAGCTAGCCCGCCTCTAGTGCTAGTTGAACGTCCTCTTCCATTGTTTCTTGAACGGCCTGCTGTGGAAGTGCTCGAACGTCGCGGTGGAGGTGATAAGAAATCGTCATCGTCATTTGCATAGTTAGGAGCAAGCCCCCCTCCGATGGTGGTTGAGCGGCCTCTTGAACTTGATGCTGCAGAAGTATTGTGTTGATCTCTACCCCTCCAGTTAGATCCACTTCTGTATCTTCTACGCGAATCAGGCATTACACCCCCGCCGAAGAGCATATACATCGCTAAGAAATCTGGGATATTTTTGTTCAGCAACTCTTCATCCTCTGGAAATGACTAACACACAAGACGAGCATACGAAGTAGTGAACTTATGTATAATGGTAAAAAGATTAGTAAGGTGAACAAATATAGAATTACTAACCTTAATATGCTCTGCATACCGATCGGGCAGCATCAGTACCCTGTAAGATCTTCTAGAGAAACATGTAGTAGAAGGGTGGTCGGCTAGTTCGCACACCCTGAAATACCTTTGAAACCACCATTACAAGTGCGCCTTCAGGTCATCGGAGGTCACGAGGTTTAGGCCAGAGGTTGTCAAGTTATACCTCCGTAATATCGGGCGTCACTCTTACAATTTGGACACCACTTTACTTAGGGTCTCCTCCTTGAATAGATCATCCTTCCCAGCATGGGTAACCTTCAACGTGTAATTAAGAGCTACGCTGCTCATATCGGGTGTCCACGAAAATGCTCTGCTAGAGGATGCAGTCATGGCGAAGAAGTGTGAGTGGGAGCTGCGGTTGTGTGCGTGCGGTTTGGCCTTTTATAGACTCGAAGTGGTGGTGTCTGGACTAAGTGTTGGAATGTAAGATCGAAACATACGGAGGGATAGAAAAGTGCTGGAGTGTGTTATCAAGTCAGGCTGAAAAGGTAGTCATGCATGAATTGTGTTAGGACTGACAGAGCTTTCTCCGCGTGTTGTCGAATCGGTCTGGCAAAAGTGATGGTCTCGTGTTGTAAAATCGGCCTGAAAAAGTTTAAAGCATTGGGAAGTGTTGTAACTTGTCACTGCAAAAGGTGATGGATGGTACCAGTGACTTGTCTAGTCGGCCTCAGGGCCTTTTTTCAGGCCGATGTGAGAGCAGGGATGGAAAAATATGCAAAACGCCTTTTTCGTACAACGTGGATTCGAGAACCTTATCATACATCGAAACGCCTAGTGGAAACGCCTATTCATAGGGCGATGAAACAGATTACGATGAATGAAATAAAACACGATCACAGCACAATAAATGGTGTGAAATAGTACATCATACATTATAACATATATATGATGACAACAAAATGAGGTACTACCCCTAACCACCCCCTAAGCACCCCTACCCCTACCACGACCTCTCTTTACCCTACGTGCTGAAGCCGGTACATCGTTCAGAGGTCGTGTGTGAAGCTCCTGGGATGCCCGCGCCTGCCCGTAATCTGAAGGGCTGTATCGCTGCACCGGGCGACGGTCGCGGGGAGGCAACGTGTACATGTAGGAGGTGTCGTAGTCCTGCTGCGTCATCTGTGTCATTTGGAGGGGCTGCGTGGATCGCGTCTTGGACGTGGTGAGTCCATCTGCGTCTTGGGAGAAGAACTGATCCGTCCAAGAGAACTGATCGGCGGCGTGCCCTGACGAGTGAGGCGACGAAGAGAACGTACTCCAACCTGTGGGTAACCTGCAATTCAGGTAGTAACATGTAATCATAAGCAGGTGATACTTATACCAACAGTCAAAAATCGAATATCGCTCGACTTACCTGGTGTGGGGACCATGGTGGGAACACGTGGTGCCTGCCAACTAGACCCTCCAGCCACGTCTGGGGCCGGAAGCACAGGGGTGTGGAAGCTGGACTCTGCCTCCACTGCGTAGCGAGGAGCTGGGGCCAGTGTGTGGTAAGAAGGCACGCGTGGCACCCTGGATGAGGTACCACGGTCAGTCGCGTCCACCTACCGACAAGAACCGAGCTCCACGATCCATCGAGTCCCGGCCACCACACGTCTCCATGCGTCTGTCATCTCGTCCAGTGTGATAGCGACTTCATCCCGTAGCCTACTCAAAATGTTGTGGCCATGCTCGTGCAAGTCCCTGGCGTGGTCCACCTGCCACGTAAGAACAAATCATAAAAACAACGACAGCGTAACGAACACATGATATAACTTACGAAGTAAGACTTACCATCGCGTGCATGGCTGCCCCTGCCGGCCCGTGTACAAGTCTGCCATGCTCGGAGCATACGTGTGGGTGGGTGACTCCTCCACAAGTACAAGACAAGTACGCGTCTGTGGCACGTACCAGGCTAGGTACTGTTGGTAGGACGAGTAGTCGTATAGCGTGTCCTCGTCGACGACATCCTCTAGTGCCCTATCCCACTAGGCGAGCCACGGCTCCATCCTCCGAGCCAAGGTCACCATGGTCTTCTGAGGTCTCTGGGTGGCGTACCTGAAAAGAAATCCACATTATTACAAATATAACATAAGTATTTACCAGGATACCTGTGGTACATCATCGAGCTCAGCATCGACAATAGCCCGTGCATAGGCTATCCAACGCGCGTCGACATTGTCGCCGTGTGTCGACGTGAACATCACGCATCCGAACAACCAAAGCCGATAGGCCTCAAGGTGCCGTGCAACCTGGTAGTCCGTGGACATCGCCGCCATTCGTTGCACCTGTGACAATTAAAACAGTGAAATATCAGGTTAATGTTACATAAAAACATAATCATATATTTGTAACAGAATCATATGTTTATGTACAAGTACTAACCTCAAACTGGGCCAACCACCTCCTCGATAGGCCGTGCCTCTTGCCGATCCGTATTTCTGGATCAAGGGGCACCACTCCGGCGAACCTCTCCTCCAAGTCCGCCACCCACCCGGCAGAAGTCACCGATGGTCCGATCGGTGTCCCAGCGATCGGCAACCCAGTAAGCATGGTGACGTCCTGTAGGGTCACCGTCACCTCGCCAAAGGGGAGGTGAAAAGTGTGCGTCTCTGGCCTCCAACGGTCGACCAAAGACGCCAGTAGGGAACGGTCGAACGAAAAACACCGTGACCGCTCTGGACCATCCTCACCCTCGGCCTGTTCATCGGGCACACCTGTGTCCTCAGCTGACCCCTCAACCATGCGAACAAGAGGAAGCAATCAAGCACGTGACAACCTATGGATGCAAAAAAAACAGTTGCATTATTTAAATATAAGTTATACAACCTAAAATTATGTGAACAATAGAACATGTAAATGTAGTGCAACTCACCTAGTGTGAAAACATGGGTCAACGCACCATGCCTTCCTAGGCACTCGGATCCGTAGCAGAGGCACCTTGTCATTGTCTACTGTCGTGTGGATGAACGCACGGTGCCGCCGGTCCAAGGCAGAGTCCAGAAGTGACTCGGGTTGCTCCATCCCTGCAAGAAAATAATGAAATATTTATTACACAAAACATATAATAAACACGATATGTATATAAATAAAAGGATAGAAGCGTACAACATAAATAATACTACGAAACGTATGACAAACACTATATATATATATATCGAAAGACATAAGTGTCCAACTTAAATAATATTACATAACATCCCACATATATGAATAAGATTACATAAATAAGATTACATAATTCGATACATAACTGACAGTACACATTACTTCGACAGACATCACATAGCATAACCACGACGAGTTGATGGATTCGACCCATCCCACATGCTACCGGCATTCCTTTGCCTTATGCCCATACTCACCGCACTCAGAACACCTCCTAACATGGCCACCCACTTCAGATTCATCCATATTGTTGCGAATGCGCCTACTCGGCGGACGACTAGACTGGCCTTTTGCACACCTCCGCAAGGTTGGATCCGGTAGACAGATGCGCTCATCTCTGTTAATCACAGTGAAATCACCGTGTGTACGGAAACCACGAAACTCATCAGACCAGGTATGGACAACATAATCCTTCAAGTATAAAGGGGATACGTATTGGGACGTGTTCATCCCAATTTGCCCACAATCAGCTATCACATGTGAGCAAGGAATATGAAGAAGTCTTGGCTTATTGCAGGTGCATTCACACCATCTAGTGGCTCCTTGGCCTAGATTAATCTCGTGTGTAATAACCGCTGTATTGGTCCCCAATCTCCCTTTGCACCGAAGAGTCACTTCAAAGCGGTACTCACTAATCCCGAAGCTACACACTACATGCTGCTGAGCTTTAATGGTTCGTTCCTCCATGTAGGTCATCATCCGGCAACAATATGGCGTTTGCAATGTCGTGGCATGAAGAACAGCCTCCGCATGCCTTTTCTGAAAATAGACAACGATGTTGTGTAACATGCCTTCCAGGATGGTCACAAGAGGTAGCGGACGGAGGCCTCTTATGACCCAATTGTAAACCTCGGCTATATTTGTTGTCATGACACCAAACCTGATCAACACATATCGGTTAGTACAACAACTCTATTTATTCAACCATCAAAAATATCACAATTTACTATACTAACCTGGCGCCACCAGTGTCATGGAGCAATACCCACTTCTCTAAAGGCTCTGCCTCTATCCAGTGCGAGAAATATTTTATGTTCCTTGACGATCGCCTCCTCATATTTGGAGGATCGAGCTCCCCGAGTGGTGCTAGCCTTTTGGGTGGGCAATCATTCGGCGTAGGTGGTTGTTTCTTCATCTCTTCGATATGTGCACTAGTGTGCTTATCCAACTCAGCCAATAGCGCGTTGAACTTACGTGCCTGATTCTGCTTGCATAACCTCTTAAATAGGTTCATCAGTTTCTTATTTCTGAACTGCCTGAAGAAATTTGCTCCTAAATGTCTCATGCACCACCTGTTCTGCAAGTCACGCCATGAGAATGGCTCATTAGGATCCTCCTGTAGAGTCTTAATTGTCGAAAGAATACCTTTGTGACGATCATGAATGATGCACACGTTGGACCGATTACCAACTACCCCAAATTTCAGATGTCTAAAAAACCACAGCCAGCTATCTCGGTTCTCACCCTCAACAAAAGAAAAGGTCAATGGAAGTATGTGGTTGTTCGCATCAACTGCAATGGCCGTTAGAATCTGTCCCTTGTATTTTTTTCAGTCAAAAATGTACCATCAACACAAAGCAACGGACGACAGTACCTAAATGACGCAATGCAAGGACGCAATGAAAAAAATGCACGACGAAATGTGCAGATCCCATTACCATCTGCTTCACTTTCGTTGAAAGCGGTGTATGTGCTGGGGTTGGTTTGCTTCAGGACATCAAGCACACGAGGTACGTTGCAATACAAAGCCTCGTATGTACCAAACATTTTCTCTATTGCTTTTTGCTTCGCACGCTAGGCCATCGAGTAACTTATCTGGTACTTAAATGTTCTTAAGATTGCTTTCTGAATATACGAACACTCAATGTCCCACTTCTCAATTATTTCATTGAACATCACTAGCAATTACAGCTGCATTCAGGTTGCGGTGTTTCACCAGAACATTTTCTAGCCTGCATGTGTGCTCCTCTACTCGTGAAGCAATCCAATACATCTCGCATTTCGGCTTATGTACATGAACTCGAAATTCACATCCTTCTGTTCTGCACTTCACTGTGTACCAATATGGACTGGACAAGACCACCCGGAACTCTCTCTGCTGCGACAATGCCCAAAGCCTCACTGTCAACTTCAATTCTGAATTGTTCGGGAATATTTGATTCAGCCGAATGGCACTGGTACCATATTCCCAACATGACTCATGGCCCCACAAAACTTCCATACTAGATTTGTTTTGCTTGTTCCATTCGTTAGGGATGGGTATATCCGCTACCCCAGTAGTATCATGCATTTCATCATCATCCTCATCCTCCCCTTCGTCATCTTGGCTGATGTCATCATCACATTCCAACATTTCAGCTTCATCTTCTGCCGCCATACGGTCTACTAACTCCAAATGATCAACAAGTTGCTCGAGCTCCTCTCCTTCATCGGCCTGACCTTCGGCGTTTGTTGTATCTCTATTATCATCCCCCGCTGCTACCTCAATCGGCACCACTTCCTGAACTTGTTCAGCTCTAACCGATGTACTGCTCTCGCCCATATCACTAATATACACCTCTTCTCTAGGGCAAGCCTGCATCAGCATCACACATTCAAGGCGAGATCCCTTGCACCACCTTAACCATGTCTGCCACAAGTATGTCCGATCTATTTTCTTTAACTCCCAAATAGCCGGGTCACTCTTGCTACGCATGAATAGGATTTGAATGGTAACAGAGTAAACACTTGGATCCAGAGAAAAATATTGGGTCAACCAAAATTTAATATCACGAATGCTAACACTTTCGGGGAACGAGTGCTCGATCATGGTGACCGAAAAGTTGCTTAAATCAACACTATTCTGGGTATTTTTTTATTTCACCATCGCCATAATATACCCTAAATTTCACGGGATCCGACATCACTGCGACCATATATACAAAATAATTTTTAGATCACTACTAACATTTAATCTCACTAACCTAAATTAAAGAACGCTAATTAACTATCTCGCTACGGATACTACAACATGAAAGTACACATCCAATATTACTAACCTAAAATACATGCACTGATTAAATTAAATTTAACAACAATTACAATATATTCCTACAAAATTTTTCTACGCAATTACAAAAATTAAATATTACAAAAATACAAACTTACCTTTTTTTTCCTTTCTTCTTCTTCCTCCTCTTTCTCCCCCCTTCTCTCTCTCTCCTCCCCTCTCTCTCCCCCCTCTTCCTCCTCTCTCTCTCTCCCTACCCGACCAGCACTCCCTCTCCCTCTCTCTCTCCCCCTCTCCTTTTCTCCCCGCCGCTCGCTTCCTCCCCTCGGCCTCCTTTTTTTCCCTGCGCGCAAATGAGCAAGCCGGCCGACCGAAGCAGCCAAAAGCCCACCTATTTTCGCCAATTGGTATGGCGAAAATAGGTTGTCGCCATACCAGTTGGCGACGACCCTATTTTCGCCATACCAGTTTGCGAAAATAGGGTGTCCCGGCCGATTGCTCCGTCAGACGTCCTTAATTGCGCAATTAGCATATTTTCACCACACCGTTTGGCGAAAATACCATTTTCGCCGCACCATTTGGCGACTACCTGATTTTCGCCAACCGGTATGGCGACGTAGTATTATTTTTGCAAATTTTTTAACTCGCGTATTAATGTCGCAATTAGTTTTAAAAAATGTATTATTAAAAAAAATTCCATAGAGTACTATGTAAGTTTTGCATATAGAATACAGAGTCTAATTTACTATATGCATGACTTAACAACAAAGAATATGGTTTCAAGGTTAATTTAGCGTAAAACAGCATTTACAAGTATACAATAAATAGATTGAAATATAACTTAAACAATACCAGAAGTAATAAGTAAACAAAAAATTCACAAAGATTTGAGCAGCCAACTTTCCCAGCTTTATTTTATGAAGATGCACCTCTTTTGTGAAATCCTAGGGCAGATCTATGATCGTGGACACGACTATTCAAATAGATTGGTAACACTTTGCAAAAGTTGTACAGCTTTCCCATGAAATATGATCAAAGGCATGGTCTTATCATGTTTCCTTGAATGTGCGACCACAAGAGGATCATAACAAAGTGTTTTAGAGACTCCACCCCAACTATGGCCCTTCCGGTAATCTACCTACACCCTTATTCCAACACAGTGAACAAATGCAGAGGTATACCATTGGATGTTAAACAGGAACTATCCATGATGTAGTCTGAACATAGCGACACACACCCTCCATCCTACACACATTCCAACCTACAACCTTAGGCAACCAACATTAAAACTCGATAACTTACTATGCCAGACTCTTCTCGTTAAAGCATGTGGTTCTATGATTGGAGCTCAGTTCAATGGCGCATATAGTGAAGTCCTTAAATTATCCCGAGCGAGATTATCCAATGCACTAAAGCCTACACATAGAACTACACAGTCCAACAAAGAGTCCTCCACACGTAGTTTGTCACTAAGTTCCATCACTCGTCCCAGTATAAATTATTAACTACTTGCTAATCATCAGCCAGCACCCAGTTGACCACATATTTACTCCATAATCATTAGTCAAGTGTAATATTGTCATTCCAAATGATATCAATAACTCGTAAGACTGAGCATCATCCTACACTAACTGGCCCACGTTGGTGCTATAATAGTTACTAACTAATAATTAACCATCTTAGGATGACAAGTGATCATGGCATCCAATCAACAAGGTGAATGATAACGAAGGGCTGCATAACTACTCCCAGAACTAATAAAATATTTGGTAATTGAAGTAGCATGCAATAATTTAAAATAAATTAATTTTATAAATTGTGTGCGACATGGTCAAAGCACACACACTTGCCTTTGAATAGCTCTTGGTCCTATCCTGAACAAGCTCTTCTAGTCGTAAGCTTCTGAAGCAACAACATCTACAAGAAACAAGCAACGGGAAAAAAATAACAACTGAGGCAAAACAAAACTCAAAAATTAAAACAAACCTAAGCCACTTCCGAGAGCATGTTCTCTCTCATACGAACTCCAAAAAATTCCTAAAAGATCTAAAAATAATTCCAAGCACAAGAACCCAAATAAAGTAATTTTGAATTTATTGATGTTCATACTACTCACATTAAATCCTTTTATTTTAAGAAAGTCATAGTGAATCTTTATTAAGTGAATAAAATTGGTGCGAATTTTTAGGT
This sequence comes from Otatea glauca, assembly GCA_036346275.1. Taxonomy (NCBI): domain Eukaryota; kingdom Viridiplantae; phylum Streptophyta; class Magnoliopsida; order Poales; family Poaceae; genus Otatea; species Otatea glauca. The sequence continues at coordinate 2,433,153 of CM070713.1, forward strand.
ACCTACTCTACACAAAAGGAATTTTAAGAGAGTGGATATTGAGATGTTACGACTGCTTCATAAATTATCTAAATAATTTTTTTTTAGAATTTTTCATGATCATTTACATTGTGTGTTTGAGGAGGATGCACCGGAATAGACCGAAAGTTAGACTATCTCCAGCAATTTCCCAACATTCCATTCCCTTCCCATCCTCTGACAGGAATCCCTTCCCAGATTTCATTCTCTTCCCAGACTGCATCTCCAACAGCATCCCTTCTCTACTCCCTTATCATCCCTTCTCCCATTTTATAACAATATATTGTAACCGCCAAAGGTTGCTTATGAAGGAAGGAACTAGCATGTGGTAACGGGTTGCTTATGAAGGAAGGAACTAGCATGTGGTAAGGCATCATCACAACCCCATTGCCTATTTAAAGCAGGTTGGGTGTGGTGGGAAACATCATCCCATTGAGAGCTAGCAAGAACCATGAGTTGGTTTCGTGGTGCTTCGAGCTTTTCTCGACGAGCTCATCAGGCTATGCTGCTGGAGGATGAAGAGGAAGATCTGCTTGCACGCATAGCCATTGAGGAGGAGGAACTAGCAGCACAAGAGAGCGTCCCACGGTGGGGGGGCTCAGTTCCTGGACGGGCGGTGGTGCACCGACGACACCTTGAGGGTGCGGCGAGGTCAGACGATGACTATTTCTCCGACACGCCTGTACGGCCATGTATTCTTCAGCGTAGGTATGTGAGTGGTGGTACTACACGACTACGACACCCTACCATTTCGTTGATATGTGCTATGCCCTCCTGTGTTTCGGATGAGCAAGCAACTCTTCGTTAGGATTGCAAATGCTGTCGAGGCCCATGATGATTGGTTCCAAGAGAGAGAGATGGCGCCGGAAGGCTAGGGTTGTCTTCTCTCCAGAAGATGACCGCCGCTATCCGTCAACTTGCTTACGGTATCTCCGGCGATGCTACTGACGAGTATGTTCGTATTGGGGGTAGCACAGCCATTGAAGCCCTTAAGAAGTTTGTTCGGGCCGTAGTGGAGGTATTCAAGGATGAGTACCTCCGAGCCCCTACGCAGGCTGATACAGAGCGTCTACTTGCGGTAGGGGCGGCGCGAGGATTTCCTGGTATGCTTGGCAGCATCGACTGCATGCATTGGAATTGGAAGAATTGCCCAAAGGCATTGCAGGGCCAATTTACAGGGCATTCTCGCAAGCCGACATTAGTTCTGGAGGCTGTGGCCTCGTACGATCTTTGGATCTGGCACGCCTTCTTCGGCATGCCAGGTAGCCTGAACGACATTAATGTGTTGCATAGGTCTAACGTTCTTTCCAGGTTAACTGACGGTACTAGCCCCCCCGTAAGCTACACCATCAACGGCAACACGTACGACATGGGGTACTATCTGGCGGACGGTATTTACCCCGAGTGGGCCACCTTTGTCAAACCTATCCAGGCGGCTAGAGGGAACAAGCGTGTCCATTTCGGCAATGCGCAATCTGCGGTGCGGAAGGACGTGGAGCGAGCTTTCGGAGTACTGCAAGCTCGCTTTGCTATTGTTAGCGGGCCTGCCAGATGTTGGGACCAATCCACACTGCACGACATCATGACGGCATGTATCATAATGCATAACATGATTATCGAGGACGAGAGGGACGGTCCCACCCAGGAAATCGTATATGATTTCATGGATGAACTAGTCCCAATCTCACGTCCGCCGTGCAGGTCTGTCCTCCATTTCGTCGAGGCAACACAAGAGATCCGTGACAGGAAGAAACATCGCCAGCTCATGGACGACCTTCAGGAGCACCTATGGTCCATTCATGGAGGGGACTAGGTTTCGTTATGTTCATGTTATGCCAGGTAGTCGTTCAGCTACTAGATGTTCTTCGTTTATGTCATGTCGATCGATATGTACCAGCAAATCTCGGTTATGTATTTCAAATGTCATCTGTATCGCCACGTACCGTACTTACGATGTAATGGAATAAACAGGCACATGTATTAGTTCAACGGGGCAAACAAGTCATCCATTTATAGTACCACACACTACAATAACCACGTAGTACTGAATCTTATTTAAGCGTGACAGACATAGCTAGCAAAACATAGAGCTCGCCAGAATTGACGCAACTATGAAGGCCCGAACCTCCTGGCAACAATCTCGGCCTTGCGGCGACTGAAGTACTCACGAGAAGCCTCGTCCATGGTACCGATATCCATCGCCATGATCTTGTCCTCCTCGGCGTGCCTCTTGATGGACACCTCCTCACGCAGATGTTCTTCGTTGCGCCTCATGATGGACACCTCCTCACGCCATAGTTCAACCAATTCTGCCTTGTGCTTGTTCAGTTGTGTCAACTCATCTTTGTACGTGCCGCTGACCATGCTGCCCGAAGACGTGCTGGCCATTCCACCCCGTGCCCGAGCCTTCCGTGCGGCATCACGGCCAAGTGGCCTAGATGAGTCTGGAGTTCCACCGCTCATCTCTTCGCACGGTGCCGGTGAAAAAGACACTTCAACAGCACTACACCGTGCGGAGGAGCCTTGCTCAGTCTTCTGTCGCTTTGCATCTCTGTGAGCGCACCACTTCGGGTGCTGACTGAGAGTGGACCAAAGATGCAGAAAACCAAATGACCTTCCCTCGATTTCCTTGAACATCTTCATCGCGTTGGCAATCTTGCAATGGGCAAATAAGCAAATGCATAAGTGCACGTGAAGAGAAACAGTTATGTACATATGAAATGGCAATACAAATTTGTTATTTACCCTGTTTTCGAGAGTAGTGCCGCTAGGGTGAATCTCGTCGACCTTCGCCATGTAACCTGCAAATTTGCTCGAATCCGCACTAATGTGGGACCAGTGATTAATTAAACCCTTCTCAGACCTCGGAGTCCAGTCCGCGGTGGCATGTTCCTCACAATACTTCACAATGTTGCCCCAGTAGGTCTCGGCTGACTGATCAGTGCCAACAATAGAGTCTTGGCTCACATTCAACCATGCGGACATTAGCAGCTCTTCCTCCCCTGCCTTCCATGTTTTCCTTGAAGTCTTTGGCGTGCCCTGCTTCTTCTTACCCTTTCCTGAACTACTATCCACCCTGAGTGACACCAACCCGGTGAAGGACGACACCGCAACAGCGGCGGGGTTGGTCGCCCCGTGATCATTACAATTCATGTTGTCACCTGCCTCATTGAGCATACTCTCTAGAAATGGATCCATGATATCCCTGTTTACAAAGTTCATGACAAACAAGTTTAGTACGCAGTGCACAAACAAAACAATAGAAAGTTGTCACATTCCAACATAATGTACATAGCAATAGACAGGACACACAACGTTAGACATGGCAAGTTGTCACGTTCCATCATGACATTACATAATAATGCAGAGCACATGAAACAGTAGACATGACAAGTTGTCACCTTCGACCATAACTCTACACACACACCGCCGTACATAACATCCACCACACGTATTAGCCGCGGAGATGGCCTGAGCGGTCGGACTCCCATCCGTCATGCTCGGATCCCTCCGAGGTACCCCCATCAGCGCCGGTCTGATATGGCACCGGTGGTTCGACATAGTCTGCAGGGAGAATGTCGTCAGGGTTGATGTCCTTCGAAGGATCAACATCCCCCTGATGGCCTGCATTCTCCGCTGCTGCCACAACATCTGCAGCTTTCATGCTTAGTTCGTCCAAGCAAGTAGCGATGGCATCCACAGCGAGCAGGGCATAGTTCAGGTCGATAGAATGGCAACACTGAGCCGGGCTGAAATTATCTTTTACTATGTTCCTAAGAGCTTCGACCTCCAACTGAACATGTTTTTCCATGCTTCGCAGAAATGCTAGGAGCGTTCGTTCATCCATCTACAAAATTAATATATGTCATATTGTCTAAAAGTATATATCATGTGTAGTATCTGACCACGACTTACTCATTGCCTAGCAAAGCCCATGAGACAAAAACATGTAAACATGACAGTTAGATACTTACAGCAACCTAATGCATAGGGCATAGTTCACTTTGTACCCTACCAAAGACATGATTAAACTCCAAAGAAGCAATTGTTTAAGGCTAATGAAGATCGACAATGGCGCGCCAAATGAGTTCGCAACTCGAGATCACATTGTTGTTGACATATGAACTAAGAATAAGTAGCACAAAAGAAAAATCGTTGGCGGGTTATCCGAGTAAGCTCTGCGATCATAAGGAAAAAGCACATGCGACTTAAGATTTTTTCGAAGGTCTTCATTTGTGGTATTGCCACCAAACATGACGAATCTTATATATTAGTATCCGGTTCTTAATGACACCTAGTTGTATAATAACAAGAAACTATTTGGTGTTTAACGTGACAAGTTCTATAATACCAATCCAATGTGTGACAAATTGCTAGTTCTTGCAACAACCAATTTTGTCATTTTCGTAACTAGAAATGTCTGCAGAAAACCATATGAGTAGTGTCTTCATTGTTTGGTGTAGCCGGAACAACAAACATCATTCGACATTAAGATTTTTCTGAAGGCCTTCATTTGTGGTATCCTATCTGCTGCGACGCAGGTGTGGCATCACAGAGGTCAGCTTTCCTTGATGGTATTAGAGGGAACTCAGGACAGAATTAAGATTGAAGCTTAATCTGCACTTATAGCTTTTGCGCAGTCAGATCGAAGCTACATTTTGCATGGTGGCCGCCCAAAATTCTAAAACTCGTACCAGGTAAATCAGATCGAAGAATAAACAAGGACTTGCATTTTTGCTGCAAGAACTGGACTTAGATCGAAGCTTTAGGGTTCATGGCGGCCGTCCAGAAACCCTAAAGTAGCTAGTCGACCCTAGATCGGATACCCGACGTGCCCCATTAACTCCAAAATCCGGTCGCCATTCACACATTCGTCAACAAATTCGCGCAGAGAGGTTGGGGAAATTTTTACCTCGCGTCTGACCGGTTGACTCGTGTGCGCGGTGACGACGCCTAGCTCCTCCCTCTTCAGCACACACTGCCGCTGCCGTCTTCGCCTTCCGCCGCCGCTTGCCGTCGTGGACACCTTGCCGCGCCCGGTTCCGCGCCGCTCCGACCCCTCTTCCGCCCCAACGCGCGCAAGAAGCTCCTCCACCCGCTCGTCGAGTCGAAGAGAAAGGCGAGAGAATCTCCCCCGCCTGGGATTCTCTCTCTTCTCCCTTCCGATCCACTCGCGTGAGGAGAAGCCGCTGGACGCCCGGTCGTGTCCCCTTCCGCCCCCTTTTCCCATCACGAAGAGAAAACGCTTGGGACGGGAAATCGCTGGACATAGTCTTAGGACGCGCTAAATATTCCCTTGTTTCCCTTCCCTAGTTGAGATTGTTTTGCTCCGTTAGTAAGGCATATGTCTCTACGCTCTAACGTTAGAATCTAAGATTTGTCATTAATACATGTTCATAAACCCACTTAATTTTGATATGACGGATTCCAAACCCCACCGTACAAATTACACAACAAAACGGGGTGGGTGGTTGTGTCAACAAGAGGGAGGGTGGTTGGCGAAGATTCAGACCAGTTTGGTTTTTAGGAATTCGCAAGACGATGGCTGAGCGAGCGAGCCGCGCGGGAGGGAAGGGAAGAGAGACGATAGCCAGGCGCCCAGGCCAGCAATAAAATAATCAGTATAGGGGCAAGCAACGACGCGCACGTTGGAAGCCGAGGTGGTGTTGTGGTTCCAGAGAAGAAGAGGGCACGACGAGGTGAGTTGTTAGAGGTATGTATTTTTAGTGTGTGTTTGGTTGGTGGGACGAGGATAGAATGATTCTGTATTATTTGGTTTTATTATTTTAGATTAATAGTATGATTCAGCATCTATAGAGAATATTTCTTAAATTTATATCTCAATATTTAGGACGGAATGATTCCATTCAAGCAACCAACCACGTGGATGACTTTTTTCTTGAACCATCTCATACATATACCACTTAGTACAAGCAATCAAACACACCCTAGTCCAAGACAAAATTGTCTTCCCAAGATTTCTCTTTCAAACGTCATTTCTTATGGTATTTTACGTCCTTTCTCTTGTTTTAAATGTTTTCGACGATGTATATATATTCATATTAAAAGTAGTAATATGTTTGCTCGAAAGAGTTTGTAACGTGTGTGTCCTGTTTGGTCTGTTGTCCTCGGGAACCAAACTAGATATGTTGGTAAAGCCAATGGAAATTTTTGTCAAGGGCAATCCAATGGTATACCTACTAGTTTTGCTAAATTTTAGCTTGATCAACCCGTACAATACTACTAGTTTTGCTAAATTTTGGCTTTGCCTAGATTTTTACGATGCCAAAATTTCGGCTTGGCTGACTGGGAAATGTGTATTGTCTCGAGAAAGTCTTTCTTTTTTCTGCCAAAAACAACGGCAACAAAAATCCGTCTTCACATCGAACTCTCCTCCTCCTTCCCCCACCCGCCTCGCCTCCCATGGCTGCGGCGGCCACCCACCTCCACCCCCACTCCTCCTCTTCCCCTCCCAACCACGGCCTCACGCCTCTCTCCGCGTCCGCCTCCTCATCCCCTGCCCTCCACCTCTTCGCCTCCGTCGTCGCTTCCCACTCCTCGCCGCTGCCGCCGTCTCCGCCGGCGGAGCCCACGGAGGCGGCGCTGAGGAAGCCTCCGAGAAATCCGAAAAGGCCCGGCAGCTGCAGAAGCGGGTGCTCGTGGGCGTCGCCATCGGGATGGGCGCAGGCGGCGTCGTGGTCGCCGGCGGTTGGGTGTTCGCCACCGCCATTGCCGCCGCCGTCCTCGTCGGTGCCCGCGAGTACTTCGGGCTCGTCCGCGGCACTGCCGACGGCGGAGGTACCCCGCCCCCGCGCTACGTGTCCCGCGTCTGCTCCGCCATCTGCGCACTCATGCCCATCCTTGCGCTGTAAGCAAAGCCTCGTGTTTATGCCCTGCGTCCTAGCTAAAAGTCTGCTTTAATTAGAGTGTAATTGAGGTGGAATTTAGTCAGGATTATTTGGTATGAAGGTGTCGTCTGCTTGTGCAAGTTACCTTTAAGCAGCTTACATCGACATTGTTGGCACCTCGCAGTAATTATGGTCGTTGAGAGGATCTGTGTATGCCTAAAGGAGAGATGTGCATAAAATTGCTTCTTTCTCTTTAATTGTATTTAGAATTTCTTGAGCTACGGTATGTTCCAAGTTCTGATCCATAGAAGATGAACATGAATAGAAGGTGTTTGTTGGTATTGAAGGAACACATGATATTGAAAATTTTTGGAACCAAAATGGCACTAGGTCGATCCAAATGCAGTCTGATGGAAATTAGGCCTGACTACTGAACATCTTCTCCCTGAATTCCTGAAGAAATGATTTAGAAGGACTTCAACTAGCAATGCATATTCTGATAGACTGATACTATCGACCATTGAGGTATTGTTGAGAAGACATTCATTGTGGAGCTTATGCATTGTTGCTTGATTGCTCGAGCTTAAAAAAGTTATAGCGCCACTTTAGAGTTGTATACTTTCATTGAGGTCAAACGGTTTGTATGATGTGGATCTCTTTGTCCAGTGGATTTATGTTTTTGAATTGGTGGCATTATGCCTGCATCACTTTTGAGCAAAATAAAGAAATGAATGATGATGCGCTTGTGGAGTATCCAGTTATCATTTTCTGTAAATATGACTGCATTTTGCAGTTCTCATTTTCACCTGTCTATTTGCTTAGGTACTATGGGCACATGGATGTCACTGTGACGTTTTCCGCGTTTCTTATTGCAATATCATTGCTATTACAAAGAGGAAACCCTCGTTTTGCACAGCTGACTAGTTCAGTTTTTGGGTTATTTTATTGTGGCTATCTTCCTTCTTTCTGGGTTAAGCTCCGTTCTGGACTAGCTGCTCCTGCCTTAAATACAAGTAAGTTGCTTGATCAATTTGGCTTTGTCCTTTCTTAGTCGAGGCATCTTCGTTATATCAATTCCTTTGCTGTTTAGTTTGTTGGTGTTCGGGGAAGCATTTTTAATCGAATTATTTGCTTGTATTCTTCTACTTAATAAATTTATGTGTAGTCTTAAGTCTTAACTGGTTTCAAAGTTCCTTGCCAGGAATAGCGTACAGTTGGCCAATACTTCTTGGTGGGCAAGCTCACTGGACAGTTGGACTTGTCGCAACCTTGATATCTATTAGTAGCATTATCGCTGCTGATACATCTGCTTTCCTTTGTGGAAGGGTATCCTCTTTTCTCCTATTTTCATGGAACTTCATTTTATTTTGTTATGTTAATACAAAGAAATAATAGTTTTCTTGAATTCATCACGATTTATCTTGTCACAAGGCCCACAACTCCACATGTTTACTTCTGCAAATTGCAATGCACTGTTGTAATGGTGGACTAAGAAACAGCTATGGTTGGGTACTTGGGTGTGTTCTTGTAATTTTTTATCTTCTCTCTTGTTTTGGGTAAGTACAGTTCTGTTAGCTGTGCGCATACAAGACACTTGGCCAACCGAGGCTTGTCAGTCACGATGATGAGGAGCCATCCAGTTCATGTTGTAACTACTATTGTTCAACCCTTTAAGCTTGCTATTGGTGTAGGAACATAACCACACTGCTGAAAGATGTATCAGATCACAGATCAACTACTAGAATGTCTTGTAGTTGTGCCCTGCTGACCAAACTATATAAATATGTAGATTTTTCACATGCTTCTATTAATTATATATCTGTTGTAATATGTTTAGACAGTTGTGTACTTGAAAGAAGGAAATCATGCCATTAATGTTATTTATTTTCCGTTTCAGGCATTCGGCCGTACTCCTTTGACTAATATAAGCCCTAAAAAGACATTGGAGGGTGCTTTAGCTGGTATAACTGGCTGTGTGCTGACCACTGTACTTCTGTCAACTATCTTACGCTGGCCAAGATCACTATTAAGGTACTACTAATTTCTGGTACCTTTATACTATTAGTCTATTACTGTCTTAGGACTGAAATATAACAAATTTTTGTACACTAAATTTTCTGAAAATTTGGTTGCTTAAACACGGTATATTAGCCAATGTACTAGGATGGACCAGATTGTACTGACATAATGCATTTTGTTTGGTTAAACATATCAAGAACAAAACCACTATTTCTGGGAAGGCGGGAACCCTTTATGGAAGTAAACCACATGGGTGCTCATTACACGTTAGACCTGATTGTCCTCGAAATGTAGATACATGTGACTGTTCATCTACTTGTTCAGTTTACATTCAACATATATACTGTGCACTCATGTTGTGAATAACAAATGTTTTCATAGTGCTTTGCCTCAGTGCCTAATTATTTCATTGATATCAGTGCTACGGCATATGGAATCCTGATATTTCTGGGTTCATTGTTCGGGGATCTTGTTGAATCTCTTATCAAACGCGATGCTGGTGTGAAGGACTCTGGATCACTCATTCCTGGTCATGGTAAACATTATTAACTCCTCTCTTGTTCTATTGCATCTACTGCTCAGAAATCATTTTGTGTTGATAACTTAATATTAAAGATCATTTATTAGGAGGTATGCCTGTAGGAGGTATCTAAGGGCCTCATTAGACTGGATGCATAACTTCATGTTGTGTCATCTCAAGTTCTCAACTGCATTGGATGCATGCAATTCTCAAACCTTGTTTGTTAATTAAGAGTAGTTCACATATATGGTCTTTTTGAACTTTCAAACTGTAAGTTATGATGCCAGTACATTTTCTGCTATTACTAGCTGAATGCCTGTGCGTTGCTACGGATAAAAAAAGGTCTATTATAGCACATCCGTGTGTTTTCTTCCTCAGATCATTCAATTTCTAAGACATTGGATCCAATTACTGCCCCCGCCCCACAACTTCGTCCCCATCCATAACACTACTTCATCCCCAACATTGAATCGATCCCCTCACTTGATTCATTCCCTCGTTGAACCCTACCACCATAGCCTCCTTGGCGCATGCGCCGCCACCGACGCTGGTGAGGCCCGTCAGAGTTCCACTGTGTCTTTGTCCTCCCTGGCACTTCCTCTGTCCCATCCACCACACCTCCTCCTCCTCCCTATGCGCTGCCGCCTCGCTAGAGTCCTCCCCGCGCACCCTCCTCTTCCCAACATGCTGTTGTCTCACCGGAGTCCTCCCTGCCTTGATCTCCTCTTCCTTGCCAGCGACTGGATGCGGCGCCTCTGGCGCATCAGATTAATATAAGGAAAAGAAGAGGGGGCATCCAGCGGAGTGGCTGCTCATTTGATGGGTCATGCGGCGTGGGGGCGTTCGGAGGGGTGGCAGCACGAGCCGGCTTAGCCGACGGCAAGTGTTGCGCTCACCCTTGAGCTTGACTTCGCCGGAACTGGAGGTGGGGAAGCCGCATGAATCTAGGAGTTAATTGAAAGTTGAGAAATTCGACTGATTTCGCAAAATAATTTAGTCGACAGATGTATATCAAATATGTAAAAAAAATCATATTACAATCTCTAAAACCCTCTTAACAATTTTTCCAGTTTGCCAAATCCCAGCTTGGATTTGGGTGTCTTGGCAAACTGGAAAAAATTGGATTTGAGGATTTATCTAGTATACATTAATTTTATATCAAAAAATATTTCTATGGGCATGGCATGGGGAAGCCCGTTTACCCTTTAGGCCTAGTGAACATTTTGGACAACCCATGCATCAGTGTGGGCCAGCAAATACTCTAATGTTGTCTGGCTGAATTATTCCATTGGCCCAACAAACTTTTTATTGGTGCAAACAAAGGAGACATGACGTGAGCAACAGAACTGCAGAAGACATGCTCCCAACCCTATGACGCTCGTTCTCTCCCTTTCGCACCATCAACCGCCGCCCGCCACCAATGACCAGTTGCCCTCCAGCCGTTCGCTGTTGCTCCAGTGGAAACCTATATTCCCAATCCCATTTGCTATTACATCAGCCTGTCTCCACACCTCCCTTACCCACTGGCCGCAGCCTCTTCTTCCCCCACTGGCCGCCGCCTTCCCTTACCCCACCAGTTGCCGTCTTCACCTCTCTCTGCTGCTGGGATCCTGATGTGTGACTGTGCAAGGCCTAATATGTGTTGACCCTTGGATTCAGAGCGCTAAGATGCAACGATCTGATGGGAGCGGCAGCAGCTAGGGAAATCGATATGTGATTTGCATTGTCAAGTTGTTCGAGAACAATTTGCCTTGTGCTTTTCTAGATCTGCTTGGCCTTTTCTTTGTAAGCTCTTGTTCGTATCCTTATTCTTGGCAAGATATTTTCGTCTTTGGCTTGATTTCTTTATTCTTTGTGCTCATGGAAGTGAGTAAGTATGGTAGTTTACATCATCTTGATGTCTTGCGTGAAGTTGTTAAACACATCTTTGTTGTGTATGTCCTGTTGTTTGAGATGAGATTAGGCTGGCAAATGGGCATACCCCGTCGGCAGCGGGCGTGGAAGCGAGTGAGGGAAGGAAATTGGTTGCGGGTATGAATGTTGGGCCTGCCTGTCAGATTTAGGTGCATGTGTAGATAGGGTGGTGGGATGCAGACTCACCATCACCACCACCACCACCACCACCACCAAGTGGTTCTTCTAAGTAGTATAGAATATCAACTTGACACTTAATCACAGTTTATGGAAAATACGGTACGGTTCTCAAATTAAGTTTTGTTGTGTATGACACATCTTGTTTCTTTCGTCCTGTGCTGGAAGGGGAAATACATCGCCATTTCTGTATCTCATATCATATTTTGTACTTCATCTACTTATCTTGTACTTCGTCAACATGTCATTGCTTGTTTATGAACATGACACAAAGTTGCAATGCAGGTGGAATTCTTGATCGGGTTGACAGCTATGTTTTCACAGGGGCACTTTGTTACTCTTTTGTCAAAGTAGCTCTGCCCCTTTATGGGGTGTGATTATCACAGCGAGCAATTGGTTGTTGTGTACCCTTTTTCTGCTTTCAGCAATATGGTCACCAAACATAACTTCACGAGGAGTCTTGCTGAAATGCTCTAGACCATTTACCCTCGCTGCACAATACGGTCAAGGGAATTCGGTGACTGACTGCTAAAGTGAGACAGTATCATAGAATGTGGCTGCTAACTTGAGTGCTCGACAGAGTTTCTTGATCTGGATTGAACTTGTCACTTTGGGTGTACATAGTTTATTTTTTTATATAGTAAAATGACATGCAAATAATTCGTTACAAAGGTTGTTAAAACTGTATTAAGGCAGTTTTCGGGAAATGGATGCTCCTTGAGACCAAACTATACTCTTTTTTTGTACCCCTTTGCATTCTTCAGTGCCTCTGATTGTCAACTATCTGATTTCCCCTTCTCTTTTTGGTTTGTTCATGTCAGTGGATGGAATGTGTTACTTCAATGTCCCTACAGAGGGAGATGGGGAAGGATTTCATTTCAATATTGCAAATCAGGGATGATAATGCATGAAATGCATTGAGTTACAGTGCCATTTGAATGTTTCAACGCACTGGCGAAAACAGAAAAAAGAACTCAAAATTTTCATTTACAGTTAAAAATAAACACACGAAGGGTGTATTTGAATGGCCCTTTTCTCACAGAGAGCATCAGCTTGATGTTATCATATTCACTCAACCAGTAGTCAGACAGGCAGTTGAGGAGGCAAAATTGCTCTACATATGCATGCAGGGGAAAATCTCCAAATACAAGGTGGTTGTATGTATCAATGGCAAATCGATGAAAGCTAAAGAAACTGACATACTCTCATCCCCTCTTCTAAGCCTAACAAATGAATCAACACGCAATAAGTCTTTATCATGCCATCCGGTGTCAGCTATTTTGTGCCAAGAGGGCCATGAGCTTTTTTCGGCAACGCTCCATCATTTTGAAAGCCAGTAAATAATCAAAAAGATGGTGCAGGCCGCGATCACTGCTGAAAGAATTATAGTGTCCTTTGATTTCTTCCTCTTGATGGCGCCTGCAAGCAAGGAGGTGTCTAATTTTAATGGCGTACTGTACTAACACAAAGGCAACAGGCATCCTGATCAACGGAATAGTTAGGGCGTAGAAATTGCAAATTAGGGATTGATACATCACCAAGAAGGCCTCTAATTATAGGGAATTTTTCACCCAACTGCTTGACTTTTCCTTGGACATCTCCAAACAAGGCCTTCTGATTGGAAAGGGCTACTCTTGTGCTTTGAGCTTGGCCAATAACCTCGTCAATCTGGAAATGAGTAAAAACTGTAACTTAACACCATGTGCTAGATGAGCTGGAGTTTATCACAAATGCGCATTAACATTATAACAGTCCCTCTGGGCAAGAAAATCAATAGCATTTTCTTCTCTTTTCAACTCGAATCATCTGTCAGAGCACATCATTTTGCCAACTAGTGAGCAGAGCATGGTTGCATCTGCTATCAACACCCTGCTCTTTCCATTGTTGCTTCCAAAATAAATGACATGGTTGAATGTTATAGGAGTGGGACATAAGGAGCACACACTCCCGAGTTATGCATTACATCAAACACCACTCACAGTGCATGAGATCAGAGAATCAGCATGGACAACAGCTAATGATGTCTAAAATGTAAACTCTTCCAGGGCAATGCTAAGCAATTACATGTACTGAAACACAAGATCAGCGTAGCCTTTCTCTGACTCAGGCCCTATTTGGGACAACTTCACCTTTGGCTTCTCCCCTCTAGAAGCAGGAAGCTGTTCCAAACAACTAGCTTCTCTGCAGCTAGATGCTAAAAGCTGTACTAGGAGAAACTGAAAACCGAAAGCTGATCTAAGGTAGCTTCGCATAGCTTGGATGAGTTGGGGTTCTAACTTTGCCACTAGTGTTGACTCCCTCCTACCAAGTATAAAATCCCAAACCCCACCCCTCACCCCTATTCTCGACCAGCATCCCTCACACCTAAAAGCCAGGTTGCCATACACCGAATCTCTTCAGCCTAGCCGTTCAGCAGTGCAGGTTTTCAGCCATGTAGCCCAACCGAAAGCTACTTCTCAGAAAAGCTAAAGCCATGTCAAAGAGGGCCTCAATGTTACCTGGTTGATGCTGCCATGAATCGAAGCCCTCTCCCTGAGCAAATGCACCCTCGGCGACATGCCGCCGGTAGCCTAAGTAGAATTCCAGTGATCAAACTGAGGCAAGACAATAGCACATTGCAACACTAGAGAGATGCTGAGCGTTTGTGACACGAACCTTGGACTCGGTGATGTCGTCCCGCACGGAGCTGAGGAGATCCGCGTGCTCCCTCATAGAGCTCAGGTTCCCCCTCGTCCTCCTAAACTCCTGCTTCGATCCATTTAATCAGGTCGTTAGTTGATTAACCCGCAGTGTAGCGATCAAAACAGCAGAGTAGAGGTAGGTGTCGGGACCTGCGTGAACTCGTGCAGGATGTCGCGGTGGCGCACGAGCTTCTGGGAGACGGAGGTGGTGGGGGCGGCGGGGGCGGCGCAGCGGCTCATGGCATCGTTGACATCCTGTAGCTTGTCGAGCAGCGACTGGATCTCGAACTCCATGGTCTTCCAGGAGGAACGGTCCGGCGGGGAGGGGGCGGAGGCGGAGGAGGAGCGCGCGGCGAGGCGCGCGTAGGAGGAGAGCTTGACATCGAGGTCACCCTCCAGCTTGCGCGCCTCCCGCCGCAGCTCCTCCCACCCGGACTCCTGCAGCTCCAGCGCCGCCGCCGCGTCCGACGCCGACGAGGACCCGCCGTGCATCATCGTCGCCGCCGTCGACAACTCAGATCCGATCCGATTCTATTCGATCCCTGGCTCGTGATCTGAAGAAGAAATGGGGGCAGTGGGAGTTCGTCTCGTCTCTTGCTCCCGATTTGGATTTGGGATGTGATGCGGGGGATGGAGGAGGCGCTACATGGGTATTGGGCGCAACGGATCCCGCGCTGAGATGCGCGGAGAGGGTGACTTCCGTCCGATCGCGGAGTTTGACGGTTGAGATGAAACGGAGGAAATCTTTAGGGCCTGCTTGGGAGCCCCGTAAATTATTTCACTTGTAATGAAAAAACACCTGTAATTTTTCGTTACCTGAAATTACCGGCGAAATCAAAACCCCGTATGTCATCTGTTTGGAGAAGAACAAGCGCCTTGCCCCTTGTATTCTGTGAAATCAAATCACGTGTAATTAACAAGTGCCATTCTCAAAAGAAGAAATCGACGACGATTAACAAAGCAACAAGATTTCCTTATCAACTCATCAGCATTAGTGCACCCATTACATTATGCATCAACATTTAAGATCAAAACATCAAAAATGCTCAAAAACAATCCATGAATGAACGAGCAAAGAAACAACTCAACGGCTTGTTCGATTACTTACAAAAATCAAGAGAAATCAAGAACAAATCACTTGATCCACGCACCACTTGAGCGGTTGAGCTCCTTGGATCAACAATCAAGTGATGGGCGCGAGAGCAAACAGGCAAATCTACCAAGTAGGAAGAAACATACCTCGGATCCACACACACCTCGAGGCTTGAGCTCTCCAGGTCGTCGTTCTTGAAACTCCGTCCGCCCGCCCGGACATAGCGCCGATGCCATCCAAGACCCGTTGCTCCTGCCGTTGCCAATGGCTCTCGCGTCGGCCGATGGGCACGACGCCGCTGTTGCTAGGGTTCAAAGCTCGCCGCCATCGGTGATGGGCTTGCCGCAACCGTCGATGATGGGCTCGTTGTTGCCGCTCCAACGAGAAGTCGACGCCGCCGCCTCGGGCCTAGGGTTCCGGACGCAACTCCCGAGTCACAAGTCGCGAGTCGCAAGCCACGAGGAGAGGCCGAGAGGGCGAGACGATGATATTTGTCAGAAAAAGAAAATCGCATCTGCAGGAGACATTATTTATCCACTTGTATAGGCCCAAACCAAAGGTAATGTTATTGGGTTACCGGCCCATCCAAGGAGCTTATTTCAGTCCGATCCGAAAAAATATAGAGGCCAGTATTTTACACCAGTTTTGGGCCTAAAGCTATTCATCCAAGCAGGCCCTTAGTGGAAATTGAGACGCGTATAATTATACCGCTCAAGGTCAGATTGAAGTATTTCATGCTACTCCCTCGAGCGAGGTCGAGGGGAAGGATTGTTGCGATTTGCAAATGCTCCTTTTATTTCGATCCTAATATTTTCATGCATTGATTTCTAAGAGAATTAATGTGTGGTTGCTACCTAAATTCGTGGACCACCTTCCTTCCAGATAAAAGATATAATAATTATGTAACCTTGTAAGCTGCTATGAATTCGATATCTCCTTCTTAAGGTTTTTTTATTTAGCAGTAACAACAATTGGATCAGAACCCACCATGGATCGTGAAAATTTATCCACATACCACAAAGAATTCTCTACAGATCACGAAGAAGAAGAAATGTAGATGATCTTGTGACCTGGTTGTTTCTACGAGATACGTCATACATAGGCCTAGTTCGTTTCAACTTCTGGATTATAAGAGAAGCTGTTTCTGATTGTGGAAGAATTGGGCTAAGTCAGCTGTGACTTTTAGGTTCTGGATCAGACCGGTGAGAATCAACAAGAATTAGCGAGAATCAGGTTCCAGTCGGATTCTATTCAGAATCCTCCCGTTCGGTAAATAATCCGCTTGTTTTTAAGTAGAAGCTAAAACGAACGGGACCATAAAACCGGCATGGAATTGAATAGTTTTAGGGTAGAATAGATGTAGAGGTGGCTAAATGGGCTATGCCAAATGGGCCGGCCCGAGGCCCAGCATTGTAGGCATAGTCCAGGCACGGCATGGCTGACTGTAAACGGGTCGTGTCGGCACGGTTCGATAGTCCGTGCCTACTTGGGCAGGCACGACATAACCCATTTACTGCCGAACGGCACGGCACAACAAGACTTAGCCCGGCACGGCCCGTTTATTCGAAAAATAGCCTTGAAGGCTTTAAAAAATTCCAAAAAATAAAATAAAAATTTCAAAAAATCTCACATTTTTCCCTATAAATGGGGTAGCAACCCCCTCATTTCCCCATCAGCAAACTTGCAATTCTTCTCTTTATTCTCTTGTGAAAATTCTCTTGTTCTTGATGATAATTTGGCAAAATTCAAAATTGTTTTGCCAAAAAAATGAAATCCGGCTTCTGTCAAGAAATCAAGGTAAGAATAGTGATTTAATTTTTTATTGTTCTTATTATTTTAAATGAGATTGAAGTACTAATAGAGTAATTATTTCTTGCAGTTTTCTTTATTTAGCACTAGGATTTTGCGTCCTTCCCATCTTCTGATTTTGGGATTTCACCCAAGGAGCTTCCGCATCCTATCAAGCTGAAGAAGCTACAGTACCTGTACCATCCTCAGGCTCTACAAGTGCTATTGCGTCGACAAGCACCGGGGCAAAAAGATTAAGACGCAGTACATCAGGAGTCTGGAAAGATTTCGAGCAAATTTTCGAAACATCAGATGGCGTTCAGAGCAGGTATGCTATTTGTAAATATTGTAAGGACAAATTAACTGCAAAATCTTCAGGTGGAACAGGGCATTTGAAGATACATGCTGAGAGCTATAGGAGAAAAGCGGGGTGGCTTTGAGACAGACGCAGCTGCAGTACAACCTGAAGGTACGGTACGTCACTAGGACTATAATCCCGAGGTAGCTCGTGAATCTCTTTGTTGTTTAATTGCTTCTCAAGATTTACCTTTAAATGTTGGTGAGTCACCAGCATTTGAAAACTATATCAGGACCACTCGTAATCCTAGATTTTCTGCAGTTTCTAGACAGACAACAACTAGAGATCTGATTAAATAATATAATAATTATCATAGTAAACTAAAAGAGCTCTTTAATACCTGTACTTTTTATGTGTCTTTGACATCAGACATATGAAGTGGTAGGATAAAGAGGGTTACCTTAGTGTAGTTGCTCATTATGCAAACAATAACTAGCAACTAGAGAAGAAAATTATAGGATTCAAATTAATTGATGTAACGCACACTGGTGAGAATATATCTGATTGTATTGTAAAAGTTATGGAAGATTTTAGCCTCCTAGATAAAATTTTTGAAATAACATTAGATAATGTTGCAACAAACACTTTTGCAATGACCATTCTTACTCCACTTTTTAATTCGTACGCCAAATCTTTCTTATTACATCAGCGTTGTACTTACTATATTATTAATCTTATAGTTAAATCTGGTTTGAAGAGGTTTGGATATGTGTGTTAGATGGAAATATACTTACTTGATACTTAAGTCTCTCATATCCTATAAGCATGCACTATATAGCCAGGATGGTCAACCGCTACTCACAAAGCAACATTGATATGTTATTGAATACTTGCTGTCATTTTTTAAACTTTTTTATGATTCCGCTATTGCTTTATCTAGAGTTTATTATTCACATCTCCTTTAATTGTGCTTCATATTCTAGAAATTGCACCCACTTAAGAAACCACGAAAATGATAATATTTTGCGTGAAACTGTTTATGCTATGAAAACTAAAATTTTAAAATATTGGAAAGAAATTCATATGTTATATGCAGTTGCATTTATTTTAAATACTAGAGCTAAAGTTCAAGGATTTGCTAATATTCTCTCACTTTTAAGTGATGCAGTGGGTATTGATTATTCTAGTTATTTTTCAAATATCAGTGCTAACTTATCTCAAGTTTATGCTAAGTATGATCAGAAGTTTACTGAGTTTGCATGCAGCGACCTCCACCAACACCCACAACAGGTAAGAAAAAAACTGTGTAGGGAAAATATGGCGTGCATGTGGCTCTACCTCAAGGAGTACGACTACAACAACGTCAAGTGCGGACACAACAACAAGTGGTGGAGAGCTAGCTGTCTATCTCAACAGTAACACTGTCAACTACTAAGAGCAGCAAGAGGAGGACTTCAATATTTTGCAGTGGTGGCACGAACACTAGATAACATATCCGGTGCTTTCCATATTAGCACGGGATGTGTTAACAGTTTATATATCCACGGTATCTTCGAAGCCTGCTTTCAGTCTATCTGGAAGAATAATCGAGGAGAGAATAACAAATCTGATAAGTGAGATGGTGAAAATACTTCTCATTATGAAAGATTGAGAACAAGCTAATCAACGAGCTCAACACACTATATAAAATGTAAGCTGACGACAACGTTTGAAAATCTTTATCTAGATAGTCAGGAAAAATAATTTTAATCTTTACTTTTTTTCTTGTATCACTGAGCTATAGGCTATACTCTTTTTTCTTTGCCAAGATTTTCTTATATTGAGTTTTTACTTGGCAAAGTTTTTAATGGGGTAGCCAAATATTAATAAAGCTTATTATTTAATTCTAATTATTTGTCTTATTTTAGAATTTTATTTTATATTTTTTGCTTTTTCTAATTTACATATATTTTTAAAAGTTTTTCTACGTTCCTTTCGGTTTTTCTAATTATTCTATATTTTTTCAAAAAATTTATGTATGTTTTTTAAAAAATTACGATTTTTCCAAAATTTTCTATATATTTTTTAATTTTTTTAGATTTTTTTTTAAAAAAATTGCGGGCTAAACGTGCCGACCGTGGCCCGACATAGCCCATCAACAAATTTCTATCGGTACCAACATGGCACGATCCGACAGCCACCCAAGCCGTGACCTCGATCTATGGGTTAGCATAGCACAACCCGTTTAATAGCCGGACCTAAACCAGCCGTGCCGGGTCGAGTGTTCGGACACCACTTCACTGATGGGATTGCATAAACGAGGGGCTAGACCAAGGTTTCAAATTTCGGTTTCGGAATAAATTTCGCCCCGGGCCGGATAACGAAATTTCGGAATTATTTCGGACAAAAATTGAATTTGAAAATTCAAATCCGGTCCAATCCGGGAAAAAAAACCGAAATTCGGCGAAAAAACCCGAAATTTCTAAAATTTTGGGTTTTTTGCACTGGCTGAAAAATGGTCTAAACTTTATCGAAAAATTTTGAATTTTTTTTGGAGGTTCCTGACACAATGCTGATGTTCTCACAAAAATTTCAGCTGATGATCACATCTGAGGAATTTTTAAAAATTCGGAGAGTGGTACTGTCCTGATAAAACACTGACCGACAAGTTTGATCGGAATGTAAAATGGTACAAATCAAGTTATAAACTGTTGAAATTTTTTGTGCATGATTATGATCCATAAATAATGTTCTCATAAAAATTTCAGCTGATTATCACATGTGAGGAATTTTTAAAAATTTATAGAGTGACGCTGTCCTGATAGAACACTGACCGACAATTTTGATCCGAATGGAAAATGATACAAATGAAGTTAGAAACTGTTGAAATTTTTTGTGCATGGTTATGATGTATCTATAATGCTCTCATAAATTTTTCAGATGATGATCAAACTGTATGAATTTTTGAAAATTCGAACAGTACTACTGCCATGTTAAAAGGCTTACCGGCAAACTTGAACAAAATGAAAAATTATGTAAATCATAATTTTTTTGAAAATTTTAAAGAATGGTGATAAGGAAGTTCTTAATATCCCATCAAAATTATGATTCATGATCACACTCCAGTGAATTTATAAAATTCTTACAAGGCACAGTACCATTTATGTTTTCTTTTCTTTTTGATTTTTGAAATATAATATAACAAACGAAGTTCAATGCTTACATAAATTTGATTGACCAAACAAAAAAAGTTTAAATTTTTTTAAAAATTTATATAATGTTACTGAGTCAATTATTAATCTCAAAAAGAAAATTAGATCATAATCACACTCAAAAAAAGTTATAAAATTCTGACAATATAACTGTCCCAATTATGTTCATTCTGTTTTTGATTTTTTAAAGATAACAAATGAAGTTAAATTATTTTGAAACTTTTTATGTATGATTCTAATCTACTAAGGATAGTACCATAAAATTTTCAGATTATTATCATGCTTGTACAATTTTGTAAAAATCTGATAGTGTTTCTGCCAAAATTTTAAAATGTTTGAAAAATTAGGTTTCTCAACAAATTTTCATAGGAGATGACTTTCTTAAGGGTTATTGGACCAAATCCGGTCAAATCTGGCCCTAAAACTTTCAACACCGCCAAAAAAAACACGAAATTTCGATCCAAAAAAACGAAATTTCGGATTTTACTGTAGCAATTTCAATTTTTTTCCCGGCCGGTGCTTGAGATTTCGGGTGGTCCGAAATCCGAAATTTGGGCGAATTTCGCCGAAATTTTGAACCTTGGCTAGACTACAAAATTGTCCCGGAGCCGTCGACTCCGAAGTCCGAACTGCTAAGCGCTGCATACCTCCTAAGTCTCAACTAGGGTTTACCCGTCGGCTCGACGAGAGGAGAAGCGCGCGAGGTAGAGGGGAAGAGAAGCGTGCCCGCCATGGCGTCTACCAAGGTGCAGAGGATTATGACCCAGCCCATCAACCTCATCTTCCGCTTCCTCCAGAGTGTATGCTCCCACTCCTTCGTTTCCTTCCTTCTTGTCTAATGTGTTTCTTGCTGCCGCTTGTTCTTTTCTTGATTTGTCGTTCGTTTTCTTTATATGTTTTTTTTGAAGCAGAAAGCGCGCATCCAGATCTGGCTCTTCGAGCAGAAGGACCTGCGGATTGAGGGCAGGATCATAGTAAGTTCCATAATCGTCCGCACTTGAGAAGAAAACACCGGGAAGAACCCCGGTTTCTTCTTTTCTGAAATTTAATCTTTTGTGGAATGTCTTAGATGGAAGCGTTTGCGTTGGTACTTGTTAGAGGCGAAATTGGAGATGTTAGATGAATAGATGATATTGTCGGCAGGAATGAGGCTGTTCATAGACTGAGTTTCGTTATATGCACCTAAGTTTCTGAAGTAGCTTTTAAAATCGGCATTGACGAAGAGCAGGTTTGTTGAGGCCCAAGTTATTGTTATTACCAAAGCTAGCCACATCTATGTTGAATTTTGTTATAGCTACATGAGTAAAAAATTTGGAGTGCATTTGCACGTAAGCCAATTTATCATAATTCATACGAGATTACCCAAATACAATATTATTGCATATGAGATGGAACAGAAGTAGCACTATTGAGTGCTTGTTAATGCAATGGAGACCTCATATTGCCATTAGACAGTTGAACTGCTATGCATTTAACATTAGTAAAAGTAGCTCTAACCTTTAGTGTGAAACTTTTGCTAATTTGACAACACAATTACATAAAGGAAGGTCTCTGCTAGTCTAATGCTTGATGTTGTTGTACTAGCTCTATGCTTTATGTAGTTGAACTGGTTCTTTGCTTGAAGTGCAATTTCTGTTTAGATGTATGTCAAACATTACACGCTCCTTACTCCTTAGTATTTATTCAAAAAATCTCTACTGATGGAGCAGATGCAACAATTGAGAAAATAGCTCTAATTGCCTAGTAGCTACTATTGTTACAACTGTAACTGTTGTGCCTGTGACTTTATAGTTTACACATGCATGTTGAGGTAGCCCTTTCATATATTGTTGTTGTATCCTAACTGAATGAAGTGGACCAGAAGCATTGTAGGCTTTTGAACAAGCATTTTGTACTTTACTTACTACAGCAAGTTTTGTAGGGCTTTGATGAATACATGAATTTGGTCTTGGATGATGCTGAGGAGATCAACATCAAGAAAAACACTAGGAAATCTCTGGGTAAGGAATTGTTGCCTTCTGTTATCATTATTCTTTGTTCTCAGGCTGTGGTGAAAACCCCATAATTTATTTCCTCAATTGTACCCAGGTCGGATTCTCTTGAAAGGAGACAATATTACACTAATGATGAACACGTAAGTGAAAAGCATACTAAGTTTCCTTTCAGCTTGATAGCTTGGTTTTTGCCTCTCTCTCTCTCTCTCTCTCTCTCTCTCTTTTGGGGTGTTCGGACTTATCTAATTGCTCTTCCTGTTTGCTTTTCAGGGGGAAGTAACAACAGCTCACTGTGTGTTCTATTGCAAGGATAACTAATTACCTATGTATCCTGAGCTCGTACGATGTTCGAATTGCGGCTGTACTAGCCTTTACTCTCTCTGTGTTTGAATTGCGGCTGTACTAGACTTTAGTTGTAATAGGTTCTGTGAAGTTAAACTGTAACCCAGGACATGAATTTGGTATTTATATTGGGTCTGGGCCTGCTTTATAATTATGCAAGGTGCTTTATGCTTTCATTGAAACATGAACATGGTGGTCAGATGGTTTTCTTCCACGGAAGTCGGAATTGGTTTGAAGTTGTGAAGCTCGTGTAAGATGACAGGCTGCCACTGTGAAATCCTTGGGGAAATTAGTTTACATCAGTTTGTTATTTCATATAGTTATGCTACCTTTCCATGGTTGAATTTTTCTTGAGTGACTACCTTATTGGATTCCATGCTCGACTTGCACTGCACCTGGAACGTAGCTTTCTTGCAGCAGGCAAAGTTTAGGTTTCATGTGGAAGTGCGGTTTTGCAAGTAAGCAGGCCAACAAATTTATAAAATATCTGTGACGCACGTAAGCAGATATAAGATTGGTTCTTGATTGAGAATTTGTGCACCTCTATTTGTATCTATGGACCATAAATTTTGAACTGGCCCTGAACGATTACACGTGCTATTCCATAGATGCAGTAGCCTCGTTTTTGCCACAGTAATCTTGCACGGATTGCTCAGCTATTTGAACAAGAAAAGAAATATATATTTAACGCATAGCTTTACAGTTTATAACCATTACACTCTCTTGGATGATAGACATATCTCAAATCCCTTGGTTATTTGGTAGGTGATCAAGTCATCCATCTTATTTAAATTCCAGAGTTCAGACGCAAACGGGATGAGATCAGGTATCCTAGGTTTTGCTCTCCTTGGTTTTGGTATCCTTGGTTTTGCTGTCCTTGGTTTTGGTATCCTTGGTTTTGCTCTCCTCGATTTTGCTCTCCTCCTTGGTTTTGCTCTCCTCGGTTTTGCTCTTCTTGTTCATCTGGACTGCAGTGGCACCCATGATAGCAAGCAGCGTGACCAGCGGCACGAAGACGACGTTGGGGACGTAATTCAGCTTGAGCTTCTTCACCTGGGGGATGTTCTCGCCGGTCCTCTTTGCGATGATGGCTGCGGCTGGCGCGACAAGGCCGGCCGCGATGAAGAGTTTGTCGTCAACCTTGGCTTCGGTGACGTGCTTCTCCATGTACTTTATGAAGGCTTGCCTCTTCTCCTCGGGGTCCCTCAGTGGTTCCCATTCACCATCATAAAATCTCTGCATTATACGTATGTATCATGTTTAGCTGTCTTTTTAGACTGTCTGAAACATGTTAGGCCAATGCACGGCAATTGTCAACATTTTGCACAGAATTGCGTCCCCAAGAAAAACAAATGAACCACGGCGTTACCCTAAGTTCTTCAAGTGATGGAGTATCGAAATCTTGACCAGGCAGTACAGTGTTGAAATACCTGCAGTGATTCGGAAGATGACATAAACAAAAAGAGACGAAGCACAAGATTGTGCAGGTGATAAAGCCACACAGGCAGGAGGCTTACTTGCAGAATTCCACATAAGCAATATGAAATTTTGCAAAGCTCTCAGTTTCCTTATCCTTAAAATGTCGATCATAAACTTGTCCTGTAGTTGCCGAGCTCAATCCTGGCAGTCCTGAGAAGAACGACAGCACAAACCAACAGTTTTAGAACATGAAACGGAAATACAGGTAAGATGTTGGTAAAACACAAAACAGAATGAAACCACAACGTGAGCTATGTTACATATTCAAATGACAGATCCCTCTTAACATATTATGTGACACTAGTCTATCTTAAGAGAAAAAAACAAAGAAAGAATTGAGAGAAATTTACCAAACTTGTTGAAGGCACTAAAGGGAAGACCCATTATTGGTCCAAGGAAGAGGACAGAGAGAGTGTTTGTTTACAAGATGTAAGGGAACCTGAGTGTTTATATAGTTTGTGAGAACAAAGGGAACCGCAAGCTTGGAATGCATTCCTTTCTTCCCATTTTTATCTTACTAGTTCTCCTTCTGCTGCTCCTCCTATTTGATTCCTGCCCTGGAAGTGAAGTTAGACTTGGCCTGGTTCTGGAGCTGCAGGAATCATTTCAGAGAAAAGCTGCCAGCTTGGCCACTGTTTGGGTTTCTGCAATGAGGGTCAAGGTTTAGGCTCTTACCTCCTACAGAATGTTCTGCACATAATTTTTACAGGTTAATAAATTTTTTATCGAACTGCAGAAACTGAGAGTTCGGTGAAATGTCTAGGAAGGTGACTGATTTTGGGAAAAAAAATTAATTTCGTGGCTGCCCAATAAGATTTGACTCTTTTGTATGTTAAGACTTAAAAGAGTGATGGGCGGTACTGAAATTCAAAACCTTAAGTTACGGTACTGTAATTTTTAAGATCACTTTTAGCATAATAGGGAGCCAAGGAGGCAGAAGGATGATGCTAGACATGCTTTTTGGCACATGTATACGCTTTTGCTTGCATAAGACGAATTGAATAATCATGCTTTAGCTGATAAAAGAGAGATTCGTACTGCCATTTGTTACGTGTGTGAGTGTAGAGACAAGTGCCCGGCCGATGACCGCCAAGAGTTAAGTTGGTGGCAAATTCAGCATGCCGTTTTCATCCATTTTCTCGAAAGGCTAACAACTAATCCCCCTTGCCTGCGCACTACAACCGCGCCAGCCCTCAGTTGCGCATGCACAGCCTCAAGGCATTGCCGGCCTGACTGGTCGTGGGCCCTGACTCTTTCTTCTCTTCCGGTAGAAAACATTATCAGCCCACAACATTACTCCCCCCCCCCCCCCCCTCTCGGACCAAGCTTGTCCGCAAGCTGGAAGTTAGGATAAGAACGTCGCAACATTGTTGCTTGAACCCAGGTCGCCTCATCCTCCGGTTCTCCCTTCCAATGGACCAGCAGCTGACGACAGCCTTTGACAAACCTATTAGCCAACATGCAATGTGGTTCTGGCGGTACTGGCTCGGACACAGGAAAAACATCAGGAGGCAATTGTGGTGTTGTAGACGGCGAGTCGCCCTTGAATTGTTTCAAAAGCGAAACATGGAAGACATCATAAATGCGAGCCCTCGGCGGTAACTAAAGACGATAAGCAACCTGCCCAATACGTTCAACAATTTGATACGGACCATAATACCTTGGGGATAGCTTATGACGTGCAGTGTCTGCACCGAGTGCTGACGATGTTGTTTCAGGCGTAGCCAAACCCAATCACCCACAACAATGAGACATCCCGATGGTGATTGTCATAATACTGTTTCATTCTGTTCTGGGCATGTCGAAGATGGTTGCGGGCACGATGGAGAAACTTGTCATGGTTTGTAAGGTGACAGTCGACGGAGTCGATGATAGTAGCCCCTTGGTTGTATGGAAGAAGCGGCGGAGGAGGTCACCCATAGACAAGCTCAAATGGTGTCATGCAGTGAGCCATGTGAAACGAAGAATTGTAGCAAAATTCCGCCCAAGAAAGCCACTTCACCCATGTGGTTGGATTGTCCGCTGTGAAACAACGGAGGTACATTTCCACCGTCTTGTTGACCGCCTCCGTTTGCCCATCCGTTTACGGGTGATAAGCCGTAGAAAGGAGAGCGGCGCCGCATCGCTTGAAAAGATCCTGCTAGAATGCACTAGTGAAAATTGAGTCCTGGTCAGACACAGTAGACTCCGGCATGCCGTGCAAACGGACAACGTTGTCAAAGAAGAGTTGCGCCACCACGAAAGCTGAAGATGGCCTGGCCATAGGCATAAAATGCGCATACTTGGACAGCCGATCCACTACCACTAAGATTGCTGTCTTGCACTGAGATTTAGGAAGACTGACAATGAAATCCATGGTGATGTCTGCCCATATCTAATGCGGCACAGGAAGAGGTTGAAGGAGCTCGGCTGGAGAAAGAGAACTAGCCTTGTTGCGTTGACATACAACACAACGCGCGATGTATGCTTCCACCGCCCGACGTTGATTCAGCCAAAAAAAGTTTGCCGAAGACGATGGAGTGTCTTGTTCACGCCTTCGTGTGTCAAGTCGTGGACCGCGGCCACCATCTCGGAAATGAGTGGACTGTTCAGGGACGACCAAACGATTATTGCGGAATAAAAGGCCATCGCAAACTTGCCATACCGACCGTCTAGCCGTGGTGTAAGGGTCGGCTATGGCGGACACATCTTGTTGTGGCAGCCTGGAGCTCGCCGAACTGGGAGTAACAAAGGCGGCATGATGGGGCGCCTCCGGCAAAGGAGCGGCCTGCTCCTGGCGGCTTGTTCCTTCGGAATGAGTAGGGACCGAGACGCCAATCGGAAGTGCCACACACCTCCCTATAATTTCCGGGTTGTCCCAAAGGCGTGCTCTCCACTGATCCACAACCACAAGACGAGGAGGAGTTGAGAGCTCCGCGCAGACTGGAGCTTTGTCTTCTACACGCGACAAGGCATCGGTTGCTTTATTGGACTTCCCAGGCTTGTACTCCATGTGGAAATCAAAGCCCATGAGCTTACTGAGCTAATGTTGCTGCGGCGGAGTGATGAGGGCTTGCTCAAGCAAAACTTCAAGCTTGCATGATCTGTACGGACCACGAACGCTCACCCCCACAAATAAGGCCGCCAATGTCAAAGGCCTTGGAGAGTCCAATGAGCTCCCGCTCATACGCTGCGAGCTTCGTGTGCCAGTCAGCCAATTTACGACTAAATAAAATACCGGGTGGCCCTCTTGTTGAAGGATGTCCCCGATGACGCGCCCCGATGCATCGCATTCAATGATGAAGGGAGCCTCAAAATCTGGTAGGCTGAGCACTAGCGCCGACGTGAGTGCTGTTTTGAGGCGATGGAAAGCCAACTCCGCTTGTGGTGTCCACTGAAAATTATTATGGCCAAGAATGGCAGTCAAGGGCTCAGCAATATTAGCGTATTTGTGGATGAAATACCGATAGTATCCCATCAATCCCAGGAATCCGCAAAGAGCTGTGATCATCGTGGGTTGCACCCAAGCTGAGACGGCATGCAGTTTGTTTGGGTCGGCTGCAACACCTTCATCGAAGATGATGTGTCCAAGGTAGCCCACTTGATGTTGCGCAAAGGCGCACTTGGACTTCTTCAGGTATAACTTATGGTGGCAAAGACGCTCCAAGATGATGCGCACATGCACATAGTGGTCGTCCGTCGAATGGCCATAGATGAGGATGTTGTCGAAAAATACGAGGACAAACTTTTGGAGAAAGTCGTGGAAGACCTCGTTCATGAGAGCTTGGAATGTTGATGGCGTGTTGGAGAGTCCAAACGGCATTACAAGGAACTCGTAATGTCCGTGATGAGTACGGAACACCGTTTTATCAATGTCGTCCTCGCACATGCGCACCTGGTGCTAGCCTGATCGAAGGTCGAGTTTGGTAAAGAACTTGGTGCCATGCAGCTCATCGAGCAATTCTTCGACAACCGGAATTGGAATTTTGTCCTTGACTGTGCGTGTATTTTGTTCACGGTAATCGATGCAAAACCGCCATGAGTCGTCCCCTTTTTTAATCAGCAAGACTAGTGAAGAAAAAGGAGAGCGGTTGTGCCTGATGATTCCTTGGTCGAGCATGGTGGAACACTGGCGCTCAATCTCGTCCTTTTGACGGTACAGATACTAATATGGACGTACCACAACTGGGTTCGTGCTGTGCTTTAGGCAGATGCAGTGGTTGCAGGCACAGTGTGGTGGAAGTCCTTGAGGCTCGGCAAAAACATAATGGAAGACCATGAGGAGATCGTCCATGCACTAGTCGCATTCAAGTGACAAAAGATGTGGGTGTCGATTTGGACGGGCGCCCTCTAGAAGCACTTGCTTGCTCGAGTAGACAAATGACATTATCAGGGTGACAAAATTCCACTGGATAACACCCAATATCTGAAGCCATTGCACCCCGAGAACAATGTCAAACCCATCAAGGGGAATGACAAGGAACGATACGGTGAAGGAGTATTTGTCGATGGTCGAAGCTCTCGTGTGGCATGTCCCCCAAACAGGGTAGTTGGCTACCATTGGCAACCTTGACCTGCTGTGAAGTCGCTTGACGATGTGCAAGTGCCATCTGGATGGTAGCATGACTGCTGATGAAGTTGTGTGTACTACCGCTATCAATGAGGCATCGCAAACGAAACCACTCTCATTTGCACCACCAACTGCATCATACCCCCAGGCTTGGGCCCTAGAATAGCCAGCATAGATAGTGAGGGACCCGATGGCTCCCCTTCCTCTTCCTCTGTGATTACTGTAAGCGCCAAGTTGTCATTTTCTTCCTTGTCCTCCCCTGTAATCTCGATGGCGAAGAGGCGCTTGCAACGATGGCCCTGGTGTA
Source organism: Otatea glauca (assembly GCA_036346275.1). Taxonomy (NCBI): domain Eukaryota; kingdom Viridiplantae; phylum Streptophyta; class Magnoliopsida; order Poales; family Poaceae; genus Otatea; species Otatea glauca. Next base: position 2,462,371 of record CM070713.1, read on the forward strand.
GATGTCGTCGCAGTGGTAGCACAACCCTTTCGCACGTCTCTCTGCGAGTTGATATGCACTGAGTTTTAACTTGGCAAGTGTTGGAGCTGTGGACGCTGTACTAGACAACATGTTGGAAGGAGCGCGGCTGCTCCCGTCGGTCATTGTTGTTGCGCCCTGGGTGGATCCTCCTGGTGCCGCTGCATTGTGCAACATGGAAGATGCCGCACCTCGACTGAATGCCATTCACCCCCACCTTGACTGGAAAAGCCTTGCATTGCTTCAGCCAACCAAAGGTCTTTACGCTCCTCAGCTTCGCGCGCGAAACTGACCGCTTCCGCCAAATCGCGAAGCCGCTCCCGATGTACGTCTGCCGCGAGTGGTCTTGCCAATCCTACGGTGAAGGTCTCCACCTGATCCGCCCTTGTCATGCACAGAGTGCGTGTGAGAAGACACTGGAATTCGCTGAAAGTTAAAGCTCCATTAAGTTGGTTTTGGTGTTAATGACAAATCTAATATTGAGACTAACTCTTTTGATAATCATAACATTGATTAGTCTCAATTGTTAATTAATGACAAATCTTTTATGAATCTGACTCTTTTGTTGAGTTTAACTCTTATTAGTCTCTTTTGGATGAAAAGATGGAAATATCAAAGGTACGCATTCGAGTTTATATTATCGTATTTTGTTGCATTCTTTGATGTCAAATTTGTTATGATTTTATTGATAAATCTACATGTGAGACTAACGTGTTTATTGAGTATAATTTTGAATAGTCTCATGAAAAAGAAAAATGAAAATGCAAAAGATATGTATCCAATGCAACTTTATTATTTCTAGATATATTTCTTGGATTCAAGATAAAGGGTGAACTCCACCATTGTTTTAACCTTAAGATGTGTATTTTGTTTCCGACTCTATATATACATGAATGCATACATTTAGGGGGAGTTCATACTTTACCTTGATGTTTCAATAATATTGATCTAATTCATTTTTCTATATCAAGGATCATTACTTTGAAACAATCCCTTAAGTATATTTAACTTGTGTAGTTGTAGTATACTCATGGCAATATAGGATAAACTCCAAAGCAATCTCAAATTGATTATGTGCATATTGATTCCAAGTTCAATTATTTATATGCACATATATGCAATGAAGTTTATTCTATAATTAATAGTCTTAATAGTATTGATCCCTTTCCACCACTCCATATAAATTGGATCATTACTTTTATATTCCATCGAATTGAGTATATGAAACTTGTGTAGTTAATATATACTCATGACAATTTAAATACAATTTAAATTTTGTTTGGTTGCCATTCAATCAACAAAGAACTTGTTGGGAGGCTTGATACGACTACTGCCGTTGGCGAGGCCATGGACCCAAGGCTCCTTCCGTGAGGTATTACAAGAGGAAAACTTACCAACTCCCAGAGGGGAGACCTCGTACCCCGTATGTAACGACCCCCATTTTTACAAACTTGCAAAAATGGAAATCTAATGTGCATTCCATACTAGTCCCATGATCAGTAGCTAGTACGCACATACACCAATTGGAATCACAACCATACAACAAATATTATTAAGCGGAAGCTATTACATAAAGAAACTCTTACAAATCAGAGATATAGCAGCAAAAGAAGCAAGGTCTTGTAGTGTGCCCATCCAAAACCCGCAGGCAACCGACAAGGCATAATCCCTAGAAAGATTCGACGAAGAAAAACCCGCAACCTGCGACGAAAGAAACCTCGAAGCTTCGACAACTTAACCACCTAAAAACCACATATAAGCAAGGGTGAATACATTCGTACTCCGCAAGACTTGAGCAAAGCCTATAATATATGCAGGCCATTTCAAAGGAGGCTACTACAGTTAATTTGCATAAAGCGGAATTGACATTGTAAAACAAGTTATTTGCAAACGGAATTTATAAAAGCATAATTGGTGATATGAAATAAGTAAAGCATAAGTAATATATTCACAACCCATCGTGAATATCGAATAATCGTAAATGGAATCCATCAATGTCGATCCTTTGACATGAAAACAAAAGTCGCTAAACAAGTTCCAATCCACAACCCATTTTAGAAAATTAAACATTTAACTAGTGCAAGTTCACCAAGTTTCCCATGACCGAGGACGGCTAATCGATTAGATTTACACTCTGCAGAGGTGTACAACTTTACCCACAAGTCATGACCTTTTCTTTTTTGCGAGTTTCACGCACCTTTGGCGTGTGGCGAATGTTCATGACGAAAACCTTTACATTATCTAATTTAACTTTGCACCAAAGACCGGACGATAAAACCCACGCTATCTTTGGGAGAACTCGAGCATAAGAATGTTGGAACTCCCCATAGGCGTGGCGTACCGTTATATTAGTAAGTGTTGTTCCCAAAGCACCTCGGTGTGGGCACCCGTAGAGCAAACCCGAAAGGAAAGCCCGTACTACTTCAGCCTACCAATGTGCAAAGTTAAACTAGATAACTTAATTGTTTTAAGGAAGCCCCATAACAACACTTGTGGTTTGCACGAATTATCTTGGATCATACAACACCGAAGTTCGGTCCTTAAATTGACACAGGCGATACTCCACCCTAACTACGTGCAAATCCTCTCGCACCTCGGCTATTGCCAATAATCGCCGCATCAAAACCATAGTTTTATTTTGGGTTTTTAATCAAAATACCCATAGCCAACAGCTACAATGACAACATTTTCCATTTCTCAAGAAAACACATTTTGATCTGATCATCATCATCATTTGATCTAAAAGCATGGCTAAGCATGGATAAAAGTATTCGTATATACCCATGGCGACATTTAGTAATTGTCTAAGCTTAATCTATGGTTATCACGGTTCACATATTCATACTTATCAAGGAAGTTTCATGAGACAACGGCATAACTACCAGTACCACAAAATAGCAGTTTACAGAAAGTAAACGTATGCATGAAACATTTTAATAAACAATACAAATTAAATTCTGGGATCAAGATGGTCAAAGGAGGGTGCTTGCCTTGCTTATATATCGTTTACGACGAAGACACGATCGCAGCTGACGGAGGCAACGACGGAGGAAGGGACGTCGGATTCTACACGTCGATCAATCGAAAAATATAGCAAATAATAGACTTCAATAAGGGCGAAAAGAAGACAGACAGAAAATCAAATAAAGATTCATTGCAGAAAACAGGAACACTATAGAGTTTGGATTATTTAAGAAATTACTTTATGCTTAACCTTAATGATTTAATGACGAACAAAACAGGGTTACTTTTATAGATTATCTAATCTTGAATTACGAATTCAAGAGGCTAAGATTATGAATTTTAGTATTTAAAACTTCGAATTATAGATGCTAAAATTATTTGGATTAGAAGAATTAAAACACTAGTTAAGGTTACGCTAATAGCACTTAGCCTTAAGTGATTTGCAAACGAAGGGTTTTAAATAAGTTATAACTGGTAGTTAGCTAATTAGGTTTATTTATAGTTTTTAAGAAGGTTCTGGTGATACAAATATACTAACTACAATATTCCTTATTACAAGGTTCACTTATCTTATTATGAAGTTCATAAAGCATAAAACTAAGGGTTATTTGACTATTAAAGCTTATATGCAAAACATGACGAAATAAGATTATTTCTTCGGAGTTGGATAGCATAAAATTTGAAGAACATATCTAAATTGATTTCATATATTTTAGTGTTTAGACGAGACATTATTTTCAAAACTGAAAACGCTTATGTGATATTAAGGGTTATGACAAACATACTTTTTAGGGGTATTCAACTAGCACGATTTAATTGAAACAAAAGTTGTAAATAAAATATTTTTCCAGAATATGGTATAACACATCCCAAATATTATTTCCAAACTGATATTATACATTTTACTATAAAGACGAGTTATTTTATTTGTTGTTGAAATAGTATACATGACCACAAGGTTAACGTTGCAGTGAGTCGGATTTCATTTTCAGTTTGTGGCTACACCTTATAAGATTATTGATCCATTTTTCAAGCATTAATAGGGCATGACACTAGAAGTGATTTAAAGTTGGTTTCGCGACAATAGGCTTTTATCCGAAACGTTTTTCCTATAAGCGATCATTAGGGTTAATCATGATCCTATTTCAACCTAGCACAAACATAAGATATTTTTGCCTAATCAGCAAGGGTACTATTTTTCAGGACTATAGGATTTAGTTTCGCCAAATTCTAAGTTTATTTGTGAAAGTTATAACTATTCCAATTATGCAATTATTTACACTTTAACTATTGATCATTTACTGTTTTATGTAGTAATATTTAAATATTATTTTAAATCTGAAATCCTTGCAATGCCAGAGGTATAATAAAACTGGTTTGGTGATTATTTGATTTCATTTGATCTATATTTTAACTATTCAACTTTCTATACATATATACATGCACTTTATGTTTAAGTTATTTCATAATTTCCAAGATAATTCAAATCAAGTTCATTTCTTAAATATTTTGGAAAACTCAGGTATTCTACTGTCATGCTAATATTTAAGAATCAATTTTACTTATTCCACATTTCATTTATTCAAATAATGTATATTTGAATTTCTAATGCGTTGAATACCATCTTTAATAAAAATAATTCAAACAATAATGAAGTTTAAATATTTTTATATATTTGAACTTCTGGAAACATGAGTATTTTACTAAAATTGGTTCCATTCATTTTTAAGTTTGTTTACAACATTTTAATATGAAGTGTGTTTTTAGCCCTTTCTTTCAAATTTGAATTTCAAATTTACCTAGTGAACATTTTTAAAATGTTATTGCATAATTTGAAAGAACTAGATTTTATATGAATTAAGAATTTTGTTTCACTTCATTTGGAGTTACAATGCAAAATCTATGAACATTTGAATCAATTCGGGTATACAAAATAAACTGAAAAACGAAAATACGCTTTCAGAGAATCGGAAGCGCCTTTTACCCTTCTGAACTGAGAACGATTCGTCCGGCTGACAAAGGGGGCCCGCTGCTCAGTGACCGAAAGCAGAGGCGACGCTAGGGGTCGACGGCGACGAAGCTCCGGCGGGACTCCGGTCGAATGGGTAACACAGCGAGCACCGGGGTCACAGCGATCCGAGGAGGTGTCGATCACCGGCGGGGACAACCGGAGTGGGCTGCCACCGGTGGCATGCGGCGGGGAAAGGAGAGGCTCGTCGGAGAAGAAGAGGGGCGGACTTCCGGTTGAATCGGTAGCACGGCGAGCATAAGTGGGTTGCTGGGGTTCCGTTTTTGCGGTCGGCCGGGCCGGAGAAGCTACGGGCTGGGCTGCCACCGGACGCCGGAGCCGAGGAAGAAGGGCGAAGGTTGCGGTGAGGCTACGGTCGATGAAGTTTAAAAGTGAAGTTTGATGAGTATTCAGTGATGCTCTAGGAAGCTTCAAAAACAACTAATTTGGGAGTAGACTCACTAATTTGGCTAAATCGTGATCCCCCCTTTTCGGTTTTCCGGCGAAATGGTGAAGATCCTGGGTTTTGGCTTGATCATTTGGTTCTGGGGGTGAATGAGGGAGAAGGGAGAGCCTCAACGTGATGCGCAGTTGGTATTTATATCCTGCTCGAGATGTTTCACAGTATTTGAACACGGAAGAGAATTTCGACTTGGTTTGCGCAGACTCGGCAAATGGGCGCAGATGTCTCGCCACAGGAAACGACGTGAGGACAACAGGTATGGCGCGGAAAACCAAGGGCGGCGCGACTTGGGTCGGAAGAGGCAGTGCGGTGATGCGCTGAATCCGGGCGAAACGAACGCGAGAACAATCGGGAGTCTTTGCACTTGTCTCGGGCGAGAGAGGAGGAAGAGGGAGGCAGTGAGGCCAGGGCTGACGAGTGGGTCCCGGGGCCACTGGCAGAGAGAGTGGTGTTTTTTCGTTGCCGTTGAACGGTTACGGCACAGTGGACATGGCCCCACACGTCAGTGAGTGAAGGCGAGGTGAATGGATAAACTCAGCCGGACAGCTCCATGTGAGTATTCAAATCGCTATCAAGTCAGTGTGTGATTTTTGTGAAACTTTTTTACCTGTGTCTCCTGGTAGTTTCTAACCTTCAGTAAAATTTTGAGGTTAAAATACCGCATGGTTAAATTTTAGAAATTCTGACACTGTGGACTGTACAGGATTTGAATTTCGGTATTCTATTTATTTAGGGGTGTAAATAATATTAATTATTTTCCAAACTTTTTATAGGTATTCATTTTGTCGTAAGTATATCTCGACAAAAATTTAAAGTCGAAACCTCAAGTGAATATTTTATAAAAATTCTGACATTAGGATTTCTAGTTTTTAATTGTTTCTATTTTTGAATTATTAGAGGGCTTTGCCGACATGATCAAATCCTGATATTTTTACCAGGTGTAGGTTTTACACTGAGGGTGTCTTAGGAATTTTTCCAGATCCAGATAAACTTCGAATATTTTTCATTAATTCTGGCTTTCACTGTTTTTAGTCAAAAAGATGTGTCATTCATTTATTTACTCACTTTTCTGTTCATAAAAAATTTACTTGTTGATTTTAATGACTTACCAGCATGGTTATGGTTCCATGGTAATTTTTCCAAATTTTTAATTTTACCATTTTATCTTGTTACCATTATCCATTCCTTAATTCTTTTTGTTTGATTTTCCATTCAATGCAAAAATCCAGGAAATTCCAAATAAATTCCAATCATGTCAAGAAAAATCAGAAATAATGATATTCAAATTCAAAATATAAATCTTTATATTTTTCCATTTTTCAGGATGTTACACCGTAAGTCCTATCCCGCGAGAACGCTACGGGAGGCTTCCTTATGCCCCCGCGGGCGCCTACGAGAGGCTCCTCTTGTCCCCGCAGGCCCTCTGGAGGAAGTACTCGCGGGCACTTGGCGAGCGCCCTGGCCACGGGGCACTTGGAGGGCGCCCCCCAGACGCCCATGGAGACGGATGGATACCCTCGAACCACGTGGGACCAACCACCGAGTGGGGTCCTAAAGTCCCCTGTAGGGCCCCAAAGTCAGAGGTCTACCCCTGCAGGACAGTGACGTGGGATCCACTACCTCCTCGTGGAAAAGACCAAGATACCCCTGTATAAGCTACTGTAGTAGGGGTAGGACGGTACTTTATGTTACAGGCTGGGCACCTATAAAACCCCACTGTAATCCACACTAGTGGGGGGACTCTCATTGAATACAGAACGAACAACTGGTGCATCCCTCGGGAGCCTGGACCGGAAGGCCCCTCCCTACTCCCCCCGGGGAACGCACCGACAGGACTAGGGCGCTTCCCTAAGCGCCCGAACCTGTATAAACCTTTGTGTCTATTTTCTTCTCTCTCGGACGTAGGCCCGTAAGACGGCCCGCATCCACTCCCTCTTGTGTCACATTTACAAACATACGACATTTGGCGCCGTCCGTGGGGACATCCCTTAGCTAACATCAAAGGCTATGGCTCCTACCAAGAAGCACAACAAGCCTCCTCAAGCCCCGAAGCGCAAGGAGCAAGTCGACGACCCTCCTCGTCGGACCTCCAAGCGAGCGCCTCCCTCGGAAATCGGAGCCGTCCTTTCCCCGCCGCATGCCACCGGTAACAGTCTAGAGACATCGCCGTCACCGCAAGGTTGGGACTCCTGGAGCCAGCCCTCACCCCCGAGGCGCTGGACTTGTCCCGATGGCAGCCTCTGGTGGAGGCTGCTACGAGGCAGACCGTGGATTACATGATGGCCTCCTATCGTCCCCAGGGGATCTTCCCACACCTCTCGTCGCTCCTACCACCACCCTCGGTCCAAATCGCCACCGATCCAAGGGCATGTGGGGGCCCAGCCTTCGCCCCTGGGAGTGAGCAGGGAGGTAATCTCTACAATCCCCCTCCCCTTACTCATGCGGTGGTCACTAGCGGGGCTCCGTTCTGGCCACTGCACGCACCGAGCTCAGGTTTTGGAGGAGCGCCTGCCATGCCATCGCAATTCGTACCCTCACCGCAACTCCCGAGACCCGGGTTTGTGCCTTGTCCGGTAAGGGCCCCGGGACCTCCCCCGCAAGCTCCTCCCCCCGGGTAGATGCGCCTGCCCTCGGAGATGGTGGACCAACTCCCTCCAGTTGGGGCTGACTCTCACCCTCGAGGAGCGACGTGGCCCAGGGCTGAGGGGGAACCTTCGAGACCGAAGGCACCCGTTCCTCCAAGGAGGCTACCTGGGGAATAGGGGAATCAAGTCGCGGTCGCCCCCGGGCACTCACGAGGCTCAGGTGATCATCGTCTAGCCCAGCTAAGTCAAGTGGAATTGAGGAGTTTCTGCTCTGCCAGCCCAGGGCGGGCCCTTGCCTCTCCCGGTCATCGTGACCATCGTCGAGGAGGGGAGGCTGAGTCTGGGGTCTCGTGGGCTCCCAGATCTGCGCATCAGCGGGAGCACTCCGATTCTCCCGAGCGCGGGTGCCGTCGCCGCTCCCGAGCTTCCAGCTCCTCCAGTTCTGAGGTCTCTCGCCGTCGCTGCCGTCGTCGTTCGAGGTCGCCTTCTCCCCGCTGGCGTGAAAATAGAGGTGGCCCCAGGACCGGGAACCCTCTCGCTCGAGGTATCTCAGAGACCCCGTTCCAACCCAAGTTCCGCCAACAGAACATCGCACCATACGATGGGGATTCCGATCCCAATCAGTTCATGGAGGTCTATGCTACGGCTATCCGAGCGGGAGGAGGCGGGGAGACGAAGATGTGCAACTGCCTCCCACTCTTCCTCTCAAGAACCACTCGGTCTTGGTTCTTCAACCAGAAGAAGGGCTCCATCCGCTCTTGGGCTCAGCTACGTGAAGAGTTCAGCGCAAACTTTCAGGGGAGTTACAAGCGCCCCATGCTTCCCAATCAGCTCTTCGCAGTCAAGCAACAAAAGTACGAGTCCACGCGAGACTTCCTCAAGCGTTTCTCCCGGGTGCGGAGCCAAGTGGCGAACGCCCCAGACTCCACGGTCATTAACGCGTGTAAGGAAGGACTTCTCCCCGGCGAGCTAAACCGGGCACTAGGAAGGGATCCCCCAAAAACCACTCAACAGCTCTTCGAGGTTGTGGAGAAGTATGCCCGTGGAGAGGAGGACGACTTGGTAAAACGGGGGCTCCTCCAGCAAGCTGGGGGAGACTCTCCCGGGAGAAGGCCAAAGAGCTCCTACGGGAAAAACAACAAGGAACGGAGGGACCGCTCCAGCGGAAGTCGCGACTCTAAGGTTCTCGTTGTGGCCGATGCCCCACCCCAGGGGAACAGTGCTTCCAAAGGATCAAAGAAGGGTCCAAAGCCTAAGGCTCCTCGGGCTCGTGACGAAGGTCCCCGGGAAAAAATGGGTAACCAAGATCAAGGGGATGGCCGCTGGTGTGCATATCACAAAATGAACGGGCATAACACAAGTGAGTGCCGCCAATACGCCGTCGAAATGGCCAAGATCCTCAAGCGTGGTCCCGAGCCACGTCGGGGGTCTCCGCCTCGCCCTGTGGCCGCGGAGGCCATGCCTCTCCAAGCAATCCACCCAGTGCCTTCACTGCCTCCTGGTGGGCCTCTCCTAGCAGAACCTCCACAAAATGCTGAACAAGAGCTCCCCTTCCAAGTGCCACATAAACAGGTGAATATCATATTGGGGGCTCAACCTATGGGCATGAGTCCAAGCGCCAAAGGAAGGAATACGTGCGAGAAGTCAATGTGGCGGGGGTGAACCTTCGAAGTGCTCCTCCCAAATGGGCGAACATCCCACTAAGCTTCACTGAGAAGGACTCGAGAAGCCTAAGGTTCCCCCATGACGACGCCCTTTTGGTAACCGCCACCATATCCAACTGTGAAGTCTCCTACATACTTGTCGATGGGGGCAGCTCCGCGGACATACTTTATCTTCGCATACTCAAGGAGCTATGGGAATCGGGGGGGGGCTACCACCAGGGCATCTTGCTCCCGTTCGACCGCCCTCTCACGGGCTTTGTCCCAGGCAAATCTATCCAACCTCTGGGAAGGATTGAGCTCATGACATTTGGTTCACGGGAGAACCATCGCATGGAAGCAGTTAGATTTGATGTCGTTGACGTCGAGTCGCCATTCAATGCCATCATGGGAAGGGTAACTCTCAACCATTTCAGTGCAGCAATCCACCAAAACTACCTATGCCTCAAGATACCGGGGCCTCACGGAGCCATCTCCGTAAGGGGTGATCAAGACTTGGCCCGTCGTCTCTATCATAGGGCGGCCACTGACTCCGATGAAGTGCACATACTCGAAGTGGGGGGCTCGAAAGGGGTCGCGTCCCTATCACTCCCGATGGAGATCGCCAAGAACAAGTCTCTGCTGGAAAACTACCCCTTGAAAACTCGCCCTTAAGGGGAGCCAAAGGTGATAAGGCTCTTTGGCCCGGGCGACGAACGCTTCGTCCGGGTCGGAGCTGGGCTCCCAGAAAGGGTGGAAGAGGAGCTCCTCGAGTTCCTAAGGACCAGCACGGATGTCTTCGCTTGGGTCCCGTCGGACATGAAAGGCGTCCCCCGCGAGGTGATTCAGCACCACCTCGCAGTGAGGCCCGAGCGTCCTCCGGTGAGGCAAAAGCTCCGCAAGCTCTCTCTCGAACGATGTCAAGCCATCAAGGAGGAAATTGAAAAGCTCTTAAGTGCTGGCCTCATTCGGGAGGTTTGGCACCAGGAGTGGCTTGCCATTCCCGTCTTGGTCAAGAAGTCCAACGGTAAGTGGCGCATGTGCGTCGACTTTACTGATCTTAACAAAGCATACCAAAGGACGGCTACCCTCTCCCGCGCATCGACCAATTAGTTGATTCCACCTCCGGGTGTGAGTTAATGAGCTTCCTGGATGCGTACTCAGGATATCACCAAGTCCAGATGGCCGTGGAAGATGAGGAGAAGATGAGCTTCATCACCCCGGTGGGCACTTACTGCTACCTGCGCATGCCTTTTGGGTTGAAGAATGCAGGGGCCACTTTCCAACGCCTTGTGTGCCTCATTCTGAAGGACCAGCTGGGTCGAAACGTTGAGGTGTATGTCAATGACGCCGTCGTGAAAAGCCCTATGGCCTCAACACATCTGGAAGATCTCCGTGAAACCTTCGAAAACCTCCGCAAGTTCAGCCTTAAGTTAAACCCTGAAAAATGCGTTTTCGGGGTCAAAGGAGGCAAGCTCCTGGGCTTCCTCGTCTCTCATCGGGGTATCGAGGCCAACCCAGAGAAGATCCGGGCCATCCTGGAGATAGAGCCGCCATGATCCATTAAGGAGGTCCAACGCCTTATGGGTCGCATAGCGGCTCTTGGGCGTTTCATGTCGCGGTCGGCCGAGAAAAGGCTCTTTCTTCAAAATACTACGCGGGCTAGAAGGCTTCCGTTGGACCCCAGAGGCTCAAAAAGCCTTTGAAGACATCAAGTCATACTTGACTAGACCCCACTCTCGACAAGCCCCACTGGGAACCCTCCTCATCAGACCTTGTCGCGACCCCGGTCGCCACAAGTCTGATCCTAATTAGGAGAAGGGCGGGGTCAAATGACCGCGTACTATGCCAGCGAGGCCTTCAAGGGCGCAAAGGCAAGGTACACGGAAGTGGAGAATATATGCTACACACTCCTCATGGCGTCACGGAAACTTCGACACTACTTCCTCGGGCACTCCATCATAGTCCCTACTGGCTATCCGCTGGCCGAAGTAATGGGCAACAAAGAGGCAACTGGAAGAATAGCCAAGTGGGCAACCAAGTTGGCTCCTTTCTCCCTCAAGCTTGTTGGAAGGACCGCCATTAAGTCCCAAGTCCTCGCAGACTTTGTGGCAGAATGGACAAACCCCCAAGTCCCAGATGAGGTAGCAGAGCGTACCACTTCGCCCGACCCCCACTGGACCCTCTACTTTGATGGATCCAAACGCCTAAATAGTGGAGGGGTCAGAGTTGTTCTCGTAAGCCCTGAGGGGAAGGCACTGGAATACGCTGCGCGCCTCTCTTTCAATCCCACCAACAACATGGCGGAGTACGAGGCTCTCCTTTTGGGGCTTCGCCTCGCAAAGGCTATGGGGGTCCGACGCCTTCTTATCTTAGGAGACTCCCAGCTGGTTGTCAATCAGATGGACAAGTCCTACCAATGCCTTGACCCCAAGATGGCCAGCTACCTCGATGAAGTAAGTAGAATGGAACGATACTTCTTGGGGATGGAAGCCCGTCGCATCCCCCGTGGAGACAATCACCGGGCGGACCGCTTGGCCCGAGCAGCAAGCTTCCAAGAGCCACTCCCACCGGAGGTCTTCCTCGAGGTACTTGACGCACCATCTATCAAGGAAGACCCTAATGAGAAAGAAGGTCCTGAACTACTCCTGATGGTCAGTGAGATCCCAACACCACCCGCAACGTGGATGACCCCAATCAGAGAGTGCATCCAAGGAAAAATAGAAATGGAGGATAGCACATAAAACTGAAGACTCTTCGCGAAAGCCAAATCCTATGTACTCCTCGATGGGATACTTTACAAAAAAGGGGCTTCCGCACTGCTCAAGTGTCTCCCAAAAGAAGAGGGGATCCCACTTCTGAGGGAGGTGCATGAAGGTCTCTGTGGCTCGCACCTGGCACCCAGAGCAACCGCGATGAAGGCACTAAGGCAGGGCTTCTATTGGCCTACAATGGTACAAGACGCTATGGAAACCCTCAAGACATGCGAAGGTTGCCAAAGGATGGCATCGGCTCACCACTCCCCCGCTGCACCTCTGCACCAGATTTCGATCACTTGGCCTTTTGCCCGGTGGGGCATGGACCTGCTCAGGCCATTCCCACCGGCCAAGGGGGGCTACAAGCATGCGGTGGTGGCGGTGGACTACTTCACCAAATGGGTGGAAGCGGAGCCGTTGCTAACAATCACATCTCGGGTGGTGCAAAAGTTCTTCTTGAAGAACATCGTGTGCCGTTTCAGGGTCCCAAAGGAGCTCACTGTGGACAACAGAACCCAGTCCGATGCCTCCTCCTTCAGGGACTTTTGTGATTCAATAGGGACAGTTCTCTGTTTCGCTTCAGTGGCTCACCCTAAGTCCAATGGGGCAGTCGAAAGGGCCAATAGCTTAATCCTCCAAGGCATCCGCCGCTGACTCGAAAAGAGCACTCTTAGGCACGGGCTATGGGCGGAGGAACTCCTCAATGTCCTATGGGGGATGCGCACTACTCCTAGCCGCTCCACGGGGCAAACACCCTCCTCACTGATGTACGGAGTGGAAGCCGTCCTCCCCGCAGAAGTCCGCCACCGCTCCCTTCGAGTGGAGATGCTCTCAGAAGCCCTGCCCATCAACTTCATGGTGAACGAAGACAATCACAAGGTGGAGGTGGATTTCACGGAGGAGACCCGTGATCGCGCCTGCTCAAAGATGCCGCTGCATCTGAACGGGAAGTCGCTCATTTCTACAACAAACTGGTGCGAGAGAGGACCTTCCTCCTGGGGGACTTGGTGCTAAAAAGGGTGATCGACCCGGGAGCCAAGGCAAGCTTCACCCCAAGTGGGAGGGACCCTACCGCATCTCAGCGATCTTGAGCTCGGGGGCTTACCACCTCTCTACCATAGAAGACAAGTCGCTCAAGCACGCGTGGAATGCTGACAAGCTCAAGAAATTTTACATTTAAGCTTTCTTGTAAGCCGTAACGGCACCTATCTCATGTTGATGTAAACCCTCCTAAGGTCATCAATGAAGTATGAAGTTAAGTTTTACATGTCTTCTATCGCTTGTGTGGTGGTCTTTAACAACCCATCCCCCTCACGTAGCTGTGGGGGATAGGCTAGAACCTCGTCCCCCTCTTGGGACGAGTTCCAGGGCGAATGACCTCCGAGGCCTACCCCTGAAAAAGCCCCGAGCGGCCTGGACATTCCGTATCCCCCTCGAGCGGCCCCCTCCCTGCTGGACCCAGGGAGCGGGCGACGACTTGAGGCGTCTTGCCTAAGTCATATGGTGCTCCATGGCTTAGTCCCCCATGGACCCCTGGCGCTAAGCCGAAACGACCCCCGGGTCACCATTCCGTACCTTCCACGGGAAGCAATAGGGGCCTTTCTTATTGCAAGGAGCGTTGCCCAGGAGACATCCCCTTCCCGGTGGGCACATGCCTAAGCCCTTTAGCAAGGCTGAGTAAACAACTCACGATGCTCCTACGTGGGCTATGACTTAAGCTAGACGCCTGGCCTCCTAAATAAGGCCTTATGGGCTGGTGCCCCTAAGTGGCCCAAGGGCTAAAACAAGACCAAGGACGCCCAAGGGTGACGCGGGGACCGAGTCCCCCTCCTCGTCACGTAAGGAGAAAAACACTCCCGCACTGTCTAATGACGCCGGGGGCTCGCCCCCTTCATACATAGCACAAGAGGGGTTGCCTTCTCCCCCTTGGGGAGAAGTAGCTAAATGACCCTCCGACAGGGCGCCCGCGTCTTGGACCCTTCTCGGGACCCAAGGCACGATCATGCCCCCATGAAGTCGCCCGGTCCTGCGGCAAACCTTCTTTGGTGGGCATAATCGGCGTGGCACCCGAGCCCTTTGTGCACTTCGCTTATAGCGAATACCAACTGCCCTCCGGGGCACCTCCTAAAACAAAGCATGGCAAAAATCGTAAGTCATTCATATCATAACATCGAAATAAGTTCATACAAAATGAAGGGAGCATATCCCAGCCGACCATCATGAATACTACAAGTGAAGATACATCTATCACTTAAAGGAGTACTCCCCTTACAAGTTAAGGATCCCAGTACAGTAAGCACGAGTCACCTAGCTACTTAGTAAAATACATCAAGCACACTGCAGAGGAAGTCATACATGCTCTGAGCTCGGACCCTCTCCTGGCGCTCGGGGTCCAGTCCCTCGAGGAACCCTTGTCAGGCTGTCCACGAAGCCTCCCACAAGGGATCCCCAGGTAGAGCTACCCTCACGAGCGCTCCGGCACACCTCCTGGGTGTACAGCCCCCGAAGCGTAGTGAGGATAGCCTCCTTGCCCGTAGTATCAGAGAGGCGGGAGATGGCTGGGACCCCCACGGCCAAGGCGACTTTGGCAAAGGCCTTGCCTTTGTCATCGCTCGCCCTGACAAGGAGACTAACGCGGCCCCGTTGGATGCCAGCCCACTCCTCCCACTCCTCAGAGGGAGGTGGGAGATCCTCCACTCTGGCCCCAAGCTCCCTCAAAGTGACCTGTACCAGCACGGCAAGATTCATGAGAGATATAGCCATTGTCTTCCGGTCCGCTTCATACCTTTGTTCATGGGTGTCGTGGTCTGCCCCCACGGCCCGTATCACCACGTGGGACCTCTCCAAGTCAGCCTCTAAGTCCTTGATCCACTGTCGGGACCTCTCCAGCTCAGCCTCTGCCTTGGTAAGCTTGTCCTCCGCCGCCCTTTGGCCCTCTTGGGCCTGCAGCCAGGCCTGCTTGAGGGTCTCTGGATCATCCTCAGGACGACGCGGTGGGATGGCTGCTAGCATCTCCTTAACCATTCCCAGGACCCGGTTAAAGAGAACACTGCTCATCGCTGTAGCCTACAAAAGGGTAAAAGTAGGGAGTGTCAAAGCAAGCTGTGCGTGAGAATCCTGAGCTTAGGGAAGCACATGAGAAAAGTAAAGGCTCATGGTACCTGGTACTGGAGGGTCACTGTGGTCGCTAACTTCTCCTTCAACACCCCCAAGAACCTCCCGGGATCATCAGGCACCAAGTCTGCCATATACCTTTTCACCCGCTCCGTCACCAAGAGGTGAGTCGTCTCTATCGCCTCTGCATCCAACGTATGAGGTATGGCGTACTCGGGGAGGGCACTGGAGGAACTGCCCTGACCACCCTGTGATGGCCCCGCTTGCATGGGTGAGCATGGGGTAGCCACATTCTCTGCTGAAGCCCCCGGGGGCACAGCAAGTGTGGGGGGCTCTGCCGCAGGTGGTATCTCGTGCTCCGCTGGATCTGCAAAAGGGAAGGGGAGTAAGTTAGGTGTGTTAGGAGAACATCTAATTTTTCGTGACAACTTATCATAATCGCGGACACATACCTCCTAGAAAGCGAAAGAAAGACTCAATGTCGTCGAGGTAGGCATACCCAACTTCCTCCCCCGCCATGGCCTTGACCGGGGAGGTGACTGGGCCCTCGGTCTCAACGCCCAGGAGCCCTTCAATCTCCTGGGCAAGCTACTGGGAGCGCCCGGCAGAGTTCCCTGGCTCTGACCTAGGCTCACTAGAAGAGCTAGATGTCATAGACGAGGAAGGTGAGGGTGAACGCCTGCTCGCCTGCTTGTTGGAGGGGTCGGTGCCCTCCCCGTTTGACGCCTTCTTCTCAGGGCCCCTAGCGTCTTTGCCCCTAGGGGTGGGAGATGGCAGGGGCCTTCGGGGCTCCACCCGGAGAAGGCCCCTCTCGCCTGTGGCGCGAGACGGAGGAACAGCGCCCTGTTGAGAGGTGCCACCAGCGTGCCCCCCGGCGGCCCGCTTGGCGCGCGCTTTGGCAGGCGAGGTCCGGGCGCCCTCCCCCGCGGCTGCGGCCCTAGCCCTCTTCTGCTTAGCCTGGTCGGGAGCGGGGTCACCCCGCGGAGTGAGGCGTAGGCCATACGCCTCGGCCACAGAGTTCTTTCCCTCCATAGGGATGCCCTCGTCCTCGTAACTTTGTGCCTCAGACATACACTACCTCCCTATGATTAACTCAGCCTCCTCTCTTGCTGCCTCCAAGGAACAAACTGTATATGGAAGGCAGACCATGAGAGGTAAAGGGATAAAATGCCCAAGAAAATTAAAGATAACTCAAAGGCCCTTACCCTTCCCTATGCCGGGGTGAAGGCCACCGTGGAACCCCAACCTAGCACGATGGACAAGGGTGCTGAGGTTGAGGAGGGTCATCTCCTCCATCAGGTCCCGGGCACCCTTCCTTGCACGTACCTCCCGAATGGCGTTGCGAAGTTTCCAGTCATCGTCAGTGAGATGACCCATCTCAGGGTACGTCCATGTCATCAAGGCCGGGTGAGACCCTGTGTATACGAAGTCCTCGACTTTCAAGTAAAACCACTTCTTCGTGGCGGAGGGCCAGCACTCCTTCAAAGCATGCACAGGGAACTAGTCATCATGCCGTGGGGAAGTGAAGATGGACCCCAGGGGGCCCCTCCTGGAGTCCCCACGCTGAGAGCGGAAGAAGTAGTCAAACAAGGCGACAGATGGCTCCATGGGCGTCCCTGGGATGGCCGTCTCACATAGCCATAAGAAGATCCTCAGCCGAACAAATAGGTTCGGACTAAGGTAAGAGAGCTCCACCCCGAGCGCCTGAGTATACCTCTTGATGAAAGGGTGCATCGGGAGCTCAAAGCCAACGTCCACCCAAGCCTTGAGAGCCACAACGTACCCTGACGGAGGGTTAGGCCTCTCCCTCGGTGCGGGAAAGTCCACGTCCCCGGGAGTGAGGTGACTCCCCCTTCGGATGAGACAGAGCTTCTCCCCGTCGGTGAGTTCCGACGGTCCGGGATCCACCTTCGCTTCCTCCGGGACAAACCCTTCATCGCCCGCTGGGTCCGTGCCAGCGGCGGAACCAACAGGACCCATCATGTCCACGTCCCTCGTATGGTGGTCTTCTCTGCGAAGGGGCTTGCTCTTGCCCAAACCCTTCGCGGGGACGATCTCATCCATCTTGCCCTTGCCCTTGCCCTTGGCGAAGGCATCGCGAGAGCGATCACCTGCAAGCAAGAATGGAGTCATCCTTAACAACGCCTTGATGTGAGCGGCTGCCTATTAGGACAGCAAGTAACATTATATCAACCAACTCACCCATGCGAAGGGGGCGGCCCTATGCCGCGCTACTGGCCTTACACTTGGGTACCCCAAATGCGAGCACGCGAATATGAAAGAGGAGTAACATTCACCCGTGAGTTATTTGCAGACGCAAAGAATATAAAGCCCCAAGGCGAGGTGCAGGTTTCGAGCGCTCATGATTGTTATGACCAACGCCCAATTGGAGGACGACCAAGGCGTTCTCGCCGCATGAGGACTGCGCCCCGTGGACATCATCGCCCGTGCACCCCAAAGGGGAAAAGCCACGAGCACCCCACGGTGCACCCTTACTAACAAGAGCTCGCAACCAGAAATGGGGAACATCACCACATTTCACGCATGAAGCGGTCTGAGGCATGAGCCATTACCAGTAGCTATTGCGCGAACAAGGCCATCCTTCTTCTTGTTTTCCTTTGCCATCAACCGAAGGAGGGAATGGGTTTTATACCCATTTCTCTGCTCGGGCAGCTCACATGTGGTGGACCAGGTCAACACGCATGGTCCCCAGGTGGCCACATGCTCATGCCTGATCCTCACGCCCTCAGGATGCGCTGCGTCGACGGGCCCTCGAGGTGACGACAGCGCCTTTTAGAGCACGCGGTTGCGGCCCCTAGGCCCGGCGGCGGCGGCAACCCGACCCACAATGTGACGGCGACGGCGGCGCCCGGCCGGCGACGTGGTGGCGGCGTACACTCGGCAACAACGGCGGCGCGCCCGGCCGCGACGTGGTGGCGGCGTGGTGGCGGCGGCTGTGGCCCTCGCCCACGACGCCGCAGCTGGTGGCGGCGTCCTCGAGTGCATGGCGGCGCCCCTCAGAGTGTACGGTGACAGCAGCTCCTCGATCCGTGGGGCGACGGCGCCCCAGTTCGGACTGCAACCGCGTCCCTTGGCCCAAATCGGCAGTGAAGCCCTTCTCCTCCTCCGGTCCGAGCGCGCATAGGAAGGCCACGACAGCCAAAACTCTTGCTGCCCAGCTCCGATTAGGCGGTCGTCGCTGCTTTTCCCTGCTCCGCGATAGGACCGCAGTGGCTCTCTTGCTTCTCCCGCGCAAGGCTCAAGCTCCAGCGCCTCGCCAATCCTCAGTCGCCATTTTTTCCTTCATGGCTGGGGAGGATGAAGGAGAGGGTGGGATGCCGAGGTGGGGGGAGACCCCTTTTTTCTAGTCAGAGACCAATCTGGGCGCTAGCACAAACGCCCTATGGGCGTAAGGATGAGACCGTTTGGGCGTTATCATGAACGCTCGTTTGTTTTTGGGCTCGGGTGGAGGCAATAGCGCCCTTATGACCACCACCCCGTATGAACATCGCTTGGAAAATAGAAGGGGCAACTGGCGAAAGGGAGGCTTCACTCCTTGGTGGCTGGTCCCACCAGGCGCTCGCCCAAACGCCCGGATGCATCTAGGGCGTTAACCGAAGCCTCATGGATAGAAGAAGACATCTCACTCCTCAGGAGCCACTCCTACCGGGCGCTTTCCCAAACGCCCGGACGCCTCCAAGGCATTGAGCGAATGCCCCTCCTTGCGGGCTCCCCAAGGGGTCAAGCGCACGAGATGTCGCACTCCCGCAAGGGTGCGCCCCCAGGAGCGGATCGCATCGCACGGATTGTGGCGCCCCGAACAGGGTGTAACACGAATGGGCCTTTGCTCTACGCCTCAGCCCGAAGGCTCAGGGAATAGTCCGAAGTTGGCCGAGGGCCTGCCATCGACGTACATACAAGGCCTCAGGCGTTTCGGTTACCACATACAGAGGAAACGAATTGCCGAGTCAATCCACCGCGAGACCATCATGGGCAGCACCCTAGCAGGGGCATTTGGTTAAATGGCCGCGCGAGGTTAGCCGTCATGGTCCCATCTCGTGAGGATGTGTAGTTAGCTCCCGAAGTCCACGTTTATCCCTCAGGCAATTCATGTGCCCGAGGGACAGGGGGGCTAATGTTGGGAGGCTTGATACGACTCCTGCCGTTGGCGAGGCCATGGGCCCAAGGCTCCTTCCGCGAGGTATTACAGGAGGAAAACTTACCAACTCCCAGAGGGGAGACCTCGTACCCCGTAGGTCCTATCCCGCGAGAACGCTACGGGAGGCTTCCTTATGCCCCCGCGGGCGCCTACGAGAGGCTCCTCTTGTCCCCGCAAGCCCTCTGGAGGAAGTACTCGCGGGCACTTGGCGAGCGCCCTGGCCGCGGGGCCCTTGGAGGGCGCCCCCCAGACGCCCATGGAGACGGATGGATACCCTCAAACCACGTGGGACCAACCACCGAGTGGGGTCCTAAAGTCCCCTGTAGGGCCCCGAAGTCAGAGGTCTACCCCTGCGGGACAGTGACGTGGGATCCACTACCTCCTCGTGGAAAAGACCAAGATACCCCTGTATGAGCTACTGCAGTAGGGGTAGGACGGTACTTTATATAATAGGCTGGGCACCTATAGAACCCCACTGTAATCCACACTAGTGGGGGGACTCTCATTGAATACAGAACGAACAACTGGTGCATCCCTCGGGAGCCTGGACCGGGAGGCCCCTCCGTACTCTCCCCGGGGAACGCACCGACACGACTAGGGCGCTTCCCTAAGCGCCCGAACCTGTATAAACCTTTGTGTCTATTTTCTTCTCTCTCGGATGTAAGCCCGTAAGATGGCCCACGTCCACTCCCTCTTGTGTCACATTTACAAACATACGACAGAACTAGTCATGTGTTGATGGTTCACTTTGTTGATCCTAGGGCAATCAAAAGTTCTTGTGTATATGAAGCATTAGTTGCATTAGTATACTCAAGACACAATTAATCTTTCAATCATTTGTCTTTGGGTTGTGGTCAATATCAAAGGAAAAGATCAAAGGGTCTTGGGAGCATCCATTACGTGTTAATGGAGTGCAATGATGATTGAGACAACCATGTGTTTTGGACTAACACTTTCAATGAGTTTAAAATAGGTTAAGTCCAAGGTTGAGATGGATAAACGGGACAAGTACGTCATCATGTGTTGATGAGCTTCAAAAGAGGATCCCGAAGCTAAGACAAGGGGAGTTCATCATGTGTGATGAACAAGATGAAGATCCCTACTTGAAAAGAAGATGATCGGTCATCATGAAAGCTCCAAGTGGTTGCGAGAGGTAAAGGTAAAACTAGCTAGGGCTAAGGATATGTTCCTAGTATTTTACCGGTCTCGGTGTTTGGATGAGAGACCGGGTTGCTAGTATAGGTTGCCGTACTATTAAGAGGGGTTGAGTCTTATAGCTTGAGCTTTATCATGTATTGATGAACTCAATCCGGTTCACTCTAGCTCACTCTCTTGTTTGGATTTTGCATGTGTTGCAAATAAGGGAGCTCATGCTCGCTTCTTATTGAATCTTAATCGATTTGGTTTTTGCATGGAGCTATGGATTTGCATGTGTTGCAAAAAGGGAGATAGCTCATGTAATTTGGTTTATGTGGTTTTTGCATGGAGCTAAGTTTTACATGTGTTGCAAAAGGTGAGAACTCATGCATCGGTGTTTTAGCTTGTGATTTAATCATGTGTTGATCATCACAAGGCTAAATAAAGTTTATAATTTTTCTATTTGCAAATAATCTAGAGGTTATGGTTTTGATCCTAGAGCATGTGTTGGCATTTGCAAATGTGTTTTGCAAAATGTCGGGATCATGTGTTGATCCTTACATGGCTAGAGGATTGATCTCAAGGGTTCTCGATTTATTTGTAAATGTGTTTTACAAATTATTTTGATCATGATTTGATCACCAAATGTCATAAGATTTGATCTTATTGACTCTTGCTAGCTTGTAGTCACGCTCTTGATCAAGTCTATGTGAGGGATTTCGAGAAAATCAGATTTTGGACTTGAGTGACTACATTGGACTTTATGTTTTGTGATATTTAAAAATATATATGGTTGCTTAAATCTTGAGAAAGGGTGGAGATTGTAGCCCTCGTGATAAGCTTTGCATAGAGTCTAAGATAACCTAAATCGGAGTTCGGAGTAAAAAATTGTGAGCGTTTTAGTGACTGTAACAGTGGTAGCACCGCTCCTACATGGGCGGTACCGGCCTTAGATGGGCGGTAGCACCGCCCTAGCAGTGCTACCGGCCCTATATAAGTGGTAGCACCGCCCGGGATGGTACTACCGGCCCAGAGGCGGCGTAAAAACTCCAGAGAAGTGTTTTTTGGTTGAAATGGCTAGTGCTACCGGTTCTAGATGGGCGGTAGCACCGGGGTACTATAGCAACGGGTAGTTTTTGGTGTTTTTAATGCACGAAAGTGACCGTTGGCCTAGAGGTCGGTGTTACCGGCCCTAGTAGGGCGGTAGCACCGGGTTTGCTGCATTTTTTGCCCGTTTTACCCCCAATGGCCAGTTTTTTTGAGGGGCTATAAAAGGGGCCGAGCTACGAGGGTTTTGATGCTCCTTTAGCACCCATTTGAGGTATTCTTGTGAGAGCAAAACCCTAAGAGCTCATAGAGCTATATTTGAGTGATTTGAGATGAAATTGATTTAGAGTTTCTTGTGTAGAATATCTTTGGTGTTGATTTGCTTTCTCTTGAGCTAGTGTGAGCCTCTCCTCTATATTTTACATGTGTTGCACTTTGTGAGCAAGGAGAGAAGCCTCTAGTTGCATGTGTTGCATCTAGAGAAGAATTGAGCATCCTTGTGCATGTGTTGCACTTGGTGAGGATCAAGCAAGAGGCTTGACTTGTTACTCTTGGTGTTTGCCGACACCTAGACGACGTGTGGAGGCATCGTGCGCGGTGATCTTCTCAAGAAGATTGTGAGAAGGCCCGGCAAAGTTGTGAAGGTCGAAGTTCACCTACCCGAAGTGGGAAAGAGCTACCACTAGTGGAATCGAGGCGGGTGCTTAATTTGTGGAGCCGGTCCAAAGAGGTTTGGGCTAGCCTCAACGTGGATTAGGGGAGACCGGCAAGTCTCCAATTTCTCTATTTACATTGTTGCAATTTACATTCCTAGAAATAAATTGCTTGATTGTATTTAGAATTATATATTTTTGAGCAGAGACATAATTAGCTAGTGCACTTAGTGAGCCTAGTTGATTTAGGCTTTAAATTATCAAAACCTTAGTTTATCACTTCCGCATTTATTATCATTTAGGTTTTGATATAAGGGTACTTAGGCGAGACTTCAATCATAAAAGAAATTTTTATAGCCGTCTATTCATCCCCCTCTAGTCGGCATCCTCGATCTTACATTCGCGGGCGTAATCATCCACTCGGCTTGTGCCCTACTTGAGATTGACGAGATCGTCCAAGGGTCCCGCCCTAGATTGGCGAGTGAAATGCTGGAGAAAAGTATTGAAGAAATCCTCCCATAAAATCTAGTCTGCCTCCAGCATCCAATTATCTAACACCTCCTGAGCCTTGCCATAGAGATGTAAGCCGATGAGGTCGACATGCTCCTGCACCGGAATTTGATGTAGGAGGAAGAAGCGCTCACACTGGTGTAGCCACGAGAGCGGGTCGTTCGTGCCGTCATAGCTAGGGAGCTCAAGTCGGGGAGCTCGAGGCGCCCAACGCCTGTGATTGAAGGTGTCGCCATCGTCATTTTGGTGATGACGCTCGACCGAGGGACGCAAGTGACCACCGTTGTC
Organism: Otatea glauca; assembly: GCA_036346275.1. Classification (NCBI taxonomy): domain Eukaryota; kingdom Viridiplantae; phylum Streptophyta; class Magnoliopsida; order Poales; family Poaceae; genus Otatea; species Otatea glauca. The sequence continues at coordinate 2,485,713 of CM070713.1, forward strand.
CCACGGCTGTTGATGCGGACATTCATACCATTACACACACATGCACATGCAATCCAGTACCTACGCTTGATAAGGTAAAACCATTATTGAATGCGTGTTGTTTTGATAAGAATTGTTTACTACTTCATCATTACATGATTTTAAGGTGTCTAAAATTAGTGGGAGGAGAGGGAAGCCAAGAGGGACACAAGGGTCGTGAGGAAGCGATACGGATGCATATGCATGAATACTATGCATGGAAGACCAAAGAGAAGATAAAGAAGCTTCCGCGGTTCATGAGAAAAACGAGATGCATGTGTTCTGCTACATGCAAACACTCATTCGGCCAGGAGGTGAGTATATATAGAGAGAGAGAGCAATGCTTCAATGCTTTCCCTCTCAATACAGATTGCACAAATCTTGAAGCAAGCGAAGGGGTAAGTAATCACTATCTACCAATCATTCATGCTTTAATATTTATACAACTGTCAAAAGGAAAAGCATAGAATCACTTCTCATATATGTATGCTATGCTCTGCGTGGAAAGAAAGGCCAGCAAACAAAACCAGGAAGGGCATCGTGTTAAAGAAAGAAAGAGGAAGTTGCATGCAGCACGTAGGAAAGGAAAGGTCAACGCGTGTACTACGCATGCGTACGATTGGTGCAACCGATTTAGGAAATCAGGAAACAATCTACATGTATCTTATTTTCACGTGATGAGTACGAGGAGTAACTGGTCTGCGTGCCATCTATTTTGCCAAAACCTACATGGATCGGTTGAGGGCATCGGATAGGAGTTGGGTTCGACCTCCTAGGCCGAACCATGTTTAGGGAGTCACGGCATTACGCCTTTATATTTGGTGTAATCTAATAGAATTTGGTGTTCGTCGTTTTAGGAACTTGTGTGTTTTTGTCTTCTATTATTTTTGTATTTTTTTTTGGATTGTTTGGATTGATCCGTCGTGGTCGCCCAATTCGTGCACTTGCCTCCGTGCTGATTGTGTGGATTGGATTGCTTGTGAGAGTTGTAGTGCAATTGCTGCTGTTGTGATCATGTGCTCAATGCAAGACTGCTTCAACCTCAGATCGTGTTGCTGCCCTTGAGTTATCCTCATCGTTCGTGCGTTCGTCGTCATCACAAGATGGGCCAACCCCGTATCAGATGCCGTTCGCAATGATCATGCTCTGCGGCTCGCAGTCGTGCCACGCGTGTTGATGTTTGTGACCAATAGCCTCGAGGTTTGGCCGCATGCAATCGCTCGCGGCGATCTGGCCAAGGATCATTGCGCCGGCCAGTGTCGTCGGCAGCGTGGCTGTGCTGGCCAGTGTCGCCGTTAGGTGTCCTGGACGCCCTGGAGATGGTGAGCAACTCCCCAAGGGAGGTCCTCATCTCCTCCATCAAGCACTCCAGTTTGCCGATGCGCTCTTCGATGGTGGGCTGCTCCATTGTCGAAGGATCGAAAGAATCTAATACCAAATTGTTACGTGTGTGAGTGTAGAGGCGAGTGCCCGGCTGATGACCGGCACGATTGGAGGTGGACGTCGACACCGTGGTGGCGGCCGACGGAATTTGCTTGCGATCGGAGCTACCGATCTTGTTCATCGAAAGGCGCCGCCAAAAGGTAAGTTGGTGGCAAATTCAGCATTGCCGTTTTCATTCATTTTCTCGAAACAATATAGAACAGGCTCATAACGGAACTGCAAGGATCTAAACCAACACCGGATAAAGTAACCACTAGATAAGAAACTAACTAACTAGATTAAAGGCTAACAACTAATCCCCCTTGCCTGAGCACTGCAACCACGCCAGACCTCAGTTGCGCGTGGACAGCCTCAAGGCATTGCTGGGCTGACTGGTCGTGGGCCCTGGCTCTTTCTTCTCTTCCGGCAGAAAACATTATCAAAGCCCACGACACCATTTCCCTTTTTATGTCTTTTGGAGATCAGTGGTTTATGTTCCAAGATACAGCGCCCACCACCCATTGCTAAATGCTGGCATTAGAAGGTGGAAACTGCATTTTACATAAATTCCAGTTCTGATATGTCAAAATTGTCTGTTCTACTGCAAAGAATGGACTATATATATAGCCCTTTTAAATTATCCCTTTAATCACTTAATCCGACTATTCTGTACTTATTTTGTCTAGGTAATGAATCACAGTTGTACAGCATCTTTAATTTTTGTTGGCATAACAAGCTATCAGTTTTTCAGATTTCAAACAACATAAAATTTCGTTCAGATGTTGTAGATCGTGATGTCAACAACAAAGGCCTAATCTATGGAATGTCAGAGCAAATCAAAATTGCAGGTATGAGCAAACGATTAGGAAGAAACAACAATATAGAGAGCCATGCAAGAATTGATACCCTGAGATGTTTAATAAGTAAAAGATATTAGAGTTTCACACCTTGAATATGCAGTGTAATTACATATTTTAATATAAAAAAAACCTGTAATCGAAGTCCACAGGAGAAGCTTGCCCTGGTGAAAGAGGCAGCACGAGTTTTTTCTTTATCTTTTCAGTCATATGAAAACTGTTGGCACATGTAACACTTTCAATTTATTAGGAGTATCGCATAGCAGCAATCATGCTAAACTCAGGTTCATCATGCTAGAGCATTATGTTGCTGTCAAAAGATACATGACAGAATGCCAAGATTTTGAATCTTCCCGTCATATGAAAACAGATGACGTGTGAAATGCTTTCAATTTGTTAGAAGTATCACATAATAACAATCATAAACTGATATTCACTTTAGTGCAATTATCACACCAGAGCATCATCATCTTGCTGTCAGAATTCAGAAGAGTTCATGGAATAATGTCAAATACATTGCATGTGTTTGCTTGTCATTGCTCAGTGATAGTATCGTATAATCGTATGGTCATTTTTGCAATGGTGAATTGGTGATAAATCATAGGTGACTTAGGCCACGCGAAAACACGGGCACAATTAGGTTCACCTTCATTTCCCCCAGGCGATCTCAAGTTTGTGACCATACGGCAGCATTAAAACTTTGTCCCAGCAACACAAGTCACTTGGTTTTCTTATGGATCTGGTGGCAGTTCATAACAAGAAACATAATTGCCTTTCCTTGCTCCAATCATGACGATCAGATCATATGGTCCCATGAAGCTTTTCTTTTTTTTAAGTCATTTCAGGAACTATGCTCCACCCAAGTAGATCCAACATGCTTTTCCAACCCCTTGTCCTTCATCACATTCCGCAGCGGGTCAATCTCCTCCCACAAGCCAGCCCTTGCATACAAATTTGACAACTCGACGTAAATCCCAGCATTTCTGGGCTCCAATTCAATTGCCTTCTGAGCTGCCATTCTCCCGACCTCAACATTGCCACAATCACGGCAAGCACTGAGCAGAGCACCCCATGTAGAGATGCCAATCTCACCTCCACAGCATTCCCTAGTAGCGACCTCCCATGCCTTGGCCACCTCCCCTGCCCGGCATAGCATGTTGACCACACAACCGTAGTGCTCTGGTGTGGGCACCAACCCGTATTCTGCGTGCGCGGACTCAAAATACTCGAGCCCCTTGATAACCTCCCCAGTATGCTGGCATGCTGAGAGCACAGCCAGAATAGCGAGTTCGTCAGGCCAGACCCCAAAAGTCACCATCTGGTCATACGTCTGGATAACCTCCTTGAACTTTCCGTAACGCCCATACGCATTCAGCATTGCCGTCCAAAACACAACATCGCCCCAACAAGCATTCGCCCACCGTGCCAGGCCAAACAGCCGCTCAGCACGGACAACAAGCCCGCATTTGGCATACATGTCCACAAGCGCACTGGTTAAGAACACGTCCGAATCCACACCTCTCACCCTCCTGATTGCATGCCCATGCGCCTGGCCGCCCAAATCAGCATTGGCCATCTCTCCGCACGCCCTTACCACCGCCGTCATCGTGTACCCATCAACTCGCAACCCAAGCGCCCAAAACCTCCCTGCAAACTCCAGCGCCGGCACCCACTTTCCCGCACTTACATACCCGGCAAGAACAGCATTCCCAAATACGGCGTTCCTGAGGGAACTTTCGTCGAACAGCCTGCGGGCGTCCGAGAACCGGCCAGACCCGCCGTAGGACGCGGCGAGCGCGCAGGACACGAAGACGCTTCCTAGCCACCCGGACTTGGAGGCGTGGGCGTGCAGTGGCTCTGCTTCCGGCGCGGAGGCGTGGCGGAGCGCGGAGCAGAGGGCGTAGGAGTCGAGGGGGCCGGTCGAGGCGGGGCAGCGGTGGGCGAGAGCGACGGCCGGGAGTGCGAGGGAGCGGAGGCAGGCATGCGGGGAAGAGGCGGCGGCGGCGAGGAGCGAGTTGAAGGAGAGGCGGGGAGGGAGGCAAGAAGGGGAGGATTTGAGGAGCGCGGCGTGGAGGATGGCGGCGGGGTTTGGCGCCAACGGAGCTGGAGGCGGCGGCATTCGAAGTTGCCTCCGTTCATTTATTTAATTGAAAAATACCCTTGTTCATTTGTGTGCCAGTGGCCAGAGTACAGAGTGCCACACTGGACTGAAGATAACTAACAGCCGCTTCGAACGCATAGATTTTACTATAATTTTATAGAAATCATATTGAAAATAATTCAAATCATCTAGATTTTCTTCCTAAAAAATTCCACACGTCAAACAGACCAAGAAGTGAGAGATCTTCCTAAAATTTTCCTATTTTTTCTTTGAAAAAAATCTACAATATACCAATAAATAATTACATGATCTACAATATGTTACTTATTGCGAGGCTGATACGTGGGGTATGGGTAGACATACAGAGTTATTCAATGACATGTATTTTTTTTCTCTTTAGGATTGTTGATGAATTCTCAGCTACAAAACCGAGCAAGTGTCGGTACATGATCTAAAATTTTTCTTTCTGGAATTGAATTTTTTTTATAAATATATTAAATATAAATTAGCAGTCAAAGTTATGTTTTACCATGTCGATGTCTAAAAAGATATATATATATATGACTGCAAAGAGTATAATTTTATAGAAATCGTATAGAAAATAGTTCAAATCATCTAGAATTTCTTCATTAATCTTGCTAAAACTTCCCCACCTTTTTTCTCTCTGGACCGAGGTGTTGGGAGATCTCGCTAAAAAATTTCCAACCATTTTTCTTTAGGCGTGTTGATAATTCTCAACAAACAAAACCGAGCAAGCAAAGCATATACGAATGAATAATCAACAATTCAATTTATGTTGTTCATACTTATTTTTGTGCAATCGACCTTGACAATTGCAACAACTTAAAAGATGTACTGTTTGCTAATGGTCAAGACACTTGTCTAAATATAATCTCATTCAACATTTGGTAAGTCAGGACTAGCATTTTAAACCAATTCACACGATGCAATGGAAGGAGGACCTGCATTCCCAGACAGCTTCATTGCGATCAACAGTACAATCAAATCATGTATACAGAACTATGTAATTGCGAACTCTGTACAAGAAAGAGAATAGGCCTTTCACACTTGTCTGTAAGTATTTACCTTGAAACTTATCACCATACTGCGTACAGATCTGGATGCTAAAAATCAGAAGCTAAGCCCTCACATCCATGGTACGCAGAGAATAACAGGACAAAAAATCACAAGCCTACTGTACGTATCTCCCTAGGTGCCCCTTACTAATGGCTCCGCCACAATTCACAAAGCTTGAGGATTTGGAACTCCGGTTGGACTGGGAAGATTGCTCATGCTCGCAGTCCGCAGAAGCTTGCGAAATTCGGACAAGCTTATTCTCCCGTCTTTATCTATGTCGGCCTCCTCCAGCAGTGGCTCAATAGAGCCCTTTAAGCCGGTGTGCTGCACCTTGAAAGAAAACCTCAATGAGAAGAGCACTACTAGTTTGGGTCTCTATAGTGCAATAGTTGATATTTGTATAGCGTTTGTCTCAGTTAAAACCTTTACAAGCTCACTTCATCAATAGTAGTCCCAAATCTAAATGCTGAAATAGCCAACTGTAACAAACTGGTCTAGAAATAATTGAATGGATATTAATGTGGAGAAAGGAGTTGACTAACCACCAGGTGACAATCTGGTAGTTTATTCTTGATGAAAAAAAAAAATGGGAACAATATAGTGAAACCAAATCACAATACGCAACAGCAGCATCTTATCTAGAATTCTAGATTGAGTCAAGCCATCATGCTTTTCATGAAAAAATGGTAAAGAAGGATCATGTAAAATACATATGGATTGATAAGCCAGCATGAACACAAAACAGGAATAGGAATTTACCATTCTAAGCTCATCTGGCGTAATGTATCCATCACCATCCAGATCAAATTTGCTGAAAGCAGCTTGGCTGCGCAGGCCCCACCTTTCAGAGTCAAGCTCAGCCATCTGATGTATATGGAGAGTTGCTGCAACAAACTCTTTGAAGTCCACAAGACCATCGGTGTTGCTGTCAACCTACCATAGAATAAAATCACAGTTGATGTTCGGTCCTCTAATAAAAAGTGAGCTACTTGTTCCGAAACAAAAGGAAGAAAGGGATAGAAAAGAAGGTCCAAAGCTTACTGCTTGAATAATCTCAAGAACACGGGGGCCCTTCAATCTCCAAGGAAGATCCTTTGCAAGGGCCTATTGAAACATGCAAAGATCATGAGCACCACAAAGAAATTCAGTGACAAAGCAAGACATTTTCATTAAGAAAGTCTAGTAAAAACTTACATGTCGCATTTCCTCAATACTAATTGATCCACTTTTATCGACATCAATTGCATCGAACTGGTCCTTCAGATCCGCTAGCTCTTCCTCATTTAGTGTATTTGCTAAAGCCTGAACATGCAACGAAAATATATTGTAAGGAACAAAATTAGAAAATGATATAAAAGATTTTGTGATGACAATAATTACCCTCAGTGCAAATTGCTTAAAACGGCTGTACTTGACAAACTGGCGCATGTTGGACAACACAGATATATCAACTGGGATCTCAGATGCATCTCCTCCTTCTCTTACCCATGGATGTGCTAAGCATATCAAAGCATAATCAGAATCAGTAAAGATGACAACGATGAGTATTCACTACACGTTTCTTCATGAACTAATTCTAAACAAAACAATGCCAAATGTCATTCTACTGCTAAATGAGTAAATGTTAGGATTTCAGTTCAAAAAATAATGCCTATTTTTAAATTACGAGATTGATACTGTAGTGCTAGAGGTTTGTTAGATGAAGAATAGGAGTGCAAATGTGTAAGGTTGGTTGTATTGCAATATCCTAAGGGGCAAATATATAGAGTACATGGACATACACAAGAATAAATCCTAGAACACTGAGAAATACCACAAATACCCCTAACACCCCCTTAAATGCAAGGTGTATACAATAACATTGCATTTGGAATGGTCGACACTAAAATTGGGAAAATCCAAAGTCCTAGTCTTGAAGTTGTCGTCACAACGTGCAACTCTGGAAACTGTGTCAAAGGTATCAAATGATCTCCCATCCAGGGTCGTGCTGCAACCCATAAAACACAAAGTGCAGGGGATGAGAAAGCATAGGCAAGCGGAAGCAAAGTCGACCATGACAACACGACAAAGAAGATGATAAACCCAACACAAAAAGAAAGTTGTCAAATCAAGCCGAAGAGGGATAGATAGAAGTATGACGGAGCAGATTGCAGCCTGAGATGGCGGCGGCGGCGTGCACTAGAAGCGCAGTGGAGGCGGTGCAGAAGAAGCCCGGCGGCCTTAGAAGCTCAGGGCAACGGCTCAGAGAGAAGCGGCGGCATTAATAACGACTTCTACGATCTGCGGCGGCTCAAAAAGAAGAGTGGCGACAGCTACCATATGAAAGGGAAGGAGAAAGCCACACTCGATCTGAAAGGATGGACTGTGGCCAACAAAGCAATTGGCTAACTGAAAAGGAATTTGTGAACTCGGACGGCATAGACAAACTCAGAGATAAGTGCTACAGACTTGGATGGAATCAACAAAAGACTCTACTAGAGAAGGCTCAATAGCAGCAAGACAACAAGCAACAACACCAAAATAGTAGCAACAAAGAAGTAAAACACATGCAATCCACCATCAACAGCAACAACTCACAGCACAAAGCAGAGTAATCATTGCAAGAAGAAAAAGAGGGCAGCCGCGGCATCACTCCAAGGGAGGCAACGATAGCACTTGCAGGGAGGAGGGTGGTGGCGGCACTCCAAAGAGAGGGAGCAACAGGCGGCGGCCATGGCTGAAGGATGATAAATCAAGGGCCGGCAATGCTACTACAAAGAGGAAGAAGCTGAAGCCAGTAGAAAAGCCGTTGTCTACAGCCAGAGCGGTTCAGGCTAGATCGGGTTATGAAAACCTAATCGACCGGGGCCACATCCTCAGATCAGCTCACTTCCTCCCTCCACTGCCTCTGCCATGGAGGCGGTCGCCGCCTTGTCCCCTTCCCGCGTCGCCCTCGACGCCCGCACTCTCTTCTCCCCTACTCCCGCCCTCCATGTCTCGCCTGGGGCTGAGGAAGGTGAAGCCAAGGAAGGGGCCACCGACGTCGGTGTCTAAGCAGAGAAGGTGCTGCACGGCAGAGCTCAAGGAAGGTGAAGCCAAGGAAGGGGTCGCCGACTTCGGTGTCGAAGCAGAGAAGGCGCTGCATGGCAGAGCTCAAGGAAGGTGAAGGTGACCGAATCCGATGCAGGGCAACGGTGAGAAAACGACAACTGGCCGACCCGTGTGGTGGTGTAGGGCGCTCGATTTGCGATAGGGGAGCAAATCTGCACGGGATCCGGCGCGCAGATCTCCCCAATGTGGTGGCAACGGCAATGACGGCGACGGCCAGATCGAGTCCAAACCCAAGTGGATCTGGCCGCGTAGCGACGGCGACAGGACCCGGTCGGATCTAGACAATGGACGTTCAGATCCGACCGGATCTGCTCGGGTGCAGGAGCAAGCGACCGGCGACGACCGAGATTCACTATTGTTGTTATTGCTGCTACTAAACTACTACAAGGTGGCCACCCCCAGGAGTGGAGATTGCTCCTCCCGGGGACAGCAGCAGCAGAAGACGATCTTGGAGCTAGGGTCTGAACCCTACCTCTGATACCATGTTAGATGAAGAACAAGAGTGCAAATGTGCAAGGCTGGCTGTATTACACTAGCACAAGGGGCAAATATATAGAGTACATGGACACACACAAGGCTAAACCCTAGAACACTATGAAATACCACAAATACCCTTAACAAGGTTGACACCCTATATCTTTCTTGTATCAAATAATCATCCATAAGATGATGAGAAACGGGGGGGGAGTAATACCCCAATGTCTTAGCTATTAAAACAATAGATAGAACTAATGAGTAGTGAGATAACATGCGTTTTTTATTTTATGTGACTCCTGAAATTAGAATGCGGCATCTGATTCTGAAACATCCATACTTTACACATTCAGAGAACTTTATGATACAATACAGAATAGTCCGCCTTTTCATATTCACAGTTGTTTCTGAAGCATTCAGATTGATCTGTGCATTTAGGTTAAATAGCAAAACTGAGCATCATGACTAGTAAATTACCGACACTATCTTGGAACTTACAGAGAGCTTGAGCAGCAGTTAATCTCGCCCTTGGGTTCTTCACTAGTGACCTTTTAATAAAATCTTTAGCACTTGGACTGATGCTTGGCCAAGGCCTCTTATGAAAATCAGGCTTGTTCCTTAGAACCTGATCATACGTCAACACAATGAAGAAGATCAAGTACACCATAGCATTGTCTATTCTGATTTAAATGCACAAAGATATTTCACATTACAACAAAAATGGTGGTAGGTGGTAGATTGAAGAGGGAAACCATATTACCCAATGCTTTTTGCTTCTTTTTTTCGCTGAGGACCCAATGCCTTTTACAGGTTGAGTAGAATGTTTAACTTCTTCATATGGTTGTTTTCTAAATTTACTAATAAAGTAGAAATGTTCTATGTCATGGCATATGGTGTCAGAAGACATTTCTAGGAAGCCAATGAGAAATGCTGCAAATTGTTTTTCCTTTTTGTGAAAGTAATACAGAGAATAACAAAACATAATTCCAAAAAAAAAATTAACATAGTTTGATTGGGGAAAAATGATCCCAGGAGGTAGTATTCTACACCCAGGTGGTGTCAGCTGTCTCAAACTAAGGCAACTTGCCATGTCTTAGCCATCGATAATTCAAGTACTCAAATTTTCCAGTAGCTATACCACCAGGCCACCAGCTATGCATTGACTACCACAGGCCATTGGCACCCCAGATTGCGCCTTCATACTAAATAGAAGTGAAGGTCATTTTGCTACTTACTCTTATCTTGTGCGTATTGTATAGAAATTGTTCAACACTGCACATTAACATATCTAAAAAGACAGTGACCATTGTAAAACTGAAAAACTGCATTGCATCAAATAAACAGGCAGCTAGTATAGAAATCATTTAAGGACACCTTGACCAAATATTGCCCTAACATTTTAAAACTAGTACCACCATATTGCCTAACATTGACACTTGGTTAACAGGCCATAACACTGCTATGTTATGCAGTAAAAAATGCAGATAACACCGCTTCTCCATTGTGTCAGCATATTGACAACACTAGGCAGAAGCTGGTCACTCTCACCAAGCACATTTTACATGGGAGCACAAGGTATGCGACAGTCATCCACTTACCTCCTTGAATATACCATCCTCTGTTTTATCCCAAAAAGGGCGCCTCCCACAGAGCAAAATGTAAGTTATAACTCCTATGCTCCAAACATCTGACTCAGGGCCAGACCTACGTTTTAATACTTCTGGAGCAACATAATAGGCACTGCCAACTATATCGTGGAACTTCTTCCCTACAATCATGCATTTAAACAATGAATGAGCCAGAGCAACTGGTGACTTGTAGGTGCCATTCAAATTAGATGCAACAACTAGAAGCATGTAACAAAGATGCGCACAAGCAGAGGACCTTGAAGAAGGTACCTGGCTTTATGAAGTCTGACAAGCCAAAATCCGTTGCCTTCAGAGGTGAGTCCACTTTAGTTGATTTGAAAAGGAAGTTCTGGGAAGGAAAATAGGTACATTTTTACATGACCTGAGAAGTAGTAAAATATCACCAAAATGTGTACTAAGTGCCAAGACATTGAAAGCATTCAATTTCTACCTCAGGCTTCATATCTCGGTGAACTAGTCCACGCAGGTGGCACTCAGCCGCCACTTTGAGCATCTGCCGCACTACCACTGCAGCATCTTTCTCACTATAACGGCTGTTTTTTCTGTCAGAAGGGAGATGCCAATAAGTAATGGTCCTTGTACTAAACAATACTGACAGCAAAACATCAAGCTAAAATTTATTGGAACAAAAAGACAGCACAAAATCTAGCAACCTTTGACACTGGAAGAGCAAAATATACATGAAACAAGAAATGGAGGATATATCTTATCTTACTTTGCCAAAATCCGATCCAATAGTTCACCACCCTCACATAGTCTGCAAAAAATAAAAGAGAAGCAAGAGTTGGTGCTGGAGCATAGGAATGACTATTGAAATCATATGACCATGTGCCCCCTTTTTAGATAAATTTCAGAAGAAAAAAGCTCCTAGCTATCCATGAGTGTGATAAATCATGCTATATACTATAAGAAGAAAAAAGCTCCTAGCTATCCATGAGTGTGATAGATCATGCTATATACTATAAGAAGTACATCTAGTTCACAGTTTGACAGATTTATAGTACACAACAATGCAAGGAAGCTGTGAACTATGATGTAGTTCTGAACATAAATGATTAAGTGCCATGAAACCATGCAATCAAAATGTAATTTTGAAAGAGCGGTTTATATATTCGCAAATTGTAAACAACTTCATAGAGAATGCAACTGGACAGCAGGGAAGAATGATTAGGATTTAGGAAGACAATTTTAAGTACAAGACATGCATATCGGAAACAGCACACGCATCTCTGGTACTCACGAAACAAGGTATCGTGATTTTTGTTAAAAAAAAGTGTAGCAAAAGGACATTGCAAAATCTGCAGAACATCAAATTGGTAAATGCTAAAGTTAATTAGAACAAGTTCTGTAAAGTGCTCGGTTTACTGAAGGTCAATTGACTCTGATAGTAGAAGCTAGTAGCATGGTACTGGACTACTTACTCCATCACAATATACACATATGAATCATCCTCAAATGCATTGTAGAAGTGAACAATATTCTCATGGCCTTTAAGTGCTTTAAGAATCTCCACTTCTCTCTTTACATCCTCCACAGCAACAGGACGGTCCATCTGTTATGAAAGATCATAATTTTAGTTGTCTTAAATCACATATTCTAAAGATGATGCAGAGTAGACATATGTAAAGGGAAAACTGCACAGGGCATGCATAGAGTGGACATATGTAAAGGGAAAACTGCACAGGGCATGCATCCAAGGCTCCAATTACCTGCATAAATAAACGGGTGTTTGCATTCTAATTTTTCTCTAAACATCTACGCGTGTTATGTCCCAATCTAAATGAAATCTGAACAGATCGTAATAGACTAATCCGTGCAATTTCATTAATGCATAATTGATTACTTTATGCACGTCCCACAAACTCCATGTTGTGAGCCCTACTTTGGAAACAACGTTAAAATTGTCATCTTGTGTGCAACCTTTAGGTCATCATTAGAGTGAGTCCTCATTGACCAACAGAGGCAGTAGATTAACTCAATTGCACACATCGAACAGCCTAGAGCCCTAGACACGTACCCAATGATGTGCACAAGCACAGAAAATGACCAAATCAGTTATATCCTATTCTCCACCAAAGGTTCAAATATTATGTGAAGTAGCATTTAAAGTTTCAAACAGTGTCCAGTTATTCCATTCTCATTAGTGTAGTTTGGAACAAAACAGCGCTGGTGCTTCAACTTCTTCCTTACCTACAAGGGGTAATTTTCACACAGGTTAACACTCAGTAGTCAGTACGAATTTGACAAGGACATCAACAAGTCAGCTTTCTCTTGTTATACACTCTGTCAGACAAAAATGACCCATATTTCTAGTGCAACTGTGTAACTATCACATTAATTTACTATAGAATTTATCTAAGATTCCGCAATAACTGAAATTTTTCCTCCGGGGGTTCACATTTTCAACAAAATTAAAAAAGGAATGTTGAAAATTTCAACCAAAGGTCCAAAGTCTTTGGCAAAATCAACACCGTGCTGATTGGTACATATATTCCAAGGTCAAATTGAGTGGAATGAAGAAAACACCATCCACCTGTAGCATGGAAGAAGCCAAGCACAGGTTGTCCATTGTCAGTGGGCAAAGGTTGGCTTTCCTGACCTTATCAGGAGCAAAACTTAGTTACCTAAATGAACACCTACAGCAGGTATCTGTAAAGATTGAAAATCTCTCCAAAATAAAATTAAATCTTCAAATGAAGTCCAAAAACAACAACAGGAATCACGTGCAAATCTGGAGCTCCATGTGAAATGTGTTTTACAGAAATGACAACAATTCAAAGATTTATAACCCAAAAAAAAAGGCGTCAAGAAAGTATCGCTCAATCAACTAATGATCAAAATCATTTCCTCTGAAATTACGATAAAGCATTTGCACAAATGAGCCAAAAGAAAGCATCATTACCGTACCAAAGACAATACTTTCAACATTTTAGGAACTGGATGAACGTGGTGAACAACTCCTCATTCCAGAAATCCCCCAACTTGTGCCAAACTAAGAAGGAACCAGGCAAAGATGGCTTCAATCATGTGCGGTACCCCAAAAAAAAGAAAAAGAAATGGGCAACTAAACCTAGTGATAGCTGGCGAACAGAAAGAGTGCAGGGCAGGACCTCACTCACCGACATCAAACCAACCCCCAAATATCACCAATCTCATCCAGAATGTATTTCCAAAAGAAATTTCGTCCACATAGTGTGGCACCTAAAGGATAAAGCCGCGGAACAACCAAAATATCGCTGATTAACCAGAAATTTACTTGAGCTAAACATCGTAAAGTCGAAAACTACCCAATTCACCCAATTTTTTAATTTCGTCCCGTATGATACACCCAATTCCCTCTGAATTACTCCGAAAAATCTTCCTCGACGCTTGGAAAACTACCCAAAAGTCACCAGTCCGTTCGACGGAACCTGAACTCCTCGAATGACGGCCCAAAGGTCGCAGCTTTACCAAGGAGAAGAAGAAGAAGACGAGGAGGAACAGCAGGCAGAAGCCGACCTTGGCCTTGTCGATGCGCTTGACGGCGACGCGGTCCCCGGTGTGGCGGTCGGTGGCGGCGAAGGTGTAGCCGAACTGGCCGTGGCCGAGCAGCCTCCCCACCTCGTACCGCCCCAGGAAGTCCCTCTCGTAGCCGAACTCCACGCGCACCGCGGCCAGCTTGGCCCCGTCCGGAGCATCCCTCTTCTCCTTCGGCGGACGGTCGGCGTCGCCGGCGGTCGGAGGGGAGGAGAAGCAGGCGCCCATGGGTGGTCGACGGGGACAGGGTTTGGGTCCGGGAGTTAAGCATATGGGTGGGTCGTTGGCTTGTGCGCGTGGGCGCGATGGCGAGGTATATAGGAGGAGGTGGAGGGGGGGGGCGGGGGGTTTGGTACTCTGATCGGGAGGAGGAAGGTGGAGAGGAAGGTGACGGAGGGGAAGGGGAAGGAGGAGACAGACAGACTGACAACCGGTCAAGGGGTCAAACTGTCAACACACACACTCTCTCTCCTCTTCTTGTCAATTAATCTTTTCTTATATGTTCTTGTTAATCATGTTGATTTCTTCGATGGTTTTTTAATATTTTCTTTGCTTTTTTAATAACTGACTCGGTTAACTTACTATTTAAAATTTTCCTACCATTTTCTTAACCATGAATATGTAAATACTTACAAATATACAATACTGTTAAAAGTATTTATTTTTTTGAGATAAATCAAACTATACGATTTCCATTTTTTCCTAGCTAAATGTTCCAGAGTTATTATTGATCAAAGTTTAAACAGTAAAGTTAATACTGTCAGTGAGTTTGTATAGATGTTTCTTGATAGAGGCGGTTTGATTTCGCACTACTCCAACTCTCCAAGCCTCTCCACTACATTAGCTAATAAGGAATCGCTCTTCTAAAGTTAGTACATGCAGCGATGTTTTGAAGTGTTATGTAACTTATTTGAAAGTGCTTTAAAATGGTCTTGGAAAACAAATCCTAATATTGAAAACAAATACTAGTATTGTATTGGAGACCAAATTTATATAGTACTGATTTATCCTAGCTACTACTGCTATAATACATGTATTCTTTCTTGTATGGTTGACATATGCTTCCAATATTTTGGTATATGTGCTACATACTAGGTTTTTTTTCTATTTTTAAAATACCCCCTACGTCCTCCTAGGCTAGCTAGGACCTTTCCTAGTGGTGCCGTACCAGCAGCCACTTTGTTTCCTAAGAAACAAGATTGCACAAAGACATTCAAGACTAGTATATGTAGCATTTCGTTTGCATGACAGAGCTACCTTGGTCAATTCTCCACTACTGCCGTCTGGAGAAAAAAAATGGCTACCGATGGAATTAATTAAACAAATTAATTCGAGTTTTACCAACTCACTATCAATCGTGTCAAGGTACTCTTCGATGTACTCGGCATCTTCTCTTTGTGAGTATCTTTTTTTTTACTTCCCGATATGCTGGATTCCTCCTTGGAAGCAATCTTGGTCAAAATAGCTCTCTTTTTCTTGCTTCTGAAACTTTTATTGTTTAGAGAATTGGTTTCTGGAACTTTCTGGATATGGTTGTGTTATCACCTTGTCAATATTCCATTTAAAAAACCATGAGATTACCACATATATACCATTGGAAATTGGAGAGGTATATATAGTGATTTTATGTGATTCACTGATCAACCGTAGCAAATATTTCCAGCTACTGGAATGGTACCAAAGCGCTTTGCTATCACGACGTAGTGCATGTCAGGTTTATGGAGTGGTATATGCCAAAGTTTCTAAAACCATCTAATTAGAGGCGAGAGGCCGAGAGCTAATGTGACAAATGATGGAAGACAACGGTATGCTATATGAACCTGTGACCTGCTGCTTGCGTGATCCTCCCTCTTACCATCTCACCACCCATACACTTCTCAACTACTATAAGATATATTTTCCTTTTATCCATTCGTATCCGAAAGTTTCAACGATTATTTGGACATCTAAATGACTTCAAATAAAAAATTTATCAACTACAAATTTGTAGATCTCATCGAGAGCTACAATTTTCATATGAATTTTATCTCCATCCGACTTCGTATGAAAAAATTATGATTTTTCAAAAATATTATCACTGCCGGTTTGAATTCCGAACCGGCAGTGATACTTCCTCCATTATCACTGCCGGTTCTTCTCCGACAGTGATAATAACTTATCACTGTCGCTTCTTAAGAGGAACCGGCAGTGATAGTATCACTGCCGGTTCTTCTTCGGTCTAGCTTATGAACCGATAGTGATAGATCGATAAGAAAGGGGTCTGCAAGAACTCACGAATTACCTTATGAAATAATTAATATTCGCAAAGGCTCTCCCCTCTTCGCCTATATATACAAGGGATGCTTCTATACATCACAATGTAAAAGTGTTATAAATACTAAAGCATGAACGAAGAGTAGGTGGTGATTATTTACCTTTTCGTTTGTTTTAAGATTTATGCAACTTGCATTAGAAAGGTGATGCATAGAAGCACTACTCTATGTATAATACACGCAACCCTCTTGCATATTCTCGATCGAAAACGAATATCTGCGAGCAATTTCCTTCTTATTTTATGCATGTAATTAGCAGGGATTGCTTATTCTCTCACATACTCAGATTGATTTATATTTTTACAGCCAGTCGGTCGGTACTGACCAGTGAATGAATCATAGGTGATCTGCAAACTCTACATAGCCTTCATATCAGACCGAAGAATTCACACATGATCTGAAGTGGAGTGTAATTAAGCTCGATCGATCTAGCAAGTCTTGTTAGGAAGTTTCTCAAGTTTCAACCCCTGCTCTTGGCCATGCACGCGTGCACACCCTGCCAGATCTGGCAATATCTTTCGTGAAGAACAAAAACCAACCGCAAGGAAGAGAAGGAAAAACCGTGCAGGATATATTATCCTGATGGTCACCCCGTCAGGAAAATACGGTGGGAGTTGCTTGCGCATGACGATGAATTATTAATAATGCTAGCATATAGTATACGTACCATTGATTGTGCGATTTCTTCTTGAAATCCTCTCAAGTATCAACGATAAATACATCAGATTTTTTATCATTTCTGAGAAGTATCAAAATTTACATTAACTATTTTTTATCATCTTTATATTAAGCTAGTACTAATATGTATGAAAAAAAATGAATAATAAAAATATCAAAAGATAAAAAAAAAATAAAGATAATTTAATGATCGCACAACGTTGGCATCAGGGTTCAGCTGCCGGCATGTACGTACGTTGAATGAGCCCTCCGCCTGCTGTTGGTTTGACCGGAAGAATTCGACCTGCACTGCACTGCACTCCGTTGCATGCGAACGAAGCTTCCATTGCATCGCTGCGAGCTTCTCGTCGCTGTCACGCGCGTACCTTCAAGTCGGGACATCACTCGGATTCCTACCTAGCTACCGGCCGGACGGCGACGCGAGTCCAACTCCGCGTGAAGAAAATCCATGAAAACTAATTCGATCATATACACGAGTGTGATGCACTGTGTATATGAGATCACGACATCACGTGGAGGTCAGCTTATAGATATGTGATAATTATGTAATATTTGTTAAGTTTGTATTAATTTGTATGAGTTTGTTTTAGTTAAGAAAACTGAATTTTGTAATTTTAAGCTGTGGTCGGTCTTCCTAGTGAACTTGAGCAACGTATTTAATCAAGAATTCATATTGTGTTAATTATAAATCACATATCTTGTGAACAATGCTATGTGATGAGTTCCCCTTGTTTATGATGGTTGTAGGGCTTAGAGCTAGGTCATAGTGAGGCAGAGGAGACCGAGGCTAAGTTAGGAGAGTTGAGGTTCAGACGGTCAGGTGGCGCTGAAGATGACTAAGGCCAGGAGTTGCTACGAACCAGAAGGACAAGTGAATAGTTGGGATGTCAACTTGAGCCCTACTCAAACGAAAAAGGATCGTTAGATCAAGTTTCACGGATAGAGTAGCGATCAAATTAGTATAAATGGATAAAGCCTGTTAGGATAAGTGGATGACTGAGATGTCAACTTGAGCCCTACTCAAGCAAAAGAAACTCGTTTGATCAAGGTTCGCGAATGGAGTAAGGATCGAGTTAGTGTGCTTATAGGCTATAAATAGAGAGGTAGATAGATGTCTTTTCCCAAGGTTTGTAGTAATGTTTTAGGGTTTTCTTGTGTGCTCATTTGTGAGTTTTGCCCATCTAGTAGTGTGGCTTTGTAAATCTTTCTATCTTGCAATGCAAATTTCATTTTCTCTACTATTCTGAAATTTACATTCAGCATTTTCTTTCCGCACTTTAAATTCTTGCAAGTTGGTTTTACCTCCCCTCCTTCTAATTGCTTTTGGATTTTTTACCGAGAATGATTGATTGATGAATGAGTCTTTGTTAGATCATATCACAACCATATAGGCAAATTGTGCTTCAATCTTTGAAAGAAACTGTTCTTTGTGTTAGAGAAGAAACGTTTAGTAGATCGTATTCTAGGTTTGTTTTTCTCTTGTTGTGCTTGCTGCTAGGGGTGTAATCGGATCGGATAATTTTCGACCGACCGACCGGATGTGTTCGGATCGGATTCGAATAATTCTTGGATTCAGTATCGGTTTCGGATACTTTATTTTGGATTTGGCTTCGGATTCGGGAGGTTACTATCCGTCGATCGGAATATTTCAAACTTTTTCTCGGATATATTCGGTAAAACTTATTCGGATATCCGACCAATCCTAACTAGTAAGTCTCCACGGAGACACCTCGGTCGGTGCTTGGCCCACCACCTCCGGCCTCCGCGCCGGGCACCACCGCCACGCCTCCGCTCCGCCGACCGTCAGCCATCCTGGCGCCGCCTCTGCGCCAGCCTCTCCGCCTCCGGCTGGCAACAGCGCCAGCCACTCTGGCCACCTCGCGTCGTCCTCCGAGCTGACTCCCCCCGTCCGGCCGCCTCCTCCGCTACCTGCCTTGCCCATGCCCGGCTCCGCCTTCCTCCACGCCGGCCCGCACTTTGGGCGGCCCGTGCGGGTCGCCAGCCTACGAGCTGAGCCGTCGATCCACACCGCTCACCAAGCTTCGACCGCACTGGCCTACTCGTCGGGCCCTGAGGAACTCGCGAAGGAGGAGTTGCACCCGTGAAGTCTTCCCGAGAAGCAACCGAGACAAGCACAGAGAGATCGATCTGGACTTCAATCATATCCAAAGCCAGTTTGTTTTCGGTTTGGGTTCTTTCGGTTCTGGCTCCAGAGAAAGATGCTCTCTGTATTGGATTTTCTGTTATGTGGGTGGACTTCGTCTACTTCTCTTGAAGTCACGTGGAAATCCTGTGGAAGCTCAAGCCACAGTTCCCTATTCCAGTTTGGCCTATTCGTTTTTGGCTCTGGCGGTTCTCAGTCCAATGGAGCAGACCAGATTATGGCCTAATGTTTACTTCGTAATAGTATAAAATAGTAAAACAATATTTCTTTATTAATGTTAAACATGTCATGCACTTTTGTTATCTTTTATTTTGTAGGATGAGACTATGGTGACGACGGATAATGATTGAGTGCTTATCGAGGACAAGTAACCATCATCATGCACTCATTGTCTCTTGTGATATTGCCAGCCTGCCTTAGACACTTCGGTCTTCGAACTCTTATATAAGATTGTGTTATTGTTGAGTCTTCTGTCTGTATGTCCGTATGATGTAATCCAAATATTATTGACTTGTCGTATTGTCTCTTTCATAAAAACATGGAGTTATGGACCTCATGGTCATGTTATCGATTTATGTGATATTATTTACGTATCATTCTATATTTCGAAACTTGTCATATGTGTACCGTTCAAATTTAATGTACTTTTGCAACTTTGTTGGACTGCCCGATAAAATGACTTATTAGACTGCGATAATCTTGTTGCATGTTGAACTCATACGGTTTATTAATCAATACTATATGTGTATACGTGTGTTTTATACGGTATCTGTTTTCGCACGTTATCCGACAAAAATTATTCGATACCGTATCGATTCCGCTCTGTATTCGATTCGAATCCGCGATCGATATTATCCACTCCGTATTCGTATCTGGTACTATCCGATTCCGAATCCGACAAAAAATATGGTTTATGATACACTCATATTCCAGAGATACCGAAACAAAAAAATCCACGGTCGAACTACCTGATGAAAAGAGCGATATCCGATCGAATCCGAGCCGATTACACCCTTACTTGCTGCGACATGTGTAAAGCTATCTAAGATCATCTTGATCATCAAAACCCCATGAGCAAATATAAGGTGAAGTTCTTGATTTTTGATTGTCTCTTCTTGTCCAGCAGATAGAAAAAAATTATTTGAGATCATTTATCCTGCTCTGATCTCCATTTCGGTCTTTCAATGTATGTCACGACATATCATAAGTTTAAAAGATAGAGATATCAAAAGATACTAGAAGTAAAATATGGCGGTACCTCGTGATACCTCTCAAAGATAGTACATACTGTATCATCACGGCATGCATATTTTAGACTAGAGAACGAGTTATTGGATTTGTACTACGGGATATACATTTTGCATGTATGGGTCATGATAAGGTAAAATATTATGCCAAAAAAAAGGTAACATAAAATTGGACCCCGTGTCCTCTGCATCCCGCTGGCTCGATGTGGATCCGTCGGTCCGTCCATGCGTTTGAATGAACATTAAATTCTTTTGCATGGAGGTGGTTGCAACTTGTATGAAAATAAACTGGCTTTATGCTTCACATTTTTAAAACCCAAAACTTGGTGGTGGTATAAAGCAACATATTTATTTGTGCATATATGGAACTTTATTTCCGTTGGTTATTAATTCTTTCTATGGAGCTCGTAATTCCTTTTAGTTGCATTTTCATCTATTTTGTCTTTAAGAGTAAAAACACAAACGGGAAGCACAATTATTTTTCCATTTTAGTTTGTGTTCCAAACGGCTCCACCCCAAACTTGCATGCATGCATGCGTCCAACTCGGGCAGTCGGGCTCCTGCCTACCTCTCTTTCAGCCGCGCTTCTCTCCCACATTTTTACCCTTTCCGATCCGAAGAATCCCTGATGCAATTACGTTGCTCTTCCGGCCATCCTTGATGAATGCTCCGCAGTTTAGCTCCTGCATTTTGCCCATTTGATATTGCTGTGTACTCCTACGTCGCATCCTGCATATTCCGAGTTCTCCATTTCTTGATGCGTCCTTGAGCTCGACCGGAGGAAGAAGGAAGCATGAGGCAAGTACACGGCGCAGCTAAATGGTCTCCTTGAAGCTGAGAGCCATCCTTTTCCCTTTCCAGATGGAGCCGAGGCGCGAAATGCTGCTGCACGAGCTAGGGGTACCTCAATTCTCTCTTCGATCGTCATCTCGTACCGATGCATTGCATGAAGCCTCTTGTCAATGGTAAATGTTCGTTCGGATCAAGAACACAACACTGCCTCGATTTTGTTGCAGGATATGTGGGATGAGATCGGGGAAGGGGAGGAAGATAGGCGGGAGATGCTGCACGCGCTAGAGGAGGAGTGCCTGAACGTGTACAGGGTTAAAGTTGAGCAGGTCAAGCAGTACAGGGTGCAGCTTCAGAGGGAGATCGCCGACTCGGTGGCCGAGGTCACCGCCATCTGCGCCACCATAGGCGAGCCACCGGCCACAGTGCAGACGGCATGTTCGTCGTTGGTAAGTAACCATCTCTCAATTTATTTTCACAATGTGGCAGTTGATGCACTTTACATGCCGATGGTGTCACAACTTGATGCTTGGAAAATTCAGAGGACGGGGAACCTGAAAGAGGAGCTAGGCTTGATCGCGCCGGAGCTGGAGGAGATGAGGAAGAGGAGGGAGGAGAGGAGGCGACAATTCATGGAGGTGACCGAACTGATCAATAGGATGCAGCAAGAGATGAAGCCAAGTGACCAGCCTCATGTGTGCACCGACAACTCTGACCTGACCCTGAGGAGGCTTGGAGAGCTCAGAGCATATCTGCAGCATCTGCAATTGGAGAAGGTTCAGATAAAATTTGCATTGAACAATGGATTGCTAACGTGCAAGAAAATGATCCTTTTATCGTAACTGTTATCCAGAATTCTTCTTTTGACAGGAAAATCGCACCAGGAAGATGGCAGAGCTCATGGGTTCGCTGCATTCGTCGTCGTCGGTTCTTGGCATGGATCTCAGAGAGATCAATCTTCATGGCAACGAACAAGCATGCGACATCACCGACGGTGCAATCGCAAGGTTGGTTTCTGAGATCGACAGGCTGAGAGAAATCAAACGGAACAGAATGCAGAAGGTGAGCCAGATATATGCCTGAAGTAATTAAGGAGTACTATGATTTCATTTTCTTGCTGTAATTACTAGCTGCTGTCTGCACATTTGGCAGCTGCAAGACCTTGTGGCTACCATGCTGGAGCTGTGGAACCTGATGGACACGCCATCGGAGGAGCAGAAGAGGTTCCAAAGCGTGGCTTGCAACATCGCTGCGTCAGAGGACGAGATCACAGAGCCCAATGCTCTCTCCATGGACTTCATAAACGATGTCAGTGCACGCTTCTCGAGACCGCGGTGAGCATTGAGCTATGGGCTTTGTTCTGATGAGGTGTGATGCAGGTAGAAGCAGAAGTGGTGAGGCTGGAGAACCTCAAGGAGTGCAGAATGAAAGATCTTGTCCTCAGGAAGTATGATGAGCTCAAGGAGATACGTAGGCGCACGCATATACCCATGGAGAACGAAGGCGACATGATACAGATGTTCGACGCCATTGACAGTGGTAATCGTCTCCACTAGCGCAGTCGTATCAGATTCATCGAAATCATCTCCGTAATAGGTTTCTGAAGTGATGCATTTGGATATTATTCTTTGTACTGTCACTGTAAATAAGTCATAACCGCGTAAAAAGAAATAATCACATGAACGGCCATATTTGCAACATTAGTAGCACTGCAGCAGTGTGTAATGCAAGAACAATCTCATGTAAGACTACTACTTCTGATGCCTAAGAAATGAGACAAATTCAGAAAAAATCTTAAGAGATATTTTACCATCCTTGGAAGGCACCAAAAAATACATTGAGCTAATACCAAGAGGTATCAAAAGTTTAAAAGATGAAGGTACCAAGAAGTACAAAAGTTTGAGGGTAATTTGGAAGTACCAAGAGGTACAAAGAGTTTTAAGGGTAATTTGGTGGTATCTCATGATACCTCCCACTGATTGTAAAAACTTTAAATCTTAAACCTATGTATTGTATTAAGAGCACGTGACACATTGTTTTGCAGACGCAGAACGGTCTCTAATCCTCGAGCGGCTGGAAGTGCAGATCTCGGAGGCCAAGGATGAGGAGTTCAGCAGGAAGGATGTTCTTGAGAGAACGGAGAAATGGCAGGCTGCTCTGGAAGAGGAATCTTGGTTGGAGGAGTACAACAGAGTGGGAAATCTTAATTCCTTTTTTTTCCCTGTTCTTCAGGATAATACATAAAAATAAATGTCTGCATCTCCAAAACGCTCAAGTGTGGTGTGCTTTTCAGAATGAGAACAGATACAATGTGGGCAAAGGAACACATCTTGTGCTGAAGCGCGCCGAGAAGGCGCGCGCCTTGGTCAGCAAAATGCCAAGTAATAATCATCTTCTTCTTTGTTCTCAAGCGACGATGCTGCAAAATTAGTGGTTTTTCTTGTACGACTACGAACAAAGCACTGACCAGTGGTATGTGCTTCTACCGTTCTACGAGTGCAGCAATGGCGGAGGCCTTGACTGCAAAGGCCGCTGCTTGGGAGAAAGAGAGAGGCGTCAAATTCGAGTACGACGGTGTATGTTCCTTGTCTCCTATTTTGGCATCAGACGTGCATGGCCGTTTCATTTTGTTGGTCGATGACAAAGAAAGGAGTCGATTCTAATGCAGGAGGGGCTCTTGGACATGCTGGAGGAGCACAGCAATTCGAGGAGGGAGAAAGAGCAGGAGAGGAAGAGGCAGAGGGATCAGAGGAGGCTGCAGGGGCAGAGCACAGTGGAGTCGCCGGTGGCCAGGACTCCCCCGAAGAACTTCAAGAACGTGACGAGGACGCTGTCCATGGGTGGCGGCAAGAAGGCGCCGGCGCCGGCGTCGGCGTCGAGGCCGAGCACGCCGAGCTTCCTCAAGTCGCCGCTGTCAGCGCGGAGGAGCGACGAGGGGCAGATGCTGTCGTCGGACTCCTTCGAATGACCGGCTGCTCGGCTGCTCATTGCTCACTCGCGCTCGAGCTCTTCGAGTAGAATGGGATGAGATGGAGCTACGGAGGTGTTCCGTCACGTGTTCTAGTGAAGTTTGCATGCGCTGCGTCTGCGACTCTGCGTCTGGCCAGGGAAGTTTTGGTCAGAGAGCTCAACTGACGACAGGAGCTGGCTCCTATAGCCTGTATAGAACGATCTGAATATTATAGAGTAAGCTGGCTCTTACAGAACCACTGACAAATGCTGTGTACTTCTTTTCTGAGAGGAACAGAAGCTCTGGACTTGTTGACAAAGCAATTCATTCATCCATTCTTGTATTATTTTTGCTAGACGAGACAGAGATTTCCTTCCAAGAAATGTGTACTCGTCGTCTTCTTTCTCCTCCTCTTTTTTTTAAAGCAATTAGTAAGGCGGTCTGTGTATTTGCGTGGCTAGATTTGATACATATTGTGTACAATTGTTTGATTTTTTTTCTCCATAGCTATAAGTTGATTTTACTGGTAATTGGCTTTGGATGTTTACATGCAATTAGACATTCATTTATGATTCTAAAAAAAACTTCTAGGCATAATACATCTTGAGGGAACTTAATTAAAGTTTTGGTATAATTTTTTTCATCTAGTGTAGTACATTCTTAGGCCTTGTTTGTCAGAGTTCTAGATTCCAGCTCCACCTCAGATCTGGAACTTGTAGGCTAAAATGAAGTGAATTAATTTTATATTTTTAGTCTAAAATGTAAACAAGATGACTCACCTAAATACTCTTAATGTACCCACAACTCCAGCTCCATAAATTTCTGGAGCTAGGAATACCCTGCTCCACCAACTCCACAGATTTTAGTAGAACTGGAGCTGTGCCAAACAACCCTTTAGAGTAACAAAAACATATTATTCAAATATGATGTTTGACGAGAATTAAAAGTCTATCTCTTATTTGGAACCTCAATTATTCGTAACTATACCCTGTTAATGGGTATACAATACATAAAACCTATAGTATATAGAACGAAGCCCACGTTTATCTGAACGGTTAAGTTTCCGATCAGTTTTGTCAAGGTGCCCAATAAACCCTACTTCACATTGGTAATCTCCGACCAGTGAAATAGTCACTCCGACTAATGAACTGGTCGGGGACAAGCGGTTACCCTCGCACATGTCTCCGAGTGGAAATTTATCTGATAGGTATACATAACTACCCGGGAGTTATTTCTAAACACCCTTTGGCGAGAAGATACCATTTGGCGGGAAGACACCTATCGGTTACACAACACCCCAATGGAGAACAACTGCCATATTTTCCGCCGATATAAATGGGGGGCTGATCCATGTTGTTAAAGACAACTGATCTGGCATCCAGAATCTGTCATCGCATCGAAGATCTGACTCACAACCAGAATAGGCAATAGACATCTGAAAGCATTTATTATGTAATTTGTATACTTTGTAGAGCCGCTTGGCTAATAAAGAAGCAATCCTTATATACTATTTTCCTCATCTTGTTTGCTAGGAGCCCATGATTATATTTTCGTAAATTCGATTAAGGGATCCCAGGTCTTGAACATCGACACCGTTAATTAAAAGCATTCTTTTAGAAAGTACTATCGTTCTAACTTTATCTATTTTACTTTTCTAGCTCCACTCATCTTGCTCTTCTCCCTCACTATGTATCCTTTTATTAAGACTTGAAGCAAGACGCTAATGGTTCTTACCGGCTATTGCTACTCAGTGCATTGCTACTACATTAATTGATTAGCACGATATCATGCCTCAAGGAACTGTGTTACCATGCTTCCTTGACATGCCTACCTATGTCTTCGTTGTCATCAACAAAGTGCCTTCGTTGTCCTCAAGTTCATCCTTGACCACTCTGATCTCATCCTGTGGTGCGTACCTAGCTTCTGCTCCTTTTAACCCAATGGTCATTAGCTTATACTCCTAACCAACAACCCCATATTGCATATAGATAGATGAACTGAAGTTAGATATGCATTCATGCGTAACTACCTTACATCATATTTGCATTTGGAACCTAGACACCATGACTGGCATTAACACTGCCAATGCAATCTCGTGTTGTGTCGCTGTCAGTGACTTCTGATATCACTCTCCAGCATAATCTCTCACATTACTTTATGCAAATCATACCGATCAATCCCACATGAAACAACATGGGAGTTTTGTTTGTTAGCCATGTCCAATCTTGTTCTCCGAATTCACACTGAAAACGCTCATGGGATGATTTTATTATCATGTGATTAGACAAAGTGTCTCTAACAAAGCAATGTTTTTTTTCCTATTAGATGATGTGATAGATTCTCCCGTTCCTAAATACTACATACATAGATTGACATCTCTTGGTAATATGTGTTGTATGCACCTACAACATTAGAGTCCTATTTTGTTATCAGAGTGCACGTATATTTATAGCCCATTAGTCCTCATCATTATAATATGGACCCACCACAAATCGACAATGTATATATATCTCTTTCTTACCGATTAACATGGTAATTTCTTACCCTTCAGAGCAAATGTGGTGATATCTTTTTAATTTGCATTTGTTGGTGGAATAGTACACAAATCTAGCTGGTATTTTTCATTTCATGTTTATTCTGAATTTAAGCTATTTATGGATTTTATTTGAGTTTGTATGAAAACCAAATTGCCAGTTTTATATTATTTATATTAGATTTGGGTTGGAATTTATATACCAATCCAACTAATAATTTTTATTTCAAATTTCAATTTTACTTTGAGTTTCATATAGAAATAAATTTTATTTGGAATTTATATAAAAATCATATTACTAATTATACTTTGATTTTTATACCAAATTTGCATATCGTTGAATTGTACATGATATTTAGTTTTTTTAATATAGTTTTAGGTTGGAATCGTACACAAATCCAAGAGGTATTTTTTATTTTATTTTTATACTGAATTTATGATTTTTAGGAATTTTACTTTAGAGTTCATGTGGAAACAAATTGATAGTTTTATTTTATTATTATAACTTTCAGTTTTAGATTGGAATTAGTATACTATTTTTATTTTTTTATATAATTTCATTTTTACTTTGAAGTTCGTATGTAATTCAATATGCTAATTTTCTTTTATTCTTTATTCGTAATTTCAGTTGTTTTGTTGTACTTGACGTTAACTCTTTCTTTTAATCTAAGTCGTTATTGGGTTCACTAGATAGACGATAGATCTTTTCCCCTTTTTTTCGATTAATATGCAAATTTCTAGTCCTTAAGAACGAACATAATGTCTCCTTTTATCTCTGGTTTAAAAATATAATAGAAGATAGATAGATGTGTTATCATGTTCCTAAAGCTCTAAAGTTGGCTTCTTATAGAAGTTTCCTAGGGAGGCTTCTTATAGAAGCTGTTTAGTCCATAGTTTTGCATTATTTTTTTTTTTGAGAAAGTATAAGACAGATGAACAAACTTTACATACACCATACTCACACCACCCACCCGTACACACATGCATGCACATCTCTACAGACGTCTGGAAATTATTAGAGATATCAAAGGCCTCATAGAGCGTGAGCATACGCTTTCACATTGATTGTGCATGTGTATATATACTCGTAAAATTGATAGACACCAGCGTAAAGTTTATAAATTAAATTCTGGTAGGTGAGGTATACACCTGCACGATGGGACTACAACTTAAGCAATCGTCGGTACTTAGCGCCGTCCGATTGAGCAAATAAACAGTTTGGATTATCCAATAAAGTATGCTCAGTGAAAATCAATACAGTGTTTTTAAACCATATTCTTAAAAAATCTGTACCGCTGCTTTTTAGTCAAAACAATCCACGTGTAATTAGTTGCAGTTCCAATCTCTTTCGGATACGGCAGCTATCTGGCGACAGGCCAGCTTCTGGACAGAGTTGTGCGATAGGAAAAATAAAATTGGGGCCAAGAAGTTATTGGGCCGGAGAGGATAAAATTGGCCCCTCTCTAGCCCGAGACTCGTAGCGCAGCCACCTCCATCCACGGCTCCACTCCCAACCCCGGCAATCGCACTCCTTCCGCCCCAACCCGCAACTCCCGGCCGCGCTTTGCTTCCGCGCCGTGTGGTTGGTGGCCGGTGCTGATCGCCGATCAGCTCCTTCTCCGCCGGCGGCGAGCTCGTCAGCCATGACCTCCACGCACTCCAAGCTCTACTCCGGTAGGCCACGCCCAACCTTCCTCGTCGTATCCTACAGCCCCCGCATCGCTCGAACTAACGCGCCATGCCTCCTCGCCGTGCGCAGATGACGTCAGCCTCGTCGTGGTCGTCGTCGACACCAACCCGTTCTTCTGGGCCACCGCTGCGCTCCCCTTCGCCGACTTCTTCGCCCACGTACGCACGCATTCCGTCCCATTCCGAAACCCTAACCTTCCCTTCCTCCCCCCCCCCCGGGGGGGGGTATTTTTGGTGATATCTTAACATATATGGCTGATCTGATTCGTTTGCCATCGACCTATTCTGAAACAATCCTATGTTTTTTTTTGTTTACTTCCTCCAGTAAAAAAAAAGAGTGACGCACTAAAATGCAGGCAGTCAAACTATATAAATTTGACCAAATATATCATCTAGGATATGTAGTTTGGATATATGAAAATGTACGAATAAATTTGTCATAAAAAACAGTTGCGTAATATTACACTTATAAAAATTTCCGAATATATGATGATAAATATTTGTGGTTAAAGTGGCATCTCATTGACTTTGAAAAGTAAACAACGGTACCCTTTTGTGACTGGAGGGAGTAATATTTGATGGGTTTTCGTGTGTATGCAGCTGATCCACTTGGTGAACTCGCTCCTACTGCTGAACCACCTCAATCACGTGGTCGTCATCGCTGTGGGCCTCAGCTCATGCGCTTACATCTTCGACTCGGGTGACGCCAATGCCTCCGGTACTGCAGATGTCGCAGCCACCTTCGCCAAGGCGACCCGCAGGGTGGAGGAGTTCATTGCGCAGGACGCCCGTGCCACTTCCAGTAATGGCACCGTTGCTGCTGGCAGTGCCACATCTCTGCTCTCGGGTGCGCTGTCCCTTGCTCTGTGTTGTATCCTATGATCAACTTTCTTGTCTTGTTTGTGGCGCATTACCCCCCCCCCCCACCCCACCCCACCACAACACACCCCTTTTCTGTTAGTGCTCCTTAATATGGAGGATGTTTAGATATACAGAGGATTTTTCGGTCTGGGATTCGGCACCCGCAACCTCGGGTGAGTACCTCTTTGTTTTTTATGTATGTTTTTGATGTGCAAGGAAGTATATTAGCTACTTCATTGAGAAAAACACTCAATAAGCACCTGGTTCGTGGTTGATGATATTCTTTTATTTTCTTTGTTACCTTAGAATTATTTCTTTTATTTTCTTTGTTACCTTAGAATTATTCTAAGTCAGTATTCTTACACATAAATTATTGTAGCACCATGGTGTATTATGCTAACATGAAATACAGATTTTGTGCCTGCAGGGTTCTCCAGATGGACCTGAACAGTATGCACACTTTAATCAGTATGACTTTCTTAATATATATTCTAGGACATGTTTTCACTCAACCAGATACTGTGCAGATATGTGGCAGTGATGAATTCAATATTTTCGGCTCAGCGTTCAATGGTATTACATGAACTACTTTTACTATTTTTAATCACATTCGATTCATTGGTCTTTTAATTTTATGGACAAATTACTATAGTCTATAGATGCCATTACTTTTCAAGTGTGGTGGTTTTTATTGAGTTCTTACTGCAAGTAACAATACTTCATTTGTGTCTATGTGCATGACCAGTTGAATTGTTTAAAGCATTTATTAACTACTTCCATTACATGATTGTTAAAATGTTTAACACCTTTTTAGGTTCCAATTGATTCATGTATTGTGGGGACCCAAGACTCTGCTTTCTTGCAGCAGGTGATGTTCTTTAGTTTCCTCTTGGATTTTATTTTTTATATATTCATTTACATGTGGTGCTCCCATAGGCCATAACATTTTCCCTTCCTTGCTCATTATATACCGGTGCTTCGTTTTGCAGGCTTCATATATAACAAGAGGAGTTTATTTGAAGCCCCAAGAACCCACTGGTCTATTTCAATACCTTGCTGTAAGTTATTCAGGAACCTGCTGCTGCAAGCCTGCAACTCACATATTTTCTCATGTAGTCACGTCCCTTGTCACATTCTCCTCCATCTTCTTATTACATAATAGCAAAAAGCCCGGCAACCGCCTACACATGAATGAGACTGAGGTGACCCTTTGAAAGGGAAATGCGATAACATAGTTACCAGAAATGCTGTTCGTCCGAGTCGCGGTATGGGATTCAGGTTCGCGGTTTGCCATATTTTCTTCCAATTTTCATTGCGAACACGAACCCTAAACCGGTTCGGGTTTGACGAATCCGGTTCGCGACTCACGGGAGTTTACAGCGAATCCGGTAACTATGCGCCATAACTACCCACTTTTTTTTTATGAAAATAATCGGTTTACATTTTTGTCCCTTTTGCATACAGCTTTATACTCACATACACATATTGAATTGCTAATGGTAATCAGGGGTCTTTTGCTTTCTTTTCCTTAAAATGTCAATTTGCCTTTAGATGCCCAAATTACCTGTCTCTAGTATCTCTGAGCTGAGCATCGAAGTTCTCTAATACTATCTAAGTACATCAACTTGGTTCTTTCTGATTTAAATGCATGAATGTGTTCACAAACTGCAAGAATGGAAAATTAGGGGTCGTATTGAGAAATTTTCAGATTCAAGTGGTGAATGTATCATCGCTGGACCAAGTTTAAATATTGGTAACACTACCAGATTAAGAAATCTTATGTTTGTACGAGTTTGTCGTTTTAGTAATATGAATCTGAGTTGGATATTAGTACATGGTCTGATAGATTGGGTGGTGATTTACTTGTTATCCGAAGCTCTTGCCTCGATATCATACTTTGCTTTGGCAGTATCAGGGAACTTGTTCTGTGAATTAATATTGTTCTCAAAATGGTCCTCTGTGTTTGTCTACATTATCTTTAAGAATATTTCTATTTCAGTTAAATTGATTATTTTGCTTGAGCTCAATGACTCATTTCAGAAATTATGCAGGCTGTATTTGCAACTGATTTATACTCGAGAACCTTTCTGCGCCTCCCTAAGACCCTGGGAGTTGATTTCCGTGCCTCGTATGTTTTTCCTTGGTTTCTGTTAAAGCTCTTGAGGCAATAGACACATATTGATTTCTTCTGCAGTGGTATCCTTAAGGCATTAGGTCAACTTGCATTTCAACTTTCAAGAGTCTCGATTACAATAACTATTGAGATGCCTGTTACAGACTTATCTGATAACATAGCAAAAGTCATGCAGAATATGAGAAACATACAGCTAATTTGTTTTTCCAGTTAAACTTTACCAAAGGTCTGGTCACGAGTAGCAGTTCAGGGTTTTGTATTGTTCTTGAAATTTCTGCTCAGTTTATCTCATATTACTGGCAGTTCAACAGCGTCTAATCTGTCTTACCGCTCCACAGATGTTTCTGCCATAAGAAGACTATTGACATGGGATATGTTTGTTCAGTTTGTTTGTCAATATTCTGCAAGTATCATAAGAAGTGTTCGACCTGTGGGTAAGTTGTAGCTTTGTGTTTCTGTTCTTTTGTTTTTTTCATTCCTCAGAGCTTTTATTTCTCTTTTAAATATAACCAGCTTGTGTGTTTTTCTTGTTTCCAGATACCCACAGATTGTGATCTTTGAAAATATTTCTTGTTTCCAGAGTTTCTTTTGTTTTGTTTTTTTTTCTTCCTCGGAGCTTTTATTTCTCTTTTAATTATAACCAGCTTGTGTGTGCGTGTTTTTTTTTGTCTCCAGGTACCCTCAGATTGTGTTCTTCGAAAATGTTTTTCTTTCTTCTTTGCTATGTTCATGGTCTCCATCGTCTTTTCCCTTCCTTTCCTCTGTGTCTAACTCTTCATTCCTGAACTTTGGCCCCTATATTGACCTGGCATTGTCTTGAATGCAACATTGATTATGCTGATTTTGCTCCCTAGTCTAGGAAAAAGACAATTAGATGCATGCTGATTTTACTACTCGATTTGCTTGCCTGCATGAACAACTATTCTCTCATGTGCAGTGTCAGTCCCTAAATATTATTTTATCTTTTTGCATTAAGATATCATGAGAATATGTTTGGTCCAGCAGGTTACATTTATATGAGCTATTAGCTTATTGTTGAGTTAGACACTTTCATGCTTCCCTTCAGCTGCAAAATGGTTGGAACGACAGAATTTAATTTGATGTGCTATGTTTGCAGGTCAGAATTCAACCGTGTCATGCCTGATTTAAATTCCATGCCAGATCAAAGGCAGTAGTCTGTAAACAGTGAAATGTCAGACTGCATACTTCACTTCATGGTTTTTCACAGGTTCGTATTATGTGCCTTTTAGGGATGTTGATGCTAATTCGAAAATCCCATCTGTATCCCTCTAAAATATGGAGCCCTGGCCCTTTTCTGCATTATCTGATTACAGATGCACAATATGCATTAATGGCGACATATATACATCCAATGCACTTCAATCTGGGTCCAAATCTAGTTTCAGAATTCAATTACGTTTTGTCCTTATGGTGCATCCTCTAGATTTGAAATGATCACTCTTTGTTCCATTCTCAAATGTGGTACATCTCCCGTAATAAACATCAGTTCTTCACATCTCTACCTCAATCTGATATCTCCATTTTTTTAACTACTATATACAGAACATTTGTTTAATTGAATTAGTGGTGATGGTTTACGATATCTAATGTTGGATCATCCTGTCTGTGGTTTCCACAGGTTCAGCTGTTGCGGAGGATTCATCGCGTGTATATTTGACAGGGTGCCATTTAGTAATAGCTAGGCCAACGGGAGTAGCAATTTTGTTTAGGGGAAAAATCGCACATTAATTTTGGAACTAATTTGTTTACTTGGTAGCTGCTGTTTCTAAATTGGGGAACATGAACATGTGATGCACCAGTGCCAAATATCGGAGTATCCATGATTTCAACTGTTGATTGATGAGAAACAAGCAAGCCCGTAGATGAGAAATCATGCCCCACAACCATATTTTTATTGGTTAATCTGCCATTCTGTAAATGTATTGCTTAAAGCTCCAAGAAATCTTTGGTTTTTTTCCCGCTCCATTGCAACGCCTGAACTATGGCGGGGGCGTGCCAAGCTGATGGAATAATGGAAATTAGAAAACTTC
The DNA here is from genome assembly GCA_036346275.1 of Otatea glauca. Taxonomy (NCBI): domain Eukaryota; kingdom Viridiplantae; phylum Streptophyta; class Magnoliopsida; order Poales; family Poaceae; genus Otatea; species Otatea glauca. The sequence continues at coordinate 2,519,325 of CM070713.1, forward strand.
TGCTACGGTGTGATGAAGGAAATAAGATAAGTATCTATTTGGAAATCATTCTGTTTCAAACAAAAAAGAATCGGCTTTGTTGCTTGCAGGAATACACTATAAGCCTTAAGTGTAGCCATGTAGGTTGTCTAGGACAACGTTCTCACGAGAATGAGTGCATGCTCTAGTCTACGCCAAAGTATACAGTAGCAAGAATACACCACAAGACTGCAAGTCAGCAAAACTACAAGGTTGTGCTAGCAAGCGGTTCCCATCAACGAAACATTCAACAAAGAAAACCACCAGCAGCAGCAGCATCTCCAGCACAGAAATGAGCTTCATACTTTTTACAAGAAGGCGTAGATATTAAGTTCGTCGGAAGGTACGCAGCCTTCACTAAATGGAGAAACACAAGGCTGGATGAAGAAATACAACATAAGGAGGAAAAAGCCCGTGTCGCCCCCTTCAACTATATCACAAAATTCCACTTCAGAGCTAATTCTTCGGCTCAGCAGGGGATTCCTCTTGCCAGGTTGCCTGCCATTGCTTGTCGTAGAACGATGTTTCGTCGATGAGCTTCTTCAGCGATTCGATGTCCTCGTTTTTCCTGATCAGCAGCACACCAGCCACGGCAACAAACAAACAGGGTTTTGCAGAAAAAATTGCCCATTTGGTCGACAAGCCCCACGCCCGTCAAGCTATCAACAAAGTAAGCCATGAAGAAGCCAACCATGGCAGCACGGCCTGCATAGACATTTCTTACAATATTAGGAGAATTGAAAAGCCAATGGACGTATGGATGTACAATTCTTCCTGTATATGCCATACAGGTCCCTTCGCACCAAAAGTTTGAATTGATAGAAAATGTAGAACTTGATTGTTGACATGAAAAGGATTCAAGAATAACCATTTAGCTTCTCAGCTTCAGGAAGATGGAACCGTTTCATCCATGCCCACCACGGTATAATTGAAGTTTCAAATACAACAGCCTCATCGGTATTAGTTGCCTCCGGATAATCTTCAAGCCATTTCCTCCTCCTGGCCTCTGGAAACAAACAAAGATGGCAATGTTTGTTCCATTCACTCTTGCACATCGACAAGTGTCACAGGCTTATGCATAATAAACAAATGTCCACATCCGCATGAACTCTGTTCAGGTGAATCCATGCAAACAGTCCCATAGAAATGCAAATCAGTTGAATAGATAGGTCGAATTGAAATCAGTTCAGACAATAAATCAATTCGAATTGCAAAATCGGGTCAAACTGTAGTTGGACTCAAAAGACATTTCTCTTCTCTCCCCCCTCCTAACCCCATTCCCAACTCTTTCCATATCTTCTCCCTACCCCATCCCTTCCTATAACCTAGCACCCTTACGACACTCTTCCATGCACTTTGGTATGCATCCGCCTAGCATCTTCAAGTGCAAGCCTCACAAGTCACAAAACATACCTCACCATTCTTTTTTGAGAGGTGCTTCAATGCTTTTTTTTTTTTTTACAGTTGCACAAATATTAAAGCATGAATGAAGGGTAGATGGAGATTACTTACCCCTTCGCTTGCTTTAAAATTTGTGCAACTTGTATTAGGAGGGAAAGCATTGAAGCACAAACTCACGATTTCCCAATGTAAATTTTGTCACGATTTCCATGCACTTTGAAATGTACCCTCATAGCATGTTCTATCTAATGATGCTCTTGAGAAAGAATGCATATGAGGACATGAAAACCGCACAAAACTTCCAAGAAACGCAGAAATTCATCGTCAACAATCGATTCTTGCAGCCGTACAGCCATAGGAAAACACTAAGGGAACGCAATATGGCATGCATGTTCCTTGTTTAAGCGATCGATTGAGATTAATTAGCATTGAGCAATACGTTCCAATAGGCTGGCAAACCAGTTGAGGGTACAGCACAAACCTGCAAATTCCTCCTTGCATCATCCTAAGCATTAGCTCATCAAGCACAGCAGCAGCTCGGCCAAGAAGCGAAATGTAGAATTTAATTCCCAATGTCGAGAGGGGGCTACAAATTCCAAGCAGACGCATCCGGTACATACTAGAAACGCATTTCAGGATTCGTCAAGCGAGTAGCCAATGGCAGATGGGTAATCCCGTCTTAAGCATGGCACTCCGTACGGGAGTTCCCCATCGGAATGAAATGCTAGGCCTAGCTACTGTCCAGTACTACTGAGCAGCATAGAAGGGAAGGGGCAATCGGAATTAATAATCTCACCGGCGTCTATGACGGCGTCCCAGTCGACGGCGCCGCCCTTCTCGAACCGGCTCAGGTCCCACGTCCCGTTCACCCACCTCGAGTCCCGGAACCTCGGCACAGCAGGCGCCTCAGCCTCAGCCTCAGCCTCGACGGCGGTGGCAGCAGTCCCGTTGCACGCGGCGGGGGTCGACGGTAGGGCCGTCTCCGCCTCCTGCTTGCTCGGCGCCACGACGGGCGCCTCCCCGGCTGTGGCGCGGGCGATGCGGTGGCCGGCACGGAGGCGCGGGAGGGAGAGGTGGAGGTAGGGCTTGGCGCCCGCCTGCGGCTTGAGGGGGAGCTGTGAGGCGGGGGGAGGGGAGAAGGTGGACGTCGCCATGGCCATGAGGCCGTGCTACTGCCGGGGTGGGCGTCGTGCCGGCCCGGCACAGGTCTATCGTGCTTCCGATCGGAACCGTGCCGGGCCGCGATGGCCCGCCGTGCTTGGCCGTGTTGGTCCGGCTCGTCTTCGGCGAGCCTAAGCACGGTCTATTTACGCTTTGTGCCTACTTCGTGTCGTGCCAACTCAGACCCGGTCCATTTACACTATTGCGATGAAAGAAAATGACCCAAATTTGCTTGTAGTAGGCTAGTAGCGTGCGTACGCGATGCTACGGTGCAGCGAATGTATAGCCACCTTGATCAAAGAAATATGTAAATCTACAATCAAGCAACACGCATTCGCTTAGATCATCCAAAATAAAGAGGGGACATACATTATGCCAATCAATTAAATCATTATTAGCGAACACGCATTCGTTCTCTTGTGTGTCTCTGGACAAATTAGCAAATTAAGTAAATAAATGACAACAAGAAATGTGCACGCAAAACAAGGACTAAATAAAAGCATGCGAAAGAAACATCCTGTGTGGATATCAGTATTGCTAGCAATAGACACAAATATTGGGGGAAAAGAAGTAAATTTTATTAAATCTTGAACATGTACAGAGTTACTGCCTCGTTAAAAACCTTACACCCCGGTAAGGAAAAGAGTACAGTAACTACGTTTATATACATAGACTATCCGAGACTGAGATTGTTAAAGTCGGCTACCGCGTTCGTGATCTCCTGATCCTCTGGCTGATGTTGTGTCCACTCATCTGCACGCTCCCAGTCTTTGAGGCATGTAATTGCCTCAACCATCTCAGGTCTGAGAGACGACCTCCTCGGCTCAAGTATCTGTTAGTGTTATGCCCTTGAGGCAATCATTTAGATGATTGTAACATGACTATGTTTATGAATAATAATATGATTATTGGTCCAATGAATGTATATCATTGTATTGATCAACAAGTATGTGACTTGCTTATGAAGCTCTTTACTTAATGATGTAATTCGATAAATATCTCTGATCGGATATCATCGTATAGGACAACGATGAATAGATCAGCACATGTAGTGATCGATGATCATGCTTCATAGATCATGGGATATGGAGATATCATCTATACATTGTGGACGCATGTTGAAGAACATGGGTTAGATAGACCCATGATGGGACAACTGCGAGAATGTTTCATTCTTATGTGTCATCGATGTATCTCATACCTAGTAGATGTATGATCCTTAGACCGAGATTGTCATATTCCCTACATGTGTAATAGTTTTCTTTGGGGCTATCAAACACTACTTCCTAACCAGGATAGTTATAAAGGTAGCTTTCATGTTTACTATGAAACGTGCAGAGGAAATGCAGATCAAGATGGAATTTGCCACTCCAATGAAACGGAGATATATGACAAGGCCACTCGTGTGATATGATTAAGGAAGTGCATGGCCATGCCGTGATTGAGGATTCAATCACAACTTATTAATATATCACGGATCGAGAGATGGATTGAATCATCAAAGGATGACATGCTTCTCGCCTTGAGATCAATCTTCATATACTTGGCAAAGGGATTATTACATGAGTACTTTTGATAGGTTCTGTCCGATTTGATCATAGTATGTTTGGGAGTTGGCATACTTTGCAAGAAGCCACTACCAACTATTGGATTGAAAAGGAGTTTTCCGAATCCATGTCCAAACGTATGTGAACTGCGCAGGTCACATACTTAATGAGCTGGGACGCATTAATTTGAATTGGATCCGTAATTAATGAACCTCGTGGGCTTAGCACGATGGGCCCTAGTTTAGGGTTTCATCTCGTGGCTATATAAGGAGGAGGAGGAGGTGCGGTGTGCTTTCCACGGTTTAGGAGTGATTCACTCGAAACCTAGCCTACTCCTCGCGCCTGCCGCCGAGCGACGGTGCTTGCTTGCACGCCGCGGCGTTCCATCTCGGGCGTGTGGACTACTGCGGTGGCGCTGCTGCGGCTGCGGCGTGGGAGGACGATCCACGGCAAGGCGAGGGCGATCCACTACATCGGCGCAACGATGCGGCGAACGATCCACTACATCGGCGCGAAGGATTCGCAAGCTGCGCGTCTAGTGGTAATCTTATCTATGATCCCTTCTTGCGAGTAGCTTTACGGTTTCGCGGTAGAATTTTTTTGTGCTAGCGTAGCATCTGGCGTTCCTCTTGATATCCTCCCACTAAACCGAAAGTGGATTCCGACGAGCGGTGGACCGGAACCGTAAGTACGTCCCATGCGAAATGGGATAGCACGGGGTAAATACGTTAGTTATTCTTCCACCACAAAAGCAAGTTAAGTTGATTTTCCTCGTCCATGTCAAGCTCGGACTCCATGAAAGGCGTGTCGAGGTAGTGGTTGATCTCTACCCGTGGATTCCATTGCGGCCTGCTCGGTGTTTCGGAAGATGAACTAGACGATTTGCCTTTCAGCTTCTTCCACATGTTTGAAGCGATCGAACTGCCTCGTGCTTGTTGCGTTGTTGAGGTAGATCTTCGTGCTTCACTTCTGGTGCCAAACTTCTCGTAGTATTTGTCGAAAACTCTGAAAAACTCGTTATAAACATGAGTATAGGCCTCAGAGAAATCAAGATCGAATGCCTCACCTATTCCCTCGAAGGCGCCCTGCAAGTCAGAAAATTTTCTCCGGGGATCCAAAATGACAACAAAACAGTACAAATGTGGAATAGCTTGAAAATATTTTAAATTTTTTTGCTCCATTGGTTCTATAATGGGACGTAAAATATAATTATCTCTATTTTCTTTAAAAGCATTAGCAATAAGCCAAAGCTACTCGATGACTAAGCAAGAAGTTGGGTAGTACATACCGGATAATTTTTTAATTGCATCGTAATTTTTTTTAAAAAAAATACGAAAATGACTAGCAATTATCCTATACGCATCAGTAACCAATACCTCACCATTATTGCAGTTGATGAAGACAGTGATAATGTGCTCGTAGTCTTCGCACCGATGCAACATAGTATAAGTTGAGTTCCATCTAACCTTCATATCAAAGTTGAATCTTCTTGGTTTCATATTGTTGGCCTTGCAGTACTCTGAGAACTGGGCAAACTTTACAGGTGAATTAGTAATAAAATCGATAGCACTACGTATGCTCTCTAAAGTAGGTTTCATTACATGTAAACCTGCCTGTACAATGAGATTAATAATAGTGGAGTACAAAACCTCCAATATAAGACTCTAGGTGAGGTGAGAGATGCTCCATAGCCGTTGTGTTAGCTGATGCATTGTCAAGAATAATGAAAACAATTCTACTTTCTATTTTAAAGTCATTAACAAACTCAAGTATACGGGTAGCGATAGCATTTCCGGTGTGTGACTCCGAGATTGGCCTAAACCCTATGACCCTTTTGTTTAGTACGTACTCGTCATCTAGGTAGTGCGCAACAACACTAATATATGCTGCCCTTTGGTGAGAAGAAGTCCATATATCAGATGTTAATGCAAAGTGAAAGACCGAGATGGCGATCAGAGGGGGGTGAATGATCCCAAATTAAAATATGTTCTCTAAGGAAGATCACAAATGCAGATTTTCACCCAAAGAAATCAAGTCAAAACCCTTAGATATCAAATGGAAGCGAAAGAGTCAATTTTCACAAAAATCAGCCTGATGCCAGAGCTATCGCACTCTGGGAGCGATACTATCGGGTGACTGTAGCTACAGTAAAATCAGGCATATGAAAAGCGTTTTCAGCAAGGTTCAAATAAGAAAATTGATGTATCTTTTGATCCGTTGATCCAAACTCAACCAAACTTGGTAGATAAGGTCCTTGGGATGTTAGGAACTTATTTCAACCTTCAATCACAAGGATTGATGTCAAAATTCCGACCTTTATGCCGGAAAGGAAGAACGCACCAAGTTTCGACAAAAATCGAAAGAACTTCGATCAAGGCTTGCTCGTGGGGTTTTGATGATCAAAGTGATCTAGAATGACTTCCCACACGTCCCAGCAAGCAAGAGAACACAAAGAAACTCAAGGAAACGCAATCTACAAGATTAAGCACTCAAGAACGCAATGAACAACTTCTTGCAGGAAGAACGCATGGATTTCTTAAATGATTGAGAACATAAATTCAAAAGAAGAATCATTCATCAAACATCAACCTCAATAAAGATTCATAAGCATGTAGAAGGAGAGGAGGCAAATCCAAGTTGCGTAAATGTAAATTGCAAGAAAGTAAATGCGGAATTTAAATTGCGGAATTTAAATGCGTAATATAAATGCGTAAAGGAAATGAAACATGAACATAAATGAAGAACATTTCATTTCTGGAAGGAGAGGTTACAAAGCCTCATATTCATGTGGGCAAAGCTCAAAGATGCATCAAAAACCTCAAAACCTTCTTTTGGGGGGAGGCTGCCCCTCCACCTCTATTTATACAACTCTTGGGCCACCTACCACCCTTGGATGAGCCTGAGCCTCTAAACCCTAGAGTATCCATCAAGGGCTAGGAATAACCCACTCAACCAGCCATGCAAGGGCTAACCCAGAACCCACCACACACATGGGTTTTCTTGCACGGTCAAACTACACTTATCCACTACTCTATCTTCCAGAACTGCAACCCAACAGCTCTCCATGATCCAAGTAGTGATAAACTAGCTTCTCCACTGATCTCTTGTCTCTTGGAACTGCACCGACTTCATCTTCGGCCATCTTCTGGCCAACTTGAACCTCCGGCCATCCCATGCCTAGTTTCAGCCTCCCTTCGCCTCACCATGACCACCAAATGAAGTCCTACATCCACAAAGACAAGAAGTCCCTTCTTGGTTCCACCATGAACCCAGCGCATCAATTTTATCACGAATTTTGGTTAGTACAGACCAAAACGGACCAAAACACTTCAACCAAGTGCAAGCATCCTGTTTTTAATCCAGCAGTAATCTTCTCAATTTTTTATTATTTTTTATATTGCTCAGATGAAAAACTTGTCAACATGAAAAAGTTGTGTTTCAAAATTCTCTACAACTTTCATGTGGAACACATAATTTTTTGAGCATGGTAAGACCTTCAAAAAGGCATATTACTGCACACGGGTAAAATTAGTTCGTCATACACGTGAAACTCACGGGACATTTGGTCAATCATACACATGAAGCTCACTGAGATTTGGTCCGTCATACACGTGAAACTCACAGAAATTTGGTCCGGCATACACGTGAAACTCACAGAAATTTAGTCCGGCATACACGTGAAACCCACTGTGATTTGGTCCGGCATACACGTGAAACTCACAGAAATTTGGTCCGGCATACACGTGAAACCCACTGTGATTTGGTCCAGCATACACGTGAAACTCTCAGAAATTTGGTCCGTCGCAAATGCAACTCCAACTTGAAATCAAATTTAAATACAAACTCAAATCTAAGCTATCCTAGCTTATATAAAGTCAAATACTCATCACAAACATGGATGGACCTCCACATGTTCCTTCATAAAAGAAAAACTAAGTGTCATAAAGGTCTATTTTAACATTTCTAGTTTATGTGTCATGGTCCTTCACAAAGGAAGATCCTCCGTAACTATGTAACGTGCAATTTCGTCTCTAGCTACGTCGGCGTTATATACCCATGTGCTTACCGAACCGTCGGTGTTGAAGTTGAGCTATGTATGCACGCCCTCGCCCGGCCTCCGTCCGGCCGATATCTTCCTCAAGCAATTCTCCGCGTGTCTCTTCAAATGACCTGTTCCACCACATGCACGTGCAGATAGTTTAGCTTGACAGGACTTGCAAACAGCATGCACTACCTCACGCCCGTCCACAATTTCGACGGTTCTGTCCATATGTTGCCAGCACCACGCGCGTCGACTGCCGGCTATGGATGCCCATGCTGGCTGCATCGACATGTCGGGCTGCGTGTCCGGTGTGGATACCGACGCCCGTCCCGAATGCACCGAGGTAGTGGCATCCGAGCTCGGTACATCCGGAGTGTATGAGGCATCCTCGATGCCGTGCGTGCCGTCCAGATGACGGTCATCCATGCCGTAGTCTCTCATGCTGGGGGAGAGTTGGCGTGGGTCGATCTCTTGATCCTGATGAGAGGGATTAGGAGAGCGCGGGCGTGCTCTCCTGCTCTTACTCTTGCGAAACATTTTATTTCACAACGAGAGAGCAAGAAAAAGAAAGCAAATAGAGAGCGAACAAATGAGAGAACGCATGTGGTTAACTCAGGAGAGAATGTTTCGGGTGCTCAATGCGGAATAAATGACTGCTCGACGGATTTTAATAGCCATTATGCCCGTTGCGCGCGGTTAATTTCAAATTTTCAATCACGTCATTGCTTTACGTCCTTTATCGTGTCACGTCATTGTCTGTTCGCTGAACGTTGCGGAGAGAGTGTGAGCATGTCCATTCAAAATTGAAACGAGGCGCGGGATAAAAAGTAGGTTTCGCTCAATCACATCGCTGTCTATTTTCCTCTCTTTCCTGCATGGCTGTGGCTCCCGTGATTCTCTCAAAGACCAGACACGACCGTCACAGACATCAGACACTACTTTTCTCGTGATTCACTCGATTCCCTCGCAGCTTTGATTCTCTTGCATTCAAAACTTCAAAAGCACGAAGCATCAGACTGAGACGTATGATTCCTTTAAAGATTTAAACAAAGTTTTCCCTGTGATTCGCTCGATCTCTTTTCTCTTTTCCCCCTACCGGACCCGCCCCTCCCCCAATCTCTCTCTCACTCACTTTTTCCCCTCCCTCTCTCTTCCTCCGCCCCGACCGGGCGGCCCCTCGGGCCCCGAGCACGGCATGGCGTGTCCCCTCCCCTCCCCCTCCGCTCTCGTGGCCTCGCGCTCGCCTAGCGCAACTCCTCCGTGTGACCCCCCTCCTTCCCCATCCGCTCCGGATTCCTCGGCATGACAGGCGGTGTCGCACGCGACCTAGCCCAAGGTGAGCCACGGCACGGCGGCGAAGCGAGGCGAAGCGGCGCGGCAGGCGGCGATGCGGCCGTGCGCTTGCGGGGGCGGCGCGACGAGGCGATTGCGCGTGTGGTTGGCAAGTCGGCGGCAAGGAGGCGGGCGCCGCGCGGTAGGCTCGGGGCCCAACGAGCGCGAGGCGGCGGCCATGGGGGGAGCGAGGCGATCGACCATGAAGCGGCGAGGCGGCGACCCGGAGGCGAGCGGCGTGGAGGTTGACGAGGCGGTCATTGCCAGGTGGCGGGCGGGCGGCGCGATGGGCGGCGACCCGGCATGCGTGGTGGCTCGAGGGCCAAGGCGCGCAAGCGACCCAACGTGTGTGGCGGCTCGGGGTGGCGCGCGCGGGGAAGCCACGGCGGGCGAGGCAGCGCGACCACGTCGAGCGAGGTGGCGCAAGAGGCGCCACGACGGACGAGATAGCGTCGGGCGGCGCGTGGCAAGGCGGCCAGCCGAGCGCGTGGCGGCGTGGCGGGCGGGCGCGGCGCGTGCCTGTCAGCGTCCGCGGACGGCGCGTGTCGACGTGTCGCCCGAGGAGCTGTGCGTGCGGTTGCGAGCTCGCAGACGGCCCAAGCAACGCGTCTTCGGTGGCACTACTGATATACTGATGTGGGACAGGCGTGCCTCTCTGCTGCCCGAAATGGCTCGCCAGATGCCCACCTCTAGCCGGGGGACGGACGAGAGGATAGTGTGAGGCTGCTCCGAGTGTGCCCATACGTCGCGTGTCCTCCGATCTGGGTGTGGGCCTTTTTGCTGATGTGGTAGGGTCGGTGACGACGTGGCCAGCTGTGTGGATGGGGTCTCGTCCTAGGTGTGCTAGGATTGGCTCGTGGCCGAGATAATACTATCTGATGTGGTGGGCTAATTACTACAGGTAACTGTTGTTGAAACATGACGATTGTCGTAGTTCAAAAACAATGCACCTATCGAATAGAAAGAACAATCCGGGAGAGCACACATAATATTGATTGAAAGGCAAAACGCTTCCTTTTTACATTGATTCTCTTGTCCAATGGGATCCCAAAGATATCGAAGCCGTTAGCCCATTATGGTTGGTATTGAGCAGTATCGGACCAGTATAACTAGTATTGATCGATATTAAGATCGATATGGTATATATGACTACTTTTTATCGATATAGATGCCGAAATAGTATATACCAGCCATATAGCTAGTATGTACCAGTTTTGATAACTATGATATGGAGGAGCATGCTGTGAGAAGGAAGAGGAGAAGTGCAAAGAAATCATTTTAGATTGTTTCTCTCTCCTAATCAATCAAATATATTAATTTAATGGATACAATGTCCTACGGCAAATAGCCAGAGAGGTTTAGTGTCCCATAGCAAAGACACAAATTTTCAATGTTCTAAAGCAAATATCACAAAAGTTCAGTGTTGTAAATTCAATTTTGCCGAGAATAAATTAGTTTACTAATACAAGTGCTTACTACTCTGTAGTTAGTACTAGTAGAAGGATACCCTACGCATTGCAGCAGAAACATGTAGAGATCAATTTGTTGGTTGTAATGTTTGAACAAATCAAGGTAAAACATGATATAGCCTAAAGAAGCAAATGAGGGAATGTCTACGACACTTAATTTTTATTCGAAGTTTGTGAATAATAGAAATGACGTAGCTGTACGAGACAAAAGAAAATAACATTGATTGTGTACGTTCGTGCATCCAAGTCACCTTCGTTCGTGCATCCAAGTCACGTTCTGATAGTGAGTTCATATATATGAACCAATACAGCTAGCTAGGTTCATATAACACATATTGTAAGTAATTAGGCAACTAGAACCAATATATACGATCGATCGAGAAAAAGGTCTCGATCAGATGATCATGAAACAAATTAACGCTATGCATGACATGATCTGATAACCGAATAATATATCGATTATATTCCAGCTTCATGTATCTGATATGCTATTTTATTTTATTCGCCTCCAACATAAGCACACCCGCACATGGATGAAAAAAGAAGTGATATATGTGTATGCATGGTCTCAGCGACAAATTCTTCGTCTCAGTGCATGTAGCAATCGAATAACGAACCCACTACTAATCTTTATAAAGGAATTGTGCCTTGCATGCGAGCCATCCATATGCATCTTTGTACCAACCAATTAACCTAGCTAGAGCTCAATTGACGACATGTACCGATGGTACCTGTAGGTGCATGTGCATGTGAAAGATCGATGGATAGATTTATTTCAAGAATCATCTGTCTCATCAACATCACAATGCACACCATCTACAAGCTCCTAGACGCCAAGATGCCATATCCACCAAGCAAACATGCATTATTGCATGCTTTACCCATCTATAAAAAGACGAGATCGCTAGCTAGCTTAATTAACAAGAGTGACCCAAACACAAGTCAAGCTCAGTAGAGCCAATAATTACAGGTGACCAACACAGACACACACACTAATCAAGAAGTAGTTTCAAGAACTCGAGCTATCATGTCGATGATCTCTAGCTTGCTGGGCCGGAAGCAGAGCCAGAAGAACGGGCGCACCGGCGGCGAGGAGAGCGAGCCGGTGAGCGTCGACATCATGGAGCCGTTCCTGGACTCCATCTCGCTGACGGCGTTCACGACGTCGGCGCCAGCGCTGGGCATGCCGTTCTCCACGGCGAGCATGGACTGGAAGGAGACGCCGACGGCGCACGTGTTCATGGCGGACCTGCCCGGCGTGCGCAAGGATGAGGTGAAGGTGGAGGTGGAGGAGGAGAAGGTGCTCAAGATCAGCGGGCAGCGGGCGCGCGCCGCCGATAACAAGGGCGACCGGTGGCACCGCGTCGAGCGGAGCTCCGAGAAGTTCGTGCGCACCGTGCGCCTGCCGCCCAACGCCAACACCGACGGCGTCCAGGCCGCGCTCGACAACGGCGTCCTCACCGTCACCATCCCCAAGGACGACGACAAGAAGGCAAACGGGAGGCTCATCACAATCACCAACTGATTGATTAATGAAACATCATCATCAAGTTAATATGTTATACACCATGATCAACTTCATTATAGTACATTATGTACGTATGTATGTCTTGATTATGTGTGGCATCTATATATAGTTCTACCATGTTAATCGCAGAAGAAACATATTATGTGTGTGAAGTATAGCATCTATATATGTGCATGGATCGATATGGAGGAATCACTGATAAGCAGCATGCATGCATGATTGCATGGTATAGATGCATGCGTGTGTTGGGATGCTATGTGATATTTGATGCGTCACCACGCTCACCAAGTTTCTTGGTGAAAGCTGTGGCAAAAGTTGGAGAATAAGAATCACACTTTATATATTTGGATCTTAATTCCCTACCCGCCTTTTCACGTGATACATATATAACGTACGTAGAAAAACATCTCATCAGATCCCATTTACAAATGAGTTGCACAAAGAATTTGAGCTGATCAGAGATAGAATAATACTAACAGTGGTGATCAGCAACATTACAAGTGTCACGCGATCGAGTTGAAAAATAATGTGTGTGTTACGAGTGGCCCTGTAACTAACAATTGTTAGTCTCATATTGGACGTTATATATATATATATACTTGCAATGCTTATTAAGCTAATTTTCTCTCAAATATCTGACTACATAGATGATCTTCGCTTAAACTACAACACACTCGGACAAATTTATTTTCTGAGGTATTCATTATCTATGTTTGCATCGTAGCCATTGATTTCTGATTGAATAACGGCTAGACACCCACATGTGCCACCACCGCTAATCCACCCAATCCCAGTCGATCCTGCCCAATCATCCACTAATTAATCTCTCTTGAGAAGGCACAATAATATAGCTAGCTCATCATGTCCACAATGCATTAGAGCAATAATTGCCATCCCCTTTGATACTTTGATTATTATAAATCTGCTCATCCATGGACCATAATCTCCCTTTCTCTCTCATCTCACCTACCCAAAAACCGAATATCCACTCCAATATCCCACTTTTTTATACATGCAAAAGTAAAGTAAAAGCAGCACAAGAAATAAAATAACTCTTAAAAATAAAAAACACAAGGAGGAGTTGCTTTTAGGGCATGTACAATAATACATATATACTGTCTATAAGAGTATGACATAGGATTTTGGATGATGTGATGAAGAGAAAATAAGGAGAGAGAAATATGTTGTCTACTATCTAACAGACGGTCTTATATACAATTTTATACTATGTATATCATTGTACAGACAGTCTGTTAATTATATGAGAAATCATTACAGATAGTTATATAAACAATCTATTATACATGTATTTTTAATACTATTTATAAATAATATAGATGTGTATTACAGACGATCAACGGCTATATACTAGTGTAAAACCCAAAACTACGAGCAAAACGAGACATATATCGCCCGCCTCTGTCATCAATGAGCCATTGACATTTCTACCCCGCCGCCGTCGGATCAACCGCTCCTCCTCCGCCTCTCGCCCTCCTCCAAGAAACCTCGCCGTCATGGGTTTCTTCCGCCGGATCGCCGGCATCCTCGGCATCTCTAGGGACGATGCCGACCACCCCGACGTGGCCGCGGGGGACTCCGCCGCCGGCGACGTCCCGCAGGATAAGGTGGCTGCGGCGGTCGCCGCCGCCGCCGCCGCCGGGCACGCGCCGAGGCGCGGGTTCAGCGTTCAGGTGCCCGTCACCGTCGAGCGGCCCGGGCCTGGTCCGGTGCTGGTGCCCTGCCCGCAGGGAGACGGCGGCGTCCAGGTAATCGGATTGCTTCCCCCTATAAATGATGTGCTTGTTTCAGTAGTTTCGCTGTTCGTTCTAGGTCTTGTTGTATTCAGTAGTTAGTGGAATCTTGGGAGGTGGGTTCTTGGAAAAATCCTTCCTTTTGATGTTTCTGCTATTTTACTTTTCTGAAATGTGTGATCTTGGTCTAATGGCTCCCTGAATCTGGATACGGGGTTCGAGCAGTAGCTCAAATGTTGGGATTTCTTTGGCCCAAGGATCTTGTTTGTTTCCAAGAATCACATACACTACAGCTAGATGCCTAGATGGTGCTGCCGTAATTGAATCTAGTTTTGGTTCCGCCAATTCGCACTTCTTAGCTTCATACCGTGGGTTTGCTTGACGTGCTTGTACAAAGGTTAGGTTTTTAACTAAGTACTGGAATGTGTGGTTCTTTTTGTTTTGTTTCATTTTGGATGGTTGTAGTAGAACTCAGTACTGTGGTGGTTTCTAATAATAGAAATCGGAGGTGCTCTATCTTTCCAAAAACAAAGGTTAGGTTTTAGGGCGTCGGATTATCTTCTGCTCTGTCGAATTTGGTGCGGTTGTAAGTTCTTAGCATTTGGTATGTGAGAAAGGATATTACTAGCTCCTGGTGTTGTTTGTTGGATGGTTTCGCCTTTTGTGGATGTAGGTCTATTTTCCTTGTTAACCTTCACGAAGGTAGGATTTTGTCCAGCACCAAAAGATGTAATGCCTAGGTAGTTGGTTTAGCACATTGATGCTTTTCATACAGTCTCGTAATATGCCAAGGAAGCAGTGTTACTTGGACACGGACACTAGAGTCGGCACCCGACTCGGATTCGTGGTGTCTGATTTGGCAAATTTTTTTGGACACCGGTGTCCGAGTAACACTGCAAGGAAGATGCAATAGATTAGGAAACAATGCTTACATAATTCGCTAAGTCAGTGGTGGAAAGTTACAACCTTACATTTGCGAACTTTGTACCTATCATTTATGGAGGGTGGGATAGGAGAAAGGTAGCGAAGACAAATTGTCTTGGATAAATTTGAGTAGGGATCTCCCCTAATACAGTAGTAAGCCATAAGCAATGTGGATCACCTTTGTTAGAACTTATGATCTTCAGTTAGGGTTCTGTAGCGTATTCAACAGTTGTTATTCAACAGATGATGCAAGGATTTGGCATCGAGCTTCTGTCACTAAAAGGTAGGACATGGTGCTGAAGAAGTATATAGCCTCATCTCTTTAAATTAAACATAGATCAAGAATTCAAGATACCAATAGAGCTTATCTTGTTCCGTCTGATTCTCCAGTTGTCTGCATTTTGCCATTTAATTCTTGTTTTGATCTGGTAGGACTGCTTTAGCACAATAAAGTTACTATGATCTGCTCTTCAAAATTCTAATAGCTTAGTTTTGGAATCTGACTTCTATTCTTTTGAGTACTATTGGTTCATTGAATTGGTTGTGGATTGAAACTACCAGTTCTAGGTGCTATTTTGTTGGAAGGGCTTACTTGACGGCGGTTGTTGGTTTAAGGTGCTTTTTGTGCATGTAGGTAAATTTGGCAATTGGCATAGCCTCATAGGCATTTTTACTCCACCGAGACCTTTTGGTAATGGCCAATAGCCAGATGGAGCTATCAAGTTGCTGTTTTTATTTTTGGTATTCGATGTTTCTCTTTCCTGAGAAGTACATCTAGAGTTTGCTGCAATTATGGTCTAATTGATTCATAATAGCTCTACTTTGGTAATCTATTTAGTCTAATCAGTATCTGTATGTCTTGGACTCTTGGTCATACTTTCTCTGACTTGTTTCTTTTAAGGGTCATGATATGAATTCTTTCAATCTGGTTAGATCTGGCATGATTATTTAGTCTATTCATCACTGAATTTGGTTCTGGTGTTTTTTGTTGTGATCACTGTCTACTATCTATGCTTATTGACTGGTTAAATGCTTAAAAATTGATGTCTTGAGATGGTTGATTAATTATTTGGGGATTGACAGCATGAAGTGGGTTTTAGTGATTTTTTTCATGATAAGATATCCACAATGTACTTAACTTACATATACATTTGTACTAGTTCAGACTTCAAATTTGTCAATGCCATTTTAGTACATGAATTGACTGTGATTTTGTGAAGAAGTCCAGTTGATTGCCGAAGTGAAAGGTGCTTGGCAGAACTAGGCCTTTTGGTTTGCATTATGACACATTGTGTTTTCTGCACAGGCACCTTAGTTGATTTGTGAGCAGTTGTCAGCGATGTTTTGCAAGGAATCCCAAGATAGAAGGTTCAACTTAGAATGCCTCCTGGTGATAATAGTTTTTTTCCCCTACTTTTGTTAAGGAAAGAGAGTTTTCTTGCTGCAAATAAGATAGTAATGTTTATCTTGTGTGTAAGTCACGTGACTTATGACATGGACTATGGTTTTGAATACTAGTTACTGTCAACCATCCTTTGTTAAACCATGAATTTGAAGAACTGGCACTAGGCCTGGATAGTGCAAGTGGAGCACTTTTGGAGTACCACGGTCCACATAAATATGTAATGTACAGAAGTTCCCAAATCCATTACAGGCAGTGTGCCTAGACATTTTTTCTGAAGTTTTATGCATAGTAGCAGAGCTGGCCAGATGGGCGGCCCGGCCCGGCCGAGGCACGGCCCATCTAGGCACGAAGGCCCGGTCGTGCGTGCCGTGCCCGCCCATGGGCGGGGTAGAGGCCCGTGCACGGCACGCCGGGGCATGGGCGTCTTGCGTCTTGCGGCCGAACACGAATAGGCACAGATGGGTCTCGGCGCCCACTGGCCGTGTGCAAAAAAATAGGAAAAAATAGATAAAAATAGGAAAAATATTGAAAAATTAGGAAAAATATGTAGAGTTAGAAAATAGCATAAAAATGACGTACAATAAATTGAGACAAAAAATGTAGAACATGTAACAAAGAGCTTTATTAATGTTTGGATGGTTGCCTCGTTAAAAACTTTGTCAAGTAAAACTCATCTAGAGAAAACCTTGACAAAAAAAGAGTACAACTAAAGCTCTAAGCCTCTAATACATACTAAGAGGTAGATGGAGGTCTTCGTCATTGTCGAGGTAGAGATTTTGAAGGCTTCCTCTAGTTCTTGGTTTTATTGGAATGTTGAGTTCTTGAATCAGCGTGTTCCCAGTCTTTGATAGTCATGAGCATCTCCACCATATCACTCGATAGGCTTGTTCTTCTCTCCTCCAATATTCTCAGGAGAGATCAAGGCGGACTTCGGAGGAAACCGTCGAGATCGGAGCAGTTAACACATCTCGAGCTAATATGGATAGCACGGGATATGTTAGCTTGTGCTCATGCCACCATTGAACAATATTGAAGACATCGTCTCCTTCTTGTTGGTAATCCAACGCGTCGTCGTCCATATAGGCGATAGTTCCCAGAGGAGACTTGTTGGCTGCGGCTTGTATCACCACCTGTCGTAGAACCTGTACCTGAAGAAGAAGAAGAACCCCAGATTTTGCCCCACGCGGTCTTTTTCTTACCGCGATAGGTACAGGAGGTCGTTGCAAACGAACTCCTTGATGCTTTGTTCGTACTTGTTGTAAACTTGGTTAGTTTAGTACGAACGGTAGTAAAATAAATTGAATAATCTTCCCTAGAACATCACCTAAAAGGAGAGGGCGTTACCAAATCCTCTAAGTTTTGCTCTAGGATCTAAAATAAAGGCGAAGGCATATAGAAGTGGAATTTCTTTCCAATATTTCAAATATTTGGATTTCATTGCGATGATAGAATCTCTTAAAATCATGTCATTTTCGTTGTTCTTAAAATGGGTAGCCATATCTAAGATATGATGCACAATTAAAGAAGATGTGGGTTCATAAGCTGCGGATAAAGCAAGCGTGAGTCATAAAAACTTCAAGAAAGCTGAAATAACTTTGATGCAACATACCAATGTTCTTCAGATAATAAATCACGTTGAGGGTGATGTGTTTGAATGAAAACCTCAAATGTGCTCGTATATGGCAGAAGGTTCTTAAGCATTAAGTAGAATTCCATCTTATTGGTATATCTAAACCAAATATTCTTGGACGTACGCCCATTGCAATGCAAAAATTCTTATAAGATGCTATTCTAGCATTAGAATGATTCATAAAAGAAATTGCCAAACGGAAAGGTGCAATGTAACGTTCTAACGGGGCAAGTCTACTTTTAACTATAAGGTTAATAATATGACAGGCACAACGTTGATGAAGCAAAAATGATTCAGCATAAGTACCAAATATTGGAGTGAGAATATTCATTGCGGAGGTATTTGCGGAGGCATTATCTAAAGTTATAGCAAAAATCTTATCACTGAGATCAAAGTCCTCCACCACCCTAATAATACTCTCAAAGAATATTCTCTCCAAGATATGCGACATCAATTAGTTTGAAACCTATAATTCTTTTTCTAGTTGCCGTTTTGGTTGACATAATGAGCAACTACGCTAATATAATCTTGCTTAGCCCTACCACTCCATATGTCCGAAGTCAAAGATACGGAAAATGTGCAAATCTTGAACATGGTTTTAAATTTTCACGACAACTATTGTAATACTTAACTACATCTCTAGTAGTTGTCTGTCTAGATACTTTACTAAATTTTGGATTATGTGCACGCTTAATGTAATTTTCAAAATCAAGACTCTCGCCAAAGTTTAAAGGTAAATCTGTGATGCAATTAAGCGTACAAGAGATTGCCTAGCTACATCGCCACTATATTCCCGATTCTGGACCGAACCGTCCGGTTGTATATTAGTTGTGTCATCTCATATATTGCTCATATTTTCGCATTGCAACTTTCAATATGCCTATGCAAGTGTCCGTACCCCAGTAGATTTTGCAGATAAAACATGATGACATTGTTTATAAACAACAACTCTTACCTCTTTTCCTTTTGCATCATCCTCGCTTGCTTGTCGAAAAAATCCCAAACTCTCGATGTACGCCTCGCTCTCTTCGCTCCGGTGGATGTCGAGCCGAAGCACTCATGGTCATGGAGCCCGATGGTTCTTCTTGTCCATGATGTTCTTGGTGCTTCGCTTTGCACTGGTGACAAATCTTGGAAGGATTCAAGGTCCTCGGAGCGATCCGAAATCGGAGATGGGAAATGATCCATGCAAAAAGCGCAAATGAATATTTGAATATTAGTAAAAATAATAAAAACAATACAATTAGCAAAATTCAATTATGAAAAACCTCTTGTGTTACCGAAAGCTCGAGTTTGAATTTCTTGAAATTTTAGCAAAATTTCTCGAATTTTGCTAAATAACTACAAACAGATATCACAATTTTCACAAGATGATCAATAGAAGATGATGAGTGAATGGGTCTTTGTATGAGGAGAGGGTCCTCCTATTTATAGGAAAAAATTCGGATTTTTACCCTTTTTTCAATTTTTATCAATTTTTAACCCTAACGGCTATAAAGCGGTCGGAAAATTCGGAAAAACCGGCCGTGCCGTGCGTTCGCCGCCCAAGACGGCCCGCGCTAACGGTTGGCACGACGGCGGAAGCGGTCGGTGGCACGACCACCACCGTCATGCGTGCTGCACCGCTCTCCCTCGTCTGCGTGCTCGTGTCGGGCGTGCACAGGCGGCCGGTCCTCGCCGTCTTCACCGCCCGCCCGCCCGCCTGCGTCGCCGTGGGCCGTGCCGCGAACGGGCCGTGGCGCACATGGCGGCCCGCCCATATGGACAGCTCTACATAGTAGAGTTGCTGCTATTTCTATTGCTGATAACTTCTACAAATATGAGTTCTAACATGCACGCATCATTTGTTCATGCCAAAATGTAAGAGTTCAAGTGAGGGAATCATTTACATTGTATGTTCAAAGGTGATATTCGATTTATTTGATCTGGGAGACTGGGAATCTGCCCAGGTCAGACCTTGGACCAAATGTTACAGTGTGTACAATATCCCTTATTCTGGGTGTTGCACAAGGTTAAAAAAACCGCCGAAATCTCGGCCGAGATTTCGGATTTTGTCTGGGGACAGGATCCAAAATCCCAGCCGGGTAAAAAAAATGTTTTTTAAATTGCTACAGTAGTTCGGAAATTTTGGTGGGATTTCACTAAATCTCGCCGAAATCTCGGGCTTTTTTTTTACCAGTTTTGGACTTTTTATGGCCGGATTTGTCCAATAACCGTTAAGGAAGTCATCTTCCATGAAAATTTGTTGAAAAACCGAATTTTTAAGGTGTTTTAAAATTTCGGCAGAAACACTGTTAGATTTTTATAAAATTGTGCAAGTTTGATCATGATCTGAAAAATTTGTGGTACTATCTTTAGTAGTGTAGGATCATACAGAAAATTTTTCAAAATAATTGAACTTCATTTGTTATCTTTAAAAAATCAAAAACAGAATGAACATAATTGGGGCAGTAACCTTGTCAGGATTTTATAAATTTTCTCGAGTGTGATCATGATCCAAAATTTTTCTGAGAGATTAAGAATTGCCTCAGTACCATTCTCAAAAAATTTCACCTTTTTTATTTGCTCAATAAAATCTATGTAAGCATTGAGCTTCATTTGTTATATTTCAAAAATAAAAAAAGAAAAAACATAAATGGTACAGTATCCTTGTAAGAATTTTATAAATTCACTGAAGTGTGATCATGATTCAAAAATTTTGTGAGATCTTAAGCATTTCCTTAGCACCCGTCAGTAATTTTTTAAAAAAATTCTAAACCCTTTTTAATTGCTAAAGCAAATCTATGTATTGATCATCAGGCTATTATCAGGATGTAGTACTGTCAGATTTTTTTTGAAATTTTTTTGAAGCTTGATCATCATGTGAAAATTTTAAGAAACATTAATGATACATCATGATCATCCACAAAAATTTTCAAAATTTTCTAATGTGGTTTGAACCATTTTTCATTTGGTTGAAATTTGCTGGTATGGCTTTTATCAGGACAGTAGCACTGTCCGAATTTTTAAAAATTCATGAAGCTTAATCATCATCTGAAAATTTTATGGGAACATTAGTGATGCATCATAACCATGCACAGAAAATTTCAAAATTTTATAATGTGGTTTGTTCCATTTTTCATTCGATTCAAACTTACCGGTTAGCGTTTTATCAGGACAGTAGCAATGTTCGAATTTTTAAAAATTCCTCATACTTGATAATTATCTGAAATTTTTATGGGAACATCATTGATGTGTCACGAACCTCCACAAAAAAATTGAAAATGTTTCGATGGCGTTTGAGCCATTTTTCGCTCGATGCAACTGAACCTAAATATCGGCAAATCTTGCTGAGATTTCGGGAATTCTTGCCGAAATTTCGGATTTTCTCGGTTAAAAAAAAACGGATTTGAATTTTTATTTTAGTATTTCATCTGGGATTTGTTCGAAATTCCGAGATCTCGGCGAGATTTCGGATTTCGACCACCTCTGAGATGTCATCCGAAAACGAGATTTCAATCCTTGGTGTTGCATCAATCATTGTGACATTGAATGCCAGGAATTTGAAGATAGCATTCAGGGATTACTGGTCACCAAATCTGTCATTCGTTGGAAGCTATAGGTAGCAATATATGATAGTCCCAACTGTGTTGGAAATATGGTTGCCATCTTTACCTTTCTCGCATATATTTGTTACTTAGTAGAACCTATGGTTGCCGTTGTAGGACATCAAACTACCAAAGTTGAGATTCCTACATTCAGACCATGGTGTTATATCTGGTGTCCATTCCTCCTTCCATTTTTGTTACAAATTGAATAAACCTTTTTCTGTAGGGATGTCTAAAAAAGAGAGTGGACATAGCACATTTTTTTTGTTATGTCATCCTAGAATATTTTATATGACTGTTTAGCTAATAGATTTGGTGTCACATGTCTTCCCTTTTATAAGTACATGGCCAACACAGCAGCTTTTTCTGTAGTGGAACAACATGGAATGCCATTCTTTTTGTTCATTGATTAGCATGTTTATATCTTGCATCAAGCCACAGTGGTCTCTTACCTATCAAGTGTTTTATTGGATGTTTGTGCTTTTAACATATTAACATGTTTCTTTTACATTTTGAATAAAATGTGAAACCCCTTCAATGTGGTCATCTGACTGAGATTTTGCTGCCTCCAACCCTTTTATTTGAATGTAAAATTATATTGGTCCTGTCTTTATTCAACAGGGTTTTAGGTGGTATACGAGGAGGTTAAGGATCGATGAAGATGGTGATGTCGCTGATGAGTTCTTGGACGAGGTTGTTCCGGAAAGCTTGATCAACAATGATGCGAGCCCAGTTGGAAGGTTTCAGGTGAAATACAATACGAGACCAGCTGCTCTAGCGATGAGAAAGCAAATGGTCGCCGTTGACGGTGACATCCTTCATAGCTTGGAGTACCGAGGACAACTGCGGTGGGTGTGAGTGTAATGCTGTAATGTCAGCTTGAGTTGTAGCGTCCAGTCGGAGTTGGTCAAAGGAGCAAAGGAGTTTTCCCTACGCTCTCATTTCGGAGCTTCCTATGAGTAGGTTTGGAGCTCATGGCTAATGCATCATTCTTAATTCTGTGTGTTGGGATGTCTGATCTCATGGTTCATATCCCTTGTACCCCAAGTATCAGTTGTACATTGTTGAACTGAACAGTGAACTGACAGGAGTAAACAAGCTACTGCTGGAATTGTAGAAGGGGAAATGCACTTGCAAATAGAGCTACTGAATCGTTGATCGAGCTATTCATGCATTTCTTGATCCTTTATCGAGCTACATGCAAACAACGCTGATGGCTTAGATCTTTCGGTGTTGTTTCTTTTATTCTCTAGTGTTTCTTTCTTGATCGCTTTTATGAACTTGATAAACCTAATATAGTAGGACCGTAGATGTATAAAAGTCCTCCCAAATTAAATGAAATTAGATAAAGTTCTTATTTGGGACGGTTTTAGCTTCGGTTTCTCCACTCTAAAAGTCGGAAGATGTTCCAAACAGCTGGTTTCTTTATAGCCGGAAGTCAAAAGTCAACGGTCCATTTATACTAGGAGAAGCTGAAAGTCGAAAATTGGTTTGAGACAGCTTTCTATAGCTTCGGTGGATTAGAATTCTTACTTTGCCATTGAAGTCGAAGAAAATTACCTCCTCTTACTAAATATAAAATCCCAAATCTTACTTCTCTCACCCTCATTCCCGACTCACACCCCTCATACAAGCTTGACTAAAAGTAAGACTGCCAAATACCAAACATCTTCAGCCCAGCCATTCAATTGTGCAGCCATGAAGCTCAGCCGAAAGCTACTTTTCAAAAAAGCTATAGTCATGCCAAACAGGACTAAAACGGAATGTAATGAAATCAGATCAAATCACAGGACCCATTGGAGGAGGCTGCCGCCAAGGGACTTGTAGTATGTCTAGATTTCAACTGATGTTTTTTTCCTACTCCCTTCGTTTAGAAATATAAGACGTATTTTGACTGTAAAAGTGTCGAAAAATGATATGTATAACCTTCCGCACTCCCCTATCTCGGGGGTCACCGGAGCATATTGTCGCCCTCGCCAGCTCATGCCCCCGCATTACACTCGTCCACCCGCTCCCGCTCTCCTCAGACGTGTCAGCGGACAGATGTCGTCTACCACACCTTTCACGGTAGAGAAGAATGGTAAATCTGCAAATACATATATGGGAGATTAGGTTGGAAAAGAAAAAAAAGACATGGAGATAGAAAAGAACTAATAAATGTGAAGATATGGCCAGAATGGCGGCCACGGTTGTTGTGACCATCCGGGTTTTGATAAACATCATCCGGATGTTTTCTTAGCAAAAAACATTCAAATTTTGGAGTATTGGATCTGCGGTGAGATCCGTAAAATGTGAAAGGAGATAGGATTGTGTTTTAATAGATGGTTTGCTACTTTGATTTAAAGGCCTAAAATTTGAATGTTCGTAAGAAATAAAACATTCGGATGAAGGCTAACACGTCCAATTGCCGAGCAGCTTCTCTGGATCACGAGATTTCTGCGATGGGCCAAGCCCATCAATCATCACCGATGACTGGTGGGCACCACACGGAAGAGGCCCTTACGCTCTTGTGCTTACGGTCTACGGAGAACCCGGTTCACGCCAACACCGCGGCGCTCCATCTCTTCTTCCTCGATTCCTCCCTCCAAACCATCCACCACCTCCTCCTCTTCCTCCGCTCGCTCGCTCGCCGCGGCCGCGTAGCCCCACTGTCGCCGTGCCTCCGCTACATTTTCCAGCTTCTCAGAGAACCTTAGGGCTGCTCTCCTCCACGGCGGTATCCTCACCGCGTCGCGTCGGTCTCCTTGCTCCTCTCCGGCGAGCTGCTGCTCCACTCGTGTCTCAAGTCTCTGAGCTCGGTGAGACTGAGTAATCTGACCTATTCTATTGGTTTTTTCTGTTTTTTACTTGCATTGTATCTGCGCCCTTTTGTTTTCTGTATTCTAGTATATTATTATCTTGCCTTGTCGATCTGTAATCGTGGTGCCAAATGGATCGTTGTGATTCTGTATCCAACTCGACTAGAGGTAGATAGGATTTTCGAATTTATCTAAGCTTGAATTTTTGGTGTGAATTCTTCTTGTGTGGTGCATAATGCATTTGGAGTTCTTGAAATTTAGTGGGAAAGTCTTATATTTTCTTGCTGTATCTTACTGTCCAATTGGACACCAGGGGATCAAGCGAGTGATATTTTTTTCCTGGCCAAATTTTGAAACCTTTGACTTCTATTATGAACCTTTTGTTCCTTGCTGCTCAAAGGTTGTTTTTGGTGCAGCAGGAGGTCTTCTATCCCAAGTTGAGTATTCGGGTTACAATGGAGTTATTGGAGGAGTTGGTTGCCCAGAAGAATTGTTGGTGAATCTGATGGGGATCAATGATCCTAGCACACCGTCTAAGGCTTCAAAGGCATCAGAACAGGTGCTTGATCAGACATCTTCATCTTTTGAAATGGGTTATCTTTTTGGTGCTTAATTTTGTTCTGATCAGTTATTTGCCTAAAAGATAAAAAGATTGATTTTTCCGGTGCCCCCCAACCACCCCACCCACCATGTTTGCCTGTATAATTGGACGTGCGCCCGTGACCTTAGGATACTTACGGTGACTAGTATAGTGCCTTGTCTTTCGGTTTCCTTTTCCCAGCACGTAATATATAGTCTTTTTCTTTTCTAGAACGTTTGTTTCCTTTTCCTTAATTTCAAGATATTTGTTTCCTTGAGATGATGCTGGAGGTGGGGGGAGATCTGTTGTGGGCCACAGGGATGAGTTAGACACATTAAACAATGGCCATCGGATGGGTGAGTAAAGCTGAGGAAAGATCTGAGAGGTTAATTTTGATGGACGCAAGTTTCTGAGGACGTTTCGCTGGGTGCATGAAAGTTGGGCCATCTCTAGTGGGGTGCATTATTTGGGGTGGACGTAGAAAAGAATGCTTAGGTGCATTATAAAGGGGTATAGATGATTTTTAGAACGCTGCTAACTGCGCCATGGCCAAGTTAAGAAAACACATCAGATAAGCATGATATGGTATGAGTTGGAAAAAATTGGAATAGAAGTGCACATTCTGTTTAACTCACATTATTTGGCTGGCTTAAGAAATTTTATGCTTTGGTTATGCAATCTTATTATTAAGATCGAAGTTCTTATATCTGTTCAAGCAGTATTTGAATGGCATGGACTGATTACTGCAAGATATTATGGCTACTTCTGTTCTAGTTACTTAGGCTAGTATTGTAACACCCTGGCCAAAATTCGATGGGGCGGACTGAGCACACATAGCACTCTACTTGCACTTTTGTTCCGGAGGTGTTATGTTTGGACCCAACAGACATTATATACTACTACAACTCACTTTAGGCGCGCCCGTGCAGCGAAGGTTAAGGCTCTAATACCATCTGTAACACCATGACCCAGATTCGCTCAATGCCTAACCCACCTATGGGGCTAACCCGCGCACACATAGCACACTGCTTACACTTTTATTCTCGTTTCATGTAAAAAGATTAACCCGAAGGTGTTATGTTTAGACCCAACAGGCATTATATACCACTACAACTAACCTTAGTCAAGCTATGTGGGACTAATTCCACCATGCTCCACATGGGCCACATAGGTCTTCACATTAACAAGTCAGGGTATTACAAGTATCCTTCAGTTGACAGAAGGAAATATCAAATATCCCTTTACATTGAAGCACAAATTTCCTGTTTCTATTGTAATAAACATTCTTTTTTTTATCACTTCTTCGGTTTCTCACTTTCCCGTTATCAGGAGCAACCACAAGCCACTACCTCTGGCACTGCAGCTCCAGTTTACCCTGAATGGCCCAGCTTTCAGGTTATTTAATGATTGTGCTTTCTTTTAATGGATCGATCATTTTATTTAATGATTGCCATTGACTCACTCTCATTTTAAAAAATAAAATAAAACCTTGATAGGCCTACTCAACAATTCCACCGCATGGATTTTCCCCCCCTCCTGTTGCTGCAAGTCCCCAGGCTCATCCATACATGTGGGGAGCTCAGGTGCCCTTTATATGAAACTTTGTCCCTTTTTTCCCATTAACCTATATTGAGCTTACAACAAAGCGTTGTTTACTTACTGATATAGTATTTGTGTGTTAGTTTTGAATTGGGGCAGCTATGCAGCATACCTGAATGCCTTGCAAAATGATTTTTTCCAGTCATATAGGTGGTTGAACATCAAAATGTAGTCATGGCTTGATATTTCAAAAATCAGCAGATTTAGGCACCTTACAACATGAAGATTATGGCTCTATTGTTAAATCTGATAGCGAAGTGCATTGCGAAACATTAAGCATTCTGCAAGAGGGAAAAGGGGTAAAAGTTAGGCAGCTGCTGCGATTTGCTTTTGTTAACTGTCTGTATTTTTATGTGCTATGCGGGCATGTGCTCTTCTATGTGAATCTAAAACACCGTCCCCTTAATTGCAGCACATGGTGCCACCTTACGGGATGCCACAACCACCTTATGTAATCTATCCACCAGGAACAGCATATGCCCATCCCTCTTCTCCTGTATGCACATTTGTACATGACAAGTGTAAATGTTCTCTTTTTACTCGCACCCTTGTATCCAATACTGACATGTTTGTAAAAATAAATGACTTATTGGCAGGGTGTGCATCCATTTAATCATTATCCTATGCCAACAAACAGAAATGTTGAAACCGCTGTAAGTAACCAACTCTTTTTTTTTCTTTCTTTTGGTCATGACCAGTTCATGCAATCCTGTCACATGTCTTGCAGGGAGCTGCTCCTGGTGCTTCAGAAATTAATGGTAAGTCTTGTCCGAGGTCGATATCAAGGTTATTTGGAGCTTGCCAACTTGGGAATTAAGTTTAGGTTTCTGATTATAATTTCAGGGGAAAATGAGCCTGGCAGAACATCTGGTCCATCTGCCAACGGGATTACCTCCCACAGGTTTTTCGTTAGCTATGTGTAGTAAATTACGAATTTCTTTAGTTCTAACACAACCTAATCACAGGATAATTTTACCTGCAGTGATAGTGGAAGTGAGAGTGAGAGTGAAGGAAGTGACGCCGATTCTCAAAATGTGAGATCGATATCTATATACTTTGCATATCATATCACTTATTTGGTTGATGCTTTAGATAGTAAGATTAATTATCATCCTTGGAAGAGTTTATCACCCTTGCGTTTAATTTGGTACATAGTTTTTTCCTTCCTTATCGTAATGTTTATTTCTTTGACTCCTGCATAATTTTTTTTTGTTGTGGCATGATTCACATTCAAAGGAAAATGATGTAAATGGAGATGGTAGGCATCTGAGAACTTATTTATACTTTTATAAAAGATACCGATAGACTTGCACATTTCTTTGCATAAGATGGAGGATGCATTTGATCATGCAGGCAGTTGTCAAAATGGCATACCTCATTCAGCATCACAAGGAATGTTAAATCAAACCATGTCGATTGTTCCAATACAATCGGGTGCAGTGATAGGAGTTGCTGGTCCTGCAACAAACTTGAATATAGGAATAGACTACTGGGGTGCTACTGGTTCTTCACCTGTTGCTGCAATTCATGGCAAAGCACAGTCTGGTTCAGTTTGAGGAGAACAATGGGTATAAGTCCTTGGGCACGTGTTCGCTTTAATTTATGAACAAAATTTATAATAAAATCTTACCTTCCAAGATTGGCATGTCCTGTTCTGTTGCTACAGTATTTCTTGCTCTGTAGAAGAGAATACTAATTTGCTGTGTAATTGTTCTGATAGTGTAGTGCTGGATCATACATTTATATTACTACAGTCTGCTGACCCAAACCTTTTGATAGCTTGTTTCATTACCGAAATTCAGATGAAGTTTTCCATAGGTTGTTTGAAGACAGCTCTTTGTTGTACACTGTGAAATTTAATGAGGGTTTTCCTTGGACTTGCACCAGGGCAAATGCTAAATTGATAACGGCCAGGTTTCTTTAAATTGGATCCTATGACAGGTCTGCTAGCCAGTGCAGCAAGGCTGGTATATTGCTGACCAAATTTTGAATGCCAGTAGAATAACTCACTGCTACATACTAGAGCACCGTCAAGGCGTCAACTAACCAAAAGGAAATTTACGCGAGCCATTAGGACTTCCGGAATGAATGTTTAGATTTATGTTTACGGGGAATGAGGATAGGCAAAATGTGATCTTTTGAAAGTCCTTTGAGAAGTTTTAGTTAATCCTAGTATGCTTGGTTGGTATACAAGACATTAATTTGGATGCTGAGCTTGATTTTTTTCAGTGATTTGGTGTATATATCAATGTAGGAAAATAATTGTACCTTGCCAATATTCAGGATGAAAGGGAACTCAAGAAGCAGAAAAGGAAACAGTCTAACCGAGAATCAGCATTTAGGTCTCGGCTGCGTAAGCAGGTATGATGTAAAATGCATGCTGGACTCATTATTCACTTCGAAGCACCAGGAAGTTTTTTTCTTCTTTGAAGCGTGATATTATTTGTTCCAGGCTGAGTGTGAAGAGCTTGCTCAACGTGCCGAAACTTTAAAGGCAGAAAACTCTTCTCTTAGACATGAGCTTGAAAGGATTAAAAAGGAATACGAGGAACTACTTTCACAGAATGCTTCCCTCAAGGTGGCTAAGTACATGTAGTTCCTGACCATTTATTTTCTCTATGTTATCTGTAGATTTTCATTTATTGTGAATTGGGATTCATGAACAATGTAATTATGTCAGCTCATAACTGAAACTCTGCAGTATTGTTGATCTACATATAACAACTTACCTATTCTGCGTACTGTTATTGTGATTGTGTTTTATTCAGATAGTATTTCTTGTTTTGCCTCAGATATTGTTGATAGCCTCAATGGCGAATTGATATTTGCAGGAAAAGCTCGGGGAAACCAGTGACTCAATACCTGATATGAATGAACAGAACGACGCTAGTGGCAGTTACCATAAGCAACTGGATTCTGATGCCCAACCTGACAATGCGTCTTAAGAGTTGCTACATTCAGCCTCTAATTGTTTAACTCATAATTCTAATATGCATTGTCAATCGCCACAGATGATTTTATTAAGCATCTTCTGTGTCAGTTCAGCATCTGACATGAAATATTATTGTTGATACCAAGCTGTCCTTTTCTTCTCTAGTCCAGTTACTTGCCGTTTCTCCTCACAGATTTGTCTATCTTGACTGGTTTACCCCTTTTTTATTGCATGTCAATATGAAAGAGAAAACATTGTAGTTATAAATGAACGAAAACATTCATTATGCAGCAGCTGCTTTCCTTTAATTCAAATATGGTTTTATATCAGGTTTCCTTCTAATTACTGTGTGGCTAAATTAGGTCGGTTAGCAGTAGAAAACAGAACATAGGAGGGTTAGTTGTGCTGAGTTAGATTTGAGATATATACGGGCTTCTGGCAATGCAACAGAGTTGAGTCCTCTTTTCAATCCGAATGAATAAGCCTTTCTACATACGTCAATCTTTGTCTGCCTGTTAAGGCAAGAGGATAGCAAGCTCGAAATTATGTATTGATAGGATATGGACTTATATTCCCATAAAGTTCATAAATGATACAAATTCATAATGTGAACGTAGTACTTCCTGCCGTCACAAATAGGTACCGCTTTGGATATAGGTGTAGTCAAAATTTTAAAACTTTGACTATTAATATTTTTAAAAATATTTAAATTGGATACATGAAAATCATATGTGTAGATTTGTCTTGGAAAACACTTTCATAATATTATAATTTTATTGGGTTTTATAAATATATTATAATAGAAATGATTGGTCAAAGCTTTGTTTTGTATACCGTGTCAATGTCTAAAATGACAACTATTTATAATCAAAGAGAGTAGTCAATAGGAGGGGTGTTCGATTCTAATTTTGATCAATAGGTAAAAAAATGTTACTTATGCTTCAAGATGCATAATTCACCTTACAAATAGACATCCCCTATTTCTAATTTCAAAAAACTTGCGAGGTGCAAAATGGTCTATTTAACGCCCTACGTGACAACTAAATTGACGTCGATGTTTTAGATAGGATCAGTGATGGCATACAGGAAACTGCGAGTAATTTAGTGGATCACACATTAGGTGTACTAGAGTGGATAGACGAGCTAAGCCGCACCGCCTATTCCGTGCATCTTTGGCACAGCGATAGTTGGTCTATTCGTCGATAGCACGAAGTGAAGTGAACTACATTCATTCATAAACACATTCCGTACTATTATGATAATCTGTCTCTAAATCTGGGGCGAAGGTACTTTGAAACAGGAACTTGAAGCATGACAAACAAATTATGTATCGAAAAGTTCCGAGCGATCATATATAGCAGTAGCTATTTAACTTGTTTCTAATAGATGCAGGTCTTACGCCTGCATCATGCTATTACAATCAACGTAAATTAGTATATGTAGACAAATATGGTTCAAAGGTTTGGCTGATGTTTGCTAAGCATAGCAACAACATTACTATTTGACTTGTAATGCTCATGTGTTGCAGTAGATTCATTTAATATATTGCCTCTGTAAGTAATGTTCTAGCTTGCAGGGCCATAGTTTAAATGAAACAATCGATAGTTCAAAAATTAAATAGTCACCCAGCATACGTAGTATCATACAAAGTTTCTTACATAAATCTTAAGCCTTGTAGCATGTGCTCGGTAATTATGATAGCCTAAAGATAAAAATAGAGAGACATCAAGGCAGAATTCACTTCTCTTGTTGACGTGCAGAGTCACAGCCATAGCCTAGAAGGCCGGAACAATAGATAGGAAACCACATCGACCTTCTATCCGCAAGCAATAGCAAGCTAAATCAATCCATCGTGTGCAATGATATTCACTTACATAGAGAAACTTTCTCTGAAGGTACAATTTCCACGTGCATTAACGAAAGCATGTCTGATGTGTCTTGTCCATTTTTTATTTAGGCTCCATGGCTAAGCTTCCATAGTTCTGACGTTTCCAAGCTGTTTATTAAGGCATGCAAATGGTAGTGAAAAGTAAGAAATAAAAGCAAAATACTACCGACCTCTGTTACTTATCCATATATTCTAAAGCTAGTACTACTCAGCACTTCACTATCTAAATTACAACATTACTAAAGAAAAATATAACTTCAAAAGAAATAGCTTGCATATTGGCACCATAAATAGGTGACCACGTCATATCTAACTGAATTTGACTAACTGTAGAAATTTCCAATCGTAATCAACAAATAAAAGATGGCTAAATCAACGGGGAAGTCAATTTCCTTTTTGAAGACGCTCAGCTACAGAGGCCATAAATAGGTGACTACGTCATATCTAACTGAATTTGACTAACTGTGGAAATTTCCAATCATAATCAACAAATAAAAGATGGCTAAATCAAGAGGGAAAGTCAATTTTCTTTTTGAAGAAGTTGAGCCAAATAAAAGATGGCTAAATCAAGGGAGAAAGTCATTTTCTTTTTTGTCGAAGCTGAGCCACAGAGTTGGTCTATTCTCTGGATATTTCGCACATAGCCTATCATAAAAGATAATATATCTAGCAAGGCAAAGGATATAACAGGCATTAGGGGGTTAACTGAGTAGCTGATCGGTAAGCTTGCAAGCTAGTATTCCCTCCAGGTACAAATAGCTATTGTTTTAGATATATCAATGGAAAGTACAATCGATCTTGTTCATAAGGTGGGGAAATGTATCAGATAGGTAAGAGGTAGAACAGAAACGGCTGAATGCAGAATAGAGGAGATATGATCATGATTTGTTTTTTAGATCAAAAGGGCATCAACAGATATGATATGATCATGATTTGTGTTGGTAGCTGAAGTGAATAGAAGGAAATCGTAGAAACCATAACGATATTGTCGTATTGCACAGGACTGAATCTATGTAATTATACTACTGTAGCTGTCTGTAAAGAGCACGAGGAGCAGCTGAACATATGTATGTATGTATATAGTACAGGGAGAACTATGGATAGGTAGCAAAAGGATTAGGGCTATTACTTTGTTTGATCTAAAGGATAAAGAGTCATAGAAAGCAGAGTTGGATATTCAAAAGCATGGAAAGTGGCAAAATATGTTAAGCATAGGATTCTAACTACCATGTACATGAGTATGTATTATACAACTGGTAGGCAAAACACGTCGAAGAAAAGTTTTGGTGTTGACGAAATCAAAGCGGCACGCGGTATCATTCTAGTTCTTGGTTTGCTGTGGGATGGAAAACGGCAAATCAAAATATAATTAATCAGAGGTAGTGATGTGCATATGAATACCTTTTTCAATGTGGACTGCTCTTTTTGTCCAGAAACAGTATCCTTTTGACTTAAGCCTTTTTTTCTAGTAATGCTGGAAACACTTACATAATTTAGTAAGCACAGCAACAGCCTTCACCATGGTATATGTGATCAGCAATCAAGCGCCAAAGGAGCACAATTGTTGAACTAAGGTAACAGGACATGGGAAATTGCCCGGAAGTGTTGCTTAGAAACAAAACATAGAACTTGGTAGCCTCTGTACCTGTATACCGCAGTTTCTAGATCTAAGCTACATACAACAATACGGCGCTTACTTCATAGTTCATACACAGATGATATGCCATATGCAAAAAATATAGGTGGCAGGGGCTAACAGGCGGCACCGAGCGAGCGGCACGGACGGAGCACAGCACGCACCGCGATTACGTCGTAACAAGTATTACTGATTCTACTCCGTTTCGCAATATTCACCTATTGTCTTGAGTAGTGTCGTTGATTTCATTACCTTCGTCCATTTAGGTACTTCAATATTTCCACTCTTTACACCTGGTTCAATACGCAAGAGGTTGACTAACTAGTAGTGTTGTGTGATCTTATAGTGGTAAGTATGAACAAATGTAATTAACTGGTTTTTAATGAGCTTCCAATTCTTGCGAAATTGAGGGGAGTATTTGCAAGCAAATGAAGTCTCTTTATGAACGGTGGAGTAACTAGAATACATGATTGTTGCTGATACATCTCATTTGTCAATAGATCAATGTGTTCACTATGTTCTATGACCATGTTATGGACTATCTGCCTTGTGTGAACCCAGCAAAAAAATTGGCCATCCTTACTATGCTAGCTCCCATATCAAGCTGGTAAATGGTTGGCGAAAGTAGTCGCCAATACAAGGGTTAGGGATTGGATCGGGTACCGGAAGTACTATGATAATCAGGAAGAGCAAATGTATATATTATCAGAAACATCCATTGCCACAGGTTCATGGATCAGCTGAAGAATCTGCTCACGGGATCTGCAGGCACAGTTGTAGGGACAAGGATGAGCTGAAGAATCTCAAAATGGAGATATTTGGTTGTTGAGTCGTGCGTATATTGTATGATTCTGCGGTCACCTGGGTGATCCAATTGCTTGGGATTGGTGTGAATGTAAGAAGTAAGAACAGAATCGTAGCTACCGTAGCATATTCCTGGAGATGACACTTGTCTGCAAGAAGAACATGGTGAGTGTTCATGCTGGATGTCGATGGCAACTGTTTTGATTTCCATGTAATTGGCCTAGTTATATTGTCAGTGAGCAGTAGTAATACCTGGCATGCTACCATCGATTAGGGGGTGTTCCCTTCTGATCGCCCAAATTTCTACCGAAATTGTTGTTGAGCTTTTTTGTTATTGAAAAAAGGGAAAAGCGAAGAAAGCTAAGCCGTTTTCGAAGTACCCACGACTATCGCCTTACCACCAAGGGAAGCATGCCTCTCATTTTGATGCGAATACTCTTAATCCTAAAATGGAAATTTTGAAATTCCGAAATATCTCGGCGGTTCATAACGGCCTTTGCCTTGCCTTGCCAGAAACTTACATTGCCCCAAAATGGCGAGGAAGCATCTATTTACACCAACCAAAAGCTACTTACTCGCCCCAGCCAAGCTAATCAAACCATGAAAGGAAATACCCTATCAAAAAAAAGAAAGAAAACCAAAATATGATTCCAATACTTCTGCAGTAGCTGGAGAAATAACCCCCAGTTCCTTTCGCTGTTATCGTACCCAGCTATCCGATAATGGAATGGTCAGCAGCCAGATTTTGCTCTTTGTGGAAGTAGTAAAATCTTGTGGGTAACACTTGGATCGGAACGGTCAGCTGTGGAATGCTGCTCTTCCAGGAAACTGTACACTCGCGAGCGGAACTTTTGTGCCAATTCAGCAAGATCATTTGCCATCTGGGGATTTATCTCACCAAGGTGCCTCAGTGGGTATTTGCTCTTCTGTGGCAACCGATTTGCAATATCAATTGTCAAGGTTGCACACACCTTACTGCTCGTCAGCACT
The DNA here is from genome assembly GCA_036346275.1 of Otatea glauca. Taxonomy (NCBI): domain Eukaryota; kingdom Viridiplantae; phylum Streptophyta; class Magnoliopsida; order Poales; family Poaceae; genus Otatea; species Otatea glauca. The sequence goes on from CM070713.1 coordinate 2,554,347, forward strand.
TCCAAAGTTGGCTTTGAAAAGTTCGCGTGTGAAGCTAATCGGTTTAGAAGGATCAGAGCTTCTCTCATCAGTAAACACCTACAGAACAGCATTTTTTGCATCAGTTGCAAATAGTAGAGCACAGACAACTCTCATATTGAGGTCCATGGCCTTTCCTTTTCTCAATAATTTCACAGCACTAATTCAACAACACAAAAAATTCTCATAAGATTACTTTTACATATAACCGTATCTTCATTTAAAGATCCACAGTTGTAGTTTAAGATAAGTGACACAAATGGACAAGATATACAGTCATGATCTATGATGCACGGACACGGATACGTCAACATGACACGACACCGACACGGAATTCGCCATTTTTCCCCAAAAAAAACCGACACGGCGACACGGCTATATATATTTAAATAATAATAATATACATATGTATTATTCTCCATTTTTCTACGTCCTTGTCAAACTGAAATAATGTTAAGTGTAAACTAGGAATATGTACCTCAGCTTTCAATTTCACTTCTAAGCTAAGCAAAAATAGGTATCATCACCTTTAGAATATATCTTTCAATCACCATTAGTAATTTCCAGCAAATACACTTTGACTCTAGAGTAGCTAATAGTGCCAACATATTTGCAATACTTGCATCTCCATTTCACATTTCCTCTAGATAGACCACCCTTATCTAGAACGTCAACATGGTTCCACAATGGAGATGTTGGTGTTTTGCTCCTCTCAAGGAGCTAGGGTTACCTTTTAGGTTACTGAGCTGGGCCGGAATGTGTCATCATATGTATCGGATACGTGTCGATAAAATGTTGAAACCGTGTCAAACAGTAAAATTATTTATTTTAGTTATTTAATTGTCCAATAAGTGACCGATACGTGACAAGTGACGTGTTGGTGCCGTATCCGTGTTGGACACCGATACGGCACCAAATCGGTATGTCAGTGCTACAGAGGTCATGCTTCACTGCATGAAGCAATTCTGTGGCGACTGCTCAGACTCCAAAGAAAATATGAACTTCACCTGTTAGTTACTACTCCATACAGCACACATTTCACGTGATTCAACACTTTGGACGAAGCAAACATATGTATGTATATAAATAAAAAAAACCTCTCATCTTCATGTGGGCTCAATTTTTTTTCTTAAGAAAAAAAGAAAGAAAGAAAGAAAGACAATCAAGTGCTCTGCAGACTGCAGTATCCATGTTTCTATGAATGGATATGCCTTTCCAACTATCCCTTACTATGATGTGCCATAACAGAGTAAAGTCGGCATAAATAAACTTTGATCTTCACAACTATTTTTAGAATATTTCAAAAAATTGAAGGTACGAAAAAGGTAATTCCAGAGTTGCAAACAAACAAAGCACACGAAATGGCTAGCATAGACTATCTGCAAATGTTACTTGCTATCTCCACATTCACAATAAGAACCAACAAACTAAAAAAAATGCTCAGATTAGGATGGAAAAGTTTTAAGAATACCTTTCTTTCAATAGCTCCTGTGCCTCAGTTGAACAATCACCTTCGCATTCCATCTGTGATGCAAGGACTTCTGTGATCAACTCCAAGAAATTGGCACCACGGGCAGTCACTGAACCTAGAAGCACTTCATATCCCAATTTGCCACTGGAAGCTATATATGCTAACAGAATGACAACTTGCCGACAAAGCTTGAGCTCCTGAAAAATATCAGCTTTCTTAGTTTTTGTTCAACTTTGGAAGTAAAATGTGACAGTACAAGTTATGCTGAACTCGTATTGTATTTAGAAGTTCAGCTTAAAACCTTGAAGGAATACCATGCAGGCATGCAGCGCTTTTTCTTTTAAGGATGACAGGTGAAAAAAAAATACTATGTTTAATCCATGCAGGCTAGAATCTAATAAGATGAATACTACAAATAAAAAGTTCAAGCTAAATATCTAAATGCAAATGTCCAGCCTGAATTACTAAAAATGTGAGTAACATACCAGAGAACTTGTTGTCGCACAAGTCAAATATTCAGATAAGTCCTTAAGAACTGAGCTTATAGCTTGTTGTGGTCTCTCATTTTCACATCCTACAGCTTCCATCTGTTCAGAGCCATCTTTACCTCCACTGCACAGCAACCTCAACATGGCTGGGCCTACCAGAAACAGGAATTGGTTGCAGATACTGATTACACAGGGCAGGTAATAACAGAGGCACAAAATGTTTACAGCTTGTTAAAGGTAAACGGACAACAGAGATTGTTTGGCCCAATACATCTAGTATTCCAATAGGAATGAACATGACAAAACTATTTCTCTTCTTGCAGCACACAGTTCTTTGAACAGAGCTATAGACTAAAGTCACTAAACAGAATCTATTATCTATCTAATAAAATCCTGGCCAATTTAGCAACAAGGATTTGTGAATTGAAATTTTCAATAAAATCCTTGCGAACTACATATTTATGTTTAGGGTAGGTCATAAGTGTACCGTTATCTCTGGGCAATCGTGTCCTAATGTGTGCATTGAAACCATCAGATGCATATAGGCAGTATAAATCCACACCAGGCCTCCAGAAGACCACAACATAACTCAATACAAGTTTCTCCAAGAGCAAAAGCTATGTAGGATAGAGTACCATTGATAAATACAGTTTACACTAGAAACACCAACAGTAAGCCATATTTTCCCAACAAACAATGAAAGAACAATACGATAGTGGAGGTTGGAATTCAGATACAACAGCCAATTTACCTTACGACGGATGCTATGTGTAATTTTGTACAGATGTGTACACTACTTAGTTGGAGACTGTAGATTCAGAACAAGTCGTGTAAAGGGTAGAATTAAAGTTGCGATGTTACCAAGGGTCTCAATCAATTTTCTGTATGCATTTAATACAAGTTTGTTATTGTCAATCACTTTTCTGTATGCCAAGCAATAGCTTCTCTGCAGAAGGCACATAGTGGAGCATTCAATTGGCAAGAACAGTTCTCGAAACGCAAGATCTTCAGTTCTAAAGCCCGTATGGATAAATAGAATGTCTAAGCACAAGAACTTACAGTTCAAAAGCAAGAAAAGTAGTTGCACAGAATGCTTCTTTACTAGCAATCCATTTTCCTTCTGCAACAACTGATGCAAGCTTTCCAATACATAAGTAAATCCAAATCTGAAAATAGCAGCATAATGTCATTAGCATATAACATTGCAATCAACTATAAGAAAAAGGCATTATCCATAAGATTGCTTACTTTTCACGCTCCCCTTTGGGGTCACTTGTCCTTACAATGAGAATCATTATGGATAATGCATCAATACGAATACTCTCCTCTGAATGTTTGACCCCAATTTGTAACATTGCAGTGAAGAGTGAAGTCCAGAATGTAAAAGGAAGAAACATATTTCCAGCGTGAAATTCATCATTGCTTCTCAATAGATTCTCTGAATCAGGCGTATTCAGTAAAGCAGACATACATTCATGATTGTTTCTCTCCATGTCCATGCTATTGTTAACATATGGCTCAATAGAAACATTGTTCCTGAGGTTACACTGAGGAAAATCGTATTAAAGTTCATAAGCATGGGAACCTATGATTATAAACAAGCAAAAAAAAGTACAAGGAGAAATCATACAGCCCACACCCATGTAGTATTATTATTTGCTGCCTATACCAAAAAACTGCAATTGACTAGTTGGTAGCATCTATAAATTACAACTCCACCCCACTTTCTCTCTTAAAAGTAATAGAAAAACAGAAGCAGAAAAGGGATAATGCTATATAGAACAACAAAATCACAGGGTTAAATTAAATCGATGCTATGAATATTTTTCTACATTAACCTTGTCTTCATCGCTACTTTATTTCTAATATACAATGGTTGATTTGTTTAGCCTTTGTAAAGATAGCAGACCAACACAAAGTGCTTGATTAGAGAAAACACTGGCGAGATACTGAATGCAGTAAAAGCCACTGTTGTCCAAGATATGATCAGTTGGTTGCTGTTTGAGTTCAGTAATAAACATAAGTAACACATTTAACTTCAATAGTGGGAAATAGCTATCCTGGCAACCAGAAATGTATTCAATAAACAAGTAAAGCATACCTTTGGCTAGACTTTGTTCCATAATTTACCAAGTCCTGCAAGATACTGCGCAACATTCGCAGGGCTCTACCGACAACAACAACCTGAAGGAAAAAAAAAAGAGCGGGTAAATACATAAAATAAACCAACTGGACAATTTAAGAAAAAAAGACTAAAAATAATGAAAACAAATGGCTGCTTCAGTTCAGCATCCACAGTCCACGGCAAAAGCAAAAGAATGCCAAACGAGAAAACAATCACAATGATGTATCAGCAGTAGCAACTATATATCCAATGGACTCAACCTGCAGCCGCATGGTTTCATGAGTAAAGCTATAGTTATTACCACTAGCATTTTCCAGAGTCTACATCAATTCAACTGATCAGCCTTTTGTTCTTCAAACAAATCAACAAGCTAAGAGGTACAGTATCTATTGAACTGGGCTATCATAATAGCTATGGTGTTGGTTTCTTGTTAATTCTGGATGGTTCTGAGCTGGCTAGGATTTTTTACACCAACACATGTTTAAGATAAAACTTGGTTGGAAAGCGGTCAAAAGTAACTCGGCGGTCAATAGTAATTACTCCCTCCGTAGAACTTTATATAAGGCACAGATTGACATGATGTGGTCTTCAAAGTTAAATGTTTTACAATACTTTGTTCTTAGCTACAAAATTTTAATCATAAGTGCTTTCAAATGCGAATCCAACGGTATGACTTTTGTGTCACATAATCTATACATTGTTAGGCTCTTGTTGGTCAACTTTAAATCTCAAAATATGTGGGTGCCTTATAAAAATCCACAGAGGGAGTACTTAAAATCCATCATTTTCCTTCCCCAAAATGACTACAAATAACATGAAAAACCACATTACTATTATTTCTGCTGTTGTAATAATAACCGGAAATCTAATCGAGGAAAATCGATTATCTTACAAACCAGTAATAACCTCGTTAGTTTAGGTTTTACCGTGTGCTGCACTTATTTTTTCTATGCCAGTGAGGAAGCACATTGGATAACAGTGAGAAAAGTAGCAGAAACAATGACTAAATAAGCAATCTTGCTATGGAAAGTAAGTCGGATAATCAGTTCTCACATTACCAACAGCACACAGATTTAGCAATGCTTCAAGAAGAGTTTGTATAGGTATCGTATCACTATTCATCTGCAGGAACAAAACAGATAAATTGGTCATATGAGATATCACTTCAAATAAAATAACTTGATTAGAAGGGCAACATGGAAGGACAAATTGAAAGTAAAATAAAAATCATTCTAGCTACTGGCTACTGCAAAGTAGAGGATGGATGGATGCCGTGTTCCATATTTAGATGGTGTAAATCTTTTTGGTGAAAACAAGTCTTATACCACTCCTAGCACAGAGCAGATAAATAGAAAGCACTGTACTAGTGGTTTTTGGCCTGAAGATTAAAGCTTTTTTTCAAGAAAAGCTATCATTCCAATCTCAAAATGCATATTTAGTGCAAGCTGCAATGGTGAAAAAGAATAGGTATTTTTTTACATGACCAATACCTTGATGATAATATCATATACTTCCGAAATAGCATTATTCATGGAGGAGCTCACTTCAGAAGAGGTTTCATCTGGCAATCTCATAGATTGCAGAAGTTGCAGAATTTCTTCCGAGCAAGAAACAAGGATCTTTGAGATCAGATTCCTCCCCAACAAACCGTTAGTTGGCATACCCCAGATCGCACATAGATTGCTAGAGATGTGTTCGAGCATTACTTTCTTGCGCTCAAGATGTTCACTGTTCAATGGAAGATCTGTCTGGACTCCTATAGTCTTAATTTCCTTGCACTTGCCGCGGGCGCTTTTAGATTCAAGGTGAGCACTTTCCTACCAATGACAGCACAACAAATCATTAATGCAATTTTGTTAGCACAATATAATATAAAGCGATGCAAATAAGCTAGGGATATTACCTCCACAGATACTTCTCCTGAGGTACTTGTTCCTGTTCATCAAAAAATTACTCGTGAATGAGATTGGAAGGCAGGAGAAAAGAAAACACTCTCAATTCAAAATGGGTTAAAAATCTTACTGTTATCTGTCATCATGCGATGCTTTAGTTCCAAGACCTCAGATGCATCAGTCTGACGCCTCTCGTTCAAACATAAACCATCTTGAGAGGAACGGAGCTCCTTATTTTTGCCATTCGACTTCTCTGCTCTCCTTGTGGACATCCAACAAGAACCCCCAACATGCAAAGCCCCATTAGCAGGGTTATGAAAAGATTGATCAATATCCATTCCCATACTGCAAATATCTTTGCTGGCACAGCCCCTGAATACACAAAAACTAAGGTCAATGCACTCAAATATAGTATGCAAAACATGTGAGTCTTAACTAATGTTTCAAATACCCATCCCCTACCATCCAAGATGGTTAAGGGCCAGTTAGTTATATTTAAATTCTTCGCGTACAGAATTACAAATCATATGTTTGGGTGAGTCCATCAGCATCAAGATGTGCCAAGAGCGTGGGTTACTAAAGACAGTAGTACTTACACATTTGCCTTTTTCAGATTTTGAATTTCTGCTTCTTTGGCCTTGATTTCAAGATCTTTCTTTGTTCTGTCTTTCTTCAGCTCATTGCATTCGTTTTTCTGCATGCAAAATTGCAACAAATCACCTCCTGTTGATCATACTAGCTAATTTAAAACTGCCTTCATTATGTCATTTGTTCACAACTTCACATATGAGTCAAGCTCAATACTAGCCTAGCCCGCACGTACTAGACCAGTCCTCATTGCAAAGTAGCTTCAAACAAGAGCAAAATGCGCTATCTCGAATCAGTTACGCAGCATGGGCGTTGATAATATTAGTATACTACTACTTCTAGAGAACAACAAGAGCAGCTAGTGAGATGCGCACCAAGTCATTCATTTGCTTCGAGACACGATTCAGCTCCTTCTGCAGCATCCATTGAGACCACAAGCATTAGGAGACCACAGAACGCGTAGCCAAACGAGCAGGTTTACACGCACGAAAGCACCATCGCTATCTCACCTTGAGCCGCTCAACCTCCCTCCTCTCCGCCTCCCTAGCATCCCTCTCCCTCCGCACGGCCCCGCCTCTGAAGCGGTCGCCACCGGCGGGGCCAGCCACTCCGACGATCTCGCAGTCGCTCTCCTCGGCCGCCGGGCGCTGTGAGAGCTCGCGCGGAGGGGAGAAGCCGCGGCCGACGGCGGGGACCAAGGCCAGGATCTCGCCTCCGCTGGCCGCAACGGCGGCGGGCGGCGGAAGCGGAGGGTGCTGGGTGAGCTCCCGTGGAGGTGAGAAGCGGGCAGCGGAGGCCGAGGCATGTGGCGCGGTAGCGATGTGGGAGAGGGGAAGGGCGGCGGAGGAGGAGCGTGGGTATGAGGCGACTGCGGGGAGGTAAGAGACGGCGGCGGTGGCGAAGGGGGCGGGGGCGGGGGCCGGAGTGGGGTTAGGGTTGCGGGAAGCGACGGCCTCGTCATGGGCGCGGATGAGCTCGTCGAGGAACGATTCGTCCCACTCGTCGTCGAGGCCGTCCATCCCCGCTCGCCTCACCGCCGGCGGCGCGTCCACGAGGGGGGAGTGGGAACTGAGGAAGTGGAAGGGGTGGATTGATGATGAATGAAACTGCGGGGTTTTTGGTCGTATTTAATACCCAGCCAAACGCCTCCGTTTGATTGCAAAAACCAAACAATAATAACAGCAGAATTTTGCCACGGGACGTGAAATGAATCCTATTGTTTTAGGGAGATTTGATTATTTATTCTGTTTTAGTTGATACAATTAATAATATATCTCACTGACATGTAGTCTTAGGATCCACATGTTAGTTAGACATCACAGGATAAATCATTAATAATACAAGTAAACAAGAATAAATCATCAATTTTTCTACAACAAATGGTAGGTGTCATGGACCATGTGAGCACAATTTTTTTTTCTTCGTGAAGACTTGTTACCTTCTTTCGCCAATGCTAACAAATTCACTCAAGACTTCTACGGTTTAAACCATGTTTTCTTATCGTACATGGACCGAAATCTCTAGAGTTGCTATGACTGCAACTTAAGCAACTGCATACGATTCAACTCAGATTCTTTACAATAATGTTTTTTCTAGTAATTAACTGCACGACGAATCAGTAGAGGACGGCTTAAGTTTCGGTCCGACTACAACTACATAGGAACCCGATTCACGCTGGACAATGCTTTTTTTTCTCCATCTTTTTTCTCTATTTTTATTCAGGAGACGAACAGTTTGTGTTCTTTTATGTAACTATCAAAGGCAAAGCTCCGCGGATGTAAAAGAATCAAACCAACCAATATCATGCTCAGTTTTTTTGTTCAGACCTCCCTTTAGTTAACCCCGCGGAATTGCACAAACGAATATCCTCTTTTCTTCCTTTTTTTTTGCATAGGCAATATTCAAGTAAACAACAAATTGAACTTCATCTATCGCAAGGAGGAGGAGAAAACGAAATGACTTCATACAAAATTCAAGTTTTAAACCACACAGAAAGAAAGGCTTACAGAGCCTACATGCCAAAATCAGCTCACAATATGATCAGAAATAGCATCCTTTCTAATGATCATCAAAAAAGCAAAAATCTATGTCACTTGTGAAGAAACAGGACCAACTGGATGGAATTAATACTGCACCACTATTAAGTCTATAACCATGAAATAAACTGTCTGACTCAGTTCCAACTATCCATCAAAATAGCCACTGTTTCTTGTTTCTGTATGAATCCATTGCTGTACCCTTCTATTGACCAGTTAGTCCGCCATGATTCGCCTGATGGCTGCTCGCTGCGATGATGATAACCTCGTCGGGAAGGTCACATCAAACCTGATCCTCAAGTTCCCCTTCTTCCCTGGCTCCTTCCTGATCGGCCACCCTTCGTTATCGATCACAATCTCGTGCCCAGGGCGCACCACTTCCTCCACCCTGACGGGAAGACTCCTACCATCAAGGGTCTTGAGGTTTATAGTTGTCCCGGCAAGAGCGTCCACCAGAGGGATATCCTGGTTTACTAGAAGGTTGTTTCCTTCCAGAATGTACACATCATGGGGCTTCAAATCGATAACGAAGGTCAGGTCCTGTGGTAATTGGCCATGTAGCCTGTCGCCTTTGTTGGGAAATGTTATCTTTGTTCCCCTTTTCCAGCCTGGCAACACTTCAACCGGTAAGACCTCTGTCTCTACTTCCACCTTTCTGCACAAGATGACATAAAGATGGAGAATCAGAGAGGCAGAAATCTTTAGTAAGTATCTCGAGCTGATCATGCTGCCATGCAATGCAACAAAGCTAAGAGGAAAGATTTTTCTGATTGGGATCCATTTTGAGGGTAAATAAAGCAAAAGTAACAGATGGGTATCAATAGCTATCCTTCCCGTTTTCTATGCTCTTCCTCACACACACACACACCGAAAAAAAAAAAGAATGTGAAAATGTAAAACTTGATTAAGACAGATGCAATTGAATTATATAACTAGGATCCCAAAATGCTGTCAATTGTGGCATGATTTTCGTCAAACCACATTGTGCATTTACCAGCCAAGTCTTGTCAGGATTAACAATATTCAGAATTCAGACAAACAGTAGCTATGCCGTTGCTGCCAAACTATTTAATTTAACTTCTTGGGATTCCATTTTAGAACGTCAAAGGATTTTACTGGAGGTAACAAGATCAGTGTGGAATACAGACTGCTCATTGAGGCAAACAAATTGCTGTGAAAAATAGTCAAATATGACAAATTGTTCTGTGTTTTACAAGTGCCAGTAAAACATGCTTAGATACACAAAAAAAGTGCCAGTAAAACATGCTTAGATACACAAAAAAAGGTGCTGGGCAGAGCTGCTCAAATTCAAACACCACGCACATGTATTCAGTTTTAAGCATTCCATGAGTAGTTGAAATATACACCTTATAGCATATTTCTTGCAAAGGATCTAGACATGGTATTATGCAATGCAAATAGAAGCTAGGAAAAAACAATTCACACAACGGCTCTTTAACATTTTTTGTACTTCATATCCCATATGCAACTATAGAACGCAAAGCACTTTTTTAAAATTTAAGAAATTCTGACACCATAGATCATGTCTGTACAGGATCACATTTCTGAGGTTTAATAGAAGTATTCCCACATTAAATAAAACTCCGATGCAGCAAAAACAAGAAACGCAAAAAAAAGGGACAGCATATTACTAAAAAGAACTGGGTACATTGGAAAAGTGGACACATACCCATCAGGCTTTGCAACATTCCTAGTAATCTTCATCTTCCTTTTTGTTCCATTATACAACTCTTCAAGCGTGCATAGTAATGTTTTTTCCACAGGCGGTGGCTTTTCTAGCTGACTTGTGCTGGAACTGTTCTCTGTCTGCGAAGCAGAAAAAGCTTCACTTCTACTGTTCCTTGTTGAGGTCCAATGTGATTTTGGTTGAAAGCGCATTCGGTCTTGGTCGAAGGAGTACGGCTTGTTGCTCGCCATGAACTCAGCAAAGAAATCATCTGCGTCACTAGGATTGTACCGGAAATTACTTGGACCACTTGGGCCAGCAGCTGTGGAGGTCCGGCTCTTTGAACCAGCTGGAGGCATCCCCTTCAAACCTTCTTCACCATATTGGTCATAAATTGCACGCTTTTCTGGATCACTCAGTACCTGGCCAAATCAGCCAAAGTTGGTCAGAGAAGAGCAAGTAAGCAAAACCAACTCTTGAACCAGATTTGAAGTCATTGAGACACTTGGACGAAAACAGGAAAAAAGTTTGCATAACTGACGTGTTATTGGAAGAAAGTACATTACACTACATACTGCAAGTCTGCTATCATGTATGTTGCAGTTATCCGCATTGTAGACAACTAGACTGAAAGTAAAATAAGTATAATGCAGTACAACTCTTAAATGTCTTTGGTAAAGAATTCAACATCAAAGTGATCATTACCAGAGAAGGAAACCAGTTGCAGTCTCTCTTGCAATTGCATTTAAAGTTTTAAACAATGAAATATAATGTGACTCGATCTTGCATAATGCAAGACACCCAACATACAGTATTACTATATGTCATCACCATATTAAATGCAGAAGTTACAAGCAGACTATGGGCAAAGATACACTTTTAACTTACTGCAAATGTATTTTACAGTAATAAAAAAAGCCCTAGTTTCACCAGTTCAAACCAATCTTAAATTTAAGTAAAATTAATTACAAGTTAGGTATTTCAACTTCTGATATGTTGGACCAGCATAGCTACATTTGGAACCCAAGTACAGAATTGCAAATACTTCTTTTGTGATAGAAATTCACGGGCAGCTCGCATTATAATTTTTTACTCCTTTTCTCCTAATATGAACTATTAAGCAATTCAAAATGGATGACAAAATAATACTCTCTCAACGAAATGTCATAGACAACTAAGGGCTACTGTGCAAAACAAGTAATAAATTAAGAAGAAAAAAACATGAACTATATGTTGCTCCTTGCAGATCCAATCAGCAGATTGAACATTCCAAATAGGGATCCTGAGTGCAACTTGGAGATCCAGGTAACTACAAACTTCAGCTAAAAGCTTTTGTACCATGTTCTCAGCGTGACAAATCTATGCTTGTGGTCTATTACTACAACTAAATGGTCAATCTCCTTAATCATGATATATGACCGAACACAGGAATTGAGCTACCATTTTGGATACACATAAAACAAAAGGAGGCATTATATCATTTTACTAAAACCAAAAGCTCTCCACATGCCGTATTCTGACATCAGTACATAACCATCAGATTTACGCCAAATGACAAATAGCTATCATTTTCTTTCCAAACCGGGCAAAGAATCAAACATATACTTCGTGAATGCTCCTATTGCAAGAAAAACAGATGTACAAATTTTCACTTGCCTCATAGGCCTCGGTTATCTGTTTGAACTTGGCCTCGGCCTCAGCGCCACCAGTCAGATTCTTGTCAGGGTGCCATGTCCTTGCGAGCCGCCGGTATGACTTCTTGAGGTCCTCCAGGGTGGCATTGTGATTCACCTTGAGGATGTTGTAGTAGTCCATCCCCATTTTTTTTTCCCAAACAAGCAAATCACATATGGGCAATGAAGTCCTAACCCTAGATCACCATATCTCCCAACTCCAAATCTGCAGGAAGCACACCAAATTCAGAGAATGTTTGGGAGCTCCGGTGGCCTAGATTTTATCGACCGGTTCTTCTAAACTTAGTCGAATAAGATTCACAAGAATTACAACGAGATCGATCAAATCAAGGAAGCCAATATAAAACAACTCTTATCTATTAAAGGGGGAAGAAAGCTACATACCACGCAAGATCCTGCCTTTTGTCTCCCACAACCAATATCTCGCCGGATTCAAGACAATAGCACCGAGAAATCGATGAAATCAACACAAGAAACGCGGTAGAAGCGCCCAGCTTCTCACCTCCTCACCGCATGAAAACCGCAACAGCCGAAGATTTCGTGCTCAGATAAGGGGTAAAATTTTGCCGAGTTCGCAGCCGCAAGATCGCAAAGTCCGACGGGACCCTCAAGGATCGAACCACACCAAATTACTGCCCTGAATAGCCTGAAATGCACAAGATGCAGAAAAGATGAACCCAGAGAAAACAATATGCTGCCACCTGGGGCTTCAAAATGGCACCTTTCGCCCACAGGCCACCAGATTACACGATATAATTCCTGCAAGAAATGGTTCCGCCGCTTCAAAATCTCACCTTTCGCCGTGAATCTGCAACGGAGCCGCCTGATTTCGCGGGGCGGTCTGCGCATTGGTGTTCGTGGCTTTTCTTCTCTTTTTATTTTCTCTATATTATATTTTTATTTTTTTTTGGAGTGTTTAAGGAAGGGAGGTGTGGGATCCTCCGTACCGTTCGGGTATGTCTGATCTGGTTTTGAAATTGTGTGCGCAGCCTGTGGTTTATGATCGAAATTGTAGTGAAGTTACGCACAGTTCTACTCATATGACGATTTTTAGAGAGCCGGGATGTATATTTAAAGAGAAGTGGGACAAGAAACTCGCAATTTAAACCCTTCCATTATTTGATATGGTTGGTTATGGTTTTCATATTTTTCATTTCTGAGTTCCTAGTTTGCGTTGTATTCTATATTTTCAGGGAAATTCATGTTATCTTAACAATAGCTAAATAGAGTTTTAAAATAGCACTAGTTAATTTTGGATTGAGCAAACCCCTTTTTTTAGGATTTTTGAGGAAATCAATTATCATATGATTTGACACTTTAGTATCCTTTGATTTGTAAGAATTGCTCCAAGGAATTCTAATGGATTACTATAGCAATCCTATGAAAATGCAAGAATTTCAAGGGAAATGAAACATCCGCTCTTACCTCTTTTTTCGTTGGCTCACATAGGATCAAGGTAAATTGTGCCTCAATTGTACTCGTGCTTGCTATGCTTGAGACAAAGCAGCCCTGCGCGGTGATGGCGAGCTTGCACCGGTGGGGGAGGCGACATAGTGACCAGCAAGACAAAAAATAGATTACAGCAACCAAGTCGAGTACAAAGGGTGATGTTGGCTCAGTTGAAGAAGGGTGGTGGCACGCTCGCGACAACCAGAGCTCGGGGAGAAAAGAGACGATGGAGTTCATGGCGTCCCTTCTCCTTGGGTTCCACCGTGGCCACTCAAGATGGTGCCGATGGCTCGCCCTTGATCCCATTGCCACCACTCGAGCTGGCACTGTCGGCCTTCACTCTCACTCCGTCGCCATTGCCTGAGATGGAACCATCGACTTCACCCTCACTCCTACACCTGCCGACCTCCTTTGTTGCTGCTCGTTTGGGAAGTGTTGGGTCCACCTATTAGTGGCTAACAAATGTAGGTTTCATCGTATGCTGCTAATTAATCTTATATTTATACTAAAAGCAAATGCAATTAGTGTTCGCTCTAAAATTCATGTGTTCTTCCTCCTCCTGCAAATCAAACAACCAGTCCTACAATATTTTCTGTATTTTCTAATTATCTGTTTTGCACATATATTCTTATTATATTCATGTATATATATATCCTATTCTTACGTTTTTTTTTAATTACACTGAAACTTTAAGCTTCACTGCTCAAAACTGAGAGCAGCATCAGCATCATGGGACCAAGAGGTCAATGTAACCGAGGGTTTCCATTCAAAATCTACGATGCTTACCTTTAGTCTCTACGTAATCAATACAGCTGATTGAAAACCCACTTGGAGCAGTCATACTATCCTATTCTAAGTAAGAAGTGCTACAGCAGAAATTAATTGTAGATCTTGTACACAAGAGGGGCATGATTGCATGAATTACTCGGATTAAACTAGATGTCATGCCCAATGAATGAAGTGTTCTACAGCAACGCAACGGAGACACCAAGCAAAGCAAAGCAAAAGTGTATATAGTACTAGATGCACCGCTGGATTCGCACGTTGCTACGGGCGGAAGGCAACACCGAGACATGTAGGGATTTTAACGGAGAGAGAAAACATTTTTAGGAAACCCTAAAAAACAAAAAAAAACTGATTTTCTAAAATGAATTCTAAAAATATTTCTTTTAAAAACGAAAGAATAAAAAAATATTTTAAAACACTGTCGCACATAAAATTACTGTATCTCGGCGCCGTAGAAACTACCGTGTGCGTTCAGTTGGCCTTTCCTGGGTCTCCTGCCACTGCCACTGCCAGATCATCGATCGAAGTTCAAACCACAGCAACAAAAAAGGAAAGGAATTTTACTTCCGATCTCTTCTTCCTCTTGGTGAGCTCTTTCCAGGGTTCACAAAACCGAATTTCGAAATTCGCGTCGAAATTCGCGGTACAAAAATCGCAAAAACCGCTCGAAAAACCGCCCAAAAACCGTAAAAACCGAAGGGTTAATAAATAAAAAATTTTCTGAAAAATTCAAAAAAATTAGAAAAACCGCTTGGTTTTTGCGAAAAACCGCTGCTAACTAGATGTTCATCGCAAAACGGTTTTTGTGAGCGGTTTTTGACGAAAAACCGAGCGCATAAATTTTTTTCAAAATTTTTAAAATTTTTAATTTTTTTTTGAATGGACCGATTTATCGAACGGTTTTTGATTTCGAACCTCAGCGGTACGCTCGAAAATCGCGATTTTCGTCGGTTTTGTGAACCCTGCTCTCTCTCTCCCACCAACCAAACCAAACCAAACCAACCCAGGTACGGACCCAACCCAACCCAACCCAACCACTGTCCCTGCGATCCGTTCCGCCCTCGAGTCGAGCCCATCGAAAACCCTAGAAAAGAGAAAAGGGAGGCGCTCGCAGGGAGCAACAGCTGTGGAAGAATCCACCCACTGAGAGGGCGAGAGAGAGAGAGAGAGAGAGAGAGAGAGAGAGAGTGGAAAGGAAGGAAGCGAGCAAGAAGCGGCGGAGGGATGGGGCAAGCTCTGCGCAGGCTCTTCGACGCCTTCTTCTCCACCAAGGAAATGAGGGTAACGTGATCCTTTCTTTCTGCTACCTTTTCCTTCTCCTGCGTCTCGGGGATAGCTGTTCATGTAGGTTCTTGGAACTTCTCGATGTGGTGTAGTTTGGGTTGCTTGTTGAACCTTCGCTAATTCTTGCTTTGAATCCCACTGGGCCTGCTTAAATTAATTTGCCTCCCAATCCAAGTATTGCCCGGGCTGGTTGGTAGTGCGCCGATCTGAACCTGTGAGTTTGGTGGACTTATGCGCTGTTTCATGGTGAAGGGTGAACTGTCGATCGGAATTCTTGCTTTTGTCTTGTGGAGTATCGTGTGGCCTGGGATTTTTTTATTTAGGGTTTTCTGGTTGATTTGATATCTGGGACTTGAACTCTCAAGTCTCAACTGTGCTCATGTCCATTAATTTTTTTTAGGGTACAAGGTGAACTCACACAACCCACGCCACCACACGCATGCGTGCACGTCCCCTACAGTCCTACACACGCTAAGGAAGTAGTCGCACGATGCACGACCTTCGGAGCGTAGGAACGCACTGTCCCACCGAACGCCCACACGTGTGTACCCATTTTTACTGTTAGTGAGCGCCCTCGTTCCACTCGAGTCCATTGAATTGAGTGCCTGTAGGGAGGTGAGCAATTTGAGGTGAAATTGATTGGGATAGCACTCTAGCAGTGTACATTAGAAATGGATGGGTGTAACAACTTCAATCCAGATAATTTTGCGGAGGCCAAATTTTGACATTATCATTTTTTTGAGATGATGAAATAAGACTTATTCCCCACACTTCAAAATTAAGGTAGAAGTGAGACACGAACTTGGGTGGGTGGGTTCACAACCTTGTGTCCCCGCTGCCCACCATTACCCCAAGAGAGTTGTCGACATTAGCAAATTGGGTGTGGTCTAGTTAAATATAGGTATTGACTTAGTGGTTATTCTAATTTAAACAAAATTGTGAGATTGAAAAGCTTTCCAACCATTCATCTGCCTCAACAATTACTGGTGGCTAGACTGAGCCATTTCATTAAGTGTTCTTCTTAGCGTCATCCTCCATCTGTTCCTTTTAATCAACCTGTAAAGTTACATTATTCAATGATTGTCTGTTTTTCACTAATAGTGTGATTAACCTTTTGAAGGTTGTGATGCTTGGTTTGGATGCAGCTGGCAAAACAACAATCTTGTATAGGTTGCACATGGGAGAGGTTCTTTCAACAGTCCCGACAGTAGGTAGGAGATTCATATAACATACCATCATTTCAGTATTTATTTGTGTCCAATGTTGAATGGTTGTAGCATGCAATGAGTCAAAAAGCAGACAGCAGCAGAAAAACACGACCAACAATATTTGGTTGAAGTAGTAGGATAGTGCATGCTTGAAAAGCATAACCTGATCTTGTTGGTATTGATTCAAAAACTCATTGTATGCTTTTATGAATTATGACAGCTGATGATTCAAAAATGAGTTACTTCAAAGCTGATTTTCTTCTTTCGGTATTGATTCAGAAATTTTGGTGACATAGATTTGCAAGAGAGATAGCATAATACAATGGAAGCTGTCAGCTCAAATGGATATATAGCCTTGCAGTTTTTCATTTAATGAGGAACCTTGTCATGTTTTGGACAAACTAAATTGTGGACATAGATTTCCAATTCATGTTACTTGAAACAACCTAACATAATCAAATTGTGGAAGTAGCACAAAGTTGGTGACCTAATAACCTTCTCCAGATTTTGACAATAAATTGCACAATTTTGACATTTCGGGCCTTACTGCAGCCCTCATTTCCTCCATTCATTGATCTCATGTCTATCTTTGGTAATTTCATTTCTCCCCTGCAGGTTTTAACGTCGAGAAGGTTCAGTACAAGAATGTGGTATTTACCGTGTGGGATGTTGGCGGACAAGAAAAGCTCAGGCAATTATGGAAGATGTACCTCAGCAATTCTGATGCACTAGTAATAACTATTAGACACATATCAGTATTCAGCATCTCATTTTGCCATTTTGGCTCTACTTTAATACCTACGATACTTTCTCAAGTTGTGCTTTGATATTGTCTTTCACATGCCGTTCATCTTCAATTGTGGTTGATAACTTGATATCAGACTACAGCCTATATTTTCTGAGATCATGGCACCTCTTGAAAAATTTGTATGTTATTGATTGTTTTTCTAAAGTCTGTTAGCTGTTGGGTGAATTTAGTAAGTTGATGTGCAGAACATAATGAAGAGCATTTAATCTTCTTGCTAAGGATGGTGGTTTAGCTGATTCAATCAGGAGTTTCATGACAATTCTAATTGCTCCATGGATCATATGCATATGTTTTGCTGCCAAGATTAAGGATGTGTTTCTGCTTCCGATTTTTTTTTGTAGATCTATGTCGTTGATTCTTTGGACAGAGAAAGGATTGGAGATGCCAGACAAGAATTTCAGGTAACAAATTTTATACCTTCATCATTATAGGACTTTCGGGCTCCTTAAACTACATTGGTTGAGAATGTGAGATCCTGCTAATTGCTAACTTGCATTCTTTCCCCCCTTTCAGACCATTATCAAGGACCCTTTGATGGCAAACAGCATAATCTTAGTATTTGCAAACAAACAGGACCTGGTAAGTTAAACCAAGAATTTGAAGTGTTAATGGGCAATTGCCTAGCTGTTCATAACCTAATTTACATGGTTCATCTTACATGTATTGTCTTCTCAAATTCCTTCTGATTGAAGGGTATGTTATCACATAATATTAAACAAATTTAAGAAATGAGAGAATTCAGAATAGCTACCAGAAAGTGTCATCGCCTTTGAGCTGGGAAAAGCATTTACCTGGAGTCGGCTATTCCTGATTCAGCAAAGGAAAGAAGACTTTATCCCAATACTAACTTTGGATTGGATTCTTTTATCTGGACTAATAAACTAGAAATAATCGATAAATGATCAAGATAAAACGCTCACGTTTTCCATTCTAAAATATGCCCTATACTATAATAAATAGTAGGTGAATCAACTTACTAATTCGGAAGCCGAAGCAGCATCTTCTTCCTTTTTCCATACTTTTTTCACCAGCTTGTCTTTTGTGGTATCCAATATATTTCATGATGATTGCATCTGAGCTTTTTATAGGATAATATAGTTGTCCTACAAAATACAAACTTTATCCAGTAAATATTGGAGCACAAATGTGAGTAATTACTTTCAGAAAAAGATGAAGGTATACTGGTATAGATCATGACATGCAGGATTTTTCTAAATTATTTGTGCTCTGATCAAGTCTTTTAGAGTAGACAACATAATAATTTCAATTCCATATTGCTAATTGAAATGGGGGAAGCTGAGAACTATTTCGTTGTTAATGTCAAACCAGTTCTTTCACATCTATGAAAGGGTCACATGAGCAGCAGACACCCGGACTGATAATGTTTTTCTTCTTCACATAGAGAGGTGCAATGAGCCCAGCAGAGGTGAGCGAAGGGCTGGGCCTGCATGATCTCAGGAACAGAATATGGCACATACAGGGGACGTGCGCACTTCGCGGTGAGGGCCTTTATGATGGACTTGATTGGCTTGCATCCACCCTTAAGCAGTTGCAAGACACAGGTCATGCTACTTCAGTTGCCGGCCCTTCCATCTAATTTGACAACAAAAGGTTCTAAATAATTCCGAACTCACTTTAACTCCCTTTTTTTGCATATTTATAAGATGAATCTTGTTCATTATTACAATTGATCATGTCTAGACTATCTTTGGCTTATCGTGGCATGGTAAAGTAACCCACTTTGGGTAATTTCCATTTTTTTTAGGGCAACTGTGGGTAATTTACTCTGTTACACATTTAGCACAGTAAACAGAATAAATAAAGATCCTTTTTTTGTATTGCATTCTATATCTTTTGTCCTACCCCCCAAAAAATCTGGCATCACAAATTGTTGTGTGTAAGTTAGGAAAGATGCAATAATTTTTCTTTCTTTCTTTCTTTTTTAGCTTAGTTCTGAAATTTGTATGTTGTATTTTCACAGTGTCCTTGACGCCTCAACCATTTGATGCTCCTCGCCACGGTCATCCGTTTATCTGTTCATTCCAGAAGAATATGCTCCAGCGCATGCGTTCCTTGGTGCGTGCCCGATCTACTGGCTATCTTGATCTTGGTGCGTGGCTCGATGCGGAGGGCATTCGTTTCTTTGTGTTCATATGGCCGACTCATCTGACAGGA
Organism: Otatea glauca; assembly: GCA_036346275.1. NCBI lineage: Eukaryota > Viridiplantae > Streptophyta > Magnoliopsida > Poales > Poaceae > Otatea > Otatea glauca. The sequence goes on from CM070713.1 coordinate 2,574,056, forward strand.
ACTCAACAGCTTATCTTTCTCCGGAGATGTTTATAAAGCGTTGGATGTGTGTATGATAAACAGCGGTCGACTTGGATCGTGTATGTGTATACTTGAGGGCTCGCGCACATGATTGTTTTGCTGATTGCCTATCAATAAAATTTGGGCTGTGATTTTGATGAGTACCAAATGATGGATGAGCTTTGGCTCGAGTGCTTCTCTTTATGATTGCTCATAACTTCAGGATACATTATATAATTTCTTTTGTTCTCTTTTATGGCTGAGTGATGCTAAGAAATAACAATAAAAAAGAGTTACAGAAATTACGGTATTGGTGGTAGTCTTTTGCAACATGCTCTACTTACTGATAGGGGTGTAGTCGGGTCCGACCGACCGAACCAATTCGGACGAATTCAGAAATGGAAGTCGGTATTCCAATTCGGAGCATATTCGGAAATGGAAGTAGGAATTTGATAGGTTTTGTCGGATTTGGAATTGGTATCCGATGGTACTTATCGGATCCGGAGCCAGTAACGGGAGAGGTTTTCGACAGGCAGAAGAATATCCGAGTTTTTCCTCAGTAATATCCGATACATATTATTCGATAATATCCGAGACTACTTAGCTCATGGTCATGGCTTATCTATGATTCGAATTATTTTTTAAAAATAATACATTTTAAAAAAAAAATTACAAAAACAATACGCCGAATCAAAATTTTACAAAAATACACCTTGTCGCTAAATAAAATAGCGATATAAGCTCTGTTTAGTCGCGGTTTGCATTAACCGACGGATTATTTTGTCGTAGATTCATTTGGTTGATAAGGTTGAGGCCTGTTACCAATTCAAATGACGATAGAGGAATATTTTTAAAAAAATTTGATTCGGCATATTGTTTTTGTAAAATTATTTAAAAAAAAATATTAGTTAGAAAAATTCTCTATGATTCTTATTTTTTAAAAAGTTGTATAAATATTAAAGTATAAATAAATAGTATAGAGTGATTAGTTAACTCTCGTTTGCTTTGAGATTTTCGGCTCGCGATTCCCTAATCCCCATCAATTCAGGGCGCCGCTCGTCCCAGTCAGCCTCGACTGTGCCGGTTGGTCCTCCACTCGTCACCGCCGTCCCGCCGGCCGCAGCTCTTCCCCGCTGGCCTCGACTGCGCCCGTCGGTCCGCTGCTCGTCCCCGTCAGCCTCGATTGTGCTGGTCGGTCCGCCGCTCGTCACCATCATCCCGTCGGCCGCACCTCTTCCCCGCTGGCCACGACTGGGCCCGTCGGTCCACCGCTCGTCCCCGCCGTCTGCCGCTTTTCTGGTGAGTTTTTTTTTTATCCCTTTGTGCTTTCTTTCTTTTGAGCTTTGGACATCCTATGATCCTGTCTGAATGTAGGCATCGTGTACTCATGTATTTGTGCTATCCATATCTCATTGCCCCTATTTGTGTTCTTGTGGGATTCTTGTTGTTAGGAATAGAAGGATGGAATCTGGAAGCGCAAGGGTGAATGTCTGTGCCAGTACCGAAGAGTCACCTGTTGCCCTACTTGCAAGTGTAGTGCAGCTACGCCGAGTGCGAATGCATTGGTGCAAGTTGCAGCAACTGATGAAGGGGCAGCAGGTGAACCTGAACCTGGAGTTACTGTAGAAAATGAGCCCCCTGGGAAGAAGCAGAAGAAGAGTACCTCTAAGGTTTGGCAATACTACACGAGGGTTTGGGAGGAAGACAGGACCAGATGGTGTTAAGGTCAGATAATATTGGGTAATATACAAGCAATGTGGTTATAGGGGTAGAGCTGAGGCCACGAGGGGCATAAAGGCCTTCTGGAATCATGTGGAATATAAACACTTTGTAAAGCAAGGCGAACAGACACTCAAACAAGAGAAGACTAATGACAGCAATGCCGTGGTGCGCACATATAGGCATGATTCAGAAGCTAGCTTGAAAAGTGGCAATTGGCAATTGTTATGCATGAATACCCCTTTAATATGGTCGAGTATGGGTATTTTGTTGACTTCATCAGGTCCTTGCATCCTAGGTTTTCATTTAACTATCGCACAACTACAAGGAATAACATAATGGAAATGTTTGCAGAAGAAAAAAAAAGTTGTATAATATGTTCAAATCTGTTTCATGTCGCTTTTCTGCTACCATGGTTATGAGGACTTCAAAGCAAGACAAAAGGGTATATGTGCATCGCTGTACCTTAGATATATGATAATTGGCATATGCATAAAAGGGTTATTAAATTCATTCATGTAAAAGGTAACCATACTGGAACAAATCTAGCCAATAAATTTGTGAAGGGTGTGATGTTCATGAACCTTGAAAAGAAATTATTTGCTTTGACTCTGGACAATGCATCATCTAATGATAAATGTGTTAAAGAAATTGTTCCAATGCTCAATAAGCATGCTCCCTTGATCTGTGATGGGTTTTTTTTTATATAGTTAATAAATTGTTCCAAGCTTACCAGTCAAGCAAAGTTGAGGCAAAGGGTAGCACTAGAGAACCTAGTGGTGATTCTCAGCCATGTGGTGTTGATCAAGAGATTGAAGCATTCTTGTATGATGCGTGTGACAAGCGCTGGTGAGAAAACCGAACTGGAGATATACATGGAAGAACCGCCATCCGATAGATTGATACTCCTGAGGTGAAATTTGATGTATTGGGATGGTAAAGGGCGAAACAGGGGGCTTTTCCTGTTCTCTCACTACGAGCTCGTGATTTGTTATCTATTCAAGTGTCAATCTTTTAGTGTTGGTGGGTGTGTTGTTGATCAATCCTGTGGTCGATTAGAATCTGAGGTGGTTGAAGCACTAATTTGTATCAAGGACTGGATGGTTGCTTCAAAAAGAGGTAATAATTATTCATTCGGTTCATATTTTCATACAATTTCCTATTTTTGTTTACTAGTTTTTATCTGTCTTTGTAAAGTTTAAGGTTCTAAGAAGAAGATTGCACCACTCTAGATGAGTTAGATATAGAGATGGTGGCTAAGGGTACGGAGCCAGAGGTTTGCTAATTGCAATTGATTAATGATTACTGCTAGTAGTTAACTATATCTTTATTTGCAAGACCATTGGGCGTTAATTATAACTTTATTTGTAGGATGGTATGGTAGTTGACACCGAGAGTGATTGAGAGCTGCTCAGCTGCTGTCTGTTTCTGGTATTCTCAATTCTCAGAGAGCTGTTGCCAGCCTGCCAATGTGTCTATGTTGAATCTGGGAAGAGCTGCTGTCATTTATGTGATTTATATAATCCAAATTATTTATGTAATGTTTAGGGACAAGTATCTATGGCTCTATGCGTCTATGCCTCTATGCTCTATGGTATGCTATACTGCTATGCATCCTGTTCAGTGCATTTCTAGAACTTTGTCGGGCTACTCGTTAGCTGCTACGGTATGGTTGCATTTTGGAGTTTGGACATGTTCGGTTGGTAGACCAATGCTATATTGTGTGTTATGTATGATCTTTGTTTTTGTGCGTGGTCCCACAAAGTATGTGTTACCATATCGAGACCGATCTGTATTCGTGATCGATACTATCCGTATTCGTATCCATTGCTATATGCGTCCGGCTCTAAATCCGAGAAGAGTGATTTTCGACTGCATCTGATGTGTGTTGGCAGGAGGGTTTGCACCCCTATGTACTTGATGCCTCGTTGTTATGTGTGTTTGGCTCTCAATCCGAGAGAAAAAAATATGAAATATAATATATTAGTTATTTCCAACCGTATCTGTTGTTATATGTGTTTGACTCCGAATCCAAGAAAAGAATGTAGAATATGATTCATGAGTGATTTCCAGCCGTGCTTACTGCTGCATTTTGATCGCAGGAGAGGGCGAGAGGCAAAAAAAAAAAAAGAAAAAAGAAACGACGCCTGAGAGATTCGAACTCTCGCGGGGAAACCCCATGTACTTAGCAGGCACACGCCTTAACCACTCGGCCAAAGCGTCGACGTTGTTTGAATCGGTTATCTATACCTGGTAGTTAATGTTATTTTTTTCCTTGTCAGAGCCTGTCCTTTCCGCCGGGCTTCCATACTTGAGTCAGGTCAGTATCTACGTAGGACCCACTGTCATCCTCAACGTATATTTCCCCTCTTTCACTTGCAATTTCACCACGTTGTTGGCTTGCTGCAGGCCGAAACGCCCACGCACTATTAGGCCTCCACGGCGGCCCGGCCTCACGTTTGCCAGTATCAGCAAAGGCTGAATTTTTTTTTCTTTAATATTTATTTTTATTCTTTTTTTCAAAACTATGGGTCCGAATCAAATTTTTGCAAAACTATACGCCCGTCGCCCGTGTATGGGCGATCGCCCATACACAGACGATATGTGCCTCGCCGTCGCAGAGCAAGCGGTAAAAAAGTGAGCCGTTACACATGGGGCCCCTGTCGCCGAGACAGGCGTCGCCGAGCGAGCGACAGTGCGGCTTTGAAAGCTTCGCCCTCGCTCTTGCGAGCAAACAAATGAGGCGAAGCAAACGAAGAGAAAAGAGAAAGAGAAGGAGGAAGAAGAAGAAAAAGAAGAAGAAAAGAAGAAGAAAAAAGAAGAGAAAAAGAAGAAAAGGGGAAAAAAGTCGATTAAATGCGTTTTGAAGGTATTTTTACAAATTTTATAAATCTATTATTTAGGAATTTTACGATTTTGTAGTGTTTAGAAAATTCTGTAGGACTGTTTGTTATTAGAATTCTAATGTAGCATGTAATATTTAGTCGAATTTAGGATTGTGTAGCGTTTAGAACTTTAATGTAGTATTTAGTTTTTAAAAATTTGAGGATTGTATAGTATTAAGTACGTTACAAATTTAGTGTAGTATTAGAAATTTATTGTAGTGTTTAGAAAATTTAGGATTGTGTAGCGTTTATATTTTCTCGGATAGTGTTGTTTAGAAATTTACTGTCGCAGTTCATATTTAGAACTTTAATGTACTATTTAGTTTTTAGAAATTTCAGGACTGTATAGTATTAAGTACGTTACAAATTTATTGTAGTGTTATAAATTTATTGTAGTGTTTAGAAAATTTAGGATTGTGTAGCGTTTACAATTTCTCGGATAGTGTTGTTTAGAAATTTCTTGTCATGATTCATATTTAGAACTTTAATGTAGTATTTAGTTTTAGAATTTTCAGATTGTATAGTATTAAGTACGTTACAAATTTATTGTAGTGTTAGAAATTTATTGTAGTGTTTAGAAAATTTAGGATTGTGTAGCGTTTACAATTTCTCGGATAGTGTTGTTTAGAAATTTACTGTCGTAGTTCATATTTAGAACTTTAATGTAGTATTTAGTTTTTAGAATTTTCAGGACTGTATAGTATTAAGTACGTTACAAATTTATTGTAGTGTTAGAAAATTTAGGATTGTGTAGCGTTTACAATTTCTCGGATAGTGTTGTTTAGAAATTTAATGTCGCAGTTCATATTTAGAACTTTAATGTAGTATTTAGTTTTTAGAAATTTCAGGACTGTATTGTATTTTAGAGTAATATTTTTCCGTCGGACGTTGCAGCATGTCGGAGAAATTGTATTTCCAAATATTTTATGGAGATGGGGAGATAGCACAGGGGGCGGATGGGGTGGATCTATCATCATTTTCAAGAGTCGTCAGGGCATATGCATCGAGCGATAGGACATCTGAGGGTTTGTTGGAGTGGATGTCTCGGATGTTGGTTTGGATGCCCGACTGTTGATTCTATGGTCGAGCAGAGTGAGCCGAGCGCAAGACCGTTTTACGGAGAGTTGATTCCTATTAACTCGGCGTCAACATGGAGGAGTTATGTTGGTTTTTCAGTAGAGCGGGTTGGCCGCTCATGTTGTTGGTCTGATGCTACCGGTAGCTCCATCGGTGTCGCAAGTTCGTGATGTCGGGTGGACATTACGGCGGAGGGGACATCAAATGTAGAAGGATGCGAAGAGGAAGGGCGAGGAGCAGAGACGAGGAGCACGAGGCTGGCGGTGGCGAAGGGACCGGGGAGAGGGAGGAGCGGTGGAGGCGCGAGGTGGCCGACGAGGGGAGGAGGTGGAGGACATTGTTGACTGATGGAAGAGGAGGACCGCATGGATGAGGAAGTCCACGATGGTGAGCACTCCGACGAGGAGGACAACGCCACGAGGTGCCTATCCTCGGTGCGTGGACCAATTACAATTTCAAGACCTAACGATGAATGAAGGAACATTGATGCATGGGAGTATCGTGAGAACGAGGTGACGCAGGGGCCATATATAAAGACAAGGAGGCTGTGATGGATGCGGTGAAATCTTGGGCAATGTCTCTCCGCGGCAATTCGAGGTTGTGAAGTCCAAGAAGAAGGACTACGACGTGAAGTGCGTAGTTGATTCGTGCCCATGGCGGGTGCATGCATACCGGGGAAGTGGACGGACGATCGGAAATGCTCCATAGTGATGGAGCATAATCGCTGAGTGGAAGAAGCGGGAGCAGGACACCGCAATCTGTCGCCCACTTGGGTGGCAAATGTGTTTCATGGTCGATCGTGGACAATCCCCATCTGCACCTCGATCTATTATCACACCGTGGAGGAGAGGTTTGAGACAAGATTAGCTACGCAAAGGCATGGAGAGCAAAAGGACAGCTCTAGAAATACGGTTCGGGACGCACGAGGCTTCAGACGAGAATATTCCCACTTGCTCGGGCAATCGCACAAAGGAACCCGGTACATCCATCGACCTTGCGGAGTTCCTGCGGGTGGTGCGTGCAGGGAAGTGGGTATTTGCGTGCATTCTTCGCCTGGCGCATGCATAAATGCGTTCAAGATCGTCGCCCGGTCCTTTGCACGGACGGCACATTCCTCACGGGAAGTACAAGGGCGATTCTAATCTGCGATCGCGGTGGATGCCAACAAGCGAGTTCTACCGGTTGCGTTGGCATTCGTGGAGGGGAAAACACGGAGAGTGATCATGGTTCCTTGAAAGAGTGAAGTGGCGATTGTTCTCGACAGTTCGATGTTTGTGTCATCCATGACCGACATGCGGTCGCTAAGGGCGATCGTGGATATGCAACAAGGGTCCGCCGTCGTGGGAGCGACAAAGTGGCGGATCGAGGAGCGGTGGTGCATGAGGCACATGGGTGCCAATTTTTCCGTCGATTCGGGAACAAGGAGCTTATGAACATGTTCAAGCGCTGTGCAAAGCAGAACCAACGGAGGAAGTTCGACGCGCTTTGGAAGGCGTTGGGCGAACTAACGAAGAAGCAATCAATGGATCCGAGAGGTACCGCTAGTTCATCAAGGAACCCGATGGTGTACCATGAGCAAGGAGAGGACCCCACTGACCTTATATGCGGCTGCCGAGCAGACCCCCAAACATCCGGCGAGGCCGGTACCAGCATAAAGAGTTTCATCGATTGGATACGACATGAGCCTTTGGATAAATGGTCCTTCGCACGACGAGGCGGCTCGCGTTATGGGATCATGACAACGAACCTGGCGGAGATTTACAACTGGGTAATGAAAGGCACGGATGCCTTCCATGGTGGGTATAGTTGAGGTGTCTTATTAGGGACACAGAGATATTTCATTGAGCGATACAAGACCTCCACAGCATGTATGTCGGACAATCGATCGTCTTACTCAAGCTGTTGTGTCTACCTACATGTCCAAGAAAACAAGAAAGGCGCAGACACATCGGGTTACACCGAGAGTGGCGTGGAACGGAGATACCACGTGCACTGCGGTGACCGAGGTCGCAGGGGTGCCCACCGGGAGAGGACTTCCCATCTGTGCATACTCCGAGCAGCTGATTGCGAGTGCTCCTGCCAGAAATCACGCCTGCTGCACTTGCCGTGCTCGCACGTCATTGCCGCGACCGCCGAGACGCATCAATCACGCCGTCCATTCGTCTCCCGTACTACTACAAGCGAGCGTTCTCAACACGTGGCATCACGAGGTGTACGGTACCGAGTGGACGGATCGTTCAACAACCCCCTCGGACCATCGATGGGTACCGGACATCCGAATGTTGAAGCTGAAGGTCGGACGTCGAAGGACAAGGCGCATTCGGAACGATATGGACGAGTCCGAGGCGCGTCGCAACCGCGGATAATGTAATTTTCCATGTTGTTCCCATCTTGTATTTTCAATGGACCGGTAAGTTGTGATGTAAGTTGTAATGATCGATGTAATTTTCAATGTCTTCGTAAGTTATTTTTCGCATCATGTAATTCTTCGATGTACCAGTTAGTAGCTATGAGGATAATGTAATTCTCGACGTTGTGTGCCTCGTCGAACATGTCGTTGTCTTTCGTATGTTTGTAATATGAGTTTTTTTGGCTCTCTGCACTTCGGTTGTATTGTTTGATGAGTATGGTACAATTAGTTATTTCGCATTTCATTTTGTGTGCACATGTAATTCCGACAAATTTGTTGTATTTGCTTTCTAACAGCCACGATGGCGCGACCTTGCCCGAGAGCTGGACGTGACCGTCGATCGACTCCACCGGTCTAGGTACTCCGCAGAGGAGGCGAGAGCTAGGGACACTCCGACCTCGGGTGCCCAACGAGTCGCCGCGATCGACCCACGCTGGGTTCCACGGAAGTCGCCAACGCTTGCACTCTTTACGTACATGTACTTACCGTGAATGCAATTCTAACGACGCATTGCACTACATGCGAGGTTGCGGCGGTGGCTTACTTCCTCTTTGTAGGATGGTGGAGCGGGATCGCCCGTTAGCGGGCAAGGAGGTCCGCGGTTCGGTACGACCGGTCCTCGCCGGCGCACTCGTGGACCGGTGGAGACCGGAGACGCACACGTTCCACCTTCCGTGCGGAGAGATGGCTCCGACGCTGCGGGACGTGTCGTACCTCTTAGGCCTCCCTGCGGGTCCAGCGATCGTGCCGCACGACGCCTCGCCACACGGCACGCCGAGTTGTCGCGCGTTCGCCGAGTGCGGCGGCACCCGGGCAGCCCCTACCGGCCCTTAGGGAGGCCGAGCGCCACGGACCGACGGCGTGGTGGCGCCGATTCACGGTGAGTACCTCTTTCTTTGAGAATTAAAATAGAAGCGCCAAATTGCGATAATGTTTGTTGCGAGCAGCTGCAGCTCGGCTTCTCTACCCCGACGCGGAGGAGGCGGGCGTGGTTCGCCACTTGGAGGCATACCTCTGTTGTTGTTCGGTTGGGTGATGTTCCGTCCTCCCACGGAACACGGTGGACCGTCACACCGATCGAGTACGCCAAAGACATCGCCGACACCGGTGGATGAGGTAACACACTCGGTTCAATCTCGTCTCGGTGAGCACGTCTAACTCCCCTTGTAAGCGGTGATGCGGTGGTCGTGGGCCTCGGTGTGCTTGCGGCGACGTCTGAGAGGTGCAGGCGACGCCGTCTCTCAGCGAGCACGACGCGGCGATGTCGTTGCGTCCTACTCCTCCGGTTGTGGTCTTGGGAGCGCTTCTCAGCCGGCAGGCTGTTGTTGACACGACACCGCACCGAGGAGCTTTACGGAGACGACCGGTGGATCGCCCACCTTGGGCCACCATCGGGTCCGACGGCGGTATGCTCCTTGTATCTTTTTCCCCACTAACGCACTTGAATAACCTTCGCCATTTCTTATTTCCTCGCAGCGGAGGTTCACGCACCGACAGGTGAGGAGGTCCTATCAGGAGTTCGTTCGGGAGTTCGACCGCCTCCACGACGAGGACGTGCGGTGGACGCCATACACCGCGTACGACGTCCACACCCGAGCACCTCACGGGGTCTCCGTGCTTTGCACGCGAGATGAGGCCTTTTGGCTCACCCGTAAGGTGCTCGTCTTTGAACTTTGTGTCGAGGAGTACTCCCCGCACCGAAGTCTTCGCGGCGATTCGGCTGTTCGGCCCTTTCCTTTGTCGCCTCGTCACGTTGTCGCACGTGGCGCTCACAGGTACTTGCCCTGATCCTACTACTCCGCATCTTTGCGAAATTAATGTGGTGTGTACTTACTGTTTTTGCATTGCAGATGACCGGATGGGTCTTTGCGGTGGGCTCTCGATTCGCAGACCGTATGCGACCATGGGCCCTGCGGTGGGGACGCCGACTCGGCGAGAGGGTCACCGAGACCGGCCGACGACCATGACATGTACGATCGATTACATGGAGTGGTTCGCCCGCAAGACTCGCCTCGGGTGGGTACACACCAAGACCGTCGTCGTCGACGGCATGCATCGGTAGCGGACACGTACCCTTCACGGATGTCCCGGAGGACAACGCCTCGGTAAGTGTCGCAATCGAACCTACATGGGCACGTCTTTTCATGTAACTTACGTAATACCAATCGGCGTTACATGCGGACTCGGCTCTTAGCGGAGATTGAGGTGGAGGTCGTGTCCATGTTGACGCGCCTAGAGGGGGCATCTGGTGACCACCGCCGAGTCCGAGACGGCTTGGGGTCGGGTCCTCGCTACGGTGAGGCGGTTGGCTCGCTTGGCCACTGCCGAGGGCGCGGAGACGTCGGTGACGCAAAGACACCACGCCACTTCGCCCCAAAGACTCGCCCTACCCCGGTGCCCGTCACGCCCCACGCACGTGCAGGGGGGGTGGTCGACGAGGCTCCTTCGCGCCTCGCCCTACCCGTCGGTTCCTCGCTACGCTCCCACGCAGCAGCGGTGGGGGCGATGGGCTGGGAGGCTCCTTCGCGTCTCGCCCTACCCGCCGGTTCCTCGCTACGCTCCCACGCAGCAGCAGTGGGAGCGGTGGTCGCGGAGGCTCCTCGTCGTCCCGCGCCCAGCGAGACCCGTGGTGGTTTCGACGAGCCTTCGGACGACGAGTTCGACCTGGAGGAGTACCTTTCGACCGACTACCTCGACCCTCTCGGCTCTCGGGTGCGCCGCCACAGGACTTGGCCTCGCCGCACAAGACTACTCTACGCGCTGCGCGCGCGGTCGGCCTAGGAGGGACGTCCGTCGTCCGTCGCCACTCACCTACCCCACGGGCCGATTAGGAAGCGTGGCCGTGATTGACTTGTTGTACGGATGTATTTTTGTAATGGCTTTACGTTCAGCAGCACATTGTATAACTCCCCGAGTTAGTAACATGACAGCGTTATCACTATAAATTGTTCAAATCATTTATGCATTGCTTGTCTATGCCACACGACGTGACAACACACCAACGTTTCGGTACACCTATCGCCTCTAGTAGGGGCGATCGCCCTAATGTGAGGCGATCGCCCTTACATGGGGCGATCGCTAAATATGAGGCGATCGCTCCATACCCGGCGATATCGCCTTTATAACATTCGTTCTCACAAGCGGTCTCGCAAAGAATAGCGGGAGAAAGAATAGAGGGGTGAGCATCAATCGAAAATGTCGAGGCGTGCAAGTGCAAAGGGTAAGGGGAAGGCAAAGGAAAAAGCAAGTGCATGCCCGCGAAATTTAGCGTACCAAGATCTCTTCCTACCTCGTGGAGCTGTAGCACCCATGTGTATGTGCGGAGATCTTTGCAGGCTTGTCCGCTCTTGGGAAATTTCAACTTGGAAGAGGAGGTATTGGAAGTGCCGCAACTACGCCTTCGATCCGCCGGAGAAGAGCCTGAAGGATCGCCGCATGGTAACAATCGTACGGGGTTACATAATATTTGTGAATGAAACTTTGCTAATTTACGTTTCATGCGGTCACCTCCGCCATCGTGTGAATTTGAGCGATGGTTTGATACGGAGATCAACCCCGAGGACCAACGGCTTCTTGACCAAGCCAATCGGCAGGATGAGTTCACGCGCGGTTTCAAGAACAACGCGATGCGCACGCGAGGAGGCATGTAGGAAGGAAGCGGAGGAGAAGGAGGCCAAGAGAGAGAGAAGCGAGAGAGGCGCGGCGTGCGGAGAAGCCCACCGGAGGCATGGGCGAATGGGAAGTGGCCTCAAGCACTCAATAGACGTCTGGTGTTAACTTTGGTTTTCTTTGTTCGTGGTACTCCTTTTAGTTTTAAGTCGTAATAAGCAGTCATGGCCAAAGATTCAAGAGTATGCTCACCGTCCGGAGGGCTCAGATATGTCCTCATCGCTCCAGCTTGTCCCAAATGATGTTATTTTCTCCATCGAGATAGGTTATAGCATTTTGGTTTGTCGATTTGATTTCATCGAGTTTTACCATCGTTTGCGAAAGATACGGCAATTTTCATGTTTCTGGGATTGCATGTTAGGACAACAATAAAATAGTGCGACCTAAAGTGACATCTAAATATTTTTACATAATTGTAACCTATGCAAGCCCAAGAATGCAACAAAACTGGTTCTATCAAGTTTTGAGGTCGTTCGAACATTATTCTAACCGCTTGAACAATGAATGTTATAAAGGGTTTAAACTAGCCATCTTTTATTCAAAATGCAATCATATTTAGATATTTTTGCAAAAATGAAGTGCATAAGGTTGTAGTAACTTATTCTATTTATTTCATGAATTATGGATCAACACACATTATAATTCCTTCACAATCCACGCTTAGGGCCTAGCATTGAACTCAAATAAAAAAATTTACGCAAACAACACATGGATTTTTATTTTACACTCTAATTCTTCATTCCAAAATTTAAATTTAGAAACAAGTTTCATTTAATTTGGACACTCCTAGCAAAAGTTACTGGGGTTTATATTAAAAGCATATAGTAATTACAAAACTAAACTAAAAAAAGGCTGCTTGCCGTCGCCCCTGTCTTGACGACAGGGGCCCACTGGCCCGAGCGGCGTTGATGTGAGAGGGCACCGATCGCCTGTGTAGAGGCGATCGCCCCATACACGGGCGACGGGGGGCATTTTTGTCTTTTTTTTTTTCGAACGCATAGTTTTGAAAAAAAGAATAAAAATAAATATTAAAGAAAAAAAAAATCGCAAAGGCTTGGCCAATCCTCTCTCTCAAAAAAAATAAAAAAAAATATGCAGGCTTGGCTAATCCTCTCTCTCAATTTTTTTTTTAAAATGCAGGCTTGGCTGACATGCTTAATATGACTTGTCCATAGAATGACAATGAAAGAATTAACATCACACACATGTTTTGGATGAAGTTTTTGGAAAGGCTTCCCCTCTGTGATTTCAGACAGGCTAACCTGCCTACAGACGTCCCGCCATGTCAACAAAGTATTTTTGTACAGCAATGCACAACAAGTAGTCTCCCGGCACATGGAATTAATGGAATCAGGGGAAGAACTGAAGAAGAAGAAGAAGCATTTGACAAGTTTGGAGCTTCCCTGCAGGTTCGATTTCTCACACCAGGACCAGGAGCTGCGCTTGTCATTGCTCCTTCCAGACGCGGCCCGTCACCCTCAGCTTGAGCTCCTGCCGGTTGCCGCCCGAGAAGAAGAGGGCCATGTTCCGGTGGATGATCAGGCCGTCGAAGCTGTCCCGCACCTTCTTGTAGCTGTCCCGGATGCTCCGAGGTATGCCCTGCCACATCAGCTTCCGCCCATTCCCGCCCACCTCCAGGCTGTAGCAGAAGTTCCGAGCCTCGCTGTCTTCACCCATGAAACGCAAGAATGCCATGTAAACCGGCGTCATCCCGAGCAGGAACGCCTCAAAGTGGAGGCAAAAGTGCTGCCCAAAACACTTGAAAACCTGCAAGGCAACAAAAAGGCAGAAACACATCACTAGACTTGACACAGTCGGACGTTAGCTGCTTAATATACCAACTAGATTAGAAGGTTTCAAAGCAAATGATGAGGATACGACCACATTCAGAATGCAAAAATTATACCAGAAGTGCTTCTTGTCACGCAAATACTATCCTATGGAATAATTGATTAATTGATGCATATACTGAACATTTTTAAGCTCCATTCTTTAGATAAAACGACAACTGATGTGCTCCAGATTAAATAATTGACAACTTTTCCTGCACATCCAGGCACTAACTGTATTTAACATGCAGAGAGAAATTACTTACAGTGAGCATCCATGTAGCATTTTCCACTTCATAAGGGTTGGACTTCACATAACGATGGTTAAAGGTGCAGCCTTCATGCAAGTCCACCTTGTGGTCATTTATGAGATGAGACACGAGCATCGGAACGTCACCGGTGATCAGGCATTCTGAACCTCCATATGGACAATTGTACGGCCTGAACCTGCAGAGGTCTTCATGCTTAAGTTTGTTTTGGTATGGATGAATCTCGACACAGCCCAAGCTTTGATATTTGCACGGAAGCTGAAGTGACTCTGCCACCTTCTCAAGAGCCAAGCATCTGATATTTCCCAGTTCCTGGCGACAAGTAGGGCAATGATTCTCTACCCTATGCTTGCAGTTGGAGCAAATTGTGTGACCATTTGGGCACTGCAAGAAGAACAATAACCGGTAGATTATTTACCTCTCGCCCTGTATTCACTTCTCTATAAATCATAGTTGACAAAAGCTGTTATAAATGTCATGATCTAAAACCTCAAAGAATACAATAGCTGTACTACTCAACTAATGCAATAAGCTTGCAGTTCTTCTGACTTCAATGAAAGAAATAGAAGAGGGGGCATTAACAAAGGTGAGGAATTGAATTATCATAAAGTTAATCAAAACTCATATTTCAACACTCGTCGAGGCCATGGAATGTGAAAAAGGTAACAAAAAATACATAAAAGATTATGCACATGTGTGCCTGCATAGAAAGCAAGAAGTGTTCTCATGCAAGGGCAGAAAAATTGTGCGCGTCTTGAGAGTTGAGGCCATGCCAATGTCCAAGGAGAAGATAGAAGCACGGACACCAAATTATGTGTCCACGGGCATAAACAACACGGAGCAAATCACGCATTCCTATTCTTTCTTCAACATGTGAAAGTTCTGGATTACTTTGAAGATCAAGAATCTAGCATTGCAACAATGGCCAATACGATGAACACAAAATGCAAAACAATTCAGTTAGCATGGCCAAATGTTAAATTTGTCATTGATTAGAACATAACAGTTAAAGAACTTACATTTAGGGATGAAAACGGATCGGATAGTTTCCGACCGATCCGGATATTTTCGGATACGGATTCTGTCGGATCGGATATTTGTCGGATAGTATCGGATCGGATACGGATACGGATTTTTTTTTTGTCGGATACGGATACGGATTCGGTAGCTCACTATCCGTCGGATACGGATACGGATTCGGATAACCCGGATATTGATGGATCGGATATCCGTATATACATATGGGCTGGGCCAAAACTACTCTTCGGGCCCAAAAATGTTTCTTAATTTCAGAATTGTTTTCTAATTTAATTAATCCATAAAGTAAGTTTCAATTATTAAAATTAGCAAACCAACTCCAAAATTACTTAATTTTTTGAGAAAGTTCGAAATAATCTAGCATTTTAAAAATTATTTTCAAGATTTTATCAGATTTTAAATTTTCTCAAAATTCAAATATTCCTATTCTTAATAGGAAAATATTTAAATAAGTAGCTAAAAATCATAAAAACTCATAAATACATAATTTATTATTTTTAACATAATTCAAAAAGAATATAAATATTGGATCATTACATATAAGTGTTATATACTTTTTCTAGAGACGTGATATTTAAGTATTATCAAACTTTTAGTGTGTTATGTGTTTGCCTCCATTTGTATCTTTGAGTAAAGATTACCTTCATTTTTTTTGTTATGATCTACGTGTATAATGAACTAATTGTATGTGTGTGATAAACTAAGTCTTATATAATTTTATTTGCGACATGGTATCTACTTATTGTCTAAGTGAATGAAAATGCTTATATTTGTTCAATTTTCAATAACATTTTTATCAAATCAACTAGTTATGTGTTTTCGTTGACTTTTTATATACAATCTAAGGGGTTATCATGTTCCGATAAAATATTCGAAACCGTATCCGATTCGATTCGTATTCGATCCGTATCTGTATTCGATATTATCCGTATTCGTATTCATATCCGGACTATCCGTATTCGTATCCGCATCCGAGAAAAAAATATGAAAACAAATATGGTAGAGCTATTATCCGTCCGTATCCGATCCGTTTTCACCCCTACTTACATTAGCATACAAGTTGACAGCCTAAATCTACTAGAACAAACAGAAGACAACAATCGAGGGTATTTTTTAAATCAGCAAAAGAACAAGTAGGCTTTACCAACACAATAATTTGAATAACTACAAACCCAAGGATACATTAGTACCTTGCATATCCTAAAGTTGGCACAAAAGCAACATTTATACCTTAGATATCAAAAGGCCATTTAAGTGAATTGTCCAAAGTATTGGGACTGGAACAACTTTCTATACAAACCCAACCTAAATATCCAACAGAGTCCAATGAAAACTAACAGAATTTTATTTGCATACAGAATGATGTGCAATAAGGTCAATATAAATTATCAATGGATCTTTCTCTGCTGATGGATTAAAAAGAGTAAAGATAAGCATCAGTACACAAACCTGAAGTATAGGTGGCCGCATTGAGTTGGTACACACTGGACACTCGAGCAAATCATTCAAGCCAGTGAGTGATGATAAACCAACACTGACAAGTGATGCAGCCCAGGAGGGCTTAGATGTAGAATCTCCGTCAAGCCTAATACTACCGAGTGCCTCAGAAAGCCCATCATCTCCACAATCTGACTCAGGTACTTCGGTCACCATGCTGCTTCCTGGGGCCATTGTAAATGCTTCTTTCACATTGGGAAGCACTAGACTATCAACAACCCCACCACTCCATCCTTGCTTGCAATCAGCTGCATTATTCAGTTCTATGCTTATTAGTTGAGACTACGGAAAAACTGCATCAAGTTCATACTAAAAGCAGATATCTAAACATGACAAAATTAATATGTAGCACAGATTGATACCCATTTCATTTTTCAGTTCACAAGGCAATATAAAACCTGCATGGTTCCTCAATGGGAATTCAGGTAAAATTTGTTGGCAATTGCTATCTATCCGTAGTTGTCTAGTTGAGAGAAGTTAGAATTGGGCCTTGGGCCTGAAAAGAGGAGAAGACCGAACGTGATCGGTTCGATCCATAGTTACGGATCGCACATTTCACAAGCAGTCAGCCCAATTTGTTTGCTATATGGCACACAATCAATGAATCAATTACTAGTTGCCAGTCTCGTCACCACCGCCAGCAGAATCCGACTTAATGAAAGTTATTGGTAATTAAACTCTATGCAGAAGTCAGAACTGAAGAAACACTAAATTCTGTCATAGAAAAACCATATATTTGGTGGATCTCAGCTGGATCGTTGCAGAACTCCAAAATGCTATTAAGAGTAGTTACTCCATTCGATTTACATTTGGACTAACAAAAAGTACCAACAATTCAACATTCTAAGAAAACGACAACAATTTCTCCTTGGCTCCTTGCTTAGTTTGATTTCACAGCAAACTTATTTCTCCTTCAAGATTGACAGGCTTGATTTCGTAAAAGGTTACTACCATCATAGCAAAAATCAAGCTCACCCTACCCCATTCAAATAACATTCCGTTCCTCACTGTTCTCCCATCACAGTATTTGGCTTCGAGGGAGAAAAAGAACATCCGGTTTGCCCAGACCGAGCAACATTTAGCACCTTTTATCTTTTCACAATAGGACAAATGCAGTTTTTCTTGTTTTATTACAGTATTTCTTCTTGAAGATTTGCATTGGCACTAAAGTGGGAATCTTCAGAGATGTTCCTGGGGCAGGTGAAGCCCCAAAACTTTTGAAAAACAAAACCACGCAGCAAATCGGGGACTATAACTGAACGGAGAGAAATAAAAGATCCCCAGAAACAAAACGAACTCCTGAACAACCCATCCAATCAATCTAGGGCTTCCTTACCAAGGAAAGAAGAAATTAATCCAAGTCGAGACTCGAGAGTCGGGACGGATCTCCACTCCACGCCAGTCCAGTACCAGTAGAGGGGAGGCCGCGCCTACGAGAAAAGACTTCGGTGGAAGGAGGCCTGGCTTGCTGTGTCCCGCCGCCAGCAGTGAGAGTAAGGTCGCCGAAAATGAGGCACAGCAAATTGTGGGGAAGAAATCGGAGAAGAGCGGCGAGGGGGAAGAAGAGCGGCGAGTGGAGAGTGGAGACGGGGATATTCCAGAATTCCAATTTTTTTAAGAGTAAATTTCAAGTAACCAGGTTCCAGGCAAAGGTAAAGGAAAAATCCTAGCTTTTATAAAAAAAATTCGAGAAACTACATGTTTACTGTATTTACATAAAAAGTTTCAAAAAAAAACCCTAAGTTTGCTATAGTAGGGTGTGTGAGTCTCACCTACCGTTCTTTTTGGTTCGCCTGCGCTAGTATTGATCAGCCATATCTATATCTATACCCCTTTATAATGCATCTAAGCAATTTTTCCTACGTCCATCCTAAATAATGCAACTCATTAGAGATGGCCCAATTTCGTGCACCCAGCAAAACGTCCCCAGAAACTTGCATTCATCAAAATGAACGTCTCAGATCTTTCCTCAATTTTACTCACCCACATCCGATGACCGTTGTTTAATGTGTCTAACTCATTCATTCATGTGGCCCACAACAGGAGAGCCCGCACATATATATTTCAATTAAACTATATATATGGAATTTATGTTGCAAATCTAAACCCATTTGATTTCGATTCAATATTTACCATACCAGTCAGTACCATGAATCGCACGCTTAATTTTCTTCCATTCATGCATGTGCACCACATCCTATACAAGGCGCTCACGTACCGCCGCCATAATATTATTTAACGAAAAATATTATATAAGGAATGTGTATATGAAATGCAATTATCGTGTGATAAATATAAGGAATAAGTTCATTTTAGGACTTATTATTCCTAAATACACTATGGGAAGTAACAGATATTCTGATAATAATTAGTCTCAATCAAGACACGCAAATGGTGTTATATGTTAGCATTCATATTTGGATGACAATTAGGAAAGCCATTATTGGTCCAGCTTTCCAGGATGACATATCATTGTTCGCGTGGCGTTCGACCCTTTGGCGCCGACTACACGGGGGCTTGCGCTACGCGATCGCTCACGGAAATGGGCCGCGTACCTAGCGCGCGAGCGGAGGCGGCGGTGGTTATCGACGCGCTGGCTCGCATGAGGCGATCTTTGGCGAGCTTGATGCGTGGAGGAGATCAATGGCAACACCTTCGGTGGTGGTCGCGCGAGTTGAGAAGATCGGGAGGATGAGCACTGTTGGAGGGTGGGGCGTGCGCGTAGCGTGGATCGCTGAGAGGTCTTGATGCGCATGGCGGGCGACATGAATGGAAGAAAATTATGTTGCAAATCTAAACCCATTTGATTCCGATTCAATATTTACCATACCAGTCAGTACCATGAATCGCACGCTTAATTTTCTTTCATTCATGCATGTGCACCACATCCTATACAAGGCGCTCACGTACCGCTGCCACTTCCCACGATCCGGCAAGTATGCTCGTCATGCACCGATCCACGATGGACGTCGCCACCGTGATCAGCCCGACGGCCAACAAGCCGAAGGTCGTGTTCGTGCTCGGCGCGACGGCCACCGGCAAGTCGGCCGCCATCCATACTGGCGGCGCTTGATGGCGAGGTGATCAACTCGGACAAGATCCATGTCTACGCCGGTCTGTCCGTGATCACCAACAAGGTGACCGACCACGAGCAAGCCGGAGTGGCGCACCACCTCCTCGGCTGCGTGTCGTGCCCCAACGCCGACTTCACCGAGGACGACTTCTTTCGTGAGGCCGCCTGTGCGGTCGAGAGCATGCTCTCCCGCGGCCGCCTCCCCATCGTGGCGATGGCTCCAGCAGTGCGTCGGCGCCGGTCGAGGGGCGATGGGCGTTCGCGCCGCTCACGACTGCCTCTTCGTCTGGCTGGATGCCGCGTCAGAGCTCCTCCGACGGTTCACCGCAGCTCGGGTAGACGACATGTTGCGGCGCGAGCTGGTAAACGAGGCCCGCGCGGCGTTCGACCCGCCCGACGCCGACTACACGTGGGCTTGCACCGCGCGATCGGCTGCCGGAGATGGCGCGTACCCAGCGCGGAGCGGAGGCGGCGGAGGTCGCCGACGCCGCGCTCGCGAGGCGATCCAGTGAGCACAGTGCGTGGAGGAGATCAAGGGCAACACCTTCGGTGGTGGTGGCGCGGTGGAGAAGATCGGGAGGATGAGCACGCTGGAGGGTGGGACGTGCGGCGCGTGGGGCACGGAGGTCTTGATGCGCATGGCGAGGCGACGCCGGTGGTGAGGCGTGGAAGGAGGTGGTGTGGGAGCCGTGGAGAAGATGGTGAGGCGTTTACGTGCGTAGGGGTGGTGACCGGGAATCGTGGAGGTCATTTGGTAGAGCAATAAATCCCAGTTTCATCTGAGATCTGAAACTTGTAGGTTAAAATAAAGTGAATTAGATCTATATTTTTAGTCTAAAATTTTTAGTCTAAAATATAAACAAGATGATCTATCTAAACACTCCAGATTGTGCGCTTTTTGGCAGGGTGTTATTTGGAGAACTGTTAATGTTGTGCACCAACTTCTCAGGGATGCTACTTCACTGAAAGCCCTCAGTTCTTCAAGGTATGCATGCATGCGTCGATTTCCAGTTGCCCCCAGATTTGATCTTTACTTCAAGTGCTAATTCACACGAGATGGAGTAGCTAAGTGCAACATCTGTTGTATCCATCTAAAATTTTAATCCAAGATAGATGAATGACAACGGGTGCATTGTTATTTGTACATAGTATTTTCTTGATTTTGATATGTGCCACCCTTCTTTATGCACAAGCTACTGTGTTGTTTACATCTTCCCGATTAAAGACCAGGTGTTTTGGAAAAGCCTAGAAGCTCGGTTATTGGCGATTAGTGGCTGCATCGAGTTAAGAGCATAGGATTTGAGGAGAGTGCTCAAGCGTGCTTTTGTATTTCATACATTCAGTTTGTCTAATCTTCTCAAACTTCTAGCATTTCTTGATAGTATAAATTCCATAAGACAGAAAAAATAATAATAAAACAGCCTGTCTGATTTAGAATCTTAAGGTGTACATAGATTCTGACCTGGAAACCCCTAAGGCACATGACTGCATCCCGAGTTTGATTTCCATTTGGCATGATCGCTATTCCATATATGATATATATTTAGTTTAAAAGCGAAAAAAAGAGAGAAACGATGCGAAGCGAAATCCAAGTTAGCCTTGAATTCCCTTTGCTTAATAAATTGTTTGGCGCTTTATTATGTTATATATGTGTGCAAAAGATATAACGTCTATATTTGTAGATTATCTTTGCCTTTTTATCACGGAGGGCGATTGGCATGTTATCGTTCGACATGAAGGACAGGGTTATCTCCGTTATTGATCCAACACCTCTACCTGGATGGGTTCCAACGGATAAAACATCTAGTTACTATCTTGATAGAATACAAAAAATTTGTATAATATTCGATCGTGCTATAAGGATAGTAAATCCCTCATGGAACGATGATATCTATGATTGGCGTATTGTAGCTCAAAGTCATTCCAAAACAATAGACCGGTAAGTTATTTACACATGATTAGTAAATAGTTAAATTTTTGTGTACTTACATGTAGCAATTAATTGTTGTGCAGAACTTGACGAGTTATTTTGTCATGAACTTCATGCACATCTGGAATGGTCAACGTTTAATGCGGATCTGCATGGCGGTACTCTCTATTTTATTAATCACTTTTTATAAGGTTGTAAAGTAGGTCTATCTTGATGATGCTCTACAAGCGTACTTACGAGGTTCACCTATCATCGAAGTGTTTCTTAATTGAAATACTAAAATACAAGTGGAATGAGTCTTGTGAAAACATCCCTCAAGATATAAGCACAAGTCTTAAGAGCATACGGAAACGTTTAGCGAAAAATATTATTGAGTGTTATATCTTTATTTTGTACTGCATCACGAACCTTTGTGATTATTTATTATTAAGTTTTATATTCATACTTATCTTCTCATTTAATTGGTAAGCGGGTGTACTACCGTCGTAGCGTTAGCATAGGCACTATACTAGTTGCCTTTCGTTGGACCACTAACCTACCATCACCTAGCGTCGCACCGATCACTCTGGCTGACAGTGGGCCTAAATTCTACAAATGGGGATAACGGGCTAGCTCTATTTTTAGTACGACTGACAGGTGTGTCCTACCTATCCTATCTCATTGGATGGAACGGTATTTGACAAACATGGGTTTTTTAAACTTTTTGCCCTAGAATATATGGTTTCTTGAAAAAAAAATCGATAGACCTGAGGCTTTAAGTTATGTTTGCCCTTTACGGCACTTTACGGTATCCCCTTCATCTCCTTTCCTCCCTATTCCATTCTTCTCAAACTCAAAAAAGTTTTTTCCTTCAAATTTCCCCTAATTTTTTGGATATGAAGTATTTTTTAACCATTTTGAAAGTTTTTAATCAAAAAATTTTGAACCGGAAGTTTATTGAGTCGAAACTTTTGGAACCTAAAGTTTTTTGAATCAAAAGTTTAGAACCGGAAGTTTTTTAATCAAAACTTTTCTAGCTGAAAGTTTTTGGAATCGAAAGTTTTTGATTGAATCCATTTGAAAGTTTTGAATATAATTTTTTTGTATTAGAGGATAAGAAAGTGGTGGGAAAGAGGAAGATGTGAGTGAAGAGAGGGAGACCATATAACAATAGCTGGATGTGTTCTCACCAAATAATTGACAAGAGCAACCTCAAATTAACAATACCCTATAACCACGCCGTGGACCATTGTTCGATTCAAACACAAGTCGCACATCGTCCTCGTCTTTGTTGGGTCGCAGATAGAGAAAGAAACAACCGATGACATACTTTCCAATTGGAATCCTCCGGGCCCCTTGCATCAGCCCTCCTGGCTCAAGTCCTGGCCACTACATGGAATCAACCCACTCTGTGAAGTCCTCAGCTCACACGGTTAAACACTCTAGCTGCACGCGCCCTCGAGGCCCACACGTACGCTGCCCATGGGACCGACTGCTACACACAACTAGACCAGGGCATTGGGTAGTGTCGGGGCACGACCCACCTTACCTTCGACAAGCTCAAGCATGACCCACGACACGCTAGGCCCCCTCCATGATTTGTCGGCCCAGGCACGGGCCTAGGGGTGAAAACGGATCGAATACGAACGGATAATAGCTCTACCATATTTGTTTTCATTTTTTTTCTCGGATGCGGATACGGATATGGATAGTCCGGATACGAATACGAATACGGATAATATCGAATCTGATACGGATCGAATCTGAATCGAATCGGATCGATTTGAATATTTTATCGGAACATGATAACCCCTTAGATTGTATATAAAAGTCAGCGAAAACACATAACTAGTTGATTTGATTAAAATGTTATTGAAAATTGAACAAATATAAGCATTTTCATTCACTTAGACAATAAGTAGATACCATGTCGCAAATAAAATTATATAAGACTTAGTTTATCACACACATACAATTAGTTCATTATACACGTAGATCAAAACACAAAAATGAAGGTAATCTTTACTCAAAGATACAAATGGAGGCAAACACATAACACACTAAAAGTTTGATAATACTTAAATATCACGTCTCTAGAAAAAGTATATAACACTTATATGTAATGATCCAAGATTTATATTCTTTGTTGAATTATGTTAAAAATAATAAATTATGTATTTATGAGTTTTATGATTTTTAGCTACTTATTTAAATATTTTCCTATTAAGAATAGGAATATTTGAATTTTGAGAAATTTAAAATCTGATAAAATCTTGAAAATAATTTTTAAAATGTTAGATTATTTCTGGAACTTTCTCAAAAAATCGTAATTTTGGAGTTGGTTTGCTAATTTTAATAATTGAAACTTACTTTATGGATTAATTAAATTAGAAAACAATTACGAAATTAAGAAACATTTTGGGCGGAAGAGTAGTTTTGGCCCACCCATATGTATATCCGGATATCCGATCCATCAATATCCGGATTATCCGAATCCGTATCCGTATCCGACGGATAGTGAGCTATCGAATCCGTATCCGTATCCGACAAAAAAATCCGTATCCGATCCGATATTATCCGACAAATATCCGATCCGACAGAATCCGTATCTGAAAATATCCGGATCGGTCGGAAACTATCCGATCCGTTTTCATCCCTACACGGGCCACATGGCCTTTTCTTTCCCTCTCCCTATCCGCCTTTCTCTATCCTCTCTCCCTCTCCATCTCCTATCAGACCCACCGCTCGACTCTCTGTCTCCCGCTCTAGCTCCCCCTCTCGGTCTCTCTACCTCCCTCTCCTCACCACCCCCACTTCCTCTCCCTCTTCGCTTCTAATCGGTGGGGATCCGGTCGGCGCGGTAGATTTGGTGTTGGGTAGTGGCCGAGATGCAGCATGGGGTGATGAGTGTGGTGGCCTCCCAACCCTCTAAATCTGTGCATCAGCAGCTGCTCGGGTGGTGAGCGTGGAGGCGGCGGTGTGAGTGCTGATGTGGTGGCTTCTATAGCCGTGTGAGGCAAGCTAGAAAGTGACCAAGTGAGCGGTGAGTAGCACGGCGGTGGTGCATCAGCTAGACCCGTGAGCGATGTCGCAGGTGTGCTCGATGAGTGGCATGGCAGAGCAGCGGCTCGGTGCATGCACTTAGCGTCAATGAGCAGGTACTCTCCAGTCTCCATTCTCCACATTATAGCATCTCTGTTGTCTCCCCTTTGAAAGCATCTAGGCACCCATGTTATTTTGGTTTTGATAATTAATGACAACTTTGGTCAAAAGATTAATACTTTCCTTGATAACATTGAAAGTAGGTTAATCCAAGGCTTGGTGACCATGGAAGTACAAAGAATGGCGCAAAGGGAAGATCAATACGTCAACAAGGTGAAAAGGTATAAATATAAGGACCTTTCTCTAGCTTTTTGTCGATCTTGGAGTCTAGAGAAAAGATCGGGTTGATAGAATTAGGGTCGTACTATAAAGAGAGATCTTGACGATTGTCTTGATGTCATTTAGGGTTTGAAGGCTCAAATTATACATTCAAGCACATGAATTATGATATACATGTTTCAAAATTGAAAACAATTTTAAAATATATCAAAGTCTCTGAAAACCCGGTGCTACCGCCCATGGCGACGGTGCTCTGGGTGGTGTAGCACCGCCCGATAAGCGGTGTGAAAATTCCAGAGAAGCTCTTTTTGAGCTATCTGGTAGTCTGGTGCTACCACCCATGGTAGCCCGGTGCTACCGGATCTGCGGTAGCACCAGTCATATAACCCGGTGTGAAAATCACAGAGGGGTGTGTTTTGGGGCATTTTGGCAGTCCGGTGCTACCGCCCATGGTAGCGCAGTGCTACCGGGCGAGCGGTAGCACCGGCCCTCAGCCCGGTGCTTAAATTCCAGAGAAGTTAAAATATGACGAAGCAAAAATAAAAAAGGGCCTGGTGCTACCGGTCCTAGTTGGGCGGTAGCACCGGACCCTATGTAACGGTCTCTGGAAAATGCATTTAATGCACTGTTCTAACCGTTGGAATGGAGCCCGCACTGTTCTAACCGTTGGAATGGAGCCCGGTGCTACCGGTCCTACATGGGCATCCCCACCTGTATTCTAGAGCTGCTCTTGGTCCTCATTGATGATATTTGAGCTCTAGCAAGTGCTCTCCACTCTTTTGTGCATTCAATTCTCTTTTGTGAGTGTGAAGAGCAAGGTTGAGTGTTGCATTTAGCGTTTGAGCCTTTAGACACTAATATTTGACCTCAAGTAAGCGTCAAGGTTTATTACTCTTGGAGGTTGCCGTCTCCTAGACGGCTTGGAGGCGATCGTGCACGGTGAGCTTCTCAACGAATATTGTGAGAAGCCCCGGCAAGTTGTGAAGGTCAGAGTTCGCCTACCCGGAGCAAGGAAGAACTACCTTAGTGATCGAGAAAGGCTCAAGCGAGTGGAGCCGACTTGACGTGGTTCAAGTCACCTCAACGTGGAGTAGGGGAGACCGGCAAATCTCCGAGACCACAGGTCAAAAATCTTGTCTCCTACTCTCTTGTGGTATTTTTCATTCTTGTGATAAATTTTATTAATAGCAAAAATTGAGTAGACTTTGTGCTTAGAATTGTTTTTGCTATACTTGAATTGACGAAGTACCTTAAGTGATTGTTAGAGATTATAGGTGTGAATTTGCAATTATTGCTTTTATATCTTAGTGTCTTTCTTAATTGCAAAATAAATTCAAAAAAATTAGAAACCTCCTATTCACCCCCCTCTAGTCGGTTATCCTTGATCCTACACCCTTTCTCTGCATGCGAGGATCGCAACGGTGACAAGGCAAGCCACAGCATGCCAAAGTGCTACAGCAGGTCGCCCTGCCATGTGCAATGCCTGATTCGGGCTCGTTGGGCCTATTTTGTGCTATACAGGCCCAAGCATGTCATGTTGTGCCACCCATTATGCCCGACAGTGAGGCCCAACATGGTCTTATCATTCGTGCTAGGCAGTGCTTTCGGTCGTGCTAGTGCCCAAGTCTACGCATAACCATGCACAACTATTGTTCCAAATGCTCCGCCACAGCAATATTTCTTCACGCACAATACACGGCACCTCCAGATCTGTATTGAAACAACTCTCCTGGGTAGCAATGACACTTATCATCCTCTCCCCTTGAAGCAAAATCGTCCCAAAACAATTTCAGGGTAATCTTCATGACCTCGTTCTTTTTATCATGACAGCGCTGACAGAGGTGACACAAGGTGAAGCCCGAGGCAAGATGCGCAAGAAATGGCGATTTAATCTCTATGTGCTATTTGGGCCAGAAATCTTCTAGCCTCTTATACTGTATTGTCTGGCCCCTGTGGTAGTGTGTAAGGTTGTCTTGCTAGATTGGTGTGTATATAAGCCAACTCGATGGTGTGGGGAACGAACTAGCAAAGTTGATGAACTTTTCTATCTACTAATTCCAGTCTTTTTCTATCCCCAATTCTTCCTGCCCATCCCAAATTTCATTCTATATCCTACCCAAACCCTCAACCTCTCTTAATAGATCGTTGAGTTCATAACAAAACTGGTATCGTCACGCTAACACCAAAGAAGTAGCCGAATCACTTGGAGGAGAGAATGACCCAGATTGCAAAAGTGGTGCCGCCCAAGGCAACGACATGGAGGAAATGATGAAGCATATCCTGGACAAGCTCAACCTGTCAACCACTGGGAGAAGTCGAGACCAAGAGGCGGTGGGAGCGATCTAGGCATGCACAGATGCAGTCGAGGCGCGCGCTCACGCCTCTGCCACTACACAGTCTGCCACTGCTGTCGCCGCCCTCACACCAGATGGCTGGCAACAATAATCATGGGGATTTCATTAGATAGATAATAGATTATGTTCAGTCTATAGCTCTGTTTAAAGAAACCATGTGCTGCAAGAAGAGAAATATTAATTTTGTTTTTCTCAAAAAAATATTACTTCGATACCCCTTTTTATGCTCAATATCCCCACAAGCGTGCACGGTCTCAAGAATGAAGAAATTAAATTTCCTAGAGAGAACCAAAGTAACAATGATAAAGCAATCATAATGAGAGAAAAGATTTGGCGATGACGACTGCAAATTCTTTAGAAACAATGTCAATAGAGTACAAGGGGTTGTTATTTTCTCACAACCTCTCAAACTTTTTAGGACCCTTGGATCCTTGCGCTATACAAGAATATAGTGCTAAAGAATAACCTAGCCTCTAATACTCCCATACAACTCTTGCTTTATATGAGTTAGTTTTTGGCTTCTTGGTTACTTGGGTTCTCCATAACCACCCTATGGTTTATATAGCCGCATTAGTCCACCATCAAAGGGTAGGAATCCTACTCCAAAAGAAAATAGGAATTCTAATTCTATTAAGATTCATATAGTACTCCTTATAGCACACATTTCGAAATCCTAAAAGACTAGATATGAGTCATCACATTCAATAATGTCTACCTTAACTCTTATTCGTTAAAGTCATCATGCTCCTCTAAGAACTCACTCCAAGTCGGCTCCATATCTTCTCATTTTTTTGTTTTTCCTCCCACTTTTAGGAGTGCCCCACCATAGGGGCTCATGCACATCACCACAATGTATATGTTGGTTTTCGGGCTTAACCACCCGAATCTCCACATCAGAGCTCTTTAATTGTGTAGTTTGGTTAATCACACCTCTGTTCCTACAATCCTCCATGCCATAGTTTTGTTTCGCCTCTGAGCTCCACTTGCTCACTGATACCGTGTGGTTGGTTCTGCCATGTTTTCATTCTTTCAACATCTCGCACATTTGCCTTTAGATTTCGCAACCATCTTGAAGTTCTACACATAAATGGAGTTGAGGTTTGATTATCTACCATTGATGATATGGTTTTCTTCTCCTAATCAAGATTTTCTCAGACCTCACATTGGTCGCCCTTCCTTTAGGTTTACCCATCAATCAATATCCTGTCATTGCTCAAGATACTTTTCATAATCACCTGCTCTTTGCAAGTAACTCGCATGACTCCCCCTCGAAGTGACGTATTGCAACCTTCGAGTTCAAGCGATGTCACAAATATTATATTCTTTTTAATACCAAAAATATACTAAACTCCCATCAATGTGTGATGTGCTTCATCGTACATCTCCAAAATAACTGTTCCCACCTCATTAATTTCATACTCATTGAAATAAGCCAAGTGAATAGTTCAATGCATCGAGCATAGAAATCCTTTGTCATATATCTCTGTCGTTGAATATACGTGGAACCAACAAATTGAATCTAATATCCATCCATGAGAAGTACTTGATTGACTGATGATAAGTACGACTGAATCATCTTTTGCTACCGTCATTGAGCATGCACCCTTCATTTGATTCAAACTTGGATAGTCATTTACTATATGACCTTCCTCATCACATAGATAGCATACATACGTGCTCTTGCTCTTGCCCTTCTTCTTCCTGTAACTCTTGCTTTTGCTTACAACATCTACTGCAGCCAATGCTTGATCACCCGAGGATCAAGATTACGATGGCTTTTTCAAGGACACTGTATCCAATAGATATGCAACCGTCTTATTGAACTTGAGTGTGCTTTTTAAAGGACTCTTTCCATATTTTCTTCAGTGAATTTTCTTGATCATCGAGTATTTTACCTCATCAGAGAGATATAGACAGATTGTACTGACAACTTTTTGCTCTATTTCCTTCTAGTCTTCAGCAGACGTCTTTTCCAGTTTATCGCCTTCAAGAGCAGCGATTAACTCTTACTAGATAAGGACATCTTTCACCACACATTGCAACACGCTAAAATTTCCTTCGCTGTCAAATTTCTCCACTTGATTCCACATTGTCGACATCGATCTTGATTTTTGCCACTTGATGCTTTACCGACATTCTCACAAATATGATTAATCCACTTTTGGCTCTAATACCACTTGTTACACCCTGATACCCCTTCTTATGCGCAGTAGCCCCAGATTAGATCAGAGTTTTATGAGATATGACAGGAGCGTGTGTAGTCTCGAGAACGAAGAAATTGAATCTCGTAGAGAGAATCGAAGTAACAGCAATGAAGCAACAATGACGAGAGAGAAAGGATTTAGTGAAGCCAACTGCAAATTCTTTAGGCATAATCTTAAAAGAGTACAAGAGATTGTTGTTGCCTCATGACCTCTCAAACCTTTTAGGACCCTTGGATCCTTGGCAACTAGAGGAGGGTGAATAGGGGACAAAATAAAAACTTCCCCTCTTCAATAATCCAAGCCTTTCTTCTGTAAAGCACAATCAAAAGGAACAACTACTCTAGTACTGGACAAAAGAGAATTCTAGTCTCTTTCCCTAAAGCACCAACTAAAGTGCACAACCAGAGAAACACTGGATGGAGGTCTAAAGTTCTTGGTTAAACAGCAAACACAGCATGATCTCAAAACATAAGAACTGATCTGATCTTGCTCATGGGATATAAACGATTAACATGGTCTTGAATTAACTTCCACACGTCCTACCAAGCTGGATCACGAACTTAGAGAAAGGAGTTGCAGAGGGCCTAGATGATTGATATGTGTTCCAGAGATACACCATCCATCAGTCACACATCTTTGGCTCAACATCAAACAAGAAAGATAAAAAAGAACCAAGATAATGCAGAAGGAGATTATTGCAAATAGAGCAAAGAAAGAACTAGAATGTAAGCATAAACATGAACAAGATTCTTGTGCTGGAACTATTTTTTATTTCTTGGAAGGATGGTTTACAAAGCCTCACAAACAAGTGGACAAAAGCTTAGAGAGCGTCAAGATACCAAAACCCTTCACAAGACAAGCACACATCTCCACAGGGAGAGGCACCACTCCCCCTCAATTTATAGCACCCTGGGAGTAATCTCCACCCTAGATGATCTTCTTGACCCTTAAGAAATCTCATCAAGGGTGTAGATTCACTTCACCCTCATACATGGGTTAACCCGAAACCCAACAACAACATGTGTTTTGACCATACCCATTAGCACCATGACAGTTTTAGCTTCTTTGATCGTTTTGGATCTAGACTCCTTCCTGAGTATAGTCTCAGTCTCTGTCGTTGCTTTCCATATCCATCGCTTTAGTTCATTGTCTTCCTGGCTCGCAACCACTTTTTGGCCTCAACCATCTTCTAGCGTCCCTTGACCATTTTGGACCTCAGCTCTCCTAGCCTAATTCCGGTCTCGTTTTCGCCTCACCATGACCTAACCCCGAAGGCCTGCAACCAACACAGGCAAGAAAACCATCACATAGCAATGCTCAAAATAACATGCACAGAGAGATCAAAATATCCTACATTGGATCATTTAGCCTGTGACCACCTTAAGCTATAACAATTCTTATCCATGAACACTCACGACCTCTCAAACAGAGGTCTAGACCACTCTTAAAATGGTCACGACCTCTCTCATAGAGATCTAGACTACTCCTATAGTGATCTAGACCACTTTTACAGTGATCACGAACTCTTCCATAGAGGTGTCACAATACCCACGACCTCTTTAGGGACGACCTTCCTAGTGATCACAATGCTCACGACCTCTCTAACCAAATTGCTCAAAGCTAAGATAAGATCAAAACAAACTCAAGCCTGAGCACTAAAGGTTCAAAACACAACAATTACTCATCATAAATATAAATAAACAACCTTATAGTCTCTCAATTTGTTATCCGCTTACCTTTAACAAGTTGTAAACATTTTGCGCCTCTGTTATTTTGCCTGCCCTGTGTATCGGTATCTGCAACCTAATTCCTGTTGCTGGTAGGCCCAGCGATGTTGAAGTTGCTGTGCAGCAGAGGTAAAGATGGCTCTGAAGTCTGAACAGATGGAAGCTGTAGGATGGATAGACGACAACAAGCTATAAGTTCAGTTGTTGAGGACTCATCTGAATGTTTGACTCTCTGGTGGTATACTGGTATGCTTCTCAGTTTTTTTTAGTGATTCAGGCTGGACATTTGCAGTCAGATATTTAGCTTGAACTTTTTATTTGCAGTATTAAAAGTCGGGGTTTGCTTTGGTGCACTTCTTTTAGAAAAATTTACGAATCTTCGAAGCAAAATAGTTAGTATTAGATGATGGCAAATCTATACCAACCTATAAAAAATAAATAAAATTAAAGATTAGATATAGATATAGACTTGAATATTATGTATGGACAAATCATCATTTTAATTAATTTTAGTCATATATATATATATGTGTGTATATGTATATATGTGTATATATGTATATATGTGTATATGTATATGTATATGTATATATGTGTATATGTATATATATATATATGTATATATATATATATGTATAATAATTACTTAGGGCACCACGATCTAAAAAGGATATTTTCTCTATGTATTTTCAAGCGAATTTTTTTAATTTTTAAGTGCTGAGTTTAACCAGATTACTAACTAGTTCGAACAAGTTTGAACTGAAATTCAAATTAGAATTTCCCTTTTTGATGATAGTTTAGTTGTAGGTATATGCTGATTATATATATAAATCAGTAAAGCATGTGATCCAAACTCGTTCAAAATCTTTGAATTCGAGTATATTTTTTCGAAGTTATGTGTTTCATTTGAATTGTTAAAGATGGGTATATACCCTACAACTGAAATTTTTAAAAAATATACTCGAATATGGCTTGAATTCACACATTTGAAATCACGGTGCCCTATTTCAGCTATATATATATATCCTCATCTAACGTTAACTACTTTGCTATAAGATTCACAGGCTTTCGTAAAAAGGTTTGCTCTAAGATTCACAGGCTTTTCTTAAAAGGTTGTACCCAAGCATACCCCAAACCTTTCATCTTATTAGACTCTAGCCTCAGTAGCCTGCATGGGTTGAACATAGTAATTTTTTGGGACATCCTATATGGTAAACGGTCACCACCAAGCTATTAAAGAAAAGTGGTGAACCTTACTCCTTAGCCACCCATCCATTGGTGAAAAGGAAATTCTCTAGCACCTTGCCATGTAGCATCCCTAGCACCTCTCCTCAGATTGAGGCATATGACATACACGGATCTTAAAACACCTCAAACTTCTAGTCTTCTAGACCACTTTTCTTTAACAGTAACTTCCCTGATTCTCTTTTGATATCGCTGTCGTTTCTTTCTTTCTTTCTTTTGTTTTTGAGATGGCAGTTCATTTCATGGTTGTCGGTTCGTTGCTTTACGATTTATTCTGAAGCACTGCAATTCCGGAATGGCAGCGAGAGTCTATTGCAGCACTAAACTGAATCCATCTTGACTTCTTGAGCACTCAATGTTCATATAGTATAAACATTCCCCAAATTGTACACTTGTACGCGCGCTGCAATAACATGGAGCACGAATAAATACTACCAATAAGCCCTAGTCTGCAACTCAGGAATCAAAGTAAAGATTAAACAAACAATACTTTGGATAGTTTACACATAACAAAAGAATTTATGGAAACAATAAGTTCGGTCTCGACAATAACCAAAGCTCTAAAATTATCCTAAATCTTCATAAATCTGTGGCTGAGCATAGAGATATGCATGTCACCCGATGGATCGTGCTTCACTTGTGCCTTCGTCATTTGTCGGTCATGTTTGGGCTTTTCCTTTGGCTTAAAAGCAAAAGAATTGAAGCCCAAATAAATGGTAACTTTTCAGTAGGCTTTTGAAAGCCAAAAGCCTAATGTAACTATAAGTTGTAAGCCAACCTCGGATGTTTTTTGTCTTTTGCGAAAAGGAAATATCTATTTGCCGCTAGACTTTGAAGAAGCTGCATGTACCACGTAGAGGTGAGCACTCGGGCCGGGCTCTTTTGGGCCGGCCCGAGGCACAACGTCATGGCCCGGCACGAAGTGGGTTGTGCCGGGCCGACAAGACACTGTAGCATGGGACATGCCGGGCTCGAGAATCGGGCACGATGGACGGCACAGTTCGGCACGACACTGTAGAATGGGTTGTATTGGGCCCGGTGATTCAGGGTATGAGGAAGAAGTCTAGCATGAAGGTCACTGACTCACAGAGTATGACCGTCATGGATGCACTCAGTAGCATAAACGTCACCCTATCGTCGACACCTGAGAGAGACGGACAAAACAGGAGAGAGAGCTGCTCTCAATCTCTCTCAGCTCTCTCTCTCTCACGAGTCTCTCTTAATCTCCCTCTCAATCTCTCTCATCTATCTCGCTCACTCTCTTTCTCGCCCATTGCCCCCTCTCTCACCCGTGTTGAGCACATCCCCCTCGCTCTATGTAACTGTTCAAGAATAAATAAATTTTAGTTCTTTTTCTCATAATATTTGCATTCATTGTCTCAATTCTATACGTCTTCGGCTCATTTCCTCTCGTTGCAATAGTGCAAATGGGTCGGACCTGAGCCGGCATGGCACGAAGCAGGCACCAAGCGCAAATAGGCCGTGCCTAGGCTCGCCAAAAAGCGGCGGCCGGCCTGACGACTGACACTGCCGCGCACACGACGGGCGTGGACGGCCGCAAGACGATTCGAGCCGCAACGATGGACCGTCTTTGGGTGGCTCGGCGCGCGGCAGCAGACACCCACCTCTAGTACTAGGGTATAAAAACTTCCACCCCAGCCTCTCCCCACTCTCGTTCCAATCCCCTCCCGTCTCAATCTGCCAAATCGCCTGAAGGGCGACAAGCATTCGCACGAGGATCAGCTACGAGTCACTTGTCTGTAGCCTTGCCTAGCCGCCGGTGACCCCCGCCGGCCCCCTGCGACGTTTGCCGGCCTCAACCTAGGGTTTGGGCCGTGCCATCCTTCTCCCCGTTGCCACTATCCTTCTCGCCTGCACGCCGCCACCGTCCTTCTTACCCGCTGCCGATGTCCTTCTCCCCCGACACCGCTGTCCTTTTGTCCCGACAAGGGATTTTAGTTGTGCGAAACCAGCAGTGCAACTCGAGATCTAGATTGGATTTTAATTGTGGGAAACTATAATGCTGCCAAATATCTTCAATCAGTAGATAGAGCATCAAATTACAATTGCATGGACAACGATTCAAATGTTTGTATGGCTCATGAAAGCAATTTCAATTTTTTTGGCTTTGCTTTTGTTTTGCAATTTGATCAAAGCTGATTGTTTGTAGAGTTCTGCTTATATGTACCACCCTCTCAATATAAGTTGCATAAATCTTGAAGCAAATGAAGAGGTAAGTAATCACTGTCCACCATTCATCAATGCTTAAATATTTGTGTAGCTTTCAAATAGTGATGCATATACGGACCTCCCTCACAACAATTCTAATGTTTTTCCAACAATTGATTGCTCACTTGGAATATATAATCTAGTTCAGTAAGGTTTAGTTATGACAGTGATGCAAAGATTTGACATTAGTTTATGCCTAACAGGTCATAATTCCTTGATGAATTGAGAATTTTGACATTTAGTTCTGATGATTGCTATGTGTTGATCGATATCATGTTCTAATTCAAAATCGATGATATGTAAACCTTACTTAGCTCATTTGAATAAAGGGTCTTTGGACACATGGCCGGTTCCTGCTTGATACGGCTAATGACCGGCTCTCTCCAACCGTAGCAGCTCTGCTGTTGCTACCGGTGCTGAAATCTCCTTGATCATTTCCTAATGTTAAATAACAACGATATCACAATTAATATATTTCACATGACAAATCAAATAGGTGAAACAGTGACATTTGCGGTGCCACATGCAAGAGAGGTTTCATCCTATCCTACGTTGCTGCCTGGTCAGTTGGTGCCACGTCAGTATTTCATCTCTACCTCTCTGGCCTACTCTTCTAGGATGGCAATCGGGTGGGTACTTCAAGGTACAACCGACTCAGACCCGCCACCCAAACCTACTAAGCTTCACGGGAATAGATCTGTGCCCACATTAGAACCAGACGGGTACTCGATACCCAATGAGTACCCATGGGTAGTTGGCACGC
Organism: Otatea glauca; assembly: GCA_036346275.1. NCBI lineage: Eukaryota > Viridiplantae > Streptophyta > Magnoliopsida > Poales > Poaceae > Otatea > Otatea glauca. The sequence continues at coordinate 2,609,334 of CM070713.1, forward strand.
GACCGGAGGGGGAAGGGGAAGGGGAGGGCTGTCGCCGCGCCGCGCCCTGTAGCCGTCGTAGAGGGGAAGGCGGAGAGGCGGGGTCGTCACGACCGCAGCACGCTCCTGCGCCACATGCTCCCACCTGCATGCCACGACAGAGACTGAGGGAGGTGGCCATGGTAGAGGAGCCTGAGGCCGCCGTGGGAGGAGCTTGAGGGGGCGGCCGTGGCCTGTGAAGGAGGAGGCACCATGGGGGGCGAGGGGACGAAGGGGGGGCACCGTGGGGCGATTGGGGCAACAGGGGCAAAGGGGGCACCGTGGGGGAGGAGGCTACGGTGGGGGAGGAGGCGTAGTGGGGGTGAGCCACGAGCCGATTGCTGGCGAGGGGGCAAGAACCGAGAAGGCTGGAGACGAAGGGGATTACGGCCTACGGGCTGCGGCTGTGGGGGAGGAGGCAGTCGTGGGGGGCGAGGTCACGAGGAGGCGAGAGGGGCATGGGTGGCGATGGGGGCGGTGAAGGGCTACCGAGCCAAGGCACCACCGCACTAGATCTAGGGTTTTGTTTTTTAATCTCTGTTACTTCTAATTAGGAGTTGGTGGCAGTGGTCCGTTCTCCTCTAGAGTATCTGATTCGTTGAATCTGACATGAATGGCTGAGATAGAAGATAATTTAATCATATCTTAGATGGAAGGATTTTATCATATCTTTTTTGAATAGAAATATTATTTTAGCATATCTCTATTCACATGTTCTTACTATGTGACGAATACTCATACCAGGGGTACCCCAACGGCCCAGGGTAACAAGCAGGCTACCTCAAGCCCATTACCGACCAAAGGACCCGTGGGACCACAAAGGACGCTCCCTCCCCGACCGATCAGGACTAGCGTCCCCGACCAAGTAAGGCTCCCGACCCCTGCGGCGGGTCGGGATCCTCCGACTCCGACCAAATTAAGGCAACCTCCGCCAAGGGCCACGTGTCAAAGCCTCCGCCAGTCTACGGTCACGTGCCCTGCGGACGGGGAAAATCGAAGTGATTGCACGGGAGCAGGTGGCTCTTTCCCAAGATGGCATAAATGGCTGCTGAAGTCAAGCTTCCAGTCCCATCAACCAGTCACGTACAATACGAAGGCACGCTCCTCCCGGCGATATCAGCGTTACACGCGCAACGTCAACCATCGTCGAGTTCACGAGGCGGTGCGCTATTTCCCAGCGCATGACTAAGCGCCACGCCCGCGGGACTACCGACCCAGCGTGGGCAAACCGGGCGACGACCCATCACCAAAGCAATTTCCCTCTCCCAACTTCCCATGTAACCTGCCCCCTCCGGCTGTATAAAGGGAGGCAAGGGCCTCTGGAAGGGAGAGAGAAAAAAGGGAGAGAGGAAAAAGAAAAGAGAGAGCAAGAAGAGACGAGTAAAGTAGAGTCTCCCCTTTTCGCTAGGTCTTTACGAACACTCTTGTGCTCAAACTCTCTGCTCTCATTTGTAAAACGTTGTGCAGCCATCTGCACCTAAGGCAATACAACACCACCGAACGAACTGGAGTAGAGACATTCGGCCCGAACCAGTATACACCTTGGGCTCTCGAGTCTAACCATTCAGGGACAGGGAACGCGTGGCCCCTTTGACTTACAAATTTACTTGCCGGTGCTCGAAACGCCGACACTATGAAAGGATGTTATTCATATATCTTATAAATGGAAGGATTTTCTCATTATATCCTGCATGAATAGAAGGATATACTCACCATATCCCATAGTACGAGAACTCTATCTCATCATATCTGGAAATGCATAGATTAAAAGGAAAGAATCATGCAACCAAATCACGTGCTAATCATGAAGATATCGGGAGACCTGGCTTCCATCTGCCTGCGTACGCTGCCTTCTGCTTTCATCTACTCCCCATTAGAGGGCACCCACTCTCATCTCCAGGAGGACAGGCCGGTCGGTAGTAGAGACACACGCAGGAAGAGAAGATAAGAGAAAGGCTGCGTGCAAGAAGCAAAAAGATTTCCTGCAAGAGGAAGGCAATAACTTTCTCCTCCTTCAATGGTAAGGATCGATATCTCTCTACTAATTCTAATTAAGAGTTGGTGGTGATCGTCCGTTCTCCTTCAAAGTACTTGATTCGTTGGATAACATGAACGGTTGAGGTGGAAGAGGATTTAACCCGATAGTCAAATATCTTCGGAGGAACAAACTTTTTCTACTATTGAAACATAACTAAAGTTAGTGTTCTTTGTAAATAAATTTTTTGTTGTAAATTGAGTTTTCGTTACAATGTACATCCACATGGCTAATATATATATCTAAAAATGGGACTCACATGTCATAGGATATCCATCGGGTTACTCATGGTCACAAATCGACACTCACATCTATTCTATGATCTTATCAATATCTAAAATCGAAAATTTATAGATCTAAAATACTATCCATATTTACCTTTATCAAATTAGGTAACACGGTACCAAACTCATGGATAAATCTGCCACTCTTTGCTGTTCGGTGTCTGTCCGCTTTCTCACGAACTTCCTTACCAGCGTCCGCACCAGCAGTTGCGGTGCCGCTCCTTGCTCGCGCTCGCAGATCGGCGCCGTCGTCGGCGGTGGGCGATGAGCACGAAGCACCCGCAGCTGCGGGACGCGGAGCCGTCCACCTCGCCTCCCCCGCCGCCGCACCGCCGCCCGCGCGGCTTCGCCTCCGCTGCGGCCGACCCCTCCGCCGCGGCGCCTCCCCCGCGACGTCGCGGCGAGCGGGAGCGGGAGAGGGAGCGCACGAAGCTGCGGGAGCGGCACCGGCGCGCCATCACCAGCCGAATGCTGGCCGGGCTGCGTCAGCACGGCAACTTCCCTCTCCCCGCCCGCGCCGACATGAACGATGTCCTCGCCGCCCTCGCCCGCGCCGCCGGGTGGACCGTCCACCCCGACGGCACCACCTTCCGCTCCTCATCCCAACCCCCTCCACTTCCGCCTGCCCAATTGGTCCGTGCATCCTCTCCAATCCCTTCTTCTTGCTTCCTTGACTTACGTAGATGCTTGCCATTTAGTTTCTTTACTTACTAAGATTTGTAGTTTACGCATGTTGATTCCAGTGTTATACCAGTTTCTTGCTTAGTAGTCAAAGATATGACACCAGAGGTGTAAGTTTTGGAAGATATCTTTAGCATTCCTTTGCTAACGTATTCTTGTTGGTCTTATTTGCAGCAGGGAACTTTTCCGGTTACTTCTGTGGAAACGCCAACTTTGAGTAACGCTCTGAACAGCTATGCCATCGGGACACCATTAGATTCTCAGGCTTCTGTCCTACAAACAGATGATAGTCTGTCACCATCGTCGTTGGACTCAGTTGTGGTGGCAGAACAAAGCATAAAAAACGAGAACTATGGGAATTCAAGTTCTGTCAATTCTCTGAATTGTTTGGAAAATGATCAGGTGAGCAAAGTTTTGCATTTGTTTGGCTTAACTGATGCTTGTGATATGCCGACCTATGTAATAACCTAAAAGCTATTTTTGGCCAACTGAATAGGTGTATCCTATGTGCAAAATACCTAGGAAAATTGTTGTGAAACCCAGTCAAGCTCTATTATTAATGGTGCCCATACATAGACCTAAATCATGGATGATGCTCAGATGGTAGATGCAAAAAAAAAAAAAAAACTCCACGTTCTCCCACATATTGTCATAGCTATAAAATTCACTATATAGCATGAATGTAATAGGGAAAGTAATGATGATGGCAATAAAAACTTTTCTTAATAAGAAACTGAAGTACTGAAACTCCTTTTTCAGCGCAACTCAAATTATAGGTTTTAATCCTCCTGTACATGTGAGATGTGATCGTAAAGTCGAGTCAAGTTGCCAAAGGGGCGACTTGTTGACTTGTACGCACACGCACACACACAAACACTAACTAACTAACTATATATATATATAGATAATGAAGCATGAAATGAAGAGAAGAACAACATAAGCATGATGATGAGTTGATGACTTGTTTTGATCCCAACATATATTTCTTGGGTCCTGCTTGTTTAGGCTTAAGCTTTTTAGCTTATAGATTAAAGCCAGTTTTTGGGCTTAAGCAGCATAAAAGCAGTCCACTTTTATATGTTGTAGAGGTGGGTAATTTTACCCCAACTTCGGTGGAATTGGTCTGAAACCAGCACTTAATAAGCCAAAAAAACATCTATGAAATTGAGAAGCAACAACCTGGAAGATGAAGAACGGAATAATGAGCAAATTGTGATGAACAAAATGTTGATAGTATGATATCAAATAAATAACATAAGTACTGGACAACAAGTAAAATAATAGGAGTTACATGACAGCATCACATTCATCCTTCACACTTCAATGCAAGAAAAATATTAAAATTCAAGACAACAGATAAATAAGGCACTTGGCAGCCACCAGCTAGCCAATCATTAAGCATAAGTGCTGAACAAGTTCTGAACAACAGCGATAATTGATAGATAAGTTCTAAGTCTGAAAGTAGCAAAAGTAACAAAAACATTCATGATTCAAATTAGCCATCCAAGTCGTCATCCAATTCAAATTCATCCACTTCATGACTTGCTCCACCTGCATGGGGAGTAGATAGTGGAGTCTCATCATCATCCAATTTTGTATCATCATCAACCGCATAATCTTGATCATTTCCAGCATGATCTTCATTCTCATGCTCCAGCTCATCAACATACCAGCAACCTTTGACTTTGAACGCCAAGCATAAGTGATAGAGGGGGCCTATGGGGCCGATTAGTAGACCTGCTAGCAACAATATCACCACGAGCTCTCCTAGGATAATTGCCACCTCTTTGACTGCGCAAAACGCTGATGGCTTTGTTAACATGAGCCCAAGTTAGATGATCACCGGTCACCGCCACCGGTACCGCCTTGATGAACCGGTTCAACATTGATGTCGACCCGTTCATTATCCCATTTATATTCTTCTAGGATCAACAGGTTGCATTTCTTGCCTTTATAGACTTGCTCACACAGCTTTTGGAACCTGGTTGCCATATTTCGATTGTATGTAATGTACACCAACTTATTCAATCTCTTGTGCTCTAAACGGTTTCTCTTTTTGGTATGGATATATAAATGCAAACGCAACATACAAGAAGCACGTCAAAGGCAGCTGCAATCAACATAAAGAGTTAAAGACTCATTACTTTGTCCGGTAAAGTATGTTAGGTACTTACAAATGCAAACGTACTCCAATTGCACTCGCATCGAGATGCCGAACAACAAAGACTAATGATTCGCTTTGCTAAACATTGGAGCTCAAGCAAGGCCACCATATGCACCCCACCAAAGAACTACAAAAGATAAATAGATAATGCACTTTAAAGTTCAAACGTAGAGAGCCTAATAAGAAGAAATTAAGAAATGGAATAAGTCCACTTTTGGTCCTTCAACTAATGCCCCGAGCCCGATTTACACCCTTAACTACGAAACCGTTCGCTTTGCATCCCTCAACTAGCAAAACCAAGTCACTTAACCCCCTTGAACCCAATATTGCCTGGTTTTAGGCCCATGTGGCACATATGTCAATCCTTGTTGGTATTGACCGCCTCGTCAGCAACGGATTAAAATAGACCTTCACCCCCGACTGTATCTCTCACTGACCTTCATCTCCGATGGCATCTCTCACTTGCTCGTTCTTCCCCTTCTATTTTTCGTTACCAAGGGGACATTACCAAGGCATTTGCCATTAAAATTTCGAAAAAAAATCGCACCAAAGGCAATGAATTTCGTAAATCTGAGCTAATCGCGGAACATCCCAATCCAACAGACCAATTCCGCAGCCTCACGTTGAACGATCCACGAGGCAAAACAGGAAAAATGCACCAATCAGCTTAACAACAGAACAAGCAAGCAGAGGAGATTACCACAATGTTGCAATTGATGCACTTCTGATCGGGTGGCAGCTTCATGAGCTCGCGGATGTTCTTCTTATTCCTCTCCTCCCTCTGGCTCTCCATCCCCACCGTATAAGCAAAAAATCCCCCCCAAATTTTTTTTTTACAAATTTTATCCAAAAAGTCGGCGAAAACAGAGAGCCTCAAATGCTCGGCCCGAAATCGTCGAACCCTAGCCCAATTGGGGCTACGATTCGGGTGTTGGTGGGGGATTGGTGTTCGGTGGCTAGGGTTTACTGGAGGGGAGGAGGTGAATGGGAATGGCGGCGATGACATGTCTAGAGAGCGAGATGGGAGAGGGAAAAGCGAAGCAGAAAAAAGGCATTAGGGATTAGTTGCTGGAAGCTGGCGAGTTTGGGAGTTTTTTAACTTGGGAAACTTTAACGAACAAGTGAGATATGCTAACAAGGGCTGATCCACGTGGGCCTAAACCAGGCGGTACTGGGCTCAGAGGGTTAAGTGACTTGGTTTTGCTAGTTGAGGGGGGTAAATCGGACTCGGGGCATAAGTTGAGGGACCAAAAGTGGAATTCTTCCTTAAGAAGTCATTTACTTAATTACTTATACTTACGAGGACTCTTTTTCACAATCTTTCATCACCATTGCCTTTGTGAAGCAATCAACTTCTGTCCTCTCATAATCATCAGCTTGCCTACTTATGTTGCTTTGTTTATCATCATCTGTGGCCATCTTCTATAGCACATCATTGGACAACGACCTTAGCCTTGTTGCAAGTCTTTTATTTGCTTCTTTAATGCCAAAAACTTCTTTGGATTCAAGAATAATTTGCCCCGTTTAACTTTGCTCATTTTGGTTGCCCCACCTCTTGTCAACAATTCCTAGGACCTCATTGAGTAAATCTGGCTTGTTTTGCAAAGCCTCCTTGATGTTCATTTTCGCAGCATCCATGGTGGCACTAATCTCTGGCATTGCTAGCCTCTCATCATCATCGGCAATCCCCAAAGCAATAAGAAGTGGTTGTGAAGCTCTCATGCAATTTTCAGCTGAATGCCAAAATGAAATAGAAAACACAATTTCTGCAGCCGCCTTCACTGGTCCTGTGGTAGACAGCTCGTTCCCATTGCATTCTTCACTAATAAGGAGACTCTTCAGAGCTTGCCTATGGTTGTACATGCTGACCAAGGTGAGGAATGATGTAGCAAAACGAGTTGCTGCAGGCCTCACAAGATCCCTATCACCTGTCTTATTCCTCATTGCATGAAGAATCCTTCCATGCCTATAGATAAATCTGCGTACCCTCTTTGCTTTAGCAATGCAATTGTTGAACTGTTCTATCTTCCCAATGTCCTCCAGCATAAGGTCCAAGCAATGGGCAGCACAAGGGGTCAAAAACAAAAGTAAGAATCATCTCCATTAGAATTCTACCCGCTGCCATGTAGTTAAATCCATTGTTTGTGACGACCCGGACCACGTATTCTCTCCCAATATCATCAATTTTTGCCTCCAACAAGCTTGCTAACAAGTGTGCATCAGCTAATTCACTTGAAGCATCAACTGACTCCAAGAAGAAGGTGCCTTCTGTACTTTTGACAAGAAATTTGTTTAGATGACGCCTACTCATGTCCGTCCACCCATCTGACATGAGAGAGCAACCATATTCTTGTCATGCTAACTCATGCTTCTCCCTCAATTTATATGTCTTGTTTTTTGCTCTTTCAAGCAATGGCTTCTTTATGTCATGGAAACTAGGCGATCTATACCCAACACTATACGGCCCAACAGACTCGAGGAGAATATCCCAACTTCTTGAATTGATAGCATTGAATGGTATGCCGTTCTCGTAGAAGAAGTCAGCTACACGATCATTGATTGTTTTTCTTCCTTTGCCTTTTTGGTAAAGTGCTCAAGTGTAGGTTGAGAAGTGGTCGACCTGAGCTTCTTAGTAACAACCTCTTCTGGTGTCTTTCGAAGCATAGAAGCAACTGATTTGGTATACTTCTGTGGCGGCCCAAGCACTATGAAATAAGCTCTTGATTACTTTCTTTTTGTAGCTGTCCCGAAACTTGGATGGACCTCTTCTTCAGCATCATCATCTTTGCCTCCTCCCTCTAGATTTTCATCCTCATCTACCCCCTCAGTGGTTTTGAACTTCATTGAACTGTTCTTCAAGTAACCGTGCATCTCATTTCTGATTGTAGCGGTTACTTTAGCACATTTGTCCACATCCCTATAACCCCTAGCAAGGTGCTGCTTCAATCTTCCCACTCTGGCATGGACTCTCTTGTCACATAACTTACATCGGAGGATATCCTTTCTTTGTAAATCAGGCTAGAATCCATATTTCTATGCCAGGTCTTTGGACTTAGCCCTCCGCTTAGGATCATTGGCTGGATCATACGGCTCAATAGCTGCAGAGACTTGTTGGTCTACGTCTATCATGGTACCTCACCTGCGCAAGTGCACATAGTGATGGATTAAGTATCAAAGAAAGCAGAGAAGTGGAAAAGCACAGACTTGCTAGTGCATTACTAGTACATTACTAGCTAGTTGCTACTGCTAGTCTACAATTGCATTACTATTACTGCTACATTACTTGCTACTGCCCGCTGCTGCTACATTACTTGCTAGTGCTGCCACACACCTTGCATTACTAGCACTACATCGACTAAATAATTAAGGATTAAAGAAAGCACAAAGCAGAACAGTCAACATAGCAGTGTAGTAGTGCATAGCAATGCAAAACAGAGCAGGAGAGGAAGGAATAACAATAGGAAAGCAGAGCCAGAGCATCAGACTCATATCTAGATTGCTAAATGCTAATTAAATTAAAACGGAGTGGAGTAGAGCAGGGGAGGAAGGAGAGAGAGGGGGGGGGGGGGGGAGGAGAGGATGCACAGACCGGTAACGGGTGGATGGTGGCAATGATGACGGAGACAGGGACGAGCTAGCGACGAGCCGAGGCGATGATCTGCTTCTCTACAGTAGGGGAGGGCCGGGGAGGAGGATTTGCGATTTCAGGAGGGGTTGCTTGCTTGAGCCACTGGCATCGGAGGTGGCGGCAACTAGGGCTCCGCTCACGTCTGTGTAACTGGCAGTGTCGTGGCCCTCATGGGGAGGTATTGGGCTTGATCTGGTAGGGTTAAGCGACTCCAATTGGTATATATGTGTGGCGACCCGCATAATTAGCCCAGGGTAACGACAGTCGCACTGCCATCACTCTGAGATAATCACGCGAATCTCGGCATACTAGCTAATCAAAACATCGAGCGCACTCGATATTTTATCAGTTAGTACACCGTGTTCAGAGTGTTGCAACAGAACAATAATTAGAGACTGAATGAAAATATATTCAAACCAAGCCACGCAGGGCTATATGTCCATTACATAGATATATTGATCCTTGCATAACAAAAGGATATAAAATAGATACTATTACACCAAAAGATTGACGAAGCTCCTTCACGGCTACTCCTCCCCTCTATTCCTCCTGGTAGAACTCCATTGCCTCGTTCCCGATCATCGCTTGAACACGAGCCAAACTCTAGAAAAGAGGGATATAGCAAGAGTGAGTACAAAAGTACTCAGCAAGCATTATAACAAATGCGGATATGAATTTTCCTCTCAACTCCAGCCATTCTCACCTTCTCTTGGATATTTTAAAATATGAAAACAGCTATTGCACTCGTATATGAGGCAGACTTAGCTTAGTAACCTCCAATCCAGAGACAGCTTGAATTCAAGATTTTAACCTTGCGCAGTTCGTATCACTTTACCCATAACGGCCTCTACCACGAGGCTCCGAGCGTTATCGCTAATCCGGCATTAGATCTCCAACCACAGTAGCCGAGCGAGTAGTGGTGCCTCGATTATTCCCTACATACCCTCGGCGTACGGTTGTACCATACTACCGCGTGACATCGATACTCAACCATAGGCTTTAAATATAGCGCGACCAACCGCGGTGGTATCGTGTCCCTCATTTGGGCCTCCCAAGACACCCGACTTCACACCCCTAGTTATCTACTATTTCCCAATGTGGAGATCATAATACCTTCATAGGACAACCTTTTACGACAAATGATTTATCTCGCTATGGTTGATACTGGAATACGGCTCATTGCCCAAGTACAATTGGTTGACCTTATATTATAGTTATGTAGAGGACCCCGCCGGCCAAACACCTTCTCATCGGCGCCCTCTACCCACCATAAATATTTCTAATACAGATCCACGACTCCATTCGTGGACGCTAAACACCAACTCAACCATTTCCAAAACCACATCACAAATCCATCATTTCATTCTTTCCTCGAAACCACATTCCACTTCCATCATTCACCTCCAATTCAACACTTCAATTGGAAAGTAAATTTTTGATGCAGTGCTAATATGATTATTATACAAAAGCATTGAAAATCATTTAATAAAAGATGGTCAAAGAATCTTGCCTGCGATAAAAGCAGAAGGATCGTCCTCGCCCGAAGATTGATTTTGATTGGCTGGGATGCTTAGGTCTGACCCTGAAAGCATACAACATTATCCAGGGCAATTAAAGTGAAAAGATTATTCTGGCGTCCAACCAATTTCTGATCTGCTATTCAATTTTTATCTTGACACTATTAAATTAATACTAGTTGTCGATTTTTACGCGATCCGCAATTTGATTACAGAAATCAACGCGGTCCGCGACACAAATTATTTTTCTACCCTTTTTCCCCTCACTTTCTCTTTTCTTTTCTCCCTTCCCCCTTTTTTTCTCTCTTCTTTCTTTTCTTCCTTCTTCTCTTTCTTTTCTTTTCCTCTGCCTTTCTTTTTCCTTGCCGACGATGACCATTCGGTGCATCCTCTCCCCTTTCTCTGCCTTCCTTCTCTCTCTGCGATCTACTCCCGCCTCCTCTCCTCTCTCATGGCCGCTCGGCCGACCCAGCAGGCTTCTCAGAGCTCCTCGCCCTGCCGATTCCCGGCGGCTCCTACTCTCTTGTTGCTCGGCGCCGGCCGGCCTCGGCGTGGGCGAGCTCCTCTCCCATGACTCGGCGCGGCCTGCTCCTGCTGCAAGCAAGACGGCCTGGCCACAGCCTGCCCAGGCAGAGCTCCTCCTTCGGCTTCTTTCCCCAGGGCGACGACTCGGCATAAGATGGCCTTCAGCCCGCAGACTCACCACCTCCCTTCTACCTCTCATGCTGGTTCTAGGGTTCTACCCATCTTTTATTTTCTTGCATTTTTACTTTGCTTTACTGATTTTTTTACTTCGAATCATGGGGGTCTATGATGATCGTTGGGAGGGCTTGACTTACACATGAAAAAAAAGAACAGATGCCACACTAGAGCTTCCCAACTACTGAGACCACGGGGGAAAACGATCGATCTACCACTACTCTACGGGTGAATGCACCTGAGGTTTGATCGGTTGGAGGAGTTAGCTGAAGAGGAGGTTGGAGCTGGGGAAGAGGAAGCCGAGCTGCTCTTCTTGCTTCGAGAGCTTCCTCCTTGCCTCCTCTTCTGGATGATCTCCTCTCTACCTTCTCTTCTGGACTCTCCCTTGCCTTGCTCCTCTTCTCCTTGCTGGTTGCTTCGGCTGCTTGCTCTTGCTGATGGCTTGGATGCTTTGGTTTGGGAGTTGGTTCTGGAAGCAAATGAAATTGGTGAGGTTGGCAATGCAATTGGTTGTGAATGGGTTGGCATTCGGTTGGCAAGGAGCTGGCTTTATTGAATTGGGAAAATGGTAAATGACCATTTTGCCCTTGGGCATTTACTGCTGGTTATTGATCCTAAGGGCATTACGGTCATATCTCGCTCAAAACACTAACGGTACCCGCAACCGCACCAGGTAAGCTACTAAACGCCGAATGATGAACCCGAAACTAGCGAGAGGGCGGTCAGGTCCGGACAGTTAGGTACCTCGATGGCGATACCTTTCATCGCGGGATCGACGGCGCTCTCTAATCCTCACATTTTATTTTTTCTTGCCTAATCCTGTTTTTATTGTTTAATTAACCATTTAATTAAACTGATAACCCCCCGGGTTATCACAATATGTCTCACACCCTCTCCATCTCAAAGTGGGCCATCAAGTCGCACGGCTAGCCATGCACGATTAGTCACTGTTGGTCGTCGATTAGTCGTCCAGTCGCCTGACTAGTCGTTTCAGTTAAGTCGAGCAGCCTAGTCGTCCTCCATGTACCGACTAGACGGCTAATTGTGGATTAGTCAACAACAACAACAACCAAGCATTTTGTCACAAACAGGTTGGGGTAGTCTAACCCCTAAACCTTCGATCTTGGGTCATGGTTCCAGTACGTGGATCGTTAACTTCGATGCACTCTTATCCAACGCCAAATCTTTGGGAACGTTCCAATTCCTCAAGTCTCTTTTAACTGCTTCTTCCCACGTCAGTCTTGGTTGACCTCTGCCTCCTCGATGCACTCTTATCCAACGCTAAATCTTTGGGAACGTTCCAATTCCTCAAGTCTCTTTTAACTGCTTCTTCTCACGTCAGTCTCGGTTGACCTCTGTCTCCTCTTATGTTTTTGAGATGACTTAAAATTCCACTATGCACCGGTGCCTCAGGAGGCCTCCGTTAGAGATGTCTAAACCATCTTAGACGATTTTGGATAAGCTTTTCTTTAATAGGTACTACCCCAACCCTATCACGTATGTTATCATTGCGGATTCGATCTCGCCTTGTATGACCACAAATCCACCGCAGCATCCATGTCTCTGCTACGCTCATCTTCTGTACATGCTCTCTTTTTGTCGCCCAACATTCAGCTCCATACAACATCTCAAGACTAATTGCCGTCCTATCGAACTTGCCCTTTAACTTTTGAGGGACTTTTCTATCACATAGGACACCCGATTCTTGACGCCATTTCAACCTCCCCGCTCGTATCATGTGGCACATATCTTCATTAATCTTGCCGTCACTCTGTAGCATTGATTCCAAATATAGGGGCTCAGTGCTGATCCTTAATGTAGTCCTATCTTAATAGGAAAGTCACTGGTATAGCTATCACATGTTCTGACATTAGTCATAACATCGTCGTACATATACTTGATTAAGGTAACGTACTTTGTTGGGACTTTTTCTTTTCAAGCGCCCACCACATGACCTTTCTTGGCACTTTGTCATAAGCTTTCTCTAAGTCGATAAACATCATGCGTAGATCCTTCTTTTCCTCCATATACCTCTCCATCAATTGTCGTGTCAAGAAGATCGCTTCTAGGGTCGACCTCCTAGGCATAAAACCAAATTGGTTTTTCATCACGCTAGTCGCTCTTCTTAAAGATGCTCAATTACTCGCTCTCAAAGCTTTATTGTGTGGCTCATGAGCTTAACTCCTCTGTAATTAGTACAACTTTGGATGTCTCCTTTATTCTTGAAAATTGGCACTAATGTGCTTCTCTGCCACTCGTCAGACATCTTGTTCGACCAAAAATGCTATTAAACAATTTAGTTAGCCAAATGATCGCCACATCTCCAAAGCATTTCCACACCTTGATAGGAATGTTATTAGGTCCCAACGCTTTACCTACTTTCATCCTTTTCAAGGCCTCTCTTACTTTAGACTCTTGAATTTTTCGAACGAACCGTCTATTGGTGTCATCAAAAGAATCATCCAGTTCAATCATACTATCCCTGTTGTCTCCGTTGTACAACTTGTCGAAGTAGTCTCTCCACCTATTCTTGATCTCGTTGTCTTTCGCCAGAAGTCTATTGGTGTCGTCTTTGATGCATTTAACTTGGTTGAAATCCCTTGTCTTTCTTTCTCGGAGTTTAGCCATCTTGTAGACGTCCTTCTTGCCCTCCTTTGTACTCAGCTTCTGATAAACATCCTCACAAGCCTTGGCACGTGCCTCACTCACCGCTTTCTTTGCACTCTTTTTGGCTGCTTTGTACTTATGTTGTCGTCGCTCCTATCATACTACATGTGCTTGTAGCAAGCCTTCTTTTCCTCGATCGCCTTTTGCACTTCCTTGTTCCACGACCAAGTGTCTTTAGATTCGTATCTAGTCCCTCGAGTCACTCCACACACATCCGCAGCCACCTTCCTAATGCGAGTTACCATCTCTGTCCACGTGCTATTCGTGTGCTCTCCCACGTCCTATATCCCTTCCACGATCATCCTCTCCTTAAACGCCTGTGAGGCTTCCCCTTTGAGCTTCCACAACTTCATGCTTATGACTGGTGACTTTAGCCGATCTAGCCCATACGCTAAATCGAAAGTCCGAGACTATCAATATATGTTGTGGAACAACACACTCTCCAGGTATATCCTTATAAGAAATCGTGGATTAGTCGACGACTTAATAACATTGGCTATTACAACCTCAGGGTCTACCATCTTTATAATAGTTTGGTGTCTATCAGTTCTTTTCGTTTGTAAACTGTGAACTTAGTTGCCATCAATAGCGGCCAGAATGTTCTAGTTCCAGCTTGCAGTAGTGCTCTAATTGATCGTACAGCAGTATTTATATGGATTAGTATCCTGTCATTATTAGAGGATAGATTAGACTGAGCAATTTTTTTTTGCAGAATTGCATTGTCAACTGTCAAGTCCACAAATTCTTAATTACACAGCTCAGCTTTTCCTTGGAGCTTTCTGATTTAGCAGATTTTCTTGGGTGATAAGTTATAACATCATGTTTTTCTTTGATTGCTGAATTATAATAGTTAATGAGAGCATCAGCAGTGTTGACGGGTGATTACACCAGAACTCCATATATACCAGTATATGCCTTTCTGCCTGTAAGTTCCTGGTGATCTTCTTGATTTCATATCTGATATGTTCATCTTGTTGCCTTTTTTTTTTGACATATCATTTTGAAGATATATATGGTTGGAACTGAAGGTTCACGCTGTGGCCAGAGTTGTGATAATATTATACCTGTTTGGTCATTTAGCTATTTTTCCAATAAATGTGGTGATGTGTCATGCTGTTTGTTGATGAGGTGACTTTGTAGTTTCTCTTTGAACTATGCAGACCATTTTGGATACAAATCTCACTGCCATTCAACACATGCCATGTGATCCCAAGTAAGGATAGTCACATCTTGCCAATCAGCAAAAGTTAACATAGTATTAGGCTATTAGCTATCACAAGTTCATGTAAATCTATGAAGAGGTGATCAAAACTTTCCAAGGCAATAGTTAAGAATGAGGTTTGGATGAAAAAAACATGTCACCCTTCCCAGTTAGCGGTCTATCATGGAAAGTTTTGCTGCTTTACGGAAAACGAATTAACAGTGAATTGCTCTAATGGTATTCAACAAAAATTCCAATATTGCATGCCCACGAACTCACCATATGCTGGAGGCCAATCCCCATTTCTCCGCCAATCGAGATGCCCTGTTGCTGCCCTAGACTGTCACCCTCTCGCTGCACTAAGGTGCCACGCAAGAGGGTCATGGGAGCCATGGAACGAGCCGCAGCTACCCTCTCCTCTAGTTGCTATAGCCCTCTATTCACCATTCCTTGCGCTGGTCGCCGCTGCCTGCTGATAGAGAGGAGGAACACATGCATGTAAAAAGGACTCTGACTTTTTATCCCTTTCTGTTGGTTTAGCCCTAGATCATTCACACTACAAACACATGCTCTGACTGGATGCCACACCATCCGTCGCTTGCTAGCTGGATGTTATGTCTTAAGAGTAAAATAGGTAGATGGCCAAACAGGTCAACAGTATATTATACCATATGCTGTCCATCCTTGTTAAGATCATATGCTTTTAAAACAAATTGTGAGATTTGAGAAGGATAGCATTGCTTTCTCTGCCAGCCATATATTCTCAAAATTTCCATATCTATGATCTATCTACCACACATACTTGAGCAGTGTTGCTTTTGCTGCAGATGGGCATTATCAATAGTCATTGCCAATTGGTTGACCCAGAGGCTGTACGTGCTGAACTAAGGCATCTGAAGTCTTTGAATGTTGATGGAGTTGTTGTCGATTGTTGGTGGGGGATTGTGGAAGCCTGGACTCCTCGCAAGTACGAGTGGTCTGGCTATAGGGACCTTTTTGGTATCATTAAAGAGTTCAAGCTGAAAGTTCAGGTTATGTTTCATGTCATGGACATTTTTTTAGGATGCTATTACTCATACTTCTGGTATTTATCATACTCATTTAATAATCGTGTGCACAATTACTATTAGGTGATTGAATTATAGACTTATAGTTAGTTAAGTTGTGAAATGTGATTTCTATAAACCTTGAGGCACTAAATAATATGTCTATACAAAAGGCATCAGACCATTCAGAAGTAAATTATCCAATTGCCAAAATATTAGATGATTGAATCTTGTGCATAGTTTACCTGTCAAAATGTACTATTTATAATTAGCAGTTTAGCACGGAAGTTGGATATCTCGAAACTCAAGTATCAATTTAAACAAAGGGCATCCCGACATTGTTAAAGCTGATTGGTTGTATCATCTATCATTGGCAGTCTATGCTTGTTTTCCTAGAGAAGGCCAAATTCTAAACAAACTACGGAATCAGAAGGGACTATAATTCCCCTGACATAACCAGAATTCTGACCATCCAAAGTCGAGGAAGTAACATGACTAAAAATTCTGAGTTTATATGATAGATTTTCAATTATGGGCATCATGTAACACTGCAAAATATTTAATCTCCTAAAAAAGTCAGATAGTCCTTTTCTTTTCTTCTTGGTTTTATCAAACTTTGACATTGACTAAAAAGTGCTCTTTAACAAACTTCTTAAGGTTGTATTGTCATTTCATGGGTCTGGGGAGAGTGGATCTGGTGAAGTGTTAATCTCTCTCCCGAAGTGGGTCATGGAAATTGCACAAGAGAACCAAGATATATTTTTCACTGACCGAGAAGGTAGGAGAAATACTGAATGCCTTTCATGGGGAATTGACAAAGAGCGAGTCCTTCGAGGGAGAACTGGCATTGAGGTATTGGGTCATCCTTGGTAAATTTTCTTCTCTCTTCTTTAAACTTTCCTTTAGCATCTGCGCTTATTACAAGAAATAGGGGCTGTCATTCTCCTTCGGTGAGCATTACTTTGGTCTATTCCTAGTGACATTTTTAACGCATTTGAATGTTCGTCCTTCTTCCTGCACTGTGGTAATTATAGTATATCGTATAGATTGCAACAGCCTGTTCCTGGTATTGAAAACACTAAACTTGCATTTTATCTTATTTAATCTTGTTTCATGTCGCACTCTAATTGAAGGAGAAACTAGTATACTGATTCTTGGTGAGATTATTATATGCAGGTCTATTTTGATTTCATGAGGAGCTTTCATATGGAATTCAGAAACCTGTCAGAAGAGGGTCTTATTTCTGCTATTGAAATTGGATTGGGTGCTTCTGGTGAGCTAAGATACCCTTCATGTCCTGAAATAATGGGTTGGAGATATCCTGGTATTGGTGAGTTTCAGGTACTTAATCTCAAATTCCAAGTTTAAACTGTCAAGAATAGGGATAAATACGCCAGTTTCTTTTTTTTTCTATACCCTTTTCATTTCATTCTATTAATTGAACGTGAAAGAATATAAACATTTACTATCTCGCAAGGTTTCCTAGGAGTATAAATAAGGTTTCTTTCCGTGTTCATGAGTACTCTAGAAGTATATGTGTACAAAATACCAACAAAGCTTGTGTAGCATCACCATACAGAGTATAGAATATGCCCAAGGGGTGGTGGCCTACAGTGAGTTTGAGTAGTGGCATTAAGTGGTTCACACCCTTTGTTGCCTTCTCTTTATCTACTATTGAGTATTGACATAACCAGGTTCCTTTTAATTGGTGCAAGTTGTCATGGGCATGGGCCCATGGGTAGCCACAGCCTATTAGGGGGGCTGCACGCAAGGAAGGCTACCAGCAGCATATCTTCATATTAGAAATAGTTAGATGCATATCTTCATATTAGGAATGATTAGATGCATATCTTCATATTTTGATAGTATAGATATTATCTTTAGTGATTTGTTACATTAGATAAGATAGTTTTCGTATTATTAGGGGCTAACCTTATCTATATAAAGAGAGAAGCCGCACCATTCTAATCAAGGGATAAAGAAATTCCTTCCTCCCCTCTCCTCTCTGCGCCGCCAGCGCCTCCTCGGCCAGCGGTGTTTACCCCATTACGATCTAAAGACCATAACACAAGTCCTGTTTGGTGGCTTGTTCTGTTGTTATTATGCAGCAGCAGAAGATTATACGTGTGCAGTAGACAGCCTTTGAGAACCATACAATATCGTTTTGTCTGTTTGACCTACAAAGGTTCTACTGACTAGGCTATAACTTGAACTTATCTTTTGAATTACTACACATACAAAAGTGCTATGCTATATCTGTGATGTATAATGGTTGGATGCATAAAATTTTTCATTGCCTACAAAAGACATTGGCTGCATTTCTTTTGTTGATCGGCGTTGGTGACAGTGTTACGACAGGTATATGCAAAAGAACCTACGGCAATCAGCCTTGTCACGGGGGCATTTGTTTTGGGCCCGTGGACCTGATAATGCTGGCTATTATAATTCAAGACCACATGAAACTGGCTTTTTTTGTGACGGAGGTGATTATGACAGCTACTACGGACGTTTTTTCCTTAACTGGTATTCTGAAATTCTCATAGATCATGTGGATCAGGTGCTCTCGCTTGCTACTCTTGCATTTGATGGAGCAGATATTGTTGTGAAGGTACATACTCTTGGGCTGTAGAATAATTGTTTGGAGTTTGGAGCACCATATTCTTCTCTTGCTAATTTCTCAAGAAAACTTCCAAATATACTCCATGTGATTTTCTTGTCTGAGCTGTTTGTCAATGTCATGGTGACAACAAACTTTGCACGAAAGGGGTATTCCTCTTAAGTATAAAATTTTCTAATTTATTATGGATTGTGCTTGAATGTCTAAAGCAGCTGAAGATTGCTGAAAACCTGGTATTGCACAATAGTATTGACAAGTTGGAGGGAGTTGAATGCTTAATCATGGTACATTCCTTGGGGTTTACATGAGAAATGGTAGTGATGTTTAAAGTCAAACTTGGTTGATCGAGAATTATTACCTACAGCCTGGATCTCAGGAGTTTGTTTACAAGTTACAATTGCTATTGAGTAATATACCACTCAATAATCAATAGTTACTAATTGAGAATTGAGATCCTATGTTCTATGCCAGTATATTTTTAGAAGGTATTCAGAATGCTATTTATTAGATTGACGAAACTGTTAGTGAAACTAGTTCACAGACCAAAAGGAAAGTAGAGTTGTTGCTCTTAAGCAAACTTGTGAAATCATATTAGCATGCATTAACCTGATCAGTTTCCTGTTTACACATTATAAATATTCAATATAGCATGCACTGCCCTGATAAGTTCATGGCAGTTTTCCTACACATTTTTCAACCTTTGCTTGCCTGTTTGGCTTTTCCGTGACAAGACAATCCTGTTACGCCAGATTCCCTCTATCTATTGGTGGTACAGAACCACAAGCCATGCTGCAGAGCTCACGGCAGGATTCTACAACCCTACAAATCGAGATGGATACTCTCCAATTTTTAGAATGCTCAAGAAGCATTCCGTAATTCTTAAGTTTGTTTGTTATGGACCAGAATTTACAATTCAGGGGAATGATGAAGCATTTGCTGATTCAGAAGGTTTAACCTGGCAGGTGAGATGTTCTAAGAAATCTTTCCAGATATGTTTGCATGTTTGATGCTTTTTTTTCTCGGGTTAATTTTGGTACACATGAAAACTGTGCAGGTTATGAATGCAGCATGGGATCATGGGCTATCTGTAAGTGTAGAGAGTGCTCTTCCATGTCTTGATGGTGATATGTACTCTCAGATCATTGACACAGCGAAGCCAAGGAATGATCCTGATCGTCACCATGTCTCATTCTTTGCATACCGTCAGTTACCCCCATTCCTTTTGCAGAGAGACATTTGCTTTTCAGAGCTTGAGAACATTGTCAAGTGTATGCACGGTTAGTACCACTTTTGTCACTTTCCTACTTTTTCGTAGTAGCATCATTTACCGTATCTTGTTATCAGTATATCATCATTAATAGTTAGCCGCAATCTGCTCAAAACTTCTGGTAGTGCTAGTGCTAGTGATAGTTACGGCCGTTAAGCTGTACTACAGTATAGGCAGTAGTTGAAACCCTGGCCATATACTACTGCCTTTTGGGGGCAAAAGAATGCTGCGTGAATAATAATAGCATGGGCATATTACAAACTGTTTAATCTGAATCAGATTATTTGCTCTGCTATTACATTCATAATGTGTACGAACAGGATTCTTTTAAAAGGAAGAAGTCCATATAACATGCTAAACTTTGGTCGAAAGTTCATCCAATATCCCAACTATGAAATCAGATATTTGACCCTCCAGACTTTGTAATCCAGTTTAAATAACACCATGACTCGGTTTTATGTAGTGATATTGCCTGTGTGGTGTAATGAGTGGGCGGTTTTGCCATATAGGATGACACACTGGCCAAGTTAGGTCAATGACAGGTGGGGCCCACATGGGCTTCTCCCCCGAGCTCCCCCAATCATCTTCCATGGCTGCGGCGCCCTCCCTCCCTAATTCGATTTGGAAGAGAAGCTCCCGTGAGCCCCACCTATCATTAACCTAAATTTGCCCAGTGTGTTATTCTACATGGCAAAATCATTCACTCATCATACTACGTGGCAATACCACTATGTGAAATCTGGTCAACGTATTACTTGAATTGGATTGCAAAGTTCGGGGGTTAATTGTCTGGTTTCATAGTTTAGGGTGCCGGACAGACTTTATTGGGTTGTTATATGGATTTTTTCCTTTGAAAAAAAGAAGAAGAATAAATTGACGTTAACGTTGTTATTTTGTATCATCTGTGCTGTTACCCTGTAAAAAATTATTTCCTAACAGGATTGTACGTTCATAACCGTGTAAATGAATTTGTCTGCAGGGGAGGCTGCCAAGAACATCGAAGGTTGAATTCGCTTTGGCAATGCCTACCCAGTCATTTTGCAACAGGGTGGAATAAAGGAGCCTGGTCTTGACTTTAGGAGCTGTTGACGCACACTGCAAATCGCCAATTGTTTACCGATTGTCAGCTATCCATGCCTTTTACTTCGTGTCAGCATGCCAGATGTCACTGAAACAGTTTTTAGCTCGTGATAAGCACGGATTAGTTGTGAACCTGTGATAGGTGCTTGAACGGAGAGAAGTTAGTTCATGCAAGATGTAACATACAAAACAATCATGTCTTGTATATCATCAGGAAGTGGAACCATGTATAAATTTATGAATATTTGAAAATTATTAGTCCATCTAAGTTGAATAGCATTGAAATCTACTAATTCCATACGGTAATCAAAGAGGATAGTTACTATGCTTTCGGTCCTACAGTGATTCCCATGCTACCTTCCTTCCAAAAAAAAATGCAAATGGTCTAAAATAAACTTTTAAAAAATATCTGGTTAGATAGGGTATGATATTATCTAGCATCATATAAAAATTCAACTTAAAAAGCGATGTATATCAGGAGAAACAAAAATGATAAATTTAGCAAACAATTGCTTTTCCTCTTCTTTTTATTTTGGATTTTGTTTTCTCTAAAATTTGTCCTTTTTTTTTCTCAATGTGTAGATTGAATTCAGATTTGAATGTTTGCATAATGATAGATAATATCATACCCTATCTAACCAAATTTTTTTTTAGAATTTTCCATTATCATTTGCATCATTTTTAAAAGAGAGATAGCACGAGAAGCACGAAACAACGAGATTGAGCCAGAGTTTTGCCGAAGTGAACTGAATAGCACTCGAATCATAGATTAAATTTGGTCAAAGTTTTATTTTGAGATTGTTGGGCCTAAAATCCTCGAAGACATATGAGCCTTATGCGAATTAGAATTTGGAAGCTTTTCTCTGTCTTACTATCGTGCCCAACCCAAGAAGTAGCTTTTTAGAGAGAAGGAAACAGTAAGACAAAAGTGGCAAAGTAACTTAGATTTTTACAAGAGGATGAGACCTGCTTTCAGTCAAGATGTCCCTTTAAATGGAGTTTATACTGATAACAACATATTATTTTAATTATTAAACCTCAAAATAATAGATTTCTTATTATTTTATCTTTATGCTTTTGTTTTTTATGTTTGTTCATGAGCTTATAACTCATAAGGTGATTACTTATTGCACTGGCTCTACTTGTGGCACACTCCTATGCTATTAATTCCAAACTATATTATAACTATGATTTTCTTATTAGCATCTTAGTCTATTTTAAATTTTCAATGGTTATATGAAACACACCGGTCTAGTTTGGGTGGGGGATGGGCTGGGATCCTACCCATTTATAGGACATCAAAAGTGTTCATGGTAGATATGGGATTTTAGTTCTTCAACTATTTTGTTTGGCTTTTTTTCCTTTTTAGAAAATATTCAATCATTACACATTACACTAAAGCAATTTTGGTGTCGCTATAATGGCGTGCACAAGCTTTTCATTTTAGCTTATTTCTAGGGACAAGATAAAAGTTTTCACCCATTTCACCCTAAAACAATATTTACTTGTAAACATATTTTTTGAGCCATTTAAGTTTATAAGATTTCCAATTCTAACAAATTGACGGTTTGTAATTTTTATTTGTATTTAATCCTTCGCATATTTTAAAGTACAAAGGTGACAGGGTTACCTCCATAGATAGAATACTATCATATTATTACAGTTTTATGATTTTTAGTAATGTACTATAAATCATATGCCAAAAGTTGTAATCTTACAAAACACAAATGGGAAGTTTCTAACCTTACCACTCTCACTACCTACTTTCTCCGCAACCTTTATAAGTTGAGTAGTGTGAATAATAGAAAAATATATAATTTAAGTGCATAAAATAAATCGAATGTGCCATAGATATTCTCTTTGCATTATAGGAGGTAGAAAATTTCACCAACAGTGGTATCGATTCAACAAACATCCTCAAACATCCTCAAACGACCATAAAAAAAAGTTGAAAGTGACTGTATATCAAATATACGTAGCCATGCATAACAGAGTTCTAAGCGTCACATGTGGGCCCACTAACGACCCGCAAAGAAGCAACAGAAGGCCCATCTAGAGCCCACTAGAGACAAACATAGTTCCATCCAGGCCCACTGCGAGACAAAACCACGGCCAACTAAGCGGCAAAACTAGGCCCATATATGGCCCATTAAGCCATAAGACTCGATCCATTAAACTACTGGCCCACTAAGTGTCAAAGCTAGGCCCATCTATGGCCCATTACGCGAGAAAGCCTAGCGCATCTAGCCATTTAGGCTATACGACAAAACTTGTCCCACCAGCGAACGAACCACTACACGGCGAGGGTTGGCCCATCTACGGGCAATTAGCGACAAAGTTATATGCCTCTGTAGCGCATTACGTGGTAAAATCTACCCTATCTCTGCTACACGACAACATGGGCCCATTGACGGCCCACTTATTGTCAAAAGTAGGTCCATGAACGACCGGAGACAGGGAAAAATCTAAGGCTCAACTAGCGTGGCCAATCGATTGGATCACGATCCTGTGCCTGGGTTGGAGATGGACCGAATGATTACATGGGCCATGGGCCTTCTCCTCTATCCTATTCTCTTCTCTCATGCAAGTCCACCTCCACCTCAGGTGATGATGGCCAATCGGCGGGGATTAGGGTTAAGGTTCATCAGGAATAAGGATGGGTTCATCGGGACCTCAGGGTATAGAGGGAGGTGGCGACCCAACAGCGGGTGGCAGTGGTGGCGCTACCAGCTGCGGGTTCAAAGGAGCACGGTGGGCGGGACGACAAAAACGACGAAGAATTAGGGTTGGCGAGTCCTGCTACCACGGCGGGCGGTGTGGCAAGGTAGCTGTGGGAAGTGCTAGGGGAGGCACTGCAAGTGACGAAGGCGTCGCGAGTCGCGGGGGAGGTGGGCGAGGGCTAGGGGTGGATAACGAGTCAGCTTGGCTCGGCTCGACTTGGCTCGGTCAAACTCGTTAAGATAACGAGCCAGCTCGACTCGACTTGTTAGAAGCTCGAGTTGGCTCGTTAAGCTCGTTTCAAATGTCAGCACCAAAGCTGTTGAGAATATATCTAGGGATGAGTCTACAAGATGCTGTTTACTTAAGTGAGTTAAATGGTGGAAATACAGGCTACTTAGATGCATACTTGAAGCCAGAAATTGTTGTAATTAGCCAGACAACTAAACTATTGTAGTTAAAACATCCCTCTAATTCTGAAAATGGGTGAAACAAAGCAAAGCTTTAAGATATAAACACCGCTGATATCACTAAAAAATCTATTCAACTAACAAGTCAACTAAGGAACCAGATTGGATCCCACACTAACATCCAAGTTTTAGTCCAAACACTGACATAAGCATCAGGCACCAACTCATCCAAGTGTCCAGCAAGGCAAGCGTGAAACAAGAGCCATAATCAAGCATGAAACATGAGGATTCAGAATATGTGTATGACAAAACAATGATCACGAGGATCTAGGTTATTACAACTGAGATGCAAAACATAACAACAACAGTTTCTTTGCATGCTAAGTAGTGTTCATAGCAGTAACAACTAAATACTTCAATTTGAAAAGAAAAAGTATTGCTCCAAAGGTTCATTCTCTACTTATCCCTTAACCAATACATGACGGACAAAAAATAAACAATTGTTCCACAGGTTCATTCTCTACCTCTCTCTTAATTTCCATCATACAAAGCCCAGAGCAACCATACTTATTGAGTAGTCACTAGTCAGCCAATCATGGCCTTCTAGGAAAGATCTAAACTTAACTTCCTGAAGCACCCCTCTCCTAATATCCAAGTAGTTCATGGTTGTACACTCTTTGCCCAATTGTACCTCTCCATTTTCAGGATGTAAAATTGTGAAGATGATGTAGCAAAGGGACCTTATCGTTTGCTCTACAAGACTACAGAATCGAGATGCCTAGTTGCCTGCTAATACCAAACTTAGCATCTTTCCATGGTTCTTAAGCACTGCTTAGGTTGGGACTTGGGACTTCTGCATGATGCTGATGACCATACTAGGAGATCTAATTTGGCGATAAATGTTTCTGACCACTAGTAAGTTACCCACCGATGCGGCCGATCGGAGGAGAGGAGCGGTGGCTAAAAGGGACGAAGGGGACAGAGACGGTGGCCGCAGGATAGGCTTGGTGTGCTGCCGACTGTTGTGTCCCTCTCTTGTGCAGTGCGCCAAAACCTAGGCGGGCCGGATCCGAGCGGATGCAGGAAGGGGAGGCAACGACGGGAGCAAGGGGAAGAGGAGGGGAGGTAGCGGTGGGAGAAGGGGAGAACGGCGCCAGCGGGAGACAAGGGGAGGGGAGGCAACAGATGGAGAAAGGGAGAGGGGAGGCTGCGGCGGTGCGAGCAAGGGGGAGGGGAGGCGGCGGCGCAAGCAAGGGGAGGATGGCGGCGGCGCGAGCAAGGGGGAGTGGAGGGCCAAAGGCGGCGGTGGGCGAAGGGGAGGACAACGGCATGGTGCATCACAAGCATCGAAAACGGTTTTGCTAATTTCAGGTTACCCTTACCAAATCTATGGTTAGGATGACCTCTCGTCACGACATGTGGTGCCATCTCCTTCCTCCCATATTCCTTCATCGACATCCACTTCCTCTCAAACGCTCTATCATCATGACACTTGGCGGCATCTCCTTCGTCCACCTCTCCTCCCACCTTCCCTTCCCCCTCAAACTCAACAAAGTTCTTATTTTCAAATTTTTGCCGGTTTTTTAAATAGAAAATATTTTAACCATGTTGAAAGTTTTTAAAACCAAAATTTCTTTAATTGAAAATTTTCGGTGATCGAAAATTTTTTGAACCAAATTTTTTTTATTCATCTAGAAGTTTTGAATCAAAAAATTTTGTGTTAAAGAAGAAAGAAAGGTGCGGGAAAGGAGAAGGAAAGGGAGAGTGGAGGGAAGGACACCACGTAGCGGCAGCAACTGGATGTGTCCTCAATCAAAGATTAGTAAGGGTAACTTCAAAATAGCAATACCCATGAAAAACACACAAATATATCCCTGTTAAGCGTGGCTAGCCAAACAGCAAAATTATTCCGATGCGAGATGAACGGTCAGATGGAAGGTTCTCTCATGGATTGGGCCTCTCTCTTATCCACTGCGAATCCCCGCCAGCGTTTGTAGTTTGTACATCTCATGGAGTCACCTGGTTGGGCCGTAACGTCGTCGGCTAACTAGTATAGCTGGGAAGACATCAAGATACTTGTCATTAAGATGCAGACTGGTTCGAACCTTTTTATATATATATATATATATATATATATATATATATATATATATATATATATATATATATATATATATATATATATATATATATATATATATATGAAAATGATTTCATACTCTTGGGTGTACGTATATATATAATCAGGCCTGGAAGTGTAGACCTGTTTGCTCACCCCTGGCAGCTGCAGGTCCTCCATGTAGAAAGTTCAAACCTTTGAATTGTTGGAACCGACAGCAGCAGAGCACGCTACAAGGAATTTGATAGACAGAAAGCACAGGAAAACATAAAAAAAACGCAAGGATTTGTTTACGAGGTTCAGCAAGACAGATGCGTACGTTCTCGGAAACCAAATAGCAGAGGCTCCGTCCTTCACAAGGAGTTGCTCGGCGGTATATCTCCGTTACATAGTCCGACCGGTCGGACTATAATTTCAGCAGTATAATTTATACTCCTGTTTTCCGGACACAACCTCTTTCGTTTACCTCGCTATATATGAATCGTACACAACATGAATCGATCTTGCTTAAACCAGAGCTGAAACTTTTATTTGAAGAGAATAATAAACTGAATTTTGACTGATTTTCAGCAATTCCATCAGAGTCTGGAGCCTGCATCTTGCAGATCACGGACGATTTCAGGGTAAAGTGGTGAACTTCCACGAATTCAGTTGTGCTATACCATTTCTTGAAATTGAAAGCATACACCGGAGAAGTAACCATTCTTAACCTACAAGAGCAAGCTAGACAATCACTTGAGACGTGAAGACCACCGAACTTTACCCAGCAATAGCATATGCGCACAAGGGCCAGGAGAAGGTGAAAGAACACCGCTCGCCCCAGTGACACTATCCATCACAGTAACGCAACAGAAGAAGAGCACAATCTTTGAAGATAATTTTCCCAGAGGGGAGAGCCCATCTCGCAGGCGATTCACAAATCACTAGAGAATTTACAGCGCTGAAATGAAATGAGTGTGGCAGCATCAACGGGGACCATGCCTGACGAGCAGCAGCAGCTTCAGACTTTTCATGTGCTGGAGGCCTGGCTGGAACAACACAAACGACAAGAGCTAAATCAAACCGATCACAGGAGCCCACAATGTTTCATCTTCAATGCATACAAATTACCAAAGTACTGTGTTTTCATCAGGTATTCCCCAACTGATCTGTGATCTTGGAGTTTTCGTCAGGTATTCCCCAACTGATCTGTGATCTTGGACTATTCCAGAATTCAACTGTAACCACAGATCAGCAGGCTGCGACTGAGAGATTCGTATTCCCACTGATCCATTGCTGAATGCTGAAGCTGCACCAAACATATGCCCAGTGCCACATGAAATAGATACAAGAGTACAAGACGTGTATAACGGTACAGAATGGACAGCATGAACAACAACAATACCATATGCAAGAAAAACTATGTCATGTGTAGATCATATAAGGATGCAGCAAAATATTTTATCATGGCCATGTTAGAACATATAAGTTCAAACAAAATCTTTACAACCACCACACCAACTACACCTTAGTTCATCCACTCGAATACTCAATGCTGGAATTCCATCATGCTCTGCTCATTCATTCAAGCCTATCCAGGTGCATCATATATATATATATATATATATATATATATATATATTCCTTGACAGCTTTTCAGAACATGTTCTCCTGAAGGCTGCCGCGGCTTTAGCGGAATATTCTAACCACTAAAAATTACACCTCACTGATCAGCTCCAGCTCAATATGTAGGGAATCCACTTTTCCTGGAACAAGTTCAAATGCCAGCCATGGACGACCAGCTAGTGCCAATCGGCTACTTTGTCTCTTCTTTCTCTTTCTGATAGAAAAAGAATCCTGATCCCTGAGCATATATTCCTAGACACCTAATGACCAGTTTTTTTTTCAAAAAAAAGAGGAACCAAATACCCACTTGGCTATCTGAGTCACAAGTATAGTCAAATCATGGCAACGGTGAATGCGATTCTTGGACAGTTTTGCATATTGTACAATGAAATCATCAAGTGTAATTTGCGTCAAATCATGGCAACAGTGAATGGGATGTTTGGAAACTTTGCATATCGTAAAATGAAGAAAAGCGCCTTGTGTGAATGCGATGCATGGAAATTTTGCATATTGTAAAATGAAGAAAAGTACCTTGTGTGAAAAAAATGTTACGTGTATGTTACCAAAAACATGGATGGTTTTAGCAGAAATAGCACTTCAGCATTAATAAAGATCCTGATCCAACACTTGGAACCATTGCAGTCATAGCTTAAATTTCAATCATGCATCTGGTGCTAAGTATGCATACAACAAAATTTCCAGGACTTCAGGGTTCATCCAAAATTATTACAGATAACATTACCTCACATAGGAAAAGGTAGATAACAATAATAGTTGATTAAACCCACTACTAGTTTAAGGGAAAAGGTAGACCTACCGAGCTACCTACAACACCAGACCAATCAATGGTCCTACAACTAAAACTAGGCATTTGTTTGTTTATCACTAATTTGTACTAGATTTACTATTTCAGGCAACACAGCCAGCATCCATCCAGAAAAAACTCGCATCTCTAGACCCTACATTCGGATGTACACATACTAACATGGCCATAACAGAAGAAACAAACCCATTGGTTGAAAGCTGTAGACCGCAGATGCTTGGCAAATGTTGTCCACAAAAAAAAAAAAAGACAGTAGTGGTATATTTTTCAAGAGCAAAACTCTAGGTTCATCCACCGTCAAATCAACCCACGGAAAAGATGTTGACAAACCACAAAATAATTACAGTGAACTTGACATATTATGTTTGACATTTTGACCTCAACTTATAATTTCATACAAGTTGAATTACTCAGCTTTATAAATAACTTGGCTAAAGCTCACTAGATATATCATGTAACTGTTTGTGTAAACGAGCTTATAAGTTCGTACATATAAACCAACAATCATAGTTTAGGGGTGGAATTTTTTTTAGAGCAAGCCTTTGGTAGAACCTAGCTAATTTGGTGCACCAGATGGTCTTGAGATCTATAGTGCACCATAAACACAATTTGTAAGCTCGGTAAGTCAATAATTTACAGGTTAACATTAGTTGGTAATGAAACATCCAGGAAGCAACAGAAAAAAGGTTGAAATCTTTAACACCTGCCCAGCCAACTATCAAAAAGAAAAGAAAAAAAAAATAAACCACTCGTTACAGCTTTTTCCTATCACAGCTGGGATTGAGGTTAGCTCCATGCCTCATTTACATAACAGCAAGATCAATAAATGGATTGCACAGTTCAATCAAACCTTAGAATGCATCTACAAATGACCTGCCCATGATCCAAAACCAGACACGCATCATGAAAAACTAACTCTATACCAATCCAGCAGAATCCAGTGGCCTCCCCTGATACATATACATCACAAAAGGCGCAAACTCTCGGGAAAATTTTGGCTTATTAAGCCGACATGTATCTTAACAAAAGGATAGATCTTGCCTGATTAGAAACACAGCACCCAGCCCACCACAACAAAGTACCAACAAAAAATTACGCAGCAGATCCAGATCTAAAATTTTAAACCTACGCTGAGATCCACACGACGCCACCTATGAACCCGCAGCAATATCGTAGCAATTGGAGGGGATAAAAAAAAACCGCAGCAATTAATCAATCACCAGCCCCAGCCCCAGCCCGATCCAACGAAGCCGAGCAACAACGGTCGACTAATTAACGCACAAACAGCAAGCGGCGGCGGGGGCAGGGCAGCCGCTGCGCCGGCTCCGATTCACTTGGTGCAAGGCGGGATCCGGCCCGGCGGCGCGGGTGGCGGGTCCCGATCTGCACCAAGCGAGCCCGAGGCGGCGGCGGCGTGGAGGAGACGCCAACTCGTGCGCTCTCTCGGTTGGCTGGAAGGGGCAGATAGGGGAGGAGAGGTGGAGGGGAGGAGGCGTGGCGGCTACGGCGTCGGCGACTGCTCGCTCGACCGGGTCCGGGGAGCCGAGGAGGGGCATTTATAGTTGGAGAGCGGGGAATGGATTCGCTCGCGAGAGGGCGGGGAGGAGGT
The DNA here is from genome assembly GCA_036346275.1 of Otatea glauca. Classification (NCBI taxonomy): domain Eukaryota; kingdom Viridiplantae; phylum Streptophyta; class Magnoliopsida; order Poales; family Poaceae; genus Otatea; species Otatea glauca. Next base: position 2,639,522 of record CM070713.1, read on the forward strand.
GGGCCCGCAGGGAAAGCACGTGGATGGAGTACTTTCCAGTTTTAAGGCTTTGGTGGTTCTTCCTCTTCTTTTCCGATTCCTTCTTTTTATCGTCACCTCACCTCTCCTCTCTCGGATTTTCTTCCCCTTTGCGTTATCTCTACTACTTCTAATTATCAGTTAGTGGCGGTGACCCGTTCTCCACGATTTGAAAGAAAAGTAGTAGTGTATCATATCACGATTTGATAATTGATTGGAAATCGATATCTCTATAGAAGATTACGTAAAATTTGAAATGAAAGTAGTAGTGTATCATATCACGATTTGATAATTGATTGGAAATTAATGTCTCTATTGAAGAAAAGGAAAGTATTAGTGTATCATATCACGATTTGACAATTGATTGGAAATTGATGTCTCTACTGAAGAAAAGGAAATTAGTAGTGTATCATATCACGATTTGATAATTGATTGGAAATTGATGTCTCTATTGAAGAAAAGGAAAGTAGTAGTGTATCATATCACGATTTGATAATTGATTGGAAATTGATATCTCTATAGAAGATTACGCAAAATTTGGACAGAAGAAAATGAATGCAGTAGTGTATCATGCCACAATTTGATAATTGATTGCAAATTGATATCTCTGTAGAAGATTATATAAAATTTGGATAGAAGAAATGAAAATTTTACTTTGTTTGCCTTGAGCCATGAATCTGTGATGGCGCCATCACAGCACACAAATCAAGAAAACGCACGTACGTGCCGTGGTCTTATAAGCATGCAACCATAGCCATCCGCCCCACCCCGCCGCCGCCGCGGCAAAAAAGCGAGCAAGCCGGCGAGAACCATGGCGACACCACGGTTGTCGACGTTGACGCCGCCGCGTGCCCGTCCTCATCCTAACTAACTAAACTAACGTCACCTAATCGTGGACATGGCAGGTACAAAGACGACTTATCGGCGCGCGGCTTGGTCGACATCGATTCGGCGACCGTTGCGCTGTCTGGCGGCGGGCCAGACAAGAAGGCGAAGCTCCAGGACGTGGTGCTGGGTGCACCACCTCGTACGACGGCCAGAGCTTCCAAGCCTCGGGCGACGTGCTCAGCCTCGGCAACAACATCTCCTTCGCGTCCCACGCCGCCGCGCGCTTCGGCGGCCGCTTGTCCTACTACCTGGTTGATCACCTCGCCCCGCGCAACGCTACCAGCTACCTCACCTTCGGCCCAGGCCCAGACACGGCCTCCAACTCCGCCGTCGCGTCGTCGTCGCAGACGCCGCTGCTTCTCGACGACCAGACGAGCCCGTTCTACGCCCTGATGGTGGAGGCCATCTCCATCGCCGGCGAGGCCCTCGACATCCCCGCCAAAGTGTGGAATGTCGAGAGGAAGGGCGGCGCGATACTGGACTCCAGCACGAGCCTGACGATCCTCGCCACCCGGGCGTACAAGGGTGTGGTCTCGGCGCTGAACAAGCAACTCGCCGGTCTGCCGCGAGTGAGCATGGACCCGTTCGACCATCGCTATAATCGGGACGGCCGTGCACCGCCATCACAAAGCTAACGGTGCGATTCATTGGTCGGCGCGAATCGAACCGCCGACGAAGAGCTACGTGATCAACGCCGCGCCGGCGTGAAATGCATTAGGCTGCGGGAGGCGCGTGGCGGGTATCCATCATCGCGACATCTGCAGCAGAGCACCTCGGGAGTTCGACCTCCGGGCCGGTGGCTCGAGTTGAGCGGGCGTCGTGCACCTAATGATTTCGACGGTGCACAATTCGTTTAGCCATGCAAGTCGTAACGGTGGTGATGGTAATATTGCTGCTTTTTGTAAGAGTGTTAATAATGCTATGGAATGATTTCTGGAAAAGAAGAAGAAGCGTTAGTGCAATGGAAAAATGTTGGGGAATAGCTAATTTGATGGTGCGGTTAGGATGTCCAATCGTTATGATAAGTAACAACACTTTTTTCCTTACTCAACGTTATCCCATTAATCCTTCTCTATTTTTTACCGTTTTTGAAAGTTTTTAAACCGAAATTTTTTAAACTGAAAGTTTTTTAATCGAAACTTTTTATTTGAAAATTTTCAAGCTGAAACTTTCTAATTTGAAAAATTTTCAAGCTGAGTTTGCGAAACTTTAGACTCTCTCCACGCATGGGGCAATTCAGTCGGATTTCGTGGTTCTGCGCGCGCAAGCACAACTACCGATGGCCGTGCCCACGTGGAAGGTGGCTATGGAGCGACACCAGCCAATCGATGCACAACTGCAGCTCCTCGTCCTCGGCAAGGTTCTCTTTCTGACCCCTCTACGGTTCTCCGATCTGTCTACCACCTGATTATGAAAAGAATGTGATATATATAGTAAAACGTTATCATCAAATATAATTTTTTTTCATAATTCCCAGGTTTTTTTATGGTTTCGGCTAGGAATAGCGGGATAAGCCTGACAAAGGCTGCCACGGAGCAGAGCATAGTCAGGCGTGGCGATGGAGTCAAGGAGGTGTGTAGATCAGGAGGAGTGTAGATAAGTACAGTAGAGAAGACACGATGCGGGTCGGGCAGAGTTCAGCTGGTTACTTTAACTGAGTCGATGACTTAAAATAAGCCAACTCAATGTGTTAGATAACATGATTTTTTTTATTCGTAGCAACACACGGCCATTTTCTTTTATTGCTTGACCTTTATGTTTCGTTATCAATTTTGTTTTCCGTAGCAATGCACGGGCACTGAACTAGTTTACTTCTTATTTCAGCGATGAAAAATACTAAGATCCCAGTGTTTACCTGCTGCCTCACCGGGGTATTATTTATTACCTACGGCGGGTGGCGGCGGCGGCATCAAGTGCTCTTCGAGGTTAGTTAACCAACCCCTCCAACCCTAGTTTTAATCTCGACCAGCCATGAGTGGTATAGGGGCACAACAGGAAAAGCATCCTTTGGTTTTTGTTTCCTAGAAAGAAGAAGAAAAATAGGATCTAGTATTTATCCATTTCGATGAATAGAGTTATCCACGGAGGTGAAAGGTAGCGCCAGTGGCTGAGTAGATTACTTGATGCGTCAATCCTCTTCTGGATTCGTCCACCTCTTTAGCCTTAGATCTAAGCGATTAATTTACCTGTGATAAGCAGTGGAGAGGGCAATAATTAATAGCACCATATTGAGTACTTCGACCCTAGATCCGGCGGCGGCATGGTTTCTTGATATATATAGCACCGAGGATATCGATGTTAGCAATTATAGGTTAGAATTTTGTATGTAAGGAAAGGGGCGAGTGGCGGAGTACCAATTGTTTGTCTAGAGTAGGGGCTTGGTCCTCGAGAGGAAGTTTATAGATGGTATAGATGATGAGAAACCATTGGATTAGGATTAGATCCGATGGTTTTGCATCCTCTTGTGTGGGTTAGGGTTTGTGAGTAAGGGAAGGGAAGAGATGGGATGGGAGGCAGCGAGCCATTATTCTTGTGGGTAGGAGATTGGAGCTAAAAGGAAACTTATTTGAGGTAGGAGATGGCAATAACCATTGGATCTAATTCAATGGTTTTGCTCTTTTCCTTACATATGTTAGGGTCTTGAGGGTAGGAAAAAAGAGTGGGTGATGGAGGACCATATCTTCTTCTAGAATAGGATCGATGTTGGGCCAGGATGCAAGAGGTTTGGATCAATGCCCTTATGCAAGCAGTGAAGAAACGTGATACCGCCCTAGCCGCTCCTTTATTTTTCTATATTTTATTTGTTGTTCTTTTTGAAATCTAGCTGCTGATGTGATGCGGTGGATGTACATGCATGCTTGATTTTATGTTTAAATTGGTTGCTTGTTTATTAAATTTGATTTGAAGGGAGAGGAAATGAAGTCCTTTTTTTTATTCCAAGTAGGTTACATTTGATGGAAGCCATGAGATGGAGAGCTAAGGAATGGTCAACATCATTGATTGATAGTCGATTTAGGCCAGAGGATGCGAGCAAAATTGAAACAACGATGAACAATGGTTCAGCGAAGCCAGGAGAGTTGGGTGGTTTTAGGGGTGAATAAGTGAATTTATATATGTCGAATATAAGGAAGAAAGTGGTAATGGTTGTACTAGTACTGTTTGAAGACCATGACTAGTCCTTTGTCCTTACAATTGGCAGCAAAATTTTATCAACATGTCTAGCAAAGTAGTATTTTATATCTTAAGGAGCTATATATTGTTTTTCTGGAAAACAAAACAACCAGCTAGAACCTTGGTTTTGAAGTCTCTTGCGTTTGCCTAACTTGAAAAGGAATTTTGTACTACGAAGTATGAAAATAGAAGACCAACAAGACTTCTAGAAGCTGTACACAAGTCCTTTTTTTGCCTAACCATACATGCCGAGTTTCATTTCAACGTGTTGGGCCATTTGGGAATCACTGCAAAATTCATCCATGCAATTGACAGCCAGAGGCAGAGCTCTGTATTTCTAGGTCATGTTAACAACAGGAACCTAAAATATTCTTCGCAACAAAAAAAGAAGCTAAGCGTTTAAGGTACCTAAAATAATGCTCTAGAATTGGTCCATGAATGGAACAGTAATCTGATGCAGAGAATTTTTTTTTTCTGTGGAGAGAAATGTTTGGGGTAACAGTGAGGAGAATCTTGTTCACATGGGAGATACAGGAATTCCTTGTGGGCACGATCACATTGGACCAAGAATAAAGATGAAAGTGTGATGCTTACACCTGCTTGCCTTGCTTGCTTTCCGCCATTTGTGGACTCATCTGGCGCTCACCACGTCACATGAATGGAGAAAACAAAAGCATATGTAGATTAAACTGAATGGTTTGGACACATGTAGCGAAAAAGATTAATTAGAAGAAAGAGGCTTTTCTTTTTTTCTGTAAAGAGCACGCTTGTGACTTTGCGTGATTCTTGACAGTATATTGATGGATGGATGTATTTCTACCCTCGACGGACGTGTTCGCCGTCGCAGCTGAGTCATTCTCCTTTTATGCGTCATTACAAAAGAAAAAAAAAAGGCACTCCTTTTGGGTATATATAGCAACAAAAAAAAAAGATGATATCGGTTAAGTAAGATGACTTTATATATACTAGTACAGTGCCTGTGCTAATGCTACGACGGCAGTACATCCGCTTATCAGTTAAATGAGAAGATAAGTATGAATACAACACTTAATAATAAAAGAAAAATTTAGAATTTTAAATTAATTTAGAAAGAAAAATGGAACTAAATGGAAGTCGAATGAGCGAAAACGGACTCCCAAAAGATTTTAAATCAAGAAAGAGAGAAAAAAGAATTTTCTGATTTTAGATTATTTTTTTTGCAGCTTCCACAAAGAGCACAGCGTGCTCTCTGGGCAGTTTAGTATGCTTTCTAAGATCAGAGGAGGAAAAGAATGTGGCGGCAGAAGGAGGGAAGGCCGGGGTGGCCGTACGGTCAGATGGTCAAGACTGGTGCGACGAGATCGCTTAAGACCTGGCGCTGCAGGGAGGAGTCACGGTTGCGGTGAATTTCGTCGGGAAAGATGACAGTAATAGCTTGGGTTACCTCCAAAATCCGACGATTTTTACAAGAGGGAGCACTTGGGGATTTACGCAATGCGATAGGGTGGAGGAGAGCTCGCCGGCTTTTATAGCCCCGAAACAAGCATATTTATGGAAACCATAATTTGGAATCAAATCAGATTGGGAGGAAATTTTGGCAATAGAGCACAAAATTTGGGGAATTAACACCATAAATGGAAAGATGAGATTTGGTGCGGGATTGATGGAGCTTTGGAGCTTCTTTCTTGCTTTAATGGAGGGAGGGAAGAGAAAAAGCGTCTTTGGTCTGGGCTGCAGCTAGAAGAAACTACAGGTGAGTTGCCTTCATTTTTTTTAAATAAAGAAGGATTTTTGAAAAGATAGCGCATTAAGTTAACAAATTCTAGAAAAAATCTCAAAAAAAATTTCGATTATTTTGTACTTAATAAAATTATTTTCAAAAAAATTTAAATTATAAATTTGCCGAGACACGGTGGCCGCGAGGTCGCTGACCAAAGAACCTCGCGCGTCGGCAAAGCCACCGATGGCATCAGTAGAGCCATTGCGGATCAGCGTTTTCTCCGTACCGTCCCATCTCCGGTTTCCTTTTCCCAAGACGTAATGTATGGTCCTTTCCTTTTCGGGACGTTTGTTTCCTTTTCCTTGTTGATCTTTGGAGGTGAGGAAGGTCATTGTGGGCCACGAGGATGATTTCGAAAAATATGGAAAAATAAATGCGCGTCACACCACTTTGGATCCGCAAGGAAAAAGATAAAATTAAATAGTGGTTTCACGGCCCGTTCCGAGAAAAATTAAAAAATTAAGCATCGCTCACAGACCGTTGGTTCCTTAGATAAAAAAATAAAAACAAAAATCCAGCGCTCTCCGTGCGCTGAAATTAGGCTCTATGGGGTTAGATCCGTAAAAAAGTCTCGAGAAAGGTCATATTCAGAAAAAAAATACGATCACAATGCCAGGACAATAAAAAATTCAAGTCTTGTTTCCTTGCATGCGGATCCTCCCTGTTTATTTTCTTGTTTGATTCACCCTCCTTCCAAATATGTAGTACGTACAATTTTGGCCAGTAAAAAATTCAAGTCTGGTTTTCTTGCATGCGGATCCTCCTTATTTATTTCCTTGTTTGATTCGCTCTCCTTCCAAATATGTAGGTGGGGGAGGTCTTTTGTGGGCCACAGGGATGATTAGACACACTAAATAATGACCATCGGATGTGGGTGAGTAAAACTGAGGAAAGATCTGAGACGTTCATTTTGATGAATGCAAGTTTTTGGGGACGTTTTGTTGGGTGTACGAACATTGGGCCATCTCTAATGAGGTGCATTATTTAGGGTGAACGTAGAAAAAATTGCTTAGGTGCATTATAAAGGGGTGTATATATATATATATGATTTAAGTAAGATCATGATTCCTATTTTTTCGGAGTACAATTTCTATTTGTTTTGAAGGAGGACTAAGAGGGGGCTATACGAACTTATGGGGTGATCATGAAAAACTAAAGCATCAAAGAAGCTACAAACCAACTCATTCAAAGCAAGAGGTATACGAGAGGATTAGAAATTAGGTTATTCTTCAGCATTAGATTCTTGTATAGTGCAAAGATATGAGGGTATTAAAATGTTCGAGAGATTGTGAGAAAGCAACAATGACTTATACTTTTTTGAGTTTATGCTTAAAGGATTTACGGTCGGCTTTGCTAAATTTTTCTTTTTTTGTCATGGTTGCTTCAAAGTTATTATTTTTGTTCTTTATGATATTCATCTTCTTCACTCTTGAGACCGTGCACGTTCGTGTTGTATCTCATAAAATTCTGATCCGATCTGAGAGCTACTGCGCATGATAAGCGATATCACAATGAAACAAGTGGTATCAGAGCTAAGGCTGGATTAATTAGATTTATGAGAATATCAGTAAAACGTTAGGTGATATAAAATCAAGATCGATATCGACGATGTGAAATCAAATAGAGAAATTTAATCACATAAAAATTTGAGCATGCGAGAATTTCTGCGGCTGCCATGCCCCTCCGCTTCCCTCCCGAGGCCGGCATTGCGATGCCAATGGAGATAGCGGGCGCCATCGAAACACACACACACACACCAAGAAATCAACGACAGCCTTGCCGGTGTTTCAATTGGAAGAGGAGTAACTAATGTCGCTTTAAATTCATGTTGGAAGCACATGGTAAGAAATGGCGTGCGTGGTCCAGCCAAAGTGATGTTGGGATGGATGGAACTCTTGGAAATCACCATTTGTTCAAATATTTATCGCCGAAATGTACTGCAAATTAGGCAAATTATGGCAACTTACACCGTCCGTTTAGAAATATAAGTTCTATGATTTGAATAGGCTTATCTAGACTATAAGGATTGTATGTAGATTTAACGAGGCATTTCCTATGATACACATATTTATTCTCTTTCAACCATATGTATTTATTCATTACCACACACACAAAGTATTATCTCTGATCTTTCGAAACAATTAAGTGTGATATCTAAATCATTTTCTTCTATATCTTACTCAATTTCACCGTAACTTTAATCTTGTGCAAAATCAAAATACCCTAGGATATTTCTGAACGGAGTATCTGACCAGGACTAATTCTGCAGTGAAATCGAGGCTATTTGACCTCGGAAACTAACTCGCGTATATGTTACTCTCTCCAGTTCACGAAAACTTGTCAGTTCGTGACACATGCATTCAAACTTTTAAAACTTTAGGTATTGATATATTTTTAAATACTCCCTCCGTTGATAAATATAAGGCGTATTTTGACTTTGCACAAGGATTAAGGTTGTGGTGAAATTGAGAAAAACATGAGAGGAAATGACTTACATATTCCTCTTAATTGTCTTGGAAAATAAGAGATAATGAATAAATGCATATGGTTGAGAGAGAATAAATAGGGGTATAAGTGGAAAGGCTCGTTAAATCTATATGCACGCCTTATATTTTTCAATAAGATCATTCAAACTATAGGCCTTATATTTATCAACAGAGGGAGTATTTAGATTGGATGCATGCAAATCATATGCGTAGATTCATCTCGAAATGTACTTTTTCATAATATTATAATTTTAATAGAATTTTTAAATATATTATAATAAAAATTAGTGGTCAAAATTGAGTTTTGGAACCCTATTAATATAAAAAAAACGATAACTAGGGGTGATCGGAGGGAGTATGATGCTAGAAAAGTGCGGCACATCACACGATTGTAGCTGCCGACCAAATATCTGTCACGCGAAATTTAGGTAGTGTAAGCTCTGAAATCCAGTACAGAAGGTAGATCTCGTTGGTGCGCGCTATTTTCGAAGAGACTAGCACGATGATGAACATCACGCCGGAAGTTCAGGATTGCAAGATAAAAGAGAGGAGAGTGTAACAGGGCAGCTCATGAATCAGCTCAGTTAGGAAAGAGGAATTTGCATTGTGCTGTTTGGAGGGCACAACACAAGCACCGACTTGTACTAGACAGTTACTCCTCCAGGATTGTAATGCCGTTACTACTCAATAAATAAAGCTCTATCTTTTCCTAAAAAAAATACTCTTTTCGCTCTCGAATATACGTCATTCTAGTTTTCAAATCCTATTTTTAAATATATATCATTGTACAATTCTAAGGTAACTTTTTACCATGTTTTCCTTTCTATACCCCTCATCTTTAGCTATTTTCAATGTTACTTACTATCGTAGACTATATAGTAAAGTACACTATCCAAAGATCTAATAAAAATGTGTAATGGTATTTTATAGATATACCTCAGTAAAAATGTAAAAACTTAAGACACATGTTTTTTTTATGACCTACAGCATAACAGGCCGGGTGTAATGTAACTACCAACCGAGTCACAAACTCGCGAGGAATTCAGCAGCAACTGGAGCCCAAATCCAGTCCAGGAATTGAGCCCGGCTGAATTCCGGCCGCTTTCCTACTGCCTCAGGCAAGGCTAGTGAACGGCGGTGGGAAGGGAGACGTGTACGCAGCGATATCGCTACGGGTTCGCTTCGAAAGGCGCACGGCGAGCCACTCGGGGGGCAACGGCGCCACCAATCCACCATTGGTTGCACTTGCACCATGCTCTCCCTCCTCCCGCATCTGCGGCTGCGCGCCGCCGCCGCCTCCACGGCGGCGCCACCCCGCCCGGCCGTCATTCTCCCAGTTGAGCCCGCCCCCGTTCTCGGTCCCTTCCCTTCTCGTTCGTACCTTTCTTCCTCTCCGTGTGCGTGAGCACTGATGGGCGGCGTGTCGTAGCGGCGCAGGGGCTGGGGAACAACACGGCGGACTACGCGCGGTTCGCGGCTGCGCTGCGGGACGACCACGGCGTGCCGGCCGTCGTCGCGCGGGTGTCGCGCCCCGACTGGCTCCGCAACGCCGCCGGGCTCGTCGACCCCAACTACTGGCGGTGCACCCTCCGCCCGCGCCCCGTTCTTGATTGGTAAAGAGCCTCTTGAGACATTTCGTCGAACACATGGCTTGTTCCCCACTACCCCTCCTCTATAGACTATATGTGTATGTATATCTAATTGGGCTGTCCGGCGTTTCACCGAACACCTTACTTGCATTGCAGGTACCTTAAAAGAGTGGAGGAAGCGATGTCCGAGGCGAGGGACCTATGCTCTCCAGGTTTGGCTTCCATGCCTTGATGATTAGTGATTAATGCCCAACAAATTATATTTTCAAATTTTTTTTGCTTTGTTACTGCCAGTTTGCAACTAATATTTTTACTTCCAGCTTCGGCCCTCTGATGGACATTAGACTGTGTTTTCAATTGGCCGCCTTAGTCTAGGCACAATCATAATGCTTAACATCATGGAATAGATAGATCAATGTTCTCAAAGTAAGAGCATTTCATCTTTTTTGCTATTTGCAGACGGGAGGATATCATTGATAGGGCATTCGGCTGGGGGCTGGCTCGCACGTGTGTACTTGGAAGAATTTGAGGCTTCTGACATAAGTTTACTGCTCACACTTGGCACTCCTCACTTGTACGGTTCTCTGTCTGACCATTGTTTGACACTTGGATTAACAGTATGGTTGTCGACATTTTTCCTTTCTAATTCACACGGGAATAACGTAAGCTTAACGGATTGTTGTTTTAGTTTGGCAGTTCTTGTAGAAAATAGCTGGACTCTAACCTTACAGATATGAATTACTAAGAAATTGAGGAAAATAGACTCAGCACTTATTTATCCTACCCATTCAAACTCGTGTTGTTACAATAATGCGGATATGCCTGCTGCCTTCTAAATGCTCCATAGACTTGTATGTGGATTATAATTTCTTATATTTAGATGTTAAGATCTCCCAACTGTTTTTTTTTCATGTGATCCATACACATAAATTTGTATTCCTGCAAGCTTACTATTATCACTTGATGACATGTCGATTATCACAAAAAGGTTAAGAGTCGGAATAAAATCCAGAACATGTTTTTATTTCGTTTGATTTCCTTTTCCTTTTTCTAATTCCTAGGCCACCTCCAAAAGGTGTATCTGGGGTAATTGACCAAACTAGAGGACTACTGGACTACGTCGAGAAGAATTGCGCCCCAGCAGTTTACACACCAGAACTACGATATGTGTGCATTGCTGGAAGGTGCCTTCCTTCAAGCTAGGATTTCAATTTCTGCTTAATTGATTCCACATAGGATCATACTATAGAATAATAGAACTTCATTGAGGTTTATGCATTACATTTTTATCTCCTTGACGGCTTGACCATGCCAAACTGCTAAAGCTTTTCATCGTGGATGTATTGCATCTTGCTAGTTTTCTGACACAAAGGAGCTGTGTATCAAATATAATGTTGTAGATATTGCTGTTTTTCAGACTTGAACTTAAATGGTAAAAATTGTCACCATAGGTTGGCTAAAATTGTGAAAGTTCTTCCTGAAGTTTAGTTTTGTGTAACACACATTTTTTTCTTATCTTGATGGAACAATTTTGATATATGAACAAATGAGCCAGGTTAAAGACTCCAGCAAGACATCCTTGATCCTTGTCTGATAACCAAAAAGACATTCATATATCATGCCATCTCGGATTGTCTTAACAGGTACATTCAAGGTGCTCCTCTAACTGGGAACTCTGCAGTTGCTTCGGATGAGATTCTTGCAGTGGACACTCCCTCAGATGTAGCTGAAGCAGTCATGGTAAGTACCAATGACAAATCTACTCCATCAGGCCCCACCTTGAGAGCCCGCTTCATCGGACAAGGCTACAAACAGGTGAGTCATACTTTAGCAATACCATGCTGGGAAAAACATTCCACATTTGATTTCGTGAATAAGAGCAGGGAAACAACACCCAAATTCTCAACTAGGTTTGTGGCCGTGCTGATGTGTGGGGAGATGGCGTCGTTCCCGAAATGTCGGCACATCTAGAGGGCGCGCTGAATATAAGCTTCGACGGTGTCTACCACTCTCCTGTAGGTTCTGATGATGAACAGAGGCCCTGGTATGGCTCACCGGCAATCCTCAAGCAGTGGGTGCATCATCTCAGCTGCCTCACATAAGCTACCAACTCTGAATGTTGTACCACCAAGCTCCCAAGGCAAGCATTTTTTTCAGTATGAAATTGGATGGCCATACCGTGTTGTGTAGGTCACTCGTAGGCATAGCAGCAACATCATCCTGTACAGAGGATGTATGCTTGTTGGTTTTCTGTACACAACCTAACTCTGATTTTTTGTCAAATTATAATGGATATCTGGAACTTGTTGCAGTGACAACATTGCTCAATGTACAGAGGATAATTCAATAGGTGTGGAAATGCACAGCAACTACACGCGCCATAGGAAGTATAACAAACAGCTTTTCGAAAGAGAACTACTGGCATGCTGCAGTTTTGCGTAAGAGAATGAGAGGTTCAGAACCATCCATTCACGTTCTCAGACAGATTAGCTGGTCTATTGCTCCAGCCAAGGCATAACAATAGGTCAAACACAGGCAGAAAACATATCCACGCAATTAACCATCTAATCTCCCTTTGTAGAAGAGAATGACCATTTAATCTGGATAATATCACCATGCTCAACATGTGAGCGTGTAACAGATGATGCAAACCAAGATAAAATGGCACGCACTTGACACCATTACCTGCTTGATCACAATTCCCTGCAACCAGACCAGCATGAATATATGACTAGGAAGAGGAGCCATTAGCAAACTAAACACTGAACCGCATCAATGTGCATGCAGTTGCCCTCGCAGGACCGCAGGAGCAACACGCAATAAAACACTGGGAATCCTTTTTTTACATGCACCCCCAACCTAAACGTTGAACAAGGTCTAAGTCTTAGCACGATAACATTGACTTAACTACCTAGTGGAGCCTTTGACTTGACAAGGATCACAAAAGAACCCTCCAACTCAAGTGTTAGCAGAAAGCAACACTGTTGGCTCCACCTAGCTGCTTTAGTTAGTTTTCAGGAAATGAGGGGACAGCAGCTTGGCGATCTCCATCATCCCGATCTTGTCCCTCCCAGCAAATATGGTTTTGAGCTTTTCATCACAGTTAATCTCCCTTTTGTTTGCTGGGTTCTGCAAATCATGATGGGCAAATTCTTATTACGTGAAACGAACTGTTTGCTGTAAATGTCTACGGCACATTAATCCAATCATCCAAAAGATCATGTAACATTAGTGTATTTGAGCTAAAAATTACCATGGAAAACTAGTAAAGCAGTCGAGAGAGCATATCTAATGCAAGTTACACTCCGTTGCAAGTGCAGAGCAGACTCCTCACAAGAACTCTTTAACTACTTCTAATACAGAAAACTGGGTCATATGGGCTCAATCTTGCCTTTGTGCTTTAAGAATGTACAATTAGTTAATCGCAGATGAGCACACTCAGTCATCAAACACCCATCTATAGTGTAGATACAAGGATCCCACAGAACAGACAGAAACATTGGGCATACTACAGAAGAACCTTGTGAAGAAAACAAAATGACCTAGCAATATTGCTCAGCAAGCATTTTGGATGTTGTACTCGAGAACACTAATGGTCTAATTACAATTTTAGTACAACAAAGCTACACATTTCCAAAGGAATTAAATTGAAACTACAGATCAAAACTTTGTTGTACTAAAGGTTTGGCTCAACAGCCTAAGCACGTCAAGTTAGATGCTAGGAAAGCACTTCATGGGGTAACATTTTTTATCTCTCGAAAAATCTCAGAAATCAGGAATGAACTACACATGGATGGGTTTTTTTTTCCCAAAGTCCAACTACAATCAACTAGACTACGCCAGCACAAATCAAAGACTTATTTCATAAATAGAACCCAGGGGTTTACAGGTCAGCCAAAAAATATATCGAAAAGATGGGAACATCTATTTTGTTAAAAAGAAACTGGCCGTACTTTAGTCAAATTTCATATACCACTTAGATGATCCAAAAGCAAATGGTACAAAATAGCAGCAAATGCCTCGGTTACCTCAACCGGAACTTGAACCAAACTCACCAAGTTGGGGTTTACTTCTCCCAAACCCCAACCAAACAAATACACTCCCTACCTCAAAAGACGCTCTAACCAAACCCACTAAAATATTTGGTGTGTGGTTGGGGGGTTCCTCATCCCAAACCCTAAAGCAACCAATACAGTCGCTAGCTGAGACGAATTTCTAACCAAACCCTACCAAAATGGGTTGTACTCCTTCCAAACCCCAATCCATCCAGTACAACGCTACACCGAGCTCGTACAAGCAAGATCACACAACTAGCAGCAAGAACAACTCGAGCAGCGGCTACTACGCAGTGAACAGCGATACGATAAAGTGGATGACAAGAGCAGCCGGTGGTGGTAGTGATGCAGTCACCTGAAGGCTGTTGGCCTTGATGTGGGCCCAGACGAGCTTGATGGCGTTGGCGCGGGAGATCTCGGGGGCGCCGCCGGCGAACCGGCGGAGGGCCTCCGAGACCGGCACCGGCCGCATGATCCCGCGGTTCTCCTTCACCACCGCCGCCTCCGCCTTTGTCACCTGCGCCGGCGGCGGCTTCTTGCCCCCCGCCGCGGCGGGGCACATGAGTGCCCGACACCCGCGGAAAACCCTAGCCGTCACCGACATCGCCGTGGGAGTCTCTGGTGTGTCTCTCCGCGCTAGCTTCCGGAGTAGTTGTGAGCGTAGGAGGCGACGAGGGTTTGGGGGGTTTAGGGTTAGGACTTGAGCATTTCCCTTTTGTATTTGGAACTGGGAGGTCCGGAGTTGAAGCGTTTTTTGCATCCAGGACCTTGTGTTTATTTTTAATAACAAATGGCCCCCTGTATTTAGTGCAGCGTACATTGTTGTATAGTTATTTGCCAGATGCCAACTGCTAGTATAGACAAATTTTACTTAAAACTAGGCTACGGTCGCAGGGTAGGCCAGGCGGTAGCTTCTCCATGACTTCTAATTATAGCTTCCATAGGACAAAAATGGAACACGTGGTGGTAAGCGTCTCTCTACTGTACATCTCCAAAATTAGTGTATATATATATTGTCGACGATCGGAACCGTCGACCGCAAAGAAAGAGGGTGAAGGGTAGTACGGAGGGCGAGGCCCAAGCTTCGCTTGTTCGGGAGGTACCCTCGGCGGGCAGGGGGTCAGCACAATCAAACAGGGGACACGAGGTTTATACTGGTTCGGGCCGAACGTCCCTACTCCAGTTCGGATGATGGTACTGTATTGCCCTCAATGCCGATGGCTGCCCGGCCTTTACAAATGAGAGTTAGGGGTTCCAATATGAGAGTGCCGGAGCATAGTTCGTGAAGGTGTAGTGAGAAAAGAAGAAGAGCCCGCCCTTCCGGAAGGCCCTGCCCTCCCTTATACAACCGAAAGGGGCAGGTTACATTGGGGATTGGGAGCCGAGAGGATGAAGGGGCTCATGTCAGAAAGCCTTCGTCTTGGTGACTAGTCTTATCTGGCCTTACCCACGCCGGGTTAGTAGACTCTCCGAGCAAAGCAGGTCGCTGCTTCTTCAGAAAACAGCGCACTCACTCTCTGTGGTTTTGTCAGATTATGACGTTGCCATGCGTGGCCCCATCGCTGCCTGGGGTGAGTGGACTCCCATGCTGTACGCGACTGGATGATGGGACTGAGGCTTTGACTTTAGCGACCTTCGTGCTGCCTTGGGAAGGAGCCACCTGCTTCTGTGCGGTCGCTTCAGACGGTCGCAATCGTTGGACACGTGGTTAAAGGTCAGCGGAGGGCCCGATGCTGACCCTTGGCGAGACCGGATCGGCCGGTTGAGGTCGGGAGCCCGATGCGTGACGAAGGTCGAACGCCCCGCTAGGTCGGGAAAGTGCTCGGGGCGGTCGGCTAGGTCGGGGAAGAGCTCCTTTATGGCCTTGCGGGACCTTTGGTCGGAGCCTGGCTCGGAACAGTCCGATTAGTGCTCCGGACTGACGGTTCGGGGACGTCTCCGCCCGAGCTAAGGAACAGTCCTCCGATCTTAGAGGAGAGTCGCTCAAAGTTCGAGGGCCACGTGTGTATGTGTGTATATATATATATATATATATATATATATATATATATATATATGAAGTTCTCTGTAGCGTTGATTAGATTTGCTATTGAACGATGGTGGGCAAAAGAACTCACGAGGACATTACTTCCGTTGATACAACCACCACACATACTACTTATCATCAAGATGGATCAATCACTAGAGCACGTGCTTGTCGACTTAATTACCAGGTAACTTCGTTTATAGGAGTGCACTTATATTTTATGAACTCTACGATATTGTCTGATGCACGTGATATTATTCTAATTAGGAATCAAGGTCACTGCATGGTGGTAAGAAATGAGAGTGGTAAGACAAGGAGCACCACTGGAGATGATGGCAGAACCAAGCTTGGAAGAGACTTGTAGAATGGCTACTACACTTAATTGAAGCCACCATAATGCTACAATGAAGGATGGTTGAACCATGACTACTTGCTTCGGTTACTACCTCCAAACATCTAGATTTATTTTTAATTAATAGCTATGGTGTTGTGCCACCTTATTTGAGTCTAGATCCATGTTTTCCGTCAGAGTAAGGGAGGAAGGAGTCCTTTTTGTTTAGGGTAAGAGTCCTTTTCGGTTTTCCCTGCTTTGGCTTCGTGAATATGAACTAAATCCATTTTTTTCTTTCATAAAAAAATATCTGATCCATAGAAATAAAGGATAAAGAGAGAGTTTTTACAAACAAAAGAGTTTTTCTTATTGAAAGGTGGATTATCATCCATTTTTAGCAATAAAAAATGGCGACATAGTATTTATGTTACTCTCACTATACCCACATCAATACTTCAATTATATTTGCAATTTTCGATTGCTGTTTACTCTGTTCTTCGATTGCTTACATGAATTCATCTTTATGATCAAGTCGATCGTGTTTCTAGCTAGGTTGATAACAATCCCGGAGTTGGTTCAGCAATTGCTTGGCATATCAGACATGTATAGTTGGTAGCCAGATCGTGAGAGTCGTCTCCACAAATAGAAGTTATCATTCTCATCGAAAGATCGGGACCCCATCAACCCGTATCAAAAACTAGAACAGATGTGTGTAAACATACGAGCTCGAAAAGCAAAACTGTCTACACAAAACTTTACACATAAATGAACAATCCTTTTTTTTCACCTTTGAAACCGTCGCTCCCTCCTAATCCATTTTAACGGACCATCGATGATCATTGTACATGTGCCTACCTTTGCGGGAGCTTCTCGCCCTTTTCTGTAGTCTGGATATCTGCATTATTCAGTGCAAATTTACAGTATTCCTTTCGCTTGGGTGCTCTCTTATGCGAAGAGCCCCAAATACATTCCATTTTGCGAACACCTCGATTGCGTGCTAAGAGCTGGAACGACTTGTAATAAAAACACAGAGTAGTCATTAGGAAGAGTGTAATCAGATCATATTAAGAGGGTATTCAACTGACCAGCTTCTTTCTCATAGATTCAACTGACCAGCTTCTTTCTCATAGCAAGATTACAGATCATATTTAGAGGGAATTCAACTGACCAGTTTCTTTCTCATAGCAAGATTACAATGTTTGGAACACCATTGTCATTATTTTGATAGGTACAGTTTTCACCAGTAACACATTTGGACTGAGCATAACAGATAACTGCTTTGTTGTCACAAACTAAATGATCAAAATTTAGTTAGCTTCTTCATCTTCTTTTCTCCAGTATTTGCCGTCTTCTTTCGGGTGCTACTCAAAAATGGGCAGATCAAGAGGTTTATTGTTTGACCCGTCTTCGGCATTTCTTGAAGATGTCAACAGCGATAGCGCAGAGAAGGCCTTTGCATGAGATTCTTTATCCATGTCCAAGAAGAGGCGATGCCTATCGATGAGAAGAACGCAAAAATGAGCTTCAGACTTAGCACCAAGAGCGCCAATCCACTAAGCAGATGCATGATATTGTATATGAGAGAACAGCGCTTACCATCTAGAGTCTGAAGTCAATTCTGGGTGAAAAGCGGTGGCAAGGATGTTCCCCTGCCGTACTGCAACAATTACCCGATCTTTGGAATACACTTCTTCCTGCCAGAGTATTGCATTGCACATAAGTGCACAGAAGAGATACAAAACTAAATCTAAATATGTCATGCAAGGATGGCATTGGCAACTCAAGTATGTTTTCAACAAATAATTCATCACGGTAGTTGATACTCATGTAGTATTTTTCAACACATTTTGTCAGAAAAAATACCTTAAACTCAACGATACAAAAGGAATCATATCAGTGCATACTTCTATTATAGTCAAAATGAAAATGTGCAATCAGATAAAAACATCTGATGCAGCAAGTAAACAGGATACATATCACAGCAAGGAAGTGAATATATAGATTCTTCACAAAGGAAGGAAGCTTCAGAATTAGTCCAAATAGGAGCCACTCATACGATTCCGAGAATTTCAAGACCTATGTAATTGACTTAATTATTTACTCCGTTCATGTGACTATTTGATTTGCAATGACCAAGAATTAGCATGTCAGATATCTAAACCAACCCACGTGTTCAGAATGACAATAACGGAAGGGAGAGGCCATTTCAGGACAATAGATGTAAACATGTTCACATGAAATGACAGACTTTATCTTGGAAATGCATTTCCCCAAAAAATACTGTCAGACACCACATTTACTACTCCTTTAAGCAAGACTAGCTAGCGCAGCCTGAGCAACCAGGAACATGAGTAGAAAGAACAAGCATTCATCACGTCCACCCTATAAATCCATCTAATTTGGACCCACAATACATATCTATTTTGTTTGAAAGAGACCAGAATATAATCATTTGCAGAATACTGGAATATTATAATCAAACTCAAGGGAGCAACAAGTAGACCTCAACACCCTCGCCAGATGTTATTGTAATGCTAGGTCTATCAGCAGGAACAGGGCAATCAGCCAATATTTCAACATCCGATCCTACATCCAAGATAGCAGGTGCTCGTATAAATACGCCACGGCATGTATGACTGCCTCCTTCCTTCTCCGCAAGCATTGGGACTGAAAGTTCCGTTTCAAAGCTTTGAACCTGCAAGACAAATAGTCTGCAATCAAACATGGCGTTCACATTCTTGTATATTTATCTCAAAAACTTTTGAAGATAAATAATACGAATGATATAACCAACTAATTCAGCCAGCAAATAGACAACATGGTCCTCAAAGTTACCTGACTCCCAAAAAAGTTCCGGTGGACAGTACAATCTAGTCCTCCAATAAGTTCCTGCCCTCCTGATTTTTGCCCTGCGAGTGACATTACTTAATGATCATGATATTACATCAATTGTTCTCATTCAAAGAGAAATTAAATAAATTACTGAATGGTGGTCCACATACCTACTGCCTTGTTTGCAAGGAAGATGAGTCCAGCACAAGTTCCCCACACAGGCTTTCCTGCACCGACAAACTCTCGAAGTGCAGGAAACTGCAAAGCAGATGAAGTGAAATGTTGCAACAGTCTATGGCATAAGTAAATAAAAAGGTAACAAGGAGTAAACTATCTCAGGTACGAAAAAAATGTTGAAATAGTACAAATGCAATACAGGAAGGTGTACTCCCCAGGAAAAAGACGTATAGACAAATATAATGGGTGTGAATAGCTCTGTGCCAAGATCACCAGCAACAGTCCCACTGCATTAGCAATCTTCCTAATGACTTAAAAGAATATTAAATTATAGTCATCTGCATGTGAAACTATTTATAGTCACTTGAATAGTTGCATATCAAATTAAGACTGAGTATTGGGACTCGCCACACACTCACACTAATAAGGCTACTAAGCAAAAAGCTAAGGGCATAAAATTTACAGGCTGCCAGCATCGGCCTACATGGCTACAGGCCTACGACCCCTATTTAATAAATAGAAGGTGGAGGCAAAAGGAAATTCGCAGTTCAAGTTATGGCCTTATAAAGTATGGCAGAGAAACAATGACAATCTAGATTCGTGACAAGTTGCTCTGCTGGAGCTACAGGTTACAATGCCATAACTTTCTAGAAGAAATATGTGAATGTAAATTTGAATCATACACTTGCAATAGGATTAACGAAAATGTCAGATTAAGTGCCCTTTAGGGAATGCTATACTCAGCAGACAGCACTACCCAGAGAATAGTAGTCGAATTTGCCTTCCATGCAACTTTGGTTGTTTATTTCTTTCTACTACCCACCGGTCCCACCCCCTTAATACCAACAGAAACAATTTAAACTTCCCATACAGCATTAATAGGTTGGAGTTGATACATCACAATCAGATATGGATAATTGGTTGCTTTTGTGTTGGATACCACCTAAGCCGGCTGGAGCAAATATCATATTAACCGGTTGAACAATACCAATAGAAACAAATCCACTACTAGTAGACAATAGGGAAAAAAATGCACACATTTTGGACTGTTCTTTTTTCTTTCGATCAATGCAATGAAGCAGTCAAATAGCTTTTTTTTTAGAAATAGGGAAGAATATATAACAATTAGGAGAATACGGTGTTTCTTTAGTCTGATAAATAGTGAGTTAGTTGTTCAGAATGCACGTACCAATCGCTTTGCACATAACAAGGTTGTGTGCAACCAATTACTTGTGCATTGTACTAACCCATTTGATTTGTTTTTCGGCTATGACAAAATCTAATTAAGAAAGAACATTATCCCTTGAATCCAATTTCACATCCTCCAGTGAATACTGTATCGTATCAAGATTGATGCATCCCATTCAGACATCTTGAACCAAGCTTTTTATCAACACACGGCCAATTCACCAACAAATTTCGATTTCTATCAGTTAAGACCTGCAAGTTACTTATATGCCATGACAGAAACGAACGAAGAGGATTGATTATCCACGAAGAAACGAAGATACCAGAAGCACCTACCAGGTTGTGGTAGTTGGCGAGCTTGGCCATGGTGGTGCTCTCGCCGCCGGGGATGATGAGCGAGTCGAGACCCAGGAGCTGCTCCGGCTTGCGCACCTCCACCCCGCTCACCCCGATCCTCCTCAGCGCTGCCCAGGCACCCAACCGAGTCAAGAACTCGAACACACCCGCAAGAAAAGAAAGAAGAAACAGCACCACGCGGCGCGCGCGCCGTCCGTACCGGCCATGTGCTCGTTGTAGGAGCCCTGCAGCGCAAGAACGCCCACCACCGCCATTGCTCCCCGCCTCTCTCTCTCTCTCTCTCTCTCTCTCTCTCTCTCTCCGCGGTCCGTGGCCTTGGGATGTGCGGTTTGGTTTGAATAGGTAGTAGGGTCCGAGGCCTGTGCTTCGTGGTGACGTCATGGGTTGCGCAACTGCAAGTGGAAAGGGCATGGAAGCGAGAAGGCGCACGTCGCCGTGGCGGCGGCCGCCACACGCGGTGACGGACGGAGATAGCCCCACAGAAAGTTACTGGAGACGGGAGCTGCGCGATCTTGGCCGTCCGATCACCGGTGGGACAATCTCCGCCGTCCGTTGCTTCTAACATGGGCCGGGCTCAGGTCAGCCAGAATCCATCCATCAGTCTACCGGGCTTCGTGGGCCCGTACTACTTATCTAACTAGTCTGCTTGGGAGCATGTGGGCCGCCTATCCAAGTCATATGTAGGCCTCGAGACTACCAGGCCACTAGATTTTACTACCTTACAGCTAAGGGTGACAATGGGCTGAAGCCCAGCAAAAGACCAATCTTAGTCCAAATTTTTGTTTCTTTGATCCAGTCCAGTCTAAACCTAAAATTAATAAGTCTGTATCCAATCCAGAACCAAATAAAGGTTTGGACCTTGATCCAAGCCATTTACATGTACAACATTTATGTACATGTGTTCAAAATTAACACATAATACGTGCAGTACTGCGATTTAGTAGAAAAAACGTAAGGTTCAAGCCTGTTCCAATCCGGTCTAGATCTGATCCAAATAGCTATGGATCTAAAATGAGTTCAATCCATTTGCAATTTTAAACCGGTCTAATCTAAAAGCCTAAACCGATCCAAGCCCATTATCACTCCTACTTACTGCCTACTCTCATTACACTCTAGCAGTGAATATTTATTTCCTCTCATTTTTCCTTTAAAGCGGGGCAGCGAAATTCACGAGAGCTAACGGAGCAAGATAGTACCAGTACTGGTCATAAGATTAGTTGCAACAATGAGATTAGGCAATGTTAAATTGTCAATGCGAAAACAAACTATTACTCCATCGGTTAATTTTTATAAGGCGTATTTTGACTTTGCACAAAGATTAATGTTACGTTCAAATTGAAAAAGATACGAGAGAAAATGACTTAGATGCTCTCACTTAATTGTTTTAGAAGATGAAAGATATATTTTGTGTGGATAGTAATGAATAAATACATATAGTTGAGAGAGAATAAATAGGAATATATAGAAGAAAAAAAGGCTCATTAAATCTACATACAAACTTTATATTTGTGAATGAGATCATTTAAAAAACAAACCTTATAAGAATAAACAGAGTAAGTCTTTTCTCACCGATCATCGTCATATACACGCATGTCAAACCGTACTTAATTATCGGTAAAGAAGAACAGTACTACTGGTTAACACTCAGCTGCTGGGTCAAAAGGGCTTGGCGTTAACATTTGCGCCGCGAGCTCATGACTTCACAGCTCGGTGTGCAGCGAGACTGGCGCCTCCTCCTTGACCTCGTCGGCGTGGTAGTGACCATCTGCACCGCCGCACGCGCTGGTCCTGAGGCAGTCGGCGGCGGGGTGGACGAGACCGTAGTCGAACCCCATGGCGCAGTTGCAGAAGGTCTGCACCTCGGCGCCGTCCTCCCGGAGCAGGTCGATGTTGTTGAGGACGATGTCGGTGCAGGGCACGGCGTCGCTGCACGCGAACTTGATCGCCTCCGCCCGCCTCGACGTCCCGCTGATGTTCCGGTACATCACGTTGCTCACCTGCACGTTCGAACTCTGCGCCAACCCAAAGCCTTATTTCTCGGGACAGTTTGAAGCTCAGAAACTCTGTAGTAATTCGTAGGGAAAATATACAGTATATATAGTTCCTGTAGGGATTATAGGACTTCTTTTTCGAGACAAGGTATATATTGCGTGAATTAATCCTCAAATTCCTCCGTTCTACGTTGGGGCGTAGTGTCTCTCTCACATAAGGTATGGGTGGCTGACATCTGGGCCAGCAACTTGAGTGAGAATTACAGTGTTAGTACTCTACTCCCTGGGTATAAATACACGCCGTTTTGGACATCGATACGATCGTTAAAATATAAATTTTACCGCTAATTCTATTATAATATATTTAGAAATTCAGTAAAATTATAGTTTTAAAAGTTTGACTACACCTGAATTCCAAACTGGCTTGTATTTGTGACCCAATGGAGGAGTACCTGATTGTGGCAGGGGTTCTTGGAGTCGCAGTAGAACTGGTCGATGATGATGGGGTGATCGACGTCGTCGACGCGGACGTTGGAGAAGCGGACGTTGCGCACGTAGCCGGAGCCGCCCTGCCACGTCTTGATCCGGACGCCGTTCTGCGCTCGGCTGATGCGGGCGCCGTCGAGCGCGACTCCCTCGACGGCGGCGAACGAGCCACCCTGCCCGAGGCTGCCGATGCTGATGCCGTGGCCCGGCCCGCAGTCGATGTCCTTCATCTTGATGTAGAAGCTCGCGTTGGAGATGGAGATGCAGTCGTCGCCGGTGCCGATGCGGCAGCCCTGGATGGTGACGGCGGTGGACTCGGCGACGTGGATGCCGTCCGTGTTGGGGCTGTCCTCCGGCGCCTCGATGCGCACACCGGCGACGCGCACGCTCCGCGACCGCGACACCGTGAGGTGCATCTGCTGCGCGTTCTGGATCCGCAGGCTCTTCACCCGCACACCTCTGCACGAGTCGATCGTCAAGGCCTGCAGAGATAATATCCAGTCCAATAATCCAATTAGACCTTGTCGATTTCTTCCGGATTTTCTTTTCGTTGCATTGCAACGAGCCTTGATCGATTGATTCGTGTTTGTGCTTACCGTTGGAGCAGCTTTGCATGGCTGCAAATCAAATGCCAAGAACGAACAGTGAGCAAATCAATGGTCAGTCAGTCATCACTTGAAGTGCTGCGAGGCTCTGAAGGATCGATGACGCACGCACGTACCTTGGACTTGTCGATCTTGCACGAGTTGGCCCACCACTTGGAGCCGGAGCCGTCGATGACGCCGCCGCCCTGGATGCGGGCGCCGGCGAGCTCAGAGAAGAGCAGCCACAGACGCGGGCTCTTCGGGTCCCACTCCGACGGCTCCTCCGGCGCCACGATCGTCCCCTGGATCTGCACGCACGTACGCTCCAATGTTACTACGCAAACACGCATACGCACACACATTCATGATTTCTATTGCTTCACCTGGATGATCATCTTGTCCTTGCATGGTCCTACGAATCTGCTTGCGCCGACCTTGTAACGGCGGCCGCCAGGAACCAAGAACACCGCGTTGTTCAGAGAGCATGCTTTCTTCCAGGCTTTCAGGAACGCCTGATATATCAGTGCGCTTTCATTAACTTGTTGGCAGAATTAATCCATACTTTTTTCAAGACTGAATTAACCCATATTTGAAGCAAGAAAATGCACTGTTCATGCATTATTCAGCAAAGAGGAAATAATATATGGGTTTTGATAAACATCACCTGGATGTTTTTTTAGCAAAGAAACATCCAAATTTTGGAGCATTGGATCTGCGGTGAGATCCGTAAGACGTGAAGGGAGGTGGGATTGTATTTTGATGGATGGCTTGATACTTTGATCTAAAAGTCTAAAATTTGGATGTTTGTAAGAAACAAAACATCCGGATGAAGGCTAGACACAATGGTACAAAGGACAACCAAGTCGATCATGTCAGGGCCATTGTGTGCATTGTGCTTCAGGGACACAATTTAAACATGCATGCAGATTTCTGATTAGGCTGAATCTCTCAGCGAGATTTGCACGCTGCATTGGGTGGATGAGTTAGTTAAGCTAAGCAACCGCCAAGGCAGAGGGGGTATCCAGTGGCATCGCTATCAAAATCTCCTTTCCTGGCCAGGTTAGCCCATGATCACATAAAAAGTGTGGCTTCCTGGATTTGTAAGGTCTGGATCCCTGCTTTTCTTCCCGGCATCAAAATGTTACCTACTTTGTGAACTGTGAAAGTAAAGCAATTGCCTATTTGCTCTGTCATCTTTTTTGTGACTGAATACAAGAGAACAGATTCAGAATAATTATTCAGATGCTGCCTGTGTCGTATCTATCTGAGATCCATGACATGTGAGAGAAGATCGTATCTAGGAAACATTGGTGTGTAAAATAAAGAAGATCCATGACTGTGGACGGAATTTTTTTTATTTTATATTTCTGAGTGAATGTCGAGCCTTGATCTCAAGTCTAAACAACCTTAGTGTTGTTGGATACGCTTATGAGTGACTTTGATGAAATGGTCACTTTACGTTTTCTAAGTACTACTAACATAGAAACGAAAATACTAAAAAGAAGAACCGAACTATATATCCAGGCCTAGCTCACAATTGGAATAAGCACATCACATAAATGGATATATAGATTGTTTCTCTGGTTTTAAAACGAACTACTGGCCTTATGAACATATATAAGCACTAATATCACCTCTTTTTCGTGTTGCAATACAGCCTATTTTTGCTGAGTACTACTAATTAGACATCTGTGTGAAGTTGACTAACCCCAGCTTGATCTATTCACATTGAACTTTTGGAGTCGAAAAGGGTCGAAACAAAGGTGAAATCGGCAAGAAACGTTTCTGAAAGTTCGTGTCGTTTGCTGAGTACAATGCTGCTCTTTTGCCATGCACCATCACCGTACGTATCGGCATGATCGATCGATCATACATTCATACCAAACGCACGCACGTACCTCCGTGTCGTCGGCGTTGCCGTCCCCCGCCGCGCCGAAGCTGTCGACGTTCACGACGTTCCTCCCCGTCGGCGGCCGGCAGCTGTTCCCCCACATCATGATGTGATCCTCCTCCTCCTCCTCTTCCTCATCCCATTTCAGGTTATCTTCCAGTACAGCATCTCCGCCTCCATCCGTCCATAGCTTCAAGAACTGCTCCCCCGCCTCGTCGCCACCGCCGCTGCCACCGACATCGCCTCTTGCCGTCCTCACCACGGCCATGAGCATCAACACCAGCACCAAGAACGGCAGTGTCGATCTCACGCCTCTTCTTCTTCCTCCTCCTCCCTCCATTTCACCAGGAATTAATGCTACCTGCACACAGTACAAGTACTGCTGTTTGTGTCGTCTGTGCAAGGCGTCGATCTAATGGCGCGACAACTGATTGGGTGCATGCGTACGTATGCCTTGGCTTGGAAGGGTGCAAGAAATTTATATATAGTAGAAAGAGAGGAGATGATGAGCTTTGTGTGTGCGCAAGGGTGGCGATCGATCGAGTAGGGAGAGGAGGAGGAGGAGGAGGCCAGTGTTGTGGTTTTATGCTTTTTTGGACTTGAAGTGCAAGTGAATAATAATGTGTGCGACAGAGCAAGGTGTGGTTTATGCTTTACTCTTCCTCTAAAGAGGAGATCCATCCATTTCTTTCCCTTGGCATTTTTCGATGGGTGCATCATTTTATGCTGTCCTTTTGATTTGTTTCTAGCTAGCAAGATAATGCTAATTGGAATCAGATTTAATGCATCATACGCAAAGAAAGAAAGGAAGAAAGGAAGGAAGAAATTAAGAAAGAAAGAGAAGGTCATCAAATTTGGTGACTACTCTGCAGCGTTCTAAAGTAAAACTCAGCTGAGGCCGGCCGTAAAGGCAGCGTTACAACACGTACGTCGCTTTATAGCCGGCACGCATGAGAGTGATCACATGTATAAGAGGATGATGAATTGAAATTTCCCTGCGTGTGTGTGGTGTGTGTAAGTGGGTGTTGTTTGTGTCGTCCTTATACCCTGTAAAAAAAAAGAAATTCTTTTTTCACTAAGGCTGAATTAAAATACTTAATCTTACAAGCTCAACCTAAATACCTAGAGTTTTTAGTGAAGTTTTGCAACTAATTCTAATCCTGTACAATTCTAGTGAGCTAAGAAATTAAATACAATAATATAAGTGCGGAAACGTAAAAGAGACAAGTGACACAACCATTTTTTATCGAGGTTTTGGAGATTCGGCGATCTCCCTTACTCTTTGTTGGAGCACTCTACCAAATGTCTAGCTGACTGCACAAGGAATCAAGCCATCAACTCATAGTAGTTTTTCTCCGCTATGAATAGGTGGATTCTAAACCTTCACAAGCCTCTCGGTGCCTTCCACAAGCTCCTCCAAAGAAGATCATTGAGCCAACGCCTCCAAGATGTCTGGAAGGTGCTAATATCTAAGAGCAACAAGCCCAAAGCGTTCATCTAAAGCCAGCAAGATCAAGCAACTAGGAGTGATATACAACATAGGCCTAGTCTTCTCTCTCATGCACTCAAGATCTTCAATCTAAACTTCAAAATGGCCTCAAGCTCTTCAATATGATGAACAACAAAATGGAGTCACAAGAGTTGTCACTTAACCACCCCCAAGGTCTATTTATAGATTCCATCCTCAAAAAATAGCCATTAGGCACATATATTCCAAAATAACTCTTTGATTCAGATCATCCAACCCACTAGGATTATCCGGCTTAAACGGTTCCGTAGTCAAAAATAATATAGTCGTTGCACATAGTCGGATTGTCTAACTCAACATGGATTATTCGACCCACTTGGATCATCCGCCTAGCTCGAATTATCCGGGCTAGTGCGATTTCTCCAGAAAAACTTCTCTGTGAAATTGATCTAGATCATACTCCAACCCACTCGAATCATCTGACTCACACGAAGATCAACTCATATCAAGTATGTCAACTTAGTCCGACCCATAGTCTAACCACTCGGATTATCTAAGTCCCTTTGAGTACTTCTGTGCAGAATTGATCTGACCTATAGTCTAGGTCACTCAAATTATCCTACTTCCATTGTTCCTCAAAAATATGTCCTCTGTAAAATTGTTCCAACCTATACTCTGGGTCACTCGGACCATCCGACTCACATTGAAATCCTTTGGGCATGCTTTCTGTTGAATTGATACAATTGATGATTTGACATAGTCGGATTATTCGACCCGACTCTAAATGTTTTGACCAAGTCTGAAATTTCACACACTTTCCAAATTTGACATTCTCACTTGGATTTTTGGCTTCCTCCGACTAGATACGAGTTAGAGTGACTTGGTGTGCATCACAACTAGCTACTCAACCTCACCAAGCTTAAACCAATATTCTTGAACCCCTAATAGTACGGTCAAAACAAAAACAAATCATATTACTAAAATGATCCAAAATAGACTCCTCGTATTATTTCTAATCACAATGTTCTTAATCTTTATGCTTTGCCATTATTTACACCTTTTAGAGCAACTCCAAAAGCACTCTCCAAAACCCACTCCAAAAGTCTTATTTGGAGAACTCTCCAAAAAAATGCCTCCATATCTCCTCCCTCTCCAACAGCACTGTCCATATCACACTCTCTATTTTCTCTCTCCTATATTCTAATCATATTCCATATAACCGTCATAACAGCAGCGGTTTTTTTATTGATAAATTCAAATGGCTATATTTGAATACGGGAATTTAAAAATTAAAATTTATTGTGAGACCACGTTGTAATGGTTATCTTTGAATGGGTAAATTCGAATGGCTATATTTGAATGCGGGAAATTTAAATTCGAAATAGTGCATACATATGTTGTAGCATAGCATGGTTCGGTAGCACAAAAGGTTCCAACAAATTAGTTCATACAACATAACTAGTGCTCAACCAAAACTATTACATTTTTTAGCAATGATATCGTTCTGCAAGGTCAGGTAGTATTGTTGTTGTGGCCCACTCAAGCGACTGGTGTCAACGCTCATAATTCTCTCTTCTTCGACCATTCTCTTCAATTCAAACTCATTTTTTCTTATCTCAATCTTTTCTTTCACTTGAGCAATCCTCTCTATTTCTTGTGCAAATGCTCGTTCATGCCGCTCTTCCTTCTTCTGCTCTTTCATAACCTCCAATTCTTTCATCTCTTTTCTAAAGTTTTCTAATGCTTCCATGTAGAGTGAACCTGTTGCAACACTCTCAATTGAAGCTTTACCACGGCATAACCGTTCTTTCTCAGCCTTACCAGTTGGCCTTCTCAACACATCAGTTTCTGCAGTAGGAGCATCTTCATGAAGATAACTTGCATTGGAGCTAACAGGACTGGAACTACCCGGAGAAGCATTATATGATGTCTTCTGCTTTTTCTCTGATAAATGATCAGTTCACTTTGGATGGTGTTGTAATATGTTCCAGCAATGCAAGTATGCAAATAATCGCCCTTCTTCTTCCTGGTACAAAACTTTAGCATGGACAATCTGCAGAAGCAGAGGTAGCTTATTAACATGGACACAACATATGAAGTTATAATAAAAAAAGGGATATGGACCAACCTTATTCTGCTCTGTTATCCCGCTTTACCTTCTACTCTCAATGCGGTCATAACATCCGCAAAACTTGTTGACATGTTCTTGAATAGATGACCATCGGTGCATAAGTGAATTTTGACTACGCTCTGAGAAGAAATTTTTGTTCTTGTGGAAATAATCATGTATTCTACTCCAATATGTGGCACGAGTTTGTTGGGTCCCTTGCACTGGGTCCAAACTAACATTGAGCCATGCCGACACCAACATATGTCTTCCTTCTTCGATTTTTTTATCTTTTATTGTGAGCTCTCGGCTGGGACTGGAATGGTCAACTGGAGAAGGTTGCTCCCCAATTGGGCTTTCATCCCAAGGTATTTCACTTCCTCCTCACTCAACAGACAAGTATAGAAGTCATCCATATTGTACAAGCTGTGGTCATCAATTCTTTATTAAGCAAATATGCGTAACAACACATGTAAAAGCAGAACACGTCTTAATATACTTTCATAAGCAGAACATTAATAGCTCTTAAAAGCAGAACATGTCTTAATGTACATAATACAACAACACGAATAACACTAGTCACTAGACTCGATACTTTCGTCCTCTCTAAACTGATGATCATCATGTGTACCCGAATCATCGATCTCGTAGTTATATGGGTGCAAATGCTCGTCTACGCTGGACGAAGTGTCTTCTTCTTCTTCAGGTGGATCAACGCCATCTGTTCGCACCAAGTCTTCCGATTGTACGGCAAGTTCATCAAGGCGGCAATCAGTGTGTTCGATCTCAAGTAAGAGTCGGTTCAGTTCATTCGCGCTTTCGCATGAGCAAGGAGAAAAAATATCATTCACTATGTTATTAATATCACATGCGATTTTCTCTATGCGATTAATTATTCAAGCATGTACTTCACTGGTTTTCTTCGAATCTTTATCCATCTATATGCAAGTAAATAGTATGTTAAGACACAACATAAGTATGCACGAGCAAAAGTATAAAATTAGCAACATCTTAAAGAATAGATTACTGGTAGAGTCATAAATAAATAGATTACTGTTCAATACTACATGCTAATTTCACACCAAGTAACAAGATTGCAGAAATTTCATTTTAATGACTATTAAATTCAACACCACTAAGTTAATCCAAGCATGAATAGAAGATAAAAGACATAAAGTAGGATCACATCAGCATCTAGCATCACTGAGTTGATCTCAGCACAAATGAACGATAAAGCACAGAGCAGGATCACATCAATCTAGCATCATTGATTGCATGAACATTTATCACTAACCTTATTATCAGAAGGATAGCAATCACAATAAGCTGATCTCAACTTATCAGAAGGACCAAAACGCCTTTTGAAGTCCAGGGATACTGCATTGGAAGGCAATGAAATGCTGGCAATGAAAGAAGTATGAAGAAATACAATCTGGTTCAGAATTAGCAAGTTGTTTGAGCTAAGCCAATTCATGCTGATTGCAAGTAATTTCTGCATTGTACTTCAACATAAACATGATAGTTTATAGGGGGAAACACAGATATATTAGCATATTCCAGGTTACAACATATTTTTAAATGTCAATAGAGATAAATAAAATTTGTGTTTAATATGATTTATTCTATGCTGGCTTCAATGATTGCAAATTGAACTGAATAGATGGTGTCAAACAAAATCAGACAATCCACCACCATGCCCAAGATAAAACTAGTTCCCATATCCTTAGGTATGACAAGAAATGATTGAAGGATCGAGATGGCCGAGAGGGGGGGTGAATAGGCAATTTTAACAATTTCTAACTATTTTAAACAACTAACTAAAATTAACAGAGAGCAACTTACTGTAAGAATAATACAAAAAATAAACAACTAATAAACACAGCGAAAGCAATAAACAAAATGGCACAGGAGAGACAGAGATTTATCCCGTGGTTCAGAGCCGCACTCCTAATCCACGTTGAAGCACTTCTTTCAAAGTTCTGCTTCTCCAAAGCTAGTCGCAGTAGCTCTGGCGATCACTCAGGTAACTCTTTCACTACTTCAGTGAGGTGAGTTCCAAACCTCTCACAAATACAGTTGCCTTCCACAAGCTCCTTTGGACAGGTCACACTATTCACTTCCTCCAAGCTGTCTACGATCGCCAAGATCCAAGAGTAATAAACTTTGCACAAGTTCTGTCTCTTGGTTCACTTTGCAATTCACACAACTAGACACTGACTTGGAGCTAACACACTTAGAGATGTATGAGAAGTTTTTGTATGAAGATGAAGCACAGACTCCTTTTGAGAATGAGAGCTATATTTCAATACCAAAGTGTAAGGAGTTCATCTATGTTTTTGGTAGACGGCTTAGGTAATGCTTATATAGCCATTTGGAGTGAAAGTAGCCGTTACACCTGTTACAATAGCCGTTGGACGTGTCAGATGCCAGAAACAACAGAAATATACACGTACAAAGGACTAAGTATCAGTGCTTAGCGATACTGGATATGTGTATGTCGGACCAAATTTGAGAGATTATGACGGACCAAATATTTTGGTCCGTAGTACATGGGTTGATTATAGAAGATGGTCTGGCATACCACTGAGAGACATACATGAGCATCAGTCCAAATTCTTTGGTTCGTTACACATGGATTTCAAAAGATTTAGCTTAGGTATGGAGACCTATGTACGTCGAACCAAATTTTTGGTCTGTTATACATGGATAATGCAAGAGTTTTGCCAGGAATAGAGACACATGTACTTCGGACCAAATTTTTGGTCCGTCATACATAGACTTCACAGAAGATAGGTTTGGTATGGAAACACATGTACTTCGGACCAAATTTTTGGTCCGTCATACATAGACTTCACAGAAGATAGGTTTTGCATGGAAACACATGTACTTCGGACCAAATTTTTGGTCCGTCATACATGATCTTTTCAGAAGATTGGTGCCAAGGACCTTTTTCAACAAAGATAAATTTTATCTAAGCTTTTTATTATAGCCACGGACAAAAAAATAATTAAACACAAATGCTTGGTCCGTTTTCTGAGAAAAGGTTCTTTTGAAGATAGAAAATATTCATTTTAGGTTTCGATTGAAAGTACATCAAAGATTT
Source organism: Otatea glauca (assembly GCA_036346275.1). NCBI lineage: Eukaryota > Viridiplantae > Streptophyta > Magnoliopsida > Poales > Poaceae > Otatea > Otatea glauca. The sequence continues at coordinate 2,672,029 of CM070713.1, forward strand.
ATTTCGGCCAAAACCTTATACACTGAAAGGGGTGCCGGACCAAATTTTTGGTCTGCTGAAGATGAGAAACCTAAGATATTTTGGTCCGTCACAGAGGAGAGAATTTTGCATGTATGCCGGACTAAGTATTTTTGGTCCGTCATTCATAGGTAAACCTTTGGCTATCAAGAAGATTTTCAAAGAAGGTTTTGATCAAGGATATGTGAATATGAAAGCGAATATTTTAATCTGATGATCAGATATTCAAAGGAAGTTTTGACGAAGAATATTTTCAAGGTATGCAACGGACTGAAGAAAATTGATAGGTAAAGATTGGTCCGTTGTACTAAGAGGTATGTTTTTCATAAAGGTAAAGACTAAGTGTCTTTTGCTCCGAGTGATCTAGTTTTGCCTTTGCTTAAACAAACTATTTCTTTGTGCAAAGTCCCTCTTTTAGACAACCAAAAAAGAAAAACAAACCTAGGCTATTTGACTTGAAACATCTCCCAAGTCATAAACTAAAAACTAAAGACTTAATCTTGTTATCCCAACTTGTTCCATCATAGATTCCAGCTTACTTTATTCAAAACTTTGAGTATTACTAACTTAGTCATCAATACCAAAACCATAATAATACAGAAATAAAATTGAGGGGTGCCTAGATGCTATCAATGATCCACAGGAAAGAAACAAATTAAGAAAATAACATTAAAACATTAGACAAGCATTGTGAACCGATAAACAAAGTGAAATCTATTGGTTAGTGGTTATACCATATGAGCAACCTAACAATAAGCTAAGTCCAAACAACAAAAAGAGCATAACTATCATCAAATATAAAGTGAACAAGAAGGCCCAAACCTTAATTACACAAGCTAGATGATGGCCCTATAGCATGCATATTATTGGCTCATAGGACAGAAAAACTTACCACAGAATCTTGTGATGTAACTCCATGTATTCATAGTATAAAGAATTCAACATGTAACTGCACATTTTATAATCATTATCCCAACTGATAAAATCAGAATGACTTCTCTAATTTCAATCAAACTATTTGCAAACAAAATTTTATGTTGATGGCAGTTGCACCCAGAAGTTGATATTTGATAGAATATCAAATGTGCAGTTATATTTGATAGAATAGGATATCTAGTGACAGATAAACAAAGACAAACTGTAAGTTGAAGTAAATCGAAAGTTGCAGTTTTTGCTATTAATGTATCAGTTTATCACTCTTCAATTCTGGTATATAGAACTATATTTAGACACTTTGTATACTGTTCTAACACATAATAGTCTATTTATGTAGCTTCTAAGATAAAATTTTATAGAACTGAGTCTTGAACACATGATGAACAAATAGAAGAACAAACTTGACTGAACTTGATGAACAAATAGAAGAACAAAGTTATTAATGCCTACTTTCGATCAATGGAGCATAGCACCCGAGCAGCTGAAGAGCAGCACCTCAACAACACAAAAAATTGAGACCGTAAAAAGGGCAATGGCTCAATCAACCGAACATCACTACAAATGATGAGCATGAGTGACCTCTAACACTACTGAATTAAACTCAAATCACCACATCCTAGATCAACCCTAAAATTGGCTAATGCAACCTACATGTAACTCAGATCTAACCGTATAACCGAACTCTAACTTCAATTAAAAACTTGCAGATACAGATAGATCTGACAGGTAGCAAACGCAAGTCGATTGCAGCAAGCAAGAGAAGGGAAGAAAGAAAAGGATGAAGTACCTGGCCCTGCAATGCCCCGTGTCCGTTCCAAAAGGTGTAGGCTCCTCCTTACAAACAAAACGAGAAGAAGCAGCAAATCACTCAAATCCGAATGCAGCGGCGGAGAAAGCAAATCACTCAAATCTGGTACAAAATACAGCGACACAGATCACTCAAATCTGGTGCAAAATACATCGGGCCAAATCTGGTACAAAATACATCGGCGGAGAGAGTAGATGCAGCGGCACAGATCACTCAAATATGGTACAAAATACATGACATACTTGCAACCTTGCTCTGACAAGCAGTAGGAGGAGAGAGCGGATGCAGTGGCGGAGCGGATCTGGCGTAGATCTGGGAGGGAGTAGATGCAACGGTGGAGCGGGGTTGGGCGGTCGTAGGTGACGAGCTTGATGAGGAGGGAGAAGCGGCGGGGGTTGGCGTCTTTGCCGGTGGCGAGCGGTGCGGGGTGGGGGATCGCTCGAGGAGTTTGTTGGGTGGTGTATACGCGAGGACTGGCCAGTCACCGCAGTCGCGCAAACAAGCCAAGCAGTTGGGCCTTGCCGGATAGCGAAAGGAGAGGCTCGCCAAATATAGGGAGTCTCTCTCTGCTCCCTTAATTTGGAGATGCAACTGGCGAGGCTCTTGGAGACAATTTCGAGATGTAATCTGTAAAAAATAGTGATAGGGAGTTGGATAGTGTCTTTTCGAGTTGCTCTTAGGGATCTATGAGCACTAAGAACTCACAATATCTAATGTCAGGCACTAAATCATTTTAAAACTTTGAAATATAGTTAGTCTTAACAAACAAGTATTATTAATCACCAAAACATATAAATATCTAAAATTAAGGACCTTTATTCGCGCGTTAGCGAGAGAGTTGAGATACTCGGTCGTATTTTCTGGGTATAGATCTTACAGAACAAGCATGTACTGTTTGTACCACATGTTGTTTGCACAGATTCACTTGATAAAGAGAAAAACTTGTATAAATAAGAGAAGCACCCACCATTAGCTCAAATATTTTGCTATGATCAAATTATGTAGCAAATTGAAAAGTTAATATCATTCATTACCTAAGTCATAGTTCTTAAATCATTCTGACAGACAAGTCAATTTCCGGATAACTTTTCTTTGTCACCATTTGATGTAGTGATATCTTGCAAGAGCTAGATTGATCCATGACCCCTTTTTGCAAAGAACAAGGGAGCGTTTTTGGTTTGGCTTTCTGTTTAATGTTGGTGGCTTACGACATGCGTATTCTTTTAGAGAGCAAACAAAATTAACCGTGAGTGAAGTCTAGTGATGGTTGCTCCGAGCCAGATGGCTGCATTGCACGAAAGCCATGACTATTTCATGATTGCTGATCGACTATGCAACTCCATCGCCCAACTACAATTAGATTCTCGCAATCAAGCTCTGGTAGCGTCTCCCGCTTCACTTGCTTCAGTTCAATCCTTCGAAGAGCCGACCAAACGATAGCAAGAAGCAAAAACATAAGATGTCAACTTTTTTAATCTCATTTTATCGTGCAAATCTTTTTACAAAACTTTTTTTTTGAAATACAGAAGACGTTGAGTTTATATTAGTAGGATAGGAAGGATTTACAAGGCGCGGGAGGTTGCAGCAGATTCAGGTGCAAAGGGAAAAAAAGAAACAAAAGGAGGGGAAAAAAAGACCTGAGGGTTATCTCAAGTTTGTCGTTCTACCAATTTTTTTAGTTCCGTCGCACCCGTAAAAATCCATTTTACTATCTCATGCTCGATCGATTTAATGATTTCTTCATTGGTTGACTATATATTTTGAAAGATTCTACTATTGCGCTCTTTCCACCATTATCAGCATGTTAAGATAATCACCGTTTTGATACCTTTCCGAAATTCCAGTAGCCAGTTTACCTGATCGAGGTTTCACTGCTCTACATTTTGATACCTTTCTGAAATTCCAGTAACCAGTTTACCTGATCAAGGTTCCACCGCTCTAGATATGTGGTTGGTTACCATCGAATCGATCCGGTAGAAGTGATGGCAGGAGGACCCATGCCATCTTCAAGGATTCTACATTTGTGTATGTTCATGTCATCTTGCTCCAGGTGCTAATCATGAATCGGTCCGGCACGCCATGCTCTTGTGACCTTGTCACATGTTCATGGCATGCATCAGTGCCCGGGTGACCATTCGGGCGTTGTCTTGAGACGCACTCATCCCTTCCGTTCGCAAAGGGAGCCCTCTGCCTTCCTGCCTGTCCGGCCACACTGCATTGCGTGTGCTGTTGGACTTGGGCATGCTGCTCACGTTATTTCTGCTGCAACAACTGCAACCCCAGCAGGATGCCTCCGCTCACACTGGGTTCTTCTTCCCTTTCTTTGGAACAGAAAATGTTCGGTGATATCCCCCCAAAAAAGTCCACTGATAATAATCATTATCCTCCTTCCTTGTGTACCTAAGAATCATGATGCATTTGCTACTCCGGTGTTGATGAGTCGAAAACTTTTTTTAGTTCAGATGTGCTACACAAGAGCTGCTAAATCTGTATGGGTTATTGAAACACTAGAGGTCCACAGCTTGTGATCATCATGCACCCTGTTAACTCTAACCGGCCAAAGCATAACTATAATGCTATCAACACCGCCACTCTTATATGAGAGAGAGAGAGAGAGAGAGAGAATTAGTTTGTATACTGCTTCATAACACCATTGTCCATTTTGATATAATATATAAGATCGTTCTTAGGACATGTTTATCTCAACACTACCGCTCTTGGGGAACCGGCAGACGGGGCACACATCAGCATTCCTCTCACAATCAGCGCACAGGCAGAGGTGGCGGCACGGCAACACCAGCACGGCCGCCTCCTTCACTCTGCACCACCTGCAAGCCCCTAGCCCGCTGGCCAGGCTCCTGCTTCCGAGGAGGCTCGACTGGAAGAGGCCTCCGGGAGCGGCGGTGATGTTCTGGCTGGAAGCTGTGTTCTCCACTTCACTGTCACCAGAACCTTCCCTGGTGAGATTGGTGCTCTGCGCTACCACTTGCATGAACTTGCTCTTCAGACTGTTGGCGACAGACTGATTGTACAGTGCCGTGGACTGCCACGACTGGACTTCCATGGCGACCTGTCTGATCTGCTCATTCAGTTCTTTGCTCTTCCTGTTCATGGCCTCCACCTCCAGTTCTTTCTCCCTCAGCTTCTTTCCTACTCCTCGTTCAAGAGACGCCAGAAAATAAACCATCTGCTTCTGCTTCACCTCTTTCATGCACTTACTGAGTTGTTCCAACTGTCAGAAAACGAGACACATGGTGAATGCTGAACTTCATTTATTCCTATAATTCAACTTGGTACATGGTAATAAGGGGGGACAGCTAGTAATCAGTTGGTTTGGGCTTGGTGACTGCAAAATCTTCAAGGCTGAATTACTCTGAACAGTTAGAACCAAGTGATGTACTACCCAGTAGAGCCTAATATATCTGGATCGCTCACATACTACAATAGGGAACCAGAGAATTATCTTGCGACGTATTCTTGCAGCCACACTATACACTACAGTAATATATTTCAAAAGTTCTGTATGTAGACCTGACCAAAGGGGGAAACCACAAGCCTGAAACATGTCAGTGTATTTGGCAAAATCAGGTGGTATGAAGATCGATAGCTTCTACAGTGACAATATAATGATGCCACCAACAACTACAGCATCGTACTGTACTACCGGGATAACTCGATCATTCCAACACTAAACAGCATGGCATAGAGTCATGACGATTGAACTAAACAGAGAGTAAAAACTTTTTCATAAACAAGCACTAACCGCGGGTATTTTGTCATTGATGTCTTATCAAATACCACTACTCAGATTTGGTCAATGAATACAATTGGCATGGAATATTTACCTGACTTCGGAAATAATACTCGACCTCTTTGTTTTCTTTGTCCATTTCAGCCATAAGCTCATCAACAAATGACATCATGGTAGGCAGTGAAGACATGCTTCCTCTACCAGATGTGATTGAAGAATTCTGCTCATCGTCCTCATAGGACAATCTTAGCCCAGTTGATACAGCGGTTGGATTACCAACACATGCCAACCCATCAGCATCCTCTAGAGGAAAGTTGTTCAAGGACATCTGAAGCTTGGGCTGCTTTTCATCCCCTGTATCGTTGTTTGTCTTTCTTGCTTGGTTCATAACAGAAAGGTGGTTGTTTCCAATGTAGTTATAATAACCACTGGTACCAACTGCAGGAACTGCATTGAAAATTAAATGAACATACATGAATTTATTCGAGCATAAGTGCAATGGGATGGCAAGAGGATATAGGTTAGGTCACACTATCGAAATATGATATGGTACCAAGCAAGATCAAGAAAACTTGCAAATGAGCTATCAATCTATCATCATCCTTTTATCCTGGTATGATATAATGAAGCATTTTTCGTAAGGTATAATATATCTTCCTCTCCATCTAACCAAATGTTTCGTCATGAGATCATCCGAGTGGAAAAGAAATGCGTTGATTCCATCGAAGAAAAAGAGGCAGTATTGGCAATAGCCATCGGCAGTTCCGTAGCATATACTACAGCACAGGATGCGGCTAGCAAGATCTAAAATGTAACGATGCAATATATGTATGAAACTAGAGTCTCTTGTAAATTACAGTCGGGGTAACCAGCACGCATTAGCGAGTTGGGATGCACAACGTTACCCAGCAATCGCACGTGCCGAATTCAGTGAATCCAATTACTAAATCAGCATAGCCTACGCTAATAAGAGATTGACTAAATGCTGGTTAAACGAGGAAAGCTGGTTAATTCTACAACAAGATCACGCTAAATCGATCAAATGCAGGAAGGAATCGCCGTACCTGCGGTACTCCCGAACAGCTGCAGCTGCAGCTGCAGCGGCGCGGCCTTGGCATCAAACAGGAACTGATTCTCCTTGGCGTTAGAGGGGTAGGGAGAGGAACCCCGGTTGGCACCCCCGAACATTTCCCCGTCCATTCGATTCCTCTCCTCTCCTCTCCTGCCAGGAACGCGCGCACAAACAAAGCAAGCTTAAAGAAGAATCGGAACGAAATTGAATGATTAAATAAATAAAAACTGCAAGGGTTAGAAAATTTTCTCCCCGTACCAGGAAGTAGAAGACGGCGGGGCAGATTGATTACCCCGCGACCACGATGCGCTCCGGTCGAGCACGAATCCGATCCCGATCCTGGCAAATCGAAACCGTATGAAGCCAACCGCGATCCGCGATTCGAAGAACCCAGGCAAAATAATAATAATAATGATAACAGAAGGGGATTCGGGTGTGGGCGCAGGAGACGGGCATGGAAACGGACCGAAACTTTCGGCGGCCGACGCCGACGCCGACGCCGACGCCGGCGGATTGGATTGGGGAATCCGCGAGAGAGGGAGGGAGCGTTGGGAATTCCGCGATTTTTTGGTGATTTGATTTGATTTCGTCTTGGTTGATTTAAAAAGCGCAAGGAATGGAGCGCCTCACCGCACTCCACCGGTCTCAGTTGGGCCAAAGCCCGCCTCGTTGGTACTTACCGAATAAACAGGATATACACTCGTCTGTGACTCTGTGTTAATGAGGCAACCGGGCGGGGAGACAATGGGGGGCGAGGAGGGAGGCGTAGCGAGTGAGGTCAGAGACGGTCGAACTAAACTATAACTGAAAAACTCCTTCCAGCGACTGCAGTTTTGAAAGATGTTTTTATTGTGGTTTAGTTTTTCAACTGCTTTGCAGCCATACTGTTTAGGGGCTTTTAGTCTAAAACTAAAGCACAACTGAAGCATAACCCCACTATACTGCCCCTAACTCCCTAGCGTGTGTAAAGCATGTACATATGTGGATACGTGTGATGTGTGTGTTACTTGCGTGCGTTTGTCTTGTACAGAGAAGAAAAAGTCGAACCAGCCCACGCTGGCCCGGGTTGTGGGCTGAGCTCATGCGTTTGGGTCTATTTTCGCACACGCATCTGAACTCGGCCCGTTTGGGATAAAATTCAGCCCAATATAATGAATGGAGCTGTGGGTTTCTTTTTTTTTGGTGCTCCGGTCTTTCATTTAACCTTGCTGAACTAGTGTGAGTCCACACTCTACAATAACTCAAATCAAACTAGTATAGTGCCTGTGCTAACGCTACGAGACAGTACACCCGTTTACCAATTAAATGAAAAGATAAGTATGAATATAACACTTAGTAATAAAAGAGAAATTTAGAATTTTAATTGAATTTAGAAAGAAAAACGGAACTAAATGGAGGTCGAATGGGCGAAAACAGGCTCCCAAAAAAATTTAAATCAAGAAAGAGAAAGATTTTTTTTCTTCTGATTTTGGATTTTTTTTTGTTTTTGTTTTGCAGCTTTCATAGAGAGCACAACATGCTCTCTGGGCTTGGCCAGCGCAAGGGGGAGGGAAGGCCAGGGGTGGCCCACCGGTCGCAGCGGGTCGGCACTGGTGTGGTAAGATTGTCGGCATCGGCGCCTGCGGGGGAGGAGGCACGATTGCGGTGAATTTCGCTGGGAAAGATGACGGTGATGGCTTGGGTTACCTCCAAAATCCGGCGATCTTTACAAGGGGGGACTTGGGATTTACGCAATGCGATGGGGTGGAGGAGAGCTCGCCGGCTTTTATAGCCCCGAAATAAGCATATACATGGAAACCATAATTTGGGGTCAAATCAGATTGTGAGGAAATTTTGGCAATAGAGCACGAAATTTTGGGAATTAACACCATAGATGGAAAGAGGAGATTTGGTGCGGGATTGATGGAGTTTTGGAGCTTCTTTCTTGCATTAATGGAGGGAGGGAAGAGAAGAAGCTTCTCTGGTCTGGGCTGCAGCTAGAAGAAGCCACAGGTAAGTTGCCTTCATTTTTTTTAAATATAGGAGGATTTTTGAAAAGATAGCACATTAGGTTAAGAATTCCTAGAAAAATTATCAATAAAACTTTCGATTATTTTGTACTTAATAAAATTATTTTCAAAAAAAATTGAATTATAAATTTGCTGCATTAAATCATTTATTTAAATCTAAAAATAGAAAAAAAAATCTTTTAAATCTTTTAAACAAGAATGTACAAAGGCAATGAGTTTTTGGGAACTGGTCAATAAATCAATACCTCTCGTGCGAACAACGAAACATGGGCACACCGCGTGCAATCTCCCGGTCGCGCTGCCCCGTCTCTCAATTTCCTTTTCCCAGCACGTAATGTATGATCCTTTCCTTTTCCAGGACGTTTGTTTCCTTTTTCTTGATTTCAGGACGTTTGTTTCCTTTTCCTTGATGATGCTGGAGGTGGGGGGAGGTCTGTTGTGGGCCACATGGATGATTAGACACACTAAATAATGGTCATCGAATTTGGGTGAGTAAAGCTGAGGAAAGATCTGAGAGGTTAATTTTGATGGAGACAAGTTTCTGGGGACGTTTCGCTGGGTGCACGAATGTTGGGCCATCTCTAGTGGGATGCACTATTTGAAATGGATGTAAAAAAGAATGTTTACGTGCATTATAAAGGGGTATAGATGAGAGAGAGGGGGGTTAGGGATGCATTAGACATGTGAGGAAGGCAGAAAGATAGTAGTACATGCATGCATGGGACGCGTTCCATGAAGAGCACAGTACACGGGATACACACAAGAGATGATGACAGGACTAGCAGTAGCCAAACTGCCAAACCAGGAAGAGAAGAGGCAGCCAGTTGAAGGGAGATCGAGCAAAACGCCGTTGTCGGTAGCCTGTTGGAACAAAACACGCATGCATGTACTACGTACGTACACTGTACAGCACGCGGCTAGCACGCCATCGCCATTTGGACGGTGTTCTCTGTACCTCGTTGAGCTAGCCAGGCATGCAGAGGCAGGGAGAAACCGACGGCTAACTGCTCACACAAACCATATGCGTGCGTGCGTGGCATGGCATGTTGCTGGCATGGGTGGGTGGTGAGGTGAGCAGGGCCAAAGGAGGGTGCATGCATGGCTAGCTAGCTGCACTGCATGCCTAGCTTGCCTGGTGCTGCGCGCATGCCATACATGCATGCCTCGTCTTTCTCCTGCCGCACTAGCTTTTCATTCATCGCTGCTGGCTCCTTGAGTACTCACGGTCCAAATCAAAACAACGCTAGCTAGCTAGATCGAGTGTATGGTTGCCTTCTCGCGTCTAGATCGATATCCGTCGAGCTCTTCTCCCTCTTCGCGATCTTCCCAGCTCACCGATTCGCCGCTCGATCGATCGATCGGCGATCAATTGATCGGCGGCGTCAGACAAAATCTCTCCGGGCGCCGGAGGTTGGTTGTCATCCATCGTCGGTATGAAGTCTGAGATACTACCAGGTACGTACGTAGCTACCTACGTACCTACCTGCAGTTCATCATCTCCTGTCCTCTTAATTAATCGCTACTTAATTATGCTGCAATATGTACATGTTGTCGTGATCGACTCATCTAATTAATTGTTCCTCCTCCTCCTCCTCTCTTTCTGCTTGATTGTGCGTGGAGAATGCTTCAATGCTTTTCCACTTAATATAAGTTGCATAGATCTTAAATTAAAGTAAACGAAAGGGTAAGTAATCATTATCTACCCTTCATTAATGCTTTAATATTTATGCAACTGTCAAAAAGAAAAGCATGAAAGCTGTATGCATGTGTTCGCATGCGGGTGATCTTTAATTGTTTGCTTGCTTGTGCTGTTTTCTCTTGTTGCGGCTTGATGAATGTTTGGACGAGGGATTATGCTGGGTTTTGTTTCTTCGCTATCTGTACGCAACTGCTGAATCATTCTACAACCAAAGACATTTTTGAACAGTCTATTTTAAGAGGCCGTGATTGCAGAACACAAGCTCAGAGAAGCCCTCCAGACAAGATCAAGCCCATGAAATAGAACCCGTTTATTCTTTTCTTTCTTTCGAGAGTAAATTTCACAAAACTATGAATTTTTTATACAAACTATTAGAAAAATACATATTTTAGTTTCTATTTCACAAAACTGCAGATTTTAGAAGAACTTGTTTCACAAAACTATAGATTTCTTGTACAAACTATTATAAAACTATAGATTTTAGGTCATATTTAGGGGGCTTTAAGCCAGCTTCAGCTTCTGAAAAGCTAGTAAGCCCTTCAAACAGCTCAACTTTTAAGCGATTTTTGATATAATCTAGAAGTCATATATAAAAGCTAAAAGCTGGGTTTTGGACCTGCTTTTGCAGCTTATTACTGAGGAAAAATAGCTATTTATTAAACGGTCTCTTATAAAAAGCTAGAACTACTTTTCAGCCCAAAAGGCCAAAAAGAAACTTTTTAAAAAAGCTATAGCTCCCCCAAACAGGCTCTTAGCTTCTATTTCATGAAACTATAAATTTTAGGAGAACTTGTATCACAAAACAACAGTTTTTTTAAGAACTTGTTTCACAAAACTACAGGTTTTAGAATTGGACGTTTCTTGTAACAGGGTCTGACAGTGTAGGCCTACATGGCGATCTTACACGCTGTCATTTCCCGTTTCACTCACGCATGTGGCTGTCATGTAGGCTCAGACTGTCAGACGTGCTACAAGAAACGATTAATTCTAAAATCTATAGTTTTGTGATACACGTTCTTATAAAATCTGTAGTTTGTGAAATAAAAGCTAAAATCTGTAGTTTTTTGATAATTTGTACAAGAAACCTGTAGTTTTGTAAAACAAGTTCTTCTAAAATATGCAGTTTTGTAAAATGAAAACTAAAATCTGTAGTTTTCTGATAATTTATACAAAAAAATCTATAGTTTTATGAAATTTACTCTCTTTCGACGATCAAAATCAAATTGGATAAACCTAAAGTTTTCTGAAGAGGCCCTTAGGGCCGTGGCCAACAAAAACGGGCTCGTGTTATGCAGTGCAATTCTGCCGATTGGTAGACTTACGAATGGGCCACTCACTACGGCCCACCAGCCTAGCCAACGTGATATATTCGGCCCACTAGATTGGCCCAAAACGATATATTCGGCCCCACCCGTGACTTGACCGTAGAAAAGCAACCTGGCTTAGTTATTTAGAAATGTTACGGTATATTATAATTTAGTATACGATAGGTAGTAGAAATTATTTATAACCATTGATTTGTTTAAGATATTGCTACTACTTTACTATGAAGGAAGTATAAATAGATACTAGATAATCTAATCCATTGGATCGAAAAGAATGAACTGTCCGAATTGAATTTAGTTAACTGGAAAAGAGCTATAGTTAAATGCCTCCTCCTTTCTAAGTACATCTAACCAATCTTAAGCAGTTAAACTAGCTAAGAACACAAATCCGAGAGTTCACACACTGGATTATGTAGTTTACTACGGATGACTAGCTTGTTGGTGACAACTCGAATCACCAAAAGTAGTGGTAAATGCATGTTCTAAACACAAGCATCTATCTACCTACCTTTTGGGAAAAAATTAGAGTTGCCTGCAGCTGCATCATTGGATTAGGGAAGAAAGTAACTTTGAGAAAAGATCACTGCGGCCTGCGCGCGATCGATGGTAGCTGCTGCCTGTGTGCGACATGTGCCGCGGCACCAGCAGAGAAAGAAAAGGATGGACACGCATTCTGGTGGTGGTGGTGGTGCTGACTGCTCATGAGGGAACTGCATTTTCAGTGAGCAAAGCAGCAGCTTTCCAACAAGAAAGAACATCCCGTATGTACAGAGAAGAGCCCACAAGACTCTGCATCTTTGATTAGTTGCCTATTAATTACACACACAGCACAGCGTTAGTTACCGGAAAAGACAAGTGTGTAGGAGGAACGGTGACCTTAACTGTCCGTCCTTTGAGTTTGGTTGAGGGGCGCAAATGGTAGATACATTAGTAATAGTATGTCGTTGCTAGTGTAGTTCAGCTCATTAGCCATGGATGGAGTCAGGGTTGGGTTCTTCTTCTTTGGGCTTGTAAGTAGCGGTAATCAAAGTGAGAAGCAAGCCCTGCGTAAAAATGGGAAGATCGATGCTCATGGCCCATCGATTTATGGAACTTTTCCTGTCGGCTTTCTGTCCCATGGAGTTCTTTTTTTGTTTTGACCTCGGTGTAGAAACTGCAAGGAATTCAATGTTAAATCTGCTTTCTTCTCATGCGTTTTTTTGAGCTGTGACCACTTCGGCAATGTACTGAAATTTAGGCGGTTTAGCTTGAGATCAATCATGCAACTTGGCCTACTATTTGCAGTTGAGTCGTATCTGCAGCCAGACCAGTATTTGCCTAGTTCTGATAAGTGCAGTTTAACTCATTAACCAGTAGTAACGTGGTATAACAAGAGCATTTACCAAAGTGCTAATAAAAAAAATACCTGCATAAGCATGCAATGAGCTGAGCAACTAAACACAACCAAAATAATAAAGAAGTTTAGGCCTTCAGGGTCCCAGACCAGCTTTGCTGAGAGTTTTGGGGGACACATACACGTACATACAGCAACTGCTTTTCTTTGTCCTGAGGATAAAGCAACGAATCGATCTGCCCTGATTACGAGAGATCATCGACTGAAATTGCTACTAGAAGACTAGTATTAGCTTCCAAATAAATTGAAATCCAGAGCTAGCTTGCAGGAGATCCAGAGAATATGTCCTTGGTAGCATTAGTCAAAGGTTGTAGTAGACTAGTAGTATCCCTTCCCTCCCTCCATTATCTATCTTGCACGTATGGCCATAGGGATTCGGCGAGTAGTGCATCCTGCTGCTACCTATGTATGCATTGTAAGTAGCTACAGTGTCACACACACATGCCTGTCAATCTCCCTCACAGATGCTCACTAGTCACTTGTGAATGCCCGGTCTATAAAGTGCTTCTCTTGAGAGAATAACGACGGAAAATCTGAGCGAGCATATATATGTCAGTCATTTCATGACCCTTTGTAGCTCAGTTGGCCTGCTGAAATCTGAATTCCAATGACCTATGCATGCTGTTTGGTTTGCTTGGACTCTGGAGAAATTCAGACAGCCAGTATAGAAATCCTATTTTTGTAGGTGGAATTCATCCATTGATCCATCTGCTAGACTGGAGGACATCAAACACTGACATCACATACGCCTTCTGTTTCAATCCATTTGGTTGCACACGGCACTACACTCCTGCATCTTCCAGGCACGGTTAGAAATTTCCCACCGAGATCTCGGATTTCGGTCGGGGGGACGAGATATAAAATCCTGGTCAGATAATTTTTTTTAAAAAAAAATCAAATTGCTACAGTATTTTTTCGAAATTTCGGTAAATCTCACCAAAATCTCATGTTTTTTAACCAAAATTTGACTTCTTTTTTACCGGATTTGGCCCAATAACCCTTAAGAATGTCATCTTTCATGAAAATTTGTTGAAAAACTGAATTTTTGAGACGTTTTATAATTTCGGCATAAACATTGTTAGATTTTTATCAAATTGTACAAGCTTGATCATGCTCTGAAAAATTTAGGGTACCATATTTAGAAGTCTAGAATCTTACATAAAATTTTTCATAAGAATTGAACTTCATTTGTTATCTTAAAAAAATAAAAATACAGAATTAACATAACTGAGACAATAACATTATCAAAATTTTATAAATTTGCTCGAGTGCGACCATTATCCAAAATTTTCATGAGAGCATAAGAATTCCTCATAATCCTTCTATAATTTTTTTAAAAAAAATTAAACTTTTTTGTTTGCTCAATCAAATATATGGAAGCATTGAACTTTATTTGTTATCTTTCAAAAACCAAAAACAGAAGGAACATAAATGGTACGGTACCCTTGTAATAATTTTATAAATTTACTGGAGTGTGATAATGATCCAAAATTGTTATGAGAGCTTAAGAATTGCCTTAGAACCCTTCTATAAAATTTTCAAAAATTAAAAACCTTTTTTTTTTGCTCAAGCAAATTTATGTATTGATCATCAGGCTTTCATCAGGACAGTAGCACTGACAGAATTTTTGAAAATTTCTCATGTTTTATCATCATTTGAAAATTTTATAGAAATATTGATGATTCATCTGGACCATCCACAAATTTTTTTTAAATTTTATAACGTGGTTTGAACTATTTTTCATTCGGTTGAAATTTGCTGGTTAGCCTTCAGTAGCACTGTCCTAATTTTTGAAAATTCCTCAGGCTTTATCATCATCTTAAAATTTTATGGGAATATTATTGATGCGTCAAGACCTTCCACAAAAATTTTCAAAATTTTCTAATGTAGTTTGCACTATTTTTCATTCGGTTGAAATTTGCTGGTTAGCCTTTCTGTAAGAATTTTTAAAAATTCCTCAGACTTGATCATCATCTAAAATTTTTATGGTGACATTAGTGATGTGTCAGGACCATCCACAAAAAATTAAAATTGTTTCGACCATTTTTCACTCGGTTGAATTTCGCCGAGATTTCGGTCGAAGTTCGGTTCAAAAATTTCAGATTTCAAATTTTCTTTTTAAATTTTGACCGGATTTCGTCCACCTTCGAGACGCGAACCGAAAATAAAATTTCAAACATTGCTTCCAGGTGAGAAGGTATTACTCAACAGAAGTAACTATATATATATGTGGACGTTCACAAATGGACGCACCAACAGTCCAACACACCAACACAATTCGCAAGACACCCCATGGCCATGGGCATCCGTCCAGCTTGGCTTGGCATGCATGCAGATTGAGGCAGCACAAACCCCGCGACGGCTGCACTCCACTGCACTGCACTGCATGCATTCTCGCGCCCATTTGCTCGTTCCTGCCTGCTCTGCTGCCTTCTTCTGTGCGAGAAGAACAAAGAGAAACGGCCAGGGAAGGAGCACGCACACGCCCCGAGATCCAAAGCGCAGTAGCTCCTGCAAGCTGCTAGTCTCTTGCTGTTGCTGCATGGGATTCACCGTCTCCCATTACCCCATCCCACGCACGCATGCGTCGTCTTTCTCTGCTCCTGTATCCGACCTCCATGCCCCGCCGCATTTGTCTCCATCGCACGCAGAGAATCTCTAGGGAGGCATGAATGAATGAGAATGCACACTGCTGCTAGTGCTGCAACTCGGCATCGCATCGCATTGGATTGCAGTGCAGCTCCTCGTGCTCCTCCCTAGTCCCTTCCCTCCATTGGGAGAAGAGAAGGCTTACAAGTACTTAGTATAGTATAGCACATTTGCAGAGCTGCTGCCTCTCTCTCTCTCTCTCTCTCTCTCTCTTTCTTTCTTGGGCTTCCCGGCCTTGCAGGCAAGCTGGCACTTGTATTAGTACTAGTACAAGTGTGATCTCTGGTGGAGTAGATTTGGTTGCGTGCCGGCAAATCACGCGCCCAAATCATGCGTCTTTTTCATAGAAATTCAAGGCGTCGCGTCTCAGGTAGCTAGCATATCTAGTCTCACTACACACTGTCTAGTGTATCTGTTGACCAGTGATTCTATACGTCACATCTAAATATAAATTATATAAATCTTAAAACAAACAAAAAAAATAGATAATCATCATCTATTTTGCATTCATGCTTTAATATTTATACCACTTTCAAATATAAATACATAAGAGCACCTCATTTGTCTCTTTACTCTTTACCTAGGAGCAGTTACAACTAGCATACTTTCAATATAAATAGTTCATTCTTTTCGATCTAATAGATCAAATTAGCTAGTATTTATTTATATTTCCTCCAATGGTAAAGTAGTATAAATACTTTTAACAAATATAGCTAGATCTGATTCTACTACCTACCATATACTACCCGTATAATACACTGTAAAATTTCTCTACTAACAGTGGAACTGATATACATGCGATAGTGTCTAGGATTGGGATCCAGGGATGGTGTGATGTGAACCGCATAGGATCAATCTAGAGAGATGCATGCAATGGACTAGGTAGGTAGATACTTTCTCTATATCTGAATATATGTAATTCTAGCTTTCAAATTTTATTTTTAAATACACATCGTTCTACAATTTTTGAGACAAATTTTAAATGTTCTTTCCTTTGCACACCCCTACCGTTCATTATTCCCAACATTATTTATTACTTTGGATTATAATAACACATACCATCCAAGAGTAATATGTGAGCTAATGATCAAGGAGGAGGATTTGATCATTTCTACGTATATCTTGGTTAAAGTGCAAAATCTTAAAACATTGTATATTCAGGAATAGATGGAGTATATAATACTGTGTGAATGTGACTTTCAAATGTCAAACTAGATATGCATCTTCTTCTTTTTTGAGAGAGAGAGGACTAGAGGTAGCCGTATACGGATAGAGTTCCTACGTGGTTGTAAGGGTACTGTAATTTAAGCAGTTACCGTATATGAACACCATTCGATAAAACAAATGAACGGTATAAATCGTCAAACAGTGTTAGCTACAGTTATCTGAGCCATCGATATTTGATCCAACGTTTAATCCATAACAGCTAAATTAAGTTGCAATCATGTAATGAGTACAACATTGGATCTCTTTCGTGTAACTAGTATAGTGCCTGTGCTAACGCTACGACGGCAGTACACCCGCTTATCAATTAAATGAGAAGATAAGTATGAATACAACACTTAATAATAAAAGAGAAATTTAGAATTTTAAATGAATTTAGAAAGAAAAACGGAACTAAATGGAGGTCGAATGGGCGAAAACGGGCTCCCAAAAGATTTTAAATCAAGAAAGAGAAAGAAAAAGAATTTTTCGATTTTAGATTTTTTTGTAGCTTCCACAGAGAGCATAGCGTGCTCTCTGGGCTTGGCCAGCGCAAGGGGGAGGGAAGGCCAGGGGTGGCTGGCCGGTCGCAGTGGGTCGGCACTGGTGCGGCGAGATCGCCGGCACCGGCGCCTGCGGGGGAGGAGTCACGGTTGTGGTGAATTTCGTCGGGAAAGATGACGGTGATGGCTTGGGTTACCTCCAAAATCCGGCGATCTTTACAATAGGGAGCACTTGGGGATTTACGCAATGCGATGGGGTGGAGGAGAGCTCGCCGGCTTTTATAGCCCCGAAACAAGCATATTTATGGAAACCATAATTTAGGATCAAATCAGATTGAGAGGAAATTTTGGCAATAGAGCACGAAATTTGGGGAATTAACACCATAGATGAAAAGAGGAGATTTGGTGCGGGATTGATGGAGCTTTGGAGCTTCTTTCTTGCTTTAATGGAGGAGAGAAGAGAAGAAGCTTCTTCAGTCCTGGACTATGACTAGAAGAAGCTACAGTGAGTTACCTTCATTTTTTTAAATATAGAAGGATTTTTGAAAAGATAGGACATTAGGTTAAAATTCTAGAAAAATTCTCAAAAAACTTTCGATTATTTTGTACTTAATAAAATTATTTTCAAAAAATTAAATTATAAATTTGCGAGAGCACACATGACCGCGAGGTCGCTGACTAGCAACCTCGCCGCGTCGGCAAAGCCACCGATGGCGACCATGGAGCCATTGTAGACTGCGTTCTCCTACCGTCTTGCCCCATCTCCGGTTTCCTTTTCCCAAAGATGTAATGTATGGTCCTTTCCTTTTCAGACGTTTGTTTCCTTTTCCTTGATTCCAAGACGTTTGTTTCCTTTTCCTTGTTGATGCTGGAGGTGAGGGAAGGTCTGTTGTGGGCCACAGGGATGATTTTGGAAAAATATGGAAAAATAAAATGCGCTCGCCGATCATTGGATCCGCAAGGAAAAAGATAAAATTAAAAAGGTTTCATTACCGGTTCATGAGAAAAAATTGAAAACAATTAAAAGACTCACTGCACTGTTGGTTCCTTAGATAAAAATAAAAACAAAATGCAACGCTCTCCGCATATTGAAATTAGGCTTTATGGGGCTAGATCCGTAAAAAGTCTCGAGAAGGGTCATATTCGGAAAAAAAATACGATCACAATGCCAGAACAATAAAAAATTCAAGTCTTGTTTCCTTGCATGCAGATCCTTTGTTTATTTCCTTGTTTGATTCACCCTCCTTCCAAATATGTAGTACGTACAATTTTGGTCAGTAAAAAATTCAAGTCTGGTTTCCTTGCATGCGGATCCTCCTTATTTATTTTCTTGTTTGATTCGCTCTCCTTCCAAATATGTAGGTGGGGAGGTGCATTTGTGGGCCACAGGATGATTAGACACACTAAATAATGGCCATCGGATGTGGATGAGTAAAACTGAGGAAAGATCTGAGACGTTCATTTTGATGAATGCAAGTTTCTGGGGACGTTTTGCTGGGTGCATGAACATTGAGCCATCTCTAATGAGGTGCATTATTTAGGGTGGACGTAGGAAAAATTGCTTAGGTGCATTATAAAGAGTATAGATGAACAGAACAAACCCGCGCCGCGCGGCGGCATATATAGTATCCGTACGTTCTACCAAGTCCAGTTTTAAATTACAAAATTAACCTTTATATTTCGCATCTTTACTTCAGCACATTCGGGTAGTAGTGTGAAGGGTGCTTTTTGTAGGATCAACTAGATGCGTGGGCGCACGCCGTGCCAGCCGCCACGTGGCTGACGGGAAAAATCCAAGTGTTTTTGGGTTTTTCAGAGGTTTTTTGTAAAAAAGATCTGTTCAGGGGTCTCTCTGTAAAAAAATGGGCTAATACATAATTTTGGAAATCGTCTCATATTTTTGGGGCCTTTGTAAAAAATTAACAAATCTGAGTTTTTTTTGTAATTTTCTGAAGGGTTTCGGAAGTTTTGGGGACCGAGAAAAAATACGGACTAAAACGTATTTTTGAAAGCCTATCATATTTTTTTGGGGGGGTTTTGTATGCAAAATAAAAATAATTTCGACTGTTTCAGGGGTTCCCATATAAAAAAATAGGTTAATACATAATTTTGAAAAGACTCAAGGTCTTTTTCACAAAAAGAAAAGTGGACATGCGTCACCCGCAGCCCTCACAGCGCGCGTTCGTCACGCGTCGTTCCGGCAAAAACTGCCCGCAGGCGCGCGGAAGCGGAACTCGAATGCTCAACCTGGCCGACGCGGGCGAGACGCGTTACCACTGTACTATGCAGCCCTTCACGTATGAGCTAATAAAAAAATTACTTAAGTCGTATTACCGACTTAGCCACGTGAACGACATGGCAAACGCGCGAGACAGCCATACGCATGGCACGTCGAGCGGCCGGAAAGCCTTTACGTTTAATATACGGAGTATTCTGTTCTCTAGCCGTGGCAACTGCCTAGTTGGGTTTACTTTAGTTTAGTTTCTCGCAAAGATAAATAGGATAAGCGCGTTTCACAACACTAGCTCTACTTTGCAGAGCACACTGTATAGTACTACTCTAATAGTATAACCAAAAGAGAGTACTTTAATTTGAAGGATCGAATAAAAGCAAGCAACCCAAGTAGCAAGATTCTTAACTCGTACTATGATCTTTAACTAATTCTTCCAGGTCACCCGGCATCACCTCGCTGGTACTGTTGTTCGACAGAGATCCCATGTAGTTGAATGGGGACTACAAGTTAAGCAGTCCTCTCTTGACTGTCCGATCAGAAAGCGATGATCCAAATCTTTTGAGAGTACTGTAGCAAAACAATGTGCCGATTTTTAGTGTAGCATAGCACATGTTTTCGGACGATCTAGACTATTGATTTGTTGGATCGGACGACTACGAGACATAAAGACTACTTAACTTGTAGACCCATTCAAACTGCATGGATCCCTGTCCACTGTTGTTACCCTAAAGCACTTGTTTCTCGTTACATAATTCTCCCTCCTGTTGGTCATCAACCACCAAACCAGCTAGTTGCAGAGTAATTATCTGCTGATGAACCACTGCTCGTGCATGTGCTCCGAAATCCATTCATTTCTGAGTGAGCCAATAATTAATACGACAAGCATCATCTTTTCCTACCTAGCTTGCCCACGCACACAGTACACATGCACGCATAGGGCTAGCAAAAAAAAAAAAAAAATCGGTATGACTTAAATCAAAATTGCTTTGATTACAGTGTATAATTGGTTCAAAATTTAAATGAATCTATTTCAAGCAAAAAGCGAAACAAGTTAACGGGGGCTCATCAGCTCGACAATAACTCGTTAGTTCAAATTTGAAATAACCACTCAAATGGCAAATAAAATGGTAGAAGCAAGTCAAAAAGGTTGAGAAATAGAGCCCCATCTAATTTGATTCAATTCCCAATAGCCATGAGATGATGTTTTATATCAATTGTTAAGCTCGACGGTCAGCCCTATACATACACGCGGGACCCAAGATCGAGTAGCTAGATATTGCTTCCTCATCTAAGTTTGCCCTGCCATGCATGTCAAGACAGACACATGGATGATCGACGTAGCATTATTACGTACAATTCCTCCGCATTTCCTGCTCTTGTGATCGATCGATAGATAGCGATTATTCACGGTTCACGGGGGCGACAAGCCGGGCGTCCCCTGCAGGCCGGCCCGGATGTTTGGCCGTTAACAACTGGGGTAAGGTACGTGTAAACATGCAAAATCATGCAGAATCAGATGGTCCATGCAGGCGTTTGGCGCCATCTCTACGGCACTCACAGCGACAGTGTATTGTTTCTAAAGTTATTTCTAAGAGACGAGAGAATGTACCAAGGGGCTGTTTGTTTTAGCTTTTGATTATGGATTTTGGCCTTAAGCAGAATCAAAAACAAACAGTCTGATTCTAGAATCCGATTCTCACAATCCAGCTCACCCATATACACTAGAATCCATAATCCACTTCATATATGTTTTTGGATTCTAGCTTTTGGAGAATCAGCTTCTCTACAACCACAATCCAGAATCAGCTTTTAGAGAATCCAAAACTAAAACAAACATGCCCTAAATGGATGCTTAGATATAACTACCATAACGCATAGTATATATAGGTTGTATCTACAATGCCAACAAGATTATTTATTGTTGCGTATGAGAAAAGATCAATTGTAACATAATTTTCTATGTGGCTAGCTACTTGGTCCTCTCAAATGGCATAAATGATCCATACAAACCACAAAACGAGTAAAATTGAAACGGTTCAATCTATAGTGCGGTTTCAAAATTGTTTCTAGCTCTTTGGTCCTCTCAAATAGATTGTATCTTGCAAGAGATATATTTTTCTCCTCTTCTCTCATTAACTACCCTTCTACATTACACTTTATCCTATATGGCTTATCTTTAGAAACTAACACTGGGAGTGCCTTGAGCGATAAATCCATGGATTAGATTGCCGCTAACCAGTTAATATCACATTCACATGCGTATGCATGTATGCATGGTACCACAACTATATGATGCTGGGCTAGCCAACTATTGGTACCTAGGCGTGCAGCAGGCAGGGTGTCCAGATCAGACTGTTGCTCTTCATCAGCGGATGATTGATGCAAATAGGCAGGGCCGGCACTGTCCTTGCGTGCACTGTTTCTATCACACCGATCAGACTGCTCAGATCAATGGTTTACGTGGTTTGATCGAAGTTAACATGGCATGCATGGACCTGCGAGCGGTGACGCGGTCCATCTGACCGACGGTTGGGCATCGACGTGGACAGTCCATCTTTGATTTGTATTATCTTTATCCTAGTTTATAAGGTGTATGTTTTGAATAATTTTATACAAAAATATAGGATGTATTTCACATTTCACTGCAAAATTAGTGTGATGTTCCTTTTTTACCCCCTAATAAATATGCAACTTTACTTTATATTCTCTACGTGCATGTATTAAATATCGTACTTAGAGATAGTAATTGAGAGTAATCTAGTCATTAGCAATATCTCTTTTTACCCTTGAAAACATGCATGGATGGAGAGAGTACCCTCGATCGATGTCTTAGGAAATTCAGTGTTTGTATGCTGTCGCGAACAAAACCGCAATAGGTTACTACGCATCAGAGTATATATACACCTAAACCGGTCATGTTAAGTTTGGTCAATCAAACAGTGCCCAGTAGACTTAGTTAGGCACTTATGCATTTATGCTCCCTTGGTCTATACCAAGTGAAGAGGACAGCTTCAGCTTCTCAGTATATTTGGCTTTTAAGATCCTTGGTAAGATTGGGTGGGTGGATTCATAATCTTGTGTGGAATCGAGATCCAATGCAGTCCCAATGAGACTGCAACTTAAGTAGTTGTATATGGACCGTTGGATCAAAAAGCGACCGTCTAGATCTTCTGAAATACTATTTTAAAAACACTGTAGAGCAGAGCACCATAGCAACGACTGTTGGATGATCAGACGATCTTGGTCTATAGAAACTGCTTAAGTTGCAGTATCCATAGGGACTGCACATGATCCTTTTCCCCTTGTGTGCCTAGCCATGCATCCCAGGAGAGCTATCATATCTAATACCAACGTAAATTTAGTGGGACTCTTCTTATTGCAATGCCTACTAACTCTGCTACATATTGATCTAGTGCGACAAGCATACTTTTACAATGCAATGATAATACATAATATCATTACTGATGTGCCATGGACATATATATAAAGTATATTACTCCGTAACCAAATCATTTTAGCAATCTAGGAAACTGTTGGAAATTATATGAGGTACTACTTATGATGCTAGCATTTCATCACGTTGAGCATGAAAGCCACCCTGCTTGTCGCCCAATGATCTATTTCGTCGGCTATCAGCTTAGTCCACTTAAAAATCCAGATATAAGTCGGCGCACATCATCAACATGTACGTACTAGTACACTCCATTTTCAAAGAAAATCCATTCTTATCTACTTGCGGATAAATCATGATATACTAATATACACATACATATATATACTAATTAATATACATATGATTTACAACCACCTATAAGCTTGTCACTAGGCCCAGTTTGGAACAAAGAACTTTGATAGGAATCTTGAGTGTCCGTTTGGTTCCTGAAATGGAGCAACAATTCAATTTCATCTAGAATTTGAATTGGGCTTCAATTCAAATTTTTTTTGTTTGTGGAGGCTCACCGGCAGCGGTGGTGGAGGTCTGTGGGGGCCGTTGGCTGCAGTGCAAGCGGCCACCGCCTCCCGAGTCGAAGGAGGAGGAAGAAGAAGCAGTCGCTAGAGAAGTGGTTGGTGGCGACGGTGATCAGATCGTCCGTCATCGTTGGTGAAGGTGGGTGGAGCCGTGGAGGAAAGGATAAATCCATTGGAGGGCACACGGGAGTGGTTGCCGAACCACCGGAGTCTCGCCGGAGAGAGGGAAGAATTGGCAATGAGGATCGAGAAGGGAGGAGGTGCGCTCGAGACTCGGTCGATGATGGTGTTTTTGTGCGATTCAAAGGTTATGGCTCTAGTTTGGAAAAGAAAAGAAAATCTCTGATTGCTAGTACATTTGAGGCTTGTTTGGTTTGATGACAAATTTGCTTTACTAAATCTCACCAAAATTTGATCTCCGAATTGGCTACCAATATCTTGACCAGCAAGAAAATGAACTAGAGAACCAAGAGAGAAGGAAATCTTACTAAAATTTGGTAACAAGCCAAAATACTTGCTAAATTTGATCGACGTTACTAAAAATTTGTTAAGACAAACTTTTAGTAACCATCGGAAGCAAATCAGACAGGTCCAATGGGTATCCTGGCCGTACATACACGTGGGGTCGAGATGGACGAATGATTGGGGCCCTCCACTTGGCACACAGTCCCATATAGCAGCAGCACAGCTCCTGCATGGTCTCGTTCTCGTCCTCCGACGTGAGTTGTTAAGACGGAGACTGCGAAAGCGACGCTGTCCCTTGCTGTCTGCTCTGCTCTCCCAACGAGAAAGGGAGCAAGAAGGAAAGAAAGGATGTCACTGTAGCATACCACTACTGTGGCAATTGGCATCGCTTCGCTCTGCGACTCTACTCCTAGCAATCGGCATCATCGATGGGCCATGGATTCATGGCAAGGAGATGAGAAGCTACCGATGCTCGTTCCATTTCCATGGCATACAGGCAAAGCAAGGCTGAAAACCCTGCCATATAAATGCAGGTTTTAGCCCCCCACACGGTGAAACATCTTGCACCAAATGATTTCTGTTTGGTCCAACTGGATCGTGCTAATTACTCCTAGATTCGATCGTTTGACCAGTGAACTGGTAGCGACTAGAGTAAGTTCGTGCGGTAAATTAGTACATATTCAGGGTGCTTGGCTGACATTAGAACTGGGTTTAGCATGCATATTTGTTTGCGTGGGGTGACAAAATCTTGCTTTTAACACACAAGAGCAGCTTTGACATGTGCATGTTTTGCTTATTTGTCTTGCTTTTTTTTGTCCATTAAACACCTTAGTTTAGTGCCTATGGTTAGTATTATTAGTTACTAGTAGTATAAGCCAATGTGTACTGAGCAGAGAGAGCTGCCTTTTGCCTTTCTCTTTTTCCTACCTTTGTTTTTCCAGATTTTGCTTTCCCTTTATTTATGGAGAGTGATGGCTGACCTTGTGATATGTTCCTTTAGCTAGGTCCTTGCATAAATTAGTTAGGATTTAGAAAACAAAAAAAATTTATTTTTCTTAGGCCCTGGGATTCTCTGTGGTTGGATGGTTTGTTTTCGAAGGGTTGAGGTTCCACTGTCTTGGCTGTTGAGTGTTGAACTGTTGATTGTGTTTTGCAGTGCTTATCAGAGTGCATCCACAATAAGTTAATAACAAGCTACATATCAATTTATATGACAATTTCCACTAGAACTAACGATTCATACACACTGCTGTATAGGGCAAATTAATGGAGATATTTAAGTTTCTGATCTTGACAATTTCCATCATGCATGAAAATGAAAGCTTAATCCTAAGACATGTTGTATAGCATATTGATTTTCAAATAATCACTAAAACATCCACTTATAAGCTATATAACCAATGATGAGTTGATATATTAACTATGATGTCATTTGGTTCGAACAAGATTGGCATAACAAAGTACAACTAGTATGAACCTGTATCCATTGTTCCTTTTCACTTTCCCACTAGCTTGTTAGTTTATCCCATGTTTTATTACATGATCATCAAGCTATCACATTGGGATCCATCGTAAAGCCATGCATCAACTGTAGGGAATCTCCACTCTTAATAAACCACACACACAATGCATGCCCTACAAGATTAGCTTGTGCCACTCACCATAATCATCATGCATGATACGTTGCCTAGCTAATTGTACTATTTTAGTTCCTTCATTACCCTAGCCATCCGTTAATCGATCTGTTTGGCAATCTTGTCAGACAACCAATTGATATCCAATTCGCAAAAAAGTCCATGAGCTGGGTCACAGAAAATCATGTCGCAACGACCCCCATCCATTGTTGTTCTTCCTTGCTGAGATGAGAGATGCTACAGCTGCGCCCAAAAGTGCAAGAGGACAAGCCATTCATTGGGCAATCACGCTCATCGTGTTGCCAACCGCTCTCTCTCTCAGTCTCCGTCCAATTCTGAAACAATTGATCTCGCCAAAATACAATCATCAATCCTAGCTAATGCTAGTTTGCATCACGTAGAACTTTGTCAAATGCTACGATCATGCATGCATGTGGCCCTCCTCTGTCTGTAATTTGATTTATTCTTTAGAGTACGTAGGTTGTGCTACCTCTGGAAGAGATGCCCACTCCCTGGTGATCTTATCTAGTTTTGAGCATATTCCAAATCTTGGCCGGCAAGGTAGGCGGTTCCGCTAAATGTCCGAGAAATCACCTTTTCCCCCCCAGATTCTTTACAAAACGACCAAAAGCCAATATGTTTTTGATTAGTTACCAGAAACCATTGCCCTTGATATGAGATGTAAAAACCTCGGTTCCACGCACAAAAGTGCAAATATCTAGGCCGCGTTTGGAACACGAGAATTTTCCCGATTTTTGTAGGAGTTGAACAATTTCCTGTAAGATTCATGCGAAATTCCTGTGAATTTCTTGTGTTCTAGACAGAGTTACATTATATGGAACTCAACATATTGCTTTTTCCTTCTTTCCCCCAAAAGATACTTGTATGCACATAAGAATAAATTTAAACAAATCAAATAAGGAGCTGTAATTTACCTCATTTTTTGTATGCAAGAAATATGTTTCAGCGAAGTATATCTTTCAAACCAACTTTTTCAGTGAAGTATATATAGAATCACTCCTTTTCTGTTCTTCCCTCTCATTTATTTCTTTAGTTTCTTCAAATAGCTTCTGAGTCACCTCCAACACCATCCATCCCAGTTTGAAGATTTGAAAAGCTACCTTCACTGTCTTGTGTTCTTGAAATGCAAATGGAAGAAAAAGGACACATAGACTGTGTCGGTCGGTGGTGGCTGTGGAACCGCCAGATTTTTGGCGACTTTAGATTGGATTTGACGGGCCCAAAAGCAACCTAGCTCCTTGCCATGCAGATGCACTGCAGCAACAGCAGAGCCAGCCAGCCGAGCTGCGTGGCTGACCCTGGTCAATCCAAGACGGCAACCAACTCAGCAAGACACCAACCAGCCAAGCTACCAAGGGTGAGAGAAAGAGAGGGGTTGATTGCTTGATTCAGATATGAGAGATTCTACAGTGGATTAAAAACAATTTGTGTGTCCCCATTGGGAGGGGAAGGGGTGAAGCCAGAATGAGTTAGGATGAGAGAGAGAGAGAGAGAGAGAGATATGTATATATATACGGATTTCCCTGCAAAGGAGGAAGAAGCAAAGCATCTCATTCCCCTCGTTTTAGCTTTTAGCTTTAATTGCCCCTCTTGTTGCGTGCAAGCATCTTCCCTCACCTTCTTCTCCTCCTCTCTTGCTTGCATTCTTTAATTCCCTCCCCGCATTTCGCATTGCCGCTGTAACAACACACCGATAGATAGGTGGATTGATAGGCAAGCGCGCGCGTTTGTTTGTTTCCTGGTTGCTTGCCTTGTTTGATGACAGAGTGAGTGATTGAGTGAGTGAGGAACAGGAAGAGGAAGGGGAGAGGAGGGGAAAGGGAAGGCGCGGCTGGCTAGCTTGTGACGCAAAGCTTGGCATCTTTCTCATCACCACTGTTTCTTCTCCCGCTCGCGTTCGCGCATTCCTTCCTTGCCTCCCCTGCATGCGACTCGTGTGCTCTCCTCCGTTTGTTGTTGGTTGGTTGCAAGAACGCCCCCTGCATTGCCGCCTCCTTTAGCTACGAGGGAGAAACAGAGCACTGCTGTTTCGATCAAGTTGTTTGCTCTGCGCATTGCTCCAAGAGCTGTTCATCTGGTTGGGGCGCCAAGAACACCAGAGATTGTGTGTTTTGGGGCAGTACATGCTCTCCGAGATCAGGCTAGTGTCCTTGGAGACTGACCGCGGGAGATGCGTTTCACGACAGGGGGCTCGTCAACGCGGTCGTGGGAGCCGCCGGTGACGGCGGACACGTCGGACCTGCACTACTGGCTGCACTGGCGGGTGGCGCTCTGCGCGCTCTGGGTGTTCGGCTGCATGGCCGTCGCGTCATACCTGATATGGCGGCACGAGGGCTCGGGCGCCGACCGCCGACCGGGCGGCGCCGGCGCGGAGGGAGGCGGCGGCGGCGGAGGCGAGGGGAAGGAGAGGCGCCCCGGGTTGCTGTACGACGACGAGGCGTGGCGCCCGTGCCTCCAGGACATCCACCCCGCGTGGCTGCTCGCCTACAGGCTCATCTCCTTCTTCGTCCTCCTCAGCCTGCTCATTGTCATTGTCATCTCCGATGGTGGCGACATCTTCTACTACTACACTCAGTAAGTGACTCATTACTAGTTCTTTTACTTCCTCTTTTTACCCATTTTGTTCTGAGAAAAAATGTTTTTTTTACTTATATGTTGTAGATGCAAAGTTGGATAAAGATATCTTTTTTAAAGAAAGAAATACATTGCCATTGATTAAATCTTTCATATTTTAAAGTGGCGCTTGAACCAGCAATGTAATGTGGTCAGGAAGTTTGGCATTTGTTCTCTGTTCTTGTAGTTTAGATTTCGCAGGGAATAAAGGGTGCTTTCCCATGAGGCAACTGGTCTTGAACATGCATGTTTCCTGATTAAAGAACAATGAAATTCTCAAGCAATTTCCTTGCATTGCTATTGATCTACCGTGCACAACTGATGGCTAGCAACAGACTTAGCTTCGGCAGCAAGCGAGGCGCCTTACCTGTTGGGTTTTATTCTTCACCAGTACAGATTTTTGTAGCAGTACATTTTAGAAAAATGTTTTATTTGTGATGCATTACTCCAATTTAGTAATTGGAAAGGACTTCACAGTACATGTTTTGTGAAGCACATTTAAGAAACAATCTTTTGTGCGGTACAATATCATAACCAACCATAAGCAGTAGTACATGCTAGCGGGCGTTGCTATATTACTTGTATGGTCTAGCATCAAGCTTCTCAATGCTTTATTAATGGACAGTGTTGCGAGAATACCCATTCCAACTAGCCACTTGGGCTTATGACTTCCTTTTCCATTCAAGATTTCTGATATAAAGCTAATTAAATAGCTGCCTTTTGAAATTATGCTCCTTTGCAAATCTCTAGTGTACCTTCTTTCCTTTAATAAATCATGTAGTGTAAGTGTGTAACTGGTTGGTAGCATCAAAGATTGCTACGAATTAAGATCTGACAGTAGTTGGTGTTTGTAATTCTGCTCTCAGAACAAGCATTTGTTCCCAGCTTCTTCTAAATGGTTGTTGAACTGTCTATCACGCAGGTGGACCTTCACTCTGGTCACGATTTACTTCGGGGTAGGCCCTTCCTCTTTCACGACCAAATAGTTTGTCTCTTCACTGAATTCCTCAAACCAATGATACATGGCAAGGACTTTTACATCAGCACAATGCTTATCTGAAACAAAGTTTGTTCTGTGAACTGTTCAGCTTGGCACGGCGCTGTCCATCTACGGGTGCAGCAAATTTGCCGATGAGAATGTTGGCGCGGTGACTTCAGACGTCGAGCATGCCTCTTACGTTGCTCGTGGAGCTGCTACTAAACCGAGTTTCGACGGAGAAGATAGCGCGCGAGAGATTGCTGGATTTTGGGGGTACCTGCTCCAGATCATCTATCAGGTAAATGGGCTTCCATACTACCATAAACTTTGAAATAGTATCCACTTGAGGCCTTTTCAGATTTCTTATTGAGCAGGGACATCCGCACTGACATCTGCATACATGGAGGGGGGGGGGGGGGTCTCATTTTTGCTTTTCAGATGCAATTATTCGTGCTGGGTAGTCACCATCATGCGCTAACAACTAGATTACGCTTATGAATTGGATTCCGTTTCCAAAGATTAGATGTGCCCACATAGCATCTTTGTCTGGTCATACCTCGAGGGCTTGTACGTAGCCTCCTACATGACCCATCTTGTT
This sequence comes from Otatea glauca, assembly GCA_036346275.1. Lineage (NCBI taxonomy): Eukaryota > Viridiplantae > Streptophyta > Magnoliopsida > Poales > Poaceae > Otatea > Otatea glauca. The sequence goes on from CM070713.1 coordinate 2,701,907, forward strand.
GTTGGTCCAGTCCAGATGCTCAGTCTCATATTTCCTTGCACTTGAAGAGCTGAATCACCTTTACCCCCTTTCTGAAGTGTAGGTCTGACTCTTTTAGTAGTGGCATCAAGAATAAAGACAACCCGTTTCCTTTGTGTTGATGTGCTAGACCTAACTGTATCAAAATGGTGACTGAACATCTACTTAGGCTGGAACAGGGCAGAGAAAAGAGTGAATAGATATTTCCATGGATAATAGCCTAGGAGCTATAGCTTCCGAGTAAGCTCCATTGGTATTGGGCTATCGTCTACACTTTACGATCCAATTTTTAATGTATCTTATCTTAGGATTCTTTGTTTTTCCGAAAAGAAAAGCAGGAATATCTTAGGATTCTTTGTGAATGTCCTTTTAAGGATTTTGCAATTTGCATAACTCTGGTTTTCATCCGTCTCTTATAGTCTAGAAAAGGGAAGCTTCCACACACTTATTGGTTGACTGCTTAAGTTATTTTCCTTGTTTATCTTTATGTAAGCTGAGCTATCTTGGTAGTTGCAATCTCTCAACCTGACCACATGACTTGTACTGTACATGTTAATAAAATTGAGATCTAGCAACTAATGAAGAAATCTGTGTTTTCATTTACTACCTTTTGATCACACTAGTATCATGACTTCCATCTCTGTTGACAGACAAATGCAGGCGCTGTGATGCTTACAGACTGTGTGTTTTGGTTCATCATTTTCCCATTCCTTACCATCAAAGATTACAATCTAAATTTTGTAAGTATACACGTTTCAGGGCTTTCCCACCCGACATCTAACAATAGCAGTTCACTAACTTGATTCTCTTGACAGTTGTTGATAGGAATGCACTCAGTTAATGCTGTTTTCCTGCTTGGTGAAGCAGCCCTGAATAGCTTGGTAAGCCGATGAATGCTGAACTTGATCACTCAAGCAAGAACTTCATGCATGCTTTTACAGTTTACTCACCACATTTGAATTTACACGATTTTACAGTGCTTCCCTTGGTTCCGAATCGCATACTTCTTCCTTTGGACTGCTCTTTACGTCATTTTCCAATGGATTGTCCATGCATCAACTCCAATTTGGTAAATTTTCCAGCTTCCATTCCCTTCCTGCAGTAAGAGTGGTAGTTTCAATCCATTTCTCTGTCGCTAAATATATGTTATGATGTGAATTTTGGCAGGTGGCCATACCCATTCCTCGACCTGTCGGCTAATCTAGCACCTTTGTGGTAATGCCATTTACCTCCCTACAACAGCATTTTCTCCTACATTTCGGGTGAAGTCTATTTACTGAACCTACTGTGATCACAAGTTGACAAAATTTCGTGTGGATGGCCTGAGCAGGTACTTCGCCGTCGCGTTCATGCAATTGCCGTGCTACGTGGTCTTCAGGCTGGTGATCAAATTGAAACGCCACCTGCTCTCAAAGTGGTTCGGAGTTCAGCCGTAAAAGGCCAGCGCATAAACCAACCGTCCTCCTCCATTGCCAACAATTTATACAGAAAGGCAATGGGAACAGAAACAGAATAATGGCAGCATGGTGGATCGACTCCTTTGCGAGATTCTTATGCAGGTGTCTCTCCAAGAAAAAAGTGAGGAGGGGCGCATGCGTTTACACCGTATAGTTTCATGTAAATCGAAGCTCATAGATTAAGTAAAGAGTTTTTGCAGCAATGGAAACTGAAAGAAAAGAGAGAGAGAAGAGATTATGTATAGCTTGACTGATTTGTCAAATGGAGATATTGGTTTAACTTCTTTTGTAGAGCTGATTGGTCATTATATATGTGGCTGATGTATCAATGCAAGTGTGTGGGTTTGTGTAAATGTTGCATACAGCCACACATATATATATATATATATGGGTAACGACAGGAACCTGTCAAAGTATTACATATATGTAATACCAAAAGTAGGAATAATTGATGTATCAATGCAAGTGTGTGGGTTTGTGTAAATGTTGCATACAGCCATATATGGGTAACGACAGCAACTTTGTCATTAACTCCGAGGTAATTACACTGATCTGAGTATATTGGCTAATAAAATATCGAGTGGACCCGACACTTTATCAGTTAATACACCGTATTTAGAGTGTTGCAACAGAAATAGTAATTAGAGACTGAAATGGAAACTTTATTATATTCTATTGCCACACAGACTACATATTCAGTACATAATTAAACATAGGATCAAAGCATTACATATATGTAATACCAAAAGTAGGAATAATTGATGAAATGCCCTCACTTGTGCTATTGATCATTTGTCCCGTGATGTCTCACTGACAAACGGGCCCTGGGGCCACATGTCAGTGAGACAAACGGGGCAAATAATTAATTGCACCAAGTAAAACAGGGCAAATAATCAATTCTCCCCCAAAAGTACTAATGACTCCACAGACTGATGAAGTTGAAGCACTGTCTATCCAACATCCTAACCCTCCTGGTAGTCCTTATCAAAGTAACATTGATCTTGTGGGTGCTCCTCGCCCCATGTCTCGTAGGTGAGTTTATTGAGATCCATGTCTCAACCGGAAGTTTGATCTTCGGAACCATTCTCTAAGCAAAGGGGGATTTAGCAGGAGTATGTATAAAAGTACTCATCAAGCATTAATAACAAAATGCATTATATGGAGTTTTTCTCCACATCCATCTCAAGCACTTTCTATATCCATCTGGTGTGAACCTTTCCTCCAAAACCATTTTCAGAAAATAGAGTTTTAATTAGGAAAGTAGCGTTGAGAATTTTAATTATCCAAAAATACTACTAGCACTCGTATATGAGGCAGACTTAGTTTTCGTAGCCTCCAATCCAGGAGACATGAATGAATTCATGATTTGACCCCTACGCAGGTTTTTACCACTTTACCCATAATGAACCCAACTGCAGTTGGGAACACAGAACATTTATCACTACTCAGGTATTAGATCTCCAACTCTGCTAACTCAAGCCAAGGACACCTTCCCTAGGTAATCCCATCGACTCGCAGCTAACAGTTGTACTCTCGACTAATTAGTAGTGCAGTACTCCAACTAACAAAGCAGTACAGTACTCGGACTAACAACGTAGTACTGTATTCCAACTAATTACATAATACAGTACTCCGACTAATAACGTAGTACTGTACTCTGACTAACAACGGCAGTACTCATCTCATGGTGTTTAATATAACGTCAGCCGTCAGGTCAACCACAGCTGATTTTGTGTCCCTCACTGGGCCTCTGGCGTATCCTAGCTTCACATCTCTCTTAGTTATCTATTTTTACCCAATATGAAGATCATAACACCGTCATAGGACAGCCTTTTCTCCACCATCATAGGATAGCCTTTTCTGGATGTTTTCATACACTATGGTTGATACTAAAAATTACGGCTTATTGTCCAAGTGTAGTAGTTTATCTTTATATCATAACCTATGAAGAGGGCTCCTCCGGCAATGCTCAAACATGGCACCTTCTACCCACCTCAATATATATAATTTAAATATATCCACTATCCAAAGATTGCCTCAGCGGTTCATTACCAACTCAATTCATCACTACACAATTTCAGCCACAATAGTTCACAATTATCAATCTTTCCAACAATATCCATTTTGAGGTTTTGATTTAAAATATATTTTTCCCATGTAGTGATGATATTTAAAAACATTTGAAAACGATTTCACAAATTTGATCAAAGAAAGCTTGCTTGGATTTTGATAAAGGTATTCATCCTCACATGGTTGGTACTAAAGATCAACGGACCGATTGAAATTAATTTCTGAAATTACATAAATGCCACATTTTAGCGGCTAATAACTTTTTAAATATTTTATTGCAGCTATTTTACGCGATTACTAGTGTAAATATTATGTTGTTATTATTTTCTTTGATTAATTATTCATTTTTACACATTTTAGAAATTTACCCCTTTTCCCCCTATTTTTCTCTTTCTTTCTTTCTTTCTTTTATTTCTTCTTCTTTTCTTTTCATTTCTATTCTTTTCATTTCATTTCTTTTCCTTTCCCCATCCTTATCCATTCGGCTGGCTTCTGGTCTCTTCTTCTTCTCTTCTCTGCTCTCCAGCCGATGCCACCGTCCGATCCGATCGGGCTAGGTGCCTCCCACTGCCTGCCTCTGGCTCCTTCCACTACTGGGCCCCTCCCTGGCCTCCTTGTGCTCGCATGCCTGGGCTCCCACACTGCCCTAGGCCGCGCTCGACCGCCTCTGGTGGGCCTCATCGCTCTCGAGTCCGTGCCTTGCTCCTTGCTGCTCGGTGCTGCCCCGACCACCTTTGGGCTGACTCGGCCATGCGCTCCTGACTGCTTTGGCCACTTCACCTCGGCCTCTCGGCTACCCTCCTCTCCAAGCCGCCTCCGCCTGCTCTGGTTGCCCCTACTCCCTCTCTGGCTAGGGTTTGGTACTCCCTAGTTCACTGTGATTTCTTACAGGTCATTATTTTATTGTATCCTATGCTGTGATGTTGAATGGTAAAATTGGTCTGTGATGATCCTATGATTGATGCTCGGGTTGGACGGTGTCGTGACGACACCCTTTATTCCACCATGCGTCGGGGAGCATGAGTGGTTTACTGGGCACGCACAATGCAACCCCGCGGCATCGATTAACTGAGACCACTAGGATCACTGTTATCTTTAGTTTCTAGTTGATTTTTTGCTAGTTCTATATATATGTTGCTATGGATGGTTAGAGAACGGATGATTACCTGTGATGGAAAATGAAAATGGTATGCAAAAGAGGGTGTGATGCTTGTGTTGGTGTGGCTGCCCTGGTCTCCTCCTTGCTCCTAGCCTCCTAGGTGTGGCCGTGTGGCTGGTCTTGGCTTCCTGCTTGAGCTCCTCCTTGCTTCCTGACTTGTGCTTGTGGCTTGTGATGCTTATGGCCTTCTGGTTTGTGTTTGCTTGGGAGGTGCTCCTGGTGGTTATTGTCTGTGAGTGATGTGCTTGAGAAGCTTGTGACTTGCTCTGGAGATTTTCTTTGGAAGGCTTGTGCCTTACGCCTTAAGGTTTAGGAGGGATGGTGTTGGTTGGAGGCCTAACTCGGAAGACTTGGCTGGGGTCTTCTCGGTTGTGCTGTCCTAATGCACAATGAACTCAAGTCTACCCTTTTCTACTGTGAAGGTTTCTACTTTTTTATGGTGGAAATTTATTTTTCTACCACGCGATATTTTTACTATTTGAGTGTTTACAAATAAATTTACAGGTTTGTTAAATGTTGAGTGATGAAACCCTATTTTCGTGAGAGGTGCCGATTTGATCCCGGATGAATCTGTTATCTCAGCGAGCAGTGCCATCTCATACGGGTCTGACGGCAATTCTACCTTTTAATTTCTTGCTACTTTAATTTATTGCTTTTATTTCTATATCCAACCCGAACTAATATACAAGGCTACCGACGAGGATCAAAAGAAGTGTAGATCTTAGGAATTTTTAATATTCTTGTAAGTTTTTTATTTTTGAGATGCAATTAATTACTTATGTAATTTGTATTCCGAGTTGTAATGAAATTTTTGTATATTGTAATTTATTCCGTTGTACTCGATTTGTAATAATTAAAATGCATGATTCATCTTTATCAATTGGTTTAATTAAGCGTGTTATTTTAATATAATACAGGGAAAATTCATGGACAACTGAAAATGTAGGAGGGTATGAACTGAAAATGGGACCCTGAAAATGAGAACGCAAACACAAGGAGAATTCATGGACAATTGAAGGAACAACACGGCAGAACCAGACTCACTCAGCTTGGATCGATGATAACTCATTTACCTCATCATTCACCATTGGATTTCCATGCAGTGCTCGATTTATTTCCCGATCCAACAAGAGAGGAGAGGAGAGGAGAGGAGAGGAGAGGAGATGCTCGATCCATCTGGCGCGAGCTTGTCGTTGCTTGCTTCCTGTCTTGCCCAGCCGCATGCATCGATCTGTCCCGGATCAGAATATATACTTGCAGTTGCGCACTGATCAGGCCCGGTGGATCGATCGACGGAGATCATGCCATCATCATGCGCCCAGCAGACGCACGCATGGCACCCCATGGCCGCGACGCCGACTCATCGTCAGTGCCAAGCGCCGCCGCGGCCCATGTACGCGCACGGGAACGAAGACTCGTCGTCAGTGCCAAACCGCGCGCCGGCCGGCAGCGTACGTCGGCTGCGCCGCGCCCGGACAGCCATGACAACAGCCCTAGCTGGCCCTTTGGCTTGGAAAGCATGGATCTTGCAGGAGTTTTTGTTGGCAACGGTGTAAACTAGAGGCCTGTTTGATAGAGCTCTAGATCTTAGCTTCACCTGAGATCTGAAACTTATAGATTAAAATAAAGTGAATTAAGTTTATATTTTTGATCTAAAATGTAAACAAGATGATCTATCTAAACACTCTTAATGTACTCATAGCTTCAGCTCCACCAGATCAGCTCTACGGATCTGGTGAAGCTGAAGCTCTACCAAACACACTCTAGGAGTTCCTCTCGCGCGATGCTTCGGGTCTTGTGAACATGCCTAAAAATATTCACTGGCAAATTGATGTTCCATCATTGTGATTTACCAAACAACAAAATTCTTTCAATTGTTAGTCATAGTTGGAAGAAAAAAAGTTCTAGAAAAGCAATAAATTAAGATAAATTTTATTGTGCATTATACTAATAATATATAATAGGCAGTAGAAATCAGATCTAGCCATTAATTTGTAAGCTACGGGAAATATAATCATTATACTATTGTTCACGAAGCAAATCGTTTGGCCAAAGCAAAGCAACCTCAGAAGCATCCATTGACGTAATTTTACAAATACCCTTCACAAAATCAACCTGAAGTAAATTGGCTCAGAGGCGGCAATTAAGTCAATAATTACTTCCTCAAAACTGATAAACACCTATATAATAACCGTGCAAATAGTGGTCTGGTCTTGCATAGCTTTTGGATTTCAACTAAAGGGCACGTGTATGTATAGATGTTTTAGCATCAATCAAAGAAAATTGTTTGCTGCAAGTAGAGAATCCAACTTCGCTAAGAACGGCAAAACTCTCAAGATGCCGTTTTTAAATCCCCGATAAAGCTCCAATCTCCATCGATCTCTGTTCGCGTGAAAATTAATGTCCAGAAACGCTAATGGATTCGCTTACTAAATGGTGCTGCCCTGGAGGTGAAATCTGGTCCGGTGCTGTTGCATGGCAGGATGAATGGTGTCCTGCGGAGCAGGATGGCGGGGCACCGCCGTTGATAAGGATGCAGAGGAGTCGGCGGTGTGGTTGGTCGGCGGCGACGTCGTAGACGTGTTCATTGTTGGCATCAAGCTAGGCTCAAGCAGACGATGAATTGGTGATCAGGTCATTGTGCCGTCTCGATCGATCGACCACATAGCAGTTGACTAACAGATCAGCCACTCTCGAGATGGGACAGGGCGCCTTTGGAGAGACACCGGCCGGCGGCCATGGCGACAGAAGACCGGGCTCGTGCAGTGACTCACGGTGAGGCGGTTGTCTGATCGTTTCATCGGGTCCTGTCGGGACCGAATATGTATATCTGTACCTTTTATATGTACTCAATTGCTTAGGATCCATGGACGGATCTACAGTGCACAGTCTGAAGTTAGCATATATGATTTTTTTAGTATATAAACATATAATCCTCTTATTATAAATTAGAAGTTAGTGTTATAAGTTCGTAATGACCCCGGCGACCCCGATGAACTTTTCTCCTAGATTCGCCCCTACTAGGATCACGCTAGTGCATACAATGACAACATAGATGAAATATCATAATTATACAAAACAGAAACATAATAAAAAAACTTCATTTATTGAATAAAAGATATTTGATTGACCTTATGATCGACTTTATATTATTATACCACACATGGCTTAAACTCTAATAGATAAAGCAGTAGTGGAACGGAAACTTCGTAGATAATCCATCAATATGCTATCCTCTAAAGTAGATGCAGACTCCTTTTTCACTGATGATCTTGTTGTGGCAAGGGCGAGTATATAAAGCACTCAACAAGTTGTGCACAGAATGCAGGTCTAATATAACTATATACAAGGCTTATTCCATAAAAAGTTTTGAGACATTTAAAACTCAAATAAAATATTTTTGACAAAAGTTCGCTTAAACTCTATCCAGTTTTAAATACTTTTTACAAGAAGGGTAAATCCAAAATATTATTTAAATTTCAAAAAAAAATCCAAACATACTAAATTGCACAGAAAAAAGACAAAAATTGGGATTTTACAGGTCCCAACTCCGAAGATAGGTAAGAAGGAAGTTGCTGATATCAAATGGCTGTGATTTCCCTGGAGAATGATCGGATGATTCATAAATTGCTGATCACGTAGCTTATCCAAAAGGGGGAGAGATCCTCGGAAGAAAAAAAAATCACGCAATTCCCATTATTTTGTCTTTGAAAACACTGTTCCAAATTTAAAGACACACTGTTCGAAAAAACAAGCTAAAGATACCCGAATTTTTATTTTAAATAATATAATTTTTTATTCAAATTGCAAAAATATACTTCGATTTTAAAAAATTACAATTATATACCTCTGTTGCCTGTATATGGGGCGATCGCCCTGTATACGAGCGATCGGTGCGGCTTTCAACGCGCGATATTTCCTCTGTCTGCGATCAATTCCTAAAGAAAATCATAACTTTTTCATATGATGTCGGATGGAGATGAACTTTATATGAAAATTGTAGCTCTCGACAGGATCTATAACTTTTATATATAAATTTCTTTTCATTTCATTCTATTTAGATAGCCAAAAACGGGATAGAAGTTTCAGATCTAAAACAGATCTGTTTTTTAGATCTGAACGTTCTATCCTATTTTTGACCATCTAAATGGATTCAAATTGAAAAAGTTTGTATACAAAAGTTGTAAATCCCGTCGAGAGCTACAATTTTCATATAAAGTTCATCTCCATCCGACATCATATGAAAAAGTTATGATTTTCTTTAAGAACAGACCGCAGACAGAGGAAATATCACGCGTTCAAAGTTGCACCGATCGCGCGATCGCCCCATATACGGGCGACAAAAGTATATTTTTGTAATTTTTTGAGATCGAGGTATATTTTTGCAATTTGAATAAAAAGTTGTATTATTTAAAATAAAAATTCAAAGATACCCGCCCTTGCATTAGTCATACTTGAGCTGGGTCAGTATGGCTGGGCATGAACTGAGAACCTGATCTGGGCTAGATCCTGGCCTGGCATAACTGGGCATGGACAGGGAGGGAAAGCCCAGGTTTTGGGCTAGGCCATGACTTCTTTTTGTTAGGATTTAGGCATTGACAGGGAGGAGAAGCCCAGTATTTGCGCCGCGATTGCACAGCACAGCATGGACTGCCACTCTCCCAACAGTGGGCGTCAATCTCTTTACCTTAAAGACATACCGACATTTCAACAAAATGAATGAAATAAAATACCGTGGCTAATAAAAAACGAAACATGTATAACCATAGCCTGAGGCCCTGAGCGCCTCGTAGCCATAATAAACCGGGCTCATGTATAACATTAGAGCATCCCACATGAGCTGTGGCTACAACAGCAGCAGCAGGCCGGCATATGTATTTAGAAATGCTAGACGTTCACATTGCCAGTCTCAAAAGCACAATTCTCGATGCAGGAAGGTTACAAGCAATCCAACTCAAAGGTTGATTGTCTTCGTACTTCGGTGCAGTTTTATTACAAAAGAGCAAGAATAGCATTTATAGATGCAGCTCACAGCACTGGCGGCCACTTGGAAAGAAAAACCAACAAAAAATACGGATCATTCGGGCATTTCAGAATGCCATGAGGATTACCATCAATCAGGCCTACAGGAAGTTTCTGATGTCCAATTTCCTCACATCAGGCATCTCCTCATCTTTAAACTCCTCCCTAGTAACACAGCGCGTCAGTGTTACAAGAGATGCACAGAAACTAAGAACTAGCTAGCTAGTGATAACTGCAATTGACAATTTTATGATAAAACTTGCCTCAAGAGGTTCCTACCAACTAGCTTAGAGGTACCACTTCAAGCAAATAATGAACTGGTAGTTAAAAAAATATATACCTCTTTAGTTGAGTCTCCATTGCTTCAACACAATCCTTCTTAAGTTCAGTCAGCTCACTTTTAGCAATTTGCAATTCAAGCTCTTCCTCGATCTTGGGAAGATCCTCCTTCCGAATGCCAAGCCTATTTTAATTTTCAAAGCCAAAAGAAAGGCATGTAAAATACAATCTAGTCCAAATAAGAAACAACAATACGATTGACTATGTCTAGGATGCACAGCAGGATGCATAATCAAGATTCCCCTGCAAATCAGCATCCCAACAATGGATGCGGATAGTCTACAGTAGTAAACATGCTGCAGTTGGCCATGCCATAATCTGAATCGACTTGCAATATATCAGACAATCCTGATGCAAGTCAACCATAGGATTTATGCATTCCTTTTCTCATTGGAAATTTCAATCTCATCCGAAGTCTTGGTTAGGAATTAAAGGAGTGCTGTTCAGGTAATGAGGTAATAGCATTCCCAGTGGTCAAGTGCCCAACTGCAAACGATGCAGGTGCTTCAACAATCAGCGAAAGATGCATCTCCAGAGAACATTAGTGTGATTTGTCCAGTACTTAACCAGAGGTATCTCAAAACTAAATTGACACTATTAAGATGAAGACACATATCTTTACATACTTTTTGTTTATCTTCTCAAACTCTGCCAAGAGGAGACCCATGTTCTTCTTGTCACTTCTCAGGAGTGGCTTCTTAATCTCCTTCTCAACTTTCTCAAGAGCTTCCATCATCATAGCCTCAGCACCAAGATCATCAACAAGACCATTCCTGTATCACAGAAAAGAAACATATATACAAGCAATTAGTGCCATAAATTGGTAATATGGGCAATATTTGTATCAATTTGATAGAAGTGTCTTTTTTGGTCAAGCAGCAAAATTAAGCATTTTGGAAAGCATAGGGAAAAAAGATTATGCAAAAAAGGAATCAGATGTACTTTATTCTGATCTCCTGAAGGGTATTCAAGTAAGTCCGTGCATCAGGGATGCCCTTCGTAAAAGTCTCGATAGTATATTTAATTCTCTGAGAGTCAGAAAGAAGATCTGCCCTGCATTTAGACAATGGTAGCATAATCAGGTGATCAGGTAAATAACATCAAGATTAAATGAGCTTACACAAAACAAAAGCAAACATAGAATGTGTGCACTTATTTGGGGTAGTAGATTTATGCCGGAATTCCCCTTGCAAATGTTATGTCCAAACAGTTTAATCCCACAAAAACATCAGTATTTGCCAAAGCCACATTACATGTACAGGTAAAACCTCTTTGATTTCTGAGGATACATCTATATCCTGAAGTACTTTTGCAAGCTAATCAATTCTATTCGGCAGTAAGTAATCCTGAAATCGAAATATATTGTTTACATACTGCTATATAAGTACTAAACTGTAGTATTTGAGGAATCAAAGGTTTAGACAGTTAAGAACAATAGAACACATCAATTTTTGCATTAGACAAAATCATCACACCCAAACAATTATGTAAAACAAAGCAAAAAAACAAAGACAAAATAAAAGAAAAGCAATAAACTAATGACCATGAATGCATGCAAAAGCCTAAAATTCGTCTTACTTTTCTCTTACAGTCTTCATGACTTGGGCATAACCAGCAACTGCTGCTGCGTCATCCGGATCAATTGTGATCTTTTCCTTCTTAAGGACCCCAAGTGCTGTCTCAAATTTCTTCTTTACCTCGAAAAATATGCCCTTCAGTAGGTCTTGCCGACATAAAAAAAGGAAGTTAGGGCTATCAGAATTTAAATAAATCCCAGGAAGTCTTCAACACAATAAAAACAGCAGTATAACTAACAAAGAACATGTTATTGGTTATCCAAGATAAACTTTAACCCAAGAAACTGCAATATATATTCTAAATGAGTATAAGATGTGTATTCAGGGAAAAGGTACATGTCGATGGACTCAACATTGTGGCCACAGCTTAGTCGTGGGAGAAATATTCGATACATTGAAGTAAATTCCAAATACTATCAGGTTCAACTTACCATGATACTCTATTCATAGTCTTGACTAAAATTTTTTTTTAATAATGCAAAAGCATGGTAAACACTACTTGTGATACTGCAACAACACATGATTCGGTACCAACAACATTTTTTTTTCCTGCAGCTCTATATAATAATCTCAGATCGAAAGGGGTTCAAACATGGTCAGTTATGATTTGCAACTTTTTTCAGAACTAAGATTACTACAAAACATGCATGATGGAAGAACTCACTTATACCTGATAAAGATGTTAACTCCATACAAATAGAGTGAAAATTTAAGAGGCTTACCATCTCCACTGACTGGAGGACGGTCAGCCGGAGCTGCATCCTTGGCATACGAGCGGACTTGAGTGGCACCTCCATTTGCCAATGCAGCTTGAGCAGAATATAGCTGCAAGAACATCAATCAATGAACTGAGCAGTGCAAACATAGCGGATCATATAATAGATGAAGCATCAGAAACAAAACATTCTGACACCAAAACCTCGCTGTCTACAGAGGCCTTCACATCAAATAAGCTAAATAACTTCGTTAAGTCTTGTCGTTGGCATTCAAACCCATGCCAATTTAAGTTGACCGCCTTGTTCTCATGTCGATTTCAACAATAAGCCGCCGGACACATGTCAACACAACACATACAGAGCTCAAGGCAATAAGCAATAAGAATTAGGAAAACCATTAATTGGTTTTCCATTAAAATTTCCATTGTAAGGCAAAACATATACAGGATCATTAACATTTCCATTTTAAGGCAAAACATATACAGGATCATTAACATTTCCATTTTAAGGCAAAACATTTGGTCCAGAGGACTTCAGGATTCAGCAATATCCAGAGCTAGCTTGTCAATTGGTTCCAAACACGGTTCCATTTGATACCAGATCTGGGAGAATATCGAATTAGGAAAACCGTATTGGGATTGAAGGAATCTGGGGCAGTCAGAAACAAGTTTTCCCCTTGTTTGTCCCCTCCAGTCCAGCAGACAAACTGGAATACTGTCCCTCCTAATCGCTCACTCCCATCATAGAAACAAAACAAGCAAACGAAACGAAATGCGTCTGCCTCGAACACTCAACACCACCCGCCCCGCCGCATCCAACATCCAACGTTACGAACGATGCCCAAGAAAACATCACCAGCGCAACCACAGTTCCCACGTAAACCGAGCCAAGCAGGTGGCGCACGTGCCGAGGCAGACAGCACCGGATCAGATCTACCGAAAAATCTGGGGTTTCCCGGGGGGGCGCGGCGACGGGGAGGGAGGGAGGGAGGCGATCGAGAGAACAAACCTGCCGGGAGCGGGAGACGAGGCGAGCGGCCAGCGCCATGGATGCGGTGGTTGTGCCGCGCTAGGGCAGAAGTCTCCGCTTCTGCGATCTCTCCGAGCTCCGAACTCCGCAACGCGAGAGCAAGAGAGAGATGGGGAACTGGGGATGGGAGGAGGAGGAGGAGGCGGCGCTGCGCTTTGTGAGGGCTCCCGACCTGCTCTCCGCCGTCCGATCGGAACCGACCCCTTCGCGTGGCGAGACGCACGGATCTCAAAGAGTGCGGGAGCTGTGGAGTGTGGACCCCTTCTTCTGGGCCTCCTCGCCGCGGTGGGCCCGATCCACCCCGGCTCGGCTCTTCCTCCCCTATTAATAATTAATAAGCGGTCGTCGTCTCCCTCCTCGCCGCGGCGCCTTTGACCTTCGCTCACCATGAACTCTCTCTTTCTCAGGCCGCTTCCGAGCCCGAGCCTGAGCAGTCGGGCCTCGCCGGTGACGAGGCGGCTCGGCTCGGCTCGGCTGTCCCAGTCGGTGGGCGGGGATGCCGGCACGGGGTGGCGGCGGCGTCGTCGTGGATGGAGGAGGCGGGGGTGGCGGTGCTGGAAGAGGGCGGGCGGCGGAACCCGGCGGTGTCGGACTCGTACCGGCCGGCGGGGCAGCCCCGGCCGAACGCGACGATGCTGGAGGCGCAGGCGCGGGTGTGCACGGGGCCCGAGCAGACGCGCCCGCTCGGGGAGGAGCAGGCCATGCATGTCCTCGACACCATCCTCCGCTCCGGTGAGTCCTCCCCTCCTCGTGGGCCCTGGCCTCTCAGGTTTACCGCTTCGGTTTGGTGATCTCTAGCTTCGATTCTGCGCTGTGGCCACCATTTGTGCGGGAAGCGGGCATAGTTGAGTGATTCTGACGATATAGATGCTGCTGTATGTACTTGTTAGGATATATAACTCGAGAAATGATGCGCGCTGCTTGTAATTTGTAAATGAGCTTATTTTGTGTACAAATGTCGCTGCTTTCGGTTTCATTTCTGGTGATTGTTCGCGGGTGATTGGAATTTAATTTAGAAGCTTGCTGCAAGCCTGATGCTTAATGTTTGTCTTAGACGCGTAGTATAGTTCGAGATAGATGATATTTTTTATTCTAGATTATACGTGCACCATAGCATGACACTATTGTGCAGACTGTTGTACTACAATTTGCCATTAAGGTTTTATTTAGGTGACATTCTTACAGCAGCTCTGCTTTGAACTTTGTTTTTCTTTCCTTGCCTTCCATAAAGGCTTACGCTGTATTTTCTTTGTAAACTCTTGTGTAGCAACGGGAGAACTCAAAGATGAGCCAGTGTCCAGTGCACAGTTGGGTTCATTCTTTTCTGGCATGACAATAAGAGCTAATTCTTTTCCCAAGGCCATCCAATGGAGTGAGGGTGAGCGACGTGCCATGAGCATATTTTGGCCACACGTTGTCCAAGTTCTTCCTCCTGAGGTGAAGTTTATAGCAGATCCTGAAGGAACGATCACGGGAGCAAATGGCTTAACAGGACCTCAGTATGTTGGTCAAGGCACTGCAGAGAAGAGACTCGTTGGTGCTTTGAGGGAAGTGCTGGCTGGTGGCCATTTAGGTTATGAGGAAGCTCAATGTGTACTAAAGGATGTTCTACCAGTTGGATTGATGTGCGTGAATTCAACAATGGTTAGTGAACCACTGCTGGCAGCATTTTTGATTGGACAGAGGATGATTAGGGAAACTGATTGTGAGCTCAAAGCATATTGTCTAACCTTTGATGATGAAGTAGGTAGCACCAAGTGAGTTTGTCTTTCTTAAATGGATAGAAACATCAATGATGTCATTAACACCACTTTTTGTCAGGTCCTCCAGTTGCTGGTGTCCATTCCTTGACACACTATGGTGAGCCCTATGATGGAAATACACACGTTTTTAGGAGTAATCGATTTGTTGCAGCTGTTAGAGCCTGCTATGGTGAGTCTTGCCTCCTCCACGGCGTTGAATGGATGCCACCCAAGTTCAGTGCGAAGCATATCCAGCAACAGCCATCATAAGTAAGAGTACTTTAGTTGTATTGACCTTGTGGTTCGGTGACAGACTTATCTGTCATTTAATTTTTGAAAATTCTATTAATTAATGATCAAGGTTTTCAGGGTGGCATAACAGAAGGGCAGATGCTTAAATTCATGGGTGCAAACACACTTGTCTTCAGCACAGGCCAAAACACTATTGGAGGTGTGTGTGCAGTTCTTTGCACTTCTGACTGCATGTGATTACATCAACTATGTGATTGCTTTCAGGATGAGAATGCTGGTTTTGCATATTTGAATCTCCAAGAAGCTTGCCCACCATTTTAAGTTTGGTACATCCTTAGTAACTTGGTTTCAATGCCCTAATGCATTTTTTTGTGTGGGGAAATCCCTTAAGGCATTGTTTTTTTGGGCAGGAAAATTCCCTAAGGCATTGTTGACATGATATTGCTTTTAGGATGGAATCACTACCTTTGCATATTTGAAACTGCAAAAAACATATATACTTTTCAATTAAAAAATTAACTCTTTTGATTTGACTTCATGTTAAAGTTGCACAAATATTAAAGCATGAATGAATAGTAGATAGTGATTACTTATCCTTTCACTTGCTTCAAGATTTGTGCAACTTGTATTGTGTAGAAATGCATAGAAGCACCTCTCAATAAGTAAATAAATAAATTACTCAGGTAAGAAAGTTGTATTGCATTTAGAGGTGTTTTTTGACTCAGTATCCTTGCAGATATTTGATTATTGGGCTCAGGGAGCATATCAAGAAACGACCACCCTTGGCTACTTCTGAGAAAGTTAAACAATTTGTGAGAGTAACTCTTCTCATCCACGATCCACCTGTGGTTTTTTAAGAACAGATAGCCTGAGAGCATTTCTATGTTATGACTATTCTATTGTTTGTAGTATACTGTATTTATATTGTAGCATCCTTTGTGTTTACTAATACCATGCTCAGATATTGATCACAATTCACAGCCTCCAGATCATCGATAACCTTAAAGATTTAGTACAATCTACTGTTTGGCAGTTTACTAGATTAGGTTTTCAAAATGTTCCCTCAAGAGGATATTTTATACAAAATTGTTAAAGGATTGTCTTGGCGACAACAAGTCAAGATGATTTGAATTATTTGTTGAAATAATCCAATTCCGCATTATTGAAAGTATTAGACATAACTAGTCTGTATCACATACTACTTGATGGGAGTGCCTGTTAATTTCTTGTAAATTGGATGGGAAATCAATATTTGACCTTGTTCATGCGTGATTCTGTTGTAAAAGTCGCAAATGCTGTTCAATTAAATGCTATTCGTTCATTGTTAAAAGGCTTATTGGTCTTTATTTTTGTCGCCAGGCATGGGGAAGAGAATCAATGGTTGCTTATGCTTATGAGAACTGTTTATGCTGGATTGATTAGTTGTAAAGGTAAGTTCATTTTTATCTCGTCTGATATTAAGGTTTTGAGCTTTCATGTTACTGTATCTAACCAGAACCTGTGGTTTTATTTCTGTGCATTTTCTTAAGAATTTGCATTTTGAAAATTTGGTCTTCTTGCATTAAAATCATTCTGAGTATCATTTCTCATGGATAGGACCTTCTCCTGTTTTTGGAACCAATACAGTTTCTTTCCCTTTGTTATTTTTGTCAGAATGCAAATCTGATCATTAAGTACTGTTGTTTTCTCAAATTTCTTGGTTGTTATCCCTGCTAAGACAGAATTATGGTAAACACTAGGGTGAGGAGGGTGCACTTTCTATGACAACCAAGGAAAGATCGGTTCATGCATCAAAAGGGCTTCCAGTGAACCATTGCTCTGGGTTTAGGGCATCAAACAGCGGAAATTTCTCTGAGACTGATGGTACAAAAATGAATAACTTTTTCGAAAGGATGGCAGGAGCTCTGCTGTTCATTATGGTAGTAGATAAAAGACAAGAGTACGAAAACAACCGAGATTAGCCGTCCAGCATGGCTAGGAAAAGGAAAAACTCGACACAAAACATACCCCTTCAGACTACGCAAAATCTAGAAATCTACAGAGATTAGCAAGCATCAAATCAACTGGAAGAGAAAACCAAAAAGAGAGAAACCGGCAGAGGATCCAAGAAGCCCAAGCAAATCCTGTAGCCTGTTCACTCTTGAGCCCTGTGGGATGTCGCCTTTTGGTTCCATAGCTAAGCTGAGCTCCGGTTTGAACTATCATTTTTCCACGCCAATTCTCGGCTAGTGACACAAAAATGAATAACTTATACTCTTTTTATTGATTATAGGTACTCATCTTCACAGTGATCACTAATGTATGTTCGAGATGATGGGATATTTGTTACACTTCACCACTTATGTGGCAAGGAATTGTGCTATTGAAGTTAGGGATATAATAAATGTTCTCAGATTTGAGATTTGTACTACACCTCGGCAGTCCATTCATATAAAAGGAGAAGTTTTTAGCGACATTAATAAGCACAAAGAACGCTACTATCTGGATAGCTTGTTCTCAATGCCCAAGGACTTGGTTCTGAAATTATTTCAGCCTGAGCTTATCTCTTTTATCTTTCAGGTATTTCTAGTGGGAGTTTCAGGGAAGTTGTGAATGCTCAGGAACTTGGTTTTGAATCCACGGAAACTCCAAGGGCATGTACAATAAGGCCATGTCAGCTGGCTCTTAGCCTGTACACATCAGCTTTGGTCTATGTGGAGGAGTGAGAAAAGAGGAAAGAGAAGAGAGCTAGCTCTTATTTAGTAGCCAGCTTAATTTTGCTCATCCCATTGGAAACGTAGTTAAACAACATAAGTAGATGCTTCTTGTTCTGAGCATTCTCCTCATTCTGATCGACTTATAATCGCCGCAACATATAAGGCTCATTTCCTGTTTTCCTGATTCTAGTTTTCTACCATGTTTTAGCACGGTCTGATTGGCATTTGCTTTACTTCCGGTAGTTTCTTTAAAACATATAAGCTCACACTGTTCGGAACTAGAGCAGAACACAGAGTAACAGCACATGGTTTCGTGAGGAAAGGCAAACTATGTTGCATGATGACCATAAGAAGGGACCTACATATATATGAAGAAAAAACAATCAATCTTCCATGTCCATGTTGTCCTCAGTTCTACCTCAGATTTGAAGTTCGTGAAACAATTACCAGATTTCACGGAAACTTGGATTTACACACAAGCTATATTTACAAGCGTATTCAATACCACAACATTTCATTGCGATGGTCATAGAGAAACCTTGAAGTTCACTATTCCCATCACGACATCCTACACCTCAAATAATAGCTTACAAAAGTACAAAGAGTACAAGAATATACATGCACTAAGGTGAATGCAGTTTTAAGATTTTGGCGATTCAGATTTTGTGTGCCCTGGCTTACCTATGATGGCTTTCCTTACTTTTGCTAGTTGGTGCTTTACCTTTGATCCAACACCGGACAAAATGTTATGTTTTTTATGGGATGATTTCTGTCCTGCTCCTCGTTCTTCAATTTTCACCGTTCCTTGATCAGTTAAATTCTTAGATTCCTCTTCATCCTTTGTCTTCTCGTCATAAGTCTTCTCTTCTGCCATATTTGATTCATCTGCCTTTAGACTTTCTTCATCTGTGCTGAATTCTGGTTTTGTTGTCTCCACAAATCTTTCTTCTACTTCAGGCCCTTCTTTGGGTGAAACCACATCGAGATCACGTTCCTGAACCTGTGAATCAACTTCGTGCTCTTCATTGGGTTTTATGTTCACTGTTTGCACATGGCTTTCAACTGTTTCATGTACATTCTCTTCTTTGATCGCAGGCTCTTTTATGACCAAAAATTTCGGGTAACCTTCATCAGTTACTTTAGGAGATTTTTGCGCAGCATCAGTTTCCTGCTGCTCTTGCAAATTAGATTCTCCTGGCTTGCCTAGCAAGTTGTTCTTCTCAATCACAATTTGGCTGTCAGAATCATTTTGCTTATCTTGGTTTATATACAAATTCCGGCCATCTGAGTGAATTTCAAGAGCTTTTTCATTGTTTGAGAAATTATAGCTTTCTTTCTCATCCATGCATGTTGAGCCTGCAGAAATCTCCTTATCATGAGCCAAATTTATATCAGTGCCACTAACTGGTTCAGTAATTTCAGGTTCCTGCTCATCAGATATTGCTTCAGAACCTGTTCCTTTCTGTGAATTATCATGCAATTTTTCTATCTGTTCTTCAGTATCTCCACCTGTGGTTGCATGCTGGTTCTTTTCTTTCTTATCTACTTCTTCACTTTCCAGTTGGGTCTCAATAGTACTTTTGGCCTCAACATTGAAAGATTCAGTGGACTCTTCTTGTTTTGTGCATAGAGGACATTGAAGACCATCGGTGTCATTAGGCAATTTTTCTGCATCGTCGATATTTGGATCTGTCAATGAGAGTGTTATATCAGCCACTGCATCAGAACTTCTATCTTCAGGTAAAGATTCATGCAATCCTTCCTCTAATGTATCCTCATGAGAAGCCTTTGGGCTTGGTGAGTCATCTAGGTTGCTCTTCAGGCTTCCTTCTTCAATTTGTGTTGTTGCTTCCACATCTTCCTGACAAACTGATTCAAGTGCCTTTTCATCCAGCTCGAAGTCTCTAGCTTCCGTTTCTGCAATCAGGCCGGCTGCCTCACCTGGTACCAATTCACTAGAAGTTTCATCCTGGGCATTGTCTTGGTATACTGGTGCTTCCAAATCAGGAGTGTTCCTGTTGAGCTCTTCATCAGTTTCCAGTGATCTTTCAGTGTCCAGCTTGAAATCATGACTTTGTTCCTTGACCGTTTCATGCGTTTCTTCAGAGCCTTGTACATTCTGTTTTCCTTGGTCGAAGATGAGTTTGTCATCTACCTTATTTTCTGCAGGACATGATACCGAGCTTTCTTCTTGTTGAGAAGTGATCGAACAAGTGTCATCCTTTGTGCTTTCTTCTTGCTTCTTTTCAGCTTCAGATTCTGAATTTCTGTTTGGATCATTGCTTTCTTTTCCCAATATTAGGTTCATCAAAAAATTTGAGACAGGCAAATCACTTTGTTGCGCTTCTTTCTGATCTTCTTTCTCTATGACTGGCTCATGCATGTCCTTTTCTTGTTCTTTGGTTATTTGATTCTCTTCTTGCTCTTCTGGTTCAGCAAGGGGTGGCTTCTCTGACAACGACAGCTCTCTTTCTGTCTCCTCTAAGCCAGATGCCTGTTCAGTTGTGTTTTCATCTAGTGTAGGCTGTGCAGGAAGATCAACCTTATGATCTTCCATCTCCTCGTTTATACTTTCTCCCTTTGCTGCTGTAACTACAGATGAAACATCAAGATTCCTTGTGGTCTCCTCAAAGGTCTTGAGACTTCCATCAGTTAGTGCTCCATCAGCTCCTCTGGCCTAAATGTAAAATGTGAAAAGTAGCTTAGAAAGACTAAATATAATTATAAAATAATAATATATAAGGAGTTCTAACTTTTGACCTTATCGCAAATATCTTCATCAAATGTGACCACTTCGGTGGCTGCTGTATAGCTTGTATCCATTTTCTCATTCGAGTCCATTTCAGCAATCCTGTCAAATGCATTTTCTTCTGGTTCAAGCTGCAGGACATCATCTGCATTAATTGCTTCCTGATATTGTCTGTTTTGGTTTATATCTGAGGCAGTTCCAGTTTCATGCTCTGGTAAGGGATTGCTTATTGACAAAATATCATTATTATTTGTTTCAGCATTGGGTGAATCAGCTTTTTGTTGCATAGCTTTAGCTTCTACACCATTGTGCTCTGTTTTTGCCGACTTCTCATCTGAAACCTGAATGGCGGGGAAAAAATTGGTTTAATATTTTTTGAAAAAAAACTGGCTTAAAATTTTACTAGGAACAGATTTAGCAAGAAAATTTGTTCGAGTGAACTTTGAGGCATGTAGGAATAGAATTTGTTAAAGACTGTTAGTACTGGCCTTATGATGAATGGTTAAGTCCTGCTCATCATGCATTCCAAACAGAATAAAATTTAGCAGAATTTAAGCATTCATCGCAAGGTCAGTACTAATTCACTTTTGAAATATTTATCTTAAAGATTGAAAGGGATGATTATTCTTTTCAAAGTATATGAAATCATGAGTAATATTCACTTCAATAAACCTTACATTCTCTTGCATTTCATCATTTGAAGGAACTGGGTCAGATATTTCTTGAATATCTTTCTCCACAGATGATGACAAACCAGGTTCAACCTGCAACATCAGTAAAACATTTTAGTGTTTTTAGTATGAGCAATGAGAGGTTTTCACCAAATCATCACTACTGTCTTCTGCTCTTTACAGTAAAGTTCAACGTAAGTTTAGCCGTATGCCCTTGTGATCTCCGCATATGTTATTCTTATATATTTACTTCTTTCTTAGTATAATTCTATTCCATGGTAGCTCATGCAATAATTTATTGTGCTAGGATTAGTAGTTGAGTAGTGCTTGGCATTATTACCAAAAGAACGATGATGATGCTAAAAGAGAATGCTTGCTAATCAATGTTACATTACACTCATGTTGACATCAGGTACCTGAATAACTGAAGGTTCTTGCTCGTCAAGTATTTCAAGATTTTTATGTTCATTTCTAACCTGGAAGTTAGTAGTTTGAACTTATGCTGTCCAATATAGATTGAATAACAAAACACGAACATGTCTAAATTCCTCACACTGCATTAATGGAAATTCTGAACTGACCTCTTTATTTCTAATTTCATCAGTTTTTTCATCCTGTTCATAAGTAGAAGCTTTTGCTACTACTACTTCCTTTTCTGTAGTCTCCCACTCATCTTCATTATAATTTTCTGCATCAGCATCTAAGGGGCCAGCGTTGTTGGGTTCATTTTCTTCTTCAGTCCCTTCTTTTCTTTCTGTGATGTTGCCAACCTTCGCATCTGTAATTCTTGGGATGGATTCCTGGGGTACATGTAGGGTGTGTTCATTCTTGAGCATTTCAGTAACCACCATCTCTGTTCGTTCAGCCTGCAAGGTTTCATTTAATAGAAACTTACATTCTGTATGTTTCTGATTAAAACAAGTTTGAAAAAGTACAACATGCAATGAGTCTTAGTGATCTGCACCTCAAAAACATCAGTGTCTTCTGTCCTGTTGGTGACAATTTCAATACTCTGGGTTTCCACTTGCTCACCACATTTTATTGTATCACCTTTCTCTGCAACATCTTGTGCTGCCTGGGGATCATTTTCAAATGAAGCTTGTGATACTTCTTCAGTGCCTCTTTCTGTGAGAAGTTCTCCTTTTATATCTCTGTCTTGAACCTGAGTTATGTTCTCTTCATGCTGGTCACTTGACATTTGGCTTGAATCATGTTCAGTTACAGCTTTTGGCTCTTCTTTGATTTGATCGATATTGTGTGAAGTTTCTATTGTATCTTCACCAGAAATTTGGACAGCATCTACCTCAGTTATGTTCTCAGCTTTCTGAGTTGTAAAATCAGTTTTCTCACCCAAGCTAGATGCTTCATCCTGTATAAAATACACTAGTGAGTTGTCCTGCAACTATGCCCAAATTTAAAGGACTAGGCATATTTCAGACTGCTGGTACTGATTGAAAAATCAAATGGAGTTCCCTTAAAGTACAAATATGATTTTTTGCTTCAATATAGTTTGGCAGTTACAACTTTGATGTAGTCCCAATCTTTCCTCGACTTGGGCAAGAAATGTGTATGCTTTTGTTGCTCAATTTATTTTACAGTTTACTTTGCAGCTTTCCAATTATGACGTAGAACTTATGTGTTCTCAAACTTAAGGTATTAATTCAACTAAACAGTTCGACATCACTAATTTAAAACTTGGTATTGTTTGATATTCGCCTTAACGTAAGACGATGAGAGTAGTCAACATACAATTCGATAATATATTTACTTAAATATTACGATGGATGATAGATGTTGTTATGTGTCTCTTACTGGATATAATGTTGCGGTGAAGTTAGATATATCAAGGTTATTCAATTCAATGTCTTTAGTGAGCTAAGAGAAAACACCACAGGTGATGCACTTACTTAAACTCAAATGTCATGTTTCCAAATATTTCTAAGTCCTCAACAAGTTTAACACTACGTACATCTTGTATTAATCTAACTATGTATCCTAAAGGAGGTAAATGCTAAACATGTCAGGTAGATGAAAGAAATTATTGGTTAATGTGCACATACCTTTAGTTCCATTGGCTTCTGTTTTTCATATTTGATCTTTTCATGCACCAACATTACATTGTCATTTTCATTTCCCAAGTTTTCTTCGGTTGACTCTACAGGAAGCTCTTCTGGTGACGTTTCATTATCTGTTGAAGATTGATCCTCCAAAACAGCAATCTCTGTTTGTTGACTGGAGATTTCTTCGTCATTGGTGGCTTCAATGCTCTTCATTTCTTTTGTTGCTTCCAAGTCATCATTTATTTGCTGAATATCATAAGTTGGCTCTCTTGTTGCTATATTACTTTTTGAAGATGGCTCCTCTAAAGCAGCAGATTGACTTGTATGGGAGGCTTCGTCAGCTTTGGTGGCATCGATATCCTTGATTCCTTCCACTGATTCTGGTTCATGCTCTTGTTTAATATCAGCAGGTGGGTCAATTCCATTTGTAGCAGTGTCTTCTGCAGTTGGTTCTTCAAGGGTGGCAATGTTGCTTTGGCCTGTTTCTTCTGCCTTTACAAGTTGACTGCCCTTGCTATCTTCAACTAATTCTAACTGCTGTGCTGGTTGGACATAAAAATCTGGGTCACTTCCCAGTTCACTGCTTTCTTGAGCTGCACTCTCAGAAGTGGTGATATTACTTTGGTTGGAGATTTCTTCAGTTTCCATAGCTTCTATCACTGAGTTCTCCTCCTGCACTTGCTGATTATCAACTTCTGGCTCACTCTCTGTCACATTATTTTCTGGCACTGGCTTCTCAAGGGTTGAAACTTCGTGTTGCTGGTGATCTTCAGTTTCCACAGCTTCAATGCCTCTGGTTTCTTCTGTTGAATCCTGTTCTTGGACTTGTTGTGCAGAAGTCGGCTCACTTCTTAGTACAGAACTTTCTTGAGCTTCCACTTCAGGAGTAGGAAAGGCTCTGTGATCAGATAATTCCTCAGTTTTGACATCTTCACTGTCCTTGATTTCTTGAGCTACATCATTCTGTGCTTGTGTGTCACAAGTAGGCTCTGTTACTGTTATCTTCTCTTCTGTTAGAACAAGCTCGTCAGAAGTAGAAACAGTTCTTTGTTGGGGTTCTTCCTGATATTCTGTTGTGTCAGTGCACTTCTTGTCTTCAACTGATTCTTGCTCCGGGACTTGTTGAATATCAGCATGTGGTGCACTTGCTGTTAAAATACCATCTTCGGTGGGTTCCTTGATGCTTGCAACAGTGCTCTTATGAGGAATTGCTTCAGTCACCATGGTTTCAGTGTCATTCGTCTCTTCTGCTGGCAGGTCACTTGCTGTTATAGTATCTTCTACTTTAACAGCTTCAGTATTCTTGATCTCTTCTAGCTCTGGCTCCTGCACTGGTGGTATATCAACAGTTGCCTCAGTTGCTAGTACATGTTCTTTGGGAGCTGCCTCGTCTGCAAGAGCAACATTGCTTTTCACATCTTTGGTGGGCTCCCTGATGCTTGCAACAGTGCTCTCATGAGGGATTGCTTCAGTGTCCATGACTTCAGTGTCGTCCACCTCTTCTGCCGGCAGGTCACTTGCTGTTATATTATCCTGTGTTTCAACATGCTTAGTGTTCTTGGTCTCTTCTAGTTCTGGCTCTTGCACTGGTGGTACGTTAATAGTTGCCTCTGTTGCTAGTACATGTTCTTCCGGAGTTGCCTCCTCAGCAAGAGCAACATTGCTTTTCACATCTTCAGTGTCCTTGATTATTTGTGCTGATTCTGAATTTTCTGCTTGAGTGTCAGGACTTGGTTCCGTTGTTGTTACATTATCTTCTGGCGTGGACTCCTCGTAAGTAGAAACAATGTGAGATGAGAAGATTCCTTGAGGTTCAATAGCTTCAATGTCCTTGAATTGAACTGATTCTTGCTCTTGAATTTGTTGAATACCGACATCTGGTCTGATTGCTGCGTTTTCTTCTGTTGCCATTTCCTCTGGACTAGCAATGCTGATTTTGTGGAGTGTTGGTTCAGCTCTGGTGGGTTCAATGGCATTCATCTGTTCTGATGATTCCATCATTTGTGGCACACTTGCTTTTAAGTTTTCTTCAACAGCAGCAACATTTGTTTGATGGGAAGCTTCTTCCATTCCAATATCTTGAGTGTTCACGATTTCTTCTGATTCGAGCCCCTTTACGTGTACATCATTGGTTGGTTCACTTGCTAGTAAACTGTTTTCTTGAGCTGCCTCCCCAACAATAGCCCCACTGCTTTGATTGGATATTTCTTCAGCTTTCACATCATCATGTTCCTTTGTTAGTTCTGGCTCTTCATTTTGTACTTCTTTGTTATCATAAGCTGGATCTTTTGCTGTTACATTTTCTTCTGGAAAAGACTCCTCAGAAGTAGAAATAACACTTTGCTGGGAGATACCTTGAGATTCAGTGGCATCAGTGTTCATTTCTTCAACCGATTCTGGTTCCAGGATTTGTGGTTCACTTGCTGTTGTATTTTCTTCTGTTGCTTGCTCGTCTGATTGAGTAACATTAGTTTCATGAGGGGTTGCTTGAGCTTCAGTGGCTTCCATGTTGCTTACTTGTCTTGCTGATTCCATCACATGCATCTCACTTGCGGTTGGATTATCTTCTTGAGTTGGCATCTGAAAGACAGCATCATCCATTTGATAGGATGTTTCTCTCACTGCAACAAGTTTGGTGTTCATCATTTCTTCCGATTCCATCTCCTGCACTGGCTGCATATCAGCATTTGCCTCACTTTCAAGTGCATTGTTTCCTTCAGTTGCCTCCACAGCAAAAGATTTGCTGCTGAGGTCAGAAATTTCTTCAGTTTTAGCGTCTTTGTTGCCAACAATTGTTTCTGCTGATCCTACATTGTTTATTTCTTGAGTATCAGAAGTTGTTTCACTTGCTGTTATATTATCTTCTGGTGTAGGCTCCTTAGAAACAGAAGCATTGCTTCCCTTGGGGATTGCTTCAGTTTTAGTGGCTTCAATTTCCTTTGTTTCTACTGCTGGCTCCAGCTTCTCCATCTCATTTGCTGATGTATTATCTTCTTGAGCAGGATCATTGAAGAGACCAGCATGCGTTTGATCGGAAGCTTCTATTTCAACAGGCTCAGTGTTATTGATTTCTTCTGGTTCAAGCTCCCATGTTTGCTGCTCAGCAATTGCCTCACTTGTTAGCACATTGTTCTCTTGATCGGTCTCGTCAACAGTCGTCGTATTAGAGGATTCTATAATATTGTAAGCTATGTTGTCCTTGACTTCTTCTGGTGATTCTACACTCTGTACTTCTAGAGTATCACAGGTTGGTCCTTCTGCTGTTACATTACCTTCCACATTGTCATCGGAAGTAGAAATAGTTCTTTCATGGTAGATTCCTGGAGTCTTAGCAGCTTCAGTGTTCTTAACTTCAGCTGAATCTTGTTCTAGGGCTTGCTGGATATCATCATTATGTGGTTCACTTGCTGTTGAATTATCTTCTGTTGCTAGCTCCTTGGATGTAGCAGCATGGCATCGGTGGGTGATTTCTTGAGTTTCAGTGGCTTCAATGTCCTTCACCTCTTCTGCTAATTCTGTCATGTTTGGTTCACTTGCTGCTATACCATCTTCTTGATGTAGGTTATTGTGGACAGCAGCATGCGTTTGATTGCAAGATTCATCCATTTGAACAGTTTCAGTGTTCCCAGTTTCTTCTTGTTCCAACCCCTGTACTGGTTGTATATTTACTGTTGGCTCACTTGGTAGTACCTTATCTCGAACTGCATCTTCAGCAAAAGCCACATCGCTTTCGTCGGAGGTTTCTTCAGCTTTGGCATCTTCAAGGCCCTTGATTTCTTCTGATTCCACATTATGTACATGTTGGATATCAGAACTTTGTTCAGTGGTTGCTACATGATCTGGAATTTCCTCCTCGAAGGCAGCACTACTTTGTTGCATTGTTTTCTCAGCATCTATCGTTTCTTCTACTGGTTCATAGTTCTGCACTTCTTGAATATTGACAGCTGGCTCCCTCATTGCAACATGTTCTGGAGTTGCCTCCTCAGAAGCGGCCACAATGCTCTGGTGGGGAGTAACTTCAGGTTTTTCATACACAGGGTCATTAGTTTCTTCAGGTGATTCTTGATTCAGCACTTGAGCATCAATTGTTGAGTCATCAGCTTGCTCAGTTTTAGTCATCTCTTCTTGCATTTCAGTTTCCTTGCTTTTAGGTATCTCTTCCTGCAGCACTTCAGCATCCGCATCATCAGTTTGCTTACTTTGTTGATTTTCTACTTTGGTCGCCTCATCTGTGTTTTCTGCAACACCTTTATCTTCTGGAAAGCTTGCTTTAGCTTGTTCAACTGTTTCTGTGTTTCCATCAATAGTATCTGGAAGGGCATCAGAATCATCCACATTGAGCTCCAGAGGAGTTTGGACTCCAACAGGTGCTTCAGCTACAACCTCATCAACAGGAATATTTGATGTGCTTGCAGGTTTGGTTTCCTCAGTTGCTTTTGCTGATTCCAGATTCTGGCCTTGCTGAGGATAAACTGTTGGCTCAACAGCATTGCCAGTTTTCAGTGTGTCTTCGTGCACCATTTTGCCGTCCATTGCATCACCTTCCAAATCTTCTTGACCATGCTCTTTGTGCTCTTCATTCTCATGTTTCATAAGGCTGGTATATTCTGTTGTGCTCTCTCCATGGCCTAAAGAATCAATTACCTCTCCATGGTTACTTTTGTTGCTCTGGTCGGTGCTTGTTCCATCTGGTGAAACTTCTACCTGCTCTTTATCTCTCTGATCATTTTGATGTGGTTGATCATTTGAAATTCTCTCCTCTTTGTCCATATGGCCATTCAAAGAAGATGTGATGCCATTTAGATTAAGCTCTGGAAGAATTTCGGCTTCAGAGAGTGCTTCTACTAAAATTTGATACTCTGGAGTCTTCAACATTCCTTCAGTTGAATCCATGATTTTTTCCTCGTCCTTGATCTCTTTATTGGATGGAAGCTTGCCATCTAGGTGCATTTGCAAATGGGCTGTTCCTAGATCCACAGCTTCCACTTGAACTTCCTGAAACATGTACAGGTAAATCCCA
Source organism: Otatea glauca (assembly GCA_036346275.1). Taxonomy (NCBI): domain Eukaryota; kingdom Viridiplantae; phylum Streptophyta; class Magnoliopsida; order Poales; family Poaceae; genus Otatea; species Otatea glauca. The sequence continues at coordinate 2,730,484 of CM070713.1, forward strand.
CACTTAAATCAAGTACACTGCATGCAGCACTGGATTGTCATATTTACGTTAATATTGCTTATTCACAGGCTAACATTGATAGAGATTACCAGCATATGTGTGGTTATTGTATTTTCCATAGAAGATCTCATAAGGTGTAAACCAAAGAAGGGTGGGAAAAAAGGAACTGATGACCTATACATTCTTAGTTCCTTGACATTGTTCACTTTCGGTTATAATTCATTCAAAAGGGCATCCAAATGGTACTTCAGCGCTACAAAACTACAAATATATTGTCCTGCATGACAGCAAAGATTTCCCCTTGGCCAACTATGTCTTGCTAATGAATGGCACATGTAGGTTCAGTACATGTAAGAGTATCCTTTTCATGGTTCTAGTACTCTGAAGCAAGTGGTCAAAAAAGAATCACTTCATGCCTTTGTCTTCCATCAAAACACACGGCGGTTCACGCTCAGTGTAACTTTCAGTTCTTATAAATGCTAACCTTCTCACCATCTATACTGTAGTCCTTATTGATAACAAATTGCTTCCTCTAGATAGGTAGAACTGAAGACAATATCTAGTGTTATCTTCTGACTAACATTATTTTCTCAATTATCAGCTTCAGGAAAGAGTTACCAAGTGGGAGAAAAGAGAGTACTGGCAGTAAAATCTTTTGTCAATTGGCAAAGGGCAGGCAAAGCAGAGCATATGACGACTGATACTTGCCATGAGTAAAAAACCTACGAGAGTCTGTTTCTTATCTGTTTTCCCCACCGAGTTACTTTCTTGATCCCTGAAACAGGATCCTTCAAATTAAGAAGACAATAATATTTGAAAAGGAAGACGTCTTTACTCAGTTTGTTATAAATCAAAGGGTAACTTGATGAGTAATGACTCTTTCAGTTTGCATTCACTTTTTACATTATTGAAGAAGTCATGCTTTGCTTGTGAAGATAGTTCACTTACGAACACAAAAATGAATGCAACGCCAGCTTACTACATGAATAACTTTCCGTAGATACCACAAGGCAGATTAACACAAAGAGATCATGGAACAAGAAGTAAGACACGACGATGATTTCCCTTGCAAACTAGCCAAAGTCTAGTGAATTGTTACAAATATGCTCAACATGTAGCTGACTTCCGCAACACTGAAGCTCTCTACGTAGCTTTACATCTATACAAAGTATGTATGCATGGAAACAGAAGCAAGCAAGTGCTGCATAACTTCAGAGACTAAGAGGAGCCATTGCTTACCTGCCCATCTGCTTCTTGTGCTTCCTCTTCCGTCACCATTGCTCCAGATCAGGATGGGAAGAAGAGAAGAACGAGAAAGGAAGGAAGGAAGGAAGAAACAAAGAGAGGCTTCTTCCCGAAAAAGTCTTGTCGGCACTTGAAAAGCTGGTGGTCTTTATACCGACTTTTTCCCTGTCAATATGTTTTCTATTGCTGAGCAGCAGTTAGGAGAGCAGTGACAAACTGACAGTGCTCTCGATAGGGAGTTGGTATTTGCTTAGCCATAATCTAGATTAAGTGGGAGAATTTATCCCTGAAATGGTAGATCAATGAACATGGAAGCTTGCATTAGGTGCCAAAATGCCAACTGGTACATGAGGCACATGGTTGTGGTTGGGCTGGACCAGTGTGTTTCCATTCTTGCATTGCTGGACACACAGAACCTTTTCTGTGTGAAGTTATTGTTCTGATAATTGATCAAGAGTATCATTCTTGGATGCCTATCTTTCTTTCTTTTCTTGCCTGAGTGCGGCTCAAAAGAAAGTTTGATTTTCAGTGTAAAAATATTATTATCTGCTTTTCTTCGTTACTTGGCTTTACATATAACATTACATGATTGCTCTTGAGAAGTCCTTTGAGGTGAAAATTATCTCCTACCAGCTACCAGTTAGGCAGCCATTGTATCTTTTGTCTCATTCAGCTATCTGTGCAATGGCGAAAGGTTGCGTCCAGCTTACCTCATAATGCACTTGGAATGCAAGCGAATTGATGGATTCGACCGATGTTTCTGCAGGCCGTCAAAAGTTTCTCTGAATCAAATCAAGTGGAAAAGTGGAACAGGATGAAAGCAACTTCGCCTTTGGTATAATGGCGAGTGGCATTTCCAGTAAAATAAATACTTACCAAGATATTATGTTTGTTCAAGTGTCATTTTTTTAAAAAACAGCCAAGCTGTGATTAGATTAGAAAGGAAAGGGTACCGAGTTTATACAGAGGTACAAGGTGCGGAGGACCACACTGAAAGTAGGCCGCAGAGGACGCGAACCCAGGAGGAAAGAAAGAAAAAGAAAAGAAAATAAAACTTTAAAACTTTAAGCCCGGCGCTGAAGAAGCCTTTTGAGGTGCGACACTCCCGCGAGGGTCCAGTTGACGGCCTCATCTTTAACGGACTGAAAGATTTGTTCTTGGGTCGTCCAACCTCTCTGGAAAACTATGTTGTTTCACTCCTTCCACCATTGCTAACAGGAAAAGATAATCAAAGTCTTGATGCCTTTCCGTTGAGTCGAAAAGCCCTGAATGCAGTGCGAATTCCATTGATTTTTTCATTCTGCACCTTTCCTCTTGAATCCTATACGAAGTGATTGAATTGCTGTAGTTTCGATAAGTACTCGCAAGGGCCATCGCCGAAACAACCGAAAGCCAGACCACCGCAAGCACGCTCGCAGATGCCGGATGCAACCCGATTGATCGAAAACACGCTGAGGCGTACCCAAGGCCCTGGGAGCCCCGGAAATCCTTTCGCTATAAGAAGGTAAATAAATATAAAAACAGTTCTTAACACAATTAACCTCTTTTGTTTTTAAGCACATTGTTCTAGCATCAAGAACTATGGAAGGTTTTTTTAGCTGTTCGTATTGACACTGTAGATCGATGGCTCCACCGGAAAAAGCAACTGAGCCCCAGCCCCCACACACACACAACGCCCTTGGTCGCTCCGACCACGGCGTCCACCACCCACCGCGGCCTGACTCCCCAACTGCAACGGAAGCCATGCTAGGCTCCCCGACGTCAAGGGAAGTGGCAGCCACCCCAGATCCGACATTAGAGGGATTCCAAGTCCAGCTCCCTTGGGATAGCTCTTGCGATAGATCTCAGAAGCTAGATTGGGGATCTTTTGAAGAAAAGATGACATCGATTCCTTGCCATCCAACTCGCCGCAACCTTCCATCAACGCGGTTTGCGCCTCTGAGCCGATGGCCTACCCTCGGGCCTTGTTCCCCTAGCCTGGCCGTTGAAGCCGACGACACCCTTGAATAGCTACCTGAAGCGGCAATGCGCACGAAGATTCTTGCGTAGGCGGCCGAAGTGGCGGATTTCCTGGGCCTTCCCCCGGCCTCGTAAACACCACTACCAGCAGGGACCACGCTGCCCACTCCGAAAGCCTTAACATCTGATTCTCTCGCAACCTACCAGGAATTACATTCGGACAACTCCCCTGGGTTGCCTTCACACCAGGCCTTTACTGCCCCCTTACCTCCGCTGACGATTGAGCTCGCTCTGAATCTACCCAAATGATCTACTGAGCTCAAATCAAGTGTTGCTTTAAAAGCATCAGCTACTGCGCCTCTCGAACCTAAGCTCCCAATCGACAGAGACATGCATTCAAGCTGGTAAACCGTGAAGCCCAGGTTCTGGTGGAGGAGGCACCCCAACCACCCCCGAACTTCGCATTCACTCCATCAGCATTGCCCCCCAGCGACTACTTTACTCAACAACATAAAACACTCCGGCTATAAATTGCCTTGGGCCACAGCTCTGAGGGGAAGTGCTTTCGCTGCCTGGCCTCCAACCACAAGATTGACGAGTGCAGAGACCCGGTGAGGTGCTACGCCTGCAAGCAAAGTGGTCGCTTGGCTCGTTGCTGCCCCACTGTGCGCACCCTCCCAGCCAGTGCTGGTCTTCAATGGCGTTGGTCCCTGGCTGCCCAGCAAATCGCCCAACACGCAGCGTGTGTTCCCTCACTGCCATGCAGGCAATGACTGAAGAGGTGGCCAAGCTTAGCCAGCACGCATTCCTTCTCACTATCACTGGCGACAGGACAACGACTGATGTCGCCAACACCTACAAGGCGGCCAAGGCGATCGAAGCCAAGCTTGTCATTCCCTGGGTTGATATGCGTGTCACGCGCCACAGCCCGGAGGACTTCATGGCCTGGTTCGACTACCCGGCGCAGTGAAACTCAGCAGTCCGTGCGAAGCATATTGACCACAACGACTGCAGCTACGACATTGCTCCTTGGATCGCCGATAGCACTGCGGCCCAGACCACACTGCCGTTCAGGGCACGCATCGGTCTAGAGGAGCTGCCCCTCAGTGCTTGGAACCAAAGTGCCGCGACAGAAGTGCTCAGAGGGTGATGCTGTTTCGACCGTATTGACCGGCATTGACCGGCAGTTGCGAAGATGTGAGGCCACCAACATCTTCTGGGTTTGGGTTTGGGTCAGAGTTTCCAGCCCAGATTCCATCCCCAAAACCATCTCATGCTCGGTCTTTGCTGGTGATCGTTGTGGGAGGGCGCCGCGAGCATGGCATGGCGCCCTGGATACCTCACCGCCATGCTCAAATCCGCCGGAGGGCTCCACCTACGACATCCTAGTTCATCTCAATACCATTGAAGACTACTCGCCATCCCTCCGCACAAACGGGGAAGACTAGCCGAAGACCCGCTCTTTTGACTGGACACTTGGCGTCGTCGATGGAATGTTGGTGCCTCGTCCTCCCCGACATTCTAGAGTGCACTGCCAATTGGGTGATCGCCCCAATGGCGATCGCCCGGATGACGATGACGACAGGGAGGATGCTCACAACGATGTACGAGGTCGCCGAGACCACCAAGAACGCCGCTCCTGGCTCGACCGAACACTTGGTTGAAGCCGCTCTCGTGACCAATCGCCAAGGGACAAGCGACCGAACCGTTGGACCCGCTCCCCACGTCGCCATGGTAGAACCACAGCTGCGGGCAGTCCACCATGTGAGGCTGTGTACGATCGGACAAGCCGTTCACCATGCGGCACTGCGGGATGGGCGACCCGGTGGCACCGCACCATGTCTCCTGGACACGCGCATAGGATACGCGCATAGGATTTTATCCAATGCAGCCACTCGTCAAGGCTGCTCGCGTGAGGGCGGAATGATGGAGAGACGGTCAAGTCTTCCTGGTCTGCGCCAGCCAGTTCGGCCTACGCATCCTACCGCTCCTGCTGCATCGGCCATGGCAACACCTGCTAACGAACCTGTCCTGATGGACATTTCCTTGCCTGGGCCACCGACTGCCCAATCGACCCGACTAGAAAATGTCCACAATGATCAAGACCCCCTACAATTCCTCTTGCAAAGGGATCTCGCCTCTCTCCAGCCATCCGCTTGGCATGATCCTATGTTGGACGAAGTAAACATTCACCTGCCCGTTGTCTGGTCTTCATAGCTCTCTTTTTCACCAGACCAAGCCAGTGGCTACTTCCCATCCCCGGAGTTCACGCCACAGGTGAAAGTTCAAGCTCCATTAATTTGATTTTGGTGTTAATGACAAATCTAATATTGAGACTAACTCTTTTGATAATCATAATATTGATTAGTCTCGATTGTTAATTTATAACAATCCTTTTATGAGACTAACTCTTTTATTGAGCTTAACTCTCTTTAGTCTCTTTTGGATGAAAAAGATGAAAATATCAAAGGTATGCATTCGAGCTCATATTATCTTATTTTGTTGCATTCATTGGATATAATATTCATGATCATATTGATAAATCTAAATATGAGACTAACTCTTTTATTGAGTATATCTTTGATTACTCTCATCTCATTGAAAAATCCAATTTTCCATTATATCCATCAAGAAGTTCTCTCTTACTTAATACTGCCAAACCCTATTCACTCATATGTCCAAGACGGTTATGCCAAAGATTAGCAATATCGGGTGATGAATGTGAAGAAACAAAGACATCACCTGTAATTGTAGTACCTTGAAGATGATATGAATTGGCCGATTTCAAATCACCTTTCATAACAATAAGAGAACCTTTTGATACCTTCAAAATTCTATTGCCACCAGAATACTTATACCATTTAGAGTCAAGAGTACTCAAAGAAATGAGATTCCTTGTCATACCTGGAACGTGCCTTACATCTGTCAAGGTTCTGATAATACCATCATACATCTTGATTTGAACAGATCCAATGCCAACAATAGGACGTGGCGAATCATCACCCATCCTAACAGAACCAGCATCTTTAACAGACTAATAAGTGATGAACCAATCTCTATTAATGCATATATGAAAAGAAGCAGCAGAATCAATAATCCATTCATCACCACTACTTGCACATCCAGCAAAAGCAACAAGGGTCTCACCATCAGAACTACTATCAACAGAAGCAACAGAAGCTTTACCTTCATCATCAGGTTTACCTTTTGGTTTGTAGGTGTCGTTCCTTTTTTCTTTGTTCTTTACCTTGTAACATTCAGATATGTCATGATTATTTTTCTTACAATATCTACAGAATTTTTCTTTACCTCTGGACTTAGAACGACCCCTATGACTGCTTGAACTTCTGCCTCTATATCTATTATATGATTTCTTTTTCTTTGTTCGTCCACAAATAGACAAAGCGTCACTATGCAAACTGGAACTTTCCGAAGACACCATCAATTTCATCTTTTCTTTTGCATGTAAAACCTCATAAACTTCAGCAACAGTTAATGTATCACGACTATATAAAATAGTGTCTCTAAAATTTGAAAATGACGGAGGCAAATAACACAAGAGAATAAGACCTAGATCCTCATCATCAAATTTTACCTCCATAGATTCAAGGTCAGAAATGATCTCCTTAAAGACCGATAGGTGATTTAACACAGAACCACCCTCTTGCAACTTGTGCGAAAATAATTTCATCTTCACATGCATTTTGCTCATAAGATCCTTGGACATGTAAATTGATTCCAACTTTAACCATAAGGCAGCTGCAGATTTTTCCTGCAAAATCTCTTGCAAAATATTATTTGATAAATGAAGATGAATTTGAGATAAAGCCTTACGATCTTTTTTTTTCTTCATCAGTCCAGGCCTTTTGATATTTGTTCCCAAATTTATCAAGCGCATCATCCAGATCAGTTGCTTCAGCTTCTGATTTTCGGCGGAATTTGCTACGTGCACTCGAAAGTACACATGTGGACGTGATAAAAGAATTGTTTTTTACTCCGGTGACTGTTCCAGTGCTAAAAAAATAGGATTTTATTTCAATTCTGATTATTTGGCGGGATATTTCATGCACAATTCAGGTTATTATATTATTTTGTGCTTATTATTGGCGGGATCTCATGTGCAAATTTCAGGCTTTTATGCTTTGGATTAAAATAATAATAATGTCGGTTGAGGAGACAACTGCATTTGATGTTTTATCACCGTTATTGGAATTTGGTGTTTTATTCACCGTTTGGATTCTTTGACCATTATGGTGGTTTTGGCAACGTTCATTTGGAATTGATGACACCCTGATGGTAGCATTATACTCTTCGGAGTTTTTTCTAGTGAAGGTTTTGCTCTAATGTCAGTTTGAGATGAAGGTTGAAGTGCTAGAAGGAGTTATTTCTACGTGGATACTACAACGTTGTTTTGTTGTCTTTGCTCGATATGAGGGGTCTCCTGCAATTTATACTCAATTAACAGCACGATAGTTTTTCTTCATCTTGGCATTTTTAGAGGAGCAGTTTCAACCATATTATGGATTTTCAGTAGGCAGTTTGTCGAATTTTATGTTCCAGGTGGAGCATACCAAAAGTCCATATTATGTGTTCTTCGTTATCTACCTAGCACCACAGGTGATGTCTTGGCTTATGCCATTTCATGATTGAGTTTCTATTTCAGAAGGTCAGTTGCACAGACTCAGACTTTACTGGGGTTATGAATCCTTGAAGACCCAGATTCTTCGTCTGCTTTGTTATAGCTGTGTGTTTGGATTGACTGTTCTAGTCTTTCTCTCGACCTACTGGTGGTTTGCTCAATCTCTCTTCATCAGAAGCATTTGGACAAGACTATTCCAGTCTTTTATACCCTTTGTGGTTTTTCACACTGCAGGTGTTTGGGTTGACTTTTCCAGTCTTCTTCGTTCAGTGGTCCTTTGGACTTTTAACGCACTTGTATTCATATGCTTAACTACCCTTCAGAGTTTTTCGGAAATAATTTTGTTATAGATTTTGAGTTAAGGGGAGGTTTGTTGGAGATAACTCAAATATCTCTAACTATCATATCTTTTGGTTCTATCCAATTAGGTTGTTAGTCCAAGTACTTGTAATCTTGAAGCATTATAGTGGATTGTTTTTCATGGTTTGTTTCGCAAAGGTTTTTCCACGTTAAATCTTTTTCGACAATATTTTGCCGTGCATTTATCCCTAACAAGTGGTATCAGAGCCCTAGCACAAAATACAATCAGTGCCGCTTCGCCCGTACATGGAGGATGCCATTATATAGACGCAAACTTTTGATGGCGCCTACGCAGCTAGCTCGGCGTACAACATCCAATTCAGCGAATGCACTTAGAAATCTTTCTCTACTACAATCTAGACTGCATGGGCATTGTTACGTTATAAGATCTTCCTTTGGCTTGCACAGCAAAATCGACTATGGATAGCACAACGCTTGCAGTTCAAGGGATGGTCGAACCAGTATTTTTGCCAAATGTGCAATCGAAGCCTAGAAACGGGTTTTCACCTTTTCGTCGATTGCCCTCAAGTTCGACGACTGTGGTCGTCCATCGCACAATGGGTTCGCATATCGACGCTCCAACCAAACCAATGGGAGCCGCCTGCGCACCTCGAGCAATGGAATCTACACCGTATACACTGCCAATCGAGCCACCGAAAAGGTGTTAAAACCTTGATTATCCTTACCTGCTGGCAATGGTGGAAAGAGCGCACAAACAAGTTTTCCAAAGAGGTTGGACGTCCTACGAACAAATCTTTCAATCGATCAAAGATGAAGTTGCAAACTGGACCCTAGCGGGAGCTACGCAACTCAAGAGACTGCTTCAGTGCCAACTTTAAAGTTTGTTGTTTTGTTTTTCCTCCTTTTTTCCGGGCCTTTGCCCCCCTTTGGCCTCTTTCGGGTGCAAACTCCTGCGTCTTGTACCTCCTTTCAAACTCTGTACCCTGCCTTTTTCTAATCTAATCATAGCCTAGGCTGTTTTTTTTAAAAAAAACTATGGAAGTCTAATTTCTGAAATTGCTCGCTGGGGGCTTGTTTCTGAAGGCTTCATAGCCACAGGGGCAAAGAAAGGAGGTGCATGCCCCTGAATATTCAATCCAGTCAAGTGGCTGCTGATGGCAGTGATCTGCAGCAAAAGAATTCCACATGATCAACTGCTTTGGAGAAGGAAAATACCAAGTTGGCAAACCCAAAGTGCCATGCTGGATCCCTCTCACACAATCCAAATTCTTCTTTCAGAAAAAGAAATACACCGCCCGCTCCGATCCGTCAAGAAAACCAGATGTTTTCAACGAAAACCTGAGGCAGGTAATGTTGAGTTGATGTATCACCATTATCCTAAAATATCGCTGCGCCGAAAGATAGTTATCAATGAAGCCATAGGAGGATGTCATGGATGTTTGGAGCCATCAAATCCGAGTCAGCATCGCACGTAGATCCTATCGTTGCTTGGAAAATTTTTCAGAAGTTGATGTTTTGTTTCCTGGGACTGTTTGCTTTTTGCTCACTCGAATATATCCGTCGTTTGTGGTCCTACAAGCTAAGCATAGGATCGCAGTGTTAATTAGCGCCGTTCAATTAGCTAGTTTTTTTACAGCATATTTTCTCACACATCATGTGATCTTGCAATTGGGGAAAAAAGAGCATAAAAAGAAAAGGTTAGATCAGAAAAGAGTTTGAGTTATTATTATTTGCTTGGATGGATGAAAGGAACAGGAGAAGCGAATATTGGCGTGTGGTTGGAAAAGAAGACAACCCAGCAGCAGCAATCTTAGCACTTGCCGTGAAAAACCATCTTGTCATGTTATGCTGCCAAAGCCATGGCCACCTAAAGATGGATTCCCTTCTCAGTTCATCTCGTCATCTCGATTATGAGCCATAAATCCACCCAGTAATTTGAGCCTGTCCGGGAATATTTGCTAGCGATATATACGACAAATAAAATATACTAAGGCGGCATATATTAGCACAAAATATGTGTGTGAGAGAGAGCACAAAATATGAGAGGGGAGAGAGAGGAGCATCTTCTTCTTCCATAGCCTTTTGGCCGTTGTATTTCTCTTCTTCTTTAATTGAATGACAGAGCTCTTACCTTTGATTTCAAAAAGAAAGAAAGAAAGAAAAGAAGATAACTTACCAAGAGAGCAAGGATATAACCATTTAGGTTCGGGAGGGGGTAAACCCAAGCAGATCAACCCAGGAAATAGAACGACAAAAAACAGAGCCAACTAAAAAATGTTTGCTTCCTCCTTGCCCTTGAGAAAGTATGCTTACGGTAGCTATCTATTGACGTAGGAAATAGAAAGGTTTGTGTGTGTTAAAAAAAATAGAATATCTGAATATGTGCAAGTAAACAGTAACATCTGGCCGGCCGGTAGGACTTGATCTCTGGCGTTAATTGGATCAGAATTGCTGATTCGAAGGATGGATAGAGTACAATTCCTAGTTAGCAACTTGTAGACATCATCTGAAAGTACTTGTATATTGCATTTCCTCTTATCTTAATTTGAGTGCAGTGAACAGTGCATTGAAGATACTGGACCTACCGGTCAAATTAGCTTGTTTACATTTCCAGATCAGACATGCATCATACATGCTGAAAACTGAACCCCCAAGCAGCACTAGGATAGAGAAAGGGAAAAAGGAAAGCTTTTTTTTTTGTCAGAAAAGTTTGTGCACTGCAGGCTAGTCGTGGTCATGTGGGACAGATCAAGAAACAACCTTTTACCATGATAAAATGGGAATCACAAAGCAAAGGAAAAGGTTGTTTCTCGTAGGGGTGGGCATTTTTAAACCGAAACCGAATTATCGAATCGAACTGAACCGAAATAACCGATTATTTTAGTTTTTTCGGTTTTCGGTTCTGTTTTTGTTTTGGTATAATTCGGTTTTCAGCGTTCGATTCGGTTTTCAGAGTTTGATTCGTTTTTTCGCTTCCAAAAATCGAAATAACCGAATAGCCCATGTACAATACTACTTTTATAATGTTCTTCATAAAACCATTAAACAATTCTCATGTTCTAACATATTTATGCATATGTTTGGTATATCCATATGTTCTATTATGTTTATACTGTAATGACCTATGAATATTATGTGGGTTTATCTCTATTCTGTGTTGTGATATGAGAAGGACTAGATCTAACCTACGTAGTGTTTATTCATATTTCGGTTAACCGAAAAACCGAACCAAAATATTTCGGTTAATTCGGTTCGGTTTTCATTTTGGTCCGAAAAATTTGGTAGCCAGTTTCCAGAACCGAATTATTTTAAAATCGAAAAAACCAAACCGATTAGACCGAAAGAACCGAATGCCCACCCTAGTTTCCTGAGTGAATCCAGCGAAGAAAATGCCTAAACCCACTCCATCCATCTAGTATGTGTTCCCCTCCCCCCTCACCATCTAAACCTACAGTGAACGATCGATTTCTCAAAGTATATCTAATAAACAAAAAAATTATTGAAATAATTCTTTTTTTTTTGGTTTTGACAGGAATGACAGATTGATAGCCATGAGGCAGTAGTGAGTGATCTTCTACTGAAAGTCTGCAACTGAAAGGGAGGCTCGCCATTGTCACTGGGCCCACCACCATTAACAGTTAGGTACCTAAGATATTTTATTAATTTTTTTTTTGAGGCGACGATTAAGGGATGGATTATGAACTGGGAGCTACATTAGTCACTGCCAAAGCCAAACGGTTGGTGCGTCGTAGTGAGGAAGACTATACATATGCAGCAGCTGATACCGAGCTGAGCTGGCGCCCAAATCATCACTAATAGAGTACATATGTATGGTTGTTTTGCCTTGAAACATCAGCAAGGAATCAGCATTAAAGAAGCTAGTAGCACTCATATGATCATATTCTTGCAGCTTAACAGAATGGATGCTGTTTCAGCCATGATCAGGGATTAATTGAAGTTCCAGTGACTGAGAACAAATTGATGTAGATTAGCTAGTGCTGAGATGAGAGAGAGACTGGTTAATTGGGAGAAGCTCCCAACAGTTCGGTGCTACCGGTGTTCTCACTACTTGAAAAACGGTTCAAATGATATGAAAAATTGTATAAAAAAATATGCGTAAATAGGGCATACTATAGTACATCATTACACAAAATTTCAAATATAAGTTCGATCTACACATGGAGAAAAAAAGATACATTCTACTAAGAAGGAAATCCAAAATAAAAAGGAAAAGATAAAAGGCTTGTATTTTTTTCTTTATAAAAGTGTAGGTCGAATTTATATTTGAAATTGTGTGGGATGATATATAGATTACATGGCACCATCTATGCAAATTTTTCCAGAAATGTTCATGACTATTTGCACCATTTTTCGAGGAGCAGGAGCACTGGACACTGGTAACACAAAATTTATTGAAACTCGTGGAGACTACAGTGCCGTCATCAGTGCTATTGCTTCATACTTTCATCCAAAAGGGGAGCGGGAGAAAAAGAGAGGAAAGAGTTAACATCTGGGATTTACTTTGGGCCGTGTGCCATTAGTGATATGGAACTTAGAATAACAGGTCTATTTAATGGGCCTTCTTTCTAGTCCATGAAAATGGGCCTCCTCCCATTACTGAAGTAGTGCCTTTTGCTAGTGTACATCTATATACAATTACACACACACTTGCAGTCAATTTTGAGGCTATTACAGGCATGAACTTTGCTATAGGTAGGGGTTCAATCGGAGTGGATATAGACAAATATCGCTCGTATCGTATCTTATTCTATATTTTTTTCTCAAAATCGGAGTCGAACACGGATACAATCGAAGCGGATACGGACGGATATCGCTCATCCCGTATCCTATTCCATATTTTTTTCTCGGGATAGGAATCAAACACGGATAATGCCGAACACAAATACGAATGCAGATTGCCTCGGTCACGAATACGGAGCGGATACATGTCAAGCCTAATGCGGGTTGTCTCGGTCATGGATATTGTCGGATATCGTGCAAAAACAGAACTCATATGTGTCACACGTAAAAGAATCAATCAATTGTACTACATATTTAAAATGCAACTCATTAGAAGTTCAACAAGCAAATTTGACTGTAACAATTAAACTCAAAAGTATATTTTTTAAGTTCCTTATGTTCAAACATATCTGCCTAGGTTGTTTGGAATTATTCTGAGTTCATTTGCTATTTTTCTTGGATTTTCTAAAAAAATAAAAAACTAATTTTGATATTGGAAAAAGTCTGGTGGGTTGATTTCTCTCTCTGTCCACTCTCGGCAAGTAAGAGGGTAATCATGTACTTATAGGCTCATGGCTTCGTTGATATCCAGATATTTGAAACAAGTTCATTCATCGGATACTATCCGATTAAAATTTTGGATAACTCTAAATCCGACGGATACTTTCATTCTAAATCTGTTTCTATATCCGACAAAAAACTATCCAGATCTGACTCTGATATCGGGGAAAAAATACGGATATCTGACTTCATACTCCGAATAAGATCCAAATTTATTCGGATGGATAGACAATCGGAAACTATACACTCCGTTTGCAACCCCAGCTACAGGTAGCACTGGCTAAAATCTCCTCCCTCCTTTCCATCTCAAGCTTCGCTACCCTCACCTTTACTCTCACTTTCCCTAACTTAGTTATACTGCCTCCGTCCAAGTTTATATGTCATATTTTTTGAATGATTTGTCTATAAATATAATACGTATTTCATATTCTAATATAAAAATTAGTGTGATATTCCTTTTATACTCCTAATAAATATCTAGATTTACTTGATATTCTCTACATGCATGTATTGATTATAGTGTTTAGAGATAATAATTAGTAAGTAGTCTATTCATTTTCAATATCTCGTTGATCTATATATCAAAAGAAAATACGTCTTATAAACTTGGACGGATAGAGTTTACAGTAACCCCTTAGCTTTGAGTCCTTTAACAAAAGAGAGGAGCAACAAAAAAAATTGAAAACTAAAGGCTCAGTTATTTGCGGTCGAGGCTTCGGCCCAATGGCGGAAGCGATCGAAGCTCACTCCGCCCGCCCGCGTTCGAGTCTAACTCAATGTGGGCACGCGTGAAGGAGGCGAGTGCTACGCGGGCGTGTGTGCGTGCGTGTGTAGCTCGTCTATTGGTTTTTCTTCTATAATGAGTGCCAGTGCTCTCGCCAATTTTAAAAAAAAAGCTCAGTTATTTAGCTACCCTTTCTTCTGTTGCCGTCTACATTATATTGCTCTTCCCTTTAGTTTCTCAGCTCAACTGCATGCTTAATTAGCTTTATTACACAAGGCAAGGTTCATCCTAGCTAGAGATATATAGCAGCTGAATCATTGCATACATGGGGTTCCAGGAGATGATGAAGCTGCGCCACCATGAGAGCATGCGAGTGGAGCAAGACCAAGACGGCAAGAAGGCAGTCTGGGTCCAGCTGCCCGGCGGGATCGCCCTGCCGCTGCCGCTCAAGCCCATCAAGGTCGGCCGCCGACGAGCCGACGAGGAGGAGAAAGAAGAAGAAGAAGAAGAAGAGGAGGTGACAACGCCGAGAGGGAAAGGGTGCAGGATACCGGCCGAGGCGGCGACGTGCCCGCCGGCACCCAAGAAGCCAAGAACGAGGGTGTCGATCAGTGGCAGCCGCCGGTGCAACTGCGACGGCGAGCTGCTGGAGTTCTTCCGCGTGCCGGCGGATTTGGAGTCCGTCTTCGTCAGCCGAGTAGCAAAGGCGAATTGACCAGCCACGACGACATAGATTGATGATTTGTGTATGTAATGCTAGCTTTAAGTGTAGTAGGTGATCCAAGGATAGCTGAAGAGTGCATGATGCATGGGTGAGTGAATGCAGCTGTAAAAATTCTCTTGTAGCACGAGCATGTTAGTGTGAGAGTACTTCGATCTTTTTCATTATCCTTGGATTCATCTTTTAATTCTTCCAGAATCAATCAAGAGGCGTTTGTTCTCTCTTCATTAGTATTTGCTGAATGATTGACTATTTGGCTGCTGTTTTTCTTTTTCCACATTTCATTTGGAGGGAAGTGTATGTTTCCCGTTCTTTGGCGAATGCCATATCTTTCAAGTTCAGCTGAGTTTGATTTTGAAAGCTTGTGGGGTCATATATAGAACATTCCTCCCCCTGCTTTATTTTTTGGAATTTATAGAAATTTTCGCACAAAATTCACACAATTATTCCCCTAAATTGAATAGTTAAGATAGTAATAACAGATGGGGTTTTGAAACTATTGTCATCAAGTTTATTTCAAGCTTTAACTGTTGCTGGTGGTAACAACTAACAGGCCTTAAACAAGCGCGACGTCCTAATTAACCTTAACCTCGATCTGAACTAAACTGAACTGTGTCAAATGTTTTCAGGCTTTAATTGAACAGTTTCTGTGAAAATCATGGGAGATTAACACCTCTCCTTATGTTTATTTAAAAATAAAAGTGCTGATGAAATACTAGCATTTCCATGCACACGATATATAGTCCATAATTCAACCTAGCTAGCTAGCAAGCTCTAACCCGCCAAAATTTGAAAAAGCTGAGTTCTAAACAGAAATCTATTAAATCCCCGAAAACCTGCGAGTCACTTTTAGAGTTGATTTAATCAATGGGTTTGCTCTAAAGTGGTTCACTTTCTCAGGCTTCGAGATGTCGTTAAAAAATTGTTTAGTTAGGATCCCAATTTGAAGTACTGATTAATATAAACAAGAACTTTAGCAAGTTGTCAATTCCTTTCCATGTTTCATAAAAAAGTTACCTACTCCTTTGTACGAACAAATTTTAATAATAAAAGTGGAGAATGTGCAATGCGCGCTTCATGTATCTATTCCAAACAAAATGAGCATAAATAATCAAGTTATAATAAGTTCTTCAAGCGGATATGCCATCCAATTTCAACCAGAAGGCCATCCAATTCCTATTTGTATAAATCAAGTCGATACAGACATATACTAGATTCCTAACACTAAAGAAGAACAAAAAATGCCGTAGTCAACTACACATGCATGCAGCTACCAAGTACTCCTACCAACTTCTTTCTTTTTTTCACTAGCCTTCAAGAGCAACACTAATATCTCTCATATAGGCTACTAAGGCTAGCTTCACTAGCTATCGAGGTTTTAAATTATGATTTTTGCGGTTTCGCGGTAAGATCTCAAAAAAGCTATAGCAGTTATCGCTGAAGCTATCATTCATCGCATTTTTAGTATTAAAAGATTTACAAAGATTAAATATATATATAATATAAGTTACTTCCAAACACATCACTAAAACATGATACTTTAGAAGGTATTAATATTTGTATAGTAAGAATATGAGTCAAGTATGGAATCAACATACATACTAATATATATCCAAAAGACCAGAAATGATAACTATATCATAATATTCTTAACAATAAGTACTCAATCACTGAGAAATACGGATGTTGGATTATTGAAAAATGGTGGGATGAGATCTTTTGCTAGGTTTTCTCATAGTTCAGGCTTATAAAAAATACATATGGGCCTTTTAATAACGTTGGTTTTCAAAATAGATCCAATGTTTTGACCTATGGATACCTACGTAGGATAGCGAGGCTATCGCCAGCTCCAAGCTACATCAAATAGCGGAGCTATCGCTAGCTATAGCACTTGTAGCTAATATAACGGAACATTGGTTTGTAGCTTTGCATTTAGGGTCCAAAAAAGCTATCACGCAACTATAACGTAGCTATAGCTAGCTATTTAGAACACTGCTATGTATCCCAATACTGGTATAATCGAATGTTCTGATCCTTTAAATACTAAAGTTCAGATACTGTCGCAAGCATGCACCACAGTTTGATGGTCAACCGAACAGATAACTTGCCCATAAAAAAATTGGATACTAGTATAACGGCTCCCACAAGGCCGTAGTGCTCTGTCCTTTTCTCTCTTGGATCTCGAGTTTTTCATATATATATATATATATATATATATATATATATATATATATATATATATATATATATTGGCTCTTTGGGTTTTTTCCCAAATATAACCTCTATGTTAATTTCTTTTGTAAAAATAGCTTCCTCCCCACCATAGAAGACATGGCAGACGAAATATAACATCTGTCGTGCCTCTGTATAGCGATATATAAGTCGCTGGAACCATGGGAGCATCGTGGCACGGTCCTACAACAGTCTCTGTACACGGCAGGTGTAGTGGGGTGGCACGAGTGCAGGGCTTGTTGTGGTACCTAGCGTGGTAGTGACCTGCTATTATTATACATTAGTGCGACAGATGACACGTGTGACCTGTCGTTGCTTTCGCAGTCGTGAGTCATTTTTACAATTTTATTCCTATAGAGCTAAAAAAATGTGTAAAGAGGACAAAAAAAAGGCACCGGCCTTGCAATGGTTCCCGCTTCTACTAATTTGACCTGCACAGTGACAAGGCATCATCCATCTATTATAGATGGAAGAGTTCACGCCTTTAGGAGGCTTTGAGCCGGCTCGTTCGCGGCTCAAAAATTTACATTTAGGTCTTTCTTTGAAAAAAAATACGATTAGGTCCTTTTTCTAGAAAAAAAGTTACGATTAGGTCCTTTTTTTTGAAAAAATAAAATATATTACATCTAGGTCCTTTATGCGTTTTTAAGCATTGCGCTCGGGTCCTTTTACGGAAAATTAGAATTATGATTAGGTCCTTTTCGGGGAAAAAAATACGTTCAGTTCCTATTTTGGGAAAAAATATACATTGCATTTAGGTCCTTTTTTTTATTTTTCTAGCATTACGTTTAAGTCCTTTCGCAGAAAACATAAAATTCGTTTTAGGTCCTTTTCGCGTGTTTTCTCGATTTACTATTGTAGGGAGCGGCAATCGTGTGTTTTCTCGATTTTCTCGCGTATGGAGCGACGCCCGTGGCGTGGCACGCCGCGTATAAGTACCTAGTTACTCCCTATTTACTAGCTTCTACTATATGTTGCAAAGAGGTTAGCTGTATACTTTTCTATGATCTTCTTAATTAGTATGGTGGATAAAGAAAAGAAATAAGTCTATTTTACACCTCTGAACTATAAAAAAAATGTTCAAATAACCCTCTAAACTATAAAACTAGTTATTTAACACCCTCATCTTCTAATATTAAACTAAATTACACCTTAGGGAGCTTTTCCTCGGCTGTTTTGCATCTTCTATATATAATTAAGGCAAAAATCGATTCAGAATTTTTGAGAAAAATAAATTATATGATCCTAAGCCAATACTTATAATCTCATAAAAATTTCAGACCATCATCACACTTGTACAATTTTATAAAATTCTGACAATATCACTGTCTCAATTAAGGGTTTTCTTATTTTGATTTTTCTGAGATAACAAATTATGTTCAATTCATTTGGGAATTTTTTTGTGCGATACTAGGGTTTAAATATGACACCATAAAATTTTCAGATGAAGATCAAACCTGTACATTTTTATAAAAATCTGACAGTGTTATTTCTGTTTTCAAATTGCTGCTGTTTTTTATTTTCTAAATGTATTAAATACTTTCAAATTTCTCTAAGGCCTTTTGGAACATTCTCGAGGTGGATTAGGGTTTAATTAAATTTTCTCCAAATTTTATTCTGACATGATTTTGAACTTCAGATATTACAAATAATAGATTCAACAAAATTTGGATAAAATTTAATTAAACCTAATCCACCTCTAGAATGTTCCCAAAAAGTCTCATGGAAATTTTAAAGCATTTAGTATATTTAGAAAATAAAAAACAACAATAATACTGATAGATTTTTATAAAAATATGCAGGATCGATCATCATCTGAAACTTTTATGGTGACATCTGTAAACCACTGGGATCAAAAAGAATTTTTTTCAAATGAATTGAACATAATTTGATATCTCAGAAAAATAAAAAATCAGAAAGCCCTTAATTGAGACAATGACCTTGTCAAATTTTTATAAAATTGTACAAGTGTGATCATGGTCTGAAATTTTTATGGGAGTATAAGTATTGTCTTAGAATCATACAAAATTTTTTAAAAAAAATTATGAATCGATTTTTGCCTTAATTATATATAAGAGATGCAAAACAGCCAAAGAAAACCGTCCTAAGGTGTAATTTAGTCTGGTATTAGAAGATGAGTGTGTTAAATAATTAGTTTTATAGTTTGGGGTTTATGTGGATTTTTTTTCATAGTTCGGGGTGTAGAATGGACTGACTTTACATATGGTCACTGATTTAATAATTGTTCACTACATATCAATCAAACCCTCGACTACTCCTGTAATTGTCGTCTTAAGTACAAGGGTCAGTACATTTTCTTTTAGGAGAGCATAGAAGCAGTTCTTTCCAAGAACTGTAGTGCGCGCGCAAAAGAGCAACAAGACAAAAAATAAGAAGGGAAATAGATGATTCCCGAGTCCTCGGTCCTGAGGAAAGTAGTACTCAAAACAGCTTTTGAAGGTAAAAAAACAATTAGGAATTTCAATGCTAGATCCATAGTACAGATCTCTTGCCAGAGAGCTAAGCTTGGTTGATCCATTTGCACTATAGCTAAGCCCTGGCTTGGGTTTGTGCATGTCCAAATGATGAAAGGTCCAGTTAAGGGTACTGGAGATGATTAGAGAGACTAGCTCCACTTTATTATGTCTGCCATTATGGGCATACATGTATAATCTATTGGCTCATGGTGTCTTATCTCTAATTAGATAACAAGAATAGTACTATCTAGTGCATGTATATTGATGTAACAAGACTCCAATGTTTGTCGTGATTGATCAACTAAAACGGTGATCCAATTATTGGATTGGGTATAAGTGAGAGGGATAGAGAGAGCTTGATAGTGTGTTATGCCTAATTTTCCAGAGTACCAAATAAAACGCTTTTTATCTCGATCGTTGCATTTAATTAGTAAGATACTGAATGAGAACGACAAAAACGAAAGCCAAGCATTGTTGAAATACATGCATGACTTGGCCAAATGTGATGGGTATTAGAAAAGTAAGGCTCAGTTCCCATAATATATATATGTATAGCTTTGCTCTGTTACTATTCAGTATTCACTAGTAGTATAGGCTGTAGTTTCTTTCTTTTGTATTTATGCCCAAGTTCATTTTGATCACTACTCTTCACTATAATAATTTGGCATACAAAATATTATGTCTAACCAAGTTCCCGTGTAACCATACCTTTGCATCTAATATTATTGAGAGGGTCCATTCATCTCCAACTCCAAGCAATGCAAGATACATTGTAGTCTTTTCTCTCCAGCTATGTAATTGTAAGAGAATATGACATCTCTAGATCGGTAGGCTAGGTCATTGTTCATCCTTCCATGGACCTATTGTGCTTTACCAACCAATTGTGTAACAACACTTGATAAATCATGAGCCCTTTCCATGGCACTTTCATGGTTTTGGAAAGGGTCTATAGAATCATGTGCCAAAACACAGTGACATGGACACAACATGGCCATAGCCTGTGTACACATCTACATATCCATGCGAAGTGAGTAGCAAAGCACGCGTGACACAGATGCAGGTTTGCATGTACAGTCACCTCATTTATCACAGGCTGGCTTGGGTTCTTTTCATCTATGCATGCAATGATGAAATGCATAAAAAGAGAGTTTGAAGTGTGACATCAGAAACATGTTATCAATATGGTAAAATATTACACTGTGCGCAAAGTTATGTAATTGGTATGGTAAAATGAAGTGCTGCATTTATGTTGAACTAGATCATACTGTCAAATGGATAATAAGAAGAAATGATTCTTTTAGGAAAAGAACAAGATGTACACATCCATGTGGAACATCTGGGTTGACGTTATGTTGCAGAAGGCTAGGGTAGTACTCTCCCATCACAGGGGACAGTGGTCTTTATCAGTTTATATCAGATGAATGTGACCAGGCGCTACAAATCTTGCAAGTTGCAAGCAGCATTCTCCATAAAGTAAACCAATATGCATCTAAGGAGAATGATATGGTTGTTTTAGGATCGTAGACATCAGCAGGAATTTAGGCCAATCTGCATATCCTGAGGACTTAGTTATGCCTAGTTACGTTACTTACAGTGATGCTTCACTTCCACCGGACTATCAGAAAAAGAAATATATAATGCATCACTTGAGATCACTCCATCAATGCATTTCAAAGAATCGAAATTAGCTCCATTAATGGAGAGAATCTAGACATGTATCGGAATACAGAATACAAGTAGGTTAGTGGATTCAGGTTGACCATTTAACTCTTTAGAGCTACAACAACATGCCAAATGCTGTTTGAAGTATATTACCAGAAGGCTGAATCGCCTATTACCAGAAGCCAGCTGAACCAGAACTCAATGGTAGCTGGATCCACTGTTACTCAGTTACTCTATTCCGAATGCCATTCGGTCTTTTGACAGCAGAGGGCAAAGCCCAGAAGTCTTTCAGTGCGCAGATGAGATGATCAATGAGCTTGCTGAGTGACTACTAAACTGAGCGTGGGCAGGTATGCTGCTCAATATATTTGATTCGAGTCCCCCACCAGATATGCATGAAACTATGACCAGTCGGGGCATGATGAAGTAATCCATTATTATCTTATACTCAAGTCAGCGCTCCAAAGATGAGAGATACATTCCTTCAAGAGAAGAGCAAGAAAGTGGAAACTTATCCATAGCTGAGCTGAGGCATTCAATAAGTTCATTTATTTGACACCCCATCATGTATAACTCTTCAGCTCGATATTTCAATGACCACTCCTCTACTGTCCTGCATATTGGAAACAGTAGAAGGTGAGAAAAGGTGGCAGCAAAAGAGAAGAAAATAAGCATGGTATATATTGCCTTTGTGACTTTGCATGCAACAGACTTGCAGAAATGCAATAAAATTGTCAATGCAGATGTAGAAAACTGACATCGAGGTATATTTAAGACTTTCGAAAGTATGATAGGTATGCAAACATCAGCAAACTTCCCATCAACAAAAGCACTACCTCAAACCATTGGGCAGGGGCGAATCTGGGGGCGAGACAGGACACGAACCAAGGACCACCCATGGTACTAAAAAAAATATAGATAGTTCATCTCTTCACTTCTTCAATATTTTATTTGTTTCATTGGATGCATAAAAATGAACTAAAAAAATACAGACTTTCAATGTATGTTCTTATCAAGCAACTGAATAATTGCTGACCTAAGAATTTGGCCAAAGAAAGACAACAATCCAAATTTTGACATTACTAGATAATGAAACAACATATCAAGTGTATGTTAGCGTATAACATACCTTAAGTCTGCTTCTGAGGCATTACTGCAATTAGAATACAACAGTTTAACAGCAGGCTGCAGATGTGCTGTGCCATGTGAGCCATCCATATCATTTTCATAGCAAAAGCCAGAAAACAACCATGCTGTTGAACTAAGGAGGACCATTTGCAGGATGGGCCTTTTGGTTTTCAAATCTCTGACTACTGTACGAAAAGATATTTCATCTTCAGCAATTTCAAGCAGAAAATTAACAAAAAGTCTTTCCAATGTATGTCTCCTGCACGTAGATAATGCATGTCCATGTATCAGCAATGAAATCAGCCTATTAGCAACAAGCAAATGTAGAATATCCACAGAGAATGACAAGGAATATCAGGCTTTAACTGCCTAACTATACATATGAATTGTTGCACACCAGTTATCTGAAAACTAATGAGAAGCGCAGACTGACCTGAACACATCATGAGGACCACCAACAGGAAGGTCTGAGGATGTGTAGCACTTAAATAGTCGTACCCGGCCATCCTCTGGAGCACGTGAACATTGTGAAGGGTATGACCCAAGAGGTGATGAGCAATGAGCACATTGAAGTTCAACCCAGTCAACATCGTTCAGAAGGTTAGATGCTTTAACAATAAAGCTACTACCAAGAGAAATACTTTTTGTTAATTTGTAATCTCTTTGGCTGTCCAACATAGTCTGTGCTTTGTGGCTCCCAGAGGACATTTTTGAAGGGTTATCTTCAACTTTTCCACTGTCTCCACTGTCACAGCAGCAATTGCATGGATCTACCAATGACAAATCAGTCTCTTCAGTGGGTTTATCCACGTTTTCAACACAACAGTCATTTTTAGACTTCTCAGTGTTTACATCAACGTCATTTCTCAGCTGAACAGTGCCAGATTGATCAGTCCAAGGAGTGCCTCCATTTTTTTCAGTAATATTAACACAAGGCCCCACTTCCGAAACAGCGGGAGGTTGCACATGACTAGAACCAATTTTCTTTCTGTGATATGTCTCCTCTTCTGAATTATTCAATTTTATCTCCTTGGCGGTATGATCTTTCCCTACACTAACATCAGATACAGCTTCTTGTAGTGCAACAAAATCACTACCAGGCACTGAACTAGCTACTTTCGACACTAAATCCATCTCAAGATAATCCTTTTTTACACTAACAGAGGTAGAATCTAGTAGACTTGTTCCCTCCAGGCGACCATATGCACCGATATACTGCGATACTAGCTTCTCACTTGCTCCTCCAAAAGAGGTGCAACATCCACCAAACCAATTGTCAGCCACATCCTCCCAATTTAAAGATGGCATTTCCACAATGTCCCTGAAAAATGGGCATCTTGATTGTGTGACTCACCATCACCAGCAAGATAATATTCAAGGAAATTTTGTTTTTAGCGATGAATATTCAAGGAAATATTGCACCATAAGAATTTTGAAACATAAGTTTTACACCCAGTTTTCAAGACTAGTTTTACGAACTAATAGGGAACCATGAGCAAAAGCTTGCCAATGTACACCAAGTCATAAGTAGGCTAAAATCTATGTGTAATAACCAAAGATGCTTGCTTTCAATAAGAAATTCCTAGGCTTTGTGATCTGTAGGTAGCAGCTAGTTTTAGAAATTTGAGTTCTAGGTATATCTAAGGACCCAATCATATATCTTCTAAGTAACAAACAGAATAGAAGACTACTCCCAAAGTCCCAAAACAACCAACACTTTGCTTTCCCACTGTCTATGTTGTCCCTCAGTCGGATTCAGATGCTTCCAGCATAGCAAGCAACGCAAGTTGAATAATCTAATGTTAGCGCTTCTTTAGAACATTACAATCCATCACACCTTTGCAAACCTCTCTGATCAAGCAGAGAAATCATCCCATAGTAAGACCTCTCCAACTTAAAACCAAGAGAGATGATATGAAATTGCAAAGCATATTTTAAGTTACCTACTAATTACATGTGAATAGAATAGGTTGCACAAGAGACATGAATAATTACAACTTGTTTGACTCAATCAAGAAACCTCTTATTATACTTTAAGGTAGATATTAGATACAGTACGCTGGGGAAAAACTTTCCCCAATAACATTCCAATTTCTGCAAATTGATTTTCCACGATTCTTACATAACATACTAAAAGGAATGTCATGGCTTGGATGTTGCCAAGTGTGAATCACTGAGCGTCAGCAATATGATTTAAGCAAGTTAAATTTCCGCATATCTTTCCATTTGTAAAAAAAATGACACACATAACTGAAGACTAGTCGATGCAAAGTACAAAATAACTAGCAATCACAAGGATGCCAATGCTCTACCTTAGTGGCTGTTTTGTCAACCTTGCTGAACAAGTTTTGCAATACAAGTGAACATCTCCAGAAGATAGTCTCTTTAAATCTGCTTATCCACGAAAATGAACCACGAATAAATTTACAATTTGAAAAGAAAGGGGTGATAAACATGAAGATAATGTATTAACATTTCATTAGCACTTGAAAGTGCAAATCAAATTAGAGTTATTATTAAAATGTCGGGAGCTCAAGGCAACTTTGAGTTACTACACACAATTCCAATTGGACTAAAAACTGAGGTAAAATCCATACAAAGCTCCACTTCAGGAAGCAATAGGAAAACTAAACCTCACTTAATTTCACAAGGAAAGACAACCCAGAAGAAACTAACCATCGCGGAGGGCGAGAGGCGCGGGCGGCTCCACGCCGGGGGGAGGGGGAAAGGCCGCGGCGACCACGGGGTGGTCGACGGGGAGGACGAGGGTGAGGCGGACCTCGACGTGGTCCCCCGCGGCGCGGCATTCGGGTGGAGCAGAGGGGTCTACGAGCACCCTCGGGACGGGAACCCTGAGGGATACGGGGTCCCCGTCGAGGGAGAAGGAGAGGAGCAGGAGGGAGTCGTCGAGGCGGAGGTCGGCGCGTAGGTGGGAGGGCGTGGCGGAGAGAGCGCGGTGGAAGAGGTAGAGGCGGAGGAGAGGGAGGTGGGCTAGGGTTTCCCACGTGTACCGCCATTGTCGCCGGTGCGCGTGGTCGCCGGCAAGAGAGGCGGCGGCCATGTCGCTCGCGATGCGCTCCAGAGGGTTTTTAGGACGCGGCCGCGCTAGGCTTTACCAAAGCTTCTAGTCAGGTTCCGCACGTCGACATTTTATGGGCTAAATGAGGCGCCTGTTTGCGGATCGCTGAGCTGTTTGGGGCTCCTAAATGAGGTGAAAACGAATCGTTTTCGATCCATCCGACTAATTTTTGGAGAATTTTTTTTTCTTTAATATTTTTCTTTAATCTTTTTTTCAAAACTAGGCGTGAGGGCAAAAAAATTGTAGAATTGGGCGCCGGTCGCCCGTATATGGGGCGATCGCCCCGTATACCCGCGATTAGTGCCCGCGATTTTTCCTCCGTCTGCGGTCAATTTCTAAAAAAAATCATAACTTTTTCATATGATGTCGAATGGAGATGAACTTTATATGAAAATTGTAGCTCTCGACGGGATCTACAACTTTTGTATACAAACTTTTTCAATTTGAATCCATTTAGTTGTAGATCCCGTCGAGAGCTACAATTTTCATATAAAGTTTATTTCCATCCGACATCATATGAAAAAGTTATGATTTTTTTTAGGAATTGATCGTAGACAGAGGAAAAATCGCGCGTTCAAAGCCGCACTAATCGCCCGTATGTGGGGCGATCGCCCCATATACGAGCGACCGGCGCCTAATTCTGCTTTTTTTTTTTTTGCCCTGACGCCTAGTTTTGAAAAAAAGTTTAAAAAAATATTAAAGAAAAAAAATCATTTTTGGATACGTATTTTATGGGCTCAAATAGTATTGGATCTAAAATAAATATGATTTTTTTTATCAGATACGAACACAGATCCAGTAGCTTACTATCCACCGAATACAAATATGAATCCGGATTATCCAGATATTTAGAGGTCGGATTATCTAGATATTCAGGTATACGAGTTGGGCCAAGGCTACTATTTCGGTCCAAAAAAGATTTCTGAATTTCAAAATTATTTTCTAATTTAATCAATCCAGAAATTAAGTTCAATTTTTAAAATTGGCAAACTATCTCCAAAAATTATGAATTTTTTGGGAGACGTTCATGACAGTCTATCATTTAAAAAAAATTCAATATTTTCTAGATTTTAAAGTTTATCAAAAAAATCAAATACGTCTGTCTTTAACCGGAAAATATTTTAAATAAGTAGCTAAAAATACAGAAAAACGTGTAAAATGCATAATCTATTATTTTAAACATAATTCAATAGTGAATGCAAATCTTGGACCATCACATGTACGTCATAAATGTTTTGAACCTAGAAAGCTCGTATCACATTTCATCCTCTACATCAATAATCTCCCAGCAAAACTATTGGCTCATCCCCCACATCAAGCATCCGCAAAAATCTCGATTTATCCCCGACATCAATCATCTGCAAAACTGACTACAAATAAAGCTGAACTCACATGGTAAATTTTCATCTCCTACATCTCTACAGTGTTAAGGCTCAAGTATCTTGATCTTGAGCAGCTAGCATCAGTCCTTGGATCGACGGTCTGCATCAAAATAACTAACATGTCAGCACCTACAGAATACATGTAGCACACAATTAACACATAATAAACTCAAGTACCTCCCAGCTGATACAAGCTCACTCTCCTCTCAGATGCAGTCACAAAAAGTCCTGAGCTTTTACTCCAATGCACATCAGAGCAGCGACTAGGAACACTCATCTCACTGATAATCTGTGTTAATAAAAAAAACATATATCAAACACTTATCTAAAACAAACATTCACACAGGCTATCCAACAATATCTATATATATATACCTGCTCATTTTTCATACTCCAAATCATTATCTTATCATTCTTGGTGCAGATGAGTAAAAGATCTTGATCGTGTGGGCACCATGAGATAGCACTCACACCTTTGAAAATAAATTAGTCAAAACATGTAAATCTATAGCATTGAGATTACAAGTGAAGATAACGTGTATGAGTCTTACCTTTTGAGTTGTCGCAGAATTCTCCTACAGGTTTTGTCATATTTCTTAAATCCCGCACCTGAATAAAATAGAGCAATTAAGCTATATTGGACATCGATAACAAGAAGAACGTAATTAGGGAAATTTATATAAATGACACTGAACAATTTCAGCTAATAAGCCCATGCTTCTAGTAGCTTCCATGATCAAGGCTACTATATGCTATAATGAGTTTCGGCTCTCCAAAGGATATTGTTCAGATTTTCAGGTATGAATTTAAGTTCCAGTGCTAGTCAGGTTAAGTTCAGACTTAAACATAGTTTAGTCACATGTTGTACACTTATCAGATCAATTTTCTGCAATTAAGAACACTATATGGCTGATGGTTCACTGCAAAGTCCAGACAATTTATAATAAAATAAGGCACTGCAAAGTACTACCTACCAAAACACGATATCCTCACTATGACCCAAATGATATACAAGGCTTCGACATCCACTTACATTATATCACAAGTAAACAATAATTCCAAGGAAGAAGCAAATGGAATGCAAATACAATTTAAGCTCC
This sequence comes from Otatea glauca, assembly GCA_036346275.1. Taxonomy (NCBI): domain Eukaryota; kingdom Viridiplantae; phylum Streptophyta; class Magnoliopsida; order Poales; family Poaceae; genus Otatea; species Otatea glauca. Next base: position 2,758,454 of record CM070713.1, read on the forward strand.
ATGTTCAGTAAATACAAATCTCAATAAAGTTACTCATGTATATGTGTAATGGCCTTTTTTATACTAACACAGAATTGCAGTGGCTGTTTTCCAAATAACTTTGCAATGGTAATGTGGCATATAACCAACATTGGAAATAACTACATTACATATAGTGGCGAGAGTTCTAAGAAGAGAATGAATTACCTGAAGACAAGGTAAATCAACATAACATTCATTTGCAACAACCATCACATTTTTATCAACAGGGCTCCACTCCACAACTGACCATCTTTTGCCAGATTGGCAACCCCTATTCAAGAGAACATTTATAAGCATCCAGACCAACAGTAGCTCTTTTTTTCTTTTTGATAGGCTGCAAATGGACTTATGACCAAAGAGCCTTAAAATTGAGAGAAAATGTTCATATGCATGCAGTTGTGTGATGATCATCGACAAGTTATACACAAGCTACAACATCCACAAACAAAACTCACTGGATATAATAACCCAAAAGGCTAATCATATTACAACAATACAACCTGACTTGCAACTTTCATTCTCGATACACCAACAAGTTATTCGCCCAGCTAAAATCTAGAAGGCATTGCAAAAAAGAAAAAATAATTACCCGATCAAAGGCGACTTTGCACTGACATCCCAAACAGCTGCACATATAATTTATACCATAAAAACCTGTATAATTGATCGAACAATATTAAAAGCAAAATATTAAAGCACTTACAAGTAATTCCACCATAAGATGTTGACGCAATGACATTAGTCCGAAAGGGGTTCCAGGAAAGATAAGAAATTTCCACATTAGCACAAGATTCAGCACACTGCAAGAAATTTTTGTCAAACAAAAGACATGTTACGATGCACATCAGATTGAACAATATATATTTATATATTATATGTATATAAAGTCCTGGTAAGATTTAAGGCACATTCTTTGTTTTGAGAGCTAGAAATTCTCATAATAATCCTTAAATTATAAAAGGAAAAATCCTAGAAGTCCTTTCATTAATAGAGAGAAAAATAATGAAAAATCTTACACATTCATGTTCCACACCAAATCCCCCTATCCAAACAGACCCTAAGGATCTTTGACAATCATCAAAATCCAAATGCTGTAAGAATCCAACTAGATTGCAATTTGTTGTTGTGTGTTTGAATAGGACTCCACATTCTAAATTATTCCCTTAGAGAGAGAAAATCTAAATCAAAAGGATGTTCTAGATCCCAAATATCCAATTTTCCCATGTCCCAACCCTACCAAAACATGCGGAAACAAGTCTTCACCTCCTTCATCCCACCACCTCCTAGAACCAAGAGCATCGCGAGATCAAGATTTAGCGAACGCAGATTAGGCAACTGCCATTGATGCCGAGGGATCAGCTGTTTTTCAGCGCTACCACAGTAATCCATTCATTGCCAGCTAATCCTCTTCTAGGTTCCTCAATGGAACCCTTGTATCTAACCCCTTCGATTTTTCTAATGCTACTGAACATTGTCAGTGTTATCACTATTGGATGCTTGATGTGCTTGCCTAGACATTCAAGTTTAAATACATTGCTTGATCGTGGCAAAAAAAAAATCAACAAAGCTCAACTGCAAAGACGAACACGTACAACCTGCATTCTCTCCAACAAGACGTTGTAGATTTGCAGGATAGATCTGAGAGCAAGAAGGCAACAAGTCTAGCCTTCTGCAGCAGTAATAAAGTTCTTTTCATTTGCTGTGCAATGCGGCAATGGCTTAACAAGGGCTAGCTCTGTTTGCTACTAAGACTATATATTAAGAAAGAAATATATTCGTAGACTTTCCTTATAGGGATCAAACACTTTCTAAGAATTTTATACAAGGGCATGGTTGATGAATAAATGGTGATGTGAAGATGCGGCATAACTGAATTGATTTATATTATTAAGTAAATCATATCTATGCTAACACTGAAAATAACCATTAAAGACATCTGCTATGTTTAGAGGGCTAGAAGTTTCTACAGTAATATTTGACTTTTAAAAATCAGAGAATTTTCCCATCAATAGAAATAAAAACAAGAAAAAACCTTGCATGTTCATTACATAGCCCACCTATAATTAGTACAGTAAGGGACCTTCATCAATCAATTTGTTGTCTTAATTCTTTATTTATGATGACTCCATTATAAGAAACAAAAAAACATAGAACAGGAATCATATGACTTACCGTCTATGTCCTATAAAAATATTCAATAATATTCCAGATTTGGCAGCCGAATACTATCCATACACGATAGCAAGTTATTTTAACATGTGATGTGTACATGCATTGCATCATATTAAAGCAAACTTCTGTTGTACAGATTGAATTGTGTTGTAAAGTATGCAAGGAATAGTTTAATATTTATTTACAATCCGTTTTTTCCCTTCAATATTGAAAGTGTCCACATACTTGCTTCTTATATGTTTTCTTCTTTTTGTTGAGAAACCCTGAAGCCCACCGAAGGCCCATGTGGTCCCTAATGCCAAAACCCTAGAGAGCGCTATAAAAGGAGGAGGGGGTCCCCCCCATGTACACAGAATCATTAGCAATAAAGAATTTCCGCTTTCGCTCTCCCTAAACACGTGTCTCTCTCTCTTTCTGTTCTCCACTTCAGATCTGTTCGGGAACCCCGGACTATTCGATAGCGAGGTTCCGTAACACGTTATCAGCACGAATTGCTCTACGGAGATCAGAAAAGAAAAGGTGAGAAAAGGTGGGATTAGCGTTTGTTTCTAATCATCGTTCCTATGCATGCATCTACCGCTCATCTGCTTTATGTTTGCATCATGTGGCACGGCTACAAGCAACATCGATACATGCATCATCCACGAAAAAAAAAAAGGAAATATGCGTTTGGTTCCGCGCTCGCGCCACCATCACACGCCTCGGTTTGCGTGCACGACGTGAAGTCACGAAGCATTGCGCGAAACCGGTTCGCGTGCACGCCGGCTTGAAGCCCGGCCAAGACGCACCGCCTGTTGCGGCGCTCGCGCCGCCCAGCTCCAAGCGCCACCGCTCGGCGCGACGGAGCCATCGGCTTGAAGCATCGCCCGCCGCGCAAGACAGCCGGTCCGCACCGAAGCGCCCGCCGGCCGCGCCGTCGGCGCTCCTCCCAAGACGAAGCCGCGGCGCCGCTTTGGCCGCATGATGCCGCTGCCGCCGCGCCCTCGGCCGCGAGCTGAAGGACCCGTTGCCCGCCAGCCTTTGCCATGGCCGTCCGGCCGCCATGGACTCGCGCAGATGTCGCCGCCGGTTCGGCTCGCGGCCGTCCGGCCGCCTCAAGCCGACGCCTCGGGCCAGTAGCGCACGGCGCCCGCCTCTGGCGTGCTTTCGCAGCGCTGCGTCGCCATTGCCTCCGGCTCGACATCCGTCTGTATTGCTGCCCGCCTCGCCGCCGTCGGCCGCCGCTCGAGCTCGCGCCGCGCCCGCCCGACCGCTCCGTCGCCGGCTCGCCGCGCCGCCAGATCTCGCAGACGCTTAGCTCGCCGCCGCTATGCCATTGCCGCCTCGGATGGCGTGGGCGCATGGAGGCGGCGGCTGGGAAAACGGCGCAAGAAGGCGCAGCGCGTGAAAAAACGCGGGCGCGTGGAAACCCTACCCACTGCGCGGGCGGGCACGCCCAAAGGCCGTTCGGCCAGAAGAAAACGGCAAGGCCAGTAAGGCCGATTCGGCGGAAGAAAAGCAGAGAAGAAAAGAAAAGAAAGAAAGAAGAAAAAAAAATTTGCAGAAAATTTTGAAAATTACTAGAAAATCAAGAAGATTTATCTGGCTCTGTTTTCAAATTTTCTCGCTTTATTTTCTCTGTTTTATGAATTTTCTTGATGAATTTTGAATCATTTGCTTTATTTTATATAATGCAATGCATATGAATTTATTTTCTACATCTTTATGCTTTTTGCAACCTTTTTCTACCAGATTACACGCAGTAATCTAAAACAGAATTTTGAAATCATGCAGATGTCTGGCATTGTGAACCGTGAGTTTGAAGAACTGGCCCCGCACGGTCAGAACTACCTCACTTGGGCATCGGACGTAAAGATTGTTCTTGGGGGCAAGAAGCTCCGTTCAGCGATTGGTCTAGGGTCCTCGCAGACGCAAAACCTACCGAAAGAGAATGATCAAGCTCGCATTTTCTCGTGCACCACCTCTCACCACTCTAAAGAATGAATATATGGCGGAGGAGAGTGCACTTGAGCTTTGGACCGCACTTGAGCGGTTCGAAAAGCTCAAGTACACCATCTTGCCCCAAGCACGCAAGATTGGGTGCGCCGAGGTTTGCGACTTGAGCGATGGTGAGTACACCGCTTGCACGTAATTTGTACCAATCTCTCCTATGTGGCAAGAAGATCACCGATGAGGAGAAGATTGAGAAAACTCTCTCTACCTTCCACCCTAATGCTATCCAGAGTGCACGCAGCTATCGTCAGGACGCATACAAGGAGTATAGCGAACTGATTGATGTAATGCAAGTTGCGGAATCGCAAGACGATGTTCTACGCAAGAACTATGTCTCGCACCACTGGGACGAGGCAATCGCATCAAGTCAATGCCAACAGCTACAAGGTGAGAAAGCCCACTCATAGAAAGAAGGGCAAGCATGGTGGAAAAGAGAGACCCCAGGCCAAAGGAAAGTCCAAAGCCCCTGTGAAGAGGGATGACAAAGAAAAGACGCACGCCAAGCCGTATGGACAGCGAGAACGGACGTGCTTCAAGTGTGGCACTTGGGGACATTGGTCGAAGATATGTCGAGAATCCAAGGAAGCGATCAACGATATCGGGCTAAGAAGAAGGCAAAGGAAAACGCCACAGAGGCGCACCGCCAACATCGGTGAAGATGATGTCATGGATGTAGACACCCCACTTGCCTCATCCTCACGAATAGCCTGAACATCGATCTGCAGACCATGATTATGGCAAATGAAGAGAAAACTTCGCAGATGATATAGAAGCGTAAATTAATGCATATTTTCTGATTCATTTAATGCATTTCTTTTAGATTATGGTTGTTAGCATTTTCTTTGAATAAAGGATTGTAAGCTCTAGAAGAGCATACTCCTTTCATGAATAAATACGCAATTTATTCTTTATTCCAAGATTCTTCAATTTTGCAAGTAATATTTGGATTGTTTTGCCTCTATTTGATTAGAATTATATTTCTTTTATCTAGAAATCGTAGCGCCCAAATGGAAGAGGTATGCATTGTTGATAGTGGCACAACAAATACCATCTTAAGAGAGTCTAAATATTTCAGTCGATCACGAAGAACGCTGGAAAGATTACTACGATCGCAGGAAGCGACTCATATGTAATCGGCTCAGGAAGAGCCACAATTATATTGCCTATGGGTACAACTTTGGTAATTGAAGAAGCCCTTTGTACCTGAATCAACACGTACTCTCTTAAGCTTTAAAGACATCCGCGCCAATGGTTTTCACGTAGAAACCAATGAAGAAAATGGCAAAGAATACTTGTGCATTGTGAAGCACGCGGTATGTGGAAAAATGGTATTAGAAAAATGTCCTCATATGAATGGGTTGTACTACACGAATATTCATGCACCAAGTGTATACTTCCTTGAAGACTGCTTTTAGAAGCTCAATTATTTTCTTTATGGCATGGTAGATTAGGTCATCCTGGTCTTAGAATGATGAGAAATATAGTAAACAACTCACGTGGTCATGGCATAAATGTTAAAAATTTCCGAATCATGAAGATTTTGTGTGCCTGCATGTGCCACGGAAATTAATAACTAGACCCTCTGTCATGAAAGTGCAAAGTGAAATCCTCGCATTCTCGAACGCATCCGGGGATATTTGCGGTCCGATTCAGCCTGTCGGCCGTTTCGATACTTTATGGTGCTCATCGATGCTTCCTCGAAATGGTCGCATGTATGCTTGTTGTCAACAAGAAACCATGCTTTTGCAAAGCCGATCTCGCAGATCATAAGAATTAAGAACGCTTTCGATCATCGCGTGAAGTCCATTAGAATGGACAATGCCGAGAATTTACTTCAAAGGCATTTGATGATTATTGCACAAACAACGAGGATAGCGATTGAGCACTCCGCATCGCACGCGTTCATACGCAGAGCGGACTAGCGAAGCACTAATAAAGAGGATTAAGTTCATTGCCGGACCGCTTTTGCAGAGTTGTAACTTGCCCAACACTTGTTGGGGACACGCGATCCGCACGCAGCAGCCTCTTATCAATTTTAGACCGTCGGCCTACAACATCCATTCTCCTATGCACTTGTGCACGGATCATCCCAAGATCTCCCATCTTAGAAAATTTGGGTGTATGGTATATGTACCTATACCACCCCTCACGGATCGCAATGGGCCCTCTCCGCAAGTCCGGGATATCGTTGGTTATGAGAGTGCATCCATAATCGTATTTAGAACCCATGATGGAGATTTGCATACTGACCGGTTCATTGATTGCATCTTTGACGAGGATCGTTTCCGTCATTAGGGAGAAATCAACCTTTGGATGAAAAATGCCGGAAATCATATGGCATTCCAGGATCCCGCACATGACCCCGCACTAATGAAGCAAATCAAGAAGTCCGAAGATAATTGATTTGCGAATTTAGCAAATGAACCGCTGATCATTTTGTGATCCGAAGGGCGTGGTTAAGTCGCATGTACCCGCAAGGAATGCACCGAGAGGGTGGAAATACCAAAGAAAATAGAAGGTATCCTCAACCTGCTCAGAGGCCTCAAAGAAAAAGAGCGAGCAATCGGCTCCTCAAACCCAAAGTACCGGAGACGCCTCGAGAAAAGCTGGCGAGAGAACTTACCACAACCAATCACGAAAATGCCCCAAGGAAAGAAGGGAGCAGTTGAGACTGCACTGGAAAGAAGCCAACAGAAAGGCAATTCGGACTTGAATCTTCCACTGCAGAAGCGCGGAAATAATGTGTGCGCACACATAGGCGATGAAAAGCTAAAGGAACTTGCTCTGCGATAGGGAAAAGCAGCGAAGAGCAAGTAGAAGTGCATGAAGCACCCCATGAAGAAATGGCCATAAACTTTGTAATAACAGAGAATCCTCGAATAGAGCAACGACCAACGTTGATGCATACTGCAAAGAAGATTGCCTCGATCATTGATCATGATCCCGAGCCCGCATCTCTAGCGAGTGCAAGAAAAGGCTAGAGTGGGAAGAATGGAAAAGGCAATCACTGCAGAGTTAGTCTCTCGAACAAGAGAGAGTTGTTTAGGCTCAGATGCCGCACACCTCCCCATATAAGCCCCGTAGGTCACAAATGGGTCTTTGTTCTAAGAGAAATGAAAACAACGGTTGTAAGGTACAAAGCAAGGCTTGTAGCTCAAGGTTTCACTCAACGTCCGGAGTTGATTATGAAGAAACCTATTCTCCGGTCATGGGAGGAATTACCTTTAGATATTTGATCTCAATGGCGATCAACTTGAAGTTGAGAATGAAGTCGATGGATGTTGTCACAAGATACCAGATGGAAACTTGGATTCGGAGATATACATGAAAGTAGGAAGGAATTCCTATCCCGAACCAAGACGGAGCAAATAGAAACACATGCAGTGTGAAATTGGAGAAATCACCGTATGAAATTTGAAGCGATCGGGAAGAATGTGGTACAATCGCTGAGTGACTTTCTCTGCAAGAAAGGCTACACAAGCAATGAAGATTGTCCATGTGTGTTTATACAATGATCCCGAATGGATTCTCAGATAATCTCCGTCTATGTAGATGACTTGAACATCATTGGGACGGATGAAGAAATTGAAGAGGCATGCTCATACTTGAAGTCCGAGTTTGAAATGAAGGATTTGGGTAAAACCAAATTTTGTTTAGGCTTGCACTTGAACATGTCCAAGGAGGAATCTTGGTACATCAATCAACCTACACGCAGAAAGTGTTGGAACGATTTGGATTTGAAAAGGCATATCCTGCGAAGACTCCAATGGTCGGAAGGTCACTCCAAGCGACCTAGATCCATACTGCACCTAGAGAAGAGGGAGGAAGTCCCGGGAGCAGAATTCCCATATCCGAGTGCAATTGAGCGCTCATGTACCTTGCGAATAGCACTAGACCGGACATTGCGTTATTTGTGAATTTGCTAGCTCGATGCAAAGGCGTAACCCACCAAAAGGCATTGGAAAGGGTCAAGGACATCTTCCGCTACCTCCAAGGAAGCAAAGACCTCGGTCTGCATTTTTGAAGAAATAATGAATTGAATTTGGTTGGCTATGCCGATCTCGGGTATTTATCGGACCGCATATCCGGCAAGTCCCAAACCGGCTATGTTTTCCTATGTGGAGGAACAGCAATTTCTTGGAAGTCGTCTAAGCGGACTCTTGTCTCGGCGTCGACAAACCACTCAGAAATCATCGCTTTGTATGAAGCATCGCGTGAATGTGCATGGCTCAGAAGAATGGTTCACCACATCCAGAAGTCATGTGGTTTGAACATTGAGCAAACTCCCACGATAATTTATGAAGATAATGCAGCCTGTGTTGCCCAAGCACAAATGGGTTATGTGAAGAGCAATCTCACGAAGCATATCAACCCCAAGTTCTTCTATGCTCATGAATTGCATAAGATGAATGAGATTAAGATATTGCATACTAAGTCATGTGAAAATCTTGCAGATTTGTTCACTAAATCACTCCCAAAGATCTACCTTTGAAAGGTGCGTGAAAGGAATTGGGATGATGAGACTTAGAGAAGTGCAGATTTCAGGGGGAGATATTTCACATACTCCCACATGAATCTCGAAGATGAATTATGAATACCCAACATGAATCTCGAAGATTAGCATTTGAAGTTGGGAGAATTGTACTCTTTTTCCTTAGCAAGTTTTTCATGAAGTTTTCTTGCATAAGGTTTTAACGAGGCAATTCGTGCAACATAGTAAGCGTATGCTATGTGCTCTTTCTCCAAGTATTTTTCCCACTGGGTTTTTCTGGAGTTTTAATGAGGCATATGCATCTCGCGGCAAAGGGCCCAAGGGGGAGTGTTGAGAAACCCTGAAGCCCACCGAAGGCCCATGTGGTCCCTAATGCCAAAACCCTAGAGAGCGCTATAAAAGGAGGAGGGGGGTCCCCCCCATGTACACAGAATCATTAGCAATAAAGAATTTCCGCTTTCGCTCTCCCTAAACACGTGTCTCTCTCTCTTTCTGTTCTCCACTTCAGATCTGTTCGGGAACCCCGGACTATTCGATAGCGAGGTTCCTTAACACTTTTAATATCAAAACTGTCACACAAACCATTTTCTTTTCTTTTGCTTTCTTATCTCCTTTAGTGACTTCAGTGCCCGACCCCATTTATTTCCCAAACACCCTATAAAATTATTGACAAGGATAAGGAGGTGGTCTTTAGCATAACATCATTATTAAAACCCCTTTACTCTCGCTGCTAAACATTGACATTCACAAGGAGTAAACACTACACTTGTGACCAAATTCCATTCCATTACCCAACGTTTCTCCCTCTAGGTGTTTGTCTAGTCCGAAACCCCGGTTCATTAAGCATTTGTATAGTACCTGAAACGTGGGAACAGTTTCTTTTGTAAGGTTGGCTAGATCCCAGACCAGAATCCGCCCATGGTCTGCACCGGACGCAAGAAGATTCGGAGTACGAGCGCTGAAAGCTAAGCCGCGAACCTGAAAACGAGGAAAAAGTTACAGATTAAAATGCGAGAAGTGCTTTTATAATTTCCCAAATCTAACTAGCACAAATTTTGAACAAACAGGAGAAGGGGGGAGAAGAGAACATAAAGGACTATGTAGACCAACGAAACGATTTGAACCTGTGGGGCAGTTGAGGACGGTCCGATCGACGCATTAGACAGTCCGGATCAACTTAGAACCGGATAAACAGTGTTGCTATAGTGTCATGAACAGTATTTCTGCATAGCGAAAAAAACTATATAATATTTTTAGCCGATCAGACCGTCCGTTTTCAATCGAACGGTCCCATAGGGACTGCTTAAGTTACAGTCACATGTAACTGGATGGAACCGTTTCCTTCTCTCAAAGAAGCAGCAACAAATCCTAAGTAATTGGAAGCGCAGGAGAAGTTGGAGGAAGATACCGTCGACATCGAGTGAAGGCAACGACAAAATAGTACTCACCGACGGAGAGCCGAGGCGTGGTGGTGAGAGATACGGTACGGAATCCGGGTAAGAGTGCAACAGAGATAATCGTATAGGAGTAGAGAAAGGCAGTAGCGAGACGCAATCTTCGGCGGCGAGCTCGTCGGCGGAAATAGGGCAGCGTGGCCAGCGGTTCAAGAGACCAGACGATGGAGAGATCGAGCTCGAGAGGTGATGCTACCGCCAGAGGTGCCCAAATGGGCGGCCCGATGATGTAAGATTGTTCCCGATCGAGCATTAACTTCAATTTGGTGGAACTGACTTTGACGATCCGACTACAACATACGACGACGATGCGCCTTAGCAATAGCTAAACCAACTCCGGAGGGTTATTGATCTTGCCGTGGGCATGATCAACCTGAACACGAGGTTCAATTCCTGCAAACAACTGAAGAACAAGAAAGAACAATAGTAAAACCAATCTGAAATTGCAAATAAGAATTGAAGGCAAAAACAGGGTGGGTTCTATTGAAGATCTTGACAAGGTGGCTATCCAGCCCAACTCGAAGACTGAAAGTTTGCACTTGGCTAAACTAATCAAACAAAACCCAATTATTCTAGCGATGGCTACTGAATATATATGAGGAAGAAGGCAAGGGAGGAGGCCAAGGGGATGGTCGTGCAACCCTAGGTCGTACAAGGCCTTTGGGCCCAAATGGAAGTGGCGCAGCACTTGGTAGATTCTGTTCGTTATATTGATTTGACGATTCTCATTGATCCAAAAGGAGTTTGGCCGTGAAACCACTTCCATTGGAAAGCTCTCGTCGTGTGCTTGTCCGTAGAGTCCAAGAACACCTCAAACGAACTTCGTATGACACAGATATGGTCGATTTTAGTTGGACTGCTCCTAAGGGCCGAATGGACTCGTGAACGAATTGGACTTGATCTCGGGCTAGGCTTAGAGTGTCAGAGGTTTTTGGGCCCTTATCTTGGCTTGAGGTAGAAGCATGGCTTGCTGGGCAGGCATGGTCACATCACCCGACCCGGCCCGGCCTAATTAAAAAACGCACGGCCTGTTTCGGCCCGACTAATAAACGGGCCGTACCGTGCCGGCCCACGTGCTAAGGAGGCAGCCCAAGCACGGCCCGTAGGGCTAACGGGCCATGTCGTACCGGCACGGGTCCGACGGGTCGTGTCGGCCCGTTAGCCCGTTAGCGCCAAAAGAATTCAAAAAAATTAGAAAAATAGAAAAAGTATGAAAAAATTCAAAAAAAATCCTAATCGTGCCGGGCGGAACCGTGTCGTGCCATGCCGTGCTCAGGCCGGGCCAATAGTGTCGTGCCTCGGGCCAGCCTGTTTGGACTTCTCTAGCTACAGCGTGCCTTGGAACTTAGCTTTCACTGGCCCAAATCCAATACTACATCCCCAGCTCTCTCCCATGGGGCGCCCCAAGGCCTAGAGAAGATTGAAGCGAACCATTACCGGGCCATGGGGTCCAGAATCCGAGCCGGACCGCCCGTTTGCATCCCTACCAGTTCGAGCCTAACCCAAACAATGAACCAAAAGTAGCTTACCGGGCCAGAGTGCTTAGCGAACATAGCCACCATGCCACCGCCGTCGTCGTCGGCACCGGCCAGTTGGATAAAATTGCTCGCCGGCGTCCGACTGCGCACCAAAACAAAACCGCAACACGAGAACCGTTAATTAGGACCAAGCCACGACCAACAGAGAAATTGCCGGTGGTCTCGTCGAGCACCAGGAATACAGAAATGGATTGTACGTAGCGTAGGTAGAATATAGAAGCAACCTTTTGGAAGCGATCGCCAGATTGCCGGTCGTCTCATCGAGGCGCGGTGGTCTTGCGGGTGTCTCCTGCCGCTTCTCCGGGGAGAAGTAGTCCTCGTAGAGCGTAAAGTTGCCGGTCGTCTCATCGAGGCGCGGTGGTCTTGCGGGAGTCTCCTGCCGCTTCTCCGGGGCGAAGTAGTCCTCGTAGAGCGTGAAGTTGCCAGTCGTCTCATCGAGGCGCGGTGGTCTTGCGGGTGTCTCCTGCCACTTCTCCGGGGCGAAGTAGTCCGCGTAGAGCGTGAAGTCGCGCGATAGCCAGCGAGCACCGTCGGACTTGAGCGGGACCTCGTCCGCGAGATAGTACGGCAAATCCCTACGCAAAACGGCGGCGAAATCAGGGAAGATGAGGTCGGCGGCGAGGAGAGCAAAGCGCGCGCCCGACAAGCATACCGCAGCATCGCTTGGGGATCCCACACGGCGACGACTCCGCTCTCGAGGCCGCCCGCGACGAGCCCCGCCGGGGACGACGACCAGCCCGACGACAGCGGCTTCGACCAGGAGACGCGGCAGAACCTCGCCGGCGACGGGAACGAGGCCGCGACTTCGAACAGGTGCTCTCCGGGGGTGGAACGCAGGATGTTCAGCGCCGGCCTCCCGACGGAGCCGGGCACCGTGCCGGCGGCGAGAAAGGGCGTCTCGGAGGCGAACGAGAGCGTGGAGGTGGCCGTGTCTTCCGACTTGACGAGAGCCATAGCCAGAGCCATGGCGTAGTTGATTCAAATCAATTGGTGGATTTTGCTTTTCCTTGCTTCCGAGAGCCAAGAGTCAGTTACGCCTCGCGCTGCATATATATACATCGAGTCGGATTGGCCCCACCCAACGGAAGCTTCTGGTCTCCCAACCCGGAAAGAGAACTACGGTTGCATCAAAAAGTGACCGTGGATCAATATAGTGATGTATCGTAGCTAAGCATTGTTCAAAGATCTGGATCGTTCGTTGCTTCACCCCAACGTATTGTATTTAAAAAGTGGATATCTTCTGATGTATTGATTTAAAAATATTGTATGAACATAACAATATAGTGATGTATCGTAGCTAAACATTGCTCAAATATCTGGATCGTTCGTTGCTTCAACCCAACGGTACTAACAGCCTGTGACAGCTTAAGTTATGATCACCATGATGACTACGCTGAAACCCTATCCGTTGTATAGACATGGGGTGCCTTGCCTCCCCATTCCCCAACCTGCACTGCACTATCTGCACAGACCACCGAGGCGGGCTTGCCGCCACCACCACCCGACACGCCGTCCCTGCTGCATAAGTCTTCCGTGCCCTGAATTTTGCTCCTTAAAAGTCTTCCATGTCCTGCATGTTGCCACATTTTGTTGCTTAAGTCTTCCATGTCCTGAATTTTGCTGCTTAAGTCTTCCATCGCAAATTGCTAGAGATGGAGGTGTTAACAACATGCAATTCTGATTTGCTGTTTTCATCAAGTGCAAACAGATAGCTCCCTAGATGGATGGATAATACTAGGATATCAATTCTGGCAGTAGCATGCTGAATATGATGCAGACTGGCAATGACCATTCATGCAATCTGGGCAGCAAAAGCAACATTTTGCACATACAATTTGGTAACCCAGTTTCGACAACCAAATGTTTGTTTACACTGTACAAATAACAAAGTTACAGCCAGTACATTTTATAGTTTGTTGAAATAGCCTTAGAGGCTTAGACATAAGTAGCTTTCCCGCATAAATATCCAAGTAAGTAGCGCCAATTCCTGCATGAAACAATACAAGAAAATGCAGATGAGAAAGTCAAGCAAATCATGGAAAAGCAAGATACATGAAAATCTATTAAATTACTATCGCAGTTGCTTCGACAAGACAACTTGCTCACTGAAAAGGGACGAGATGTCACATTGTGTTTCGTAGAGTAAGTTCTGAGTCATGCTCATGCCTGTGAGCCATGCTGGTTATTCACAATATAATGACCACCAGAAGTAACCTTAGAGAAAATGATTCACGCCAATTATCCACAAAATAATGACTCCCACAAGTTAATTTAGAGAAAACATAGTGTTGCAGTGTTCCACATTGATGACTGCAAGTTGCAAATCAAGAAATACCACATTCTAACAAGGATGATGAGCAAGACAACTAAATTATGCATAGCTTGAATGTGTGAAGGACTGGAAATGGCGATCAGAGAGGGGTGAATGATCACAAATTAATTTTTACCCTTAAATAAACTAAGCCAAAGCCCCTAGAGATAAAATGGAAGCGGAAAAATCAATTTTCAGAGTTTTTAGCCCTAGGCCGGCAATACTGCCCATGTAGGGTCGGTACTACCTCTATGAATAGTAAAATCATGCATATAAACAGTAATTTCTTCAGCACGAGTTCAAATCAAAAATTGATGTAACTTTTGATTGGATGATACAAAACTTTGTATGCACCTACCTAAGGATGTCAGGAACCTATTCCAACCTTCAATCACAAGGATTGGCATCAAAGTTCTGATTTTTTTTAAAAATACCGAATGTTGCACCAAAACCGGGTCAAAAACCAAAACTTCACCCTGAGCTTGCTCGTAGGGATTTAATGATCAAGATGATCTTAGATGATCTCCCACATGTCCCAGCAAGCAAGAACACTAAAAAAATTTCCCTCAAACAAGCAAGATCATGATTTACTTCAAATCCTTATCTCAAGCAAAAACCCAGTTTCTTGAGAAATCTCTTGATGATCATGAGAGCTTGGCTAGATGATTGGGTGACGATATCCAAAAGATACATCCATCAATCACTCATCCTTGGCAACACAAGATCAAGAGAAAAGAAACCAACAAAAAAGATCAAGAATCAAGAAGGAGGAAGGTTAAGAACAAAAGCCAAATTTTGAGCATGAAATTGATCTTTATTTCAGAGCAAACTCTCTCATGATCATCAAGATTCTCAAGAAACTGGGTTTTGGCTTGAGAAGAAAGGATTTGAGATAGATCTTGATCTTGCACGTTTCGGGGCAATCTCTTTAGAGTTCTTGCTTGATGGGACATGTGAGATGTCATCTAGGATCATCTTGATCATTAAAATCCCCACGAGCAAGCTCAGGGTGAAGTTTTGGGTTTTGATCCGGTTTTGGTGCAACCTTCGGTATTTTTGAAAAGGTCGGAACTTTGACGTCAATCCTTGCGATTGAAGGTTGGAATAGGTTCTTAACATCATTAGGAAGGTGCATATAAAGTTTCACGAGTTTTGGATCATCTAATTAAAAGTTACATCATTTTCGGATTTGAACTTGTGTTGAAATTACTGTTTAGCAACCTATTTTACTGTTCATCCCGTACTACCGCTGCAGTTCATCCAGGTACTACTGGCCATATAAAAGCGATAGTGCCGCCCCAGAGCTGATTTTCTATGATAATTTGTTCGTCCGTGCATATTTGACTTAATGAGGTTTTAGTTTGGTTTTTTAGAGGTAAAATTTGATTTGTGATCATTCATCCTCCTCTGATCGTCATTTCCGGTCCTTCACCTTTACATTTTAGTGCAATAAACACTGAAATGACCAAACGAGGAGCAATGCATACATAAAAAATACTTGATGTACCAAGATTGTGGAGCTTCCTGAAGTAGGCAACACAAAAGGGCTACAATTCAGCCAGGTCCTCTGTTCAGTGCAAAGCATGGATGAAGATCAGTACCCCTTGAGCGCTTGCAAGAACTTTACCTGTGCAATGTTTTGATAGCTTTTTTAATTTGTACTAATTGGCATAAGACACTAACTCCATCAGTGAACCACAGATAAGTCTGGGACTGCATTTCAGTCATCAAATTTGAAGGTGAGGAATAGGTGCAGATCTCAATTATCGAAGCACCAACAAGCTGTCAGCGATCTTGGAGAAGCACTGCATGAACCTCATCGCCATTTTCATGCTTCATGCAATGTCATCACCTGCAGTTGCCAGCGTACTGTGTACATCGTAGTGAGACTACACTAAATTCCCATTCTAGTTAGCACTTAGCAGCAATATCAGGTGGACCTACACTATTGCTGACAAAACATAAAATAGTAAAAAAGTTATATAGGGTACACAACATAGAAGATGTGCTTAAAAAACCATAGTTCAATTAAGATTGATCTAATATGCTTAATATCACAATCTAGTCAAAAAGTGAACTGAAATTATCTTTTCTAAATAGAACAAAACAAGAATGAAGGTGAATAAATGGAGAATGTGGTTAACTGGACTTGCGACCAGGAGAACAGTCCCTCTGTTTCCAAGACTGACTACCTAAGAACAATAAATTATACACACTGAAGAAATCATAACTATATAAAACTGAAGCCATAGTCTCCAAAGAAAAAAAATGAAGCAATAGACCATTCAAAGGGGAAAAACTAACCTAGAAAACAGTTAAAAGACAGTATGTTCATTAAATCAAAATATAAAACGGAAAAATTAGTACAATTATGTTAACATTATCCTTTTTATAGAAGTTCAGCCCACCATATTATCTGAAAGAGCTAATATAAAATGGGGGAAAAGGGAGCAAAACATTAAAATAGTATGGAGCACTTTACAAAGTCTGTTAAAAAAACTTGTTCTGGCATATCTATTGCACTTCTTTTCCAAAATTCATACTCTAAGTAAATTAAGTGTGAATGCAAGGAGAAAAGTACAATAGTCTGCATGTTTTGGTTTCCAAGTGACATTTGTGAAGGGTTATCCACTGTCGCCACTGCCAAAGCAGCAATGACAGGGATCTACTAGCAACAAATCGGTCTCTTTGGTAGTTTTCTTCATGTTTTCAACACAACAGTTGTCCTTAGACTTCATACAGTTCATACCAACATCGTTTTCGAGCTGAACAATACCACACTGAGCAGGCCAAGGAGAGTTTCCATTTATTTCAGTATTAGTAACAAAAGGCCCTTCTTCCAAAGCAACTAGAGGATGCACATGACTAGAACCAGTCTTTACTCCATGAAAGGCCTGCTCTTATGAATTATTCATTTTTATCTTCTTGGTAGTATGATATAGTCCTACATTAACATTACATCGCTTTTTGCAGTGAACAAAACCATTACTAGGCAATTTGAAGATCGATTCCCACAATGTACCTGAAAAATAGGTATACATATTTCATACTGTTGTGTATATTGCAGCTAGTTTCAGAAATATCCAATAACCTCGTTGTTTATCTTCAGAATGATAGCCAGAACAGAAGACTACCAAACAACAACCCTTTCCTCTTCCTACCCTGTCCATATTGCCCTCTTTCAGCCTCAGATGCTTCCAGCACAGCAAGGAACAGAAGTTGAATACTCTGAGGTTAGAGCTTCTTCACAAAACTTCAGTTCATCACACTTTGTAAACCTGTATGACCAAGCAGAGCCATCCTTTGGTAAGATCCCTCAAACATAGAACTAAGGTGGACGATAAGCAATAAATGCAAATAGATTAGGTTCTGCGGAAGAACTGGACAATAAGAAATTGACTTAACTTCATTAAAACTTGTAGTTTAAGCTAGATACAGTACAATATAGTGGGAGAGAGAAGATCCACCAACAACACCATCAGAATGAAAAGGGGAGAGAAAATGAAGACAATCTATTATGTTTACTAGCATCAGAAATTAGAAGATCAGGTGCTCAGTCCTCAGGCCTCAGGGACGCTTTGAGTTCGCCGTTTTGCACTAATCCATGACAATGCACTTAAGAGATGTATTGTGCATTCAACAACTCTCATATTTATTATTGAAAGGACGATTGATGCACTGTGCATTCAACAACTAAATCACATTGGCAATTTGACACTAATCAGCTAAAACCGAACTTTCTGATATCTCCACGACAAAAGAACAGGTAGTAGTACCAAAACTAACTAGTGTAAGCATATTGTAGGAAGGGATCACATACCTACAACGATCTCGCTAAAAATGTAATCTAAGTATAACAAGAACGGACATGCACACTCTCCTATCTAAATCATCTACACATTTTCCCGCAACCAAGGCTATATCAGATCACAAAAGCAACATGATTCAACTGCACATCCCAAAAATTGATCCATATTTTCTTGTAATGGTAACAACAAAGCACCTTTATCAATCTTGCACAGGACCCTAGTCAAGTTGGAGTATATATAAGATAAGCTAGAATCCATATACAGACACCTGTGGAAGCAATTGGGAAAGTAAAGTAAAACCTGTGCGAATCTGGCAAGGAAAGTCTAAGAAAAAAAAAAGGAACACCATGGCGGTGGAGCGCGACTGGAGCAGGCGGAGGGGTCGCCAAGAGCAGCCTCGAGACAGAAACCTAACCTAAGAGAAGAGAGACACATGGTCGCCGATGAGGGAGAAGGAGAGGTGGAGGCTGAGGCGGAGGTGCTAGTACAGTCCCAGTTCTAACTTGTCAGCGTAGAGGAAGGACATCATGAGTTCATGACATGAGTCAAATCTTCTGAGTACACTTGCAGTAGTACTACTCATGCTTCCACCTACATCTCCGGCTGCAGAACCTCCTCTCCTCGCCGCCGCCCTCGTCCCAGAGGCTTCCGACGTCTCCATCTCCCCGCACCACGGATTCACGCATGAAGTTGGAGCCTCAGCCATCTTCCAGCCAGGTAGTGTCGGGACTGGATCTCCAAATCCGAACCCTCTGTGTATAACCTGTGCTAGTCCAGGAAAAACTAGCACACACAGTGGAAACAGTGATAACAACACATCCATATCACAAAGCACATAATATTATTTAAGCAAAAGAGTATTAGCCTTATGGCCAATTATTACAAATAAGCAGCATCATAGCATGAGTTCAATAAGAAACAGCGGAAACGAAATAACAAAAAGCAAAGTAAGCCCATCCATTTGCCCAACAGACAATCGACTGGGGTTCGCGTCTTAGCATTCCGGATCGCCTTCATCATAACCACAAGCGTAGAAATCGTAGTCACCTTCAGTTTCTGCGAACTCTTCTGTGGAAGGTTGGGGATGTTGCAAGGGTGAGCACAGAATGTACTCCGCAAGTCTTGGAAACATAATGCATGATAATTATATGCAGGGCTAAACAATTGAAGGCATAATATGGCTCTTTTAGCATAAAGCAAAGTTTAACTGTAAATACCAATAGTAATTTCATAAAGCATCATTTGATCAAAAGGTAATTGAATAGTAATTGAATTTGATATGACAATTAAAGCAGGTTCTATCTACCTGACTGGCTCCATCTGCCAAACCATAACCCGAGAGTTCCATCTGCTCACGGATTCCCAAAACAACCATTTTCCTTTAAAACGAAACCATGAAATCTACAATGTGCAAGCGTACCTACTTTGCCCTGCCTTGAGTGGGCACGGCTACTTAAGTAGTTTTAACTCTGCAGAGTGTGTACACTTTACCCACAAGACATGATCGACTCTTATTGCCATACACTTAACACATTTCCTTTGGTGTGTCGGCAGAGAAATCATGACAAGGCCTTTACAATGCATAACCCCACTATTAACCTCGCCCGCTAAGGTTTCACCGCTGTTAGGGTTCTAGCCGCTTGATCTGAAGCCCCTCTTGCGCCTACCAACATCTGGCACTCACCAACTAGCGAAGCTAATAATGAGACGCACAAATTATTTAGCCAGATCGTACCCATATAGACTTGTGATTGTACGGTAGTGCTCGGTCCATGGTAACACACGCTTCGGTCCTTAATTGACTAGGGCGGAACATTCACATACCAAGGTCTCGTGCTTTCTGCACCCGCCAAACATCCATCCGCCCCGGTCTAAATCATTTCCACTTTATTTTACTTAAATCACAGCAGCAACACCAATTGCCGTAATTTCACAAATAAGTTTAAACAATACTTGAAATGATTCTCATAATGGCACAATACCGAAACGCTTAAGCTGGACTAAGCAATTCTATCGTTCCATGCTAACCTACTGGATATCACCAAATAAAATAGCTAGTATTATCTAGGATGACAAAAGTTTGACAAGATCAATACCAATAAGGGTATAACAAATTCTGGTATTTAACTATACTCTAAAACTATATTTAAAGTACATTGCATAAAAGTAAGTATGCATAATTTAAAATAATATAGGCATTTTGTAAAATTTGGGACCAATATATTCAAGAAAGACTTGCCTTCGTTGCTTCCTGCTGGATCTACCTCTGACTGTTGATTTGCTTGAGCTTCGACTGCGTCGTCTACACGCGAAACGGGAGCAAATAAATAAAACAAATTCAAATAAAATTCAAAAATTAAAAAGAATGGTACTGAAAGATAGATCTTGAATTTAGATGAATTTACAAATTTGAATCACTAGAATCGGAGCTCGAACGAAGGAGAACGGGCTCCTGGAAGATTCCAGATCAGAAAAACAGAGAGGCTGACACATGATTGGTTGGATTTTCGGGATTTTTTGGAAAATCGGGAAAGGAAAAAGAAATGCCACTGACACGTGGGGCCCACATGTCAGTGCTTGGGTTCACGGTGGACTGCGTGCACCGAGGAGGGTTCGGGTGACGCGGCAGACCGGCCGACAAGGCACTGACGCGGCTGCCACGCGGACGGTGACGCGCACGCGCCTGAGCCGAGGCGCGCATGACGCGGCGGAGACGAGGCGACGACACCGTCTGGGCGTCCACGCAAGACGCATCCATCGGCCGAGACAGTCGGACGGCGGGAGGCAGGCGGCGGCGGCGACGTGGAGCGATCGGGGCATTGGGCAAGATCGGACGGCCACGGCTCATCGACGGAGAGCGACGGCGCGAGGCGGCGGTCTTTGGCGGGAAGGCGAGGCGAAAGAAGGCCTCGGCGGCAAGATTTAAAACGCGCGAACGCCACGGAACTAGGGGCAAAAGGACGTGGGGGAAAAGGGGGAGAACGGCGGAACCAAAGAATGCGGCGGAGCCTCACCGGAGGAAGAGATCGACGCGGCGGATTGCTTCGGCGGCTACGGAGGACTTCGGCAAGCGATATCTCCGCGACGGAAGCGACTCGAGCGGCGAGGCTTGAGGCTGCGGGTGTGGCGCGAGGAGGCGAACCTCGGGCTAGGTGCAACGACGGCTTAAATAGCCTGGGGAGACGTGCGTGCTAGAGTTTCGACGGCGACGGCGCGGGGCGACACGGCGCAATTGCAGACGCACGCGTGTCACCCATCGGACGGCCGCGGGCATGAGCCGGTGGTGGCCGATTAACGCGCAAGCAGCAGCGGTCGCGGCGGAAAAAAAGAACGGGCTGGCGGAATTAGGCCAAAAAGGATTTTGGAAATTCAAAGCTTTTCTTAATTAAAGAAATTCCAAAAATTCAAATAAAAGCAAATAAATTCAGAAAAATCTCCAAAAATACAGAAAAATTCGTTGCAGCATAATGAACCCAACTAAAACTGAAAATCTTTTGTTTGTCGAATAGATTAGTCAAATTAAATCCTTTCATAAATAGAAAATTCAAATTAAGTTGAAATTAATTCATGAAAAAAATGCAAATGGTGAATTTTCAAATTTAAACATTCTAAAATCCAATTTTTTGGAACGTTACATAGCGGCGCATCATTAGCCTTGTCAGGACCTCTCTGCGTCCGGAAGCAATTAATCCGACGCCTTGTTCTTGGGCCAGTGGATGCAGATGCTGATACCCCCAGCGAGTACGTCGTGTAACATTATCATGCCGATCATGTAGGCCGCGGCGACATGGCCGTACGTGCTCCATGGGACAGCGGAGATGCCGGAGCCCGCTCTAGCTCCTTTCTGCTCCGGTTGCACAATTCCTCGATCCTAGCAAAAGAGATGGCAAAATAGATAGATAGTTGTTTAACAATTATCACAGCTAGGAGTCCTTAGAGAGCCATTCGATCGGAGAATCGACAGTGCTAATCAAAAGTCGAGAGAATAGCATTTTTGTTTAAGCATAGTCTGAGCCATTTTGGCTTCTAAAATGCACAGCTCCCGCCAATGACTACACAACAACCACTTGAGCTTTTCCAGTTGGAGAAATTTGCGGTAAAGCAAGAGCACGAACTGCTGAGTACTATTCTCAATCTCAATTGGAAAGTTGACGGAAGAATCGCGTAAGCAAATTTGTTATTTCACGTGCCTGTGAAATTGTAAGTTGGAAAACAACAGACAGCACAGGTGTTTCACATTACATCAAGCAGCACCAACCACTGCTTTACTCAACAGGAGATGATTGCAAGGTTATAGATAGGAAGAAACATAACCTAAGGTAACGCTGAGGTAAAGAAGATCAGTAAGAAAGCAAGAAACCGATTCTGAATGTGAGATCAGAAGCAAGGCACGTTTTCTGTTCTCATAACCAGGTTGCACGTCGAGTAGATGGATGCGGCAGCGGCTTGCACTGCCCACTCGCTCTCAGAATTCTCCGCGTTCTTCAGCCTCCTGATGAGACAGATTAGCAGTTACTCAGTCAAACACTCATGCAGAAGTAAAGTGAAAATGACTTCGGTTTGTCTATCTGAGATTTGAGTACTTTGTTTAACTTAGTTCCATATATCAACACATGGCTACGCACATGAATCCAGAAAAGGGTAAATCGTTTATGGTTAATGTGAGGATGAACTAACCATAATTCAGCCATTGGTCCTAGAATTGGAGTCTGAACCTCAGGAGTCATGTGTTTTAGGCCTTTATCACAATTCAATTGCATTTCTTGCACTTCCTTCAACCGATTCTCCTGCAACAAACAAGCATTTTGCATGATCAGGAAGGGAACACAGTTTACCAATATAGACATACATGCTTTTGTTCAAATAATAATAATGCATACATATGCTAATTGATATGTGTCATAATATTAACAAAATGAAATGGAGCTAAAATATCAAGATCATAATTTCTATGCTGACCAAAAGCAATGAGAAGGAAACTAGACTTATGTGTTAGATATCACGAGCATCAAAGGAGAACAACCAAAAACAATGAGAAGGAGCCTAGACTCTTATGTGTTAGATATCACAAGCATCAATGGAGAACAAGTCAAGATATCAAAAACACCAAAGGAGAACAAATCAAGATTCAGTATATAGTCC
Source organism: Otatea glauca (assembly GCA_036346275.1). Classification (NCBI taxonomy): domain Eukaryota; kingdom Viridiplantae; phylum Streptophyta; class Magnoliopsida; order Poales; family Poaceae; genus Otatea; species Otatea glauca. Next base: position 2,781,385 of record CM070713.1, read on the forward strand.
TTTCCTATGCCGCAATATACTTCCATGAAGAAACTCACCAGATGCCTCCCCTCCTCCTGTAGTGCTCTGTCCATCTGAACAAAAAGAGACCTCCATCGTGCCACATGTGCTTCCGAAACTGTTTTTCCAGTAGATCCAGCTTCAGAAGAATGTGCAATGGATGATTCGTTATCTTGACTAGATGGAAATTCTGTTGATGTGAGGTAGGGCAGCTCAGTGTGAAGGGCATTTCTGACTCTCTTCCTGCTGCGCTTCAAAGCTTCAAGAATGAAGAAAGCAGAATTAAGTAGAATGCATGTGTAACAACTTTGAATTATATTTCAATCTCAAGAATTATTACCAGCAAGGCGCCCTCTTATATCCTGCTGTAGTAGCTCCAACCACTGAGAAGCAACACCAGCAGCTGATCATTGAAAAAGCAAGAAAACTGTTAGATATGGATATTTCTATAAATAGCACATAGCGCAGTGCTCATAGAATGTATGATCAGTGAGCTAAGAGCACATACCCTTTACTGATAATAAAGTCATGTAATCATGATTACATGCAAGATCATCGGCTGATGTACTGCAGGTCCTGTCTGAAGCCATAGTGACTGCTGATGATAGTTGCAATTTCAGGTTATCACCATCGTCTGAAAGGAATTGCGGTGCGCCAGGCAGCCCTTGGTGAAACGCTGTACCATTACCTTTCATCACGAAATGGCACTTCATCAAACCACCCTCATATTTCCGGTCCTGAATTCGCTCACCAACCTCTTTCCCTCTTTCACTTATTTGACTAGTACAAACAGGCTGGTTCTCATTCTCGAGCTTCTCAGAGCGTACCATAGCCTTTATTATGGAGTAAACTTGCTTGCTATTTCTCACATGGTTTATGATTCCAGGGTTTAGCACAGATAATAGGCCACTAGGAGCAGCAACCTTCATGAACTTGTTAGTCTGCTCGTTCTGGGCAAAAGTGCTACTTCTGAATTCATCATCCCTTTTCCTTTTGGGGGGTCGACCACGCGGCTTAGGTACCACTGCAGCTCCATGAGATGAAGAAAGGAACCCATTCTGCTTCATTTCTCTCCACTTTCTATGTGACTCACTTTCTCCAATAGCACCAGTTGTACTTCCGCATTCTGACGGATCACTAACTTTCGACTGCCCCAGATTCTTGTAAGGAAAGAAGGGATTAGGCTCTGCAGCATCTGAAGAATCTACTATGTTAAGATCCAATCCAAGGCGTGCAGCATCTGGCCTAGGTTGCAAGTCTGACCTGATATTTTCTTTGCCACACGCCAAAGTACTACTATCATGCAAATTTTCCATCGACGTTTCATGAGAAGAACGTCCCAAGGTCAGGCAAGCAGCTTCTGACTTAAGAACCGCACTAGCCTGAGGCAATGAAGGCACTCCATCTTCACATTTTGTGGCACCTTCAGCGGTAACTTGAGGTGTATCCTCCTTGTTACACGGATGTAAACATGGTTTTACTTTATCTGAAGATTCCAAAATCCGCACCCTCAGATCTACAGGATAGAAGCGATAAGAATCAGCGAGATGAAGGTACAGAGTAAAATCAAGTAACCGTTCACACGAATGAAACAAATACATAATTTCCATCCGCAAATTCAATTAGGAGAAACCATGACATGGACAGTGCACAACAGCATTGCAATGATGTGAGTGGAGACTAAAAGCTCGAACTAATTGAAGCTGGAGTAGAATTATACGAAACAGCATCTGATTCTTCCATTTTATCCAGCTGCCGGAGAGCATGTGGAAGCTGTTTTTTAAGAGAGGTCATCGACATTGGCATAATACTTACGAAAAATAAAAGTGAGGGATGCAAACGCTTTCATGGGCATTCAACTTTTCATGCCACAGCAAATCAATTGCCAACAACAATTCTCTCCGGATTGCATCATTAGCACATCTTACACATCTAAGACAAGCACGTGTTGCTACTGAAGATGCTAGGTTTATTCTATCAGAACGTCCCTCAAAAGAAGTAAAAAAAAATGGTGAGTTACAAACATACAACTAAAAGGAAAGGTAATAGAGAATTCCATGCACTCGCGCTTTCAGATCTGCTGCGAAAACAATATAATCTACTGTTTTTCTAAGAATAATATAATCTGCTGTGACATCTGGCATATTTGTTCTACCAGCGAATGCAGTGGTCTACTGGATTCAAGAACAAGGACAAGCCAAGAAAGAGGCCAAAATTTTCACTTCATCCCGCGGTAGAAAGCATGTAACTAGCACAGATCAGGACAAAGGCGTGAGAAAAGGCCCATCACCCACCTCCCAATCCGGCCACAGGCCGGGGCCCGCAAGCCACCGCAGCGCCGCCGCTCCAAGCTGCCCTCCCGCCCAATTCCTGCAAGAACGCGCACCGCGATGTCACCATCTCGGCCCCCAACCCCAAGATCAAGCCAAGAAACGAGCGCTGACGACCAACCCACCTTGGGCGGCGGCGACGCGCCCGATCCGGCGGGATCCATCCGAGAGCCGGAGACGAGGCGAGCAACGAAGGCGGCGGCGGCGCCCTGGAGGGGGGGAGACGGGAGGAGGGAGGGATCTGGGTGGGAAGGCTAGGGTTTGGGGGCGGAGCGGAGGAGGGAGACGGGAAGCCTCACCTTTTTTTGAAATGGAGGCTGCATCGCTCGCGTGGTGTGGAGGGGTTTTTATGGGTTGCGCGTTTTTTGAATTCGAGCGGAGGTGGGCGCGGTTTCGATGGCGCATCCGATAGCCTTTAATTGCAGGAGCGGCCTATCCGAGCTCTTTTCCCACTCTGGCTGTTCAAAGATGATGGATTTGAATTTGATCGTGGAAAATGATAGGATTTGAATTTCGAATTGTAGACTGGTTGCTTGTTGTGGCAAATTGGAGGTGTAACCGGTTCGGAACTCGTGTGCAATGCGTAGCTTACGAGCCCGTTTGAACGCGAGAATTTCACGGGAGACAGTTCGATTCTCGGAATTTTGTTGAGTTAGTGTATGTTTACAGTGTTGGGCTGTTGGTGCTTATCCCCGATTAAATGCTAGCTGTTGTGGTTACGAGACCAAATAGTATAGTGGGGTCTCCGAAGATTTTTTTTTAAAAATAATACTATTTTTATTCTATTTAACAAAAATAATATGCCGAAATTTTTTTTTACAAAACTACCCACCTGTCGCCATTTCAAAAAGCGACAGACAGCCTGTCGCCGTTTCAGATAGGGACAGACTCTCTGTCGTCATTTCAAATGGCGACAAATAATCTGTCGCCGATTGAAAAAGCGACAGACTTTGTGTCGCCATTTGAAATAGCGAAGGACTCTCTGTCGCCGTTTCAAATGGCGACAGAGAGGTTTAGCCCTTTTTTTTATTCGAATTGCAATGTATGTAAATTATGAGTTGTAGTGTAGTTAATAAAAAGTCAGTATTAGTTGTTGTGATGTTTTACGAGAGGGAGATCAAAAAGAGTGCGAATCGAGATCGGGAGAATGATTTTTAGCCTTTTAAATGACTCGTAAAATTTAATGTTTAAATGTAATTTTTAGGAAGAGTAGACAGATTTGCTCTTTGATATGTGCACTACCATATTCGGGAAAATATTTAATTTACACCTTGCTTTGCATCTAATTTCCACTAGTGCAACAACCCTAAGTATTATAGTCGACAACAACGCATGTTATAAATAGTTCCCACGAAGCACTTAAATTATTTGTTGAACATATATATAAGGGCACATACATCGAAAGTTCGGATGATAAAATAAGCAATAGATAGATTATATTGCAAGGGCATTACAAGATGTGAAATTGCTTGCCGAACTAACTAACTAAAGCACTGGTTGTCATGGTGAAACAAATGATCGTTCGCCTATCCGGTACTGACCGAATGATGTCCCACATTTTTCGCATATTACGACCCGTGTAAATTTAGAGATTTGTCCTCGGACACCGCTCAATCCCCACTATGAAAGAACTCTATGGGGATCCGCGGTGCTCCTGTGTCGCCGAATGGGTGGCCTATGCCGTGACGTTTGGTGTGTAAGACCGAAATTTTGGTCTTTTGATGTGGATTCGCCTCCCACATGGGCATGTCATCCCAATTCCGGTGTCCCTTATGTTATTACCACAGGTTCCGGATGGTCTGCGTAACGCGTCAAGGATTTGTTGCGTGGTGCGGACCTCGGTACCGCTTCCTTGTCCCTTCCTCTTCGAGAGGAGGTACCCTCTTGCACCTCTGGTGTGTTGGCCGTTGGCGGACACTTGCCGAGACGCCTGCTCTGTTTCGGCTCGCACTCCACTGTATGGTGCAAGAGGTGTGTGTTGGGCTTATCGTTGTACAACCGGAAGCGTGCCCTGCAGTCAATGCAGTATGCCCGCGTTGGCCGTTGAATAACACCGTAGGCGTACTCGGGGTCTAGCTTTTCTGGGCGGTAGTAGCACCACGGGGAGGGTTGCTCCCCCCAGTTATCCCATACGGGAAGTTTCAGATGTGAGTGGTACGTCTCCGGGTCCACCCAGTTGAAGTAGCCGCACCATTCATCCTCGGCCAAGGGGCACCGGTAGAATCTCCTGTCCGCTAGTTCATCGTGGCAGGTATCAACCATCGCTCAAGGCCGTGTTCGCAAAAGTCGTGGCTTTGGGTGGCCCCGAGGAGGTTTCTCCTTTGACTCGAGCAATTTCATAATTTTCTTTTTGAACTCCTGTATGCGATGAACTGGTTTAGAATTACTACTTTGTGAGTGAAGCATGAGTTCGTCGCATGAAACTCACCGATTGGTTGGCCTCTTGCCCACCGGCCCTGAACTCTGGTCGCCCTAGAACGGGGACGTATCCTGGCGACCTCTCCCACCGGTTGAAGTTCTCGGGCGAAGCGGGTTCGACGTCGTGGCAGTTGTAGACAAATTCGTAGTCACGTCGTTCCGGGCCATCGATCTATTGGAAAAAGCAACACCGATCCTTATGCTGAAATGGTACTGTTAGCCTGTATTTTATGGATACAAGTAGGTTTACCTGGTAGGGGCGGGCACAACAGTAGTGAGCGCGTGCGACCATCTCTCCGTGGGTAGATTGCATCATCTTCGCCGGAAGGTTGCAGTCGCATTTGGGTCTAGGCAACTCCGGCAGAACTGGGGCGTGCACGCTACTGGTATCAGGGTATTCGGGGCGGGATGACTTCTGCTTGCTGAAGAGGCGACGGTAGAACGACATCGTGCCCTAATTTGTGTAGATTCAGATGGCGTGTATTGCTTGTTTGGCGGTGTTGGATGTGTAACCCTAGGATGGTTTTATAGTGGTGGTGAGTGGTTACTCCGCACGACTACAGCACTTGTCCAGTTTGACGTCCTGGCATCCTCTGTGAAAAGCTGCATGACATATCACCCATCATCAAAGCTGCACCACCTGTCACCTTCTGCGAAAGGCTGCACGACTTGTCACCATCTGAGAAAAGCCACATGACCTGTCATCACGAACAAAAGTAGGCAGTGAGTGGTCACTTTGAACTGTGCCTGCATGTGTGACAAAAGCCTGTGTGCGAAACAGTAGAGGTCTGTCAGCATGTGGTCAAATCGTCCTAAAAAGGTTGAAAGCATTGCGCCCGTGAGTTGTCTAATCGAGCGTGGAAAGCTGTTACAAGGTCGCATCGCACTGACAAAGTAGCTACGTGTGTCTTTGTCCTATCAACGTGACAAAGGTCTTGGTAGCATATTTACAAATAGCGCCACTAAGTAAAAGATTATATATAGTACAAAACTTCATAAATAAAACTAACATATGTGATATTACATGAGCTAAGGAAGTAAAAGACGATATTGTTTACGGTACATCATGTGTAAAAGAAACAAACTAGCTAGGGCTCTGCGGCGGTGCAACACCTCGTGTGGTCCTGTGCCTCCTACGACCTCGCACATGTCCGAGACGGATATGTGAGCCGGTCGGGTGCGCCCACGAGTACTCCTAGGAGGTCGGACCGGATGGCGAGTAGCGAAGGCGTCTGTGTCGGTGAGATGGGCCGGGGACGATGGGTTGAGGGCGATCGCGTATGAACGAACCAAGTACCACACCGCGGATCGGCCGATAAGGATCCGGGAGAAAGTCGAAGTCCTCGTCCCGAAAGTACCGTAGTCCCCGAGGTGCTCGCACTCGTCGTGGGCGGGATCGACCGCTGTTGACAAACTTTTCAAGTTAGAACGACACGTTATGTGAACAACAAAATATATGAAAAAAGAGACCACCTGTTGTACCTGCGGTCATCGGGATGACGCGGGTCCGGTACACCGGAGCCCCAGTGCAGTCCGGACGAGGCGGTCGGGATCTGCCTGTGTCGACCTCGTACAGCAGACGAACGAGGGGGGATCTGTACCACGTCGTCCGCCCTGGGCCGCCTACACGACGTCAGGTGTACGACACGGTAAGTCAAGTCCTGAATATGGCGCAGCGCCCCTCGAAGGCCGTCCGCTATGACCCCTATCGTATGGGTGGCACCGACCGCCTGTATCAACGCCGACGTCGCCTCGTGTGCCTCCCTGGCAAGGTCGCTCTGCGAAAACGAAAAGAGTCTAGTTAGTTGGCATAATTTTCAAGACGTTACGTTGAATGACAAATGGAAGGAGTACGAACCGCGCGGTGGAAAGCAGAGTCTGGTTGGGTGGGGTACGTGTCGGAAGTGGTCGGATCGTGCCTGGGAGGAGACTCCACGACACGCACAACTCGAACGCGGGTGCGCGTGCTGTACCACTCGGTATATGCGTCGTACATGCCGTGGTCGTAGGGGGCAATCTCGTCGATCACATCCGCAAGAGCCAGTGCCCACTGCTGCGCATGAGGTACCATGCGTGCTGCCCAGCTCTGCGTGCCGACGAAGCCTTTGCGTGTGTACCTGCAAAACAAGAAAGCACAACATTAATTCGCAAGCCACCGAGATCGTAGGTACTAACAGAAGGGAAAAAATGTAGAAATACGAACGAGTGCACGACTCTTTGGAACGACGGCGCTGTGGGTACCGGGAGCGCTGCGTAGACCAAAGCGCCTCAAGGCGCGGTGGGCGACGACGGCTCGGCGAACACGTCGAACACCAAGTGACGTCGGGTCAACCAAGACGCGCGTCGGCGATGCTGCATCGCGGCGACGAGCGCAAGCGGCGCGTGCTGGACAAGCTCGGGGCGTGGGGCGCCATATGACGCGATCATCCGTGAGCTGGTCCAACATCGCTACGTACCGAGGGTACGAAGCGTGCGTCGTAACTGGGGTGAACCGCGACTGCAAAAAACACCAGCGATGAACGTTAGTACGACACATGGAGAATTAAAAAAACAACATACCGCTACGATAAGTAATACTGACCGGTCGGCGACACCACAATGTCCCCATCGTCGGACGATCAACCTCGCCCCCGGGAACCACAGAGAAGTCTGCGCGTGGTCGACAGTCTATCGCTGGTCGTTCGATCTGGAACCTCTCGAGCGACCACGGTGCGATAACAAAGGGCGGCGGCGCGAGTAGACAAGTCGGACACGCGACGACACCCGTCGTGACGATTACGCGATGCGTCGCGGCAAGTACCGCAGGTCTCCAAGCCAGCTGTGGGATTTCCTCCAAGTCGGCGTCGACGATCGTCCTCGCAAACTGGATCATGTGCCTGTCGACAGTGTCCCCGTGCGACGAGCAGAACAAGACCCACCCGAAGAGCCACAGAAGGTACGCCTCCAAGTGCCGGGCGACAGCCTGCTCCCCAGCTCCGGCTACCATCCTCTCGGGCTGCAGAAAGTAATGGTTAGGTTGTTAAATGCAATGAAAATCACACACGGTGAGTTAAATCAGATACGACAAGGAAAAATCGCGCTTACGTAGAACTGCACAAGCCACCACTGCGTCGGACCGTGCGCAGCTGCGAAAGTAGTGTACTGTGGCTGGGGTAGCACCCCCTGGAACCGACGGAGGATATCTGCCTGCCACTCTAGGTGGACGTCTGCAGGAACCACCGCGTCCCCTGAGCAGGGCAGTCCCAGGAGGTAACTGACGTCCTCTAGTGTCGGCGCCATCTCACCACACGGCAGGTGAAAGGTGTGGGTCTCAGGCCGCCATCGGTCCACTAGAGCAGTCAGCAAGCTCCTGTCGTAAGGGAACCGCCTAGAGGCACTCCGTCGGTCCTGCGCATCCGCGGCGGTCGCCTCGACCATACGGGCAACAGGTAGTAGGCCAGCCGCCCTCAACCTGCAAAAGAATGTGAGAAGTATTATTGTGGTGTCAAAGGAGACATGAGTACAACACTGCGATGAAATTGAACTAACCTCGGGATCCATCGCGGATCGAGACGCCACGCCCTCATGGGGGTGCGCAAGCGCAGGGCCCCAAGCTCCAAGGCCGCCTCCCCATCCTGCGGGGGCAACGTCGCTAAACGGCTCTGGTGAGTCGCGTCGACGGACGGGTCAAGCAACTCGTACAACTGTCCGCCCGCCATGTCTGCAAATAAAAATGTTTATGTGACATAAGGTGTAAAAAAGGTGCAAAATAAATACAACAAATACAAATAGAATATGAATGGAACAAGTACTGTCATAATTTAGAGCATACGCAAAGCGTTAAAAAGATACAAAATGAATACAACATACTACACTCTCATTTAATCAAGTATAATAACATTCATAGTACATATTTTGACCACACGTACGAATTCGATACAAGCAAATGAAATTCTAGTGCATCGAAGTAAACCACAATTCAGAACGGAAAGAACATATAACACTTCACGGCTTCTGAATCTTCGGGCAACTCTTGAAAGAGTGTGCCGTCTCCTTGCAAGCAGAACATTTCTTTACGCGGCGGCCACTTTCAGCGGCGTCCATATCATTCCTTATACGCCTGGATTGCCTTCTTCCTACTCCCTTCAGCCTGCTCATGTCTGGGACCCAACGTGTATCCTCCCAGCTTTTGTGCTCCGTGAATAAACCCACCACTCGGAAACCGTACATTTTCGCACTTCAAGTTGCAGCCACAGCTTCCTTACTAAAGAATTGAGACATGAATATACCTGGATCCATACGAATCATCGAAAGTGCACCATAACATGGGAGCATGGCACTGTAATAGAGGCGAGGCTTATTGCGGTGCGACACAAGTTTGCTGTGTATGATGCATTCGTGAGCAACTTTCCACGGTTCGTCCCACGACCGGCTTTCTCCTGCACATCACCTCAAACGGAGCTCCCTCGTACCCATCTTCGTTGCTGCGTGCATCTCTCCCTTCTTGCCTTTGTCCTCCATGTATGCAGAAATCATCTCTGAGTACTTCATAGTAGGATCGTTCATACGCGTGATCGCCCTTGCATGGCGATCAACGAAGTACTTTGTGATGCCGCGAAGAACACCCTCAACAATAGCAACCAAGGGAAGGGGTCTCAACCCTCGCATCACCCAGTTGTAAACCTCCGCAAGGTTTGTTGTCATAACACCATACCTCGCACCATCGGTGTCGTAAAGCAGAGCCTATTTCTCCCTAGGCTCATGCTCTATCCATTCGGAGAAGCGTTTCAGAGCCCTCCCATTTCTTCGAACCAGGTGGGGAGGGTTAGTGGGTAACTCCTCCAGCGCGACTGGGGCCTCCCCTAAGGCTGGGGCTACCCTCTTCGTTGCCTCAGCTGTGTGCCTCGATGTCAGCTCATCCAATTTCTTCCAGAGTACAACAAACTTTCTCTGCTGGTTCTGGTCGCAGAGCCTCTTGAAAAGCTTTGTCAGCTCCTTGTTTCTGAACTGCTTGTAGAAGTTGGCACCCATATGACGCTTGCACCACCTACTACGCAAATCAGGCCATGGATGAGTCTCATCCACACCTTGCTTCAACTGAATAATTGCCCTCAAAAGCCCGGAATGCTGATCGTGTATGATACACACTCCAGGCCGCTGATGAACGACACCGGCTTTGACATTCCGTAGGAACCAATGTCAGCTATCTGTGTTTTCACCCTCCACGAATGCGAGCGCTACGGGGAGAACTTGATTATTGCCATCCACTCCTATGGCAGTCAATATCTGCCCTTTGTATTTACCAGTCAAAAATGTCCAATCCACACATAACAAAGGACGACAATGCCTAAACGCATTGATGCATGGACCTAAAGCGAAGAATGCCCGCTTCAAAACCATCTTCCCAAAGAAGCGCTGCGAAGGATGCTCACAAATGTCCACATAAGTTCCGAGATTTACGTCCCTTACCACCAAGCAAACACGCAAGTTCGGTAGGAGCCTTCAGACGTCTTCGAACCGTGTTTCCAATGCCTTTTGCTTTGCTCTCCATGCCTTCGCGTAGCTTATTATATACTGGAACCTCTGTTGTATTGCGAGTCACGATGGCCCGTGGCTCTAAATCTAGGTTTCCTACAATCTCTCCATACATTGCATTGGCAATAAAGCTCGATGATATGTTCCGATGTGATCGCAGACTCGTTAGTACACATGTATGTGGAACGACTATAGAACACTTCAAATGGTGTCCCATTTAGGCCGGTACGCATAGAGGCGCCACGGGCAACCCTCCGTCGGCATCTTACATCATACACCGTGATCGGACTTTACAACCTTGAAGGCTCTGCAACGACAACGACCATGCTATTCGCTTCTTGAACCTCACTCTTATTCTTGTAAATTGCATCTTTTCTCACCTCATTCGATCATCTGCGAAGGAATCTGTTCGTCATCGTTCACCACCACTGTCGAGCGGATACTCATCCCACTCTGCGGGAATAGATCTTCACGGCTTCATCATTACTTAAAGCCTCATAGTCCTCATTCTCTGTGTCCATCGCCCGACCATCGACTCAATGTTTTCGCCTCGTCGCCATGCCCATTGCTTCTTGAACCTCTCTGTTGCAACATCGCTCTCTCACCTTGCACTTCGTCCGACCGAACCTACATCCCGCTCTACTAAGCCTTCTCTACTTCTCCGCTCTCCCCAACTTCCTCTCGGTTCTTCATCAACAACCTCTTCTCTGCGTCGCATGCCCGGTATTGACTTTCTCACATGCTTGTGCCAATAACACTAATGGCTATCCTTTCTCAATTGCAATTCTTACGTCATTGAACTCCAAGATTTCGCCCTCTCATTTCCATTAACTCCCAAGACGTGCAATCTATTCTTGACAAGCTACTCCATGTAACTTCGGATCATGCAATTCACGGTCCAAAGAGAACATGTGGTACAACCATCTCATAACCGTAGCCCATGAACGCTCCCTGCGCGTGACATGTGCTAGCCTCTACACTTGCGAAATGACTTAGATCTACCCTTCAACACCCATATGCGAACTCCTTCTCCATAATATATTTTAAATTGCACTCTATCATCCATACATCATGCAAATTCATCGAATTCTTAATATTTGCACAATTTAACGCTACATTGTACGACTAATAATGATCACAAATTTGAATTCTAAGAACGTAGTTTAATTCATTCGCTTTGGTCCATACTTTCCTACCGCGTTTAATCAAGATCTGATTGCAATATTTCAATTCTTACAAATTCTTGATTCCGTGATCATTTTCAAATTTCTATGAGAACATAACTAAACTAATGTGTCAGAACCTCTCTGATTGAGTTATTTTTCGGTCCTGACAATTTTAGCCACCCAACTCTACATGACATCTCCGAATTCTAAGTACACAAATAACCGAATTTGGATTCTACATTTCTCGATTAAATGAAAATTTATCCGAATCTCTAATCAAAAAACTATTATTACAATCTAAATTTTAATCCCTACCTCTAGGTCATCCCTACATCGAAAATTAATTACTAACTAAGTCGCATAACTAAACATCTGTCCATACCGACATAACTATAAATTCCTGACTAATTCATCTAACTAAACATCTATTCTTACCGAAATAAATATAAATTCCTAACTAAGTCAACTAGCTAAACAACTTGCATCAGGTTCTCATTCCTAACTAAGTCATCTACTCTATTTAATCTGATTACTATATTACATATTTAACATTTAAATACTTAAAAAAAATAGTACCTAACAAAATGCAGATCTCCTTCCCTTTCTCCTCATCCTCCTCCTCCTCCTCTCTTCTTCTCTTCTTCTCTTCTTCTTTTCTGTTTTTTTTCTGTGCGCTTGCTGGCTCGAGAGGGGGGGCAGGCCGCGCGCGGGTATAAATAAGCGCTGTCTGTCGCCATTTCAAACGACGACAGAGAGTCTGTCGCCAGTTCAAATGGCGACATACAGGCTGTCGCTATTTAAATTGGCGACAGAGGTGACGGTTGCTCTTTGTCGCCATTTCAAATGGTGATAGAGAGTCTGTCCCTATCTGAAACAGCGACAGACTCTCTGTCGTCTTTTGAAATGGCGACAGGTGGTTAGTTTTGTAAAAAAAAATCGGCATATTATTTTTGTAAAATAGAATAAAAATAGTATTATTTAAAAAAAAATTGGTCTCCGAAGGGGTCACCCCGAGGAGGTGCTTTCGAAGACCCAGGAGCTACGAAGGGAAGACAAGTAGATACAGTACTTTATTGCCAAATTTCTTATTGTTCATCCTCCCCCCAATAAAGGCAGTTACAAACGATATTTAAAGGCCCTTGCCGGCCTGAGATGATATTACAAGTAAGCCCCTACAAGACTCTTAGGCTAGTTGGGGTCCGTGGTACCTTTTCCCCTAGGCTAACTAACTTATAGACCCACAGGAGGCAGTTGCCGCTTCCCCAACACTAGCAAGATTCAAAGAGAAAATATTACAATTGTCAAATGAAACTTAAGTGCACAACATCTATGGAGTATTTGTTTGTTCACAAGTGCTAACCTTTGCAGTTGCTATATTTCTGTGGATGTACTAAGTTAGATGTGTATGATGTTTATTCTTTTTTACCATCTAGACCAAGCTATTGCCTAAATACCATTAGCATTGTTTACCCTTTTTGCCAAACGTGAAGTGAAACAATCATTTCGATTGATTTATCCATTAATTACATATTGGAAAGCATATTTCAAAATGTTGGATATTCCTTGATACTAACTATGTGGGTTTTGTTTCATAACATCCAAAGTTAATTATAAAAACGTACTTCATAAATCGAGATAAACCAACAGGATACCCTCTTCCATTGCTCTAAGCTGATTCAGATGTCCAAATTATACATATTATAGAGCATTTAAATTTCTTCCCAACTTTCATCATATTCCTTCGGTGCCTGTTTTGGATGCTTAGATTTCTCAGCAAACAATTCACTTCTAGCTTACACTACAAAAGATGGTTCACATTTAACATGCTCATGTCACTTCACATTTTTAATTCATCCATTATGTATACGTTTTGGGAAAATAAAAGTAACACGATCCATCGGGACCTAGTCCATAAATAACATGGCAAACATTTTAAATTCGTTAAAGCTTAGTGATTTTAGATTTTCTTTAAAATTCCTATGATAGTAACACCTATGACATGGTTATAATATAAAGAATTTCAATAGTTCACATGAAATGTTATAGCTAAGTTAAATGCAGTTGTTCACACTTAACACGCTCGTGCCACTCTCACATCTTAAGTCATCTATCATGTTTTTTTAAATAATGGAAGATTATATCTCCCGGCCTTTGCATCATAAGATGCACACAGCTAAACATTTACTACAAAGTTTCAACAAAAAAGCTATTCAAAAAGCTTCCTATCATAAAAGTTTCAACAAGACATGATAAACAAAAACATAAAGTTTTAACACATACACAGTCTATTACTAATCGTCAGCCATGGCTGATGAAGAGATCTCGAAACACAATTTCCAGCGAATTGCATGCCAATAACACCACTTCCCTTGCTTCCTGATGCTGCAACACTAACTATGATCGTAACCAGTTGGTGCACATGTAGATAACCTGCAATGGAATAGAATTTTTTATTCTGAAAAATCACATCATTGCGACATAACCAAATCGACCAACACAAAGCAGCAGCCCCAACCAAAATGTGAGCCCTAAAATCTTTTCTCAACCCAAATAGCCAATTCCTAAACATGTTGGTTATACTAGAAGGATGTGATAGATTAAAAGCTGCTTGTATAATGCGCCATGCAAAACGTGCGAAATGGCAGTCAATAAAGAGATGTTGTATAGTTTTCTCGTTGTTACAAAAACAATATTTTTTGCTACCATTCCAATTTCTTTTAGCTAGGTTATCTTTTGTTAATAACACACCACGATGTAAGTACCATATAATTTTTTTTATTTTTAAAGGCACCTTAAGCTTCCATAATTGTCTGTTTGTAACTGGAACATTTTGATACATTAAGAGCGTATACATTGACTGAACAGAAAATTATCCATTCTGATGAAGATGCTATCGAAAAGTATCCCATTCTGGTGATAAGTGTAAAGCAGCAACCTTTGCAACAAGCTCTTGCCAGGCAAATAAATTATGTCCCGTAACTGCTCTACGAAAGGGCATATTGAGTGGAACAGTGGACATTACTTCAACTACAATGTCATATTTTTTCTGAACAATATTATACAGTCGAGGATATTGTACACCGAGGGGTTGTTCCCAAGCCATACATCTTGCCAAAATCATATTTGGGTTCCATCATGTAGATAAAAAGACCCAGATCGAAAGAATTGATGGGCCAGCCCAAAAATGAGAGTCACATGGCTTTCTTTCTGCATGGGAAGGAGTTTTATTCCTTAGATACTTTCTCCTAAGGAGAGTTTGCCAGACACCATCATCATTTAGCAATTTAAAAATCCATTTGCTAAGTAAGCAGATATTTTTGATACCAAGATCTTGAATGCATACCCCCTTGATCCTTGGGTCGACAAAATAAATCCCACTTATCTAGTATGTATTTTTTTATGGTTGTCGCTTTGCCAGAAAAATCTGGATCTATAATAGTCCAACCGTTTAAGTACCCCACGTGGTATCTCAAAAAAGGATAACATGAACATAGGCAAGCTGCTAAGCACGGAATTGAGAAGGACTAGACGACCTCCAACAGATAAATGCTTGCCCTTCCAACTGCTCAATCGCTTTTCAAATCTTTCTTCTACCCATTTTCACTCATTGTTCTTCAGTTTTCTATAATGAATTGATATACCAAGATATCGAAATAGAAAAAAGCCCAATCCACAACCAAATAGCTGCGTATAGTGACTCTCAAAATCCTTGGCAGCTCCAAAACAGAATAGTTCACTTTTGTGAAAATTGATTTTAAGACCAAAAGGTTGTTCAAATGAACAAAGTAATAGCTTCATATTTTTGACTTGTTCGAGATCATACTCCAGAAAGTTGTTCAAATGCACAAACATGATGGATGATCTAGCAAACACGAGGTCATCCATCATGTATGTGTCTTGGAAAAATAAAAGAGAAAATTTGCTCACTAACATTAGAAAAACATTGCAAAAAGAGGTATAAAATTAAAAGATAACATCCAATGTGAGGATGATGTAACATCGCCCACTATTAAATTTGATTAATGGGTTGTTCGCTTAATCTGTGAGATAGGTAGGATTACGATTTTTCTTTTCTGAGAGCATGTGGAGCCTTGTGTGTCCGACCGATTAATAGGGAATACAAAATGAATGCTGCGTTGTAGATGGTGTTGTATTCTGTGTACTTTGGGGTAGCCATCTTGTTCGAGGCCGTAGCCGGAATCAGAAGAGAGTTTTCAAGGCTTGCATGAGGTGATAATTGATAGCAGAGATATACTCAAGTGACCTTTTTGGTTTGGTTGCTGCTAGGTCAGAAGAGATTAGCAGCAATTGTTAGTCATCGTGGTAGTGGAATTTGTAGTTTCCCTTTTTTATGTTCATTGTTGAATTCTCAAATATTTAAAATTTTCGGGTGCTGAGTTTGTTGGAATTAGTAAATTCTTATCAAACCGACAATAACAGTCTCCAATCAGTGGCAAATGTAGAATTTATGGATGGGATTTCGTTATACTATGTCTTAAAATCTATACTTACAGTGGATTATAAAAAAACTAACGGTAATCCAAGTTCGACACTATTCTCTCCTTTTATTCTCTACATTGGCATACAAAAAATTATTAATAGTAGCTAAATACATCTTGTCTAAATTAAATGACGACATGTGTTGCCTCTATTAATGATTTATCTATATCTCTAACACTGAAGACAATAAACAATTACCATGTGCATTTGGTGAAAATATTGCTTCAAATAGATAAAATGTATGTAAAACTATTTCCTGAAATAGAGAATAGAGAATATCAAAGCTGAAATTTCATATAGCCAACTTAGAAAGAAAATCTATTTGCACTAGTAGAATAATAGCAGCGAATTCCAAAAACATTTTAATGGCCTAGTTTCCATGATGAACAATGTAATGTAGCATATGGCAGGGTTTCCACATTTGCCGAGAACCTATTGGCTATTGGATTCAGTGCCTTCGGTTCACAACCCATGCTAAACGAGGCTTCTGATCTGATGCCGAGATTCACACGTACCTTGAAACCTGACAGGTTTCTTTATGTTCTAGATAGAGCACCTGGTTAATTCAAGTCCCCAAAGAGATCATAGACAAATCTGCTTGACATACAAACTAACAAACATGCCAAGGATGCGATTGTATAAATCTGAATGAGAAAGCTGCATACCATCTATATGTGCAATTGCATCTTCCTTTCCAGATCCAGAACTATAATACATACATAAATTTACCAAATCAATCTATTCTTGTTTGGATAAATCAAGCTAACTTCTGATTCATATTTTCTATATTAATTTGAAATGTGATTTCACTTGGCTGAAGAAAGAACCAAATAAAAGAAAGAGAACTTAAAAGAAGTGAACCAATGAGACATAAGATGTTGAGTTTGAGGGTGATACGAATTCGTTTCCTACCCCATCTCAAATCTACTTCTACACGAAGTCTGCTATTTACCACTATAAATATATCACTGTAGTTCATAGAAAAAGTAAGAGATTCATTGTAAACATCTCCTCATATAGTGAAATCGCCTTCACGCATCTATAGTTTTTTTTTTTGCAAGAGTTTTCCACGTTAAATCTCTGTCACAAGGTTTTTTCACGTAAAATCCATGTCTCCAGTTCCTTTAATCCTATATTTTTACCGTGTGTTTTTGTAACATAAGAAAACGGGGAGAAGTTATAGGAGGGATCAAGAGAGAACCAGTGGACCTCATTACAAAACTTCTTCCAACTTGACAAGTGTTTCTAATATTTTCTTCCAGTTTTCTTCTCGAAATAAATCTGTAACGCTTTGCCATGTCGTTTTTGCTTCAGTGCTTTATTGCAATCAATTATTCTCTGTTAATTGATTAGGCAGAACTCCTCCTGCTGTTCTTAAAGAAAAAAGAACAACCAATCAGTTGGTATTGAAACAACTACCTTTCTGATTGCAAAGCCATGAGAAGCAAGGAGTTTGAACTTTGAAGACGAAATAAAGAGCTTGTCCACATTAGTTATATTTAATCAAACTTTCTATTCTCATTGCCTACTACTTTAGAAGCCAATAATATATGCTCCATCTTTTGATATGCTTATAGAAATAGGCTTCTTGCAGATATCTTTCTGAAAGTAACACAATATATGGGGGGTATAGTATTGTTTTTCTTGTATCCGCGTCCACTAACAGAGGATCTCTCTCTCTCTCTCTCTGCAGCCAATCTCTTGCCATGTTTTTGGTCTACTTCATTGTTAATTCTTGGTGCTCCATTACTCTCTTTTTTTACTTGATTTCCCTCTTTAATTTCAGTATTTAAGCTGTGTATGTTGCCGTATCCTGTCTTTAGTTTTTCTACCCTGTTGGTTCCGGTGTACATCTTGGAACATTCCTTTTTTTGGTGTCCTAATTCTCCTGTTGTACTAGTACTAGCTATTTTTTACTTCTCTTGAATGAAAGACAGAGCTCCTGCTAATCTTTCAAATAAAAATTCAGTATTTTATGCTATCCTCAAGTTTTCTTGTTTCCCCTGATATTGTTATTTGAGAATGATTATGGTATATGTGTATGTAAATTATGTACTTTACATACAACTTTCCCACCATTCACTAATCATCCTACGACAAGTGTGAGTGGTGGGAAGTCGAAAAATAGTGAGGCACAAAAGGTTTTAAAACTTTTTTTAACTAAATTACCATAGCCATCCCCTTGTTATTTTATCAATTTTCTTCAACTTTAATATGCTATCTGTATTTGCTTGAGCCAACCTGAAATTGGAATTTAAATTGTATTAAAAAAACATGATTCCAGCCTATATCCTCTTATGGATGCAAGGAATAATTACTCTTTCACTTTTTAGTGTTGGTCCGTAGTTCTGGACAGGCCTCGAGTCACCCGGGCTTGGGCCCGAGGCCCAACAAGAAAAGCCCACATAAATTCTGTAAATATTCATGAAAAATCTCAAATAGACCTAATAATCTTTGGCCACGCTAAGGCTTTTAGACCGGCTCCGCCCTTGGCTCTAAATACAAATCAGAGATGAATTTTTACATGTATGTGGATGCCGCACTTAATCTGTCATTTATGCGAAGACGTTAATTGCGCAACACAAGGCTGCACTTATTCTGTACATCTTGTCGATGTGGTCGGCCAAGTTATCTACACATGTTGATGGCGGTTCATCCTCTGCCTCCCTTATTTGCTTTATCAATTTTGTAGGCGTAAAACTTCTTAGTACCATACATCCTCATACGTGACCGTGCTAAGCTATAATCCGAGAACTTCTGAAGTGTGGAGATGATTTGACAACTGTAAAAATGTTCTTTTGGTGTATCTTCTCCAGGCTACTGCTACCCTGCTTGCTTCTGTTTCAGAAAAAATGGCAGATACGACAAAGGTATCCACTCTTCGTCCAACAAGACAATCTTAACAAACCAATAAATAAATGTAACCATTTGTAAAAGGAAAAAGTGTGTATA
Source organism: Otatea glauca (assembly GCA_036346275.1). Classification (NCBI taxonomy): domain Eukaryota; kingdom Viridiplantae; phylum Streptophyta; class Magnoliopsida; order Poales; family Poaceae; genus Otatea; species Otatea glauca. The sequence goes on from CM070713.1 coordinate 2,800,265, forward strand.
ATATCCTGAATTTTGCTTGAAAGTTCATCCAGCATACCGAACTATGAAACCGGACATTTGACCCCCCTAAACTTTACAATTCAGTTCAAATAACACCCTGATCCGGTTCCACATGGTGGTATTGCGTGCATGGCACGATAAGTGAGTGGTTTTGCTATGTGGGATAACACGCTAGATAAGTTTTGATGAATATTAAGTGCGACTCACAAGGGCTTCTCTCCCAGATCGAAAAAGAGAGGGGGGAGCTACAGGGGCGGCGGCCATGGAAGTGCGGTTGGAGCACAACGGGGGAGAAGCCCTTATGGACCCTACCTATCATTAACACAACTTGGCCAGCATGTTATCCAACATGGCAAAATCACCTACTCATCACGCTGCGCGGACAATACCACATACAAAACAGGGTTAAGATGTTATTTGAACTGGATTCTAAAGTTCGAGGGTCAAATGTTTAGTTTCATAGTTTGAGATGCTAGATAGACTTTCGAGTAAAGTTTGATGTGTTATATGGGCTTCTTGCTTTGTAAAATACTAATCAATAACAGAAGCCATCAAGACAGTCACCTCAAACTTCTGACATCAGGACTGGTATATGAAGGTCATAAATGTTACCACTGGTAGACATCATGTACAAGTTTTCTTTGTTCTACTCATTGTGAAGGAAATAATGTCCTGCAATACTAAACAAAGCATGATTGCAACAACTCAGACATTGAACTAGGAGTGCTCTTCATAACAGTAGACATGCCATCATATATTTAGTCCGTCCAGGTTCCAGGGACCACAATTCATGACCCTACATATTCTTAACTCCTCTTTTCTTCCTCTTCTTCTCTGTTTGATTTTTTTTATGGAACAGAACTTGGTAACGTGACTTATTATCAGCAGTAGCATCATCTAACAAATGGGAGATGCTTCTATGCATTACTATTTGAAAGTTGCTTAAATATTAAAGCACAAATGGAAGTTAGGTATTGATTACTAACCCATCCGCTTGTTTTAAGATATATACAATTTGTATTGGAAAAGTGATACATAGAAACACCCGTCACAATTCAAGAACGATTAGAATAGAAGAACACATCGGAAAGATGTCACTGCTGAGTGACTGAGTCCCTCATCACTTGTAGCTATTTTCGGTTATACAGTGTCATGGTCGGTGCAATGATTGTGTGTAGCTATTTGAAAGGTGCTACTGCCTGGACAGCTGTGTAAGCATGGGCATAGTTGGCGAAGTTACCAAAAAATGTATTGGGGCGATGGTTTGGGAATCAGCTCCGTCCTCCGTGTCATGCCAGGTTACCATCTGATTCATCTATAGAAGCCTTGAATTGTTCTCGTGATTAAGTTGTTGGGAAACCATTAACATCAATCACACTGCCTCGCCATCTTCAATAACCGGGGAATCGGGGATATTTGTCCCCGTAGTTACTGTTTGCTTCATCAGTATTTCACCACAAATTAACTTACAGAAGAGTGAAGTATCAAGAGGTTAAGCTTATTATTGTTTTCAAAACTATACTGTGCTTCATACATATACCTTTTTCAGATAAACAGCGCTGATGAAATGGGAAAAGCAATCTATTCGGATAAAAATTCGGAAGGCTGATGTTGCATAAATACCATTCACAGCCTCACCAGGAGTGAAAAAGATGGGCCATTCTACGGTGTGTGTGTATTTCTCAAAAGCAAAAGACAGCGTTCGTTTGAAGCCCTCCGGTAGAATTCTTGTTTCATTTTTGGCTCCATGTAGGAGTAGGATAGCTTGCTCTCAAAGAGGAGGAGAATAAGATGAGTTGCCTCACATTCTGAGGAAGGTAACGGCAGAATTGCTAGGATGTCGTTCTGAACGGGCTTTTTGGTAGATAAGTTCCTATTTTTCCTTTTTTTTTCAGGTCCACAATAAACATGCAACAGTTAATATGCGAATATGTTGTTTATTGTACATATCTGGCAAAACTGTACTTGGCAAATTGGCAACGCTAGCTTCATCCTTTGATTATTTTCACCAAACTGATGAATCAATTGATATCCCCTGAAGTTGTACAAAAAGTTTGTAGCATAGCATGATAGCATCCCTACTCAGAAAAATGAAGTGAATAGAGACTTCGCTGCATTTCTTGACCTTGCTGCCATCATAATTTGAACTGCACATGCTGCTCTAGTACTGGAGGATCTTTTTAATTTTTTCTTCCATTTCTAATTTTCTATGGTTGTTAGTTCCTTTGGACTTGGGATGTGCTGCTGAAATCAAGGGCACGCATGTAGGAGAGTACTCCTGCCTTGTTGCCTGCATTGTTAATAATGCAGGAGCACCTGAAGGTGGCGATGATTAACAAGCCAGTGGAACCATTTCATGTGCAAAGTGGACACGATTCTAATAAGCTTTTGATGTATGCATGAACTGGGTTTTGAAAGTTCTTAGTACTAATCCTTATTCTTAGCTTTAGGATTAAGTGTTCCTTAAAAAAAATCGCCAAGTGTTCCTTAAAAAAAATCCAAATGCTCCTTCAATACAAAATTTGCCAAGTGAAACTATCCGAAGATGAATGCAAGCAGAGGCATCTGTGAAGTGTGAATGGCCCTACGGCATCGCATGTACTCTCTCTCTCTGTGTGTGATGGGGACCCAGGAGTCTGCCTTAACTAGCGATGTCAGCACTTTTCTAGTCGCCAGACAATTTTTTTTTCAAATTTGGCCCCCTTTGATCGCAATTACAAAATTAGTTCTCTCCCCGACCAATTTGACCATATTTCGAACACAATTGCAAAAAATAGCCCCTTCTCCAACCGCGGAAGCACAGGCAAGTGACATGTGTCACATGCCGTGCTCCCATAAGCAAAAAGTACCACGCTGCAAGTGCTAAGAAAGAGCACCTACTGAGCAATGGGACCTCGGTAGCATGGTGGCTTGTCGAGTTATGGTAGCTCGGTACCTCCTACCGTGACCTAGCTGTCGCGTGGCATATGACACATGTCACCTACCGACACTTTTATGGTTGGAGAGAGAGCTGTTTTTGCAATTACGTTCGAAAAGAGATCAAATTTGTAAAAAAAGTTTGTCAGAGAGCTAGAAAAGTGATGATTTCTGACCTAGCCTGGATTCAGCATCTGTGTTAAAGCATGGGTGAAAACGTTTTCTCTTGGTTGGGTGATCGAAGAAGCAACATAAATCTTGACTCTTGATTTCCACAAAACAGACGGCACCGATCCAATGATGTACTACTTTCTTATGTTAGGTCAACCACACTCAACAACTACACACAACTTTGCCATAGAGTTGCTTAACTTTGTTGCTCTTGACAAAGTAGATGTTCTCTAACCTCAACACGTGCCAAGCAATAAAAATTTTCTCTTCCCGTCTCGCACACCACTTGTTGCTTAACTTTCTCATCTTTGATCTCGAGTAATTGAGCTAACTAAGACAAGATTCAAGTCTTCGTTGGAAGTTAAACAGCCACTCACTAATGGGGAGTCTATAGATGAGTGTAGCAAGAGCCAAGAAGCAAGCAACCATCTGTGCTTAATTTGGCAAATAAACTCTAGTGTTTATTTTTCATAGTTTGCATGCATGTACTACTCTACTAGTTGCTGAGTGCTGCTGTGATGGTGATGCTGGATGAAAGTTACAGATGGAGACTTGTTCAGTTTGTTCTGTGGCAAAGAGTCCCAAATCCCAATGGAACTCAAACTCCTTGATTAGGTGGGGAATTATCACTAGATTTGGGCATTAACCAGTCCACTAATGAATGTGCATGCATGCAATTCTGTTTGTTGCATAATTAAGACTTACCTTGAAAGAAGCCTTGCGTGCATATCTGATGTTATTAAGAGAAATTTTATAGTGGATAACCTAAGTAGTAATTAGTAGCAGTAGAAATTAAATCTAACCATCTATTCTTCAAGGGTATTTAGACTTTTCCTATCCATTCATCAGGGGTATTTTAGATTTTTTCTAATTCGTTTACAGTTTTGGATTCACCGAATACCTGGTGATCTTCAGAGGCTTCTTATCCATTCATCCGCTATTCATCAGGATTATAGGATGTGTTTTACCGTAGAAGACAAATAGTATGACGAATTTTTTTACCCTTTTATCCCTTTCTGAATTTTACTACCAATACTACCGGTGGTAGTATAACTAGATCTAAATTGATTTCAACTATTAGATTCAAAGGAATGAACGGCTTATATTGATTTTAATCCACTGTAAAAGAGCTAGTTATTAAATGACAGAGGCAACTATCAGGAACTACAATTAGAGGGTCATGACTGACTGACGAGAAAATCTACCTAAACTGGGTAGCTCTGATGTTTTCCATTTGAATTGATGCTCAATGAATTAGCTGTTGTTGTTTTGCTAAACTGGCAACAGGATCCTCTAGGTGAACAGTATGGCTACATCGTCTCTTTCTAGCCATCCGATCACAAAATTAAAGGCCAAGATCGATCGCCCTACAGTGATTTGCAATACTGGCAGCTATAATATTCAATCAATGACAAGTCTGGACATATGTGGCCTGAATTCTCTACCATACTATACCATACCATACCATACCGTACCGTAGATGCCTGAATATATTTTAGTTAAGTGACAAACAAACAAAAACCTGGCTAGCTGATGGATGGGGATCAAAAAGTTGCACCAAGCCAAGAAGGATTAGTTGTGTGCTAGAGGCTACATCAAATTTTGACATCTCACTGTGCCTCCTCAGGATGACAGGAGCAGTTCAGTCCTGAATCCTGATTGCGATATGGAATGGCAAATTTCATGTCAGTCGCATTTCACAATCTAGTACCTTTTTGAACAATACGGCAATTCAACCACTGAATTGTCTCTCTCAATAAGTGATCAAATATTGCTTTCAAGCACTGTAGTTTAATAGTACATTTAGTTGTCTCCTGCAATCACTTGTGCCCCATTTGCTTAGAAATATGGAGAAAGACAGAGATGGCCAATGGAATCATTCAAAAGAGAGGTCAATCTGGAGAGCTAGTGTTCATACTTCATACTCCTGGATGTATCAATTAGCCTTTTGAAGTACTTAAAATAAATTAACCCCCCTTCATCCTAAGAGATAACAGATTAATGGAGAACTCTTTATTTCAGAGTTCCACTAATGTCATAGTAAACAAGAACTCATCTAGCTGAATATTTTGGGATTCCCAACTTAACTGAGCAAAACAAGGAATCCTTCACCACCTTACTTGTAAGGTCTGTACAAATCCAAAAGAACAAAGAGATTACAAAAGGCTTGGAGCAAAAAGTCCATCAAGGATGGAAAAGTGCATTTACAATCTGATAGTTGATGCTTTAATCCTTTCAGAGTAAGGTAATGGCTGCTTTACCACACAGCAAACAGCACTACACTGTCAAATGGAGCCTAATGCATTGAGAAATGGTAGTCACATTCATAGGTTCCCAGAAGCTTCAAATTCTCAAAAGGCCGGATAATTGTGCTAAATAACACTCAATTATACGCAACCATGTCCTTGCAACTCACCTTGGAATATCAATCTCTTTTTTGGAAGAGCAACTGCTGTTGCAATACTTTTTAACTTTGCTCCCTTTAAAAGATCGCCAAAAGAAGGCAATGTTTATATGCACAGCCATACAAGAATGTGAAATTTCCATTCTATCCTGGACTTGACGTTTGTATATTTTCTTTTTGCAATTTTTGCATCAAATCAGTGAGCACATTCTCATTGGCTGGTATCCAAAAGGCTGTGAGGAGCAGCCAATCTTCCAAGTAAATTCCTATCCCAACCTTCACCATCCATGAATGCACATTGCAGGCATGCTTATGGCAATGCAACAGCCCCCCTGAACATTAGAAAACCTAGCCTTCACACAGTGATCATGACATGCTCTTTCATCATGCATTGCAGCAATAATGCTGCATTTCCGCCTTCCATTTCCTTCACATAGCGTGTCAAAACCATATACTAAGGTGAAGAAAGGGGAGTAACAACTAACAATGTGTGTATAAGTAGAGGGGTGTATGGCCGCGTTACAGAGCAGTATGTATGCAAGATGAGGTACATCTAGCAGCAAAAGCAAGAGGCAATGTGCATGTGTGAGTGCACATTACTTGGTTTTATTTTTTCCATTTGCAGAAAAGCTGTTCCAAAAACAACAATAAAGCAGGCCGACCACGCATATTTCCCTGTGGTCGACGGCTACCTGCAACATGGAGATGCAAGGGAAGCAGACAAATATAATCAGATTCTGCCAACTGTCTATGCAATTCTTAGGTAGAATCAGATGGTCGGGATTTCGAATTTTCAATCTGTACGATTTATGCTCTCCGGGAAAGTCTTCGAAATCCGTCTGAAGTTAGCATATGGTGCAGTTACACATGAGGATTGATTGAGGATGTTGGTTTTATAATGCATGGTTCACAACAGGTTCAAGGACTTTTTCCTGGCCTTTTTCTGTTTCAATGCCTAATAAAATGCGTCTTGGAATCAATTAGAATCCACCGAATGTTGACCTATTCGCGATGCTATTTCATGCAGAAATCCTTGAAAAAAAAGGACATATACATTGCATCTTGTGCACTTATCAAAATGCTAAATCAAACTACTAGTTCTTCCAAAGTTCCAATTAACAATGACTGAATCTAGTCTGGGGCTCCATACACCTTGCACTGTTCAAGCACTGATAGGGCAATGTGACTGAACATGAACACAGCAGCCTTTGTCTCCAGCCCCTCCATATGTGTGCTAAGCATAAGGCATCACCGGCCACATGGGCTTAGGAAACACACAAGCAGGGTTAGTGCATGCATAACCCATCTGCAGCTGGTAATAACTAGTATTTAATTGCGCACAAGTACAATTCCGCCGATGTAATTAAAAAGAGGCAAAGCCTTAGCCTTGGTTTCTGCAAGAAGGAATCAAAAGATTATTGTTTATTTTCAGCAATCCATATCTCTGCGTGATAGACCGTGTTTGCGGTGCCCACCATGCTTTGATAAGATCTGAATTACATCTCAACTATTAAGAAATCCTTATCTTTGATAAGAAATAGTCTTAGTCCGCATTTTAGTGCACTTTGAATAATACAATTCTGTTTTTTATTCTCCGGAGAATTTTTAACGGCACCTTTATTCCAATTCTTATTCAAGAGGTGCTTCCATGCTTTTCTTTTTTACAATTGCACAACCATTAAAGCATGAATAAAGGGTTAGATAGTGATTACTTATCCCTTCCCTGCACTCATCTTATTCGGTTACTTAATCTTCTTTAATATTTTGAAAAGTGTTTATTCTGCATAACCTTTGCATCTCCTTTTGGTCTTGTTTATTGGTAAAGAACCATTTTACAACTTAATTCTTGGCTAATTTATAAGCTGCAAATCTGTCAATTCAACAAAAAAAGGGGAAATTATCTAGCCTCCTAGCCATTGATTGTAGCTTTTGGAGCAAAGCCTTGTCTAGTTCTAAAGAAAACCAAGTCTTATCTAACCACCAATACATTCTACTGCTTCACAAGTATCATGTATAATGCATGAACCAGCCTGTGAACTCAGGTGACACTATGATCCAAAAGCTACAATCAACGGCACCGAGATCCTTCTGCTGTATTCTTCTATCTTCTGTTAAATCTTCATCTTTACAAATTATCAATTAGTGCCAGATGTATATGAGCAGAACCAACTCACAAGGTTAAGATATTTGAAAATTTTATAAGGTTAATATATAATGGAGAAAATATCTTCTTTCTCTCTTCTCCACACACATAATTTTTTTAAGAACTTCCTGGACACACCAAGTCATGTTAAAGTACTATTAAGCAATGCAGTGACTCTAGTGCCATTGAATACCTGAAGAATATTGACAGATACCACCAACACCAAGAAAACCAAAGTCCATGGTTCCTTCTCTCTCTCTCTCTCTCTCTCTCTCGGGATTTTTCCTGATATATCTAGAGGCTCCAGAGTGTTCCTACTGCAAGAAACATCTACTTCTTTAAACTATAATGCAAAAACATACATATATCAATATATGTGCACATCATGTAGCCAAATCAAGCAGAAAGATGGTTGGGTGATTTACTTGGCCAAGGAAAAGAAAATTTGACACATATCATTTAACATCCGCCGCAATTCAAACTAATCATACTCATATACATCAGGATGGCTCCAGTTGCATCTTCTCATGGCCAAGGAGAAGCAACCCTCTGTGCATTTACATCTAGAACCCCATCATCTAGCTAAGTTGCTGACAACTCTGAAACACCCAAACCGGCAAATCCTTTTCTTATCTACCAAAAATTCCGATGATCGTCGCATTGCCGCCGACCGCCCCGACCGGAGCAACGGCCGGAGATGAATTGGAGAATATCGGTGGCTCTTGTTGTTATTTCTTTCCTCTGTGCAATTGTGGATGGAGAGGAAAGGTAGTGGCTGAGGTGAGGTGACCACCTTCTTCAGGCCTTGATTCCCTCCCTTTTGCAGCATGGATGGCTTCTGCAATCTCCACTGTGTGAGAGCTGGCTCTACTCCATCAATGTAGCTAGCTCAGCTTCCAGGCATGCAGCAGCCAACCAGCCAGTTCCATTGGGCCAATTGAATTTCTTGCAGTGGTCCATTCCATTCCATTCCGTATGTATGTATGTATGTATGTATGTATGTATGTATGTATGCATGCATGCATGCATTATACTCCTTGTCAATTACAACTTGGAGTGGTTGGTGATCTGTTACTCCAGGTATAGCCACTGTAAGGTCAGATTCATGTGTGTGATAGCAGAATCATCAGACTGCATGTGGTTTGGTGGGTACCAAGATATCATGTGAGCTGGAGTCAGATGAATGAAGAAAATGAATATGAGATAAAATATCTGTGTGCTACTGTGCTGTGAGCCTGTGAGATCTGAGCTACAAGAGATGGCACTAGGATTAGCCTACTGCTAGTGCTCCTGCCATTAGTTTGCAGAGATGTACTACCACAATTTACAACAGTGTTGGTCCATGACAACTAGAAAGTAGTCTTGTGGTACAATCAAATTCTCAACAGGTATTGTGATGGAAAGGAAGGGAGGGAAAGAACAAAGGGAGTAATTTGGAGAATCACTTTCTGTATGCACAAGAACCATCAGTACTGTGCTAAAAAAATCTGAAAAAAATCCAAAAGAGACATAAGGGAGAAAAAAAAATCTGAGCCAGTTATTCCATTCTATTCCAGTCATAAAAGACTGGCTGTTATCAGTCTGATTATTCCCACTACCTTGTGGATAAGAGGAATTTTCTGCAGATAGACAGGATTTACTAATTACTACTACACCGTGTCCATTGGCATCAGGAAAATGTACTTGCTGTAAAAATGTGAAGCGGCAGACAGCACTTAGTCTCAATGGTGGAGGAATATAACACATTAACAAAGCACACGACAATCCAGAGACACAGGAAAAACATCTTGCCCCAAGGCAGGAGAAAATAAGATAAATCAGTAACACCGATTAATTCAAGAGCAGAATTAACTCAAGGCAACCAGTACTGGTTGAGTAATTATATATATTGCACTTCCTTTGTTTAACACAGAAAGAGAAAGCTTACTTCTTCTTACATAGTGGGAGTACATAATGATGCAGGCTAAACTTAACCATCACTTGATTGATATACCAATTTACTAGACTAGACTCCAGAATTACACATGATAATTAGGTCATTAACCCCAGCAGCTAGCTTAGTTGATTACCCCCGGTACAGTATCAGTACATTAAAATTTCATGGCTCCCCTTTTTTTACCTCCACCCTTAATTTTCCTTCCCCCTCACTAGTAAACCTGAAATACCAAAAGCATAAAAAAAAGATGATTTTTTTTTTCACGCTTTCTGGTTTTCCGCCATGGTAGCTTCAGCTAGCAAGGCTGAAACATCTCGGGGGAGGATCTGAAGATGTCGTCGAAGGCGGCGCCGTCGAAGCAGAGGAGCGGGTCGGCGGCGACGGTGAGTGCGACGGCGGCGCCGTTGTTGCTCATGCAGGAGAGGATGTCGTTGAGGGAATGGAGGCGGGCGGCGAGCTCGGCGGCCTGTGTGCGGAGTACGGCGTTCTCGGCGTCGACGGCGAGGAGGCCCTGTGTGGTGAGGCCGAGCGCCGTGGCGACGTGAGCGTTCTCGCGGCGGAAGTGCGCGACCTGCGCGTTGAGGTCGTCGAGGTGCCGCTGCTTGCGCATCCGGGACCGCCGCGCCGACTCTCGGTTGGAGATCATCCGCTTGGCCCGGCGCTGCTCCATGAGCGCGCGCAGCTCCTCCTCCGTGGACGAGCCCCCCGCCGTGGCCGCCGTCGCCGCCGAGAGCGAGCCCGTGCTCCCGCTGCCGCTGGAAGAAGCCATACTCTGGGTTTCTTCCTCCAAGAACTGCTCCTTCTTGCAATCAAGAACAGTTTCTTCTTTCCTTCTTCTTTCTTAGGAGAAAACACAGAAATAGAAGCTCTCCTTTTGCCTTAATTTCTTCTTCCTTGTTCTTTGGAAACACTAAAGATTACTAGCTAAAAGAAAGTAGTAGGTAGTAGTAGCAGTAGGGAAGTGCATGCAAATTGATGCAAAAACTAGCTTAATTAGGGAATGAAAAGAGAGATCACGATGACGAGGACGAGGAGGAGAGAGATTACTATGAGAGTAGATCAGCAGTGGCTAGAGTACTAGGGAGAGGAGATCGAGGAGGAAGGAGATTCGGTGGGGCTAGTGGTTTATGAGAAGACATAGAACCAGTAGAGGAAGACAACGGAGAATGACTGAACGAGGTGGGTGCGGCGCCGGAGTGTGGAGTTGATCATAAACCCAGAGAGGAGGATCTCACTGATCACAGGCGACATCAATGAGGAACTCCAAGACGAACGGAAGCATGTGCTTTCCTGGTTTCTTGATTCGTCCCGGCGATCGAGCCAAGAAGAAGCTCAAAGCATATAACAAGAGCACAGCAATGGAAGGGCGGTTGGAGAGTGGCTTATAAAGAGAGAGGAGGAGGAGGAGCTTGGCGATTGAGATGAGACGATGGGAGGAGCACCGGATTCGATCGGAGGAGGGGTCGGTGGTGGTGGTGGTCGGTGGCAAAAAGCCTCCTACTAAGCTAGAAGAATACTAGCTCTCTGTCTCACTCTGCTTCTCTCCCTGTCTCTTCCTGCAGGCGAAGATGTCAAGGAGGAGGAGGAGGAAGAGAGGAAGGAGGAGGGGGGGTGTTGGGGCTGCAACTACAGGGGGATTTATAGAGGCTGCAGCCTGCAGCTGCACTGCGCTGGTAGGGAATGGGCGGGTGCAAGTTGGGTTTCTCTTTATTCCCGGGGTTTGGTTAAGAAAAAGACCTGGGCATGCTAAATTTAATAAGATAGTTTATTCGTTTCGAACCACCCCTCTGATCACAAATAGTTGCTGTAACAACATGTGCTTCAAAACATAGCTTTGACAACTAGTTTTTATTATAATGTATTTATAAAACCCAATAAAATTATAATATTATGAAAGTACTTTTCGCGACAAATCTAAACATATGATTTCCATGTATCCAATTTAAATATTTAAAAAGATATTGATATTCGAAGTTTTAAAAGTTTGATTACACGTATATCCAAAACGACAATTATTTGTAACGGGAGGGAGTAATAGATCGGATTAACTAATATTTATTTATACTTTCTCTAATAGTAGAATAATATATATATGCTTAATGGTACTGTGACCCGTAAAATTTTTCTAAGAGAAAAGGAAAGCGAATCTATTTTTGGGGCAGCGTGGGAGAGTGAGAGAAGGAATGGGAAGCGGAAGAGCAGAGCAGCCAGGAATCAAATGAGTTCTTTTTTCTCTTCTTTTTGGGAAATCACTGAATCAGATTCAGATGTGTTCTTCTATTTCTTTCCTAAGGAAATCACTGAATCAAATGCTGCTGCTGCTATGTTCCATTGGAAAACGTGCATTGCAATCCTGGCTGCAGTGCAGAATTGCAGATGCAGATGCTATCTGTGAGATCAGATCAAATGCAGATGCATCTGGCTAGCTGCAACACTTTGAAGACTAGCACATAGACTGATGGATGGATACCATTCAGCTCAATTCCAAGCTTGAATCGACAAAGAACAGGAACAAACTAAAACATGCGGTTGCAACTTGCGATTGCTTACTCCTGCTTGCCGCTTGTTTTTGCGATTCAATTCGATCGAATCTTCAACTGTGTGAGAGAGAGAGAGAAACACAGCTTACCTCAATGGATTCCCATGTAAAGTTCTAGAAGCCGATTTTCTTTTTCTTTTTTATTTTTACTACGGATCCTCGTGCGTGCGCACAGTCCACGGACTGCTCGCACGTGCGGGCCCGGCCGATCCAAGATGCAGCACGAATGAGGATGCCATGCGACGCCATGTCCACACCACCCGTGCCCTGCTGCCACCAATGGCCGACCCGGCCGTCCAGCTCCCTTCTACTAGCTCGCCAATAAATAAATATAAATAAAAACCACTCCGATCTTGCAACCAATCTGCAGCAGTGCGATTACCGTACGTTGCATGTTTGTGTATTTCTAATTTTCTATGCATTCTTGCAACAAAAAAAAAATAGTCACCTTCTCAATTATCTCACTTCAATAAAGTAGAGGTTATTTGGTCGTCGATATAGAGTGACGGTGGTTGGGTTCTAAACGCTGGTGGAAACGGATCAGTTACCAGTGATGTCCAATTACCGTCTCATCTTTTTTTAGACAAATTTTATCGGCCCATCTTACTACCATTTATATATGCCCATATTTGTAAGACCTGAGATCTTTTTTTCCCCTCTCTGAATCCAAAGCTGTTCATCATTTCAGAAAGGTAACTATATATATATGTGGCCCTGCACACATTCTTTTTTTTTTTTGAAAACAGCCAAAGCTGATATTAGATTATAAGGGCTGGTTACAAAGATAGAATAGAGCTACAAGACACAAAAGGCCCCGGACAGCAGCAGGCCGCAGAGGGCGCGAGCCCACCAGCAGCTAGAGGGGCAAAAAAGAAAAGAAAAAAGAAAGAGGAAAAGGAGAAAAAACAAAAATGAGACGGAGAAAAATCGAAGCTCTAACCCCTATTCTGATGTTGTATCTAGACCTCCATCCATCCATTGGCAACTTGATCTTAAACTATCAATCAGCTGCATGCATGCTTGTAAATTTTGACCAAGCTATACTTGTCACAATCTCCATCCTAAAAAAAGCTCGAGGCTCGCGAGCTACTCGAGCTCGGCTCGAGCTCCGAACGAGCTGAACTCGAGCTCGAGCTCGCGAGCTTAACCGAGCCGAGCTCGAATAGTTCGCGAGCCTACTCGAGTCTGGACCGAGCTTCCTTAAATCAAGCTTTCTCGAGCTTGTTACCGAGCTTCCTCGAGCCGAGCTTAATCGAGCTTGTTACCGAGCCTACCGAACTTACCAGAATTATCGAGCTTACTCGAGCTTATCAAGCTTACCGAGCTTACTCGAGCCGAGCTCGATCCTGGGTCGAGGCTCGAACCCGAGCTCGAGCCTGGAGGGCCAGGCTTGCTCGAGCTCGGCTCGTTTACAGCCCTACATCCACGGGACAATATCTGTATTTCCTATACATATTGCACCTCTGAATTTTCCTCATACTAATCCTCTCATGTTTCAATTCTTAACACCCCCCTCCTTCTTTTCTAGTTTTAGCCATTTGAAAGAGATATCGGTAGCGCCGAAAAAGAGCCAATCGGTCTAAACGTACGTGAATGCCAGGTTCAAGAGGTTCGAGATGTGCGAGCCGATTTGATCCTGCAATCAGCAAGAATATTAGAATCTAAACATCTATAATAGCCTATTAGGTTTTCAATAATAATCTGATCTAAACAGCTATTTAGCTGATTAAATCACACGTAACGATAAGTCTAAACAACTTATTAAGACCGATTAGATGGTTTTGATAAAGGTAGATTTTTCCGAAAAAGACGATATGCGCAATAAGATAGACCAAAAGCAAACCTAGGTATATTGGCGTAATCCAAAATGATGAACAATCGGTGATGCACAACTTTATTGATCAAGAACGAATTACAAAGTATAAATTACAAAGATTACTCCTAGTTGACAGAAAGTAAATAAAAAGTAGATGCGATTTGTTTGATTGATTGTTGTGTTTTTTTTCTTTGGCTCGCATTTGTCACCTTTTATAGCGTATAGGCCGATCATATTCTTCTCCGATCCATTGTAAATCATAAATCGTGTCGGCTTCAATCTCTTAAAGATAAGATTCCTTATTTTAAACTGATGTCGGCTAAATATCCAATTTCAACTTGTCTTTACAAATCAGCTGCATATCTTGCCAAATTTCGGTGCTAACAGATATATACTCAGCTTGCGAGTTCAGTTTTGTAACTTTGTGAGTCAGCAGAATCAAAGGGACAGGCACAGGGTTAACAATATCGTTTCAAAGTTGGATTTCGACGACCTGGCAGTATCGGAAATAGCGAAAAACTGCTTGAAATTCGTTTAAAATCAAACGGTTTGGAAAGTCAAACAAATATGAAATTTGGTCAAAATCGGGGAGCGATTTTCACGGTATTTGAACGAAAACCGCTCGAAAATGCTCAAATTTCGAGCGGTTTTTTAGCGAAAACCGAAGATAGTTGAAAAATTAGAAAAATGTAAAAAACGAGAAAAATTGCAAAAAGAAATGTTGTAAAATTTGTAAAAAATCCATTAAAAGCCAAAAATAGGAAAAATGTAATGAATATATATAAAAAAGTACGGAGAAACAAGAAAAAATTCTGGCATAATCTTTCCTAAATATGAAAAAATTTCGACATGACCTTTGCTATAGTTTAGACAATTGCAAGTTGTAAAGTAGGCATTTAGCAATAATATATCAACAAATAATCTTTCATTTCAATACTACTTACAAATCAATCCAATAAGTGCAAAAATAGGCATTCACATAATGACATACCAATACTATTCACACATCAACAACATTTATATTTCAGTACCTTACAGAAATTGCTTGTGTCAAATTGCACGTTGTACAACAAAATAAGTACATAATATAACTAGTGGTATAGAGTACAACTTCCATACTAAAATTTTTGTAGTTCATGTATGCATACAACGAGAAGTAAGCTTTTCAATATTGGATAACATTAACATATTAAAATATACCATAGCAAGATAATTTCTGTGCATACAAATATCGCTACTTGAATAAATAGTACCATTTTCGGGTGTCGTCCATTGCTAATAAATATACTTCAACAAATATTGCTAGTAAATATAATTGAACAAATATTGGTACTAAATATACTTCAATAAGTATTGGTACTAAATATACTTGAACAAATATTGCTACTTGACATACTTGAACAAATATTGCTACTTGACATACTTGAACAAATATCGCTACTAAATATAATTGAACAAATATTGTTACTAGAATATGTTTAAGTAAATATTGCTGCTTGACATACTTGAACAAATATTGCTACTAAAAATACTTCTAATTTTTTCTTTTTTTTTGGATTTTCTAATTTCTACATTTTGAATGGCTCAAAAACGTCTCTAAACTTCGTTTTTTTTCAAAAAAAAATCACACTAGAGGTCATAAAGTTATTAATACTAATTTTAGGGAATTTTTTAATATTTTTTTCCCAAATTTTCTGAATTTTTTGAATTTGAATTTGAACTTGACCGGTAAACCGAGCGGTTTAATTTCTCAAGCCAGCACGGTATGGGTGAAAACCGCGGTTTTTTGAACCTTGGATAGGCATGCCCATGTATGGTAGTATGGATGGATAATTCCAGTCCTCTGATCGGGCAGGAGGAATATTATAAGAACATTATTGGGTGGAGCATATATATAGCAGGCAAAAGGGAAATGATAGCTTGCTCTGAAGAAGAGAACAAACAGCAGTCATGTATACAGATAGATTTTTTTTAATTCAGGAAAAAAAGAGAGTATAGAGACAGACTTATCTAATTAATTAGACCCTAGTATACTGTATGTATGCATATATGAAAAAAAAATGGATATATGGAGATATTCCTCCCTTTTTATTGGTTGGAGAAGCTCTGGTGCTCCATTTGCTAATGTATACATGGCCCTACAGCAATCATCATGCATGTAACTCCAGGACAACGTATTTCACAATCATGCCTCGTCTTGAATGGGACAGTATATTCCCTACTTGATAACTAATAGGTCGATCTCAAATTTTCACGAAAAAATGTCGTGTGAATTTGGCCCAAAAAAGTAGAAGAAAAAGAAGTCACATGTAGTGAGTTAACTAGTGAGAAAGATTCCCATTGGATATACATAGATCAGAGATTCCGACAATTCACTCATTCAGATTTCAGAGACAAGAAAAAGTGCATGATGGAGGCAACCAATATACATGGCACAGTGGGGCCTGAAAGCTATCACAGCCGGGTCTAGAAACATGTAGGATCGATCGATCGATCGATGGAGTTGGTTGATGATATGATCCATGCATGGTTTTTTTTTTTGGCTTCCTTTGCTGCTTTTGATGTGTTAAAAGGGGCAAGAAAGATTTGGGCTCTCCCCATGCAGCGGTGTTCTCGCTTTTCCCAGGCCATCGTTTGTGTTGGCATTTGCACTGATCCTCAGAGATTCAGAGATGTTGAACAGCCTCCATGCTGCCATGTTGGAGATCGACAGCTAGCCGGCCGCCCCATACGTCGAAATTCAGAGCATTGTCGTCGACCGATTTCTCTGGAAAAAGGCTAGCTAGCTAGCTTGCCTGGGCTTCAACTTTGCAGCGCCATATATACATGCATGACGTTTCTCATGATCCGTGTATGTATATATGCCAAGTTCAGTTCAGTAATTCACGAATAGTAAAGAGAGAATTCGAATTGTATAAAATGAAAATGTGCAATGTGTGCGTCTTTCGATATGAGGTGCATGGGTTTCACTGTTCGCCATTTCTGAAAGACACATATATAGCTCTCCGGCCGGCAGGTTCTAGGAAACAATTGCAATGAAGGCAAGGATGGATCTTTAACGGTGAAAGCGTAGGATCGCGTAGCTTTCGGTATGCATGGGTTTGATTTTGGCACAAGAGGAGATAACGCCATTCTCAAAGAAAGAAAGAAAGAAAAAAAGGATATATTGTACACGCATTTAGCAATTTGTCGAATAGAGTAATACAATAAGAGCAGTGCTTCAATGCTTTCCCTTTCAATACAAGTTGCACAAATCTTGAAGCAAACGAAAGGGTAAGTAATCTTTATCTACCTTTCATTTATGCTTTAATATTTATGCAACTGTAAAAAAGAAGAGCATTGAAGCACCTCTCATACAATAATTGTACAAGATCGATCGATTGCGGTACTACTACTTTTTGTAGGACGTGATCAAAAGAAAAGAAAACTTTCTCCATTATTGCAGCGGCAAATCCAACATTGACATCTATTCATAGAAGAAAGGAGTGAGCTAGTCATTTGATCATCTTCAGATAGGTGAAGATTATATATAATTTCCTCTATTCTGATGCTAGGGCCGCTGCTCCATCGCATGCATGACATTGTGGCTTCTTTCGCGCCGGCCGGCTTCCACGTGCATGTGATGTGGGTGCTGCTGCAGGTTGAGATCGATAGAGCCCTCGTGTGGTCATACAAAACTGTCTGCCACAAACTCTCGTCGTCTTTGACAAGCGAAGGCAGAGGCAGGTAACAGTAGCCAACAGTATTGCTTGTGAGAGAACGACGGCAAAACAGTGTGAGCTACTGTAGCATGATCGATCTGGACCGTTCAATCTCGATCGGGCGGCTGATAATCGAGCTATGGCACATGCATGCACTGTGCCTTCTCTGCCGTAATGCCTTAAAGGCAGGCGATATGCGTCCACTATTATATATGGATATCTCTCTAGCAATTAAATTACTTCTTAGTAATTATACTATCAATGTACATGAGTACCCTGCTTATTACCTCTTCAGCAGAGGTAGTCATTCATGTAATCGTATTTCGAAACATATAATTTCGCAGAAAACAATGCAACTCTCCGAAAACATGGTAGCTAGGACTCTCCATTCCAGATAAGATCTCAACGAGCATGGCTCGTTAAGAACTTGGCATAATACCCACACAATCAATATAACTAGTAAATCCACACGTTGCCACGGGCGATTCCTAAATTTTAATAGAGAGAGGAAAATTTCTTTAAAAATCAGAGAGAGAAAAAACACAATGTAACTTGACGTTAACGTAGAGGGGAATTTTTAAAAAATATTTTTTTTCATTTTTTGTAAAACAATAATAAAAAATACTGTAACTCATGCCCGAGTATCGCGTGACGTCCCCTGGCTGACCTCCCCAATAATAATAATTTACTAGATGCGCAGCCGGCCCGCGCGTTGCTGTGGGCTTTAGGAATTATCGAGATAGACAGATATTTTAACAGAAAGATGAAATCTTTTTCAGGAATACCTTCAAAAAACAAAAAGTGCCGATTTTCTTTTTAAAATATTTCTTTGATGTTTTTAAAAATATTCCTTAAAAAGTTTTAAAATACCAAAAATTTAATTTCGGGAATACTAGAAAAAGAAACAAAAAGTGCTTATTTTCTTTTAAAAAATTCTAAAATATGTCTTTAATTATTATTTTTAAATGATAAAATATTTTTCGGGAATACCTCTCAAAAAAGAAAGTAAACAAAAAGTGCTGATCGTAAGTTTCAGCGAAAGGTACAAAAAAAAACGGTGCTCTAGAGTAAATGCCATAAAATATCAATGTCATGTACTCATGTACGTATAGCCAGTTTTGCCTCCCTTCTTTCCCTCTCCCGAGTCTTGATTGTAAGTTGGAAACCAAACAAACCTTGGATGAAGAATCAGAAATGAGGTGCGACGGAAAAATATTTAGGCTAGGTTTGATCCAATGGAATTCGAGGGTTTAATTTGCTACTTTAAATATCTTAACTTGAGGATTTATCGCTCGATGTCTTAGTATCTTACTAACATGTGGGTCAAGCTGACATACCATCAGTGTGTATCTAGAAGCTAGGCTAAGGTTAGCTTGATATCTCAAGCTTTGGGGTGCTGTTGATGTGTGGAGTTATCGTGATGCGTGCTGTGACCACAGGAGCAACGAGGTGACACCACTAGCTACCAAGCAAAGCTAGCGAAGCATATATCACCATTGAAGTGTAGCTAACCAATGTGCTTCTTTCTTAGTACCCAAGGCATGATTGCACAAGAAGGAAGGAACCCTAGCTAGCTTAGCTGTGCACGTTGGTGATCCCAGGGGACATGATAACACTGCATGCCCTTGAGCAGCAGCACTACATGCAACACCCAAATGAACCCTGCAAATTGCTGCTGCCATATATGAATATTACAATTGCGATGGCTTATTGCAGGACCTACGTACTTTTCTTCTCTTGTTCTCACGTGCATCGTTAGAAAGAAGGACGACCGGTTATCGATCTAGCCGTCATGTATGACCGGTCTACATATTCTGCCTTTCAAAATATATAGAAGCTAGGTTCTCCGAGTACAAGATGAACTCGAGAAAAGCGAAAGAAAAATAAGGAAAACAAGACCAATTCATCGGCTGGTTCCTGGCAAACAAGAGGCCGGGGGACCGATCGAGATTTTTTCTCAAACCGTTTTTCCAAACCCTGTTGATCACGAGTGAGAATGTGGCGCTGAATTCCTTTTGATCCAGGCCCCCACATCTGATCATCAACTTGGCCGCGTTTGTGGGGAATACATTTGCGCGTTGCAAGTTGCAAGCTAGAGATCTGTATGCATGGCCGGCCAGTTCCTAGCTAGGGTATCATCAACCCCATGGCAAAAGGAGAATCTCCTCCAGTCCTCCTCCTCTTCTTCTACCAAAGATATGATTCAAGGGGGCCAAAAGGTGTGTGTGGTTGTGCGCCTTTGGGAGTGAAGTGGCATGGCATGTTGCATAGTGGCATATCATGCATGCATACTGTTATCCTGCGCCGCAGTGTGCATGCATGCTTCAACCCTGGTTGCTGGTTTTGCACCTAACATATACTACCATCTAAGTGGTTTCTCAGATCTTTTACCCCTAGCTCTTCTTCTTCTTCTTCTTCTTCTTCTTCTTCTTCTTCTTCTTCTTCTTCTTCTTCTTCTTCTTCTTCTTCTTCTTCTTCTCTTCTGGTGTGGAAGGAGTGCATGCATGTAGTAGTTGTACATTTAGTATTACATCAAGTTACCTGTAACGCACTAATCTCAATATTTGGTCATGTACAACTAAAATACATCGATATTAATTGATTGCATATAAAACTGAAAAAAATGTGCAACTTTATTTCCAGATGTTGTACGTGCCGCCAGTACATTGTGAGAGCATCATGGAAGTTCTTTTAGCAAACGCGCGCCACAGAATTATTCGGATTCTTTTACGAGGCTAAAGTTTCAGACTACATAGAACTGGGTTGATAGGTATATATACACACACATTGGTCGATAACATTTCAAAGTGCACAATTTTTTTTTTGTCTCTAAGGAAAGATTAAAGGGCTGCCAATAAAGCTTGGCTACGAATATATATTAAAGCCCTTAATTTGTGATGCAGACCAAGAGGATGACTAGGGTATATGCCGAACCGTCGTGTATTTTAAGCATGTTGGTTCCTTATTCTTTTATTTGGGGACACAAATGAGCCACTCGTTTTCGACATATCTGAACTTCCATGGCTTTGCATATCTTCAAGTAGGCATTGTATGTGTTTGCCATTCACAAAGCATAATTTGGATCATCACAAACTTGCATTTGTTTGGACCATTCATCCTATCTAGTGTATGTGGGGCTAGCTGTTCCTTTCTTGCTTTCTCTAGGGCCAGTGTACAAAACATTGCTATGTTAGGCTTCTGTCAGAGCCATCTAGGGTATGAAAAGAAAATGCAAAAGATGACAAGAAAAAAAATGCAAGGTTGTTTTCTTCATCTTTTGATTCTATCCAAACTTATATGCACGTATTAAGGAAATGCTAGTGTTCAATCCATTAATGAAAGGAATTGAGCACGAGGCATAAATCAGTCCAGCATTCCATTCGCAACCAGATGCGTATACATCATTCGCATATTTTGCACGAAATCAACAAATAATCGTTCAAATTCGACCCGTGGAAACCAACCAGTAACTAAGGCATATATGAAAACCGGAGTTCAAATGGCAACACCTTTAGATTATAGGTTTTTATTTAAGCCTTATGTTGTAGCTGCGGACGTACTACGATTGTCTGATGTTGGTATCAAGATTTGATCTCATCGCATGTAGTTATAACTGTGCGCATTCTACACGCAACTCTCCCCACCCTCCACTCTCAAAACTTAAGGACAACAACTAAGCCTTTTGTCCTAAACAAGTTACGATAGGCTACTCTCGAAACCAAAACCGGACAAATCTTTTTTCTGGTTGGTGAGGCTGTCGGGGCAGCGATTGTTTCATTGTGACCAAACTCGTGGTCACATGGATGGCACTATGAGCAGAGAGGCTAGGCTAAGCTCTTGGCCATTAAGTCAAGTGGGGGCATGCAATGCAGGAGTAGTGGTGGCCAGTGGTCACACCAAAGAGCTCAAATGTGGCCAGTGGTCTCTTGATCTTTTGGCCATGGCTGCCATGTATGATTGCTTGTTTCAAGCTAGAAACAGAAACACATGTAGCTCCTTCAATCGGTGCAGGTAGTTCTGGGCACCAAACGAGGACATGTTCAGAAAGTGTATCATGAAGCTGCAGTCTTTGTCTCTCCTCGTCTCTTTGGCTTCAATTTGAATGTATCTTGTCCTTTTGCCCTGTCCCATGCAATTTCTTTCGATGCAATCCATGTTTCCATCAAGTTCATGAGTAGCCAATTGCTTAAGAAGATATGAAGGCAGCTAATAAGTATAGAATGGGATCTGTTCAGAGGAAAGAATTGGCTTCATTTCATTTCAGTGTTCTACTGTAACAGAGGTGGCAAACGTGAAACATTTCATCATTAGGACATCCATAACAGTCCTCCTCTTAAGGTGGTCGGCTCTGATAACTCCACCTCACCTAAAGATTGCATAAGAGACAACTTCTCCAACTATGACCTTATCATCATTCACATAGCTATCTTTTATTATTTTCACAACTTCCTCTTCACAATTCTCTTTTGTGTGATGGTTTGCGTGTGACCAGATTGTCTCTTGCATAAAAGATGGCACATTCTCTCTCTTCACCTCCGTCTCTCCAACTAAGATTTAGGGTGATGTAGCAGAGAAGAGACGGCTGAGACACCCACTGTTAGAAATGCTCTTAGCAGGGCTTTTTTTTGAACTGAATCTAACGGCAGCTGAAGGCTCGTCTCGCTTGTAGCACGCCATTTGAAAAGAATCTATTACATAGCGCACATGAGCATCTTCCTTTGGTATTGTTTTCAGCAGCTTCTTAGCCGCCTTCCTGTTCCCGGATGCAAAAAGAGCCTGATACATCCTGCAGACACAAACGTCGTGGTTGTAATGAATATCACACAAAAGGGAACTGGGCAAGGTATTGAAGCAACCGCACTGATATCATGATATCAAACTGCCCAAATGGTGCTTCCACAGCTCCATGAGAAAAATCAAGCCATCATTGTACAATAATAATGAAAAATGTTTTAAGAATTCCCAGCTTATGTCTCAGGTAAAGAATCAACCTCAAGGAAGTCAGAACGTTGTGTGGAAGGCCAGCAGATTCATATTCTGTCCAGATCTGCTGGGCGCGCTGTGAATCCTTTGCCTTTACACAAGCGCTGAGAAGAAAATCGAGGCTTGTCCGAGAAACATTAAGTCCGAGCTCTTTGACAGCACGGAGAAGCTCCATTCCAACATCCAAATTTACTGGATCCATATCCCATATTTGTCCAAAGACCTTCAAACCCGTTCGAGCAATTACACAAAAGTTACAGTCAAAACAAAAGAAAACTTGGAAAAAGGTATAGCTCATGTGGAAATGTCTTTTGGAACAACACCTTTCATTCAGGGGAACAATTAAAAGGAGTTTACAGCCAAAACAAATACAGTTAAGCAATTAGATAGTTAATTAAAATCAAGTTTTGGTTACTCATAATGTCACCCTAATTAAACTGAAATGACTTCTTTGAACTGCTTACTCGTGAAGTAACAGAATAATAAACAAGTGAGATGACTGCTTATGGATATCCCCTGCTTTCTTTCTTGCCAGTGCTGCTGTTGATCACATCAAACAGAATAATAAACAAAAGAAAGATGGGAAGGATGCAAAGAAGTGAAGAACTATTGCATCTGCAAGTCATAACATACGGATATCCCCTAGATCCCTTGTTATCATGCAATAACTCTTCAACAAACTAAAGAAGTTGAGCACACTTCCAAGACAAAATAGTTAAAACACTTTTGATCAAACAATGGGAAATCAGAAAGCCATAAGATTACCCATTGCAAAAGAAAAAAAATCAAATAAATACCTGATTGACAACCATATATGTACTCATTTCATCTTTCTCCTTGAGCTTCTTAAGTAAATCAACAGCAGCACTGGCAAAAAAATGTAGCAAATAAATACTGAGTGAAAAGTTAAAACTAAATAGCAGTAGAAATTCAACTTCCTAAATATCAATTAGCATACTCTGGGTGATTGTGCTGAACACAGTATAGAAATACTCTGCTGCACCCATCAAACCAGCTGCTTGAGTCGCTCAACTCCTCCAGTAGTTGATAGAGTCTATCCATCTCAACTTTTGTTTGCATATGTTCCTGCAGAAGCAAACACAATACTTTAGGCAATGGAGACAAGAACAAATGGTTCTGGAACATGCGGGCACAACTAGATTGAACAGGAAAGATGTGTCACAGCTTTACTTACAATCAGGGCTATGGCAGCCTTTGGCTCAAGGCGGCATCCAGATTGCTTGATTTCGTCATACACGTTAAGTCCATCTGATACCCGCCCATTTGATGCAAGCGCTCCTACAAGCATGCTCTTAATTTCGTTGAGGTGCTTGGGTGGTATTTCCTTATCCAGAAGAACCTAAGGAAACAAGGATGGTTTTTTAAGTATCACATATAACAAATTACAATGTAGGCCTCATTCTATGTTACAGAGACATTACGTGCTCAAGCAGATTTTCATTAGTTTCTTAACATTAGCATTTTGTAGTAATAACCATTACCTATCTAATTAAGAAAATATGAAGTACATCATGTGTGAGGAGAATTGGAACCTAAAGGTGAAGAAAAATTAAAAGAAAATTCTGGTCAGAGAGCATCATTTACCTGTTTGGCCATGTCGAAGTTCCCAAGTCTTGAATATGCACTAATGAGTGCCATATATATATACTTGGTCATTTGAATTCCATCTTGCCGTAATTCATCGTGATACTGCCAACAATGCAATATCCAGCAATTATCCCAATAGAAACTATAAATATTAAATAGAAAGGTATTTACAACATGAATTTACACAATTGTTTCCAGTAGAAACTATGAAAGAAAATCGTAGGTAAAATAGAGCAGGATGGGACATGCTGCATGATGAGATATCCAACAAAATGTACCAATTAGAACAGAAATTGATCAATTTGGGATATATGTAGGTGACATCAGCAGAAACGAATATATTATTGAAGGAAGTAATAAATCGATAACTGGCAGCACACTCATGGAGCCGGTAGTATTTCACTTAAACTAGTCTTTTTCTCTTGACTTGTTTTCCAGAACCTAGACCTTTGCCTCTCTATTTGAACCACAATAAAAAACACAGTGGCAACAGAAATTAACCAGGTATGTGGCAAACCTTAGAAATTTTCTCTTCAGATTCACAGTTCAGTATCAAATAGCTGAATGTTTCAGAATCTGGTTTTACTCCAGCAATCTGCATTTGCGCGATGACCATTTGTGCTCCGTTGTGGTTTTTCTGCATGGCAACATACCAAGTTTGCAGTTATGGAAAAGAAGCTGTGAAGGCGTAAGCAAGTTTGAATGGAAGTCTATAAATTCTGTATTACAGAATGCCATGTGTGTTAGCATGATTCACAACTTTATGCATCTTTCATACTGAACATTGATATACTAAATGTTGTGCTTGATTGTTGCAAATTGTTATACATTTGTACTCGTGAAGGGTTTGAGAAACTCTCTAAACCCAAGTACGTATCATCTCATAGGTTTTTATTCATTGTACTGACTAAGCATGAGATAACATGGATGTCAACTAAAGTTAAACAAGTATGCTATCAATAGTCGATAGGAGGGCCACTGTATTATCATGGATTAGAAAGATTATATTCATTGTCTGGTATCAGGAAAACAAACTAAAAGAATGACAACAGCGAGAAATTACCTCCCTAAAATATCCAGCCATAATAACATTATACAAGCTTACGCTGAATATCTCCCCAGATTCTTCTGCATCTGTGAGTATATTGTAAGCACCTTCAAACTGGAAAGAAAAAAGATCACTAAACAATAGTGTCATATGATGTCTAAAAATAGCAGGTGACCTGCATCATGACTTACATCTTTCATCTTTACATATAAACTTATAATGCTTCTGAATGTTTCGCTTTTCAATTTCAACTTGTGGTGACGCATTAAATCATATGTCGGGTAAACCTGCAAAATTAGCACAAACATTTATGATAACACTGTTCCCGGGGAGATATATCACTTGAGAACATGTAAAAGAATGGTTTAAAATATATAATTGCTACCTGTCGGACTGCCGATATTTCTTCATCTATCTTATGATAGGTGGCACAGTGCTCTCACCTCTAAACAATCAATTTTATGCTTTTAACAGCTTGAACAAATGTGTCATAACAGTGTAATAAGATCACTAGTTAGTCATATTACAAGTTTACAACAATGGTAAGGGCGGTAGTAGTGTTTTAATAGGTAGGCCTGTGTTCATACTAGAAAATTTTGTGTTCTAATAGTAATAGGTGCTTATGCTTGTTATTCCAAGTATATGCAGTCATGTAAAACAGTGCAGTGCACTTTGAAAGGATTAATTTAAACAAGGAACACAAGCCTGCATGCCACACCTACATATGGAGCCACTTACCATGTGAAGTTCATAACCTTGCTCACAGGCCTGTATTATTGGATCAAATAATTCAATTGGCACGCTGGGATTGGATTTACATATGCACTCAGCTACATCAAGAGCTAAGCTGATCTGCATAAAATATTAGGCAAACAGCTCAGTTACAAGATTGCTTTGAGAAGTCCGGAATCATAATCCAAACAATCAGCACTGAAACTAAATCATTTTCCAAAATTAAGCATATAATATGGGATATCATTTTAAAGTGGGATAAATTAATATAAGTGCTAGTGTACATTGCTTTGCGCATGCATCCACCCATACAATACTGCATGCAGAATTGTTTCTGAAAGTCAACAAAAGAAAAACTTTGAATTAGGGAGGTAATTGGTTTGATACCAAACATTGCCTAAGGAAAATGTGGCACACACTTCAACCAAACAACACGTAAGCAAAGTTTGGCACACCAGTACCGCAGTACACCACACTTGCCACATTATTAGGCAAAAATGAGACGTGTGACTAACATGTGAACCCTTTGCCACACTTTTTGTGGTGGTGAACCAAATGGTGGCCACACACTTCTCTTAGCTGAAGTATGGGGAGAAAACAAACAGCCCCCCGAGTCTCAGGATCATTTTATTGGAGGTTCACACAACGTTTTCTAGTGTTTCACAGTAACTACTTCATATACTTTCCCTTCAACAAATACATCAAATAACTCTCCATTTACTCCCAAATTACTTTTCACCTATAAGAGGCTCAGAATGCATCAACTTATATGCAGTAAAAGACCATTCAAAGCCTTCAAGGAATCAAACATTTCCATTGCATCCAAATTTAAATAAACACTTTTTTTTACCTCCTAGGTGGTGGTAGCAGAAGTTCCGACACCCAAATTTAAATAAAAATTAACTGGCAAGCAGATGGCCGCTTGAAATAGTAGATAAAATGGTTACATTAACCATGCCATGTATATTCAAAACATAACTGGTTAAGTAATAGTGTAATACCCAAGCCAACAGCATGCAAAAAGCAAAGTACGTATGCTTGGTGACAAAAGACAGGAGTTGAATTAGTTCCACCATTTAAAATATGTATGAAGTGCACCTGGATCAAGCCAATTCATTCATATAAAATTGCAACCGAACAGTGAATGAATGTTGCCATTACCTTTGACAAATTGCAACAGATAGAGATGATCTTGTTATATGCAGCAATAGAGGGTGCTACCTTAAACTTCTCATGCCATTTATTAAATGTTGCTACAACATCTTCAACCTTCAAGAAAATTCAAGAAAATCCATCATCGACAGGTATTCTATCAAGAAATGTTAACTAAAAAGATTTCGTTAATATGATACCTAACTGCATTTGTTCAAACATAAAAGGTTTATGCTTAGATGGAGAGAAATGTTTTTTTTTGCAAGGAAGTCGTGATGAGATAACCATGAATAAGAACATAATTAACATTAGTATATTGATAAATAAACATGTGATTTGCTTCCCAGAGATCAAATATCAGGATAGTAATAAGTACCAAATAAAATGTGGTCTGGTAGTCACGCACAATGAAAAATGATTCATCTTTCCAACTAAATTTGATGTGATTAATCTTTTGAATCAAAACGGCACATATGTTTCTAATACTCCTATGAGCAATTATTCCCAATGCGCTGCACTTTCCAAGCGTGTGATGTGCATTATCAAAATACAGCACTGTCCTTTTGAATATAATAAAAAAGGTAACACCATACCATATGACAAGGCCATGAATTGCATAATTTATGATGTACAAAATTACGGATTTTGTATCTTTTATTTAGAATGCATTGCAACAAGATCATTTTGCACAGGATTGAAGAACACTGCACATAACATCGATTTTATATTAGAAGCTACGAGTATTACCAGTAGTCAGCATAAGAGATTCCTCACCGCTATGTTTGGTATATTTGCAGCATACTCAAAAATTAAGGATGAAGTATTTCCATCAGCAGATTCTGAAACAGAAAATAAATAGCATTAGCAGGTAAGAGAATAAATGCACTGGGAAACCTGAAAGAGGAAAAGGAATAAGAAATGGCACTTTATTCTCCAATTGTCAAGAAAACAATGCAAAGATTTTCAGCTAATATTACTTGTGTGTCCAACTTATTGTCATCAAAGGAATATGAACAGATTTGGCAACACGTGCATACAGCTCA
Organism: Otatea glauca; assembly: GCA_036346275.1. Classification (NCBI taxonomy): domain Eukaryota; kingdom Viridiplantae; phylum Streptophyta; class Magnoliopsida; order Poales; family Poaceae; genus Otatea; species Otatea glauca. The sequence goes on from CM070713.1 coordinate 2,828,457, forward strand.
TTACCTTTTGACCTCGTCTCCTGAAGAAGTTTCACAGCATAGTCCTCCAGTTCTAACCTACCCAAAGACTTGAATATACTAGATATGTACATTGAGCCTGAAACTTTTGTTAGATCAAGCGATTCTAACAAGCTGACGAAATCCACATTTCTGTCGCTCTCAGCAAAGGCCAGCATATAACTTTCTGTAAAACGGTGCATTGAATAAGGTACTGTTGGAGTGTTGGGGTAACGCTATGTCAGCTTGAATAAATTGTGCAAGATGAAACAGCGCTTCCCCATTACCATGAATGAGCAAAAAGGAAGGTTTGATTATGATTTTGGGTTGTTACCTGCCATGCCATAGTGAGCTTCCTCATTGCATTCTTCAACAGAGTGACAAAGTTCTCGAATTTTGTCCTCTTCTTGAGCTCTAATCCAAAGCAACATCTCATAATAAGCTATTCTGTAGTAGGACTGTGGATTCGCATCCTTAAAGAATGTACTGAACATCTCAAATTCCTCCAACATCCCCACATCCACCAGATACAAGAGGAACGGGCCATAACTATCTTCCTCAATCCGAAGCCCCCTATCTCTCATCATCTCAAAAAGCTGATATGACCTATAAATATGTTCCACCGCTGAGTCAATATCCCTGCAAGCCCTCGCCTTGTCCAAATAAACCCTAATCAACGCATTGAACTCCTTGACCCCAGTCTCCCTCCCCAGCTTCCCGAAGAACTCAAGCGCGGCCTCCACGCCAAGCTTGTCGGCACACATCCGCATCAGCCTCGCGAAGCGGCGGCTCTCCGTGTTCTTGAAGACATACCGCTTCCTCTTCTCCCTCGCCATCTCCTTCCGCCAATGCACCATAGGGTTGCTCGGTGGTGGCGCCACGAACCACTCCATGTCCAATATCTTGTTCCCAACAACCTCCCCTGCATCTTCAGACTCCTCCCGTGGCTCTTCCGTGGCCCTCGACTCTTCCGCCTCATGAGGCCCTGGACATTAAACGAACAGCTGAAAATCACCATTACAGTCACAGTTACAACTGAAAGATTGCGCTTGGATGTGGCAACAGTTCAAGAGAGGAGGAGAGGAGAGTTTGAAGGTACCCTTCAAGATGGATAGGATCTCGTTGGTGAAACGACGTGAATGATCCTCGCCCTCCACATCTGGGCAACAGAAGAGAGAGGGGTGAGAGGGGGAGCGAGAGAGATGGGGATGGGGATGGGGAAGTGGAGTGGAGGGAGGTGTTGGTTACCGTGGGCGTGAGGGATGGAGGAGGGCAAGGTGGTCTTCTTGGAGGAGGAGGCCTGCTTGAGGCGGAGGAGGGCGGCGGGGGAGACGGCGGTGGCCGGGGTGACGGCGGCGCGGCGGCAGGAGGAGGGGCGCTTCCTGGTGGCGAGATTGGGAGCGGCGGCGGCGGCCTGCTTCGTCGTCTCCAGGAGGCGCTTCCACATCGGTGGCACGGGTGGGGCCGGCGGTCGGAGAAGCCGCCGCCGACGCCGATGGGTCGTGCGGTCGGCGCGGCGGCGGACGGGCAGGGCACGACGAGCGTGTGAACCGAGTGGGCTTAGCGGCTCGGTGTTGCGGCTGGACTAGTTCGCCCGATCCCGACGCCCAATGGGCTTCGCCTTCGCGCCACACCAGGGGCCCATTGCAAAAGAAACTCAGAACTACTTTGAATTTGCAAAGACATCAAACAATCTAGTATCTACTGTACGGTGGTCGATGGAGGTCTGATTTGTAAAATTTCTGGACCGCCAACAGAATCTCATACCCTGGACTATTTTGCAATCGAGTGGATAGTAGCTTCTGCTTTTAATTGTACAGATTCTAAATTCTCTAAAAATCAAATGAATAATAGCTTCTGATTTTATATATAAATCTGTTTCTGATTATACGAGAAACTTCTCAAGAGACTTCTTGAAGAATTCAGAATCTGGATTCTTAGAAAATTAGAAACTGTGACTCACATGATTCTTGAAGAATCTAGAATCTGCACAATCAGAAGTTGTTCCAAACTGAGCCTAAATTGTCGAGAAACTAATTGAATAATTGTACTCAAAACAAACAAAAAATGAACAGATGCACTCAAACACAGCTCTCAAGCTCGAGCCGACAAGAAGCCAGCACAAACATTGCCACAAAATTTCATTTATATATACATGCTAACGAGTGTTACATCAGTTATTTTCTACAAAAAGCTGTTCCCTAGAAGAACAAATGCTTTCATGTACACATCAGTTCAGGTTTCGAAACTTTGGGTCGAAATTCTGCGCAGAATCAGCAATTTTCGTCTCTATACCTATGTACAGGGAAAATAGCCTACAACATCATTGAAATGAGAATCCCTTTGATGTCTTTGCGGTGCAAAATTTGTGCATTGCGCTGCGCACCAATATTTTACACGCCATCCATATCTCAGCATCTTTCATGATACTTCGTCTTATAGTCTGTAGGAAACCTTTGTCTTGGTAACCACCAAAACAATGGGTTTTACAAAACAACACGATAGATTATAGCTTCTGTTTCTTCCAAGATGACGACTTTGTTTCAACAACGATCACACTTCTAAGTTGCCTCCAAGCACCTTTGTCAGATTTATCAATAGGAGCTGGATGCTCCCCAAACTCTTGAATCCTTCTTCTCTTCTGTGTGATCAAGTTCCTAATTCTGGTGACATTTATATCTTCTGGTCTGCTGCAAACATTGTAAACATGATTGGCATTTAGAGCTGCCCGGGAAGATTGCTTTTCTAACCTCCCATCCATCATGGCTGTGCTAGTCAAGCTACGATCCATATGCGTTCGCAGTGATTGATTATCTTCATTCCTTGCTGAGCAGCCAGTGTGATTACCCGAACTGTCCAAAGGCGTATATCTAGAAGCCTCATTGCTTAGACTTTGCTTTGAGGAGTGTGTATTCCTCAGAACAGGGTCCGGGGTGCTTATTATCTGCTGTTTCTCCATCAGAGTTGGAGCTGGAGCTGGCATAGGCTTGATAGCAGGGCCCACGAAGCATGGGTTTCTTTTCACAAATAGTTCTGTCATTTGGTGGATAACAGCTGCAAGTGTAATTGATCATCAGACATGATAGAAAACTGATGGTATTGAAAGGTAAATGACTACGGTTCAATGGATACAAACAAGCTAACTTCATGAGTTCATCGTTTAACATTGTACCTTGTAACTGCTTGGGAGCAACATCAAACTCATGCCACCATACTTTTCCTTTTTCAGAAGGAAGTCTGATGTTGTGAAACTTAGCAGCAAGGAAGAGGGACCCAGCAGCTATGTAGTGTGGTTTAAACTGTACAACCAAAGTAGTCCGAAGCCTGCATATAAATGTGTAGAACCAGCTCAGAAATAACAAGATTGAAAATTTTGAGAAGAGTAATAACAGGGTAAGCCCCAAGCACAAATAACTTACGTATCGTTTACGAGATTTACAGCAACTTGTTTCACTTCCTTCTGAGAGATCCCCAGATTATTGAAAGCAAGCTTTAGTGGCTCATATGGATGCTGTATATTGAAATCAAACCTAATCGTTGAAAGCAATAGTGTCTCCCCTACCAAAATTAGGGCCTTCTGCTTCTCAAGAACTTCCTGCTTTTAATTAGAAAAGTTTAGAGCCCAGTAATATCACAAATAGCAGGCTGTATCAGAAGTAATAGTAGCAAAGAGAAAACTTTCGAGTACCTTCTGGTGGATTCTACGAGCAGCTTCAGGGTCTTTCCGATACATTGTTTCATATGCCACAACAACAACACGTTGTAATGGGCAAGGCGTGTCTTCGATCTTTGAAGCAAGAAATATGCAAACAGTTGCGACAGTCTGGAAGAACAGAGAGTTGGTAAGTAACCTTCAACTGTGAAAGAACGAATTCTATATAAACTTGTTCTGCTGCATTTTGAGTCACTAAACTGTGTGCAAAAATTTTAGGGGAGAAATAACCGTGATAGTAGCATCTAAATCTGATGAGAATTACTGGAAAGAACATAGCAGCGAAACAAGTTGCTAATACTTACTGATCTGAGTATTATTAGAAAGTGCTGCTTCAAGTTCAATATAGTTGCTCCAAAAGAATCATACCTCTCGTCCACGGTTGCAATTTTAGGTATCCAGACCATTTACTTAAATGCATACTCCATGTGAAAATTTACAACTCTACCTTTCATCCAAAACCAATCATGGCAATTTTTGCCACTCCAAGTGGTAGATCGTTTAAGGCACAACTCAGTTAAGTCTGCTCAGAATGTGTAGACATATTACACTACCCTCGACTAACCCAAAAGATGGTATATAGTCAGGCAATGTGAGGATCCGACAGGTAAAACAGAAAATGTCAACATTTTCAAAAAAATCTACACATGTAAGAAAAATAGTTAGTAAGGACACAGTGAAAATAAAAGGGAAGTGTGACATTTTACCCCCAAGTGTGGAAAGCATTCTAGCACTTGCGCCAAGTCCAAGCTTCCTATGCGAACGGATACAAATTGCTTCGTAGGTAGGAACAGTTATGATCTTGTGAATAGGATGCTACAGGCACATTCGAGTCATTGTGCCAAACAGTTAGTTTTATGGTCATACGAGACGAAGCATTGTTAGATTGTGTTGGTCCATGAAACATTACTCACTTTTCAGTAGGATTTTGGAGGCAGCATGGGCTGTACTCTTCAGGGAAAATAGACCTAATTAACCAGTAACCAGGTCCTGCATAATAAACAAAATAATACCTTTCTCTGCTAGTCTATATGCTATAGCATCATTCACTGTTGGAGGGAGCACATTATCAGCTTTAATTATCAGGGTTACTATAACCTCAGAGAAAAGATTGGGTTGTGCCACTGCCACATATAGGGTTATGTGTGTATCCATCCATATATAGCAATAGCAATACCTGCCACTCGTTCTTGGCGAGCGATTGGTGGAGATAAAAGCGATGGCAAAGCACGATTGCTGTCGCGATTGTAATCTGAGGCCTGCAACAACAGCAACAAAATGGCAGCTTTCATTACGAAAACCCAACACTAATTAACAGCAGAATCAAGCAGTAAAATGCAAAGACTTTACTTGCAAATTCCCCAATATTACCATACATAATATCGTAACAACATCTTAACTCAACAGATTAAACCGAACAGCACATGCCTGAATGCGATTGGGGATAAGATTAAGAGGAAGAAGAAGGAGAGCACTTACAATCGGAGCCTGATGCCGACGTCCCGGATGAAGGAGCAGTAGGTCGCCCGGAGCTCGGCCTCCTTGGCCGCACCGACGCCGTCCCGCCTCGACGGCGAGCCGCGCTCGACCTCCTCCAAGCTGAGATACCACGACCGCGCGCGCTCGCCTCCCGCCTCCATCGCGAACTCACTCACGATCGCCTCCGCACCCGCGACCCGACGCGAGAAAAAGGAACTCGAAGCTTGGATGCCGGAAGCTTAGGGGCGAAGGTTTTGGGGGAAAGGGGAGGAGGGAAGAGCAAGGGTTCGGCGACTTGGCGTGGACCTGGAGACGGACGGGGGGAAGGCGGCTGCGGCACGCGTCGGCGTCGGGACGCGGCTGCGGCAGGAGATCGAAACAGAACGGGACGGGAGCGAACCCGTTTTGCTTTTGGTTTCTTTCCCTCGTGCAACGCGTGCGCGCGTGTGTGTCTATGTCGTGTGGACCCCCCGAGGGGTTAAGTCGGTTTCCGCTTGACGTTCGACTTCCAGGTCGTACACGTGGGGGTGTATGGTAGGGCTGACATGGGTTTGGGCTGGGATTTGATGGCCCAGTTAGCCTTTGTTTGGTTAGGTCACAATCATTTTTTTATGTTGGAATTTTATTTGCATAACACAATAGAGCTGGCCAGATGGACCGTTCCAAATGGACCGGCTCGAGGCTCGGCACTGTAGACACGGCTTAACCGTAAATAGGTTGTGTCGGCACGGCTGGTAGATCTTGCCATGCTTAGGCCGGCACCTCGGCACGGCCCGTTTATTCGAGCAATATCCGTTTTTAGTTGTTGGAGGCTTTAAAAAATTGAACAAATTCGAATAGATTCCAAATTATCCCATTTTTCCCTATAAATAGGGTAGCAACCTCCATCATTTCCCCACCATCAAACTTGCAACCTCTTATCTGCATTCTCTTGTGAAAATTCTCATACTCTTCGTGATAATTTGGCAAAATTTAAAATAGTTTTGCCAAAAATCCAAAAATCTGAAATCCGGTTTCTGGCTTCTGTCAAGAAATCAAGGTAAGAATAGTGATTTAATTTTTTATTGTTTTTATTATTTTAAATGATATTAAAGTACTAATAGCGTAATTATTTCTTGCAGTTTTTTTTACGAAGCACTAGGATTTTTGCGTCTTTCTCAGCTTCTGATTTCAGGATTTCACTCGAGGAGCTTCTTGAATCCTATCAAGCTGAAGAAGCTGCAGTACATGTACCATCCTCAAGCGCTACAAGTGCTACTGCGTCGGCAAGCACCGAAGCAAAAAGATCAAGACGCACTACATTGGGAGTCTATGAAGATTTCGAGCAGATTTTTGAGACATTAGACGGTGTTCAGAGCAGGTACGCTATTTGTAAATATTGTAACCACAAATTAACTATAAAAATCTTCAAGTGGAACGAGGCACTTGAAGAGACATACTGAGAGCAATAGGAGAAAAGTGGGGATGGCTTTGAGACAGACGTAGCTACAATACAACCCCGACGATACGGTACGTCACTAGAACTACAATCCTGAGGTAGTTCGTGAATCTCTTTGTCGTTTAATTACTTCTTAAGATCTAACTTTAAATTTTTTTGAGTCACCAGCATTTGAAATACTATATTAGGATCGCTCATAATTCTAAGTTTTATGTAGTTTTTAGACAGACAACAACTAGAGATCTGATTAAATACTATAATAATTGTCGTAATAAGCTAAAAGATCTCTTTAATACCTGTACTTTTTATATGTCTTTGACATCAGACATATGGAGTGGTATAGCTAAAGAGGATTACCTTAGTGTAGTTACTCATTATGCAAACAATGACTAGCAACTAGAGAAGAGAATTATAGAATTCAAATTAATTGATGTAGCACACACTGGTGAGAATATAACTGATTGTATTGCAAAAGTTGTGGAAGATTTTGACCTCACAGATAAAAAAATTACAATAACATTAGAAAATACTGCAGCAAACACTTCTGCAATGACCATTCTTACTCCGTTTTTTAATTCGTACACCGAATCTTTCTTATATCATCGTTGTGCTTGCCATATTATTAATCTTATAGTTAAATCTTATTTGAAGAGGTTAGGCCAGTACCTTGAACCTTTTCGCACTGCAATATCTTTCTTAAATAATTCTAATCAACGAGTAGTAGTATATAAGACTTATTGTATTGCAATGAAGGTCGTCCATGTAAGTTTGGTTTAGATATGTCTGTTAGAGGAAACTCTAATTACTTGATGCTTAAGTCTCTCATACCATATAAGAATATATTTTCTGTTTGTATCAACACGCACTATCTTAGCTAGGATGGTCAACCGCTACTCACAGGCAACATTGGTATGTTGATAAATACTTGTTGTCATTTTTTTAACTTTTTTATAATCCCATTGTTGCTTTATTTTGAGTTTATTACTCAACCCCTCCTTTAATTGTACATCATATTCTAGAAATTGATACCCACTTAAGGAACCACGAAAATGGTAATATTTTGCGTGAATTTGTTTATGCTATAAAAACTAAAATTTTGAAATATTCGAAAAAAATTCCTATATTATATGCATTTGCATTTATTTTAGATCCTAGAGCTAAAGTTCGAGGATTTACTAATGTTCTCTCACTTCTAAATGATGCGGTGGTACTGATTATTCTAGTTATTTTTCAAATGTCCATACTAACTTATCTCAAATTTATGCTAAGTACGATCAGAAATTTGCTAGAGTTTGCATGCAGCGATCTCCACCAGTACCCACAACAGGTAAGAAGAAAACTGTGTGGGAAAAGATATGGGGTGTAAGTGGCTCTACGTAAGTGTTGACACAACAAGTGGTGGGGAGCTAGCCACCTATCCGAACAGCGATATTGTCAACTACCAAGAGCGGCAAGAGGAGGACTTCAACATTTTGTAGTGGTGATATGAGCACAAGATAACATATCCGGTGCTTTTCATATTTGCACGGGATGTGTTAACAGTTCTTGTCTCCATTGTTTCTTTAGAGTCTGTTTTCAATCTATCCGAAAGAATAATCGAGGAGAGAATAGCAAATATGACAAGTGAGATGGTGGAAATACTTCTCACTATGAAAGATTGGAAAGCAGCTGATCAACGAGCTCAACACACTACAGAAAAATGTTGCGCTAGCGACGACGTTTGAAAATATTTATCTAGATAGTCAGGAAGAATAATTGTAATCTTCACTTTTTTTCTTATATCACTGAGCTGTAGGCTGTATTTTTTTTTCTTTGCCAAGGTTTTCTCATTTTGAGTTTTTACTTGGCAAAGTTTTTAACGAGGCAGCCAAACATTAATAAAGCTCATTATTTAATTCTAATTATTTGTCTCCTTTTAGAATTTTATTTCATATTTTTTGCTTTTTCTAATTTACATATATTTTTAAAAGTTTTCTACATTTATTTCAGATTTTCTAATTATTCTAGTTTTTTCCCCAATTTTTCAAAAGTTTACGATTTTCCAATTTTTCTATATATTTTTTAAAAATTTAGATTTTTTTTAAAAAAATTCGGGCTAAACGGGTCGGTCGCCCGTGGCCCCGACAAGGCACGTCAGCCCGTTTGTACCCGTACCGACACCATATAGCCCGAAAGCCACCCGGACCATGCTTGAATCGTGACCTCGGCCGACACAACACGACCCGTTTAATAGCCGAGCCTAAACAGGTCATACCGCGTTGGGGCCGAGCAGCCCGTTTGAGCATCACTATGACACAACCACAAAACAACAGTTAACTAGTGTAGTAGTGTGCTCCGGTGCGCATATTTTACTTTGCAGCAAAAGAAAACGATATCAGGAGCAAAAAAAACATAACTAGCTTTTTTTATATAAAAAAACATGTAATTTAGGGTAGAATTAACTACATTTTTACTTTCAAAAAAAGTAAAGTGAGTAGTGCTGCTATTTCTCACCAGCAGACGGCAAATCGAAATGAAAACCCCAAAGCGAAACAAACGCTGTGTTAGGATCACCATCCATCTATCTACTACTACTAATCATTAGCTTGATGTTTGTTTAGTCGAACCAAATCCCGATGGTGTGGACGACGGGAGCATTATCGACGCCATTAACAGGGCAGAGATACAATATCACTACTCCTACAGGATATACTACATCTCAATCAATTCAGCAGCTCGCCTCAAGCTGTCTTAGCGCTTAATCAAGCTAGCTAGCGATGATTGGGTTCGCGTAATTGGCTGCATGCGTTCCGTACTGATCGAGTTTTTAATGGATAAGTTAGCAGTTAGCTCATCTCATGCACCCGCTCACACCAGTGGCGGACGGCACCGTGGGGCACGGGACAAGGATCCCGTGGAGTTATAATAGCGACGGCTAAGTTTGCAGTTAGAATTCAACCGTCTGATCAAAAATCGACGCGTGAGATCGTTCGGGATACCGCAGCAAAAACACTATAGCATGTGTACTGCAGCAAAAACGTTGTAGCAACTTTTTTTTTCTCAATTCGGACCTTTGATTCGCTCGATCCAACCGTTGAATTGAACGGCGACCGTAAACTTGACAATCGCTATTCTAACTGGAAAGGATCTTTGTCCTTTGGCACGTCGAGGCTAGCTCATCAGTTATTTTTTAGTGTCATCTCTAGCGTTGCATCTGTCGGTGTAGCGAGGGATATGCTCTAAGCACGCATGTATTTTTATATTGCGTTACGGAGCGAGTCAAACAGAGCAAGCTGCTGCATCTGCATGCATGCCAAATGATGAGCTTGCATGCGTGCCTGACCATTATCTTAACTCGGACCCAACCAATCAAATCCCTGCTTATTACTTTAACTCAAATTGTGCTGCTATATTTAACTAGTCGAGATTTTGGACTCGAACCCAGTCCTGCATGCAGCCTCCATGTACATTTGTTAATCGTCGTCACTAGCGTAGCAGAGACCAGGCAAAGTTTTTCCACACGATGTGGCAAATGGTCAGAGTATTTATCAATTCAGATACGATTAGTCAGTAAACGGTGGCCGGCGAAATTGAGGAGGTCAAGTAATGTATATGCAGTAGTATAACCTAGTAGCTAGTGCTTTGTTATTAGTTGGAAATTTTGACGAAATTAAGTTTGATTCAGGAAGTTGGACGTAGAAGATCGAGTCGGCGCGGAATTGACCGCCATGTCACATTGTCATGTATATCCAGTTTCACGTATTGACTCTGCAGATTGAAAGAAGGGAAATTTTAATATAGGAAGTGTCTACTTAATATTCGACTGATTTTTTCTTGACAAATCAGTCAAAATTTTTTTCTCTCAATACATACCATTTTTATGCAGAGAAAAATAAAAAATAATTTTTCTAAGCTAGACAAAGAAAAATGGGATTGGTGAACCCTAATAGAAAATAAACGAATCACAGAGAAAAATGAAAAATATTTTTTCTAACCTAGACAAAGAAAAATGGGATTGGTGAACCCTAATAGGAAATAAATGAATCAAATTACCTATCTAAATGTAGATCGGATGGATAGAAAAGTGGCTGAAATCAAAGAAAAAACAGGCGACAGATTTTTAGCAATTCCCTTTAATATATGTCACTTTACAGGAACCATGCATTTCAGAGTAAATGCCATCATAATAAAGTAGCAACTCCTAAAAATGCCATTCCAAACAACTCTCTCTGACGAAAATGCCACTCTCTGCATCTTTCACATATATTAGACAACATTGCCCCTGGCTTCTTCCCGTCCGCGTCTCTCAAGCTCATCCATGGCTGCCATCACCTCTCCACAGTTGTCGGCCGGCCACCACCACACTTCCCTCTTTTGCGCTCCCTCCAGCGACGTTGGCTAACCCCGGCTCGCAGCCCCTCCTCCACTGCAACACCGTATGGGAATACAGCAACACGGAGCCAAGAACAAGTTCATCCCACACATAAGAAACCGAAAGGCACCGCGTTGAATCACCAACCTCTAATCCATTAATAAGCAGCACAAATATATGAAAAGGAAATGATCACATCTTTGGCTACGAAGAACAAAAAATCTGGGCGAAGTGGCCGGTGGCGCCCTTAAGAACAAAAAATCTGGAGCCAGACGTCTCGTGCAAGATGTCGGCCCAACTAGGCGACGGCAACGAGGTGGCTGTCGATCAGGAGCTGTAATAACAAGAATCCCATCCATCTTGTGGTTCTGAGCCGCTGCCTGTACACGGTTAGATCCAGTGCCGACTTCATCGGATGATCAACAGCGGCAGTTGGGCTACAATATTGTGGGCAGCCTTGACGAGGGCGATGGCTCTGCTCTACTCTGCCTCCTAGAATACCGTCGTTGTGTTTGTCATCTCCGGCGGCACCCAGCCATCGTTGCCGGTGACAGTCAGTTAGGAAGAAGACATACGTACGGTGAGGTTGGAGAAGATAGGGACAATTTTGTCCAATACAAGCTAAATAGTAAATACGTATAAAAGTGGCATTTTTGTGAAGAAGTAAGGTTTGCAATGGCATTTTTAGAAGCCACCACTCTCTGGTCGCATTTCTCTAAATTGATTACTATGCAATGACATGTATCAAAATTTCCCTTGTAAGAACCCTAATTAGCCGACAAATTTTTAATCTTCTGAAGATGTGTATGTATGGTCCAAAAAAGAAGAAGAAGAAATATCAACGGACCATTGAAGGAGAGGAGTAATCTATACCCCTTTATAATGCATCTAAGCAATTTTTTCTATGTCCACCCTAAATAATGCACCTCATTAGAGATAGCCCAATGTTCGTGCACCCAGCAAAACGTCCCCAGAAATTTGCATTCATCAAAATGAACGTCTCAGATCTTTCCTCGGTTTTACTCACCCACATCCGATGGCCATTATTTAGTGTGTCTAATCATCCCTGTGGTCCACAACAGACCTCCCCCACCTACATATTTGGAAGGAGAGCGAATCAAACAAGGAAATAAATAAGGAGGATCTGCATGCAAGGAAACCAGACTTGAATTTTTTACTCGCCAAAATTGTACGTACTACATATTTTGAAGGAGGGTGAATCAAACAAGGAAATAAACAGGGAGGATCCACATGCAAGGAAACAAGGCTTGAATTTTTTATTGTCCTCGCACTGTGATCGTATTTTTTTTCCGAATATGACCCTTCTCGAGACTTTTTTACGGATCTAGCCCCATAGGGCCTAATTTCAAACAGCACGGAGAGCGTTGAATTTTTGTTTTTATTTTTATCTAAGGAACCAACTATTCGTGAGAGTCGATTAATTTTTTCAATTTTTCTCACGGAACCAATGCCATCGGCGAGCCTTCATTTAATTTTTATTTTTTCCTTGCGGATCCAAATGGTGGTGAGCGCAGCTTTATTTTTCCATATTTTTCAAATCATCCCCTGGCCCACAATGCACCTTCCTCACCTCCAAAGATCAACAAGGAAAAGGAAACAAACGTCTTGGAATCAAGGAAAAGGAAACAAATGTCTGGAAAAGGAAAGGACCATACATTACGGCCGGGAAAAGGAAACCGGAGATGGGCGTGGCCGCGAGAACGCAGGTCCGCAATGGCTCCACTGGCCGCCATCGGTGGCTTTTGCCGACGCCGGCGAGGTTCTTTGGTCACGACCTCGCGCCGTAGTGCCTCGCAAATTTATAATTTAAATTTTTTGAAAATAATTTTATTAAGTACAAAATAATCGAAAGTTTTTTTGAGAATTTTTCTAGAATTTTCTAACCTAATGTGCCATCTTTTCAAAAATCCTTCTATATTTAAAAAAAATAAAGGCCACTCACCTATAGCTTCTTCTAGCTGCAGCCCAAACCAGAGAAGCTTCTTCTCTTCCCTCCCTCCATTAAAGCAAGAAAGAAGCTCCAAAGCTCCATCAATCCCACACCAAATCTCCTCTTTCCATCTATGGTGTTAATTCCCCAAATTTTGTGCTTTATTGCCAAAATTTCCTCCCAATCTGATTTGATCCCAAATTATGGTTTTCATAAATATGCTTGTTTCGGGGCTATAAAAGCCGACGAGCTCTCCTCCACCCCATCGCATTGCGTATATCCTCAAGTGCTCCTCTTGTAAAGATCGCGGATTTTGGAGGTAACCCAAGACATCACCGTCATCTTTCGGTGAAATTCACCGCAACCGTGACTCCTCCCGCAGAGCCGGTCTTGGCGATCTCGCGGCACGATGTCGACCCATCATGACCACGGCCACCCCCGGCCTTCCTCCTTATGTTGGCCAAGCCTAGAGAGCACAACAGGTTTCTCGTGTAAGCTGCAAAAAAATAATCTAAAATCAGGAAATTCTTTTTTCTTTCTCTTTTTCTTGATTAAAATCTTTTGGGAGTCCGTTTTCGCCCATTCGACCTCCATTTAGTTCCGTTTTTCTTTTTAAATTCATTTAAAATTCTAAATTTCTCTTTTATTATTAAGTGTTGTATTCATACTTATCTTCTCATTTAATTGATAAGCAGGTGTACTGCCGTCGTAGCGTTAGCACAGGCACTATACTAGTGTCATTGATTTGCAGTAAATCACAGACATACTTTCCTGGTAGCCAGTAAAACGCGTGTGCCAACCTGTAGTAGTATTAAGTAACAAATAAATCTTTCATCAACTTTGTGCCTTACAAAGACCATATTTTTTTTGACAAAATACAGATACGACGATGGTACTATGGAGTACAAACTACTAGTAAGTAATCCTAGCAAATGTGCAAGGGAAAACGAGACTCAAGAGCGTTTCAAGGAGGGAGAGAAAGTGGGAGTTTTTTTACTGTACTAGCCGCTGGCTCTATTCTTTTCTGAATATAGCCCTCGCCGTGACGAATTTTCAAATATAGCCCTATGCAGAGTGGAGTGGTAGCACGGTATTATTTCCTGCACCTGAATGGCGCGGGAATCTTCTTTTCCACGGATGCCAAGCACTGGAATCGGGCGACCGGATGGGACGGCGGTGGACCACTTGTCTGCGCAGCTGAAGGGCTGAAATCGACTTTGCCATGTAGCCGAGGCGCTGGAAATATTCTAGCGGCCTCCGAGCGCTGGAAAATACACTCGACAGGCCACGCAGCGTGCGTGCTAGGGGGCTTGGAGCTGTTGTCAGCCGAACGGACCACGTGACCCGTGTGATAGGTGGCCTGGCGCCCGTGCCATCCGATGTTGCGGCATTTTTGCTCGGTTGGTATTTACGTCGTCTCGCTCTATCCCATCGGTGCACCGAAAGCATCGACCGACGCTCGCGTCTCCCATGCATGCGCGTCGAGGAGGCCGCTGTAAATTAAGGACTCCCTCCGATGGTTTGCATTAGGCATTCGCTTCGACGAGGAAAAAAGGAGAGGGAGTTCGGAAACGTCTCAGAGATTTGAGGAAACTGAGAAGCACAAGAGAGGGGACGCGGGACAGAAAGGAGGGAAAAGAGTGGTGGAAGAGGAAATTTGGAATTGTACTCGGGAGGAATTTATTAAGGGTTAATTTTTTAGAGGAATTTATTCGGGATTCATATTTCCTAGTATTTGATTCAGGAGCCTTTTTTGTTGGTAATATCCAGGAAGGTTAGTTTGAACGTTGCTCAGGCTGTCGTAATCTTCAGCTGAGTTTCAGGAAGTTTGGTGTAAATAGTAGTACATGAAACTACGGTATTAGTACATAAGCAGTACAAATAAAGACGGTAATTGTATAATGAGTACTAGATAAAATGACAGTAGTAATGTAGTAAGTAGTACACAAATGGACGATACAATTTGTAAAAAATATTGTGTACTTGGTGTGATGTTAGTGCAATTAGTAGTATAATGGTAGTACATGCAATGACGATATTAGTATAATTAGCCCTATATGAAATAACTGGGTATAACGTAAATAAAGGCTCTATGTTATTGAAATATTAGTGTAGTACCGATATAATATTACAGAATTAGTAGTACGTAAAATAATAGTGTCGCTACTATTAATGTTGTAATGCTATGTTATTTCTTGTAATGTTATACAGCGTATTGTTGGAGGATTTTATTTATTGTTCACATTTTGGACAGGTTTTGTTGGAAAATACCTAACCGATGACCGACTATACAACATGCAAATCAAAGAATTGTAGTTATACCCATAAAAGACAATATTACCCCTCACTTGTACTCATAGCCTAGCTATTTTCATTAGGGGTATTTCGGTCATTTGTACAGGTTCTAGAGCCTATAAATACCCCATGTATCTCTCATTTGTAATTGGAGCTCTCTTAAGTAATATAAAGGAACACTTGAACTGGCGAGCCCTCGAGACCCTGCTCTTCAGACACTTAGTTGCAAATTTTTTTGTTAAAACAAATTGTATTGTTTTGCCAATACGATATCTTGTAACAAATTGTGTTCAGTCATATATCATTTCAATGTACGTGGCAACACAATCCCACTTGGTTTGCCACATCGAACACGCTATGGTACGACGAATTGATCACATAGAGTCAGCATCTATGTCAGGCAGATTGGACAACACGAAGGCAGCAGCTTTATTAGGACGATTAGACAACACACATCCATCAGCTTTTTCTGGCCGATTGTACAACACACTGTCTATTGATTTGTCAATTCGATTTGAAAACACACTAGCTATTTCTTTGTCAGCCCGATTTGACAACACTCTGCCCACCGCTTTCTCAGATCGAAGCGACAATACATTGCAGCAAGCTTTCTCAGACCAAAGTGAGGACACGCTACCCCACTCTATCAGCCCTGCATCGACTACACACTGCCTATAAAACCACCGGCCGCCCAGGCAGCACTTCTTCAGTAGCCCAACCTCTACTTCCATTGTAATGGTAAACAAAGGAGGCACCTCAAGCCGTGGGGGGTAGACGGGGAAGACGTGGCCGGACCGCACCTTGAGGCATTTACCCTTCATGTTTTCGGGACCGCGACTCTTCACTCGAGATCCATCAAATCTACGGTCCACAGAACCTCGATCCCCCAATCCAGATATTCCTATTCGAACAAAGGACTACTACAACCCTAAAAATCCAATCCACGATGGCCTCCCACTCCGGTCCCTCAAGTGGTCGACATGCAAACACAACCTAGACGCTGTTGTGCAGGTTTGCGACGAGTGCAATGCCAGCCCAGGACGTGTTTCTACCGATGCCTTCTATTCATGGTAACCGCTACAACTCTTACATACCATTCGGTGCATGTCTCGCTATATTACACGTACTTTTACTTGCAGACTGATGATTGCAAATTCACTGAATGGTTGGACGAGCTGTTTCCCATAAATGCCCAATGTTACATCCACAAATTGTTGTATCGCCTCAATGGAATACGAGAGGACCTCATCGAGGTCAACAACGAGAACGAACAGATCCATAGGCAGAACTTGGAGCTCCAGACCCAGAACGATGACCTACACTGTCAAAGGCTCAGGGAGAGGAACAATGAAGAGGTTGTCCACCTCGGCAGCGATTACCACACTTACTGCTACTGCAGCAATGCCAGCTGTAGTTGTACTTACCACTACTGTGACCAGCAGCCCCGTCCATATCATCCTGACGATTAATACTCCTTGTGGGTGCCGTACAGTTACCCATTTGAGCCTTAATGTCCTCTGCCTATAAAGCGTTGTTCATCCCGCCCTTTTATAATTCTAAAAGGCGCACTTGTATTGTACTTTTCTCCATATTCGTGGCTGCTTTGTGCCACCATTTGTATCGTCCAAAGTACAAACGCGAACATGGGAATCGAACCAAACTGTATGCGTCATGTAATCCCCCTTTATTATCAAATGGTATCTTTCATTCATTTCGTTGTTTTCGAACATTAAGGGTGCGTTTGGTTGGGTGAACGAGGAGGAACCTGTACAGGATGGTTTAGGATAGATTTTGATACATGCGTTTGGTTGAGTGTATGGAACCATCTCGTACGGGACGGATTGGTACAGATTCTAAGAATATTCTTCAAATATGCTGTACCATCCCGTACCTCCAAATTGGTTGAACCATCCTGTACCATCCCGTACCACTAGTGATAAAGTTTACCATACTAACCTCATCCATCCAACCAAACATCATCTCGCACCATCCTGTACCATTCCATCCAAGCAACCAAACAAACTCATGTATTATTCCATTCAGACAACCAAACACCCTCCCTATACCATCTCATCTAAGATCATCCCATCCATCCTGTACGATCCCATCCCATTCAACCTCGTTCACCCAACCAAACGCACCCTAAACATGCAATGACTTTATCTGTTCCAAGAACAACATCAATGGATGTGACAACACAGTCTAACCTACTTCCTCACATAGAACATACAACACTCGAGTACCCATGCACGGCACGTGCGGGCTAAGAGCCTATTTTTTTAAAAAAAACGCACGAAGCTAATTCTACAAAAAAAATATTTTAAGGGGCTAAAACAATGAAATATTTATCTACAAAATTTGTAACATGCATATAATTTATATATATATATTAAATAATTTGTAACCAAGATTATAAAAAGAAACACATTTTCCATGCATTTTCTACGGTATAGTTGCATGGCTTATTTTTTTTCTTTTCCCGCGGCTGGTGGCGTGGAAAACAACAATTCAGCGCTACTGTGGCGCGGGTGCCTCCTGTTGACCATTCTTGCAAATAATCAAGTCATCTCATTTTTATCCCATTTTTTTGCGCAGGATGCGCTACTTTTTTAAAAAAATATTTGAATTAAAAAAAATACCGCAGCAGGGCTTAAGGCCGCTCTGCCCTGAGTGAGCTAGGGGATAGAATTGGAGAATCTGAACGTCGGGGCCTATTTTGTAAAATAACATCGAGTAGGATGCCATTACAGTAAAGCTTCTTAGAAAGTGAGGGCTGTTTTCTAAAATAACATCGAGTGTGATGCTAGTACAGTAAAGCTTCTTAGAAAGGTGAGGCTGAAGCTGTAGCAGTGGAGACGTGGAGTAGCAGGCAGGCAGGCAGGCAGGCAGGCGGATCACATGTTCTGCTTCTGCATTGCGCTGCACACCCAAACCAGCCAACCGAACCGCGGGGAGCGTGAGTTACGGTAACTGTACACTAGACGTATCCTCCGAATATCGGGATGGTGTGGTGGGACGTGGGATCCGAGAGAGAAAGAACAGAGAAAGCCGCCCTTTTGCCAGCGGCTGCAGGCCCTTCTCTCGCTTGCCCTTTTGTCGTGTGAGATGTGCATCGTGTCTGCTTGACAGCTCGCTCGCTCGCTCATTCATCTTCGTCTCAGAGTACTCAGTAGTCAGTACTCACATGGCAAGCATCTAGCGAAGTGATCACTGGATTTTTTTTTAAAATAAAAATAAAAATAGTTCTATTCTAAATAGAATTAAAAACCTAGCTCATTACCCACCGTAGAAAGCACCTTTCGCGCTCCTCCTTCGTGGCACCACCCTTCCCATGCACATCGCGCCAGCTCCCGCGCGTGCCACGCATGCTCCCGCGTTTCCCCTTTGTGGCACCAGCTCCTTCCGCGCTACCAAAGCGTGGCAGTTGCCTACTGTCGTGCTTGGCATTAGCTCCCACCATGTCACTAGCCTCCCGGCTACGACATCGTGGCACATCGACTTCCTGCGCTTCCTAGATGCAGCAAGTGGTCGGCTGCGCATATCGCGGTGGGAGAGGAAGCTAGATTTGTAAAAAAAATTTGAGAGAAAACTATTTTTACAAAAACAAATATAGAGATGACCAGAGAAGTGATCATTTCTATTGGACTCTATCTCCTACTAGTATAGTGTCTGTGCTAACGCTACGACGGCAGTACACCCGCTTATCAATTAAATGAGAAGATAAGTATGAATATAACACTTAATAATAAATAATCACACTGCCCGTGTGCGAGTAAAAAAATGAAGATATAACACTCAATAATATTTTTCGCTAAACGTTTCCTGTATGCTCTTAAGACTTGTTCTTATGTCTTGAGGGATGTTTTCCGCGCACTTATTCCACTTGTATTTTAGTATTTCAATTAAGAAACACTTCTTGAGAATAGGTGAACCCTGTAAGTACATTGTAGAGCATCATCAGTATAGACCTACTTTACAACCTTATAAAAAGCGATTAATAAAATAGAGCGTACCGACCGTGCATATCCATGCATTAAACTGTTGACCATTCCAGATGTGCATGGAGTTCATGACCAAATAACCTGTCAAGTACACCGACGTCGCCGGTCGCCGTCGCCGCACGCCTGCGTATGTATGTACGCCGACGTCGCCGGTCGCTGGCGTTGCACGTAAAAGCCTCGCGGCCTCGCCCAATGGCTGGAGGTATGGCACCTCCGTCCCGGCGTTTGGGCGTTCTTTAGTTAGGAATTCCCGGGACCTGTGCAAGGAATATGAGAAAAGAAGGCATGGATTCAGTTTGTGTTTTTTTAGAGGATTCTGTTGCATATGAGATCACGCAAGGAAGAAAGGATGTGAAGATACGAGTGCCTTTTTAAGCGACTGCAGCAATTTTATCTTGTGATCATATTGTACGTACTACATATTTGGAAGGAGAGTGACGAATACTTATAACAGGGGTACCCCAACGGCCCGAAGTGATGAGCCGGCGGCCTCAAGCACGGCTCAAGCCCAACAGGCCGCTCTCAGTCCCCTACCGATCAAGCACTCAGAAGATCACACGAGACATCCCTTCCGACTAATCAAGGAAATGTCTCCGACCGAGCTAAGCTCCCGACCTCCTCGCCGAGACGGCCCCCGGCTCGACCAGCAGGCTCCCGACCGCAGCAGGTCGGGATCCCCGACCGATCGTGCCAAGACAACCTCGCTAAGGGCCGCGTGTCGAAGCCTCTACCGCATAACCGCCACGCACCTACGAACGGGTCAATCGGTGACTATACAAGGGCGGTGGCTCTTCCTAGAAAGTTTAATGATCGATCAAGTCATGCTCCCGACCCCATCAACCGGTCACATACAAGACGAAGACACGCCTCTCCCGAGGCAACTCCCACGTCGGCGCAAAGAACGCCAACACTCGTAAGGCTCGCAGAGGCGGTACGCCGCTTTCCGGAAATACCTAACCGCTCGACCATCTAAGCTACCGACCAAAGCATGGGCAAGACGGGCGATGATCGGTCCGCCAGAACGAAGGACCGAAGCCCCTAGCGAGGTCATCTCGCCTCCCCCACTTCGATGTAACTCGCCTTCCTTTCGTATAAAGGAGGCGGGAACCCCGTAAGAGGGGGGAGAAAAAAACTCATCGCGCTAAGCCATTAGCACTCTCACTTGTAAAACTTTGTGCATCATCCAGATCAAGGGAATACAATGCCACCACACAAACTGGAGTAGGGACTTTTTGCCCGAACCAGTATACATCTTGGACTTCTGAGTCTAACCATTCAGGGAGTGGAACGCGCGACCCCTTAGACTTACAAATTTACTTGCCGGTGCTCAAACGCCGGCGGTTGGCGCGCTGTAGGGTCTTCGTGCGCCTTCATCACCATCTCCGGATTCCGCTTGCCTCCCGATGGCATCTTCCACTGCGACGGCATGGCTACGCCGGAAGCCGATCCGCCGGCTCCCTCAACTTTGCCGCCACCTCGGCGGAGGGCTTACGCTCATCCCCGCCGCCACCGAGTCCGGTGCCCACCGAAGCTCTGGCGCCATCTCCGCCGATTTCGCTAAGCTCCGGCTGGGCGCCGCTGAAGTCCCAGAGCCGAGCCCGAGGAGCGCCCGCACACGTCTGGCGAAGTTCCGCGGGCTCGACAGTGATCGTGTCACCTCCGCGGCTCGCGACTTAGGCTATGGCGGCCACATGCCGCCTCTATCCACGAGCCGCCTGGAAGACTCTTCCACCACGACTCAGCTCCGTCACGAGTACCGCCACGAACGCACACTCGCGAGTGCAACATGGCGGGCACGGCCGATTTAATCATAACCCCGCGATTCTGATGGGCCCCCATCCGGCATCGAGGCGCAGGAGGGGAGCACCGCGCGAGCATGCCGAACGCGCTCAAGCTCGCCATGGCCAACTCCAGCGACAACGCCAAGAGTCGATAGGCAAAGGGTCGAGCTCGACCAACTCTGTGCCAACACGAGCAGATGAGCCCGCGACCAAAGAGTGCCCGGCGATGCGCGACGACGCGCGCAGCACACCACAAGTGGCGGAAGAACCGACGGCCTCGCTTCTTCCCCATGCAAGCGAGCGTGGCGCGGCCGCGATGTCGCCGAGGCCTTCCGAGCCGGCCGACCGGAGGCCAAGGCCACGCACTGTAACCTCCGGCCGGGTAGAGCGCGTGGCCGTGCAACACATGCAGCCTCCGGCCCTATCACTCGGCGCAACCTCGCCACGGCCCGCACCGCCGGCCGGTTTACTGGTCCGGCGGCGGCGCCACACCACGAGCCGCCACAGCCTCGCGCACCGGCGCGCGGCGCCTCGGGACGCTTGACGACGTTCGCGCCACCCGAGGCGCGAGAAAGGCGGCGAGGAGGCCGCCCACTCACGATAGTGGACGGCGGGCGCCACCGCCGCGGCCAAGCCCCGATGGTCCCGGACCACGGGCTTTACGCAGGGATCCGACAGTAATTTCTCGCCAGATTCCGAGCGCCCACTAACATCGGCAAGTACATCGGGGCCACGAACCTGTGTGTGCTGCTTGAAGACTACCGGCCAAGATATGCGGGCGGGGAGCGACGGATGATCTCTTCATCATCCAAGACCTCCCATCTACCTTGCGGACTCGGCCCGAGCTTGGCTCGAGTACTTGCCCGCTAAAACTATCAGAACCGGGCCGACTTGAAGACCTCTTCGTCGGCAACTTCCGTGGCACTTACAAGCGCCCGCAACTCCTCGACTGAAGGTCGCGGCAGCCAGTGAAACCTCCGGATTATATCCGCGGTTTTCCGCCAAAGGTAACGAAGCTCCCGACATCTCCGACGCCGATGTCGTGGGAGCATTCATCTACGGCACCTCCGCAAGGCCTCGGTGCACAAAGCGGGGTATCTCAAGCCCAGACCACCAAGGAACTCCTCGACATCGCCACTCAACCACGCCCGCGAGGAGGTGTGGGGCTATCTTCGAAAGAGGAAAGGCTCAGCAAGAGCCCGGCGTCCGAATCGGATCCCTTTCCGACCGCTCCGACAAGCGAAAGCGGCATGGAAAACAGTCCGCGAGCCCGTGTGGTCACCATCGCCGACCGCCTCGCGCAGCAGCGGGCGCGACCGACCGTCGCTACCGACCACTTCGAAATTGATGGGCGGCCCGTTCGAACCACGGGTTCCCGTCAAACATAAGTACCGGATCGCGAAGTCTCGAGGCACTTCCTTTCCTCGCGCCCCACGACGCCACGGGCAAAGGAAAGAGCTACCACGGCCCCACGGGCCGTGGAGAAGAAGGCGACGACGAGTTCCCGAACCCGACGGCCGCCTCATGATCTTTGGCGACGGCGTGCTACGCCGACAAGCGCCGGCTCAAACCGCCCACCGTGAGGTCCACACCGCCACTAGCCGCCCTCAATACCTCCGGTGGTCGAGTTCCGGTCACCTTCGACGGCCGATCACCCCGACCACGCCCCTAGCGGGAAGATACCCGCTGGTGGTCGACCCCATCGTGGGGAAGAAGCGCCACCAAGGTGCTCATGGATGGCGGCGGCGGCCTCAACATCCTCTACGTGGAGACGCCGACGCCATGGGGATTCTCGCTCGAGTCTCCGACCGAGCAAGGCTCCTTTGCACGGCGTCATCCTCGCCAAGAGCCCATCCGCCGGCGATCGACCGCCCGCCACCTTTGGGGAACCAGGAATTTTCGCACCGAGACCTCACTTTCGAGGTTGTGGATTTCTCCGGCCCTATCACGCCATCTTGGGCGGCCATGCTACGCCAAGTTCATGGCAGTCCCCAACTACGCCTACCTCAAGCTGAAGATGCCCGGGCCACGAGGAGTCATCACCGTGGCATCATCTTTCCAGCTTGCCTACAATCGCGAAGCGCAGCAGTTAGAGCTTCGCCTCGGCAGTCATCGCGTCGCCGAGCTCAACAACCTCGGAGGAAGCCTCCGAGTCCGCCCCCGAGTCCAGCAAGTCGGGGGCGGGATCCTTCAAGTCCGCCGAGGACACGAAGAAGGTCGCGGTCGATCCCTGCGATCCGACCAAGACCGTCCGGTCGGAGCCACGCTCCCCGCCAAATAGGAAAGCGCCTCGGCTTCCTCGCGCCAACAATGACGTCTTCGCATGGAGGTCCTTCGACATGCCAGAATCCCAAGGAAGTCGCCGAGCACTCCTTGAGCATCCGACTGTGCTCAAAGCCGGCCGCCAACGCCGCACCGCTTCGACGAGGAGAGGCGCAGGATCATAAGGAGAGATCGCCAAGCTTTTGGTGCGCAGGTTTATAAAGAGGTCCGCCACCCGAGTGGCCGCCAACCCCTGCACTTGTAAAAAGAAAATGGGTAATGGAGAATGTGTGTTGACTACACAAGTCTCAACAAAGCGTGTCCCAAGGACCCGCCCCTTGCCCCGCATCGATCAAGTCGTCGACTCCACCGCGGTGCGAGTCTCTTTTCTTTCGATGCCTATTCAGCTACCACCAGATAGCATCAAGGAGTCCGACCACCGCGACTTCCTTCATCACGCCGCTCGGCTGCTCGCACGCTACAATGCCGTTCGCCTAAAGAACGCGCGCGCCACGCATCACCGATGTATGCAAACGTGCTTCAACAACCAGATCGGCCGCAACGTTGAGGCCTATGTTGACGACATCGTCGTGAAGACCAGGAATGCGCACGACCTTATTGCCGACCTGGAAGAAACTTTCGCGAATCTCCGACGGTTCCGTATAAAGCTCAACCCCTAGAAATGCGTCTTCGGGGTCCCCAAAGGGAAGCTGCTCGGCTTCATCGTCTTTGAGCGAGGAATCGAGGCCAATCAGGAGAAGATCTCGGCGATCGCAAGAATGGGCCCGATTCCTAATCTCAAAGGGGTCCAGAGGCTAGCAGGGTGCCTTGCCGCCTTGAGCCGTTTCGTGTCTCGCCTCGGCGAGCGCGGAATGCCGCTCTACAGGCTGCTCAAGAAATCCGACCGCTTCAGCTGGACCCAGGAGGCTCAGGAAGCCCTCACCCGCCTGAAGGCCTTCCTATCCTCACCTCCAATCTCGTCGCCTCGCACCAAAGTAACCGCCGCTTCTACATCGCCGCCATCGCTCAAGTCGTCGGTCGCGCCCTTGTGGTGGAACGAGCGGAGGAAGGCCGTGAACTCAAGGTACAACGGCCAATCTACTTCATCAGCGAGGTTCTTTTCGAGTCCAAGGCTCGGTACCCGCAGGTGCAGAAGCTGCTCTACGCGGTGCTCACCGCCAAGAGAAAGCTCGTCCATTACTTCGACCAGCACGCCATCACTGTGGTGACCGCGTCCCCGCTCGGCGAGATCGCCCACAACCGCGACGCTCGGGAGGATAGCCAAGTGGGCGCCGAGCTCGGCGATTACGACATAACGTACGTCCCTCGGACAGCGATCAAGTCGCAGGCCCTTGCAGACTTCATCGCCGAGTGGACCGAAGCCCAGGCGCCACCGGTAATCGAGGACCCCGAGTACTGGACAATATACTTTGATAGATCCTACACCAAGAACGGCGCGGGCGTAGGAGTCGTCATCATTTTCCCACTCGGGAACAAACTTCAATACGCCATCAGGTTGCTCTTCGACGTGACCAACAACATCGCCGAGTACGAAGCTCTCGTCAACGGTCTCCGGATCGTTGCCGACCTCGGCGCTCGCCGACTCTGCGTCCGTGGGGACTCCAAGCTTGTCGTCGACCAGGTCATGAAGGCTTCGGAGCCGCGAGACGCCCGTATGGCTGCATACTGTCGGGAAGTGCGCAAGCTCGAGGAGCGGTTCAAGGGTTTCAAGCTCCACCACAGCTACAGACGCCACAACAGTGAGACCGATTGCCTAGCCAATCTTGCCTCCAGCAAAGGGTCAGTCCCACCCGGGATCTTCGTCTGCGACCTCCTGCAACCTTCCATCCAGTTGGACTCGGTGGTCGAGCGGTGTCCCGATTCACCTAGCACGGTCACCCCGACCGCCACGCGGTCGGGCGCAGACTTGGTCGGGTCAAACCGCGACATGTCGGCGGTGAATCCGACCGAGGAAGCTCTTCATCAATCGCTTGACGGATGGGTCGCTCCCCTCGACCCGACCGAGGCGGCGCCTCGCTCGGCGGGCAAAATCTTCGTCTGGTCGGCCCTGCACCTTTATAAAAGGAGTCCTCCGTGTCCTCCGGAGGTGCGCTCGCCGACCAAGGGAAGTACCGCCGCCGATATCCATGGCGGGTCCGCGGCCACCATGTCGCACCCGATCCCTCGTTGGAAAGGCCTTTCGACAAGGTTTTTATTGGCCAACCGCCGTGTCCGACGCCGAGCAGATCGTGCGCAACTGCGAAGGGTGCCAATTCTTTGCCCGGCAGACACATCTGCCGGCTCAAGCCTTGCAGACGATCCCCATCACTTGGCCGTTTGCAGTTTGGGGACTCGATCTGGTCGGGCCCTTCAAGAAAACGCTGGGGCTTTACTCATCTCCTAGTCGCGGTGGATAAATTCACCAAGTGGATAAAGGCAAGCTTGGCCGTGAGCGCCACGTCGGCATAAGCACCATCTTCTTCGCGACATCGTTTTTGGTTCGAGTCCCCAACTCTATCATCACCGAAACAACTAACGCAGTTCACGGAAAGGAGTTCCTCGAGTTCGCGAAGACTTCAACATCCGTGTCGATTGGGCGCCGTGGCCCATACGCGGACTAACGGCCGGTCGAATGTGCAACCGGCATGATCCTTCAAGGACTCAAGCCACGGATCTTGATCGGCTCAAGCACTTCGCGGGCGGTGGGTGGCCGAGCCGCCTCCGTCCTCTGGAGCTGCGGACCACGCCCACCCGAAGGATCGGGTTTACACCATTCTTCATGGTGTTCGGTATTGGCCGCCTTGACAACAGACCGAGTATGGCGCCCCAAGACTACAAGCCTTCGATGAGGCTCGGGGCTCGCCCGCAACAAGACGCCATCGACCACCGACGAGGCACATGACGTGGCCATCCCGCGATCAGCCAAATATCAACAAGCTCTGCGATGCTACCACAGCCGCCAGGTTCGAGGGCGATCCTTTAACGCTGGCGACCTGGTCCTGCGCCGGATCCAAACCAAAGAAAGACAAGCACAAACTATCGCCGCCTGGAAGGCCCTTCATCGTCATAGAGGTTCTCCGACCGCACCTTCGACTCAAGGACGCCGACGGTCGCATCCTTCCGAACGCTTGGAACATAGAAAAGTTAAGGCGATTCTATCCCTAAACTCTTTTCTTTTTCCCTGGCGTAGTCTTTACCTTTATCTTTCTGAGCACCTGGTCGCCCTGCGACGCTCGGGGGCTGCCCCTTAGCGCCCCCGTTCAGGCTGCCTCTAGTCGACGTTTATGCGGGTCGGTGACCTGACTAACCACAAGGTCCATCCCGAGCAGTAACCCTCTCGACCCAAGCGTTACGGCCTACACCCCAGCGGCTATGGTTGCTAAGAAGCGCTTCGCGGAAGAAGGAAGTGCCCGAGTGGAGTGACCTTTTAGTCAGACGGGAACACTCCTCCCCCGCACAAACTTGGCTAGCTCACGCGCTTGTGCGGGTCGGTGACCCGACTGGTCACGAGGTCCTCCCCAAGCGGTAATCCTCTCGACCCAAGTGCTATGGCCTACGCCCTAGCGGCTATGGTTCTGACACTTCGCGGAAGAAGGAAATGCCCAAGTGGAGCGATCTTTTGTCGGTCGGGAACACTCCTATCCCTCACAAGTGCGCATAACTGCTGAGTAACCAAGATTCCTATCCTCTTAGCCCCTCTCGAAGCAACCCGCCCTACGCATAAGTGACCTTTGCGGTCCTTAGAGCTATGGCCGGTCAAACGTTCGCCAAAAACACAAAAGGGGCAAGGGGCGTACTGGAACTTGTTAACCTTAAAAATTGCTTGCGAGCATGATAGTCTTTACAAATTAAAAAAGAAGGTTAAATCTAACTGTTTTGTCCTTCCTCGAGGGCGACCTGCGGCGAGACGTGGCTGGCGACCTCCCGAGCGTACGGCTTGACCAGGAGCTCGAACCTGTCGATCTCTCCGTCGGTCCGGTTCCCGGCGACGCCACTGCTCACCACCGCGAGGTCAATTCCATCGTAGTGCGAGATGGTGTTGACCACGCGAGGAAGCTCAAGCGCCGCACGGCAATCACCGCCTCTCAACGCGCTCCGTAACTCGGGCTAGCAAGGGCGCCAGAGCGCTTCGCTGCTGCGGCTCAAGGACTGTGGCGCGAGACGTCTGGCGAGCCTTGTAAAGGGCCTCGATTCGCGGCGGCTCGGCCCGACGTTGCGGCAACCTCCGGCCGCCAGAGCCACGCCCCGCGCCGTGACCGCGTCACACGGCCTGCTGGCGCCCTTTCGCTCCTCAACCGCGAGGCCCAAGTTCTTCTGCACCTCTGTAGATGGCAACGGCGCCAGATGATCACGACTTACGAAAAGTGCCCACAGAATTAAATAAGAAGTTGAGACCCTTACCGGCCGCGGAGTTCGCCAGGTTGCCGACCTCTTGCTTGACCGCCTCGTAGGAGGTCTTCAAGGAGGTCAGATCCTTCCGATCGGCCTCCCGCTCGGAGCGGACTCGGTCGGCGTCCTTCCGAGCCTGGTCTCGCTCGGTCCGCAGACGGTTTGCCTACGCTTGCGCGGCCCCCTGGGTGGTGGTGGCGGCATTCCTAGCGACGGTGGCCTCTGCCAAGGAGGACTCGAGCTCCGCCACCTTCATCCTCGTGGATGGGCCCTCAGCGCCATCGAAGAGAGCCTTAGCGGCCCTCAAGCTCTGGCGGACCTTCGCGCCCGACCGCCTCACGCTCGGCGCCTCTTGAGCTAAGCGCAACTCAAGGCGCAGCCGGTCGCGTTCTTCCACGACAGCCGCCCGCTGGCTGTCCGAGCAAGCCCGCAGATGCTGCAAGGTGATGACTAACCGTTAGTCTCACGACGCGTACGTCAGAATTTTATAAGTTGGGTTCTTTCGCCAACTTACCAGGCTGATCGGCCGGACTCCCCCGACCATCGCGTCCAACGCTCGGCTGGAAGATTCCAGACAAAGAGTCAGGCCCTTTCGGACCAGCTCCATCTCTCGCCGGTGTCGAACGCCTTGTCAAGAGCGACCCACTCGCTCTCTTCGTTCGCCACCGACCCGACTCGGGGCCTCTCCGCAACGGCGGGCCGATCGTCTGCTCGGGCGGGGCGCTACCCGTCCAGAGCACCATCGGCAACGATGGTAGGATTGGTCCCCCAGGGGTCCCCTCGGCGACCTCCGCCTGCGGGACCTCGGTCGGCACCTCTCCCAGGGGCGAGGGGTCGGGCACCTCTGGCACCAACACCGTCTCGGCTGGCACGATCGCCGGCAGCGCCGCCATCTCTTCCTCTGTAGGGATGACCACGTCAGACGGTGGTGTCCCCAATCGAGGCGTCGGGAGCTCCTCGCCAGCCTCGGCCGCCAGCACCACGATCGGCGCCTCTGGAACCTCCTGCGGCGCTGTCCCTTGCGGAACCGCCCCAAGACGCGACACGGTCACACCCGTATAAGCGCTGCACGTCGCAAACACTCAAAAGCAGTTCGGACGGCTTTGCTGCAAAAAAAATGTTTGAACAGAAGAAAAGAGAGTACTTACTGAGCCGAGCGGGTGCGCGGCAGGCGCACCCTCTTCGCCGGTCCCCCTCCGAGGGGCAGATCTGCCGGCCGTTTCCCTGAAGCTGCCTATGTTGAAGGCACGACGATGACGGCGACCGCGTGGTCACCCTCCGCCTGAGGCCCCAGGGCCGCGGGGCCTGTGGTGTCGCCCTCCGACAGGTCCACGCCCGGACCGCCGCCGGTCGGGTCGGTCGAAGGAACCCACAATACGCGTGGATCGGGGTGCTTCCGCTGCTTGTCGGTGGAGGTTGCACCCACGCAGTGGCCTCCGACACGTCCTCGCGTAGCGGCGCCTCGCCGCAGCGCTCCTTCTTCTTCTTCTTCCTCCTCTCCTCCTTCCGCTTCTTGCGGGAGGAGTCGAGCCGCTGACCTTCGCCGAGCCGCCCTCACCTCCTTGTCTCCGGGAGCGGTGCCCGGAGGACATGCCCAAGAGTCCCTAGAAGATAAAAGCACCGGTCGGACCAGCGTTAAATGCAAAGAAAAGAGGCGGGAAAAAGTCCGCCGACCTACTAGATTTGGAGGTGGCGCGAGAATAGCTCGGGTGGCCGCTGCGCCTCCGTGGCGCTTCCTCCCATGACGGCGCCACCGGGCCGACCTCCGTCGCGGCCAGCTCGGGCTCCGCCGTCCTCATCCGGTCGGACGCTCCTCGTATCGGAACAGGGGGCGGGGTCTGTGCGCAAGAGGTTGCACGCGCATCCTCATGAAAGCGCGCACGACCACGTCCCCGGTGAGCCCTTGCCTCCTTAGGGCCCTGACCTGCTCCACGATCAGGGCCACCTTGTTCTTCTCTCGCTTCTCGGCGCCCCAGTTCCACTCCTCCCCCGCCACGGGAAGTTTGCCGGTGAAGGGCGGGGCGCTGTCTCCGACGTTCTGAGCATAGAACCACTCAGAGCGCCACCCCTTGTTGGACGACGGCAGCTTGACCTCAAGGTACTCTGTGCTCCGGTCGGACCGGCGAAGGGCCAGCCACCAATGGCGCGCGGCAGTCGTCGGCTTGTCCTTCCGAGCCTCGCTTGGAAGAAATGCCTCCATAGCGCCCAATGCGGCTCGATTCCCGTGAAAGCCTCGCAAAGGGTGATGAATATGGCGATGTGGAGGACCCGATGGGGTTAAGATGGTGCGCCCCGCCTTGTAATGGAAGAGCGACCTCCGGACGACGGGTGCAACGGCAAGCCGGCGCCGCTCGAAGAAAGAGGCAAGCACCACGACCTCGTCGTCCCTTGGCGGGGCGGCCGCTCCGTCGGCACCCTCCAACCGAGAGATCTTGCGAGGAGGAAGCCCTTCTTCACCAAGCCAAGCGCGATGCCGGCTCGGGCGAGCACTCCGGCCACGACATCCTTGCGAAAGAGGCGATTTAAAAGGCGAGGACAAGAGAAGGTGAGTTTTCTTTTCCTTGGCTCTTTGTTGTTCCTTTTTCATCTTAGGGACGGAGGCGAGAAAGCAAGCAAGCGTAACTACTCAAAGCGCCCCGGCAACGTATATATAGAAGACGAGCAGGCGCCAACCGAACAGGCGCCCCCTCGAGCGAAGCGTCGTGCCCACTCACGCCAGCCTGGTAACTCCCGATTTCCAATTCCACTCCGCATTTAATCCTGACAAAACGACAGAGCCATAAAGCCGCCGCCGGGCAGTGCGTCCTAACCTCTCGGTCTCGCCTTGAGGCGGGACGGTCGCTCTGGGCACGCGAGAGGCCCACTGGGCCGCTGCGGCCTCGGAACGGCAAAAGCCCTGTGGCTTGCGCCAGGGCCCGACTAAAGCTGCGGGTTCAAAAGGCCTACCCCACCGGATGGGCATAAGGCCGCCCATCGAAACTTGAGCAAGGGCAAGTATGAGGTGAGCCCCGGTGGGCCCTCGGTTAGGTCGGTGACGACCCAATCACCTCTACTCGCGTCCGATACCATACTTCACACTCTCCGGGAGCTCATCGATGGCGACGGCCGGTGTGCCTGGGTCGGCGGACGACCCAGGGCCCATACGGGATTGAGTAGAGAAAGGTTTCTCATTGGTCGCCCCACAGCAGGGCCAGGACACCCTACTCTAGGACCGTCCGCTCAGAAGGGTCCCCCTTGGGCGGGACCTCTCAGGACCCACTCGGACTACCTGTTATAAGCTCCACGAGCACGGCGTTCAAACCAACACGGGTAAACGCGCGTCGCTCACCTCCTCCAGGTCCCACACCTACGGATGGGGTATACGTGTGGGATAGACGGTGGCCACTCCTCTCGCAGCTCCCCTCGCCAGACGAGGACTCGGGATAGATGCCCTACGTCCAGCTACGACGTAAAATGAGCCTACGTCCAGCTACGACGTAAAACGAGCCTACGTCCAGCTACGACGTTAAACGAGCACTCGGACACCCGAACCTCGCGCAGAGGCATCACGGTCGTCCCTGCCGACCAAGGCACGGTCTAGCTACGACGTTAAACGAGCACTCGGACACCCGAACCTCGCGCAGAGGCATCGCGGTCGTCACTGCCGACCAAGGCGCGGTCTAGCTACGACGTTAAACGAGCACTCGGACACCCGAACCTCGCGCAGAGGCATCGCGGTCGTCCCTGCCGACCAAAGCACGGTCTAGCTACGACGTTAAACGAGCACTCGGACACCCGAACCTCGTGCAGAGGCATCGCGGTCGTCCCTGCCGACCAAGGCACGGTCTAGCTACGACGTTAAACGAGCACTCGGACACCCGAACCTCGCACAGAGGCATCGCGGTCGTCCCTGCCGACCAAGGCACGGTCTAGCTACGACGTTAAACGAGCACTCGGACACACCCGAATCTCGCGCAGAGGCATCGCGGTCGTCCCTACCGACCAAGGCACGGTCTAGCTACGACGTTAAACGAGCACTCGGACACCCGAACCTCGCGCAGAGGCATCGCGGTCGTCCCTGCCGACCAAGGCACGGTGTAGCTACGACGTTAAACGAGCACTCGGACACCCCATCGCGGTCGTCCCTGTCGACCAAGGCACGGTCTAGCTACGACGTTAAACGAGCACTCGGACACCCCATCGCGGTCGTCTCTGCCGACCAAGGCACGGTCTAGCTACGACGTTAAATGAGCACTCGGACACCCGAACCTCGCGCAGAGGCATCGCGGTCGTCCCTGCCGACCAAGGCACGGTCTAGCTACGACGTTAAACGAGCACTCGGACACCCGAACCTCGCGCAGAGGCATCGCGGTCGTCCCTGCCGACCAAGGCACGGTTTAGCTACGACGTAGCAACTCGGACAACTCAAACGAAGCAAACTCATTACGAAGACATCCATAAAGAAAAAAAAGAGATTTCATTATAGGCCAACAGGCTCAAACTTTACACAACTTTACAATATAGTACTCGACAGATACAAGAATAGTTACGCTACACTACGGCAGGACTTCCTCCGCGCCAAAGCCTTTTAACATCCGTACGGCATCGGCGGCACCGACGACATGTTAGTAGGCCCTTGCTCGTCGACGGACGGCGCGCGAATGCGAGCGATGCAGCCGTCGCCGCCTGCCGTTCGGCGACATCGACGCAGCCGCGACCTTCTCGATCGGCGTCCTCGCGCCATCGCCTCTAGGAGGCCCCCTTGCTACCTCGAGTCTCGGGACAACCTCGGCGGCGATCGACGGCGGCATCATCACGGCCGCAGCTTCTTCCTCCGGTTCGGCCATCGCTGGTCGAACTTCATTAGCTTCGACCAAAGGGTCTTCTTCTTCTACCCCGACATCATCACCAAAACCGAAGACTAAAGGGTGCCCCGAAGCCATATCAAGAAAACAAAAAGGATTCTCGTCTAAAGGTTTATCCCTCAAACAAGCCATAGCGTCCTTATATACCCAGACGAAGGGAGATTAAACGTCTCCAGAACAAATGCAAGCGTCCGAAACGGCGCCTCACTGTAACCCGGCGATCCACAAGACGAGCGGGCAAGGCGCGCCAAGCCGTGCGCAGGCGTGTACAACGAGGTGATTTAAAGCCCCCGGCGGTTCGAATGCCCCAGGCTAAATTCCAGTGCAGCCGTCGGATGCGTCGGGGTACACCTGGCAGAAATCGTTTGACCTAATCGGTCGGACCGACCACTCGGGCGGTCACCACTCATCCAAGCTCAACCCCAACCGACCGCCAAATCACTCGGGGTTGGGGCTACTAACGAATACTTATAACAGGTACCCAACGGCCGAGTGACGAGCCGGCGGCCTCAAGCACAGCTCAAGCCCAACAGCCGCTCTCGATCCCTACCGACCAAGCACTGCAAGACCACACGAGACATCCCTTCCGACCAATCGAAGGAAATGTCTCCGACCGAGCTAAGCTCCCGACCTCCTCGTGAGGCGGCCCCGGCTCCGACCAGCGAGGCTCCCAGGCCCTCGCAGCGGTCGGAATCCCGACTCCGTCGTGCCAAGACAACCCGCTAAGGGCGGCGTGTCGAAGCCTCTACCGGACAACCGCCACGTACCTACGAACGGGTCAATCGGTGACTATACAAGGCGGTGGCTCCTTCCTAGAAAGTTTAATGATCGCCAAGTCATGCTCCCGATCCCATCAGGTCACATACAAGATGCGAAGACACGCTCTCCCGAGGCAACTCCACGTCAGGCGCGACAACGTCAACACTCGTAAGGCTCGCAGAGGCGGCACGCCGTTTTAGGAAATACCTAACCGCCCTGACCATCTAAGCTACCGACCCAGCATGGGCAAGACGGGCGATGATCAGTCAGCAGAACGAAGGACCGAAGCCCCTAGCGTAGGTCATCTCGCCCTCTCCCAATTCTCGATGTAACTGCCGCCTTCCTTTCGTATAAAGGAGGCGGGAACCCCGTAGAGAGGCGGATAAAAAAACTCATCGCGCTAAGCCATTAGCACTCTCACTTGTAAAACTTTGTGCAGTCATCTGTACTGAAGGGAATACAACGCCACCACACAAACTGGAGTAGGGACTTTCTGCCCGAACCAGTATACATCTTGGACTTCTGAGTCTAACCATTCAGGGAGTGGAACGCGCGACCCCTTAGACTTACAAATTTACTTGCCGGTGCTCGAAACGCCGACAGAGAGCGAATCAAACAAGAAAATAAACAGGGAAGATCCGCATGCAAGGAAACCAGACTTGAATTTTTTACTGTCCTGGTCAAAACTGTACGTACTACATATTTGGAAGGAGAGCGGATCAAACAAGGAAATAAACAGGGGATCTGCATGCAAGGAAACCAGACTTAAATTTTTTACTGTCCTAGCTTCGTGATCGTATTATTTTCTGAATATGACCCTTCTTGAGACTTTTTTATAGATCTAGCCCTATAGAGTCTAATTTCAGCGCACTGAGAGCAATTGTTTTTTTTTTCATTTTTTATCCATGAAACCGTGATCGGTGAGTCCGCTTATTTTTTCAATTTTTCTCATGGAACCAAATGACAATAGCTATTGTTTATTTTTATCTTTTTATTCACTGCGGATCCATTGGTCGGTGATCGCAGTTTATTTTTTCATATTTTTTCGGAATTATTCAGTGGACGGGCACCGCTTGAATATTTTTTTTATTTTTTCTCCCACGCTTGAATTTTTCAGCTACCATCGAGCATTTCTTTTTTTGCCAAAATTATCAAGCGGACGGGCACCGCTTGATTGTTTTTTTTTCGGGATTTTTTTACTGTATTGGCATCATCGTTGTAATTTTTTCCGAATCAGACTCTCGCGGCGATGAATTTGTGATTGTAGACTCGAGCCGAAAAAATTCAGCAGAGTGGTGGCACAATATTATTTACTAGCGTCTAGGCTCGAATCTTTTACTATATTAGTATCGTCGTTATAATTTTTTCTGAATCAGACTCTCGCGGCGATGAATTTGCGATTGTAGCCTCGAGACAGAAAAAATCAGCAGAGTGGTGCTTGGTTTTTTTTTCGTGCCTGAAATTACCCATCGTCCGCTGGATAATTTCGGACGTGGGATTTTTTTTCCAGCACCTCTCTGTTGAATTTTTTTGGCTCGAGGCTACAATCACAAATTCATCGCCGTGAGAGCCTGATTCGGAAAAAATTATAACTACGATACCAATACAGTAAAAAATTCGAGCCCGAGCGCTGGTAAATAGTACCGTCTCCCGGTTTCCTTTTCCCAGCACGTAATGTATGGTCCTTTCCTTTTCGAGGACGTTTGTTTCCTTTTTATTTATTCTAGAACGTTTGTTTCCTTTTCCTTGATGATGCTGGAGGTGGGGGAGGTCTGTTGTGGGCCACAAAGATGATTAGACACACTAAACAATGGTCATCGGATGTGGGTGAGTAAAGCTAAGGAAAGATCTGAGAGGTTAATTTTGATGAAGACAAGTTTTTGGAGACGTTTCGCTAGGTGCACGAATGTTGAACCATTTTTAGTTGGATGCACTATTTGGGATAGCCGTAGAAAATAATATTTACGTGTATTATAAAGAGGTATAGATAGATAGAAGCAAGCCCCTCGTCTGGCCTCGCCGCAGAGAATCCCAGGTTGCTGCTCTTCTCCACCTTCCCTCCGTTTGTAACGGCTACGTACACGTAGCTGCACCTACCGCCTCCCAGCCGTTTCTCACTGACAGGCGGGTCAAGAGGCCACGGGCCCGCATGTAATTACGACTAGCGCCGAGGGTCCAAATGAAAAGCTATCGTAACCGTACCATGTAGGGTGTGGGCCCACCACGTGCATCAACAGCCAATTGGGCCCCGCACCGTTGCCGATTCTGAATTTCTCTCCTCTGTCTAGCTTTGCGCAAGTCAACTAAACACCAAACTGGGAGATATTTGTAAAACTGGGAGGTGTTTTTGTTGTTCATTTTGGCCCCTGTCAGAATGCTCAATTGCTGAAACATCCACTTTTCTTTCCACTCCTAAAAGATAAAAAAGAGCCGTGCTTTTTTTATGTGTATGCTTAGGTGGATGCATGCCGGAGACATCAAGATAAATCCATCGGAGGAGATATGTGTAGAGATTTATCGTATGTCTACATGCTTATATGAAAAAAGGAATTACAATGCCGGCAGTGGCGAATCTAGAATTTAAACCTAGAGTATGCCGATCAAAAAATAATTCGGTAAACGATTTAAAATTTATTGAGCAATTCGGTATACAAGTAAAAAAATAATTAAAAACAAGATAATATATTTAAAAGAA
This sequence comes from Otatea glauca, assembly GCA_036346275.1. Classification (NCBI taxonomy): domain Eukaryota; kingdom Viridiplantae; phylum Streptophyta; class Magnoliopsida; order Poales; family Poaceae; genus Otatea; species Otatea glauca. The sequence goes on from CM070713.1 coordinate 2,864,411, forward strand.
GCTTATATACCTATAATATTACTTCTTCTTGTTCGGTCTACGCCTTCTAATGGCTATAAAACTCTTGATTATATCATCTTCTTCTATTTTGAAGAAAATAACTCGCTCAATGTTGTAGTTTGTGACGAGAGAGGAGGTGAAGTAGCAGCAGCCTTCTTTGCTGCATGTTTCCGAAAAAGAGATGCAATGTCTCCGTTCCTCTTCATAATTTAAAAACCTTGCAAATAAAATACGTCCATTGAGTGGTTAAAATACTAACTAAGATAAGCAATAAATAAAGATATAACTATGTCAGCTATAGTAGGAGTCGAATAAAGTATATGTGTAGAATCGAAATATACTAAACTAGCAATCAAAGGGGGTGAATGATTGCGCGGAAGCTAAAATCAAATTTTTGATCCACAAAAACTTCACCCCAATTAAGACTCAAATATTTGCTTCGTATTCAACAAAACAGAGTAGATGTGTTCGGTAAATCATAAATTCTCAGAGATCCAACCGTTGGATTGACCTGAAATTTGAAAAGAATAAACTAGATTCCAATACGCAACTAACTAAAAAAGAATTAACACGATCGGACCTACGGATCAAAAGTTATAAATCTTGCAAGGTTGCTGTGACAGATTATGACGAGAATCATGTACGGATTGGACCAAATCTACAGGGGCATACCCTGTAGATCCGCCCCTGAATGCCGGTGAGAGTTGGGATCCAAGAAACACACGATATAATCAGCAATTATAAAATGGCGACATACTATAACTCAAGAGGAACAATATCATACACAAACTACATTTTGCAAACAAGATTTTGATTCCAACAATGCAATGTGCCCTTCTAAACAGTAATATATCCTCATTTATACAATGTCACCAAAATAAAGTGGCTAATCACACGACCTTTACAGCCTGCAAATTTCGACAAAGGACAGGGGCTGAAACGCGAACGTGTTCGCCTCCACTGCTCTTACTTTAAAGTTGCCCACTTCCTCCCCCACCTCTGCCTGCGACGCCACTCCCCAAAAAATTCCCCCGCGAGCGCCGACGCACCCCCGCTTCGCCGGCGCCGGCCGACGTCCCGACGTGAGGTACGAGATTCCCCGGCGGCTCCGCTCGCTGCGGTTTTTTAACGATTTTTTGGGTTCCGTTTCAGGATTCGGAGGTTGGGAGGAGGAGCAAGAGGAGGTGCTCGGACCGGAGGAGAGGAGGATCCAGCGTCACCCGTCCATGTCGGGTCATCTCGATCGCTTCGCGCGGCCATGTGAGCTCCATATTTTTCTCTCGCTCTCTTTGGCTCGTTAACTCCTTTTTTTTTTGTCACGATTTTTCTGGGGGTTTGCGGCTGGTTCGTGAGTTTGGATTGGATTAGCCGCATTGGGTTCTCGCCGTGTTCCTGAGATTACCACGAACTGTGCACGAACAGAGTTGATTCGATTAGACTAAATTAGCTGCATTGAGGTGGCTGCGAGCTCATTGGGTTCTAATTTATAATAGATTAGAGATTTCTTTTGATTTATTTCTTCTCGTTGGAGGCGTATGCATCGGGTCATAGCATGGTCTGGCTGCGTGGTGACATGTTGTTTGACCTGTTCAATATTGCGTTGTTTTGGTCTCATCAGAGGGTGCTCAGACTTTGGCTAGATGGGCGCGTAGTTTCCTATGAAGGAGCGGCTAGGCTAGGTTGGATTTGCGGGCGAATAATGTGTGGGATTCTTCCAGAGGCAAGCGATATACTAGGCTAGAAGGGAGGAAATCTTTTTTGCGATATGAAGAAGACAAGAAGGTTTCAGACCGATTTCCACATGAAACAGTGCCTTGACCTGTCACCTGTTCAAGGTTAAATTCATGATCCCTAACATGGTAGACAATAACACCAGAAATTTCAACGCAGGAAGCACTTACCAATGTTTGGGTATCAACTGATGGAAAACTGGAAATGGACCTCGCAATTAAGAGCACATGTATCCTCTTGAGTTAGAACCTTTTTTGTTCATAATCAACTCAAAATATCACACCATTGTTTGTTTAGGCGGTATCCAGGGAGTTGATTAATGGTTATATTCGTTTGATCCTTGTTTCTAAAACTCACGTAGAAGTTGGACCATTGAATGTTTCTGCCAATTGTAGCTGTAAACATTTGGCCACGTACGGTTGTAAACATTGAATATCTGGTTGGAAACCTTAGCTAGTTAGTTGGATTCATTGTCCTGAACAAAGCTATCCCCAAAGCTCATTTTGTTGAAAAGTTGGCATGGCCTTGTCTGTTGTTGTTTACTAATTGTCTTGCTATGATGAGATTAGAGCCTTAGACAAACCCAATGTTATGCTCTTAAGTATGTTAAGCTGTAGATATTTCATATGGCTGCTTACTGCCGATAAATCATTTTGCATTGAATTAACTTAGTGCTGTAAACCTGGGCAAGTTTGCTTGACCAGTGGCTTATTTTCATTCCAATGTTTCAGGTTTTGAAGGGCGTTCAAGTCATGATGAACGGAGAGACCATAAGTCAGACGTTGAAAACTCCGAAGATGAAAAGAGGACAAGAATGGGCTCTTTGAAGAAGAAAGCTATAGATGCATCGACTAAGTTTAGGCATTCCTTAAAGAAGAAGAACAGGAGGAAGAGTGGCAGTCGGGTTCTCTCTGTGTCTATTGAAGATGTACGTGATCTAGAGGAGTTGCAAGTAGTCGAAGCATTCAGACAAGCACTACTTTTGGACGAGTTGTTGCCTGCAAAGCATGATGACTATCATATGATGCTCAGGTATATATATCCTATTAATTATGGTGCCCCTTTTACATGAGCTTGACATGTCTCATTTTCTTTTCCATATTGCAAGTGTGCTGTTATAAACTAACTTAAATTGGTTTGTATAGATTCCTAAAAGCAAGGAAATTTGACATTGAGAAAGCAAAACAAATGTGGACTGACATGCTTCAATGGAGGAAGGAGTATGGTACAGATACAATTGTTGAGGTTAGTTAGCTGAGACTAATTCTTTGAGACAGTTTAGATTTTGTTGGCTACAAATAACACCTGGAACTACATTTCTATGTAGGATTTCGATTACAACGAGTTGGACTCTGTTCTGCAATATTATCCCCATGGTTATCATGGTGTTGACAAAGAGGGGAGACCTGTTTATATCGAAAGGCTTGGAAAGGTTGACCCTAACAAGCTTATGCATGTAACAACAATGGACCGATATGTAAGATACCACGTGAAGGAATTTGAGAGGAGCTTCTTGATCAAATTTCCAGCATGCTCTCTTGCTGCAAAAAGGCACATTGATTCGAGCACAACAATTCTGGATGTTCAGGGTGTGGTATGTTGCTGAAGATTTAATCTCCACAATATGTTCCTTTTGTCACAAACTTGGCAATTAGTGAGTGCTAATTCCATACATGCTTTGCAGGGCTTGAAAAATTTCAGCAAAACTGCTCGTGAATTGATTCAGCGATTGCAGAAAATTGACAATGATAACTACCCAGAGGTCTGGACTTCCATCTGTATTCCACTCTTGTGATAAGCATAGTGCTGTGTTTGTATATTTTTTTTTGCTCAGATTTATTGGTTTAAATATCCCCCCTTTTTTTGTTTTGTGTCTCCAGACTCTATATCAAATGTTTATTGTCAATGCTGGTCCGGGCTTTCGGCTGTTATGGAACACTGTGAAGTCCTTCCTTGACCCAAAAACCACTTCCAAGATACATGTAAGTCTTTCCGCTGACTACACATCATCTTTTGCATGCAAAAGTTACTTGATTTCCGAGGTACTCTTATGTGTCTTCAGGTACTTGGGAATAAATATCAAAGCAAGCTGCTTGAAATAATTGATGCTAGGTAAGTGAAGTTCAATTTACTCTTCTTGGGACACTTGTTTTTACTCAATCCTCAGTACTCATTATTCCTTCCATTTGTGAAAAATAACCAGTGAATTGCCGGAATTCCTTGGTGGCACTTGTACCTGTCCTGAATATGGAGGGTGCCTTAAAGCTGAGAAAGGACCTTGGAAGGACCAGAACATACTGAAGGTATGGATCATGGGATCCCTACTATTGATCAATCTATCATCAGTTCTTTAATTTATTCCCTTCTCATATGTGCATTTTTTATACTGATACCAGATAGTCCTTAGTGGTGAGGCCCAGTGTGCTCGGCAGATTGTAACTGTTTCCAATGGAGAAGAAAAAAATATTTCTTATGTGAAGCCCAAGTACCAAACAGTGTGTATCACAATCAATTTCTATTGCTTTCTTTCCTTAAGTGCTCTATGTGGGAGCCTAATTTAGCTTTAATGTGGAATGCTAGATACACGGGAGTGATACATCGACTGCTGAGTCTGGATCTGAAGCTGACGATGTTACTTCCCCCAAAGCCTTGAGAAGCTACATCTCTCATCCTAAGTTGACCCCAGTTCGTGAAGAGGTCAGTAGTTGAGTTTAATTATCCTATATTGTTCTTTGATTGCACAAAGTATTCCATAATTGTTATTTCCTCCCTTCCTATATATATTTTGTATCAATATGATGATTGACGTTTTTTTAATAATTATTTTACATGAATAATTTAACTGATTTCTTGAGGAAGTGTGTACTACTGTACTGAGCATTATTGTAATGAACCAGTGATGCTGGTCTACATCTTCTACGTCAAGTGTTACACTACTTAGAATCTCTGTGCCAGATGATGCTAGATTGCTATTTACAGTCTTAGGAAAGTTTTATTTCATGTATTCATAGCAGCAGTATCTAAGATGTGGTAGTTTTCAAGCAATGAACCAGTCGAAACAGTTTCAATCTGGCACTGGCAACTGAAGTAGAATTGTAAGAACACTCAAGCCACTGTGCTCCAGAGCAATCAAGCAATGTTAATATGCGACAATTCATCTTAATTATTTGTATATCGATCAAATTCCATAGCGGACAAGACATTTGGAAGTTGGAACTGCCTGTCTCCATCCCATAAACTACCTTTCTAGGATATTGGGTACCAAGCACCTCTTACTTCCATTCCATCCTAATTTCCTGGCAAGCTGTTTTAAAATTTACATGTATTATAAAAAAAAGTTTTATAAACTCCCTATTCCTTTGCCCAGGTATGGATATGGATTATGCCACATAAATTTGAACTTGTGTTTTTCCCTTTCAGGTCAAGATGGTTAGGGCCACTAGCTTTTCTACCCGTATGCCTGAATATGATGTTCCTGTCGTTGACAAGGCTGTGGATGCAACATGGAAACCTCGAAAGACACCCTCCCAGTGCAAAGGTTGGTTCTTGTCAATTTAACTTCAGGCTCTAAAAGATGTATCTGGTTACTGCTAAAACCTGATATGTGCTATTTTTTTCCATTAATGTAGAGTCTTTATTGACAAACACCGCAAAGTCATCCAACAGGTCTTGGGATCAGATTGTTGCAGCTCTGATGGCTTGTGTGATGGCTATTGTAATGCTCCTTCGATCAGCTAAAGATCTTGTCACAAAGAGATTGCCAGATAAAAATGAGTTAGAAGAACAGTACTCTGCGTTATATCCAGACTCCATTCCAAAAGTGGAATTCCGTCCCCCTTCGCCAAGTCCTGGGTTCGCTGAAGCTGATCTGTTTTCATCAGTCGTGCAAAGGCTGGGAGAGCTTGAAGAGAAGGTTCAGATGCTTCAAGAAAAGCCTTCTGAAATGCCTTGCGAGAAAGAAGAGTTGCTTAATGCTGCTGTGTACCGTGTGGATGCGCTGGAAGCCGAACTTATTGTAACAAAGAAGGTAATTCCAAACTGCACAATGGTACTGTTTCTCACTATTTTGGCAGACTATGCAATAGATTTATTTTTGTACATTTTATTAGTTTCAATAATTTCACTGGCCATCACTTACCCTGTGCATTTGCAAAATTTATCTAGGCTTTATACGAGGCTCTTATCAGGCAAGAGGAACTACTTGCGTACATCGACAGTAAGGAGGTTGCCAAGGCTCAGGTTTGTACTGCGTGTTGTCATCTTTTCGCCACTTTTCTCATCTCTCGATCGGTTTCTGATGCCTAGTGTCTACCTTCCCACTGCAGAAAAAGAAGACGACAATGTTTTGCTATTAGGACCAGGAGAGACACCCCGTTTTTCAGTTTCTGCTTTTGAGGTGCCAAAGATGGCATTTGAGATGTAATCGGCGACCCGTCCATTCTCCTGACAAATGTGAAACGACGTACATCGGTTGTAAATCAATACAAGATCCTGACATAAATAAATGTGATTTTGCACAAAATTCTGCCCTTATCATGGATGCCTTCGTCAATACAGACATAAAGTTGAGCATATTTAGCCTGGCTTGTGCTTGTGTGAATTCTGTTCTGTTGCGCATCCTGATTTGTTGGTTGCCCGCATCATCAGCGTTATATGCTGAGAGATTGGGGTGCGCAGTTAGATGTCGCGTGTATCCTATCTTCCAGCTACGATTTGGTTCTCCAGTCCCGGTGATTGACTGATCTGACTGCTAGACGTCCAGTTGATCTATCTACTATGCCAGCAGAGTGTCAGCCATACGATGGCCACCTATCATTACATAGCACCGGAGGTTTTGCAAGCGCATTGAGCAGAGTTTCAAAGACGAGGCTTCACAATATATACACATAAATATTCTGATAAGATGCAAGCAGCACGGCAGTGGGGTACACTCAGTTTTGGCATACCAGCACCAGTTTGACAGGGTAACAGTAGTAGTATCGCATTTTTTTTTAATTTTGTTTTGTTTTGCTTTTTGTCTTTTCTTTTGCTGTGTATATAGTTTGCTTTTGGTTTTAGTAGGAGGGGACACACGCACGCATAAGAGAAGAGATACGGGGAGATTTGCACCGGCTTGTTGCAGCGCCAGGGGCCATCGACCTTCTTCACCAACGGAATGGATTCTGCTGTTGAAGACAGAACTTTAATGAAATCAGATGGTAAAAACGAACCAACACTGGCAAGCTGAAAGAAAACTCAGACCAATGCATGCCCCTACCATCTTGCTCTTCTTCTTCTTCTTCTCGATGTAAGCCAGGACCTCCTCCTGCTGCCCAGAAGATGTCTCCAAGAGCTGCAAACATCAGCCGTTGTCAGATGGATGCTTCGGTGGTGGCCGTTGCCTAACATGCCACACTTATCTAGAACATTCTAGAGACTAGCTAGAGAAGCATCGGTGTGACAAGAGACTACTTGCACTGCCACTAGCACAAGCTAAGCAAGCCTCCGTGTCTACTGGTGCAATATGTATTGGGTTACCTTCTTGGTGGATTCAAGCTCGGTCTCCAGGGCGTCGACGCGGCTGACGGCGGCCCGGAGCATCTCCTCTTTGTCGGCCGGCATCTCGGGGGGCCTCTCGCTGAGCGCGGCCACCTTCTCCTCGAGGTCGCCCAGCCGCTTCACCAGCTCCTGGTACTGCGCCGCCGACAAAGTCACCGTGTCGGGCCCGGCTAGCTGCTCGTGCTGCTGCTGCAGCCTCCGGTTCTTGGCCATGGCCTCCATGGTGGCGATGCCCATCGCCGCGTCCATGGCCCTCTTGGGCGCGATCTTGCCCACGCGGAACATGGCCACCACCCCCATCACGAACGCCATGAACCCCGTCACCACCTGCCGGTCGCCGGCGTCGCCGTGCTTGTAGGCGTCGGGCAGCGACGCGTACATATCTGCCAGGGTCAGTCAACACACTTCTTCAGAGCCAACGAACACTGAGCTCGATACTCCATTCATTCATTTATCATTGATCTAGTGTAGTCTAATGTATGGTGTTCGGAATTTGGGTGGAAGATGTGAGTTGACCTCTCGCGAGCGCGAGCTTCTCGGCGCTGACCTCGCCGTTCCAGTTGAATTCCATGTTCTTGTCCACCATGGGGAATAGATCGTCGTAGCGAGAAGAGCTGGCCTCTTTGCCGGAAGGAGCTAGCAAATTCTATGTCAATGCACGGAATCAGTACTCAGCTAACTTATCGGTGTTTAGCTAACTACTGTAGCAAATCTGGCAAATGTTAGGTGTCTTAAGACACCCCCCGATTAGATTGTAACAGGTGGATTATGCAGCAGCCGTATTCATTTACCTTCATCTCTGAAGTTGCCATCTCATGGAGCGGAGACATCTGCGGATGCTCGATCTTTTCACGTGGTATCTTGGGAGAATCAACGGAGTCACGACGTAATGATTCTTGCTTCTGCATATGAATAAACGCAAGAAGAAGAAAATATCATTGCACACTCCACATCCTTCTGTACAATACTGAAGCATTGTTCAGAGATTCAAGAATATGTGCAAATGACCGTAAAACACCTGCATATAAGAAAATTAACAAAACCTTGGGGATCGGTACTATGTCGTCCTCGGTGATCATCTTCTCGTCAGCCTCAATAGGGTCTGAGCTATTCATTCCGCATCTCCCCATGCCACACTGGACCATCTGAAGAACCAAATGAAACATCGGCACCAAACAAGAAACGTTCATAGTACTTGTGCTCAGCAGTTCGGTTCTACAGTTTTTTTTCATGCAAATCTGCACTAGCTCGATTATGATTGTGAGATAAGTGACAGCTCATGTATATAAGCTATATATTTTGTAACCTTTTGGATTTCAGGGTCCTTCCATGGTCCTTTGTCGGAGCGCATGCAACCACCTTCGCAGGTGCAAGTGCCACCAAGGAACTCAGGCAATTCACTGTCGAACTCCGAAAAAAAAAAAGAAAAAAGAAAAGAAAAACAGGAAGTGAGTTCAACATGTTGCTGCTTGTTCTATGTATCCCCCTTTCCTACACTTGTCTAATTATTCAAGGCAATTCCATTTGCATGGACAGTATGAAATCTGCAGAAGCAGAAACTTGAGTTAGAAAGTTTCTTTGGGCAAACCTGGCATCAATCACTTCCAGCAGCTTGCTCTGGTACTTGTTTCCAAGAACCTACGCCAAGGCACAAGATATTAAACATACGTAATTACAACTGTACAAGTGTGTTCAAATGTAGCTTAGCCAATGGCTGATGCAGGACAAAGGGAAGATGGATTACATGGATCTTGGCCGTGGTCTTGGGATCGAGGAATGACTTGACAGTGTTCCACAAAAGCCTGAATCCCTGACCGGCGTTGATGATGAACATCCGGCACAGCGTCTGCGTGAATACATCAAGATATCAATGAACCAGACAACATTTCTACCAAGGTAGTACAAGCAAGAATTGGAATTTCTTCGAATTTCGCGATTGCGCGTATGACAGCATACCTCAGGATAGTTATCCCCGTCAATCTTCTGGAGGCGGCCGATGAGATCCCTTGCAGCCTTGTTGAAGTTCTTGTACCCCTGGAGATGGAACGATGTTAAACAACAAGCAGACAACGTGCATGGATGAATGAATCTCTGAAACTAATTAAGACTGAAGAAACATGCATGGGTGATCGTTGGTCAAGCAAGCAACTAGGCAATTTGTTACCACTCCGGAGACGTCGAGGATGGTGGTGCTCTGGTCGATGTGGCGCTTGGCGGCGATGGAGCAGGCGGGGAACTTGACGGCGAAGGCCCGCTCGAACTCCCTGACGTGGTACTTGACGTAGCGGTCCATGCTGGTGACCTGCAAGAGCTTGTTGGTGTCGATCTGGCCGAGCTTCTCGATGTAGACGGGGCGGCCGTCCCGGTCGACGCCGTGGTGGCCCTGCGGGTAGTGCTCCAGCACCTGGTCGATCTCCTCGAACTGGAAGTCGTCGACGATGGTGTCGGAGCCGAAGTCCTTGCGCCACTGGAGCATGTCGCTCCACATCTGCTTGCTCTTGTCGATGTCGAACTTGCGCGCCCTGAGGAAGCGGAGCATCATGTGGTAGTCGTCGTGGCGGGAGGGGAGGAGCTCCTCCAGCACCAGCGTCTGCCGGAACGTGTCCACCGCCTGCATCTCCTCCGCGTCGCGCACGTCCTCGATCGACACCGACATCACCTTGCTGCTGCGCTGCCGCCCGGCCTTCTTGCTCAGCGAGCTCCGGAGCAGCTTCGACGACGCCCTCATCGCGCGCTGCCGCAGCGAGGACGACGAGAAGCTCGTCGCCCGCTCGCCGCGCCGCTCGTCCTCGCCGCCCTCCTCCCCGACGGAGGCGCTGCTCGGTATGGGCATCACGGCGGCGGAGGACATCCCCGGTCGATCGCCTTAATCTCTGAGTTGGTGGTGGTACTGGTACGTACGTTCTCTACCCTCCCCTTCCTTCGTCTGTCGCGCGCGTGCTTCGCCGAAAAGTGTAGATCGACATGCAGGCCGCTCGTCCCACCCCACCCCACCCCACCCCACGATCCAAAAAAGTCGGACGAGAGAAATCATGTCCACCCCCAGTCTCTCTCCCAACAATCCCATTGCCATGGCCATGGCCATGGGTAGTTCCTTCTTCCCCGTGCATTCATTCCAATCTCCCCATGGAATCCTATGGCAGTAGCGAGGACGCTGTCCGACAAGTATAGCCACTAGGGACAGGTTACCGGCGGTTGTCTCCATAGCCGTGATGAACTACAGCAGCCGAGCCGATCCACCTCTCACCTGTGTTCTCTCATCTTCCTCTCCTCAGACCCTGAGCCACCAATCCTTCTTCCCATCTCTTCACTCCGCTCTCACCTCTCCCATCCGCCACAGCTGCCCCTGAGGCGGCCCTTCCCCAGGTCTGCCGCTGCCTCCTTCCCACGCCTACCGCCGCCGCCTCTCCCTCAACCTCAGGAGGAAGAGAAGCTAACAAGCGGCCCTCCCCACGCCCCGTCGTGCTGCCCGCGCATGCGATCGGCCTTATAGGATTAAACATTCTTTACTTTGAATACGGTTGGTCTTCATCTTAATTATCTTTTGCTTTGTTTGTACAAGGAAATTGCCAGTACGTTTCATGCTGCATTTTTATTGGATTTTCTGCATCCTTGGATAAATTTTACTACTGCTGCAAATTGCTTTCCTTTTTAATTTTATTATTCTTTTGTGCCTAATCTACAGTCACCTGTTGATGGGAAGCCCATGCTCTTGACACCTGAGGAATCAATCCATATTCAGGTGCGTCCTTTCCTAGATAAGCCTTTTAACTCATCTATACCCTTTTTATAATGCACCTAAGCATTCTTTTCTACATCCACCCTAAATAATGCGCCCCACTAGAGATGGTTCAACCTTCATGCACCCAGCGAAACGTCCTCAGAAACATGACTCCATCAAAATTAACCTCTCAGATCTTTCCTCACCCACATCCGATGGCCATTGTTTAATGTGTCTAACTCATCCCTGTGGACCACAACAGATCTCCCCCCACCTCCAGCATCATCTCAAGGAAAAGGAAACAAATATCCTGGAATTAAGGAAAAGGAAAAGAAAAAGACCATATATTACGTGCTAGAAAAAGGAAACCGGAAGACATGGCACTATACTAGTCATAAATGGGATTTCTTCTAGCGCAAAATCCTGTTTTTACATTCTTAACATGTGGGTGCCCATCTTTCATTCTTATGGAACATGAATGCAGAACAACATTGGAGCTGACATAATCACGGCTCTTGATGATGCTGTGAAGTGAAGACCACAATTACTGGCCCAAGGATACAGGAAGCTATGTATGGCACCCTTCGTTGGATTGATACGGCCATAGTTGGTATGATTATTAATTTGTCTGAGCACTGACCAAATTATAGACTTATCTGGCATTGATAATTCATTTCCCATCTTCAAGTTAGAGCTTAGCACCATTTCACTTACTGCCTACTTATGCTATGCATTTTAGGCGTGTTAAAATTTTTTGAAACAGTGCTAAGCATGGTTAACTAAGGTGTGGTGTGTTCTTGTTCAATGTTTCAAATGTAGCTCATAAGAAACCTGATGTCCAAAACTTATTTGGGCTTGTGCAAGGAGGATTAGATCCAGTTCTTAGGTGAGTTTAGCTAGCTTCTTACGTATATTCTTGGAAGGTATAAGTTCAAATAATCAATAAAGCTTAATAAGTTACTATGCGATATTTTTTTAATTCCAGAGAAATCTGCTTGAGGGACTTGGTTGAGCGGAACCTTCCTGGGTATGTCACGGACTGATTTCTCACAAAATTAACCAGTTTGGCAAACGAAGTTTCTTTTCAAAGTAACAAATCTGTGGACAATTTTTTTGCATGCAGCTGATATTTGTTTTTGGATTTTCTGTGATCTCCCAACGTCTGTCATATACTTCAAAAGTTGTTCTTGCTTTGTACACAATATTTATTTATTTGCCCATGGCTCCATACTGTTTAGTCAACAATTCAGTACCTAATATCTTGATTTTTTTTGCTAGATATGCTATTGGTGGTCTTGCAGGTGGTGAAGATAAAGACTCGTTCTGGCGTGTTGTTGCCCAGTGCACCGCTAGATTGCTTGAAGATAAACCACGATATGTAATGGTATAAGTTTCAAATATCTCGAAGTTCTCATGTTATGCAAAATATAGTATTGTGCTTGCATGTGATTCACTCTAGGTTCGACCATGTAGCACAGAGATTGTTTGGTTGACTTTGCTGTTATGCTAATATGCAGGGTGTTGGTTATCCACTTGACATTGTGGTGTGCAATGCTTTGGGTGCAGACATATATGACTGGTTATCCTACACGCACAACTTGCTTTGGGACCGCACTTGTGCCTGAGGTAGGAAAATTATCAATCTCATTCAACAGACCTGTAAAATTCGAGCTAGAGAATGTTCCTGTTTTATGTATTTCTTTAAACAGTGATCCTATCGGCATTCAAACAATTTATTTTCCAGTTGGCCTCATTTGGGTGAGAAAATTAACATATGCAAGCATTCTCCATCCTGAATCCTGACATCACTTTCTTTGTGCTTTCCTCACCTTGCATTATTCCAATGAATTCGCATGAGAGGGGGTGAGTGAGAGGCAGGGAACATTCTTTCTTCTAGAAACCCCATAAGCTAGACTTGTCTGTAACTCTTTGGATGATGTGGGCATGGGGGAGAGGCATCAAGCTTTTTGGCTATATTTTCAAGATTATCTATGGTTGTTGTAGAAGTAGACCTGATTAGAGGAGGTTTATGCTTTAACCTTATGTTCAGGTCACCTTAAATTGGTCCTCATTTTCTAATGGCTACTAATTTTGTTTTTCTAACCCTTTGACTTCAGTACTGAAGCATCCATTGAGTCATCCTTTCCGGTCTCCTCACTGCTTGAAGCTACTTGTTTTCTTTGAATCAAATCACTCAAAACCACAAATTTTGTCAAAAATAGGGTTTGAACCTAAATCGGCCGGAGCTATCGGTCTCAGTGCGGTAGCACCGCCTTAGGTCCGGTGCTACCAGTCCAGTATATGCGGTAGCACCGCCGCAAGTCCGGTGCTACCGGACTAGCATGGGCAGTAGCACCGGGATTGCAGTAAATTTGTGCACAAATTCTGTTATTTCGCAAGATATTCTATCTCTAGGGCATATAACCTTGATCTCACTCCTTGAATTCTCTATTTATATCCAGTAATCATGCCTAAAACCCGTGGTAGTGGCTCTTACAAGAAAGTTACGGCAAATAGAGGTCGCTCTCCTCCTCCTCAAACATCTGATAGTGAAGATGATATTCCTATTGCCTCCAGACGCCGTGAAGTCCGAAAGAAAAGTCAGAGAGACATTGGCAGCAGCTTCGCGGCAGACAAAAGAAAACAAGTAGCTTCAAGCAGTGAGGAGACTGAAAAGGATGACTCAATGGATGTTGATGGTGGAAATGCAAATGAGGGATCAGAAGGTGATCAAGAAAACTTCGATGATTTTGATTCTTCTGTTGATCTGAGGACAATTAAAGGTGACTCATATTACTCTCTCAGACAAGCTAATCAATACATGCTGCCTAGAAGTGCAACTGAAGATAAGTTTAGAACCATTTTCAGCAAAAAGTATTTTATAAGATTTACAAGAACAAGGAATTTGCTGATCATAAATGGGTAAACTGGGAGCATATTAGAAAAATTCCTCTGTTTGTGGGAGTTCCAGAGTTATTTCATGATGCTGGGTTGTCAGATTTTGTGAGCATAAAGTGTGAATACAACGAAGACATGGTCAAGCAATTCTATGCCACTTTGCATGTTTCTGAGTCTTTCGATGCCATCACTTGGATGACAGATGCTGCAGTGGACACAGTCACCAAGAATGAGATAAAAGAGGCATGGGTGATTTGTCATAGTGGGTATCCGAATATACACAGTGATAGAGTTCTTTCCCTCAACAGACAGTTTGAGTTAGATGATCCAACTGCTTTGGTCAAGCGTCTAGGTAAAATGACGTATCTCCTTCCCACATTGAGCCTCATCAACCGGATTGCCAGGGTCACGATTCATCCAAAGAGTGGGAATTATGACGAGATCAGAGGTTATGCATGGAACATCTTGAACAAGATCATGTATAAGCATAAATTCGATGTGGTTGATTTTATGATCAGAGAAATAGCTTCCTCTGCCTGTGACAAAGATAAAAGAATCTAATTTTCTCCTTTCATTATGCTGATCATTAAGAGAGTGACTGGATATCGAGGCGGTTGTGGTATTGTTCACAAGCCATACTGGCCTCGTGAGGCGGCTCCTCAGGCCATCAGTCAGAGAGGCCAGTCGTCCTCTCAGCAGCCGCACCAGCAAGACACCGCAGAGGCAGAGGAGCACCCTCAGACAGCTCAACAGGTTTCTCAAGACCAATTCCTTGAAAATTTGAGAAATGACATGATGAACGGTCTTGAGAGCATCCGATCTGACATGCTAAGCAGTTTTTCTCGAGTGGATGAGTATCAGACTCAAACCAGGCAGATTGTTGAGGAGGTTAGAGGGCGAGTGAACTCCATTGACTCGACTATTTCTGAGCTTCGCTCATCGTTTGAGGAGTTTCGCTCTCAGCAGGCGCCAATTGCTTTTTCTCGTTTCGGGTCTCGTGCTCCATCTACTCCTCCTCCTCATCCTCCTTCTTGAGCTCATCGGCAATCCTCTCCATTTTTGGTACTTGATGCCAAAGGGGGAGAAGTATGACGAAGACGACGGAGTTGATAGACTTCTTTATGCTGTTACTATGAAATTTTTTTGGATGTGTTGGATGTTTATGGTTTTGGATGTATTGGACTTAAATGTTTATGCATATTATGGTTGCTTATTGCTTTCATTACATATATGTATTTTGTTTGTTCCTCCTCGTATCTACTGATTAAATAAAAACTCCATCAAAATTTTCAATTTTTCCTTATATGTGCAAATCTTCATTCTCTATGTATACACACATATTTAGGGGGAGCTTCTTCCTTTCAATCATTGTTGGTTAAATGATTAAACCAAAGCCTTTGAGTTTACATCTTGCTTTCCAAATTGTATACTCAAAGATCAAACTCATATTCAAAGTTCTTTTATGTGGATTTTCATCAATTACCAAAAAGGGGAGATTGAAAGTATCTAGCCCCCCAATTGAATTTGGTTTTGGTAATTAATGACAATTACGGTTAAAGGACTAACATTTCCTATTTAAGCATTTTGAGAATAGGTTGGTCCAAAGTTTCGATGGTTAATGAAAGCATGAAGTTGATGAAGAGAAAATCAATGCGTCAAGACAAAATGGCTAAGGTATAAATATTTAAGGACTTTTTCCTAACTTCTACCGATCTTGAATTTTGGAGAAAAGATCGGATTGCTAGAACTAGGGCTGTACTATTAAGAGGGGTCTTGACGATTATCTTGATGTCATCTAGGGTTTAAAGGCTCAAATCTATGCTTAAGATCATGCATCACGCCTTACAAAATTCATATTAAAATTCCACATTTATTAAAAGAAAGAATCTGGAAGTCCGGTGCTACCGCCCATGGTAGGGCAGTGCTACTGGACAAGCGGTAGCACCGGCCTTAATGCCGGTGTAAAAAATCCAGAGGGGTTGTGTTTGGGCATTTTGGGCCATTCGGTGCTACCTCCTATGATATCCCGGTGCTACCGCTTCCGAGGTAGCACCGGCCCCAGAGCGGTGTGTAAAAACCCGAGAAGGGTATTTGTGGGACCAGGCAGCCCGGTGCTACTGCTCATGGTAGTGCGGTGCTACTGCTCATGGTAGCGCGGTGCTACCGGGTGTGCGTGAAAGGACAGGGGATGTCGCCTAGAGGGGGGTGAATAGGCGAATTAAAAACTTTGTAACTAAATGCAGCGGAATAAAAAATTTGCAGCTAAATAAAATCTCCCGAGGGTCTAAGTCCGGAGTGTCCGGGATTTCTATCCGGATACTCCAAAATATCCGGACTGTCCGGGTTCAGGAGTCAAGATACTCCGGATTGGATCCGAGGGACTTAGACCGGAGTGTCCGGGACTTATCTCCGGATACTCCGAAATGTCCGGACTATCCGGGTTCAGAAGTTCGGATACTCCGGATTTAAGACCTCGAAATGAGATTTTAAATCCCTGCAATTTTTCAACAATCTACTTGAATACAAAAGATCTAAATGCTATCAGGTACCTGGAGATATTGTAGATCTGGAGCCAAACACAACAAAAGAGTAGATCGGGCAATTTCAAGATTCAAAAACAAATACTAAAACAAGAGTAAGAAGCAAACTTGGAGACGATGATTTTTCACCCGAAGTTCGGATCCTTGAGGGGATCCTACGTCTCCGTTGAGGCGGCTCAGTCACACTTGAGCCGGGGTCTCTTTCAACTCTCTTCCTCCCGGTGTTGCACAAATGCACTCGCCGGTCTTCACTCCTTTGATTCCTTCCCTTACGGAGGCGGAACCGGCCTTCACAAACTTCCCACGGACAACCACACAAAGTTCCGGTGGCTCGTAGGCGACCTCCTAGCCGTCTAGGAGTCCTCAACCTCCAAGAGTAACAAATGCTCATGAAGAACAAGCTTGGAGATGAAATCAAGTGCTCAATAAACTCAAATCTAACTTAACCTAGCACCTCACTTCTCAAACTCTTCCCAACCCTTCTCACCAAGGGGATCACTTAGATCTAAGGGTAAAGAGGTGTTTTGGGGGCTCAAGAACAAGGGTATAGCACCTCTAATCTACAGGGTAAAAGCCTCTTTCGGAATGAGGGAGGAGGGGGCTTTAAATAGAGGTCCCAAAAACTAGCCGTTGGAGACAGCTGCGCACAACCCGGAGACTCCGGATAAATACCCCGGACACTCCGGACTAACCCGGAGTGTCCGGACTTAACACCGGATACTCTGGACCAATTGAGAGCAGCCACCGAGGGTGTCAACCCGGAATGTCCGGACAAAAACCCCGGACACTCCGGACTCAACCCGGAGTGTCCGGACTAAACACCGGATACTCCGGATTGTCCGAACAGCACTGAGCAGCCCGACGAAAACGAGCATAACTTTTGACTCCGGACTCCGATTTCAGAGATCTTGGACTCTACCGAAAGCTAAGAACGAGGGCTACACAACCAACAAGGTCTCACTACCCAAAACTCAAAGGATAAACAGAGATATCACAAAGAATCCAAGGGAGACCTACAACCCTCACTTTCCGGCACCACCAATACCACTCTCTTTCTAAGATTCACAAGGATGGATCATTTGAGCACTTGACACATCTAAAAGTCATTCGACATCGCATCCCTCTTAATAGTACGGCAATCCTTAGACTCAAATTAAATCAAAGATAATATAAGTCTAGAAAAAGTCACTTGCCGTCTTCTTTCTTAATGATGGTGCATGAAGACCTTCACCATATAATTGATGACATCTTCGCCTTGTCCAACTCGACTCGACTCACCTAATGAGACTCTCGTCCTATCGACCTTGACTTGATCATCCTCTCTGACGATCTCCACGCCAAGTTGATTCTGACTTAGTCCTCAACTCTTGGTGACACCGCCGTCTTATTGACCTCGGCTAAACGATCATCCTCCAAGATACCTTGGTCATCATACACATACGGGACCTAATTCTTTCCAAACTACTCATGAAAGACATTAGTGTTAGTGTTATGCCCTTGAGGCAATCATTTAGATGATTGTAACATGACTATGTTTATGAATAATATTATGATTATTGGTCCAATGAATGTATATCATTGTATTGATCAACAAGTATGTGACTTGCTTATGAAGCTCTTTACTTAATGATGTAATTCGATAAATATCTCTGATCGGATTTCATCGTATAGGACAACGATGAATAGATCAGCACATGTAGTGATCGATGATCATGCTTCATAGATCATAGGATATGGAGATATCATCTATACATTGTGGACGCATGTTGAAGAACATGGGTTAGATAGACCCGCAATGGGACACTGCGAGAATGTTTCATTCTTATGTGTCATCAGTGTATCTCATACCTAGTAGATGTATGATCCTTAGACTTGAGATTGTCATATTCCCTACATATGTAATAGTTTTCCTTGGAGCTATCAAACACTACTTCCTAACCGGATAGTTATAAAGGTAGCTTTCATGTTTACTATGAAGCGTGCGAGAGGAAGTGAGTAGTCAAGATGGAATTTGCCACTCCAATGAAACGGAGATATATGACAAGGCCACTCGTGTGATATGATTAAGGAAGTGCATGGCCATGCCGTGATCGAGAGTCAATCACAACTTATTAATATATCATGTATACGAGAGATGGATTGAATCATCAAAGGATGACATGCTTCGCCTTGAGATCAATCTTCATATACTTGGCAAAGGGATTATTGCATGAGTACTTTTGATAGGTTACATCCGATTTGATCATAGTATGTTTGGGAGTTGGCATACTTTGCAAGAAGCGCTACCAACTATTGGATTGAAAAGGAGTTTTCAGAATCCATGTCCAAATGTACGTGAACTGCAGGTCACACATTTAATGGTGGGACGCATTAATTTGGATTGGATCCGTAATTAATGAACCTCGTGGGCTTAGCACGCTGATGGGCCCTAGTTTAGGGTTTCATCTTGTGGCTATATAAGGAGGGGAGGAGGGAGGGCGCAGGTTGTGCTTTCCCACGGTTTAGGAGTGATTCACTCGAAACCTAGCCTACTCCTCTCGCGCGCTCTGCTGAGCGACCAGTGCTTGCACACCGACGCACGGCGTTCCATCTCTGGACGTGTGGACTACTGCGGTGACGCTGCTGCGACTGCGGCGTGGGAGGACGATCCACTACATCGACGCAACGACTGCGGCGAGGACGATCCACTACATCGACGCGCGAAGGATTCCGCTACTACGCGTCTAGTGGTAATCTTATCTATGATCCCCTTCTTGCGAGTAGCTTTCTGGTTACGCGGTATATTTTTTTTGTGCTAGCGTAGCATACCGCGTTCCCCATCAAGTCCCAAAAGCTCAAAAGATATGAATAAATTGATATTTGTGAGCAGTTGATTACAACAAGTGTTTCATATAAGGAAGCACAACATAAATGGAAACACTTGACATAAGAAATGTTCTCTACTAAGTACATTATGATGAATATGTAATTGATCTATATGCACTAGAGAGATAATTGCCAATATGATGAATCAATTAAATCATGGCAAGGATCACAGTCTTTACCTAAATGAAGCACATGATAGAATGTACACGAATTGTACATGTGCAAATAATATTTGGAATAAGAGTAAATATGTGATCCAACACTAGATTAAACTTCACTAAGATAATTGCATGAGAAGATACACAACTAAGATATGCATGCACCAAGTCAATCTATAGCAATATGAAGTTTAACTCTAGCTAATATATGCATACTAAAAACAAAGCACATAATGAACTCAAATGAATATATATGCACAAATAAATATGACATGAACCAATGTGCATATATATAATCAACATGCTACTTGGAGTTCACTATGCATTTGCACGAAAGGAATGCAATAGCAAATATAGAATAGATATCAAAATTGCATACCTTATCTTTGCTTAACCATCCCACTTGATTTTCCTCTAAAAGATGAGACTGATACTTAACTAGGCAATAAAATGTTAGTCTCATAGCAATATAATCATATTAGAGGTTTGTCATTTGTTAAGCACTAAATTAAGCATTTACTTAATTACATAGATTGTCATTATGTGTGTTTGTCATTAATCACCAAAATAACATAAGTGCCTAGATGCACTTTCAGTGCGGTAGCACCGGCCCCTCAGCCCGGTGCAAGAATTCCAGAGAAGCTCCTTCTGGCCGAGCAAAAATAAAAAGCGCCCGGTGCTACTGGTCCCAGTTGCGTGGTAGCACCGGACCCTCTGCACAACGGTCTCTGGCAGTGCATTTAATGCACTGTTCCAACCGTTGGGTTGGAGCTCGGAGCTACCAGTCCTACATGGGCGGTAGCACCGGAAATCTTGACTTTAGCATTTTTCGAGCTCCAACGGCTAGAAAAGTTGGTGGGGGCTATAAATACACCCCATCTGCACTCTAGAGGCTCTCTTGGTTCTTATTGATGATATTTGAGCTCTTACAAGTTTTCTTCTCTCCAAAAGTGCATTCAATTTTCATTTGAGAGAGTGAAGAGCAAAATTTGAGTGTTGCATTTAGTTTGAACCTTTAGACACTCTAATTTGACCTTAAGTAAACGTCAAGGCTTATTACTCTTGGAGGTTGCCGCCTCTTAGACGGCTTGGAGGCGATCGTGCGCGGTGAGCTTCTCAACGGAGATTGTGAGAAGCCCCGGCAAGTTGTGAAGGCCGGAGTTCGCCTACCCGGAGCGAGGAAGAACTACCTTAGTGATCGAGGAAGGCTCAAGTGGGTGGAGTCGGCTTGAAGTTGTTCAAGTCACCTCAACGTGGAGTAGAAGAGACCGGCAAGTCTCCGAGACCACGTGTCAAAAATCTTGTCTCTTGCTCTCTTGTGATTTGTATTTACTCTTCTAGTGTTTGGTTCGATCTTCTAGCTTTTCAAGTATATTATTTGTACTTAACTTTCTACTTGATTCATACTTGAATTGCTAGAGTACTTGATATTTACTAGAGAACTTAGTTGCAAAGTTGAAGGAGATTGCAATTCTTGTCTAGTGTTTTAATTGTTTATTTTTAGAATCGAAAAATTTAGAAACCTTCTATTCACCCACTCTATTTGGTTATCCTTGATCCTACAAGTTCCAGAGAAATACGGAAACAGAAGCCTTTTTTCAGAAACAGAAATAGAAATGTCGATATGTAAATGGAAACGGAAACGAGAAAGCCATTTCTGACGGAAATAGAAATGGAAATTCCGTATAAATGAAACCGTAAATTTCATCAGAAACTTGGCCCCACTTGGCCCAAAAAGGAGAATAGAGAATTTACATTTATTTTTGAATTAAAATAATTTCAGAAATGCAAATGGCTTTATAGAAAATATCAAATAGAATTCAAAAATTCTGAAAAAATCTAAAAAATACTTTGGAACATTATGAACCTAGAAAAATTATTTCTAGCATAATTTTGGTTTTATTATTCACAAAAAAATTAATTTAATAAATCTAAAAACAACAAAATGACATTTATAAATTCCAGAAAATCCATTATAAATCTTAGAAAATCATAAATGAATATTGAACAATAATATGCAAATTTTAGGGCGTTACACATTTATAGTTGGAGGAGCAAGAGGATGTCGATGATAATGATATGGATGAGGACATGATGGTCTAATCTGAGGGACAAATAACGAGCATTTAGCTGACAAACTTGAGAAAAAAACTTCCTAATGATACCAATGAACATAACATTGTTCTTTTATCTGCCTTGAAGGTGGAATGAGTTACAATAATGTTCTTGCGGTCATGTATATTGTGATCATGTACTATGTTCTTATGGAATTTTCCACTTTTGTTTCTGTATCCGCTTCGTTCCATTCCACATCTATTTCCGTCAATATCCGCTTCCATATCCGTTTCCGGGGTTTTCGATTTCGTTTTCGTTACCGGTAAAAAATGTGGAAACAGAAACGGAACGACCATTTACTGACCGTTTCTGCTCTATTTTCATCCCTAATTATTTATTTAGTGTAATGAGTTTGGTTTTGCTATATAGGATGACGCAATGACCAAGTTATGTCAATAGTAGGTGGGCCCACATAGGCTTCTCCCCCGCCGAGCTCCCAATCATGTTTCCATGGCTATCGGCTCCTATAGCTCGCTCCTTCTCTATTTCGATTTGAAAGAAAAGCCTTATAAGCCTCACCTATCACTCACATAAACGTGCCTAGCGTGTTATCCTACATGGCAAAATCGCTCACTCATCATGCAGCGTGGACAATACCACTATGTGAAACTGGACCATGGTGTTATTTGAACCGGACTATAGAACTCGAATGATTAAATGTCTGATTTTATAGTTTAGGGTGCTAGTCAGTCCTTCGAGCAGAGTCATACATGCTATATGAACTTTTTTCAAATTAATGCCATGGCCGAAGAGGCGAAAATATCATGCTCATCTCTATCGCATGCACATGCTATATATTAGATCATCCGATGCCCAGATCAGCTAAAGTACGGTTCAACAAGGAGGTAGATGATATTCCAAACTTCTCAGTAGCTGAAGGAGCATCTACTAGAATCAATTTTGTACTGCGAGTGAAAGACAGAAACGACAAGACATTCCATTCAGCTACGAACAGTGGCAGAGCCAGGATTCTGTCAAGCCTCGGGCTGAAAACTAAGCGGCAATAACTAACGTCAAATACTACCCACACCGAGGTACAACAAAAACACTACGCAAATACACAATTAAAAATAAATTTGAACTTATGCTTAACAATTCAACAAAATAGATAAAAACATGTCAAAAACAACATAACGTAGTGGAGCGGTACAAAAATTAATACCTAACCGATGAAGGTTTGGTGCATCCGAGTCGAATCATATCGTCATCAACAATTGTACAAGAACCTAAACCTGCAAAAGTGAAATTGTATATGTAAATTAGGGACACAAAATTACAAGTTAATTATTGATGCAAATTGCAAAACAAGAATGTAACATCATATTTTGAAAACGCTGTAAAATCTTGTAATCTTCAAAGCATTCAAACTAAATTGAGTCCAATCAATTAAACCCAATTTGTAATACAACCACAATGTGACATACATAGGAGTAACTAAAATCCTGCCAATAAACTGTTAGTTAAAAAATGAGGAGTGCAAATAGCCATATCATGAATTTCATATATACTCTCAAGTGCACAATAGAAAAGCATCACCAAGATCAGTAAGCTCATGTTCTGAGACATCAAAAACCATCCAAAGAACTATTTCGATGGAAGCATATGACATATGAAATCGAAATGTGAAATCAAGCCTGCTACATAATTATTTCCTTGCTGCATCTTCTAATCAAGCAAACAATGGACCTTTAGAGGTGATGGAAAAAACCCATTCCTTTCCAGAAGATAGCAATAGCAACTAATAGCACATGCGCCAATAACAAACAGCTCAAATGATTGTGCATGAATTAAATAGCTACTTGATACTAGATTACCTTTGATCACTAAGTACATGCCAATATTGAAACTGAATGGCTGCTGCCCAGAGTTCTTGGTAGTGAAACAAACAAACAACATAACATCATATGATGGAATTTCTAGCATATGTTAATATTTGTGGAAAGAGTTGTATCCACAGGTTTTGATCTACGAGGTATAACAATAAATGTCCTCCCAATGAACAATTTGTACACAAGATATGGCATTGAAGTTTTGAATTATACACAACATTTACTGCAGTTATGCTTAACTCCGAGTCGCACAAAAAAAACAAAAAAAAATTCATTTCTTACCTCCAAAACTTCTTAGAGAGATCACCATCATTCCCTGTAGAAACAAGACAGCAAACAACAGAAGTCCGTGCTAGCATCTTCCACTCCTGCATTGATGAATCACACAACATTTCACATTTTCACTATTTTGGACTTAGCAGGTCCATTGATGAACTACAACATTTCGAATCAGAACACCAATAATTGAAAAAGCAACTAGCAACCAATCATTTCTAGTTAGTTTAGCATAGTGCCATGATTGGTAACCAAACAGCACTGTATACTAATCAGTAGCTTAGATCCCACTTTCTTACCTTAAGAAGGAGTTCACTTTCGGTCATGAAGCATTGATTCTGTGACAACCAAATACCATAGCAATTTTAGAAGGCCATATCACACAAAACAGATGGCATGAAATTTGAAACCAAAATTAATTCAAAGAGAATTATACCAGAAGTTTTTCGGCAGCCTCGCAGATCTTATCAACCTTTGCTTATGATAAACCCTTGATTCCTATAAGGCTCTGTGAGATAAATCCATATTTTGAAACGGTATCATCCATTCAGCCATATGTTCGGAACATAGAATAAGTGAAAGCAAATAGGTGTAAAAAACCAGAAATCAACTTTGGCATGTAACCAAAAATCCTAGAGACACGCAGCCGGATTAGAAGGCGTCGCTGCCGCCAACGCCGGAAGAGGAGCAGTGCTGCGCAATTTGCCTGTCTAAGTACGCCAAGGCCGACGACCTCGTCTGGGTGGTGCTAGAGTGCAGGCACTTCTTCCACGCGGAGTGTGGCATCGACAGGTGGCTCCAAATGCTCCGGATTTGCCCGCTTTGTTGGGGCGGGCTATGGCCACCGTTGCTGAGGCTACCGTGGCCGGAATGCCCGCCACGAGCGAGCCGCGCCGCATTGGCCATCATCGTACTGCCGGAAGCTTCATTGGACTCTGGATCTGCGGCCTGCGGGGTGGGAGTGGTGACCGACGGGCGGGGCCGGGGTGGGAGTGGTGACCAACGGGCGGGGCCGGTAGGCAGTGGTGGCGATGGCGGACCTCAGCGAGGGCGGGAGTGGCGGCGGCCTCGGGCCTCCTGAGCTCCTCCTTGCGCTTGCGCGACCGGCGTGTGGATGGCTAGGGCGCAGCTCAGCTCGGGCATCTTGTAGCTAGGACTGGGCCGGGATATTTACACCACGATTTGGGCTAGGCCTCGGGCCCAGGCCCCAGTGGCCCAAGGCCCAGCTCCGCCCTGGCTACGAAGCAAAGTAGATATCATACCTGACCGTAAGTATGCTTGTTGAGGAAGCGAATTCTATTTACCATGAAGGTTCTTTCTCCATTAATATAAAGGGATAATTCATAGCTCCACTCGTTGTCTCTTTAAGAAATGTTAACTTTTAGATTGGTATAATATAAATTATCCTTAATATGAAATGGTTGCATAGAAGGGTGCCCACTGTTTTGAGCCAAACATCGCATGTTGCATAGACACGATGAAGCTCTCTGTTTCGATCGTTAGCCTTCCTCAGTCATACGATGCAGGATGTAGCTGAGACAGGCTCCATCCCTCCACGTAGGCAATTTATGCCAAATTTATTACAGACGAGCTAGCATCTTGAGGAATGATAGGAGCCTTTCCATCGTACACTCTTCCCCACCATTCAATCATCATATATAAACCATAATGCTAGCAAGTATCGTTGTCTGATCTCATTCACAGTGAGACAAATACAAACACACATGCAACGCCCTCTCCCGGACCCTCCTCTCCTTCCCCTCCAACCTGTCATTCGACGATAGTGGGTCGGGAGGTGAAGGTTGCAGAAGTGGCCATGTCTCCTTCTCCTCCGGCGGCCAGCCATCGTAACACCCCACCCTTACTGATCTAGAGAGAGAGGGAAGTAAGAAGAGCATGGGCTGCAATAGCAGCTGCCTCCAACTGGCATAGACTAGCAAGGCACTGGAGGGGATGAACTATGATGTGAGAATAGAGACTATAAGAGTGTGCTTAGTTTCTTGTATCAAGTGGTACATGTATGAGATGGTTCAAGAAAAAAGCCATTCATATATTTGGTTGCTTGAATGGAAAAATCCCGTTCTGGATAATGGGATACAAATTTGAAGAATATTCATTATAGATGCTGAACCATTCCATTCATCCAAAACATTAGAATCAAATGGTACAGAACTATCCCATCCCATTCAACCACATCCCACCAACCAAACACACCCTAAGAGGTGTAGGTTTGGCGAGTGAATGGATGAGAGTGAGACAACAAAAAAAATCCTAGATGAGAAAAGTTATTATGTTTGCAACAAATCTTTGTTTCGAATACAACAAATATGAAATCAACAAACATATGTGCAACAAATTTTATCTTTGAGGGTAGCAAAAATAAGAACCTATTACAACAAAAAATTAGACCTTATTTCAATAACAAAGAAACCATCGTCACAATATTAGTCTAATAAATAAGCAACTCTACTGTTATAAAAAATAACTCTGGTGTAACAGTCCGATAGCTCAGCTACGTATGTGCGCCCATTTACTCCCCTACCCTCAACAGTTCTACGTGGCGGTAGCGCCACTGAGGCTGACAACCAAGATCCCATCGTTACACGTCCAATCCCCCCACATTAGTAAAGTGCAGCATATGCCATAAAAGAGGTGTTTGGATGTTTTTTTTAATAGTTGTATACAGTGAGTGATTACATACCTACGAGAGGAAAAGCATTGAAAATCGTACAGTTCTCCCTTTTCCCCGTCACTCGGCCACCCCCCGTCTCCTCCGGCAACCATGTCGGCCTCCTCCGTCCGCCTCATTGCCGCCGCCGCCGCGCACCGCCGCGCCTCCTTCCGCCGCGCACACATCGCCTCCTCCCTCTCCTTCCCCCGCAACCCGCATCACCGCCCGTCCCTCCGAGGCCGCGCCTCCTTCTCCGCCCTCTCCCTCCCCTCCTCCTCCCCGCACGCCCCCGTACCCTTCAACCTCATCCCTCCGGACTCCGAGCCCTTCATTCGGTGGGACCCGCCCCCGCCGGACTCCTCCTCGCCGCTCGGCGCCGGCGGCGCCCGCGGGGCCAGCGAGGGCCCCACGCTGGTGGTGCTGCTCGGCTGGCTCGGCGCGCGGCAGAAGCACCTGCGGAGGTACGCGGACCTCTACCGCGAGCGCGGGGTTGGTGCGGTGCGGTTCGTCGTGCCTATGCGCGAGCTCATGGGGCTTGACCTCGGCCGCCGCGTCGAGCGCAGGGTCGCCGACCTCGCCGTCGAGATCGCCGCCTGGTGCGACGCCGACAGCCGCCGCACGCTCCTCTTCCACACGTTCAGCAACACCGGGTGGCTCGCGTACGGAAACCAAATCCTCATTTCTCCCGTTCCTTCGTCGCTTCTCTTTAAGCACTTCAATAATTCAATCCAGTTCCTTGTGTGATACTTTTCCCTCGGTAGAAATTGGGGTGGTTTAAACCGGATAAGAAGTTGATTACGTGGTGTAGTTACGTATGAATGGGTTGCTCCTTAGATTCCACGCTGACATGGGGGCGCTTGCATTTGGTGCCGCATGTTTTTGTTGTGACATTTTTTGGTTTTGCTACGTGAGGTTGGTGGATAAAACGTGATTTCTTGATTGAGTAGGCATGCCATTATCCGAAGAGATCACGGGTTAGGAAGGGAGAATCATTTGTTGGTACAGCGGTATGGGATCCGTTGCTAGTTGGGAAACCAAATGGTTGTGCCAGAATGCTTTGCAGAACCTCCTAATTGCCTGTTTAGTGTGTATAATTGAATCTCCTTGTGGTTCTCTGTTGTACCTGCTACACAACATTCTCCGTTGCATGTGTTTCCACTTTCCAGTGGTCAAGATTTAGGAGAAGTGGAGAGAGTGAGCACAAATAGTTGGATTCAGATAATTTGTTGAAGAACAAATCGTGTATGCTGTTGGTGAATCCGTGGACGAGTAGGTTTGATAAACAGCGGAGAATGGAGAACAGCATGATCTTAGTGTTGTGTGTTGAGTCACCTTTATATTGGTGATGTTTCACATTGTTTCTGTCTTCATGCTTTCCTTATAGTGATCAGGCCTAGAGCAACGGCGTTGTGGTCGCTGACATATGGCCCTGAACTACATTCATGGTTGATTTGATCGTTGTTGTTCTGTTTGGTGCCACCTAATTGAGAAAAATGCTTTGGCAATGGAGTTTATTTTTGGGTATCTTGTCCATCTAGCTTCTCGTCCAATAGTTTCGAGCGAAATTCGTTGCCTGTAGTTAAGGATAGTTTTTTCATTTCCATCAAACTCAAAACCCTAGTGCAACTGGAGCTCTTAATTGATTCTTCAATATCTATAATCTGATGTCCATACCTTTGACTTAACTGTGTATATAAGGCCATTGGTTTTAATTTCTTTCCAGTTATGGTGCGGTACTTGAGAATTTACAATCAAGGACTGATCTAATTGAGAGGATAAGGGGATGTATTGTAGACTCTGCACCAGTACTTGAGATAAGACCAGAGGTTTGCTTTTGTCTTTTTTTACTGAAACGTGAATACTTATAAGCTCTTAACTGGTAATGGTAAATGCTGCAATGTCGTCCTTCCGTTTTAGCTTGTGGGAAACTTTTATCTTGGACATTTCAGTATCCTAACCTATTATTTGTACATAGAATGGTCTGTACTTCATCTTCCATGCAAACGAACTTGTATACTTGGGAGTTTCTCATATATACGCTAAACACAGGTCTGGGCTGCTGGGTTCTCTGCTGCCATGTTGAAGAAAAACAGTTCCTTGACAAGACCTTCAGCTGAATCTCCTGATGGATCTACTTTGAATGGCACCTTGAACAAAGTTAGCTCTGATGTGACGAGGCCATCATGGGGTGAAACTTTTCTTCTGTCAACTCTACAGAAATTTTTTGAGATTGTCCTTCACCTGCCTGACGTAAACCAGTAAGTCCATTCACCATTGTTAATTATTGCTCTGGTTATGAGGTATTGACAGCTCACATCTTTCTACCTAGTAAAACTAATCAAGGTGTATACATTGAAATAACCATGGTTATTCTGTTTAGCCTTGACGTTCTATACTTGAAGTACTCCATTTCACAGTGCTATCTAAAATACATAAAGGAAATGCAGTAGCATATTCACTGTAAGGGAAGTAAGGCTATATTATTGCCTCTTACCAAGTATTTCTTCATACATCCTGAAACTTAGATTATCTGGAGGGAAATGCATAAATGCAATATTTTGAATTTTCATTGCATGCATTTAATGAGATTTATCTAATACTATCTAAGCTCATATAAACCAGAGTCTACTTTCATTCCTAGATTTCCTTTTCAAATGGATCTTGAATATTCTCATGATTACAATGTAGTTATGACCTGTTTGGCATAGTAAACTATGATGGCTCACCATACCAATATATATCTCGTGTGCAAATTGCATTTGTTAGACAGTATCCTTGTTGCCTTATATAAGAGATTGCTAGTTGCCCTGTATAGAGATTATTTGACTTGTATAGATATTGTCTAATATAGGTTTTCCTTCTATACACTCTTGTACATGTATATATACTGGCCCATTGGCCTCATATTTAATACAAGTGCTATTCATAACATGGTATCAGAGCCAAGGTTTACTCTTTTCTTGGCGTTGCACTTGCGCCATTCATTCTTCTGACGTCGGTCGGCTCTTCATTGTCGACCTCGTTCGTGCGTCTTGCCAGCCGCTTGCTGGATCTGCTCCCTGCGCATCTTCTCATCGCCGCCCGTTGCCTCTGGTTGTCCGCTTCTTCGCTTGGCCGTCCGTCGGCCTATCGTCCTGCGAGACCACCCCAGCCGACGTTGTTGCCTGGACATCCGCCCGCCCGAGGATCTTCTCCCATGACGCCGCCCGACGTTGCCCCATCGCCGTGTGCTCCCAGCTCGTGGACGTCGGCCAAATCGGCAGCCGCGGGCTTGATCGCCTAGTACTGGCCTCCTCGGAAGGCCGTCTTCGCGCTCTCCTCGCCTGGTGCCGCTCGAGTTCTTGGCCGTCGGCCGCCTGGCCGCTAAGGACCAAACTTCGGCACCCGTCCGCCTCACCCGGCTGACCGCATCTCCTGCCGTCTCGCCCCGCCCGCTGCCCGCCTGCTAATTCTTCCGGTCGACTACCCCTACGAAGCTTCGCTCGGTCGGGCCGACCAGACGCCAAAAAGATCTCCAAGCCAAATTTCAATCTGTTTTGGGTCCCGTAGGCACCGACTCAGGCTTCCTGCGGCTTAGCCTAGCTTCGGTTTGCAACTCTGGTTATCATCTTCAGCGGCTTTCTCGGTAAAAAAGATGTCGTCATCTGCAGGTTCTTCTTCGGGCACCGTCTCTATTCCTCGCTGCCCGGTTATCTTCGATGGTCTCAATTATCGCGATTGGGTTCTTCATATGCACCTTCACATGCGTGGTCAGCGTCTGTGGGAGTATCTTACCGGTGAGCTATCCTATCCGCCTCGTCCTGCTCCACCTGCCACGCCTATTATTCTCAAGGAGGTTGATGAAGCTGCTCCACAGAAGGCCTCTGATGACTATTCTGATGCTGTGGAGTCTTTTCAGACTCAATTTATTGCATACAAGATATGGATTGATAAAGATGCTCGTGCCTCTGCTATTTTGGTTGCTCGCATGGAGGTGCATCTCACTGGTGATATTGTTGTTTTGTCTTCGGCACAATTGATGTGGGCGCATCTTCGCGATAGCTATGAGCCTGCTAGCGATTCTTTATAACTTTCTGTTGTGCGACAGTAGCAGTCGCTACAACAGGATGATTCTACCGTGGATGAGTTCTATGCTCAACTGTCCTCGGTGTGGCGTCAACTTGATTCCCTTTGACCGGAGGTTTGCCGCACTTGTCAGTGTTGTCAACGTCAGCACTGTCACTTGGAGCTTCGTCGCATCTACGACTTTCTGACATGTCTGCGGGCTGAATTTGAGCAGATTCGTGCCCAGTTTCTTGCTCGCCATCCTCGTGTGACCTTGTTGGTGGAGGCCCTCGCAGCTATTCGTACTAAGGAGACTCGTCTTCGTAGTGCGGGCCTGCTAGTATCTCCTTCAGTCCTGACGGTGCCTTGTGCTATTCCTCCACTAGTGGCGCCTACTCCAGTGTCGGCTACTGGGGGTGAAGGGCTTCACTGCACCTACTGCAACAAGAACGGACATGTGGAGCAGTTCTGCTACCGGAAGTAGAAGGATCTTGCTCGTTGAGGTGGACGCTCTTCTAAGGACACTGGACTTCTGGGCGCCTCCCCTCAGCAGACCTCTGGTGGTTCTGATTCTACTCATTTGGTTGCTTCTGCACCGTCAGGTTCTGTTGGTTTTGCTACTCAGTCTTCCAGTGAGAGACCACCTTCCTCCTCATCAGGTATTACACCATGGATTCTTGACTCTGGAGCTTCTTTTCATATGACATATGATCCTACGAGTCTTCATTCCATTTGTCCTCTTGCTGCTCCTATCACTGTGCAAACCGCAGATGGTACTTCTCTTTCTGTTGCAGGACAAGACACTCTTTTGACTTCCTCTTTTCATGTTCCTATTGTTTCTCATGTTCCCAAATTGATTATGCAGCTCATATCTGCTGGCCAGCTCACTGATCATGGCTGTCGTGTTATCCTTGATTCTGACTCTTGCTGTGTTCAAGATCGCCTGACAGGGACTTTGGTTGGTACTGGCCCTCGCCGCAGTGACTCTCAGCGTCTCTGGCAGTTTGATTGGTTTCGTCTTCCTTCCGCTGCCCCTGCCAGTCTCTCAGTCTCCTCCACTGCTTCCGCCTCCGTTGCATCTTCTATTGGGTCGTTTGCTTAGTTGCATCACCGTTTAGGGCATCTTTGTGGGTTACGTCTATCTTCTTTAATTCGTCGTGGTCTTTTAGGTTCTGTCTGGTGATACCTCTTTAGATTGTGCGGGTTGTAAGCTTGTTAAACAGCTACAACTCCCATATCCTTCTAGTGAGTCTGTATCCCCAACGTCCCTTTGATATTGTTCATTCTGATGTTTGGGGTTTGGCTCCTTTTGTTTCGAAAGGGGGTTATAAATATTATATTATTTTTATAGATGATTTCTCTCGCCATACTTGGATATACTTTATATCCTCTCGTAGCGAGGCTTTATCTATCTATAAGACTTTTGCCACTGTCCGTACTCAGTTTGACTCTCCCATTCGAGTTCTGCGTGCTGACTCAGCAGGAAAGTATCTGTTAGGAGCCCTTCGTACTTTTCTTGCTACGCAGGGCACTCTTTCTCAATTTTCCTGCCCTGGTGCTCATGCTCAGAACGGTGTGGCTAAGCGCAAGCATCGTCATCTTCTTGAGACAGCTCGTGCTCTTTTACTTGCTTCCGTTGTTCTACCTCACTTCTAGGCTGAGGCTGTTTCCACTGTCACTTGATTAATATTCAGCTTTCTTCTGCTCTTCAGGGTGGGATTCCGGTGGAGCGTCTTTGTGGCATACCTCCTGATTACTCTAGTCTTTGCCTTTTTAGGTGTTTGTGCTATGTCCTCCTTGCACCTCTGAATGCACCAAGCTGACCGCTCAGTCTGTTGAGTGCGTTTTTCTGGGCTATAGTGCTGAGCACAAGGGATATCGCTGTTGGGATCCTATTGGTCGACGGATGCGGATTTCTCAGGATGTTACTTTTGATGAGTCTCGTCCCTTCTACCCTCGTTCTTCTTCCACTCCAGCATCTCTTGTCGAGCCATTTTCTTTCTTGACTTTTCCTGATACTCCTGTTGTCACTTTTCCTTCTCCACGGTTGACGTCTCCTTCGCCAGCTTCTCCACAGGAGTCTTCACCTTCCGTGCCTCCTCCAGATGTTTCTTCTGACATTGTCCCTTCTTATACTCTCTACTACACTCGTCGTCCGCGAGCTGAGGATTCTTCTGATGTCTCATCTTCTCCTGTTGAGTCGCCTTCTTTAGTGCCTCCTCCTCGCTACGCTCTTCGCGATCGTCAGTCTATTCGGCCTCCTCAGCACCATGGCTTTGCTGGTGCTGTTCTTGCCGAGCCGACTTCTTACCGTGATGCTGTTGTTCATCAGGAATGGCAGCGTGCGATGGCAGAGGAGCTTACTGCCCTTGAGCTCACTGGCACGTGGGATCTTGTGCCTCTTCCTCCACGTGTCCGTCCCATTACATGCAAGTAGGTCTATAAGGTTAAGACTCGCTCTGATGGTTCTTTTGAGCGCTACAAGGCTCGTCTCGTGGCACGTGGTTTTCAGCAGGAGTATTGTCGTGACTATGATGAGACTTTTGCTCCTGTGGCTCATATGACCACTGTTCGTACTCTTCTTGTTGTGGCTTCTGTTCGTGAGTGATCTATCTTTCAGCTTGATGTTAAGAATGCCTTTTTTAATGGTGAGCTACGTGAGGTCTTTATGCAGCCACCACCGGGGTATTCCGTTCCTGAGGGTATGGTTTGTCGCCTTCGTCGCTCTCTTTATAGGCTCAAGTAAGCCCCTCGTACCTGGTTTGAGCGTTTTTCTTCTGTGGTCACTGCTGCTTGCTTTTCTGCTAGTGCTTATGATCCTGCGCTCTTTGTTCACACTTCACCTCATGGACGGACTCTTCTTCTTTATGTTGATGATATGATCATTACTGGAGATGACTCTCGGTATATTGCCTTTGTGAAGGCACGTCTTAGCGAGCAGTTTCTTATGTCTGATCTGGGTCCTCTTTGCTACTTTCTTGGGATTGAGGTCTCTTCTACACATGAGGGCTTCTTTCTCTCCCAAGAAAAATATATTCAGAATCTTCTTGATCGTGCTTCTCTCACTGATCATCGCATCGCTGAGACTCCTATGGAGCTCAATGTTCACCTTCGACCTACTGATGGTGAGCCTCTTGAGGATCCTACTCGCTATCGTCATCTTGTTGGAAGTCTTGTTTACCTTGGTGTCACTCATCCTGACATATCATATCCTGTTCATGTCTTGAGTCAATTCGTTTCTGCTCTCACACAGCTCCACTATAGTCATCTTCTTTGTGTTCTACGATATCTTCGTGGAACTATCTCTCGCCATCTTTTCTTTCCACGCTCCAGCTCTTTATAGCTTCAGGCATACTCTGATGCGACCTGGGCGATCACTCTGATCATCGGTCTCTTTCTGCTTACTGTGTTTTTCTTGGTGGTTCTCTCATTGCTTGGAAGACTAAGAAACAGATAACAGTTTCTCGTTCGAGTGCTGAGGCCGAATTGCGAGCTATGGCTCTTTTGACAGCGGAGGTTACCTGGCTACGATGGTTACTTGAGGATTTTGGTGTTTCTGTTTCTACACCAACTCCTCTTTTATCTGACAGTACAGGTGCTATTAGCATTGCTCGAGATCCAATGAAGCATGAGCTCACCAAGCATATCGGTGTTGATGCTTCCTACATGCGCTCACAGGTACAGGATCAAGTTCTGACTCGTCAGTATGTGCCTTCAGAGCTTCAGTTGGCAGATTTCTTTACGAAGACACAGACTAGAGCTCAGCAAAGTTTTTATCTCTCCAAACCCAGTTTTGTTGATCCACCATGAGTTTTGAGGGGGGGTGTTAGATAGTATCCTTGTTACCTTATATAAAAGATTGCTAGTTACCCTGTATAGATATTGTTTGCCTTGTATAGATATTGTTTTATATAGGTTTTCCTTATATACCCTCTTGTACATATATATATACGGGCCCATTGGCCTCATGTTGAATACAAGTGCTATTCATAACAGCATTGACATGGAAGATTACCATGACAATAGTTCTCCATGTCATCCTAGTTACATGGTAAACTAGCTCATGACTACTGTGAGTGGCTATGGTTCATTTTTGTGAGGCATGCCATTTCGTCTAGTCATTGTTGATTCAGCTTAAATCCTTTTCTTGTAGATTTCAAAACGATCAGTTTTAATTTCCCAACACATTTACCATAGAAATGCATCTGGTGGTTCTTTGTTACCTGATTTTCTTTTTTTGCCCCTTGCTGGTCATCTTACAGGAGACTACACAAGGTTCTCTCTGTTCTTTCAGAGAAGCAGCCTCCCTGCCCCCAGTTTTATCTGTACAGCTCAGCCGATAGAGTAATACCCGTCGAATGTGTAGAGAGCTTCATCGCCATGCAGAAATCATTAGGGCGGACTGTACTCGCCCACGATTTTGTCTCATCACCACATGTGGACCACTACAGGAGTTTCCCTGATCTGTACTCAGCCAAGATCGACGAGTTTCTGAAGATTTGCTCCCCGGCTAGAGTGTGACCAGTCTTTGACTAACAAGGCAGTTGAAAAACCTTTTTAGATTTTCTTTTCTCGAGCTGTAGGTATTGTTCTGTTACCATGAGAGATTTGATCCATGGAATATCTGCTCACTTGAACTTGCTGAAGCCTGAAGTGTGTACTTAGTATTCGGTGGAAAAAAAGAAATCTTGAAGGATGGAGGCTGCGAAACACCTTTTTTTTAATCTGTTCCAACAATGAATATTTCTCCGGGAGAGAAAGAGGGAGTCGTAATTTGCAGCCTAGGTTGTATTGAATTGTAATCTGTTGTCGAGTTTATTCAGATGGGCTGAAGTTTTAGGCAGATGTACTTTACTTGTTCGGGGAATGGGAACAGCATGTTGTTGATGATGATCTGATCTCATATGAAATCTCAATACTACTAGTTTTGTCATATTCTCTGCACATCAGCAATATGTGTATATCCTAGTGCTTGTAGCAGTATATGACAAAACGGTGAGCCTGCACCACCAAACAAACCCACCTAACACAAGCCCTCCTCTCCTGGTGGTTTTGGCGTCCTGTTCAAACTTGCAGCTCCCTAATATAGAGTTGAGTTGCTCCCTCCCACGCCACTGCTGTTGCCTTCACGCCCGACTCACTGCGCCGAGGCCGGTGCGCGTCATGGTGGTCATGGAAGCAGCATCCAGTGGAGGAGGAGAGGAAGCCATCGCCGGCGGCGGCGCCATGGCCACGGTTAAAGCTTCCAATGGGAGCAACACCATGCCAGCAGGCTTAGAAGATGGTGATCCGGGCGAGCTCAAGGGGTGGGAACCGGCCGCCTACGCGGCCGTCGTCATCGGCGGCACCTTTGATCGGCTGCACCAGGGCCACCATCTCTTCTTGAAGGTACGTACGTACATACCACGCGGTCGTCTGATCTTGGCTTCTCTGCTAGCTCTGCCTCTCATGTTAGCTTCGCCATCCAATCCATGTAGCAAGTAGACTCCGTGAGTATTCCATCGATTCATCGTATAAAATTTCTAAGCTTTGGCTTCCTTGCTGCGTCGCTGTATAGTGCTTCAATTGGTTGTTTCGTTCTGACACCGATCTAAGAACATTTTCTAGGTTGATGTCAGTTTCTCTGCCTTATTATTGCCTCCTCTTCTTGTCTTTGCCCTGATGGGACAATATGTTCGTTTTCTCGTGAACCGTGGCAGGCGGCGGCGGAGTTCGCGAGGAAGAGGATCGTCGTCGGCATCTGCGACGGTCCGATGCTCACCAAGAAACAGGTCTTCTTTCAGCCTGTCGCCTCCTCCTTTTGATCCGTCTATTTCGTTGGTTCGACTGATAAAACTCCTTATGATCATAGCATCACTGCTAGTATTAGTCTGTTTATTCCTCGTTTGGGAGCTGGGATCTTCTGTTCTGTCTTGAGACGTTTTCGTGGGAATCAAGGACACAGGATTTTTCCTAATCGGGTGAAACTTGCTAGTTGCTACGGCCTACGGGCACATGACTGACACAGCCTCCAAAGCCACACTTGCTTCTACTCTAATATTACTCAATTCTAGCTAGTACTGTTGCTGCAACTGATGCCACCGCCACATCAACTTTTAAAGTTTCAGACGTGAGACGTCTCAACTCATACCAAACCAGCTAGCTGCTCAAACATCTGCATGTCTCTTCTAGACAAATTACGGAATGCAGCTGCTCAACTCGTACCAAATTACCAATGGTTTATCGAATGAATATCTATTAGGTAGTTCTATGATACGTGCTATTCGTTCTTCGTCAAAGAGATGGAAAGAAAAGAAAACACTTTGGACAATGCCATTCGAGGATTTTTTTAAAAATAATACAATCTTTAAATAATTTTAAAAAATAATGCGCCAAAAAAATTACAAAAATATACATCTGTCACTGTTTCATTTGGCAATAGAAGCTCTGTCACTTTGCCAATTGAAATGGCGACAGATGTTTATTTTGTCACGGATGGGCCGAAATATTATTTTATCGTAGATTCATTTGGCTGGCAAGACTGAGGTTTCTGTCACCAAATGAAATAGCGACAGGACCTTGTCGCCAATTCATTTGGAGACAAATAGCTTGTTGCTAATTCACTTGATAACGGATCTTCTGTTACCAATTGAAATGACGATGTAGGTATATTTTTATAATTTTTTGAACATATTATTTTTGTAAACTATTTTAAAATGTATTATTTAAAAAAAAATCGCCATTTGAGTGCCTAAGTGTTACTCTAAACACATGCCAATGTCAAATTGCCAATAAGCGTAATGTCTTTTGCCGGAAAGATCAATATAAAACTAAAGGTGGGCTGTCCAGTACTCCAGCGCACGGAAACAGTACAGGAAGATGTCGGTGTCGAATACTTAAGCATGTCATTATCAATTAAACACAGAAATTAATAAGTAGGCGAGCTATTCTGTTGACAAGCACTCTTCAGCACAGTCATACAAGTTCATTGAATGTGGACAGGGGTTCAAATTCCATGGGTACCTGAGACGTCTTTTGTAGGGGTTAATCACCTAGTTGAACTGCTTATTCCCTTCAAAGCATGCTTGTGAGCTGCCGGTGGTCATGGCATGTAGCTTAAGAATCTAAATTTACTATGATTATATATATCTGATGTGCATCTTTTGCTTTTGACTGCTTGGTTGCAGTATGCTTACCTGATACAACCAATCGAGAAGCGAATGGAAAATGTCGAGCATTATATTAAGGTATCCACCCAATCCAGTAAACATTTCTGTTGTTGGTTGGTTTAGGCATTTTACAATGAAGTTTCTTTATGTAATTCCCTAATTATATGTAGATCAGTAGACACACCCTGAAACTGCGAATATCAAAACCCAAGTAAAAACATTTTCGTAGTTAGCATCTACAATCTGTAACATCTTACATGCTCATGGACACATCTTGTCTTATTTATGCTACACGAAGCCATAATTGTTTCCCTGCACTTGCTATGTCCATTTCCAGTCCATCAAGCCTGATCTTGAGGTTCATGTCGAGCCAATCGTGGACCCCTATGGCCCATCCATTGCTGATGGAGCTCTGGAGGCAATCATTGTCAGGTTAGGCTTCTCTGTACAACAGTAATCCTATATGCTTTCTTTTTTTCTTTTTCTTTTTTTGACAGTACTCTTAATACGACTGACCAAGCTTAAGTGAATGCAAAGAAGTCTTTAATTAATGCTGTTTGTGTGCAATTCTTGGAGCAGCAAGGAGACATTGCCAGGAGGGCTTGCTGTCAACAGGAAGAGGGCAGAGAGATGCCTCACACAACTGGAGGTTTGGTTGCAAGTTGCAACTCTGGGTTATTTTTTTGGAAGATCACAAATTATCCATTTTAGGCAAGTTTTGATCTTGCTCTTCACCTGTACCTTTCGTTCTGTTTTCAACATTGTAGATTGAAGTGGTGGAACTGGTGCCAGATAAGTCTACAGGGAACAAGATAAGCTCCACATCATTCAGAAAGATGGAAGCTGAGAAGGAATTGCAGCAGCAACAAGCAGTACAATTGGAGTGCAGAACATAGACATCCCTCATGTGGGCATTTCAGGTTCGGTGAGCAGAATAATGCATTATTACAAACTGTGTCTTGTACTTTTTTCTTTTTTGTTCTTATTATATGAACCTTGGGACTACAATGCCAAGATTGCTTTCCTACTTTATATTATTACATACAAAAGGATAGCAGCAGAACACTGCTGCCGCTCTTGTTACAATGGATACTAAAACGAAACTAAATCTTTGCAACGATGTGTTTTTCCAATGCCTTCACAAGTGCACATGTGAGAATAATAATGTATGTATATATATACTTCTTTTTAAAGCGGGTGAGATTGCCGACTTATGAGGCATGCCACGTCGCCACCTCGCGAAAAGCTTCTCCGCAAAATTCAAAATTACAGTTGGGTCTTTTCGTCGGTTTTTTTAGTAAAATAGACCCGAAAAAAATAGAAATATGTTCATGTCCCTCCGCGGTTTGCGTTCAGGTCCTCACGCCGTTTTTAGCGAAATAGTCCCGAGAAAAGACGAAATTATGTTTAGATCTCGAAAAACATTTTTTCATATCCCTTCGCGTTTTCCCTACAAAAATTATATCCCTCCGCGGTTTTTTCAGACAGATCTACGTATTCGCCGACGGCTCATAGCAGTCCGTGCATTCGACCCGAAATTACGTTTAAGTCCCAAAAGACGTTTTTAAGTTGGATCGACCCGAAAAATAAAATTACGTTTGTACATATATTCACCGACGGCTCATAGTTTTTTCCTACAAAAATTACATCCCTCCGCGGTTTTTTCAGACACATCTACGTATTCGCCGACGGCTCATAGTAGCCTGTGGATTCGATGACGAAAAAAATTAATTTACGTTTAAGTCCCAAAAGAAGTTTTTAAGTTGGATCGACCCGAAAAATGAAATTACGTTTGTATGCAGATTCACCGATGGCTCATAGTTTTTTTCCTACAAAAATTGTATCCCTCCGCGTTTTTTCAGACAAATCTATGTATTTGCCGACGGCTCATAGCAGTCCGTGGATTCGACGGCGGAAAAAATGAAATTACGTTTTTTTAGTTGGATTGACCCGAAAAATAAAATTACGTTTATATCCCTCCGCGTTTTTTCACAAAAATTATATCCATTCACGGTTTTTTCAGACAAATCTACTTATTCATCGACGGCTCATAGCAGTCCGTGGATTCGACAGCGAAAAAAACGAAATTATGTTTAGGTCCCAAAAGGTGTTTTTTAGTTGGATTGACCCGAAAAATGAAATTACGTTTATATACAAATTCATCGACGGCTCAGTTTTTTTTTCACAAAAATTATATCCCTCCACGATTTTTTCAGACAAATCTACGTGTTCACCGACGGCTCATAGCAGTCCGTGGATTCGACGGCGAAAAAATAAAATTACGTTTAGATCCCAAAAGACGTTTTTTAGTTTGATTAACTCGAAAAATGAAATTACGTTTATATGCAGATGCACCGACGGCTCATAGTAGTCTACGAGTTCGAGGATAGCTCCTATCAATCAACCCGTTTTTCTAAGAAAGAGACCAAGAAAATCGAATTTGCGCAAAAAAAGATACACGTTTTCGCATTCGTTTTTCCAGAGAAAAGGGAACCCGCGGTTCCACGGATTCGTCAACGGCTCCTAGCGATCTCCGGGTTCACCGATGGCTCCTAGCAGCCCAATTTTTTTAACCGAGAAAAACGAATTGCGCAAAAAAAAATGTTTTCGCAGATTCGACGACAACTCCTATCGATTCCATGCTACACAAAGATGACCAGTGGTGTCGCAAATTCGCTGATGACTCCAAACTATCTCATTTTTTTAGAAAACCCCCGCAAAAAAAACAAGTTCACGTTTATGTCCTTAGACCCATTTAAGCCTAAAATAATCACCTGACAAAATTTCACGCGTCGCAGCGTCGCGCAACCGAATTTCTCATGGCGCGACGTAGCGCGTGACCCTGTCTAATACCTATATATAGCGGAGAGGATTGGAGGCCTCTCAAGGCAGCCACGTCACCCCTCGCGAAAAAATCCTTCGAAAAATTTAAAATTACGTTTTGGTCCTCCGGTTGGTTTTTAACAGAAAGGACCCAGAAAAAACGAAATTACGTTTAGGTCCCTCCGCGGTTTACGTTCAACTCCTCCACGCGGTTTTTTTGCAGAATGGACCCAAAAAAATAAAATTGCGTTTAGGTCCTAAGGAATCGGTTTTTAGCATATTGGACCCGCAAAAAATTACGTTTAGGTCCCTTTGTGGTTTTCTCCAAAACAAACTGTAGATTCACTGATGATTTATAGCAGTCTACAATTTGTCGACGGGTCCTGATGACTCTTTTTTTTTAAAAAAAAAAAGAAAAACCGAATTACGTTTAGGTCCTTCCGTGGTTTTAAAAAAAAAAAGGAACCCACAGATTCACCGATGGTTTATAGCAGTCCACAGATTTGCCGATGGGTCCTCGTGACCCATTTTTTTTTTAAAAAAAAGAAAACCAAAATCACCCAAAAAAAGAAAAAACGTTCGTTCTCCCAAAAACAAAAAAAACACAGATTCGCTGACGGTTTATAGCAATCCGCCGATTCGCCAACGGATCCTACCGACCAATTTTCTTTAAAAAAACAAGAAAATCGGAATTAAACAAAAAACATCCTATTTTTTAAAAACAAAACCAAGAAAACTGAAATTACGTAATTTTTTACAGAAATATCCGTCGGACCAGATTTCGCACGTCGCAGTGTCGCGCGATCGAATTTTTCAAATTTTGCACGACGCAGCATAACGCGTGGCCCTGGCTAGTGATTTACACACACAATAGCCAGCTCCCTCCTCTTAAACGTCGCCAGTTCACGGGGACATACAACATGATCATATGATCAGATACTGTAGTGTCAAAATTTCTATATGGTAGTGGTGACCAGGGATACAAATTTCACCAAAATTTCGGATTTCGGGCCACCACGAAATTCAAATTGCCAGGTGGATAAAAAAAATTGAAATTGCTATAGTAATCATCGAAATTTTGTGATTTTTGGCCGGTTTTCAAACTTTTAGGGCTGGATTTGGTCCAATAACCCTTAAGAAAGTCATCTTCTATGAAAATTTGTTGAAAAATCGAATTTTTGAGACGTTTTAAAATTTTGGCAGAAACACTATCAGATTTTTATAACATTGTAAAAGCTTCATAATGATCTGAAAAATTTATGGTACTATCTTTAGTAGTGTAGGATCGTAGATAAAATTTTTCAAAATAATTGAACTTCATTTGTTATCTTTAAAAAATCAAAAACAGAATAAATATAATTGAGATAGTAAACTTGTTAAAATTTTATAATTTTTCTCGAGTGTGATCATAATCTAAAATTTTTACGAGAGATTAAGAATTGCCTTAGTATCATTATATACAATTTTCAAAAAAATTCAATTTTTTTATTTGATCAATCAAATCTAGGTAAGCATTGAACTTCATTTGTTATATTATATTTCAAAAATCAAAAGGAGAAAGAACATAAATGGTATTGCACCTTGTAAGAATTTTATAAATTCACTGGAGTGTGATCATGATTCAAAAGTTTTATGAGATCTTAAGCATTCCCTTATCACCCTTCTGTAAGATTTTCAAAAATTTTAAACCTTTTTTTATTGCTAAAGCATTTGTATTGATCATAAGTCTTTTATCAAGACGTAGTACTGTCAGAATTTTTAAATATTCTTCAAGCATTATCATCATCTAAAAATTTTATAGAAACATTAATGTTACATCAGGACTATTCACAAAAAAATTTCAACATGGTTTGAACTATTTTTCATTTTGTTCAAGTTTGCCGATAAGCCTTTTAACAGAACGGTAGCACTGTTCGAATTTTTAAAAATTCATGAAGCTTGATGATCATCTTAAAATTTAATGAGAACATTAGTGATGTATCACAACCATGCACAAAAAAATTCAAAATTTTCTAACGTGGTTTGAACTATTTTTCATTCGGTTCAAACTTGTCGATCAGCGTTTTATCAGAATAGTAGCAATGTTCGAATTTTTAAAAATTTCTCAAGCTTGATAATCATCTGAAATTTTTATAGGAACATCACTGATGTGTCAGGAACCTCCACAAAAAAATTCAAAATCTTTCGACATTGTTTGAACTATTTTTTGTTCAGTTGAAATTTGCCAAAATTTCGACAATTTCGCCCAAAATTCGGTTCAAAAATTCTGGATTTGAATTTTGTTTTTTGAATTCCATCCGGATTTTGTCCGAAATAACGAGATTTCCCCGAAATTTCGGATTTCAATCATCGGCAAAATTTTATTCAAAATGAAATTTGAATCATAGTGGCGACAGTTTGCAGGAGAACAATGTCAGGCATTCATTAGACCATGGAATTGGAAGCGCATATTATGCATACTTATTTGTGATCAAAGTTGTATTCAGAAAGATTGAAGCTGAGAGGGAGACCATGATGATTCATGCAAGTAAAATACCAATTTAGCAACAAATCGTATTAAGTGCACACGGTAAATCAATAACTACCTGAAAATGTTTCTACTTGAATTTGAAGGTACATCGCAACAAGGCTCCCATATATGCAGAAGAGATATATATACCAATTTCAAGCTACAACAATGATTTCACATCAGAGAGGGTAAATGTACAAATCCAATTGCACAGACAGTAATACAATCTGTTTTCTAAGGGGGAAAAAAACAGGAATACAATCGGATGAAAGCTAAGCACTCCAAGCTCCAGGAGAGTGAAGCGTTAGCCATGGTAGAGTGCAACCAAGAGACGGGGCCGTTAAGCAGTTGCAGCTTACACCTTGCAGATGATCCCAATCGTCGAAATTGAATTGGAAGCACTTCCTTGCATCTTCCATCACCTCTATTGAATGCCTCCATCGGATTTCACAATTTTCCAATATGGTCAAGTTGGCACAGCACCAAGCTCGTTCTGTGGCATACCATTTCCATACGGCCATTTCACAACCTTCACAAGTCAATACTTGATAACATATTTGGGTAATCAGGACTCAGGAGTCAGAATAATCCATATTGGCATGGTTTGGGCAATTTACAGGGGTACAGAGCAGGGCAGGTTCTGGATCATGCAGCTCCCTAAAATTTAAACCTACGAATCAAAATAGACAGTACTTCGAAGCTCAAGTACTGGACTGAAAAGAAAAGAAGACACTACTAAGAGTCGCTTGCTTCAAGATTTGTGCAACTTGTATTAGAAGGGAAAGCATTGAAGCACTGCTCCACTACTAATCAAGTAAGACTAAATCAGGAGAATGTAAAAGGGTAGGAGTATAATGGAAGATGGCACACAGAGGAGAAGAGCTCAGAGAGTTGCTGTATTCTGCTCAAAGAAGGGCTTCTCTAGGGAGAGGCGGCACTTCTCATACAAGAGGTGTCAGAAGAACGCAATGCTCATCACAGCTGCTCCTATTCTTGCCAACATAATCAACAAAACCTTTACCAATAAGAACATTACTAACGATCTTGTGTTTCAGACTAGGTTAGACAAGACAGCAGAAATTTACATCACATGCACGAGGTCAGAGAAGAATATAGTAAGCAAGGATAGAAAGCAACTAGAAACAAAAAATGGCACAAGATAAGGATATAGGCCTATGCCAACAAAATAAGGAGCTCAGAGATTTGCTAATCTGCTCAAGGAAGGGGAATCCCTTCTCATACAAGAGGTGTCAGAAGGAAGCAATGCTCATCACCGCTGCGCCTACTAGCCTAGCATACTTGTTACTAGTTGTTGTTACCAATGCATGCGTGTGCGTGTGCTCAGATATAGTTGCTATAATCTGCTCAACGAAGCGCTTCCCATCCTGAGAAGGAGGAGGCGCTTCTCATACAAGAGGTGTCAGAAGTAAGCAAACATTCATCACGGCACGATCCAACCGAAGGCTCAAGAATCCTCCTGCTAGCTACCACCAAAGATGCGTGTATGATGCTAAGAAAGAAGCAGGTAAACAGCAGCGCGTGCGACAGAAAGCTACAACCTTTTACATGGCGCGCCGAGTGATGAGGCCGCCGTCGACGGCCGGCGAGGTCTCTCTCTTCCTCGCTTCTCGCACCCCCGCTGCACCGACGCCTACACGTACGTTGCGGCGGAGTGCAAGAGGAGGAAGGCCGCGAGAG
The DNA here is from genome assembly GCA_036346275.1 of Otatea glauca. Classification (NCBI taxonomy): domain Eukaryota; kingdom Viridiplantae; phylum Streptophyta; class Magnoliopsida; order Poales; family Poaceae; genus Otatea; species Otatea glauca. Next base: position 2,908,975 of record CM070713.1, read on the forward strand.
GGCGAGGACGGAGACGGAGACGTTGCAACCATGAGCGGCCGTGGGGCGGTGGTGGAGATGGAGTTGGTGGCGGCGGCTTAAAAAGCCTTAAACCCTAGCAAGGTGAAGCACTGAGAATGGGCCGGGCCTTTAACCATATGGGCCTTATCAAAAGCCCGGCCTTCTTGCTCTGTCATGTTGCCGAAATGGTTGACCTGTAGTATTTGTTAATCCCTCTTCAAAAAAAGGTAGCATTTGTTAATCCCTCTTCAAAAAAAGGTAGCATTTGTTAACCCCTCTTCAAAAAAGGTAGTATTTGTTAACCCCTCTTCAAAGAAGGTAGTATTTGTTAACCCCTCTTTGAAGAACGGTAGTATTTGTTATTCCTTCTTAAAAAGATAGGTAGTATTTGTTGGTCCCTCTTTGAAGAACGGTAGTATTTGTTATAACCTCTTCAAAAAAGCAGTATTTGTTAATCCGTCTTTAGAAGAAAAAAAACGGTAGTATTTGTTCATGTTATCCTAGCTACTCCATTTTTTTGAGCGGCAGAAGAGATAATCTGAGAGCAAGTCCATTCTATTATCAAAGTTCAACTCCAAAATCTTCTAGAAGAGAGCTCGTTCAGATCAAATACTACTACACAACGACTGTTTCAAGTCTCCAAATAAAAGCGTTCATCTTTTCACAAAGCTAATAAGAAACTCCTTCTTGCATGATGGAGTACTATTGTTTCAGATTAGAGGTCAAACAGCGGATTAATTACATCACGGTAAAACGTGTGTATTGCAAAGACCTGTCCAAAATAAGTAGTTACGCGCTTACATGCACCGTTGCTTTCACATGCCTAATTTGCGATGCTCCACTGAAGTTTCTGCAGGGAGATGAAGGAGTCTTTGGCCTATTTTGTCTCTTTGCATATTTTTTCATCTTTAGTTCTCATTGAACAAAATTGCAAATCTAGCCCACTTGCTCACCACGAAAGCAGCAGCAGACCCTCTTTTACTGCAGCAAGTGGCGCGCTCCTTTACTGTAGCAAGTGAACATACTGTGATTCCATTCTGTGGCATATCGTTGCTTCCGCGGTTGGAAAAAAAAGATCATATTTATAATTTCGTTAGAACGGACCTAAACATAAAAAATTTCGTTAGAACGGACCTAAACATAAAAAAATATTAGACCAAAAGCTAAATAACCCAGAGCTTGGATGAAATAAAGGCTGCGAAAATTCCCCTGAGCCTCCATCGTCTTGCAAGTTGCAACCGAACAAATCTGTCTAATCTGAAGGCGCCCGTTTGACTCGGATCACCATCGCGTCTTGTTCCAATCCAGTTACCCTGGCTCAACAACTCCATCATTGGCCTCGCAGATTAATGAATTTACGAGGAGACAAATCAACTGGCAGATACATGCAGCACAGATAAGATGCGGTCGCTAGTGATTGACGAGTTCAGAGTCAAAGAATCGCGCTATTTTTTTTTTCCTTTTTGTACACGCGTGCATACGAAGAAAGCAATTACAACGAGCCATTTGACCGGAATTATCAAGGAAAAAAGGTGAATAAGGAACAGTAAGAAGAATTAATCATCGAGAAATTGATCTCAGCTAACGCAGCAGAAGAAATGGTCTGTCTAGCTAGCTAGTAGGGGTGGTGGTGCGATCGGCCGAGCGCGTGCACGTTGGCGAAGAAGCCGACGATCCCCGGCCGGTAGGGCAGGTACGACGCCTGCTGCTGCTGCTGCTTCCTGTCGCCGGTGCCGGTCTTGCCGTAGAAGAGCTTGTGCGCGGTGGCCATGTCCATCTCCGTCATGGCCTTCTTCTTCTTGGTGCTCTGCTTCTGCTGCGGCTGCGGAGGAGCGGGCTTCTTGGCCCGCTTCTTTTCCGCCTCCGCCACCGCCGTTGTTGTTGCCGTCTTGCTGCCTTGGGACATCTTTGACGGCGCCGGGGTGGCGGGCTGCAGGAAGACGAATTTCTCCTTTCCGTCGCTGTGGGAGCGGCCGGCGGCGCCCAGGAGGTCGCGCAGGCGCCAGCGGCGAGCCTCCCCGGTGGAGGCGCTCTTGGGGAAGGTTGGGTCCCGCGCGGGTGAGCCCGGCGCGGAGCGCGGCACCCAGGGGCAGTAGGTGTCGGGCGAGGGCGGCGCCGTGGAGGCCGAGGCGGCTGGCGGCGCGAGGAGGAGGTGGCGGTCGAAGACGGGGAGAATGCGGCCGTGGGCGAAGAGGTCGTCGGCGAGAGCGATGTGGCCTCCGGAGTGGTCCGCCACGAGAGGCGGCGCGAAGGCGAACTCGAAGCTAGTGCTGGCGTCGTCGTCGTCGCCGCTGTCGAACGCGGGCGCGGCCTCGGAGCCTCGTATGTGGTCCTTGTTGGTGGGTTGGTCTGGGTCAGCGCGGCTGAAGCTGAGGATGGAATCGAGGTGCGGCGACAGCGCCATTGCTGGTGGTGGTCGAGGTCGAGAGGAAGGTGGAGGAGAGCCGCGTTTTGCGTGTGTGATGTGCGGCGTGGCGTTTATAAAGGGAGGAAAGCGCGGGCGCCTTCGGAGACTGTGCTGCTGACAGGTAGGGTCGGGTCGGGACATGACACGGTCTTATTTCTTGTCTTGACTACACGCTCGTGTGTTCACACGTACATAAACGAGCGTGCATACATGTTTTCACTCTCAATACAAAAGATGTATAAATTTTAAAGCAAAAAAAATAAATAATCACTATATACTCTCCGTTGATGTGCTTACATGTTTCCACTCTTAATACAAGGTGTATAAATTTTAAAGCAAATGAAAAGATAAATAATCACTATATACTCTCTATTGATGTTTTAATATTTTTGATTTTTTTAAAACAAAAAAAAACATGAAAACACCTCTCTAAATATTATTATATGTTAATTTTTATCGAATTTACTTGAGTCGACGTCGAGCTGGATTATTTTTTATTATTGAAAAATAGTGTATATTGATTTTTTTTTTGTTACTGAGATTACTTAAGCCTATATCTAGACTCGGACTCTAACTCAAGCTCGGCTCAAATCTAAGAGGCCAGGCTCGCTCGAGCTCGGCGCATTTACAGGCTTACTTATAGGTAGGGATGAAAACTGGTCGGATATCTCTCGCCCGATCCGGATACTTGAATCCGGATTCGGGATCAGATCCGGAGCATCTAATATCTGGTAAATACGGAACGGGATCCGGATATTCAAATTTTTTCTATTCGGATACCCGGATCTTTCCTATTCGGATATCGGATCGGATATTCGGATTTTCTTATTCGGATATGAGCAAGGCCGAGCCCATTTTCATCATTTTTTCCATTTCAGCCCATTTATATTAACAATTAGTTGGTTCTATTGATCCTCAAATAGCATATTCTTTCTATAATGTTTGTTGAATTTAATTGATATATAATTTGTTATTATAGTCATGTACTCGTATGGTTTTAATTCAATATATATTACTCTATATATGCGTGCATTATCCGTATATCTTTATCCATTTTCAATCCGAATCCGTCCCGTATCCGTATCTCGAATAATCCGAATCCATATCCGTATTCGGTTAACCCGTATCCGGTTCCGAATCCGGAAAAAAAATACGGGTTAGGATACGGGAAGAGCAATATCCGCCCGTATCCGACCCGTTTTCACCCCTACTTATAGGAGGTCGGCGCACAAGGCGAAGCCTTTCTTAGTCACCTAACCCAATTTTTTATGCAATTCTGGCTCTGCGCAATTGTTTTTGCAAAAAAGATTTCCTCGGGTGATACGTGTCATCTGCCGTGCATGTATAGCATAATAGGTAGCTGGGTTTATGGCAGGACGTGCAACCACGGCACGAGGTGGGCCAATGTGGCAAGAGGGTGTTACAGAACCTGGGATGCTAGGCAACGGCTGCCGAGCTAGGGTAGTGTGACAATAATCCTGCCATGGTGGGCCATCTGCAGAACTTAATCAGCACCCAGTGAGTTCATGGCGCCTGCTTCAGTTCAGTCCCTCCGACGCAACAGCCTGCAGTCACAAGGGAAGGCAACTTACAGCAATACTATAACCGGCCAATGGATATCATTTTTTTTAAAAAAAAAGGAAGGCCAATGTTTAGTGAGCATAACAGCAACACTACTGTTCCAATGCAGTAGCACGAGCTCAAAGACCTGAAAAACGGTGTTAAACTAAAGAACACAAGGACCATCCAAAAGAATTTTATTTTTCCAAAAAAAAAATTCTTAGAATGGCCTGAAGTGCAGATGCTGAAAGGTAAGACCCCATTCCCAACCTTTAGAGTTTGGTTTTGCAAAGGTGTATGTTGTAATCATATCATATATAAATCCCACTTAAGAGCATATGCAGACTGCAGAGCATATTAATCATATCATAAACCTCATAGAGCACGATTCGTTGAAAATTCAGCATACATAACTAATCATACAACCTAAGAGCGTATGCAGAGCATACCATGCTAGCTCAATTACCAATTTACAGTCTAAGACACAAAAATGAAAAAGGGACCGTCCTAAAGGCTAAATTGCACGAGGTCTCTACGACTTGTTACACTCTAATATCTCTTATTATAGGCAGCAGTCTCTAGATCGAATCAAAGTTTTGTAAGAAATATGCAATTACATGCCAAAACTTGCGTGGTATTATCAAGACTCAAAAAGAGATTGTCACATACGCAGACAATCATCAGACTTACATGCAGTGGCGAATCTAGGATTTAAACCTAGGGTATGCCGATCAAATAATAATTCAGTAAACGACTTAAAATTTATCGAGCAATTCGGTATATAAGTAAAAAAATAATTAAAAATAAGATGATATATTTAAAAGAAACTTACATACCTATAATATTACTTCTTCTTGTTCGGTCTACGCCTTCTAATGACCATAAAACTCTTGATTATATCATCTTCTTCCACTTTGAAGAAAATATCTCGCTCAATGAACGTGACTAGGCAATCATCCAAAAGACTATCACCCATTTTATTTCTCAACTTACTTTTGACGAAACACATTGCAGAAAATACCCTTTCAACACTTGTCGTTGCCACGGGTAGAAGCAATACTAATTTGAGAAGCAAGTAAACCAAATCATAAATTATATGCCTCTTTGTTTCAACGAGCTTAACTGAGAGGTCAACAAGATTTTGTAGGTCTTTAAATGTATCATCTTGTCTAATATCATCAATATAGTTATCAAGTTGCAATTCAAGCCTTAGCAAATCACGTTCCAAGATGTCATTAGGGTAAAACTCAGCAAGTCTTCGTACCTTCTTTGCATCAAAAGAAGCAGATGAGTCGGTAGGATTGAAGACTGACATACAAGATAGCAACTCCATATTAACCTCATCAAACTGATTATCAAGCTCTTGACTAATTTGATCAATGACTCCAATATACACTTCTCTTCTAAAATGATCATCATTTGTTTGGTTTCTGGCAAACCGTGCTGATCTTACATAAGGCACATATTTACCCTCCATTGCAGGAACTTGAACACTATATTTGTTGCAAAACAAAGTGACCCTTTCAAGGAATTCATTCCAACCATCAGTCCTCAATTGTTGCATTCTACTCTTTGCCACTCTAACAAGTGAGATTGCATTAAGAATATCTTGTTCCCTTCTTTGCAAGCATTCAGATAATTCATTTGTGTATCCAAGAATAATAAACATTAAGTTTGCACTGAAAACAAAGTCAAATGACTCAAATACTCCAACCATAGCATGTATTTTTGGCCAGTCACCCCTTTGTGAAGTATCATTACCAAGAGTGATGAGTACGTCGCAGATTGTGAGATACATAGCAATAATGTTGGCAACAGTCTTGTAATGAGAACCCCATCGAGTCTCACCGGACCTAGGCAACCCCATCTCTTGATTTAATCCACTCCCAGTTTCAATTTCACCGTAATCAAGTGTTTTCATGATATTCTCAAGTCTGGCATTTCGAAGCATGCCATGACGTTTACAAGAAACTCCAACAATATTCAACAAGAGAGAGACTTGATCAAAAAACCACACACAATCATTATTTCCCTTGGCAACAGCAACAAGAACTAATTGAAGTTGATGTGCAAAACAATGGATATAATAAGCGAAAGGTGAATCTTTCAAGATCAATGTTTTTAGACCTTTAATCTCTCCTTTCATGTTGCTGGCCCCATCATAACCTTGCCCACGGATTTGAGTTATAGTCAAGCCATGACTAATAAGTAAACCTTCAATTGCTTGCTTAAGTGATAAAGATGTAGTATCATCTACATGAACAACTCCAAGAAAATGCTCACATGGCTTTCCTAATTTATCAACATAACGCAAGCAAAGAGCAAGTTGTTCTCTATGTGAAATGTCACTAGACTCATCAGCTAAAATTGCATAAGGCTCATCACCAAGTTCTTCAATAATTTTCTTTCTAGTTTCTATGGCACAACATTGAATAATTTGCTTTTGTATCTCTGGGCAAGTTAAGGTGCAATTACCTGGAGCATTCTTCAAAACATACTTGTCCACTTCTTCACTATTTGCTGCAAGAAATTTCAAAAGTTCAAGAAAGTTCCCTCTGTTGCTAGACTCTTCTCTTTCATCATGTCCCCGGAATGCCAATCCTTGGTGCAAAAGAAACTTTAAACATCTAAGTTAATAAATCAACCTAATTTTGTAAAGACGAAGATCTTCATCACTCCACTTATTAATATGATAATCAATTGTTGTTTTGGGATTCACAAAGCCATTATATCTCTCTTGAGCTGCATTGTGTGCCTTAGAACCCACATGTTTGATAATTGCTTTTTCTCCTATATTCCAATTTCTCCAACCACCTTTAGTATATGTATCTGCCCTATTACCCTTCTTGAACAAGTAGCACACAAAGCAAAACACGGAATCCTTCTTAATACTATATTCAAGCCAATGATATTTAAAAAGCCATAAAGGATTGCAATTATGGTCTCTATCCCCAATTTTTCTTTTTGGGAAATCATGTGCATAAGGTTTGAATGGCCCTTTAAGAATATATACTCTTCGAATTGCATCATGGTCATTAACAGGGTAACTTTGAATGGGCAACCTTTCACCTGGATCATGTGGAAGACGATTGATATCATAAGTAGATGACGGTGGCGGTGGTGAGATATCTTCAAATTGAACCGATGGCGGAGACGATGGCATAGGATTCACAATTTCTTCAATTACCATCTCTTGTTCTTGAGGTAACTCATCCACCACGGTTGCAGTTTGTGACGGGGGAGGAGGTGAAGCAGCAGCAGCCTTCTTTGCTGTATGTTTCCGAAAAAGAGATGCAATGTCTCCGTTTCGCTTCATAATTTAAAAACCTTGCAAATAAAATACGTCCATTGAGTGATTAAAATACTAACTAAGATAAGCAACTGACTTCGCTTAAAGGAACTGACTTCAGGGGCTAACTTCGCTGCACTTTCCCATTGTTGACGTACAAAGTACTTAACATATGAGCATAAGTAAATTAAGAGGCTAGAAGACATGTTTCAATTGAGTCACTTGAAGTTGTTTGCTAGAGTAAAATTGTAGTATATACTATATAAAGATTGCAAAGACCTTTGGTCGATCAGTGCTGGAGCATTTGCTCAATGTTTGCTCCAGATAGCAGGATAAGAAGTATTCCCCAGACAAAAATGCTTCTTCAACCAGTGCGATGCTACCCAGGAAGAAAGAATGGCAACGTCTGTGTACCTGACAAGACAACAGAGGCATTTCCATATTAAAAGTAAATGCTTTTTGTTTACAGAAACAATAATAGTGTAGACAATGTATTGCAACTAGAGGAATAGCCTGAAAATTAATCTTACAAATGTCCACCACAGAGTGAATGAAAGAAGGTTTTTATGATTTATGAGTAGCTACGGTCTATTTGCTTCATTTCTGGATCATGACGAAGTATGAATCTCCTGTCATAGTTATGTAGTCAGTCATCAGTGAATATTGAAAGTGAATAAATCCATAAAGTAACGAAAGTGGAATTCAAAATGTTTGAAAGTGGAATTCAAAATGTTTGAACTTAAGGCAAGCATTATAGTCTAGGTAATTGCTGAACGAGGCCAGGACAAAAAACTTGGATGCAGCAAATAATCCTCACCTGGAACTGGTACTAAAATGCACAATTCCAATAGGATTTTACCTTCCTAAGAAAATGTGGTTATCATTACCAAGACCAGAGAAACTAATATTTAAGTGATGTCAGCACAAAACAATAGGAAATTGTAGAGTTGAACAATAAACGGTTACTGAGGAAGAGCAGTGAATTGAGACAGGAATTAAACGTGTTGGCTCACAAACACAAGGGAGCAGAGGTGACAGGAATTAAACGTGCTGGCTCACAAACAAGAGGGAGAGGTGACAGTCATATCGAAATTTCAAAAGAGTGATCAATAAGCTTTGAACAAAAGCAACTCACACACTGGACTCGCAAACACAACGAGATCTCAAACAGAAGCTGATGTCTGCAGTCTCCAGTCTGCATTTGAAGAAATGAATGAACTTAAAAAACTCAATATCAGTAGGGCGGCGGCACGATCTCGTTGTGTTCCCGGGCAGGGCGGCGGCACCGCGACACAATCGTGATTAGAAGATGAATCGCTCATTCGCTCGCGGATCGATCTATCGAGCGGCGCTCGGCTGGAGCGAACAAGGTACGCTGGTGTAAGTTCAAGCTCTATTGGTTTTGGTGATTGGTTTAATATTAATGTTTAATCATTGTTTAATGACAAATCTAATCATTATGAGACTAACATGTTTTATGAAGTCTTATTCTTATTAGTCTCATACTTGGATGGAAAATGAAAAACCTAAGGTATGCACTCGTATTCATTCTATTATATATATGCATACTTAGAATTCAAGTTAAAGTATGAACTCTTCCAGTGCTTTAGACCAAATATGTGCATTATGTTTTTAATTCATATATACATGAATGCACACATCTAGGGGGAGTTTATAATTTAACTTGATGTTTCAATTGTATTGATCCATGTCCTCTTGTCATACAATATAAAGGATCAAGACCTTGAAACAATCTTTTGAGTATATATGACTTGTGTAGTTATATACTCATGTCAATTTAAATGAATTTAAATTGGGTTCGATTGTCTCTCAATCAATCAAAGAACATTTCATCATGTGTTGATGGTGTTTCCTTGTTGATTAAAGACAAGCGAAAAGTTCTTGAGTATAATGAAGCATTAGTTGCATCAAAGTACTCAAGACACAATTAATCATTCAAATTGATTAGGGTTGTGCTCAATCGATCTTGGAGGCATCCATTATGTGTTAATGGAGTGCGGTGATGATTGAGACAACCGTGTTTGTTGGACTAACATCTTCCATGAGTTGTGAAGTAGGTTAAGTCCAAGATGGTGAAGAATCGGGAAGAAGAAGTCATCATGTGTTGATGAGCTTCAAGAGGTGATCTCGAAGTGAAGAGAAGGGCTAGAGAAGGTTCATCATGAGTTGATGACCAAGAAGAAGAAGAAGAGGTGATCCTGGAGAGAAGATGATTGGAAATCATAAAAGCTCCAAGTGGATCAAGTGTGGCAAAGGTATAACTAGCTAGGGCTAAGGATGTGTTCCTAGTCTTTTACCGGTCTCCGTGTTTGGTTGTGAGACCGGGTTGCTTGTTAGGTGCCGTACTATTAAGAGGGGTTGAGTCTTTTAGCTTGAGCTTCATCATGTGTTGATGAACTCGATCCGGTTCACTCTAGCTCACTCTCTTGTTTGATGTTTGCATGAAGCTAACCATTTGGCATGTGTTGCAAATTGGTGAAGCTTGTGCATTGGATTTTGTATGAGCTAAGTATTTGCATGTGTTGCAAATAAGGGTGCTCATACTTGCATCTTATTTGAATCTTATTTGATTTGGTTTTTGCTTGGAGCTAAGTTTTGCATGTGTCGCAAAAGGAGAGAGCTTAAGCAATTTGGTTTAAAGTGGTTGCATGGAGTTAGAGATTTGCATGTGTTGCAAATAGAGAACTCATGCACTTATATTTGTTGTGGTTGCTTGCATGGTGCTAGAGATTTGCATGTGTTGCAAATAGAGAGCTCATGTTTTGGTATTGCTTGGAGCTAGGTTTTTGCATGTATTGCAAAGAACAATGCTCAAGCATAAAATTGGTTTAATGTGTATTTGCAAGTTCGTTGTGCGAATAAACCGAGGTCTATGGGTCCGAAATCCGAGAGCATGTGAGTAGGGCTTGCAACGGTGTTTGCAAGTTGGTGGGTCTTGTCTTGACCTTCACATGGCTAGGGGATTAATCTCATAGACTCGAGTTTGATTTGCTTATCGTTTGCAAATAGATCTTGAGTTGTTTACTGAAATGTGTTTTCGTTAGTTGGATTTGTTATTTGCAAATGTGTTTTGCAAATGAACTTTAGATTATGGGTTCCGATTCTAAAGCATGTGAATAGGGTTTGCAAATGTGTTTTGCAAATTGACTTGATCATGTGTTGATCATCACATGGTTAAGAGGATTGATCTCATAAGTTCTTGGTTTATTGGCAAATGTGTTTTGCAAATAAGTTGTGCTTAATGAGATTCTTTGGAGTATGTGATTAACATATGCAAATGTGTTTTGCATAGTGTTGTGATCATGTGTTGAACCTCACATAGCTCAAAGAATTTATCTTGAATGGTTTGGAGAAAAGTTTTGTGAAAAGCAGTGTTTTCTCCACGAGGCCGATCGTCATCAGCCTGTAAGGCAGTAGCACCGGGCTGGTGCTACATGATTTGGCGGTAGCACCGAAGGTCCGATGCTACCGTCTCTCGCCGTGTAGAATTTCCGAGAGGGGTGTTTTGGCGATGCGGTGGTCGGTGCTACCGCCCATGGGAGGCCGATGCACCGGAGGTCCGGCAACCGCTCCTCGGCCGGTGTGAAAAATCCAGAGGAGGTGTTTTTGAGTTCGACTGAGGCCGGTGCAGCCGAGGTTGAGGCGGTGCTACCTCCCGAGCGTAGCACCGCTCCCGATTGGCGGTGCTCAGGAAATCTGTAACGGCTAGTTTTGTAGCCGTTGGCGAGGAGGCCGGTGCTACACGGTCCCGATGAAGCGTAGCACCGGGTTTGCTGAGTTTGTCCAGGATTTCCCCCCAACGGCTAGTTTTGGCTTGGAGGCTATAAAAGGAGGCCTTGGGGGACAAGGGCAAGAAGGTTGGCTGTGTGCTAGAGCATTTGGGTGTTTATAGGAGTTGTGTGCATGTGTTGCCTTCTCCCATTTGCTTCTTGAGCTAGTGTGAGCCTCTAATTGCATTTGTTGCAATTAGGAGAGGATTGAGAGTCTCTTGTGCATGTGTTGCACTTGAGGAGGATCCTTGTGCATGTGTTGCACTTGGTGATCACCGGAAGCACATGTGTTGTGCTTGGTGAAGTTCAAGCGAGAGGATTCGGCTTGTTACTCTTAGAGGTTGCCGACTCCTAGACGGCGTAGAGCGTCATGCGCGGGAGCTCTCAAGGTTGTGAGAAGCTCCGGCGAAGTTTGTGAAGGTTCGGGTTGAGCCTACGCGAAAGCGTGAAAAACCACATCTAGTGGATTCGAGATGGGTGCTCAATTCGTGGAGCCGGTCCAATGTGTTTGGGCTAACCTCAACATGGACTAGGGGAGACCGGCAAGTCTCCGATCACCACGGTAAAAAGTATTGTGTCTCTTGTGCTTGCCTTGTTCTCTTTATTTGTATTCAAGCAATTTACATTCATAGAATTAAATTGATTGATTGCTTGTCTTTAGAATTGTTTTTTGTTAGAGACATAATTAGTTAGTACACATATTGAGCCTAGTTGATTCAGGCTTTAATTGTCAAAACCTTAGTTTATCGCTTCCGCATTATTATTGATAGGTTTTGGCATAGGGGTAATTAGGGGTGAATTGCTTTGTAGAAATTAGAAAGAGAAAGTTTTTTTTAAAAGCCGCCTATTCACCCCCCTCTAGTCGGCATCCTCGACCTTACAGCTGGTATGGGCTTTGGGCTGGGCCAAATCTACAGGGTATGCCGCGGCCCACCTGGCATACTCTGTAGATCCGCCACTGCTTACATGCGCTGCCATGGTTGTAGAACGGGCAGCAGAAGACGGTGTCAAGCTTGTCCATCGTCTTCTTGGGAGGAGGCTTGGCTCTGGACTTCCTCTTGCTCTATAAGTTTATCCTAAAATCTATGGTGCAAGCCTAACTCCAACATAGGGTTTTTTGGGCTCAGCTGCTTACCCGCTTTAAGTGCGCTTTCAATCCTCGACCGATCGATCCTCTTTCCGTTTGGTTACATCTTATGTGTGAGGTGGGGTGGATGTCAGAATTAGGTGCTAGTTGGGCCTTGTGGACTAGTAGTTGTTGGCTAATTGGCGAGGAATGTCCTATCTTCATCTTCTAGTTTCTTCCTCCCTCTACATCAAGAGTAGTTCACCGCTTGCATCTATTGCTATAGTCATCCGTTGCTTAGAGGGTGGAGGTTTTATGGCGTTGATGGAAGGTAGGGTTAAGCTTAACAAAGCTTTACTATTGGATTCGTCCCCGGCCCATATGGCGGCCTCATACACGGGTGAAATGGGAAATGGGGGCGCGCGAGGCTACTATATGAGCCCATACTGTTAGACCTGTTACCAGAAACAGTAAATTCTAAAACATGTAGTTTGTGACACATGTTCTCCTAAATACGTAATTTTATAAAATAGAATCTAAAACCTCTAGTTTTTTTATAATTCGTAAAAAAACTATAGTTGTATTAAATCTATAAGGAGTGCTTCTATGCTTTCCTTTTCAATACAAGTTGCATAAATCTTGAAGCAAACGAAAGGGTAAGTAATCATCATCTATTCTTCATTCATACTTTAATATTTACGCAACTTAAAAAAAATATGGAAGCGTCTCTCTAGATCCACTCAAACCAGAGTGAATGATCACCACATGGGCAAGGGAAGCGAAGCGATCGAGGCCCTGTTTGGAACGGCTTCCGCTTCGGCTTTTCTCCTGTGGAAGCTAGAAGCTATTCCAAACTGCAGACTTTTCTATAGCCAGAAGTCAAAAGCTGCTTTCCTATTTGTATATGGAGAAGCCAAAAACTGGATGAGAGTAGCTTCCCGTAGTTTCGGTGGGTTAGAGTTCCATGTTTGCCCCTCAAGTTGGTAAAATATTACCCACCTTGTATCAAGTATAAAAGGGTAAAACTCACCCTATTTTCCCCACCCACCCGTTCATCTCCCCCACCCGATTGCTAGGGGTGACGCTAGGGTTGCCGTTGCCGATTCCCTGTCTGTGCGCCACCTCGACGGTTGTCTGCCCCATCGCCCGCCCTGCTCTGCCCTGCTCTGAGCACCACTTACAGCCTCTCGTCTACGGCCCGAGTGAAGCATCTAGGCCCCTAACTTATTTGGTTTTCGGTAATTAATGACAATCATGTTTAAAGGACTAACATATTTTCTAAGTGTACGAGATTAGGTTGGCCCTTGTCGTTGCATAAGTATGAAGGACGAACTTCTAAAGATAAAGGTATATCAATGATGCAAGCTCAAGGCTAAGGTATAAAAATTTAAGGATCTTTTATAGCTTTTGCCGATCTCGGTGTTTGAAGAAAAGATCAGATTGCTAGAATAGATGTCGTACTATCAAGAGGAAACTTTGGCTAGTAGCTTGAATATGATTAAAAATCATGGTTCAAATCATGCTCATACTTAGTCGTGTGCATTCCTTGAAAAATCTTGTGGAAAACCATGTCAACCAAAGAAATTCGACACTACCGCCATGTAGGAGCGGTACTACTGGCCCTTTAGGGTGGTAGTTATTTTATAGAACGTGGAATTTTTTTTGAGAAATCTGCGTGGCCGGCACTACCGCCCCCTTAGGGTGGTAGTTATATTCCAGAACAGTGTATTTTTGGGACTTTTCCTAGGCCGACACTACCGGTGCACCAAGCAAGTACTACCGATCCTTGGGTTCGGTTGTTATTTTCCAGAGTTGAGTTAAAATAGACATGTTTTGAAACTCGTGTCCGGTACTACTGATCATGCATTGCGGTAGTGCCGGGGGTGCTGTAGCATCAGGAATTTTCTCTTTTCACCTACCATATTAAATGCAGATTTCGACCGTTGGGCTGATGGCCGACACTATCGGTCCTACATGGGCGGTAGTGCTGACTTTAGCAGCAAAAACATGATCTCAACCCTAACGGCTAGATTTCAGGTTGGGGAGCTATAAATACCCCCTCACCTGCAACAATGGCAATATCAGACACCACATTGAATATCTCTTGAACCCTTGCAACACTCTCTTTACTCTTGTGCATTAAATTTCACATTTGTGAGTAGTTTGAGAGCATTTCAAGTGTGAATTTTGATTTTGAGCCATTAAATACTTGATCATCCTCAAGCGAGCGTCATAGTTCTATTCTCTTGGAGTTTGTCAACTACTAGACGGCTTGAGGAGAAACCAGTGATTCTTTCAAAGAAGTTTGTGAAAGAACTCGACGTTTGTGAAGGTCAGAGCTTACCTACCCAGAGCGGAAAAGAACTATCACTAGTGATTGAGGGATGCTCAATTGTGCAAGGAGCCAGCTTGATTCGTTCCAGCTTCCTCAACATGGATTAGGGAAGACCGGCAAATCTCCGAGACAATAGAAAAGACTATTGTGTTTCAATTGTGGTCTGCTCTTTGTCCCTTTAATTTGTGCAATTTGAATCATCCATCTAAATATTTTAAAAAATATAGATAGCTAAAGTTTAAAAAGTTTGACTACATGTATCCCAAACCGACAAGTTTTTGTAAACCGGAGGGAGTACTCTAGCTGTCAAACTTTCTAGTTTTCAGGAAACAGATTAGTAAGCGATAAGGTACCGGTGATAACTGTCCTGTTATTGTTGATTTCAAGCCTCTAGGTGCTTGTCGATAGTGACCTCTTAAATGCAAGCTTTAAATGTTTCACTTAGTATGTCAAACTTGCAAGTTACCTTTTTCCATTTGACGCATGTTGTACACTTGGCTTTGATAAATGGAAATGTATGTGCTAGGTAGCATGCCCAATTTGCAGTTGCACGTGCTATTAGCGAACAGTTACCACTGATACCATGACTATAATGAAGTGTTTTATTGCAGAACAATGGTGAAATATATTGTTATGGAGTGGATTCATTGGACACAGAAACTAAGAAGGTGCATCGACTGGAATATTTACATTCGCCCTAGTATCTGCCTATTTTCCTGTTGTCATTTGTCATTTCAAAGCTTTAGGCATCACTTTAATCAAAGATCACTTCAGGTCAGATCACTTGGGGTCTTATGTGATATCCAGGTTGTCCGTTTCATCTCAGAAGTAACATTGCTTGCATCTGGAGGAGCTGGCCATATATCTCCACAACAACCAATCCACTGGTATTTCAAGCACCCATTCTTTATTATCTTTGAATATAGTGGATTTTTTTAATGCATCTCTCTTTATCTTTCTGTTTAATATTACAACATACTTTTTGAATGACATATGGTAGATTAACAGATGGATATTATACATCATCTAATTTGTCTTTAATAGAAAATAAGTTGTTAATGTAATGCTCACAATCTTCGTAAGACTCCTTCAAATCTCAGTGCCTCGGGTGTCTTCTGGGGATGGAATTGCAATGTCTCATCGTGCTCGGGCTGTAATATCCAATATGGAGTGAGTTTTCATTTGATCTGAGATCTACTTATCCCTTGTTCTGAAAAGAAAATTGAAGATATACTCATCCCTGCTTCCTAATTAACACATCTGTGTTACATTAGTAGCAAGAGCTACCTTATACATATCTATTCCTTTAATTTTTCTTATTCAGTTTTGCAACTTCTACTTGTATCTGTAGTTCATTAAACCATAAAAGAAGAGAAGATATAGTTCAATTATATCGAGCCTTAGATGTAATTTTTTCGCTCTCTAAAACATACCTACTTTTCAACAACAGGTTTGTGCAGTTCCATCCGACTGCACTATCAGATGAAGGCCTCCCAATAAAGCCGACTAAAAGAAGAGAGAATGTGATTCTCATGACAGAAGCAGTCAGAGGAGATGGAGGAATTCTCTATAATCAATCCATGGAGAGATTTATGCCTTTGTATGATGACCGCGAAGAGTTGGCACCGAGGGATGTGGTTGCGAGGAGCACAGATGATCAACTGAAGAAGCGTGGAGAGAAGTATGTCCTCCTGGATATCAGTCACAAGCCAAGAGAAAAGGTTAGTTGCGCATTTTCCCAACATTGCAGCCGAATGCCTGCGGCACGGTCTAGACATCACACGACAACCCATACCTGTTCTTCCTGCGGCTCATTACATGTGCGGTGGTGTTCGGGCTGGGCTGCAGGGGGAGACGAGTGTGAAAGGCTTGGCTTGCATGTTGCCGGTGAGGTTGCATGCACTGGATTGCATGGAGCTAACCGGCTTGCAAGCAACTCATTGCTTGAAGCATTGGTATTTGCCCAGAGAGCAGTGCAGCCTTCAATCGATGACATGGTTGATGCTGATGTCGACCCTCCTTTCGCGAAGAGATGGGCTCGCCGCCTCGCCCTATGCTTTCTGACTCCCTTAGGGACAGTATCTTATCTGACATCATTGAGAGGACAAAGCAGACCAGGATGGAGCTGCAGTCCATAATGTGGGAGTGTGTCGGTATAGTGCGGTCGACAAACCGGTTGAAGAATGCAGAATAGAAGATTGGCGATCTGGAGTCAGAGTGGGAGGAATTCTTGTTCAGGAGGGGGTGGAAGCCTACAATGGTGGGGATTGAGGCCTGAGAAGTGAGGAACCTCTTCTGCTGTGCAAAGTTGGTCGTCAAGAGCGCGCTCGCAAGGCATGAGAGCCGTAGCTTGCACTTCACAGAGGACTTCCCTTACTTGGGGGAGAGCAAGAGGAGGCCTACAGTGATCTTCCCTGCTACTATCCAAGAACTGACATGGAGCTCAAAGCCGTTGCAGTGGGAACTGCAGTGAAAATAGATGGCACACCCATACAATGGAGTTGGGGGCTTGAAGATTCATTAATTTTATTAAAATTAGGCTGAAATAGCCTTATAATTCGACAGTATACTTAACTCATCCAGACATGCTGGAGTTGTGAGATTCATCCATTACAATTAGGCTGAAGTAGCCTGTTCTATGTAGTATGTGCTTGCTTATTTTACCATTCTTGTCAGTTTCAGCTGTTGTAACTTGTAAGGTGTTCTTGGAGATGCATTCTGATCCTTAATGTGCAGCATAGGGCTGTAGTAGATGATTGTACACATTTATTTGATTTTAAGGACTAGATTCCCATGATACCATCCAATTAGATCTATCAATCTTGCTGGAATGCACGCGCGCGCGCGCGCACTTTGGTTTTCCTTGGATACTGGTATCTGGTACGCCGTCCCAAAGTGAGTTCAGCTCCTGGCCTCCACGGTGATTTGCTCTCCTATTGACTATTGTGCTCGACAATATGGTAGATCCATGTAACTGAGGTGTGCAGTCCTATATTTCGTCGTCGTATCGCAGTTATAAATTACTTGTCCAGAGTTGGAAGTAACTTTGGGATTCTGTTTACCATGGAAGCGTAGTCTATGGACACAGCCACACAGGCACTTCAATTCATGTAGAGATTTATTATTACTAGAGGTCTAGAATTCCCATTGTCGTTCGACCATCATATATACATAATACATGTACAACACAACAAAGTCTGCACTGACAGCTTTGTCCAGAGATGAAAAGGTAACAAGTTGTCGGTACGTGCAGCTACAGACGTCGGCGGAAGAGATTATACGCAGAGATGAGGGAGCTGATAGCGAAAACCAAGAATGCCAGGAAAGATATGGCAATGGAGCTGTTCGCCATGTTTGGGAAAGGATCGCTCCCCCAGTGGTCGATCCAATCGCCTACTCGAGCAGTTGCCGATGACGACGACGATATCAATAGGTATGCCAGCACCTGCAATGATTAAAAAAGAAATCAGCATTGGTCTCTTCTTCAAAGATTGAACTACTTAAAAGTTGAAACATGTTTGGAAAGCAAACTTGTCCCAAAGCAATGGGAAAGAAACAATTAAAAACCAACTAAAATTATATTGTGTGCAATCCATATGAAAGAAGCAGAGAATCTACCAATGAAAAAATTGGAAAACTCCTCCAGGAAACATGGTTACATGATGCAAAATAAACATTGACCCTCTCCAATCTACATATGAAAGACACGACCTGAATTAGAATATCAAAACATAAAGGCAACCAGTACACCAGTGGGGACACACAGACAGATTGGGGCACTCATCTATGATTTAAGTATCACCACGTGAAGTGATTTCTGCAAATGCAAAGTAGCGGTGGTTTCAATATTGAAAGTCCGCACTATTTTGGGAAGTATATTTGCATACTTTATCAGAGTTCCATTTGTATAATTTGGTAACGAAAAAGTGAAAGGTGCAACTCCAATACATAGGTGAAATGGCATATTACTCCTAATTCACATAGCCTTCCTTTTTTTTGGGTACAACTGGTGCATACTAATTACAAATGCAGTGCAATCCTATGAATCTATGTGATGTTGAAGAGTGGATACAGTTGATCAGAGTAGCCAATCTAAACCATCTGTCCAACCAGGTTTAGATATCTCACCTCAAATGGAAAGCACATGTGTAATTTGAATTTTGAAGTATGTCTAACCCAAATTGAAACTGTATATAAAAGTGGAGCCCTAAAACAGTAACATCATAATGAAGGAGCTACATGATGATCAATAACCAACTGGAGTGTTGGGACTTCAGAACATAATCTTTTGAGAGTCATGACAGAGAAGTGAAAAAAAAATCCCATTTCCCTCGAAGATAGTAATAACTTGTCATCATCGGGAATAAAGAAAACATACAACACCTAAGTTGTGAAAACGGAAATATGCCCAAAGCCCTTGTTCTGCATCACACAAAGAGCCTACATGACACAAGCTAATATGCATACCACAACTAATCAGCCAGTTTACAATCCACATATCCAATAAATTGTAATTTACACCTGAAATCACGAATGTAGTTGATCAACAAACAACACTTAACAATTTATGACTCGATTCAGACAAAAGATTGGCTTTGAACCACGAAATTCCAAATCTAATTCCCGCACAATTTAGTACAATCTGAATGCAGCATTTAGGTGCATATAAGTACGATGAAAACATAACCATGCTGACTGCGACTACAGTGGAAAATGGAGCATAAAGGAGCACATCACCGATCACAAGAAAGAAATCTTCACGAGCATATAAAGTTTATACTTTGCTTTACCGTGATGACTTCATATCTTCTCTTGCTACTTTCTAACATCACAACACATGACTTGCAGTTGCACAATCCTAAAGAAACCTATGAAAGGCGCAAGAGGTTCTGAGATGCAAACCTGATCCATGAAGAAGTCGAAGTAATCACCCTTGGGCCGGGGTATCAAATGCTTGTTCCTCCTCATGAGCTCGGCGAGCGCAAAGAACTGGAACACCGAGTACAAGAAACCGATCACGTTCACCGCCTCCGAGTACCTACACCGCCACAGAACACAAGCGCGTAATGGAAATCACCAATCCAATAACCCCAACCAAACACAGCAGATTTTTATGAATTGATTTAGAAAAGGGGAATTTTTTTTGGTTTACCGTAACTGGCTGTAGCGGTTGTAGGAGTCGCGGGCCCAGCCCTTGCGTTGGTCAGCGGCGAGAACCGCGAGCGCCGCCAGGCAGAGTCCCGCGGCCGCACCCCGCGCCACCAGTGCCGTTCGCTGCAGCGACGCCGCGCGGCGTTTACGCGACAGGATGTTGGGCACGACCCGGTGGTCCCGGTCGTCCGGCCTAGCCGGCGCCGGCTCCGGCGGTGCCACGGCCCACGGCTGCGGCTGAGGCGGCGGCGTAGGAGGCGGCGGCGTCGGAGGCGGAGGCGGAGGCGGCGGCGGCGGAGGTGACTGCGGCGGAGGCGGCGGCCGCCGCTGCGACCGCGGCGGAGGGGTTCGGCGGTGCGGCCGCCGCTCCACGTGTACCAGGACCGGCCGTGGGCGGGGTCGACAGTGCGGGTCGCGGCGCGCGGTGGCACGTACTTGGCGGCGGCGGCGTGGGGCTTGGCGGCAACGACGACATCGGCGGAGTGGGGCGGCGGCGGAGAGGAGTGCGGGGTGGGGATCCTCTCCGCCCAGTCGTCTCCCGCGTGCTGCTGCATCGGCGTGAGGGGAGGATCCGGCTCCGGGTGGCGCGGCGGCGAGCGGTGGGGCGACGGCAACGGGGAGGCCTGCTCCTCGGGTGCCATGTAATGTGACGGAGTGGGTTTGTGTTTGTGCTGTGGCGAGCTCTGTTT
The DNA here is from genome assembly GCA_036346275.1 of Otatea glauca. NCBI lineage: Eukaryota > Viridiplantae > Streptophyta > Magnoliopsida > Poales > Poaceae > Otatea > Otatea glauca. The sequence goes on from CM070713.1 coordinate 2,929,263, forward strand.
CTCCTCTCTGCTTCGCTTTCGCTTTTGCTTTTGCTTTTGCTAGTCAGTGCTCGGCAAGGAGGATGCTTTCCAAGGACTTGGAATCTTGGATTAATCGGAGGATTTGTGCTGTACCACACTAACGGGGCACTAATCTAATAGTTTATGTTTGTTTAAGTATAGTTTTTTTTTCTTATAGCTTAAAATCATCTTTTGTGTTTAATCAGTTTGAAAGCAATCGGTTTTTATACCTGTTAGAGGTCGATAATTTTACCTTAACTTCGATAATATTAGTTTAAGATTAACCCTTGATAAACCAAAAAAGCAAATCCCCAATAGCTTTTGACTTTTAGTTATATACAGACTTGTGGCTTTTGAAAAAGTTTAAATAAAAAACTACCTATTTATTTAAGTTTTGGCTTTTAAGCCGATGAAAAAGCAAAACAAACAGGGCCTAAATATCACCGTTTGATTTAGGCTTTTCAGGAAATGCATAGATTAAAAGGAAATAATCATGCATATCTCATCATATCTGGAAATGCATAGATTAAAAGGAAATGCAACCAAATCCCGTGCCAATCACGAAGATGTCAGGGAGACCTGGCTTTCATCCGCCTGCGTACGCTGCCTTCTGCTTTTATCTACTCTCTATTAGAGGGCACCTACTCTCATCTCCAGGAGGAAAGACCGGTCGGTAGTGGAGACACACGCAGGAAGAGAAGAGAAGAGAAAGACTGCGTGCAAGAAGCAAGAAGATTTCCTGCAAGAGGAAGGCAATAACTTTCTCCTCCTTCAATGGTAAAGATTGATATCTCTCTACTAATTCTAATTAAGAATTGGTGGCGATCGTCCGTTCTCCTTCAGAGTACTTGATTCGTTGGATCTAACATGAACGGTTGAGATGGAAAAAGATTTAACTCGATAGTCAAATCTCTTCGGAGGAACAAACTTTTTCTACTATTGAAACATAACTAAAGTTAGTGTTATTTGCAAAAAAAAAAATTTGTCGTAAATTGAGTTTTCGTTGCAACACACGGGCACATGACTAGTTAGATGGTATGTCTTACTTTTATCTATAATAGTAAATAGCATTAGAAATAGCTAAAAGGGAGAGGTATAGAAGAAAAAAATGGTAAAAAACCACTTCAAAATTATTGAATGACGTATATTTAGAAATAAAATTTAAAAATTGAGCGATATCTATTTGGGAATTTACCATCCAACCATCTGATAAATTAGTGTCCTTCTTCCCATGTTGTTAAGTGTGTGTATACGATGGGGAAATTAAATTTTGCGCGATTTTCCACAGAAACTGTGTCGACTACTAGTATAAAAATGCTGCGAAAAACCTGCATCCCTTTCCTTTTCTTTTTCAGTACTTCGATTAGCTGACATGGTGTGGCTGTAGTTTTTACCGATCTGCCTTGGCCATACTCTCCTGTGCTAATAGTTTTATTTTTTGCAGCTTTCTTTGTTCGGTTTAGTGCATGCTTGGTCGTTTTGTGCTGGTCTTGTGCTGCTGCGCAGTGCTAGTACGTGACTGCCACCCTGTGGTCCATTTCAGGGATTCTTTTCTCCTGTCGTTGGGGCATGTTCGATCGCTTTGCGTTTCCTTCTTCTTTCAGACTTTGAGTGATCCATCAGTCAGTCTCCTTTGCAACGGATGCCTCTCTCTCTCTCTCTCTCTCTGTCCACTCTCTAGGCTAGGGCTTCTTCTCAGCTTTCCTTGGCGTCCTAAGGGGCAGGGTTCACGTTTTCGCGGTTTCTCGCGCGAAATCCGCGATTTTCGTCCATCTCGCGCCGAGACGATAAGTGGAGCCGGTCGGTTTTCCGTTCAGTTTGAAATTCAAATTTGAAAATTTCAAAAAATTTAGAAAAAATTATCCAAAAAAATCCTAAAATTATTATTAATTGATCTATGATGTCTGGTATGAAAATTTAATGAAAAAATAAATTTTAGATATCTTTTTGAGCTATTTGAATTATTTGAAATTGAGAAAATCAAAATAAAAAAAGAAAAAGGCGGCCTGTAGGCTTTTAGCCCACAGTAGAGTTGGCTCAGTGGTGACCCATTCCCAGCCCAAGCGGCACGGGGCTAATACTATCTTGAATGGGCGAGAAAAGGCGATCGGGGACACCCATACAGAAAAAGGAAGCACCAATCGATTCAGAAAGGATGCAACAAAAAAGAGCGTCCTCCAAAGGAAAGGGTAAACACACAACAGATGTAGGGAGTGATGACTCCACCGAGTGCGGATCCTAAGAGCCCAACATATCAAGAGTCCAATGATAGCAATTGAAGGCAGACACCGATGGCGATCGCGGCGACAATACCTCTAAACACGCCACGCACCAATCGAAGATCCTCAACCCATCGAATTTACAGGAGAGTCGCGATACACTCATGCAACACGAGATAGAGATCACGGCGCTCCTCAATCACAGAGGACAACTATTAAGGGAAGGGAATGTAAAGCGCGCGCGCGCACCAGGAGATAGATAGCGCGCACCACAGGGCGGCTTGACTCTAGCTCCTATGGCGTCCACGAGATGCCACGGAGGCATAGCTCATATGGCAGCTATGACTACGCCATCCCCGACGCTCATGCACAAACTCCCACGCAATGGGTCTATGAGTGGCAGGACCCTGAGTTTTATACCATGTTGTATCAACAATGGCAAACAACAAGCACATGAACGGGGCAAAGCTGGCACGATTATAAGGCGGAGTTGCTAGCTACACGAGGATTGGTCTTGATGTCTATCGAGGAATACAATATGGCCAACCAAGTGTACACGCAACAATACTACCCGTAGCCCCGAAGGTAATATTTCATTTGCATGATTCATTTCATTTGCATGTTTCATTTTAGTACAACTTGATATTATACCAAGTGTACATTGCAAGTCGAAATATTTAGTGACATTCCGTTCATGTAGGTCGAACATGGTATTTATGCGATAATAGAAGAATGACAAAGCTATGGTAATGCCTACTCCATAGTTTCAATTGAAAGGTATTACAATTACAATGTAAATGGTGGTGACAAATGAATGGTACTGAAATTGCGAATGCTTTTACTATGTGGTTATTTAAATGCCTATTTCTGCACTTGTGTGATTGTAGTACTGTAATGAAAGATTATTAATTGACATATTAGTGCTAAATGTCTAATTTACAACTTCCAATTGTCTAAAATATAGCAAAGGTCATATCGAATTTTTTCTAAATTTAGAAGAGATCATTTTGTATTTTTTTTTTGATGTGTTCACTCAATTTTAGCCTTTCCTGTTTTTTTTACAATTTTTACAACACTTTTTTTTTTGCATTTTTTCCATTTTTTTTCCTCATTTTTCATCGATTTTCCGGCCTGGCGCGGTAAACCGCCCTTACCGAGCGGTTTTCTTCGGACGTTTTGAGCAGCGTTCAAAATTTTCAAATTTGAAATTCGGTCGGTTTTCCGCGGTTTTTGCGTGATTTACCGCGAAAACCGGTACCGCTAAGACCTCGAAAATCGCTGACGAAACGAGAATGCGAACCCTGCTAAGGGGAGTAAAGGGCTATGCAATTATTCCTTCAGCGAATTGCGTATACGCTGTTAGGGTTTTTGGGTTATGTGCATTTGCCATTGCAAACGAGCTAATCCATGCTTTCCCATTTGGGCTGTTGGCCGGGGTCAAAGTGCAGCGCAGACCACATCCTCGACTGAAATTTTACCCAAATTGTTACCCTTTCAAACTATAAAACAGGGACTGATCTAACCGTGGATCAAGAGCGGCTGACGCGCACTTTACTGCCGGTTTCATCGTATGTACCCCTCCTAGCACTCTTAGCAGGCGGGCGGTGGAGGGCTGGCATGAGCGGCGAGCCAGCGGCGGGGCCAGGGGTGCAACAAGCGGCGGGCACCGGATTGTAGGGCGTGCGGCGGCACAGCAGGGGCCAGGGGGGGCGGTGGGCGTGCAAACCGGCTACGGGCTGCAAGGGTCGAGCCGGCGACGGACACCAGCTGTAGGGGCGTGTGCCAACCGAATGGCGGGCGGTGGACGTGCACCAGTAGAGCGGCATGCAAAGAGGGTATTCAGTAAACCCGTGAACACTCTCTAAAATTCAATCCTTTGTCCGTCACTGATATAAAATGATATATCGCAAAAAGAACAAGAACTAGAAATAAGCTGTATTATACTAGTTCTCCAAACTACATTATCGATGATCAACTTATCAAACAATTAGCCTTGGCAAAGATAAGAAGATTAATGATTACAACAAGATTTATGTATGTCGAGTATGTGTCGTGTACGCTGCAGCAGCCTTTGACACTACATCAGGGATCAAAAGAATCAAAAATTCTATTTTTGAATGATTTTTTATTTTCGAAAATCAGTAAAAACCGATCGAAAGTCGGTAGAAATCAAAGAAGTTAATTTTGATTTTGACGGTCAAACAACGGCAACAAAAAATGAACATCGAGTGATTTTTAGTTTTCGAGCGATTTTTTTATTTTTGGCACACCGAAGGAAAATAAAAAAATAAAAAAATCCCAATTAATATATAAAACATATTAGATAAATTAAATAATTTTTAAAATCATTTAGTACTTTTGAACAATCAAAAACAGTAATTAATGAAAAAGGAATAGAGACACTATCAGATTTTTATAAAAATTTACATGCTTGTTCACGCTCTGAAATTTTAATCGTAGAATAAATAGTTCCCAAGGATCATGCATTAAAATTTTTAGAAATATTAGTCTTCATTTAGTACTCCTAGAAAATCAAAAATAGAAGAGCATATATAAAGACAGTAGCACTCTTAACTTTTTTAAAAAAATGAAAAAGTCTGACTATCTTCTTAAAATTTTACAGAATAATTACCATTGCCTCTGGACATCACACAAAAATTTCATAAATATTAGACTTTATTTAGTGCTCCTAGAAAATAAAAAACAGAACAGTATATAAAAGGGCAGTAGCACTGTTAGAATTTTTAAAAAATACAAAGGCATGATATCTAAAAATTTTACAACATCATTAGAATTACCTGAGGACCTCACACAAATTTTTTTTAAAAATTAACACTTTTTTTATATATTTTATGATTTTTTTTGAATTTTTAAATTTGAATTTGAATTCCACCGATTTACTAAGCGGTTTCAGATATCAAATATCAAACGGCTCGATACACTCGATTTTTACGATTTTTGAGCAATTTTTCGCCGATTTTGTGAGCATCACATACATGAGCGGACTAGCTGCCTCTTTGGAAATGCAGTTCTTTTATTTAAAAGAAAAAAACGAAATGCAGTAGTTGGTCTTCTTCACCTGATGCCATCGATCAAGTATTTAGTAACCTCTAGTCTTGAATAACCATACATACCAAAGAGCGATGCTACGAAAAGCCTCGCCGTAAATCTTAATGGTGGGGGATTGGGTAGGGACGCTCGTTGCCGGCCGCCGCCACCATTGCCTCACATCCCCCTTTCCCTGAGTTGGACGGGAAGGATTTGAAGAGGAAGGGGTGGTTGAGCGAGACGAGTGTGATATGAGGGTTGTATTTGTGAAAATACATGTGCCGTTTCTGCTCGGCCTTGTTCTAGGTTGTGAAGCTCTGATCGGACGGTTCGTGCGACCTAAATTTGGATGGCAAATTAAATTTACAATTGTTCCAAGCTTTATCTTGAAAATACGACATGAGAACAGGAAGGATAAGAGAAAAAGTAGAGAACATTGCAACGTTCAAACAATATAAAATACAATTCACTTTGATATCTCTCTCTTCTCTCTTACTCACACCGACGGGGGAGGGGGCAATGGCGGGTTCACTGACCCCTAGAGGGGAGGTTGGGATGGCAGTGGCCCGCAAGGGAGGAGGAGTCGGCGGTGCGGTGAGGAGGTGAGCTTGTCTACCCCGTATTTTCAGCGTGATGTATTGGAGGGGTGTTTTTGAACACGATCTTTAGAGAAAGGGGCCCTTTCGTAAAGTTCTCTCTGCAGTTCTGGTCATATTGATAACATTGTTCAGGATGTGAACAGCAGTAGAAATTCCCTCGCCTTTGCATTTCGCTTTAACTCTCCGCCCACCTAACGCTTAAGGGTGGGCTTCCCGCTATCGTTGTACTCTCTAGATTCGTTGTATCTACTGTCTTTGCTTCTTAATGCATTTGGCAAAGCTCCTACCGTCTTTCTTTCATATTGAGCGGCGCGGACGACGGCAACCACCTATAGCGGAGGGGACGACTGGTCGGCGGCGAGAGGCCTGCGGCAGAGTCCACGACATCGGGCGTCGCATCGAAAATCCAAAGCGCGGTTGGGGTGGAGGACAGCGAGTACAACCGGAGAAGGGGAGAGAAGTGTGCGAGACACACGCCGCCGTCGCTCTCGGCGCGGCCATCCATGGCCTGCTCCGGCCGGCGTGTCCACGCCGTCCACCTGCATCCAGCAACGGCTGGCACGGCCTAGCTAGCACCAATCATATTTTGAGTTTGTTCTTCCTAGCTACGTACTGAAAATGAGTACGCTAGCTCTGACTGCATGTAGGAAATGGTTCCTGTCGATCGATCGATAAACTCCAACCAGGATCGATCCAGCCGATGTTTGCGCCACGCTTCCATCTATTTTTTTGAACTGGAAGGCAGCGAAAGAAAAAAAAAGAAGAAAATAAAACAACTGGAACGCCGGGCAGACGGAATGCCGGAACTAAAGTGCACTACTGCCCCATTCCTCTTCTAGTTCTAACCTCGGGCGCCGTGGTAAACTGCCACATCATACCGAGTTGAAAGCAAATGCTCGATCGCGCACATCTTAAGCAATCATGCCTGCACCGTGCGATAAACAGTTTTGAAGACCCTATCTAGCTTCCATCTAGCTTAGCTGTTCAGTTAGTGCAGGCTGATCAATCCCTAGTCCCTTCCTTCTTGAGTTGAGTCGTTGATCAGAAAAAGGATTAGCTAGCTCCACCGGCCAGCTGCTAGCTATAGTTTATGCCGGATAATCCGTTCATGCACATTGAGTACATGTAAATATTAGAATATCTCGATATATAGTTTATGCCGGATAATTCGTTCGTGCAGTACATTGAGTACATCTAAATATTTGAATATCTCGATCCAGTTGTAAATTAACGTGAACGAAGTGCAGAATTAAACAAGGAATGTGTCAGAACTCAGAAGCTCATTTAAGAAGTGAGCATCCGGTTTCGAGCACGGATGGATGGAGTGGTAGACGCCACACCCTGTCAACCGAGTAGAGCTCAATTCTCCTCTAACGCGATGCTTAAAAATGCATAAAGGATCTAAATATAATTTGTTTTTTCTTTCAAAAAAGACCTTATCGTACTTTTTTTCCAAAAAAGAACCTAAATGTAATTTTTTTCCCGAAAAAAGATCCCGACGTAATTTTTTTTCCCGGCTCGGCTTAAGCCGTGAGCTGAGCCGGCGCTTTCCCGACTCAAACGCAGGAGAGCACGGGAACTCTCCCATCTTTAATAGAGGGAGATGCTCGCTACTTCTTTTATTTGCCAATATAATATAACTAACTCAGCTGGCCTAGTGTGCACGTCTAGCTATATTATATATAAGGTAAATATTACTGGCTTCATTACACTAGATGCGTGGGAGCGGTGCACGTCGCGTCAGCCGTAATGCGTGCCCGTGCGGGTTTGGGAAAAATCTGTCTCTATGCATCACGCGGGAAAAAACAAATTTCGATATTTTTTGGGGGCTTTCCCGCTAAAAAGGGGACATGGATGTAATTTAGGAAACTTTTGGGACAAATTTCAGAATTTTCAAAGGACTTTCCGCGAAAAAAGGAATCTTCAGGGTCTTCCCACGAAAAAAGGGACCTGGATGTAATTTAGGTAATTTTCAGGACAAATTCCGTTATTTTCGCAACACGCGCTTGTGTCGATCCACAAAAAAAATCCAACTCTATGCGTCGCACGGATTTTTTTTTTGGAATTTTCAGGGGACTTTCCGCGAAAAAAAGGAATCTTCGAGGGCCTTCTCACGAAGAAAGGGATCTGGATGTAATTTTGGGTAATTTTTGGGACAAATTCTGTAATTTTCGCAACACGCACCTGTGTCGATCCACAAAAAAATCCGGCTCCATGCGTGAAAAAAGGGTATAGATGTAATTTTGGAATTTTTTGGAAAGGTTTCATAATTTTCAGGAGCCTTCCCACAAAAAAACGAATAGTCAGGGGCCTTTCCGCAAAGAAAGGGCCCAGATGTAATTTTAGAAACTTTTGGGGACAAATTTCATATTTTTGGGGGGCTTTTCTGTAAAAAAGGACATGCATGTAATTTTGTGGATTTTTGGGGACCTTTTCGCAAAAAAACCCTACGCCACTTGGCTGTCAAGCGCCACGCAGGGCGACGCGGGCGCACGGGAGCGGGGAGTCGAACGCGCGATGCAGGCTCAACAGAAACGATCGCTACCGCTGCGCCACGGCGCCATCTTGTGCGAAGCATGGAGACAATATACTTAAGCCAGGGTAATGGGGGCGCAAAGCAAACGACGCGACACACTACGGAGCGAACACGTCGCTCAGAAATGACGTGGATGACACGAGCTAGCCGAAACTCCACAGGATATAATATAAGTAGTATTTGCGTGCTGCCCTCGTGACGAATCAATATATCGCTCAGTACTTACATATATGCTACTAGCAAACTTTTGAAAGTTTCTGAATAGATGTTGCTGTATTTCTACCAAGGTATATATACAGAAGGATGTATTACTCTTCTTTATTAGATCATTTATTATTCTTTAGATAACGTGTTACTCTATTTTATGTTAGTAAATGGTATTGGAAATAGCTAAAAAGGATAGATATATAAGAAAAAATGATAAAAGATTATCTCGAAATTGTAGAATAACATATATTTAAAGCAAAGTTTGAAAACTAGAATAATATATATTTAGTAACCATGGAAGTACTGCATGGCGCTTAACTGAAAATAACTACATGACTGTACTATGGAGCAGATTGAGAAGCCTGGACGCCGTCTAAAATCCGCGAATCTCCAAGACACGCAGTAGCTAGCTTAATATCCCTAGATATATGTACGCATTTTATTTCCAGTTTTAATTCTATATTGGCATGACCATGCTGTTCTTGCGTAAAATAATTAAGCTGCCACTGCAGCGATCGAGCAGATAATGGACATGTATGCATGGTGACAATAATATTGGTCTCCACCCAGTATCCTGCAAAAATGGGTGCGATTAGCTGCACACTTGGCTTTATCCTCTCCAAATCGAGGTGTTTATGCAGACTTTTCAGTTATAGCAGGTTGACATCTTCATGAGTTCGGGAACGATCAGGGCATATACAATGGTGTGATATTATCTGTCTATATGTTTTATCACGTAAGATTTTTTTTATACGGAAAAGAGAGAAGGAGAGAGAGAACATCTATCTTTTCATGAAGAGACGACCATATAGACAGCATAAAACATCATTACGTAAGTTATTATCTATAATAAACACTTTTTCATGCCATAATTAAAATATTGTAGAATCTCGTAAAGACAACCTAACATGTCATATATTATAGAAGTATATAGATATGGAGGAGTATATAGACAGCAATCGTCCCTATTATTATACATGCTTTAGCTACTTCCTCCTGGTTTTGCAGATATTTTACATCGATTGTTGCATATATAGCAATTCCGTACATGTAACAACCTGCAGTCTGATTCGCAGAAAGAAAAAGCCTTAGCCGCATGATCGCGTGGATCTTGCCTCGATCTTGCGCGTTCACTCGTGATCCAACGCTCCAGACTGGGTGGTTGCACCTGATACGTCGGACGTGTGTGCGGGTATTGAAATGCTTCTTTTAGAGAACTTGTACATACATGCATGTGCTATTCCTTTCTCTAATTTTGATTTTCCAGTTAATTCAACTGGATTTAATTTTGAGTTATAGAAAACTCAGATACAATCATGTTACAAATACTCTCGACGCGGAGATTGAACACTTGTCGATTCTTTTTAAAAGAAAATTCCTCACTTGTCTCCCGCCTCCCCATGCACAAGAACAAGTGAAAAAATCGAATTAAACACCAAATAATATCAAAATAAAAACCGAAAACTGAACAAAAACCAAAATAATCAGTTAATTTCGTAAGGTTAGGTGATTCGGTTTCGATCTTAAAAATGCCCGCCCCTAACGACGTCCCAATTAAGCTCCTAGCTACTACGTACTCTTCTGCTATATATACCCATATAGATGCTTCTTTCTATCACCCATCACAAAATTAAAGTGCAAGCTCTTAATTCCATCTTCCTTCTTGGCTAGCTTCTATCTAGCTCGATCGATCGAGATGGCTCCTCCTCGTGCTACACCGTGTGTTTCAGCACTGCGACTCGCCGTTGTTGTTCTCCTCCTCCTCCACGTGCTGATCCGTGGACCACGACCATGCGGCGGCGCCAGGCCCATACAAGCGGGGAGTGCACGTGGACGGCGATCGCCGGAGCTCGGTGATCACCGGGGGAGCACGGTGACGGGGACGAGCGCCAGCGTCGCGCACCGCCGGACGTTCGACTTTTTCCCGCGCAACGGCGGGGCTTCCATCCCGCCGTCCGGCCCGTCGGAGCGACACAACGCTCGGACCGACTCCGACGTCAAGCGCAGCCAGAGCCCACCGCCGGCGTCGCCCTGACGACGCACGCAAGGATTGATCGAATCCGGCCGGTCTCTGCAGGAGCACAAAATATTAATCTGATCTTCTATCTCGTATAATCCCAGTGTTAGTTTTGATATGTAAATTACTTACTTCCCGGTTTTAGCTATGTCAGAATGCTATTTAGTCCTGCGTCAAATAATTAAGTTGGATGTTAATTTATCAGGTATACCTACTGAAAAGATATATAACTTAATTTGCAGTGCATGTTTGGTTTGAATTAAATCTATTTAATTCTGGTACAGATCAAGGCGTCATTTGATTGATTTAAATGCATCGTGCATGTTTGCATCAAACTACGGACTATTTGTCTGCATGTTTCCTGTTAGTTGTTATATGGTGCATTTTAGACTACTTGTACTTGATGGAGTGGTTGTTCAGTTATGTCCTACTCATGCAGCTACACAGCAGCAGCTGACTTGGTCTCTCTCATCACTGATGCAGTGTCATGCTGTGCTAATGATCCTATCCTGATCTAGATGGATGCAGATAGATATGCATGGACGGCGGTGAGCTTGTGCTCAATGCTGATGTAAGTGCTGCATGCATGTGCAGTTGCATTAGTAAAATGCTGTTGATTAGATTCTGGATGCACATCGTGTTGGTGTCACTGGCCAGAGCCTGTAACAGATTTACCTGCTCCCACTCACCACTTTTCACCAGTCTATGCTGTATGCATGCAATTGACCAATTCCCAAACTGAATGTTGCAAATGTTATGACATTGCACGTGCAATTCTTAATTCTTATGGCATTCACATAATTTGCATCCATTATGTTCAGAGGCAGATGCAGCATTACCACTGAGAATAGTTAAATTTTTTGAAATGGTACTATGGTAAATGATAGACTGATCATATGGCACCTAGAGCTGGCTATCTCACACCGACAGCCTATGAGAAAATGTAAGGACACCAAGGCCAACATCTGGCCCTCGAATTAGTAGAGGTAATTAACCACACAATTCATTTCTCCGAGCAAGATTCATGTGGACAACGCAGCACAAACAGATGACACAAACAAAGAGCCAGAAGGTGGTTCATCATCTCAGATAATCTAAATAGTTGCCGCGGAATTTGCAGCGCAATTGTAGATAACCGGCAAATTTTTTGCTTCTCCATCTTGGTGGACTTCTATGTTGCTGGGATTCATGATACCTGATAGAAATATTGCATTGTAATTTGGAATTGCATTAGGATCATGGCTGCTGGTTATCGCTGCCCTAGGAGACCATCCTGATCACCTTGTCTGACAATTCATAGACCACCTCCTCTTCCATGTCCTCGGAGATACCATTCTCCTTAAAAGAGTGGGGGGGAAAAAGCAAAGCAAAACAGAGTAACCATTAGTCAGTCCCTCGCATAAACAGAACATGTGAGGGAGAAACATGACCGTGCACTGATAAGTCACTTATAAGATTTACGGAGGAATTAAGTGGTATCATCGTATTGACATTAGGCAGTACCTTCAGGCCTTTATTCCCTTTAACGACACATTTGGAAGAACTAATACTAGAACTCTTCAGATAGCCCTTTGGACTGAAGTTTGAATTGTGTGTGCCATTTTGATAAGCAGATGTATGCTTCTGCCCCTCTTCTTGTGATCTTGGGGGGCTTATGGTACTTCGGGCAACAGAAGATGCCGTTCTCCTCTCCTCATTGTTAGATCGTTGATTATTGCTGCATTTTGATGTACAGACTCTTTCCCTGTCACATGGAAATATATACAGAAGCAAGCAGAATCAGAAACAAAGAAGATTTTCTGCAGTTATAAATTCTAGCTGCTAGTGATTAACATACCTTGGCAAAGATGCATGTTGTCTCCGCAGTGGGGTACTTCTTTCTCCTCTGCTATAGTTCTCCTCAAGATGCGCAAACTGCCGTCTGAAACGATCAACTCCGCTGCAATGAGGTAGTATTAGCAAAAAGTGCCACTGACAAGGGGTATTAAACCAAGTTTACCACCTTCCAACAATTTCAATATGAAAATAAAATGTGATACGGCTATACAAATCATACTATCTCATTGTTAAGTTGTTATGCAATATATGATAAGCATTTCCTGCACTCGTGCTGGTGGGCTGGCAGCAGATGGCAAAACAAATCTAACCTTGGATATAGGAAACTAATTTGTTCTCCACCTTTGATATACTCCTGAAGCATCTGTGGATGGTACTCCAAAATCTGTTTGCTTTCAATAAAAGAAGATTCCAATTTTAAGTGAGATAAATTTAGTCAGCCGAGAACATAAACTGAAGTGGTGGTTTTCTACCTCTCGATATATCAATTCTCTTACATCATCCTTTGTCAGCTTCTTTCTCTCAAATTCAAACTCAAGCTTTGAAATTGGCCGTGCTGCAGGCTCACGTTTCAATTTAGCAAGCCCTCTAAAATATGGATCAGCTAAAGCCTGGAAGTAAAAGAAAAAGGATTATGCTTATGTGCTCATCACTTCTGAAATCAGTTAAACATAAGCACGAACCTTTTTCCCAAAAAAAAAAAGTATACCTCTTCGGTAGTAGGTCGATCTTTAGGGTCAAATGCAAGCAAACGCTCTAGCAGGCGGAGAGCCAGAGGATCAGCATTATGAAACTTACAAGAAAAGGGAATAGGCTGTTTCCTTCGCATACCAATTATATATCCCCTGGCCTTGTCATTACGAATCTGTGGATGTTACAGAATATATTAAGAAAATAATATCCTTAAATGTGCCAAATGCCAATGAAAGACGTGTGGTAGAAAGAGCAGAAATCACAAAGAGATTACAATGCAGGAAACAATATACTTAAGAGATCAAACCAGACAATATTGACGTATTTGCGAGCAAAGTTTGAGGAACAAGTAATTCTGTAACATATTATAGTAAATCTAAAAAGAGCCAAATTTGTATCTATGGTCAAGTTTATGTATGTGACTTCATTTTAAATAAATAACCAGAAGAACACCAGGAACCGCATTTGGTTGCCAAGAAAAAGCACAGAAGGTAATATGTTTCACAAGAAAACTACAAGCATGGTAAGAGAAACAAAAGGGAAAATAGTGAACTCATGCATACATATCTTTCTCCATTTGTGAATGGGTAATATGTAGACATACCCGAGATAAAGTTTCGGATGACGGAGTTCCCAGGAGATCTGTTATTAGATCTAACTGGTGCACAACATTCCTCCCAGGAAATAATGGTCTTCCAGTGAGAACTTCAGCAAATATGCACCCTATACTCCAAATATCAATTGCAGGGGTGTACTGTACAGACAAAATTGACAGTCTTCATGAAGATGGAGCTTTGCAAAAAAGATTTTATAACAGTGTCCAGTGCAAGAAGGTAACTTCAGCATTTTTCAGAAAGGAAAATGAGCATTGTACTAGTAAAAGCTTAACTAATCTTTGTCATTCAGCACAAGCTGCAGCGTTTGGAGATCTATAAAAAAATACTTTCTTTTAAGAAAAATAACATCATATACACACCTAAAGTATTGGCACGCTTCGGGCATTAGAAATAACGACAATAACGCACCACAGATTTAGCACTGCAGAAGCATTACTTTTTGTACTACAATGAGCTCAGAAATTGAAGAGCAACTTACTTTGGAGAAAAAGGAGCCACATAATTCAGGAGCACGGTACCACCTTGTAGCCACATAATCCTTAATTGCAAAGCACGATAGGTAAGTAATTTAAGTAAAAGATATCAAGGACAATTATTTAATTCAGCAAACAAACATCTTACAGTCCAAAAGATAGCCGAAGGATCATCATCAAATGATGCACGTGCAAGTCCAAAGTCACAAATCTTCAATTTGCAGTCCGAATTGGCCAGTATGTTCTTGGGCTTTAAGTCACGATGAAATACATTAGCTGCAACAAGGTAAATCATATATAGTAAAGTCAGATAGGGGTTCATGAGAGTTCAAAATATAACTTTTACAAAGAATATGCATTTGGTCTGAGGTTCTTCTTGATGATGAAGTGAAACTAACCTGCATGGATGTACTTGAGAGCACGAAGAAGTTGGTACAAGAAAAACTGGTGATGCTCTGGAGTGAGGTCATCATTTGCTCTGATCACTTCATGTAGGTCTGACTCCATGAGCTCAAAAACAACATAAATATCTCTGAACTCCCTTCTGGTAGGGGGAAGCATGATGTGTTTGATCTCGACTATGTCTGGGTGGCGGAGCAGCCGAAGAAGCTTGATTTCCCGCAGAATGCGGGTGGCATCCGAGACATGGTCAAACACATCATTTATCTTCTTGATCGCAACCCGCTCCCCAGTGTGAGTATCTACTGCAGCAGCGACTACTCCATAGCTTCCCTTGCCAATGACCTCTTGGATCTGATACTGGCTTGCCTCCCCATATTCCGTGAAGAACTCCATGGCCAATGTTTTCTAAAACATCACAATTTGCACTAAATTGAAAATTTATGCACAAAACATACTATACAGAAGAATAACTATCACGGAAGAATCTTGAATCATATAAACTTCCGAAGCACAAAAAATATAGAGAGCATTTGTAAGGAAACATCTCAAGGGTATTCGACTACGCACAAAAAAAAGATAATCCAACGAACCAAAAATAAAACAAACCAATCCATAAATTGAAAAGCAGATAAATAACGCTACAGATACATCCTAGGTGCATTATAACAGCAGTACAAAAGTTGGAGGGAACCTAGGAGAGATTACCAAATGATAAGCTAACCAAGAAACAAATCAACCAGAAAACAAAGTATGGGAACATTAAACCAATATATGGTATGATGACGAATAGCCCCTGCCAACTACTGAAGAAGAACAGATCAAGGAGAACTTTCAAAGTAGGATTTAAAAAATTGCCAGTAACTAAATCAAAGTGCAGTGAGAAACAGTCATGGTCGGGAGAAATTCGATGGGCTATGATAATTGATGAATCTAACAGAACATAGAAAAGCGTGAGATCTACAAAGAAATACCTCAATGAAGCAAGCAGCACTGCAAAACTAAATATAGTTGAAGTAATAGAAAAGGAAAAACCGAATGAATTTATACCTATTTTGGAAAATTAACATCACACACAACAATATGGAAAAAAAATAGTTTCAAGAAAACGAACATCATAACCATTGTACAAAAGAAAGAGGAAAAGGAAAGATAATATTGATTGATGTCAAATCCCAAAGCCACCTAGTAAACATCGCCACCAAATAACTAGATTGGAATGAAGCATTGTTAAGTCAAAGCTAACTAGATCTAGACATAGAAGTATAGGACATACTAGATTCAAGAACTATTTAGAGAAGATCTATCGAATTACATAAGATTACTTTATTGCGCATGTTTGCTTGGAAACAAACGAGTTCATGCCAATGAGCAGGATTGGATAAGCTAATCGGGATCAAATCGGAAGTTGGCGCACCAAGGCCAATAGATGTTGTCCACCACCACCATGAAGTAAAACAGGTGATGGGAAGAGCAAACAGGGGTTTGTGTTGAGTAGGAACGAGAGGGGAGCCGCGGTGATGGGAAATGGGGGATGTGAAGAGTGTAGAGGAATAACGAAGTTGGTCTAGGGATTGGGAGAGTGGGGATAGGGTTAGGGGAAAGGGGGAGAGAAAGGAGAGAAGAGTAAAGTTGTAAAAAATTATGGGCCCACATCAATTTGTGATATCAAGAGCAGCTCTAGTGCAAAGTTCTAGCTCCCCGCACCATATCAGATGCAGCACTAATTAATTGCAACTTGTACCTTGATAATGAAAAAAGAAATAAATGTAACAAATGGGAAACCGTCTTTTGTGGGAAGGAAATGTGCAACAACAAGATTTACCCGACGCATATTGGTGCAAGGAACCCTATTAATTGCGCAATTGCATGGGTTTCAAGCTAGTTCACATGATTTTCAGCCTCCAGGTAAGATTCACATCATAAAGAGGAAATTACATAAAAATCTATATATTTTGACATTAGGAGGGGGGGGGGGTGTAGATACATTCACTTTACACTGCTTGCTTTTGCAGAGTGCCTCAGGTTGTCACCACCAAGGTTTTTTTTCACATGATGTCTACATAGAGGCCACATGGCATTAATTTAGCATCCAAATGATGCTTAAGTGGTACTCTATAAGATAAAAAAAATGCTGAAGATTTAGAAGTCTGAATTTTTAACATTATAAGTGTTAGACAGATCCTATTTGTCTTGTATAGAGATTGCTAGTATCATATTTTGCCTTATATAGATATTACCTTATATAAGTTTTCCTTTTGTAAGGTTAAGACTCGATCTGATGGTTCTCTTGAGCGCTACAAAGCTCGCCTCGTGGCACGTGATTTTCAGCAGGAGTATGGTTATGATTATGATGAGACTTTTGCTTCTGTAGCTCACATGACAACTGTTCGCACTCTTCTTGTTGTGTCCTCTGTTCATGAGATCTCTCGGCTTAATATCAAGAATAACTTTCTTAATGGTGAGCTGTATGAGGAGGTCTATATGCAGCCACTACCGGTGTATTCTGTTCCTGAGGGCATAGTTTGTCGGCTTCACCACTCTCTTTATAGGCTTAAGCAAGTCTCTCATGCCTGGTTTAAGTTTTTTCTTCTATGGTCACTGCGACTGACTTTTCTGCTAGTGATCATGATCCTGCGCTCTTTGTTCACACTTCGCCTCGTGGTCGGACTCTTCTCCTTCTATATGTTGATGACATGATCATCACTGGAGATGATTCTCAGTATATTGATTTTGTGAAGGTACGTCTTAGTGAGCAGTTTCTCATGCTACTTCCTTGTGATTGAGGTTTCTTCTACACCTAAAGGCTCCTTTCTATCCCAAGAGAAGTATATTCAGGATCTTCTTTGTTGAAGTATAAGTGAATTGCCCACTTTTCCTCATCAGCTTAAGCTTTTGGGTGAACTGACTGGTGCACGCAACTCAATATGGTATCAGAGCCAAGAGGTCTCGAGTTCAAAACCCGGTTGACGCAATTAATAAAAATAATTGCAGTCCACTTCTATTCCACGTCTTAGGCCTGAAGGAGCCTACACGTGAGGGGGAGTGTTGAAGTATAAGTGAATTGCCCACCTTTCCTCATCAGCTTAAGCTTTTGGGTGAACTGGCTAGTGCATGCAACTCAATATTCTTGATCGTTCTTCTCTCACTGATCAGCGTACAACCGAGACCCCCATGGAGCTCAATGCTCACCTTCGACCTACTAATGGTGAACCTTCGCTATCACCGTCTTGTTGGGTGTCTTGTTTACCTTGGTGTCACTCGTCCTAACATTTCATATTCAGTACATTTCTTAAGTCAGTTCATTTCTGCTCCCACTCAACTCCAATGTAGTCATCTTTTTGGTGTTTTGCGATATCTTCGTGGAACTATCTATCACCGTCTTTTCTTTCCGCACTCCAACTCCTTACAGCTTCAGGCATACTTTGATGCTACCTGGACTAGTGATTACTCTGACCGTCGGTCTCTTTCTGCTTACTGTGTTTTTCTTAGTGGTTCTCTCATTGCTTAGAAGACTAAGAAGCAGATAATAGTTTCTCGTTCGAGTGTTGAGGCTAAGTTGTGAGCTATGGCTCTTTTGACAGCAGTGGTTACTTGGCTACGGTGGTTACTTGAGGATTTTGGTTTTTCTGTTTCTACACCAACTCCTCTTTTATTTGACAGTACAGGTGCTATTAACATTGCTCGAGACCCGGTGAAACATGAGCTCACCAAGCATATCGGTGTTGATGCTTCCTACATGCGATCACAGGTACATGATCAGATCATGGCTCTTCAGTGTGCCTTCAAAGTTTCAGTTTGCAGACTTCTTCACGAAGATGTAGACTAGAGCTCAACATAGCTTTTATCTCTCTAAACTTGGTGTTGTTGATCTACCATGAGTTCGAGGGGGTGTGTTAGACAGTATCCTATTTGGCTTGTATAGAGATTGCTAGTATCCTAGATTGACTTGTATAGAGATTGCTAGTATCATTTTTTACCTTGTATAGATATTGCCTTATACAGACTTTCCTTTTGTACCCTCATGTACATGTATATATTCTGGCCTATTGGCCTCATGATGAATACAAGTGAACAATAAGCACCATGCCATTACCTAGGTACCACATGAACACTTTTTATTTTGAGTGTACCACATGAACACTAAATCAATTTCACATGGTCACCACGTGACCATTGTGCAACAAAGCCATCAAAATTTGGTAGATAGTTAATATATGGAGATACATTGAAAACTTCAAAGAGCACCTTGGCTAAATTGACATTATGTTTTTATCTCGATCTTTTAACACATTTATAAATAATGAAAATACCAAGGGTTTTATGTGATTTCTTCAGTCCTAAATTAGAGCATGAGAATTTCGCTAATCTAACATTACCTAAATTATTTGTTTATTTTCAAAATGAGAGTATATAAAATTTCACTAAGCCAACTATACCCTAAAATAAATATTATTTATTTTCTACAATTCACTTTGTCACTGATGAATCATAAAAACACATGATTTATTTTAGGCAAGTGCAATATTTGACTATCTAGTTACTTGTGTTCAACAGCCTTCCCGCTACCCACTATTGTAGCATCTACCTCTAGATAGAATAGGCATGTTCTGCTTTTCTATTTATCTTAGATATCCATTACGAACTAAGGACCAAGATTCATTCTTGGTCCAAAGCAACATAGGTGATGCTGTGATGGCATGCGTTCCCTTTCCCATCTTCTTCCCCAAAAAGGGACTATGTGGTGCCTTATTTCCAAATTTTCATTCTTTCCTCTACATCCAACTCTGCGATCATCTGCCATTTCCATCTGTACACATCCCACCTATATTAGTGCTCCCCCTTTCATCAACAGCTTAACACCTCTCACGTTTGAGTGGAGACAATGCAGCAAATGTTGGTGACCAGAGATCACCACACCATAGTCGCCAACTAAGCAATAGTCACTAGGTCAAGTTGCAGCAGTCACCACCTCCTTGTCTTTGCTGGCATGCAGCATGTAATCTGTTGCAATAGCACCTTTGTGTACAACCTATCTCTGGCTTTCAATAAAAGTTGGGCTGTGCCTGTGTTCTAAAAAATATAGCACCTGTGTCACCGAGATGCTCTGGTCATGGTATTTTCCAGTTCCATGCTGTACAAGTTTGGGAGCTGTCCAGAATCTTACCTATTTTCTGTGAGGTTCCATGCCCTCTCTAAGTGGTCACCTGAGCTGTTTTGGATCAAGGTTTAATCGTACTCATTCATTTAAAATAGATGGCTAGGATAAAGTGAAAGGCAAAGCGTTCCTTTTTCACTGAAAGGCGGTAGGATTTCAGTCCCTCCCCACTCCCCACTGCCCGTCATGTAAAGCTCCACAGCTCAAAAGAGAAGATTTTGAGCATAAGAATCCAAAAAACACTGAATTATGCACAGAATTGAAGGAAATGGAAACCCCAAGTGTTGACAAAAAAGAACAAATTAACCTGTCAAAATATAATGAAAGCAAGAAGAATCAAGAAGTACCAAATATAAAACTTGCCAATAACAAATGCGTCCCACACAAAGGACCATTAGTGAAAGAAGATATACATTTAGAGTTTTGAACTGCATCAATCAAGTAGCCAGAGAGCAAAATGTCGCCATAAATAGATAGAATATAACAGAAAAGTGACAAAATTGCACAAGCTCTTGCAGGAAGCAGTTGAACCATAGTACCTTGTTTAAAAGAGGGCCTACTCATTGCTCATGGAATTGCCAGAGAAATCAACATGGAAGCAAGTAAAGTAACAGAAGAACAATAGCTATGCTCTTTTCCCTATAACTATCATGACCAGGGAAGTAACATCCGGTTCCAGCCTAATAAAAAATGTGATTTCGTTTTGAAGGTCAAACTTCATCAATTTAAAAGCTCCATGGTGCAACCCAAGACTTGTTCTCGGTGGAACCAGTCCCTGCCGACAACATCAGAAACAGGACACCAGAGTTTTCACAGGAATATACAAGCAATTGCCAAAATCTAAGTCAAAACTGTACGGAGGGAAATTACGCGGCATCAAATAAGTTTGACGCCAAGAGAAGATACAATATTCAAGGGACAAAAGCACGAGCTTTACAGAAGAAATGGGAGAAGTGCACCTTCCTGAAGCAAGCAACAGCTAGCCAAAAAACTAATCCGGTTGAGGTTGCATAGTCAGACATGAACAACTAAAATAATGGACACTTGTATAGAATAATTCCCGTGGCACACATGACTACGACAAGAATAGATTCAAGCACATGGCCAGCACGAGCATAGCGGGAACCAAAGCAACACCAGAAGCCACTGAAGGAATAGCACCACCGCGTAGCAAGATTGGAATAAAGCATCAGAAAAAGGAAAACTGTAAACGCGCAGGTTGCAGATTTCAGAAACAAGAACCCGTCAAATCATACTAGGCCACTGCCGTCTCGATCTACCAACTGCGCGAGCTTTATAGAAGTAGCGCTCCAATACAATAGCCCATTCACAATCCATGAAATGCGAGAGGCTAGTAGAATCAAAACTTTAAAAGGCAAAAACTTTACCACAGAACAAGTTGCTTGATATGTGCCAACTCCTGGACCAACCAAAGAAACATGGCAAGGAACCAAGCAGTCAAGATTGATAGGAGGAAATCAATGGATTTTTCCGACCAAACACGATGAGCTTTGGACCAAGTAAACTCCCTGAGCAACCAAACAAGCACACCCGACAAGTCAAATTCGATCGAGTTCACACTTCAACCATTCAGTTGCATCGAATTCTCGTGCTGCAGCAACACGACAGAGACATGATCTTTCCGACCCTAACCGCTAAATTCAACCCGTCGAGAAGCCGAATAAGGGTATGAAGCAACTCAGAATTCAAGAGATGCACGAGCTTATTAAGATCGACGCGAGACAGTTGCGAGACTCACCTTCTCGATCTGGCCGTCGAGCGGCGGCGGCATCTTGCGCCAGGTGCAGCGGATGGCGGGGAGGTCCGGGTCCTCGGCGGCCTCGAGGCAGTCGGGGCAGACGTCAGGGAAGAGGACGCCGCCAACGACGATGAGCGCCCGGGCTCGGAGGAGGCCGTGGAGGCGGGGCTGCGGCGGCGGAACCATCTGCGGACGCTGTCGACGAGCGCTGCTCCCCCTCCCCGGGCCATGGTGCTGCTCCGGCGACGCCAAGCGGCATTGGACGGTGTCGCGGTTGCTGTTGTCACTCTCTTTGGCGGATTTTTGTTTGCAACGGAATGGACACTACAAAATGTCACCGTGTAGATTGTAATTGATTAGTCTGCCATTTTTTATGCTGGATCCTGATTATTTGTCATTTTATATTATTTTAATAATTTCTAGTTAAAATCCCGTATAAATTGTCTCTTTTGCCTTTGCGCCGTCTCCTCTTCCTTCCAAATCATCACTTTTTTTTGTTCTATGTCTTTTTTTTAAAAAAAATAGCCTTTTTCTTTTGAACGTAATTGTAAAAATAACTCATCTCTAATCGACAAGTGTCATCTTGCGATGTTTTTACGGTAAGATATGAGACTATTTTTACAACTACTTTAAAAACCAAGCTAAATTTATAAAAAAAAATACAAATGGGGTTGGGAAAGTGAGAAACTCCTCTCCTTCTCCAATTCCAATGCACCAACCCACACATCTGTCGCTTCTGCTTTTGAGCCATGCGGGGTTGCGGTCCAGCCAAGATCGATCGAGAACCACAAGATTCACCACCCACCTATGGCCGCCGCTGATCACCGCTTCAAGATCCTCGTAGCTGCCGATGGCTTCAACCAGCTCTCAAGGACGCCATCATCGCGCACCTCTGTGCCCACCCTACCGTCACAAACATCATTGACCTCGGTGTTGACAAGTACTACTCCGCCGCCACCCGCCACGTCATCTCACCTCCTCATACTCCTCGCGCGGAGCGAGATGCCCTAGGAAGCCTCAACGCTAGCGAGAGGAGCATGTGCGTCGTCGACAAGACATCCCCAGCGGATAGCGGCAACAGCGTGAGGCGAGGCGGTGATGGCAGCGCCTCGGGGAGCCCGCGGTGGATGTTGTGGTGGGAACCCGCAAGTGGTGCACTTGAGCAATGTGGGGTCGGAGGGTTCATCGCTACCGACGGCATGAACTCCCCCTAGCCGCCCATGGTGTGACTGCCCAGGAAAGAGGAGGGAGAGGAAAAACTATAGTTAAGGATGTGAAGAGAAGGTGAGGAGATAACACTGGAGGGGTGGCGACCATAGACAAAGGCAAAGAAGAAAAAGGAAGAAGACAGAGGGCCAAAAGGGTTATTTTCAGGTGCGAAATGAACCAAATTATTAAAATAATGTGAATGTCAAATAATCAACATCCAACCTAAAGAGTGGGGAAATAAACCAATTACAGTATGAGCGGTGACATTTTATAGTAGCAATCCATCGAGTGGTGTATCATCAATTTTCCCTTTTGTTTGCGCTTGTGGGGATTTCTTCCTTCTCCGACGACGAATCACAACAGCTCTCATCTTCCCAAGTGGTCTGGGCCGCCACCGCGGAAAAATATTGGATGCATTGGTTGGATAAAGGGGAAGGGGTCTTACCTGATGAACGGATGTGATTGATAATAGTTTTACTTTTCTTTCCCTGCTAGGGTATGTATAATAAGAACACCTCAGGTTATTATTAGTATGTACATATCAGCTTTGTCTTATACAGAAGAGTGAGAAAATAGGAGAGAAAAGATAATCGACTCTTATTTAGTAGCTAGAATCACACGGAAAAATAGTTGCTAACGTCGGCTAAAGCCGGTATTAGAGCCGGTGCGAGCGACTGTTAGTGTTGAAGTTAGTGTTTTTTCAATAACCACAAAGATGAAGTTAGTGTTGAATGTCTAAATTAAATGATTTAGTGTTTCTCTATAAACAATCTTTAAATATAGTTATCGTACAAAAATAGCTTTATTGGTTACTCTAGATAACATGAATGAGTGGAGTAAGTAGTGAACTTTATTATTGTACTTGCTCTCAGAAGTCGCGTAGTGTTTCTATGCTCTCGAAAAATAGAAAACACCAAAAAAATACTCATGTTTTTCTTTTTTTTTCTTTTTGTTAGCTTACAAACTCCAGTAATTTCAAGCCAACTTCCCCATGATCGAGTCGGTAATATTTTTCCTCCTTGCTATCGGACTTCCAAGACCTCACTGAAAGATATATTCCCGTTCGATACGTTCTCACATCATGTATTATGCGACTAGGAGGAGATATTTATTTATAAGGTATTTTTTGCTTTCTTGAGTATACATAACTAGTCAAAAATCAAAATAAGATATTCACATCTAAAGCTAATCCAAATATCAGAAAAGTTGACCTAGAGTTTGTATGTTTTATTTCATTGCAACTGAATTTTTTACTAACATTCCATGTAGGTTGAACATAGTATATATATCATATATGATTATAGAAGAACGACGAAGTTATGCATATTTCACAACTTCAAATGAAAGGTATGACATATGAATGGAATTGATATGTGAATGGTATTGGTATGTGATTATATGAATTCTTATTTTTGCACTTGTTGTATTGATATGTGAGTAGTATTGAAACGAAAGATTATTTATCGATATATTATTTTTAAATGACTATTTTACAACTTACAGTTGTCTAAAATATAGCAAAGGTCATACCGAAATTATTTCATATTTAGGAAAGATCGTACCATAATTTTTTCCCCATGTTTTTCCCCATAAAAATTTCAGATGATTATCACATTTGAGAAATTTTTAAAAATTCAAACATTGCTACTGTCCCGGTCAGCGTTTTATTAGGACAGTAGCAATGTTTGAATTTTTAAAAATTCCTCAAATGTGATACTCATCTGAAATTTTTATGAGAACATAATTGATGTGTCAGGAACCTCCACAAAAAATTTCAAAAAAAGCATCATTATTTGACCTTCTTTTCAACCTCCACAAAAAAGTCAGGCTATTTTCGCCACACGGTATGGCGAAAACCCTATTTTCGCCATACCATGTGGCGAAAATAGGGTGTCCCGACCGGTTTCTCTGTCAGGCGGTGCTAATAGCGCAATTAACCAATTTTCGCCACACCGTTTGGCGAAAAATAGCATTTTCGCCAAACCATCTGGCGACTACTCGATTTTCGCTAACCAATTGGACGATGTAGTATTATTTTTGCAAAAAATTTCACCCGCGTATTAATGTCGAAATTACTTTTTAAAAATGTACTATTTTAAAAAAAAACTCCCGAAAGATATATTCCGGTTTGATACGTTCTCACATCATGTATTATGCGACTAGGAGATGTTTATTTATAAGGTATTTTTTGCTTTCTTGAGTATAAATAACTAGTCAAAAATCAGAATCAGATATTCACATCTCAAAGCTAATCCAAATATCAGAAAAGGCGACCTAGAATTTGTATGTTTCATTTCACTGTAACTTAATTTTTTACTAACATTCTGCTCGTGTAGGTCGAACATGGTGTATGTATGATAATGGAAGAACGACGAAATTATGCCTATTTCACAACTTTAAATGAAATGTATTGACATGTGAATGGAATTGATATGTGATTATGTGAATGCTTATTTTTGCATACGTGAGTAGTATTGGAATGAAAGATTTTATTGATATATTATTGCTAAATGCCTATTTTACAACTTACAGTTGTCTAAAATATAGCAAATGCCACATCAAAATTATTCCATATTTAGAAAAGATCACGACAGAAATTTTTTTCGTGTTTTTTCATATATTTTTTATATTTCTTACATTTTTTCTATTTTTGGGGCTTTAATGGTTTATTACAACAATTTTTACAATGTTTTTTTATTTTTTTTCCCCAATTTTTCAACATATAGCCATTTTTTTAGAAAACCACTCAATTCACCACTTTTCTAGCAATTTTCAACCTTTTTGTTCAAATTTCACTCCACGATTTGATTAAATTTCAAATTCATTTGACTTTTGAAATTATTCAATTTTTCATGAATTTCGATACCACTAACTCATTGAAAACTGAGGTCAAAACGATATTGTTAACCCTACCCTGTACCATGATTACTCCCTTGAAAATTTCGATATCAAATCGCATTCGAGCAGACTAGTGACACACTAATCCAAAGGAAATTGGGGGCAAGATTCTAGACTCCCCAGGCATCCTAGAGATGACGGCAAAAATAGGAGTTAGGCGTGTGTAGAACGGAAGATGGTCCATCTGTCCAGCACAAACTCCAAACCACGACAAAACATCATAAATCAAAACGGCCGTAACTTACAAACATTGCTCAAATTCCCGGCCTAGAAATCGGATTACAGCTTAGTTCTTAGTACCTATACAATATCAGATCAGGGGAGACAGACACATATCATCTGCCTATTTGGTAACTGGGAGAAAACTGACCGCAGTGCGCTCTTGGAGAGTCTTCTTTCGATAGATATACAAAATTGGCAGCAGCTGGTGGTGTTTGGCTCAGCTGCGCCCGCTCTCTTACTGCTGGGATCTGAATAATGGATGCTGCGTTCTATTTCTTCGCCGGGACCTTATGAAACTTCTCCAAGACAGGGTGTCTCAGGATCTCTTTTGCAGAAGGCCGCCTCACTGGGTCAGGATCCATCATGGACTGAAAATGAGCAGAAACAGAATGTTTCAGTATGTTAGCTATCGTTGCCTGTTTTCGGAGAGCAAATGTTTCTGAAACCTTAGGCTGAAGCAGTGATGCACTAGGCATGCTGGATGGTAAGAGTTCATTAAGGTGACAACAAAAAATCAAAAATTATTATAACGCCGCACATACTATCATATATGATACTAAATGATACTTCACAAAAAGGAACCTGCTAGTATGCCACAAAAGCAATTTCACAATCAACCAGCTAATAGCTCTAATTCAGGCATAGAAACAAACTACTAACAAAAGGGTCTGGAGCAATACTCTTGACCCAAACAGTCTACTAGATTCAATCAACTCGACTAAAGATAAAATATTCTTAGCCTAGGATATGATATTTTGGACAAGAAGAGCATACTTCAAGATTAATTGGAGAAAAAGAACATGCAACATGCTACGACTAGACTTGTCGATAACATGCAAGAACAGAACAAAAACACTTTACCAAAGGTCCAGCTTGGTGGAACCAAAATGCAAAAGAAAGGCACAGAAGAAGAAAAAAACGAATTGTGCCCAACCTAAGAGCATTTCTTGTTGCTAGCCTACGTATGCTAAAAATAGCCTAAATATAGCCATTCTTTTAGAACAGGTGCAACGAATGGCCATTGGTTTTAGAAAGAGGTTGCACAAAGAGCATGAAAAAAAATAATGTTAGGATTCCTGGACAGGCGTGTAAACAGTCTGGATATAGAAAGGCAATGTGGTGTATCAAAGTAGCCAACTACTGTCATGTCCTATTACTGTTACGTCAGTTGGAACTTGAAATAAATACGCAACATGGAAGGAATATGCTTATGTAGAAGGAATATGCTTATGTATCATAAATTGCAGCAGTATCACAGCAAACTTCAACCTTTTAGCTGCAAAGTAAAAAAAATCCAACATTATACTGTTTTGGGTAATCATGGATTTTATCAAGCATGGAGAGATTTAAAATTAACACAGAAGTGTGCTCTCCATTTTGCATTTAAAGGGATGAAGATATGGGGTTTCCGTCCCAAAGAAAAAAAATACTTATGTAGAATAATTTTAATTGATTGTCATGCTGCACATAGACATAAAGGGCAAATCAAAGTAAACAGCTGGGAAGGAAAAGTCATGTGGTGTTATACCTTAATTAAACTCTGGAACTGCATTGGGCATCCTGGAAGTAATGCTATTTTGCCCTCTCTGAGACTTGTAAACTGAGGTCCAGACTCAGGAAGCTGGGTGCCTCTTATAAGCTCGTAGATCGCAGCTCCAAGAGAAAAGATATCTACCTTGTCAAGATGCTCAAACTTTTCGTTCAGCATTTCCGGAGGCATATAACGTGAATCTCCTTCTTCAATTGCCAAACTCCGATCAGTAAGTGTAGCACAACCAAAATCTCCAAGCTTATAAACACCATTTCTGACATATATGTTATCTGGCTTCACATCAAGGTGTGCTATGCCACATGTATGAATGAAGTCCAAGCCTTTGCAGATCTTCAATTTCACATAAGTTTATTTTAATATTAGTAGGTGAGATATAGTGATATACATGCAAGATTTTTTTGGGGGTGATTTTTGGTAAAAGCAAACCAGACATGATTAGAAAGGTTAATGTTTTTTATTTTTCAGAGAAAAAAGAAAACAGTACAAACTAATGTCTGACACAAGACAAGTTTACCATTTCTCACTTGTATAAGAATACTTTTCAAGTGGCACATCTCTCCAACTCTAAAACTTGCGCAAGTAAATCACGTTTGGAAACGATACACCGCACAATTAGAATGTATCCCATAACCACAATGACTGTGTTTCTTCCAATCACTGTGGGGAACTGGGAATTACGCTTGGTGTTTGTTCAATAAACTAGACCTACCCATAATGTCAAACTAGGATCTAAGATCTGTGAGTCATTCTAGGGTAATGAAATGTGATTTTCTTTCAAACGCCATGGTGTTGCAAGCAGGGTTCCAAATTTCATTTTCGGTTTACATCTCGCTCCCCACCGAAATCTGAAATTTCAGCGGAATCTCGTTATTTCGGACGAAATTCAAAAAGGAAAATTCAAATCCGGAATTTTTTGGACCGAAATTTGGGCGAATTTTCAGCAAATTTAAACTGAACGAAAAATGGTTCAAATGATGTCGAAAACTTTTAAATTTTTTTGTGAAGGTTCCTGACACATCAGTGATGTTCCCATAAAATTTTCAGATGATTATCAAGTCTGAGGAATTTTTAAAAATTCGAACATTACTACTGTCCTGATAAAACGCTGACGGCAAGTTTGAACCGAATGAAAAATAGTTCAAACCACATTAGAAAATTTTGAATTTTTTTGTGCATGGTTATAATGCATCACTAATGTTCTCATAAAATTTTCAGATGGTGATCAAGCTTCATGAATTTTTAAAAATTCGAACAGTGCTACTGTCCTGTTAAAAGCCTTACCAGCAAACTTGAACAAAATGAAAAATGGTTCAAACTACGTTAGAAAATTTTGAAAATTTTTGTGGATGGTCCTGATGTAACATTAATGTTTGTATAAAAATTTTAGATGATGATCATGCTTAAAGAATTTTTAAAAATTCTGACAATGCTACGTCCTGATAAAAGGTTGATGATTAATACATAGATTTGCTTTAGCAATTAAAAAAGGTTTAGAATTTTTCAAAATTTTACAGAAGGGTGATAAGGAGATGCTTAAGATCTCATAAAATTTTTGAATCATGATCACACTCCAGTGAATTTATAAAATTCTTACAAGGCACTGTACCATTTATGCTCTTTCTCTTTTTGATTTTTGAAATATAACAAATGAAGTTCAATGCTTACATAGATTTGATTGACCAAACAAAAAAAGTTGAAATTTTTTCAAAATTTTATAGAATGGTACTGAGGCAATTATTAAGCTCTCATAAAAATTTTGGATCATGATCACACTCAAGAAAATTTATAAAATTCTGACAAGGTTACTGTCCCAATTATGTTCATTATGTTTTTGATTTTTTAAATATAACAAATGAAGTTCAATTATTTTGAGAAAAAAAATTGTATGATCCTACGCTACTAAAGGTAGTACCATAAATTTTTCTGATCATTATCAAGCTTGTACAATTTTATAAAAATCCGACAGTGTTTCTGCCAACATTTTAAAATGTCTCAAAAATTCGGTTTTTCAACAAATTTTCATAGAAGATGATTTTCTTAAGGGTTATTGGACCAAAATCCGGCCATAAAAGTATAAAAACCGGTCAAAAATCACGAAATATCGGCCGGTTTGGGCGAAATTTCGCCAAAAAACGAAATTACTGTAGCGGTTTGAAAAAATGCCCTCCCGGTAATTTGGATTCCTGTGGTGGTCCGAAATCCAAAATTTATCCCTAGTTTCAAGAGCACTGTAACTATTTCCCAGAATGCCAGAACATGCCCCCTTCTGGACGAGAGTAACTGGGTATTCCATCCAGGATAAGTGGATAAGAGCAGAGGACGGAAAACATTCTCAAAGAGTAACTCCAGGAGCTCTGACATATTTTGAAGAAACTTGTTTGGATAAAATTACAACGCCAATTTAGTTTTGCTTTGCATACTGGCCCAATGACCAAGAATAAAAAAATGGATTAGTAAATGACAAGCATAACTAATTCAAACCTGAAACAGCAGTTCGAGGGCTTCCCCACACTTCAGCGGCTGGCGTCTATTCATAGATAGGCAGTGGTCGCACAGTTCCATCTGAATATAAAGTTGCTCATTCTCAAACCAAGAGGTGAAATATCCCACTATGTTCTCATGAGAACCTGGTAAGACATGTTATAGAGATGTTATAACCTTCTAAGGAAATATAGCTGAAAATGAATAAATTAAAGATAGTTTTGCAACCTAAGGCTGCCAAAGCTTGAACTTCCTTCACTGCTTGCCTCCTGCAATGAGAGATACAACATGAAACATTAGTCAATCATGGTCTAACGACTGAAGTATAAGGGCTGCTATGAAGCTACCTGTCCCTGTCATTATGCAATTGCCTGATGCTCCGTTTTACTGCATACAGGCAGCCATCTATCCTCTTTAGAACTTTGAACACAACACTGAAGTTGCCACAGCCGATTTGCTGAAAATTAAGCATGTTAGTGACCAAAATCTCCATGAAATGGACGAATGCAACCTGAATATGAACAGATAAACAATATCTATTCAGAGCATACCTGAATTTCATGGAAATCAGTTCTGTAGCGTGAAAGACCGTCACCACCAATTGAGGGAGAAAACCCTGCATAAAAAAAATGTCAGTTAGCTCTATTTGGGTACTGAGAGAAAGGTACTGTTATCAATGTTTTTAATTAAATTGAGGCTGAAAAGACATGGCGTGATTGCTTGTTAACATTACAATTAAGACTCCTAACGAACAGATACGTGCTAGTTTGAAGGGAATGGAAGTGAACATGTTTGGACAGCATAAAATACATAAATGATACCTGATGATTTGTATTGCCTCCCGCAGAAAACATCATCATCTATTCGAGGATCCATATTCACGTACGGATTCTTGATACATGGTGGAGGCATCACCCGGCAGCGCAGAGCTACTGCTGATTGAGAGACATAGCTACCTCTCTTTTGCAAGCTAGATTTTCTCAGCTGTTCTTCCTCTAAATCATCTCGACCTAGACCATCCCACCGGACCGGAGTAATCTGCTGGTTGTCCGTAAAGTCGGTGGACCGGAGGCCACTGGGGGAACAATCTGTAAGCATTGCCATTCATTCATTTATTATGAAGATGGCAACGGAGCAAGCACATCAAACTTTGGAATTTACGAGGATTCCCATGGATAGTTGGATCTTGTGGCAAAAAAATGAAGTCGCATTCAGGTCGATCGTGGATCGGTTTGAGGGGTCACAGTCTCACCTCTCTTGTACCTCTTACTCCTAGCCACTGACTTCTCCGGAGATTTGGGGCAAGGGATATTCTCCTGCGGATAACCCAAAAAATCAGCAAAATAATATAATGGGACTCGGCATAGCACAGTCCAATCGGTCAATCGCCACCCCAAAAAAAACTCATCTTTCCCACCTTATTGGGCTCGAAACCGCTCGCCAGCTGCGGCGCGTCCGGCGTGATGTAATCCGGGGTACTGCAAAACAGCGCGCGAAAAGAGGAATAGGATTAATCCGAGCGCATTCTCGAGTCTAAGCACACACCAAAACGCAGCTCGAATCGAATCGGGAATCTACCAGAAGAAATCCTGGCTAAGGATGCAGCAATCCTTCTCCTCCACGGGCTCGTCGGCGTCCATTGGCGAGGCCTGCGGCTGCGGGGGAACCGGAGGCGGGTCGCGGGATTCCTCCAGGAGGTCCTCGAAGGGCGGGAGCGCGGCGCGGGGACGGTCGGAGAGGAAGGAGAAGAGGGAGACGTGCTCGAGCTGGAGCGAGAGCTCCCCGGACGGCGAGCTCCCCTCCGCCGCCGCCACGGCGGACGCGCGGCGGGACTTGCCGGCGCGCGGCCGCGGGGTCTTCGTCTTCATCATCGCCGGCGAGCGAGCGCGACGGAGGGATCTCTCTCTCTCCTCGCGCTGGCTTGTCGTTGTCGCCTTTTGGATTCGACTCGGCGGCGGTGCTTCGCTTTGGTGCGTGTGGCGTGGCCGCGTGGGTTGGGTTGGGGTTCGTGGAGATGGGATGGAGGAGGGAATAAGAAAAAAAAAGTATTAATTAAAGGAATTGAAATGGGAGGGTGCACAGCTATGTCGGGGAATTGGCGGGAGAAAGAGGTGGGAAGGAATCAACTATCCCTGCTGAATTCAGAGGGGGTTGTTTGTGAATTGTGATGTTGTCGGTTTGTATTATCGCGGCCGGCTACCCATTTTCTTCCTCGATTTAGGCGTTGGGCCGGGCCAGCTATGTTGGGACTTGGGAGTCTTCCAAACTTCCCTTTTAAATCCTCGCTCCTTTTTCGCAAAAACTCGTCAGCTTGGGAGTCAAATTTTTGAAAATTTAGCCATCAATATCTTTTTAAATATTTAGATTGAATACATGAAAATCATGTGTATTCGTTTTGAAACGTACTTTCGTAATATTATAATTTTATTAGATGTTTTAAATATATTACAATAGAAATTAGTAGTTAAAGTTGAGTTTTATAGACCACGTTGATGCCTAAAACGACAATTATTTGTGATCGGAATGGACTACTCCCTTCTCTATATAGCCATATTTGTCCATAGCCCATCGTGCGCACCTTTAAGGAAGTATTGATTCTAAGAAATAATTGGTGAAAAATGATTATGCATACCCTATTAAATCATATAACATATCCACTTAACCTCTTTCGAAGCATTTAAGTAGGAGTAGTGAGCGAAAAAATTAAACTAATTACACTCTAGATTCTCACAATGGACAAATATATTAAGACCAAACTCCCGAAATCATATACAAATATAGCGAAACAGATAGAGTATTTCGTTTTCAAAGAAAAATAAAATAATTTATGATTTCCTCGTGAGGTCTTTTTGACGAGTTTCCTCGAGAGCTCGGCATCACAAGTTGTTTATGATGAGTGGCGTTTTTTTACCTAGAAACGCAGCGCAACTCCATTCTTGTGTTCCAAAAAGGGAAATGGCCACTTTTATCGTCTTGTGTCTAACTGTTTAACAAATTTAGTCTATTTTTAAATATAATTACAAAAATAACCTCATCGCTAGCTACGAAAGCACCGAAATGCGACACATGTCACATTCCGCACCCCAACCGCGGAAGGAGCTACCGCTCTTCCATACCTCGATAGCTGCTGTAGCTCCTTCCACAGAAGGTGACACATGTCATATTTCGATATTTTTACAATCGAAGATAGAGCTATTTTTGTAATTATGTTCAGAAGGTGAGAATTTTTTTTTCCGGGGATGCTACACACTAGTGTACAAGAAGCCATGATTTGCCAAATGTGTCGACGTCGAGACTGGTTCGTTGGCTGGGCAGGTGCCACCCTCGGTTGATTTGGATAAGTGAACAAAAGAAAAATCTGACAGGTTAGTAGCACACAAGGATTTGAAAACCAGCGAAATTTTGGAAATTTCGACAGAGATTTCGGATCCCGGTTAGGGGGCGAAATCCAAAATTCTAACAGGATAAAAAAATCAAAATGCTACAATATCTTGGCAATTTCGGCAATATTTTGCCAAATCTCACCGAAATTTGGGGTATGAAGACTGGATTATTTGTTTTGATGGCGAGATTTGACCGGAATTTCATCAATAACCCTTAACAAAGTCATCTTCTATGACAATTTGTTAAAAACCCGAATTTTTAAGATATTTTATAATTTCGACAGAAACACTGTAAGATTTTTATAAATTTGTACAAGCTTGTAATGCTATGAAAAATTTACGGTACTATATTTGGAAGTCTAGAATCATACAGATTTTTTTTTCAAAATAATTAAACTTTATTTATTATCTTTAAAAAATAAAAAAACAGAATAAATATAAATGAGACAGCTAGAGCACATCATGAGCATTGGAGTTTGCCTGGCTACCGTGGAACATGACCTGGATGGCTCATTATGAATATTGGAAGTCTACTTGGATGGTTCATCATAAACATTGGAAGTCTGTCTGGCTACTATGGGATATGATCTGGGAAGAGTACAAGCAACAGCACGAGATAAGGTATTACAAAGTTATTGTCGATAACAAGGAGGTGGAGTTTACACCACACACGCACTACTACTCGTACGTATGTAAATGCATTGTTCTCTGTACTTTGCATGATCCTACTCCTCTAATTATGCATCTTCTTGTAAATACATGTTCATACTACATACTCATTCTTCAATTATGCCTCTTGCATGTGGTTCGGGATGAGCGTTGCATTCTGGCGTCATCGGTACTTTCATAGGTAGTTATCATTTCTCATATGCTCCTGTATGGTCATATATTGTGGTGTATATGTGATGAATTGTCATATGTATCAATTTTATTCCATGCCTATCATTTTTATGCTAATATATATTGATTGTTTCCAATTGTAACTTTCAAAATCTAAATATCAGTCGAAATGCTGTTGAAATTTCTAACTTTCTGACACTCTTCTAAGAATTTTATAAATTCACTGGAGTGTGATCGTGATCCAAAAGTTTGATAATAGCTCAAGCATTGCCTTACAACCCTTCAGTAAAAGTTTTAAAAATTCTAAACGTTTTTTGGTTACTGAATGAAATCTATTACTGATCATCGGGTTTTTATCACGATAGTACCACTATCAGAATTTTAAAAAAATCCTTAGGATTAACAATCATCTAAAAAATTTATAGCAAGATTAAAGATGCATTAGGACCATCCAAAAAAATCAAAATTTTCTAACATGGTTTCAATTAATTTTCATTCAGTTGAAGTTTACCGGTAAGGCTTTTATTAGGGCATCACCACTGTCTGAATTTTTAAAAATTCCTCGAGCTTCATCATCATCTAAAAATTTTATAAGAAAACGTTAGTGATACATCAGAACCATGTACAAGAAATTTTAAAAATTTCTAATATGGTTTATTCTATTTTTCATTCGGTTCAAATTTGTCGGTCTGCGTTTTAACAGGACAATAGCACTATCCGAATTTTTAAAAATTACTTACGATTCATAATCATCTGAATTTTTTTATAAAAACATTAATAAAGTGTCAGAACCATTGAAAAAATCAAAATTTTTGACACGCAGACACGCTTGTCTGAAGCCTGAACGATGAAGCAGACGGCCGTTTTACGCGTATCCCGGGAATAGAATAACCCAAAAAAAACGTACGTGTGGTCCACGTGTCAGAGGCTCGGTGCCGTTCGTCCGCGAAGAAGACAAAGAAAAACCAGCTCGCCGCCGAACCGGAGAATCCGTCCGTCCGCGTGTTGCGGCCCTGACAGGCGGACACCGACACCGCACCCAATTTCTCGTCGGTATTTTGTCAAACTTTGCAGGAGTGTACATAAATACATACGGTACAGGCCATACATGCATCGTAAGTAGGAAGGAGTACTTGTTTAAGCAGCAGGCAACAAACCCGTTAGTTAGCGGCAGTAGTTTGGTAGTACGTACATACATGCAGCAACGTGCTTTGCAAATAAAACAAGCATGCCACTGTAGTGCCTAGGCACTATGATTTTAAATGCACGATTTTAATTTGTCATTGGAAATTTCAGTTTTGGAGTATATACTTGTCTATCAAAATTGAAAAGAAATATATATCTTTAAAAAATGCACTTAAAATCAAAGAATTTTAATAAATTTTGTTCACATGATTTGCCGATTTTTATATAAAATCAGCACATACCTACGATCAAACTATTGTAAAAAAGACAACTCTAATTTCGTTTTCGATTCAAATTTATTTGAACTAGTTAAACGC
Organism: Otatea glauca; assembly: GCA_036346275.1. Lineage (NCBI taxonomy): Eukaryota > Viridiplantae > Streptophyta > Magnoliopsida > Poales > Poaceae > Otatea > Otatea glauca. The sequence goes on from CM070713.1 coordinate 2,964,911, forward strand.
GACATCTAAAAAATTCTAAATTTTTTCATTCACGATATGCAGGGAATGTATCTAATTTGGATTATGCTTCTCGCGAACTACGACGTGCCAATTAATTATTCCCCTCTCTCACTCTGTATATACAGTACATATATAGCACGCTGTATAGGGCACCATGATTTTAAAATGCGTGAATTTAAGCCATATTGAGTATATTTTTTCAAAAGTTTAGTTTTAGGGTACATACTCATCTATGACAATTCAAATGAAACACATACATTTAAAATATATACTCAAATTCAAATATTTTAAACGGATTTAGATCACAAGCTTTGCTGATTTATAAATAAAATCAGCATATAACTACAATCAAACTATCATAAAAAAGGGAAACTCTATTTTGAATTCCAGTTAAAACATAGTTAAACTTGACATCATAAAAATTTCACATGCAATACATAGGGAAATATATTCATTTTGGATAATAGTGCCCAGGTAATCATCTATATACTAAACTTGGTGGACTTCCAACCACCACATTCATTTGAGCCGGGAGTGAGCCGGCTCGGCTCGTGGCTCGAGTCGAGCCGGGAAAAAATATTTGCGTTCGGGTCATTTTTGTGGAAAAAAATTACGTTTAGGTTCTTTTTTGAAGAAAAAAAAACGTTACGGTTAGGTCCTTCTTTTGTGAAAGAAAAATATATTACGCTTATGCTCTTTTTGCGTTTTTGAGCCTTGCGCTCAGGTCCTTCTTTCGAAAATTAAAATTACGTTTAGGTCCTTTTTCGGTAAAAAACACGGTTAGGTCCTTTTCATGGGAAAAAATATATACTACGTTTAGGTCTTTTTTTCTATTTTTTTTAGCGTTCTGTTTAGACCCTTTTTCGAGAAAAAAAACCAGTTCAGGTCCTTTTCCACCGAATAAATGCGAAAAACCCGATTACGTTCGTGTCCTTTCAGACGTTTCGCGTGTTTTCTCGATTTTCTCGCGTGGGAAATGGCAATCACACGTTTTTTCGATTTTCTCGCATGTGGAGTGACGGTCACGGCGTGGCACGCCGCGATCAATTATCTAGTTATATATATAAGTATATGCAACTTGCATCTCCCATGCATGCAACACGTACCAGGTTAACCTTTACCTTTTTTATGATGCGTCGTGTGTTTCACAGTACGATAAATGGAATGAGAGAAGAAAATGTTATATAAGCCGGCCGGCAAGCAACCGTTTGTTAGGTCCTGTCTGAAAGGCTTAAAGTCAGTAAGACTCCTTAAATAATTTAGTTTTTAAACTGTTTTTAATATAAACTGAAAGTTATATATAATTAAAGTTAAAAACTAAAAGTTGGGCTAGATATGTTTTTATAACTTATTGCAGAGGAAAATTAACTATTTGTCAAACGGTCTCTTATAAAAAAATACAGCCGCTTTTCAGCCTATAAACTAAAAAATAGCTTTTAAAAAAAGCTACGACTCTTCAAATAGGCACTTAGTTAGGCTGGTTAGCTCGTGGCAAGTGGTTGTCAGTACCAGAGATTGAAATCACGTATTTGCTCGAAATCTCGGAGGTGATAAGAAAACGAAATCTCGACGAGATATAGAAATTTTGGACAAATTCCTGACGAACCACAAAAACATTTTTTCAAATCCGGTATTTTTCGACCGGTTTTGGCGAGTGCCGAGATCTCGGCAAAATTGGATAGCACGAAATCTGGGTGAAACGATGTCGAAATTTTGATTTTTTTTGTGTAGATTCCTCACACATTAGTGATGTTTTCATAAAAAATTTAGATGATTATCAAATATGTGGAATTTTTAAAAATTTAAGCATTAATAATGTTATGATAAAACGCTGACCGACAAGTTTGAACTGAATGAAAAATTAAACAAACCACTTTATAAAATTTTGAAATTTTTTGTGCATGGTTATGATTCATCATTAATGTTTTCATAAAATTTTCATATGATGATCAAGCTTCATGAATTTTTAAAATTTTGGACAGTGCTACTGTCCTAATAAAAGCTTTACCGGCAAATTTCAACCAAAGGAAAAATGGTACGAACTACGCTAGAAAATTTTGAACTTTTTGTGGATGGTCCTGATCTATCATTAATTTTTATATAAAATTTAAATATAATGATCAAGCTTAAAGAAATTTCAAAAAAATTGACAGTGCTATATTCTGATAAAAGCTTGGCGATCAATACATAGATTTGCTTTAGCAATCAAGAAAGATTTAAAATTTTTGAAAATTTTACAGAAGGGTTCTAAGGAAATTCTTAAGATATCATAATTTTTTTGAATCGTGGTCGCACACCAGTTAATTTATAAAATTCTTGCAATTGCACTGCACCGTTTATGTTCTTTGTGTTTTTTATTTTTGAAATATAACAAATGAAGTTCAATGAATACATAGATTTGATTGAGAAAACAAAAAAAGTTGAAAATTTTGGATAATGGTACTGAGGAAATTATCAAGCTCTCAGAAAAATTTTGGCTCATGATCGCACTCGAGAAAATTATGTTCATTCTGATTTTTATTTTTTAAAGATAACAAATAAAGTTCAATTATATTGAAAATTTTTATGTATTATCCTACACTTCTTAGGATGGTACCACAATTTTTTCATATAATGATAAAGTATGTAAAATTTTATAAAAATTTGATAGTGTTTCTGCAGTTTTTAAAAAATATCTCAAAAATTCGGTTTTACAACAAATTTTCATAGGAGATAACTTTCTTAGTGGTTATCGATCAATTTCCAGTCAAATCTGGTCATAAAATATCAAATTAGGGATTAAAATCCCAAGATTTTGACGGTATATGGCGAGATTACTGTAGTAATTCAAATTTTTTGAATTTTTATTTTACTCCGGTCGATATTTTAAAACTCGTTTAGCTCCGATAAGCGAGATCTTGCAAGAAAACCAACGAGATTTTTAACCCTGGTCAGTACCATGATGTATGCACGCAGTTTGACTAAGGTGGAGATTTCCGTTTGTTATGCTCTTAATTCTGCTGGAATGTACGGCGCAAAGATTAGTTTACAATTAACAGCTATTGTGCAGAGCGTCGAGTAAGTACAAGAAAAGTGACGAAGGGTACATACTAGACTGTCCTGTCATACACTCATACAGTAGTATCGATCCCATCCGTACAATGCAATCTCGACGGGGTAAAATGATGGATTAAGCTCGACAATGAGTAGCGTATAAAGAATTACTTCTAAAATGAAGGCACTAGTTTGATTTGACTTCAACAAGAAAGAAAAGAATGTTGGAGTAATTAGGAATTTTCTCAATATTTTAATCCACAAAATTATGTAGATCATGTTTAAACAATTGCACATTTCTAGTTCACAGCCAAAGGTTCTAGATAACAGATTATCTATCTCATATGCAAAGGCTAATGAACAAGAAATCAAATCGATAAAAACACGGTATAAGACGATATACCCTTGAGCCGGTGCCACCGTTAGCACAGCGCAGTGTAACATTCTCGTTCGCCATGACGGTCGATGTAGACGATCACGATTGTCGCAGATGAAGCGTTAGTGCGATGAAGCGCTTGATGCAGCGCGCGCTTCAGAGCACTTTTGAGCGATCGCGTGGTCGCTCCCCAAAACCTTATCGGCCTTCTATCTCGAGCAAGATCTCAAGAAGGGCGAGGTTCCGGAGGCTCGCTCCTCTCGCTACTTGTGCGCGCAAGAAAACAGAGGTGGGGAGACAAGAAATGCAAGATCGAAATGGAACATCGAGTCTTGAGAGAGAGGCGATTGGTTCGTCTTTAAAACACGCCATCGCCCTTCTTATATATAGGCTCGCGAAGTGTAATCGCTCGGCGACATTTAGAGGCCATCAAACGACCGTTACTAGTAATCGACGCCATCAAGACGTCGTTATTAGTAATCGACGGTGTTTATGACCGACCATCAACCACGTCGCCATTAGTAATCGGCAGCGGTTATCGGTCATAAACCGCCACATTAAACGGCAAAATGCATCGCCCCGCCAAAGACGTCCGGATCGCTCGCGCCACAAGACGCGCGTCGTCGTCTCGTCTCGCTCTCGACTCGCCTCGACTCGACTCGACTGACTCAAGACTCGCACGCCACGCCACGCCTCGGCTCGGCTCGGCTGCAGGCTGTGTGGTGGCACAACCTTTACCCTTTTTCCACCTTGCTAATTGAGAGACACACAACTCAACTATTTAAGTTGGTCAAACCTTCTCTCAATTACCCATATGGTACTAAACCAATTTCATGACTCCTAGTATTCTAATGGGCCTTTTGAATTTCTATTAAATTAATTATGGGCCATCCCATAATAATCTAACAATCCCCACCAAATTTCAAAGACACATTTGAAATACTCTCGCCCAATGTAGTTTGATATACCAGTTTTTCGATGGAGACTGTTAAGTTGAACTTCCATCTAGAACAAAAGTTACACTCATCCACAACCAACAATGGACTATGCCTTGAATTGACAGTTTTGTGCGAACAAGTTTCACCAAAGTCCTTTATCGATACTAGGTCGCTAAATGCATCCCCTCGGTTTGGAGCTTATAAGTCATACTCCTTAGCCTTTCATGAGCCTCTAGAGATCACCCAATCTCATAGACGTGACTAGCAATCGAACTCGTATAGGTGTATTCCTCATAAGATGTTCAGAGGACAACATCTCTCGCTTATCAAAGCCACTCGGAATACATTAAGGTATAACCAACCCGCCATACGAGAATAGGAGAGTTATTACATCTCAAACGGAGTGGGCTAAGTATGATGTACTCTCCTCTCACCATCACTAGCTTGTCTCAACATCCTAATTCACGGGATCTCCGATCAAATAGGATGAGTTACCACTAAGACATGACTTTATGTGGGTCTCAAGCCCATCTCCTCGATGCTTCATCTATCACATTCCGTGATAGTCCCTTTGTAAAAGGATCGCCAAGTTTTTAGCCGTCGGACATAGTCCAATGCTATAACTCCGAGTTTCTCATTTTCTGACAGACTTCAACCGCCTCTTAACGTGCCTTGATGACTTCATGTTATCCTTAGAATCGTTCACCTTGACAATCACCGTCCGATTGTCACAGTTCAAAAGAATAGCGAGCACCGGTTTCTCAACTACCGGTAAGTCCTTCACAAGTTCACGCATGACGATCGGCTTCCACAGAGGTCGATCTAACGTCGTGAGTTCGCTTCCATTGTAGACCTCGTTAAGATGGTCCGCTTGCAAGACTTCCAGAAACACTCCACCACCCAATGTGAACACATATCCACTTGTGGCTTTTATTTCATCAAGATCGATATCCGGTTTGAATCACTATAACCCTCAAGTACCCTAGGGTACCGGTGTAGTGAATTCCATAACTTGATGTCCCTTTTAGATAGCGCATTACTCTCTCAAGAGCATGCCAATGATTATCTCCGGGTTTGAAATAAACCGCTTAGTTTGCTCACAAAGAAACGAGATATCGTGCCTTGTTGCACTAGCTAAATACATCAATGAACCAATAATTTGGGAATATCTCAATTGATCCTTTGCTATTCGTTGGTTCTTTCGTAATAGCACACTTGGATCATACTGGCGTTGGAGCAGTTTGCAATCGCTATAGCCAAAGCGACTCAACACCTTTTCCACATAATGGGACCGCTCAAGAGTAATCCCACCGTCACCTTCTCTTAACAATTTAATGTTTAAGATGACATCCGCTACTCCCAAATCTTTCATTTCAAAGTTTTGGACAAGAAGTCCTTGACTTCCTTAATCACATTAAGGTTTGTCCCAAAGATCAAGATGTCATCAACATACGGACACATAATCACTCCTTCACCCCCACCATAGCGGTAATACACACATTTGTCACCTTCATTCACAACAAAGCGCAGATGTTAAAGTTCTGTCGAACTTCTCGTACATCGCTAGGTGCTTGCTTAAGGCCATACAAAGACTTCAACAACCTACACATTTTTCCTTCATGACCCTTTACTACAAATCCATCAGTGATCCATATAGATTTCCTCTTCCAACTCTCCATTAAGGAAAGCCGTCTTTACATCCATCCGATGAATGATCGCACTGTAGGAGGCGACCAAAGACAGAGTACTCTAATAGTGGTCATCCGCAACAGTGAGTAAGTATCAAAGAAGTCCTCGCCTTCTTTCTAGGTATAACCCTTGGCCACAAGCCTTGCCTTGTACTTTTAATCGTACCATCAGCCTCGGCTTTTTCTTGAACACCCACTTACATCCTACTGTGTTTACACCCATATGGACGTTCAACAACTTCCCAAGTTCCATTGCTCAAGATGGAATTCATCTCACTGACCGCTTCCTTCCAATAGTCGTCCCGAGATGAATAAGCCTCCTCAATGGTTCTTGGAGTATCATCCACTAGATATACAATGAAGTCATCACCAAAAGACTTTGTAGTCCTTAGTCTCTTACTCTTACGAGTTATTTCATTGCCCTCATCTATTGGATTTTCCTCAAAAATGGGCTCAATTTGTATAGGAGTGGAAGGTTTAGGAGAGAAGATAGATTCTTGGCCGATGAGCTAAGTGTCTCTTTCATAGGAAATAAGTCCTCAAAGAATGTGGCATCATTGGACTCAAAAATTGTACCTTCATACATATCGGTACTCAGATTTCACTATTAAGAATCTATATCCAACGCTGTGAAAAGCATAACCAATAAAGACACAATCAACGGTTTTTGGTCCAAGTTTACGCTTCTTTGGGATAGGCACATTCACTTTAGCCAAACAAACCCCAAGCACGTAAATAGGAGAAATTTAATCTTTTCCTCTCCCATTCCTCGAATGGTGTGATTTCTTTATTCTTTGTAGGAACCCTGTTTAGGACATGACAAGCAGTCAATATAGCCTCACCCCACCATTCCTTGGAAAGTCCCGCTGTTTCTAACATGGCGTTAACCATCTCAGTTAGAGTACGGTTCTTTCTTTCGGCAACCCCATTTGATTGGGGCGAATAGGGAGGCGTCCTCTCATGGATTATTCTATGTTCCTCACAGAATAAATTAAACTCATTAGAAAAGTATTCTCCACCACGATCTGACCTAACCCGTTTGATTTTTCTCTCAAGTTGGTTCTCAGCTTCAGCTTTATAGATCTTAAAATAGTGAAAAGCCTCATCTTTTGACTTTAATAAATACACATAGCAATATCTAGTAGAATCATCAATCAAAGTCATGAAATACCTCTTACTACCCTTTGTCAACTCCCCGTTCATCTCGCATAAATCGGTATGAACTAGTTCTAACGGTGCCAAGTTTCTCGCCTCTGCTGCCTTGTGAGGCTTGCGAGGTAGCTTAGATTGCACACATACTTGACACTTAGAACCTTTGACTTGGGTAAATTTTGGGATTAAATTCATACTGGCTAACCGCATCATGCAACCAAGATTAATATGACAAAGTCGTGAATGCCAAACATCGGTCTCATGATTACAAACATGATTCACAATTTTATTCATGTCCGTCAAAGACAAGCTTAACAGCCTCCGCTCATAGCCTTTTCCAATAAAAGTTCCAATTTTAGAAACAACACATTTATTGGATTCAAAACTAGCTTAAAACCATCTCTACACAATAGAGACCACGACAAGGTTTTTATTTATCGCGGGCACGTGATGCACGTTCTCGCCGCACGATTTTTCCTGAAGTAAACTTCAAGTCAATCGTGCCGACTCCACGCACAAATGCTCGCGACCCATTCCCCATCAACACGGAGGTAGCCCTGCGACTGGTAAAAGAGAATAAGGATCACAAGACAAACATGTATATTGGCCCCGTGTCAATCCACCAATCAGTGAACGACATACCGATAGAACGGTAGGTATTGAAACATACCCGATGTTCCTCCTCGATGTATTGCAATAACAACGTTGATGACTTTTTCTCGCTTATTGTCTTTACGATCGTGGCAATCCTTTGCCCAATGATCGCACATTACGCATAAAGCGCTTCCCTTTCCTTTATTCTTCTTCTTCTTGAAGCTAGTAGTTTGAGCGGCCTTGTTCTTGTTCTCGTGCTTTTGGACTTATTTTTATTCTTCTTGTTGAATTGAAAGATTTTCTTTTGTACCTCATTGGCACTAGAACTTTCTTTCCCACGTATATCTTTTGCCCTCGCTTTCTCCTCAACATTTAGAGACCCAATGAGACCAAGAACGCTGAACTCTTGTCTCTTGTGTTTTAGAGTAGTGGCAAAATCCTCCAAGAAGGTGGCGACTTTGCAATGATGCATCCCGCCACAAACTTGTCGGGTAATGCACATGTAAAATTCTCAAGTTCTTTCGCAAAGCTTGAACCTCATGAGCTGTTCTACTACAGAGTGGTCATCAACCATCTTGTAGTCATGAAACTCGCTCCATGACATAGAGTTCACCGCCGCGCCGAGACTCGAATTTTGCCTCAAGTGCATCCCATTTCTTTACCACTTGGCAAAATCATGTACACATCAACAAGATTTTCTCCAAGAACACTAATCACGGCGCCTCGAACAAGTTATCCGCGCTGTGAAGGCACTCTCCGCTCAGAGAGAGCCCACTCAGCCGTGGTTTGCCTTGCACAACGTGATACACGCTCATGGCGATCAACCACAAAATCATCTTGCGCGCTAACGCTTGTAATTTGCGCCACAAATACGGTTGGCTTAAGCGCAAATAAACGAGAGTTGTAAAATTCCTAAGATGAGGTTTTGGATTGTTGGAGTAATTAGGAATTTTCTCAATATTTTAATCCACAAAATTATGTAGATCATGTTTAAACAATTGCACATTTCTAGTTCACGACCAAAGGTTCTAGATAATGATTATCTATCTCATATGCAAAGGCTAATGAACAAGAAATCAAATCGATAAAAACACGGTATAAGACGATATACCCTTGAGCCGGTGCCACCGTTGTACAGCAGCAGTGTAACATTCTCGCTCGCCATGACGGTCGATGTAGACGATCACAGGTTGTCGCGATGAAGCGTTTGATGCGAAGGTGACGCGCTTCAGAGCACTTTTGAGCAATCGCGTGGTCGCTCCCCAAAACCTTATCGGCCTTCTATCTCGAGCAAGATCTCAAGAAGGGCGAGGTTCCGGAGGCTCGCTCCCTCTCGCTACTTGTGCGCGCAAGAAAACAGAGTGGGAGACAAGAAATGCAAGATCGAGTCTTGAGAGAGGCGATTGGTTCGTCTTTAAAACACAACCACTGCCCTCTTTATATATAGGCTCGCAGAAGGGTAACTGTCGGCATCAAGACGTCCGTTACTAGTAACTGACGGTGTTTATGACCCAGCCATCAACCACGTCAGTTACTAGTAATCGGCGGCATTCTTGGTCATAAACCCCGGATCGCTCATGCGCACAAGACGTCACGTCACGTCACGACTCACGACTTTTCACTTTCGCCACGGCTCGACTCGGCTCGGCGCGCGCGCGCGTGTGGCACAGCCTTTACCCTTTTCCACCTTGCTAATTGAGAGACACACAACTCAACTATTTAAGTTGGTCAAACCTTCTCTCAATTACCCATATGGTACTAAACCAATTTCATGACTCCTAGTATTCTAATGGGCCTTTTAGAATTTCTATTAAATTAATTATGGGCCATCCCATAATAATCTAACAAAGAAAATGAAACATAGCACAATTTGAGACTCAGTTAACTGTGTATGATGGTTTTGTTAATGGACGGTCGCCTCCTTAGCTTAACTGTTTGGTGCAGCCACACCAACCAACAAACACGCACAAGAATGCAATCACGCGGTGTGGCAGAACAGAAGCATGGCCCAAGGAGAGTCTATGTGCAGACCATTGGATGGGAAGTGATAACCTTTTTGTCTTTTTTTTAAAAAAAAAATAGTTCTTTTACTAATAGAAATGCAAATATAGCTCTCTACTTACCGAGGAAGGCATATTCCACGCTCTCCCACCGTGGACCCTCCGCAGTTGCGCCTCCTCCGTGCCGCTTGCCTCCACGGCACCTCGGCCTCTCGTGCTCCCCGAGCGCGTAAGCGATAGGTGTCGCCTGTCGCGCCTTCCGTGATGGAGACGGCTAGATTTGTAATTTTTTCGAGACAGAGCTATTTTTGAAAAAAAAGAAGATGAACAAGAAGATGAGAAATGGGCTAGAATACTAATCATTTCTTGGATCGGATCCTCCGTCTCCCACGAACCAACAAGATGAAAAGATACTAATCCCTCCGTCCAAGTTTATACTGCATATTTTTTAAACAATTTTGTCTATAAATATATAGCTTATTTCATATTGCAATATAAATTAGTGTAATGTTTCCTTTATATCCCTAATAAATATCCAGATTTACTTATTTTTTCTATATACATGTATTTAATATAGTGCTTAGAGTTAATAATTAAGGATAACCTAATATATATATAAAAACAACCGGTGATATTCAAGACACCTCCTTCATTTTAAAGGCAAGAAAATCTCATAATAATCCTAAATTCTAGAAATTCTCACATTAATCGGAAGAAAAAGAGAAAGATTTCCACCATTTATTTTGGTGGAGCCAGATTATAACAGTATAGATTAATCATGTATAACAAATATAATTGTATTTCAATCATTGAAAGGATCTTCACCACTTATTTTGGTAGGGCCAATTTATAACAATACAGGTTAATTATATACAAATAGAGCTATATAACAAATACAATTGTATTTCAATAATTAAAAGTAGAGTTGTATATCAAATACAATTATATCATAATATCTAAATGTGTAGTTACGCGGGTAAGTCTGCTAGTTATTTTTAATATCTTTTTAGTCTCTATGCTAAGAGAAAATACGCTATATAAATTTGGATAAAGATGGTAATCCCTACCATGTTTGCATTATCTTCTAGGTCTGTGTATCTTGTCAAAGCACATGGTACGATGTTAACCACCCTTGATTATTTTTTGAGAGGTGCTTCAATGCTTTTCTTTTTTTACAGTTGCACAAATATTAAAGCATTAATAAAGGGTAGATGGAGGTTACTTACCCCTTCGCTTGTTTCAAGATTTATACCACTTGTATTAAAAGGGAAAGTATTGAAGCACTCCTCTTATTTTTCCACGGCGACATCACAGGAGGACTGAGTCCAATCCAAACTCCAAAGTCCAAACTCCAAACCCCCTTTGTGTTGGTTAACAAACGGAGCAAGCGACGTACCAGTAAAAAGCTGCCTAATCAGTCCCGCGTCCTACCGAGGAAACAATAATGACCTGTTTAAAACGCAGAAATTTTCGTAAAAATTTTGTGACAATTAGTTAATTGTTTTATGAACATAAAATTGTTTTCACGTGCCCAATGGAGCTCAGCGGCCACGGCCGTTCCAGGTTGCTTTGCTACTGCCGCCGCCTGCTCGTCGTCGGCCGTAGTGGTTTGTCGCCTCGTCGTCGTCGTCAGCCCGGCCGTTGTGGTTGGTCGCTTCCTCCTCGCCTTGCTGTCCCCGAGCCGGTCAACCACGTCGTGCCCACCAGTTCGCCGCTCGCGTTGCCTTCATGCATTGCTTACGGAGTTACGGATGGATGGGTTATACGCTGCTCCCAAGTATTAATCCCGGCCTTACCCTTGTTAATCTCCCACATAATGACATAACATAAGGATTCTTTCTTTATTAAGGCCTTGTTTACTTGGTAAGTAGTAAAGTAGGTTCAGATCCAGCTCGGTATAAGCACAATAAGTGTCATCTGTCTCCCTCTCTCGAGTCTTCGTCCTGTGCCCAGCCAACTTCCTTGCAAGGGGAGGAGAGAGCCAGAGAGGGAGAGAGCAAGTCAAGAAAGAAAAAGGGTGGCTGCTGCCTGCTGCTGCTTTGAGGGGAGGCAAGAAGCAAGGAAGGAAGCAAATTGCTCCAGATCTAAGCTCAGGAGGAGGGAAGCTCGAATTGGGGGAGGAGGGGATGAAGCCGTCGCTGCGGAGCCGGCAGGAGCCGCGGCGGGTCAGCAACGGCGTCATCATCGCCGCCATGCTCCTCTCCCTATGCGTCCTCAGCCTCGTCAAGGCCAGATACTGCGCAACCCCCTTCGGTACGCTTCCTCTTGCTTCTCCTATCTTCTTCTTGATCCTTGCATTTAGTTAGTTGAGAGAGCTAGCTAGCTAATGTTGACCGCCGCCGCCGCCGCCTGCGTGCAGCCAAGCCCGATGACCAGCTCCAGGAGCAGATGAACTCGAGCATCAGGATGGAGACTGACGAGCCCGCGTCCAAGGCAGCGGGAGGTGAGTTGTTGTCTCCGGATCGACCGAGCTCCCAAGATTGATTCGATCGCAAATTTGGAGTACGGTTTGTGCTTAAAGATTGTTTTTTCCTTGATTTTAGAGGAAGAGGACGAGGAGGAGGAGGAGGAGAGCCCGGGCGGCGCGGTGCCTGCGGTTAGCACCGGGGCTGCCGTCGCCGCCACCGCCGGCGGTGGCACGGGGAAGCCGACCTGCTTCATGACGAGTAAGCGGTCTGAGCGGTGCGAGGCGACGGGCGACATACGGGTGGACGGTAACTCCTCCACCATCTACATCAATCCCATGGACAAGGAGTGGAAGACCAAGCCGTACGCGCGGTACCACGACCCCGTCGCCATGGCCTACGTCCGCGAGTTCACCCTCAAGCCCTTCGGCTCGGGCGGCGGCGCCGTGTCTCTGCCGGCGTGCACCAAGAACCACTCGGTGCCGGCCTTCCTCTTCTCCAACGGCGGCTTCTCCGGCAACCTGTACCACGACTACACCGACGTGCTCGTGCCGCTCTTCATCAGCACGCACCAGTTCAAGGGCGAGGTGCAGTTCCTGCTGAGCGGGCTCAAGTCGTGGTGGGTGAACAAGTTCATCCTCCTCTTCCGGCAGCTCACCAAGTACGACATCCTCGACGTCGACAACGACAAGGAGGTGCACTGTTTCCCCCGCATCGTGGTCGGCGCCACCTTCCACAAGGACATGGGCGTGAACCCGTCCCGCTCTCCGGGCCACGTCTCGGTGGTCGACTTCAAGCGCACGCTGCGCCGCGCCTTCGGGCTGGAGCGCGCCGCGGCCTCCCGCGGCGGCGCCGCTGGCCATGGCAAGCCCCGGCTGCTCATCATCTCCCGCAAGAACTCCCGCCGGTTCCTCAACGAGCGGGAGATGACGCGGGCCGCCGCCTCCATGGGCTTCGACGTGCGCATCGCCGAGCCCGACCAGCACACCGACATGTCCACCTTCGCCAGGCTGGTCAACTCGGCCGACGTCATGATCGGCGTCCACGGCGCCGGGCTCACCAACATGGTGTTCCTCCCCAGGGGCGCCGTGCTGATCCAGGTGGTGCCGTTCGGCGGCCTTGAGTGGCTGACTAGGGTGACCTTCAAGGACCCGGCCAAGGACATGGAGGTCTCCTACATGGACTACAACGTGCAGCTGGAGGAGAGCTCACTGATCGACCAGTACCCGCGGAACCACCAGGTGCTCACCGATCCTTACGCCGTGCACAAGCAAGGCTGGGACGCGCTCAAGACGGCGTACCTCGACAAGCAGAACATCAGGATGGATCTCAACAAGTTCAGGAGCACGCTGCAGGAGGCACTCAACCGGCTGCCGGCATGAGAGGGGAGAGCCCAAGGTGGTAGATAGATAGGTTGGTGTATCTATCTGTGCCTTCTCTGCTTAACTTAAAATTTCCAACTTCTTCTTCCTTTTTCGCTCTTTCGTTTAGCCAGATTCATTTGATCCGTTGTTTTGGATAAAGGATGGGAATGATGAACAAGGAAATGTTGTTACAGATGTTAATTTATACCCTTTGTGATTATTGGTTTAAGCAAATGTCAAGATATAAAGTGCTACTAGTAAGGATCAAGTGTATGTATGTGGGCATTGATCTTCTCCCCATTTCTCATCCCCATTGTGTCAATTCATCCATGTCATTGTTCATCAGCAAATGTTGACTCTCTTTTAAGAAGTGAACGAAATTTGATCTTGCATTGTCTCGTTCGCATCAGGGAGAGAGAGAAGAGAGAGATCGGCATGAGGAATTGGGAAGAAAGGTTCCAGGTTTGAGAGATGATCTGTGCCGACTGCCGAGTGCCACCCATAGTTGGTGAGTTGTAGTAGGACCAGGAACAAAATGGTTCTTGAATTCAACTAACCAAAGCCTACTCTGCTTAGCCAATCAACCAAATGGAGTAATGGACCACGGCCACGCGGACCACAGCTTGTGCTAGACGAGATGAGATGATGTGCGTTGCATAAGCAAAATTTGCCTCGTCAGGGAAAGGAAAAAGATTGCTACTTCGCGAGCTCTTTTCCCGTGTCAAGTTGTGGTTTGGCAGGATGGCGAAGGAAGAAGGATGCTGCGGAAGTCACGGTGTGATTCCTGCGACCCTTTCGTCGAACTGCGACGCTGCTGCCAACTACATGCCCTGCTGCCGTGGTGCTCTCCGCTAGTTAGAAATATCGAGTTCTGGAAACTAGAAGCTTCGATTTTCTCTTGGGAAGAAAGTTAACGTACTCTCCGCCGCCTTCTTCGGCCGTCTGATCTTGATCGGATGGGCTGCACAATAAAGTAAGACGCTGTTAATCTGGAATTAGAATGCAAGAATTTCACAAGAAACAGGTATATATTTACCATGCTGGTTTATTTGTAGAGATGCTAGCTCGGAAGCCGAAGCTTTTTTAGACCCTGACATTTTTTTAAAATCTAGACTTCGTATAAATATTTTTATAAAAATAACCTTCTCAACTGTGGAAGGTCCGACAAGTGACTAGACCCACGAGAGGGGGGCGCTGCCGAGCCGGGTAGCTTAACAGCAAGCTTACCGTGGTGGACTATCTTCCTGTTGCCGTAGTCGAGCAGTCTCCTACGGTCTGGGCAGACTAAAAAAAAGTGCCAGCCAAGCCGATTGAGCCAGGTTTGCTAGCTTGGTGTATAACTTGAAAGGAATCGGAATTGTTCTTTTTTATTTGCGTCTGTCCTGGTGTGAAATTGGATGTTGATTGGGAATTGACTGATTATCGAATGATCGAGTTAAACTTTTTTTTTTGAACGATTGAGTTATGAGAGGTGCTTCAGTGTTTTTTTTTTTTTACAGTTGCACAAATATTAAAGCATAGATGAAGGGTAGATGGTGATTACTTACCTCTTCGCTTGCTTTAAGATTTGTGCAACTCAGACGGAATGAAAGATCAAGACCGCTCGTTATGAGCTATCTATACCCTTTTATAATGTACCTAAGCATTCTTTTCTACGTCCACCCAAATAATGCACCCCACTAGAGATGGTCTAACCTTCATGCACCCAAATAAACGCTCCGTAAACTTGCCTCCATCAAAATTAACCTCTCAGATCTTTTCTCAGTTTTACTCACCCACATCCGATGGCCATTATTTAATGTGTCTAACTCATCCTTGTGACCCACAACAGATCTTCCCCCACCTCCAACATCATCTCAAGGAAAAGGAAACAAATATCCTGGAATTAAGGAAAAGGAAACCAACGTTCTAGAAAAGAAAAAGACTATATATTACATGCTGAGAAAAGGAAACCAGAAGATAGAGTAATATACTAGTACTTTTAAAGATACCATAGGACAATTAGTAGAGAGCGCAATATCAGCCGTCTGGAATAAGATTGTCCTGATTGGAACCTCCAATTTCACAGAAATCCTATGGAATTCGCACTCTTTTTCTAGGGCAAATGTACTATTTCTCTGGCACGGTGGTTTTTTTTTTTGCGTGGGTACTAGCATTAGAGTACAGCTCGAAAGGAACAAGAGGATATTTTTTTGGCCTTGTGTGGAATTGATGGGATATTGAATTGACTGATTCGTGAATGATTTAAGAGATCACATGACAATTTACTCTGAATCTAATCAAGTTGACGGGGACAAGACAACTAGAGCAGACACGTTCTAGCTGTGGCTTCTTGATGACACATTCACACTAGACTGGAATACGAAATGTGCAGCAGCCAGCAGTAGCTGACGGTATGATCAGGTCAGGACAGGTAATGACCATGTCATCCTATGTGCTTCGCAGCTTATGTATTGTAAGTCTGTAAATGGCAACCTAATTCCGAGCATCACCGGCTTTACAATATAATTACATTTTTGGGGAAGCGTTTCTATATACATCAGTGTCTCAAAGTTGTGCAAATATTAAAACATAAATAAACAATGGTGATTACTTACCCCTTCAAAATCAATGTAAATTGTATTGAAAAGGTCAACTCTTAGTGAAGTATTCGTTTTTTATGGGTTTTCTGACAATTTTTTTTTGCAAATCTGGCTTTTTTTTTCAAATAAACTTACAAAAATAACCCTCAACCGCAGAAAGTGGTAAGTCGGACGACTGTGACATCAACGCTGGCCCACCTTGGGGTCGCGCTCCTTCGAGCTCCTCATGCTCGGCAGTTCTGGTTGCTTGCCTGCCGTAGACCCGAAAACTTACCGGGTCTACGGACGCGGCGATGACACGGCGGTAACACTAACCGTGTTTTCCACATACGGTGAGGGGATTATTTTTACAAATTTATTCGGATAGAAAAGCGAATGCTTCCTCTACAGTAGTACCGATTTCCCCCCTGTTGGCGCACCTGAATACCAAGGTAACTGCAGGATGATGTTATATGCCACAAGCGAAGACTCGTCGTAAAGCTAGCAAGCAAGAAAGAGAAGAAAGCTCAGATGCTTTTCTGAGCGACAAAAGGAAAAAAGAAGGAAGAAATTAGCCTAGCCTAGCCCAGGCCAGGCTCGCGGCAACATTCCATCCATGCATGTGCCACCAACCTCAACCCAACGAACCCACGCGTCACTTGAGTTCCTCGCCCTCCTCGTCCGGCTAAGAGCATTGGAAGCGGATCGCTACAACCTCTAAGATGCATGGGGTCTTGTTGATGCCCCCTGACCCTGACACACTCTCATCTCTATTCTCTAACCTCTATCTCCTGCTAAAGGCATTTTGTCTTTAAAATAGGAACTATATTTAGTTACGATCAAAGATAATCTCCCTCTCATCTCTATTCTCTGGGTGACCTCTCTCCCCCGCCACTTCTTCAATGTTTGGAGGTAGCTAGCTAGGCAGAGGTATCCTCCAAGACGATCTCTCTTCTCTTGGTGGCCAAAAGATGATGCTCCTGGTGGCCCAGCCGACTCTAGCTACGACGGTCCATAGGATTCATATATAGATTCCTAAAGCTCTAAAGCAAATTAACCGTGTTAATTCTAGCTGATGCACGTGCTGATGATATACTTCATCCGTTGATAAATATAAGGCTTACAGTTTGGATAATGTTGTTGAAAAATATAAGGTATGCATGTAGATTTAATGAGTCTTTTCACATATACCCTTATTTATTCTCTCTTAACCATATGCATTTATTCATTCAGGAAAACTAGGAAACGGTAATACCGTTGCTAGCTTTTCTACGGTACTTTGAAACAACGGAAGGATGCACCTCGTCGCTGGGGGACACACGGCGCAGGCGCACCTCGTCGATGGTCACCATGACGTTGGCCTCCCACTTGCGCGTGTATGGCCGTATCCTCTCCTCCTCCTCCCGTCAATTCTCGGACACGAGCCGAACGACGCGCCGCCGAGTGCATGAGCGGTCGCCGCGGGCGTATGTCCACGCGTTGATTTGCGGTCGCAGCAGAGGTTGTCGTTGCCCATCCAGGAGCACGGCGTGGCCGTCGTGCACTGCATGGCCGCCGCCTGCATCGCTGTGCACGAAGGAGAAGAAGGGGACCGGCGCCACGAGGAGCTTAGAGACGAAGAGGAAAGAGAGCAGGAGCAAACTGAAGAAGTGGCGCATGCTAAGCGTCCGGGACTGCACCGTCTTGCCGTCCTTGCCACTGATGCCGTACTTGTGGTAGTAGTACATGACACAGCGGCCGACGCCCTTGGGCGGCGAGACCTTGCATGTTTATCTAGTGCTCCTGCGTTGAATCCAAGCGAGCGTCTTCACCATACAACTTACAACATAATCCAACATTATGAAACTTGTAAGTACACTACAAAATATGGTGAAACTTAACTATGAAACAACATGAAACCTATCTATAAAATATTGTGAAACTCCTGAATCAATTAATGACCTGAAACATGCTCTGAAACCTATGAAACATGCTCTGAAACTTGTTTAAACTCGGAGGTGAAACTTGGTGGAACATGGTAAAACCTGCCTGTGAAACCTCTGAAACCTGCTCTGAAACCTGTGAAACCTGCTATACCGTTGTAATTGATTCCAACGGTATAGGGTTCAGTAGCAGCGCTCTTATTCATTACCACCTACACAAAGTATTATCTCTCATCTTCCAAGACAATTAAGAGGGATATGTAAGTCATTTCTTCTCATGTTTTCCTCAATTTCACCACAACATTAATCCTTGTGTCAAGTTAAAATACGTCTTATATTTATCAACGGAGGGAGTATACGTGTGTTGTGGAGTAGTGGGCCTAAACAATGGCAGGCACGCAGCAGATTGTATTTGCCCCACCTTAAGTAGGTCGCTATCCTCGTCGTTAGAATTAATTGAAGGCCACCGAGGAGCTTCTTACGGAGGATCTGTCTGACTGGGGTTAAGCTTTCCCCGATAATCTTTTCCCAGAGAAAGCTTCTCCGATGAGTATATAATCAACACAGACTTGCTGAACATCCTCGCACTCCATTCAACTTACGTAGTTCGTCCAGGCTTTGATCCAAACAGCCCCTCCCCTGGTGATTAACTCACGTAGATCAGAGAGATTCCGTAAGAATTTGATAAGAAACAATTCGATTCGTTTAGGAATTTGGAAAATTTCCCGCGTGCCAAATAAGTACCTTAGTTTTTCAAGAATCACTAATAAAAATTTCGAGTTATAAAAAGGAGACACTCGATTTATTCTTTTGGTGCACTCCTAGTGCTCCACCTAGCTCGTTTCTAGAGA
The DNA here is from genome assembly GCA_036346275.1 of Otatea glauca. NCBI lineage: Eukaryota > Viridiplantae > Streptophyta > Magnoliopsida > Poales > Poaceae > Otatea > Otatea glauca. The sequence continues at coordinate 2,983,795 of CM070713.1, forward strand.
TGTTCATGTAGGAAGGAGGGTGATGCGGAGGGAAATTAAAAAGAAAAGAGAGGGAAGCTATATCTCATGTAAGATACACCTCGCTCTTAAGGATCAAGATACTAAGAAACAACCTAACACTGCACTGTGGGAGAGAGAGAGAGAGTTGTATCTAAATCTTCTTTTTTGTGGGGCTTACCCCTCCGGATTAAGATACTAAGAAATAACCTAAAGCCGCCACGTCGCTCGCGCTCTTACTGCTGCATCGCCGCTGGGCCACAATCTCATAACCGTGCCGCCACCACACTCGCCTTGCCATTGCCACGCTAACCTCACCGCCACATTGCGATGGATCTGCCTAGGACAGGAGAGAAAAGATGGGGCAACATTGTCAGAGGGAGATGGGAGATGGGGTGGTAGTAGTTGGCTAGGAAACGGGAGATGCGACAGTGGTAGGAGAGGAGAGTGGAGATGGGGCGGCATGTGCCGGGGTGAGAAGAGAAGGGGCAGAGGCATAGGAGGTGAGAGAGGAGATGAGGCGGTGGCCGAGAGGAATAGAGGAGACGGGGCGGCGGTGGTAGGCAGGGAGAGGGGGGATGCGGCAGTGGCTGGCAAGAAGAGGGGAGGCGGTGGCCTGCAAGAGAGGGTATATGAGGCAGCAACGATATCAATAGAGGGTCGGTTGAGAGGGAGGTATAGGAAGGATGCAGAGATGAGAAATTGATGGATATTTATTGTCTGGACCCACTTTTAGATACTGTATATTGAGAAAGTTATATCTAAGATTATTTTAAATAATGTAGGGATCACTGGATACAGTTTTAATGGGAATGCCCTTAGAATTCGTTCAAGGAACCAATGAAAAGGCATTAAAAGTAAACTATAAGTAACATGGGAACTGAAGAAAGGCAGGCAGCCAGCCAGGAAGGAACCCAAGAAAGTGCAGAGCCAGCCAGGGCGGTTGGAACTTGCAACTGGTTTCCATATCGAAGGATTGGTCGACGCAACGACAACGACCAGGGAGCAACCAGCCCTTCCATCCCCATGCACACTAGCAGCACTAGTCTTTTCTGCGTGTTCTGTTCTCGAGCTGAAAAGAAGAAGAAAATGATAATACAGACATACAGTCGTCGTCGATCGTGTTAATGTAATGATTTATTGTTAAGATTCCATCAATCAGTCAATATAACAATCAGTTCGTGGGCAGATGATGACGGAATGACAGGGCCCATGCAACCGACAACCTCATACGCTTATGCTCGCTTGATCGAATTAGTTATGGTTAGAGCAAATTAATGGCATTGCACTGCATGGACCACGCTGTTTATTTGTCGATGAATATTGGGGAACAATGGAACTCACGCATCTTGCATGTTAACTGTACTAAACTAGAAACTTGTGTATTAAAACGTGCAAACTACTCATGTTCCATCACCTTTTTTTTCCCTACTTTTGTAACAGATGCTCTCATAGGACAGGAATTCTAGAAGAACTATTTTGTTTTTACAAGAATTAGAAGAAGAGCAGTGCTTCAATGCATTCCCTTCTAATATAAATTGCACAAATCTTAAAGCAAGCGAAGGGGTAAGTAATAATAATCTACTATTCATTTATGATTTAATATTTGTACAACTGTCAAAAGAAAAACCTCTCTTAGAAGAATCCCTTCGGTCTGTAAACAACAGTAAAAAAAACCTGACAAAATGCACGTACATGGAACCCACATGTCCGCGACTCCTTACAGAAAAATTAGCACACGTTCGAATACGAAACTTTAGAATCAATGCAAAATTGCAACTACCCCACTACCTACTGGTCAACATGTATATATCCGCGAAACAAGAAGGAAACAACCAAAATAAGCAGAAACGGAAGCCCTGTGCCAGCACATAACGAACAACATTCAGATTACTAATTTGGTATATTGTGCTACTCATCTTTTGAACACAGGGATGCCACTTTTGCAATTTGTATACACGATCTTGCAAACCAAAACTGTGAAAAGCACATATATGAAGCTGCAAAGATACCAGTGATTGATGGCGCCATCAACCAATAGGAAAGACTGCTTTTATTAGTCTGTAGAATTCATTCTAGTATTTGTGTTCTTACTCAAACTGATGCCCCTGGCCACACCATTTGCAGGAATAACATCAAGATTACAAAGACCGACACATGGTATTCGTCGGATACTGAGCTCAAAAGTAGAAACAGCTGCTACGTACGAAAATTTCAAGCAAAAGATTGCATCATTTCTTTTCACAAAAGCTCTTCACTGGAAAGCATCAGACAGGCTTACCACAGATCTCAATTAACCGCGTAATTAATAATGATTTGCAGCAGTTTTCAGTATATTGCAGCATGGATCATCTCTGTTACCAATATTAGGACCTTAGGAGAGTACACCTCACTTCAAGTTCTCATTTGCAAAAAGAAATCATCCAACACCTTATTTTGTCTATTAATCCTAGACCTCCTCACACAGAACTAAGCTCCATATTTCGGAGCTTTCCAGAGCTTGAATGCCACCTCATGTAGAAAGCGCTCAGCAAGCATAGCAAGGTTTCCGCCGTGCTGTTGATTACATTAGAGAATGAAGTTAGTTATATCCCTAAAAAAACCAGAATAAAGAGCAAAATTGGAATGACTTGTGTGTGGTAAGAAATAATAGCCACTTGCTAAGTTTAAACTTTAAACAGATACTGAACATAACATGAGTGGGAAGCATAGGCCCTACATTATAACCACACACATGGGGAAGCAAGGAAAATGTTATTGCAGTAGTAATGCCGATGGCCATGCTGCAATCAAGTATGACCCTGCCAGCTATAGCTCAGTATCTACGTGTGAACTACTCAAGAATAAAAATTACTGCATTTTACTATTGGGATCATACTCATTCTCACTGTTATTACGGCGCCGCCTAGGCGTCCAAGAGGCTGGCCGAAGTCGCCATGGCTTGGCGCCTCGCCTGAAGACGACTAGGCGGCCGCTTGGACGTCCTGGCGTCGCGGCATGGACGCCTAGGCGTTGGCCTGGCCATCTGGGCAGGCAACTGGCGTTGGGATGAAGGTCCTGGAGCCCTGGAGGTATTTGACTGAAGCCTGGACGTCGGATCGGGAGGAGGTTTGGGAAAGAGACGCACGGGTGGAGATTGGAGAAAAGAAACCATAGTCTGGCGCCACCGCCACCGCCAACAACTGCTCCACCCCTGTCGCTTCCACCACCGGTAATCCTCCGTGTCCGCCTCCCCTTCCCCGTCCGCTGCTCCGCCTCTTGCTCCTCCTCTGCTCGGTGCTCCGCCTCCCGGCTTCCCCAGCTCCGCTTCTGCTCGGCGGCTCAGCGCTCCGCTTCTTGCAGCATTGCTCCTCCTCTGCTCGGAGGAAGTAGTGATGTGGGATGCGCCGATGCGTCGATGAGGAACGGGATGCACTGAGATGAGGAATGGCATGCGGTGCGGGCTGCGTCGATGCGATACTAGTATTAGTATGCGAGTGTAGCTGTGAATGATGACTATTGTGTACTGAGATAGCACTAAGATGAAGAATGGCCGATGCGAGTGCAGCTGTGAGGAGTGATGACTGCTTGACTATTATTAGTATGAGTATCGAGGACTGACTACTGAGTATTGACTGTTGTGTACTGAGTATTTCTTAGTATTGTGTACTGACTACTGAGCATTTCTTAGTATTGATCGCCTAACTGTCGCCTAGGCGCCCCGGAGGCGACTTGCCTCGTCGGGGCGCCGTGATAACCTCATTCTGGTTGGATGTCTTATAAAGACAATATACTTTACCATGCAGTAATTTAGCAATATGTGAAAGTCTACCACACTACTTAGATTGTTGGCTTTACAATCCTATAGTTTGGCATGACAAACAAATATCAAAGAAAGGCATGTAGATGATCGGTCCAGCAGCTTTTGACAAATCATGTCACAAAAATGAGGAATTATTGTATGGTGCGTAACAGCATATTGAGCTTTCAGGAACAGCTATAAAAAAAGCCCAATCTACAATGCTGATTATTCCTATGAAATAACTTGCACATGCATCATAAACAACCAACTTCAATAGGTAGCACAGAAAAGTTAGCCCCAAGTAAATATTATCATCCGTCGTTACAAAATATGGCCTTTCTTCTAATCACAGGCAGTGGTAAGTAACTGAGTATAATTCCTATAGTATGACACAAACTGTCTACTCTCCAAGGAATCAATGCTAATACCACATGCCTAATTTTAATTTAGCGATATTATTTTGCAAAAGGAAGTGCCATCATCTTTCTAATGATGGAACCAGTACCAAGATTAAAAAAAAAAGAGAACTTCAGTGTTTACAATGAGTTGTAAAAAAACTGGGAAAACAAAGTACTAAGCAGGATCATGAAAAAAGGAATGCAAATATAGTATGTGATAAAAGTTTCACTGTTTCAGGAAAACATTATAACAAGTGGATTGTGCAAACCTTTATAAATTCCTCAAAGGAGAATCCTTTGGCCAAATCAGAACGTGTTACTCCTTTCTGCCACTGCGCCAGTAGCATTGGATGATGATTCCTGCAGAACATGCATGACTATGTAAGCCTGAATGTGTCATTATAAAGGTTTCTGTAGATGCAGTTTTAATGAATACATCACGTCAGGGTTGAGCATTGATTGATATTAAGTCAACTTATCTAGACTGATTTATCATCTATTGGAAAATACTTCAGTATCGTTATGCATTAGATTAGGTTTCTCAAATATTTTGAATAACACATTTTCTAACTTGACTTCATAAAACCAAAAGGTGGCTGTTAGCTTTCACAAATCAAGTAAAATATGAGATGGCTCTGGTTGTGATGTAATCATGTAGCCATTCACAGTCAGTTCGTACAGTGGAAGATCGACAACCAGGTGATCTAGTTACATTTGTAAGGCCATGATATGATTTACTTTACATATATAGCGTATGATATAAGAAACCACACTATACTTCAAAACATCAGCTTTGGATTTCATTTGCTAGCGAAGAACAGTATCTACCTGACATCATCCAATGTATTTCCTGCTTTCATATTATAGCTCTGGCGTGGGCGAAGTAAATTCAAGTCAGAATTTGTTTCAGTTGAAGGGTTTGAGATGAAACAGAACTCGTCCTTGTTTTCTGCAGCAGATCCATAGCTCAAGATCACAGATACATGAATACGGGTGGCTATGGCTGAACTGACTGGTGCAACTTCCATTACTGTAGCCACTAATTTATCAAGCCGATTGAGATCCGCCTTCATTCCTAATTTCCCCAGCTTGCTGCTTGTGTTATCCATCGCAACATGTACAAACACTAGATCGAATTCAGACACATCCTGGACATTCCCCTCTGAAAATCCCAGCAGACCAACTGCTCGGCTGATTATTCCAACGTCCCTAGAAAGACTGGATGATCCGGATTGTGTGACGAAATCTTCAGTTTGGAAAACATGGAAACCAAGATTCAGCGCAAAGGAACTAACATGGGGGCAATTGGTGACCATTGCAGCTCTCAGCCCCATAAATCTGAAAATTTCAGTGTCATGGCAGCAAGTTAGTCCTCACAATGGACTCCGTAACATTAATCAAAGCAGAAATCACACACATCCAACCTCTCAGATAGCTTGGGAACGATTAGCTCCAGTGGATCCACTTGGGCAGTTTCTTGATCAGTTTCCGCATTCTGGCGTGTAAGAAATACAAGCAGCATTATATAATTAAAATGCTCGCACAATTACTTCGTCTTTGATGCAAACCGGGAATTAAGATCTCACCTTTGCAGGGTAGAGATCATCGTACACGTCGAGCAGCTGCGCTAGCTCAAGAATCGTTGTGCTATTCTTCTCTTCTCCACCTAGGTTGAGTAAAGCCGGAAGTTTTTTTCAATTGGAGGAGAAAGAATCAAAGAACTCAGCAGCGAGTAGCAACAGAGGGAGGGGGAGGGGTGTGCTGGATCATTACCGTTGGCGGGAGGGGAGCGGAGGGAGAGGAATCCGCAGGAGGCGAGGGAGGCGAAGGCGTCGAGGTGGTTCCCTCCGCCGCCGCCGGCATAGGCCGGAGGGAGCAGCGCGGCGTGGCCGGCGGCGTAGAGCACCAGCGCGCGGCTCGGCTTGTCCGCCATTGCTGCGCTGTGCACACACTTCTCTTCCCTTTCGTCTCTTCCCCCTCCGCCTGCTTTATGCCATGGGCCCCACCTGTCATTTGCTTCGTGATCCCTACCTGGGCCTGAATAAGTGGACTCCAGAGAGGAAAAATAATGCTATAGAACCCGGGTGCTGTGCATATAGAGGTAGACCCTGTTCCCAGGTAAACGCTATCATAATCATATGTACACGTTTTAAATTTTTTTCATATATAGGAGAAATTAGCTTATGCAATTCTGTAAAATGTGAAGGTCAAACTCAATAGCATTTAAAAGATATGAAAAAGATAAATTCGGTGGAAATAGTGATTTTTCACTGCTGTCAATTTTATATCTTTCAAATACGACTGAGTTTGGTCTTCAAATTTTACAGGGTCGTAGAAGCTAACCTCTCACACGTATGATAATTTTTTTAAGAATTTTTGAAAATTTGTATATATAATTTTCACAGAGTTTAAATGATTTTTGTTGGTTTGCACATCATATGTCCCTAGTTTTGATTCCATTAACTCCCTGCAACGTTGCTACCAAATTTATGTCACGTAAAATAATCTTATTTTTACATAAAAAAGTTTTAAAACAAACCGCTTTTATATGTGATAGGGGTGAATAATTTTACCCTATTTTTAGTACCATTGGTCTAAAATCAACACTTAATAAGCAAAAAAAAAATGCATCTCCGATGCCTTTTGTCTTTTAGGCTCCTTTAGTTTGGTCTTTTTTTCTCTAGGTTAAAAGCAAAAAGTAAAGCCTAAAAAGAATGGGTGACTTTTTAATCGCACTTTTTCAAAAATCATAAACCTCTATGTACGTAAAAGCTAAAAACCACTAAAGAGGTGATTTTTTTGTTTATCGAGAGCTGATTTTTGGGCAATATCACTAAAGTTAAGGTAAAATTATCCACATCTACTATATAAAAACGGATTGCTTTTAAGCTATTTAAGCTAAAATAATTGGTTTTAAACTATAAGCCAAGAGCCTCAGTCTAAATAAATAGGACCTTAGTTATTTGGAGGCTTATATCTATTGAAAAAATACAATTAAAAAGCCGAATAAAAAGCTTAAACTGACTCATGAACAGGGTCTAATCTCATCTATACCCCCTTTATAATGCACCTAAGTAATTTTTCCTACGTCCACCCTAAATAATGCACCTCATTAGAGATGGCCTAATGTTCGTGCACCCAGCAAAACGTTCCCAGAAATTTGCATTCATCAAAATGAACGTCTCAGATCTTTCCTCGGTTTTACTCACCCACATCCGATGGCCATTATTTAGTGTGTCTAATCATCCCTGTGGCCCACAACAGACCTCCCCCACCTACATATTTGAAAGGAGAGCGAATCAAACAAGGAAACAAATAAGGAAGATCCGCATGCAAGGAAACCAGACTTGAATTTTTTACTGGTCAAAATTGCACGTACTACATATTTGGAAGGAGGGTGAATCAAACAAGGAAATAAACAGGGAGGATCCACAAGCAAGGAAACAAGACTTGAATTTTTTATTGTCCTGGCATTGTGATCGTGTTTTTTTTTCCGAATATGACCCTTCTCGAAACTTTTTTACGGATCTAGCCCCACAGAGCCTAATTTCAGCGCACGGAGAGCGTTGAATTTTTGTTTTTATTTTTTATCTAAGGAACCAACGGTCTGTGAGTGCTGCTTAATTTTTGTCAATTTTTTCTCGCGGAACCGGCCAGTGGCGCGAGCTTTATTTAATTTTTATCTTTTTCCTTGCGGATCCAAATGATTACGAGCGCAGATTTATTTTTCCATATTTTTTCGAAATCATCCCTATAGCCCACAACAGACCTTCCCTCACCTCCAGCATCAACAAGGAAAAGGAAACAAACGTCTTGGAATCAAGGAAAAGGAAACAAACGTCCTCGAAAAGGAAAGGACCATACGTTACGTGCTGGGAAAAGGAAACCGGGAGATGGGGCAACGAGGTCGCGAGAACGCAGGTCTGCAAAGGCTCCACGGTCGCCATCGGTGGCTTTGCCGACGCGGCGAGGTTGTTGGTCAGCGACCTCGCGGCCGCCGTGCCTCGGCAAATTTATAATTTAAATTTTTTTGAAAATAATTTTATTAAGTACAAAATAATCGAAAGTTTTTTTGAGAATTTTTCTAAAATTTTTTAACTTAATGTGCTATTTTTACAGAAATCCTTCTATATTTAAAAAAAATGAAGGCAACTCACCTGTAACTTCTTCTAATCGCACTTGCACTGGAGAATCTTCTTCTCTTCCTCCTCCATTAAAGCAAGAAAGAAGCTCCAAAGCTCCATCAATCCCGCACCAAATATCCTCTTTCCATCTATGGTGTTAATTCCCAAATTTCGTGCTCTATTGCCAAAATTTCCTCCCAATCTGATTTGATCCCAAATTATGGTTTCCATAAATATGCTTATTTCGGGCTATAAAAGCCATGAGCTCTCCTCCACCCCATCGCATTGCGTAAATCCCAAGTGCTCCCTCTTGTAAAGATCACCGAATTTTGAGGTAACCAAGCCATCACCGTCATCTTTCTCGTGAAATTCACCGCAACCGTGACTCCTCCTCGCAGCGCCGGCCGCGATCTCGCCGCACCTGATGTCGACCATCATGCGACCGGCCCACCACCCCGCCTTCCTCCTCATATTGGTTAAGCTCGAGAGCACGCTGTGCTCTCTGTGGAAGCTGCAAAAAAAATAATCTAAAATCAGAATTTTTTTTCTTTCTCTTTCTTGATTTAAAATCTTTTGGGAACCCGTTTTCGCTCATTCGACCTCCATTTAGTTCCGTTTTTCTTTCTAAATTCATTTAAAATTCTAAATTTCTCTTTTATTATTAAGTGTTGTATTTATACTTATCTTCTCATTTAATTGATAAGTGGGTGTACTGCCGTCATAGCGTTAGCACAGGCACTATACTAATATGCGTGTGGGACCTGGTCCTGTAGGATTATTTTCCTCCAGATAGATGGGCCGTGTTGGGCTTATCATATATGGGCCTAAATAAGTCGCAGTTTCTAACTCCTCGTCGCCGCAGTATACAAAACCCTAACCCTAGGCTTGCCTCCGAGCCTCGCCGCCTCGTGTCGGCATAAACCCCAGCTGTCTCCTCCCTTCCGCTGTCGCCTCGAGCTGTGCTAAGCTTCGCCGCGCGCTCTAATGGCCGGCAAGAAGAGGCCGACGCCCGCTGTCGCCGAGCCCGACGCCGCCGCCTCAGACTCCTCGCAGGACGAGGCCGCCGCCATGCCAGAACCGGCCGCCGAGGCGCCGGTGAAGAAGAAGAAGCTGGCTATGGAGCGGAGGAAGCAGCGGAAGGAGCTCGACAAGGACCGCCACCGCCAGTCTGCAGAATCCGACGCCGCCGCCAAGACGCAGCCGCAGCAGCCGCCCGCGGCGCCGGCGGCGGAGGCTGCTGTGCCAGTCCCTCCCCCGCCCGCTCCGGTGGCGGCGGGCCCGGGGCTGCACTTGAACGTGTTCAGGGACCTGGCATCGCCGGATACGTCGGTGAGGGAGGCCGCGGCGGAGGCGCTTGTTGCAGAGCTCCGGTTGGTGCAGAGGGCGTACGAGAAGGGTGCGCAGAAGGGGAATATGGTAGCGGGCGATGGTGACGGGCGCTCTCAGATGGAGGCTGAGAAGGTCGATGGTTTGGAGAACTGCGCGCCCTCCGTGCGGTATGCGATCCGGCGGCTCATCCGCGGCATCTCTTCTTCTAGAGAGGTCAGAAATGAGTCTAGGACGAACTTATATTATATGTCTGCTCCGTTACACCTCAAGTAATTGATTTGCTTGGGACCTTATCTGCAGTTTGCAAGGCAAGGATTTGCATTGGGCCTTGTAGTCGTGCTCGAAACAATTGAAGCAATCAGCGTTGAAGCTGTTATGAAATTGATACCTAATCTACTAGAATATTCATCGTCGATGAAGGGCCCGGTAACTTGCAAAATCCTCTATCATTATGATTAGCATCACATTTCATCACATTTCTTCTGTCCTATTTTGATGCCAACTTATTTTCTATTGTTCATTTTTGTTGTAGGAAGCTAAGGACAATCTTTTGGGGCGTCTGTTTGGATTTGGATCACTTGCTAGGTCTGGACGGGTTTCAGGACAGTGGACACGTGACAAATGTTCTCCCATTGTCAAGGATTTTGTGAGTGAGGTTGTAAAGCTTGGTAGCAAGAAACGATATCTAACTGAGCCTGCAGTTGCAGTGATTCTGGATTTGGCAAGGAAGGTACATGCCTCAAGCACATACCGAGCTTCTTTATAACATGATATGATTTCTTTTGTAGTATAAACAGGTAAATTGTGCATATAATGGAAGTTTTACATAAGTTAGTCAAAACATCAGAAGTGCTGGTAGTCCACGCTTATTTGGTGCTGAACATCTAAAACATACTTTTCCTGCTACAAATTGAATAACGTTTCAAAAAAAATAAAAATAACTTAACTACTGAGTTTTCTTGGCAATTAACTTGCATAAAAATAAAACAATATATAAAAATAGTCCCATAAATAAGTTGTCTTTATATGAAACTGATGTTAGCGTGGTTCAACAAATCTCAAATCGTTGATTGGATCACCATCCAAGCTTGCATTTGGCTCAATTGCACAACAAATTCGTGACTGGAGCCTCTACGCATGTTTTACAGGGGTTATTGAATCACATGGTTCCCAAGACATGCTAAATAAATAAAGTTACTTTACAGTGAGTTGGATTGAGTGTTAAAGCCAAAATAAAGCACAAACATGCTAACTAATCAAGTTACCGTCCAAAATGAGCTGAGGCAAACCAATATTTTTCTTGCAGTTGTTGTGGTGTTTTCAGACCATGTCGGAAGTCTTCTAATGTTCTCCCCTGTCGTGTACTGAATGTGACTGACCCCAGTTGCTTATTTTATGTAATCAGTTGCAGTGTGACTGGGTTATTTTCGTAGCATTTTTTTTATCTGGATTGGTTTATAAATTTTATTTTTTATGCGCATTATTTGCAAAAAAGATCTCAGTTACTGAGTTCTGCACGAAAATATTGATGGTTGGTCGAAGTAGGAAGTATATATAATTGGTTTTTAACAATTATTGGGGTTTATGTGTTCTAAAATCTGCTTTTCTTGTGTAGCGGCACAAATAGATGTTTCACTGCTGTACTTTGCTTCAGATTTCTTTTCCTATCAGTAGCATCTTTCATTAATATATAAATATAACCTACTATCCTTACCACATGGTGTCATTAACTTGCTCATTTGCCTTTGGTTATTGTGTGTTTCTGACTGACTATTATCCCTGCTGGATCAGCATCAGTGGCAGCTGCAGAAATTAATATGTAAAATCAGCAAAATCAAAGGGAGAGGGAGGGGGATATCAAAAAGCTGTTGGTTATTGCGACTCCCATGTTGTATTCATTAAATAGAAATTGCACCTTATATGATTTAATTTATGGAAGAAGAGGATTTAGGTACCATATATGTTCAGTGGCATGTTCCTAATCTTTGTCCATTTGTGTACGGTACCAATATTTGACCACTTAGTTGATTCAGCATTTGAAGAAAAGCTTGTCCAAAATCGTTTGAGTTGGTTTGGACAGGTGCATAGTGGAATTTTAAGCCGTCTTGAAAGCATAAGAAGAGGCAGATGTCGATTGTGACCGACGTGGGAAGAAACAGTTAAAAGAGACTTGAGGGATTGGAATGCATCCAAAGAGTTGGCATTGGATAGGGGTGCATAGTGGAATTTTAAGCCGTCTTGAAAGCATAAGAAGAGGCAGATGTCGATTGTGACCGACGTGGGAAGAAACAGTTAAAAGAGACTTGAGGGATTGGAATGCATCCAAAGAGTTGGCATTGGATAGGAGTGCAAGAAAGTTAGCGATTCACGCACCAGAATCATGACCTAAGATGAATGTTTAGGGGTCTTGTGAGGGTTTCATTCCTAGCTTACCCCAACTTGTTTAGGATAAAAGGCTTGATTGTTGTTGTTAGTTACTTGATTCAACACTAGTATAGTGCCCTGTCTTCCGGTTTCCTTTTCCCAGCACGTAATATATGGTCTTTTCCTTTTCTAGAACGTTTGTTTCCTTTTCCTTAATTCCAGGATATTTGTTTCCTTTTCCTTGAGATGATGCTAGAGGTGGGGGGAGATCTGTTGTGGGCCATAGGGATGATTAGACACACTAAACAATAGCCATCGGATGTGGGTGAGTAAAGCTGAGGAAAGATCTGAGAGGTTAATTTTGATGGAGGCAAGTTTCTGGGGATGTTTCGCTGGGTGCACGAAGGTTGGACCATCTCCAATGGGGTGCACTATTTGGAGTAGACGTAGAAAAGAATACTTAGGTGCATTATAATGGGGTATAGATTTGCTGAACTTTTCTATGTGTTGCAGCTGCCAGATGAAGCTATATTATCTGAGGTTCTTGAAGCTGCTGGTGTACAAGATTGGTTAAACAGAGCTGCTGACGTTGGAGATTCAGATGCACTCTTTCTGGCTTTGAAGTTGCAAGAAAGAACTAATGTCCAGAAGGAGATATTTGGGAAGCTTCTGCCATATCCATTTAGCCCTGACAATTTTTTTGCGGAGGAGCATCTTCTATCCATTGCTGCTTGTTTTAAGGTATTTTTTTTAATAATCTAAAGGTTTAGAAGGAACTTCATAAAAATCAAAATGTTGTCATTATCCTAAGTAATATAGGTGTATTTAGTAACTTGCATTTCTTATGTTTATGAAATATTTCCCTATGTGGTGTTTCATTTGTTGGCTGATCCTTTAAATGGTATGCTGAAATATATGCAGGAATCCGCGTTCTGTCTTCCACGTATTCATAGTCTATGGCTTGTGACCACGGACATGCTTATTCGTGAGGCAGCTTCACAGAATGATAATAGCACCACTTCTAGCAAAAAGCACAAAAAGAATAAGAAAGGCAGTGCCTCCGAAGATGCGAAAAAGAATCTACATAGTTTCTGTGAGGTTATAATTGAAGGATCATTGCTGCTTTCATCTCATGACAGGAAGCATTTAGCATTTAATATACTTCTTAACCTCCTTCCAAGACTGCCACCGTCATCCATTCAAGTAGTTCTGTCCAGCAAAGTTGTTCGTGGTTTGATGGATATTCTATCAAATGAATCATCGTGGTTGCACAATGCCGGCCAACATTTTCTGAAAGAGTTAGTAAGTTTGGTAAGTGATGACAATGATCGACGTGTTGCTGTCATTATTAACTTGCAGAAGTACAGCAGTGGAAGATTTGACTGTATGACAAAAACAAAAACCGTTAAAGAGTTGGTGGCCAAGTTCCGCAATGGTCAAGATTGTTTATGTCTTGTGCAAAATTTGATGGCACTCTTTGTGGATGAAGGGTCTGTTACAGATGAACCATCTGATCAAAGTCAGACAACTGATGAAAATTCAGAAGTTGGCTCAATTGAAGATAAGGACCTTTTTGACCAAGGGAACGCTGACCTTCTGAAGAGTTGGGTGGTGAATACAATTCCTTGTGTCTTGAAAAATCTGAAGCTTACATCTAAAGGAAGTTCACTGACAGATTCTGAAATGGTTAAGTGTATTGAAGAAAAGTTTCAAGTGCAGACTGAGATATTGAAATTCCTTGCAGTCCAAGGTCTGTTCTCTGCATCTTTAGGAACTGAGGTGACATCATTCGAGTTGCAAGAGAAGTTCAAATGGCCAAAGACATCTACATCGACATCTCTTCGTAATGAATGCATTGAACAACTTCAGTTATTACTAGAAGATGCACAAAAGGATGAGGTTTTACATGCTGTTAGTGACGTTAAGTCTAATGACTTAGGCTTCTACTTCATGCATTTCATTAACACCGTGTGCAACATTCCCTCAGTTTCCCTGTTCCGGACCTTGAGCAGCAGTGATGACAATGCATTCAAGAAATCACTGGCTATAGAATCTATGCTTTTCCACGAGGTTTGTAATTGCTTGCCATCCCACTTAGCTTCTTCATAGATTATGTTCTATATTCTGTGATTTTTTTGGTTGACTTACAAGAATGACCACACTGAATATGTTATTTCTTTTGAGGGTGTACAAATGTCATATCTGGTTTTGCATATACATTGGTATGTACAGGAAATACAACATTTGATATTTTCAAGATCTGTATTGCATTATTCCTGTGTCTAATACTGAAACTATTACAGGATGTGAATTTTCTGGTTTCAAACTATGGCTTTAGTGGAACCTAGGATGTATGCAGTGGTGTAAGTGTTTGTTTGGAAGTGAGATGGGCAGGGAGCTTTTGAACCAGTGATATTAGTGCCTGTTGTGGTTGGGTGGGGGGCTGTTGTGCTTTGGCTTTGGGCCGGAAGTCTCCCCAAACAGGCCGGCTGCACAGCCAAGCCCCCCCCCCTCCCCACACACACACACACAAAAAGAAGAAAAAAAGCCAAGCCAAAAACCAAGCCGCCTCGGAGGTGCTTCGACATGGCTTCGAGCGCTCCCAGCCTGCTCTGCGTCTCCTCCCCTGATCCAGTCCCCGCCCGGTCGCAGCCTCCTCCTCCCTGCCCCGCCGCCGTTGCATCCGCGCCCGGTGGAATCCTCCTCCCCTTTGCACATTCAGGTTATTTCATAGTCATTTCAACATCAGCTACAAATGCAGCAGCCAACAAAAAAACTAGTATGCCAAATGGCCTCTCAAGAAAAGCTACAGCTACTTTACGCCTAGCCCCCACGCGCGCCGCGCAAAAAAAAACAGGGCCTTAAGATGGAAAAATCTGACTATATGCAGATTTAGGACTTTGCCTGCTATGTGATTAATTAGGGCACCAGAAAAAAAGCATAAGCATTGAAGTTCATACCATATATTATTAGCTCTTGTTCCATCACAGTTGATATACAAAGGACATCTCTTAACAGTACAATCTCCAAATATGAAATTACCTTCTTTTTTTATGCAGTAAGAACCATTCGTGCAAATGGAGCAAATTGTTTTGGCAGTGCTATTTGTTTTTACTAACGGAGGGAACCATTAAAATACCATCCACGACAGGCTTGATGGTATAATAGGTTATGCCAACCCTACCCACCTCAATGCAAGGCCCAGATGCACCTGCACATAACCCTCCCTCAGAACTCACTATTTTAGTGATTCATATTTTTTAGAATAAAATACTGCCCTGCTAAACAACAAAGGGTAAACAACTGGTGACTTACAAGATCATTTTTTTTCTTGCAGTTATTATGTTAATTTTTTTCTACCAAACTCGTATAGGGCTTCAAGCCTTAAATGCTCTATCTACGGATAAACGTTTCTTCAGTGCTAGTTTCTTCATTCCTTTGGCCTTTTTTTTCCGTGTTTTCTCTTATCACTGGAATCACATGATACAAATGTAGAGGGAATCTATTCAAAAGGTCTTATGTGGAACAGTATTTAAGTAATGCCATTCAACACTATTTTAAGTTATTCTCACATGTCAGCACTTCAGAGCATTAATTGAGTGGTTCATTTCGTGTAATACTGACAATTCTGTACCATTAAAAATTGTGTTACTTTTCTTATTTCGTTCTGCATATACTTTCCTTGTTGCTTATGTGAGTGGTAAAAAAATTGTGGAGTCAGGGGTTTATTTGAATTTTGATTGTAGATTCTCATGGATGTTTTCATATATTTCCTTTTGGGGTTGCCATCTGATTTCTGTGGTTTCTCTGTGTGAATAGGAAAGAAAAATTGGTCCTAGATTGGATTCAACTAAAATGCATGTGATGCGTTATCTCCTTATTCAGTTGCTGCTACAAGTTCTCCTCCATCCAGATGAGTTTTGGGAGGCTGCAATTGATGTCACTATATGTTGCAAGAAATCCTTTCCTGCCATCGCTCAGGGTGACAATTCCGGCGGACAGGAATCTAGTGAGGGCGGTTCACAGGAGTCTAATGAGGACGGGTCAGAGGAGTCTAATGAGGGCGGGCCATTAGAGTTTATGGATGTACTTGTGCAGACTTTTCTCTCTGTTTTGCCTCATGTATCTGGTCCTGTGTGTTTCACCATTGAACAGGCAAGTAGTATACATACCTCCAGCAATTGGAAGTTTTCCATATTTGTGAAATATATGTTGACGATAGTAAGAAATAAGCTTCACGCAAAATTTTAAATGATTTGTGCAAGCCTTCTCTTTTATTTTTTTGCCTAATTTATTCTCATTTACCTATGTAAATACCCACTTTCTATATTTTTACTAGTTGAAATGGAAACACAGAAAATTCAGTTGTGAAATCAGATATGCTGGACTAACCCTTTTTTTTATGTCATTTGCTGTTACAGTTCTTGGCATATATTTATTGTGTCTTATTAACGTTTAACTTGATCGCACTATTTCTGTATTTTGTTTGAAACAACAGGTTTTCCGTGCGTTCTGTGATGAGATTACAGAGACTGGGCTCCTTGATATGTTGAGAGTTGTGAAGATAGATTTGAAAGGTTCTCATCGTCAAACAGGTAGCGACGATGACGAAGACGACGCTTGTGTTGATATTGAAGATGATGATGAAACTGTAATGGAAGATACAGATGTTGGGGACATTGATGATATTGAAGAAGAATTGGATGGGAAAATGGAAGATGATTCAGCTGATGAAGTAGATGAGGATCAAGATGATTTGGAAGAAACAGTTGACCACGAGGCAAAAGATGGAGATGATGCAGAAGCTATGAAAGGTGGGGATGATTCAGATGATTCAGATGGTATGGATGATGATGCTATGTTCCGTATTGATCCTTACATTGCAAGGATTTTTAAGGAGCGCAACCTTCCCGGTAGTGAAACTAAGCAATCTCAACTTATGCGATTCAAGCTTCGCGTGCTTACATTACTTGAGATATATCTTCAGAGGAATCCAGGTATTTTCGAACATTGCCTATCTTTGTTGGCTATATGTTGTACAGCAGACAAAATGGCACCTGTAAATCATTCATGGTTTGTTTGCCATTCTGTTATATTTTGGAAAGCACCTCTATTTTGTTTGTTATGTTTTCAAACAGGACAGTCAAAAGTTAGTTCTATTGTATTGACATTTTTTTTAACTTGCATGATAGTTAAGAGCGCTATATGAAGGACTATGATTAGGAAAATAACCCAACTATCTTGCAATATATGTTAATTTATAGCCTGTACATGGACATCCAATGAAAAACAGTAGAGTCAAAACGGTAATCAACGGTTGTATTCCTTTTCTTTTATTTCCTTATCTTCCTGTTATCTTTTTTCAATCAAATGCTGTCTCTATTTGGTCTACTTACATTATGCAGCTTTTGTTGTTGATTTTATTGTAATCTTCTATATGTCCCAACTCCACAGGAAAAAGTCTGGTGCTGGATGTGTATTCTTTCTTAATGCAAGCTTTTGTCAAATCGCATAGTGCGGATGGCAGCGAGCAATTCAAGCAACGCATTGGTGGTATATTGCAGAAAAGGATATTCAAAGCAAAGGAGTATCCAAAAGGCAATGACGTTGAACTTACGAGTCTTGAAAGTTTGTTGGAGAAGGCTCTGACGTTGGCATCACGGTCAAGATTCAACACAGTTGCTTCTGTAGCCCAAAATGCTACATTTTGGATTCTGAAGATCATCAATTCAAAGAGTTGGTCCAAAAAGGAACTTGCAAGTGTGGTTGATAAGTTCCATTATATCTTGATCGACTACTTCAACAACAAGAAATCACGGCTGAAGCTTGGTTTTGTGAAGGAGGTTGTCCGGAGGAATCCTTGGATAGGGCAACAGCTATTTGGCTTTGTTCTACAGAAGATTGGGAGCACGAAAGCTGAATATCGAAGAATTCAAACATTAGAGTTGCTGGACTGCATATTCAAATCTTGGGTTGGTGACGTTTCAAGTGCATCAAAGGTGTTGAAGAAGCATTTGGCTCCATTGTGTGAGTTGATACGAGAAACTCTTACAAAGATTCCAGAAAACAAGTCACGTCGTCAAGAAGCGCGGAGATTTTGCACCCGAGTTTTGCAAACAGTGACGAAGCTTAATCTCAAAGAACATTTTCAGAACACATTAAAGCCTGAGGCGTACTCCCTTTGTCAGGCACAGCTAGGGGCTGCATTTGCCTCCTTCCAAAAATGATACACGCGAATCAGGTTCTTAGGAGGCAATCGTCACTAGAAGTATTTTGAGCTGAACTAATTTTGCTTGTAATCTCAGCTCCATGGGAGTATATTCGATTTAATTAAACCCTTTTTTTGCTGTGACAATATCCGAAACAAAAAAAGTACTTCAGTAGCATCATGTACAATAGTCCTGTGAATGGCTGCCTTGCGTTTCAGAACACCATCAGCAAAAGGTTTTGTTTTTCCGGAAGATCTACTGCTCATTTGATCATGCTGACTTGTTACTGCTAGCACCATTCTTCCATTCATATATGAATTAGCTTTGACGGCTGGAAATGCTTCTATTTTCCTGCGAGGGAAGGGAGAAAATCAACCATTTCTCCTAGTGGGCCCACTTGACAGAAACACCTTTCACCATTTCTATCTCCTTATGTGAGTTGGCAACGGTGGCCCCATACGGAGGGACCGAGCCACCTTCCTCAGGTGAGCGAGCAGCCCACCACCGGATTTCGACTTCGGGAGTACGAATCTCACCGAATAATTCGCTAACTTATGCTAACTTATACACATGCGTGTTTAGTGGAAAATCGTACTTATATGTATGCGTGCTAAAAGGACCATGGTTCCTTAATCTCGCAATTGAGATCATTAATACAAGTTAAGTATATATATAAATAAATTGCGCAACAAATTAATCCTCAACTTTATTGATTATTAAAATATCGTACAAGTGCATAATTACAATGTGCATTAAAGAATAAAGTTACATCAAAAGGAAGATTGCAAGAAAAACTAAATTCCTAAAATCTACGCCTCTTGACCCTCATCTTGATTCCTGCAAGACAAATAATCCACACATGCATATATACCATCAAATAAGGAATTAGAAAATACAATACCGTCATACCCTTTTTGCATCAATCAGTTCAGGATTCGCTCATCGTGATACTTGACCGTTTAGGGCCAGTCGGCACCTCTCGCTAACTAGGGTTCATCATCCGGTATTAGCTGGATAAACTTAACCATACCCAATAGTACTCAAATATCTCAAAGTAAAAGAGATAAAAGTCACATAGTAAAAAGGTAAAACACCAAGTATAAGAAGGCCCAGAACCATCATTCCCTAGGACATTCTCCCTAGGGCATCCTCTCCCCAAAACCAAATATCCTAGGGGCAGGGGCTAAGGCAGGTGCCCATGATGCTCCAGACGCAAGAGGAATCGGCTTGGGAG
The DNA here is from genome assembly GCA_036346275.1 of Otatea glauca. Lineage (NCBI taxonomy): Eukaryota > Viridiplantae > Streptophyta > Magnoliopsida > Poales > Poaceae > Otatea > Otatea glauca. Next base: position 3,003,231 of record CM070713.1, read on the forward strand.
AGGCACGGCCAGGGTGGGCCGGGTGGTCTCGGTGCAGAGAACTTGGGGCGGCTCGACGAGGACAAAGGCCAGGGGAAGTAGGCGAGGTGGCCCAGGCACGGGTGGGACCGACTTGGGGCTGCTCGACAGCGAGAGAAGACCGGTCAGGGGAGCGTGTGGGGGCGAGGCGCTGCGTCGCTACAGGGGGGAGCGAGACGCGGGTGGGAGAGGCAACCAATGCCAGCAGCGGGAGGAGGTTGGAGAAGAGGAGCCAGGGGGGAGAGAGGAGTGAGGGAGTGGAGAATGGAGGAAAAGGGATAAGTATGAGCGAACCACCGGAGTGGAAGAAAAGAGAAGGAATAAAAGAAAAGTAAAGAGAAGGAAGAAAAGAAAAGAAGAGAAAGGAAAAGAGAAGAAAAAGAAAGAAGTGAAGAAAAAGAGAAGTGGGCTGTGACCTAAAATCTAAAAATTGTCCAGGTTAAATAAACTCTGTAAAAATCCGAGAAATGGACCCACCTAATCTAATATGCATAAACTAAAAGCCGTAAAAGTAAAAGTGATCAGAAACTTAAATAAAGAATTACAAGTATAATTAATATCAAGATATTAGGAGTGGTTGGGCACCATAAAATCTACAAAAATTCTACTAGCCACTAAAATATGGCTTGTATGTAATTTCAGAAATCAACTCCGATCCTACCGTTGATCATCAGCAATCATCGGGTAAGGACGAATATTTGTACCAAAATCCAGGCAAGTTTCCTCTTGACCATATTTGAGAAATGATTTTCAAATGATTTCAGATTTATTTAAGCTATCATCAATACGGGAAAATATATTTTAAAGCAAAACCACAATTTGAATGCGGTTGGAAAAATGGTTAAGATGATGACTGCTACGGCAATGGTTGGTTTTGGCTAGGTAGAATGGAAGTTGCTGCTGAGGTAGTATTTAAATTATTGATATGTATGGTGGGTAGAGGGCGCCAATGAGTAGGATTGTCATGCCGGTAGGGCCATCTACATAGGTGATAATACAAGGTCGAACAACTACACTCGGGCAATAGGCTACCAACCATAGTGTGTGAAATTGGTCAAAAAAAGTTGTCCTATAATGGTAATGTGATCTCCAAATTGGGTATAAGTAGATAACTAGAAATGTGAAGCTGGGTGTTGCATGTTCAGAAACGAGACACAGGAGTGAGGGTGGACGTCGGTCATTTGACGGGCCGTTGTCCATGTGAGAGAGAGACGCGAGGGTTTATACAGGTTCGAGCGCTAAGCAAACGCCCTACTCCTGTCGGTGTGTTCCTCGGAGGGAGTAGAGGGGGTCTCCTTGTCCAGGCTCCCGGAGGACACACCAGTTTTAAGTCTTGTATTCAGTGAATATTGTGTTTACAGGTATGAGTTATAGTGGGATTTTATAGGCGTCCAACCTGTTACACAAGTACCATCATACCCCTACTAGAGTAACTTGAGTGGGGGCATCTTGGTCATTCCGGTGAGGAGGTAGTGGATCCCACGTCATCGTCTCACAAGTGTAAGCCTCTGATTTTTCGGGGTCCCACAAGGGACTTGGCGACCCCACTCAGTAGTTGGTCATAAGTGGCACGTGGGTGCCCAGCTATCTCCATGGGCGTCTAGGGGAGCGCCCTCTTGGACCGGGCGTCTTGCCAAGTGACCTGCAATCAGGGGGCGAGGTGAGACCCCTTGGGGGGTTGGAAAACCCTCAAGTACTTCTTCTAGGGAGCCCGCGGGGCATGAGTGGACCTCTCGTCGGGCATGTTCAAGGGGTATCCCCCCGGGACGTGAGCTGACCTATCGCGGGGCAGGCCCACGGGGTACCTCGCAAGGTGAGATATCCCCAACATAAATGTCCCACCGCGTACAAGTGTATCAAAGAAAGGGCATTTAGAAAGGAGTCCTCTTGCGGGGTATGAGGTGACCTCCCCTCAACATCTCTTTCGGGGTTCACCTCCGCGCCGCTCAACACCCTCATCTGATCGAGACCCAACTAGAATACAATGGGGCCCATCCCCAACACTGGGTATGCCGCAAGTCCTAGTGATGGACACCAAAAATCAGTTGCGGTTGATTCTTTCAGGCTCTATATGTAAAGCCTTAGGTTGAGTATTAGTGTTGCTGCGGTAGCATGGTATAACTGCTAGCTGCGAGTCAAACGGGACAACCTGTGATAGGTGTATCCGGCTCGAGTTAGCAGGGTTGGAGATCTAATACTAGAATAGTGATAAACATTCTAGAGCATCACGGGATGGGGTCACTATGGGTAAAGTGGTACAAACCTGCGCATGGTCAAAATCATGAATGCATGTTTCTTGGATTGGAGGCTACGAAAGCTAAGTCTGCCTTATATACAAGTGCTACTAACTGTCTTCATATTTAAAATACACAACCCTTAAAGAAACCCAAAACCTAATTTATGTATAACTGGATTTTGAGGGAAAGTGATCATTGGATGGTCATGGACTGGATTTGAGAGGAAATTCATCTATTGCATTTTGCTAATAATGCTTGTTGAGTATATTTGTACTCACTCTTGATAAACCCCGCTTTGCTAGAAAATGGCTATGGTGTTCAAGCGTCTGGTTGGTTTGACGAGGCAGCTAAGTACTACCAGGAGGGATAGAGGGATGGGCAGCCATGCATCGACTTCGTCAATCGTTTGTGTAACTAGTATCAATGTATTACTTTTTTTGTTGACTTGGATCTTATGTATAATTAATGTACTGAACCTGTAGCTTGCGTGGCAATGGATAGTAATAAGTTTCTATTTCAGTCTCTCTCTAATTATTGTTCCGCTACAACACTCTGAACACGATGTATTATGCACTCAAAGTTTTGATCAGCTAATATGGCGAGATTTGTGTAATTATCTCAAAGTAATGGCGGTGTTACTGTCGTTACTCTGGGCTAATTGCGTGTGTCACCACACGTGCTTAGTGGAAAAGTACATGCATATATTCCGTGAGGTTTGGTGTCGCTATAAAAATATGAGACGCACACATGTTTATGGTGGTGTGAGTAGGGTATGAATTGTGTATGTCTATCTAGTATCCTTAAAAAAGGTGTTACAAAATGCATATAGGAGCACTGTGCCACCTTCGTCCATCAAGTGACTAGAAGCTGTACCATGAAACCTAATAGTGGCGCCCTATGCCCGCTAGCCTCCGCTTCAACATTACAATAGTGTGGCTTTGGTGTCGTCAATGCTTTAACGGTATTTAGAGATGCTTTTTTTTCATTACAAAAGGGGAGAGGACAAAACTCCAATCATTTCTACTAGCTGAGCCTCTTGAGGATGATTGTGCATTGCTCAGTTGGTAGGCTATTTAGGTTCGATTTAGGTGCTTCACCTCACAGGTATGTGCGTTCAGTGGAAAAATGTGTTTCTGCACTCCGTGAGGTACTGGATAAATTCATGATTTATTCAGTGACCTCTGCTTAAGTCCTAGCGAGTGTTTTAGCAGGAGAGTGTGGTGCCTGTCCTCCAATGTAATTTAAAAAATAGCAGATCCTCTTGACATGCAATCATCATTCACCTTTTCTATATCCTCAAATGAACAAGCAAAGGGGCCACAAACTGTGTGCAGGAGCACCAGCCTGCACCATCATGAGTCTCCAAGCTGGAGTATGCCATGTGACCTACTAGTGACACTTGATGCCTATTATAGCGCCCAAGCTTCTCTATCCGACCTAAGCTTCAACACGAAGGCAATGTGACTCTAGTCATTAACACTTTGACTATTGTTGAAAATGCTTTTATTTTTCATTACTACAAGGGGGAGAGAGAGAGACAAAACTCCTAACCATTTCTCTTAGTGGGCCCATTTAATGGCCAAACAGCTTTCATTTTGTCTAGCTCCTAATGTGGCAAGAAGCGGGCCCATAAACTACGTGGGAGAGCACCACCTTCATCACGTGACTACCGTGGGACCTACTGGTGATGCTCGATGCTCGTTGTAGCGACCAAGTGTCTACTCTCTCTAGACTCGGCTTCCACACGAAGGCAACATGACTTGATCACCTACGCTTTGACTATTGTTGGAAATGCATTTAATTTTTGTTACTGCAAAGGGGAACTCCTAAACCATTTCTCATGGTGAGCAAACATTGTTCACTATTTCCTCACATCACAGGCAATAGGGCCATAAATTCTGTACAGGAGCACCACCTTGCTCCATCATGTGACTCTAAAGTTCAAGTGCCTTCCATGAGACCTACCGGTGACAAACCCGATGCACTCTCCAGTGCGTAAGTGTCTGCTCTCTCTAACCTCAGCTTCGGCATGACGAAAACGTTGCTCTAGTCACCTACACACGTTGATAGTTGTTTGTCATGCTCTTATTTTCCACAAATGTAAAATAAAAATTTGCGCTTTACTATTTATCAAATTCAGCCAGTAAATGAACTATCCCTACTTTTCTTAAAAAAAGCACAATGCTAATAAAATACGTACATGATCACCACATTGCTCCTTCATGTGACTCCAAGTTGGAGTATGACATGAGGCCTACCGGTGATAACGTGATGTCCGCACTAACGCCCAAGTTTATGCTCTTTTTAACCTTAGCTTCGGCATGATGACAACGTGGCTCTAGCCACCTATACACTTTGACAGTTGTTCGACATGATCTTATTTTCCATTAATGTTTTAAAAAAGGTACAATTTACTATTTATTAAATTCAGCCAGCAAAGGAACCATATCTGTTTTCCTAAATTGCATTGCTAATAAATTGCGTACAAGAGCAACACCTTGCTTCGTCATGTGACTCCAAGCTGGAGCTTGACATGAGGCCTACCGGTGACAACCTGATGCCCGCTCCAATGTCCAAGTGTCTGCTCTCTAACCTTAGCTTCAGCATGACGACAACTAGGCTCTAGTCACCTATATACTTTGACAGTTGTTCGACATGCTCTTTTTTTTCCATTAGTGTTAAATAAAAAGGGTGCAATGTCTATTTATTAAATTCGGTCGGCAAAAGAACCATATCTATTTTTCCTAAATTGCACTGCTGATAATTTGCATACATGAGCACCGCCTTGCTCCGTCATGTGAATCCAAGCTAGAGCTTGCTACGAGGCTGACCGGTTACAACCTGATGCCTGCTCCAACACCCAAGTGTTTGCTCTCTCTAACCTCGGCTTCGGTATGACAACAACGTGGCTCTAGTCACCTATACACTTTGACAGGTGTTTGACATGCTCTTATTTTTCATATACACCTTGACAGCTGTTTGATGTGCTCTTATTTTTCAATAATGTAAAAGCAAAAGGATGCGACTTACTATTTATTAAATTCAGCCAGCAAAGGAACCCGTTCCAGTTTTTTTTTTTTTTTTTAAATTGCACTGCTATTCCCAGAAAAAGCTTCCCATTAATAGCAGCAGGCCACCTCAAGCAGAAGGCAAGGAAGAAAAAACTAACGACCACGTTCCGGGAGCAGAGGCCATTGCAGCCGTCCATCCGCGAACGGCACCGATCTCCAGCCGTCGAGAGGGCACCACGACCTTCGTTTCCCTCCACCCCGCCCGGGCCCACCACCCCCTCCTCCTCCTCCCGCTCCCTTCCCTTTCTTCCTCTTCCCCCCTTTATTAGCAGCTCTCCTCCCCTCTCGCTCTCCTCCTCCCCGACGAGACGAAGCGAAGCAAGCCAGACTCGACGACGCCGGCGACGACCACGCGACCTTAGGGTTTCGCTCCTCCTTCCCGCACGTCGTGGAGAGGTACGTCCGCCTCTCGCTTCCTCCCCCTCCCCCCCGGTGCGGTCTGTTCGATTCGTGGTTCGTTCGCGGTCCCGGCGAGGTCAATCTCGCGTCGTATGGTCGTAGGTTCTTGGTTGATCCTGGATGGTCTGCTTGATTTTCTTGATTCTTTTCGGTGCTATGATCTTTGGGTGGAGGTGGCGGTTCTGGATTTGGTACGAATCCGAGGGGTGGATCATGGAATCGTCCATTTGTGCCAGAGTTTTCCTTTGAAGCGCGGAACCAAGAACACAAGATTTGTTCTTGGGGTCCCATGCTTCATGCCCGAAGGTTATGGCTGCTTTCTGGTCTTGTCATGTGTAATGTATTATTGCTTAGTTGATCAAGATGTGACCTTGCTTGGTTGCTCAGTAGCCAGTACCTTAGTCATTGGTCTCCTTTCTCAGCCTTGCTCAAGTGAAGTTCTATGATAGGTTGAGATGGCATCACGAAGTAGATTCCTCGTTGTTCTTTTCAAGCTGCATTCGGTAGCCACGAGCCTAATAGTAGCTCCATCTTTATGCTGGAGTCTGGCTGTGAAAGAAATGGTTGCTCTTGTTCCTTGCAAACTATCATACGTACCCGCGCTACTGCGCATCTAGATATTATTATTCAATTGTCTTTAATATACAACTCTACTTCCAATCATTGAAATACAATTGTATTTGTTATATAACTCTGTTTATATGATTAATCTGCATCTATTTATATATGATTAATCCTCACCGTTATAATCTAGCCCTACCAAAATAAGCAGTGGAAATCCTTTCTTTGATATACAACTCTACTTCAAATGATTTAAATACAATTGTATTTGTTATATATGATTAATCTGCACCATTATAATCTGGCCCCACCAAAATAAGTGATGAAGATCCTTCTCTTTTTTCTTCCAAATAATGTGAGAATTTTTAGAATTTATGATTATTGTGGGATTTTCTTACTCTTAAAACGAAGGAGATGCCTTGAATATCACCTGTTGTTTTTATATATATAGATATGCTGATAAAGCTGCTACTGGTTAAAATTGGGGTGCCAGCATCCGAGCTTGTCAGCAGACTAATGAGAATTTCTTTGTTTCTTGTGTCAGCTACGGATTCTTATCATGCTAGTCCTGCCCTGTTTTTATCAGCTTTTGCTGTCCTTAACTGTTGATCATTTTTTATGTACCTGAGAAATGTAAATTGCAGTTGTGGAGTCATTTTGCAAAGCGCTAATTACACTGAATGATGTTGGGTACAGTTTTTTTACACTGTCCATACTCGAGAGCCAGAATTGTATATGCATGGCGTGATATCCCCAAGTATACTTTCATGGAAGGAAGTAATTTCTGATCTAGCTGTATGAGATCATTTTAGATTGATGCAATACTTCACCTATGACATGATACGTTATGTACACTTCAGATATAGTATTGTGGCAACTTTGTATGATGATGTGTAACTTTATGAGGGCTTAGGTTTATGAAAAATTAATTATGTTGACAGAAGAATATGGAGGGATTTCATCTAGTTTTTCTCTTATCAGCTCATACCTTTTTGCAACGCCTATCTGATTAAATGATCCTCATATCATGCATAATTTCTGAAAAACTTGTGTTGTCGACCAAAATTGGTCGACATGAAAATGCAGTTTAGGATCTGATGAGATTTCGTTATGTATTTGACTGCTCATACAAATTTGTAGTGAGATTTCCTTATGTATTTGACAGGTCTGCTGAATCACGAACAATGGAATGGTCTTCTCGGTTGAATCCATATGCCACTCCTTTTGTGCCTGCCTCCAGGTCTTTGTTTGCAGAAAGCTTGAATGAAAGGAAGGACTCTGAGAAGAAAGTAGGTGAAACTGAAAAGAATGAGACTGCTGACAAGTCTTCTGGGTATGAGCTCCCAGACTTCCTTTCTTTGGATGACTATACTGAAAGCCTAGGAAAGCTCAACATTTCTGCCGAGTCTTCCTCAAAAGGAGGAGTTGCTGGTAGCAAATTTGATACAACACAATATGAGGAAAGTAATGTGGATAATCATCTTGCTGTGGTGGAATCCCTCTCGCGAATGTTCCCAGATGTGTCCGCTGACTTCATTCTTGAAGCACTGAAGGCCCATGGATTTGATACTGGTCTCACTATCGCTATGCTTGTTGATTTGGTACGCGAATTTTTCTTTTTATCCTTGCGTAGATTATTTCTATTCTCCCTAGGCATTGCATCCTTATTTTTTTTGTACAGACCTTATCAATGAAATACCACAAAGTAATGCTAGTTGCCATCCCGATAGTTGGGATTCAAATCATTTCTGACGATCCTTCTTTTGAACTTCCCATTTCAGAGTGAGGGTGATGATTATGGTCATTCTGCTGAAGTGTCAGGAAAGCAGCAGCATCACTCTTCACCCACCTTGGCAGAATGATAACTATTCAGCCACATCCGATTCAAGCTGATCTTCTTCGCAATCAAGACTAGATGTTGTACAGTACAACTTCTCGCTGCTGTGAGGAATTCAGCCTGAAGTGTTCGTTTAGGAGTAAAAGCAACAAAAACTATGTTTTGGGTTTCTGATTCCGGGTGGAACAGCTATTTTCAATGTTCGAGTCTGCTTCATTTGATGCTTTCACCTACACCAGTTTATCATAAGTTGTACAGCTCTTTTGGTGTAGCTGATTCTCTCCGTAGTTTATGATTCAGAAGTCAGCAATCTTGTGCTGCCGACTGTGCTTGTACTATGTACCTATGCATTGCCGGTACTGACCGTACATGCTGGTTTTACTGCATTTTGTGTGGAGAGATTAATCATTCCTATTGTTCTGTTATGATGCATCATGCATGCTTGAACAGGTATCTCGTTCCTGTTATTGAATGGAGAGTTGGAGGCCATGGAGTTGGTTATGAAGCCCCATTCTGGTATTATGGAATTTGTGTTTGTTTTAACATGAATTTGAATGCTGAGGTAGATTCCCTTCAAGTACACAGGTGTCGGTCTGATAATATATATCAGGATCCATTTGAAGCCTAGAGGCTATGCCTTTTCCTTTTCTTTATATGCCATGAACCTGTTTCTTTACAGGAAAAAAAAGGGAGACCTTCGTATGATATGAATTGTTACCTTAAAAGCATCTATCTGCACCAAAGGCCATCATCCATCGTTGGCACTGTTCACATAAAAATATCGATCGGCGGTAACCGGTATTCCTACCGGAGCTTGGTATAGCTACCGGTACTGAAATGTTGTTTTGACTCATTTTTAATTAATCTATCTTGTACCCATTCGTATTTGTTCTTAGCAATTGAGGAAAGTTGAAAGAAAATCGCGAGAATACTCGGAGATTTTTTGAATTTGAATGGATACTATACCAATATACCATTGGCCAGAGAGCGAATAGACTTGTACTAGTTGGATCAAAGGCATGCATCGACCACTTTTTTTTAAAGATCGTGTAGGCATACTCGAGCAAAATTGGGCCATGCATACACCCTTCATGGATATGTTTGGTTAGTGGGATGAGGTTGAATGGGATATGATGATTTTGTACCATTTAGTTATATTATTTCAAGTGAATAGAATGGTTCAGCATCTATAAGGAATATTCCTCAAATTTGTATCTCACTATCCAGAATGGAATGATTCCATTCAATCAACCAAACATATGGATGTATTTTTTCTTAAATCATCTCATACATGTACTATTTGGTACAATCAACCAAACACACCCTATAGACAGGGGCGGACCGAGCGGGGGGTCAGGGGGGCTAGAGCACCCCCTACCCCCAATCACACCATGGGTACCCCCTACTCAACGTAGGGTGTCACCACGCTGTCGCTATGGAAGCTGATCAAAAAATTAGAACTTGAACGCCGGTTTAGCACCCTTAAATTTATGTCCTAAATCCGCCACTGCCTATAGACCTATTGCGGGCCCAGAGAGAGAGAGAGGACGACGCGCTGCCTTGCCCTCAATAGCTTTCTACTCTACAGGCACCGAGTTCGGCCCAGGAGCCCTCGAGTTCTTTCTTCTTTGTGCTCTTCGGCCGCGGCAGGAAGAATCACCTGATCGCCGGCATGGACCAGCCAGCATGCACGCCCTCCTGCCGTCGCCCTACGTACGTGACCAAAATCGACGCTTACGCATGCAGTGGTCGGCGGCTCCAACATCTGGTCATCTGGATATGCAAGCCGGGCATCGGCACCTACGTACGCCGGCGAGCGGTTTGCCGACATGATCAGCCGATGCATATACAGGTAAGGTAAACCTGATCGATAGCAGTGTTAACTCGTCGACACAAAGGACGCGTGGGCACGGAGACGGAGGATAGCGTTGGCAAGGACGGCTGCCTCCCCCCCTCTTCCTGGCTCTCCAATAATATTACTCGCTCAGCGCTCTCTGATGGAAATCGTCCCTGCAACGAGACAAACTTCTCTTGTTGATGCTAGCAAGATAGAAATTCTTTTTCTATACCTCTTTATAATGCACCTAAGCAATTTTTCCTACATTCACCCTAAATAATGCACCTCATTAGAGATGGCCCAATGTTCGTGCACCCAGCAAAACGTCCCCAGAAACTTGCATTCGTCAAAATGAACGTCTCAGATCTTTCCTCAGTTTTACTCACCCACATCAGATGGCCATTATTTAGTGTGTCTAATTATCCTTGTGGCCCACAACAGACCTCCCCCACCTACATATTTGGAAGGAGAGCGAATCAAACAAAGAAATAAATAAGGATGATCCGCATGCAATGAAACCAGACTTGAATTTTTTACTGGCCAAAATTGTACGTACTACATATTTGGAAAGAGGGTGAATCAAACAAGGAAATAAACAGGGAGGATCCGCATGCAAGGAAACAAGACTTGAATTTTTTATTGTCCCGGTATTGTGATCGTATTTTTTCGAATATGACCCTTCTCGAGACTTTTTATGGATCTAGCCTATAGAGTTTAATTTGGTAGACTGAGAGCGCTGAATTTTTGTTTTTATTTTTATCTAAGGAACCAGCGATGCCTGTGAGTTTGTTTAATTTTTTCAATTTTTCTCGCGAGAACGGGCCGGCGAGCATCATTTAATTTTTATCTTTTTCCTTGCGGATCCAAAGAATGCATGAGCGCATTTATTTTTTCCATATTTTTCGAAATCATCCCGTGGCCCACAAATGACCTTCCTCACCTCCGGCATCAACAAGGAAAAGGAAACAAATGTCACGGAATCAAGGAAAAGGAAACAAACGTCTGGAAAAGAAAAGGACCATACATTACGTCTTTGGGAAAAGGAAGCGGGAGATGGGGCGGCGCAGCCGGAGAACGCAGTCAGTGCAATGGCTCCACTGCCGCCATCGGTGGCTTTCTTGCGTATGACGAGGTTCTTTGTCACGACCTGCTGCCGCCATTCTAAGCAAATTTATAATTTAAATTTTTTGAAAATAACTTTATTAAGTACAAAATAATCAAAAGTTTTTGAGAATTTTTCTAGAATTTTTAACCTAATGTGCTATCTTTCAAAAATCCTTCTTTATTTTTAAAAATGAAGGCAACTCACTGTAGCTTCTTCTAGCTGCATTGCACAGAAGCTTCTTCTCTTCCTCCTCTATTAAAGCAAGAAAGAAGCTCCAAGCTCCATCAATCCCGCACCAAATCTCCTCTTTCCATCTATGGTGTTAATTCCCCAAATTTCGTGCTCTATTGCCAAAATTTCCTCCCAATCTGATTTGATCCCAAATTATGGTTTCCATAAATATGCTTGTTTCGGGGCTATAAAAGCCGACGAGCTCTCCTCCACCCCATCGCATTGCGTAAATCCCCAAGTGCTCCCTCTTGTAAAGATCGCCGAATTTTGGAGGTAACCTAAGTCATCACCGTCATCTTTCCCGGCGAAATTCACCACAACCGTGACTCCTCCCCCGCAGGCGTCGATGCCAGCGATCTCGCCGCATGATCTTGACCCACTGCGACCGGTCGGCCACCCCGACCTTCCTCTTCTTGTTGGCCAAGCCAGTGTCTGTGGAAGTGCAAAAAAATAATCTAAAATCGAAAATTCTTTTTCTTTCTCTTTCTTGATTTAAAATCTTTTGGGAGCCCGTTTTCGCCCATTCAACCTCCATTTAGTTCTGTTTTTCTTTCTAAATTCATTTAAAATTCTAAATTTCTCTTTTATTATTAAGTATTGTATTCATACTTATCTTCTCATTTAATTGATAAGCGGGTGTCTTTAGTGAGTAAATAGCGTTAGCAGTGCACTATACTAGTATTTTATGGTGCTTCAAATTGATACAACGTTTTCTGATTTCTTAACTTCAAAAGAGTATAATGGTCTGTTTATACTAGTATAATGCCTGTGCTAACGCTACGACGACTAAAGTACACCCGCTTATCAATTAAATGAAAAGATAATTATGAATACAACACTTAATAATAAAAGAGAAATTTAGAATTTCAAATGAATTTAGAAAGAAAAACGGAACTAAACAGAGGTCGAATGGGCAAAAACGGGCTCCCAAAAGATTTTAAATCAAGAAAGAGAAAGAAAAAGAATTTTTCGATTTTAAATTATTTTTTTGTAGCTTCCATAGAGAGACAACAGGTTCTCTGGGCTTGGCCAGCAAGGGGGAGGAAGGCTAGGTGGGTCACGGTCGCAGCTTGATTCAAGATCGGTAAGGCGAGATCGCCGACATCAAGGCCTCATGGGAGGAGTCACGCCATGTGAATTTCACGAAAGATGACGGTGATGGCTTGGGTTATCTCCAAAATCCGTGATCTTACAAGAGGGAGCACTGGGATTTACGCAATACGATGGGATGGAGGAGAGCTCACGGCTTTATAGCTCCAAACAAGCATATTTATGGAAACCATAATTTGGGATCAAATCAGATTGGGAGGAAATTTTGGCAATAGAGCACTAAATTTGGGGAATTAACACCATAGATGGAAAGAGGAGATTTGGTGTGGATTGATGGAGCTTTGGAGCTTCTTTCTTGCTTTAATGAAGGGAGGAAGAGAAGAAGCTTCTTCTGTCCAATGCAACTAGAAGAAGCTACAGTGAGTTGACTTCATTTTTAAAATATAGAAGGATTTTTGAAAAGATAGCACATTAGGTTAAAAATTCTAGAAAATTCTTAAAAACTTTCGATTATTTTGTACTTAATAAAATTATTTTCAAAAAATTTAAATTATAAATTTGCCGAGGCATGGCCATGAGGTCACTGACAAAGAACCTCGCCGTCTTAAGAAACCACCGATGGCGACTGTGGAGCCATTGCGCACTGCGTTCTCCGCCGCACGCCTCATCTCCCGCTTCTTTTCCCAAAGACGTAATGTATGGTCCTTTCCTTTTCCAGACGTTGTTTCCTTTTCCTTGATTCCAAGACGCTTGTTTCTTTTCCTTGTTGATGCCGGAGGTGAGGGAAAGTTTGTTGTGGGCCACAGGATGATTTCTAAAATATAAAAATAAATCGCGCTGTCGACCACCGGATCCGCAAGGAAAAAGATAAAATTAAAATGTTGTTTCGCGCATTACCGGTTCCATGCGAGAAAAATTGAAAAAATTAAGGAGCACTTACTGCATCGCTGGTTCCTTAGATAAAAATAAAATAAAAATTCAGCGCCTCCGTATACAAATTAGGCTCTATGAGGCTAGATCCGTAAAAAGTCTCGAGAAGGGCTATATTCTAAAAAATACATTCACAATGCCAGACAATAAAAATTCAAGTCTTGTTTCCTTGCATGCGATCCTCCCTGCTTATTTTCATGTTTGATTCACCTCCTTCCAAATATGTAGTACGCATAATTTTGGCTAGTAAAAATTCAAGTCCTGTTTCTGCATGCGATCCTCCTTATTTATTTCCTTGTTTGATTCGCCTCCTTCCAAATATGTAGGTGGGGAGGTCTGCTGTGGGCCACAGGATGATTAGACACACTAAATAATGGCCATCTGATGTGGGTGAGTAAAATTGAGGAAAGATCCGAGACGCTCATTTTGATGAATGCAAGTTTCGGGACGCTTTGTCGGGTGCACGAACATTGGGTCATCTCTAATGAGGTGCATTATTTAGGTGGACGTAGGAAAAATTGCTTAGGTGTATTATAAAGGGGTATAGATAGCAATCAAAACAACCGAAACACACAACGGCTAGAAAACGTATAGCTATCAGATTCGGTTTCAGCTTGCCATGTGTGAAACCGAGATGGACTACGCAACAAGATTAGTTCCAACAATCAACTCCCTAATCTTGTTGCCATTATTTTGAGTTCCTTCCAGGCAAACATCATAGTAACGTCAGCTTGTCATCTGCTGTAGCAAAGTGTGCTTCTTCTTTCTTCAGCTTGCGGCACTCAGCAACAAAATGCCCACATATACCACACTTATATCACTTTACCTTCTTCTTGTCGAACTTGCGCTCACTGACGTCGAAGTCACTGCTGTCCTCTTCGTCGTCATGACCACCACCACGGCCACGGTTCTTCTTTGCGCCGTTGCCTGCAATTTCTTCACTCTTCTTCTCTTTAGTGGCGAATGTTTCCCATTGCGAGCGCGTGAGCAACAAATGATCACTCTCCTTCTGGTCGCCGAAATTCATTCAGACCCGCTCGTCGTAGGCTTTGTACCACCTAACGAGGTCTTCAACGGTGAGGGTCTTCAAGTCCACGCATTGCTCGATGGAGGGGACGAGCTGCATGTAGCGTGCTGGGACATCACTCGATCGGCGAAATCTTCGACAATCTCCCCTTCCTCCATCGTCAGCTCCTCGAAGTTCCTCTTGAGGGTTTGCAAATTGGCCTCGCACACACGCTCATCTCCCATGTGCGCCGTCTTGATTGCTTCCCATGCTAACTTCGTTGTGTCTTTCCCGGCGAGGGAAGGCATGACTTGCTCCGGCACGGCCTAGTAGATGGCACACAATGCCATCCGATCCTTCTGGTACTCCGCGGCACCAGGTTCCACAGCTTCCCACACATTCTGCGCTTGAAGAGCAATATGCATTTTCATCGCCCAAATCGTGTAGTTTGTGCGGGTGAGTTGCGGGTACGACGTCGTCACCGCACTCACCCTCTTCACCACCTGCGAGACGGTCGGGTCACTTCGCAGCAGGCATCGCTCGTTGGACGGAGACATACTCCTTCCTTCCCTTTGCATCCTTTTTCGACATACGGAAACACCGACACACGAAAACACAAGGCTCTGATACCAATTGTTAGAAATCATCCCTGCAAGAAGACAAACTTCTCTTGTTGATGCTAGCAACTAGCAAGGAAGAAATTCTTTCAATTTGTGGTGCATCAAATTGATGCACCGTTTTATGATTTCTTGACTTTAAAAGAGTACAAAGGTCCTGCATATATAGCAGTCAAACAACTGAAACACACACACTCGGACACATAAAAACGACTAGAAAACATATAGCTATCCGATTCGGTTTCAGCTTGCCATACGTGAAACCGAGATAGACTACGCAACAAGATTAGTTCCAACACTCTCTGCCTCTCTCGATAGTCAGTTGAGGAGTTGAAGCAGCAAATGGATAGGGGAGGAGTCGTTGAATAGAATAAATTTTAGTTTTTTTCCTATAATATTTATATCCACCGCCTCAACTCCATGCGTATTCGGCTCCTTTCCTCTCATTGCAATAGTGAAAATAGGTCGAGACTGGGCCGGCATTGCACAAAGCAGGCACGAAGTGCAAACGGGCCGTGCTTGGGCTCTGGGCCAAGACGGCACGACAGGCCATCGTGGCCCGGTATGGTTTAGACACGAAGCACAATAGACCCGTACCGAGTCGGCTTGGTACGGCACAACGCCCACCTCTAGGTACATTGTCACGCTCACCATATATATCCTCCTGGTCAATCAAGACCCAGCATCCATCTCATCCCTGAGAGCTCATAGCTTCCGCTTCAACTCCTCGCCGCTTGCCCCAGGGTACCTCTAGGCAATTCAGCACATGATCAGCTAGCGGCGTTGCGAAGCCACACGGCGAGATGACATTCATTTGCACGCCTTGCGCGAGCCAGCTCCCCCGCCACCACGCGCACCACACCAAGTACGGCCAACTTTGAGATGCCGTACAACATGGGTCCCGTGCTTCCCATCACTCCTGACATGCTAGCCATGAAGAGGGTGCACCTGTTGTGGCGCAGGACCATGATGCACCCCGCGTGCTTGACGCCTGTGACCACGGCGCCCGCGTTGACCACCATGATGTCGGCGCGATGGAGCCAAGGACACCGGCATTGTTGTAGAAAATGTCGAGGCTGGCATGGTGCGTGACGGTGAGGTCAACGGCCGTGGCGACCTGCGCCTCGTCGGTGACGTTGTAGCATGTGTATGTTGCGCCCAGGCCATGCTCGATGGTGACAGCATGCCCCTATTAGTCCTGGATGTTAGCAATGATGACCTTCGCGCAGTTCTTGATGAACTCAGTAGCAGTCGCCTTGCCAATGCCGCTGGTCGCGCCGGTGATGACGGGCACCTTTCTGGTCAACCTACATCGATCACCATGATACAGTCTACACATTCAACTATGGACGGCTATTTCCAATGCTCCTTAACGGTGGTTCGCCGATGAGCCAGGGCAGTCGCTCAGGGTAGTCGGGAGGTGGCTCCGCCATTGCCTCCTGCGATAGGTTTCCTACTACATGGCGTACTATGCTAGGTAGCGTGGTAGGACACTTGCTGTGGTATGTGAGTGCATTAGGTAGTTTGTTGCATGTTTTCTGTTTATACAAACCTAATGCAGTACCATTGCATTAAGTGACACGTGTCGCCTCTTTGGTCTGACGCGATGGGAGAAATGGACTATTTTTGCAATTTTGAGTATGAAAGGCTATTTTTATCAAAAAAACGAGTGAAGAGGGGGGCTAAATGTAGAAAGGCTTTGTCGAACGGGAGTGCTCCCACGTGTCTTGATTTCACGACTTAGACAGGACACGCATCAATCTCAAGGACGTGAGAGCGAGATATGAGCTGGGCACGAGAAGGAATACAAATTTGGACGAAATTCATCGAATTTTCGGATTTCGGGCCACAAGGAATCCAAATTGCCAGCAGGATTTTTTTTTCTGAAATTGCTACAGTAATCACCGAAATTTCATGATTTTAGCCAATTTTCAAACTTTTAGGGCCTGATTTGACCGGATTGTGTCCAATAACCCTTAATAAAGTCATCTTCTATGAAAATTTGTTGAAAAACCGAATTTTTGAGATATTTTAAAATTTTGTCAGAAACACTATCAGATTTTTATAAAACTGTACAAGGATGATAATGATCTGAAAAATTTATGGCACTGTCTTTAGTAGTATAGGATCAAACATAATTTTTTTAAAAAAATTTAACTTCATTTGTTATCTTTAAAAAATCAAAAACATAATGAACATAATTGAGACAATAACCTTATCAGAATTTTATAAAATTTCTCGAGTGTGATCATGATCTAAATTTTTTATGAGAGATTAGTAATTAACTCAGTACCAAGTACCAGTCTACAAATTTTTCAAAAAAAAATAATTTTTTTGTTTGATCAATCAAATCTATGTAAGCATTGAACTTCATTTGTTATATTATATTTCAAAAATCAAAAAGAGAAATAACATAAATGGTATGTGCCTTATAAGAATTTTAAAAATTCACTAAAGTGTGATCATGATTCAAATTTTTATGAGATCTTAAGCATTTTCTTATCACCCTTCTGTAAAATTTTCAAAAAATTTAAACCTTATTTGATTGATAAAGCAAATTTATGTATTTATCATCAGGCTTTTATCACGATATAACACTGTAAGAAATTTTTAAAATTCTTTAAGCATGATCATCATATAAAAAATTTATAGAAACATTAATGGTACATCAGGATCATTCAAAAAAAATATCAAAATTTTCTAATGTATTTGAACCATTTTTCATTTTGTTCAAATTTGCTGTAAGGCTTTTAATAGAATAGTAGCACCGTTCGAATTTTTAAAATTCAAAAAGCTTGGTCGTCATCTGAAAATTTTATGCAAACATTAGTGATGCATCGTAAACATGCAAAAAAAAATCAAAATTTTCTAACATGGTTTGAACCATTTTTCATTCGGTTCAAACTTGTCGATCAACGTTTTATAGGACTAGTAGCAATGTTTGAATTTTTAAAAACTACTCGGACTTGATAATCATTTGAAATTTTTATGAAAACATCACTTATGTGTCAGGAACCTCCACAACATCGTTTGAATTATTTTTTGTTCAGTTGAAATTTGCCAAAATTTCAGATATTTCACCCGAAAGTCTATCAAAAATTCCGGATTTGAATTTTTCTTTTTGAATTTCGTCCAGATTTTGTCCGAAATAACGGGATTTCGCCGAAATTTTATCCAAAATGAAATTTGAATCCCTAGGCAGGAGGCTACAAATTAAGAATTTGTTCGATTCTTTCAATCAAATATGGAACTAAGAATACATACGTAAATTTTATCCGGTCTAGCCCACGGCACCCAAAAAGAAGTGGCCGACCGACCAACGAGGATGTATTATCAACAAAAACTCGATCATCAATCCATGACAGAAGACCAATTTCAGATTCTTCTCTCCCTACGTAGCATGGAGAGAGACTAAGTAGAAGCCACGCAATATGTCGCACCGGATGAATTTTCGTTCTGAGTTGGCGCAATTTTTTAAAACCACAAGGTTTTTTTTGCATAAGGCCGTGGTTTGGGCCTCAATATAATTTTTCGAAACCATGAGGTCTTTCTTGCGAAAGGGTTCAGTCCGAACTTAAATGTTAATTTGCGAACCTACGATTTTTTTTCTGAAGACTGATGGGAGGACCTAAACACAATTTCTGAACTCACGGATCCTTTTTTCGCAAAATTCATCGGCTAAAGATCCTTCGTAATTTTTTCGAAACCAGGTGGTCCTTTTCGCAAAAGTGCTGGTCAATGATCCTTCAAAAATTTTTGAACCAGGGACTTTTCTAAAAAAAATGAAAGAGGGTTTTTTTTCGAAAAAAATGACGTGGCTCGCCATTTGCTCACCGATTCCTTCGCCTTTATGATTGGTAATAATATATCTATTACGCCGGGAAGGATTCCAGCGCGCAGGAGGCCTCCAGATCAGCTTCTTTGCGAAAAAACCCTCTGAAAATTATGAAATCGCGAATGGGTCCTTCCACAGTTATTTTGCAAAAAGGACCCCGTAGTTCTGAGAATTTGACACGGACGCTAGTTCTTTAAATCTGAAAGATTTAAAATTACGTTTAGGTCCCGTTATTTTACAAAAAAATCCGTGGTTCCGCAAATTTGATACGGACGCCGATTCTTTAAACCCGAAAGATTTAAAATTACATCATTCGCTGGTTCTTTAAACCCTGAAAATTTCGAGTGGGTCGTTACAGAAAAAAACATGGTTACGCAGATTCACTAACGGCTCCCCAAAATTTTTTAGCCCGATTCTTCTTATGTTTTTTTGCAAAAAAAAACCATGAAGATTTCGGGTGGGTTCTTATAGAAAAAAAACCGTGGTTACGTAAATTCGCTGACGGCTCCAACCCAACCAATTTTTAAACCGGTTCTTCTTATGTTGTTTGCAGAAAAAAAACGGCCCAATTTTTCCCGCTACGCAAATTCACCGACGGCTCTTAGCTAGCCAATTTTTAAAAAAAACACCACCGAGAAAACTGGAATTACGTTTTTATAGAAAAAAATCGACCAAATTTTTTTCGCGCGGCGGTCTGCCTAGTGTTACAAAAAGGCAGACTTTTTGTGACTGTCCCACGCCACCAGGGGGACTTTCCTGACGGCCGTCACAAAAAATCTGTCACCCCTCATTAGTCACAAAATCGAATATTCTATGACAGCAAGCCGTCATAAAATCATCCATCTATTGTAGATGGAAGAGTTCACGCCTTTAGGAGTGAAAAAAATTACGTTTAGGTCTTTTTTCTAAAAAAAAATTACGATTAGATCCTTTTTGGGGAAAAAGTTACGATTAGATCTTTTTCTCGAAAAAAGAATATACATTACGTATAGATCCTTTATGCGTTTTTAAGCATTGCGTTTGGGTCTTTTTATGGAAAATTAGAATTACGATTAGATCTTTTTCGGAAAAGAAAATACGTTCAGGTCCTTTTTTTTGGAAAAAAAATATACATTGCATTTAGGTCTTTTTTTTATTTTTCTAGCATTACGTTTAAACCCTTTCGCGGAAAACACAAAAATTGTTTTAGGTTCTTTTCGCGTGTTTTCTCGATTTACTCGTGTAGGGAGCGACAATCACGTGTTTTCTCGATTTGCTCGCGTGTGGAGCGGCGCCCGCAGCGTGGCACGCCGCGTATAAGTATCTAGTGTTTAGTGATAAGCTGGCACCAAAGAGGCAACTTAATTAGGGCCCAATGTGATGGTCATTTCGTGACAGCCACCGATAATCGAAACACAACGGTAACAAATTATGCTATCTTTTTTCCCCGACAAGCGTTCTTTTATGAAAAATGTCTTAATTGTAGGATGATCATTTTTTCTCTTTTTAAGATTTGTGGAGCACAAAGGCACTTAGCAATCTTCGCAATGCTACCAAGCTTGCATAGACTGCTAAAATAAGTTCGCAGTTTGTGAGGAGAAACACAGAAGAATATAGTCCTATACTTGTTCCGTTTCAAACTATAAGCCGTATTTGAATCTGTCGATGATCGGGACCGCCGACCGTAAAGAAAGAGGGGAAAGATCGTACGGAGGGCGAGTCCCAGAGCTTCGCTCGTCCGGATGGCACCCTTGGCGGGCACACTAAGCAGGGGAACCTGTGCAACCAAACAGGAGACGCAAGGTTTATACTGGTTCGGGCCGAACCCCTACTCCAGTTCGTGTGGCAGTGTTGTATTGCCTTTTTTGTAGATGGTTGTACAAAGTTTACGAACGAGAGTTATTGGATCCTTGCTCAAGAGTGCTCGTGGCTTGGCCAGGAGAATCCCCGCTCTTCCCCGGGGTTCCTGCCCCTCTTTATACGGTAGGAAGGGGCAGCTTCAGTCCTTTGTCCTGTCGACTGGTCACCCCTCGTCCTGCCCACGTTGGGCCGGTTGTCTCGCTAGTCAGGGCGGTTAGGTATTTCACCGGGAAATAGCGTACCTGCCCTCTATGATCCTGACGAGTGTTGACGCCATTGCTCATGAGTCTGGTGCCTCGGGAGGGAGCGTGTCTTCGCTCTGTACGTGACCGATCGATGGGACTGGAAGTATGACTTCAGCAGCCATTAAACCATCTTGGGAGATGGCCACCTGCTCTCGTATAGTCACTTCAATTGACCCCATTCGTGGGGCACGTGGCTATTGGCAGGTGGAGGCTTTGATACGCGGCCCTTGGCGGGGGTTGCCTTGGCTTGGTCGGAGTCGGGGGAGAGCTCGGAGAGGTCCGCCAGGTCGGGGAAGAGCTCGGAGAGGTCCGCTGTGTCGGGAAGAGCTCGGAGAGGTCCGCCGGTCGGGAAGAGTGTCCCGGTGGCCTCTTGAGGCCTTTGGTCGATCCGACCGTGCGGTCCGTTCGGTGCCCCTGGGCCGGCTGGACGGAGATGTTTCGTCTCGTGGCAGGAGCAGTCCACAGGCACAGAGGGAACGGACACGTGTCGTGGGGCCTTGGCACAGTCAGTCCGATCCGGACGTAATCCAACACATGATTAAGAAAACTATAGAGTTGAGGAGACAATACAACCAAAGACCATACTACCACGAGATACACGTAATAATTTAGGCCCTGTTTGTTAGAGCTCCAGATTCTGGCTCTATCTCAGATCTGAATCTTGTAGGCTAAAATAAATAGAATTAAGTTTATATTTTTAGTCTAAAATTAAATAAAATGACATATCTAAATACTCTTAATATACTCACGGATCTGTGGAGTTACAAATACCCAGTTCCACCAGGAGCTGGAGCCGTACCAAACAGGCCCTTAATACCGTGAGTGTACGGATTGTTTGTAGCTTTTCACCAGGAAGGAAGTATTCAAAGACATTGAAATCCATAGGAAATGTCGAATAGATTTACTAGGTATGAGAGCGTGTGATATGTAGGTTTTCAGATAAGCATTTACTCTATAAAACTCCACAGATAAGCCTTACCTTGATTTCTAGAAGTAGGGAGACCCTTCGGCTTGGCTTTGACGAGGATTATTTGAGCAAACGAAGGGCTGTGCACGAATCTCAAATCACGCGGTGGTTCGGTTGCGACGGGCCGTACCAGCCTTCCTCTCCGTTTTCCTCCCGCAAGCACAGGCCCACCCACACCCACTCACCCACCCTCCTCAATTCTCAATCTCGAATGGGGCTTCGCGACGAGATCTGAGAGAGCATTTCTCGCCTGCCCCCGCGCGATGGCGTCCTCCGCCTCCCCGTCGTCGCGGTCGCACGGCAATGCCTCCGTCTTCTCCTCCGCGTCCGCCGGTGGCGGCGGCGGCGGCGGCAGCGCCACGGCGATGATGCTCCCGGGGCCCCCGAGCCGCGGCAACGGCGGCTGCATCGACCTCAGCCCCTCGGGCCTCCTCGCGCACGGCGCTGGTAGCAGCGTCGTCGTTTCCGACCCGCGCTCCATGCAGCTCCTCTGCGTCCTCCCCATGCCCTCCTCCTCCCTCGCCTCCTTCGTCACCGCCGTCCGCTGGGCGCCCCCCAGCACGCCCTCCCTCGCCGCGGGAGACGACGGCGAGGACGATCACCGCCCGCTCCGCCTCGCCGCTGGCGACCGCCACGGCCGCATCGCCGTCTGGGACGCCCGCGAGCGCGTCGTCCTCCACTGGCTCAACCTCGACGAGGCCCGCGGGGTCGCGCCCGGCTCCAGCGGCGGTGTTCAGGACCTCTGCTGGATCCACAACGCCTCCGGATGGCTCCTCGCCTCCATCCACGGGCCCTCGCTGCTCTTCATCTGGGAGACGTTGAGCAACCCTCGCGTCCTCTGGATGTTCGATGCATCGCCTGAGTACCTCTCCTGCCTCCGCCGCGACCCCTTCGACGCCCGCCACCTCTGCGCGCTCGGCCTCAAGGGCTTCCTCCTCTCCACCATCCCGCGTCAGGACTCCGACATCTCGCTGCAGGAGCACCGGGTGAACTGCGGCGCGGGGGACGTTGCGGAGCTGCAGAGACTGGAGAAGGACATTGCGGCGCCCGCGCCCGCCCCGTCGCTCGCGGCGTTCCCGCTCTTCGCAGCAAGGCTCTGCTTCTCCCCGCTGTGGAGACACATACTGTATGTCACATTCCCGCGGGAGCTCATCGTCTTTGACCTCAACTACAGCACTGCGCTCTCTGTTACTCCATTGCCAAGGGGGTTTGGCAAGTTCTCGGATGTTATGGCTGATCCAGATCTCGACCTGCTCTACTGCACGCACCTCGATGGCAAGCTGAGCATCTGGAAGCGCAAGGAGTGAGTTTGCAGTTATACCATTCATGCGGATATTGTAGAATTAGAATTTAGTAAAAACACATAAATCAGAACTTGACCGAATGCCAAAATTCATGCGAACTAAATTTGCAATACAAGTTTGATAATGGACATTTTTTTTGTATGGTTGAGTGTAGCTGTAGAGAAGTGCAATCAATAGCCTAGTTATAGAAACGCAGAGAGAAAACAGAGTTCAAAATGCAGCAAATAATAAGCTATGAGGTTGGGAGTGTGCTGACAAGTGACAAACATAGAACTGGTTTACAGCCATGGGAGTACCAAGTATGTTGACATTTAAAAGGAATGAACTCAGTGTATATATGTGCATAGGTACCCATTGATCTGTGTACTAATTGAGAACAGATTATTGTTGACATCATACATTTTATAAATATCATTGTGTCATTATTCTGTGTATGCTTACTTGAAAGTGTGTAATGAAGTTTATTGACATATGTACTTAACGGTTTTATACACACATTCATATTTTCAGTACATTTGTGCATAAATGGCATACTGGCAGTGCTATTTCGTAATATTTTAAGTTTCTCCTGTTCTTTTTCGGGTTGTAGGGGTGAACAAGTGCATATGTTGTGTGCAGTGGAAGAGCTCATGCCTTCAATTGGTACTGTTGTTCCTCCCCCGGCAGTTCTTACTACTACAATTTGGCAGTCAGAGTCTATTTTCTGTAACATCGACAAGCAATCTCAGGATTTGGCACAAATGCAATCGTCACATTCTGTCATCTCTGATACAAATTCTAACCAGAATATGTATCAAGGAACCATGACATATATAACGTCGATCTCTGAAGATGGCAAGATCTGGTCCTGGCATTTGACTTTTGATAAGACTGCATGTTCCAAGAAAGTTAATCTAGGTGCGAACCAGTGTGGTCAATACAGTGAAAAAGCTATTTCTGGCACAACTGTTAAATCAACTGCTGATTCCATTTCTGTCACTAATGTTGGGAAGGAACCAGGTACACCGAACCATAGCGATGCTGGAATTTCCAATCCACGGTCCGATGGACTTGATTTTACAATAAAGGTTGTGCTATAAACCTCTTTGTCTCTATCGCCATTGTTAGGATATTGTGATGATTAAGAAGTAGGGGCAATAGTTAAGTCGAATGTGAACTCCTTGTACTGTTTTGCATAACTTGAACCTCCTAAATCACCGGGATTAGGTTCTAACTGTTCAGTCATCTAATTTTCGGTCAATATCCCATACTGTTGATGCTCTATTTCTTCTATTCTCTGGTTTGCTCATATTTATTACGCTCTGCAGATTAATTTGATGGGCCAGCTTCATCTTTTGTCCTCTACTGTGACTACACTAGCTGTTCCATCCCCTTCTTTACTTGCCACAGTAGCCCGTATGTCCTTCATGGCCATAATATTGCATGCTGTTTTTCTGAAATTATCTTTTAAGTTTTAAAGTTTTCCATGCTTCCATAACATCGAAAATTATTTTCTTTCTGAAGGCGGTGGAAACAATCCTGCTCCAGCAGTACCACTTGTTGCTCTAGGAAATCAGAATGGGATTATTGAGGTTGTCGATGTTTTGGCTGACGCAGTTTCTGTCAGCTTTGCTGTCCATAGCAGCACCATCAGAGGATTAAGATGGCTTGGAAACTCACGTCTTGTTTCGTTCTCATATAATCAGGTGCTTCCATGTTCTGGTGATTTCTAGCTCTTGTATATTGTGAATTGTGATTGAAAATCAATTGTTTATCTACTTTGTCAATGGGGTTGCCAATTCACTCGTGGCAATCGAAGTTAATAATAATAATGCTCTTCTTGTGACTAGATGATTGGTTTTCAGTGGTGCCTCCATGTTAATTTTCTTGTTGGTTTTACTAATACAGGTTAATGATAAAAGTGGAGGGTACATAAATAAGCTTGTTATCACATGCCTTAGAAGCGGGCTAAATCGCTCATTCCGTGTACTCCAAAAGCCTGAACGAGCACCGATAAGAGCATTGAGGGCTTCTTCATCTGGAAGGTTGGTTTTATGTTTTTGACCTATGATAATGGCTTTTATGTGCCCATAACTGTTTTTTACCTTTTACAATTGAGTACACATAAATCTCGGTACATTTGTTGCCACTATATTCGTTATGATTTCTCGAGCATAATATTCTTTCCCAGGTACCTTCTGATTCTGTTTCGTGATGCTCCTGTTGAAGTGTGGGCTATGACAAAGAACCCCATGATGGTATTCTTTTCTCTGCCTATATTTATGCAAACTGAAAAGCAATTATCTGTTCTTTCAGGTACTTAGGCCAGCTTAACATCACCATGAATCCTGACATAAGCCTTTATAATATTGACTTTCAGAGTCCCAAATATTATACAAATGAATTTGGATGCATCCTTTTAAGTAGCTCAGCTTTGCACTGTGCATGGCAAATTACATAAACAGAAATTCACAACAGGAATCAAGGTTACAGCCATTTGTACTTTTTAACTGTATTAGACTTTTTGGTAGCTCTTGAGTGAAAAAGATCAAAATATCAAAGCAATTATTTTGACAAATGTGTGAGAGGTGTTGTGAAATAATTTTGTTAGAAGTACTAGGAAAATTATCTTGAAAATGTTAACTATAAATGCTAAAGGAAACAATTATCTTCTAAATGCTAAGGAAATTACTAATTGATATAACTCATGCTAAAACCAAGCATTGAATTACCGCATTGACTTTTGCAAGCAGCAATTGTTTGTTGAAAAATTGCGCTTTGAGATTATAATGGGAATCAAGAGGTTATGTGGGCATAAAAATTATATTCAATTACTGTCTATCAGAAAGAAAATTACAGTAATAGTTACTCTTCTTTTCTTTCATGTGGTAAAATTTCCGGACGCATGATAGTTACGCATGATAGTTGTGGTTTTTTCTGAACTGTTTGTAGCTTAGGTCCTTGGCTCTTCCTTTTACGGTGTTAGAATGGACACTGCCAGCTGCACCTCGACCGGATAAAAATGCACCATCTAAGCAATCATCGACCTCCAAGGAGCGAACATCAGGTGCAATTTTCACTTACTAGCAAAATCATATTCTACGAAACCTCATAGGTTGCGTACTTGATTCGTTTACCATCTATTTAAGTTTTCTACTTTTCTCTGGTTGCATTTTCGCCAAATTTAATGTGAGATGATAGGATCTATTCTTGCTTGCAGAGGTTACTGCTGCAGAAAGTTCTGATGAAACGTCCGAAAGTTTTGCTTTTGCATTAGTCAATGGTGCTCTTGGTGTGTTTGAAGTGCATGGACGGCGAATACGAGATTTTAGGTACTCAAATTGCTGACCTTATAGATTTTAGCAATGAAAAGAGTTCACATGCAGCTTTGGTCAGATGCTAGACAAAAAACCATATTTCATATCCATTTTGCTCTAGTATGTGTAATTACTAATAAGACAAGCATCATCTGTTGTAGACTTGTAGTCCTCTACTCAGTTCCGCTAGACCATCACGATATTTGATAGACCAGTAAATGTAATATGTGTTATCAGGCTCAGACCAGTAACTGTGATACGTTAACCCTGAATATATGCTTTCTGCGACCTCTGTTGTTTAAATTAGCAAGTAGCAACATTTTCTCTCTGTTCTTTTTTTTTTTGGCTATTGTCTGATCCATCACACCACCAAAAAAAATAGAACAGTGAGGTTTTGTGAATATATTAATTATAAATGATAGATTGCACAGTTTCCCTCTCCAGTTTATTGTACACAACACATTAAACTGGAGGTGGAAGCTGTGCAATCTATAATTTGTAATCAATATATTCACAAAACATCAGTGTGCCTATATTTCTCGAAATGATAAGTATGCCCTTAGCTATCTCAATTCAGGTTGGATATGCTTTGTGCTTTTAAAATTAGGACATAAAGCAGAAAGCGTGATTGGCCTTGATATTCAAGTAATGTGATACTAAATCGAAGCTAATGATTATTGTATCAACTTTGATTCTCAGGTTTGAGACTCACTTAAAAAGTTTAACAGGCCTAGACTGAAATTCAAGTAAATCTATTACTTTTCCCCCATTGCTGGCCCTTATATTTGCTGACGTAGTTTCTTCTAATGTGCATGCTGCAGTTTATATTATTTTTAACCATTATTATCAACATTTTGCATGGCTGTTAAATGTGTGGTCCATATTAATTATGTGATTTTATTTCTGTTTTTCAGGCCAAAGTGGCCCTCATCATCATTTGCATCTTCAGATGGCCTGGTTACTGCTATGGCTTACCGCCTTCCCCATGTTGTATGTACATCGTGGCACAATATTTATTTTATAAGTTCCATTTTCCAGTACCTTTTCTTTTAATCTGTGAGGCAGATTACCCTGGGACATCATGACCTCAAACTACTGTTTTTGATAATTACTTTTAGGTGATGGGGGATAGATCAGGCAACATTCGATGGTGGGATGTTACAACAGGCCATTCTTCTTCGTTTAGCACTCACAGGGAAGGCATTAGGAGGATAAAGTTTTCTCCTGTCGTTCATGGTGATCGAAGTAGAGGACGCATTGCTGTACTCTTCTACGATAATACATTCTCTATATTTGACCTGGTAAGTACAAACAAGCATTTCTACCCTATTATGTTCTAGCTCAGACTCGTTATTTGCGGCATATGATGCTTTAATAAGTTGATGCATAATGATTGCTTGTGTTTTAGAATGGACTTATATATATTCCATGGTCCTCAAGGCCATATATAGATATGTACAAATAATAGAAAACACCCTGTACAATATACTTCTAGCACCCCCTCAAACTCATGGTGGATCAACAACATTGAGTTTGGAGAGGTAGAAGCTATGCTGAGCCCTAGTATGCGCCTTCGTGAACAAGTCAGCTAGTTGAAACTCTGAAGGCACATACCGAAGAGCGACTACCTGCTGCTGCACCTACGGTGTCATGTAGGAAGCATCAACCCCAATGTGCTTGGTGAGCTCATGCTTCATTGGATCTCGAGCAATGCTCATCGCACTAGTGTTGTCTGATAGTAACGTTGGTGTAGGAATCGAAACACCAAAGTCCTTAAGAAGCCACTATAGTTAGGTGATCTCAGCTGTCATAGGTGCCAAAGCCCTCAACTTAGCCTTAGCACTCGAACGGGAATCTGTAGTCTGCTTCTTAGTCTTCTAGGAAACCAAGGAAGACAGAAAAAGCAGATTGAGACCGACGATCAAAAGGATCACTAGCCCGGGCCGCATCAGAGTATGCTTGAATCTATAAGGAGCTAGAGCAAGGGAAAAAGAGGCGCCGAGTGATGCTCCCACAAAGATATCACAGAACTTGAAGGATGTAACTGTAGTGGAGCTGGGTAGGAGCAGAAACAAACTAAATCAGACTATGAACATCATGATGAGGGATGTCAGAACGAGTGACACCAAGGTAAACCAAGTTCCTAACAAGGTGGTGATAGCGAGTGGGATCCTCAAAAGGGTACCATCAGTAAGACAAAGTCGAAGGTGAAGCTTCATAGGAGTGTCCACCATGCGCTGATCATTGAGACAAGATCAAGAAGATCTTGGATGCATTTCTGCTGGGAGAGGTAGTAGCCATCAAGCGTAGAGGTGGCCTCAATCCCTACGAAGTAGCGAAGAGGACTCAAATCGGACATCTGGAACTACTCACCGAGACAGGTCTTCACAAAGTCAATGTACTGATAGTCATCTCTAGTGATGAGCATGTCATCTAGATAGAGAAGAAGAGTCCGACCACAAGAGGTGTGAGAACAAAGAGAGCAGGGTCATGATCACTGACGGAGAAGCCAGCAGCGGTAACAACATAGGTGAAACGCTCAAACCAAGCACAAGGGGCTTGTTTAAGCCTATAGAGAGAACGACGGAGGCAGCAAACCTGACCGTCGGGAACAGAATACCCAGGCGACGGGTGCATGTAGACCTCTTGCAGCTCGCCATTAAGATAATCATTCTTAACATCAAGCTGCGAGATGTTCCACTGCCGAATAGTGGTAACATCAACAAGAGTACGGAAAGTGGTCATATGAGCAACATGAGCAAAAGTTTCATCATAGCCACGCCCATACTCCTGCTAAAAACCACATGCTACGAGATGCGCCTTGCAGCGCTCAATGGTACCATAAGAGCGAGTCTTGATCGTATATACCCACTTTCGCATGATAGGAGTAACACTAGCAAGGAGAACAAGGTCCCAAGTGCTAGTATGCTCCAAAGCAGCAATCTCCTCAGCCATAGCGAGCTGCCACTCAGGATGAGATGCAGCATCACTGTAAGAGGTAGGCTCAATAAGAGAAGTAGTAGAAGCTGCAAAGCCGTAGTGATCAGGATGCGGAATCGCACTCCAATCACGAAGAGCATACCTCAAAGGAGATGCTAGAGTAGGACCCAACAAAGACGGAAGAGGATCAGAATAGGGACGACGAGTGTAGTGGAATGAAAAGAGGGAGACCTCAACAAAAGAACTGATGGGATCCTCCGGTGGAGAAGCAAGGGGAGGTGGTTGGGAAAGAGCCAAAGGTGAAACCGACAGAGGTGGTAGAGTTGGAAGCGAAACCAACGGAGTGGAGTGTTAAGGATCAGGAAAAGTTAAAAAGGAGATCGACTTTGCAAGAGAGTCTGGACTGGAAGTGGTGTTACAAGGATAGTAAGGTTGACATCGCACGAAATGCGCATCCGACGAGCAACAGAGCCATAGCAACGGTAACCCTTGTGCTTAGCACTGTAGCCAAGGAAGACACACTCAACTAATTGAGCAATCAGCTTTGTGTGCTCACGGGGTGGAAGAACAAAGAAGACGCAACCGAAAGCATGAAGGTAATTTTACTGAGAAGACTGACAGTAGAGGCGCTCAACAGGAGTAGACCCTAAAGAGCAATGGAGGGTTGTAGGTTGACAAGGTAGGCGGCGGTGGAAACAACCTCAACCCAGAAGTGGGGTAAAATAGAAGAGGCCAGCATCAGAGCGCGAAAAATCTCAAGAAGGTGACGATGCTTTCATTTAGAGACCGTTTTGATTGTGAGCGCCAGGATAAGAGTACTGAGGAAGAGTACCCTGTGTTGAAAGAAACTGACCAAAAGCAGTAGACAGGTACGCACCAGTAGAATCAGGCAATCAACACAAAAAACATTAATGGCTGAATCAAACTGATTACAAACCATAGTAGCAAAAGATTGATAAATAGAAGGAACCTGACTATGAGAAGACATGAAATAAATCGAAGTATGTCGAGAGTAGTCATCAATGAAGATCACATAGTATCGATGGCCCTCTTTCGAAATGAAGGGAGTCGGACCCCATACATCTGAGTGAATCAAATCAAGAGGACGAGTGGAAACAGAGTCACTAGAACCATAAGGGAGCTCAACTACTTGCCAAACTTGCAACCCATACAAGATAAAAAAAGTATCACCGGGATCAGCCTCAAGAACACCACTACCAACTAAGGAAGAAAGATGTGAGCCACATAGATGACCTAAGCTATGATGCAACTAAGTAAAACTAATGGAAGTGGTGGTGGCGAACGTAGTGGTAGTGGTCGACTGGTTGATGGAGGCAGCAAAAGTGGAAGGAAGGTGAAGCCAGTCGAGCTCCCAGAGGTGCCGAGAATCAAGGCGATGCGAACCAGATTCCCTGTGCGGCGGTCTTGAACACAGCGTAAGTCAGGCTTAAGAATGATATGACAATCATGATCAGTAATCTAACCCGCAGACATATGCTGCATAGCAAGCCTAGGAACATGAGAAACAACAAGAACCTGAAAACTAGGAGTGGAAAGAGAGCCTCGACCAGAACAGGAATAGAAGTACTATCTGCAGTCTGAACGGAAATAGGTAGAACAGAGGGAATCAAAGTGGTGAGGTGAGTGGAATCTGGTGTCATGTGGAAGGAAGTAACAGAGTTTAGGATCCAAGGACATGATATATCTGAAGTAGGAGACTGAGTGACAAGACTGGAAGCACCCAAGAGCCTGAGGTAGGACTGACGACCAGATGCCGAAGGATGGAGACTAGCTGTTTAGCGGTGTCTGGCTGGCACGGAGCACCAGCATCTCCTGGCTGAGCAGAGCCACACTGAGGGCGGCCCCATCTGTGGCCTTGGCTTCGCCTCTTGGAGTAGCAGGTTTGGTAGGTGTGGCCATCATGCTAACACCAGGTACAATGAAAGCCACTAGTAGAGACACTCGCACAGCCACCGGTGCTCCCACCAGTACTAAAGGAGCAATAGTAGAACCTATCGTGGCATGCTGTAGGAGTAGTGAGCGTACAGTCAGCCATGACAACAGGAGACGGCTGTTGAGTCATTCCATGAAGTCGAGTCTCGGAATGAACAAACATGAGTGCCTCCACTAGGGATGGACATGGTGAGTGGGCCAAAAGGTGCGCATGAACCGACTCGAACTCTGGTCGAAGACGTGTCAAGAAGTCGTAGAAACAATGAGTTGCACTGACACCACACTCTAGTGATCTGTTGATAGAAGTCGTCAACAATGGCGTTAAACTGCTGGAGAGAGTATGCATGGTGTACCATAGTGAGGTAGAGGGTATAACTGCTTAGTTGATACTGTGCCTGGACATGCTCCCGCATTAGCTGTGACGATGTTAGCTCGGCAAAGTATATAGAGACGTCGATTGTCATGCTCCCAGTGAGGATGATGATGGCACAAGCTTCATTACCCTGCCACCTCTCATAGGTATGAAGGTTAGACTGGTACATCTCCACATCATCCTCAAATGTTGTGACGACATCAGGATCAATCGGAGCAGATCTTACACCAACAAGTGGCCCGGTCGGCGGAACTAGTAGAGGTGGGCAAGGCTACTCGCTAGTGAGGTGATCCCAGAGACTCTGGCTGTTGATGCAGATCCACAAGTGCACAGACCACTCCCAGAAGTTTGTCTTATTGAACACGACCTTTGGGAGTGGGATGAAGACGAAGGACCTAGTAGCGGCATGGAGTAGCAGATCCGGTCGGCGATGTCAACGAGGTAGGTGGATCTAGGCTTGGGGGCCGTGGATTCGACGTCGGCAATGGCGGCGATGGGCTGGGGTGGCAGATTGGTGGCGATAGTGGTCCGAAAGCATAGGAGAGGGGTGGAGGTGGTCTTGGGCAGCCCAGAGAGTAGAAGAGGTGTGGAGGGTGGTCAGGCGGTGGCGGCATAGGCATAGGCGGCCTGAGGAGGTAGAAAACCTTTGCTTTGATGCCATGTTTTGGAATGGACTTGTATATATTCCATGGGCCTCAAGGCCATATATAGACATGTACAAATAGCAGAAAACACCCTATACAAAATACTTCTCACAGGTTGCACTTCTCTGTACAATATACTTCTAACAGCTTGCACTTATCTTTCATGCACGATGTAATTTATGCACATTTTATTGTTCATTTCCAATATGCATCTGGTCCTTACAACTCTCTCATACCGTGTCATGATAGAACAAGTTCAAATAGTACTGAGTTCATGAACTGTGTTTTAGGATAGTGCAGATCCATTGGCAAATGCCCTTCTTCAGCCACAATCTCCTGGCACCCTTGTCTTGGAGCTTGATTGGTTATCAACCAGAACAAAGAAGGACGAACCACTTGTATTATGCATTGCTGGAGCTGATAGTAGCTTCCGACTAATTGAGGTTAACATGTATGTCATTTTAATTATGCATTCAATTGTTTTATTTCAGTACGTTGAATTATAATTGTTCTCTTCATTTATGAGATTTAATTTGTCACTGTATTAAAATTCTGTTGATATCTATAAATGAGCTCATTATTAACAGTAAATAGAGTGCAACCAACGTATTACCCATGGAAGGTTTTTATTGATCCCCTTTTGGGCTGAGAAGATACCTTGTTAATTTATCTAACTTTTGGTAGCATGTTTACGAGGTCCGAAGGAACTTATAAACATGTCGGAAGGAACTTATGAACATGACAAGACATTGAGCAGTAAACTCAACCGAACTAAATTTAAAAGTTAAAACCAGCCGTTGAATAAGAAAAGGAAACAACAATAACTAAAGCAGTTTGTTGACAATGTGATTTGAATTTGGACAAGCCCTTAAGGACTACCTAGGTGCACTTGCACCATTTTTTTTATTTTAGAGTAGCTTCCTATCCATCCTATCTCCCCATTATTCAAGAAACAATCATCATGGCAGGGTAGTAAATTTATTTTTATTCATTTTAATATTTTTTCCACTGGTTAATGCTCTCCCTTTGCTTTTTTTTTTTACCAATATGTTGTTGGTGCCTGATACAGATGAACATGAATAAATAGCTGGGTATGGCAATGTCTCTTCTGTAAGACTGAATTTTAGTTTATGTAACTTAAAAATATTGTCTAACTGCCTTCGATGATGCTTTAGACCTTATATTTAGTTTGGCACATGCTTGTTTTATGAGGCTGATGACCTGATGTCTGTTGCTATTTTTATTTTTAGAAATCATATATATTAATTGTTTTGTAATTTCTGTTCTTCTATCCAGCAGTGATGCCAAGGTCAGTTCTGGTTCTAGGCCACTGACTGCAAAAGAGAGGTTTAGGCCAATGCCATTATGTTTGCCAATACTATTCCCGACAGCACATGCTTTGGTAAGGTTCATGTAATATTGGAGGAGTCATCTTTTGGTACTATCATGTATGAAATCAATCACATGCATGTTTTACTATATAATTCCGATAAGTTCGCATTCTAAGAATTTTCACATTTTCCTTTATGTGCTTAAAATGTTGCTCGCAGATTTGTTTATATTCTTTCATTGAGAAAGAACCAAGCCCTTAATTAATTATATTTAACTCCTATCACTGTTTTAGACCAGCAACCATGGGGCATTAATGATTATGATCAATTTCCTCGAATGACGCATGGCATTTTCCACCTTCTGAAAGATTGAATTTTGATGCACTACAACCACTTACGCTTTTGTGTCTCAGGCTTTGCGTATGATTCTGCAACTTGGTGTGAAGCCTTCTTGGTTTGAATGCAGTAATACTGATAAATTAGCTAGTAACAGCTTTAAGGCAGCACCAGCGACTTTTGGAGATCTTCGTAGTTACATGATTGAGACAACACTTCCTCCTATTGGTGACTCCGTAGTGCCTGAATTGCTTCTTAAAGTGTTGGAACCATACAGAAAGGAGGGTATGTCGGCAACATATTTTCCTTTTTAGCAGATGATTTAGCATAAATGACGGAGAGATTTCCTTTTCCTTTCCTTGAGAAGGTCGCATTCTTGATGACGGAAGAGCCAGATTATATTCAGCTATAGTGAATAAGGGAACTTATGCAAGGTTTGCATTTGCTGCTGCGGTATTCGGTGATTTCCAAGAAGCACTTTTCTGGTTACAGTTGCCTCGGTCTCTTTTCCATTTCCTTGATAAATCAACAAGTAGATCAAGTGAGAAGGGCTCAGAATCAAGTGTACATCCTGATTCTGAACAAACCTCCACATTGAATAGGATATCTTCAAGAGAGAGATCTGCAGCCAGAAACATGGCAAAAGATGTTACGGTAATATTTGAATCTTTATGTGTTATTATTTTCAGCCTCCATAGATATGCCTACATTTGAATTTAGTGGTTTATCTGTTGTGCAGAACTATGGGCAATTAAGTTCAATGGCATTTAAGCAAGAGCAACTGTGGTTCAATGCGAATGAAAGGATACCTTGGCATGACAAGCTTGATGGCGAAGATGCTTTGCAAAAGCGTGTTCATGAGTAAGAACCAAATATGTCAAACCTGTATTTATAGAACTAAACCCATATCTGGCTAATTGTCTGCCATATGTTTCCTGCAATCTGTTAACTCAGGCTTGTTTCTCTTGGAAACTTGGAAGCGGCGGTGTCCTTGTTACTTTCAACGCCTCCTGAAGGATCAAATTTTTACCCAAATGCATTGAGAGCAGTTGTACTGTCATCTGCAGTGTCACGATCTTTACATGAACTCGCAGTCAAGGTGAACAGCCCTAAGATAATGAAATTATTTTCTTCACTATGTAATAAAGATTGTGTAGGAGATGACACAGAATACGATAGCATACCAACACTAGTCAATTAGGTGGAGAACACATGAAAGGTCGATGGCAAAACAGCATTTTGCGTAATTATTTAATTTTGTCCATAAATAATGTTGCTTTCTTATGCATGGTGATCAAACCTTTTGAATTTTGAGCATCAATGTATTTTAAATCATCTATGTTGACCATGAGCATAAGATAATAACATGAATATTTATTATTGTCAAAATTACTTCTGTAGAAATAACAGTATTACTATTTATAAGTTTTAATAAAGCATAATAGAAATAACAGTCAAAGTTGTTATTGAAGATCACGTCAAGCCAAAAAACAAGATTATTTTGGACTGGAGTAGACTATACTTTCAAGTTTCAACAAGGACATCAATTTAAATTACATATATTTTCCAACACAGGAAGGTATAAAATTGAAAAGGGTTAAAACTCAAAAGAAATAGTAGAATACATACTTTGTTTCTCAACTGTAGAACGCAAACATTGCAGTGTATATAGCATTTTGTTGAACATAAAGTGAACTTACTACAAATCTTTGATCGTCTATGTGCCACAATGTACCTTGTGTGCATTTCTTCTTGATCATTGCTCATATTGTAGAAACTATTGTGTTGTGTCCATGTAATCTATATATTGCCCCTTGGGCTATTGCAATACAACTAACTGTTCACATATGCATTCCTCCTCTTCCTCCAACAGAAACCTGCTGCACATCATAGTGTCCATGGATCCATCTTAGCTTCTAGTCCTTAATAGTCTTTGTGATGTTATGTAGGGTTAGGATTTCTTTGTAGTCAAAGTAATCTAGAAGACGTGAGCTTTCATATTTAGTTCAAACTTTGTCCTCGATTATTTAGTTCAAACTTTGTCCTCGATTTTACGCTAAAAACTTTTCTTGGTGAAAACCCTATGGGCTATGGTCGTTTGTTCACAGAGGGAAGTCTTAATAAAGTTATGACTGTTTGTAGGTTGTTGCAGCCAATATGGTTAGAACAGACAAATCACTATCTGGCACACATCTTCTCTGTGCTGTGGGAAAATATCGGGAAGCATGTTCTCAGGTTACTGTTAACATCTCATCTACTACTGTATATCTTTTTATTCTTTTTTTTGGCTTAGTTTTACAGAAGCATGTCTCATCATACTGTCATATATTTTATATATTAGAGATTTTTTTTGTCTATGCTATCAGTCGTGAAACACTTTCGAATTTCAGAATGGATATGAAATAATCTATTTTTCTTAAAAAAATACAGATTATCTTATGTCTTCCATGTTAATATTCTTAGTGGTATGTCATGAAATAAGGCAGAAACACAATATCCATAGGATAATTTAGGAGTTATTTTAATCCTTCTCAACCAAAGTTTAGAGAACACAATTGTTGTCTTCCGTTGATTTGTTTTGGTTGTGCAACCACAATGAGGTTTATCCAGTCATTGTTGGGATTAGTCTTAGAGAAACAACAGTTTATCATGTTTACGAAAGGCTTCCCTTTTCTTAAAAGTTAACAGAACCCTCAATATGTTCGAAGCTAAGACGAATACTTAATCTGAGGAACACTTTTATTAATGTGATCTTTGAATTTTCTAAGTTTGATTTGTGCATAATGCGAATGCAACTGAATAAGGTTCCAACCACAGTTACATTGGTTTCTGTTTCAGCTTCAAGATGCTGGGTGCTGGATTGATGCTGCAACTTTGGCTGCAAGTCATTTGCATGGTTCTGATTATGCAAGGTACAATTCAACTGTGGCAAGTTATATGCAGTTGGTTGGGTTAATGGCTTTTTCACTCTCCTGAAGTACTTGCAAAATTTTATGTTTTTTTTTGTCTCAAGAGTCAACACGCGCGTGCGTGCACACATCCACCACCACGATAATACTGGGCCACTATGGCATGGGCCCATCTGCCCATATGGTGGTTGGGAAGGTGGTGTCAGCTTGTTTGATTTAGATCCTGTTTGTTTGGGCTTTTTCTCCATCTTAAATGCCAAAAAACCAAAGCTCAAACAAATGGGTGGCTTTTTAACTAGGCTCTTGAAAAAGCTTAAGCCACCCCATAACTATAAGCCAAAAGCCAGGAAAGTGATGCTTTTTTTTGCCTTTGTGGGATAGAATAGCCCTTTGCCACATAACTTCATTAAAATTACCCACCAAATGCTATTGCATATAAAGTGACAATCCTTCAGTTTTTCCCTCAATCCTTCTCCCTCCCCAAAGTGAGCAGGCGCTACCCGCATCGCCCTTTTCGTCTTCTCATAGGGCACCAGTGCCGGCAGCCCCGTCATCCTTGCGCCAAGTACTTCTTCCCCAGCCATCCGTCATCCTCTTGCCTCGACGCCGCCATCCTCCCCGCGCCCGACGTTGTCTTCCCTAGGCCGCCGCACGAACTCTATCCAGTCGCCGCTGTTGCCGCCGAATCCCTGCCACTGGATCCCCATTGCCCGCTAGCCCCGCTGCCTCTCCCTCCGCCGATGACCCTTCTATGGCCGTCGGATGTGTTCCCCTTCCGTCCAGATCTAGACACCATCCTCGTTTGGGCATCAGTGTTACTGTCCCCCCCAAGCCCGGCGCCGGTGACCCCATCCTCCCCAAGCCTGTTGTTGGTGGCCCTATCCTCCTAATCCCGACACCGGCAGTACCATTGTACCCAAGCTTGAC
This sequence comes from Otatea glauca, assembly GCA_036346275.1. Classification (NCBI taxonomy): domain Eukaryota; kingdom Viridiplantae; phylum Streptophyta; class Magnoliopsida; order Poales; family Poaceae; genus Otatea; species Otatea glauca. Next base: position 3,041,029 of record CM070713.1, read on the forward strand.
GCATGTGGCCCATCCTCCCCATTCCTCCGCGACCCCATCTGTCTCATCCGGATCTCCATCACGACCCACCTCGTCTTCCCCATGCCGTCGTTGGATCCCCACCGCCGGTGTCTCCTCTCCTTCCAAATATTGATACGAATTCAATGGATTTAGTGATGATGATTTCAGTTCCACTATCCTATGTACAGATCCATGGTTCAAAGATTGCAAACAATAGAGAAATGTCATTATTCTTTTGGTACAATTTATTGTTTTCAAGTTTTGTGCTATTAATTTTCAAGCAAAATTACATAAAAATATTTTAAATCATTGCTATTTTGCACTGAATTTGTTCTTGTATAGTGATTTTTAACGCTGAGTAAATAAGTCATTATAATTTAGAACCATGGGTATTTCAGATAATTCAAGAATAAGCCATAGCTCGAAAGCCAAAAAAAAGTCATGTTACCAAATAACCTGGCTTGGCTTAAAAGCTGTGCTTATAAGCTGCTTAAGCCAAAAAGCCTAAGCCCAAACAAATAGGGCCTTAGTTATCAGTGTGGGTAATATCCAAGTTGTGTATATGATTTCTGGGCCATGTCTCGTGTACCCACATGTAGCTGCAGGTTTGCTTGATCGTCCATGCCGGTATTGAAATAACGAACAAATGTGCCAATATGCCTTTTCTGTAGCTAAAACGATAGTTTGTATTCTTGCTTGAAGCTGCTGGCATTTAAAATCGGCATGACTGTTCTTCATTTTTTTTAATACACTAAGGTAACTCTGACGCACTGTGTCTGACTCATGCAGGGTACTTCAGAGGTGGGGTGATTATGTTCTTCGTGGTGAACATAATATGTGGAGGTAACCGATCCCTTACATTAGTTGACTGTTTATTTATCTGCCTGGTATTAATATATTGTTTGCTTCTTCCATAGAGCTCTAATACTATATGTTGCTGCTGGAGCACTCCCGGAGGCTTTAGAAACACTCCGCAGGAACCAGCGACCAGACACCGCCGCGATGTTCTTGCTTGCCTGCCATGAGATCTGTTCACAAATTGCCACAGAATCAGAACCTGCGGACGGCGCATCAGGATCAGCACCAGAGCAGAGCCAGAAGCTCCGGTTCCCTTCCAAGAATGTGGATGATGAGTACCTGATCGCAGTCAGCGAGGTCTTTGGGCAGTACCAGCAGAAACTGGTTCATATTTGCATGGATACGGAACCAACTGTTGGTTGAGCCTTTCTGGATGGGCAGCATCTGAAGACTGAAAGAGACTTGACTGGCCCCTGGTCTGCTGGTATTGTAACTGCCAAGATGCTTTGGCTTCTCCATTTCGTACGAAGCTTTTCAACAGGATGTAAGTTGCCTGCAAGTTTCCATGGTGATCAGAGTCGCCTTGTGTCGTATATATGCTACCAAGGCTGAGAATAGGGTTGCTGATGTGTCACTTGGATGGAGAAACTGATAATAGGAGAAAGGAATAGACATGCAATGCTGTGTTGTAGGTGTCGACGGTTGCCACTGGCATTGTAATTTTTTTGTAAGAAATATGTATGAGCAGTGATTCAATGCTTTCCCTCTCAATACAAATTGCACAAATCTTGAAGCAAGCGAAGGGGTAGGTAATCACCATCTACCGTTCATTTATGCTTTAATATTTGTGCAACTGTCAAAAGAAAAAGCATAGAAGCACCTCTCAATATGTAAACCTTTTGTGTTTAGTTTAGTGCGCAACTGTGCAATGACCTTTCCCCACAGGCTGCAAGCAAAACTGCCGGAGGCGCCACACAACTGTATCGATTTTTTCCCAAAAGATAATTATACTTTGTTTCGCACTGCATATCGATTGCCCAATCCATGTGGTGAATGCTTCAGGCCTTGAGCCGTCGCCATCAAACGGTGGATCAATCGTGTGCCGTGCCAGTTTTTGGAGACGTTGCTTTGTAGTTTGAGGAGGGCTACTTCCTGTCCCAGGTATCACACAAGCCTCCACGGTGATTGATCATTTTTACGCAGGATCGCTGTCAGCTAGAGCAAGACGATGTTTTGCGCTGGAGCTGTCACGGTGGATCATTCCCATAGGGTTTTCATCGGTCCAGATCAACCTCTTCCAGGGCTATTATGGCCCTGTTTGGTATAGCTTCAGATTCCAGCTCCACCTCAGAGCTGCAGCTTGTAGGCTAAAATAAAGTGAATTAAGTTTATATTTTTAGTCTAAAATGTAAACAAGATGACCCACCTAAACACTCTTAATGTACCCATAGCTTCAGCTCCATAAATTTCTGGAGCTAGGAATACCCTGCTCCACCAACTCCACGGATTTTGGTGGAGCTGGAGCTATCCCAAACACCCCTTATATATAACCTCTGAAAGGCTACCCTTCATCTCCGCAAGGCTGGATCACGAGCACCAGTTTGTTGATTTCGCCGTTGAATCCCTCTCGCTCAAACAGGTCCTTAACGGTAAAATTGGAGCTGGGTATCGTTGCTGATGTCCTGTTCGTCTAAAAAAACAGGCCCTTAACAAAGTTTTATCATTGTGAATAGAAGCAATTCTCATTCCCATCCTGCCATCCACATTAATTTATCAATTCATTCAATTAATTAATTAATTAATTAAAAAAGTAGCATAATCTAAATAATAATGCCAGTAGTATTTCATGAAAGTGGAAGGTGGCCCCACCCGAAGAGCTGAGCTGCAAGAGGATGGAAGGAGAGAAGCTTTGGCTTTTGGCTCCTTGCTCAATTGTTTTTTTCAAGTTGAACTAAAATAGCATATCTGACGCCTTCCTGACCTGGGAAGCATCAAGAGGCACATACCGTGCTCCTCTATCACGGCAGATAAACATGTCGTACTTTCGTATCACGGCAGGTGGCACGTGTCGCCTCCTGCTCCTTTCGTGTCGAGAAGAGGTTGATTTGCAATTCCGTTCGAATAAAAACTAAATATGCTAAAAATTGCAAAAGGGTTAGGGCCTCTTTGTTTTAGTTTTGGATTATCTAAAAGCTGATTCTAGATTGTGGTTGTAGAGAAGCTGATTCTCCAAGAGCTGAAATTCAAAAGCACATATAAAGTGGATTGTGGATTCTAGTGTATATGGGTGAGCTGGATTGTGAGAATTGGATTCTAAAATCGGACTATTTATTTTTTATTTTGCTTTTAAGGCTAAAATCCAGAATCAAAAACTAAAAAAGAAAAGAAAAGCCCCATAATTTGGCCTAGGCTTCGGAAGAAGAGGGGGACGAGGAACCCGGCCCCAAGTGGCCACTACGACGCCACCACTTACCCCTTTTTAAATCGGATAACACATGGATAAACCCAGCGGATTAACAATAACAACAAGGCAAGCCGCCTCGCCCTCGCCCTCGCCTCCCTCCCTTCCCTTTCGGTGCGGTGCGTGCTGCGGCGTCCGCGTCCGCTTGCTTGTGCCGTCGCCTTCCCTCCCTCCCTCCTCGCGATCCGATCATACTAGCGTACACAAACCTCCCTTCCCCTCGTTACTCTCGATTTTTTTTTCTCTCCTCCAAACCAAGGTAAGAGAAGCAAGGCGAGACTTTGTTCGATTCATGTTGCTCCTCGTGGTCGTCGATCCCCCAACCGAACCAACCAGGATCAAATGATTCGTTCCTATTTCTTTTTTTTTAGTTAATAAAATCTCTTCGGATGATCCCGCCATGCGATGGATTGATTAATCGTTGTTTGCAACCGTTTTTTTTTTCTTCTTATTGGGGGTTGGCGTCGCAGGTAAAGGGAGATTAGGGCAGAAGAGGAGAGGAGAGGAGATGAGAGAAGCGTCGAGCATGTCCGGGGGAGAAGACGTCCGTAAGGTCTCGCGCCAAGACATACAGCTCGTGAGCACCCCCTGATCCCGAGCTTTTTTTTTCACTCGTCGCAAAATTTTATTTTTAGGGTAGTTTCATCGAGATAGGACATGTCATTTGTGCAAGCGCTACCCCCCCCCCCTTCTTTTAATTTTTTCCCAACGATTTTTTGGGTTATGCATCATCATGCAGATGCAAGGCTGAAGGCTGAATAGAACTGCCTGTCGTTATAGCTATGATTTTTTTATGTGTATTTGATTACCTTTTACCCTTGAGAATTAAATGGAATGACGTCGGCTGATGAATGCCTCTATTGCTGCTTCAGTATGTAGTTTAATTCTTTTGGGGATCTCTTGCAATCCCGCACTGGATTTTTAGCTATTAGATGATGTAGCAAGAGCTGGGTGCGAGGGGGTGATCAAGAAGGGGAGGGGCTGGGGGGCATGAGGTGGGGTTGTGGGGGAAGGAGGGATAAGTGAGGGGAAAGAGGCAAATGGGGAGGAAGGTAAGGGGAAAGAGGCGAGCAAGGCATGGGGAAGGGAGGTGTGGCAAATTTGTGGATGGCACTAGGGTTTGCTTTCCGAAATAATGTATAGAAAGGAAAGAAAGATGCGACCCCCGCTGTACGCAACTAAACTGAAATGCAAAACAGGAAATCTTAAAAGCCGAATTATGATATCTGATGGTAGTCTCCTCCCCTATAAATGGCCCTTTCCTGCGTGTTCATTTTCCTTTTATGAAGGCCAAATCCTCAATAGGCCGCATGCGAGTCCTCAATATTTAGAGATAGTGCTATCAACAGTGTACTGTTTACATGTAACGGCATACACTTTTTAACTAAGAAATAAACTTTTCAAACAACTAAACACTTTGCAGTGACTACACAATCTGTGTTGGATGTCCTTTGTCATGTTGCAGCTATGCTCTCATTTAGTTTCTGACATTGTCACATAGATATATCTACATTTGTATGATTTCTTATATGTGTGTGACTGTTTATCACAGTGTACGCACAATCAACTGTAGTTAGGGTATATGGTATGCATTTGTTTGATGCAAAGTTATGGTTGGAAATTCTGTTCCTCTGGATAAGATTCTGTGCTAGTTCTTTTGTGCATGCTTGAAAGAAGCTGCATGTTTACTTGAAGCAATAAGTCCTCATACAAAATCTTCTTTACAGGTCCAGAATCTCATTGAACGTTGTCTTCAGCTTTATATGAACCAGAAAGAAGTGGTTGAAACTCTATCTCTTCAGGCAAAAATAGAACCTAGTTTTACTGAGCTTGGTAATACTCTTGTATACACAAAGTTCCTTTCCTGCTTATTTTGCAATTTAGTTTATTTCACAAGTTAATCTGAGGTTTCATAACTGGCAATGCATCACAATTATAATCTTGGGCTCTGCCATTGCAAGTTCACTTCGTATACCTGGTGCTTAAAATTGGAACCACAATTGTTTATTGTGTTTAAGTGTTGAATGTAATAATGTATATATTGTGCAATCCTAGCTTGATTTGCTAGGATGGTGTCAGTTGGGATTTGATTGAGAACAAGTATTACATTCTAGCAGAATGAAAACATCACTTGTTATCTATGTTGTTGATGGAATCTCATAATGCATTGTCTTCATGATTTATACCATTTCCACATCCTTTGATAAACTAGGGCAACTTTTGAACAAACCTGCATGATGTATTATGATTTATAAAGACAACACAAAAGTAATATAAGTCTCTCTCTCTCTATGCGCGCGCGCATGTGTCATGTGACAATCGAATTCATCAACATGAAATTTTGCACTAAGTTTTGAATTCATATGAGCCAATGGTTTTGATTTAAATGTTATTTCATTAGCACGATGAATAATCCCAATGGTTAGCATATGAGAGAAGTATTTGTCTTTCTTACAGACTTTTGGGGAACATTACTGCTATCCAATCATTTTATAGTTCATAAATAATTGTTTCTCCATTTGGTGTTTTTATTGGTAACACACATGATTTATCCATCTCTTTCTCTCTCTTTTTTTCTTTTGTCCAGTCTGGCAGAAACTCGAGGAAGAGAATCGTGAGTTTTTCAAGGCATACTATGTGAGGCTGATGCTTAAGAATCAAATAATGGTCTTCAACAAGCTTCTTGAGGATCAGTATCTGCTTATGAGTAAAGAACATCGTGCTGCTGTACCTTCTATGCCTCCTAGTGCTCCTAATGGCTGTAACTCAGGCACATGTAAGCCTCTTGTTTCAGCAGCTGTCTGTCCGGCTATGCTAATTGGCATCTCTTCACCAAATCATCTATCCTAAATTAATTTATGATTAATTGATACTAGAGCTTGTTTATCCTCTTTTTATGGGAAGTATAGCCTTTTTATCTATATTGGAAAGTAGCATGTTTTCTGTTTCTTTTTATCAGTGAAATAGTCTGAAGAATTCATTGATTGAGCCAGCAAATAGTATTCCTTGGGTTAACCAAGGCTCTTGTTCCTTTAGATGACTTGCAATGTTGGCACCTACACTTTTGGAGGAAATCATTTTAAGTTGCATATAGACCACACTTGTATTTTCCTAGTTGCCCCGGTGCTTTTAAAATTTATATTTGCAGTTCAGCCAATGCAATTCCATTTGTATTCACATAGTTATCTCAGCTCCAAGCATAATTTTAAAAAGATTTTTTTATGCCTTCAAAGTGGGCTGATTAGTGATTATAGCTCAAGGGAACTAACTATATTTGGTTTTTGTAAGTCCTGAATATACATAACTTATTAGCAATCTGGTAATTTTTGTCATGTCCAGATCCTATTTTATGTACTAACATAGTATATTTTTTCCTGTCTCAGTGAACCAAAATGCATGCTTTTTACCGGACACTACTCCTAGCAATGCAATGCCGGATAGCTTGCTATGTAATGGAAGTTCTGGTGGTATAGTAAATGGTGCTCCGTCCAGTGACCAATTTATCTATGGTGGTAAAGCTGTTCATGGTCTTCCTGGTGGAATGGATGTTTCAGCTAGCCTGCTAGCAGCACATAATTCAACTGTTGGGCGCTTTAATGGAGACAATGGAACAACAATAAAGACAGAGTCTAGCTACTCGGGCAACTCAGATTTTGCATTCTGCAATGAGAACGCTTTCCTAGAGCCTTGCCAGTCAATGGGGGATGCCTCTGGTGGATCCTTCAGCAGCTCTGAGTTGAATGGACAACCACTAAGTGATCCAATTTTGGACATGGATTTATCATCATATGGATTCTTGAGCCAGATTCCTCGGAATGTCAGTTTTTCAGATTTAACAGAGGATTTCAGCCAAAGTGCAGGTATTTTTCTGTGATATTGCTGATCTATGTTTTCCAGGTTTCGTTTCTTCAGTACTGCTGTTTCATCCTGTTGTTATGTAATGTACACATACAATATCTTTTATCTTGTGTTGTCTGCAGAAATATTAGAGAATTATGGCAGATCCCCTTTCATCCCTTCTGAGGCAAATAACTTCTCAGAGTCTACTGCTGGAGAACATACAGGTTAACCATCCCCCTAACTCCATCTTCATCCTTTTGCTCACCCACCCCCACCCCACCCTTACACAAAATAAGGCAAACAAAACAAGAAAATATCAACTTAACACATACAGCACTAATGCCTTGGTGCCTTGATGCAATGCTCCATCTAGCTAATGGTTCTCTTGCTATTGCCAGAAATAGGAAATAGACGGCTAGATACCATATCTGAGGGTGTTAGTTATGAAGATTTTGGAAGTGATTAATCATCTTTTGATGGTACCTCATAAGGTAATTTCACAAGAAAACTTAGATATTTCCAGTTTCAATTCACAAATTGGTACCTTTTCCTTATTTTTTTCATTTATTTTCCTGGTCTTGGCTTGGATTTGATTGGGTGAGGTTGTGGCAGAATTGGTAAAGAAATATTGCCTCACCTGCCATGGCTAATCTGAAATCTTCTTACCTTGGTGCGGTTCGGTCTCTCAGCCCCCTTGTTGACTTTACCTGTGAACAGAAGCAAGGTCAAAGTTATTACATTAAGAAACAGTCAATGTATAGACCAGAAAGCGAGTGTAATGTGCTTGTTGTACATTATACTTGCACCCTGAGACTTTTTAGCCACCACAAGCTGCCTATGCTTCATACAAAAGCTCAAGAATAAGATTGTAGCTGAATATGAGTCCACTACTCCATAACTAGTTGGTTGTACATGTGAACAAAAGAAAATTCACTTTTATATTTAGACTTAAGTTTAGAGCGATTCTGTGCATCAAAACCGTGAAAGCTACATAAATTAGATTATCAGTTTCAAGAGTAAATGAAGTGCTCCTAACATGCTAAATAGAGAAAAATTATCACATGCATTTACTTTGAGATTGCCACAGCCCACAGTACAATAACTTAAGATGATACAAGGAAACTATTCCTCAATTGCGGACCTAAGGGTGTGGAGGACATGGTGGTGTGTGGCGAAGGGATGGATGGGGGTTGGCTAAAGCTTCTCTCTCTCTCTCTCTCTCTCTCTCTCTCTACTAAATAGCGAAGTGTGAATATTATATTGTTTTAACTTAACCTGGATCTGTATTATTCTAATTTGTTTTGTCACTCACTCGGTATGTGCAGGTTGAGCAGTGATGCACCATTTGTACATAGTATTTTGGGCAGGAAAATCTCTATAGTCATGGTTATGGAACTCAGCTAAATTCGTGGAAACTGTTACTTTGTTGGTCTTAGGTCTTGTTCTGTCTTAGACTACCAGATTGGATGACGACTTGTGTGAGAATCTTACTTGACCTAATAATTGTCACATTGAAGGATGCAAGAAATTTATGTTTGTGTATCCTTCCTTGCTGTTGATATTGTACAAGTGATCAGTATTTGTTTCGGCTGCTTAAATTAGCATTAGCTTTGGTTGAAAACTCTATATGAAGATTAGCATTAGCTCTGGAAATCTTGCATGAACATTGTTCTTTACTGTTGCACTTGTTATGGTTGGCCATGTCATGTTCCACTTCCGTTGCTTGTTCAGACTTAAGATTGGTGAACTCTTGGCGGACTTGACTGTATTTTTCTATGATTTACTATCAGATAAGTGAGCTCTTGGTAGAGTATGGTAACTGAGACGTGTTATACGCTACCATTTCATGATTTTTTTTTAAATAATACCTTTTTTTATTTAAATTGCAAAAATATATCTCGATCTAAAAAAATTACAAAAATATACCTCTATCGCCTTCTAAATAGGCGACAGGGGCAACAGAGGCCTCTGTCGTCCTCTGAATGAGCGATATTGGCACTTGTCGCCCTCTGAATGGGCAACATGTCTCCTTTCCTGTAGTCAGTTTGTAAAAAAATCATAACTTTTTCATATGATCTCGGATGAAGATGAACTTTATATGAAAATTGTAGCTCTCGACGAGATTACAACTTTGGTATATAATTTTTTTTTCATTTGAATCCATTTAGATTACCAAAAACGGGATGGAAATTTTAGATCTAAAAATCAGATCTAAACTAGATCTAAAAATCAGATCTAACTTCTATCTCGTTTTTGGCCATCTAAATGGATTCAAATGAAAAAAATTTGTATACCAAAGTTGTAGATCTCGTCGAGAGCTACAATTTTCATATAAAGTTCATTTCTATCCGAGATCATATGAAAAAGTTATGATTTTCTTTGCAAACTGTCTACAGGAAAGGGGACATGTTGCCCATTCAGAGGGCGACAAGTGCCAATATCGCCCATTCAGAGGGCGACAGAGGTCTCTGTAGCTCCTGTCGCCTATTCAGAGGGCGACGGTGGTATATTTTTGCAATTTTTTGAGATCGAGGTATATTTTTGTAATTTGAATAAAAAATATTATTTTGAAAAAAAGTTCACCATTTCATTACAGGTTCTTTCCTTTTTCGGGCTATTTTCCTTGTCTACACCTTGCAATAAAATCTACTAGCAAATTTACCGATCGGAACGGTGGCTCGATCTTCCGACAGATAGTACTAAATCGATTGGTGGAGAACTCGACGTTGACGATCCGGCTTCCAATCAGAACTGATTCGAACCATGCAATTGCTACACCACGGCTCCTTTGGTTATCAACCACGCACAAACACAGTTGATCTCGTCAAGAAGGCTTATCCTGCATGCGAATCGAGAACACAAGCAAAAATAGGTAGATGCAATATGAATATTGCTAATTACCAATGAAGAACTCGAAGTTGGGTTCCACAAACTGAACAAACGGCAAAACTGTCTAAAACAGAATAATCTAAACAAAACTCATCTATTCTAACGACAGCTACTGAATATATATGAGGATGAAGGCAAGGGAGGCGGTCAAGGGATAGCCGTGCAACCCTAGGTCGTACAGGCCTTTGGGCCCAAGTGGAGGTGTCGCAGCACCCGACAGATTCTGTTCGTCATATAATTTTGATGATTCCTGTCGATCCAGAAGAAGTCTGAACGTGAAACCACTTCCGTTGGAAAGCTCTCGTCGTGGGCTTGTCCGTAGAGTCTAAGAACGCCCTAATCGAACTTCGTATGATCCAGATATAATCATTTTATGTTGGACTACTTTTGGAGGCCGAACTAAACTCGTGAACGAATTGGATTTAATCTCGGACTGATTTTGGAGCTTCAGAGGTTATTGAGCCCTTGTCTTACTTGAGGTAGAAATATGACTAGACTGACATTGTCACGTCATTTACCATCCAAGCATAGGATAATAGAGAGATTCGATTAGCGTTTTTAGTTGAAGAACGAGCTGTCGACAACACGGAGGAGAGTGCCCTCGTATCCGGAAATTAGCTTTTCCATACTGAAATTGCATGTATACAAAACCCGGACCTGGGCAAAGAACACATCCAGTTTGTGACGAAGCTAGGATACAATCAAACCAGACAACAGGAAAGAACACATGAAAGATCTAGTTCTTGGGGATGTTCTTGCCAACAATCTTGGCAGGTGCGATGCGGAGGAGGTTCCCGGGCTTCCCCGGCACAGCTCCCTTGACCATCAGAACCCGGAGATCGTTGTCGATCTTGACAATCTTGAGCTTCCTGATCTTGGTCTTGGCTCCTCCCATCCTCCCAGGCATCTTCTTCCCCTTGTACACCCGCCCTGGTGTCGTCCCCGCGCCGATCGAACCCAGAGCTCTGTGGCTCTTGGAACCGTGCGTCATCAGCCCACGCTTGAAGTTGTGCCTCTTAATCCCACCTGCGCAGTATATATCAACAAACCATCACGCGCGAATCGACAAAGTCATCCCGATCGATGTTCTTCGAGTTGTCAATGCTCTGAACCATCAGAGGATGAATCAAGAAAACTCAAACAAGCCATGCCAGTGTTTGCAATAAGCTGTCAATGCCGTTGGTCGTCAGAAAAACGAATCATGGACACCATACTGGCAATCTGGCATACTGCACTGCAAGTTCTTGATGCGCTCACTTCCAAGAATGGCATTGGCATTGTGAAGTCTGTGACACTAATCAAGAGCAAGCCCTACTCTTCTAGCCAAGAACAAGTTGGCAAGCAAATTATAATTTGAGACTGTAAGCAGGCTCGGCTCGTCTTCAAGTTTACCTCCCAATGTCGTAAAATTCAGGCGTTAAATGGTTCTCGCCATTGTAAAGTTTAAATACTCTTTTAAGAGTTTACTGACCTTGGAAGCCCTTGCCGATGGAGTTGCCGGAGACGTCGACGAGGTCACCCTCCTTGAAGAGCTCGGCGAAGTCGAGCGGCTGGCCGGGGGCGAAGGCGTCGACGGCCTGGAGGCGGAACTCCTGCAGGTGGCGCAGCGGCGGGGCGCCGGCCTTGCTGACGTGGCCGAGCTCCGGGCGGGTGAGTTTGTCCTCGCGGACGCCGTGGTACCCGACCTGGACGGCGTCGTAGCCGTCGGTGGCGGCGTTCTTAACCTGCGTCACCACGTTGCCGCCCTCCCGGAAGCCGACGACGGTCACCGGCACCGGCTTGCCGGTGGCCGGGTCGAAGTAGGTCATCATCCCCACCTTGGTAGCCATCACCCCGACCCCGGCCTCGTAAGACGCCCGCACCACCACCAGCGGCCGCCTCCCTCCTACTACTCCGTTCCAAGAAACTGCGCGGCGGCGCGACGGGAGGAAGCCCAGTGCTCCTCCGACGCCGCCGACGCCCACGGAGGCCATGGCCATTCTTGATGGATTCGGATTCGAGTGGGATTAGTAGAGTGGCCTTGCTTGCCCGGCTGCTTTGTTTTCTCGTTGAATTCGATTGGGATTTATGCGGATGCCGATTGGGGTTTGCAGCTAACTCCCTTATCCTCCCTCCAGATGAGAGGCGCTTCTCGGAAATACGCCTCCTTTGCGAGAAGGCGGGTTCTTGTACACGTGGCCCACAAGGATACACCTTCTTGACCAAAGGTTGAACCCAAATCGTTGCATTTAGCAATAGCCATATTTTTTTGAAGGATTACATTCCCTGATTTATATTAACGGATAGAACAGTACAAGTGCCCCACTGTTACAATTTTGAACTCATAATAAAGGAAAGAGTAAATTTCACACCACTACAATTTTCTTGTACGAACCATCAGAAAACTATAAGTTTGAGCTCCTATTTCACAAAATTACAATTCTTACAAGAACTTGTATCATAAAGCTACAGGTTTTGGAATTTACTGTTTCTAGTAACAGGTCTGATAGTGTGAACTCACATGGTAGCCTCATGCGCGAGTGAAGCGGGAAATGAGAGCTCGTGAGGCTGCCATCTGGGCCCACATTATCAGACCTGTTACAAGAAACGACCAATTCTAAAACTTATAGTTCTATGACATAAAATCTAAAATCTGTAGTTTTGTGAAATAGGAATTAAAACCCGTAGGTTTCTGACCATTTGTACAAAAAAAATACTTGTACTTTTTTGAAATTTACTCTAAAGAAAAATTACATCAATGCCATTATGGACGTGTGTATTCCCCGCTCGCTATCTCTTTGACTGGTTCGGAGACCACAAGGCGGTGGTGGAGAACACCGTTCAACGATCAGCACATGCATCCAGGGCAGAGAGAAAAGATGATCGCCGAAGATTTTTGTGGAGGACGGTGGCATCCTTTTGAGATGCGGTGGGAGGCGTTGCTTACTAAGGTGAGCCGCTGGGCAAACACTGTTGGGCAACGGGAGTGGGTGGCGTTGCATAGAGGCCGCCTGGCGACCACCATTGCCGTTGGCCTCCGCTGCTCCCAAGCAAGTCGGATATGGAGGTTGTAGGTGGAGGCGTCGGTGAAATACTTGATTTTGCAGTAGCGAAGTCACTGACACCTTATCAATTCTAGAAAACTAGAGCCCTCGGATGGCAAATCTTGTGGTGGAATTTGGATTTTTTTTGTGGGGATTTGTTTTTGTTTCGCTCAATTTCAGGGAACAAGGGAAGATTAGGGGAGGAAAAGAGACAATAAATGCCAAATCCACATGGGAAACACCATTATTCATGTAGGGGAAGAAGATACCTTGGTTACCCGCGTTGAAGGAGATGAGCAATGCTATTGCCAGACAGCGAACAAAGAGGATCTCCCAACTAAAGAAGACTGCCTGCGGAGGGGTGAGAGTTTAAGCTGTATTAATTTAGTTTTGACGTTAATTACAAATCTAATATTGAAACTAACCGTTTTGATAATCGTAATATTGATTAGTCTCAATTGTTAATTAATGATAAATCATTTTATAAGATTAACTTTTTTGTTGAGCTTAACTCTTATTAGTCTCTTTTGGATGAAAAAGATGGAAATATCAAAAGTATGCAATCGAATTCATATTATCATATCTTGTTGCGTTCCTTGGATATAATATTCATGATCATATTGGTAAATCCAAATATGAGATTAACTCTTTTATTGAATATATCTTTGATTAGTCTCATCTCATTGAAAAATGAAAATTCCAAAGGTATGCATCAAATACAACTCTATTATTTCTAGATACATTCCTTAGATTTAAGATAACGGATGAACTCTACTGTAGTTTCAATCTTAGTGTGTGCATTTTATTTCAAATTATATATATACATGAATGCACACATTTAAGGAGAGTTCATGCTTTATCTTGAAGTTTCAATAGTATCGATCCCTTTCATCTTGTCGCACATTTTAAGGATCTTTACTTTGAAACAAATTATTAAGTATATAAAACTTGTGTAGTTGTAGTATGCTTATGTCAATATAGGATAAATTTCAAAGAAATCTCAAATTGAATATGTGCATATTGGTTCAAGTTCAATTATATATATGCACATATTTAATAGAGTTTATTCTATATTTGATGGTCTTAATAGTATTGATCTCTTTTCCATCATTTCATATCAATTGGATCATTACTTTGAAACTCATCAAATTAAGTATATGAAGCTTGCGTAGTTGAAATATACTAATAACAATTTAAATTGTGTTCTGTTATCGTTCAATTATCAAAGAACTAGATCGATGGATTTAGACTCTCCATCATGTGTTGATGGTGTGCCTTGTTGATTAAGGATAATAAAAAATACTTGAGTATATGAAGCTTTAGTAACACTAATATACTCAAGACAAATATAAAATTTTATTCAATTGATTTGGGTTGTGATCAATCATCAAAGGAGTAGATCAAAGGATCTTGGGGTATTCATTATGTATTGATGGAGTACATTGATTATTGTGACAACCATGTATGTTGGACTAACATTTTCAATAAGTTGCGAAGTAGGTTAAGTCCAAATAGGAAGATTTTGAATAACATCATGTGTTGATGGTCATCAAGTCAAGATTCGAGAAGAAGGGAGTTCATCATGTGTTGATGAACAAGACGAAGACCCGGACTTCAAAAGATGATGATTGTCATCAAGCAAAAGCTCCAAATGGTTGCGTCAGGCAAATGTATAACTAGCATAGGGCTAAGAATATGTTTTTAGTCTTTTACTTGTCTCGGTGTTTGGTTGGGAGACCTGGTTACTAGTTTAGGTTGCCGTACTATTAAGAGGGGTCAAGTCTTATAGCTTGAGTCTTATCATGTGTTGATGGCTCAATCTTGTTTGCTCTAGCTCACCTCTTGATTTGGTTTTTTGCATGGAGCAAATATTTGCGAATGTGTTTTGCAAAATAGTTATAGCTCATGCTTACAATTTTATTGATATCTTACAATTTTATTGATGTGTTCTTTGCATGAAGTTTTGATTTGCAAATATGTTTTACAAATAGAAGAAGCTCACGCTTGAATTTTTTTTGCAAAATATGTTGTGCAAAATGTTTAAGTTCATACAAGTACTCTTTCTTTGGAGCATGTGACTAGAGTTTGCAAATGTGTTTTGCAAATTAATTTCATCATGTGTTGATCATCACATGGATCAAAGATGTGATCTTGATTGCTCTTGTTTGCAAGATTTATATTTGCAAATGTGTTTTGCAAAATATTGGTGTTCATGCATTTGATCTTGGAGCATGTGATTAGAATTTGCAAATATATTTTGCAAAATTGTTTTGATCATGAGTTGATCATCACATGGCTCAAGATTTGATCTTATTGACTCATGCTAGTTTGTAGTCACAGTCTTGATCAAGTCTATGTGAGAGATTTCAAGTAAATCAGATTTTAGACTTGAGTGTTACATTAGAGTTTTTGTGATATTTTGAAATATCTATGGTTGCTTAAATCTTGAAAAAGGGTGAAAATTATAGCCCTCTTGATAAGCTTTCTATAGAGTCCAAGATCACTTAAATCGGATTTCGGAGTAAAAAGTTATGATCATTTTAGTTGTTAAAATAGTGGTGCTACCGGTCCTACATAAGCGGTAGCACCGTCCCAACGGTAGTACCGCTCCAAAAGGTGATAGTTATTTTTCAGATAGGTGTTTTTGGGTCGAAATGGCTGGTACTACTGATCCTACATGAGCGGTAGTACCGGGGGTACTGTAGCAACGGCTAGTTTCGGTGTATTTAATGCACGAATCTAACCGTTCAGCCTGGGGCCGGTGCTACCGGTCCTAGATGGGCAGTAGCACCGGGTTTTGCATAATTTTTTCCCCAAACGGCTAGTTTTTTTAGGGGTTTTATAAGAGGCCGAATATGAAGGGTTTTGCTGCTGCTCTAACACCCATTTGAGGTATTCTTGTGAGAACAAAGAGCTCCTGAAGCAATATTTGAGTGATTTGAGAAATTTTTGAGCTAGAGTTTCTTGTGTAGAATCTCTTTGATGTTCCTTTGCATTCTTATGAGCTAGTGCAAGCATATTCTCTCAATTATGCATGTGTTGCACCTTATGAGCAAGGAGAGAAGGTCTCTAGTTGCCTGTGTTGCATCTAGAGAAGGAATGAGCATCCTTGTGCATGTGTTGCACTTGGTGAGGATTAAGCAAGAGGCTTGACCTATTACTCTTGGTGTTTGCCGACACCTAGACGACGTGGAGGCATCGTTGGTTCGGTGCCTTCTCAAATAAGATTGTGAGAAGGCCCAACTAGTTGTGAAGGTTGGAGCTCCCTACCCGGAGGTGGAAAGAGCTACCACTAATGGATTCGAGGTGCTTGGCTTAATTTGTGGAGCTAGTTCAATTCGTTTGGGCTTACCTCAACGTGGATTAGGGGAGACCGGCAAGTCTCTGAACACCACAGCAAAAATTATGTGTCAATTATGGTTTGCTTTCTATTGCTCATTTACATTATTGCAATTTACATTACGAGAATTACATTGCTTACTTGTCAACCTAGGATTGTAAACCTTGATTTAGTCTTAGATTGTTAGTGCACATAGTAAGCCTAGAGGATTTAGGCTTTAATTGTCAAAACCGCTTGTTTTACGCTTCCACATTAATTTTAGGTTTTGGCCATAGTGATCTTTAGAGATAAAATTTTGAAATCACCTATTCACCCCCCTCTAGTTGGCTTCCTCGATCTTACAATAGGAGCGAAAGAAAAAAATACTAAATATATCTACTAGTTAAAACAGGGTAGGACCCTCTTCGCTCACCGTTGATGAGCCATCGAACGCCGAAAAGGAGGGGGCAGCTGGATCTACCTAAGAGATCACTAGAGAAGGAGCAGTAAGGAGGCGATGTTCGAGAGAGACCCACGCGCGTATCACTCTCCTTTTAGTTATAGCCATAGTAGCTGGATTTGCTATCAATTAACTGGCAACCAACATTTTTAATTCTACCACGTAAACTGTAAACATCTAGGCCCTAATTTTGCAATGGTTTATTGTTTTGGTGATTAATGGCATTATTTCTTCAAGACTAATTTGTTTTTAAGTTAAATTGTGCTAAGTTGAGTCTTGAGCAAGAAAAAGGGATAATCTTGGTTTTCATGGATCCCCTATGGTGCTTTATAGATAGCAACGCTGATTTGGACGAAAATTAAGGATATTGTGTTAAGAATTGATCCAGGGGGTTGAGTTTAGATCAAATTTACATGTTAAGCTCTTATTTTTCTTTAGCCGTACTATTAAGAGGCTTTAAGACTAGTAGCTTGAGTTTGGATAGGATAGGTAGCTAAGTGTGATGCACACTATGTCCTACTGCTCGTATTCTGGCCAAAGAGTGCCAAGATTCAAGTTTTATTTGGAGGAATCTCAATTTTTTTATAAAATTTGAGCAAAGTCTCAAAAATCAACACAAACAAATTATCCGGGTTGGCAGAGCATAGGGGCGGATCATTGATCTAGAGAGTATTTTCAATGTGCCCTTTGAATTTTCAACGAAAGCGGATAATCCGGGTTACGTAGAGCATCGAGACAAATCATTGCTCTAGAGAGCTCTGATACTATTCATACGATATTTTTCAACGAAGGCAGATAATCCGGGTCAGGGTGGATCATTGACTCAGAGCATTGGTCTAAAGAAGTTCCAAGTTTCGCTAAGCGCCAAAGCGGATGATCAAGGTGAGGTTGAGTTATGAGCTTGTTGTTACCTCATGCTTAATTCTATAACTTGGTCTAATTGTAGTAGTCTTATATTCATATTATAGTTGATCAAGGTCTCCAAGTGCTTTATATATTGGATTAGTGTTTGCACTTAATTGTTGTTTATCATATCTCAATATTTACCTTCTTTAAGAATGCATATGAATATGTTGTCATTAATCACCCAAAAGGTGAAGATTGTAAGCATCTAGGCCTCTAATTTCAGTTACTTTGAGTGTTTTAATGATTAGTGGTGTTTAATTGTCAACACTAACTATGTTTCAAAGTTTTAAGGTTTGTTAGTGCTTGACATCGACATATTAGGAATTCTTAGTATTCATGGATCTCAAAAGGTATAATTGATAGCAAAGCATGAATAATTAAGGACTTTTGTGACTAGAAATGATATGAGGATTCGAGTTTGTATCATTTTAGTGATACGTTTTGTTTTTGTTTTAATTGTACTATTAATGGAGTTCAATATTAGTAGCTTAGTTTGGGGGAGGTTTGGTAGCTAGTTGTGATGCATACTAGGTCTCTCTAGCTCATATCTAATCAAAGAAAACCATGAAACCAAGTAAGCATGTCAAAATTGGAATGTGTGTGAGAATTCAAATTTGGTTAGAAAAATTCAATGTAAGTCGGATAATCCGACTAAGTTAGATTTAACAGAGAGCATGCCCTGAAATTTTCTATAGGAGTCGGATATTCTAAGTGACACGAAGCATGAGTCAGATCAGTTATATAGAGAAGTGTCTGAGTTGATCTACATGTGAGTCGAATGATCCAAGTGAGTTGGTCTATCGGTCGAATCAATTCGACAAAAAAGTTATCTTGAGAATTTGCACTAGCTAGGATGATCCGAGTGGGGTTATATGATCTAAGTAGGTCGAATAAGCCGATTAGACCCGAATGATCTGAATGTGTGTAACAACTATATTTTTTACCGTTGAAAGTGTTTAACCCGAATAATCCGAGTAGGTTGGATGATCCGACTCAAAGAGGTATTTCAAAATATCCATGCCTATTGGCTAGTTTATGAGGAGATGAGTTATACATAGACTTTATGAGGGTTCAATTGACAAAGTTTGCTACCCCATCTCAGTATCCATCCTATTGAGGGCTTTGATGGTACTTTGGAGCATTGATCAAAGATCTTTGAGTGCTTGAGAAAGTAGATAGGTCTAGATTGTGCGTCACTCCTGGTTGCTTGATCTTACTAGATTCAAGTGAGTATTTTGAGCTTATTGCTTTTGTAGGTCTGTGACTTCTAGAAGGCTTGGAAGCGTTTGGGCTGGTGACCTTTCTTGGAGATGTTTGTGGAAGCCACCGAGAGGCTTGTGAAGGTTCGGAGTCCACCTATCTGGAATAGAGAATGACTACCATGAGTGGATGGCTTTATTCCTTGTGTAGTATCAAGTTGGAGCTAGACTCTTACAAGAGTGCTCCAACAAAGAATAGGGAAGATCGTCGAATCTTCGAGATCATAGTAAAAAATCGATTGCATTGTTTTTTTACATTTTTGCATTTACTTTGTTTTTTTCGATTCTTAGATCACTAGAATTGTATAGGGTTGGAACTAGATTGCAAATTTTCACTAGAAACCCTAGGCACTTAGATTAAGCTATTAAAGATTAAATTTTTAATCAAGCCTTTGTTGCTAAAAGAATCCCAATTCACCCTCCTCTTGGGCATTTGATCCACTTCAGGAGTATTGAAGTGGAGCATTGGAACAGAGAGTTTCCAAATGGATTTCCATGTGAGGCAGATGATTCGAGTCAAGCTAGATCATTAAGGCAGATGATTGGTCTTATAGACTCAAAGTGTTTGCAGTAGGTGGATCGTACGGGCCAATCAGATGATCCAGGTGAGCTGGATGATCCGCGTTTGTGCAACGTTCACAAAAATGACCGTTGAAACTATGAGAAAACGAACTAAGGTAGATGATTCGGGTAAAGACAGATTATCCGGGTCTGCTGTTACTTTTTCATAAAATATGTCATACAACTAGTTTTTGAATGGGAGTATATTTAAGGAGTTTCCAAGCATTCTTTGTAGCACTTTTGTGACCCCAAAGCTATAGCAAACACATTAAGAAGTTCAAGGGTCATTAATAAGCTTTGATTGAAAATTTGAGAGATTGAGAGAGTGGGTAGGCATAGTTTATGAATCACTCTTAGTTTTGGAGATCGACGCCTCCTAGATCGGTTGAAGGCATTGGCTCGATGACCTTCATTGAAAGAGTTAGTGAGAAGCACCAGGAGGCTTGTGAGTGTTAGGAGGCCATCTATCCAAGCGGAGTAGGATTACCACGAGTGGATAGCTTGATTCCTTGCACGGTATCAAGTTGGATCGATAATCTTACGAGAGTGCCTCAATAAGGAGTAAGGGAAATCGCTGAAGCTCTAAGTCCTCAGTAATTTTTGTGTGTGTTTCTTGTATCTCTTATATTTTCGTATTTACTTTGTTATATTTCATTTCCTAGCTCACTAAACTTATGTAGGGTTGAAACTATGTCGCTAAACTTCACTATAAACTCTAGGCACCCTAGTTAGGCTAAAAAGTATTATTGATTTAATTTATCGTTTGTGAAAATGAATCCCAATTCTTTCACTCTTAAACATTCGATCCACTTCATAAACCAAGACCAACAATATTTTTTAAGAATGCGCAGAAGTACTGCATATGATTTTTTATAAGAATAATGAGACTTGAACCAGTGACATCAACTACTACAATCTTTCCCTTCACTATCAAAGATTTTGCATTGTGTGTTTCAATTATATCGGAGAGAAGAACCACTTCAGTTCGGTTTAGCATTTTGGAGGCGACCTCAATGAATGTTATAATCACATGAAGTCACGCCACGTCTTGTTTACAAAGATACTTTTGCATTTTGGTAGCCAAATTTGTGGTAACCAATCAACAAAACAACCCTATGAAAATAAAATATCCCGTGTCCAAAGAATTGGTAAAATTAGATATATGCCATTTTAAAAACGTTTGCAATTGGCAAAATACCGTCTGATTTCATGAAATTTGATACCTGTCACTCCGATTTCTGGTTCATCCGCATTCCCCTGTTTCACAGCCTTTTCTTATATTTTTCCATTTATCGGCAAAATAAAATCTAAAAAAATAAAAAGAAAAGAAAAGACGCAGCTGGTCAGGGCCAAATCGGGAATACAAATGGTCAGGCTCGAGCGCGAGTCCGACTCGGACCTACGTCGCCATGTGGTGGCACCAAGCCGCAACGCAATGCTCCGGTCGGACTCCGAGCTGATAAGCCGCCGAGCACCGCCCACTCCGCCCACCGCCGTACCACGCTGCACGCCCAATCTAAAACCCTAGATCTCTCTCCCCTCCCCCCCCGGACTCCGCCTCCGCCGTTGTCGCCGCCGGAGGAGGAGGCTAGCCATGTACCTTTACAACCTGACGCTGCAGCGCGCGACGGGCGCCGTCTGCGCCGTCATTGGCAGCTTCAGCGGCCGCGACTCCAAGAAGTCGTCCGCCTCCGGGTCCTCCTCCACGCAGGAGATCGCCGTCGCCCGCGGCGGCACGCTCGACCTCCTCCGCCCCGACCCGGAGACCGGCCGCCTCCGCACGCTTCTCTCCGTCGACGTCTTCGGCGCCATCCGCTCGCTCGCCCAGTTCCGCCTCACCGGCTCCACCAAGGACTACCTCGTCATCGGCTCCGACTCCGGCCGCCTCGTCATCCTCGAGTACTCCCCCGACTGCAACCGCCTCGACAAGGTCCACCAGGAGACCTTCGGCAAGTCCGGCTGCCGCCGCATCGTCCCCGGCCAGCTCCTCGCCGTCGACCCCAAGGGCCGTGCACTCTGCATCGCCGCCCTCGAGAAGCAGAAGCTCGTCTACGTCCTCAACCGCGACGCTTCCGCGCGCCTCACGATCTCATCCCCGCTTGAGGCGCACAAGTCCCACACGCTCACCTTCTCTCTCGTCGCCCTGGACTGCGGATTCGACAATCCCGTCTTTGCTGCCATCGAGCTCGAGTATGCCGAGTCCGACCGCGACCCCACGGGGCAGGCTGCTGACCAGGCTCAGAAGCACCTCACCTTCTACGAGCTCGACCTGGGGCTTAATCATGTCTCCCGCAAGGCCTCGGAACCGATAGACAACGGTGCTAATCTACTGGTGACTGTGCCTGGTGGTGCCGATGGGCCAAGCGGGCTTCTTGTGTGCTGTGACAACTTCGTGCTGTACCGGAACCAGGGGCACCCGGAGGTGCGGGCTGTCATTCCACGCCGTGCTGACCTCCCAGCTGAGCGTGGTGTCCTCATAGTTGCTGCTGCGACACACAGGCAGAAGAGCTTGTTCTTCTTCTTACTACAGACTGAGTATGGTGATATCTTCAAGGTTGATCTTGAACACAACGGTGACTCTGTTCGGGAGCTCAGGATCAAGTACTTTGACACCATACCTGTGACATCCGCTATCTGTGTGCTGCGGTCAGGTTTCCTCTTTGCTGCTTCTGAGTTTGGCAACCACACACTTTACCAGTTCCGTGATATTGGCCGGGATGTGGATGTTGAGTCCTCTTCAGCAACACTGATGGAGACAGAGGAGGGGTTCCAGCCAGTGTTC
The DNA here is from genome assembly GCA_036346275.1 of Otatea glauca. Lineage (NCBI taxonomy): Eukaryota > Viridiplantae > Streptophyta > Magnoliopsida > Poales > Poaceae > Otatea > Otatea glauca. The sequence goes on from CM070713.1 coordinate 3,063,327, forward strand.
TTTCAGCCGAGGGCACTCAAGAACCTTATCCGGATTGACGAGATTGAGAGCCTCATGCCAATCATGGACATGCGTGTTGCAAATTTATTTGATGAGGAAACGCCCCAGTTGTTCACAGCCTGCGGCCGTGGTCCACGCTCCACTCTGCGCATCCTGAGGCCTGGCCTTGCCATCAGCGAGATGGCCCGATCGATGCTGCCCGCTGAGCCTATTGCTGTTTGGACTGTCAAGAAGAATATCAACGACATGTTTGATGCCTACATTGTTGTGTCCTTTGCCAATGTTACACTTGTCCTCTCCATTGGTGAGACCATTGAAGAAGTCAGCGACAGCCAGTTCCTGGACACCACTCACTCCCTCGCAGTTTCGCTCCTTGGCGAGGACTCTCTCATGCAGGTCCACCCAAACGGCATCAGGCACATCAGGGAGGATGGCCGTGTGAATGAATGGAGGACGCCTGGAAAGAAAACTATCACTAAGGTTGGATCTAACCGGCTCCAGGTGGTAATCGCCCTCAGTGGTGGTGAGCTCATCTATTTTGAGATGGACATGACAGGTCAGCTCATGGAGGTGGAGAAGCAGGACATGTCTGGTGATGTTGCGTGCCTGGCCATTGCGCCGGTCCCCGAGGGGAGACAGAGGTCCCGATTCCTTGCAGTTGGCTCCTACGATAACACCATCCGTATACTCTCCGTGGACCCTGATGACTGCTTGCAGCCTCTGAGTGTCCAAAGTGTCTCTTCAGCCCCGGAGTCTCTCCTGTTCCTAGAAGTTCAGGCATCAGTTGGTGGTGAGGATGGTGCAGATCATCCAGCCAACCTTTTCCTTAATGCTGGCTTGCAGAACGGGGTCCTTTTTCGGACCAATGTTGACATGGTCACTGGTCAGCTATCGGACACACGGTCTCGATTCCTTGGCCTGAGACCTCCAAAGCTGTTTCCATGCATAGTTAGCCACCGGCAAGCAATGCTTTGCCTGTCCAGCCGTCCCTGGCTTGGATATATACATCAAGGCCACTTCCTCTTGACACCACTGTCCTGCGATACACTTGAGTCTGCTGCATCATTCTCTTCTGATCAGTGCTCAGAAGGTGTTGTTGCTGTTGCTGGAGATGCCTTACGAATTTTCACCATTGAACGCCTGGGAGAGACATTCAATGAGACAGCCATCCCTCTGCGTTACACCCCAAGGAAATTTGTGATTCTACCAAAAAAGAAATACCTTGCTGTCATTGAGAGTGATAAGGGTGCATTCAGCGCAGAAGAGCGAGAAGCTGCTAAGAGGGAGTGCATCGAGGCTGCTGGTGCAGTGGAAAATGGAAATGCGAATAGCAGGGATCAGATGGAGAACAGTGATGGACAAGAAGATGGTGCCGAGGACAGTAACGCTCTTCCTGATGAACAGTATGGTTATCCAAAGGCAGAATCAGAGAAGTGGGTTTCCTGCATTAGGATTCTTGATCCAAGGAGTAGGGACACGACTTGTCTGCTCGAATTGCAGGACTGTGAAGCAGCTGTTAGTATTTGCACTGTGAATTTCCATGATAAGGAGCATGGTACTCTCCTGGCTGTTGGTACTGCCAAGGGATTGCAGTTCTGGCCAAAGAGGAGCCTTGCTGCTGGGTTCATCCACATATACAAGTTTGTGGATGAAGGGAGGTCACTAGAACTTCTTCACAAGACACAAGTGGAGGAAGTACCTCTTGCTTTGTGCCAATTCCAGGGACGGTTGCTTGCAGGTGTAGGTTCAGTGCTCAGATTATACGATCTTGGGAAGAGAAAGTTGCTCAGGAAATGTGAAAATAAGCTTTTCCCAAGGACAATAATGTCTATTCATACTTACCGTGATAGGATCTACGTTGGTGATATGCAAGAGGTATGCTCACCATCTTTCTTCAGTTCTGTTGCTCCCATGTTTGTCAGTTTGTTACCTGTATATGTATGTTTAGGTGTAGCTCAGAAAAGCTACCAACTTCAGTGCACAACATTGCGTAGATGAATATTGTTGAACTATTACAGCCAGATTTGTTCCAATTCAAAATGAGGATAACAATCCAATTCAAAATAAGGGTAACAATGAATTCTCTCTACTCTTGGTTAAGACATCTCTAAGCTGTGAATTTTCTGTGACAGTTCTGGTTCAGTTTTAGATATAGTATATCATTCACCAGATTTCTCATGCCTTCCTAACTTCACATATTTCTAATATCTTTTTGTGGTGTCATCACCATGCAGTCATTTCATTATTGCAAGTACCGACGGGATGAAAATCAACTGTATATCTTCGCTGATGACAGTGTTCCCAGATGGCTCACAGCTGCAAATCACATAGATTTTGACACTGTGGCAGGAGCAGACAAGTTTGGAAACATATATTTTGCTCGTCTTCCTCAGGATGTCTCAGATGAGATTGAAGAAGACCCAACTGGGGGCAAGATTAAATGGGAGCAAGGGAAATTAAATGGTGCTCCAAACAAAGTGGAGGAGATTGTGCAGTTTCATGTTGGTGATGTTGTCACATGTATGCAGAAGGCCTCTTTAATACCTGGTGGAGGTGAATGTCTTATTTATGGGACTGTAATGGGCAGTGTGGGAGCATTGCTTGCATTCACCTCCAGGGAAGATGTTGACTTCTTCTCTCACTTGGAGATGCATCTCCGCCAGGAGCATCCACCATTATGTGGAAGAGATCACATGGCGTACAGATCTGCTTATTTTCCAGTGAAGGTATAATACTTATCTTTTTTGCTGCTCTATTTATGAGACATGAATTGTTACTCTCATTTACTGTGATTTTATAATGTCATGAAGACCATTCTGTTAATAGTCTTCCTGTAGCAAAGGAAATAACTTTCCAGACTGTCACTTTGTTTGATAATATAGGTGTTTTAGTTCAATCCTTTGTGAGTTTGTACAAATTGTGTGAGAATGGGATTTACTGTTGGTAATTGTGACTGTATCGTCCTATGATTCTGTTTAAGCAGGCAAACTTTATGTTTGGTGGTATGTCAACCAATATATAAGTAATAATAAACTGTTCACTTGGCGTCTTCCTGTCATGTTGAAGTTTGATGGTATAAATCATTGATCATATCATGGCCTTTTCTTAGCAAGAACTACAAATTGAAAACCCAAAACTGCCATTTCATATCTTGGAACAGCTAAATAATCACCAATATAATATTTAACAACCTGTTGCAACTTCATCAGATAAAACATCTATCTGTGATTCCCTGGCAACTATCTTTCCCTTAGTCCATCAAATTATTTAGGCCGTCATTTGAGCCAAAGTGTTAATGCAGTTTGAAGTGCGCTATTTTCTGTTTTGACACTGAAGTATTTTGTTGTTTGTTACAGGATGTAATTGATGGTGACCTCTGTGAGCAGTTTCCATCCCTCCCAGCTGATATGCAGAGGAAGATTGCTGATGAGCTCGACAGAACTCCAGGTGAAATCCTGAAGAAGCTAGAAGACATCAGGAACAAAATCATCTAAGGTCGTCACGTAGCAGGAATGAACTAGATAGTGCAATGCAACAGTCAGGTTCTCGTAGCTGTAAAAACTGAATCCCCTTCCCATCCAGTCCCGAACTGTTGTGGCAGTTTATGGTGCGATGCAGCATTCAAGAAGTTGTGAGTCAATGGAGTGGAGAGGTGCTAAATCCCTGATGGTCTTATTTGTAGAATTGTTGATGTTGTAAACAACGGTTCTGTAAGCCTTCTAGAGGCAAGCGAGCACAGAATACTTGGCAGCACCAGAATGGTCTTTTGTATCTCTTAGAGCAACTGTTAAGTAATTGGCTTGATGTAGTTGAACTTGTTTGATACTGGGGTTGACACTGCGGTAGGCAGTGTCTGCTTTCCTGATGTACTATAGAATTCTCAAGTAATACTGAAGTAGATGTGTTGGTCTGTTTCATTTTGGATAATAGTGTTGCTGATCCAATTTTCTACTACATCAGCTTCATCATTACAAATTTACAATTGTTTTCCCTTCTGATATCAATCGAAGTAAACTAAGTACTTGAAATATATCCGCTGCCTGTCGTTTGCTGGGATATATGGATCTAACCTGGCTTCTTCAGCAAAGCCGAAGAGCAGGCTTAATCATCCGTCTCCCTTTTGAAGAAAAAAAAAAATCAGATATGGCTTGTTTGAAATGTTGAAGTTTTCATAAAACGTTGTTGGAATTTAAATGTTTCTGTAAAATTTCAGCAAAAATTACTGGGTATCGCTAACTCGAGGTTATCTTCTTTACGAGGACACATTCAAATGTTGCCACATGACAAACCCCCCTCCACTCTCCCTTCTCTTTCCCTTTCCTACACCTTTCTCTAACACAAAAATTTTTTATTAGAAACTTTTAGATGAATTCATCCGAGAACTTTCGGTTCATAAACTTTTGGTTCGAAAACTTTAGGTTCAAAAAAATTTTGGTTCAAAAACTTTCGATTCGAGAAACTTTAGTTCGAAAACTCTCGAAAATGGTTAAAAAAAATACTCTATTAAAAAACTTAGGAGAAATTTTGAAAACAAATATTTTTTTGGGTTCGAGAAAGGGAGATAAAAGGGATACCGCCAAGTGTTGTGACGAGAGAGCGTTTTAGGGGAAAGGGCAGTAGGGGAAGGAACGAGTTGCCACCACATCACTACGAGAGAATGTCCTTAAATTAGCAAAATTGAAAATTTAGTCCAGTTTTTAAGTATTTAAATTTTACGAAAGCCTGTTTGATCGTTTTTAAAAAAAAACACAGCTGATTGATTGAATTAAATATTAGTTGGTTGAATTTATACAAACTCCCTTTTGTAACTGGGGCACATAAAAGCTTATCGAACTAGTAGACAATGCATTCCTAAACAGGAATATGAGTTCAGTTATGCCAACGGGGGACTAGATTCGGAGTCCGGACTCCAACAAATGCACTCTGCACTTGATCAGGTTTTTGATGGCCTTGATTAAACCGCTGGCCGGAACAACAAAAAGTAATAAACTACACCCTATTTTTTTCGCGACGGTCGAAAATTTGGCAAGAAGTTAGTCCTTTATGGACTACAGTCACTACATCACATCCGTTTTACCATGAACATTTGAATGAACCAAGGTTCAGTGTATAATTATCGGGACGATGCCAATTATAAACTAATCCACGTCTATTTATTGGATTTACTCAATGTTAAGGCATTGTTGGCTCACAATCTACTTATTTGTCTTGGTCTATATGAACAAAAAATTGCTAGCAGATTTATATGATATTGCCGCTTGCTCTTCCACTTTTGAAGATTTGTTGAGCGAAAAAAAAACCTTCATGGTGCCATACTTTTCGACTATTTTTGGCTTGGTTTGCTATTTAATTTGTTTGATTGCATGCTTAAAACTCGCTTTTGTGTTTCGAGCGATGTTAATCTCCACCCCTTTTGCTCATAAGGATCCGCCAACTGCTGTCAATTGGAGATACAACACTCATCTAACTCATATGTTTGCTCTCTGATGAAGTTCCATTGTCTGGCACATAAATCCAATTTCAAACCAAAGTCCATCTCCTTCACACCCTATTTGACTTTCTTTCCCAAAACGATAGTTTTTCAAAAATGATCCTTTTTGGGTTTGCCAGGTAGGGCTTGGAGTGTACTCTCTCCGATCACAAATAGTAATCATTTTAGATATATGAGCAGTCAAATTTTTGAAACTTTGACTATCAATATCTTTATAAATATTTAAATTGGATACATAAAAATCATATACGCAGATAGGGCTGTAAAAAAAGCTCGAGGCTCGCGAGCTACTCGAGCTCGACTCGCGAGAGGCTCGGTTTAAGCTCAGCTCGAGCTCCAAACGAGCCGAACTCAAGCTCGAGCTCGAGCTCGCGAGCCTATTCGAGCCCGAATAGTTCGCGAGCCTATTCGAGCCTGAACCGAGCTTCCTTAAATCGAGCTTTCTTGAGCTTGTTACCGAGCTTACCAGAATTACCGAGCTTACCGAGCTTACTCGAGCCGAGCTCGAGCCTACTCGAGCTTGGACCGAGCCGAGCTCGAGCCTGGGTCGAGGCTCGAACCCGAGCTCGAGCTCGGCCGAGCCTTACCGAGCTCGAGCCTGGAGGGCCAGGCTCGCTCGAGCTCGGCTCGTTTACAGCCCTATGCGCAGATTTGTCTCGAAAAATAATTTCATAATATTATAATATTATAAGTTTTATACATATATTATAATAAAAATTAGTGATCAAAATTACATTTTAGAGACGTATTGACATCCAAAACGATAACCGTCGGTAATCGAAGGAGTAATTAAGAGGCCCGAAAAAAAACACCTTACCTAGCATGGCACCCGCACATGTGAAAAACCCGCAGCCGACTCGGCCTCCTAACTCCTTCCTGCCCCTCGAGCTGGCCACTGCACTCCACACCAGTGGCCATAGTATTCTTTTTGCCACCTAATAATTTACCTCTCCCCCGAGCCGTTCTATAAAACTTACCCTTTAACTTTGAAGGGTTTTTTTTTATCACATAGGACACCAGATGTTTGGCACCATTTCACCCACCCTGCTCGTATCATGTAGTTCACCTCTTCATTAATCTCGTTGTCTTTCTGTAGCATCGGTCCCAAATATCGAAATGTTTTCTTCCTAGACACTTTTCCAGACTAACATCTCTATCATCCGCCATAGCACCGTTGAAAACACACCTTTATACTCAATTTTAATCCTACTAAGTCTTAAAGCCCTTCGATTCTAAGATCTTCCTCTACAGCTCTAGTTTTCTATCAACACCTACCCTACTCTCGTCAATTAGCATCACATTATCAGCAAAAAGCATACACCATGCATGACTTGATCCATCACTAGGGCAAAAATGTAGGGCTCAATGTTGACACTAGATGTGATCCTATCTTAATAGAAAAGTCACTGGTATAGCTATCACATGCTTTGACATCAGTCACAATATATATCCTTGATTAAGGTAACATATTTTGTTGGGACTTATTTCTTTTCAAGTGCTCACCACATCACCTTTCTTGCCACACCGTCATAAGCTTTCTGCAAGTAGATAAACACCATGTGAAAATCATTTTCACATGATTCTTCCGTGCAACGTCCGAACTCTTCCGGCCGACGGCCGCACCGACATCGCCTGCCTCGGCTGTTCTTCTGGGCAACGCCCGAACTCTTCCGGCCAACGGCCGCACCGACGTCGCCCGCCTCTGCTCCCGCCCGCGGCCTCCTGGCCAATGCACCTGAAGACTGCACCCGTCTCAGCCGCCTCGGCTCTGGTCTGCTCGGGACCCTGTGGCCAACGACGACGCCCGCGAGCTTTGACTAGTCTCTGCAGTCTTTATACACAAATCAGTTATATTTTTGACCGCTTAATGCAGATAGAGGCTCCTAAACCATATACGGTTTTGCTATTTGATAGCAACATGTTTGAAGGTGTTCAATGATGATTTAAGGGCATCTCAGTTGAGTTTTGAACCAATGTTATGGCTCTAATAGAGACAACACTGACACCACTTGATTTTTTTTTGCAACATATAACAGAAGGGTTTAAAATTTCTTTTAAAGCACACACCTGTGAAATTCACTCTCCCTTGTTTGTTACACTCATTTGATCTGTAGTTGGTGGAGATACAGCTTATTTTGTTAAACTTGTCAATGTCAATATTAGAAGTTGATTCGCTTTTCATTTATTCAATTTCGTAGATAGAAAAAATTATGAATGCTCGTGGCATTGTGACAAAGTAAATTGTATTGTTTTTGTTGTGCAGAATCAGTTGACATGGCTGGTTCTGGAAGTTTTTATGGTACTGGTTCTTCTGCTTTAATAACAGCAAATAATCAGAGTATGGGTGCTGCAAATTTGCAGTCTAGATCAAGAATGAATCCCATGTTGCTTACCAATCAGTTACACATGCGATCCATTCAACCACAGCCTCAGATAAAAGCTGAGGTTTTGGATCAACCAGAAAAGGTGAATCCCATGTTGCTTACCAATCAGTTACACATGCAATCCATTCAACCACAGCCTCTGATAAAAGCTGAGGTTTTGGATCAACCAGAAAAGGTGAATCCCATGTTGCTTGCCAATCAGTTACACATGCAATCCATTCAATCACAGCCTCAGATAAAAGCTGAGGTTTTGGATCAACCAGAAAAGGTGAATTTTCAGTCATCTCAGTTGACTCATGAACAATTACTCCGCCAGCAGCATTCAGTGCAGCAACATCAGGTGCAGCCTAATTCCCAATTTGTGCAAAATCAATATAATCTCAATCAACACCAGCCAAATTCACAGCATCAGCAAGCTATGCTGAGGAGCAATTCCTTTAAACAGTCTCAGCTGAGTTCCATCCATTCTATGCAACTGTCAGAACAGGGAGCACTGCCACACACTGAGATGATATCTTCACAAGCTACTGAAACTTCTGACCTTAAAAATTTCCAGGGTCAATACCAGCAAAGAAGTGCTCACGATAATGTTAAAGGAGGGCCGATGCTTGTACATATTTCTGGCTCTCAAAGTTTTCATGCTTCTGCTTCTCATGATGCTCAGCAATTGTTGCCCCCTACTCAGCAGCTTGATGACAGTTCCAATGATGTTAGTTATGTCTTGAAAGGATCTCAGCCAGAGCAAATGCAGCAGCCTCAAACAATGGAAAAGGCTCCTGCCACTAATAATTCGTCTCTTGAAAAGCAAATACAGGAAGACCTTTGTCAGAGAACAATGGCTGAGGATGGAGCACAATTCTAGTTGTGTGGTGACTTCAGTTGATCCTGCATTGCCAAAGCTCCCCACTGGAGGATTTGAACGTCTCAGGAAATATCTATTTCCTTCGTCAGATGAAGTGATTACTATTGCTGTTTCATGCAAAAGCATGTCTATCTGCTGTTGGAAGTTGTAAATTCCATCGTTGTGTTCATCTACAGGAGCTTGTGAAGCATTCGGAGAACTGTAAAAGAAAAGATTGTTCATATAGGGACTACAGTAAGTCAAGAATGGTGATTGAACATTTTAAGTCAAGAATTGCTAATTTGAGGTTATCCTCACCAAAGGTGTGGACACATTTACATGTTGCCACATATCGCTCCTCCTTTCACTCTCCCTACTCTTGCCCTTTTCTACCCATTCCTTCTCTAACACAAAGATTTTCGATTAGAAACTTTTAGATGAATTCAACCAAGAACTCTCGGTTCGATAATTTTTGGTTCAAGAAATTTTATGTTCGAAACTTTTGAAAATGGTTAAAAAATACTTCCTATTAAGAATCTTAGGGAGAATTTTGAAAACAAAAACTTTTTTTGCGTTTGAGGAAGGGGATGAAGAGGATGCCGCTAAGTATTGTGATAAGAGAGCGTTTAAGGGAAAAGGGAAGTAGGGGAAGGAAGGAGTTGCCGCCATATGTCAACACAAGAGGATGCTATCAAATTAGCAAAATTGAAAATTTAGTCTAGTTTTGAAGAATTTCAATTTTACGAAAGCATGTCTGATCGCTTTAAACAAAAACAAAGCGGATTGATTGAATTAAATTTTATTTGGTTGAATTTATACAAACTCTCTTTTGTAACTGGGGCACACGAAAGCTTATCGAACTAGTAGGCAATGCATTCCTAAATAGGAATATGAGTTCAGTTATGCCAACGGTGGACTGGGATTTTGTAAATCCGAACTCTTTGTGTATAACCGCAAGTTCAGGAACACGTTAGTGCATACAACGGTAACAGTATCGATAACACATCTATATCATGAATCTAAATAATAATAATTAAGCAACAAGTACCGGTCTTATGGCCAACAATTACAAATAAACAACTGCATGACCTTAAGTTCAGCAAAGTAGCAGAGGAAACAAAATAAATAACAGCAAGATAAGCTAATCCATTCGGTCAATAGGCAATCGTCTGGGGAGCGTGACCTAGTAATCTGGATCTCCTTCATTGAAACCATAAACAAAGAACTCGTAGTCACCTTCTGCTTCAGTGCACTCTTCTGTAGAAATTTGAATGCTGCAAGGTGAGTACACAACGTACTCCGCAAGCTTTGGAAAAATAAATGCATGATAACTATATGCAAAGCTAAACAAATGAAGGCTTAGTATGACTCATTAGTATAAATCAATGTTTTAACTTTAAATACAATTAATAATTTCAAAAGCATCATTTGACCAAATATAGTTGCAATAATTGAAATTAATAAGATAACTAAAGAAGGTTCCAACCACCTGATTGGGTCCAATTGCCAACCAATAGCTCGAGAGTTCCAACCACTCACGGATTCCCAAACCATCATTTTTGCTCAAAATAAAATCAGAAAATCTCTTATGTGAAAGCACACCTTACCCGCCCTTAACCATGGGCAAGCTGCTTAAGTAGTTTTAACTTTGCAGAGTGTGTACAGTTTTACCCATAAAACGCAATCAACCTTTACTGTCCATGCACACTCAACATGTTAGAGTGAGACTAGGATGATCATAACAAGGCCTTTACAATGTACAACCCCGCTATCAATATCGCCCGCTAAGATTTCATCGTCGAAGGGCTCCATCTACCTAGTCAGAAGCCCCTCCTTGCGCCTTGTGGAAAAACCTGTCTCTATCCGACACCCACATTTCACCAACTGACGAAACTAATAACGAGACACACAAATTAATTAGCTAGATCGTACACATATAGACTTGTGGTTGTACGGTAGTGCTCGGTTAGAAATAACACACGCTTCAATTCTTAATTGACTAGGGTGGAGCCATCACTTTACAAGCCTCATGCTTTCTGCACCCGCCTAACTTTCCATCTGTCCTAGTCTAAAACCATTTTTCCATTTATTTTATTTAATAAACAACAGCAATACCTATTGCCGTAACTTACACTCTATTTTTTTGCAACGGTAAAAAATTTGACGCAAAGTTAGTCCTTTATGGACTACATCGCATCCGTTTTACCATGAACACTTGAGTGAACCAAGGTTCAGTGTATAATTATCGGGACGATGCCAATTATAAACTAATCCACGTCCATTTTCATGAATTTACTCTTAAGTTAAGGCATTGTTGGCTCACAATCTACTTATATAATTTGTCTTGGTCTGTATGAACAAAAAATGCCAGCAGATTTATATAATATTGCCGCTTGATCTTCCACTTTAAAGATTTGTTGAGCGAGAAAAAAAAATCATACATTCATGGCGTTATACTTCTCGACTATTTTTGGCTTATTCCACACAAAGTCACATGAGGTTTGCTATATAATTTGGTTGATTACCTACCTAAAACCCCCGAGAGAGTCTGGACATGTGTCAGGGTGACCGATCCCCGACAATTACCTACTTAAAACTCGCTTTTGTGTTTCGAGTGATGTTAATCTCCTCCCTTTTTGCTCCTAAGGATTCGCCGACCGTTGACTACCTAACTGCATGTTTGGATGGAGATACGATACTCAGCTATATTCTATCGAGTCTACTCCGAACTCACAGGTTTGCTCTTTGTTGTTGTTCCACTGTCTGGCAAATAAATCCAGTTTCAAACCGAAGTCCATCTCCTTCGCTTCACACCCTATTTGACTACCTGTTTCCCAAAACGATAGTTTTTAAAAAATAATCCATTTTGGGTTTGCCAAGTAGGGCTCGGAGTGAAGAGAGAGAGAGACCTTCACTTCACACCCTATTTAACTACTTGTTTCCCAGAACGATAGTTTTTAAAAAATAATCCATTTTGGGTTTGCCGGGTAGGGCTCGGAGTGGAGAGAGAGAGAGAGAGCGTGGCGCACGCACGTGTGAAAACCGGCAGCCGACTCGGCCTGATCTGCTTGCTGGGCCTCGACTCGAGCTCGCATCGCACGCGCTGGCCACTGCACTCCACTCCACCACCGCACAACAGTGGCCTTAGCTAATTTTTTTGCCACCTGATCGTTAACCCTCCCCCGCATAGAGCCCAGAGCCCCCACTCCTCGGGCCCATCCGCAGCGACCCAGGGTCGGACCCACCGCCGTATCCGCGTAGATCCGCGATTGGTCGACGCCTTCTTCCCCTCCTCCTCATTCCCCGCGTCGCTAATCCCGTTCCCCCAAATCCCCCCCGCCTCCCGTCCTCCGCGCCACCCCGCCCTCGCCCTCGCCTCCGGACTGCGCATCCGCCGCCGGAACCCAGCCCCCTCGCTGCAGGCCCCAGGTGGGCCTCCCCGACAGCCCAGCCTGCCCGCGCCTGGATTCTAGGGTTTCGGGCGCGCCGAACCCCCGGGGGCTCCAATTCGCTGGCTCGGCTCCGCGGCTCGGTTCCCCGGCTCCAAGGATTGCCCCGCACGGGTTCTGATCGCTGCATGGTCGTCGCGCGCTCGCGCTCGTGCTCCCCCCACTGCTCTGTTGCCCGCTAGCCCGCGGGTGCTTCTACCGTCGGTACAGTGCCTCTTATGCTGAATTGGGCTGCGTTTCGTGTTCGTTTTGGACAGGGATAGCTTCTCTGCTGTTATTGCGTTCTGGGTGGGAAGAAAGGTTGCTTCTTTTTAAGGTTTTCCTTGTAAAACGGACGCCACCTGTGCTCACCTGTGGCTGCTGCGTCAGTTTGCTCTGCGTCGAGATGATGGTGATGGTCTGAGTCTCGGCTGGCGGCGAAGATGAATGTGGGGCAGGCGGCGCGCCTGTCCGGGCAGATGTCGGGGCAAGCGGCGCAGATGAATCAGGTCGGCAGCAGTGGTGTTGGTGGCGCTGACGGCCTCCCGCAGCATCGGCAGATGCAGGATGTGGTGGGCCTCGCTGGGCTTGACCCCGACTTTGTGATGCTGCGCAACAATATGCGTCAGAAGATGTAAGCGTTTATTACTGTTGACTTCTTTCAATGTGTGGACTATTTATTTAGTAGTCCAGCTGTTTAATGGTACTGAGTTAATGAAGTGCCATTCACTGGTTGACTGCTGGCATATCCATAAACGGAGCCATGGGATGCCAAATTGGTAACATGCTCTGAATAATAGTGTCCCTATCAGCTTTGATACTGCTGAAGCTATTCGTTTCCAAAAATACAAAGGTGATCGTATCTATGCTACCAAAGTTAATGGTTTCCCTTAATTTTTACGAGGGCTTGCACAAAAATTTTGAAGCTTTGTTAGTGCAGTTGAATCCCAATTCCTAAAATTTTGGTTTGCCGTGGCGGCTGATGGTTTGAATCTGATAGAAAGTACAGGAATGCTTTTTTTAATGGTTTGATACTTATTCTTAAATTGGCAGATTTGAGTATATAGGAAGGAAGCAATCATCTACTGACTGGCGTCGGCGGCTGCCAGAACTCGCGAGGCGGCTTGAGGAAATCTTGTTTAGAAAATTCTCAAACAAGGTATTGCTCTCTCTTTCCCTTTTCTTTTGTAGCTCTGTTTTCGAGCAATCAAGTCCTTTTCTGAGCAAAAGTAAATCTTACTGTTTTGTCATTTTTGCTGTTCGATGTTTTCTTTTGGTTTGAGCAGAATGACTACTACAATATGATGAACGGACCAGTTGAGCCACAATTGCAGTTTGCTATTAAGACCTTGAGTGCTCAGAACCAACAAAATCAACAAATGTCAAGGCAGATAGCATCTTCCTCTGGCTATGGAACGATGATCCCGACACCTGGTATCACACAAGGCACTAGTGGAAATTCTACGATGCCTTATGTAACAGACAACACTGGTCTTTCATCATCTGGTGCAGGGATGGTTCCTCAGAATGCCAGCATGGGTACCTCGCTGCCAGGTGCTGATAGTTTTACTCAGCTTGTGCTCATGTCCTTAAGCCTGTTTCCCTTAACATGAAATTCTTCTCTAGCCATGCTGTAGGGCTTCTAGCCTAGAAATCCAGCAGCCAACAGTGCGAGACAAGCCAAGTATGTTTGACAAAATTCAACTTCTATTTTAAAAAACACCGTCTCTTTGAGAGTCTGCTTGTATGTTTGGGAAAAAAAGCATCCACTAAATAGGTGTTATATCCATAAACCAGTTGGAGCGTGCTTTCGAGGTCTCTGTTGTTTAGAACTCGCAACAACAACCACCTAAGCCATTTGTCCCAAACAAGTTGGGGTAGGCTAGAAATGAAACCCAATCAAAGTAAAAAAAAACCCTTAAACTTTTGATCTTAGGTCATGGTTCTAGTATGTGAATCGCTAACTTCCATGCACTCCTATTCAATGCCAACTCTTTGGATATATTCCAATCCCTCGAGTTTCATTTTACCGCTTCTCATGTTAGTTTCGATCGACCTCCGCCTCTTTTTTTGCTTTCAAAATGGCTTAAAATTCCACTACGCACCGGTTCCTCAGAAGGCCTCTGTTGGAGATGTCCAAACCATCTAAATGATGTTTGACAAGCTTTTCTTCAATTGGTGCTACCCCAACCCTATCATGTATATCATTGTTGTGTATTCGATTTTGACATCTCGCCTTGTATGACCATAGATCCACCGCAGCTTCCACATCTTTGCTACGCTGATCTTCTGAACATTCCGCGGTCTTTTTGTCGCCCAACATTCCGCGGTCTTTTTATTGCCCAACATTCCACTCCATACAACATCGCAGGTGTATCGCCGTTCTATAGAACTTACCTTTTAACTTTTGAGGGGCTTTTTCTATCACATAGGACACCAGATGCTTGGCGCCATTTTACCCACCCCGCTCGTATCCTGTGGTTCACATCATCATTAATCTCGTCGTCACTCTGTAGCATCGGTCCCAAATATTGAAACTTTTTCTTCCTAGGCACTAGTTTTCCAGATGAACATCTCTGTCATCCGCCATAGCACCGTTGAAAACACACCTTAAGCCCTTCGATTCTAAGGTCTTCCTCTGCAGCTCTAGTTTTCTATCAACACCTACCCTACTCTCATCAATTAGCACCACATTATCAGCAAAAAGCATACACCATGCATGACTTCATCCATCACTAGGGCAAAAATGTAGGGCTCAACATTGATACTAGATGTGGTCCTATCTTAATAGGAAAGTCACTGGTATAGCTATCACATGCTTTGACATCAGTCACAATATCGTTGTACATATCCCTGATTAGGGTAACATACTTTGTTGGGACTTATTTCTTTTCAAGCGCCCACCACATCACCTTTCTTGCCACACCTTCATAAGCTTTTTGCAAGTCGATAAACACCATGTGAAGATCCTTCTTTTCCTCCATATACCTCTCCGTCAACTGTCATGTGAAGAAGATCGCCTCTGTGGTCGACCTCCTAGGCATAAAACCAAATTGGTTTTTCGTCACGCTAACCATTCTTCTTAAACGGTGCTCAATTACTCGCTCCTAAAGCTTCATTGTGTGATTCATGAGCTTAATTCCTATGTAATTAGTACAACTGTGAATGTCTCCTTTATTCTTCAAAATTGGCACTGAGTGTCTCTTTTGTTTAGAACTGAATTAGATTATTTAAACGAGAAGCTGAAGCTCATGCAGTGCAAACAGGCCCACCGTATGTTCTTAGTCTTTTTGCTGGTCGATTTACATGGTTCTTCTTACTCTTGATTCCTCCTTACAGGTTCAGTGTCTAACGGTTACCAGCATCTAACTGCCAGTGTCCCACTAAATTCTACCACAACTAGTGTCCCATCTACGATGGGTCCAGTGGGTATTCAGCGGCAAGTGACTCATATGATCCCTACTCCTGGATTCAATAATCAACAAAATTTACCTGCTAATGCTGATTATTCAAATGGAGCTGGATATTTCAATGGTGAGTCAGCTGTGGCGCCGCATATGCAGCAGCAGAAGCAATTTCCTAGCAACCAAAATAGCCATCAAATCCAGCATATTGGGGGCCACAGTAATTCTGGAATACATTCTAGCATGCTGGAGAATTCTTCTGCCTATGGTTCATCAGATGGACACGTGAACGGTGGAATGGGATTGCATGGGTCAAACATGCAGCTAACAAATAGGACTGCAGCACCAGAAGCATATATGAACATATCCCCTTATGGCAATTCGCCCAAACCTTTGCAGCAACAGTACAATCAGCATCCTCCACAGAGGATACCAAGTATGCTTGCTGTCTTTTGATGCATCCTCTCTTTTACTGCCTTTTCATTTATGACTTGTCACTTGTGCCATAACCTTTATTCCATGTTTGTGAAGAGCACAAATCAAAATATAGGGATGTCTCTATTGTTCCTTCACAACAAGATTCCATCAAGGCATACATATTGTGTTCAAATTTCAATAAGTATATTATCCAAGTCATCTAAAATTAATATATTGCACAAACTAACTTGTCGGAGCGGTTTTTGTTAGGGAATAAAACGAAAATAATACACGACTGCTTATTTTGGTTCCTTGATATTAGAATCACTGGCTTCATAATTAATGTGTTGGCTAGAGTCCTTCCACCCAGGGTGGGTGAAATGATACTGTTTCCTCCTTAGTACCAGTGGCACCAGTTTGAATATATATATATATTATTAGGAAGCCTATTCTGTACTCCTGGGAGTACATACTCTCACCTCTAATATACCACTTAAATGAACGTTTTACGCTCTTTTATTACTTTTGGTATACTCCAATAATGATTATAAGATACTCCAATGCGACATGATTGAAAATTTTCATCAGATCCCTTTATTTTTTTTTGCTACATGCCTTTTTCCATATCTAAAAAGAATATATAAACAAATTATGCTATAAAGGGTGGACTTTCGTGAATTTTTTTGTAGAACTCACTTTGGAGTATCTTATAATCAGTATTAGAGTATACTCAAAAGGATAAAGAGGTATAACAACGTCATTTAAACGGTATACTGGAGGTGGGAGTATGTACACCCAGGAGTATAGAATCATTTTCCTATATTATTAATGCAATATTCATTCTACATATATGTCCATGAGCTTTGACAAGTCTCTGCAGTCTTTATAAACAAATCAATTATATTTTTGACCACTTAATGCAGATAGAGGCTCCTAAACCATATACACTTTTGCTATTTGATAGCAACATGTTTGATGGTGTTCAATGATGATTTAAGGGCATCTCAGTTGAGTTTTGAACCAATGTTATGGCTCTAATAGAGACAACACTGACACCATTTGATTTTTTTGCAACATATAACAGAAGGGTTTAAAATTTCTTTTAAAGCACACACCTGTGAAATTCACTCTCCCTTGTTTGTTACACTCATTTGATCTGTAGTTGGGGGAGATACAACTTGTTTTTGTTAAACTTGTCAATGTCAATATTAGAAGTTGATTTGCTTGTCATTTATTCAATTTCATAGATAGAAAAATTTATGTATGCTCGTGGCATTGTGACAAAGTAAATTGTGTTGTTTTTGTTGTGCAGCATCAGTTGACATGGTTGGTTCTGGAAGTTTTTACAGTACTGGTTCTTCTGCTTTAACAACAGCAAATAATCAGAGTATGGGTGCTGCAAATTTGCAGTCTAGATCAAGAATGAATCCCATGTTGCTTACCAATCAGTTACACATGCAATCCATTCAACCACAGCCTCTGATAAAAGCTGAGGTTTTGGATCAACCAGAAAAGGTGAATCCCATGTTGCTTGCCAATCAGTTACACATGCAATCCATTCAATCACAGCCTCAGATAAAAGCTGAGGTTTTGGATCAACCAGAAAAGGTGAATTTTCAGTCATCTCAGTTGACTCATGAACAATTACTCCGCCAGCAGCATTCAGTGCAGCAACATCAGGTGCAGCCTAATTCCCAATTTGTGCAAAATCAATATAATCTCAATCAACACCAGCCAAATTCACAGCATCAGCAAGCTATGCTGAGGAGCAATTCCTTTAAACAGTCTCAGCTGAGTTCCATCCATTCTATGCAACTGTCAGAACAGGGAGCACTGCCACACACTGAGATGATATCTTCACAAGCTACTGAAACTTCTGACCTTAAAAATTTCCAGGGTCAATACCAGCAAAGAAGTGCTCACGATAATGTTAAAGGAGGGCAGATGCTTGTACATATTTCTGGCTCTCAAAGTTTTCATGCTTCTGCTTCTCATGATGCTCAGCAATTGTTGCCCCCTACTCAGCAGCTTGATGACAGTTCCAATGATGCTAGTTATGTCTTGAAAGGATCTCAGCCAGAGCAAATGCAGCAGCCTCAAACAATGGAAAAGGATCCTGCCACTAATAATTCGTCTCTTGAAAAGCAAATACAGGAAGACCTTTGTCAGAGAACAATGGCCCAAGATGGAGCACAACAGCCGCTTTCTTCCGATTGGCGTTCTGGAGGATTTGAACATGTCACAGGAAATATCTATCACCTTCGTCAGATGAAGTGGTTATTACTGCTGTTTCATGCAAAAGCATGTTTGTCTCCTGTTGGAAGTTGTAAATTCCATCGTTGTGTTCATCTTCAGGAGCTTGTGAAGCATTCCGAGAACTGTAAAAGAAAAGATTGTTCATATAGGGACTGCAGTAAGTCAAGAATGGTGATTGAACATTATAAGACTTGTGTCGATGAGAAGTGTCCTGTATGCAGTAATGTAAAGAAATTTTTGCGCCGCTCAGCCGAACAGGCAAGCAAGCAAAACCCCCCTGAACCTAGAAAAGTTGCTCAGCAGAATACGACTCAAAGAATCATGAATGGGGTAGAAGGTGATATAATGGACATTGATCCAGTGTCAGTTGAAGCCTGTGATGGTCAGCCATCTGTTCCAAAACGTTTAAAGATGCAGCCTGCATCGCTCAGTGCTCCAGAGCATGAAATCTCTATAGCCTCCAATCCTCATGTCAACCCAGGGTTTGTATTACAGGAAACACATCCTGAGCTGCTTGTGGATGTGAAGGCTGACATGCGACCTCTGCAGAAGCCCGTAAAGATTGGTTATGGTATTGATGGAAATGTGCCTACAGTGAGGCATAATGCGATTCCTGGTGTTTCAAATGAGTTGAAGTCTCATGTCAAGCAAGAAATATTGTCGATTGACAAAGAGGCAAGTGAAAATGTCCTTGATGTTAAGAATGAAATAAATGATACAACGGATGCCACAGTGTCTAAATCAGGAAAACCAAAGATAAAGGGTGTCTCAATGACTGAGTTGTTCACTCCAGAACAAATTGATGAACATATCAGCAGTCTAAGGTTGTGGGTTGGTCAGGTATGCTTTTTGAATTGGAAATGACCTCTGTAGTCTTTCAATATGACATGGTGTAGTCTGTGCTCTCATTCTCCTCATTTAGATGTGCAAAGTTTACTATATCGTTTGTTTCCAATGGTGAAAAATTATTCCCCTCCCTCACTTCATCACTGCTGCCTTAAATAATGTACTAATTACTGCATGAGTTACAAAGGAATTAAGTTGAACTGTTTCATACGAAATAAATCCATTTCCCTTATTTTGACGAGAGAAATACTAGCTGTCTTTTTAGTTTATTTTGTGTTTTTGCGCAAATACATTGAATCTTTTCTTGTACTGTAACCATACTGGGACTACTTTTTACATGCTGTGTCATTTGACAGAGTAAGTCTAAAGCTGAAAAGAATCAAGCGATTGGGCATTCTGAAAATGAGAATTCATGCCAGCTCTGCAAAGTGGAAAAACTTACTTTTGAACCTCCACCAATATATTGCTCCCCTTGTGGTGCTCGGATAAAGCGGAATGCACCATACTATACTGTCGGTACTGGTGATACCCGCCACTTTTTCTGTATCCCATGTTACAATGAGTCCCGTGGTGAGACCATTGAGGTTGAAGGCCAACTTTTTTCGAAGGCCAGGTTAGAGAAAAAAAGAAATGATGAGGAAACTGAAGAATGGGTAAGTTCCCCATTTCCTTTGCGGTGGTTGTATAATCAAAACTCTGGTTATCTGGTTATATTGTGTGCTAAATCTTTTCAAATAATGTATTCTGTAGTGGGTTCAGTGTGACAAGTGTGAATGCTGGCAGCATCAGATATGTGCTCTATTTAATGGCAGAAGGAATGATGGAGGGCAAGCAGAATATACTTGCCCAAATTGCTACGTTCAAGAGGTGAAACGTGGGTTGCGCAAGCCTTTACCACAGAGTGCCGTTCTTGGGGCAAAGGATCTGCCGAGAACTGTGCTTAGTGATCATATAGAAGATCGTCTTTTTAAACGGCTTAAGCAGGAGAGACTGGATCGGGCAAATCATTTTAAGAAAAGCTTTGATGAGGTTAGTGAAACTAAGTCTTATTTGTGAAGTGTGTACTTTCTTTATCTGTTCATCTCAACATGTGTGTAAGTGGGACAAAAATTATGTTGCATGAAAGCATTTATAAGTGCCTTAACACCACCGGCGGATCCACCTCCTGAGCAGGGCAGGCGATTGCTCAGGCTCCTTGGTGACGAGCCATGGAGGTGCAGTGCAGCTCCGCTGTCGTAAATGCTATAAAAACGGAGCTTTCCTTTGTCCTGGACCGTCAAGTAGTTAGGCTTGCCTAGGCTCCCAAAATTTCCTGGCTCCGCCACTGCTCAATACCATGCAGATAATTGCAGCTTACTACAATGATTGTCTCATCTAGGGCTTCAAATTCCATACTTGAAAAAAAAACACTCCTGGAGCCCTGGACCCTAGTTGCTAGAAAAACACTCCTGGAGTCCTGGACCCTAGTTGCTAGCCGGTAACCAAGTGGTTACTGACCAAATACTGGACCAGTTTGAATTTTCTCCCAATTTTGATTCGAATTTTCTAGAAATTTAAATTTCAAACAACATATATCATTGATTACTTGCTAAATCATGCAAAAATAGCCCAAAACAACATATGTCAGCCAGGGTGAACTACTGGTTGATCTAACCCTGGAGTCCCACCTGGTATGTAATCAGGTATACCAGTATTAACCAGTGAAATGCCGATATGCTGTATGCACCACCCATTTGTTGGTTGGAAATGTGAAGTGTAGCATATGTGCATAGGTTAACTTGTCATATGTAGCCCATAGTCTAGGCTTGGCCCATGACTCTCTTTTTATAAATATAACTCTTTCTAATGGAGTGAGACACAGAATTATGAATAGTAATTACTCTCTTCTTAACAGGAAAGTGGTACTTCAACTATACCTTAAAGACCTGACAAAAGCATACCGGATTAAATTCCACTTAAAGTTAGTCATGCATTGCAAACTTGTTTCAGCTGATTGTTTAAGACTTGATAAAAATGCACTACTGAAAAGAGCAAGCTACACAACGAGGGACAACTTTGAAAATCAACTAGGAACTTTTCCTTTTTTTTTCTTTTTCAATTCAGAGACTCAAGCATATATGCGCTTCCCTTGTTTACCTGATTGGTTAATTCTCAACAAACTACAGAATAGAAGAGTTACACAAAGAGAAGCTTTAAACAATCTATGAGGAGCACGTTTTAGACTTCTGTTGGTACAGTGCATGTACATTTTATTGGGGAAATAGTTATTTTGGTTGGGACTGCTATCTGCCACTAAGAGAATAAAAAGCTAAATCTGGATAGCAACTAGACTGAGTAGAAGAGTTACACAAAGAGAAGCTTTAAACAATCTATGAGGGGCACGATTTAGACTTCTGTTGGGTACAGTGCATAAACATTTTGTTGAGGAAATAATAGTCTTTGGTTGGGACTGCTTTCTGGCACTAAGAGAATAAAAAGCTAAATCTGGATAGCAACTAGACTGAGCTGAACTGGCTGCTTTGCTATCTGCATCCAGCATCACTATAGGTAAAGTGTGGTGGGAGCATCTCAAAACATTACTGCCTTTTCCCGTGGACTACTGCAGAGAATGCTTGCTGCAGTGCTCAGGTTCTTGATGTGGGCCATTGAGGAGGGGAATGGGAGTTCAGAGGAGGGAGTTTGCTTTTTAATCCCAATCCCTTGTTTGGTAGGAAGGATGGGAAACCGTGGGGAATTAGTTTGTTACTTGCTATAAATCCTAGAACAAGTCATTATGAAGGGCTGAGATGTATTCATCTTTCTATGAAGAACAAATCTCTTCCAATTCTCACCCCTTCAGGGGTTTAATGGACCCTCAAACTTCCAATCCCCATCCCACCTAAATTCCCATGCCCACCGACCAAATTAGGGACTTTATAACCCCTACTCCCTTTCC
Organism: Otatea glauca; assembly: GCA_036346275.1. Taxonomy (NCBI): domain Eukaryota; kingdom Viridiplantae; phylum Streptophyta; class Magnoliopsida; order Poales; family Poaceae; genus Otatea; species Otatea glauca. The sequence continues at coordinate 3,085,329 of CM070713.1, forward strand.
CATTCCCTCCCACTAATTTCCAACCAAACATGCTGTGACTGCATGACATATTACATGGCAGTGTTTTTCCTTGTAATTTCTTTCTTTATTTCTTAATATAATTATATCCAGCAGGGTCCTCCCCTACTGTTCTCAGAAAAGACGACTAGAAACTTGAAGTAGATTCGTATATTTCAATACTTTGTGTTTTTTTTCTACACTACCTTGTTGAATTTTGATCTCTCCTCTGCCTCATGCTGCGTTTTTCTTGTGTATGTATCATCAAGAAGACAAGGATTTCCCTCCTGTAATTGAGAATATACCACTGAATTCTGTGCAACATCCTTTCTGCAATCAGTTTTGATTTATTTTCGGTAGAAGTTTCTCCCCATCACTTCTAAATTCTGATTGTTCCTAACTTGTTAGGTTCCTGGAGCAGAAGGTCTTGTTGTCAGAGTTGTTTCATCAGTGGATAAGAAGCTGGAAGTTAAACCACGTTTTTTGGAAATTTTTCAAGAAGATAACTACCCGACAGAGTTCCCATACAAGTCCAAGGTATGAATTTGTTCCTGTCATTTGAAGTATAAATTATTCTGGCAACACACACTGACATCCATAATCATGTTCTATGGAATGTTTGGCAGGCTGTTCTTTTATTCCAGAAAATAGAAGGTGTAGAAGTCTGCCTATTTGGAATGTATGTTCAAGAATTTGGTGCTGAATGCTCTTTCCCAAACCAACGCCGTGTTTATTTGTCATATCTGGATTCTGTTAAATACTTCAGACCTGAGATTAGAACAGTGTCCGGAGAAGCCTTGCGTACATTCGTCTATCATGAAATTCTGGTAATTTATTATGTATGCTGAGTTTTTATTACAATTATGAATGTTTTGCTTTGCCAGGCCATCAGAACATTCCTGTATGGAATTGTATGATGGGATACTGCCTTCCTCCTTTTTGAGCTAGCATTTTTCACAGTCTAACACCAGTTCTCTGTGTTTCCAGATAGGATATCTTGAATATTGCAAGCAGCGTGGATTCACAAGCTGTTACATATGGGCTTGCCCACCGTTGAAAGGTGAAGATTACATTTTATATTGCCATCCTGAGATTCAGAAGACTCCAAAATCTGACAAACTGCGGGAGTGGTAAGACCTTAGATTGGCACTTATGTTGCTCTGCTCACTTTTAACTCCAGGTTGCATGGTTTCTAATGTCTTTTACATTCAGGTACTTATCTATGCTTCGGAAAGCTACTAAAGAGGAGATTGTTGTTGAACTGACAAATCTCCATGACCATTTCTTCTTTACTATGGGAGAGTGCAAGGCTAAAGTGACTGCTGCTCGTTTGCCTTACTTTGATGGAGATTATTGGCCAGGAGCTGCAGAAGATATGATCAATCAACTTCGCCAAGAAGAAGATGACCGGAAGCTGCAGAAGAAGGGTAAGACAAAGAAGATTATTACAAAAAGAGCTCTTAAAGCTGCTGGTCACACTGATCTCAGTGGGAATGCTTCCAAGGATGCTATGCTGATGCAAAAGGTAAGCCTTGTTGTGTGATTTTTGTATACTTTCTGTTAGGATAATGATAATACTGTATTCCCTCCAAATTATCCCCCCCCTCTCTTTCTCTCTCGTTTGTGAACATGTATCTGCATTTTGTTTCAGTTGGATGAACATCTTTACCATGAATTTAATTTTGATATACGCAGCTTGGGGAAACCATTTATCCAATGAAGGAAGATTTCATTATGGTCCATCTGAAGTATTCTTGTAGTCACTGTTGTATCCTTATGGTGTCTGGAAAACGTTGGGTTTGCCATCAATGCAGAAGCTTTTACATCTGTGACAAGTAAGTTGATTTCTTTAACAATACCTGTGTGCTATAGAGTGCGCATGTGTGATTGATCTATATGTGGTCACACTCGAAACTTAAAAAGAAGTTGCCTACAAATAAGTTTCCACAAGCTCTGTATTATTGCTCTTACAGTTATCACGGTGCCCAGTGAGGCTAAGTGCCTTTGCACCGGCCGGATGCGTAGGCATCTAGGTGACAAATTATTTATTGTAAAGCCGCAATTTAAGTAACGTAGTCTACCACACAAATTATTGGATCCTTGATTCCTTGCACATCTTGTTGTTGAAGCCACAGGAGATCCCAAGTCTTTTTTGTTGCAACAAGCACTTTCCTCATCAGGAAAATTCCCAATAATAACAAAGGAAAACTCGAAAGGCGGATCTGCAACTCTTCCTCATGATATCCACAGAAACCTCACCGTGTCCATCGACGACTCCTCTTCGTTGGCCAGTCCCTCTGGTAACCATATGTCCTCTTGTCCCCCCGTGATCTCATCAGGCCTCTCATGGAGTGTCGCCATGTCATCAAGCATGCGGATATAGTTTAGGTGACGCCGAGCCCCCAACCAACACACACACACACACAAAATCCCCTCCAGGCAAACGAAGGACCCCTGATGTTCAGCCCAACCGTAACAGGATGCCTTAATAACACTGCGTACTGTCAAGATTGTCATGGAATTAACTAAATGTTCTTGGGCAATGGTGATATATAAGGTTTTTTTTGAGATAACATTGCTTGTGCTTATATAGCTTTCCAAAGGTAGGTTAATTAGATCTTTTGAAGTTCTTTTCGCGAAATTGAGTCTTTTCTTGTTTCAGGTGTTATGATGCAGAACAACAGCTTGAAGAGAGGGAGAGGCACCCAAGTAATAGTAGAGACACGCATACGCTCCATCCGGTAACTACCGAAAATCATTTTTCTCCCTGTAGAGGAAAATAGAAAATAGTCACTAACATATAACTTGGTCCTTGCCATTTAGGTTGACATTGCTGGTGTGCCCGAAGATACAAAGGATAGAGACGATATCCTAGAAAGTGAGTTTTTTGACACTAGGCAGGCGTTCCTGAGTCTTTGTCAAGGAAATCATTATCAATATGACACCCTTCGCCGAGCTAAGCATTCGTCAATGATGGTGTTGTACCACCTACATAATCCAACTGCACCAGCGTTTGTCACGACATGCAATGTCTGCTGTCATGATATTGAAACTGGTCAAGGTTGGCGGTGCGAAGTTTGTCCAGATTTTGATGTGTGCAATGCTTGTTACCAAAAAGGGGAAGTCAATCATCCTCACAAGTTAACAAACCATCCATCAGCTGCAGATCGTGATGCCCAAAACAAGGAAGCTCGGCAATTACGTGTTCAGCAGGTAAGTTCTTTTAGACATTCTACCATTGTTAAAGATACGTTTTTTTTAAAAAATTTAGTTGAATAAAAAGATGTGCTTCATGCTCGGAGACGTGACAGCTGTCTAATTTAATTTCCCTTTTCTAAATCTATGTTAAATAGTATGATACTACTGGCTTGGGACACTTTCCATGTAGAGATAGGACAATATCACCTTATGGTACTAATCTTGTTGCATTACTTGAGTTGTAAAATTATATAGATAAGGTAATAGACAGTCGCTAACTGCCACTTGTTGATATGGATATAATCTTTGTTTCTTTTCTTTTTTCTCCCTGAAATAACATGCAACGTTGCTCAGTTTCCCGGTAAAATCCAGCGGGCTACTGGTCATACCAAGTCCTAGCTGATTTGAATATGACCGGTATTGGCCGGTTTCCACCATGACCGGCTAGTCCCGGTTTTTTTATTCCTAAATGGGAAATGGAATCTTGATCTGCACCATCGTGATTCGATCCAGTTGTTCATCAATCAGCATTTTGTATGTAATAGGCAGGCTTTCAGTTAGTGCAATTAATTCAAGCTAGTGCTTCACAAATTGGAAGACAAGCATTCTGTGGAATTTTCAGCATTCTCAAACATTCAACATAAAACTCTGATCAGATGGTGGACAGTAGGAGGAACAATCTACTTGTGCATGTTTGATTTTTGAGGCTGCTCTGTGCAAATTAGTTCTTGTATGACCTAGGTTATCAAGACTGCTATTGCAATTTACAGCCTTTTGTGGAGAAACTCAAGTTTTTCGTGTGTTTCACTTTCTATAATCCCTTCAGGAGATAGTACCACCGAATGTGATTTTTTTTATGATGCTGCAGCTAAGGAAAATGCTCGATCTTCTGGTACATGCGTCGACATGCCGCTCTGGCAGTTGTCAATATCCGAACTGCCGGAAAGTCAAGGGACTATTTCGTCATGGGATGCAGTGCAAAACACGTGCTTCAGGAGGGTGTGTCCTGTGCAAGAAAATGTGGTACATGCTTCAGCTCCACGCTCGAGCTTGCAGAGATTCAGGATGCAGTGTGCCGAGATGCAGGTGTGTTGGTTCATCTCTCTTTTGTTCTGTCACCCCTGCTTTCTTGTGCTTATGCATAGCATTACAGTTTAGAATAACCCCTGACCACCACTTCTGGAAACTATTCAGGGATCTTAAAGAGCATCTTAGAAGGTTGCAACAGCAGTCAGATTCCAGGAGGAGGGCTGCTGTAAATGAAATGATGAGACAGAGAGCAGCAGAAGTTGCTGCAAATGAGTAGTTGCGTCTGTACAGGTATACTTTGTGGAAAGAAGATAGGAAGCATGCAGGGTTGCAGTTCTCTCACTCCCACACCAAGGAGAAGCTTGGGATGGTTGAATTAGAGGATCTAGATAAGGAGTCGTTCAGATGGATTCTTGTGATGAATTATCCCGGAGATGGAAGATGTTGGTCATTCTTTGCTGATGGTTGACACGGGGCTTGGAAGCCTGCCTTTCTCCAAAGGAAGGGATGAAGGGTGCACCACAGTAGGTGCTAACTGTTTGTACCCTCCAGTGCTAACTAGTTGCACCCTGGTGACTGCTGCTGATATCGTCGACAGGACCCAGCCCTTGGGTGTGGTGATTCTTTCATTTGACTTCCTGTACTAGTGGAACTAATCTTGTTTTGCTGCTTGCCTCATGTATAATAGGGTTTCTGGACAGTGTATGCCCTCTGTTGAAAATTTGGTGTAGTTGTTTCCCCCTCCAGTTTCTTGTTAGTCTCAGGAGAGGGGATATAGGGAGAAAGGAAGAGGGGGAGTGGGCATTGGACATGAATTTGTTTATTTCTGCCCCCCATTTTGTAGGACCAATCTTTATTTAAAGTATAAAGGAAAGTAAATCCTGCATCTGTGTAGCTGCAGCAACACCTGATTTTCTATTTCAGTGACGCTTCTAGTTTTGCTGCTGTTGTTGCTTGTTGCCGGTGACCTATATATATAGAAACAACCAGCGTGTTTGTGCTAAAAATCCTGGCAGCTCAAGTGCTCTGTTCCTGCAAGGAAATCGGACCATGATCTCAGATCGCGATGGGGTCTCGTACTCCCGTGGAGATTGCTGTGAATACGATGGAAATCTCGTCCTGTTGGTTACTTCTTCACGTAATCCCCATGGCGATTTCTTGTCGGCTGGGATCATGAGATGCTGTGAAAGGCTAGGCCGTTTTGTCCGTAGAAGCGCAGCTAGTATTCGTCTTTTACGTACTCGGTATGGATAGGGCTGTAAAAAAAAGCTCGAGGCTCGTTAGCAGTTCGCGAGTCTGGAATCTAGAGCTGTCCAAACGGGCCGCCAAGCACGCACGGCCCGCTTAAAAATGGCACGCCCGTTTAGGCCCGGCCAGAACGGGCGTGCCATGCCGCCCACGCGCCGATCCTCCGCCCACACACGCACGCTTGAGACTCGGGCGGGCGTGTGCGTCGCCCGGTCCTTCATGCGCCAAACGGGCGGGTCGGCCCAGAGTCTGCTTAGCTCCGAAAATTTGAAAAAATTAGAAAAAATAGAAAAATTAGAAAATAGATAAAATATGGTAAAAATATGAAAAATTCAGAAAAATAGGAAAATTTAGAATAATTAGAAAAACTCGAATGATGAATAAAAACTTTTTAAATATATATATAAATTAAGAAAAAGCTAAACTACAAGATAAATTCTAAAATAAGACAAATAATTTGAATTAAATAATGAGCTTTATTGATGTTTGGTCCTCGTTAAAAACTTTGCCAAGTAAAAACTCAACATGAGAAAACCTTGGCAAAGAAAAAGAGTACTGACCTATAGCTCGGTGATACAATAAAAAGTGAAGATTACAATTATTCTTCCTCATTATCTAGATAAAGATTTTGAACGTCTCTGCCAAATTTCAAGATTTTCTCGTAGTATGTTGAGCTCGTTGATTAGCTTGTTCCCAATCTTTCACAAAGGAGAAGTATTTCCACCATCTCACTAGTCGACTTGTTCTTCTCTTCGATTATTCTTAGGATAGATCAAAGCAGACTCAAGAAACCGTGGAGACAGAACTGTTAACACATCCGTGCTAGTATGGAAAGCACCGGATATGTTATCTTGTGCTCATGCCACCACCGCAAAATGTTGAACTCCTCTTCCTTCTCTTGGTAGTTGATGAGTGTCATTGTTGAGATAGGCGACTAGCTCCCACTACTTGATGTGTCCGCACTTGTCGTTGATGTAGTTGAACTCCTTGAGGAAGAGCCACCTGCACCCTATATCTTTCCCCACGCGTTTTTTCTTCTTACATTGTAGGTGTTTGGTGGAGGTCATTGCATGCGAACTCCAAAGAAATTTCCGATCGTACTTATCATAAACTTGATTAAGTTAGCACTGACAGTTGAAAATAACTAGAATAATCAAGACCTACCGCATCACTTAGAAGTGAGAGAACATTATCAATCCCGAATTTTAGCTCTAGGATCTAAAATAAATGCAAATGCATATAACATAGGAATTTCTTGCCAATATTTTAAAATTTAGTTTTCATAGCATAAACAGACTTCCCGCAATATATTATCATTTTCGTAGCTCTTTAAGTGGTAGCAATTTCTAAAATATGATGAACAATTAAAGGGAGGTTGAATAATAAACTCCAGATAAAACAAAGTGGAATCATAAAAAGTTCTAAAAATGAAAGCAAGTATTTAGCAACATACCAATGTCGCTCTGTGAGTACCTGTTGACCATCCTGTATGATAAAGGCGTGTTAATAAAAAAGAAAATGTGCTCTCATATGGTATAACATTCTTAAGCATCAAGTAAGTAGAGTTCCATCTAATGCATATCCAAACCAAACTTACGCGACGTACATTCATTGCAATACAATAAGTTTTATATGTCGCTACTCGTTGATTAGAATGAATTAAGAAAGATATTGCGATTTAAAAGGTTCAATATCTCGATTTAACCTCTTTAAACCAGATTTAACTATAAGATTAATAATATGGCAAGCACAATGATGTAATAAGAAAGATTCAAGATATGAATTGAAAAGCGAGTAAGTATGTTCATGGCGTAAGTATTTGCGGAAGCATTATCTAATGTTATTGCAAAAATCTTATCATTAAGTCCAAAATCTTCCACAACTTTTACAATCGCTCGGCGCTTTGAAGCGCAAGTAAATTTGTAAGTCTAAGGGCTGCGCGTTCGCTCCCCGAATGGTTAGACCTCGAGTCCAAGATGTATCTTGGTTCGGGCCAAGGTCCCTACCCATTCGTGCGTTGGTATTGTATTCATCAGGGTGCGGATGATCGCACAGAAGTTTTTACAAGCGAGAGGTGGAGCCTCAACACTAGAATGATCTAAACTTAGCTCTCGAAGGAGAAGAAAAAGAAGAAGAGGAAGAAGAGGAAAAAGCTCTCTTGTAGCTCTTACTCCTTGCCTCTGTTAGGAGGTTCCCGCCTCCTTTTATTCAAGATCTGAAGGCGTGTTACATCGAGAATTGGCGAAGTGCCAGCGAGCTACTTCTAGGGCTTGATCTTGCCCCCGCCGTCGCCAATCGCTCGCCGATCGGTCGCTTGTTCGCCGACCGTCGCCGTCGCCGAGCCTATGCTTTGGTCGGTGGTCTAGCCGGTCGAGTGGTTAGGTAATCCTCCGAAGTGGCGAGGCGCTCTCGTGATCCATGTGGGTGCCGACGTAGTCGCGTGTGACGTTGGAGTTGCCTCGAGAGAGCGTGTCCTTGCACCGGGTGGTGGTGATGGGACAGAGACGTGGCTTCAGCAGCCTATCAAACCGTTTTGGGAAGGGACCACCGCCTCGCTCGATCACTTCGAATGACCGTTCGTGGGGCACGTGGCCTTAGGTTGACACGGACTCGCGCGCGCGCACGCGCCCTCGGCGGGATTATCATGGTTCGGTCGGGCCGGGGATCCCGCCCCGCCGCGGGGTCGGGAACCTCGCTGAAGTCGAGTCGGGGATCCCGCCCCGCCGCGGGGTCGAGAACCCGCTGAAGTCGAGTCGGGGATCCTGGCCCCGCCGCGGGGTCGGGAACCTCTTTGAGTCAGTCGGGACCGGCCGGAATGGTCTCCCGAATGGTCTCAGAGGCATTTGGGTAGCGGTGCCGGGACGGCTGCTTAGGCCGGGCCAGATTCGAGGCCGCCGCTTGTCGCTCGGGCTTTGCTTGTTGCAATTGGGCCGTTGGTGCACCCCTGTTTTATGAGTATTCGTCAGTAGCCCCCGAACCTCCAATCGAGTTCGGCAGACTCGGTTGGGGGTTGAGCTTGACTGGATCCGTTCAACTAGGTGGGCCAACGGGGCCTACCAGTTTTTGCCGGGCGTGTTCTCAACGATTCGACGCCCGCGGGATTACGCTCGAGGTATGCGAACCGCCGGGAGCCTCTTAATTGCTTCGTTGTGCGCGCCGCGCACGGCTAGGTGTGTTTTTGCTCGTTCGTCTTCTTGACCGCTTCGGGTTCCGGTGGTGGGCGCCGCTTTCTCGCGGCATTTATTCCTGAGTCGTTTGATCTTCCTTCGAATGGGTATATAAGGGCGCCACGGGTTGCTCGAGCGGCAGACTCTTAGACGAGAATCCTTTCCTTCTTGAAATGTGTTCAAGACACCCTTTAGTCTTCGGGCCGTGATGACATCGTGGTGGAAGAGGAAGACCCTTTGAACGAGCTTTGGGTTGAGTATGATCAGGCGATAGCCGAACTCCCAAAGAGAGAAGAAGTAGCTCGCGACGTTGTTGCTGCTGACGCGCTTACTTCGAGCGATCCGAGGCTTGGAGTGGCAAGGGGGCCTCCTAGAGGCAATGGCGCGAGGCGCCGATTGCGATAGAGGCGCTGCAGCGTCGATGTCGCCGAATCAAAGCAGCGGCGTGCATGCCATTCCGCGGCGTGGCTTCACTTGACGACGGGCAAGGGCCTACCAAAGAGTCATCTCCAACGACCTCAGTCCACCGACCCCTTGTCCGTCCGTCGGCCGAGCAAGGGCCTACCGTCGGCGTTGTCGAGGGAGTTTTAGGAGTCAGGTGTAGATAGAGAGTCTTTATGTGCCTCATGTAAAATGGTGTAAAGTTTTGAGCCTCACCGCTTTTAATGAAATCCCTTTTTTTTCTCTCTATGAATGACTTCATGAAGGAGTTAGCTTTGCTTGTTTCGCTTTGATCACCGGCGCTAGGAAGTTCGCGATCGGTTTCGAGTGGTCGGACGTGCGAACTCGCGGTTTGTTCCTCAAGAAATCTTCCTTCGCGCTCGTTTCGCGCCAGAGCTAGTCGGCGCCTTGGTCGGCAAGGATGAGCGGATGCCTTCGGAAGTTTTAGTGCCCGAGTGCCTTGGTCGGCAAGGACGGCCGGATGCCTCCGCGAGGTTCCGTGTCCGAGTGCTCGCTTAACGTCGTAGGTGGGACGCCGTCTTAGTCGGCAAGGACGACCGGATGCCTCCGCGAGGTTCCGGTGTCCGAGTGCTCGCTTAACATCGTAGTGGGACGCCGCCTTAGTCGGCAAGGCGGCCGGATGCCTCCGCGAGGTTTCGGTGTCCGAGTGCCTTGGTCGACAAGGACGGCCGGATGCCTCCGCGAGGTTCCGGCGTCCGAGTGCTCGCTTAACGTCGAGGCGGACGCCGCCTTAGTCGGCAAGCGACGACCGGATGCCTCCGCGAGGTTCCGATATCCGAGTGCCTTGGTCGGCAAGGACGGCCGGATGCCTCCGCGAGGTTCCGGCGTCCGAGTGCCTTGGTCGGCAAGGACGGCCGGATGCCTCGCGAGGTTCCGGTGTCCGAGTGCCTTGGTCGGCAAGGACGGCCGGATGCCTCCGCGAGGTTCCGGTGTCCGAGTGCCTTGGTCGGCAAGGACGACCGGATGCCTCCGCGAGGTTCCGATGTCCGAGTGCCTTGGTCGGCAAGGACGATCGGATGCCTCCGCGAGGTTCCGATGTCCGAGTGCCTTGGTCGGCAAGGACGACCGGATGCCTCCGCGAGGTTCCGGCGTTCGAGTGCTCGCTTAACGTCGTAGCCGGACGCCGCCTTAGTCGGCAAGGACGGCCGGATGCCTCCGCGAGGTTCCGGCGTCCGAGTGCTCGCTTAACGTCGAGGTGGCGCCGCCTTAGTCGGCAGGGACGACCGGATGCCTCCGCGAGGTTCCGGTGTCCGAGTGCCTTGGTCGGCAGGACGACCGGATGCCTCCGCGAGGTTCCGGTGTCCGAGTGCCTTGGTCGGCAGGACGGCCGGATGCCTCCGCGAGGTTCCGGTGTCCGAGTGCCTTTGGTCGGCAGGACGACCGGATGCCTCCGCGAGGTTCCGTGTCCGAGTGCTCGTTAACGTCGAGCCGGACGCCGCCTTAGTCGGCAAGGACGGCCGGATGCCTCGCGAGGTTCCGGCGTCCGAGTGCTCGCTTAACGTCGTAGCCGACGCCGCTTAGTCGGCAAGCGACGACCGGATGCCTCCGCGAGGTTCCGGCGTCCGAGTGCTCGCTTAACGCCGTAGCCGACGCCGCTTAGTCGGCAGGACGACCGGATGCCTCCGCGAGGTTCCGTGTCCGAGTGCCTTGGTCGGCAAGGACGACCGGATGCCTCGCGAGGTTCCGATGTCCGAGTGCCTTGGTCGCAGCGACGACCGGATGCCTCCGCGAGGTTCCGGTGTCCGAGTGCTCGCTTAACGTCGTAGCTAGACGCGCTTAGTCGGCAAGGACGACCGGATGCCTCCGCGAGGTTCCGATGTCCGAGTGCTCGCTTAACGTCGTAGCCGGACGCGGGTATCCATCCCGAGTCCCGTCCGCGAGGGAAGCTGCGAGAGGAGTAGCCGCCGTCTATCCCACAAGTTTACCCCATCCGCAGTGTGGGACCGAGGGGTGAGCGACGCGCGTTTACTGCGTTGGTTTGAACGCCGTGCTCTTGGAGCTAGTAACGGTAGTCCGAGTGGGTCTGGGAGGTCCGCCAAGGGGACCCTTCCGAGCGACGGTCCTGCAGTAGGGTGTCTGGCCTGGCGTGTGGGCGACCCATAAGAAACCTTTCTTTACTCAATCCAGATGGACCACGGTCGTCACCACCAGAGCACACCGGCCGCCGCCATCGATGAGCTCCGGGAGAGTGTGAAGTATGGTCTCGGACGCGAGTAGAGTGGACTGGTCGTCACCGACCCAACCGGGACCCACCGGGGCTCACCTCGACTTGCCCCTCGCTCAAGTTTATTTGGGCGCCCTACGCCCATCCGGTGGTTAGGCCTTTTGAACCCACGACTTTGGTGGGCCTGGCGCAAGCCACAAAGCTTTGCCATCTTGGGACCGCAGCTGCCCGATGGGCCTCTCGCGCGCCGAACAACCGTCCGGCCAAAAGCGGAGACCAAGAGGTAACGGACACGCTGTTCGGGCGGGCGTCTTTATGGCTCGCAACCGACGCGACAGATTAAATGCGGAGTAGAATTGGAAATCGGAGTTACGGTGGCGTGGTGATGCAGGCGGGCGGACGCGATGATTCGCTCGAGGAGGCGTCCGTTCGGTCGGCGTCCCGCCGCCTCCTATAAGTACGTTGTTGGGGTGCCTCGGGTAGCCACGCACGCCGCCTTCTTCGTCTCCCGCCCCTAAAGCAAGAAAAACGCCAGAGAGCCGAGAAGGAAACCTCGGCCTCTTCTTCTCACCTTCCGCCGCTTCCCGCCGAAGATGTCGTGGACGGAGTGCTCGCGACAGAGAGTCGCTCGGCCTAGTGAAGAAGGGCTTCCTCCGCCGCAGGCACCTCTGGTGGAGGGTGCCGGCCGGGCCGTTATCCGCTGCCGCAGAGCGACGAGGTTGTGGTCCCCGCCTCGTTTTTTGAGCGCGGCTTCGGCCTGCCGCTCCACCCTTTCGTCCAGGGGCTTCTTTTCCATTACAAGGTGGAGGTGCACCACCTCAACCCTAACGGGGTCCTTCACATCGCCATTTTCATTACCCTGTGCGAGGCCTTCTTAGGATTGAGCCGCATTGGCGCTGTGGCGCACTTCTTCCAGCGAGGCTTTGGAAAGACAGCCGTCTCGACGCGACGCGCGCCATGGGCGGCTGGCCTCGGCTTCGAACGGCCGGAGCTCGAGTACTGACATCAAGTCGCCGTCCTCTAACAAGGGATGGCGCTCCGAATGGATCTATGTCCGGAACATTGAAAACAAAGACACCAAAGCTTTTTCGCGAGCTCCTGTCGCAGTGGAGCAATGGACCTGGGGCGCCGAGAAGAGGGAAAAGAACAAGGTGGCCCTGATCGTGGAGGAGATCAGGGCTCTGAGGAAACGGGCCGACCGGGATGTTGTCGCACGCCTTCATGAGGATCGCGCAGCAGCCCGCGCAAAGCCGCACCCCATGTTCCAAGATGAGGGCCATCCGACCGGGCAAGGATGGAGGTGGCCGAGTTGGCGCGTCCGAGTGGAGGCCCGGTGGCGGCGATTATCGGAGGAAGCGCCACGGTGGCGCGGCGCCACCCGGCCTTCTCGTCGGCCATCCCCAACCGTGAGTTTGTGGGATTTTTCTTTCGCTTCTTTCTTCTTCGCTCTTAGCGTCTGACCTGATCGGTCGTTTTTGTATCCTCTAGGGGCTCGCAGGCATGTCCTCCCGGGCACCGCTCCCGGGGGAGAAAGAAACGAGGGCGGCCTCTCGGGCGAAGACCGCCGAGGCCGATTCCCGCAAAAGGCAGAAGGAGGAGAGGAGGAAGAAGAAGCGAAAGGAGCGCGCGGCAAGGCACGCGCGCGGCGAGGACGTATCGGAGTCCACCGCGGTGGGGACGACTTCTACTGATAGTGGGGGGAGCTTCCCCGACTACAGCGCATTCCTTCCCGACCCTCCGGTGAGTGGTGGCTCGAGAGTTGGCCCGACAAAGAGCCCGGCCGCGCGGTCCTCAGCGAAGGCGACATCTGCGGCCGCAGATTGTCGACGCTACCGACCGTGGTAGCCGGGAAGCGGCCAGCCGACCTGCCCCTTGGTGGGGGGCCGATGAAGAGAGCGCGCAGCCGCGACTCGCTCCGCTTCGATAAGTATTTCTTCCTTCACTGGAACATTTTTGTAGCAAAGCCGCCGGCGACTTTTAAATATCGTGGACGCGGCGCCTACACGGGCGTGGCGGTGGGGCGCCGCGACCACTTCTCAAGTGGCGGTCACGCGGCTCGTGGTACCGATCGGTCGGCGCCTATGGAGCACGCGATCAGTGGACGCGCCTCCTTTGAGGAGGGAGAGATCGAGGCCGCGAAGAGCTCCCGCCGCCCGCCGGGATGCCGCCGGCCGACGCGAGGGTCTCCCGCAGGAGGGGACGGCGACGCGGCAGCCATTCGCGCCGATCGGCTGGGCGCGAAGAGGGGAGCGACCGCTGACTCCACCGGCGGTGCCGGCCGAGATAGTGCCGCCGGAGGGGTCGGCGGTAGCGCCGGCGGCGCGGCCGGTCGGGCGGCGCCGATGCCACAGCGTCCGACCCCGCCCCAAGGGCTCCCGAGGCCGACTTCATCGCCCGCCATGGCGCTCGGTCGGCGCCGCCCTCCGAGCGACAGCGAAGGTCTGCCACGGATGTGGCCTGGCGGATCCATGGACCCGCCGAGGAGCGAGAGTGGGCCGCCTTCGGCAGGCGCCACGGTTGCGGAGGAGGAGATAGGGTGATCCATAAGGGTCCGACCCTAGCCTTAGAGTCTTCCAAACAGGTTTGGAGGTGATGGTCGGGGATTCAACCCGTAAGTTTGGTAAGTCGAGCGAAGGAGTTGTACTTTGTAACTCTCGATATGCTTCTGGCAGATTTGACGAAATGTCTGTGTTGTGCAGCATTTGCGGGTCTGTTCGAAGCGGGCCGAGCTCCTTCGTCGCTCGGATGCTCGTGAGCGGCCGCAGTGGAAGAAAGTGGTCATTGCGGCTTGAGTTTCGTCTTGCCCAAGAGGCTTTGAACATTGGGCGGACGGAGGCGAAAAAACTCCGCCTAGGTGGAGGAGGCCTCAAAGGCCCTTTACGACGAGCGCCTTGGGGCCGAGGCCTTGAGGCAAGGGTGGTGGAGCTTGAATCCTCCTGGCGAGGTCACCGAGGCCAAGGACGCCGCCAAATCATCGCGAGGGTGGCACAGCAAGCGACCCATCTCGCGGTCGGAGCGGATCAGCCCGGAGGACGCCGAACAAGCTCGGTCCGAGCAGAGATCGTCGGAAGGAGCCGGCTTCCTTGAGGACGTCTTACGAGAGTCTCGGAGGGGAAGTCGGAGCTTTGATCGACTCTGCGATCGTAAGTATCTCAACTCCTCCATTGATTTCTTTGGTTGGGGTAACCCGCAGGGAGACTCATCCGAGACGCCGAAAACTCGCAGAGGTGCGAAAAAACAAGGCGTCGCCATGGAGGCTCGGACGCGCGCGCGAAGACCCGCTGACGTGGCGATCGCGCGGGGACAAGGCTCTGGCTACCGAGGGTCTCCGAGGATGGTAGGGCCGAGATGGGCGCCGAATCGAAGCCCTTGGAGGGCGGCCAGAGGTTCGCGCCAAGTCTTGGGCACAGGGCGGCCCGAGCGCACTTGCCCTCGCTACCGCCCGAGTGCGGGGCTTGTGGAGGATTTGTGATTGCGGGCGCAAAGATCGAGCTTCGTCGCACCGGTCAACACCGCCTCGCACTATGACGGATCGACCTCGCAGATGGTGAGTAAGCGGCATCGCCGGAACCGACCGACGACGAGGTCGGCAGTGTTCGAGCTCGTGTCGAGCCGCATGCTCGAGATCGCCACCACGCCCCGCCCGAGGTCGCCTTCAAGATGCAGTCCTCCTCCTCCGTGCTTGGTCGGCCACCGTGAAGAAGAGGAAGAAAGAAGTTAGCCCCCTTTTTTTTTTCTTTTCTTGCAAAAGACTGTGTAAACGATCGTAAGTAATTGTAAGCTCGGTTTGCCTCTTTGCTCTCCTTTGCATTTGGGTTTGACCGACCATAGCCTCAAGGACCACGGGTCGCTTATGCGTAGGTCGGGTCAATTTGAGAGGGCCAAGAGGATAGGAGTCTTGTTTATGCGGTAGTTACGCAGCGCACTCATGGGGTTCTGAGTGTTCCCGATCGGCCAAGGTTTTTCCACTCGGGCACTTCCTTCTTCCGCAGTGCTACTTAGCAACCATAGCGCCGGGCGAGGCCGAGCGCCGGGTCGAGAGGGTTACCGCCGGGATAGACTCTGTGACTAGTCGGTCACCACCCACATGAGTACGTGAGTTAGCCGAGTTCGTGTGGGGAAGATTGTTCCCAATCGACCGTAAGGTCATCCCACTCAGTGCTTCCTTCTTCCGCGGAGTGCTATTGGGCAACCATAGCCTACCGGGCGAGGCCGTAGCACTCGGTCGAGAGGGTTACCGCCGGGATAGACCTCGTGGTCGGTGGGTCACCGACCGCATGCACACCATCCGGAAGCGGCTCGAATGGGGCGCCACGGCAGGCCCCCGAGTCGTCACGTGGCGACGTGTGCTCGGTTGGGAGAAAGGCAAAGACTTATACCAGAAAAAGAAAAGAGCTTAGGGATAGAATCGCCTTAACTTTTCAATGTTCCGGGCATTAGGAGGATGCGACCATCGGCGCCCTTGAGTCGAAGGTGCGGTCGGAGAACTTCCACGACGGTGAAAGGACCCTCCTGTGGGGCGCCACTTGTGCTTATCTTTGGTTGTCCGACCCGACGCAGAACCAAGTCGCCAATACCAAGGATCGTCCTCGAACTTGGCGGCCGTGGTAGCGGCGCAGGCTTGTTGATATCCGCCGACCGCAGACGGCCACGCCGCGCGCCTCGCCGAAATGGTCGATGGCGCCTTGTTGCGAGGCGAGCCCCGAGCCTCATCGAAGGCTTGCAATCTCGGGAGCCGTATTCCGTGTCGATGGGCAAAACGGCTTCGGCCGAACACCATAAAGAAGGGTGTGAACCCGGCCGCCGGGTCGGCGTGGTCCGCAGACTCAGAGGACGGAGGCGCTCGGCTACCCAAATACCGCGAAATGCTTGAGCCGATCGAAGATCCGCGCTTGAGTCCTTGAAGGATCATGCCGTTAGTGCGCTCGACCGCCGTTAGTCCGCGGATGGGCTATCGCGCCAATCGACACGGATGTTGAAGTCGCACGCGAACTCGAGAAATTCCTTCCCGTGAACTCGTGTTCCGTTGTCGGTGATGATGGAGTTTGGGACTCCAAACCTAAAAACGATGTCGCGGAAGAAGATGGCCGCTTGTACCGACGTGGCGCCACGACCGGCTTGGCCTCTATCCACTTGGTGAACTTATCTATCGCGACGAGCGGTGGGTGAAGCCCCGGCGCTTTCCGAAGGCCCGACCAAATCGAGTCCCAGACGGCAAAAGGCCACGCGATGGGGATCGTCTCAGAAGCTTGGGTGGCAGATGCGTCACGAGCAAAGAACGGCATCCTTCGCAGTGCGCACGATATGCTCGGCGTCGACACATGTTGGCCAAGAGAAACCTTGTCGAAAGGCCTTTCCCACAAGAGATCGGGTGTCTGCGTGGTGACCGCAGACTACTGTGTATGTCGCCCAAATTTGTTTTCTTTGGTCGGTCAAGATACATTTTTGGAGGACCGGAGGGACTCCTTTGTAGAGGTCTGGGCCGATCAGACGGCGATTTTGCCGCCGAGCGAGGCGCCGGCCTCGGTCGGGTCTGGGAAGTGACCCGTCCATCAAACGGTCAATGTAGGGCCTCCTCGATCGGACTCAAGTGCTAGCACACCGCGGGCGATCCGCCAAGTCTACGCCCGACCGCAGCGTCGGTCGGGCGACCGTCTTTGGATTGGTCGGGTGGCCGCCACCGCCGAGTCCACCGACAAGGCCGCAGGAGGTCGAGACGAAGATCCCGGCGGACAGCTCTCTGGAGGCAAGATTGGCGGTGATCGGCCTCGCCATTGTAGCGTCGGTAGCTATGGTGAAGCTCGAAACCCTTGAACCGCTCCTCGAGCCGGCGTGCTTCTCGACAAGCTGCGGCCATGCGGCGTCTGGCCCGCAGCCTTCATGACTTGGTCGACGACAAGCTTGGAGTCCCGTGGACGAGAGCCGGCGGCACCGAGGTCGGCGGCGATCCGAGACCGTTGACGAGCCTCGTACTCGGCAATGTTGTTGGTCGCGTCGAAGAGCAACCTAATGGCGTATTGAAGCTCGTTCAGCGGGAGATGATGGCGACTCCGCGCCGCGCCATTCTTGGTGTAAGACCCGTCAAGTACATTGTCCAAGCTCGGGTCTTCGACCACCGTGGTGCTCGGCTTGGCCCACTCGGCGACGAAGTCGGCGAGCTCGCGACTTGATCGCCATCCGAGGACGTATATTATGCCATGGCCGCTAAGCTCGAGCGCCCATTTGGCTATCCTTCCCGAGGCATCGCGATTGTGGATGATCTCGCCTAGTGGGGACGTGGTCACCACGGTGATGGCGTCTCGATCAAGTAGTGAACGAGTTTCCTCTTTGCGATGAGCACGCGTGAGTAACTTCGCACTGGGTACCGAGTCTTGGACTCGAAAGTACCTCATCGATGAAGTAGACCGCCGTTGTACCTTGAGCTCACGGCCTTCTTCCGCTCGCTTCCACCACGAGGGCCGCTACCGACGACTTGGGTAGTGGCGCGATGTAGAGGAGCAGCGGTTCACCGGTGCCGGGCGATCAGATCGAGGCGAGGACAGAAGGCCTTCGCGGGTGAGGGCCTCCCGAGCCTCGTGTGTCCAACCAAGCGGTCGGATTTCTTGAGCAACAGTAGAGCGGCATTCGCGTTCGCCGAGGCGAGACACGAACGGCTCAAAGCCGCCAGCACCCGGCCACCGACCCCTTTGAGGTTGCCGACCGGGCCCATCCTTGCGATCGCGAGATCTTCTCCGATTGGCCTCGATGCCTCGCCGAGACGATGAAGCCTAAGAGCTTTCCTTTGGGGACCCCAAGACGCACTTCTGGTTGAGCTTTATGCGAAACCGCCGAAGGTTCGCGAAAGTCTCTTCTAGGTCGGCGATAAGGTCGTCGACCTTCCGGTCTTTACGACAATATCGCCGACATACGCCTCAACGTTGCGGCCGATCTGGTCATTGAAGCACGTTTGCATACATCGCTGGTATGTAGCGCCCGCGTTCTTCAGACCGAAGGGCATTGTGACATAGCAGAACGAGCCGAACGGAGTGATGAAGGAAGTCGCGGTGGTCGGACTCCTTTAGCGCAACTGGTGGTAGCCCGAGTAGGCATCCAGAAAGGAAAGAGACTCGCACCCAGCGGTGGAGTCGATGACTTGGTCGATGCGAGGTAAGGGGAATGGGTCCTTGGGACATGCTTTGTTGAGACTCGTATAGTCAACACACATTCTCCATTGCCCGTTCTTCTTTTTACAAGGACAGGTTGGCTAGCCACTCGTGGTGGCGCACCTCTTTACAAACCCCGCCGCCAAGAGTTTGGCGATCTCCTCCTATAACCCCGCGCCTTTCCTCGCCGGCGGCGCAGCGTTGGGCGACCGGCTTTGAGCCCGGTCTGACGCCAAGGAGTGCTCGGCGACCTCCTTTGAATGCCCGGCATGTCGGAGGACCTCCATGCGAAGACATCTTTGTTAGTGCGGAGGAAGTCGACGAGCGCTTTCCTATTTGGCGGGAGCGTGGTTCGACCAGACGGTCTTGGTCGGATCACGTGGATCGACCGTGACCTCCTTCGTGTCCTCGGCGGATTTGAAGGATCCCGCCCGACGGTCGGATTCAGGGGCGGACTCGGCGCTTCCTCCCGAGCTTGTTGAGTTCCGCAGAGGCAACGACCGCTGAGGCGAGCTCGCCGCCGCGCCGCAGATTGAAGGCAAGTTGGAAAGACGATGCCGCTGTAATGACTCCATGCGGTCCGCATCTTCACTGAGGTAGGCGTGGCCGGGATCGCCATGAACTTGGCGTAGCATGGCCTCCCAGATGGCGTGGTAGGCGCCGGAAATCCACGACTCGAAGGTGAGGGTCTCGGTGCGGAAGTTTCCGGCCTCGAAGGTGACGGCGTGTCGACCGCCGGCGGATGGGCTTGTTGCCGGGATGACGCCATGGAAAGGTGCCTTGCTTGGCCGGAGGCTTGAGCGCGGACCCCATAGCGCCGAACGCCTCAACGTAGAGGATGTTAAGGCCGCCGCTTCGCCCATCAAGACCTTCGTGAGGCGCCGTTCGACGACGGTCGACCACCCGGTACCTCCGGTGTGGACGCGATCGGGTGATCGGTTCGATCAAAGGTGATCGAACTCCACCACCGAAGATATTGGGGACGCCGCCGGCGACGATGTGGACCTCGCGCAGAAGCGAGCTTGAGCTAACGCTTGTCGGCGTAGCAAGCCGGTCCTTCGAAGATCATGAGGCGGCCGTCGGGCTCGGGAACTCGTCGTCGCCTTCTTCTCCGCTGTTCGCGGGCGCGCGCGGCTTCTTTCCTTTGCTTCTTTCCTTTGCCAGCGCCTCAGACTTCGCATCCGGTGATTTGTGCTTGACGGAGAACCCATGGTTCGCATGGGCCGCCCATCAATTTCTCGGCGGTGGTGGCGACGGCGGTCGCGCGCCGCTAAGCGAGCGGCCGACCGTGGCGACCACTGGGTCTCACGGATCTGCTTCCGTGCCGCTTCGCTTGTCGGCGGTCGGAAGAGACCCGTTTTGACGCCGGGCTCTGCTGGCCTTTCCTCCTTCGAAAATAGCCCCTACGCCTCCTCGCGGAGGCGTGGTTGGTGGCGATGTCGAGGAGCTCCTTGGTGGTCTGGGCTTGAGGCGGCCCACCAGCGCCAAGGCCTTGCAGAGGTGCCGTAGATGAAGGCTCCCACGACAACGGCGCCGGAGATGTCGGGAGCTCGACCTTGGCGGGAAAACCTCCGGATGTAGTCCCGAGAGTCTCCCTGCCGCCGCTGCGCCTTTCAGTGTCCCAGGAGTTACCAGGCGCTTATAAGTGCCCCGAAGTTACCGACGAAGAGATTCTTCAAGTCACCCCAGTTCTGGCAGTTTTGAGGCGGTACTCGAGCGTGCTCGAGCCGAGTCCGCGAGGTAGATGGGGAGGTATCTTGGATGATGAAGAGATCATCCGCCGCTCCCCGGCCAAGACGCGAGCCGGTAATCTTGAGCCGACACGGGTTGGTGGCCCGGTGTACTTGGCAATGTTGGTAGGCGCCGAACCGGGCGGAAATACCTGGCGGATCCCTTGGCAAAAGCCCGTGGTCCGACCATCGTGGCTCGGCCGCGTAGTGGCGCCACCATCCGCAACACGTGAGTGGCGGCGTCCTCCGCCATCTTTCTTCGCGCCGAGGTGGCGCGGATGTCGAGGGCATTACCGAGGTGGCCGCGCACCGGGTGCATGAGGCTCGGGTGGTTCATGGTGGGGTGCGGTCTTGGCCGCACCACCGGCTCCATGGCGGACGGGCCCGTGGCGGAAGTAGCGCCGGTGTGGTAGGAGCCGGAGGCTCGCATGTCCGACCGCCGCGCTCCACGAGCCCCGAAGGTTCTCGTAGGTAGCTCGCCTCGGGTTTGCGGGCTCCGGAAGGCCTCGAGCAAGATTGCGGCGCGCACCACGCTTTGGCTTGCGTGAGGGAAAAGCGGGGACGCGGATTCGCCCCAACTTGTGGTGCTCTTGCGCGCGCGCGCGGCGCGTCGCCCAAGACTTGCGCGGGCTCGGGCTCGCCCCGCTCCAGTTGGCTCGAGCGGCCGAGCTCGACCTTCGCTCCTCCCTCTCCGCGTTGCCGTTGGAGCTGGGCCGCGGCGAGCTCGGCGTTGTTCAGCGGCGGCTACGGTATTCCCCTCCCGTGCCTCGGTCGCGGACGGGGACCGTCGAGCCGCGGTGGCTACGGCCAATCGGCCAGGTTCGCCACGTTGCACTCGCGAGAGTGCCGCCTGGGCGGATACTCCGTGTCGGGCTGGAGCCGTGGTCGGAAGAGTCTTCCAAAGAACTCGTGGACGGAGGTTGGCATGTAGCCACCATAGCTACAAGTCGTGAGCAGCGGGAGGTGACGGATCTCGCGCAGAGCCGGAGGGCTTTCGCCAAAGGAGGTATAGCGCTCCTCGGGTTCGGCTTTGGGGCCGCGGGCGCCCAAGCCGAGTGGGACGGTGCCGGAGATGGTGTCTGTGCTCCTCGCAGCGCCGCCCTCCGTGGCGGCGGGATGAGTGTGAGCTCTCCTCCGAGGTGACGGTGAAGCCGAGGGAGCCGGCGGATCCGCTCCCGAACACGATCATGCCGTCGTTGGAGAAGAATGCCATCAAGGAGACGAATGGGAATCGGAGATCTGCCAAGACGCGCGAAGCCCCTACCTAGCTAGCGCCAACCGCCGGCGTTTGGCGCCGCAAGTAAATTTGTAAGTCTAAGGGTCATGCGTTCCGCGCCTCGAATGGTTAGACCTCGAGTCCAAGATGTATACTTGGTTCGGGCCAAGGTCCTACCCGGCCAGGCGTTGGTATTGTATTCATCGGGTGCGGATGATCGCACCGAGTTTTTTACAAGCGAGAGGTGGAGCCTCAACACTAGAATGATCTAAACTTAGCTCTCGGAAGGAGAAGAAAAAGAAGAAGAGGAAGAAGAGGAAAAGCTCTCTTGTAGCTCTTACTCCTTGCCTGTTAGGAGGTTCCCCTCCTTTTATTCAAGATCTGAAGGGCGTGTTACATCGAGAATTGGCGAAGTGCCAGCGAGCTACTTTAGGGGCTTCGGTCTTGCCCGCCGTCGCCAATCGCTCGCCGATCGGTCGCTTGTTCGCCGATCGTCGCTCGCCGAGCCTATCTTTGGGTCGGTGGTCTAGCCGGTCGAGTGGTTAGGTAATCCTCGGGAAGTGGCGAGCGCGCTCTCGTGATCCATGTGGGTGCCGACGTAGTCGCGTGTGACGTTGGAGTTGCCTCGGAGAGAGCGTGTCCTTGCACCGTGTGGTGGTGGTGATGGGACAGAGACGTGGCTTCAGCAGCCTATCAAAACGTTTTGGGAAGGGACCACCGCCTCGCTCACCACTTCGAATGACCGTTCGTGGGGCACGTGGCCTTAGGTTGACACGGACTCCGGCGCGCGACGCGCCCCCTGCGGGATTATCATGGTTCGGTCGGAGCCGGGATCCCGCCCCGCCGCGGGGTCGAGAACCCCTTGAAGTCGGAGTCGGGGATCCCGCCCCCCGCGCGGGTCGGGAACCTCTTGAGTCTGAGTCGGACCGGTCGGGAATGGTCTCCTGAATGGTCTCAGAGGCATTTGGGTAGCAGCCGGGACGGCTGCTTAGGCCGGGCCGATTCGAGGCCGCCGCTTGTCGCTCGGGCTTTGCTTGTTGCAATTGGGCCGTTGGTGCACCCTGCTTTATGAGTATTCACAAATACAATCAGCAATATTTTCACCAAGATGTGCTACATCAATTAATTTGAATCCTATGATTCTCTTTTCTAGTTGCCAATCATCGCTACATA
This sequence comes from Otatea glauca, assembly GCA_036346275.1. NCBI lineage: Eukaryota > Viridiplantae > Streptophyta > Magnoliopsida > Poales > Poaceae > Otatea > Otatea glauca. The sequence continues at coordinate 3,107,855 of CM070713.1, forward strand.
ATGAGCAACTACACTAAGATAATCCTCTTTAGCTCTACCACTCCATATATCAGATGTCAAAGACACAGAAAAAGTACATGTACTAAATTTTTCTTTTAGCTTATTGCGACAATTATTATAATATTTAATCAAATCTCTAGTTGTTGTCTGTCTAGAAACTGCAGAAAATCTAGGATTATGAGCGGTTCTAATAAAGTTTTCAAACGCAGATGACTCACCAAAGTTTAAAGGAAGATCTTGAGAAGCGATTAAACGACAAAGAGATTCACGAGCTACCTCAGATTATAGTCCCGATTACGCATCGCACTGCAGTCGGGGTTGTATTGCGATGCGTCGCCTCTCAAGCCATTCCCGCTTTTTTCTACAATTTGTCAAGATGCCTCTTCAAGTGCCCTGCTCCACGAAGATTTCGCAGCTTAATTTATGCTTGCAATATTTACAAACAAAGATACCCGATTTGGACGTCGCTTGATATCTCAAAAATCGGTCGAAATCTTCCCAGACTCCCGATGTACTGCGTCTTGCTCTTTTCGCCTTGCTTGCCGACGCAGCTTGCACTTGTAGAGTCTGAAGATGGCACAGCTCCTGCAGCTTCTTCGCCATATGATGCAAGAAGCTCATCGGGTGAAATACCAAATCGTAAGTCGGGAACGACGGAAAATCCCTGACTCCATAAAGCAAACTATAAGAAATAATCACGCTATTAATACTAAAATATGATTGAAAATACTAACAAAATAAAATAATAAATCACAATTATCACCTTGATTTCTTTGAAGGTTAAAGTCGAATTTCGGATTTTTGACAAAACTATTTTTAATTTTGCCAAATTACCACTAAGAGCAAAAGAATTTCCACAAGAGAATGATTAGAAGAGAATGCAAGGTTGCTGGTGTAGAAATGAGGAGGGGCAGCCACCTATTTATAGGAAAAATTCGGGATTTTTGAATTTTTCGAATTTTTATGAATTTTTAAATCTGCAACCGCTTATAAACGGCTATTTTTTTAAACGGTCTAAACGGGCGGACCGTGCCGTGCCGCGCCGCGTGCCGTGCCGCGCCGCGCCGCGTGCGTGCCGTGCCGGCCGGGCCGGGCCGCTCGCCGTGCCGGGTCGCGGTTGCGTCGTCGTCGGCCCGCTCAGAACGGCCGCCGCTGCGTCGCCGCTTCTCCGCGCCAAGCACGCGACCGCGGTGGGTTGAGCGCAAGACGCCCGCTTAGCGCTGGGCCGTGCCGTGCCCGGGCCGTGCCGTGCCCGGGCCGTGCCCACAGTAACGGGCCCGTGCCGGCCCATTTGGCACGGCCCGTTTGGCCAGGTCTAGTCTGGACGAGCCGAGCTCGAACTTCGTGTAGGCTCGCATCATCCAGTCGACCCTAAAGCCCAGAGCAGCAGAGCTTACTAGCGTCTTCCTCAGTGACCTCGATTCGCCGTCCCCCATCCCCGCCACCCCGACTCCTTGCCATCCCCGCCTCCCCGACTCCCTGCCGCTCAGGTAAGCAGGCTCCACTGTGCCCGATGGGGTGAACCGACGCGGCGAGCCGGCGACGCCTCTCCTTCTTTGTTGCCGAGCAGGCAAGCATCGACGCGACGACGCCCTTCTCCTCCTTGGCTGCCTCGGCTGTCGGCTCGACGCATCCACCTCAAGTTCCATCATCGACCGAGTATGATTTATTCACTATTCCTCAACCTCATTCCCCGTTCCCAAACCCTAACTCGTGAATCTTGTTGTGCGACTCCCATCCCCGGTGCAGGACCTGCGTGGCCATCGTCGACGCGGACTGCTGCATCCTCTCCGCCGACACTTGCCTCTCCGTCGGATACAACATCCTCAACAATACAGCCTCATCCTGCCCAAGAACCTTTTCTGAAGTAAGAATTTTTTGTTAGGTTCTCTTCAATTATTATTTTTCCTTATTTACCATAATAGGCAATGCATCTAACAACAACAATACAGTAATAATTTAGAACGAAATGATAATATATTATAGCATGGTTCTCCAAGAATGCCACATATACTGGGAGACCAATTAAAGCTACCGGATCATAGTCCTTCAGTTTTAACTTTTAAGTTATATATTCCTCACATACTAATTCAAAATAACATGTGGATAGCATTAATTCAAAATAGCATGCAGATTGCAACTCCAATCAGCTTGACAACCTACTGAAGAGATAATCAACCACAATAGACAGAGCTATTCCCAAACTCTGACTATTTGACTTTAATAAGGAATTTTGGTCCAAAATTCTGCATTAGCAATCTTAACCTGACCTCCCAGATCCCAGAAAGTAATATTTGCATTTGCATCTTCAATACGACCAATAATAAGTTAATGGGTGTTGTTTTGTACCACATAATTGAGTTGTGCATCTAATATATATTTACTTCTTGCATAGGATGATGATGCTCATTCCATTCCTTTGTTATCAATCGAGACTGCTACAACCATCTCAACAGTGGGTAGCAATTAGTCTTCTATATTAGGTATGTACTGCTACAGCTATTTCAACTTACAAATATGTAGTATAATGAGCGGTAGCTATTTCTTGGAAGAAGTTGCATGCTCCTACTGAAACTTGCATCACAATTTTTTCTCATATTTCATTGGAAGAGTTAAAGAGATGGTAATTGAATCATGAACTGGTTGGTATGCTTCATAGTAGTCTGAACTCTCTCTGAAGCAGAAACCTCCTTGAATTCTCATTGTTCAATTGCTGTCCCTGGCTTTAATATGAATATGGCAGACACTTGCTGTCTCAGTTTCTTGCGAGAAGTGCTCTCTGTTTCTAATTTGTGATAAACACTTGGTAAAGTAGATTGTCATTCCATTTGTGTGGACAAAAGATAGTGTTACCACTTGTAACATAAACACTATAGAATAGCTATTTTACAAAAACTATTTTCTGTTACCATTTGTAACATAAGCACAATATGCTACCAAGGAAGAATGCATACAGATTTATCTAACCAGGTAACAGGTTCTTGACAATATGCTGCAAAATCTAGTAGAGTGCACAAGTCTAATATACATAATACAACAATTGTACAGCTCAAAAGGGCAATTTAAATAGTTGACCAAATCAAATGCAGCACAAGTCTGATCATTTGTGGTCTTTTTGAAGATTATCAGGGCTTCAGAAGTTGTTAAGCATGCAAAATCTGATTGCTCGAAGGTGTCACCGTGTCAGGTCGCTGAATTCCCAAGGAACATCAACATCTTGCCAATGAATCAAGTAGCTCAAATTCCTACTATCAGAACTGCTACTAGGCGTAGCTGTTAAGTTTTATTCCATCCTTGCTCCTGTTAAGACAATTGTAACTTTTGCAAGTTTGTTATATATACTCCTATTAAGAGTTAAGACATAGTCATATTTGTTCCCGGAGAAGTGGAGAGGCATGCATACTTGTATGTTTGCTCCTATTAAGACTATTGTAACTTCTGCAAGTTTGTTATATGTGCTCCTATGAAGACAATCGTATTTGTTCCGAAGTGGAGACTGGAGAGGCATGCATTAATGCATACTTGATGCTTGTATGTTTAATTGTCTCATGGTTAAATATTTCTCATACTTAGTTTTTTTAATGGTTAAATATTACTTGCTATTTGTTGCATGCTTGATGTTTGTAATTTAATTGTTATCGAGCTTAATCGAGCCTATTCGAGTTTCTCCGAAGATCGAGCTTAATCGAGCCTATTCGAGCTTCTCCCGAGCTTGTCTGTGTTTATTTGCTGTCGAACCTAATCGAGTCGAGCTCGAGCCCAGCACTGAGCTTGAACTCCGCCTCGAACTCGTTCAAGTTCGGCTCGAGCTTGAAAGGTCAGGCTCACTCGAGCTCGACTCATTTACAGCCCTAGGTATGGATCAACCAGAAAGGCACTTGTCAGGACAACAAATCAAATCCACACAAGGGCACCATTCGGAACACAGGGATAGGGTAAGAATTCCATATCGACTCTGGAATTCCTCTCGACTCCCTCCCTCCATTCTTTTTTTAGTGGTGTACGTGACTTTTCAGGCTCTTTAAGCTTACTTTCTTTTAACTTTATCGCACTATATATTAATAAGGGCCGAGCGTTGCTCGGTTGGCTGGAGAGTGTGCACAATTTGCCTGCGTTCGAACGCTGCTCGACGTAGGGCGCTCGCGGAGTCGAGGATGTGGGTGTGTGTTTGTAACTCGGCTGTTATCCTTCTTTAATGAAATGCCAGAGCTCCAGTGCATTTTTTTGTAAAAAACATTATATATTAATAAAATTGAAAATATTATGGAAGCATTTTTAATGACAAATCTAATGATAAATTTTTCATGCAGCAAATCTAGATATTGTTAAGCATACTAGCGGTCAAACTTCTGAAAATTTGATGGTACAGATTTTAGTGTGTCAAATACAAAAGAAAAGAGGGAGCGTCAAACCTTTAGCCAACATAGAGATTTCCTCGAATTGGACTATACGAATACAAGCCATGATTGCTAAGCTAGGCCTAGGCGTCCTTTTGAAGTTTGGACTACAAATTTAAACCAACTTTCAAGTTTCAAGTTTTAAGGAAGCCTGCTCCTGCTGCAAGTTTGTGTTGTGACAAGCCAACCGAGACACTAGCAAGGGCCGATCCAAACCGTCATTTCGCGATCAGACGGTAGACACACCACCCGCTGGCTGCTGCTTCTCGCCATTTATCCGCGCGCCTCGCCTCGCCTCGTGTCGTCTCTCAACCATGGCGATGGCGGCCCGGCGCCTCTACCCCTTCCACCTCCGCCCATCCGCCCACCCCCTTACTGCCATTGGGGCTCCCCACCGCCGCGAGCACCACGCGGTAGCGTGCAAATCCACCGCCAAGACCAAGGCCAGGGCTAAGGCCAAGGACGGCAAGCGGCAGCAACGGCGGGCGCTGGAGGAGCACCTCAAGCGGCGCACCCGCTCCGCCGCCGCCTTCGACGCAGGCCTCTACCGCCGCCACTCCCACGCCCACCACGTCCCTGTCATGCTCGGCGAGGTCCTCGCCGCGTTCCGCCGCCCGCTCCCGCTCCGCTCCTTCGTCGACTGCACCCTCGGCGCCGCCGGCCACTCCCTGGCCGTCCGTAATCCCTCCCTCTTGCGCCCCCTTTCCCTTTCCATTGGGCTTTCTTTGCTCGCGCCAACCAGCTGTGTGATGGAATACTTATTCTTCTTCTTCTTCTTCTTGGGCCTTTGCTGTTACGCGCTCATTTGCCCACCAGCTGTTTGATGGAATGCCTCTTGGGCTTGTGTGACAGATGATGGAGGCGCACCCGGAGATGGAGCTGTACGTTGGCATCGATGTCGACCCCTCTGCGCTGGAGATCGGCCGGGGCCACATTGAGGCCTTCCTTGCCAGTAGGGCAACTGATGGAGGAGTAGAGGAAGATGCCTTGCAGAGGACACTGCACGCGTACACTCACGTCAAGAACTTCAAGTACATCAAGCGTGTCCTTTGTGGCGTGGATGAGAGCCTCACGGTCGGCTCGTCTGGAGTCGACGGTATCCTCATTGACCTTGGCATGTCATCCATGCAGGTCTGGTTTTCAGTAAAATGTGATGACGCTGGTGGTAAGGCTCCTGCATCTCCTGTTTGCTGATCCGAATTTCCTGTTGTTACTGTACGCAGGTGAACATATCAGATAGGGGATTTAGCGTGCTCAAGGATGGCCCACTTGATATGCGTATGGACCCTAAGGTCAGTGTTGTTTTGCTTTATATACAGGTCTTATCTTCATTCTACTTGCTTATAAAAATGCACCATCCATGAATATTTCTTGCCATGTGCACTTCCTCCATAAGAAAGAAGCTTTCGTGTTATTTCATGTTTGAAGTCATCCATATTCCTAGTCAATCTTGGTTTGTTGTTGAATTTGTTGTACTTCTAACCTATAGATAAAATTAGACAGGCAACTTTAAGGGCAGAAGATATCTTGAATTCTTGGCCGGAGCTTGAAGTAGGGCGCATCCTGCGTGATTATGGGGAGGAAAGCAATTGGCAATCTCTTCAGAAGCAAATTGTTAAAGCCCGGGCGATGGGGGGTTTGCACTCTACTGGGGAGCTTGTCAGACTTATCCAAAAACTGTATACCATTTCAGGAGGTATGTATAAAAGTTTTGTCACGATGGTCTCTATATTAATTTGACTGGCATATTACTATGCAAGGGTTCCTTTTCTTTTGGTTTTGCTAGATCAATTTTGGTGAATTCCCAAACAGTAATGATTTATCTACTTATCAGTTGATGTTTTGATGTGAGAAAATTTCCTATTTCTTCTTTTAGTTCATTTTCTCAAGTGCCTCTATGAAGCATATAAGTGATTTTTTTATTATACAAAGAGAAGAAGATCGGTATTTTTTTTGCAAGGTATAGATGCATAGTAAGAATCTCATGATAAGTTTATGATCTACAGGACGGCAAGGCTGGATTAAGACTGCGACAAGGGTGTTTCAGGCCCTTAGGATTGCAGTTAATGATGAGCTCCGGACTTTAGAAGATGCACTTCATTCGTGCTTTGACAGCCTAGCAACAGATGGTCGTCTTGCTGTAATCTCGTTCCACAGTTTGGAGGACAGAATAGTGAAGCAGACTTTTCTGGAGCTTATTCATGGGGGTGAAGCAGATGATGATGAAGACTTGATGTACACTGACACTGATAAAGAAGAGGAACCATGGTTTATGCAGAGAGTGCAAGGGAGGAATGGGAGCATCCTAACGAAAAGACCAATAACCCCTTCACAAGAGGAAGAGGAACTAAATCAGAGGTGTAGAAGTGCCAAGCTCAGAGTTATACAGAAGGCCTGAATAAGTTTGGATAAATTCTGAACAAATACTGTGTACATTGGTGCAGAGATTGTTAAGACCGTCCAACATGTGAATGAGACTTTGTCATCTGTGTACCGGCAGAAGCAATCAGAATCACCAGAAAAAATAGCTCAGGAGGATGAAATGGACGTCATGCCTTTCCCTGAAGATGGCAACATGGAAAGATAAAGGCTTAGGATCTTCCTTTTTTTTGTTCTCCTTTTTACTTCATTCATGTGTATTGTACTCTGTAATCAGTTTTTGACAGCTTCATCCAACATGTTTCCTGTATCCGCATAGCAATAATCAGCTTATAGATCCATCATCTGTTTAGGGCTTGTTTATGTGATCTCCCTGCTCCACTCCTTGCTCATGACCCTGACAGCACAGGATTCCATCTCACTGATATACCACGGCAATAAGCATCAAGCATAGATGTAGATAGAGATGGCCAAATGGGTCGTGCCTAATGGGCCGGCCCGAGGCACGCCACTGTAGGCACGGCACGGCCCGCGAACCCATGCCGTGCTTGGGTCGGCACCCCGGCACGGCGGACAAGCACGGTCCGTTTAGTTTAAAAAATATCCGTTTTATAGCTGTTGGAGGATTAAAAAATTCAAAAAAAAACTGAAAAAAATTCAACATACTTCGAGTTTTTCTAATTATTCTAAATTTTTCCTATTTTTTTATGTATTTTTTCACACTTTTCCTATTTTTCTATTTTTTATGAGTTTTTTTTTTAAATTGGCGCTACCGGGCTGACCCGGCCCGTTAGGCCCGCGAAGGACCGGGCCAGCACGGCACAACCCGTTTAGTAGCCGTGCCTAAACGGGCCGTGCCGCCGGTTAAACGGGCCAGGCCGGCCGGGCCGCCAGTTTGGCCATCTCTGGATGTCGACATGGATTTTCTGTTGTGTTGTGGCTCTGTCGTGCAGAACAGAAGCAGAACCGAAGCCATCATTCAATTCGTCTCTCGCAGGCATGCTGACATGGCCCCTCCGGGCTAGCACGACGCTCCAACTCGCCCCCAAATCCATGTCTAGTTCTGGTTGCGGCGGCGGATGTCCCGATGTGTTGCGGCGATCAAATTGAGTTATCGAATGTTCTTTTCTGTCGTGTCCATGCGGCGGCTAGAGCTTCGTTTCTTTTGATTTTTGCTTGAACCAGACGATGAGAGGAGATGTTGCTCTTGTGTTATTGTCTCGGGACTTTGTGCCGAATTGGATTTGATCCTTGTGATGTTTGAGAATTATCTCTTAGTTTCTTTGTGTCGAGTTGGATACGTGTTCTTCGATTTATAGGTTTTTGGATGTGTTCTTTGACACACCGATGATGCAAGCGGCGGCGCACCACGGCGATCTCGTCGGCCTGGCAGGGGAGAGGTTGCGAGGAGACGAGTAGTGCGGTGAGTTGGAGTTGGGAACGACGATACCGTAGATGGGGGTGGTGGCGCGCCACGGCGACCTCTTCGGACCTGGAAGATGGAGGTTGGGTTCGAGCTGAGGACGACGGGTTGGGGAGAGCGCTGCCGGGGGTTGCCGTGCTCCTGCAGCAGGCCAGTGGCTCTACGCCTCTACCCTATCGTGCTACCAATACATGAGCGTAGCAGATGATCGTGCCTTCTACGGTTGAGGACGGGATATTTTTACAAATTTATTTGGAAAAGTGCTAGATTTGCAAAAAAAAAAAAAAAATGTCAGGAGTTGGAAAAGTAAAGGTTTCTATGGATGAGGGATGGGAACACAAATGTGCACAAGTGAGATGGTGGAGAACATTCTTTTGATCTCGGACGCGCAGATCGGATACGAGAGCTACGAGTGGGTATTAGGGCTGGCTATCGAGCCGGTTCGGCTCGGCTCGTGCAAGCTCGCATAAAAAAGTAGCTCTGCTTGGCTTGTTAAGCTAACGAGCTATAAAAAAACAGCTTTGCTAAGCTAAATAAAAAACTCAAGCTGCTTGTGAGCAACTCAGGAGCCACATCAGCCAAGATGAGTCGAGATGAACTAAGCTAAGCTAAGCTAAGCCACGTGAGCTAAGTTAATTAGTTAGAAGCTAAGCTAGTCACGTTATGAACACATGCCATACATTAACACATGCGTGCAACAGAAGAACTGCAGAAATGAAATCTAGCTAATTATCTATAATTCAAGTAAAACATAGGTAATTAATCAGGAACCGATTAGCAATCCTAACAATTCCAGTCTAGCCTAATATGGTTACATGAACACACATTAATTGAAATATTCATCAAATTAAAAGTCTTTCACATCAAAAATCATCACGATGAATATTTATTTACCGAGCCAGGCTTAGCTCGTTAAGATACCAAGCTGGAAAGGTGGCTCATCTCGGCTTCATAACAAGCCGAGTTCGAGCAGCTCGCGAGCTTCTAGCTTTTATGCATGTCCTAGTGGGTATGTTTGTCATGTGCACTTATACGTTTCTCATGTATTTCTCACACATTGCGTGCTACTCCTACAGTCCTACTGCTGAAAGTGCAGTAAAAGTTTGACTTTGGCGGGCTTTACTTATGAAAGCCAACTGAGAAGATCAATGGCAAGCTGACGACACTTAATATTCATCACAAAGCCAAGATTTAATTATAGCCCTTAATTATAACATGGTATTCCTTTTGTCATTCCAGGAAGAACCTCAGCGTGCTTTGATCTTTGATCAAGGGAACAGGATTTCTCAGGTGGCATAGCATGCACTATATGAGATTTTATGTAGCTCGTTGTACATGCTAACCATTTAGTCTTTAACCTACAATGCAGGGCATCAGCTGTGCTGATGTAGCTGCTATTTGCGTTAAATCATTGCACGATTCCACAGCAAGAAGGAAAAGCTTTGATGTAAGATATATATACCCTTCTCTTCTGCACAAAGTAATGCTTTGCTAGTTGACGATACACTTGCAGCGTTGCAATAACTAAATTGGAATAATCTGCTTGTGTAGGTAAATGCTATGAGCATGTTTCAGAGCAAGGGAACGAGTTGTGTGAACTTGTAAGTCCCAAGTGAAACGACAGTAGACCCACCTCTCCTCTATGAGCAGGGGCGTAGCCAGTAAGGGGCACCGTTAGGCTAGAGCCCCCTTCAACCGCTAGAATTTCAGTATCTTTTTAGCATTTGTGTCTAATTTTTGACATAGTGACAACTAATGCACACGTTCTCGGACGTGGCTAGAGAAAGAAAAAATTTTGCTAGGTAGATAGACCGTTTCATGTACCATGTGGTCTGGTGGGTCGCTGCTTATTGGATGCCTAATTTAACAAATTATGACTTTACTTGCTGCTTGTACAACTAGACTCGAACTCTAGATATACGCAAAGACCATAGAGCGAGAGAGAGGGTGCGGCTCATGTCTCTCCTTCGTGAGAACATGGTAGCTCACTCAGTTAAGGTCGCTTGATGCGCGTTGCGGAGAGTGAATACCGGGGAGCTAGCAAGGGCGCGAATGTGCAGCGACGGGCGATCCACCGCTGCGATGGCGAGCAAGCAGGGAAGGCAACGTAGCGTGAGTCAGCGAGTGCCTGACCGGCTAAGTGGGCTGACCAAAACAATAAATAAACAATATGAGCATCTCTTCTAATTTATGATTTTTTTTTGTCAATTGTAACGGTGTAAATGGGTTGAATAGAGGCAATAGCAGATTTGTTTGATTGATTGGTGTTAACTTGTTCATAGATTTACAAAAGTTGTACAAGTATTTCTTAAATAATAAGTATTATTATTAACCTTTGAACTAATAAGAATACAACACAAACTGTTTAATATATTTATCTCAATTTAACCTAATTTTTTAAGCTCACCTTTTATTTTTTTTCTTAGCTTCGCCACTGAGCCAACTGATATTTGGCTAACCCTGCTGTTTCTCTATGTGTTTGATAGATGCTAATGAGCTGTGAACTTGTTGCAGGTGGCTCATTTGCCTGCCAAGGCGAACAACTACTTCTACCTTACACCGGTTCTCTTGGTAGGGTTTCACTTTTCGTCGAAAACAGCTCAAAATTCATTCGTATCGCTCCAGTTCGGCAAAAGGATTTCGTTCAGTTTACCACTCAAGTTTAAATTCAAATTCAAAAAGTTCGGAAAATTTGAAAAAAAAAATCATCAAAAAACTCCCTAAATTAGTATTAATAGCTTTATGACTTCTAGTGTAAATATTTTTTGAAAAAATGAAGTTTGAAATTTTACAACATTTTTTAAAATTTTTCTGATCCCTCCCCATTTTTTCAACCTATCGCCGATTTTCATGAAAACCGCTCGAAATTCGCCATTTTTCAAGCGGTTTTCAACCTTTTCGTTCGAATTTCGCTCCGCGGTTTGACTAGATTTCAAATTTGTCTGATTTTCAAAATCATTCGGTTTTTCACGAATTTCAGTACCGCTGGCTCTCAAAATCCAAGATTGAAACGGTATTGTTAACCTTGTCTTGCCGTGCTAGAGAAGAACATCTGATCGATGATCGATGACTCATCAGATATCTGATTTATGGTCACAATTGTGTATTGTGTAAAGCTTTTCCTTTTTCTAATAGAAACCGTGTGAAGTCCACATGCTGCATGTTTATGGACTCCAGCAGACAAATCTGAGGAAGTTGTCGATGAAAAAAATTCCCATGTCCCTGCTGCTTTTCCCTCACGATGTAAAACCTTCCAGAAAGAAAAGTGAACCCTGTATATCATCTTTGGGACTAGGAAGTACCAGTTTGTTCAAAAGGTTGGTAAATACTTGGATCCAGATGAGAATTCAGGCATTGCAAACCAACTGGAGATGTGACCAAATGTGTCCAAACAAGATGGTTTTGAGGTGTACATTGTCATTTTTTTTCTTATATTTCCAGAAAGCATTTTCCAGAGTTAGCTGCAGCTTAATTGTTCACAGATGTTTCTGCTTTGATTATCTGATCGACTGATCTTATTAATCTTTTTGAGAAGGAAAGAAACAATACCATTGGTCCTAACTCCTGGGACCTCTTTGGAACATAGGATAGGAAAAACACAAGAGCGAGAAAACACATGAATTGAGATGCCATGTTTCCTACCCCTCTAATCACAAATAGTTATCGTTTTGGATACAGGTACAGTCAAACTTTCAAAATTTTGACTGCCATTATCTTTTAAATATTTAAATTGGATACATAAAAATCATATATATAGATTTATCTTGAAAAGTACTTTCATAATATTATAATTATTGGGTTTTACAAATATATTATAATAAAATTAGTGATCAAAGTTGTGTTTTGGACACCATATTGATGTCCAAAACAACATCTATTTGTGACCGGAGGGAAGTAAATCCTACAAGACAAACCATTTAATTTGGTAGAATAATGTGGATTTTCCCCAAGGATCTTACCTCATGTTTATTTTCCTATACCCCGTTCCTATAATCAAAACAACCTCCATAGAAAAAAAGAAAAAGAAATCCTCTCTTAAGGATTAAAATCCTTCCGAAATCCTACGATCCAAATGGGCCTTTGCCTCGAACAAACGGGCAGGATTTCTTTTGTTCACGCGGACAGGAGAGGCAAAGGAGCGGAGGAGATTCCACCAGGAGCGTGCAATGCAACTTGGCGCTGGTAAATGTAGACATGCGCCTGGCCAAGCCAGCTTTTCCTACCTATAGGGTTTGGGAAAAAAATCGTTACGGCTCGAATTAAAATTATTTTTATTACAGTAGTTAACGTGTTCTAAGTAAAAACGAGTTTATTCAAGTGAAAGTTTTTTAACAAGACAGCTTAATAATGACTCGTAGTTCAAATTTAAAATAATCACTTAAATAATAAATTAAAATATATCAAATTATACTAATTTTGGAAGATGCTCGGTAGCCACTAGCCAGTAGAGAGGGCCAAACGGACGGCACAACACAGCCCGACTACTAAACGGGTCAAGCACGGCTCGTGAGGCTAACAGATCGTGCCATGTCGAAATGGGCCGGCTCGGCCCGTTAGCACCAAATTTTTTAAAAACAATTTAGAAAAATAGAAAAAGTATGAAAAAATGCAGAAAAAAATCAAAAAAAGGAAAATTTAGAATAATTAGAAAAACTCAAAGGATGTAGAAAAACTTTTTATATATATATATATATTAAGAAAAAGCTAAAATATGAGATAAATTCTAAAATAAGACAAATAATTTGAATTAAATAATAAGTTTTATTGATGTTTGGTTGCCTCGTTAAAAACTTTGCCAAGTAAAAACTCAACACGAGAAAACCTTAGCAAAGAAAAAAGAGATACAGCCTATAGCCTAGCGATACATGAAAAAAAGTGAAGATTACAATTATTCTTCCTTATTATCTAGATAAAGATTTTTGAACGTCTACGCCAGCTCAGCATTTTCTGCAGTATGTTGAGCTCGTTGATCAGCTTATTCCCAATCTTTCACAGTGAGAAGTATTTCCACCATCTCATTTGTCAGATTTATTCTTCTCCCCTCGATTATTCTTCTGGATAGAATGAAAGCAGACTCCGAAGAAACCGTGGACACATAAACTATTAACACATACTGTGCTAATATGAAAAGCACCGAATATGTTATCTTGTGCTCGTGCCACCACTGCAAAATGCTGAAGTCCTCCTCTTGCTGCTCTTGGTAGTTGACAGTGTCGCTGTTGAGATAGGTAGCTAGCTCCCCACCACTTGATGTGTCCGTACTTGTCGTTGTCATAGTCGAACTCCTTGAGGAAGAGCCACCTACACCACATATCTTTCCCCACGCGGTTTTCTTCTTACCTGTTGTGGGTGCTGGTGGAGGTCGTTGTATGCGAACTCCAGCAAACTTTTGATCATACTTATCAGAAACTTGAGATAAGTTAATACGAACATTTGAAAAATAAGTACCTACCGCGTCACTTAGAAGTGAGAGAACATTAGAGAATCCTCGAACTTTAGCTCTAGGATCTAAAATAAATGCAAATGCATATAACATAGGAATTTCTTGTCAATATTTCAAAATTTTAGTTTTCATAGCATAAACAACTTCACGCAAAATATTATCATTTTAGTGGCACTTTAAGTGGGTAGCAATTTCTAAAATATGATGCATAATTAAAGGAGAGGTTACGTAATAAACTCTAGATAAAGCAACATCGGATTCAAAAAAAAGTTCTAAAAATAACAGCAAGTATTTAGCAATATACCAATGTTGCTTTATGAGTAGCGGTTGACCATCCCGTGTACGATAATGCGTGTTAATAAAAATAGAAAATGTGCTCTCATATGGTATGAGATTCTTAAGCATCAAGTAAGTAGAGTTTCATCTAAGAGGCATATCCAAACCAAAATTACGCGGACGCACATTCATTACAATACAATAAATCTTATATGCTACTACTCGTGGATTAGAATTATTTAAGAAAGATATTGCAGTGTGAAAAGGTTCAAGATACTGATCTAACCTCTTCAAACCAGATTTAACTATAAGATTAATAATATGGCAAGCACAACGCTGATGTAATAAGAAAGATTCAGCATGTGAATTGAAAGCAGAGTGATAATGTTCATGGCAGAAGTATTTGCAGAAGCATTATCCAATGTTATTGCAAAAATCTTATCACTAAGACCAAAATCTTCCACAACTTTTACAATACAATCAGCAATATTTTCACTAGTATGTGCTACATCAATTAATTTGAATCCTATAATTTTCTTTTCTAGTTGTCATTCATTGTTTACATAATGAGCAACTACACTAAGGGTGTGTTTGGTTGTCTGCATAGTGCCTGAATCGCATGAGTGGATGCAACTGTATCTGTTAGACAAGTGTTTGATTTCCTGTTCATCTAGGCCAGGTGGATACAATTACACTCACTCATGCAGGATGAAAAAAACACAAAAATTGGGCTTCTCTCCAATGTAGACCTATGAGATGCATAAACAAGCAACAAAACAACTCAACTTGCATCCACTCATGCAGATCAAGACTAGCCTGAAGCTTAAATGGGACAAATTAAGATGATGCAGACAAACAAACACACCCTAAGATAATCCTCTTTAGCTCTACCACTCCATATATCATATGTCAAAGATACAGAAAAAGTACAGGTATTAAGATTTTCTTTTAGGTTATTGTGACAATTATTATAATATTTAATCAAATATCTATTTGTTGTCTGTCTAGAAACTGCAGAAAACCTAGGATTAGAGCGGTCCTAATGTAGTTTTCAAACGCAGCTGACTCGCTAAAGTTTAAAGGAAGATCTTGAGAAGCGATTAAACGACAAAGAGATTCACAAGCTACCTCAGGATTGTAGTCCCAGTTATGTACCGTACCGTCGGGGTTGTACTGCAGTTGCGTCTATCTCAAAGCCATCCCCGTTTTTTTTCTACAGCTCTCAGCATGCCTCTTTAAGTGCTCTGTTCCACCTGAAGATTTTGTAGTTAATTTGTGCTTACAATATTTACAAATAGCATATCTGCTCTGGACGTCGTCTGATGTCTCAAAAATCTGTTTGAAATCTTCTCAGACTCCTGATGTACTACGTCTTAATCTTTTCGCCAAGGTGCTTACCGACGTAGTAGCACTTGTAGAGTCTGAGGATAACACAACTCATACAACTTCTTGCGTTTCATAGGATGCAAGAAGCTTCTCGGGTGAAATCTCGAAATCAGAAACTAAGAAAGACACAAAAATCCCTGTACTCCATAAAGCAAACGGTAAGAAATATGATTTAAAATACTAACAAAATGAAAAAATAAATTACAATTATTACCTTGATTTCTTGACAGAAGCCGGAAACCGAATTTCGGATTTTGGAATTTTTGGCAAAATTATTTTGAATTTGGCCAAATTACCACCTAGAGCAAAAAAAAATTACACAAGAGGATGAATAGAAGACAATACAAGATTGCTGGTGTGGAAATGAGGGGGGGCAGCCACATATTTAATGGAAAAAATTCGAGATTTTTTGAATTTATTTGGATTTTTTCTGAATTTTTTGCAGCCACATATTATTTATAGGAAAAAATTCGAGATTTTTTGAATTTATTTGGATTTTTTCTGAATTTTTTAAGCCTCTAATGACTATAAAACAACTATTTTTCAAACTAAACGGACTAAATGGGCCATGCCTACCCGTAGTCGTGCCGAGCGCAAGACCGGCCGTCTTTGTGCCACACCGCCGTCTGCGTGCCGACCCGCCGCTGCGCATGTGCCGGGCCAAGCACTGCACAGGCGAAATGACCGTACCGGCACGATCCATTTATAACTGGACTGTTCCGTACTCGGACCAGACAAATAGTATCGTACCCTGAACGGACCCGTTTGGCCATCTCTACAGTAGCCAGACCTGTCCCTTACTCCTTAGCTGCTGGCTGGTAGGCGCTCGTTTCTACTCGCTCGCTCTCTCGTTCCTGCAGTGCCGGCTGCAGCTGCAGTGCGTGATGCATGGCTTGCAAGTGCTCCTCCTCCTCTTGTCCATCCATCTATCCATTCTTGTGTCCTGACAGCGACGACGGCATCATCATCATATCCTGATGGATCTGATGTGATATCCCACTATTCCACTGTTGTTGGCAATCATCCACTTGTTGCTCTTCTTGCTTCTGCTCGCTTCCACTTTGCCGCTGCTGCTTCTTGTTTGCCTAGTTGCCTTGCGTTTTGACCCCGACAAGAAGGCGGCAGCGCAGCAGGGTTGAAATCGATGGTGCTTCTTCTCCTTGTTTGATTGATGCGCTGCTCTGCTTTCCTGGTTACTTCTATTTTTGCCAAGCATGCTGCTGCTGATAGTCTACTACTAGTAGTATAGGCAGAGGCAGATCCATAGGAAGGAAGGGTAAACGAGACAAAAGAAGAAAGGACAGGACAGGACAGGTAGGAAGGAGCAAGAACGAACGAACGAAAGAAAGAAGAAGCGGGATGAGGGGACAAGGCAACGGAGGGGACCGGCGGCTGCAGGACGACGACGAGGCGGAGCAGCAGAGGGTGGAGCAGAGGCAGCACGTGAGGCAGAGGACGGCCTCGAGGCCGTCTTCTGGGCCGCAGCAGCCTGCGGCGGCGGCGATGAGGAACGTCGGGTACGTGGGGAAGCACCGCCTCTCCGCCGCCATCGCCCGCCTCGACCAGGAGCTCCAGTCACTCCAGGTACTAACTCTGCTCCCTCTCCCGTCCATCTGTCTTGGATCCATCCGTAGCTGTAAGTAAGTTTACCACATACTGACTGAATCAAGAACCTGACACTGATGATATCACCCAAGAAGTCAAACTGCTGCGGTTGTGGAGTGGAAGCCGGAGTTCAAGAAACACGATCTGGATCTTGTAGAACCCGATTTGCATAGAGTCAAGAAACCTGGCTTTTCCTTTTATTGCCATAGGATTAGGCGATTAGCTATGTATGTGCCACCAAAGAAGGGGGAAATGTTCCTTCTTTTATCTGTAGATTGTGTTCTTGATTTGCATACGGAATCAAGAAACCAGGGTTTACCTTTTATTGCCACAGGATTACCTATGCATGTACCACCAAATAATGAAAAAAAAAATGTTCCTTCTTTTATCTGTAGGTTGTATTCTTGATTCAAGAGTGGAGGTTCGTCTTATCTCTTGCTGATTACTGATAGACTAGAAATAAAGGTACAGGCCAATGCTAGGGTATAGCTATAATACTTGGTTTCTTTTACATACTTTCCATGAATCATGATGTCCCACCATTGCCCATCCTAAGCCACCCATAATTCTCCTTTCTTTCTTTTTTTTAACCGAAAAGCGCTATGAAACGTACAAGTTGTATTTGCAAGAACAGAAGTACAGCGTTCTTGTGTCGTAAGAATCTTTATTAACCATATATAGCGTGATGCAGGTCCGGGTGTACCCCGATGCGTTACTGTTAGGCAGCTTGAGCTGTGTGCAAAATATGATTCCACGTAATTATTGAGGTGCTACAAAAAAATTTTCCTGCCCACGGTAATTTAAAGTAACACCATGACGATTTAAAGAACTTGCATCCCTTGCCGTCAGTCTTCACTTCCACTTATGCCCTGTGACCCTAAGACACAAGCAGACTTTTCCACTGGATGGTGGATTATCTGGAACTTGTTATCGAGACTTTTTATGGAAATTTGTCAGTGAGGCTTATGACGGAGGAATTGAATCGATGGAGCTACTCTATTACAATTTAAAAGTCTTTGTTATGATTTTCCACTCTGTTTTTTTTATCTTTCAGCTTCTATCTCTGCTAGGGAGAACTTTTCTGTTACTTGTAACTCCTCTCTTTTATCATGAATAGACTACTAATCACAAGATTATTTTCCTCTCTTCACTGGAGTGAGGGTTTTGCTATCAAATGGAGTTTTAATGATGGATAGAGGTTATTGACATCATGCATTTAAGGATGTTAATGGATATTCCAGAGGAGTTTCCATATTAGTGTGGATTTAATTCTTTACCTCCTTTCTTTTTTGTGCCAGAAAGATAGTTCAAATTCAAAACAGAC
This sequence comes from Otatea glauca, assembly GCA_036346275.1. NCBI lineage: Eukaryota > Viridiplantae > Streptophyta > Magnoliopsida > Poales > Poaceae > Otatea > Otatea glauca. The sequence goes on from CM070713.1 coordinate 3,126,088, forward strand.
TAAGTCCACATGGTACTGGATACATCAGCATATAGGGCACTCAGTTTCCCTTAATACAACATGTCTTGTGGAAAAATTGGTCAGATTTTTCTGCTGTGCTAGATTCTTCAGGAAGTTCTACCATGTGTGCTCATATCAACTAATCAAAAGTTGATGTTAGTTCTTGAAAACCCAGTAGTATAATAACTACGGCTGTAAAACCCTCTTTGAGCCAACTGGGTGCTTGGATTTCTCAGTGAAGGCCTGGATTCAATAATCAGAATGAATATGCGCCAATATCCACCAGATTACACAGAATTATGTGTGATCACAGTGGTTCGGCTGTTTCTCACATTGCCCTTTAACAAAAGCACGTTGTTTCACAATATCAGTCGAAAACTGGTTGGTTCGAGCCATGTATATTTGGGATGTTAGGCTAAAAACCCTAACCATGAGAAATCATTGGAAATGAGCTGGTAACTGGTACTAGTATCTTTCAGGAATTGGGTCTGACATGGTTTCATAACACTTGCTGTAACTCATTTAGGGAAAATTTTCTGGTATAACTTCAATAATTTGTGATGTATAGTGTGTGTATTTCATTTAGGATGAATTGAATGAGCTTGAAACCATGGAACCTGCATCTGCCGCATGCCAGGAGTAAGTAAATTCGAGTATAGCATCCGTTTCCCGCTAGCACATTGTTTCTTCCAGTTTGTGATTGTGTTGTCCTCTTGAGCAAGCCAGAGTGATCACAAGTACAGAAGGAAAACCGGACCCGCTTCTTCCTACGTAAGTGTCAATATTTAGCTACCTTTTTTCTATTTCTAATATCTCACCCTGTAGGGTACTGCTGCATAAGCACTCATATAACCATGATCTTGTCTTTGCAGCACCAGTGGTCCAGAGAACTCTTCCTGGGAAAGATGGTTTCAGCGCGTGCGTAGCTCTCGCAGTAACAAATGGTGGGCATCCAAAGGCTCTGATTTTTCCTAGCTTCTGCAGAGATGAGATCATCAGCTGTGTGCAGATTAAAATCACCTGAACTTTATCATCCATCGGTGGCTTGGCAACAGAATGCAACACATGGCTTGTTGCGGTCTGGGTCTTCTCAGGACACTCATAGTTTTGGAGAGAATTGTTATTGTTATGTATGTAATCCCTAACATGAACATGAATGGTTGTATCATCTTCCAGAGCTCTTGATTAACTCTGCTCGATACTAATGTTTTATGTAAGAGCAGTGCTTCGATGCTTTCCCTCCCAATACAAGTTGCACAAATCTTTAAATAAGCGAATGGGTAAGTAATCACCATCTACCGTTCATTCATGCTTTAAAATTTGTGCAACTGTCAAAAGGAAAAGCATAGAAGCACCTCTCTGTATGTGATGTTACATGTTTTTGGCAAAACATTAATGTTGCCACAAAAACATTATTTGCCCTTTCAAAGCATCACAAAGAAGTACAGCAGTTTCAGCATTGTATGTGTTGTGCTGTTTATCTTCAGTCACTGTTCAGCTGTTTGTGCAGGTTTGCAAGCATCAACACATGTTTGTCGTAAGAATTATCATGGGTTTGATCACGGGCTTATCGACATGGCTACAAGATTCATTGGCAGTGAACTGTGAACTTAAGCCAAGAACCTGGATCATTTGGTATCTGAGCCGTCCATCTCATATCGTACGGTGTGGAACTGGAGGAGGCAGTATCAGTGCTGTACTAGCTCTGCATAACTTATGGCATGGGGCTTGCGTTGGTTTGGGCTGAATATACGGCCCAATCGGGCCCAAAGTAAGTGGACCAAACAGCATCCATGTCAGGCCCACGCACTGACGCAATGCTTTACAGTTCCGACTTGCTCGATCTGAACCGTCCATCTCATATCGTACGGTCCATGTACCGTTGTTAGTTATTACGTACGCATCTGACCGTTTAAGTAGGAAACTTCCTATGAGGCTCGGCGCTCCACTCCGCCACTTCTCTTCTCCCAGGAGAGCTCGCGCTTGGGCTTCTCGAAGCTTCCGAGCCAGGCGGTGGCCTACTTCCACGATCATTGGAGATGCAATGCAGATACGGAGGGCGGGCGAGCGGGCGGATTGAGAAAACAGCAAGTTCCTGTGGAGGTCCTCCTATGTGTGGTGATGAGTAACTGATAGATTGATTTGGCGTTTGTACGATGTTTTTTGGAAGAGTGAAAAGATTCGAGGTTGTTTTTGTTTTAGGGTGGATGATTTGGGTTAGTCCGATCAATGATCCGGAGAGTGTGCTAGGTGAAATCATTGTGAGCCGGATTATAGGTTGGATCATTTGTTTAGAGAGTGCAATTTTAGGATTGCATGGGTTGGACCTTGGGTTGAATTAATTTTCCACCAAACGTGATTTTTGTGCTTTGAACCGTTTCGGAGTGTTCTGCTGATCTAGTGGCCATTGGGCCTTAACGTCTTTTGTAGAGGACTTCGATATGAGTCTGTTGCTGATGTTTTGAGTGATAGAAAGTTATTTGTGATGAGATAACGGTATGAAAACGGTACGGTGCATTGTGATCCGGTGAGTGTTGCATGATGCATAGTTTTGGCTAACATGAGTGAAGTGCATGGAACTTGTACTCGAGATGATTGCTAGGTCTTTGGATGTGCATGTGGCTTGGAGAACATTAGTAGTCAACAGCAACTGATCAGGACTAGGCAGGAGAGCTAAGGTCTGTGTGGTCAAGTAAGTCCGGGTGAGGCTACATGGCTCAAGCTAGAAGCACAGAAAAGACAATGATTGTGAAGAGACCAATTAGTACTTGTGGTTGTGCCAGATGACTTGGGCTGGTGCAAGCAGAGACAATTCGGGGAAATCGGATGCATGAAGACTTAATAGTAAGTCATTAGGTGTCACGAGCTACATGTCAAAGCATATAGAAATGCTTTGATGAGTTGTATTGGTTTTGGTGTTGCTTCGAGGAGAAGAAATGAAAACGTGAATGTGGAGGGCATTTCGATAAAATACTTAATACTGAAAAAAGATGCGGTGTGCGAAACCATGGCGATGACCTAAGTGGTTTAGGTCAAGTCAACAGAGGACAAGGGCATGGATCAAGATATTGGAGTGTCATTGTGAAGACCACTTTGAAGAGCGTGCTGAAGTGTTGGGTTAAATATAAAACCTGTTATGTTACTGGATTAGCCCATACGTAAGTGGATTATCCACATGTGTGGTTCATATCTAGAGTTTAGGTGGAGTGGTTGGCTTGGTGACCACTATAAAAGGAGAGGTGGAGGTGGCTTGGGGATTAAGCCTTTGAAAATCTTCAGAAGAGAGTAGTGCTCATGGATAGAAGGTGTGTATGCTGAGAATATGTGAAGTCGTGAATTGTGTGCGCTCTTGAGTGAGCCCTGTCCTACAAGGCTAGAGTGGCTATAATCATTCATCTCCTAGTGGAAATAGAGATTAATTGAAGTCTTTGCTCTCGTTTTTTTTCTCTTAAGTGTAGCTTGTTCTTTAGTTCTTTTTCTTGGATTTGGTTTGGTTCTTAATCCTCTTTGTGTTACCGGTTGTTAAGGACGTGTAACAGGTGGAGAGATCTCAAGGAGGTTATATCTGATCCATCTAGCCATCCTCATAGCAAGTTTTGGAGGTTGGTCAGGTTTTTAGCTTGAATAGGGTGTAATCTTGGTTCCTGTGATTCAAAGGATTTTAATTTGGTTCTTGATGAGGTTAAAAGTACTATGACGTATGGGAAAACATCCTTCGCCATGTTGGTTTGAATCCTCCTACGAGCAACTCAAAGATCTTTGTTTTGTAGTCTTGTTCGGTTTTAGTGCAATTTCTCTTGAAATGGATAAATGTTAGAACTTTGACAATAATTCGTGAGATTGTTGATTAGAATATGTTTCTAAAATCCTAGGAATGTTGTATTTCAAATTTCAAGTCATCCGGAGCCTCGATTTGAGAGTTGTACTTCTTTAGGTTTTGAGTTGCGCTATTGCTTTTTGTTGTGTTAGCCCGATTATCCGAGTAGAATATCCGAGTCAGTAGACGGATTATCTGAGTCCGTAGGATAATCCAACTCAACTATTTCTACAGCCCATTCTACCTTTTGGTTTTGTGTTTTTGTATTGACTTCTGTTGTGCATGTCAAGACTCTGGTCTTTATAGTTTCTCGTAAACCTCGAAATACTACAGGGGAAAAACTAGGGGCTCTGCTCTTGTTCACCCCGCTCTGTTCGCCAGCCACCGATCCTACAAGAGAGAGGCCCACTCGATCGTGACGTCGCGGTGGCGGTGCTACGAATTACAAGACCTAACCCTTGGTATTTATCAACCGGTGGAGGGATCGGTTTGTTCGGTCGACATTTGATTCAGCAGCGACAACCTGCTCAATGCGTACATTAGCATGGAGGCCACGGACAAGTTGAAGCCAAGGAAAAATAATAATCAAAAACCAGAAATACGATCACAGAAGTGAACGGAATGGCATAAAGAGGGGCAACGCGTTCTTTCAATGGTATTAAAATATACCCACGCGTTACAATGATATATACAAAAAAATTCGTGATCTTTCGATCTTATCAAACTAATTTTTCCTAAATTATACTTTCCTAGTGAGAGCATCTAGGCCCCCTATTTTTTTGTCAGTTATGCTTATTATATAGGTTTTGGTGTTTATGATCAAGAAGCATACTCAATATAAGCTGACAACAGCTATATTTGAAGAACAAGGCTAAGGTGTTTATTCTTAGTTTTGGCTTGGGAGTTGATTCAAGCCATATAGCTAGAATAACCGTACTATTAAGAGGGATTATACACAAGTAATAATGTTGGTTCATATGCAAAAATCACTAAGATTACTTGGAGCATAGGACATTTCATACCTCTCATTCAAAAATCCAGATCTTCCCTCTCTCAGTAAAAAAAGTTCTTTTTTGGACCAACTTCATTTAGTCCGGCGCTGAAAAATCAAGTTTCAAGTTCTAACCGAGCGCACTCCATGTACGCCAGATCGATTTTTTCAGTCCAGCGCTAAGAGCTCTCTTCTGATTTATTTCAATCGAGCGTACACCGTTCACGCCGGACCGATCTGAATTTAGCCTTATTTTCAGTCCGACGTATGTTGTCTTTTCACTCCGGACCAACTTTTTCGGTCCGGCGCAAACGTGATTCTCTCTGGTAAAATCAGTTGTTTTCCCTTCTACGTCGGACCAACCTTTTCAGTTCGGCGCAAACGTTGTTTTGCTAGTATCCAAATAGAACAAAACATGTGTACGCCGGACCAATATTGTCGGTCCGGCACAAACTTACTTTTACCAGTCTTAACCTCCTCTCTGTACATGTATACGATGGACCGGTTTTGTCAGTCCATCGCAAATGGGTTACACTAGGTACAATATTTCTCCACACTTGTGTGCCCTGGACTAATATTTTCAGTTCGGCGTCAGTTACTTCTTCACACGACGGACCAACCCTGATAAATTCCTATGTACTCCGGCCCAATATATTCAGTCCGGCTCGTGCATATATTTCATCATATCAGTCCGGTATAACTCATACACATTAAAATACTTATAAAAGAGGCAGCCCGTGACTCCATTCTGACACTCCCAACGGGAAATGGCATGAACAACGGTTCTTTCTTTTTAAGCTGTATATATACATTGCTTGAGTTCACTTAAAAGTAGAAGACTTTGCACATACACATCTTTGACATTCTGAATACCGTTGACATCTTTCAAATCATTTACATCTCTTTGATCTTTAGCATTCCTGAGTTTTCATTCCATCAAAGAGTTTGTGCTTCAACTCAGAAACCACAAACACTCATTCTGAGCATTTAGAGTTATTGCTCCAAGCTGAGTCTAGTTAGCATCTAGCTACTGAACCAAGAAGACAGGGCTTATGGATAGTTTATTACTCTTACAACTAGCTGTTCCTAGACGGTTGGAGAAGTTGTTGGTGCGACCTATCCAAAAGGGATTGTGGAAGGCCACCATTTCTGTGAAAGGTTGAGACTCACCTCACCGAAGTGGTGGAAGAATCAAGCTAGTGAAAAATCAAAAGCTGTTGAGATTAGTTATTTGGTGGAGCAATACTTCTGAAGAAGTGCTCTAACGGGGACGTAGGAGATTGGTCTCTGAACCTCAGTGAAAAATCCTTGAGTCGTCCTGATATTGGTTTATCTTTGTGTGTTCATATTATTGTCAGTTTTCATTCAAGTTCTTCTTCACAATACTGATCTTACTGAAACTGAGTTATGCTGAATCCCTATTCTAATTGTTTTATGTTGCTATTTTTTACTGAAAAAAGTTTTTCTTAAGAATTAAAAGTTTTTAAAATTGCCTATTCACCCCCCTCTAGGCCAACTTGATCCTTTCGCCTAGCTAGAAATCCAGAATTCCTAATTTAAGAATGCTTTCAAATTAGCAATTCTAAATTTTCGGTATTACTAATTTTATGTTGCCCTTATCAATTCTTCAGTGAGGACGTATCTAACTGTTGATATATGGCGTTTCTCCCTTCACTCTCTCTTATCTTCTCCTTTCTCACCCTTCTTTTCCTCAAATGCAAAAAATTTCGATCAAAAACTTTCAGATGAATTCAATTGAAAACTTTTGGTTCAAAATTTTTGATTCAAAAAACTTTTGGTTCAAAATTTTCAATTAAAAAAGTTTCGATTTGAAAAGTTTCGATCAAAAATAACTAAAAATACTTCATATTTAAAAACTTATAAGAAATTTGAAAAAAATGAGATTTTTTTAGTTTGTGGAGAAGTGAAGTAGAGAAGGAAGAAGTTTGTTGTGAAGTCCTCACCGATTCGTCTGAGTTTTTTTTTTTTTTAAAAAACCAGTTCGAGTAAAAAATTCTGAGAAATCGGAAACTAGTACTACTATACTTCTTTACTGCTACCATAATCCAGGTGGGCCTTCGCCATCCGGAAATGGAGGCCAGGATTAGTCTGAACAGGAGCTGCTGTAGTTTCTGATTGGTCTTCTCTTCCCCTGCCATCATCTACAAAGATTTTGTTGAAGATTAGACTACGTTAACCATCCAGTTTCATTCGTACTCCATTTCTTTATTGGAAAAATTGCTTTGGTGACACTCAAAGTTCCCAAATTTAGATTTGTACCACTCAAAAGTGAGGGTGCATATTAATACCATTCAAAAACTGCACCGTTAGCTTCTAAGCCACTCCGCCCACGTTTTGCTCGGAGGGAAGGAGTTGGGAATCGACGATCACCTAGGGCTTTGAGTGGAGGCGACGGTGAAATCGTAGGTGGTGGGGATGCGGTAGGGGACAGCGGTGGTGTTGCAGCTGTAGTGGAGAGCGAAGGATGGGAGTAAGGGAGGGGGAGCGACGAAGGAGTACGGATGGAGTACATCGGCGGTGGTGATACTGATGCAGAGAGAACGGCAGGGAAACAAAAGGCTTGAGGCGGCAACAGGGGAGAGCGAATGGAGAGTGGATCGAATAGAGTGGCAGAGGCAAGATAAGTTAAATCGAGGTTAAAAGTGTTCAATTTAACGGCTCTAATCTATAGGGGAAAGTGGATCGACGTTAATTTTTTTTTTCTTTTTCTCTCTGATTCTAGCGCTCCACTGCCAAGACGGCTTCTATCGCCAGGAGGGAGTCTCCTGCTGCAGCCCGTCACGTCAACACCTTGCTGCATGATTAATGCTCTAGCTCTGTACAGTTTTTTTTTTAAATAGCTATGATTGTGATAAAATTTTAGAAGTAGTCTCTATACAGTAAAAACCAACGATTCGGTCCGCTCACCTCCGATGCCTCGCAGAGGAGGCAACCGCACCGCGGAGCGCGGAGACGGGTCCTAGATGTCGAGAAGTCCGGTCCAAGAAGTCGAGATGCTACTGGTCCTCCTCCTCCGCGTCCCCGCCTTCTCCTCCTCTGTCGCGGCAGTAACCTCGAGGAGCCCGCGCGCAGCACGAAAGATCAAGGAGGCATGCGGCGACGGGCAAGGCCACGACAACGCCGCCAATCTCCGTCAAATCTCTTTGTCGCGGGTGGCGTGAGGAGGAAGAGATGGTCTGGCGGAGCGAAAAAGAAGCATTGCTTGTTTTTTTTGGTCGGTCCGTTTTTTTGCGGTGGCTGTTTTTATAGAGGTGGGTTGGGGTGGAGAACGGACCGCCACCAACTCTAAATTAGAAGTAGTATATATATATAATCTACCTTCAAATAAATCATTAAAATATGGTATTTTAGAAGGGGATTTTTTAATAATATATGTTTTAAAAGGAATTGCGACATTAATACACGAAACATAAAAATTGCAAAACTAATACCCCGTCGCCAAGTGGTACGACAAAATAGGAGTAGTCGCCAGCGAGCTGGACAAAGACCCTATTGTCACCATACCGTATGACGACAACTCGTTAATCCCGTAGTTAGCGTTGCACCTATAGAGCCGAGGCAGCAGCGCATGACACCTGGCATTATCGCCATACGGTGTGGTGACAATAGGATATCGTCCAACGGTTCGGCGACAACCAGTCGCGGTGGACCGGCTTCACAACACACCCCTTCGCTTGCTGGCGTCGGCCAAGAGAAGCGAATTTTTTTTTGAAATAATACATTTTTTATTCAAATTGCAAAAATATACCTTAATCTAAAAAAATTGCAAAACTATACCTCTGTCGCCATATGGTTAGACGACAATAGCGCAAAATACAGAAAGAGATGAGTCAGCGCTGATATGACCTCTCTGTCTGTCGCCAAATAAAAGGGTGACAGGCCTCTGTCGCCAAACCATTTGGTGACAGAGAGTTGTCGCCAAATGGTTTGGCTATAGAGCCCTCAAACCAAATAAATTCTAAAAATTATGAATTTTTTTTTGAAAGAAATTAAATTTATGAGGAACATTTCTATACTGATTTCATTCAAAAATTCAATGTAACTTGTGAGCAGTAATTATAAAAAGTCAATGTTATTTTGATAGTTGCTAGAATTTTAGAGTTCATGCTAGGGTTCAATAAATTCAGAAAAATTCATATTTATCAGTGATAATTCATGTAGTATTTACAAAATTATTTATCTGTATTTACATTTTTTTGACAAAAAATTCAAATTTTGTTGTTCCTCATTCTCTTTCGGTGTGCGATAAATCATAGTAAAACATTGGATAAAACCCGCTCGCTCCCTCCTATTTTTTCTCGCTCTTTTTCTCTCGGTCAACGCCCGCAAGCGAATCGTTTTGAAGCCTAGTCGTTGCCATACGGTTTGGTGAAAATAGGTTGTCGCCGAACAATTGGACGATAACCTATTGTCGCCACACCGTATGGCGACAATGCTATGTGTCACACGCTATTGTCTCTGCTCTGTCAGTGCAACGCTAACCGCGGGATTAAAGAGTTATCGTCATACGGTATGGTGACAATAGGGTTTTTGTCCCGCCCGCTGGAAACTACTCCTATTTCGTCGTACCGTTTGGCGACGGAGAATTATTTTTGCAATTTTTCTGTTTTGCATATTAATGTTGTAATTCTTTCTAGAAAATGTATTATTAAAAAAATTCTTTTAGAAGGTATTGATATTTTTATAGTAAGAATATAAGTCAAATCTAGAATCAACAAATATAGTAAGTGCCTGTTTGGGGAGCCATAGCTTTTCTGAAAAACTGATTTTTGGCTTTCTTTAGTGAAAAGCAACAACAGCTTGTTATAAGAAATCGTTTGACAAATTGCTAATTTTTCTCAGCGATAAGCTGCAAAAAAACAGGTCCAGCTTAGTTTTCAGCTTTTAACTTTTGCTAGTTATATATGGCTTCTAGCTTATGCTAAAAGCCGCTTAAAAGCTGAGCTGTTTGAGGGATTTACTGGTTTTTCAGAAGCTGGTTTAAAGTCTCCCAAACAAGGACTAGTACATATCCAAACACCTCATTTTTTTGCAAAAACACCTAGGAATTCCAAAATCGCAAACATGTCCTTCCACCGGTTTTTTTGTGAAAAGGACATGTGGTTCCACAAATTCAACATAGATCTTCCATCGGTTCTTTTGAAAAAAAAAGAGAAAAAGAGAACCTGGGTTCCGCAAATTCGCCAATGACTCCTAGCTATCCTTTTTTTTTTGAAAAATCCCTCGAAAAATCCAAAATTACGTTTAGGTATTCCTACCGTATTTTTAAATGATCCAGACCAAAATTTACATGACACAAGCAGCGTAGTGCACTATAATGCCTAGTAGAATTAACAATACGTAAAACTTGAAATCTTCATATCTAAGTGCATCGGTGCACACTTCCTGTCAGTTGTCAAGTTATTAGATGAACCCGGCCAATTACAGAGAATCCCTTAGGGTGTGTTTGGTTGTCTGCACCATTCTAATCTGTCTCGTATGAGCCATCCAGGCTAGCTTTGGTCTGCATGAGTGGATGCAAGTTGAGTTATTTGGTTACTTGTTTATGCATCTGACGAGCCTGTATTGGAGAGAAACCCAATTTTTGTGTTTCCTTCATCCTGTATGAGTTGGTGTAATTGCATTCACCTGACTTGGATGAACAGGAAACCAAACACGTGTCTAACAGATACAATTACATCTAATTATACGATTCAAGTACCATGCAGGCAACCAAACACTTATAGAACTGCAGCAGCTAAGGCAGAAGGAGCAGATATTTTTCTGATAATTAAGTTTCTGTGGATACAGTGACACGTTATCAAGGTCTTTGTTTGCCTGTGTCATGTGCTAAAAGCTATGTTATCATTTGACAGGTGAACCCCGGATTACCATACCTGTGTTGTCCGGCTTCTACGGGATAATTCAGCTTTACCAATTGCTCCGTACCAGGTTACTTTGTAAATGAATCTAGACCAAGGTTTGAAAATTCGGTTTCAGAATAAATTTCGTCCCTGACCGGATCACGAAATTTCGGCGACATTTTGAAAATATTTCGGATGAAATTTGAATTTGAAAATTCAAATCCGGTCCATGCGGGAAAGAAAAATCCGGAAATTTGGCGAAATACTCGAAATTTTGGGTTTTTTGCACCAGCAGAAAAGTGGTCTAAACTTTAACGAAAACTTTTATAATTTTTTTTAGAGGTTCCTGACACATTGATGATGTTCTCAAGAAAAATTCAGCTGATTATCACATCTAAGAAATTTTTAAAAATTCGGAGAGTGGTACTGTCCTGATAAAACACTGACCGACAAGTTTGATCCGAATGGAAAATGGTACAAATCAAGTTAGAAACTATTGAATTTTTTTTGCATGGTTATGATCCATAACTAATGTTCTCAAAAAAATTTCAGCTGATTATCACATATGAGTAATTTTAAAAAATTCGGAGAGTGGTACTGTCCTGATAAAACACTAACCGACAAGTTTGATCCGAATGGAAAATAGTACAAATAAATTTAGAAACTATTAAAATTTTTTGTGCATAGTTATGATCCATAAATAATGTTCTCACAAAAATTTCAGCTGATTATAAAGTTTCATGAATTTTTGGAAATTCAAACAGTGCTACTTCACATTACATTTTTTTTTGAATACTTTCGAGCATGCAAAAATTATAAAAATATTTACATAGTTGGAAAGCATCGATGATATTCTCATAAAATTTTGAGATCATGATCAAACATAAAAAAATTCCCAAGAAATGTGAATGTGGTACTTCACAGTTTTTGGACTTTAGAGCGCGTGTTTATACCGTTTACTATTTTTATTGAGTAGCCAAAATGGGTTCAAATTTTCTGAAACTTTTACAGTAGTATTATGAGAGAATTATTAACTTCTAATAAAAATTTAAGATGATTATCAAACATGAAGAAATTTATAAAATTCTAACACAGTTACTGCCTTGTTTATGCTAATTCTATTTTTTATTTTTAAAACATAAAAAACGAATTTAAAATATTTTCACAAATTGTACGTACGATCCTAGGTGTCTTATGATGGTACCATAAAATTTTCATAGCATGAAAAGACTTTCTCAATTTAATACAATTCCGACAGTGTTTCTGTCGAAACTTTAAAATACCTCAAAAATTAACTTTTTGGACAAATTATCTTTGAAGATCACTTTTTTATATGTTATTGATGCCATTCCGGTGAAATTCGGCAATAAATTTTGAAAAACCGGTCATTTATCCCGGAATTTCGCCGAAATTACTGAAATTACTGTAGTATTTCGATTTTTTTTTCAAAATTTTGAATTTGGCCGGTATTTCCAATCTCGTGGGGGTCTGAAATCCGAGATTTCGACGAAAAATCGCCGAATTTTCTAACCCTGATCTAGACCCGGGCATTAGACCGGATCTTTTTGAGCCAACACATGATACGGCGGATATGGCACGGGGCGGGTATAGACTAGGTCGGCACGACACGAATGACGGAATCGTACTAGGCCTCATTGTCAGGCATAATGTGTGACGCGGCTCGACACATCAGTATGGATCGTGTTTGGGCCGGTACGGCACGAAACAAGTTCGATAGGCCCAAAACAGGCATGGCACGTGACAGGACGCTCTGCCGCACATTGCGTCATGTTGTGACTCGTCCTACGGGTGGCGCCTTTTGCGGTACTCGCATTAGGAGAAAGTGAAGACAACGTAGGTACTGAAAGGTGGAGAATGAGGATGGAGAGTACATGCTCACTGACACTGAGCACGCATACTGAGCCGCTTTGCACTGGGTACCCCACACTGGGTGTTAGGTTTTTAACGAGGTAGTAACTCTGTACCTATTCAAGAATAAATGAAATTTATTTATTTTTCCTCAATATTTGTGTCTATTGTCTCGACGCCGTGCGTGTCCGACTCCTTTGTCTCTCGTCTTAATAGTACAAATGAATCGGGTCTAAATCGACACGACACGAAACCGATATAAATAACAAATAGACCGTGTATAGATTCCTCGAAAGCAAATGGACCGGCCGACGCGTGATAACACGGCACGATTTAGGCTCTAACGGAATCCACGTCCACAAGAGGTTTGTTTTTCCTTGTATCTCTGTTTTTCATCTTTCTCAAAATCAGGAATTATTTTTTAGCATTCAAGTACAGACCATCAATCAAGTCATTTTCAGCAATACAGTGCAGCATAAAATAGAGTCTTGTCTACTGCTCTCTCTCTCTGTGCCTAAAATCAGATATATTGTTCGTTGTTTAACAAAAAGCCTAACAGGAGATGCACTGTTTCAATGCTATGTATGTATATATATATATATACCTTATATTAAAGCGGGGAGATTTCAGGCACTCCTGGAGGCTGTCGTACAAATCCGGTCAGAGATGCTGTCCGTTTGCCGCTGATGTCTGTCCGTCTTCGTTTGCCCTCGGCGTCTCCGTCCGTTTCTTTGTATCTGCTGCGCAATCGACGGTTGATAACGCGTCCTCATTTTCTGCTCCCGCCGTTCCGCGCGCCTAGAAGCTCCATTCGTTTGTGAAAGCGTGGGTTATTTGGGGTAAACACACCTTAGATTGATAGCCAACCATGATTACAATATATATAGGCAATGCTTATCCGGGTTACGGAAACAGGGCCACGGAGAGATTGCAGGGCGCAAGACCAACAGAAAAGGAAACTAATCCCTACAATTAAGCATTGCTAACACACCCCGCAGTAGGAACGTCGGTGGAACGAACGTTCATGCTGGACCGAAATTCCATGAAGAGGTGGACGGCAAGCTCTTGGTGAAGATGTCGGCGAACTGCGATGTTGTGGGAACATGAAGAACACGCACAGCACCGGCGGCTACACGCTCACGGACGAAGTGAAGGTCAATCTCGACGTGCTTGGTCCGCTGGTGCTGAACCGGGTTCGTCGAGAGGTAGATGGCACTCACGTTGTCGCAGTAGACGACGGTAGCACGCTGGAGGGGTTGGTGGAGCTCCAGTAGGAGCTGGCGAAGCCATGTCGCCTCGGCCACGCCATTGGCGACGGCTCGGTACTCGGCCTCAGCACTAGAGCAAGAGACGGTCTACTGGCGCTTGCTGGACCAGGAAACGAGGCAGTCACCAAGGAACACGGCGTACCCCGAGGTGGAGCGACGTGTCCGCACATACCGCCCACCAAGATCGGTGTAGACGGTCATGGTGCTTGGCGAAGACGTACGACCGATGAAGAGGCCAAGGTCGACGGTGCCGCGAAGGTAGCGCAGGATGCGTTTGACGGCAAGGAGGTGCGGCTCCCGCGGGTCGTGCATGTAGAGGCAGACCTGCTGCACTGCGTAGGTGATGTCGGGGCGGGTGAAGGTGAGGTACTGAAGGGCACCAACCAAGCTGCGGTAGAAAGTTGCGTCCGGAACGGGAGAGCCCTCCGAGGAGAGCTTAGCCTGAGTGTCCACTGGAGTGTTGCATGTCTTGCACTCAGTCATACCGGCACGCTCCAGGATATTGAGGGTGTACAGGCGCTGCGAGAGGAGCATCCCAGCAGTGGAGCGAGTAACAATAACCCCAAGAAAATGCTGGAGGGGCCCGAGGTCCTTCATCGGAAAGGAACCCTGGAGTGCGGCGATGATCTGGTGAAGAAGTGCAGCGGTGGACGCAGTCAGGACAATGTCGTCGACGTACAGGAGCAGGAAGGCGGTGTCAGAACCCCGCTGAAGGACGAACAGGGAGGTGTCCGACTTGGCCTCCACGAACCCTAAGGACTGCAAGTGCGCGGCGAAGCAGCTGTACCAAGCACGGGGGGCCTGCTTCAGACCATAGAGCGATTTGTTGAGACGACAGACATGGTCCGGGCGAGCCGGGTCAACGAAACCGGAGGGCTGAGTGCAGTAGACCGTCTCGGAGAGGGTGCCTGCAGGAAGGCATTCTTGACGTCGAGCTGGTGAACCGGCCAATCTCTGGATAGAGCCAAGCTGAGCACGGTACGAATGGTGGCGGGCTTGACGACCGGGCTGAAAGTCTCATCGAAGTCAACGCCGGGACGCTGGGTGAAGCCACGAAGGACCCAGCGAGTCTTGTACCGATCCAGGGTACCATCAGACAAGAGCTTTTGCTTGAAGATCCATTTGCCGGTGACGATGTTGGCGCGGGGCGGTCGAGGAACGAGGGTCCAGGTGTTGTTCTGGACAAGAGCCTGAAACTCCTCGCCCATCGCCAAGGCGCCGGCGGGTCGCCGAGAGCGCGACAGTATGTCGAGGGCACCGGAGAGACGACGGTGGCTTGTAGGAGTCGAGGCCGAGCGAAACCACTTTTTGCACGGTGCGCATCGAGTGATCGCTGACGACGGGCGGTGTCGATGCACGGCGCCGGTGGAAGGGGCGCAGTAACCGAGCCGGGCGAGGACACGCGACGGTCCACCGACCGGTGGTGGGAGGTGCCCCAGTGCCACAGTAGCCCACCGAGGGGAGGAGGCGCTGCAGTCGCGGCCCAAGAATGTTCGAGCAGGGGCCCAACCGAGCGGTCGGCGCAGCAGAGCCCGCCCGGGACGCCAGAAGAGGCAGCCAAGAAGGCGAGGCGCCCATAGGCCACGGGGCAGTCCGCCAGTGGGCGGCCGGCATGGGGTCGGCTTGGCGCTACCAAGACACCACCTGGAGCTGGGGTGCTCGAGGGAGCCAGCAGTGTGTCGCGGTTGGATGACTCGCACAAAACTGAGAGTGAAAGTTATCCGAAAATCGAGGTTAGGTGGGGAGGTGCTCGGTGGGGCCTCGCGAAGGGGAAGGACGACTCACAAAGGTCACATGGCGAGAGATGATGACGCGGTTTGTGGAGAGGTCAAGACATCTCAGAGCCTTTGTGATCGGACGAGTAGCCGAGGAAGACACAGAGGATGGAACGAGGAGCGAGTTTGTGGGCAAGAATGGCGGACATGTTGGGATAGCACTTGCACCAAACACGCGAGATGGGAGTAGGAGGAGGACGCCCATAGAGGGCATGAAAGGGGTGGGAAGCTGTAAGGTTTTGGTGGGATGGCGGTTGAAAAGGTAGGTGGCGGTGGAAGTGCCTCCACCCAGTAGGGAGGTGGGAGATGGGACTGAAAAAGGAGGGAACGGATGATGTTGTTGACAGTGCGCAGGACACGCTCGGCCTTCCCATTTTGCTGCGAGGTGTAGGGGCACGACATGCGAAGGTCAACACCATGCGTGAGAAAGAAAAGGCGGAGGTGGAGTTGTCAAACTCGCGATCGTTGTCGCGATTGCACACTTTTTATGATGGTGCCAAACTGAGTGGCAACAAAGGAGAAAAAATGGGCAATGGTAGAGAACGTGTCGGATTTGAGGCGAAGGGGGAAGGTCCACAAGTAATGGGAGCAATCATCGAGAATAGCAAGATAATATTTAAACCCTGAAACACTAGGTACTGGAGAGGTCCATAAATCACAGTGGACAAGGTCAAAATTATGCAATGCACGAGTCTGCGATGTGGGAAAAGGGAGGCGAACATGACGACTGAGCTGACAAGCATGACAGAGGTCGTCAGGGGGCCCATTATTGCAAGGAATAGCAGAAGAGCTAGCGAGGCGGGAGAGGGCTTCATGACCGAGGTGACCAAGACGGCGGTGCCACAGCTGGGATGATGTGCTCGCGAGTAGGACGCTAGATGGAGTGGTGGAGGCCGGAGGAAGGAGCGGGTAGAGCGGGCCGGAACTATTGCACCTGGCGATCACGCTCCGGGTCCTGAGGTCCTTCACGGAAAAACCAAACGGGTCAAATTCGACAGAGCAATCATTATCGGTTGTAAATTGACGAACGGAGACAAGGTTTTTGATAATACGGGGAGAAACAAGAACATTGTCAAGGTGCAAGGGACCGATATGTGTGGAACCGGTGGACACGACGGGAAGAGCAGAGCCGTCCCCCACGATGATGGAGGAGGGCGTGGAGCTAGACAGGGGACGAGACTGGGAGAGTATACCGGGGTGGAGGCCATGTGGGTTGTAGCACCGGAGTCCATGAACCACTCCCCCTGTGGTGGAGGGGTAAGTGACATGGTGTTGAAAGCCCTCGCTAGGGCCTCGCTGTCCTGTGGCCCAAGAACGCCGCCGGGCGGCTGCAGAGGGCGGCGGCGCAGAGGCCCACCAGCGCGCCGCCCAAGGGCAGCCCGCCAATGGCGACGATATGGGCGCCTACCAGGAGCAGAGGCGCCAAGAGCCCCTCGACCCCCGGAGAGAGATGGCGGGGGCGAGGCGCCGAGCGACGGCGGCGGGCGGAGTAGGGCCGCCAGAGGCGAAGCGATCGCGCGCCACGGCGGACGGAGGCGCCTACCCGAGGCGGCGCCGCCACATCCGGATCGTGCCGGTCCAAGGGTTGTAGAAGCTGGGCAGTGGAGCCGCCGGCATTGGGAGCAGCCGCCGGCCGGCCGCTGCTGCTGCCCGGCTGGCCTCCGCCCCGCCTTCTTCTTGCGGCGGCGACGACCCGCCCGTCGGATTCCGAGGTCGTCACCGGGGCACGGGATCGGGCCGGGCGACGAGGGTCGCGGGCGGGACGGAACAAGGCGGTGGCGGCGTGGCGTCGGAGGAGCCTAGGGAGAGCTCCTCGAGTTGGAGCTCGGAGCGGACCTCGCGAAGGAGGAGCGGCGGCCGGGCGCTGAGGTAGGGGCGGAGGCGGGGCGAAGCGGTCGTTGAGGCCGCGAAGGACGTTGATGATGAGGAGGCGGTCGGAGATCGGCTCGCCAAGTTCGACGAGGGAGTCCGCGAGCGTCTTCATCCGGCGGCAGTAGTCCGCGACGGAGAGGGTGCCCTGCGACAGGGTGCGGAACTCGGTGTCGACGAGGAGGACCCGAGTTTCGCGGTTGCCGACGAACTGCTCCTCGAGAGCGAGCAAGGCGGCGCGGGCAGACGGGTTGGAGGTGGTGATGATCTCGAAGAGCTCGGAGGAGACGGAGCCGTAGATCCACGAGAGCACGTGAAGGTCCATGCGAACCCAGTGGGGAACGGCAGGGAATGCCGCGTCGCACAGGACGTGGTCGGCGAGGGCATACTTGCCGAGGGCGAGGAGGAGGAGGCGGCGCCACTTGGAGAAGGACGGCGTGGCGAGGTCGAGCGTGGTCGGTACCAGGGCACGCACGTTGAGGATGGCGAGCACCTGGGTGTGCAACGCGGACACGCTGGCGGCGTCGGCGTCAGCGGCGGCGTCGTCATCACCGGCGTCGTCGTTGTCGTCGCCAGCGGCGGCCTCCTTGAGACGGCGCTGCGCCTCGGCGAGCGCGCCATGGCGAAGCGACGTCATCTCGGCGGCGGCGCGGCGGCGGCCGCGGCGCGCGACGCGCGTCTGCTTCGCTCGAGGCGGCGGTACGATTGGCATCGCGATGGCGCGCGGCGTCGGCCTCATCTTCAGACGCTGGCGACGCGCGCGGCGCGGGAGGGCGGTGGCATCGGCGTCCGCCGTGGCGGCGTCGTTGGTGGCGGCCATGGCGGCGAGTTATGAGCGGAAGGTGAGGAAGGATCATCTTGATACCATGAAAGCGTGGGTTATTTGGGGTAAACACACCTTAGATTGATAGCCAACCATGATTACAATATATATAGGTAATGCTCATCCGGGTTATGGAAACAGGGCCACGAAGAGATTGCAGGGCGCAAGGCCAACAGAAAAGGAAACTAATCCCTGCAATTAAGCATTGCTAACAGTTTGTCTCCGTTGCGCTGCGCTACCGACGCCCTATCGATTGTCGCGCCTACACGTCGTGGCGGGAGCCCGTTCACCGCAGCTCATCTCGCCCACTGCTCCGCCGCCCCTTGTTCTTCCCCCGAGACTGCCTCTTCCTGTGCGCATCGCCGGCTCCATTCTTGTGCGCATCGTCGGTTCGCTTCCAGGGAGAGGGGTTCCATTCCGTGTTTCTTTACGCGTCCTCTTTTCGTGCCCCGCCGTTCCCAAGCTGATTTGGATCGCAGGCCGTTCTGCTTCCAGGCCTAGCGCGTCGCGTGCATCCTGATTTCGGTTTTCTTGCGCGATCGATTGTTTGGGGTTTTACTGCCTCGGCTGCTTTTCGCGCTGCCATCTCTCATCATGTGCTCCGTCGCCTCCCTGTTGTGCTTGCTTGGAGATGTCGTGTTTTTCGATGCGGCGACCCTTGCCTGGCGCGTTCCGCTGGCTCGATTGCTCCCAGATAGTTGTTTTCCTGTGCCTTTTTGGTTCATCCTGGTTGCTGGTCGGTTTTTCATGGTTCGTCGCTCCTCGGTTGGTTGTCGTGGTTGTTCGATTTGTTTGCGTCTTGTTCCGTCTCCTCGGCTTTTTTCGTTGTTTTCCTTCGCTTCTAGGGACCGGGGAGCCAGCCTTGCAGGTGCGCTTGAGCTGCTGAGGACTCTAATTTATAAGGTTGTGTTTGCAGTGTGGTTTCAGAGCGATTGGTTGTGATTTTGCTATGTTTTGAGGGTATAAATCCAGCCTAATTGGCTGTGCAGGTTTATGTAGATGGAACTACCACCTTGTCTACTTATGAAAGGAAAGCGAGCATTAGGGAATTTTATGGTAAATTTTCTATAGAACAAACAAGAGTCGAGTTTTTTTTTTCTTTTTCGCTAGCAATGGCTTGCTATTTGGACTTGTGTATACTATACTGTCTACCTGTGATCTGGGAAGTGCAAAGAGATAAGAGCTTACTTTGAGATACTGTACTGCACAGACTGTGCATGGATTATGATTTATGATTGAGCTTATTTCAAGTTGACTCTTCATTACAGTTTGCTGCTTCCGTATCCCTAACTTGCTATATTTCGCAGAATAAGAAACATGTTTTCTTTACCATGTTTTGTAGTATGGTTCACTGTATTTTTTCCTTTGTCACTCTAGAGGTGAAAGATGCGGTTGTCTCTCTAAATGCTAAAAGGAAAATCAGTATGGTCTCTAACCCCACCCTATCACTAGCATAACATTCCTTTCTCGGTCTTCGCATACTTGTTCAATGTTGTGAATATGTATGTTCCTTTGATTAAACACAGTACAATCATTAGTTTGCTGCTCATTTAAAATCCTATTGTTTTCTATCTTGCCAGAATAAATGGATATATGCTATTTTTTATAATATGAACTGCCAAGTATTGTTTTCTTTGTGCCTGTCTGGTAGAGGTGTTCCAACAACTTCTTAACCCCAGAATTGGGTTGTATATGGTATTTTAGTGTTACCTCTTTCTATTACCAATCAACAGGTTAGACATTATCTCACCAGATCATCTTTATCAGCGAATTTTCCTTTGATACATTGTTTTTGTTTGATCAGTTGGTTTGGCCTTTGCTACATGGTTTCAGTTTATTGAGATGTGAATGTGGCGGTTGGTTATTATTAAATCAATCATGGTTAGGCTCTTTGAAATGCATTTGTTCTTGGTCCACCCAGATGCTATTGGCTTAATTTTGCAGGGAAAGCTTTGGCTTTATGAGCCAATTGCGATAGCTTTTGACTTTTCCTCTCGTAGAATATCAAATTGTTTTGTTTGATATGTTCTGGTTCTTCTGGATTTACACAGTGTTCAGATCTGTTTTTGTCATGTGTTATTTCTAAGGATGATACATAGATATAATTAGAAGACTACTCTATTGACGTCTATCTGGAGAATATCTTACTTTTAGATGATATGGCAGTGTCTGGCTTGTTTGCTGATAAATTACTCATCTTCATGATTATTGAGTTTGCTTGTGCTCTCGGCCTCTCATTTCTGGCAATTTTTAACTTTAGGGAAAACTGCTTACTCAGGATGGTATGTGCAGTTCTGTAGTTATATTTATGTGGAATCTTCCGTTTGGCATATTGAGTCCTATTTTTAGTATTGGTTAGGGGTGTTGCATTGTTTTATTTAGCTTCACATTCCTCTTTGACCTACTATTTTCATTATCTGGGACAGATTGCACGCTCTGCTAACATTGTATTCTTGCGGAACAAGATAATCAACAAGATGTTAGATCTGTAGATGATGATAACTTCATTGATGATAGTGGAGTTTACCCAGCTGGCTGCTATGGCAGTGACAATGATGGGCACTCTCCTCGGCATTATCCACAGGTATTCGTTCTTAATTGCTCAGATGCTATAGGCCATTCTTTTAGTTTCAGTTTTTAGACAAATTAGTGTAAAGGCTGAGCCAGTTATAATTTTTTTTTCATGTCACTATTTTGCAGGAAGAATCTTCAGCAAGAATTCCTTGATCATGGAGTACTCGCTCTTCTAAAAATCTGGCTTGAACCTTTACCTGATGGAAACTTGCCAAATATGAATATTCGAACTGTTGTTCTGAGGTTACTAGACGATGTAGGAAAAATTGCTTTCCCTTTTTCCTTTTGTACTATAGATCTTAGTTTTAGCATAAGAACATAGTTTTACTTTGCTGTGACTGACTTTGTCATTCCTCATGACCTACATTCCTATGAGAGGCTTGTGTCTATTTTTATGAAGTTTCCCATTGGTTTGTGTAACATTCCAAAAATTGGATTTTAGAATGTTTGAATTTCAAAATTCACCATTTGCAATTTCTTTGAATTAATTTCAGCTTAATTTGAATTTTCTAGTTATAAAAGGATTTAATTTATCTAATCTATTCATCAAACATAAGATTTCCAGTTTTAGTTGGCTTCATTATGCTGCAAGGAATTCTTCTGTATTTTTGGAGATTTTTCTGAATTTATTTGATATTTATTTGAATTTATTTGCTTTTATTTCAATTCCTGGGATTTTGTTAATTCGAAAAATGTTTTTATTTCAAAATTCCTTCTCGGGCTGAATCCTTCCGTCGGCCCATTTTCACGGCCCAATTCCTCTCCCGCTGCCCGCCTCCTTCTTCCTCCGCTGCCCGGCCCGGCCCGCCAGACCGCGCAGCGCTTCGCCGGCCGCCAATTGCCCTTCCGCCACGGCCGCCCGTCGCGCATACGTGGACGGCCAAGATCTTGTCGCGTCGCCCGCGCCGCCGCCGTCGAAAAACCCTAAACCTAACCGCGTCCGCGCCGTTTTCGGCGTCCGTGCCGCGCCCGCCTCCCGAGGCTATTTAAAGCCCCGAGGGCCCCATCCCGAGGTTCCCCGCTCCGCTCCGCCGCTTTTGCCCCAAGCCTCGCCGCCTGAGTCGCCTCCGTCGCGGAGATCTCGCTCGTCGAAGTTCTGCCGCCACCCGAGCGCTTCTCCACCGCTTTTCTTCTTCACCGGTGAGCCTCCGCCGCCTCTATTGGTCTCGCCGAGGTCCCCGCGCCGCCCTCTTTCGTTTGCCCCAAATTCCACCCCGATCTGTCGCGGATTTGCGCGAAGCCGAAGACTTCTTCCCGCCTCCGGCGCGCGCGCCGCCGCTGGCAAGGCGCCGCTCCGCCCCGCGCTGCCGAGCCTCGGCTGGCGTCTCGCGCCGCGCACGCGACGCCACGCGCCGCTCGCCTCGCGCCACTCGCGCAGGCCAAGACCGCTGCGTTGCTTGCTCTCCGCGCGCGCCGCCGCCTCGCTCCGCGCCAAGGCCGCGTCACCGTCGCGTGGCGGCGCGTCGTCGGTGCCGCCACGTCGGCATACGTCCACGGCCGCGCGCCGCCTCAGATCCCTCGGTGGACGCAGTCCACCGTGAGCCGAGTCTCTGACTCGTGGGCCCCACGTGTCAGCGGTATTTCTTTTTCTTTTTCTGATTTTCCAGAAATCCGAAATTCCAGCCAATCACGTCTCGCCACGTGTCAGCCTCTCTGTTTTTCTGATTTTTCTGATCTGGGAATCTTCCAGGAGCCCGTTCTCCTTCGTTCGAGCTCCGATTCCAGTGTTTCAAATTTCTAAATTCATCTAAATTCAAGATCTATCTTCCAGTACCATTATTCTCAATTTTTGAATTTTATTTGAATTTATTTTATTTATTTGCTCTCGTTTCGCGTGAAGACGACGCAGTCGAAGATCAGTCGAATCAACAATCAGAGGTAGAACCAGCAAGAGGCAGCGAAGGCGAGTCTTCCTTGAACATATTGATCCCAAATTTTACAAAATGCCTATATTGTTTTAAATTATGCATGCTTACTTTATGCAATGTACTTTAAACATAGTTTTAGAGTATAGTTAAATTCCAGTTTGTTATACCCTCATTGGTATTGATCACGTCGAACCTTTGACACCCTAGATGATATATACTAGTTATTTTATTTGGTGATATCCAGTAGATTAGCATGGAACGGTAGAATTGCTTAGTCCAAATTTAAGCGCTTTTGGTATTGTGCCAATATGGGAATCATTTCAAATGTTGTTTAAACTTATTTGTGAGAGTGCGGCAATTGGTGTTGCTGCTGTGATTTAAATGAAATAAAGTGGAAATGGTTTAGACCAGGCGGATGGATGTTTGGCGGTGCGCAAAGCACGAGACCTTGGTATGTGAATGTTTCGCCTAGTCAATTAAGGACCGGCGTGTGTTACCATGGACCGAGCACTACCGTACAACCACAAGTCTATATGGGTACGACGGCTAAATAATTTGTGCGTCTCATTATTAGCTTCACCGGTTGGTGAGTGCGGATGTTGGCAGCGCAAGAGGGGCTTCAGATCTTGGCGCCTAGAACCCTAACAATGTGAAACCTTAGCGGCGAGGTTAATAGTGGGGTTGTGCATTGTAAAGGCCTTGTCATGATCTCTCCGTCGACACACCAAAGGAAGTGTGTTAAGTGCATGGCAACAAGAGTCGATCATGTCTTGTGGGTAAAGTGTACACACTCTGCAGAGTTAAAACTACTTAAGTAGCCGTGCCCATGGTCAAGGGCAGGCGAGGTACGCTTGCACATTGTAGATTTCTTGGTTTTGTTTTAAAGGAAAATGGTTGTTTGGGAATCCGAGAGCAGATGGAACTCTCGGGTTATTTATTGTTTGGCGGATGGAGCCAGTCAGGTAGATGGAACCTGCTTTAATTGTTATATCAAATTCAATTACTATTCAATTACATTTTGTTCAAACGATGCTTTATGAAATTACTATTGGTATTTACAGTTAAACTTTGCTTTATGCTAAAAGAGCCATATTATGCCTTCAATTGCTTAGCCTTGCATATAGTTATCATGCATTATGTTTCCAAGACTTGCGGAGTACATTTTGTGCTCACCCTTGCAACATCCCCAACCTTCCACAGAAGAGTGTGCGTGTGAAGTCGACTACGATTTCTACGCTTGTGGTTATGATGAAGACGATCCGGAATGCTAGGAGCGAACCCCAGTCGATTGCCTGTTGGGCAAATGGATGGGCTTACTTACTTTGCTTTTGTTATTTCGTTTCCGCTGTTTCTTATTAAACTCTAGCTATATGCTTCTTAATTGTAATAATTGGTCATAAGGCTAATACTCTTTCGCTTAATTAATATTATTTGATTCGTGATATGGATGTGCTGTCATCACTGTTTTCACTGTGTGTGCTAGCTTTTCCTGGACTAGCACAGGTTATACACAGAGGGTTCGGATTTGGAAATCCGGTCCCGACAGTTTGGGGCAATATGACATAAGGGAGCAGCTTAGGAAAAGTGGTATGGGAAATGTATAATTCTTATTTGTCGCATTCTAGAAGGTTCGTTTTCAGATTATCTGTTGTGTACTAGCTACTAACTCTATCCTATGATGCATATACAAGCCATTTCGTTTTTGTCAAAATCTGATGAGTACAATACCGGTAATACAAAACTAGCCAAGGAATTCGTTAATAAATGGGTAATTCTTGCTCTTTCTAACCATTAGTATTTGTATGATTGTTTGATGCTGAAGGTTCTTGGTCTATAATGACTAACTGTCAGCAATAATAATAGAGTCAACCAGTATTCAACAATAGCACAAAATCTGAGGATATGAGGAGATATGATGATGAAAGAGCTCTTTACAGGCGGCCTCAAATGAAGAAGTGAGTGCTGCACTTCACATTTACTTATCACCCAATAGAAGACCTAATATCTAAATGACAATATTCTATTCTTGAGTTTTCTTTCTCTATTTTGTATATACCTTCTCGGCTATTCTCTCCTTTGATGAAGACCTTTGTCAGGTACTTCTGGAATGGAATCCAGAGACGATGCTCTTGATGCTCTAGGCCAGAAACGTCGCATATGGACTTTGTCATTCGTCCACAGTCAAAAGTTGATCCGGAACAATTAAGTCCTCGTGCCAAGTAGGTTGTCCAAGACCAGCACCAGCAGAAGGTTTGTCCCCACCTTCTAATCTTTTTTGTTGGCATATTATACCCCTGCGGATTCTAAAATCGTAACGATTTCAGTTTTCGGTTTTGCCCGAGGGAAAATGACATCCACCATAAATGTTTATTTTGTTTTCTGAGCACTATATCATAATTGACTCGGCGTAGCACACCCGAAAGCCACCTTACTATTGATTGCCTGCCTTAGGCCATATGGCGCGGCGTAGCGCGCAACCTGCCCTAGTTCTATCTACAGATATTCGTATCCCCATGAGGCCATGAAACTAATCTCTAATACGACGCTCTCGAGAACCATCGCCTTCATGCCACGAATGAGTGTGGTCTCCGAATGCCCGAGAAAAAAAAGTGTGGTCTCTAGAGTGTAATCTATAGCAGGTTTACAAAATCGAATTTTCGATTTTCGAACGATTTTTCATTTTCGATTCTTGGTAAGAACCGGTTGAAACTGAAGAAGTTTGAATTAAATTTTTTTGAACTTGGTGGTCAAACAATGATGAAAAAAAATCGAAAAGCGAGACATTTTACCAATTTTCAACTTTTTTTATTTTTGAGCGATTTTATTCGATTTTCGGCAAACCGAATGAAAATTATAAAAAAATTCCAAAAAAATCCCAATTAATCTATAAAACACCTCACAGAAATTTAAATATTTTTTATATTCATTTAGTACTTTTTGAAAATAAAAAACAACAATTAATGGAAAAGAACAGAGGCACTCAGTCAAATTTTTATAAAAATTTAAAAGCTTTATCATGATCATAAATTTTAATAATACCATAAAGAGTTCCCAAGGATCATGTGTTAAAATTTTCAGAAATATTAGACTTCATTTAGTGCTCCTAGAGAATAAAAAACTGAAGAGCATAATAGCACTGTCAGAATTTTCAAAAATAAATATGTCTGGTTATTATTTGAAAATTTTACAGTATCATTATCATTGCCTGTGGACCTCACAAAAAAATTCAGAAATATTAGACTTCATTTAGTACCATTAGAAAATAAAAAACAGAATAGTATATACAAAGACTAACACTCTTAGAATTTTTAAAAAATACATAAATCTGATAATCGTTTGAAAATTTTACAGCATCATTAGCATTGTCTCAGGACCTCAGACAAAAAAAATTATCGCTTTTTGATAAAATCTTTGAATTTTTAAATTTGTATTTGAATTCATCGGTTTACCGAGCGGTTTGAGAGATCAACCGCTCAATACACTCATTTTCACAATTTTCGGTGGTTTTCGTCCATTGTGTGAACCGTGCTGTGTAGTGCTCGAACCTTGGATGAGCATGGAGCCATGGAGTGTCTGTGTCTGACCATTAAGCTGATCCTCTGTTGAGAGGTTCCAAGATTCTCTATTCTCTCTGAACGTTTCCATTACATGCTCGTACTTAGTACATGACGTTGTAACGATGCTCCAGGTTTCCGGCGAGTACGTAGTCGACGATCAAAGCCGGCGGCGTGCTGAAGATGGTCGACAAGGACAAGGTGATCATGGAGTCGCTGCTGTGGCTCCGGCGAGCCGGCGCCGACATCATCATCAGCTACTTCGCCCGCCAGGCCGGCCGCCAACGTCCTCTTCGGCATGCGATCATCCAAGTAGCTAAGCTAGTGATCTGACCTACTGTCTTGTCCATCTTTATCTTATCACCATTACAAAATCCAGCTCGATTTACACATCTTGTACACATACAGATATAGTATTGTTTTGCATTATATAGAGCTGGAGCCTGGAGTTCTTCAGGTGTCGTACGGCCATGTTACTTCTCCGTTAGGCGTGTCTTGGCTTGGCTTAGGTGTAACTAAGCATGTTGCTGTTTGGCATGTCTAGGTAGTAGGTATGGATGATTAGTGAGACATCGCTTCAGAGTTGGAGTAATAATAATAAGATGCACATGGTCACTGTGGGGTGGGGCCCCAAGCCTGCCTCCGTGCTCTGGGCCGCTGGTATGGTGGGCCCGCACGTCGTTGGGCCAACTGCTACGCACGCGCAACACACAGACAGGACAGACACACTCCCTGCACTGGCACACAGACAGCGTCTGCTCCACCACCGACAGCACCGTCTACGTCGTCTCCTAGTCACCTGGGAGTGGGCTGTGGAAAAAACTCAAGACTCATCGGCTACTCGAGCTCGGCTTACAAAAGACTCATTCGAATTCGACTCAAACTCCGAACGAGCTGAACTCGAGCTCGCGAGCTTAACCGAGCCGAGCTCGAATAGTTCGCGAGCCTACTCGAGTTTGGACCGAGCTTCCTTGAATCGAGCTTTCTCGAGTTTGTTACCGAGTTTCCTCGAGCCGAGCTTAATCGAGCTTGTTACCGAGCCTATCAAGTTTACTAGAATTACCGAGCTTACTCGAGTCGAGCTCGAGCCTACTCGAGCTTAGACCGAGCCGAGCTCGAGCCTGGGTCGAGACTCGAACCAGAACTCGAGCTCGAGCCGAGCCTTACCGAGCTCATTTACAGCCTTACCTAGGAGCAGGGTTAACATACCAATTTCACCCGAAAAATCACCAGCCTTGACACCGAAAATTATTGAAAATCGCTAGAAATCGTATGAATACCAAAGTCAAACAATTTGAAATCGACAGTCAAAAAAATAGAAAAAATAGAAAATCAACCGATTTTCTTCAAAAATTGGCAACCTAAGCGATGTTAGTTTCCTCACCGATTTTCATCGATCTTCATTGATTTTTTAGCAATTTTTGGCACACTCAAGGAAATTTTGGAAAAAAATTGTAGAAAATTGGAAAAAAATGAATAAAATCGTAATAAATCCCAATTAATATATAAAACACCTCAAAGAAATTTACACAAATTCTCAATTCATTTAGTACTTATAGAAAATAAAAAAATGCAATTAATGAAAAGGAGCGGAGACACTGTTTGATTTTTATAAAAATTTAAAGCTTGATCATAATCTAAAAATTTAAGTTTATCATAAAGAGTACACAAGTATCATTTATTAAAATTTATAGAAATATTAGACTTCATTTAGTGCCCTTAGAAAATCAAAACACAAAAGAGCATATACGAAGACAGTAGCACTTTTAAATTTTTTAAAAAATACACATATCTGTTCACCGTTTGAAAATTTTATATCATCATTATCGTTGCCTCAGGACCTCACAAATGTTTTTATAAATATTACACTTAATTTGTTGCCCTAGAAAATAAAAAATAGAAGAGCATATACAAAGACAGTAGCACTGTCAGAATTTTAAAAAATACATAGGATAGATAATGATCTAAAATTTTTACAACATCATTATCATTGCTCAGGATCTCACACAAAAAATTTCAAAAAAATTTAGCACTTTTTCATAATTTTTTCCAAATTTCTCAAAAAAATTGAATTTTAACTCAAGGTCTTCAGGTGGCGACGGCGGCCGGATGGGAAGGAACGGGAGAAAGGATGGGGCATGGACTCGAGGTCTGCGCAAGGGCCATTCAGCGGAGTTGGCGATGGGGAACGGGCGGCACCGAATACAGCGAGGCATTCCCATTCCACACCGCGCAGGTCAAGGCAAAGCTGTCGTACCAAACGTCGTCGCTCACACCGATGGAAGTGACGAGACGAGCCAAACCCAAAACCATGACCCTTTAAGGTCCATCGTCTGGGCCACGCGCGCGACAGTGATTGGAGTGGGGACGGGCAAGTGTACGGGGAGATCTCTGCTGCGCGGAATCTCTTCCACTATTAGTATGTTAATATTCCACCGGTTTACCGAGTAGTTTCAGAGATCGAGCCGCGGATACAACCAAAAAACATGAAAATCAAGCGATTTTCGATGGTTTTTGGAACCCTGACTAGGAGTATTTGATTTGAGGTCTTGATAAGGGAGAGAATATGGACATCTCTGGAACAAAGGAAAAATAGATAAATTTTGTAGAATTAATATACTGCTAGGTAGAACTGTGCGTTACGCTGTGTCAGGCTAATTTTGGTCCAGTGCTAGATGCATTTTTTTGGAATCATGAGGTTTTTTTTGTAAAAAGGTGTGATCAGGTCTTGATGCAAATTTCTGGAACTACGAGGATTTTTTACAAAATTGCTCAGTCCGGAGTTATACACGAAATTGCAAAACATGAGTTTTTTTTTGGCTTTACTGCAAAACCACTGAGCTGACGCTCTCACGGCGTGGGGATTCTTCCCGCTTTAATATATTAGATTAGATATGGAAAAAAATCATGAGTTTTTTTAACAGAAGAATGGGCACCTACAATTCCTATGAAACGGCTCAATCTATATAAATTTTAGAAGAAATCTTACCTCAGGTTTAACCTCATGGAATTTTTCCTTTGTGCCTGTCTCCTCTAAAATCCTGTACTACTTTCCTGTCCGTTATGCAAACGGTATAATTGAACAATTCCTGCATTATAGAACTCCAGAGGATTCAACAGAATATGCCATTTAATTTCTGTGTTTTTCCTGTTTTTGTATTTTTGGATTCCTACGTTCCAAAGACCTTAAGCCGGTGCTGGGAAGATTGAGCTGCAGTTGCTCCCGATCCCAACTCGTACTATATTAGCAATTTAGCATGCAGTTCCAAAGAAAATGCTACTTTGATAACCTGATCTTGGTTTGCAAATGTCTAAATACTAGCTGCTCTGCTCTACGAGTGTACACTAGCTGGATACTCCAACATGACAAGAAAATTAGACCGGACGAGAGTGGTAGATGTCTGGATTATTTATGAACGAAGAAGATATTACCCAACAGCGATCCCACTAATCAATATTTCAACGAGAAAAAAGGGTTCTTTGGAACACAAAATTTTCACTTGAAATTTTTTCCGCGGTCCCAACACGGCTGACGAAACAATCACCAATAATAGATTATCACCTATTGCGCTGTCAGACCGTGACAAGTCATCTAATGTGCTATCCCGCCGTCCTATCGCTCTATCTAGCCGCAACAAGCCTCATTCCGTGCTCATGACTGCTGCTATAGTGACACCAGTCTACTGCAGCATGGTACCGTAGCAGGAGATGATTAAGAGCCAAAAAAATCAACAACGACTTACCCTTAAGAGCTACTCCCTCCTTCCATTTTCACGTAAACTTACCGGGTTGGGATACGTGTAGTTAAATTTTTAAAACTTTAGCTATGATATCTTGTTAAATATTTAGATTGGATGTATAAAAATCATATGTATAGATTCGACTCGAAATGTACTTTCATAATATTATAATTTTGTTAGATTTTTTAAATATATTATAATAAAAATTAGTTGTCAAAATTGAACTTTGAGGACGCATGGCTTCACCAGGCACCGACCACAGTGCATCAACGCTCCCGAGATCCCATCGTCATCGATAGCGCCAAGCCTTAGCTCTTAATTCCGGTGCTTAGTATTGGCACATTGCCATCAATCGCCTTGCATAATGCCAGGGTCGCAGTTGCATGCGTACCTGATCGTGACACTGTCGTCATTGCTCCCCATGGATCAATGGCCCATGCATTGTTCTCTGTCTCTTCTCCCTCCCGTTCTTTCTCGTCTCCCTCCAAAGAGAGAGAGAGCATCCATGCGCCATGCAGGCTTAACCACAGCACAACACACGCATGACATGAGTGACACAGCTGCAAGCCTGCAACTACCTCACGGGACAAGCATTGATCCAAAACCAACAAGTACAGCACGGTGGTGTCCAATTAATTAGGGCATCGCATCATCAGCCACCGGCATGAACAGCGTACTATTGGCCTATCCGCCTATAGCTTTCTTGTGCGCTAGCTTCACGGGACAAAACTCCGCATCTGCTCCCGCATTTCGATCTGATTTCACAGTTCCTACTCCCTAATCCCTAGTCCCTTCCTTTCTTAATTTTTGCCCTAAAAGGAGAGTCTCGTTTATCTGTTGAGAAGAAAGAACAATTTGATCTACCTCTTTTGCAAACATTCTTTACAAAATGCTCTCTTTCTTTGCTACTTTCATGGCTGCTGCATTTCGCACAACGAATTAACCCATGCTAAACATTAGTACCAGAGATCATGTCACTCATGCAGGCTCAAAATTACAGATCCAAATTAATTAATAAATTCGGAGATCCAAGAGGGCGAGGGAGAAGAAAAGAAAAGAATACATAGGAGGGAGCTCTTTAAGCCAATTTGTTGATCGATTAATCGCGAGAAAGAAGAAAGTGAAAAAGAAAAGCAAAAAATACTACAGGGAGAGGGAGAGGGAGAGGTATTGTACTGGTGATGGTGATGGCTGCGGCGAGGCGGCCATCAAGAACTAGTTGTACGGCTTCCCCGGCGGCGGCGGCGACGCGTACGACACGCCGTAGACCGGAGGGAACGGCAGCTTCCCGCCGGGTGGTGTTGACGGCGGGTGCCCGTGACCGTGACCGTGGTCACCGGTGCCCCCCTGAGACGGCGGCGAGAAATGCTGCGGCGATGATGGCGCTGTTGGCGTCGTGGGCGGGTGGAAGCCCGGCCCCGATGGCGACGGCGGGGTGGTGGGGTGTGGATGTGATGGAGGCGAGGTGGGGGTCCCCGGCGCGTGGGGCGGCAACACGTACCCGGGGTGCTCTGTGGGTGGCGACGCCTTGGGTTGCCCGGATGGCGGCTGGTAGCCGGAGGAAGGTGGCGGCGAGCCGTAGGATGGTGTGGAAGGGGGTGTTGAGGGGTTGGGGCCGTACAAGCCCGGGGGAGGCGCGTACCGGACGTCTGGCTTGTCGGCCGAGGTCGGTGGAGGCGGTGCCTGTGCTACTGGCGTTGTGTAGCCTGCTGGCGGCGACGGGTAAGACGGAGTCCGCGTGCTCTGCTGCGGCGAGTGGGCCGACGGAGTACTGGAGCTTGATGGCGGCGATGGGTATGACGGCGTGGAAGAGCCCCTCGGTGGCGACGGGTATGACGGGCTGGTGGATCCCTGAGGCGGCGAGTGGTAAGACGGAGTAGTGGAACTCGACGGCGGCGACGGGTAGGACGGAGTCGTGGATCCCTGAGGTGGCGACGGGTACGACGGTGTACTTGAGCCCTTCGGCGGCGACGGGTACGACGGGGTGGTGAAGCCCTTGGGTGGCGAGTGGTACGACGGTGTGGTGGCGCTCGACGGCGGCGACGGGTACGACGGAGTAGTGGAGCCCTTGGGTGGCGACGGGTAGGATGGGGTGGCGGAGCCCTGCGGCGGCGACTGGTACGATGGAGTAGGAGAGCTCGGCGTCGGGGTGTACGAGGCGGCCTGGCATTGTGCCTTGCTGCAGTCGAACGGGTGCGCCGCCGCGCACTGCGACGGGGGCCGCTGAGTCGGCGAGCCGGGGATGCAGTTCCACGCGCCGTCCGCGGTGGCCGCCGCGCATCCCGGGCGCGAGGTGAAGAAGTTGTCCGTGTAGGTGAAGTTCTTGAGGCTGGCCAGGGCGCAGACGGCGGCCGGCACGGCCCCATCGAAGAGGTTACTGGCGACGTCGAGCTCCTCGACGGCGGCCATCCCGCCGATGGTTGCCGGGAGCGGGCCCTGGAGGTGGTTGTCGCTGACATCAAAGACGGTCAACTTCCTGAGCAGCCCGATCTGCGGCGGGACGCAGCCGGTGAGCTCGTCGTCGATGAGGACGATCTCGTTGAGCGTGTCGGCCATCTTGCCGATGGAGGGTGGGATGCAGCCGCCGAGCTTGTTGTGCGCGAGCACGACGACGGAGGCCGGCGAGTTGCCGAGGTTGGGCGGGATGGGGTTCCTTAGGCGGTTGGAGTTGAGGAAGATGGCGTCGAGCGGGCGGTCGAAGAGCGCGGGCGGGATGGCGCCCTCAAAGTCGTTGAACCTGAGGTCGAGGTACCTGAGCGAGGGCAGCGAGAGGACGGCCTCGGGAAAGGCGCCGACGAAGCGGTTGTTGCTGAGGTCGAGCTCGTGGAGCAGGCGCAGGCGGCGGAAGGTGTCCGGCAGGACGCCGCAGAAGCGGTTGGAGTTGAGGTGGATGAGCGCGAGGTCGGGGAGGCCCAGCGGGAGGGACGCGGGCAGGTACCCGGCGATGTCGGCGTGGTTGAGGTCGATGCCGGCGACGACAAGACCACCATGCCCAGAGCCGCCTGGGGGCGCCGGCGCGCAGTAGACGCCGTTGTAGGCGCAGACGTTGGGCCCGACCCAGTTGGCGGTGAAGTTGGCCGGGTCGGAGAAGATGGCTGTCTGCTTCCAGGCCTGCAGCGCGGCGTAGGCGGCGCGGAGGCTCGGGTTGGGGAAGGTCCAGGAGGGCGGCGCGTCGAAGCGGGATGCGAACGAGGCGGCGTACTCCTCGGGCACGTTGCCCTCCTGCTGCGCCGCCGCCAGCGCGGCGAGCAGCAGCAACCACACCACGGCCACCGCGCCGCGAGGGATCATGGCTG
Source organism: Otatea glauca (assembly GCA_036346275.1). Classification (NCBI taxonomy): domain Eukaryota; kingdom Viridiplantae; phylum Streptophyta; class Magnoliopsida; order Poales; family Poaceae; genus Otatea; species Otatea glauca. The sequence continues at coordinate 3,159,396 of CM070713.1, forward strand.
GCCCCTAGCTCGAGATGAGACGATTCTTGGATGGATCAGCGAGCTCTGGTCTGGAGACGAGTCCGGGCAAGCAAGAGTGGAGCGAGGGAAGCGGAGGGATACGAGAGCGGAGCAATGGCGTGGTGATGTGTGTGTGAGGCAGGCGCACTGGCGTTCAGACTTCAGAGCGAGCACATGGGGGATGGGGCAGCAACTACTGCTGGGGTGGTGGTGCTCACGGTCACGGCGGCGCAGCTCGTTGACGGGTGCCGCGGCGCACAGCGGGTGCAGGAGGATGGAGCGCGTTTTGACGTGGGAGTCGGCAGCTTGGGCGGCTTGGCTCAAATTTCTTTTTTGAACTTGGCGTTTACTAGTACTGCTACGGTGTGCTACGGCTACCCAAGAATTTGGTTGGCGGCCCGAGAACGAAATCTCCACGATATCTCGCCATTTAAAACTAATTCTGGCCAAATTATAAAATTAGAATTTGAATTCTTGGTAAAATTGAATAGCGCGAAATCTAGTCAAAAAATTTTGAATTTTTTAAGCTTCCTGACACATCAACGATGTTTCTATAAAAATTTCAAATGATTATCAAATATGAGAAATTTTTGAAAATTCAAACATTGCTACTGTCCTGATAAAACACTGATCGGCAAGTTTGAACCGAATGAAAAATAAAACAAACCACGTTATAAATTTTTGAAATTTTTTGTTCATGGTTATGATGTATCACTAATGTTCACATAAAATTTTCAGATGATGATCAAACTTCATTAATTTTTTAAAATTCGGACAGTGCTACTGTCGTGATAAAAGCTTTACCGGCAAAGTTCAACCAAATGAAAAATTGATTTTTTTGTGAATATTCCGGATGTGTCATCAATGTTTCTATAAAATTTTCATCTGATAATCAAGCTTCAAAAAGTTTCAAAAATTCTGACAGTGCTACGTTTAATAATTTTATAAAAGCTTAATGATCAATATATAGATTGCTTTAGCAATCAAAAAATATTTAATTTTTTTGAAAATTTTGCATAAGGTTTCTAAGTAAATTATTAAGATATCATAGAAATTTTGAATCATGATAACACTCCAGTGAATTTATAAAATTCTTACAAGTGCAGTGTACCATATATGTTATTTTTGTTTTTGATTCTTGAAATATAACAAATGAAGTTCAATGCATACATAGATTTGATTGAGCAAACAAAAGAGGTTGAATTTTTTTAAAAAATTTATATGATGGTATTGATTCAATTATTAAGCTCTCATAAAAAAATTTGGATCATGATCACACTCGAGAAAAATTATAAAATTCAGACAAGGTTACTGTCCCAGTTATGTTCATTCTGTTTTTGATTTTTTAAAGATAACAAATGAAATTCAATTATTTTGAAAAATTTTATGTATGATCCTACACTTCTTAATATGGTACCATAATTTTTTGACATCATGATAAAGCGTGTGTAATTTTATAAAAATCTGACGGTATTTATGCAGTTTTAAAAAAATGTTTCAAAAATTCGGTTTTTCAACAAATTTTCATAGAAGATGACTTTCTTAAGATTTATTGAACCAAATCCAGTCAAAAAAGTAAAAAATGGCGAGATCTCGTCGAGATTTCTGAGATTACTGTAACAATTTAATTTTTTTTACTCCGATCGCCTTTTCAAAACTCGTCCACGTCCAGAAACCGAGATCTCGCGAGATTTCGGCGAGATTTGGATCCTTGGCGCTACCACGGTACAAATGGATCCTTATTGCTAGTTAATTTTGCAAGGCAAGAAGAGGTATCAAGATGGATATGGTTCGGTCCAGATCCATTCCAGCCTAACGTGCTCATCAGACTAGTCTAATACAGTTTACACTAATTTACTCGTGGATTCTAAGGCACCTTCAAACTTTTGAATCAAACCTTCGCTCCCAAATCAAATGCACGCAATGAAATGTAGAGCAGGGAGGGACAGAGGTGTCAGTGATTTAACCTAAACCTGCATGGACGGCGATGCATTATTGTATTTGGCATTTTACTTTCAGATAGCTCCGAGTGTTTTTTCCCCTCTTCTAATAATATATATAAGGAGTTTGGCTCTGATGGACACCCTCCCAGTTTCATTACTTTCGCGGGGCCCACCTGACCACCTCCTTGGCTCCGGTTGTACATTGAAATTCCACACAATGAAAAAAAAAACAATCTCCGTTACAGAAAATGAAACGGAAACCACTGCACACATGTGAATATACTTCCTCTGTACATAAATAGTTGTCATTTGGATATAGTAATAGTCTTGATAAATATTTAATTTGGTTACAGGAAAATCATATGTGTATATTTTGTCTAAAAAGTACTTCACAATATTATAATTTTATTAGGTTTTATAAATATATTATAATAAAAAATAATGTTCAAAACTATGTTTTATAAATTATATCAATATCTAAAATGACTACTATCTATAACCAAGTGAGTATATTAACACAGTGGAGTAGCAATGGATGGAGTCTCTTGCATTGGTACCCGATGAGACAACTACAGCACACACGCAACATCCAGGTACAAAGCTGAAACAAGTTTACACTGTACAGTAATCTGTACAACGAGGTAGCTAGTACCCCAAAGTTATTATTACTCAACTACGAAGAGTAGAAAATTGGCGATACAGTAGTTGGAGATTTAGATAAATTTTATAGTATATTATACCGATAATATATGGTAAATAGTAGAAATAAGAGTTGATCTGGTGACACGTTCAAGAGAGTTTTGGAAGTAACTCCTGAGACGGTAGCTCTTTGTATTCATCAACGGTTGATCTGCTGCCATGCCGCCACATAGATGAGCTCCAAGAAAGGCTCCCAGGGCCAGCTAGCACATACTTTGTGTACGCCTTGGAGGCATGAGATGAGGATCCTCTGAATGTTCTCCAACACTAGAGTACAGTTCACATGATCTTGCTTCGATTATACGTCTGCAGATAAGATACAGTAACTTTAACCTCGATGTTGAACCTAAAATGGATGAATATTCAAGGCTCCATATCATCAAACAGATCCGGTGCATGGATTTCCCTTCCTTGTAGCTGCTGGGAGACAGTATTGTATGTTGCGCAGTAGAGTGCTGGTTTTTTTGTTTATCTTTGCCCTCTGCATTTTCGGCCATTTAATAGTGTTAAAGTATAAGTGAATTGCTTACCTTTTCTCATTAGTTTAAGCTTTTGGGTGAAGTGGTTGGTGCATATAACTCAATATGCTATCAGAGCCAAGAGGTCTCGAGTTCAAGACTCGGTTGACGCAATTAAAAATAATAATTGCAGTCCACTTCTATTCCACATCTAGACCTGAGGGAGTCTACACGTGAGGGGGAGTGTTGAAGTATAAGTGAATTGTCTATCTTTCATTAAGCTGATGAGAAAAGGTGGGCAATTCACTTATAGCTAGGCAGACTGAAAGTGTCATTGAACCCTTCTTTCTTGGTTAGAGAATGGACTATTCTTGTGAATTAATTTGCACGGGGTTGAATTGTAAAATAGTTGTATCCATGCTAAAAAAGCTACCAATTTGGCAGGAAGAGATGGATGGTGGATCCCTCTCTAGTCTCTAGCTCATGATCCCCAATGCTATATGAGGTCGATTGACATGTACTAGCAATCTACGTACTCCTGGTAGCATTGGCGATTTGGCATTGCATTCTTCGCATTGAATTGGATTATTGGAGATCGGGCTATGGGGTGTTTGGTTTGAGAATTAGTATTGATTCGCCCACGTTCTAATAAGCGGTGCATTAGAACTAATGAGAAGGATTACCAAGGAATCTGCTTGGGCCCAAATGCATGTGAAGCGTAGTGGTGCGCGTCACTGCGTAAAGAGAAGACGCGTTTCAGCACATACGGCTGCCGCCTCTCTCATGGACACTTTCTCCGTCCGTGATTTCCCAAGAGAAAGAGCAGAGGAGCTGGATGGCAGCTTTTCTATGCCTTGCATTTGCTGCACCTGCATGCAGGACGATGCAGTGTGCTGCTGCTAATTACCAGAGCTGGACATTTTCCCTTCCCTTTCCTTTTTTATTTTTTTACAATCGAACGCCACTCGCTTTTCATCCTCTCTTTTCTTTCCCACCACTGCGTACCTCCCACGAGATTTCAAATTTCGGTTTCGAATCGTATATCGGAGGTGACCGAAATCCGAAATTCCGGCGAAATCTCAAAACTTCAGATGAAATCCAAAAGGCAAATTTCAAATCTGGTTTTTTTTTAGACCGGGACTTCCGAGATCTTGGCAAAAATTGCCGAGGTCTCAGCAAGAAACACCAAAATCTCGTCCCAAAAAACTTAAAATCCGGTCAAAATACCTCATGTTCACATCACATACGGTTTTACCAAAAAAAAATCATATGTAATAAGCATTTTTGAATTTTTTTTATTTCGTCGGGATTTGAAATCTTGTTCACGACCAAAATCGGAAATTTCGATCAAGATTTCCGAAATTTTGGCGGGATTTTAAAACTGGAAGCTGCATTCCTCCTCCTTCATTCCTTTTCTTTCCTTGGAAGAGAGTCCAGTTTTATTTCTCTTTGTATTGTAAGAAGAGTCCAGTTGCCCACGAACAAGAAGGCAAATGAAAAGAGAGAACAAGACGGCTTTACCTTGTCTTCGCACAGTTTGTACAGGTGTGCAGATACATACATACATACATACATACTCGACTGAGTCGAGTGCAGTTAGGACAGATTGATTGACTCCAGCGTAGCAGGCAGCAAGTAATCTAGGGTAGGGATGGAAATTGTGCCCCTTTATCCATATGCTCGTGGGTAAATTCCCGAATAGAGGCGGGTATGGGGGTCTTTCTTTGCCCATAGGTATAGAAACGGGACTAATTCTTTTTTCATCGGGTAAACGGGTACAGGTATGGGTAAGCTATACCCATACCCATTTTATCTGTTTACCTGTGAACTGACATGTGGGACATGCATCAGAAGAACCCAGGACTGCTAAGCACCGACTCCAGAGTCCAGATCTCCCAAATCATTCAGCTGCATTCTACCCTAGATCTCCCAGGCCAGCCGCATCCTCCTCATATCCCAAATCTCCAGATCCGGCTTCCTCTCCCACGCTCCTCCCCTATCGCTGGCTGGCCTCTACAAGATTTTTGATGAGATCCTTGTCAACGCCGTCGACAACAAGTAGCGCGACCCCACCATGGACGTCCTCCTGGTCGAGATCGAGGTGACTGAATCCGAAATTTCGGCGAAATTTCAGATGAAATCCAAAAAGTAAATTTTAAATCCGGCTTTTTTTGGAGCAGGATTTCCGAGATCTCGGCGAGAAACACCAAAATCTCAGCCTAAAAAATTTAAAATCCGGTTAAAATACCTCATGTTCACATGGCAGATGGTTTTAGCCAAAGTGATGTGCATTTTTGAAAATTTCCAAAAAAAAATTCATTTCGCTAGGATTTGAAATCTCGTCCCCGACCGAAATCCAAAATCTCGACCGAGATTTCCGAAATTTCGTCAGGATTTTGAACATTGAGGCTGCATTCCTCCTCCCTTCCTTCTCTTTCCTCGGAAGAGAGTTCAGTTTTATTTCTCTCTTTGTATTGTAAGAAGAGTCCAGTTGCCCACGAACTTGAAGGCAAATGAAAAGAGAGAACAAGAGAGCTTTACCTTGTCTTTGCACAGTTTGTACAGGTGTGCACGTACATGCATGCGCATATATATACATACTCGACTGAGTCGAGTGCAGTTACTTAGGACAGATTGATTGACTCCAGCGTAGCAGGCAGCAAGTAATCTGGGGACAAGACAGACAGACGCAACATGCGCCCTTCTGCGAAAGATGCATCAACAGTTGGCAAAGCCGAAAGCTAGCTAGCGCGTAGATGCGCTTGCGCAGTTGCGGTGGCCGAACGAACCAACGCACGGTCTGTTTGGTCGCTTGCTTAGTTACCTGCAACCATCTCATCTCGTGCCCAAGCCGGCCAATGGTGAACGCATCGCCGGCAACGCGCCGGCTTGGCTAAATCGGCGTAACAAACGTGCCTCACTTCGCGATTACGGTGAATGGATTGATGCATTCAGTAGCGACAAAAGGAAGGGTAGCTAGGAGGGAGGGGGTAACAAGAAGGAACAATGATCCGGCGAGCCTAAGACACTGCCAAGAGAGGCTGGTCCTGGCAATGCCTGGTCCCACGTGTCAGTGTCATATTGGCCATAGCAGCTCTCCCGCGAAGAATCCATCTCATTGTTTCCAGTAGAGCTTTTTTTTTACCATCCTTGGATCCAGTGTTTCAAAAACAAACGAAAACTGTGGTTTTCGATTTTACTGCTGCAGTTCGAGATTTAAAATCGGTCGGTAAACCGGTCTAATTAAAAAAAATTATGCGACATATACCACTCAAAAACCGTTGAAAACCGCTTAAAACCGTTTTTAAGGAACATTCAATTAGCCGGTTGGTTTTCGTTGAAAACCGAACGGTTTTCAATTGTTTTGAAAAAAAATTCCAAATTTTTTTACTTCTTAAACCTTCGGTTTATGACGATTTTCGAGCAGTTTTTCTCGATTTTCGAATTTCGAACGGTTTTTGAAACCCTGCTTGGATTCATTGAGCTAGCACCAAAAGGTATCACATGTTTAAAGGGTAATTTAGTGGGGGAGGAACCGGTACTTTCTGTTACCTCCCAAGGATAGTAGAAAATCTCACAACTGTTCAATGACCTGCATTGTATCTGCGTGTGGGTGTACTGTACCGTACTAAACATACAGCTATGAATACTGACGGTACTGCACGTCTCCTGCATAAGGCAAGGCGACCTTCCAGTTCCAGCCTTCAAGATCCAGTTTTCTTTGTGCTTCATCTTTGTGCATTCAGCATTGTTGGATGTTTGTGCTTGATAGGCTGCAGCTGTGATTGATCTTTGTGCATTCAGCATTGTTGGATCTTTGTGCTTGATATGCTGCAGCTAATCCATCCTTACACTTTCAGACAAGACTGAACAGGCATATGCAGTAGCAAGGTTTCAGCATCAGTTAGCTCTTGCGTGCTTACAGTTCTGCTCCATGTTCTGCAGTTACAGTGGCTTGTTGCATACTAGTTCTTATTCTGTATCTCCAAGGAGATGGGCTGTGTCGTAACGTAGTAGCAGAATATGATTGTGACGAATGGGGTGCAGTGTTTTGTTCGAGAGAAGCAAATTAAGCAGGAACCACGGACCTTGTTCAGTGAAGACTGAAGACAGGGGTGGCCGTATACATCCATTTGATGATGGGACCTGAATGAGTTACACTGCAAGAAGAGCAGTAAAGCTCAGTAAAACTTAGCACATTGCTGGTGTGCCTCAGCCTTCCTTGATCTCGAGAGGCACCCTAATCAATCAGCTTCAGACAGAGAGCTAGAGTTGACTTACTACTACACACAAGCAAATACGCTCGGTTTTCTTATCTGAAACGCTCTAGTATCATACAGGAAAAATGCAATACGTTCCCTACATTGTACTAGTTATCACTACTTGACATCACCTGATCTGATAATCACATAAAATTCATAATCCTAGTAGGCTAGAACCAAGGACTAGTACAAAGGACAGACAAACAAACAAACGAAGAATGCGAAACAGACCGTACAAGTGCTCACAGCAGATTTAAGAGAGAACAGGCTTGAGAATCTCGTCTCTCCAGGACTGAAAACTGAGAAGAGCCTCGTTCAGAGATGCTGGCATCTCCATCCACAGGATTTGTAGTGCATGGAAGTGGTTTGGTGTCCCACTGGATCAGCAGAATGGACCAGATTCTAGCTGCCTTGGGTCTCTCAGTTCTTCAGGGAAGCAGCATGTAAGCCATGCATGACTCGAGACTAGGGAGAGAGAATGCGGCCGCCAAGATTGGCACCGGCTGCCAGTACAAGGACGGGCCGCAAGGCACGGTTCGGCTTCAGGCTGCTGCAGGCGCCGGCGATGGTGGCTCTGGCCTTGGTGCTCGCTGTGGTGCCGCCGACGCCGCAGCAGGCGGCGAACAACACGCTGTGCAACGTGCCGACGACGCTGCGGCATCGACGGGGCCCTTCAGCGTCAGGAGGTACTCATAATTCTTCTTCTCCATTCTTCATTTTTTTTAGAATTAGTATTTAAGTATACCAAAAATGATAAAAGAGTACAACATATAGACACGTAGAAAAGACTTTATATATATATATATATACACACACATAATGAAAGGATGAAAGTAGACAAATAGGGACACTGGATCGGCCTTATCGGTCTAGATCTAGTGAAATCCCCACGTCCTTCACTTAAGGTGTCAAATTTTGTAATTTTTCTAGAGATTATGTGTAAAACGTATTTTAGTGAAAGAGGTAGGATTCCACCTAGATCTAAACCATTCAAATTTGATCAAACGCACCTGATTGTTTACTTTTATCCTTTCTCCATGTGTCTACTTTCAACGTATATTTCCTTTATATATATATATATATATATAAATCGAGGCATGGTTCACAAGATCGCTCGATTTTCGGTCGTATCGGTGCGGTTTGGCTTCTAAAATCGCTCGATAAATCGATTCACTTAATTTTTTTTTCAAAAATTTGGAAAAATTTGTTCGACGTAAACCATCTAAAAAAATCGACCACAAAAAAGTTCAACTAGTCAGTCGATTTTTCCAATTTTCTATGTAAATCGATCGATTTTTCATGAAAACGGTTCAGTTTTGATTTTTTTTCAAAAAAATTGATTTTGAAACTTTACAACTTTTGACGATTTTCCGCTTGATATTTCCGAAATTCGATTTCGGATGATTTTTTCCAAACCGATTTTGTGAGGGAGAGTTTCATGGGCGATAATCTTTGCTCCATATGTATGAATGTTGTGATGGACTCTACGCCCACTGCAACTCGCAACCTCTAGCGCTGCTTGGATTTGTACTCAATTCAGCAGCAAAGGGCATGGAGTTCAGCTGGGTTACTGGTCTAAGTCTAACCATAGGTTGTGCAACCAAATTGATTCCTATTTGTCCTTGACTATTGCAGTAATTAACTAAGGTTAGGGCTCTCAGGTGAAGATTTTACTAGCCAAAACCAGCAATGAGAGAACTTGCACCTGAGGAGCTAAGGAATGGAGTAGGAAATATCAGGGAGTTGGGTTTCTCAATTCGGCAGGGTAGGAGAGGGAGGGGATGGTGACGCGCACCTGAGGGTCGTCGGCGCTGAGTGGAGGTGGCGGAGCCGCGGAGGAGAACACTGCTGCGGCAGCCGGCGACGCGAAGAGTGGACGCGGCGGCGATGGCCGGGAGCGAGCGGCCAGGGTGGGACGAGCCGGGCCACGAACAAGACGACAGGCGAGCGTTGGATCACTAGTGCGATTCGAACCGTTAGATCACCGATTGAACGGTCAGGATTGATTGAGCGGGTCGGATCAGAGTGAGTTTTGCACAAAGGTGCCTGCTCTTGCGGCCAAATTCGTGAAATCGGAGCCTACAAAGCCAGGTCAGTAAGTTCTTGGGCCGAGTTGCATAATTTACTCCGAAAACGTGGGCCGGCCCACGCGAGGTGACCAGAGGTCCTCCTTCTCCTTCTTGAGTTGACCGTTCGACACGTAGCTCATGGACCCACCTGTCAGACCGACCAGTCCTGGAGGCTCCTCGGCCGTCGACGCTGGTGCCGCACGAATCTTACAGCCTCGTCGACTCGACCCCCATCTCCTCGCCCTCGCCGCCGCCGTCTTGCACGCATCTCGTCTCCAACTCCGCGCGCTCACTTCGCCAACCACCGCAAGAATCTCTTCTCATGGCGGCGGCGGAGATGGCGGAGCCGGAGGCAGTCGGCGACGGTGCCGTCGCGCGAATATTCGTGGGCGGGCTGGCGGAGAGCGTGGCCGCCGCCGACCTGGAGGCCATGTTCGCCTGCGTCGGCCGCGTCGCCGGCGTCGAGTTCGTGCGCTCCAACGGCCGCAGCTTCGCCTACGTCGAATTCCACTGCCCCTCCGACAAGGCCCTCGCCAAGCTCTTCTCCACCGTACGTAACCACCTCTCCAACTACCCTTCCCATCTTTCCACTTCGATAACAACTAATCGTAGGTTGGTGTTTGTTGGTTATATCTGTTCGTCTTAGTGCCTTAGTGGAGATGAAATGAGTAACTTATATAAATTTAAATAGTGGAGATGAAATGAGGAACTTTTATAAATTTAAATGTATTGATTGACCGAAGAAGTTTCTGTTAAGAGATTTTAGTCTCTTATAGCTGTTTGGTGTCTGCTGTTGCCTGAGACTGTCTGAGATGATGTTAATTTGCGTGTAGTACAATGGGTGTAAATGGAAAGGAGGGAGGCTTAGACTGGAGAAGGCCAAGGAGCACTACCTCACTCGCCTGAAGCGAGAATGGGAGCAGGATGCCGCGGTTGGGCAGGAAATGTCAGTGAAAGATAGTGTGGAGCAGCAGGAGGAGAAGCGGAAGCCGGAGAAGGCGGCTCTGGACACCTCGAAGATTAACATCTACTTCCCGAAATTGAGGAAGGTGAGCGGTTTCTTGTGTTGTTGAATAATTCTTTGGTTTGCCTGTTTGAGAAACTTGTCAAGTGTTCTCAGAACATTTGTTGTTTCGTGCATCATTATATAGTTCCTTTAGTCTGTCCCAAATAGGTGTAACTGTATTGTACAAGTGATAGTATGCCATTCCTCGAGATGATGAATAGCACGATGTTTGATTGCTAGTTTGTACCATGTTTTTTTTTGTATTACTCCCTCCATTCAGAAATATAAGGCCTGTAGTTTGAATGATCTTGTTCAGAAATATAAGGTTTATATGTAGATTTAATGAGGTTTTTCCTTCTATACCACTGTTTATTCTCTCTCAACTACATGCATTTATTCATTGCCACCACACACAAACTATTATGTCTCATCTTCCAAGACAATTAAGTAGGGGTATCTAAGTTATTTTCACTCATACCTTTCTCAATTTCACCCTAACCTTAATCCTTGTGCAAAGTCAAAATACGCCTTATATTTCTGAACGGAAATAGTACATTTTATTACCAAGGTCAATGCATCCTTTTATAAGGCATGAACTGGTGCTCTAATCATGTTCATTTTTACTTTCGGAAAGCTCGTATTGAATAAGAACTACAGATTGAATATGATACTGTGTGTAGACAAGCATCTTGTTGAAATTGTGATTGTAACAAAAAACTGAGGAGAAAAGAGTTCGGTTGCCTAAAAATTAAGAAAATTGATTAATGTATTATGCAGTATATAGATCAAAATAATAGGTGTGCATATCCTACTCAAATGGTTATTCAATATGTTGATTAATTCATGGACAAGCATTCTCCTGATTAAGGTATCTGTTTTGCAGGTAAAAGCTTTGCCTTTTAAAGGTACTGGAAAGCACAAATACAGTTTCCGGCATATTGAAGTCCCTTCTTACCCAATTCATTTCTGTGATTGTGAGGAGCACTGTGGACCTCCTGAGGCAGCTAATGATGAATATGCTTCTGTTCTTAATGCTGCTGCATATGAGAAGGAGTGTAACATTATGAATTCTGTGATGAGCAAGCTCTTTGAGAAGGAGAATGAGCATTTTGATTCACTGGAAATGCAGAAACGCGATTTTGATGTTAACACCACGGAACCCTCTGATGCCGAGAATGACTTGCAAGTGGAAGAAACAGAAGAGACTCTCGGGGAAGATTTGGATGACCTGCAAATGGAAGAAACAGAAGGGCCTTCTGAGGAAGATGACCTTGTGATTAACATTGTTACTCGCAAGTCCAATAAGTCTAATAACTCAGTAGTGCAGTTAAATAGGGAAGAACAGGCAGTGAATAAGGTATGCACATTGCAATTACTTCTGTGAACAATTTTCCTTTGATGTACAAATTTGTCATGCTATTATGTGCATTGGCATGCTTTGAATTAATTTTTGTATATTCAGGACTCACGGTTTAGAAAACATCAACAATTTGAAGACACTTCCCCACAGAAGAAGAGACAGAAACCCGAGGATTTATATGAACCTAGAAATAAGAAACAGTCTACCTCAATGATGTCAGACAGGAGGACTGCAGTGAAGCCTTTGCGTGCTATGTCAGGAGCCATCCAAAATGAACAAAAGTCTCCGGGTTTGTCAGGTAAAGGAACACATGATTTCTCTTCCATGCTTGACAGAGATAAAAGCTCTGCAGGTCTTCAAGATGTTGATGCTCTAACTGGTTCTTCTACCAACAATGAAAGTGCACAAAATGTGCATGCTACTGAACCTAAAAAAAGTTCGTTGTGGACTCAGAAATCTGCCTGGAGAGATCTTGTAGGGGGCATGGGGGCCACATCTTTCAGTATATCACAAGTATTGCCAAACACCAATCCAGCACCACCAAAGCTTCAAAATGCTACTGAGACCTCTGCTTCACGTGCTGAATCCAAAAGGAAAGTGAAATTAGGTGGGAAATCTTCAAAATCCTTGGAAGCTACAACTCAGGTCCCACCCGAGCAGAAGTTGCCGAATTCCATGGGAATGCCATCTAGTGGAACTACAGTTGGGTCAGCTGGCCATGACTCCGGGGAGAACAATAAGTTGGAAAAAGTGCGGGTGGTCCCAAAGATTACTATAGCCGAAGTATGCCCATTCATGAGAAACACAGAGTCAGAAAAGCAATGGTCAAAGGCAAAGAAGGTTCTAACTGGGTTCATCAAGAAGGGTAAAGAGAACACAGCATCCAACGCTGGGAAAGGAAAGCCACCATCAAGGAGATAACTGTGTGTTGTTTGGGCTGCATCTTGTTGAGCATGAATGTTTGATCAACACTTGTAAAACGACGACCACTGTTCTGGAGTGCAATTCTGTTACAAACTTTGTTTTAGATTCTCAATTCTATTTGAAGCCTCTCGATGAAGTATCAATGGTGGTTCGTTGTAATAGCAGTCAGGATGTCTGTTTCTGTGTTGTCAAACTTCCTTGCAGCATTATTAATCTTTAAAACTTTCTGATATAGTCTGCATTATTCAGCTCCCTTAAATTGAACACTTGTGAATCTGATCTTTGATTTTTTGGTTTTCTCCTACCCTTCTTCTCACCATTCGGCCCTGCCATCTTGGTGAAGAATTGTACTTGTCTTGCAGGTCTGATGTTTTGTTCTCGGCAGTTCATTTCTTGCATATTTTGTCTTTTTGCTATAATGTGGAGGCTCTTTTGCAAACTCTGTTCTTGCACTGTTCCACATGCTTTACCTGTTTAGCATCGACAAATTCGCGCGATCACCACACACACACACACAAAAACAACCTAAAAGAAACCTGAAACAAAGGAGAATAATTTTTTCAAAGATTAAATGCTGTATCCATCTCTGACCTAACTGCGCATCTGACCTCCCGTCCTCCTCATGAATCAGTGCCTTAATTAGGATCAGATTTGGGGCATACATTTCAACAAGCGAACGGTGAGCTCTCTAACTCGGTGCATTTCCTTCTTCTTGCTGTTCTTCTCTGTCTCTGTCAAAAACAGGAATTATTAATCCCACTCTTCTTTATGAATTGTCTTTCATCTTTGGATCAGGACTATGACGATGGACAGCTCCGGTTCCAGGAGACTCTTGCCTGGCCGTCAGAACTCACATCAGGTTCGTTTCAATTTATAATTGCTGTGTAATTTTCACCGCAACAAGATCAAGAATCATTTTGGTATTGGCCTTTTTACTTGCATCATTGCATGCCTGAGAAGTAATTAAGGGATTGGCATATTAAGCATGAATTCTTATATAGTTAGATTTTCTGAGCCATAATGGGGATTTTAATCATAAATTTGCAGCACAATATATAGTACATTCTTTAAAATCTCTTTTCTTTGTTGTTTTTAATAACGACGATTGGGCATGCCAATGACATGGCTTGTGATGCTGCCAATTGTCCAATCCCCGTTTGTTGTTTATACTTTTGGTCAAATTTTGCCTGGTCTTCTCTAACTAACAAGCAATAAGAGAACAGCCAATGGTGAGGCATCGTGGGCTCGTGGCAGCCATGTCTTGCTGTAGTAAAGTTTTCTTATTAGTCCATCAAGCAGCCTGCCACATAATTAGAATAAAAGAAAGAGTCCTTGTGACAACATTGGCTTTATCAAGCCTCAGTTGACTCATGTAGTATAATTCTGGGCTTGAACATTCCATTAACAGTCATTAGATGTGTCATTGCATCAGGAATTTCACAGGGACATGCATTTCAGAAACAATCTGTAAATTTGAGCTATATATTTACTTGTTGCTATTGATTCACAGATGGACAAGATCAATGGGAGGAACCAGAAGTCTACCAGTCAAGTGAGTAATCATAATTGTTGCCGGTGCCATCTTAGTGCATTCAGCATGGATTCCCATTCCTTGACGATACGATGTAGGTTTTGCTTTGGCATCTCCATACTTATTCACTGGGTTTGTTTCTGTTGATTTTCCTATAGAACAGGTCCCTCCATCGTCTGATGGAGCAGACGAATTTGAGGATGAGACTCTTGTTACCCCGGAATCAATGTCCCACAGAATTGGCGGTTTCCAAAGAAATGCAGGCTCTGTGAATTGGGGGATTTTTGGTGGCGTGAAGATTGTGCTGCTCAAGTCCAAGCTCAATGTGTTGATACCATGCAGCTTTCTGGCGATCCTGGTCAACTACTTGACCCAAAAACATGTAGCTGCACTAAATTTCATTGACAACTCATCTGTTTCTACCATTTGCTTGATGTTTTTTTGGGAGATTGCATGTTTGTGCTCTTGTCTTGACAATTGACATTACTGCTTTGTTTCTTTTGAAGGGTTGGGTGTTTCCTCTGAGCTTGTTGGGTATTATTCCTTTGGCTGAGAGATTGAGTTTCGCTACTGAGTAATTGTAGCACTCTTCGCTGGCCCAACAGGTCTCACTCAGTTGCTCTTCTTCTGAGGCATTCTGATCTGAGTTGCATTTGCATGACTGTATGTACAGCTTCATGCCTGCATTGCTATTGACTTGGCCAATTCCATGTGTAGTTGGGGGCCTTTTGAATGCTACATTTGGCAATGCAACCGAGTTGATTATATCGATCCAAGTGCTAAGGAGCAGAAAATTACGAGTTGTTCAGCAATCTCTGCTAGGATCAATCCTGTCGAACTTGCTCCTGTGCTTCTTCCCCCTTCTCCCCCTTACCATTGCAAGTCCTTGGGAAATTCTCGGTCGTGCATTCTTCAGTGGAGGGCTCACCTGCGGAAAAAACGGAGCAGACCTTTAGCAAGGTGACCATTCCTCTTTATTAACAGATTTGCATGATACAGACAGAACGCTGATTCTGTGTTGTTGGCAGGCAGATGCAGTAGTGAACTCTGGACTGCTTTTGATGGCAGTGATGGGGTTGCTGTCTCCTGCTGTGCTGCATTATACTCATTCAGAAGTCCACTTTGGCAAGTCAGAACTAGTGTTGTCAAGGTTCAGCAGCTGCATCATGCTTGTTGCTTACGCTTCCTACATTTACTTTGAGTTGTCAAACAGTTGCCATCGTGAGGAATCTAAGGTTTGGATTACCCATACTAGTATACAAGGTTTGTGACAAATTAGTTTTACTGAACTTACTATTTCTCCATTTTTTTGTGAGTTTCTGAGGTACTTATCTGTATTTGAACCAGGGAAGAGGTGAGAATGAAGGGGGTGATGACGACGATGAAGTTCCCGAGATATCCAAATGGGAATCCATTGCCTGGCTTGCACTTTTGACTGTTTGGATCTCAGTACTCTCTGACTACTTAGTTGATGCAATCGATGTAACATCTCTCATTTATTTATTCATATGCATTTTTTTCAGCTATGTGTGCTGATACAACTTAGAAGATATATGCATCTGTTCTCATGGATACAAACTGTGATTTGTATGGATTAACCTTGCAAGTTTTTCAGCGGGCTTCCAAGGCTTGGAACATACCGATTGCATTCATCAATGTTGTTTTGCTTCCAATTGTGGGGAATGCTGCCGAACATGCTAGTGCTGTAATGTTTGCAATGAAAGACAAATTAGTAAGCAGCAGCTTGAAATCGTTTACAGCCTTGACTAACCTTTCGTTCATGCTGATTATGTGAGCTTCTTGTATTTTCCTTGTAGGACATTTCCCTTGGAGAGGGTCATCAACACAGATATCCATATTTGGGGTAGGTTGGTTGAACTGTGTGCTACCTTGCTTCCATTCATCTGAATTTATCAGATTGGGCTATGCTGCATCAGCTATTGTTTTTGCTGACAGGTACCTTTGATTCTCATTTTGTAGATACCGTTTTGTGTGGTAATAGGATGGATGATGGGCCAACCAATGGACCTAAACTTCCATCTCTTCGAGACTGCAAGGTTATTAATTACTGTACTGGTTGTTGTGTTTTTGTTGCAGGTACTAAAATCATATAAAAAGAGCATATTTGAAACCTGACATTTTGCTTTTTTAAGATTTTGTTATTATAATTTTATTAACATCTCCAGGATGGGACTTCAAATTGTTTAAAAGGGTTGATGCTATTTCTTTGCTATCTGATAGTAGCTGCCAGTTTTTATGTACACGCTGACCCTAATACTGATGGTAAGTTTCTCACTTCTGAACTTTGTTTAGTGTTTGTTCAACGTGAAATTTCAGTAAATATGCATTTAACTGACAACCAAGGATGCTCTCTGTTAAAATTATTTTCGTAAATATCAAACTAGAAAGCCATTAATGAAGTGAGCAAGATCAATAATGTGGTGGTTTTGTATAACACATTCACATTTGGAATTCTGTCCTGCAGGTGACAACCTCCTCGAAACTAGGGAGTGCCCGGATGATCAGATGTATTATACGCAAGATTTCTACCATTGAACAACAGTTGCAGTCAGAACAGGAACGAATTATGCATTTCTGACTTTCTCAGTGTTCCTCACATTTAGGGGTCTTTCAAGCACATCCATTCTTGTTGATATGCAGAAATTGAACAGAAGCTTAACGTGAATACCCTGTTGTGTAGGCTGCAGTTTCCTTGTTTTGATACCATCAGAGAATAGTAGAAAGTAGAAACAATCTTCTATTTTGGTATGAACTACTGTAATTATGATAAATCTGATTTACAGAGAGTAACAGCAAAGCATACAGGAAATCAATGGATGGCACAATCTCCAATCGGTTCCATTTTCATCTGAATGTTAATCGTATACAATGGGTAAAAGTCATTTCTGCACTAATGGTCATGGTCATGAGGTACATCAGAAGAAAACAACATACAAGTGCAAGTGCTAAAATTCTACATGGTAAGAGAAGCAAAGCATTCACCATGATTGTTCATCATGGCTCCCTTCCAAGATCAACCTGAAGCTTTGCTTTTTTGCTATTTATTTGTGAGTTGCATTCTGTACCGGTGTCTGACATTTTATGCTTTGACGATGGAGCTGAAGAGGTGTCTGCTTTCATCTCGGTTTTCTCCTTCGTTGTAGATTCAGGCGATTCTCCTTCTGTTGAACTTCTAATCGAGGATAGGGAGTTTTTGGCCTTATGTTGTTCTTCTAATATTTTCTGCAAATATCTTGCATGTTCCTCTATTTGCAGCTGTAATTGCTTTTGTACCTGATGAACAAGAACAATGTTAACGCTCCTGGTAAACTGCTGTTTGTGAGTTTGTCTGAATATAGTAAGTTCTGTGATGAACAATACTTCAAACTTCTAATCTTTGTCGAACCATGACAACATAGATTAATGAGGAATTTCAGGACTGCTGCAAAAAGCTTATAAAGATAAATTGTAGGATGCATCTAAACATACAATGCTACTTTGAATAATTTATGCACCGTTAGACTACAAAATACTGTTCCCAAGTGTCTGATGCTTACAATCTCAAAAAATAATAATAAAAAAGTGTCTGGCGCTTACCTCTAATTGTTCGTGAAGCTGTTTCTGAACCTCCATTTGTCTCCGAAGAGCTTCTGCCATTTGGGAACTCCTAAGAAATGGAAACCAATGTGAATTTGGGCGATTGCAATTTGGACAGTGTGTGTGTGCTCGTGTGCTAGAGATGGGGTGCTCACTTCTTTTTGCCAGGATCATCTCCGTTAGTTGCTGATTGTGCTTTCTTATCTTCTGAAGAGGGTTTCTTGTCTAGATTGAGCATGCATAAGAGCCAATAACTTCATCAGAAAGACAAGATTACTACATAAAGCAACTCGCACTATCTCAAATAATCAGACACTAATTTCCAACTACTTCTGTAGGAATTATCTTTAGCTTACTTGTTTTACCTTCTTTTGTCTCTGGAAGATACTTTGCAAGTCGATATTTCTGCATTTGTCGATACGAGTGATGTATAAACATAATATATAATGATTGTATATAAGAGAAAATTGACTATGCATTGGAAGGCATTTCACTCAAGTACCTGCAAATGGCTCTTTACATGATAGATGGTCAAGCCTTCTACCTTCATTAGCTTCAGAACACCCTTGGGAGTTGCCTCTACATGATATAGATCAAACGAAACATTTAAAGGATGATTTGACTTATGAAGAGCAAATTCTTCTCAAATGAAGAGTGAATCACCCTACTATCTGGCCCTTGAAGCTTGTTGACAGCCTCCGCAAAACGCTCATGGAGCTCCACTGTCCACCTCAGTCTTGTTTTACTACATTCTGCAGCTCCAGATGAAGAGCGAGATGAACTCAACTGAACTTTAAGACTCTCCTGGTCAGAGCAAGACGATACCGGAAGAGACGTGAGCTGTGGTTGTCTGTAGTATATGTCCTAAGCAAGAACAAATAGTAGGAAAAGGACTAGTTAGAATCTGAATCTAGTCATGATGACACAAGTGCACATTAATTCCAATCTTTTTTTAAGTGCTGAACACTCATGAAGCTAGAGGATAGATAAGCGCATAATGCAGTAAATAAGGGATCAATGATGGAAACAACGAACTCACATCTAATCGAGGGCTCTCTTCATTGTTGGTCATGGCGATTCCGAGCTGTTCAGACAAGAACCGAAATTCCATCTGCTCATTGAAAGCCATGGCATTGTTTTCTCGACGGAAGCTACCATCGGAAGCATCTCCAGAAAGGTTAAGGTAGTCCTTGAGATCATCTGAATGTTCAGCATCACCATGGCTACCATTGCTGAGATCAGCACAAAGAAGCAGCGAAGAAGAGCAGGATGACTGCCCTGCTGAAATCTGCTGCGGCTCACATTTAGGAGGATGGGGCAGGAAAGGCAAAGCACTGTTTTGCCGGCATGATTTGGAGTCTGTCGATGACGAGGAGTACAGGTTTGTGCAGAATGTGGAAGAACTTGACAAATTTGGGTCTGCCAAGTCAGCTTGCGAGATGAGAGAAAGCGAGCTTTCTGGATCAAAACATTTCTGAAGCTCAAATGGAAGGATTCTTGGCATGCTTGATGAACGGATCAAATCCGTCTTAATTTCTGAGGATTGGGTAGTACATGATGGCGGAGTACCGTTCGTTGAACCACAATGATCAGATTGAGCATTGAACAGTTTATGAACTGAAGGCTGTGGAGCAGTGCAGGTGTGAGCCGAACTTTCAGGAGCAGTGAATTGCTTCGCAGCAATAACACACTGTGTGCTCATGGCGCCTCAGTTCCTTGATGTCTCTGTCATTCACCACTCAGCACATGAGAAATTGAGAATTCAGATGGAATGCTTGCTCCAAGCCTGCACGGTAAATGTCCAGTCAAGGACAATACTAGTTCGAGTCCCTACCAAAACATGTACACTAAGATGTGATATTTTGTTCAGAAATATGGGTACAGAAGTCCAATCTTGTCCGATGGACCTTCTCTGTGCCAGAAAAGGCATCAACGTGGAGTAGTTTGTCAAAATAACTAATAACTCGGATTAACATAAACTCATATGCTAACAAAGTAAATACTGGACAAAATATGATGCCCGAACGATTTAGACCCTTCAACAATATCCTTTTTTTTTCAGATGTAACAGTAGCCTTCTTTTTTAATCGTTGCTACAGTTATGTCTGCAAGTAGTACGTGGTACACTTTTATTCACAGACCAAACTCACATGGAAAACAAAGAAAAATATCAGATTCTCTATGCAAATTTCGTAGTGATTCCAAAGAAAAAAAAGGCATCAATCCAAAATTGGTTTTTTTTTTACACAGGAAGAGTTCTAGAGGACACCAAAACTCATGATGATTGCAGCAAATGTCCAGGAAGAAGAGCAAAAAATGGAAAGAACAAAATCTGAAAGAGAACATAACTGATGAGCACCTTACAAAATCAACACGAAAAGAAACTCAAAACATAATTAGTTGGTCAGAGCAGGAACACAACTAGGACGCTACTCCAAGAATGGAGCCAAGAATCGATGGAAATGCAGATGGAATCTCCAGTCTTACCTGATAATCCAAACGACAAGTGGAAGTGCAAGAGATTCAGAGCCAAGCAGCTGCCAATCCTCCCTAGCACCCTCTCTCCTCTCTAGTCCAAAAGCTCTCTCTCTCTCTCTCCCCCTCTGGCTTTAAATTACTCCTACCTCTCTAGCTTGTGGCAAATGATTGGTCTCCTGTAACCATATTGGTCCTTTTCTGTGCACCATATTGGATGCTTGATTGCTTTGACCGCTCTCACTCTTAGAGTTAACAATATGCAATTGCTTTCTTTTGCTTTTGCTATCCTGTTTTTTTTTCTCACTTCTGATTTTGGTTCAGGTTCGGGCTCTCTGCCACGTATTTTTAACCATGCAGACATTAAAGAAAAAAAAGGAGATAAATGCTATGTCAAGTTGCCATCATCTGTCCATTCCTACCATTTCTCATTTGTGTGCTAGCGTGTTGAAGCAAGTTTTGGCAATTTGCCTGCCTTAGAAATCCCTTCATTTCTCTTCTTTTCTTTTATCTTCACATGTATATTTTTCTTCTAAGCTAAGTACTCCTATGAGAAGTAAATTTATAGTAGGATCCGTTATTGGTAATTTGGTATCGCCTGGACTAGATAGGAATTGAAAGAACTAAAAAACTCTCTATCTGATACGTTGCACAGCACGGCCATTAGTTAGCTTAGCAAATTAATTAACGCGAAAGCAAACGAAGCCGTCGCTTGTGTGACCAGTTGACCAAATTAATGTGATGCGGTGCAATATAAGCCATGTAATGACTTAAAGTTAATGAAATGGAGGCCGTGTGCAGGACAAAAGCATGGGTTAACTTAAGGTGATAGACAAATTGATGAGAGATTGAATCTGAGCGAGCTCTTATGCTGTGAGAGAACACTTGACGCTAACAAATTGTGTCATTTGAGAGGCCCAAGAACCAAATTTATTAGGGTGATAATGCTTAGTTAAATACTCTCACAAATAGTTGTCGTTTTGGAAACTTTGACTGTCAATATCTTTTTAAATATTTAAATTATATACATTAAAGTCATATAGACAGATTTGTCTCAAAAATTACTTTTATAATATTATAATTTTACTGGATTTTATAAATATATTATAATAGAAATTAATGATCAAAATCGTGTTTTGTAGACTATATCAATATCCAAAACAACAACTATTATTTTCCCGGGGGTGCAGTTAAATATAGAGCGATCTGCAGCTTTGACAGTGGATTATGATGTCTGCCGTCATCGGCTGAAAGCCTGAAACACTACCAAGGATATCGTCGTCGTCATCATCGAGTGGTGTGTCATGTGCGCGCGTGATCAATCTGACAAAACTTAACTTGGATAATGAAAGTTAATTGAGTTTCAAGTGCTTGTGAAGTCTCCCTCACAAGTTAGTTAGTGATATTTTATCGCACACCACGTTGTTCCTGATAAATAGAAGCAAACACATAACACACTAAAAATTTGATAATACTTAAATATCACGTCTCTAGAAAAAAATATATAACACTTATGTGTAATAACCCAAGATTTATATTCTTTGTTGAATTATGTTTAAAATAATAAATTATATATTTATGAGTTTTAATGATTTTTAGCTACTTATTTAAAATATTTTTCTATTAAGAATAGGAATATTTGAATTTTTGAGAAAAATTAAAATCCGATATAATCTTGAAAATAATTTTTTAAATGTTAGATTGTTTCTGGAACTTTCTAAAAAAATCATAATTTTTGGAGTTGGTTTGCTAATTTTAATAATTGAAACTTACTTTATGAATTAATTAAATTAGAAAACAATTCTGAAATTAAGAAACCTTTTTAGGTCAAAAGAGTAGTCTTGGCCTAACCCACATGTATATTCGGATATCCGACCCATCAATATCCGAATTATCCAAATCCGTATCCGTATCTGACAAAAAAAATCCGTATCCAATCCGACACTATCTGACAAATATCCTATCCTACAGAATCCGTATCCAAAAATATTCGGATCGATCAGAAACTATCTGATTCATTTTCATCCCTTGCACTACTCACCTTAGCCGTTGTATGGTTTGTTTCTTGTAAAGAAAGGGCGCCGTAGCCGTAACGTAAGCGTGTGCGCACGCATGCATATATATATATATATATATTGGGCAAAACATGTGTCACCAAAATTAAGTTTGATGTGATTACGCTCAGTTGGCAGCGAGCGAGTGCGTGGTCGCTCTCAGCCCACCCGTGTTCCAACTTCCGCTCGGCGCCCATGCTCATCAAATAAGAAATAGGTGTGCGTTAAGTGGGACAAAGGGCGATCAAATTAAGAATAAATTCAAAAAATTTAGAAAATTTTATGCGATGTAAATCGCTCAATTATTTGTGAAAATCGCTAAAAAAATTAGCCGTGAAAAAAATTCGCTTGAACAGTCGATTATCGGTGAAAACCAATCAATTTTTGATTTTTTTTTTCAAAAAGTTTGATTTCAAAACCCTTCGATTTTTGGCGATTTTTGACTAAAATCGATGCCAACTGGGATTCAATTTTCAACATCGATTCGGTTTTGTAAACCCTGATGCATACCCACACTCCGGAGACCATGCAGTTTTCAATTATGAGTGGTGCGCCCTTCTATGCATTCTCTCCTAATACAAGTTGCACAAATCTTAAAGCAAACGAAGGGACAAGTAATCAGCATCCACCCTTCATACATGATTTAATGTTTATGCAATTACATAACTTAGCATGTGTGTGTAGGGCGTGAGTTGTGTGCGTCCGCTTTGTACCCTAAAAATGTTAAGTTTGATGTTACAACAAATATAATAGCCAGAAACATTCAAACATCGTACCCCCTTCGATCACAAATATATATTACTTTGGATATGGTCTCCAAAATGTAACTTTAGTCACTAATTTATGTTATAATATATTTATAAAATCTAATAAAATTATAATATTACAAACGTACTTAATTTTGAAAATATATTAACAATTAAAATTTTCATATATATAATCTAAATATTTAAAAATATATTAACAATTAAAATTTTGAAAGTTTAACTGATCATACTAGCATCGATAATCAAATCATCCATCGCATAAAAACTAGTATATAAACCACTTTGACGTACACCAGAGGGGATTTAGCCACTAACGATGAGGATAGGATAGGGTCGAGATTGGCACGGAGGATAAGACAAGTAACTGAGCTTGCCTATCCAAATTTACCACCGCACCTTAATCTGGAAGACAGATATGTACAATAAGATCACGTTAGCTGTCTCTTAGTCTGTACACATCAGCTTTAGTCTATATGGAGGAGTGAGAAAAAAGGAAAGAGAAGAGAGCTGGCTCTTATTTAGTAGCCAGTTTTGCACGGGAGCATAGGTAGATCATTTATATACAAGAGAGAAAAGGTAGTTATTGTACAACATCTAGAGACAACATTTAAAGACAGTTATTGTACAAACTGACTTGTAGCTTACTATTAATCAGTAATCAGCTTTACTATTGTACTTGCCCTTAAGCATGCATGCATCAACAAATTTCCTAGTCGATCGATCTCTCTGTCCGATTAATTAATCCAAAGACGACGAAACAAACGTACAGGTGTCTGCCTCTCAGGAGATGCCCATCCAAGCAGACTTGCTCACTCGCTGGTAAAGTAAGCAAAACATGTGTCCTGGAATTCCTGGCCAATCATGCAAAACATGTACATCAAGATAGAGAGAGAGAGAGTATACTAGAATGATGAGATCGATAGCGCATAGGGCAAGACGTTACATGTCACTCATGTAAGAACAAAATTAAAAAGCTATAATAATTACTTGAGAATTTGAGGCATGTAACCATGCATGTTTGCGTGTGACAAGGGTTGATGAAAAGTCGTTATGAGGGGAAAAAAGAGGAGGCGAAGTGTGAGATTGTTACTCCTACTGTGTCCGGCTATAGTAGAAGAGTGATATCGTAGAATATGTGCGATCTAAATTTAAGTTAGATATAAATGTTTAAATTGGAGATATAAAAATGATAAGTATAGATTTGTATGGAAAAATATGTTCATAACAGAGAGCGGCTTTCCACAGGTTTTTGTAATCTAGCACTATTTCTATTATAATTTCATGTAAGTCTCTGTAAGATTCCTAATTGGACTCCTCATTCTAAAATTTCTTAATACAAATTTTTTAAATTAAAACTTTCCTATTACAAGATTATTTCTAACATTTTCTCCTCTAATCTTGTAATACATTTGATCACGCCGATCTTCTCTCTCATCTCCAAGAACTTGTTCAGCTCATTCCGTGTGAGCGAACTTCTTCGCACTATCTCGCTTGCGTACATGAAACAACGTTAATTATGGCTGTAGTTTTGAGTATAAATATAGGGGTAGACTTGAGTTTTGTAATAGAACACAGCGAGAAATAGTAAAGAAAAAATTGTCTCAAAGTATTTTGACGTTCTGTTCCGATGAATTCATCGCATGTGAGACTAGCTCGATCATGTCAGCACCGGCATCGCCGGTACGTACTGGGCATGTGGCTACATCCCCCCGGAGTACGGGATGGCGATCGATGAGATTCACCGCGTCGGCTGGTTGCGATGGATGATCGCGCGCGGCAGGTTAGAGCGATCTGATCGACGTACCGCTGCTTGCCGGTTTCCGGCGCGTGTCGGGAACAGATCGATGGCGCGCGCGCTCGCCGTTGCTCGGGATTGCACCGCCGATGCGGCGTACGTGGAGGAGGCCGGCCATGAGGGAGGTGGTGAAGGAGCTCGAACTCTTGACCGAGACGTTGGACCATGATGGAGGTGGTGAACGAGCAGTCTCCAGCTGCAGGGACATGCATGCAATGCTGGCACGATCTGTGCTCACATATGCCTGACTCTCTGCCCTTGTTCTAGATACATCAGAAATGTAGTTTGTAGTTTTGGTGTGTGTGTGTTTATCTCTAATTTTAACTGTCAGCTGAGGCCTGAAGTTAGCAACCCTCAAAGTTTTCCCATTTTCTTTACGGTTTGCAGACGTTATATGACGGCTAGTTTCTCATGATCTCAAGCATCACAACGCCTTGCATAACGGTGCTGGTGCATCACCATTTGTAAGGCTTGCTTCGTGGCTTCCATTCTACTCCCTCTCGTAAATAATTGTCGTTTCCAACATAAATACAGTCAAACTTTGATCTTTATAAACATTTAAATTGGATACATAAAAATCATATATGTACATTTGTTTTGAAAAGTACTTTCGTAATATTATAATTTTATTGGGCTTTATAAGTATATTATAATAGAAATTAATGGAGAGTGTAACGACAACTAATTGTGACTAGGAGGACAATTTGTCAGTGTTCACGAGTAAGAAATTCAACAAAGCCGTTCAATTTCGGAACTATTTTGGCGGACATGCAGCAACTCAACTCAACATAGCCGATAGTTCAGCTACGAGCCTACGAACATTTTTTCCTTAATATGTTCCATTTGTAACACAGATATGTAGTAATCTTTCACAAGCTAGTACTATCATCTAGCATCTTGTGAAAGGAGGGAAAATCAAAAGATTTTTTTGACAGTTCAGAATTCATAACATTAGTGCACATATAGTCCCAATCACCCAAGAAATTTGTGATGACTGTAGAAAGAAGCTTACACACGCTACGCTCAGATTGTGAAAACATAGGGGACCTTGATTGAGTTTTGACAGCATGTTTATTCAGCACAGATGGTCTTTTCGCAGTTATACAGTTACATGAATGACACTAATGCAGGGGAACCAGTGCCAGGTACCTATCCTTGCGCTCTTCTTCAAATGTGCCCAATTTCTCCTGGATAGGTGAAAGGAAGGACTTCACATCCTTGCAAATCCGCATTTTGTCGTCAGATGAGAGGCTTTTGTCATCACTAAACCTTACTTTCACCTGAAACCGGGAGGGAAAAATTGTGAAACCATTACCAATTAACGAGTAAACTTAGTTGTACAAATTTCATAAAGATTAGCAGCGTTACCTCCAGGTCCTCGAGCTCACCAAATGATCAAAACTCAGGAATATCTATATGGCCTTTGACCTTCCTCTTTTCTTCTTTAATTAACCATTCACCTAATAAGTGTAAGGACTAAAAAGAGTGCAACTAAAAAGACTGTTCCCGCATTTCTTCCTAGCTACCACCTTATATGTGTATTCTGCATCTCTAGTTACCTCAAAAAAATATTTGCATTCCCAAGAAAACACAGTTTCACCTATATATTATTAAAAGCTAGGAGTACTATCATGAGCTTGCTCCTCAATGTGAAAATCAATAGGAACAAATGCGGGGTAAATTTTATGTCGTCATTTGGAATCAAAAGCACTAGTATTGTTCTACTAGTTCAGAGTTTTTTTAATGGAAACCGGCCTGTTCTATTAATGTGGCGACGCACATAATTTGTCCGGGGTAACGACAGTAATACGTCATTACTTTGAGATAATTACACGAATCTCGGCATACTAGCTAATTAAAACATCGGGCGCACTCGCTATTTTATCAGTTAGTACACTGTTTTCAGAGTGTTGCAGTAGAACAATAATTAGAGACTGAAATGGAAACTTTATTACATTCCATACCACGCAGGGCTACATGTCCAGTACATTAGTTATACATAGGATCAAAGTACAACAAAAACATACTACAGAAATACTAGAGTACAGCCTATCCATTAATCTAATCCTCCTGGGAGTCCCCATCCTCGTAACCTTGATCTTACGGGTGCTCCTCACCCCATGCCTCGTAGGCGAGACCATTGGGATCTATATCCCCACTAGGCACTTGACCTCTAGGTCAATTATCTAGCAAATAAGGATTTAGCAAGAGTGAATATAAAAGTACCCAGCAAGCATTAGTAGCAAAATGCATAATATGAGTTTTTCTTTCACATGCATCTCAGGTCACCTTCCAACCATTCCTCAAAACATTTTCATAAAATAGAGTTTTATTAGGAAAATTGTGTTGCTGATTTTAATTATCCAAAGATGCCACTAGCACTCGTAAATAAGGCAGATTTAGCTTCCGTAGCCTCCAATCTAGGAGACAGGCATGAATTTATGATTTGACCCTGCGTAGGTTTGTACCACTTTACCCATAGTGACCCCATCTCATGAGGCCTCGAAATGTTTATCACTAGTCCAGTATTAGATCTCCAACCCTATTACTCGAGCCGTGGACACCTTCTCTAGGTCGTCCCGTCGACTCGCAGCTAACAGTTGTACTCCGACTATCCATCAGCGGTACTCAACCCAAGGCTTTATACATCTATAGCCTGAAAGAATCAATCACAACTGATCTTCTGTGTCCTTCACTAGGAATCCCGGCATACCCAGCTTCTCACTCCTAGTTATCTACTCTTACCCAATTTGGATATCATAACACCTTTCTAGGATAACCTTTTCTAGACGATTTCAAACACTATGGTTGATACTGATAATATGGCTCATTGCCCGAGCGTAGTTTGTCGTCCTTATATCATATAACCTATGTAGATGGCCCCACTGGCGTACAGACCCTTCTCATCGACGCCCTCTACCCACCGTATATAGAAATAT
Source organism: Otatea glauca (assembly GCA_036346275.1). Classification (NCBI taxonomy): domain Eukaryota; kingdom Viridiplantae; phylum Streptophyta; class Magnoliopsida; order Poales; family Poaceae; genus Otatea; species Otatea glauca. The sequence continues at coordinate 3,187,275 of CM070713.1, forward strand.
GTCACCGCCATTTCACATATCACAAATCTTTCTATTTCATCAATTCCTCACCATACCATCTTTCCATCCACATCCAATTTAAACTTTCATATTAAAAGATGCTTTTCCCATGCATTGATGACATATGAAAGCATTTAAAAACTATTTTATAAATATGATTAAAAGAAGCTTGCCTGAATTAGGATTGATATACTCGGCCTTACTCGTATTTGGAAAGTGGCCTTCTGCTGGATTCAGTTCAATTCCCGAAATCATTAAATATTAAATTCATGCGACAATTGCTTATGGTGTGTTTTATGGCATCCAACCAGCTGACGGGTTGAAATTAATGCAGATAGATTGCTCGCTGCAAATTAAGTTTTATGAATTTGCTAAAATTTTAATATGGCATATTTTAAATGAAGGTGGTTTCACTGTCTGTATTTTAATTTAGCACTATTTCATTTTATGTGGCTTATTAAAATCCCTGGTTGCAATTTTATTTTAGTAAGGGTATTAGTTTCCATTCTTAGCTATTATTGTATATGCAAATTTTATATAACCCTTTACTTAATTGAGTTTATCGCTGATCGTGATGCTCATAAAATTACTCGTAACTTTCATTTCCTCTATTTTCCTCTCCCTTTCTTTTCTCTTTCCCCCCTTCCCTCTCCCTTTTCTTTCCTTTCTTTTCATTTCTTTTTCTTTCCTCATCTCTCATTTCTTTCTCTCTCTCTCCTTTTTTTTCTTCTTCTTGGGGCCAAACTCCCTGGCTCCTCTCTTTTCTCCTCCTTCTCCTCTTCTTGCGGCTGAACACCCCTGGCTCTCCTTCTTTCTTCTTCTTCCTCTCCTCTTTTTCTCTTCCTAGACCCTCCCTTCACCATGCCAGCCTCTGGCCCAACCATTGCCGCCCCTCCTCGCCTCCCTCTCTCTCTTTCCGGTCTGGCTCCTCCCCAGCCAGATCGACGCCCCTTCCCCCCAGCCTAGTCGCCGTCGGCCTACCCTCCTCCGGCGCGGCCTTCCCCCCACTCCCGCGCGGCACCCAATGTCTCCCACAGCCGCTACTCGGCCCGGCCAAGCTCGGTCCCGACCCTGCCTCGTGCGCTGGGGCGCGCCAACCCACTCCCCCGCCAGGCAGACTCATCGGTCCTACCCTTGGCATGCCTGTGCTCAGCACTCAATTCCCCTTCTCCTTTTTCCCTTACTAGTCTTTCATGGTTTTTACTATGCGATGCTCTGTGATTTTTGTTGTTGATTCTTGTTATTGGGTTGATGATGAATTGAAACGGTGCTCTATGTCTGGAGGCGTGGTGACGACACCCAGCGATGCCCGTACGTCAGGGAGAACGAGGTAGCTACCGGGCACATGCTACGTCGCCCTTAGGGTGCTATTCTAGCTGAAACCTCTGGTACTTATACTCCCTCTACTGTCTACCCTACTATTGCACTTGAGTCTATAGCTTCTACGGCTGCAAGGATCTACTTGTGTGTACCTGATTTTGGATGGTTTGATGGGCATGGATCTCAGGGTGATGTTGATGTGCTGATGGCAATGGTGAGGTTAAGAGTTGATGGAGATGGCTGAGGCTTGATTTTCGTTCTCTTGACCTCCTCCTCCTGACTTCTTCTTCTTCTTGGCCTCCCTCCATTGGCTCCCCGGTTCTCGCCTTACTCTGGCTGGGCTCCTGGCTCTCCCTCTCTTGCTCTCGGTTGGGAGTGAGGTAAATGGTGGCTGTGCTCTCGATTGGAGTGGGGAAATGGGGGATGGACTAAGCTGTGCTCGGTTGCGGCTTGAACTTATCCTAACTTACAATGGCTCTCTTATTTTTCTACCCTTGCCCTTCTTACCGAGTCACTATAGGATATTTTGTTAGTATCCACGTTTGGCCATGGATACATGCAATCCTAGCTACCAGGTTTGTATATTTTTGCCGAGTGATGAAACCCGATGCTAGTAAGAGGTGCTGATCTGGCCTCGGACGGATAAGGTATCTTAGTGAGCGATACCCTCGTCTGCGTGTCTGACGGTAATTCTAAAATAAATTATTTTTTGCTATCCTCGCATTATGGTTTACTTACACATGACATTTGTTATTAGACAAAAATACTGATTATCTTATTGATTGATTGCTTAATGATTTTACTTGCTTAATTAATTATTTGGGTTGTTTTAATTAATAAAGGAGAGTTTTAGTTCAGGTTAAAAAATATAAATTAAAGAGCTGCCTACTAGTTCAAAGTTACGTACCAGTGTTTTCTGACCCTTAGTGTAAGTACTCTATTTCTATGTTTCCTCTATCTCTCGGTTCCAAATTAAGTCGCGGTTATGCCAATTGCCAAGCATAGAGTACGTGCTCCCCACCCCTGTGCCTGCACAGTCAGCTAGATTGTTTGCGAACCTTGAGAGTAGGTGAAAACTTGAACCAAATCTTCATAAGCAAAGTTATATAAAAAATCTTCATAAGCAACAACAGCACTTGTTCAAACGCAAAAAACGTATCTTCAAAAAGCTACACCTTTTAGTTGCATGCACACCGGGCAATCCGCAGGAACAAACGGGTCTAATACAACAGCGCTAGCAACGCAAGATATCTTGTGCAAAAGATTCATGGGAGAGAGACTCCGTGGACAAGAATGCTACGCACCTGAGGAACGCAATAAGGCGAATGAGGAGGAAGGCTGACCCTAAAGTAGTAGCTTGTGCATCGACATTGCCCCCCGAAGCATCAAACAAACTAGGCAGTGCAGCGCGCTACCACCGCGTCATGCAATCGTTTTTGCCGAAGAACGTCGTTAAAATATATAAGTTGTACAAGCGGGAGAGCCCATGGGGCGACGTGGCTCACCTGCGAGCCAGCCGTACACACCGCCCAGGCGAGGGCGCGCGGCCATGTCGCCCCGCAGCCGACGTGGACAGCTCGAGAGGCCGTGAAAGCTTCAAACTTTAATATACAAAATATATAAGTTGTACAAGCGGGAGAGCCCACGGGCGACGTGGCTCACCCGCGAGCCAGCCGTACACACCGCCCAGGCAAGGGCGCGCGGCCACGTCACCCCGCAGCCGACATGGACAGCTCGAGAGGCCGTGAAAGCTTCAAACTTTAATATACGGAGTACTAGGCAGTGCAGCACGCTACCACCGCGCCATGCAATCGTTTTTTTGCCGAAGAACGTCGTTAAAATATATAAGTTGTACAAGCGGGAGAGCCCACGGGCGACGTGGCTCACCCGCGAGCCAGCCGTACACACCGCCCAGGCGAGGGCGCGCGGCCACGTCGCCCCGCAGCCGACGTGGACAGCTCGAGAGGCCGTGAAAGCTTGAAACTTTAATATACGGAGTATTTGGCGAGCCTTGGATCGTAGTGATTAGTGAACAATGATCAAGGCCCTAAACTAATGGCATGTCATGTGAGTTCATGCGAGAGATTGGATCATCAGCTCATTCTATGAACAAGATCGTTAGGGAACCACCATTGACCAGGCTGTACTACTGATCTAGCATTCCTGAGTTCCCCCGTCACACAGACATCGTAAATTTGTGATATTTCTCGTCGCAACGCAACTACCATTCCTCCGCAAATCAGGCACAGGGAGGGGAGGGAAGGGAAGTTAGGATGAAGGCGGAGAGGGATGGCCTGACCTGATTCCAGACGGAGCCGAGGGGCGGCGGGTTGCCGTTGCCGTTGGCGGCGGAGGAAGGGTCGAGCTTGCGGGGGGCGGGGCGGCATCTCCGGTGGCCTCGGGCACCCAGCACCTGTACGACGACGCCTTCTCCGCCGTCTCCTCCATTGACGGATGGATCGACCCTTCCTCGCTACGGATCCCTCGGCGAGGCGCGCGCGCAGAGGGGGATGGATGGGGGGTCGGAGGATGCTCTCCTCTTCTTCCCGGATTGCGAGAGGCTTCTTCTTTCTCCAAAGCAAAGCAGTGGAGAGGAGAGGATGGCCGGGAGTGAGTCAGTGCTCGTTCTAGATGCTTCGGGAAGCTTCCTCCTTCGGAGTCAAACGGTGCAGGCGTTTCTACGGTTGCTCCACTTGGGAGTCGAACGCACGGGGCAACTAGAAAATTCCAAAGAGATTTGGATTTTCAACATGCATTTACGTATAAATGCCACAAAATTACACCGAAATGCCCTGCACTAACAAGTTTTTCAGAAAAAGATAATAAGGCAAGGCAGTAAAGTGAAGTTCAGATTTTCTTTTCTTTGAAACTGTAAAGTTCAGTATGTTGAATTACTACGTAACAATTGGGTTCGGATAATAGAAAAGTCGCGGGTATTTGGGAATAAAGGATTTAGTCACGACCGTTCAAAGCATTTGAATTAAAAAAGAGAGAGAGAGAGAGAGAGAGAGTACGTAGTAAACTTCAAGCATACTTAAGCTTTGCGTCGGAAATGGGTCATAGCCTTGCACGATTTCAGAAACTCCCACCATTTGGACAAGTTGTCACGTACACAGCTTATCAATTGCGACTAGATCTGAGTTCCTGAATTTGTTTACAACATCTGCTCATGTTCATGCTCCTCAAGAAACACCAAAAACAATGCCAAAATTGATGACCGCGTGCTACAAGCCAACCCCTTAAGATACAACATGTTACAGTCCTGCATCCAAGTTCCAAGATGTGTCTTTGATCATCACTTGATTTTTTTAAGACTAAAGAATCTCCCAGGCAGAAACCAGCAACACACTGCATTCAACTCAAGTGCGATGCGATGCGCTAAAAACCCTAACATATAATGGGCTCTCCCTTCTCTATCAAAAACCAAAACAAAATAGAATAATTTGATTAACTTATATACCAACCCAATACGACCGACCGCTGCTGTTATGAATCGGTGATGCAGAAGGCGTCGTCACAGCCCACTCGTACCACACCTGCAGCATCGGGGTTGATGAGACTCCAATTACAGGATTCATACATCTAAGAATCAACACCATTGGAAACCAAACTACCTTGGTAGCACCGCAGCATCGCCAAAAGTGCACTTCTATGGGTGATTCCGATGGTACGTAGACGGGCTTTCTCAATGGGAAGAAGATCGGGAACCTGACAGTCAGTGTACATAATACATCAAGAATACAATAGATGGCAGGATTTGAGAAATATTATTGGCAGCTTTGTAAAAAAAAACAGGTTGGCAGATACCAGCTAAACATGTTTGGTGTGGCCGTGTTTGGCTCAATTCCGAGATGAACATCTTTATATAGTACGGCATCAAAATATCCAGCTAAACCTGCCAAAAATGATGTGAATGGTCAGAGTCAAGGGTGATACAAATAGCATGTATTAAAGTATAGCTGCATACCGTGCACAAGGCATGATCCCGTGTCTTGTGGCATTTCAAATTCCAACTTGGTATACCTTTGGTTGCTAGCCTTCGGTGAGTGATTTGGATGGGTGAAAGTAAAAACCTACACATGTAAAGGTTGTCATCAATGGCATGATGCAAATAGCTCATGAAAAAATGCAACATATCACAAATGTGATAGGACCAGACAATCAATGAAGGATACATAAAGCAGAAACTGTGGTCTCACCGGTTGTGGAGGTGCAAGTCTTGCTACTCGGTGTAGTTTGACAACATATGCGGTTTCAAAATGTGCAATATTTTTGTGTGCTTTGATCTGCAAAAACCAAGTCACTTCAAGCTCCATAGAAATGTCACAATTATTGCTGAAAAGGAATAAACACTTACGTCATTGTGTAGTTTAGATGCTGTTACTGGCTGGATAAAACTGGTGTATCTGCAAAGGAACACAAATCAACTAATATGAAATAAAAAATATATTTAGGATCTAAAGAATGCAGGGAAGATGGATATATAGTATAAAGAGAGAAGGCCAGTACAAGGAAGGAATGGAAATCCCATCTGGCTTCAAGAATCTCTGGGCACCATCTAGACACTCAGGAGATAATTCATTATCACCAAAGGACCCAAGCAACTCACTGACCTGTTGCATGTAAGACATTTATTTAACAAATTGGGACTTGGGAAAGGTTTGAAATGTCCATTTACAACAAAGTATCAACATACCAAAATATCTGCCTTTTCAGGGGCATCCCAGCACCGCATGTCACTAGAAATTATAGTAACCAAGCTTTCCCACCCTTCCAATTTGATCAAGCTCTGTTTCAGCCCTCAAAACAAATCAGATCATCGTATAATCATCTCTACTTACACAGGAAGGCAAAAACAGACTACCAACAGAACGGTGACAAGAAAGGATTACATCAATGATCATTGAACTGACAAGCTTTAATTCCTGTCTAATGGAATAATTTGAGAACTGAGAATGACATATTCGTTGAATAACTCACATGAAGGGTGATAACAGCGTTAGGATTTTTCTCCACAGCATATACTTTTAACTTGCGACCAGTTTCTTCTGCAGCCTGCATTGAAATATGAAAACGTATTCAACTTCATAAACATGAACAGAAAAGAAAAATGGCATACATTACAGATGTATTTATTAAGCATCAACAAATTCATCAAGATTTTTAATAAGTTCAGAAGCTTCAGGAGAAAAGGCTGTCACCTGCAATGATGCTCTTACTAGAGGCCCTCGGCCTGCTCCAACAACCATCAGCACCTATGTGGAATAGCAAATGAAGTTAGATCATTAGATTATAAATGTAACTAGAAAAAATTAAGATTGTAACCGAGTGATGCAGGAAATATGTTCAGTACTTCAGTTACATGCTGTAGGGAATGAGAAGGCATGAAAGTGAATGCAACACAACTTTGGGCAAAACGTTGGATTAGATTAGATAAAAGCAACTGTAGAAGAGGCGATGCGGAAACAGGATGGGCCTCTATTAATCCTTGCTTAAAGTGATTCAATATCAGTCTAATATGGGAGGGTGGGGGAGTCATAGCTCAAGGCCCAGTCTTACCGTCCTAGTTGTGGATACTTCATCATCTGAAACCCTATCAACCAAAGCCTTACCAATTGCTCTTTGATACTGTCCATATGACGTAAACAAAGAATCATCAGTAAGATCAACACTGGTGTAATATAAACTAAACAAACAGCGAAAAAATGGGAAATCAAGTTAAAAAAGGTAGGCATCTTGATGTCCGTTTTCTTTACCAAACCAGGTTATTTAGCTTTGAAGTACTAATGGTAAACAATGTTCCAAATGAAGCATGCCAACATAAACCTTAATTGTGCCAGTTACAAGTAAACCCAGTACTTGGCCAGTGCTAGTATTTACTGGGAGCACTAACTGGCACCAAGAACCATGGGGTAGCCGATAGTTTGAAAGAAATAAATGAAATATATAATCAGAAAGTTCAATTCAAAAGCTAACATTGTTTCTCACAATAAATTAATGAAAATGATTTACAGAAAGTGAAATCAATATTTCTTCTTCAAAACTCATAACATAAAAAGATAATTCCCAACATATAACAGAAACCTGGGTATACTTCACAGTGTCTTTCTCGAAAGTCTCATATGTCTGAGCTTCCAAATTATCCATTAGAGGCTGCCAAAGAATACAGAGGAAAGTTATGAACAAGTGAAAGTTACAACATAATGGAGGAAAAGGAGGTAGTCATAAGGCCCATAACTGGCAAAGGAAGAATAGTTTTAGGTGATCAAAACTCGAGAACAAACAGAATAGGAATTACTTGGAGAGGAGATTGCAAGAAATCCCTGTAGTTGATCTGGAATAAGGCAAATAACATAAGGTCAAGAAAGATCTCAGTCAATAAGTTAAATCATGGGTCATGGCAGATAGTCTGATAGAATGGATACCTCAAAGCGTTCCTGCTCAGGAAGTGGATCCATCCTCTGATATAGGTACGCAATGTAGTCGAGGTACGGGCTCAATGCATGCCGAATGGGGGTATCTAAAGCAACAATTTAGGCTACAGATAAGTCATATGCTAAAAGAATGAAATGGTATTTTGCAGTGAGCTCACAAATCCAGGTAGTTAGCTCATACACAGGGTAGGAAAATCATAGAATGCCCAGATTTCTCTCATTAACAAGGAGGATGGGGGTCTTCAATTTGAACATTTGAAGTTTTATGTTCTCAAATTTGTTCCCAAAGTTAACTTTTTAGAGCACCACACTTACTTTAAACGTAATGTAATGGCAACATTGTTTATGCATAATCATGTGTGGTTAAAAAACATAACGAACTAAAATACCTCAAAGTTTGCAGGAGTTACCTTCAGTGTGGTTTTCATCACCTGAGAGCACTCCTTCAGATACTTGGGAAACATTATGATTTGATCTCCCAGAGATTATTACCTAAACAAAAACAAAAAAAATTAACTCAGGAAGAATGGTACACGTCACTTAGCTACGAAGTTTAGAATCTTATACAAAATGAAGGCAGGTTGTACATTGGGTCATTAACTCAAAGGCTATGCCAATAAAAGATTGATATAAGGAAGCATAACAAAGAACCCACCTGAACCGAATGGTTAAAAAATCCAGTAAGCAGCTTCTGATGACACTTCAACAAGCAAGGGTAGCCTCTTGCATTTGTTAGAAAAGCCTGCGAGGTGAAAGTAATTATGGCATATTTCAATCTCCTAAGAGGAAGGTGATTGCATATCAACATGAATTGATTAAGTTGTATGATTACATTCGTTTGAAGAATTGCAGCTCTTACAGGCTCCCCAAACCACCGCCCTAGGGAGTTCATAGATGGGAGTGTGCTCCTGATAAGTGAATAGCCAACCTTTGTAATGAATACCAAAACTATGACATCATATATGAAATATCAGCGACATCGTTACATGGAAGAAAGCACTTGGTGTAACAATGCAAGAACACCTACACCACTTACGAAATATCAAGTGCTACAGACAGTTGACTGCTATGCTCACATAATAGTCTGAATGAATTCCACCATTCCCACGAGTCTACCGTTTCACTCTGCAATTTAAGAAAAAACATAAACAAGAGAGTTACGTTACGTGGCATGTGCATACGCTAATCCGTAATAGTCTGCTGCCTAACATTCCAGGTCATTCTGGAGGGATCAAAAGTTTACCGTGTGGTTATTATTCTTTACTTTGTCATGATCTTCATCCATAGGTTCAGACTTCTCCAGAGGTAACCTAAGCCACAACTTAAGAAAGAAACAGAACAGGTAAAAGTTAATGCTAATATTAATCAAATATAAACATATACGGCATACATACAATAACCAAAAGATGGAATTGGAGATGGAGGACGATACCTGCATATTGTTCAGGCCTTGCAAAATATGATTCACAACTCTAGCATAATTGGCACAAGAAGATCTCCTAGGAGGAGGAAGAACGCATGCCTGCAAGGAAACACACCACAATTCACCTCTTTTCTAGGATTCAGAACATTTTTTTTAGAATAATGCGTATGCACCAGTCAGGCTTACAAAGTCATGTCAACCAAGGAAACCCAAATATTTTGGGCCGAATGGGAATTATTCATGTTTCTAGTTCTTGACGCATAATGACAAGCTGACAAGCTTGACTAGACACAATTGGAGGAGAACTCTTATGTTATTGCAATGGCCCATTTACAGTGACCAAATTATGCCTTGCAATTCCTAGGTGTACACATGAATACACGATACATTCCATACTTAATTGTGTTTAACATCTATTGGTCAGAATCAGACTGGTGAGGGAATTATGAGCAATGTGATGCGAAATGGACCTGCAAGGAGAGATGAGACGCCCACGCAATCTCCTGCTTCAGCGTGAGCTCCGAGTCCAACCGGAGCTGCTTGTCCTCCGAATCCAAATCAATCCACGCGCTGATCTTCCCGACGATGTGGCTGCTCCACTGGGACGGGCTGAGGTCGAGGTCCGACGCCGCCACCGGCAGGACGGCGCCGGGCGCGGGCCGGTGGTCGGGATCAACCTGTAGCGCCGAGCAGAGCAGGGTGAGTAAGCCTCGGTCTCAGAGGGCGGAGACGAGAAGGTAGCAGTAGGCAGTAGAGTACTGACGAGCGGGGCAAGGAGGAAGTCGAAGGCGGAGGAGAGGGAGTGGGAGAGGACGGCGGGGAGGCCGTCGCCGGCGGGGAAGTCGAGCACCTCCACCCCGCAGTAGCGGGAGTCGCTCTTGTCCCCCGCGCGCTGCCCCAGCGGCATCTTCGCCCGCTATGTGCGACCGGTGGCCGCCACCGCCGCCGCCGGGGAAGAAGAGGGGTTAGGGTTTAGGGTTTTTGTCGGCGGCGGAGAGGAACGCGCCTTTGCCTTGCCGGCTGCTGTCTCACTTCCCTCTTGTTTCCGTCCACTCTCTTTTTTTGGGGGGGGTGGGCTGACTGACATGTGGGGACCTGTTGTTACAGCACTAATTAAAACTCGACGGTCCAGATCAGTTGCTGCAGCAGTACAGCACTGGTGTAAGATCACGCAAGATCTTCGAACCCTAATCGAAAGTGCAAGTGTTATCTGTAGAAATGCATTGTGATATGTTGGCGATAAATAATTGTAAGAGAATGGTGTAAATGTACTACGACCGAGCAACATGGTAACAAAGGAGATTAAACAGAATATATCCTCTTATGATTATCCAAATACAATATTATTTGTGACAAGATAATGTAACAAAGTAGCAAATGAACTCCAAGGGAGACCACTGCTCACATTTTTCTTTTCTATTTTCCTTTTTAAGGGAGACCACCGCTCACGTAGGAAGGATATCATTTCACATGTTCCAATAACCCTTGTATTCGCGTGTGACCCAACCATACTACATAAATTAAACAAAACTTAATAGATCAATTTGAAACATTCTTATATAAGTAGTCGAGTAGTATTCTAAGTTACAACTATCAATCTATAGACGTAGTTTAGAACAGTTCTGATTGTGTATATTTTGGATTCTTCAAGAATCAAGTAGGTGAAAGTTTCTGATTCTCCACGAATTCAGATTCTGGATTCTCTAAGAAGTTTCTTCCACAATCGAAAACAGATTTATATACAAAATTAGAAACTACTACCCACCCGATTTTTAGAGAATCTAGAATCTGCATAATCAGAAACTGTTCCAAATTAGGCCATAGTTTCTTCCTGAACCAATCACCTTGTTCCACGTGTTGCGTGCCTTGCGTCCTTTAGGCCCTATTTAGAGGCTTTAAGCCAGTTTCAGTTTCTGAAAAGTTAATAAGTCATCCTCCCCAAACTGCTTAGCTTTTAAGCAGCTTTTGGCATAAGCTAGAAACTATATATAACTAGCAAAAGCCAAAAGTTGAAGCCAGGTTGGACCTACTTTTATAGGTTATTGCTAAAGAAAATTAGCTATTTGTCAAACAGACTCTTATAAAAAAAACCGTCGTTTTTCAACCCAAAAAGGTAGAAAACCAAAAGGCAGCTTTTCAGAAAAGCTACATTTCCCCTAAACAGACCCCTTAGTTCGGTGAACCACCGTCTTTGACTGTTTGTTTGGTTTGATTTTTTTCCAAGACCTTCGTCTTTCTCTCATCAGAAGGACCTTGTCCTGAGAACTGAGCTCAGCTCATTTGGTCGAGCGCAGAGAGCTCACTTGGCCAGCCCACGTTCAAGTACTCTCGAGCACACGTGCTCACCAGTAATAATTTGGTTTTACACATGCGCACGTTCAGTGGGATAGCATGTGCCTACACTCCAGAGGTCCTAGAGCCTCCAAAAAATTTCTAGGGCATGTGAGAGGACGCGCACACGTGTGTGTACGTGTGGTGTAGTGTGTGTGGGATGTGCGTGATGTGTGCGTCCGTATGTACCCTTAAAAAAAGAAGGGCCTTGTCCCGCATGGGACACATGTCATGCAACAATCTCAAAGCAAGTCTCTAGCTCCCCCTTGATCTCGTGCATAGACACCGTTAGCGCTTGATGACCTTTCGTCTTCCTCCCCGACGCGCGGCAGATCACGAGCACAGTGCACAGCGCCTTGTCCTCCTGAGCAGTGGCGGACTGAGCAGAGGATCAAGAGGGCTAGGGCACACCCTACCTCCGACGAAACTATGGTTTTCCCCTAGCGCACCTCCTGCCTACCGTGGTGTGCCGCCATGCTATAGAAGCTTAAAACCAGTCAAAAAGATTGAAGTTTAGCATCCTCTAAATTTTTATCCTAGGTCCGCCATTGCTCCCGAGCCCGCTGCACCGGGTGCGGAAGAGAAGGTCCAGCTGGGGCTTCAGCGGCTTCCCAGCGTGGACAGGCATCGGGGCTCTTGATGACCCTCCGAGTTCACGAGCACGAGAGAAGGTACCGGCGGGAAGGCAACTTCATAGTCCGAGATTCACAGCGGGTGCGATCCCTCTTCACCTTCACAGCAATGCAACCCTTCCGAGCCCAAGTCCGGCACTTGATGGAAGCAGGGAGGCCTGTTTCTGCATGCTTTTTTGCTACTGCTATATGTGCAATACTGCAAACATTTTGAGCAACAACAATATCTCGTTTTGGTTCTTCAGTAATCAGAACTAAGAGAGATCAGAAGCAGTTTTGTTTGTACTACGTTTCTTTCTTTCCTTTTTTGTCATTGCAAAACTGCTAGCAATCCTTCCTCATTATGTTCCATACTGAATATTTGAAGTAAGATGGGAAGGTTTTGCTCATATTATACAGCTTATGGTACACCAAGGACTCAGAATATTTTGCCAGTTTACCATGGACTCATGGTTGCATCATAGCCAGAGCTTCTAACATTTCTTAAAATGCACGAAACTTGAAGATTACCAATGCAAAAGTTTGTGCCACAAGTTTTCCATTGCATAACGTAAACATTTATCAACAACACAACAGTTGAGATTGGTAATCTTCTGGCTGCTCTAACAAGAACTGTGCATCTCTTAGTTTTGCTTTAGCTTCTGTCCACATTGGTCAAGCATTCAAGCATAAAGAAGATACCAGAGCAAGCAGTTCATATCTTGCAGCCACAATAATAGCTAATCCAATATCTACAATCTAAATCACAATCATAAGAAGTTTAAGCGGCTGGAACCAAGTCGTCGCCTTGGTGCCAGGGGCGGATGCAGCTTACGGACATGAGTGTATATCTGTACACCTAAATTTTTTTACAAAAAAACCAAGTATATAGTAAGTATATTAGGTGTATATGCTAGTAAGTGGGCTCAAAAATATGTGTTCCTCGAGTTCAACACCCAAGTCCCTCTCCATTCCACATGCCCTAAGTTCTCTTGCTCTCTCTGTGGTGGCGAACGAGGGGCCATGACACAGGTGCAAACCGATAGGAAGCAGGGCAGCAGACGAGCGCTGAGTAGCCACAGGCACCGGCGAACTGACCGAGGTGGCAGGGCAGGCAACGAAGCACGACAAAGCAGCCTTAGCCCTTGTGGCCATGACGAGCACCAACTCAGAAATGGAGGGTGTGACACCAGCAATGCCTGACATGTTAGGGCAACGGTATCCGTCAGGGTAGGGAGCAGCGTGTGGCATGTTGTAGGGTAGTTCTGTGACTGCTGTGAGCATCGAGCCGAGGACGAAAGGTGCAACCCCCAGTGATGATCGACGGGTCAGGGCAACAACATCTCGCAGGGTAGGAAGCGGTGCTAAAATAACAGGCAATAGCTGAGCATTCGGCGTCGGCAATCAAACAAGTGAATTTCATTCTTGATTCCAAATATGTAATCCCTAATTCATAAATCTATTAATGTTATGTTGATTGTAACGGTGAATCGTGATTTTTGAAATGTAGCATGAATGTAGAACATTTAAAAATGAAGAAGCATGTAGATTTTAAATCCCCAATTCACAAATATCTAAATTATTTCAGGTGTTGTCTCTGGTAAAAATTATTTGTACTGTGTATTTTTGTTAATGTGAACCTTTATGTTTCAAGTTGAATCATATTTTTGTAACACCGAACATCCATTTTAAAAATCTTGGATCCGCCACTACTTGGTGCTTCTTGTTGAGGCCAAAGGCGTGGTCTGCCACGTGTGGGACTCAGGACTTAGAAGGACAATTTGTCACGCGTTCGGCGTGGTCTACCGTGTGTCAGACTCAAGACCTGTGAAGAGCAATTGTGCTTGCGTTCTCGAGTTTTTGGTTTTTTTCCCTAAACGAAATTGCGAATCTAGTCTTCTTCTCGATCGTGAAAGGATAAGAAGACTATATATATCATCTACTTCGGTAAAGAACCGCAAAGGGTTACCTATTGTGATTAAAAAATACGATAGATACATACCACAGTTGAAAAGAGATCAGATTTACCATTTCGTTTAGACCGAGCCAAACTACCGCACGTCAGGGAGGAAGGTGTCAAGCTCTAACCACCGCGTCTCAATTTTTCTCCTACTCAACACCATACATCTGATCATGGTTCAAAATTCAGGCGAAATTTCAGAAGTTTTTGTCGAGATTTCAGATTTCTCGTGGGGACAAGATTCCAAATCCTGGTCGAACAAAAAAATTTGAAAAAAAAAATTCAAATTGCTACGGTGATTTCAAAAATTTCGAAGATTTTTTTTGCAAATTTCGGTAAAATTTCAGAAATTTTGATTAGATTTCAACTTTTTTGGACCAGATTTGGGACAATACCTCTTAATAATGTCATCTTTAGGGAAATTTTTGATATATTTTACAAAAGTAACAAAAGCAATATCAGATTTTTTAAAAATGTACAGGCTTAATCATGCTCTAAAAAATTCATGGGGCTATCTTTAGCAGTCTAGAATCATACAGAAAAATTTCCAAGAGAATTAAACTTCATTTGTTTTGTTTGAAAATAAAAAACAGAACAAATATAAATGAGACAATAACCGTGTCAGTATTTTATAAATTCATTCAAGTGTGATCATGATCCAAAATTTTTAGGAGAGCTTAAGAATTGCTTCAGCACCCTTCTCTAAAAGTTTCAAAAATTCTAAACCTTCTTTGGTTGCTCAATCAAATATATAGACGCAATACATGTACTTAGCCTTTATCAAGACAATAGCACTGTCAGAAGTTTTGAAAATTCCTCATGCTTGATCAACATCTGAAAATTTTATGAGAATATTAGTGATGCGTCAGAACCATCAAAAAAAATTTAAAAAAAATTCTAACGTGGTTTGAACTATTTTTTATTCGGTTGAATCTCAAAAATTCTTTCCAAAAATTTCAAATTTGAATTTTACTTTTAAAATTTTGTTTAAAATTCTAAAAACTCACCGAAATTTCAGATTTTAGTTTGCTCCAACTTAAAATCCGAAAATAAAATTTGAAACCTTACATTGATACACTTACCTCTTGTCAGTCGTCACTGTCCCTTGGTCCTAACAGAGCAAGGATTCAAATTTCGTTTTCGGATAAAATATCGCCTCGGACCAGAATCCGAAATTTCATCGAAATATGGGTATTTCGAACAAATATCACCCAAAATTTAAATCCGGTTCGTTTGCTATCGAGAAAAGGCGAAATTCGGCGAAAAATTCCAAAATTTCGGCGGTTTTGCACCGGACAAAAAGTGGGCCAAACGATGACGATTTTTTTTTAAATTTGTTATATAGAGTTTTGACACATCAGTAATATTCCCATAAAAATTTAATATTATTATCAAATCGGAGCAATTTTAAAAAAATCAAACATTACTACTGTCCTGATAAAACGCTGGCCGGCAAGTTTGAACCGAATGAAATTAGAACAAGCGAGGTTAGAAAATTTTGAATTTTTTGTGGATGGTCCTAACACATCCATAATATTCTCATAAAATTTTCAAATGATGACCTTATACTGTGAATTTTTAAAATTTAGAAAGTGCTACTGTCCTGTTAAAAGCCTTACCAACAAACTTAAACAAAATGAAAAATAGTTCAAACCATGTCAGATTTTTTTTAAAAAAAATTGTGGATTGTCCTTATGTATCATTAATGTTTCAATAAATTTTTTAGATGATGATCAAGCTTCAAGACTGTTCAAAAATTATGACAGTGCTACGTCATGATAAAAGCATGATGATCAATATATAGATTTGTTTTAGCAATAAACAAAGGTTTAGAATTTTTGAAAAATTTAAAGAAGGGTGATAAGTAAATTACTAAGATCTCATAAAATTTTTGAATCATGATCACGCTCCAATGAATTTATAAAATTCTTAAAAAGCATTGTACCATTTATGTTTTTTCTCTTTTTGATTTTTGAAATATAACAAATGAAGTTCAATGCTTACAAGATTTGATTGAGCAAACATTTTTTTTTTAATTTTTTTAACATTTTATATAATGGTAATGAGGAAATTCTTAATTTCTCATAAAAATTTTGGATCATGATCACACTCGAGCAAATTTATAAAATTCTGATAAGGTTATTATCCCAATTATGTTCATTCTGTTTTTGATTTTTTAAAGATAACAAATGAAGTTAAATTATTTTGAACATTTGTATGTATGATCCTACACTACTAAAGATATTACCATAAAATTTTCAGTTCATTATAAAGCTTGTACAATTTTATAAAAATCTGATAGTGTTTCTACTAAAATTTTAAAATATCTCAAAAATTCAGTTTTTCAACAAATTTTCAACAAATTTTCATAGAAGATGACTTACTTAAGGGTTATTGGACCAAATCCGGCCATAAAACATCAAAATCCGGTTTCAAATATAGAAATTTCGGCCGGTTTGAGCGAAATTCCGCCGAAAAAAACGAAATTACTATAGTAATTTATTTTTAAATTTTTTTTTGTTTGACCAGTAATTTAGATTTCATGGTGGTCTAAAATCTGATATTTTGGCAAAATTTCACCGGTTTTTGACAAAATTTGATCCAGATGCCTTCAGCATTGCCTCGCAGCCAGCAGGGTCACTCAGCACTTCAGCAGTACTGTTCACTCCTCAGTCCATGCTGCTGACGTGCAGCCAATGAGGCAACAAGGTACACCAGCCGAACCGTACCTGACATTTTAACAGATTATTATTGTCACTGTCGATGCACCATGCTGTCCTCATTCCTTTTTGTTTGCTCAAGGAGGTTAGCAAGATGTTCGTTTAGTAGTTTAATTGTCTCAGCTCTTAATGTGAGCTGTACTGTAGGAACAAACAAAATTAAAGAACTGCCGGCAGCAGCCACAGATACCAGCAGCCCAGTCCAGTGGGCAGATTACCAAGGCATTTTAGAGAGGACAGAGGAGTAATGGGGAATATTGTTGCCTTTTTATACAGTCTCTTTCTCTCTTCTTTTCTTGGGCCTTTAAATTTCATCGTCTCTGCATAACAGTACAGAACAGCTATCTTGGATTGGCTTGCATAGTGAGGAATCTTTCCACTTCTTTAGTGCTGCAAAGCATCGTCATCTACCCCAATCTCAGTCTCTGTGCTGAGCAGTGCTGTCACACTTTTGAGGTTCTTGGAGCCTTGGAGGTGATCATTTTACATTTCTACTATGCTAGATTAGATCCAAAAACTCTTTTAACCAGCTCTCAGTCTCACCTTTGTCTGCTCAATTCTTGGTTCAAATCAAATCTTTTCTTGTTCTCTTGTTTCCATTGCAAATCCTGCATACTGAAAAGGTTCTCTTGTTTATCCCTTTGCTTGGTGCCAACTTTGGAAAAGCCCTTTATTATCTATCTGCCGTCTTGCTGTCCTCATCAGCCAATTTACTCACTTGCCATCAATAGTCTGATGTATATGTGAATCTTGCATTTTGCTATCACTGGAAATCTCCTTTCCGGGTCAAGTGTAGGTGAAGTTTGGTTAGACTTCATTTATTCCCCAAGATTTGAGCCTTTTCAAGCTTTAATAGTTCGGAAATTCTAGTGTTCCTCAGTCCTTGGATGGTTGGACCTCTGGTCCTTGCGCCTCTCTTCAGTTAAGATATCAACTTTGAGCTCTGCTTCTAGCGTTCTTGGTGCTTTTCTCTTGCCTATTTCCAAAATCCCTTCTTTTTGGTCGCCTGTGCTAGCCTGATCATTTCCAAGATCTGAGCTTGGGAGTTCGTGGAGCAAAGAAAGAAATCCATCAAACCCCCAAGATTTGCAGCTTGGAGCTGCTATAATCCATGGGTTCTTTGTCCTGCCATGGAGGGGCGGTGGTTGTTGTGTTGGTTTCTTGGCTGTGCTTGGTGGTGGTGGGCGTTGGCGCGATAGGGGCGAACTGGGGCACGCAGGCCAGCCACCCGCTACCACCGGACACGGTGGTGCAGATGCTCAAGGACAACGGCTTCCAGAAGGTGAAGCTGTTCGATGCCGAGGACGGCACCATGAGCGCCCTCAGGAAGAGCGGGCTGGAGGTGATGGTCGGCATCCCCAATGACATGCTCGCGATGATGGCGACCAGCATGAAGGCCGCCGAGAAGTGGGTCGACAAGAACGTGTCCAACTACCTCAACGACGGCGTCGACATCAGGTATATGGTTGTGTATGTATGTAGCTTCTGTTCACTTACTGTTCTTCAGTTCAATCAGGTAGTGAACTAGTGATGCTTACTTGGTAGCTTATACCATTTGGAGTGTGACTTTTGAGCTCTGAATATTTGGGATGAACTATAATAGGTCTAGAATTAGGAGGGAAAGAAGATATCTTACACATGACCTTCGATCTGTCTTTTAGTGGCTAAAAATACAGCTCATATTTAGCTCAGTGGTTAACTCGGAGGTCCACTTCTCAACATTTTGAGAGGTGCTTCTATGCTTTTCCTTTTGACAGTTACACAAATATTAAAGTATGAATGAATGGTGGATAGTGATTACTTACCTCTTCGCTTGCTTTAAGATTTGTGCAACCTGTATTGGAAGGAAAAGCATTGAAGCTAAGCTCCAACATTTTTCACGGTTCATGTAGTTTGCACGCCCGCCTGCTTGGATGCATCAATTAAGCTATTTGTCTTCAAAATAAAAAATTGTCACAAAGTAGGGCACCTTATGTTTTCATTCATCCATTCATGATTCATGCATACACCACCAGATTAATTCCTGTAACGTATTAGAGGCTTTACTATGCTGATCAGTTCGTTCTGTTTATAAAGAATTCTGCTCTGTTTGGTGGAATTGTCCATCAAGAAGTTCACCGTGCACAGTCCGTGGTTCCAGTTGGCACCAGGGCTCACAAAACTGGTATGGAAAAATTCGGACAAAATTCGAAAATATCGAGCCGAAAATTGTAGAATTTCAAAATCAATTTTTTTGGATTTTTTTCCGAATATCGGCCGATTTCATGGAAAATAGGCGGACTAGTTGAACTTTTTTGGCGGTCAATTTTTTTAGTGATTTTCACCGATTTTCGGCCGGTTTACGTCGGACAATTTTTTTTTAATTTGAATTTGAATTCAACCGGTTTGCAGACCGATTTACAAAGCCAGACCGGGCCGATACGGCCGGTTTTTGGCCGATAATCGCCAATATTTCAAACCCTGGTTGGCACTTCTGGAATCTCATCAATTTTGGTTGAGGTTTATCAGTTTCATGTTTCAAATGAAGATGTTCACAATCAACCACTTGTGGGTTGTGAGTACTGTTTTTCGAGCGAAACTGAACTGTCAATATGAGCAATAGCATTCAATGGATTGCCTTTAGAGCTCCTTACAGTATGTAGGAAATGCATCCTTTTTTGGCCAGTCTTCTTTATTTTTGTTCCTTCTTCGAAGGGAATAATAGCTGTCCCCTCCCCTCTCTTGTGTGATAGCTCCTGCATTTAGAGTTTACCTCACACCTACTCTTTCTGCCATCACTATGTTTATACGACCTATTTCACTTTCTATTGGACCATGTGGATTGGTTAATGAGGCTTATGTATCATGCTATTACTATAATTTGTGCCATAATTTCAAAGAAGCATGTTTACTAGAAGTCGAAGGCTTCAATCTTTCTAAGCACTTTCGAAAAACTTATCAGCATTACTGAACATTTTGACAATTTATCAGCATCATGAATAGATCAAGACCTAGTCTGCAAATAAATCCAAACTATATCTGGTCTGTAGCCTGCTAGCCTTTGCTCAGTGTTAGTGAAAGGTTTTAAGATATTATTCTCACAAGCAGCAATCTTCATTCTATATACCAATCTGTTATTCCTTTTCAAAATACGTCAAACTGACATGTACCTGGAATAACTGTTTTGAAATTTTGTTATGATACTAACCTCTGCGTCTAGAAATCCTCATCCGATTGTACTGTTATACAAAACATTTCTTTATTATATATCAATCTACTATGAGCAGTGCTTCAATGCTTTCCCTCTTAATACAAATTGCACAAATCTTAAAGCAAGCGAAAGGGTAAGTAATCACAATCTATCCTTTATTCATGCTTTAATATTTGTGCAACTGTAAAAAAGAGAAGCATAGAAGCACCTCTCATCTACTATTCTTTTCAAAATATATCAACCTGCTAATTGACATGTAAATTGTGAAATTCTGTTATGATACTAACCTCTGCATCTAGCAATTCTCATCCGATTGTACTGTTATGCAAAGCATTTTCTTTTGAATATTTTGAAACTCTACGTTTTTTATTCAGCGAGTTTTGAATGTGAGCAGCACCCTTTGCTCAATTTTTAGCACTGAGTTGTGTTAAATTGGTCTGCATTTTTTTCTTGTCCCGATCCATAGTAACACCAACTGCTTGTGAACAGATTGTTTAAAAGGCAAAAGGTAACCTCAGTAACAGAATGGATAACAGAAAACATAGCCTAGCCACTCCCTGTTTCTTTTGAAATGTTTATCTATAGCTTGTTTTCCTTTGAAATGTTTATATCTATAGCTTGTTTTGAACTTTTTTTTTGCAGGAGGCAAAAGGTCTACATTTTTAAAGGCACCTTTGTAATTTGACCTAGTAACAGTCTTAACATCACATCCCAAAATTTCCTTTCTAATTCCATATCATATACCGCTATACCAGTAGTAATTATTCTGAAACAGCTCTCTGCCAGTGCCTGGCCCGATAATTGATGAATTTTGAGTTGTACCCTAAACTCTAATGTTTGCTACCTGCTTGATGACCTAGTACTGTGGGACAATGTGATAATATACCATCTGAACTATCAATAAGCATGTCATGAAATAGTTTTGCTTCCACAGTATGTAGTATAAAAAGGATGCTTGACAAGATCAGTATATGCTTCATGTTCTAAATCCCATATCCAACCTAATTCTGCCAGCAATGCATTCTTGATGTTAACAATTTGCATAGTGTTGTGGTCTTCCCGCTTGATTTGTCCTATTATATTGTTAGGTATGTCGCGGTTGGTAACGAGCCTTTCTTGGAGACATACAATGGAAGCTTTCTGCAAACCACTTTTCCTGCCCTCCGAAACGTACATAGTGCACTTGCAAATGCTGGTTTGAGCAGTAAAGTTAAGGTCACAGTCCCTCTCAATGCTGATGTCTATCAATCATCAACCAGCAAGCCTTCTGATGGGGATTTCCGCACAGATATTCATGATCTGATGCTCACCATTGTAAAATTCCTGAGTGACAATGGCGCAGCTTTCACTGTCAACATCTACCCTTTCATAAGCCTCTACATTGATTCAAACTTCCCTGTCGACTACGCCTTCTTTGAGGGGGCTTCATCGCCCATTGTTGATGGTTCTGCAACATACTCAAACATGTTTGATGCAAACCATGACACACTTTTATGGGCTTTGAAGAAGAATGGATATGGAAATCTACCGGTCATTGTTGGGGAGATTGGTTGGCCAACTGATGGGGACATGAACGCGAATGCTCAGCTCGCTCAGCGCTTTAACCAAGGCTTCATGACACATATCGGCACTGGGCGAGGGACACCGATGAGACCTGGACCAATTGATGCTTACTTGTTCAGTCTAATTGATGAGGATGAGAAGAGCATACAGCCAGGAAATTTCGAGCGTCACTGGGGAATCTTTACTTATGATGGCTTGCCAAAGTATCAACTGAATCTTGGGACAGCAAATTCACGCGGCCTGGTCAGGGCAAAGCATGTGAACTACCTTGAGAAGAAGTGGTGTGTGCTGAAGCCTTCTGTAAGCCTTAGTGATGCAAGGCTTCCAGATAGTGTGAGCTACGCGTGCGCCATGGCGGACTGCACCAGTCTCGGTTACAAGACTTCTTGTGGGATGCTGGACATTCGAAGCAACATCTCGTACACGTTCAACAGCTTCTACCAGAAGAATGATCAGGATGATGTGGCCTGTGGGTTCTCAAACCTCGCAACAACCACGGGCCAGGACCCCACCACCGGAACATGCAGATTTGGTATCATGATCGAGGTTGACTCAACCTTCTCGTGGAAGCTGCAGCGGGTTAAAAGCAACTACCTCTTGATACTCCTGCTTGTACTTCTCCAGCTTTGTCTGTCATTCTCATAGGTGTTTGTTTCACAAGAGATGGCTATAAGAGCATCAACAATCTGACAGCTTGAGGATATTTGATGTCTGCTGTCAGTATGTTCATTCATGTAGGAACCTTGTCTCTTTTTTTTATGGATGCCACAGCCGTGCGGCTGCAGCCATGCTGGGATTCTTGTTAGTGTAGCCTTGAGTACCATTGTGATGGGGATGATGCATTGAACCATTGACACCCAGAATGTGATGGCATATAAACCTGCAAATGTGGTGAGTTCAGATTCATCAGTTGCATTTGTAATCCATCTTCCGTTATGCATGGTAATCTCTAGAGTTGGTACTGGTCGAGGACTATGAAAAGAGAGGTTCTGCTTTAGTATGCAACCAACTGAACCAGTACATTCTACATGGATGCAATGCAGTGTGGAGACATGATTTTTGCTATCTGATCACTCACATGGAAAGAACATATATATTCTTGAAATGCACCACGGCAGGATCATGAGTGCCGAACTGCCGATATTAACACTACAAATCTAAGTATTGGGATGCATGACGTCTGTACGCTGTAGCACAACAACTGCATGCGCATAGCTTCAGATGCTGCTGCCCTTGGAATGGCTAAAAAAATTCCATCCAGATTTGCGCTGTCCAAGAGGTTGTCACAATCTGATTGCTGAATCATACAAGGATGCGTGCGTGCGTGCATTTTCGCTCCGACGAAAACGATGGAGCAGGACCGTGCTTTCCGTTGGATGGAGTGAGAAACGCAGAAAGGAATTTAAGGAATTCCCTGCTCATCTAGCTCATTTTTTTTTCAAATCTAGCGTCTACACATACATTTACAAATTTAACTCCCTACCGCGAAAGACGCGGTAGTTGATACCTGTCTCCTGCTGTGTCCAAGAAGTGTGGATGGTCACCGGCGCCGCAGCAGAGCGAGGGACCGCGGAAGGAGGCTACCGCACACGGGGAGCGTGGGAGGAGCTGCGGTGTGCTCAAGACACCGTGCGAGAGGAGGTGCTGCATGCCGCGCTTGGGGAGCGCGGGAGGTGCTGCCACACTAGGGTAGCGAGGAAGGGATCCTGTCGCGGTGGGGCATGCGCTACTCCTACGGTTGGCCGAGCTCTCGGGGCCTCGATGACCTTCCGCGTTTCTCGGTTGCGGCAAGGGACAAGTGTCATCTGCCGCGCCTTTCGTGACGAGGCCAAATTTACAAATGTATGCATGTGAGACTAGCAAATATAATGGCATCATCTACCTCCCAATGTGTATTTGGGACATCCACGGGCGTATGTGTGCTCTCGTGATGTTGTGAGTTGAATGTGTGTCCGTTTTGTACCTCTAAAAAGGTCAATTAGCAAATATAACTTTTGGTTCAACGTGTGTTTAGGATGTTTAGGATGTCTACACATGTGAGCGTGCTGTGTGAGTTAAATGTGCATGTCCTTTTTGTAACTTTTTTTAAAAAATAATTAGCAAATATAATAATCGTAAAAACAAGGCTTTTGGTTCAGGTTAAAGGCTGTAAAAACAAATCTAAATGACATCATCCACCTATGCGATGCTGCTGGATAATGACCTGCAAGTGCACATTATCGTGGTAGCTTTTCAAGCGACAGAGAAATGACGCAGATAACATTCCAACCAAAACAATGTTAGATTATTATGGGATGGCCCATAATTAATTTAATAGAAATTCCAAAAGGCCCATTAGAATACTAGGAGTCATGAAATTGGTTTAGTACCATATGGGTAATTGAGAGAAGATTTGACAAACTTAAATAGTTGAGTTGTGTGTCTCTCAATTAGCAAGGTGGAAAAGGGTAAAGGCTGTGCCACACGCGCGCGCGCGCGCCGAGCCGAGGCGTGGCGTGGCGTGTGCGAGACGAGACGTGACGTGCACGTGTTGCATGTCGCGAGGCTATATAAGGAGAGCCACGGCTGTGCTTTTCTAAACCTGCAGAACTCTCCCACGCAGACTCCATTCATCCTTTGTTCTGCTGTCCTTTGCATTCCCGCCTCTGTTTTTGCGCGCACAAGTAACAGAGGGAGCAGGCCTCCGGAACCTCGCCCTTCTTGAGATCTTGCTCGAGATAGAAGGCCGATAAGGTTTTGGGAGCGACCACGCGGCCTTTCGAAGGTGTTCTCGAAGCGCATCTCGCGACCGCACGCGCGTCGACCGCATCGCCTCTTCATCGCACTAACGCTTCACCGCAACAACTCGTGATCGTCTACTTCGACCGTCATGGCGAACGAGAATGTTACACTGCGCTGTGCCAACGGTGGCACCGCTCAAGGGTATATTAACTTATACCGTGTTTTATTCATGCCGATTTCTTGTTCATTAGTCTTTGCGTATGAGATAGATAATTTGTTATCTAGTACCTTTGGCTTTGAACAAAAATGCATCTTTGTTTAATCATGATTTACGTAATTCGTGGATTAAAATATTGAGAAAATTCCTAATATTTCCAACAATCCAAAACCTTATCCTAGGAATTTTACAACTCATGGTTTTTCACGCGCTTAAGCCAATCAGTATTTGATGGCGCAAATTACAAGCGTTGGCGCCAAGATGATTTTGTGGTTGATCGCCATGAACGTGTATCACGCTGCGCAAGGCAAGCCACACTGAGGGTGGGCTCTCTCCGAGCAGAGAGTGCTTTCACCTACCGGATAACCTGCTTAGAGGCGCCGTGATTAGCGTTTGGGAGAAAATCTTGTTGATGTATATATGATTTTGCCAAGTGGTAAAGAAATGTGGGATGCACTTGAGGCAAAATTCGAGTATCCGACGCAGCAATGAACTCTATGTCATGGAGCAGCTTC
Source organism: Otatea glauca (assembly GCA_036346275.1). NCBI lineage: Eukaryota > Viridiplantae > Streptophyta > Magnoliopsida > Poales > Poaceae > Otatea > Otatea glauca. The sequence goes on from CM070713.1 coordinate 3,212,280, forward strand.
ATGACTACAAGATGGTCGATGACCACTCTGTAGTAGAACAGCTCATGGGGTTCAAGCCTTTGCGAAAGAACTTGAGAATTTTACATGTGCATTACCCGACAAGTTTGGCGGGATGCATCATCGCAAGCCGCCACCTTCTTGGAGGGATTTTGCCACTACTCTAAAACACAAGAGACAAGAGTTCGGCGTTCTTTGGTCTCATTGGGTCTCTAAATGTTGAGGAGAAAGCGAGGGCAAAAGATATACGTGGGAAAGAAAGTTCTAGTGCCAATGTGGTACAAAAGAAAATCTTTCAGTTCAACAAGAAGAATAAAAATAAGTCTGAAAAGCCTGAGAACAAGAACAAGGCCGCTCAAACTACTAGCTTCAAGAAGAAGAAGAATAAAGGAAAGGAAAGCGCTTTGTTCAGAATGGTATCGATCATTGGGCAAAGGATTGCCCCGATCGTAAAGACAATAAGCGTAAAAGTCCGCTAACGTTGTTATTGGCAATCGAGGAGGGAACATCCGGTATGTTTCAATACCTACCGCTCTATCGTATGTCGCTCACTGATTGGTGGATTGACACGGGGGCCAATATACATGTTTGTGCTGACAGATCCTTATTCTCTTTTTACCAGGTCGCAGGGGCTACCTCCGTGTTGATGGGGAATGGGTCGCAGGCATTTGTACGTGGAGTCGGCACAGTTGACTTGAAGTTTACTTCAGGAAAAATCGTGCGACTGAGGAACGTGCATCACGTGCCCGCGATAAATAAAAACCTTGTCAGCGGGTCTCTATTGTGTAGAGATGGTTTTAAGCTAGTTTTTGAATCCAATAAATGTGTTGTTTCTAAAATTGGAACTTTTATTGAAAAAGGCTATGAGAGCGGAGGCTTGTTCCGCTTGTCTTTGACGGACATGAATAAAATTGTGAATCATGTTTGTAATCATGAGACTGATGTTTGGCATTCACGACTTTGTCATATTAATCTTGGTTGCATGATGCGGTTAGCCAGTATGAATTTAATCCCAAAATTCACCCAAGTCAAAGGTTCTAAGTGTCAAGTATGTGTGCAATCTAAGCAACCTCGCAAGCCTCACAAGGCAGCAGAGGCGAGAAACTTGGCACCGTTAGAACTAGTTCATACCGATTTATGCGAGATGAACGGGGAGTTGACAAAGGGTGGTAAGAGGTATTTCATGACTTTGATTGATGATTCTACTAGATATTGCTATGTGTATTTATTAAAGTCAAAAGATGAGGCTTTTCACTATTTTAAGATCTATAAAGCTGAAGCTGAGAACCAACTTGAGAGAAAAATCAAACGGGTTAGGTCAGATCGTGGTGGAGAATTCTTTTCTAATGAGTTTAATTTATTCTGCGAGGAACATGGAATAATCCATGAAAGGACGCCTCCCTATTCGCCCCAATCAAACGGGGTTGCCGAAAGAAAGAACCGTACTCTAACTGAGATGGTTAACGCCATGTTAGAAACAATGGGACTTTCCAAGGAATGGTGGGGTGAGGCTATATTGATCGCATGTCATGTCCTAAATAGGGTTCCTACAAAGAATAAAGAAATTACACCATTCGAGGAATGGGAGAGGAAAAGATTAAATTTCTCCTATTTACGCACTTTGGGCTGTTTGGCTAAAGTGAATGTGCCTATCCCAAAGAAGCGTAAACTTGGACCAAAACCGTTGATTGTGTCTTTATTGGTTATGCTTTTCACAGCGTTGGATATAGATTCTTAATAGTGAAATCTGGAGTACCTGATATGTATGAAGGTACAATTTTTGAGTCCAATGATGCCACATTCTTTGAGGACTTATTTCCTATGAAAGAGACACTTAGCTCATCCGCCAAGAATCTATCTTCTCTCCTAAACCTTCCACTCCTATACAAATTGAGCCCATTTTTGAGGAAAATCCAATAGATGAGGGCAATGAAGTAACTCGTAAGAGTAAGAGACTAAGGACTACAAAGTCTTTTGGTGATGACTTCATTGTATATCTAGTGGATGATACTCCAAGAACCATTGAGGAGGCTTATTCATCTCGGTGACGACTATTGGAAGGAAGCGGTCCAGAGTGAGATGAATTCCATCTTGAGCAATGGAACTTGGGAAGTTGTTGAACGTCCATATGGGTGTAAACTCAGAGGATGTAAGTGGGTGTTCAAGAAAAAGCCGAGGCATGATGGTACGATTGAAAAGTACAAGGCAAGGCTTGTGGCCAAGGGTTATACCCAGAAAGAAGGCGAGGACTTCTTTGATACTTACTCACCTGTTGCCAGACTGACCACTATTAGAGTACTACTGTCTTTGGCTGCCTCCTACGGTCTGATCATTCATCAGATGGATGTAAAGACGGCTTTCCTTAATGGAGAGTTGGAAGAGGAAATCTATATGGATCAGCCTGATGGATTTGTAGTAAAGGGTCATGAAGGAAAAGTGTGTAGGTTGTTGAAGTCTTTGTATGGCCTTAAGCAAGCACCTAAAAGGGCACGAGAAGTTCGACAGAACTTTAACATCCGCCGCTTTGTTGTGAATGAAGTCGACAAATGTGTGTATTACCGCTATGGTGGGGGTGAAGGAGTGATTATGTGTCCGTATGTTGATGACATATCGATCTTTGGGACAAACCTTAATGTGATTAAGGAAGTCAAGGACTTCTTGTCCAAAACTTTGAAATGAAAGATTTGGGAGTAGCGGATGTCATCTTAAACATTAAATTGTTAAGAGAAGGTGACGGTGGGATTACTCTTGAGCAGTCCCATTATGTGGAAAAGGTGTTGAGTCGCTTTGGCTATAGCGATTGCAAACTGCTCCAACGCCAGTATGATCCAAGTGTGCTATTACGAAAGAACCAACGAATAGCAAAGGATCAATTGAGATATTCCCAAATTATTGGTTCATTGATGTATTTAGCTAGTGCAACAAGGCCTGATATCTCGTTTGCTGTGAGCAAACTAAGCCGGTTTGTTTCAAACCCGGGAGATAATCATTGGCATGCTCTTGAGAAAGTAATGCGCTATCTAAAAGGGACATCAAGTTATGGAATTCACTACACCGGGTACCCTAGGGTACTTGAGGGTTATAGTGATTCAAACTGGATATCTGATGCTGATGAAATAAAAGCCACAAGTGGATATGTGTTCACATTGGGTGGTGGAGCCGTTTCGAAGTCTTGCAAGCGCACCATCTTAACGAGGTCTACAATGGAAGCGAACTCACAAGATTAGATACTGACCCTCGTGGAAGCCGATCGGCTGCGTGAACTTGTGAAGGACTTACGGTGGTTGAGAAACCGGTGCTCGCTATTCTTTTGAACTGTGACAATCGACGGTGATTGTTAAGGTGAAACGATTCTAAGGATAACATGAAGTCATCAAGGCACGTTAAGAGGCGGTTAAAGTCTGTCAGAAAATGAGAAACTCCGAGTTATAGCGTTGGACTATGTCCGACGGCTAAAAACTTGGGATCCTTTTACAAAGGGACTATCACGGAATGTGATAGATGAAGCATCGAGGAGATGGGCTTGAGACCCACATAAAGTCATGTCTTAGTGGTAACTCATCCTATTTGATCGGAGATCCGTGAACTAGGATGTTGAGACAAGCTAGTGATTGGTGAGAGGAGAGTACTTCAGACTTAGTCCACTCCGTTTGAGATGCAATAACTCTCCTATTTCGTATGGCGGGTTGGTTATACCTTAATGTATTCCGAGTGGCTTTGATAAGGGAGATGTTGTCCTCTGAACATCTTATGAGGAATACACCTATATGAGTTCGATTGCTAGTCACATCTATGAGATTGGGTGATCTCTAGAGGCTCATGAAAGGCTAAGGAGTATGACTTATAAGCTCCAAACCGAGGGGATGCATTTAGCAGCCTAGTATCAGTAAAGGACTTTTGGTGAAACTTGTTCGCACAAAACTGTCAATTCAAGGCATAGTCCATTGTTCAGTTGTGGATGAGTGTAACCTTTGTTCTAGATGGAAGTTCAACTTAACAGTCTCCATCGAAAAACTGGTATATCAAACTACATTGGAACTGAGAGTATTTCAAATGTGCCTTTGAAATTTGGTGGGGATTGTTAGATTATTATGGGATGGCCCATAATTAATTTAATAGAAATTCCAAAAGGCCCATTAGAATACTAGGAGTCATGAAATTGGTTTAGTACCATATGGGTAATTGAGAGAAGATTTGACAAACTTAAATAGTTGAGTTGTGTGTCTCTCAATTAGCAAGGTGGAAAAGGGTAAAGGTGTGCCACACACTTGTGCCGCCGAGCCGAGCCGAGGCGTGGCGTGGCGTGGCGTGTCGCGAAAGCGCGAGTCTTGGAAGTCGAGGCGAGACGAGACGAGACGAGACGCGTCTTGTGGCGCGAGCGATCCGGACGTGATGTCTTTGGCGGGAGCGGTTTGTTTTGCCGTTTGATGAGTCAATATGACCAAGAATCGCAGATGATTAATGTGACCAGAATCGCCGCGATTACTGTAACGACGTGGTTGATGGTCGCATAATGGTCGTCGCCATCGTAACGGCTACCGAGTTGATGGTCGTAATGGCGGCTCTCGCCGTTGCATGTCGCGAGGCTATATAAGGAGAGCCACTACCGTGCTTTTCTAAACTCGCAGAACTCTCCCACGCAGACTCCATTCATCCTTTGTTCTCATGTCCTTTGCATTCCCGCCTCTGCTTTTTGCGCGCACAAGTAATGAGAGAGGAGCAGCCTCGGAACCTCGCCTTCTTGAGATCTTGCTCGAGATAGAAGGCCGATAAGGTTTTTGGGAGCGACCACGCGATCGCCGAAGGTGTTCCGAAGCGATCTCAGATCGCAACGCGCCTCAGACCGCACCAACGCTTCACCGCAACAACCCGTGATCGCCTACTTGACCGTCATGGCGAACGAGAATGTTACACTGCGCTGTGCTAACGGTGGCACCGCTCAAGGGTATATTAACTTATACCGTGTTTTATTCATGCTGATTTCTTGTTCATTAGTCTTTGCGTATGAGATAGATAATTTGTTATCTAGTACCTTTGGCTTTGAACAAAAAATGCATCTTTGTTTAATCATGATTTACGTAATTCTGTGGATTAAAATATTGAGAAAATTCCTAATATTTCCAACAAACAACTCTTCGGCAATGCAACGTGTGGTCTTTGAAGTGATGTAGCCAGCCTAGCCATGGCTGCCGAGCAGAACTGATTTACTGAACTGGAGGAAACGTGAGACCCGTACAGACGTGCACTTTGCAGACGAGAGACTGATTGTTTTTGGTGGTTGTCGTTTCAGATTCTGGATTTATTGCAAGACAAACCGTCTGCTTCAATCCATCTTCCTGTTATGCTGTTTGTTTCCTGTCATTCTCGGTGTCGGCATCTTCTCTTACCGTGGCATCTTCTCTATTCCAAGATTTGTACCGAAACATCAGATTAATTGAGAGCAAAAGCTCTGATCTTGTTTTTACGCATCAACAATTGACAAGCAAATCTCTCTCATTTATAAAAAGAGTTGTATTACTGCACGTTATACCGTTGGAATCACAGTTAAGTTTCATCTTTATATGTTTCATGTTGTTTCGTCTAAATAAGTTTCATATTGTTTTACAGTTAAGTTTCACTAAGTTTCGTAGTGTACTTACAAGTTTCGTAATGTTTTAGTTTCGTCAAACATAATTTGACAGATAGGTTTCATGTGAAACGTGAAACATGTCTGTGAAACGTCGTGAAAATTTTAATGTGAACACTATGAAACTTGGTGGAACTAATTTGTGAAAAGTTCATTTTTGCATCAGCAAGTTTCATATCTTATGCATGTTTCGTCAAATTTCAATAGAAGTTTCCAACAAATATTCATCCGTGTTTCGGTATGTTTATGCAAATTCCATATGTATTTCAGAAGTTTCATTCATGTTTTGGCGAGTTTCAGTAAATTCCATGCATGTTATGGCAAGTTTCAAGAGAACGTTTGAAAAGTTTTATGTTTCGATAAGCTTCACGTGTTTCTAGAATATTTCAAGTTTCACCAAGTTTCAACCCATGAATTTCAACAAATTTCAACCAAAAGTTTCAATAAGTTTTGAACAAGCTTTTCAAGAAGTTCCGATGAGCTCACTAGGCTATGATAGTCTACCATGCTGCCGAAGACCACCTAATACCGCTACCGATGTACCCTCTTCTCTAGCTCCTGCCTCGGCTACCGTTGCCTCCATGGAGCCGAATGACGTTGCCCGCCGTCGAGTCCGTGCATAAAGGCTTCAAATTTCAAGCTAATTCCAGAAGATTTCATGTTTCAAGATTTTGGATCAAGTTTCACTAGGTTTCAAGCAAGTTTCATATTAATCTTTAAGTTTCATAGCAGTTTCAAAAAAGAACTTCAAGTTGCAATATATTTGAAAATCCAACGGTATAGCAACTTTCATGGAAGTTTTCGAGGTCTAGTATCAAGCATGTTTCGACCATACATCAAGTTTTATAGAAGGTTTCGAATTCAAAGTATCAATTATGTTTCAACAAGCTTTATTGAAGTTTGAAGTTTTAACGTTGAATTTTTAAGTAGGTTTCACGAAGTTTCAGAAAAAAAATAAAAAGTTTCATGTAGTTTCAGAAGGTTTCAAGGAAATTTCAAAAGGTTTCAATAAGTTTCATCCTTATTTGAACAAGTTTCATAATAATTTACGTGAGTTTCATACAAAAATAAAGTAGATGAAAAAGTAATTGCATGGATCTAAAAGCTAGTTTTTGAGCTCACGTCAAGGCCGTCAAAGCTAGAGCTCACACCATTTCATTACAGGCCAACTTAGGTACCACCGCACGAGCCCACTCAACTGCACGCCATGGCTGCTCGTAGTTGAACGCGTCCACCACCACCATACGAAGCCGTGTCCATGCGCTTCGCACGGCACCATGGGCGGCACTGCTCTTATCCTCCTCCTCTCCGCGCGCGAAGCTCTCCCATCAGCGGCCAACGATGCGCACCCAGAATACACCGACATCGACACCTACGGGCTCGGTCTAGACTAGACACAGATCCAAAACTCACAATCAAATTACTAGAGCATGCGTGCATGCATGCGCAGAGGGCTAGGAAGTCGACCTTAATTTCTCATCAAGCATCTGGCAAACAACACATATCACCAGTGTATCGGCCGGAGCTGCCGGCGTTTGTGTCGGGGGCGACAGTGGGCCCCATGGTGCGACTCAGCGACTTTATGACGAATGCGTCATCTGTACAGATTGTTGGAGCTCCGGATGGACTACCACACGGGCACCCACGTCGACGCACCGGGCACATGAACTAGGGCCAACAACGTATACCGTTAGAAAGCTAGGGAATGGTATACCGTTCCCTAGTATTTCTGTTTTAATTTAGTGGCCACGTACGTATACTACTCGTAACATGGTACAATATATACACGAGTCCAACACATTACACATCGTATCTTGTATGCATGGTATGAAACAGAAAATAGCCCATTAGCAATTTAGCATACATACGTATAGATTGTTACCCTTACCTAGTATTTCTGTTATAAAAAGTGGCTAAGATGATCAAAGATCAACATCCACTTTTTTTTTTTGAGGGATCAACATCCACTTGGTTGGAAACTAGAGTTTAGCCATGCCATCACATTTACTACGCGGCTACGCCAATAATTGATTGACACAACCTAAAAAAACACGTCTAAGAAGTGTAGCAAGGTTTGCCCAGAAATGTGGCGCAACAGTTGCTCATGTTTTTCACTGTTCCAGTAATCATCATCGCATCAAAGTGTGTAATGTCAAGCAAAGGAAGCACCACCTAAAAGCACAACGAACCAAAGGCAGATGCACCTTTTAGTCCTTTGGAAAGCGAAGATAGACCATAAGAACAAAGGTGCAGTACTAGTAGCACATATGATAAAGAGCAGAGAAGAGAGAGGAGATAGGATAAGATCTGCCCTGCATGATGGTTGTGATCTTAGGTGAGCATGAGCAAATGGATCCACTCATGTTTGCCACTCTACTCTTCTCTTGAGATGTGCCAAGAGAGGGCAGGGAGCCTTCTCCTTCCCAACGTGGTAAAGAAGGCCCTGTCATCTTTGAAAAGGTGAATCTGAAATTCTAAATTCTGAATCCCACCACAAAAGAGGCAGTACTTTTCTTACTGGGCATTTTGCTTCTTTTGTGTGGGTACTACTGGACCAGGATATCGCAATAGTTGACCGTATCGAGTCGGCTCGGTATTTGAAACCGGTCGGTAAATCGGTCAAAATAAAGAAAAATTCAAAAAATTCGGAAAAATTTATACTTAGTAAACCAATCAAAGCTCGATGAAAATCGCTCAAAAAAATTAGCCGCCAAAAAAGTTTAATTGGTCGGTCGATTATCGAGGAAAATGATGATCATCGGTGAATATCAACTCATTATCGATAAAAATCGATTTATTTTTAAAAAAATGACTTCAAAACCTTTAATATTTTACAATTTTTGACCGATTATCAATAAAAATTGGTGCGAACCAAAGAACGATTTCCAAGATAAAGTAATCCCTGTACTGGACTAGTGGAGTGGTGTAGTCATGCAGTGGCCGTAGTGACCGGAAGAGGCAGTACAGTAGTAGTCGTTGCAACAGCAGTAACAGTAACCAGTGAGTAGCTGTCTCGAGCTCTGTTGGGGTGTCAGGGATGGGCATGTGCCTAGTTGCTGTGTGAGGCACGAGGCAGCCGTCCATATCCACTTGTCCTCCCTCTCTCCTCTTGACACTTCTATTTATTTCAGGGCTCGAGGCTTAGGTGGTAGGAGAGAGAGAGGGGCATGAAAAAAAGTTGGTCATCTTGTGTAGTTGTGTGTATTGGATTATTGTGAGTCTTGTCTTTCTTATCTAGTTGCTTTTCTTTCTTGTCTTTCGGTTTTGAGGCCCTCATTTTCCCCGGTGCTTGCCAGGCAGAAGAATTCAAAGAAGACAAAGATTCTTCAAGAAAAAGGAGGTAAAGAAAGCTTCTTTTGTTAAGGTTTCTCTGTGTCCTTAAAAAAAGAAGCAACTGACTAAATAGGTGATGATAAATTTGCTTTATTAAACTTTACCAAGATTTGTTATAATTAAAATTTGGTCATCATTGACCATCAATCTTTTAGATATAGATTGGCAAGAAAATAAACTAAAAACTAAGAAAGAAGATAATTTTATTAAAATTTAGTAACAAACTAAATACTCGTTAAATTTAGTAAACACTGTCAAAATTTAGTATGGCAAGCGTCGATATAAACAAACCAAAGAGGCCTAAAGTGGTATATATTCTCGTTCTGTCCCTTTGATATCAAGGGATTTAATTTTCATGTGCTGCTGGCACTGTTGCAGTGGTAACATGGAAGAAATAATGCAACCTTGAGGTAGTTTTTGCTGGTGAAAGATTTGGAGGAGCTAGTAAAATTGGGGGGTGGTTGTCATGATGTGTAGGGTCCAGCGCTGAAGTGGTTGATGCTGTGAGTTTCAAGGTTGGGGGAGAAGAGGAATAATATATAGATCTCAGAAAGCCATATATGAGATTGAGGGGAAGCTAGTGGCGAAGGTTGTGCTCTCGTGTGCTGATTCTCTGGTTGGCAATTGATGGGTGCGCTGCCTTCGCGGGCTCGGCTTGCTGGATCAGTGGAGCGCCATGGCTCTCTGCGGTGGTGCTGATTGAGAAGAAGGTGTTCCAGCCTTCCAGCAGGAGGAATCTGCTGTCCCTTTTTTCTGGGAGAGAAGGAAGGGAAGGTACTTGATCTTTTGCTCCTCAAGGTACTTGTGTTTTTGCCTTTCTTGCTTCTGGAATGATGACGGTGCTGTTCTTGCCATGATTGATGATTTCCCCTAATAAAGGCAAATGAACTAGTCTGCATTCTCTCTATTCTCTAGTACATGGCATTCATTGATAGCATCTCGTGTACTCCTCTCTAACTTCAATGATGCACTGTTGATTACTCAGATATGCTATGAACCTGTCTTAATGCGGCAACTCTCATATGTGGCATCTTTTCTTTTCTTTCTTTCCCCTCTCTCTTCCATTTTGTTGCTTCAAAGGTAGCAGCGCTGAGATACAAGTAGGAGCAGCAGCCGAGATCTTTATTCTGGCATGGGCTCTTTTGGGATGGATTGGAATCAGAAGGGCTCCATGTTTTGGGATTGGGAGAATTTGCCGCCGATAGGCACAGGCGCAAACGAGAACCCCAAGAATGTGATGCAGGCTGAACAGAAATTTGCAGGTGTTGTGGCTGCCATGGGCCATGAATCAGTGCATTCTTCTGGTGGTACTTTCTCTTCAAGCTCGGAGATGGGGTATGGTTCATCCAAGAGTTCCATATCTGCGTCGATTGATTCTTCGTCCAAGGTGGGGAAGAACATGGAGTTCAAATTTGCAACTATCAAAGAGCCTCATAAGAACATCAGCAAGAATACCGAGTGCGGTAAATTTGATGACACTGGAAATTCTCCATCACCAGTGGTAGCAGTAAGCAGTGGAGAGCCGGTAATTGGCCTGAAGCTTGGCAAGAGAACCTACTTTGAAGATGTCTGTGGAGGGCAGAGTGTCAAGAGTTCACCATCAGGTGCGGGTGCAATAACCCCATCTACTGCTTCGGCCAAGAAGGCAAAGGTGGCTCAGCAGCACACGCAGACCTCCTACTGTCAAGTTGAAGGCTGCAAAGTTGATCTCTCTTCTGCTAAAGATTACCATCGAAAACACAGAGTCTGTGAAACTCATTCTAAGGCTCCCAAGGTTGTCGTTGCTGGTCTGGAGCGACGCTTTTGCCAACAGTGTAGCCAGTAAGATGCTTTAGCTTGCAGACTGAGCACCTGTTTCTATAGACCAATATGTTATCTGTTTCTTTTCTTCTTTAACCATCCACTGTTTTGTAGGTTTCATGCTTTAGCTGAGTTTGACCAGAAAAAACGAAGCTGTCGCAGGCGCCTCAATGATCATAATGCCCGCAGACGGAAGCCGCAGCCAGGAGCAGTTTCTTTCAGTTCACCAAGGCTCTCTACAATGTTTTATGGTAGCGCTAAGCCTCTATTTGCCTTTTTGTTTTGTGAAATTGATGCATTAACTATGATTCTTCTTTCAGCCACTTCCTGTCTAAAAATCCTTCTTTTTTTTCCATAAATACTGACAACAAACGAGTGATACTAAAATTTGGCAGGACAATGATCATTTTTTATGCCTGAAATTGTGACACGTCAGTGGTTATGATTTTTTGACATTGCATGAACTTTCATACTTGTGATTTTGGACAACATCTGACTCTTCGGTATCCCTGGTAATCCCTGAAGTCTGTCTGAGGATATCACCATTTGTGATGATTTCTACAGATGGGAGCAAAGAAATGTCAATTTAAGTTGTCTTTATTTGTGTGTGTCCATGTACTCTATATATTTGCCCCTTGGGCTATTGCAATACAACTAACCTTCCACATTTATTCTCCTCCCCTCCATCTAACATGGTATCGGAGCTAAGATTCAAACCCTAGCCTCCGATTGTCTTCCGCTGCTGCTGCAGCTGCCCCCAGGAGGAGCAGTCTCCATTATTGGGGGCGGCCACCTCCTAGTTGTAGGTTAGTAAGCAGCAGTATCATCCCTGAGCTCGATCTCTATGGGTCCGCTTCCGCCAGGTCGTCTCTTGGCATGATCCGGTGCCACCATGCTGTCTCCCGGCCGTCTCCCAGTTTGATCCACTCGAGTTTGTTGTCACCGGCTCATCTTCATTGGATTCGGCTTTGTAAAGGTCGGTCCTCACCGGATCTGGCAGCGTCGTTCTCTTCTCGACCAGACCCACTTGGGTCTGGTTGGATTTGGTCTTTGCACTGCTCGGATCTGTTCCGGTCGCCGTACTGTGGTTGCCTTGTTGAAGACATCGTCGCTATCACCGATCTGGCCGTCATTGCCCCCGATTTAGCTACAGCTGGATTGGCTCTTTGCCGCCGCCACCCTGTTCTCTGGTGGATTCGACCAGATTTGGCCTTTCCGCACCAGATCACGTGCAGCGTTGCTCTGATCCAAGCCGCCCATGGTCGAAGCCGCCGCTGCACCATTGAGTCGTTGTCACACCTCGAGGATACTCGCCGTCGGCCGAGGTCGTTGGATCCGATCGGTCCCACCACTGGGAATCGTCATCCTCAACCGAACCGGCCTCCTCCACAATCTGGCAAGGAAATGGCCGGATCCACTTGGCGACCATGGGGAGGAAGGAGTTGTCGGCGAACCTCCTCGTTGCCTCTTGCCTCTGGCCTCTTCTTCCGCCTTTGCCCTTTTTCCTGGTGCGGTGGAGGAGATTAAGGTGGAGGCGAAAGTGGCCGGCATCTACCACATCCACAATTGACCTTGGCTGTGCTACTGGATGGTTGGTTCATGGACTTGCTTTGTTAGGAAAAACACTTGATGATGACCGAGAGGATGATACAGTGGACTTCTTATCTCAATGTCGCTACAACTTGTACTGCTGCATCTACTACTAGTATTCCCAGTTAGCTTTGAGTCTTTTCCTTTGTGTCTTCCGTTGTGTCCATCCAAGTCTGTAGCATCTATATCAAAGTTCGTCGATATCGTGCGAGTCCATAAATTTCTTGTCAGTCAGTCGATTGCTTTTCCTTTCGCATGACCACAGCCTCTGCTCTTCTTTTTGAGCCGCTGCAAATCGTAGAAGTTGTTACGATGCTACCGCTTCTCTCTAAGCTGCCGCCCCGAGCTTTTAAGGTCGTCGCTGCTTCTTCCGCACCTTCCCTCCGCTGCGATTTTAGTGCATTGCGCCGCCGCCGTCTCGGGCTTCAATCTGTGCCTCCATGCTTCTATCTATCCTATTCGGCTTGATTTGATAGCCCTCTTTTTTTGTGTTGACTTCATCTTCTTTGTCATGTAGTCGCAGTCGACTTGCTCCTACTTGACTCTGCTTTCTCAGCCTCCGCACTTTGTGCTTTATGGGCTTACGCATGACCTTGGATGGGAGAGGATCATTTTGATACTCGACACATTTTCTAAGAACTGCACACTGCGACGACAACTTCAAGACTCAGACTTTGGACTTTTCCCTTTTTAGTGTCTACCCTTCCAAATGCAATGCTATTGCATATGCCTTGCATTTGTTTTTTTTGGGGTGTGTGTGTGTGTGTGTGTGTGTTAAGACTTAAGAGTATTTGTAGTATTTCCTAGTGTTCTAGGGGGTTTAGTCATGTGTGCCTATATGTGCCCCTTGGGCTATTGCAATACAACTAACCTTTCACATTTATTCTCCTCCTCTCCATCTAACTAACACCCTATTCCTTTCATTTTAAAATACCAAAAACATGTTTCAACTTCACCTATTATTATGTCATCTCTTCCTATGGTCATTTTTCCACATAATACTTCAGGAATAAAATACTGAGTGGTTGTACAAGTAAATTGATTCTTTGGAGTTTGCAGACACTAGGAAGCTGTTAAGTATCTCAGTAAGCACTAGTTCAAATTTCTACAAATGCATGTTGAGTCTACTGTATTCTTGATTTATTATGTAAAGCAGCTTTAACCTTATTACTAAGCAAGCTATTTGTTCTCTTGCTAAAACCATTTAACTTTAGTGATGAAATTATTATGGTGGTCCTAAACAGATGCAAGGCAACAGACAAGTCTTCTGTTTGGTCAAGCTCCTTTTGGTGAAATGAGAAGCTGTGTGAGTTCTTCATGGGATAATCCAGGATGCTTCAAATTTACGGAAACAAAAGCTCCTTGGTTAAAGCCAACGAGATCTGCAGGTGTTGATGCAATGCATTTATCTAGTCAGCAGGTTTTGAACAATATTATGCTGCATGGCGAACATCATGATTTTGATGGGCTCATGGCGTTCAAGGGAACCAATGCGAAAGTCCTTAATCAAGGTATTTTTTTTCCCTTGCTATCAATCTATGTCGAATTTTCTGAAATCAAATGGTGAAACAATACTAATAATGTAGGATCTTACTTGCATAAAATTGTTATTGCTAGAGTTCCTAACTAGGAAAACAACCACAGATGGACGCACCTACATAGTCTTCTTGTAGGAGCCATTTTATAGAACTGTACCTTTGGATGTTCTTCTAAATTGTAGCTGTTCATTAGTGCCTCTTTGAAGTTATTAAGTTATTTACAATCATAATTTGCTGCTAACTGGTGTGAAACTTTATGCACTTTCCTGACATATCGCCAATAGGATTGCACTTCCTGCGCTAGGCTTGAATATACTAGGGTCCTATTTCTGTTGCGTAAGTGTTGAGGCAGCGAAGATCCATAATCTTTCATCTGAAACACATGTAGTTTAGCAGAGCTGTCACCATCCTCTAGTGCCTGCCAGCTAAACCTTAGAGTCAACTCTCCATAATATAGCCACAGACTACAACATGTTAAGCCAACTTTCCTGACCCCGCTCCAGTATGATTGGAACCTATGGAAGTTTGTAGTGACATCTGACGTGTGTAAGGTGGGTGATATATATCCATATCATGGTTGGTTTGAAGGTATTGTTCTGTGAAATAGACTGCAATCGCCAAGAGCTTTTGTGTGTGTGTGTGTGTGTGTGTGTTTTAAGAAACACAGGACCTCGCCTCGGCGATGCCCCTAGCTTTTGCGTTTTCTTGTGTTGTTGGAGGAAATTAAACTTGTACTCACTATGAATTTATTAATTGTGGCTGCTAACTTCCCCAGCTATGCTATACCTACTTTGGCTTACAATGTTGTTTTAAGTCCTAGTATCAGAAGGCCCAGCGCCCACAATTTTTTAAGCACTGGCAATTTATAGATGTACTGGACAAAGCTCATTCTGTATATACATATATATTTCATTCCTTTTCCACACAAACCAAATGCACCAACTCAAGATTGTGCAGAATACATGAAATCCATGTTCTGTAACGCTCCAAACAACTCAGGTCCCTGCATTGGCCTCTCCGCCTCTCCGGTATGGCCTTAGTACTGATGTGATGCTGACATTTACCAGAAATAATAGCTAGTACCATCTGAGCCTACAAGACTTTAGGGGTCCAGAAAAGACTGACTGATTAATTGCCTTATTGTCATAGTGTAGCATGATTGTGCGGTGCCCCACCTGCTCAGCATGAGTGGTTTCATAATGTTACACATGCATGCAGCAAGCTTTGGAGCCAAAATGGTGGTAGTCTGTTGAATGATCTAATCATCATTAATTTGAGTAGGATCAGACCCTCTCTATATGAAAAATCTGGGTTCATCCATGTTATAATTCTCATTACTATTAACTAGAGGACCAATTGAAATTTTCCATTGCACTCTGTACGTAGTTGTCAGGAAAATATCTGGTTGTTTCCCAAAAAAAGCGCTATCACTGGAGTCGCATGTGCAGCGATTATAGCCTTCAATTTATAAGTCTGTTCAAGCACCATGAAGAATATTTTGATTAGTGATGAACACAACACTTCCAGTAGTTCTGCTTTTTACCCTTTTCAGGCGTCCAAGTTTCTGCTGTTGCATCCAACTCCAATGGAGCCCCGGATCTTCAGCGTGCTCTCTCTCTTCTGTCAAACAATTCAGTGGGTGCTACCAACCTCCAGCCAAGTTCTCAGATGCACTCTGGGGTCACAACTATTGCCGGCACCTCCAATCCTGTGATGCACGCGGTGGAATCATCACCAGGACTGTGGCAAGACGGCCTGCCCCTCGATCAGCATGCGCGATTTCAGGCTTTCGACCGCTTTGGCAACGACAATGCCACAGCGCACGAGCTCCAGCTCCCGAAACCTTCTTATGTCAACTCCTCCCATTTTGACCAGATGCGTTGATGCTGCTTCAGTTAGCCCCTCTGCGCTTGCTTCGATTACGCAATCGACACTGTTTCTTCTGTCTGAATCCTGAATCCTGAATTGCTTTGCTTGATGTTGCCTGCCTGGAGGCTGGAGGCATGCAGTTGGTGATGTAAAGAATAAAGGCGTACACAAACTTAGGCTCAAATTGATCCAGTGGAGTTGCCATGGAAAAGTTGAGCTTGACGATTTACATTAGTCACTATCATCATCATCATCATCATCATCATCTCTGTGTTTGAATAATTCATCCAAGTGATGCTATGTATCTGAATTGCTTTTGCTAGTGATCATGGCTTTAGATTCGTGATGACATCTCAGTACCTGACTAGAATGGAACACTAATTCTTGACGATATCTGCTCTCTATGCAATTACGGCCTACGTGCGGCCGTGCTAGCCTTTGCTGGATGCAAGTGGACGACGTGGAGACGCCGGAGCCGGCCATGGGTGTACGTAGTTTTCCAATCCTATCCGAGTCCAATGCAATGCCCGATGTCCTAGGCTCTGCCTCAAAACTCTCGGCGCCGCCCATCCGTCCCCTCCACGGTGGTCGCCGTCGTCCGCGCAGCGGACTAAGCCGGGAGGCGGAAACGGTCAGAACTGCAGGGTGAATTTTTGCAAGAGTCCTTTTTCTCTAAAGTTTATATTCAAAAACACCCCTCGAATACGACCGAGCAGAAAATGCGCGGTCCGTAATCCTGTCAACTTGAACCGTGACAACCGTCCGATTGGAGTTGTGCGGCTCAGATCGAGGAAGGGAAACTAGCACATGCATTTTTTTTTTGCAAAAACGAGACCCTGGTACTTAAGCCTGCATTAAAAAACATCCTGAATAGGATCACGGGGAAAATCCGTGATCGAGTCAACCTGAACCGTCCGATCAGGCATAGGTGGTTTGGATAGAGGTAGGGAAGTGGAACGCACATCATACTCATGCACTGCGCACACATACATGTCTGTTACACACACTAAGTGATTGATTGGAGGTTTTATTTACAACCTTCATAGCGTAGAAACGTACTGTCTTACTGAACATGCACGTGTGTATAGATACTTATTTGAAACCAGCTCTCGGTCCTCGGCAGCGTCAGTTTTGCAAATGAGAGCCCCTTTTCTGATATCGCATTTTCAAGATAACCCCTTGTAATGATCACAAATTTATTTGCGATCCAAACTCGGGCCGTCGAGCTCCACGGCCCAGAACGAGGCGGCAGTTTTACATCATATCACGCTCGTGTCTCCCAACCAGCCCGATTAAGATGTCAGTGTGAATGAGCGTGATATGATGTCGTGCCTCCCAACCATCGTGTGATGTGAATGAGCACAACACATATAGGTGGTTGTTACTGCATATCATTGTAACTTAATCCACCCACAAATCAACAAAGTCAAATATGAAAATAAAACTGGGAAGTAAAGACCTGTCCAACAGTTGCGGAATTAAAAAAATTTCGTTTGGTGTGCACACCTAACACGTACAACTCTGTAGTCTTTTACAATTATTTTATAACATCGTAAATCCAACACATATATTTGAAATCTGCTAAAAACATAATATAAATAGTTTTAAGGTCTTAAAAATACTAAACCACCAAAATCAAAACCAATTCGATAAACAAATTTAACATATTAAAGAGATGCTTTAATACAACTTTTCAAAATTTTAATATGTCGAGGCACGCCTGGTTCCGACCCTGCTGTCCAGCATCAATTAGGGCCATCATGCCCCAAGTACTGTTGACAGCATGAGGGCGCTCTTCTTTAAGATTGGTGTAAATTAACCTATTTGCACGGAAATTACCAAGACACATGTTCAGATCAGAACAAAGCTATTTTGCATATAAGAACAAGAAATATATTTGAGCGGTGCTTCAATGTTTTTCCTTCTAATACAAGTTGCACAAATCTTGAAGCAAGTGAAGGGGTAATTAATCTCCATCTACATTTCATTCATACTTTAATATTTGTGCAACTGTAAAAAAGAAAAGTATCGAAGCACCTCTCAATATATTTTTGATTTATAACTAGTTGATTGATCTTTCAAGCATAACTTACTGTGCCGTACAGTATTGAGTGCCTTTTTTCCATAACGGCTCACCCTCGGGATTCCATAACTTGTAACGGAACTGTAGAGTATTTAGTGCCTGCAATGTTAAAATGCAGGCATAGCACATCGTTTTGGAATGCATGCACTCATAATGAATTTTATCTCAAGCCAGTGCGATCTCCACATGATAGTTTCCTTCAAAAATAGAGGCCATAATCTACAGGGACATCAATTCTCGTAAATTGTAATTCGACATCACTGCTATTCTAATCCAACTGGACATCGATTGTAACATCCCAAAATTGGAGTTTTGGAATGTTTGAATTTGAAAATGAACCATTTGCATTTTCCCCAGATTAATCAAAGCTTAAATTGAATTTTATATTTATAAAATAATTTAATTTGACTAATCTATTTATCAAACAAAAGACTTTCAGTTTTAGTTAGGTTCATTATGCCTCAAGGAATTTTTCTGTATTTTTGAAGATTTTTCTGAATTTATTTGCTATTTATTTGCTTTTATTTGAATGTTTGGAATTTCATTAATTCGGAAATGTTCTTATTTCAAAAATCCTCCCGGGCCGTATTTCCGCCGGCCCATTTCTTTTTTCGCTCGGCCCGGTCCTTTTCTTCTTCGACGACCCTTCCTTCCCGGCTGCCTCGCCTTCTGCGGCCTACCGCTCGGCCGCCTCGCGCCCGCGCTGTCGGCCGACGCGTGGGCCCGCTTTGTCGCCGAGCAGCGTCGTCGTCCCCAAGTTGGACTCTCGCCGTCCGGTTCGCCCGCACCCGTCGCCGCGATTTCCGGGCCGTTGCCGCCGTATTCGGACCGAACTCCCTCGGCGTTTGCGCCTATAAGTAGCACCGTACCCGCCCCTCTCTTTCGTTTCCCAAGACTCGTCGCCGTGCGCCACCCCGAACTCAACCCTAGCGCTGCCGGCTCCGAGCTCTTTGCCGCCGCCGTTCTTCGCCCACGGTGAGCCTCCGTCGCTGACTTTGGTCGCATCAAGTTCCCCGCGTCGTCCTCTCTCTTTTGCCCCAAAAACCCGAGCCGATCCATCGCGTTTTGCCCCGTCGGCCATGCCTTCTTCTCCGCCTCCGGCGTGCCAGCGCCGCCGCCACCGAGCCGCTATGTCCCGCGCCGCCGTGCCTCTGGCGTCGCGTCAACGCCACGCGTCGCTCGTGCCCCGCCACCTCGGCGTCACGTCGCCTCGCCTTCCGCCGGTCGGCGTCGCCTCGCCTCCGCGCCGCGCTCGCGCCGATCGCCACGCCGCTTCTAAACCGTCGCGTGGCGCCACGTCGACCGGTCTGCCGCGTCACCCGAACCCTCCTCGGTGGACGCAGTTCACCATGAGCCGTGTCTCTGACATGTGGACCCCACTTGTCAGTCGGTATTTCTTTTTCTTTTCTGATTTTCCAGAAAATCAAAAATTCCAGCCAATCAGAGAGCGCCACGTGTCAGCCTTTCTGATTTTTCAGAATTTCTGATATGGGAATCTTCCAGGAGCCCGTTCTCCTTCGTTCGAGCTCTGATTCCAATGATTCAAATTTCTAAATTCATCTAAATTCAAGATATATCTTTCAGTACCATTATTTTCAATTTTTTGAATTTTTTTTGAATTTGTTTTATTTATTTGCTCTCGTTTCGCGTGTAGACGACGCAGTCGAAGCTCAAGCGAATCAGCAGTCAGAGGTAGATCTAGCAGGAGGCATCGAAGGTAAGTCTTCCTTGAACATATTGATCCCAAATTTACAAAATGCCTATATTATTTTAAATTATACATGCTTACTTTTATGCAATGTACTTTAAATAAAGTTTAGAGTATAGTTAAATACCAGAATTTGTTATACCCTCAATCGTAATGATCATGTCGAACCTTTGTCACCCTAGGTAATACTAGCTATTTTATTCGATGATAGCCAGTAGATTAGCATGGGACGGTAGAACTGCTTAGTCCAGCTTAAACGTTTCGGTATTATGCCAGTATGGGAATCATTTCAAACATTGTTGAATCTTATTTGTGAAGTCGTGGCAATTGGTGTTGCTGCTGTTATTGAAATGAAATAAAGTGAAAAATATGGTTTAGACCAGGACGGATGGATGTTTGGCGGGTACAGAAAGCACGAGACCTTGGTATGTGAATGTTCCGCCCTAGTCAATTAAGGACCGAAGCATGTTTTATCATGGACCAAGCACTATCGTACAATCACAAGTCTATATGGGTACGACTTGACTAAATAATTTGTGCATCTCATTATTAGCTTCGCCAGTTGGTGAGTGCTAGATGTTGGCAGGCGCAAGAGGGGGCTTCTGTACTGGGCAGCTAGAACCCTAACAGTGGTGAAACCTTAGCGGGCAAGGTTAATAATGGGGTTGTACATTGTAAAGGCCTTGTCATGATCTCTCTGCTGACACACCAAAGGAAGTGTGTTAATTGCATGGCAACAAGAGTCGATCATGTCTTGTGGGTAAAGCTGTACACACTCTGCAGAGTTAAAACTACTTAAGTAGCCGTGCCCACTGTCAAGGGCAGGCGAGGTACGCTTGCACATTGTAGATTTCATGGTTTTGTTTTAAAGGAAAATGATGGTTTGAGAATCCGTGAGCAGATGGAACTCTCAGGTTATGATTTGGCAGATGGAGCCAGTCAGGTAGCTAGAACCTGCTTTAGTTGTTAATCAAATTCAATTACTATTCAATTACATTTTGGTCAAATGATGCTTTGTGAAATTACTATTGGTATTTACAGTTAACATTGCTTTATGCTAAAAGAGCTATATTATGCCTTCAATTGTTTAGCCTTGTATATAGTTATCATGCATTATGTTTCCAAGACTTGCGGAGTACATTTTGTGCTCACCCTTGCAACATCCCCAACTTTCCACAGAAGAGTGTGCAGAAGCTGAAGGTGACTACGATTTCTACGCTTGTGGTTACGACGAAGGTGATCCGGAATGCTAGGACGCGAACCCCATTAGATTGCCTGTTGGGCAAATGGATGAGCTTACTTTGCTGCTGTTATTCCGTTTTCGTTGTTTCTTATTGAACTCAAGCTATGATGCTGCTTATTTGGTATAATTGGCCATAAGGCTAATACTCTTTTGCTTAATTAATATTATGTGCTTTGTGATATGGATGTGTTGTCATCACTGTTTTCACTGTGTGTGCTAGTTTTTTCTGGACTAGCACAGGTTATACACAGAGGATTCGAATTCGAAAATCCGGTCCCGACATCCATACTCTCCAAAGCTTAGGAGTTAATAACTTATCATCAACATAGGATTGATCTCCAGGTTGCACTACTGCATTTGGACATCCACCAACAGGCATTACCTAGGAAGAAATGAATCCTCCCTCTATTATACTCTATAGAGTTCCTGCCCTCACGCTGTTTTGAGCCGGCTCGGCTCGCGGCTCGAGTCGAGCCGCATAATAAAAATTATGTTTAGGTCTTTTTTTGGAAAAAAATTATATTTAGGTCCTTTTTCAGAAAAAAAATACGATTAGGTCCTTTTTTGAAAAAGAATATATATTACGTTTAGGTCCTTTATGCATTTTTAGGCATTACGCTCGGGTCCTTTTTCGTAAAATCAAAATTACGCTTAAGTCCTTTTTCGAAAAAAAAAACGTTCAGGTCCTTTTTATGGAAAAAAATATACATTGCATTTAGGTCCTTTTTCCATTTTTTAAGCATTACGTTTAAGCCCTTTTTCGGAAAAACAAAATTCTGTTTTGGTCTTTTTCTGGGAAAAAAAGTTTAGGTCTTTTTTTTGTTTTTTTCCAAGACGGACCTTTTGTTCCAGCGAAATCGCAGATTGTATCCTTTCAACCATTTCGCGTGTTTCCTCGATTTGCTCGCGTAGGGAGTGGCAGTCGCATGTTTTCTCGATTTGCTCGCATGGGGAGCGACAATCGCGACGTGGCACGCCACATTCGATTGTCTAGTACACCTTATCGTTGTATGACAAATAGCTTTCTCCCCCAACCACCAGAAGGAAGCTCTTTTGACAACAAAAAGTTGCATGCCTTCCTGATTGCATGACAGGTCTTGTATTCGTTCCAGGAGCAACTAACCCCTTAACTCCAACCCATGTCCCATTGGTCAAGCAAACAGCCCAGGAGCCGTACCTGTTGCGAATAGAAAAAACAATATGTAATAATAATAGCAATTTCTACTTTTGATGGAGACACCAAAAGCATTGAAAGTTAATACTAACCATGAACCATCACTTCTTTGAATACTCTAAATGAAGTTATCAGCTTTATGGATACAGTTGTCTATCTCTTCCCTCCGGTGTCCAGGTTCGTGCTCTCTAAATGATGTCAGGGCCTGGATCACTGCTGAAGTACATTCAACACAACTGCCAGTCGAGTTTACATTTTCAGTTCCTCTTAAACATGGCAAAGCAGCATACTAAGAAGAAAAGGGTTATCACATCTTACGGATAATCGATCATTATGTCCCCAAAAGTCAAGGATTGAGAAGCTGAATAGTTTTAAAAAGCATGCCACATTGTAAAACAATGTTTAACACAATTGAATTTGACTCACCTCCAGCCAGGCATAAGACCTTGCGAGTTCATAAGGTGAAAAGCCACCATTCTCATTCTGTAAATGATAAAAACAATATTTTCAGACACTAAGCAGTTTCTCCCGATTCAACGAAATATGTATGCAAAATATTAAAAACACAGATAGATCCATAAGAATAGAACAGTAGAAAACTACTGACAACTATACTTCGTAGTTTTCAGAGGTTTGCAAAAGCTAGGATATGCATACCATCCAAGAAAGCTGACAATTGACAACATCATAAAGCCTATTGGCTTCTAATAATTCACCGACAATTTCTGGGGGAACCTTTGATAACGACAATGAGGCCTGAAGGAACAAAAAGGAATTACAGCAATTTAAACATTTAGAAATTATTATTTGAACGATGGCCTTGACACTACAGCAGAACATAACAACTAAACCTAGACATATTAGTGTTATAATTATATATGCATTTATAAGAGTTCCTACTTCCTAGGTCTCGGAATAACAATGCTGAACTTTCAATGGAAACATCATTCTTTGTAACACTGACAATTTCAGCCACACATGAACTACTACTACCTTTGTTCTAAAATAGATGTCGTTTTGGATATTGACATGGTCTCTGCAACACACCTTTGACCATTACCTTTTTTAGGCATTATAATGTGTTGGACATACCTTTGATAAAAAACATATTAATATAATTTAAATCTAAATACTTTTATGAATATAGTGGTGAAAGTATTAAAAGTTTGATTGTACGCATTATGTGGCGACATCTATTTCAGAATGGAGGTAGTGTGGCGATCCGCATAATTAGCCTTGGGTAACGACAGTAACACTGCCATTATACCAAGTTAATTACACGAATCTCGACATAATAGCTAACAAAATATCGGGCAACCCGACACTTTATCAGTTACTATACTATATTCAGAGTGTTACAGGAGAAAAATAATTAGAGACTGAAATGAAAACTTTATTATAGTCCATTGAGCCACGTAGGGCTATATGTCAAGTATAATAATTATACATAGGTTCAAAGTACAACAAAAATATATTTCAACCATCTAATTATCCTGACAACCTGCCAAAATGGGGACACGGTAGTAGTAGTCGTCGTCGTCGTCCTCCTTTAGGTCCTGACCCTTCATACAATCCTCACCCCACGCCTCGTAGATAGATCCATAGGACTCACCTTCTAAGTAAAGGGGGATTTAAACAAGAGTGAGTACATGAGTACTCAGCAAGCATTATTAGCAAATGCAATAGATGAATTTTCTCTCAATTCCAATTCAAGTCCATCTAATGATCACTTTCCATCAAAATCCATTTTTACAGAAATTGGATTTTTGATTTTCTTTAAAGGTTGTCTATTTTAACTTCTGAAAATAGCTACTAACACCCATATATAAGGCAGACCTAGCTTCCGTAGCCTCTAATCCAGGAGACAGACATGAATTCATGATTTTACTTTGCGCAGGTTTGTATTACTTTACCCATAGTAACCACATCCTGTGAGGCCCCAGAATGTTTATCACTAATCCAATATTAAATCTCCAACCCTGTTACTCAAGTAGGGGACACCTATCCCAGTCTATCTCACTAGACTCGAGCCACAGTTGTACTCCGACTACTCGTCGGCAGTAACTCTACCCATAGCTTCAAATATACTACCACCAAAGTTGCCTGCACCTCTGGGCCTACTGGCATATCTTAGAGGTACGCACTAGATTTCTCACCTAATATAGAGATTTTAATACTTTCCTAGGACAATATTTTCTGACAGATTTCACACAATATGGTTGATACTGGAATTACAGCTCATTGCACAAGTATGAGTTGTTTGCCTTATATTATAGCCTATGTAGAGGACCCCACTGGCATGACAATCCTTCTCATCGGCGCCCTCTACCAACCATAATAAATATATGCCAAATACTCCATTCTCTAGATGAGCCAAATCAAAATACCAGAATCCAATTGTCGGCGTTTCGAGCGCCGGCAAGTAAATTTGTAAGTCTAAGGGGCTGCGCGTTCCCGTTCCCTGAATGGTTAGACCCTGGAGTCCAAGATGTATACTGGTTCGGGCCGAAGGTCCCTACTCCAGTTCGTGCGTTGGTGTTGTATTCACTGGGGTGCGGATGACTGCACCGAGTTTTATTACAAGCGAGAGGTGGAGCCTCAACACTAGAATGATCTAAACTTAGCTCTCAGAAGGAGAAGAAAAAGAAAAAGAGGAAGAAGAGGAAAAAGCCCTCTTGTAGCTCTTACTCCCTGCCCTGTTAGGAGGTTCCTGCCTCCTTTTATTCAGTACGAAGGGGCAGGTTACATCGAGAATTGGCGAAGTGCCGGCGAGCTATTTTAGGGCTTGATCTTGCCTCGCCGTCGCCAATCGTTCCACCGATGGTCGCTTGCTCGCGCTGGTCGTCGCCGCCGAGCCTATCTTTGGGTCGGTGGTCTAGCCTGGTCGAGCGGTTAGGTAATCCTCCGGAAGTGGCGAGCCGCTCTCGTGATCCATGTGGGTGCTTTGTCGAGTCGCGTGTGACGTTGGAGTTGCCTCGGAGAGAGCGTGTCCTTGCACCGTGGGTGGCCGGGTGATGGGACAGAGACGGGCTTCAGCAGCCTATCAAATCGTCTTGGGAAGGACCACCGCCTCGCCGACCACTTGAATGACCGTTCGTGGGGCACGTGGCCTTAGGTTGACACGGGCTCCGGCGCGCGCACGCCGCCCTCGGCGGGATTATCATGGTTCGGTCGGAGCCGGGATCCGCCCCATCTGCGGGGTCGGGAACCTCGCTGAGTCGGAGTCGCGGATCCCGCCCCGCCGCGGGGTCGAGAACCCCGCCGAAGTCGAGTCGGGGATCCCGCCCCGCCGCGGGTTCGGGAACCTCGCCGAAGTCGAGTCGGGGATCCGGCCCCGCCGGGGTCGGGAACCTCGCTGAGTCGAGTCGGGACCGGTCGGGAATGGTCTCCTGAATGGTCTCGTAGGCATTTGGGTAGCGGCCGAGGACGGCTGCTTAGGCCGGGCCGATTCGAGGCCGCCGCTTTCGCTCTGGGCTTTGCTTGTTGCAATTGGGCCGTTGGTGCACCTGCTTTATGAGTATTCGTCAAGAGCCCCGAACCTCCAATCGAGTTCGCGGACTCGGTTGGGGTTGAGCTTGATCGATCCGCTCAACTAGGTGGGCCAACGGGGCCTACCGATTTTGCCGGGCGTGCCTCAACGCATCCGACGCCCGCCCGGGATTACGCTCTGAGGTATGCGAACCGCCGAGCCTCTTAATTGCGTTTGCTAGCGCGCGCACGGCTAGGTGTGTTTTTGCTCGCTCGCCTTCTTGACCGCCGGTTTCGGTGGCGGGCGCCGCTTTCTCGCGTGGCATTTATTCCCGAGTCGCTTGATCTTCCTTGAATGGGTATATAAGGGCGCCACGGGTTGCTCGAGCGGCAGACTCTTAGACGAGAATCCTTTCCTTCTTGAAATGTGTTCAAGACACCCTTTAGTCTTCGGGCCGTGATGACATCGTGGTGGAAGAGGAAGACCCTTTGAACGAGCTTTGGGTTGAGTATGATCAGCGATAGCCGAACTCCCAAGAGAGAAGAAGTAGCTCGCGACGTTCTTTGCCGTTGACGCGCTACTTCAGCGATCCGAGGCTTGGAGTGGCAAGGGGCCCTCCTAGAGGCAATGGCGCGAGGCGCCGATTGCGATAGGCGCGGCAGCGTCGATGTCGCTGAAGCAGCAGAATGCGGCATGCCATTCCGCGGCCGTGGCTTCAGCCTTGACGACCGGGCAAGGGCCTACCAAAGAAGTCATCTCCAACGACCTCAGTCCACCGACCCCAAGGTGCATCCGTCGGCCGAGCAAGGGCCTACCGTCGGCGTTGTCGTAGGGAGTTTTAGGAGTCCGGTGTAGATAGAGAGTCTTGCGTGTGCCTCATGTAAAGTGGTGTAAAGTTTTGAGCCCACAGGCTTTTTAATGAAATCCTTTTTTCTCTCTATGAATGACTTCATGAGGAGTTAGCTTTGCTTGTTCTCGCTTTGATCACTCGCGCTAGAAAGTTCGGCGATCGGTTTCGAGTGGTCGGACGTGCGAACTCGCGGTTTGTTCCTCAAGAAATCTTCCTTTGCGCTGCGTTCGCGCCAGTAGCTAGTCGGTGCCTTGGTCGGCAGGATAAGCGGATGCCTTCGGAAGTTTTAGTGCCCGAGTGCCTTGGTCGGCAGGGCGACCGGATGCCTCCGCGAGGTTCCGGTGTCCGAGTGCTCGCTTAACGTCGTGGCCGGACGCGCCTTAGTCGGCAAGGACGACCGGATGCCTCCGCGAGGTTCCGGCGTCCGAGTGCCTTGGTCGGCAAGGACGACCGGATGCCTCCGCGAGGTTCCGATGTCCGAGTGCCTTGGTCGGCAGGACGGCCGGATGCCTCCGCGAGGTTCCGATGTCCGAGTGCCTTGGTCGGCAAGGACGACCGGATGCCTCCGCGAGGTTCCGATATCCGAGTGCCTTGGTCGGCAAGGACGACCGGATGCCTCCGCGAGGTTCCGGTGTCCGAGTGCTCGTTTAACGTCGTAGCTAGACGCTGCCTTAGTCGGCAAGGACGACCGGATGCCTCCGCGAGGTTCCGGTGTCCGAGTGCCGTGGTCGGCAGGACGACGGATGCCCCGGCGAGGTTCGGTGTCCGAGTGCTCGCTTAACGTCGTAGCTAGACGCCGCCTTAGTCGGCAAGGACGGACGGATGCCTCCGCGAGGTTCCGGTGTCCGAGTGCCTTGGTCGGCAAGGACGACCGGATGCCCCGGCGAGGTTCCGGTGTCCGAGTGCTCGTTTAACGTCGTAGCTGGACGCTGCCTTAGTCGGCAAGGACGACCGGATGCCTCCGCGAGGTTCCGGTGTCCGAGTGCTCGTTTAACGTCGTAGCTGGACGCTGCCTTAGTCGGCAAGGACGACCGGATGCCTCCGCGAGGTTCCGGTGTCCGAGTGCCTTGGTCGGCAAGGACGACCGGATGCCTCGCGAGGTTCCGGTGTCCGAGTGCCTTGGTCGGCAAGGACGACCGGATGCCTCCGCGAGGTTCCGGTGTCCGAGTGCTCGTTTAACGTCGTAGCTCGACGCTGCCTTAGTCGGCAAGGACGACCGGATGCCTCCGCGAGGTTCCGATGTCCGAGTGCCTTGGTCGGCAAGGACGCACCGGATGCCTCCGCGAGGTTTCGATGTCCGAGTGCTCGCTTAACGCCGTAGCCGGACGCGGGTATCCATCCCGAGTCCCCGCCCGCGAGGAAGCCGCGAGAGGAGTAGCCGCCGTCTATCCCACAAGTTTACCCCATCCGCAGGTGTGGGACCTGGAGGGGGTGAGCGACGCGCGTTTACCTGCGTTGGTTTGAACGCCGTGCTCTTGGAGCTAGTAACGGGTAGTCCGAGTGGGTCCTGGGAGGTCCCGCCCAAGGGGGACCCTTCCGAGCGGACGGTCCTGCAGTAGGGTGTCTGCCTGCGTGGGGCGACCCATAAGAAACCTTTCTTTACTCAATCCAGATGGACCACGGGTCGTCACCGACCCAGAGCACACCGGCCGTCCGCCATCGATGAGCTCCCGGAGAGTGTGAAGTATGGTCTTGGACGCGAGTAGAGGTGGATGGGTCGTCCACCGACCCAACCGGGACCCACCGTGGGGCTCACCTCGACTTGCCCCTCGCTCAAGTTTCATTTGGGCGCCCTACGCCCATCCGGTGGGTTAGGCCTTTTGAACCCACACTTTAATTTGGGCCCTGGCGCAAGCCACAAAGCTTTTGCCATCTTGGGACCGCAGCGCCCAATGGGTCTCGCGCGCCGAACAACCGTCCCGCCAAAAGGCGAGACAAAGAGGTAACGGACACGCTGCTCGGGCGGCGTCTTTATGACTCGCAACCCGACGCGACAGATTAATTGCGAGTGGAATTGGAAATCGGAGTTACCGTGCCGGCGTGATGACGAGGGCGGACGCGACGATTCGTTCGAGGAGGCGTCCGCTCGGTCGGCGCCCGCCGCCTCCTATAAGTACGTTGTTGGGGTGCCTCGGTAGCCACGCCGCCTTCTTCGTCTCCGTCCCTAAAGCAAGAAAAACGCCAGAGAGCCGAGAAGGAAACCTCGGCCCTCTTCTTCTCACCTTCCGCCGCTTCCCGCGAAGATGTCGTGGACGGAGTGCTCGCGACAGAGAGTCGCGCTTCGGCCTAGTGAAGAAGGGCTTCCTCCCCCGCAAGGCACCTCTGGTGGAGAGTGCCGACCGGGCCGTTATCCCCGGCGCAGAGCGACGAGGTTGTGGTCCCCGCCTCGTTTTTTTTGCGCGGCGCCGACTGCCGCTCCACCCTTTCGCCCGAGGGCTTCTTTTCCATTACAAGGTGGAGGTGCACCACCTCAACCCTAACGGGTCCTTCACATCGCCATTTTCATTACCATGCGAGGCCTTCTTAGGATTGAGCCGCATTGGTATTTGTGGCGCAATTCTTCCAGCGAGGCTTTGGAAAGACAGCCGCTCGACGCGACGGCGCCCATGGGCGCCCGCCTCCGGCTTGAACGGTAGGAGCTCCGAGTACTGGACATCAAGCCGCCGTCCTCTAACAAGGGATGGCGCTCGAATGGATCTATGTCCTAACGTTGAAAACAGCGCCCAAAGCTTTTCGGCGAGCTCCTGTCGCAGATGGAGCAATGGACTGGGCGCGAGAAGAGGAGAAGAACAAGGTGGCCCCGATCGTGGAGGAGATCGGGCTCGAGGAAACGGGGCCGAGGGGATGTTGTCGTGCACGCCTTCATGAGGATGCGTGCGAGCCCGCGCCAAAGCCGCACCCCATGTTCCAAGATGAGGGCCATCCGACCGGGCAAGGATGGAGGTGGCGAGTTGGGCGCGTCCGAGGTGGAGGCCCGGTGGCGGCGATTATCGGAGGAAGCGCCACGGTGGCGCGGCGGCCACCCGGCCTTTTCGTCGGCTCATCCCCAAATCTGGTGAGTTTGTGGGATTTTTCTTTCTGCTTCTTTCTTCTTCGCTCTTAGCGTCTGACCTGATCGGTCGTTTTTGTATCCTCTAGGGGCTCGCAGGCATGTCCTCCCGGGCACCGCTCCCGGAGAAAGAACGAGGCGGCCTCTCGGCGAAGACCGCCGAGGCCGATTCCCGCAAAAGGCAGAAGGAGGAGAGGAGGAAGAAGAAGCGAAGGAGCGCGCGGCAAGGCACGCGCGCGGCGAGGACGTATCGGAGTCCACCGCGGTGGGGACGACTTCACCGATAGTGGGGAGCTTCTCGACTACGGCGCATTCCTTCCCGACCCTCCGGTGAGTGGTGGCTCGAGAGTTGGTTCGACAAAGAGCCCGTGGCCGCGTCCCAGCGAAGAAGCGTCTGCGGCCGCAGCTTGTCGACAGCGCCCGGTGGTAGCCGGGAAGCGGCCACCCTGCGCCTTGGTGGGGCCGACGAAGAAGCGCAGCGCGCGACTCGCTCCGCTCGATAAGTATTTCTTCCTTCTGCTGGAACATTTTTGTAGCAAAGCCGCCGGCGACTTTTAAATATCGTGGACGTCTGGCGCCTACACGGGCGTGGCGGTGGGGCGCCGCACCACTTCTCAAGTGGCGGTCACGGCGGCTCGTGGTACCGACGGTCGGCGCCTATGGAGCACGCGATCAGGACGCGCCTCCTTTGAGGAGGGAGAGATCGAGGCCGCGAAGAGCTCCCACGCCTCGCCGACGCCGCGGCCGACGCGAGGGTCTTCCTGAGGAGGGACGGCGACGCCGGCTGGCCATTGCGCCACCGAAGGGGCGCCGCGGAAGAGGTGGAGCGACCGCCGACTCCACCGGCGGTGCCGGCCGAGATAGTCTTCGCCGAGGGTCGGCGGAAGGCCGGGCGGCCACGGCCGGCCGGGCGACGCCGATGCCGAGGCGCCCGACCCCGCCTAAGGGGCTCCCGAGGCCGACTTCATCGCCTCGCCATGGCGCTCTGGTCGGGCGCCGCTCCTCCGAGCAGACAGCGGTTCTGCTGCCGGATGTGGCCCTGTGGCTGGGATCCATGGACGGCCGAGGAGAGAGGGCTGCCCCTTGGCAGGCGCCACGGATTGCGGAGGAGGAGATAGGGCTGATCCATAAGGGTCCGACCTAGCCTTAGAGTCTTCGAAGACGGCTACTGGAGGTGATGGTCGGGATTCAACCCGTAAGTTTGGTAAGCCGAGCGAAGGAGTCGACTTTGTAACTCTCGATATGCTACGCGATTTGACGAAATGTCTATGTTGTGCAAGATTTGCGGGCCGTTGAAGCGCCAGCGGGCTCCTTCGTCGCTCGGATGCTCGTGGCGCCGCGATGGAAGAAAGTGGTCGCGGCTTGAGTTTCGTCTTGTCCAAGAGGCTTTGAACATTGGGCGGACGGAGGCGAAAGAACTCCGCCTAGGTGGAGGAGGCCTCAAAGGCCCTTACGACGAGCGCCTTGGGGCCGAGGCCTTGAGGGCAAGGTGGTGGAGCTTGAATCCTCCTCGGCGGAGGTCACCGAGGCCAAGGGACGCCGCCACCGCCGGGGGTGGCACAAGGCGAGCGACCCATCTGCGGTCGGAGCGGGATCGTGCCCGGAGGACGCCGAACAAGCTCGGCCCGAGCAGAGACTGCTCGGGAGCCGTGGCTTCCTTGAGGACGCCCTACGAGTCTCGAGAGGAAGTCGGCACTGATCGACTCTGCGATCGTAAGTATCTCAACTCCTCCATTGATTTCTTTGGTTGGGGTAACCCGTGAGGAGACTCATCCGAGACGCAGAAAACTCACTGCAGGTGAGAAAAACACAGCGCCGCCATGGAGGCTCGGAATCGGCGGCGGAGACCCGCGACGTGTCGATCGCGGCCAGGGACGAGGCTCTGGCGGCGCTGAGGGTCTCCGAGGATGGTAGGGCCGAGATGGGCGCCGAACTGGAAGCCCTTCGGAGGGCCGGCCAGGAGGTCTGCGCCCAAGTCTTGGGCATGTGGGCAGCCCAGCGCACTTGCCCTCGCTACCGCCCGAAAGCGGGGCTTGTGGAGGCGGCTGTGATTGCGGGCGCGAAGATCGAGCTTCGTCGCGACCGGTCAACACCGTCTCGCACTATGACGGTGATCGACCTCGCGATGGTGAGTAGCGGCATCGCCGGAACCGGACCGACGACGAGGTCGATGTGTTCGAGCCCGTGTCGAGCCGCATGCTCGAGATCGCCACCACGCCCCGCCAAGTCGCCTTCAAGATGCGAGTCCTCCTCCTCCGTGCGGTCGGCCACCGTGAAGAAGAGGAAGAAAGAAGTTAGCCCCCTTTTTTTCTTTTCTTGCAAAGACTGTTGTAAACGATCGTAAGTAATTGTAAGCTCGGTTTGCCTCTTTGCTCTCCTTTGCGTTTGGGTTTGACCGACCATAGCCTCAAGGACCACGGGTCGCTTATGCGTAGGTCGGGTCAATTTGAGAGGGCCAAGAGGATAGGAGTCTTGTTTATGCGGTAGTTACGCGCACTCATGGGGTTCGGAGTGTTCCCGATCGCCAAGGATTTTTCCACTCGGGCACTTCCTTCTTCCGCAAAGTGCTACTTAGCAACCATAGCCGCTGGGCGAGGCCGTAGCGCTCGGGTCGAGAGGGTTACCGCCGGGATAGACTCGTGACTAGTCGGGTCACCACCCACATGAGTACGTGAGTTAGCCGAGTTCGTGTAGGGAAGATTGTTCCCAATCGACCGAAGGTCATCCCACTCGGTGCTTCCTTCTTCCGCGGAGTGCTTTGGGCAACCATAGCCTACCGGGCGAGGCCGTAGCACTCGGTCGAGAGGGTTACCGCCGGGATAGACCTCGTGGTCGGTGGGTCACCGACCGCACGACACCATCCGGAGCGGCTCGAACGGGCGCCACGGGCAGCCCCGAAGTCGTCACGTGGCGACCGTGTGCTCGGTTGGGAGAAAGGTAAAGACTTATACGGGAAAAAGAAAAGAGCTTAGGGATAGAATCGCCTTAACTTTTCAATGTTCCGGGCATTAGGGAGGATGCGACCATCGGCGCCCTTGAGTCGAAGGTGCCGGTCGGAGAACTTCCACGACGGTGAAAGGACCCTCCTGGGGGCGCGACTTGTGCTTATCTTTGGTTGTGTGGACCCGACGCAGAACCAAGTCGCCAATTGAAGGATCGATCCTCGAACTTGGCGGCCGTGGTAGCGCGCAGGCTTGTTGATATCCGCCGACCGCAGACGGCCACGTCGCGCGCTCGCCGGTGGGTCGATGGCGTCTTGTTGCAGGCGAGCCCCGAGCCTCATCGAAGGCTTGCAATCTCGGGAGCCGTATTCGGTCGATGGGCAAAATGGCTTGGCGCACAACACCATAAAGAAGGGTGTGAACCCGGTCGCCTGTGTCGGCGTGGTCCGCAGACTCCAGAGGACGGAGGGCGCTCGGCTACCCAGCGCCGCGAAATGCTTGAGCCGATCGAAGATCCGCGCTTGAGTCCTTGAAGGATCATGCCGTTAGTGCGCTCGACCGCCGTTAGTCCGCGGATGGGCTATCGCGCCCAATCGACACGGATGTTGAAGTCGTCCAGAACTCGAGAAATTCCTTCCCGTGAAGCGTGTTCGTTGTCGGTGATGATGGAGTTTGGGACTCCAAACCTAAAAACGATGTCGCGGAAGAAGATGGCGCTTGTACCGACGCGACGCCACGACCGGCTTGGCCTCTATCCACTTGGTGAACTTATCTACCGCGACGAGCGGTGGGTGAAGCCCGGCGCTTTCTGAAAGGTTCGACCAAATCGAGTCCCAGACGGCAAAGGCCACGGATGGGGATCGTCAGAAGCTTAAATTTGGCAGATGCGTCTGCCGAGCAAAGAATCGCATCCTTCGCAGTGCGTCACGATATGCTCGGCGTCGACACGTGATTGGCCAAGAGAAACCTTGTCGAAAGGCCTTTCCCACAAGAGATCGGGTCTTTGCGTGGTGACCGCAGACTACTGTATGTCGCCCGGCCAATTGTTTTCCTTGGTCGGTCAAGATACATTTTTGGAGGACCGGAGGACTCCTTTGTAGAGGTCCGCCGATCAGACGAAAGATTTTGCCCGCCGGGCGAGGCGCCGGGCCTCGGTCGGGTCGGGGGGAAGTGACCCGTCCGTCAAACGGTCGATGTAGGGCCTCCTCCAGTCGGACTCAAGTGCTAGCACACCGCGGGCAGATCCGGCCAAGTCTACGCCCGACCGCGCGTCGGGCGGGGCGACCGTGCTGGATTGGTCGGGTGGCCGCCACCGCCGAGTCCACCGACAATGGGCAGGAGGTCGGAGACGAAGATCCCGGGCGGGACAGGCTCTCTGCTGGAGGCAAGATTGGCCAGGTGATCGGCCTCGCCATTGTAGCGTCGGTAGCTATGGTGAAGCTCGAAACCCTTGAACCGCTCCTCGAGCCGGCGTACTTCTCGACAGTACGCGGCCATGCGGGCGTCTCGGGGCTCCGCAGCCTTCATGACTTGGTCGACGACAAGCTTGGAGTCCCCGTGGACGTAGAGCCGGCGGGCACCGAGGTCGGCAGCGATCCGGAGACCGTTGACGAGCCTCGTGACGGCAATGTTGTTGGTCGCGTCGAAGAGCAACCTAATGGCGTATTGAAGCCTGTTCCCGAGCGGGGAGATGATGACGACTCCCGCGCCCGCGCCATTCTTGGTGTAAGACCCGTCGAAGTACATTGTCCAGTACTCGGGGTCTTCGACCACTGGTGGTGCCTGGGCTTCGGTCCACTCGGCGAAGTCGGCCAGAGCCTGCGACTTGATCGCCGTCCGAGGGACGATATTATGCCATGGCCGCTAAGCTCGAGCGCCCATTTGGCTATCCTTCACGAGGCATCGCGATTGTGGATGATCTCGCCTAGTGGGACGTGGTCACCACGGTGATGGCGTCTCGATCAAGTAGTGAACGAGTTTCCTCTTTGCGATGAGCACCGCGCAGAGTAACTTCTCGCACTGTGGTACCGAGTCTTGACTCGGAAAGTACTCATCGATGAAGTAGACCGCCGTTGTACCTTGAGCTCACGGCCTTCTTCCTTCGCTCCACCACGAGGGCCTTGGCGACGACTTGGGTAGTGGCGGCGATGTAGAGGAGCAGCGGTTCACCCGGTGCCGGCGACCAGATCGAGGCGAGGGCAGAAGGCCTTCAAGCGGGTGAGGGCCTCCCGAGCCTCGTGTGTCCAATCAAGCGGTCGGATTTCTTGAGCACCAGAGCGGCATTCGCGTCGCCGAGGCGAGACACGAACAGCTCAAAGCCGCGGGCACCGGTCGACCTCTGGACCCCTTTGAGGTTGCTGACCGGGCCCATCCTTGCGATCGCCGAGATCTTCTCCTGATTGGCCTCGATGCCTCGCTCAGAGACGATGAAGCCTAAGAGCTTTCCTTTGGGGACCCCGAAGACGCACTTCTCTGGGTTGAGCTTTATGCGAAACCGTCGAAGGTTCGCGAAAGTCTCTTCTAGGTCGGCGATAAGGTCGTCAGCCTTCCTGGTCTTTACGACAATATCGTCGACATACGCCTCAACGTTGCGGCCGATCTGGTCATTGAAGCACGTTTGCATACATCGCTGGTATGTAGCGCCCGCGTTCTTCAGGCCGAAGGGCATTGTGACATAGCAGAACGAGCCGAACGGAGTGATGAAGGAAGTCGCGGTGGTCGGACTCCTTTAGCGCAATCGGTGGTAGCCCGAGTAGGAATCCAGAAGGAAAGAGACTCGCACCCAGCGGTGGAGTCGATGACTTGGTCGATGCGAGGTAAGGGGAATGGGTCCTTGGGACATGCTTTGTTGAGACTCGTATAGTCAACACACATTCTCCATTGCCCGTTCTTCTTTTTTACAAGTACAGGGTTGGCTAGCCACTCAGGGTGGCGCACCTCTTTACTGAACCCCGCCGCCAAGAGTTTGGCGATCTCTCTCCTATAACCCGCGCTTTCCTCGTCGAAGCGGCGCGGCGTTGGGCGACCGGCTTTGAGCCTGGTCGGACGCTCAAGGAGTGCTCGGCGACCTCCTTTGGAATGCCCGGCATGTCGGAGGACCTCCATGCGAAGACATCTTTGTTAGTGCGGAGGAAGTCGACGAGCGCGCTTTCCTATTTGGCGGGGAGCGTGGCTCCGACCCGCACGGTCTTGGTCGGATCACAGGGATCGACCGTGACCTCCTTCGTGTCCTCGGCGGATTTGAAGGATCCCGCCCCTGATTTGCTGGATTCAGGGACGGACTCGGCGGCTTCCCTCCTGAGCTTGTTGAGTTCCGCAGAGGCAACGACCGCCGAGGCGAGCTCGCAGCTGCCGCGCTCGCAGTTGAAGGCAAGCTGGAAAGACGATGCCGCGGTAATGACTCCATGCGGTCCGGGCATCTTCAGCTTGAGGTAGGCGTAGCTGGGGATCGCCATGAACTTGGCGTAGCATGGCCTCCCCAGGATGGCGTGGTAGGCGCCGGGGAAATCCACGACCTCGAAGGTGAGGGTCTCGGTGCGGAAGTTTCCCGGCTCCCCGAAGGTGACGGGCAGGTCGACCTGCCCGAGCGGATGGGCTTGCTGGCCCGGGATGACGCCATGGAAAGGTGCCTTGCTTGGCCGGAGGCTTGAGCGCGGGACCCCCATAGCGTCGAACGTCTCAACGTAGAGGATGTTAAGGCCGCTGCCCCCGTCCATCAGCACCTTCGTGAGGCGCTTCGTTCCGACGACGGGGCTGACCACCAGCGGGTACCTCCCCGGCTGTGGGACGCGATCGGGGTGATCGGTCCGATCAAAGGTGATCGGGAACTCCGACCACCGAAGATATTGGGGGACGCCCGGCGCGACGGTGTGGACCTCGCGGTAAGCGAGCTTGAGCCGACGCTTGTCGGCGTAGCAAGCCGGTCCTCCGAAGATCATGAGGCAGCCGTCGGGCTCGGGGAACTCGTCGTCTGCCTTCTTCTCCGCCGTTCGCGGGGCCGCGGCGGGCTTCTTTCCTTTGCTTCGCGGCGTGGTGGGGACGCTAGAAAGATAGCGCCTCAGACTTCGCGATCCGGTGATTTGTGCTTGACGGAGAACCCATGGTTCGGGCATGGGCCGTCCATCAATTTCTCGAAGTGGTCGGGCGCGACGGTCGGCCGCGCCTGCTGCTTGGCAGGGCGGTCGACCGTGGCGACCACTTGGGTCTCACGGATCGCTTCCGTCGCCGCCCGCTTGTCGAAGCGGCCGGAAGGAGACCCGTTTGACGCCGGGCTCTGCTGGCCTTTCCTCCTTCGAAAATAGCCCCTACGGCCTCCTCGCCGAGGCGTGGTTGGTGGCGATGTCGAGGAGCTCCTTGGTGGTCTGGGCTTGAGGCGGCCCGACTTGTGCACCAAGGCCTTGCAGAGGTGCCGTAGATGAAGGCTCCCACGACATCGGCGTCGGAGATGTCGGGAGCTCGTTACATGGGGCGGAAAACCTCCGGATGTAGTCCCGAGAGTCTCCCCGCCGCTTGCAGCCTTCGTGTCCCAGGAGTTACTGTGGCGCTTATAAGTGCCACCGAAGTTACCGACGAAGAGATTCTTCAAGTCGGCCTAGTTCTGGCGAGTTTTGAGGCGGTACTCGAGCCGAGCTCGAGCCGAGTCCGCGAGGTAGATGGGAGGAATCTTGGATGATGAAGAGATCATCCGTCGCTCCCCGGCCCGACGCGGCCGGTAATCTTGAGCCGAGACACGGGTTGGTGGCCCGTGTACTTGGCAATGTTGGTAGGCGCCGGAATCGGCGGAAATCCGCTGGCGGATCCTTGGCAAAAGCCCGTGGTCCGGGACCATCGGGGCTCGGGCCGCGATAGTGGCGCCACCATCCGCAACACGTGAGTGGCGGCGTCCTCCGCCATCTTTCTTCGCGCCTCGAGGGTGGCGCGGATGTCGTAGGCATTACCGAGGCGCCGCGCGCCCGGTGCGTGAGGCACAGGGTGGTTCATGGTGGGGGTGCGGTCTTGGCGCCCCGGCCGCTCCATGTGGCGATGCGGGCCCGGTGGCGGAAGTAGCGCCGGTGTGGTAGGAGCCGAGGCTGCATGTCTTTGACGGTCGCGCGCTCCACCACCCAAGGTTCGGTAGGTAGCTCGCCTCCGGGTTTGCGGGCTCGGAAGGCCTCGAGCAAGATTGC
Organism: Otatea glauca; assembly: GCA_036346275.1. Classification (NCBI taxonomy): domain Eukaryota; kingdom Viridiplantae; phylum Streptophyta; class Magnoliopsida; order Poales; family Poaceae; genus Otatea; species Otatea glauca. The sequence goes on from CM070713.1 coordinate 3,249,716, forward strand.
GGCCGCTGAGCCACGTTTTGGCTTGCGTGAGGAAAAAGCGGGGCGCCGGATTACGCCCCAACTTGTGGTGCTCTTGGCGCGCGCGCGCGCGCTGCCGCCAAAGACTTGCGCGGGCTCGGCTCGCCCCGCTCAGTTGGCTCGAGCCGGTCGAGCTCGACCTTCGCTCCTCGACTCTCGCGTTGCCGTTGGAGCTCGTGGCGAGCTCGAGCGCGTTCGGCGCTTCGTCCGGTATTCCCCCTCCGTGCCTCGGTCGCCGGACGGGGACCGTCGTAGCCGTGGTGGCTACGGCCGTCGGGTGTGCCCGCCACGTTGCACTCGCGAGAGTGCCGCTGTGGCGGGATACTCCGTGTCGGAGCTGGAGCCGTGTTTGGAAGAGTCTTCCAAAGAACTCGTGGACGGAGGTTGGCATGTAGCCGACCATAGCTACAAGTCGTGAGCGGCGGGAGGTGACGGATCTCTGCGCGAGCCGGAGGGCTTTCGCCAAAGGAGGTATAAGCGCTCCTCGTGTTCGGCTTTGGGGCCGCGAGGCGCTCAAGCCGGAGTGGGACGGCTGCCGGAGATGGTGTCCGTGCTCCCCGCAGCGCCGCCCTCGGCGCGCTGGGATGAGCGTGAGCTCTCCTCCGAGGTGACGGTGAAGCCGAGGGAGCCGGCGGATCGCTCCCGAACACGATCATGCCGTCGTTGGAGAAGAATGCCATCAAGGAGACGAATGGGAATCCGAGATCTTTGCCAAGACGCGCGAAGCCCCTACTGGCGCGCCAACCGCCGGCGTTCGAGCGCCGGCAAGTAAATTTGTAAGTCTAAGGGGCGCGTTCCGTTCCTCGAATGGTTAGACCACGAGTCCAAGATGTATCTTGGTTCGGGCGAAGGTCCCTACTCGATTCGTGCGTTGGTGTTGTATTCATCAAAAGTGCGGATGATCGCACCGAAGTTTTTTACAAGCGAGAGGTGGAGCCTCAACACTAGAATGATCTAAACTTAGCTCTCGAAGGAGAAGAAAAAGAAAAAGAGGAAGAAGAGGAAAAGCTCTCTTGTAGCTCTTACTCCACCGCCTGTTAGGAGGTTCCCGCCTCCTTTTATTCGATCTGAAGGGCAGGTTACATCGAGAATTGGCGAAGTGCAGCGAGCTATTTTAGGGCTTGATCTTGCCCCGCCCGTCGCCAATCGTTCCACCGATCGTCACTTGCTCCGCCGACCGTCGCCTTTCTTGAGCCTATCTTTGGGTCGGTGGTCTAGCCGGTCGAGCGGTTAGGTAATCCTCCGGGAAGTGGCGTAGCTGGCGCTCTCGTGATCCATGTGGGTCTTTGTCGTAGTCGCGTGTGACGTTGGAGTTGCCTCGGGAGAGCGTGTCCTTGCACCGTGGGTGGTGGTGATGGGACAGAGGCGTGGCTTCAGCAGCTATCAAACCGTCTTGGAAGGGACCACCGCCTCGCTCGATCCTTCGAATGACCGTTCGTGGGGCACGTGGCCTTAGGTTGACACGGGGCTCCGATGCGCGGCACGCGGCCCTCGGCGGGGATTATCATGGTTCGGTTGGAGCCGGGGGATCCCGTCCTGCTGCGGGGGTCGGGAACCCTGCTGAGTCGGAGTCGCGGGATCCCGCCCCGCCGCGGGGTCGGGAACCCCGCTGAAGTCGGTCGGGGATCCGCCCCGCGCGGGGTCGGGAACCCCGCTGAAGTCGGAGTCGGGGATCCCGCCCCGCTGCGGGTCGGGAACCTCTTTGAAGTCGAGTCGGGACCGGTCGGGAATGGTCTCCCTGAATGGTCTCGTAGGCATTTGGGTAGCAGGCCGAGGACGGCCTGTTTAGGCTGGGGCCGTATTCGAGGCCGCCTGCTTGCTGCTCTGGGCTTTACTTGTTGCAATTGGGCCGTTGGTGCACCCCTGTTTTATGAGTATTCGTCACCAATTATCATCTCATCCATTCATTCACAATCCATATTTCCATACACATCCAATTTAAGGTTTTCAATTGTAATATAAGTTTTCCCATGCAGTGTTGGTATAGGTAATATATAAAAGCAGTTGAAAACATTTATTAAAAGCATGATCAAGGAAGCTTGCCTGGTATAAAATTGGAATGTACGGCATCGCTTGAATTTTGGAGCGGGTGGTCTGGTTGGTTCAGTTTCGATCCTGAAAATCATATAATATTAATTCTATGGCAATTAATTTGAATGTCATTTATAGTGTCCAACCATTTCCAACAGTTGCAATCTTATCTAGAAGAAGGGTGTCAATTCCTATTTTTAGCTGTTCATGTATTTGCAAGATTTATATAACTGTTTATCTCATTAACCACAGTTATCTACCATCTTTTTTATTTTTAGATCTACAACTAGAGGATTATTTAAACTAATCACGGTTGGCGACGATCAACCCATTTTTCTAATTTTCCCCTCTCTTTTCTTTTCTTTCCTTTCTTCTCCTACCCTCATTTTTCTTCAGCTCGGCCGACATACTCTCTGGCTCTCTTTCCTTCTATTCTTTTTTCTCTTCTCTCTCTCTCTGGAGCCGAGCTCCTCTCTATTCTTCTCCCTGCCTCTCTCTCGGGTTCTCCCTCTCCTACTCAATTTGGCTCTCCTCGTCGGTTTGTCCCGCCCTTGGCTCGGCTGCTCGTAGCCGAGCCTCAGCACCAACCGAACCCTCTCTTCCCCTGCTGGCTTTACTCAGTTTGGTTTCTAGGGCTCCTACTGCCTTCGCCATTTTTGTTGGGGCTTTGTTTACAGAGAGGCATTGGGTTGGTCTTCTACACTCATTAGCTTAATAAAAGAGTTAAGTTTTGTGGTCTGTGATGATTTGTGCACATGAACATTTGTGGGATGGAGGTATTGCAGTGATACCGGCATTCAACCGTACTCCGGGGAGTGCGGGATGAACCCAGGCACACACAAGGCAACCCCCCTCTAGTGCTATATTCTGAGACCACTGAGTTTTCACTTGATCTACTTGCTAATCTACCCGATCTAGTCATCTCTGTATACTACATTGCTAGTGCTACTACTCTACTTGTGCACCTGATGGGCTTGGTTCTGTGATAAGGATGGTTATTGGTGTTGGATGGAAGCACTGACGGAGGTGGCCGGTTCCTTGAGCTTCTGGTTGATCCGCTCCTCCTGGTCCTTTTCCTCCTTGCTCCTGGCTTCTCCTCTTTGCTCCTAGCCTTTCTTCTTCCTTACTTCGGTTGCTTCCCACTAGTTCTAGCTTGTGGAATATAAAAACCCGGGTACCCTTATGACAGGCCTAAGAGGGAGGCCCAGAAGATACTCCCCGCGTCAGGCCCCGCTGCCGTGCACAAGGGGACATATCCTAAAAGAAGTTGAACTTATATTTAGATATGATAGATACAGTTGTAATCCGAGTCGTTAATAGGGTAGATAAAGATGTAAACTCTATCCTGTAACCGACTAGAATCTTGTAACCGATCGAAATCTCTTAACCGATCAGGACTCTGTAAGCCGCCCCACCCCCGCTATATAAGGGAGAGGGCGGGCAACAACATAGGGATCCGATCATCCAAGCATAGAGCAATCAAGCCATAGAGCATAGCACACCTCATATCGCCCAGAGCATATTGCGCTTTGAGCACTCTTAGATCCAAGAGATCTGTATAATTCCAGCACACAGGACTAGGGTATTATCTCCTCCGCGAGAGCCTGAACCTGTCTAAACCCCTTGTCTTGTGTGACCTTCGAGTTTGAGATCTAACGCCTACCCCATAAATTTATTGCCGACTACAAAAGTCGACATGGCTCATCCCCATTTAGTGTGCTCCTTGTTACTTTTCTACCCTTGGACCTTTTACTTGTTACCATGCGGGTATATTGATCATTCTAATTGACTGATGCGTAACATTGGTTATTAAGTTAAATTGTCCATTATTTTCTTGATTAGTTGCTCAGTAATTTTATTCGTTTAATTTAGATTTCTGGGTCCTTACAGGTAGTACCTTAATTTAATCCTTCTGCTGTGCAACCTGACACAGGCCAAGCTTGATCAGCAGTAGAAAAGGTCCATGCACCTATATAGATACATGGCGATACAAGCAACTCAAATCTCCAGGGCAATCATCAAGAACCTTTCAGAGAAGCAGAAACAGGTAAAGAATCAAACAAATAACTTGACCTGACTAGTACAAGCAAGCATCAAACATTTACCTGTGTATTTTTTATGTACTCATGGGCTAGTTTAAGAGTAGGACCAAACACTTCTATGAGGTCAGTAGTAGCCAGTATACTTTGAACTGTGAAAGCTGTGTCCCAGAGCTGGCTGCCATTGTAACCCTACAGTGGGCAGAACAGGAATTTCTTAACATTTCCATTAGAAAAGCAAGAAAAAAAATACACTCCATTCTTAGTAACTCTACTTCATGCCTGGACACAATTAAAAAATTGCGCAAATAAGTATCGTGTCAACTGAAAATGCGTAAGTAATTTTCCAATGCTATTTAGGTAAGTTATGTGCTCATGTTCGTAAGTTCAGTGTTGGAGTTGCCACCTCAACTGAAAGTAAATAAAATGGAGTAAAAGAGAACACAAAAACTCACCCGCATCTTCATGCCATCTTCATCAACCCCCAAGTAATCGCAGAACCTTGGAATATGAAGTTCGAATGCCTCGGAGTTAGGATCTTCTATCCAGCAAGAAAGCATATTTAATATCTGCAAAAAAAATTTCAATTTTGTCAGCAATTAGGTGTACAATGGAGTGTCAAAGTAAAAAGAAAAAGAAAAAGAAAAAAAGAAGAATGTACAAAAAGGAACTACTGGCTCTTTTTGTAGATAATCATCATGATCTAAAATTTACATTCTGTACAGCAGCACCGCAAATGTACAGAGTGTTCTCATCTTGGTAATGAATACGCTGCATGGCAGTGTTCAGAGCTTTCTCACTCAATTTGCTGCCATGCCAATGCGACATAAATGGTTCAACAAATTTGTGAAGAGTGGCCCATACAATATCTTGTCCCGATGGATGTGGACAGTACAGATCTTCCTGCAATACAATTGTACAACTAGAAACCTATACGTGGCGTGCCACGTCACGAGCGTCGCTCTCCACGCAAGCAAATCGAGAAAATGCGCGATCGACGCTCTACACACGAGTAAATCGAGAAAACGCGTGAAAAGGACCTAAAAAGAATTTTGTATTTTCCGCAAAAGGGCTTAAACATAATGCTAGAAAAACGCAACAAGGATCTAAATGCGATGTATATTTTTTCCAAAAAAAAAAGGGACCCGAATGGTTTTTTTTCCCGAAAAGGATCTAATCGTAATTCTGTTTTTTGGTAAAAGGACCCGACCGCAAACCTTAAAAACGCATAAAGGACCTAGACGTAATATATATTCTTTTTTTGAAAAGAACCTAACCGTATTTTTTTCCGAGAAAAGGACCTATATATAATTTTCTTTTCGAAAAAAAGACCCGGTTGTAATTTTTTTCGACCGGCTCGGCTCGAGCCGCGAGCCGAGCCGGCTTGCTCTATGGCTCAAATCATCCAGAGGCTAGGAAATCTTCCAACATTAGTAAGGGTATGATTTGTATACTGCATGGAATTTCTATCTGAAGTAACAAGAATGAGTGGCATAGAGCCATGTCCTTGTGCAGATCACTAATTGAGCACAGCAGAACTTTTCATGAACCAGGCCCACTATAAGATGAAATTATTTTATGGCCCATGCCAGGGTTCAAAAAATCGTTTTGGAGAAAATCGCTCGAAATTCAAAATTCAAAAATCGAAAATATCGAGCCAAAAATCGATCAAAAATCGTAGAGTTTCAAAATCAATTTTGTTGATTTTTTTTTGGAAAATCGGTGAGCTAGTTGAACTTTTTTTGCGAACCCTACCCATGCACCATAAGAAAGTAATATGAATCCAACGTAACTTAGGATCTGTTTTTTTTTGGATTTTTCTCTAACTTAAAAGCCAAAAAGGAAAGTCTAAACAAATAGATGGTGTTTTAACTAGTCTTTTCAAAAGCTGTAAGTCGCCATATAACTAAAAGCCCAAAGCCACAGGATGGGTGCTTTTTTTAGCTTATTAAGGGTTAGTTTTAGACCAATACCACTGAAATTGAGTAAAATTACTCACCTTTTAAGCTTGATAAGCTAAAAAGCTGACTTTAAACTATAAGCTAAAAAGTCTAAACCTAGAAAAACAGCCTTAGCACATTGGTTGCAAACCTTCTCCCAATTAATCTCATCATAGGGTACATTGTAGAGCTCCTTTTGCAAGTTCAATACAATCGGTGTAATTGGGCCGACAAAATAAATGTAAGACATGGGCAAATATACCATTTGGCAGTAGGACCGCATCTGCCCTATGTGTGATGGTGTATTTTTTCTCACCTAATATAAAAGGGCAGCTTGCCTGTTGTCCTCCCCTTTCAACGTTCACTCTTTCCTTCTTGCCTGCAACAACCAACCATCATGTTCCAAAAAAACTGGATCTCAAACAAACCGAAAAAAACCATTCTCTACTCCCCTCATGCATGTTTTGTTGCCACCACAAGATATGGTTGTTGATGTCACCGCACACGGGAGGATGGAGGATGCTGCCAATGGGGATGCATCATCGCCGGTCGCCGCTATGATGACGACACGCGTTGCCGACGATCGTCGTAGGGAGGCCACAGAGCGCATCGTTGACAGCGACCACCACCAGCCTCTTTAACACCTGCTGCTGTTGGGGAAGGACCACCGCCTCCTTTGGATCCAACCGCTGGGACACCACGTGGAGGTTCGTATAGAATACCTACTCATGACTAAGTTTAATAGGTGTTATGAATGTGTGGTTGAAAAACTTTATTCCTTCTCGGAACTTACTGTACATATATAAAATCTAAAGTTTATGTTGCGATGAAAATAATATTTAAAAACCCAAAAATATTTAGGATCTAGCATGATCGACTGGGTCATCTTGGGTTGAATATGATGAGAAAAATCATCAATAATTCTGTTGGTTATAATATAAAAACTACAAACTTCCCTATATCTAAAAACTTCTTATGTCCTATTTGTGCTAAAGTGAAGCTCATAATTAGACCCTCTCATCTGAAGGTTAGGTATGAATCAATGAATTTCTTAGAGAGAATTAAAGGTGATATATGTGGACCTATCTAGCCCCTATCGGGCCTCTTTAGATATTTTATGGTTCTAATAGATACCTCTACAAGATGATCCTATATATGCATCTTATATACTCGAAACTATGCTTTTGCTAAATTAATAGCTCAAATTATTAAATTAAGGGTCTTCTTTCTAGATGAAAGGATCAAGTCCATCCGAATGGGCAATGCTAGCGAGTTTACCTCAAAGGTATTTAATGATTATTGTATGACTTTGGGCATTAATGTAGAGCATTCGATATCTCATGTCCACACACAAAATAGCCTTGTAGAGTAATTAATTAAGAGAATAAAACTTATTGCTAGACCATTCTTACAGAATTGTAAGCTACTCACCAGTTTTTAGGGCCATATAGTGCTACACGCTGCTACATTAATTCAACTCAGACCAACTACATATCATGATATTCCCTCTCGCAGATAGTGAGTAGGAAAGAACCAAGTATTTTCTATATGTGAAAATTTGGTTGTGCTATATACATGTCAATTTTACCACCATAACGTACATCCATAGGCCCTCGCCGGAAGTTAGGGATCTATGTAGGTTGTGAAACTCTGTCAATTATTAAATACCTTGATTCTACGATCAGGGTTCTGTATACGGTTTGGTACGCTGATTGTATCTTTGATAAGGGCAATTTCCCAGGATTAGGGGGGACAAAAGTACTACACTAAAGAATGCTAGGAAATATATTATAATGTTAAATGCATTCAATCCTTAGACTCACGCACAAAAGAATCCAAACTTGAAGTTTGAAGGATAAAAAATCTGCAACAAATAGCTAATAACATGCCAGATGCCTTCACTGATCATAAGGGAGTGACAAAATTTCATATACATGCAGTAAACGCGCCATAAAGAGTGAAAATACTCTAGAAGGATATTGAATCCACTCTTGCCCCTAATGATAAGAAGAGAGGAAGACCTCTAGGCGCATGGCACTCAAATCCGCGGAGACGTCCGCAGAAACAAAGAACCGAACAAGTGAGAACACTCCCCAAGACAGTGAAAGAAGCTCAACCTGATATTGAGAAAATTTCTGAAGTGAGCCATCCTGAAGATAGTAACCCTAGTGAATATTTACGCGCACAATCTGATGCTGGGAAGTCGGAATACCCAGACTCCATAGCTGTGGGAAATCACGAGAAGATGGAAGAAATTAACGAAGAGTTTTCTACTAATTATGTGGATTTGGGATAGTTGTATAAAATAAATACTACAATTATCGACATATATTTTACCTCAGAAATTGCTAAAACTCTTGATCTAAATACAGAACCAAAGTCCTTGGCAGAGTGTTAGAAGTGCTCAAATTGGGTCAAATGGAAAGAAGCAAAAGCAATTGAGGTAGAATTGCGCTTGCTTAATAAAGGGAAGTGTTCAGTCCTGTTGCCCGAACTCCTCATAAAGTGTTGACTGTAGGATCTAAATGGGTTTTCATCCTAAAAAGAAATGAAACAACCAAGTGGTGAGATATAAAGCGAGATTTGTAGCACAAGGGTTCACATAGAGACCCCCTCAATTACGGTGAAACTTACTCTCATGTAATTAGTGGAATAATGTTCCGCTATTTAATATCAATGGTAGCTAATATGAACTTGACAATGTAGTTGATGGATGTAGCGACTGCATATTTATATAAGTCACCGGATACAGAGTTTCTGAAGGAGTTAAAATTCTATATCATAATAAAAGTAATCACAACATGTATAGCGTCAAACTACAAAGGTCGCTATACAAATTAAAACAATCGGGGAAAATATGGTACAACCGACTTAGTGAATTCCTCCCGAAGAAGGGTTACTCCAATAATGATGATTGTCCATGTTTGTTCATAAAGAATTTCTAGAATAGATCCTATATCATCTCAGTCTATGTCGATGATATGAATATCATTAGAACCATGGAGGACATAAAGGAAATAAGTTCTTACCTTATGACGGAGTTTGAAACGAAAGATTTGGGTAAAACCAAATATTGCTTAGGCTTGTAGCTAGATTATTTTTCAGAAGGAATTTTTGTACACCAGTCTACCTATACCAAAAAGGTATTAGAAAAATTTAATGTGTATCAATCCATCCTTTAAAGACCCTAATGATAGTAAGATCCCTTGAAGTGGATAAGGACCCATTCAAATCGAGGATGGAAAATAAGCAAGTCTTAGGATATGAAGTTCCATACTTAAGGGCCGTAGAGCACATATGTATCTTGCGAATTATACCAGGCCTGATATTGCATCCATGGTAAATTTGCTAGCTAGACACAGTCCAGCCTCAACTAGAAAGCATTAGGCTGGTATCAAGACTTTACTCAGATAGATCCAAAGTATACAAGATCTTGACTTATTTTACCTGAAGATCCAAGACTCAACCATGGTGGGATATACGGATGCTGGCTATTTATCTGATCCCTACAGTGCTAAATGCCAAACTGTGTTTGTATTTCTTTGTGGTGATACAACCATTTTTTGACAGTCTTTTAAGCAGAACTTAGTAGTTATCTCTACCAACCACTCAAAGGTAATAGTATTATATAAAGCCTCACGTGAATGTGTTTAGCTAAGACGTGTGATTAGCCATATCTAGAAGTCGTGTGGTATTAACATTGTCGATACCCTCACAATTGTCTATGAAGATAATGCTGCTTGTGTTACACAAATGCAAATGTGTTATGTTAAGAGCAATATCATGAAACATATTGCTCCTAAACTTTTCTATTCTTTTGAATTCTAGAAGAATGATGAGGTAGAGATTCTACAAACTAAGTCATATGAAAATCTGGCTGATTTATTCACCGAGTCTTTGCCAACATCCAGTTTTTAAAGATGTGTTCGTGGCATTGGAATGAGACGACTTAGAGATATGTATAGTTCAGGAGAGTAAATCCCATAACCATAACCCTTAGTTTGATCCTGAGGATACTACCATAATCCAGAAGATTATAAGTTGCACTTCTTTTCACTTAGTGAGTTTTTCTAAAATTTTCTCAATAGAATTTTTTTTAATGAGGCAACAAGTGTAACATAAGTGTAACATAATATACGGGTGCAATGTATTTTTTTCTCTATCTATTTTTCCCATTGGGTTTTTGGGAGTAGTTTTTGATAAGGCATATTCATCACGCGCTATTCGCCTAAGGGGAGTATTGAGATATAATCGGATTCTTAATCTTAGTTGTTGAGATATATCCGGACTCTTGATTTTGGTGGACGACTCCTGAGAGGTTATACGAAGTTACGAGAGAATTGAATCATTAATAAAGAGAGAAAATAGTTGATCTCTATATACCCCTTGTTCATCTATTCACGATTGTTCTTCGTCTATTCTTAATTGGCACTGTGATTGATCTATAGCCATCATCATCGTTTTTCAACAGAATTTGCTACCCCAATCGAATCCGTCACTGTGTCGTATGTGTGACTCTGCGTAAAGGGACCCAGCGGGCGAGCTGCTAATGTTCTACCAAATGAGCTGATTGGTCCAATTTCCTCGACATCCGTGATCCGTCGCGTGATGACGGTTACACAATATACACATACTTCGCCGTTGCTTGTGTGTTGCGTCGTGTAAAAGATGCAGGCCATGCGGTGGTTTCGGAGCGGCCGTCGGTGCTGCGGCGAGCTCGCCGCCGGGAGGTTTTAGCCGTGTTCTTCGCGTCGTTCTATCTACCACCAGCCATTCTCTGAATTGGATTCTTATGTGTTCTGCGATGAAAAGGGGAAGTGGTTCTGTCATTCTCTGAATGTGATGTTTGTCTATCTGGAAAATGTAGCCAAGTACTTGAAGATAGATAGTTGTTCTTAATATCTGGAAGCTATAGTTGTTCTTAATATCTGGAAGGTAAGAAATAACATGTTGTTTGAAAAACATTTACGAGCAAGGTTCTCTGGTGAGGGATACTGAAGAAAGTAAAGAATCGGAGCTCTACTAGGAAGGTGCTATTTCATGAGTTGCTGACGCAATTTGCTCGTCTTCTATTGCAAAATGGAAGTCTGAATAGCTGTAGTTTCTTTTAATCAACACAGAGACAGAGAGGAAACTGGGCGAGCTTGATCGGGACAAGTAATCCTGCCTTCTGCTGTCATCTCATATGAAGCGCTTGCTTCAGCATTGCATGCTTGGTTACTCTGGTAGATGACGATGGCTTGATTTTTACATGCTCTGCCGATACCCATCAGCAGTGAGGCCATTCTAAAGACCCACTCTACAGCAACTCCTTCGATCTTCCATGTCTTTGTTCGAGGTAACCACTAAGTGCGTCTTCTAAGACTCGTCCCTGATTGAAACACAGGAATTCTGCTCCGTAGAAATTTGGAAGGAAATAAAACGTCTCGTTTCCTTCGAAATTTCAATAAGAATCATGTGTTCCAATTTCCAAATGAGGCCTTAACTGAGAGACTAACCAGTAAACAATTAACATTTTTTTTTGTTTTTTGTTTTTCGACGAATGAATCAACGATCGATCGATAGGGGAGATGATCATCTCTGGAGCACAGGGTGCACATCCCTGATCTGCAGGCAAGCCAGGCGGAGGCACGGGAATCGACGTCAGCACCATCTCCACCTACATCGACTCGTTACGGTGGTGTACGCTTATTGTTATCGGATTCGCTGTAAACCTCCACGAATCGCGAATCGGATTCGTCGAATCTGAACTGGTTTAGAGTGCGAAGTTCGTGTTCGCAGTGAAAATAAGAAGAAAAAGTGACGAACTGTGAACCCAAATCCTATACTACTACTCGGACAAACCGCATTTCTGTTAATTATGGTACTGCTCGCTCCTCTCCAATAGCGTTTCTATCGATTGCAATGCCTTCAGCTGTGACTGAACCGTTGATTAATCCTAACAAACGGCCGCTGCAGTAGCGGAACTAAAAAAATTTCGTTGGGGGTGCACACTTCACACATACAACTCTATAGTCTTGTACAATTATTTTGTAAGATCATAAATCCAACTCAAATGTTTGAAATTTACTAAAAGTACACTACTAATAGTTCTAAGGTCTTAAAAATCCCAAACCACTAAAATTAGAACCAATTTATTCAACAAATTTGACCTATTGAAGTGATATATATATCTTGCAGCACTTTTCAAATTTTTAAGATGCCTAGGCACCCCCTGTACCGCCCCTAGGCCACCGCCTTGAACGCAGGTACGCGCGCCGACACACGGAGGGTTCGGCGTGTGGCTGGAGAGGGTGGTGATACTCTTCTACAGCCTCGGCGACCTGAGGAAGACGTCGCTCTTCCCTCGTGATGCCAGGAGGCTGGTGCCATGAGCCAGGGCACAGGGTGTAAGTAGGGGACGTTTTGTGCTATGGCCGTGGCCGGCCTTCACCCACCAACACGGCCGTGACTGGGGCGGGATCTCCTTGGAGTTGCCGACAATGGGGGGCGTCGGCGGCGGTGAGCTTCTCCCGTAGGTGATACTGTAGATGGAATAGGATTGACAGCACACACGCTTAATTATTCATTGCATTGGCTGAAGTTAGACGCAAGGACGTACAAAGCACCAACTATGCGTGATCAGGGCGTCCGCTAATCAAGCTTAAAGATCTGGGAGTTAGCCAGCTTTACATGGATGCATGCACATGCAGGCAAATAATGCCATACAAGGCAACACGGCAACAGATGAGAGATATTCTCGCTAACATATACAGCGGGATCATGTATAGCGACAAGGACTTCCCCAGATGGGCGGGGAGCTTGCTGGCCAGAGTCAGCTGCTACTGGGCCTCGCCGCCATGGGCGTTGGCGCGGGTCGCCGTCTCCCAGACATTTTCTCTCCTACGCATCCACGCCCAATTGCTCAGCACCCCCCCCTAAAAATATCCTTAGAGCAAGTAGTCATCTGCTAGTCGCGAAGCCTTCCAGCGCCGATGCATCAGTGTTCTTGACTAGAACGGGAACGAGGGGAAAGTTGTTTTTAGCTGGGACGGGGCTTTCTTGATATGCCACTTGACAAACTGGCTGCTGCAGCTGTAATTTTTGAGGGGCAACTGAGTGGAGAGATGATCGGGCAGAGAGACAACGAGGCGAGAAGAGAGGCGGTCGAGCGAAACCACAGTTGAAAAACTCCTCTCTACCCCAACGTTTGAGATGTGCTTTTGTTATGACTTAGCTTCCCAGCTGCTTTGCATAGCAGGGATGTGAGCTACATAGGTCACCGCTTAAGTCCACTTAAATGAGAAAATAGCCCGCAGGAGACCATTTAGTGTTTTTCGCGGGACGGGTTAACCAGGTACGCGGACGGCCCACTTCCACTGACACCCCTGGCGCACTCTATCTGGGATCCTCGTGTATGTGAAACCGTGAATAAGCAAAACATTGCGGCAATTGAATTGCTTCTCCCCGCCCTCTTCTAGTTTCAGTGAGCAGAATAGCATGTCACACAGCACAAAATTTACCACCAGCCTTCAAGCATTGATCTGAAACTTTGTCAACCTGCACCTCTAGGTACATCAGTAGCATGGTAGTAGCAATGCAGAGTATGAGCACCAGATTCTCTACAATCATCTGAATCTAGCTACATTATTGAATCTACATTATTACGACAATACGACTAGATAGAGAGGCTATTCCAAGTAGATACATCTCCCCTTCCGCATTTGCCCAACCGCACGGAGCCATAAGGATCAGCTACACACAGTCACGCTCATGCCACAGCAATGGGGTACTATTTCTTGTCTGCAGCCAAGACGCGGCAACGGTATTCTCCCAGAGCCCAAATAGGGAAGATGTTCCTGTACTGGGAGTAACTGATCATGCAGTTTTTGTTGAAGACTCCCATGATCTCCTGTTATATGCGGTACAAAAATTATTCAACAGCTATGAAGAAGGTAAAGTCATTCAATGTTTGCTTTTCTATGGATCGATTATGACTTACTTGTTGAGGGAATTCCCCGTCCTCTGATTGTAAGTTGATCAAAACCTTCGCTGCTCGATGTAAAGGCATCGGATCTCTCTCAGCCTGTACCCAACGAGATTCATTTAAGTACCATGGTGAATGAGCACATCATATCAGCGTATTACCATCCACAAGTTAATGGTACACACACAAAAAGAAACAAACCTGCCCTGCGTCAATTAGGGCCAGCATGGCCCAACCAGTATTCACTGCATGAGGGCGCTTGCCTTCAAGGTTGGTGTAAACCTAATTGAGCAAATCAAAAAATGGATAAAGCAAAGGCCTTTACAACTTCAAGAAGGCTATGTGCATCTTAGAATCAAGACTGTAACATTACTTTATGTACTAGCTGATCAATATTTCAAGTGCTCTCTATTGTGCCAGACCATGGCCAGCGCATGCAATTGTTAATGGTGAAAGTGGGAGAAGAATGAAGACAAACCAACAATTCTTGAGATGAACAATGTATCACTTTGGAACGCGCGTGCTCAAAATATAGAGTTTTTTTTTCACTCTAGTAGATGCCCATAACGTTCACAGTTATTCCGAGCAAACTTGATAGAAGTGAATTACCTGATCTTGAGAAGACAAATAGCTTTCTCCCCAGCCACCGATAGGAAGCTCTTTTGACAACAGAAAGTCACATGCCTTTCTGATTGCAGGACTGTTCTTGTACGTCCTACCAGCAGCAACTAACCCCTTCACTCCAAACCATATACCGTAGGTGAAACAAACAGCCCAAGAGCCATACCTGTGGGGAAATAGATAGATAACATTAACAATGTAGAATGCTATATGCATGTAGTACATGTATTGCTTCGCATAGAGTCAGAATACTAACCATGAGCCATCACTTCTCTGAATACTCTCAATGAAACTAGCAGCTTTACTGATACAGTTGCCTACCTCTTTCCTGCGGTGCCCAGGGTAGAGCTTTCTAAATGATGTCAGGGCCTGAACTGCTGCTGAAGTACATTCAACATACCTGCCAATTGAGTTTTACAATTTTCATTTTGTCTCTTACATGACAAAAGAGGCATAACAACTGACAATGATGGGGTTATGGCATCTTACGGATAATCAATCACTATGTTCCCAAAGGTCTCAGCAGGATTGATGAGCTGAATAGTTTATAACCATGTCAATATATATGAAAAACATTCAATAGTCACATGAAATTGTTCATAAATCAATGTGAAAGATTCTACAACTAATGTTTAATTGTGTTTTTCAAACAAAGCAAGCATATTATCAAAGCACCTAACAAATTTGTAAGTGTACTGTTTAACTTGGCATTCCATGAATCCAATTATTTCAGAAAGTAACACAACTCAAGGGTAACTTCCCAGTTTTGCTGGCAGCACAGCAAACGTTAACTTGCAGCACTGCCTTGCTTAGACATGCACGGACATATGAGGCAAGGAAGTTCACTACTCACCTCCAGCCAGGCATAAGACCTAGTCAGTTCATATGTTGCAAAGCCACCATCATCATTCTGTGAAGGATAAAACAAACTTACGAGACACAGTTCCTCCCAAAGAAACATGCATGTGATATATACAAAACGTAGATCGACAAAAACCAAAGAATCGAAGAAAGCTTTTGACAACAGAAATTTGCTATTGTTCACAATATATGATGCAGATGTGTATACGTCCAGTACTTTTCGGTTTAATATCTTAATTACTAGAAAGAATTACTAAACCACATCTTCGCTATATTTACATGAGAATTATATACTACCTAATTGCGAGTCCTTACTTGTTGTTAGGTATAAATATTGTACAAATGTTAATTGGAGCCAAATTACGTCACTCTACTATGGTGGAACTCAGCAGGAGGCACGGGAGGACAGGAGCCACATGGAAGAATTAGAAGAAAATTTGGGCCACATTTATACCCACCTCTCTTTCCAGGTATGCAAGCCGATGAGGAAAGGAAAGAAGATAAAATGAAAGGAGTAGAAGGAAAGGAGGGAGAGATTTCAGCCATCTTCAAACAAGGAAATAGATCACCATGATTTGGCAAGAAATGATTGTTTCCAAATTATAATATTTTCTTTCCAAACTTTTGAAATACTTTCCAATTAGATGGGCGAGTGCACATGCAAGCACTATTCATGGGTACTGTTCACATGTACTATTCATGTGTCCCCTCTTTTCTATATATGTGTACTCTATCCATTGTAAATGTAATAACGAATTTTCAGATAAAAAAATACTCTTGATTATATGGATTGTGCTCAAATAGCCCTGATAGAATAAGGAGTTCCAATTTGAAATTATTACCATTGTTCTTATAACTTTTTTGGGGTGATTGCAAGAACCGTATGTCTACTTTTGCGTAGTCAAGTAGACGAGGATCGAAGTGTGTTCTTGAGCGAATTCACGTGTGGTGAGTTGTTGTATCAAAACGGTGGTTGGCACCAGTGTTCGTCAGGATTTACGGGTCCGAGTTATCATCTTCGTTGCCGCAAGATCAGGCCACCCCGTATCAATATACTTTTCAGAGAAATGTTTGTGTTGATAATAAGTGGGTTGCCATATAGAGTGTATCTTATCCAAACAAAATTCCAGTGGAGCTACTGCAGCAGCCTGCCATGAACGAAAATAAGGTCATCTGGGAATTGAATGCTTAGTTTCCTTTCAGACAAATGGCCACATGCATTACTAATACTCTCCTCAACCACTAAACTGCTATATATATTAGAGACACTTTGCATGGTAGAGAAACATTATCTAGAGCTTAATAAACACATAATAAAAAAATTTAAAGGATGCTTCTTACTACAAAAGGGTGCTAGCAGGATTCTAATTATGCCCAATAAATGGCATAGGTGGAACTCCTGTTTTTCAAATACTACATTTCCTAAATTTAAGTTATAAACATAAGATGAGTTCTCCTAAACTCTAATGCATATTCACTAGAGCTGAAAAGCAACTAAAAAAGAGCACTTTCAAAAATCGGATGTGCTCAAAAAATTAAGAGAGGTGCTTCAGTACTTTCCCCAAAAGTGAAAAACACAAATTTTAAAGCACACTGAGGGTCTGATTTGCAACTACCCGCTACTCCACTATTAACAGTTTCAAGATTTGTACAATTTAGTTTTTGGGAGAGCATAGCATAAAAACACTACTAAAAAAACAGTACTTGTCCTGAAGGCACACAGGCATTTACTGATAGAAGTTCAGAACTACACTATGTGACATTTACATTACCGCTAGATTCATATCAAGAGCTTTACCATATCAGTACTCAAAGGCTGTGTATTCACAACATATGAGAGGTTTACATAGACCCTCTTGTACGAAAACTGATTAAATAATTACAACTAACACAAAATAAAAGTACAAAAATGATTACCATCCAAGACATCAGACAGTCGACAGCATCATAAAGTCTATTAACTTCCACTGGTTCGCCAACAATTTCTGGAGAAATCTTCGATAACAATAATGAGGCCTGGAGGTACAACAAAATCACAACAATTATAACCTTTAAAAACGTATGGTTATGATGATGACCTCGACACTATATTGTCAAGAATACCAGCAGATAAATGCCAAGGAACAGAACTAAACCTTATACATATGAGAGGTACAATGAAGATCCTAGATGTCAAAAGAGAAAAGTTTGAATCATTATTGATAGTACTGATGACCTAATTCACCTTTAGTCCTTCTGCAGTGCAATCTGATATAGGCCAACCATGATCGGCAGTAGAAAAGGGCCATGCACCTTTAGATATGTGGCGGTACCAATAACTCAGATCACCAGGGCAGTCGTCAAGAACCTTTCAGAAAACAGCAATTGTTAAGTACTAAGTACTGAAATGTAGTTAAATGTTGACTGGTAAACAAACAGGTATGTAGCATGTGCCTGAGAATTCTTAATATAGTCATGCGCTAGTTTAAGAGTGGGAGCAAACTCTTCGATGAGGTCAGTAGCACAAATAGCTTGAACTGTGAAAGCTGTGTCCCACAGCTGGCTGCCATTATAACCCTACAGTGGACAGAAACAGTATCTCTTATGGCCAAATCAAAAGGAAATGTAGTGCTCCACACTTTTCTTAAATTATGCCACGTTAAAGACTCTGTGGAATGTGCACTGAAACAAATACAAAACAAATCAGGTGGTAATTGAAGATACCAAAACAATTTTTCAATGCCATTAGAGACAGTAAAACACACATATCAATAGGTTTCTTGTTGCAGTGTCCGCCTTAATGGATACTGGACAGTAAAGGAACTACAAAGAAACTAGGGGCATAAAAGCAATACTGACCTGCATCTTCATGCCATCTTCAGCAACCCACAAGTAGTCATGGATTCTTGGAATATGGAGCTTGAATGCCTCTGAGTTTGGATCTTCAATCCAGCAAGCAAGCATATTTAGTACCTGCATAGAAATTTTTGCAACGATCAGTTAAACAATATGAAAAAGAAAAAAATGAGCAATATTAAACTAATCTAGTCATTAAGGTATAAACTTCTAATATGCAAGGGCACAACCTGCAAACAAGATCCACGCATCATCAAAATATGAGGATCCTTTCTCCCTTAAAGCAACAAAGTATGGAGAAAGCAATAAGTCCACAAAACAGTAACACAATGTGGCCCAACATGAGTAAGGAATTCAACTCAGATACTAAGGCACTAAGAGAAGGTTTCTGGTTTTGTGGACATTGGTTACTGGAGAAAGGAAATTCCATAATCTGAAGTTAAATGAATCATTCAAATAATGCTTGTTTGGCATTTCTATATGTTTTACAAAGGACTATAGTTTGGCATTATGGGGTACTGTAAAAAAATCCATGTGGCATAGAAGTGACATGTTTTACCAACCAAATGCTATATCTCACAAGATGTAATCACGGCATATGCGGTGGTGGCAGAAGTAACAATCAGAGAACTTGCAGCTGCAGCTGCAGACTTGTAGTCAAACAGAAAGCTGTAGCTGGAAATATTTTTAATTTTCATAGACTGTTGGGAGCAGGTAAATGTGAGAAATACAGTGGTAAACCAAGTCAGCAAAAGCAGAAAGTTTAAAGGGGCATGCCACAAAGCGCTGTAATTATTCCGTTGTCCAGTGATAACTTAAACCGGGCCATGATGGGAAGATTCAGGAGATTCTTGGATGACATGGAAATTAAGGAACTGCCTCTCTTGGGCCGGAAGTATACATGGTCTAACGAGAGATCTTCTCCAACACTTGTGCGCTTGGACCGTGTTTTCTGTTGACAGATTGGGATGAAATCTTCCCGGACTCTCTTCTGCAGAGTGCTGCATCTGTAGTTTCTGATCACTGTCCTCTCGTGTTGGGTCTGAAGGTGAGGATCCAGGGAAAAAGGCATTTTCATTTTGAGAGTTTCTGGCCAAAATTGCCAGGATTCTTGGAAGCTGTAAAGCAGAACTGGAACGCTCCCGTCACGGTTAATTGCCCGGTTGAGTGTTTCTTCCTCAAGCTGCAGCGTCTAAGTAAGGGTTTGCAAAAATGGAGCCAAAAGAAGGTTGGCAATATCAAGGTGCAGCTCAGCATGGCTAAAGAAATCCTCCATCGGATTGAAATTGCTAGGGATCATCGTGACCTCTCTAATGGAGAGGAGTGGCTGAGGAAAAAACTCAAAGCACTTTGTCTTGGTTTAGCCTCTCTTGAGCGTACCATTGCTCGTCTTCGGTCCTGGATCCTTTACATTCGTGCAGGGGACGCTAATACCTCCTTCCATCAGCAGGCAAGGTACCGCAAGAAAAAGAATTTTATTGCCAAAATTCAGGTGGGAGATCAGTTTGTCACTACACAGAAAGAAAAGCATGCAGCAGTTTTTGATTTCTATGAGAATCTCCTTGGGACAGCTGAGCACAGGGACTTCACACTGAACCTTTCAGCATTGCACTTGCAGCAACATGATCTGTCATCCTTGGAAGAGCATTTCTCTGAACAGGAAGTGTGGTCAACGATTAAAAATATGCCGTTTGACAAAGCTCCTGGACCTGACGGTTTTACAGGCCGTTTTTACAAATCTTGTTGGCAGATTATCAAAGGAGATGTTTTGTTAGCCCTCTCAGCTGTACATAATGGCCACGTATTCAATTTTAAGTTCCTCAATTCGGCCTTCATCACCTTGCTGCCTAAGAAGGTTGATGCCAGTGAAGTGCACTACCGACCCATTAGTCTTGTGCACAATTTTGCCAAATTGGTCACAAAACTTATGGCCAACCGGTTGGCGCCTCGGCTGCCTGATATGGTTTCCATTAACCAAAGTGCTTTTGTCAAGGGCAGGAGCATACAGGATAATTTTTTGTTTGTTCAACAGATGGCAAGAAACTTATACAGCAAGAAGGAACCTCATATTCTTTTCAAACTCGACATATCTAAAGCTTTCGACTCGGTGTCTTGGTCCTTTTTGCTTGAAGTTCTGCAGCACCTAGGTTTCGGTTCGAGATGGTGCAACCTTTTGTGTCTCCTTCTCAGGGGCGGATCTACATGGTATGCCGGGTGGGCCACGGCATACCCTGTAGATTTGACCCAACCCACACATGATTCTCGTCATAATCTGTTACAGCAACCTTACAGGATTTATAACTTTTGATCCGTTGGTCCGATCGTGCTAATTATTTTTTATTTAGATGCGTATTGGAATCTAGTTTATTCTGTTCAAATTTCAGGTCAATCCAACGGTTGGATCTCTGAGAATTCGTGATTTACCGAACACATCTACTCTGTTTTGTTGAATACGAAGTAATTATTTGAGTCTGAATTGGGGTGAATTTTTTGTAGATCAAAAAATTGATTTTAGCTTCCGCGCAATCATTCACCCCCCTCTGATTGCTAGTTTAGTATATTTCGATCTTACACATATACTTTATTCGACTCCTACTATAGCTGACGTAGTTATATCTTTATTTATTGCCTATCTTAGTATTTTAACCACTCAATGGACGTATTTTATTTGTAAGGTTTTTAAATTATAAAGAGGAACGGAGACATTGCATCTCTTTTTCGGAAACATACAGCAAAGAAGGCTGCTGCTGCTTCACCTCCTCCCCCATCACAAACTGCAACATTGAGCGAGATATTTTCTTCAAAGTGAAAGAAGATGATATAATCAAGAGTTTTATGGCCATTAGAAGGTGTAGACCGAAGGTATATAAGCTTTTTTTAAATATATCATCTTGTTTTTAATTATTTCTTTACTTGTATACCGAATTGCTCAATAAATTTTAAATCGTTTATCGAATTATTATTTGATCGGCATATCTTAGGTTTAAATCCTAGATTCGCCACGGCTCCTTCTCTCCACCTCTTCCACAAGAGTGCTGATTAATGGTGAACCTGGTGATTCGATCATGCATCATCGTGGTTTAACACAAGGTGATCCTTTGTCTCCGATGTTATTCCTTCTGGTCATGGAAGTGCTAAATGCCTTAGTGGCTCTAGCCACCCAGGAAAACTTCCTACATTGGCTGTTCAGCAGGCAAAGCACCGGATTTCTTTATATGCGGACGATGTGATCATGTTTCTCAGACCCACACGAGATATCTTTTTCTCATATCTCAGCTGCTGGATGTTTTTGGTCATGCTTCAGGTCTCAGAAACAACTTAGCTAAAAGCTCGGTCACTCCTATACAATGTACAGATGAAAACTTGGTGGTCCTTTCAGAGTTGATGGCTTGTGAGATCAGAGATTTCCCTTGCACGTATCTTGGGATACCTCTCACAATTCGCAAACCAACCAAGGCTGATGTGCTGCCATTGATCGATAAGGTGGCTGATAATCTCCCAAAATGGAAGGCTTCTCTCTTGAACCGAGCTGGCCGCCTTGTTGTAGTCCGTGTTGTCTTTATAGCCCTCCCTATCCATATTATGATTGCTTTGGACCTCCCTAAATGGGCGATTAAAGCTATTGATAAATGGCGAAGGGGTTTTTTATGGACAGGGCAAGAATATGCTAATGGAGGTAATTGCCTTGTGTCTTGGGAAAAAGTGCAAAGACCGTTGCAATATGGTGGCCTTGGGATTCTTAATCTTGAAACAATGGGATGGGCTTTACGTATTCGATGGCTTTGGCTGCAAAAAACTGATTCTTCTCGCCCATGGGAAGGTCTACCAATTCAGGTACCACAAAATGCCCAGCTCCTTCTTTGTCATTGTGGTAACCAATGTTGGAAATGGAGAGGATTCTAAGTTCTGGACCGATCGGTGGCTGCTTGGCAACATAGTTGCTGATTTGGCTCCTAATCTCATTAAGGTAATTCCCAGAAGAGCAAAAAGGCAGCACACTGTGTCTCATGCTTTGAACAATAGAAGATGGGTAGCGGACATCAAAGGGGCTCTCACATCCAGGTCCTATTTGAATATCTGAAATTATGGGAATTGGTTGATGGCTTGACATTGCGGCCCGACATCGCCGACCAAAGACACTTGGAAGCTCACTCGTTCGTGCCATTACACGAGTAAATCTGCATACAATGCTTTCTTCACGGATCCGTTGAGTTTACACCATGGAGGAGGATTTGGAAATCCTGGGCCCCGCTTCGGTGCAAATTCTTCATTTGGTTGGCGGTCAAGAATAGATGTTGGACAATGGACCGTTTATCTAAGCGTGGCTGCCACATCCTAATGTTTGCCCCTTTGTGACCGGAGGAGGAGACAATATAGCACACCTTAATTTCTGCGTCTTCTCTCTGCAGGTTTGGGCCAAAATTCTTCTTTTATAAGGCTATCGGCTATTGCCCCCACTGATGTGAGAAGTTTCTCAGTGGTGGTGCATGGCGATCGGCAGGTGCCTAAGGAGATGAAAAAGGGGCTTAATTCTTTGGTCATTCTTGTTGCCTGGGAGCTATGGAAGCATAGGAATGCCTGTGTTTTTGAGGGTGTTAGACCTAGTGTTGTTGTGGTTAGCCAGGAAGTAGAGAAGGAGAGCAGCTTGTGGTGTCTTGCCGGCGCTACGGCGCTCCATGAGCTGCTCGAAAGGTCGCTAAGGCTGGACGATTGTGCTGTCCGGTAGTGGTCACGTTCCTTGTGTGTGTGTGGCGCGTTTGTAATCTAGACTATAGGGGTTTAGGCCTTCGGGCCTCCCTTTTGTTGTTTTTCTTCTACCTTAATGAAATGACACGCAGCTTTCCTGCGTCGTTCAAAAAAAATTAGAGACACAAATTCTGTTAAAACTGCAAGAGTGTAGTCTTATGACGTAATGATTGCAGCAAGAAAAAGAAAAAAAGAAGTAGGAGAATCCAATTAATTCTGTAAAAGATAAACAAGCAATCATAGTCTTCAATTTACCTTGTTCACAGGACCAATGCAAATGTATCGAGTGTTCTCATCTTCATAATGAATGTGCTGCATGACAAGGTTCAAAGCTTTCTCCCTCAATTTGTTCCCAGGCCAATGCATCATAACTGGTTCAACAAATTTATAGAGAGTGGCCCATAAAATATCCTGTATGAATGGATGCGGATAGTACAGATCCTCCTGCAATACAAGCACGCTAAAGATCCTTCAGAAGGAACAATATAGATCTTAAATAGACATCTTGCAGACAAAGCAAGATAAATGGGACACTTTCCAGTCGATAATTTGTCTCATACACATCAATATCAACAAGAAAGATTAAGGAAAATATATATCTGACAAACCTTGGCACATAGGTTACGTGCCTTGTCCCAATCAATCTCGCTGTAGGGGACTTTGTAGAGTTCCTTTCTTAATTCCAATACAATTGGTGTACTTCGTCCGACAAACCTCCTCCCAAAAATGTAACACATGGGCAGATACACCATTCGGCAATGACACCACATTCGACCTTCACAATAGTGTAAAGCGTATCAGCAAGGAATAACCTAGCAACATTAAAAAAAATTACTGATTAATTATATGGTAATGCAAATTGGTTTGATTGTTGGCCCATTAAATAATAGGATGGAAGAATGTATCAATAATTTGAATATATATGGGAGCAGTATTGATGGGATATATATTTATCGATAGCTTATGGTAATTAAGATACAAAAACAAATTATGCGGAGTTCTGGCCATCCTAGGAGTGTCAAAATCTATTATTGATGCTCATGATTTCTAGTTAGGGTCAAAATGTTTATTACTGTATCTTCAATTCAATGCTATCTGAGGTTATTAACCCATACCAAATTCCTTTTGCGTATCATTTCCATAGAGTCAGCTACTAACCATACTTGTATCTTGAATATGTGTATTCGTGCACTACAGCCAGTAGTAGAGTCTACACATGGCAATGTTTATCACTTGAGTGATGGAACATAGTCATACTATCATATACATACAACATAGAACTTTTTTTTAAAATAATATATTTTTTATTCAAATTGCAAAAATATACTACGATCTTAAAAAATTGCAAAAATATACTTCTGTCGCCCTTTGATTGGGCAATTTTGGCACTTGTCACCTTTTGAATGGGCGACATGTCCCTTTACTGTAGCCAGTTTCTAAAGAAAATCATAACTTTTTCATATAATCTCGGATGGAGATGAACTTTATATGAAAATTGTAGCTCTCGACGAGATCTACAACTTTTGTATATAATTTTTTTTTCATTTTAATCCATTTAGATTACCAAAAACGAGATAGAAGTTTCAGATCTAGTTTAGATCTGATTTTTAGATCTGAACTTTCCATCCCATTTTTGGCCATCTAAATGGATTCAAATGAAAATAATTTGTATACCAAAGTTGTAGATCTCGTCGAGAGCTACAATTTTCATATAAAGTTCATCTCCATCCGACATCATATGAAAAAGTTATGATTTTCTTTAGAAACTGGCTACAGGAAAGCGGACATGTCGCCCATTCAAAAGGCGACAAGTGCCAAAATCGGCCATTCAGAGGGCGACAGAGGCCTCTGTTGCCCCTGTCGCCCATTCAAAGGGCGACAGAGGTATATTTTTGCAATTTTTTGAGATCGTGGTATATTTGTGCAATTTAAATAAAAAAATGTATTATTTAAAAAAAATTCTACAACATAAGGAAAGGTATAAATGTCCAAAGGAGAGAGAAAGCAGAACCTGGGTGAATTGGCAGGCAATATGGTAACATCCATACTTCTGGTGGCACTGGATTGTTACCAGACCAGTCAAATACACCAAGTACCTTAAATAAGTCAGCGAATTAGAAGGGATTCTTTAGGCCGTAAAGACAGGTCAAACAAGATGGAAGCAGCTAATATACAAAAAAAAAGTTGTTAGTTCCCTACCGAGAGCCAAAACTTCCCCCATGATGTTATATAAGCTGCTCCTCCATGGTCTAAAATCCACTTTCGACCTTTCTCCATAGCTCCATCTCCACTATCTGGCCCCTCTCCAAGCAATCTCAAACAAACATAGGTCAAGGCTGAGCCAAACATGGTGCTTGGGCCCTCAATGTGCAACCCCCAGCCTCCATCTTCATTCTACAGTTACATTCACACACAAAAAAACCATTGATTTTACCCAGTATAAGATGATAAAGTTAATAAATAGATCCTTGCCTGATGATTATAGAGATACCGGCGGATCTCCTTCTGATGTTCTGATGACAAAACAGTGTTCAGTACTCCAGTCGCATACAATGTTATAATCTGAGTAAAAGATAGATACAATGAGTAACTTTCCCATACACCAAGAAAAATGGAACATATGTTTTCCATAAAGATAAAAATTAATGTAATATAAAAATGAGTTGCCACAGTTCCGATTTTAGCAGAATAGGTGCTGACATACTAATATACAATCAGGGGCGTAGCCAGCAGGGGGCTCCGTTAGGCTGGAGCCCCCCCTCCAGCCGCTAGGCTTTAAGTAATTTTTTATAATTGGTGTTTAATTTTTGAGCTATTTTATGGTACACTAAATTTAATATGGACCGTTAATTCTTTTTCATCTATAAATCAGATTATCTACTATTTATCTATACTTCCTCCTTTAGTAGAGTATAGAATCCCCTCAACAAATCAATGGCTAGATTTAATTTTTACTATCCATTATATACTACCAGTATAATGCATTGTAAATCTTCTCTAATTTTTGGCATAGCGACAGTGAATGCACAAGCGCTCGGGCCTGGCTTAAGGAAGAAGTTTTGCTAGGTGGATGAGTTGTTTCATGTACCATGTGGCTTCGTGGACCGCTGCTTATTGGAGGCTTAACGTCTCTCCTTTGTGAGGACATAACAGCCCATCGAGTCAAGGGTGCTTGACGTGCATTGTTGAGAGTGGATGACGGGAAGCCAACAAGGGCACAGGCGTGCGGTGACGGGTAACCCATTGCGACGATGGCGAGCTCACAGGGAAGACAGCGCAGCATGAGTCAGCGAGCGCCTGATTGGCTAAGTAGGCTAACCAAATCAACAAATAGGCAATGTGCGCCTCTATTCTTTTTTTAAGATAATGTGAGCCTCTATTCTGATTTATCGATTTTTTTTGTCAATTGTACTAGAGACAATAGCCAATTTGTTTGATTGATTAGTGTTAACTTGTTCATAGATTGACAAAAGTTTAAAAAGTGAACATTGTACAAGTATTTCTCAAATAATAAAGTATTATTAGTAACCATCGAACCAATAAATATACAACACAAGCTATTTAATATGTTTATCTCAATCTAGCTCAATTTTTTGAGCCCACCCTCTATTTTTTTCCTGGCTTCGCCGCTGTATACAATGTGATACACAACTAGTGAGAAAAACGAGTGGCACAGCTTCCTCTTAAACACAAACTAAGCCGTAGAGATGCATATCACAATGACATGAGCAAGTTTAAAAGTTACTGTTGGGTTAGAAGAAGTACCAATCCTGGCATAAGGAACATAGGACCACCGTAATCCCCAGGCCAGTGTCCATCATGTGCCTGGAGGGTAGAAAAACGGCTGATCGCCCTTTTCAAAGAGGTCGACACAGCTTCCTCTGTGACATCTTCATGCTCTTCCAGCTTGATAGCAGGAAGGTCCAGCTTAAGAGGATTTGCTTTAGCGAACTGCAGTACGTACAAGAGAACAGATGCTTTGAGCAATCGTGGGTGCTACTGCATAGTGAAAAAGATATATACCAATTTGAAGGCCACCACAATCTTGTCACAAAATCCCACTACTACAGTGTTGGTACATGTTTACAAGAAACACACTTGTCCCTCCGGTCTCCATAGCTGTAGTGTTATCGAGTTGGTAAATCAAGAGTACGCAGGATTGCCTCCCTCCTGTGACTATTCGCATAGGCAGCTGGCGCTAAACGCCATCTTGCAAAGTACTAGTACTACTCCGTCCGTTCTAAAATAAATGATTTTTTAACTATTGGAAAGTGTTTTTTTTAAAGACGTTTTAGGAGGAGATACCTACACATTTCTTCCCAAACTACCCATAGTTCTCTTTAATGTGGATGCAACCAAAAAAAGCGGATGCAAACACCAACAATGCAATTAAATAGAGGTAGATAAGACAATTCACATCAGGCCTTAATTCTTGTGCGAAGTGCTAAAACGTCGGTTAATTTTAGAACGGAGGGAGTACTACCTAGTACTTACTCCTACTAGTCTCCTAGACTCCTAGCAAAGATCACTGTAGTCGAGATCTGTAACAATCAGCAATGCCCTGTACTTTATGGTGCTACATGAGCTTCTGGTTGGCATTAAAAGTTACTCACACCAGTATGAAAGGACTGGACCCGTGCAACTTGCAAGAACTCATCCCAACTTACTGGTGGCGCGTTAATATATTAGCAACTTTGATGCATAGAACCACCTCCCAAATCGGTATTATTGGTCCCGAGAAACAGAGTTTGCCTACTGGTTGCACATTAAAATGTACGGTTAAGGCGGCTTCCGATGTTTCTGCTGGTTCGTTTGTCGATTCGACTGACCCCACAAGAAAATCTGTATAGCAACAGTGCCGTGGTCGAGCACACGATGACTAGCCGTCGGAGTTGCCACAGCCTCCACTCCACCAGATGAAAACCCACAACAAAAAATGGTTAAAAAAATAAAAATTCAGACTTTGCTATCACGGATCAATCCAAAATTCGAAATCATAGCGCCGCGCCGAGAAGGCCGTGCAGCCATGCAAGGGAATCGGAACGGGCGGGCAGGGCAGCTCTCTCCCATCACGGCAACCGGGACGAGCAGGAGCAGGGCGTGGGTCGCATTACCTGGATACGCATGAGGAGGTCGGCGCTGTGCTTGTGGTGGCGGCGCCGCGCGGTGAAGTCGCGGCGCGCGGCCTCGACGGCGGCGAGCTGGTCAGGGTCGGCGGCGTCGGGGTCGAACTCCCAGACATGGCGACCGGCGTGCGCGTTCTTGGTGCGCAGCCAGGGGTCGCCGCCGCCATCCGCGATCCTGAGCCGCCACATGCCTCCTCTGATCTCCTCCTCCCACCACTCACAACCACAGCCACAGCAATCCTCCGCCAGCCAGCTACGGAATCGGAATGGAGCAATGTGGAGATCAGCTCCGATCCGGCGCAGCGAGCACAGAGAGGGATCGTGAAACTGCGCTCGCGAATCGTGGGTGGTTTGTTTGGTTGGTTTCGCTCCTCCTCGTCTCTCTCGCGTCGCTCAAGAGACTTCGGTTTTCGGGAGTGGTGTGCAGCTCATCGACTCATCTCATGTTTTGAAGCGCGTCCTGCAAATTTGATGCGTCCATCACGTCCATACACGCGGCAGCTTCGTCACCAGTAAGGGTGTTAGATGTGGCCGTCTGGGCACTGTAGACACTGCCTAGACACGGCATGATCCAATCATAAATGAGCCATGTCGGCATGGTCCGGTAGTTCGTGTCATGCTTAGGTCGACATCTCGGTCCGACGAGGCAGCATGGCACGGTTCAGACACGGCCCCGTTTATTCAAAAATAGCCTTTTTTTCTAGCCGTTGTAGGCTTTAAATAATTCGGAAAATTTTGAAAATTTTCAAAAAATCCTAATTTTTTTTTCTATAAATAGGGTAGCAGTCCCCCCTCATTTCCCTACCAGCAAAGTTGTAATATCTTCTCTATATTATCTTGTGAAAATTCTCTTGCACTCGGTGATAATTTGGCAAAATTGAAAATAGTTTTGCCAAAAATTCGAAATCCAGCTTCTATTAAGAAATCAAGGTAAAAAATAGTGATTTAACTTTTTTATTGCTCTTATTATTTTAAATGAGATTAAAGTACTAATAACGCAATTATTTCTTGTAGTTTGCTTTACAGAACACTAGGATTTTGCGTCCTTCCCAGTTTCTAATTTCGGGATTTCACCCAAGGAGCTTCTTGTATCCTATCAAGCTGAAAAAGTCTCAATACCTGTACCATCCCTAGGCTCTACAAGTGCTACTGTGTTGGCAAACACCGAGGCAAAAAAATCAAGACGCAGTACATCGGGAGTCTGAGAAGATTTTGAGCAGATTTTCGAGACATCAAATAGCGTTAAGAGCATGTATGCTATTTGTAAATATTGTAAACATAAATTAACTTCTAAATCTTCAGGTGGAACGGGACATTTGAAGATACATGCTGAGAGTTGTAGGAGAAAAGCGGGGGTGACTTTGAGACAGACGCAGCTGCAGTACAACCTCGACGGTACGGTATGTCATTGGGACTACAATCTCGAGGTAGCTCGTGAATCTCTTTATCATTTAATTGCTTCTCAAGATCTACCTTTAAATTTTGGTGAGTCACCAGCATTTGAAAACTATGTTAGGACCACTCATAATCCTAGGTTTTTTGCAGTTTCTAGACAGACAACAACTAGAGATATGATTAAATACTATAATAATTATCGTAGTAAGCTAAAAGAGCTCTTTAATATATATATATTTTCTGTGTCTTTAACATCAGACATATGGAGTGGTAGGGCTAAAGGGGATTACCTTAGTGTAGTTGCTCGTTATGTAAACAATGACTGGCAAATAGAGAAGAGAATTATAAGATTCAAATTAATTGATGTAGCACACACTAGTGAGAATATAGCTGATTGTATTGTAAAAGTTGTGGAAGATTCTGGCCCCACAGATAATTTTTTTTGCAATAACATAGATAATGTTGCAGCAAACACTTATGCAATGACTATTCTTACTCCGCTTTTTAATTCGTACGCCGAATCTTTCTTATTACATCAGCGTTGTGCTTGCCATATTATTAATCTTATAGTTAAATCTGGTTTGAAGAGGTTAGACCAATACATTGAACCTTTTCGGATCGCATATCTTGATTAAATAATTCTAATCAACGAGTAGCATCATATAAGACTTATTGTATTGCAATGAAGGTACATCCACGTAAGTTTGGTTTGGATATGCCTGTTAGATGGAACTCTACTTACTTGATGCTTAAGTCACTCATACCTTATAAGAGCATATTTTTTGTTTTTATTAACATGCACTATCATAGCTAGGATGGTCAACCGCTACTTACAGAGCAACATTGGTATGTTGCTAAATACTTGCTGTTATTTTTAGAACTTTTTTATGATTCCACTGTTGCTTTATCTGGAGTTTATTCCTCAACCTCACATTTAATTGTGCATCATATTCTAGAAATTGCTCCCACTTAAGGAAACTTGAAAATGATAATATTTTGTGTGAATCTATTTATGCTATGAAAACTAAAATTTTAAAATATTAGAAAGAAATTCTTATGTTATATGCATTTCAATTTATTTTAGATCCTAGAGCTAAAGTTCGAGGATTTGCTAATGTTCTCTCACTTCTAAGTGATGCAGTGGGTACTGATTATTCTAGTTATTTTTCAAATATCCGTGCTAACTTATCTCGACTTTATACTAAGTACGATCAGAAGTTTGTTGGAGTTTGCATGCAGCAACCTCCACCAGCACTCACAACAGTTAAGAAGAAAACTACGTGGGGAAAGATATGGGGTGCAAGTTGCTCTACCTCAAGGAGTTCAACTACAACAACATCAAGTTCGGACGCAATAACAAGTGGTGGGAAGCTAACTGCGTATCTCAACAGTGACACTATCAACTACCAAGAGCAGCAAGAGGAGGACTTCAGCATTTTGCAGTGGTGGCACGAGCACAAGATAACATATCTGGTGCTTTCCATATTAGCACGAGATTTGTTAACAGTTCATGTCTTCACGGTTTCTTCGAAGTCTGCTTTCAGTCTATCCAAAAGAATAATCGAGGAGAGAAGAACAAATCTGATAAGTCAGATGGTGAAAATACTTCTCACTGTGAAAGATTGGGAACAAGCTGATCAACGAGCTTAACACACTACAGAAAATATTGAGCTGGC
Source organism: Otatea glauca (assembly GCA_036346275.1). NCBI lineage: Eukaryota > Viridiplantae > Streptophyta > Magnoliopsida > Poales > Poaceae > Otatea > Otatea glauca. The sequence continues at coordinate 3,280,970 of CM070713.1, forward strand.
GGCGATGTTTGAAAATCTTTATCTAGATAGTTAGGAAGAATAATTGTAATCTTCACTTTTTTCCTATATCATGAGCTATAGGATGTACTCTTTTTTCTTTGCCATGGTTTTCTTATGTTGAGTTTTTACTTGGCAAAGTTTTTAACATGGCAACCACATATTAATAAATTCTATTATTTAATACCAATTATTTGTCTCCTTTTAGAATTTTATTTCATATTTTTTGCCTTTTTCTAATGTACATAGCTTTTTAAAAGATTTTCTACGTTCCATTCATTTTTTTTCAATTATTCTATATTTTTTTTCAATTTTTTCTATATTTTTTTAAATTTACAATTTTCTAATGTTTCACTATTTTTTTTAAAAAAATCAGTTTTTTTTTAAATTTTGCGGGCCAAACGGGCGGTAGTGGTTTCTAAGACAACTGGCCGTCGGCTGCTTTGTACTGTGAGGGCACGACATCGCTGGCGACCACCGGGGTGTGCTTGGGCCGTGACCTCGGCCCGTGGGTCGGCACAACACGGCCTGTTTAATAGCCGGACCTAAACGGGCCATGCCACGTTTAGGCCGTGCCGTGCCGGACCAGGTCGCCCGTTTGGCCAGCACTAAAGGGTGCGTCTGGTTGTCTGGATGAGGTTGGATGAGATATGACCATCTAGCCTGGTAGGGATAGAGCCATTCGGGTGCCTGTTTGGTTGGGTGGATATAGGATGTGCCAATTTTTTGTTTGGTTGGATGGATAAGACTGGAAAGGGTGAGTTAATTTTTAGTTTAGTTGGATGGATGAGGATGGATGGGATAGCTGTGATCAAGGTTTCGTTCAGTTTGAAATTTTAGGACAAATTTTGATCGAAATTTGAATTTTTTTGACAAAATTCGATCAAAATTTGTTTTTTGGGACAAACTTTGACCGAATTTGAATCTTGGGACAAATTTGATTGAATTTGAATTTTTGACAAAATTTGACAGAGTACACTTTGGCAAAATTTGAGTTTGACCGAATACACCTCTTTATGCAACAAACTGGATGAGTCCGCTCGGTCTTTTTTTATGGCTCTATCCAGCATCTTGGAGGAATATTTCTAAAAACTGAATGACCTTATCTCATTCATCTACTCATCCAAATAATTGGATGACTCTAAGTCCATAGATGACTATATCCCATCCAGTCTCATCTAAGTAAACAAACGCCACCTAAGTTCGTCGCCCCTGTACTAGTTAGTAGTTACTCTCTCTAGCATGACAACAAATAAACGATACTAGGGTTCTCTTAAGTCACGCGAAATTTAATATGCATAGCTCGTTCATTTCGTTTCGATGAATAAGATTATCTACCTGTACCCTCTTCGATAATAAATATAAAAGGTATTTTGACTTTACATAAATATTAAAGTTACAATGAAATTGAGAAAGACAAGAGAGAATGACTTACGTGTCTCTCTTAATTGTCTTGGAAGATGAGAAATAATACTTTGTGTGGGTGATAATGGATAGATAAATACAGTGGAGAGAGAATAAATAAGGGTATAATAGGAAATACTCATTAAATCTATATATATATTTTTAAACAAGATTATTCAAACTATAGATCTTATATTTATCAACGGACGGAGTATTTATTTATAGAGTAAATTTCAAAAAACTACAGGTTTTTTGTACAAACTATTAGAAAACTACATATTTTAGTTTCTATTTCACAAAACTATAGATTTTAGAAGAACTTGTTTTACAAAACTACAGGTTTATTGTACAAACTATTAGAAAACTACAGATTTTAGCTTTTATTTCACACAATTATAGATTTTAAGAGAATTTGTATTACAAAACTACAAGTTTAAAAGAACTTGTTTCACAAAACTACAGGTTTTAGAATTGGTCATTTTTGTAATGGGTCTGATAGTGTGAGCCCACATGACGGTCTCACACGTTCTCATTTCCCGTTTCACTCACGCGTGAGGCTGTTATGTGTGCCCAAACTGTCAGACCCGTTACAAGAAATGATTAATTCTAAAACATGTAGTTTTGTGATATAAGTTCTTCTAAAATCTATAGTTTTATGAAATAGAAGCTAAAATCTGTAGTTTTCTGATAATATATACAAGAAACCTGTAGTTTTGTGAATTAAGTTCTTCTAAAATCTATAATTTTGTAAAATAGAAGCTAAAATCTACAGTTTTTTTAGTTTGTAAAAGAAATTATAGTTTTATGAAATTTACTTTTATTTATACTTCGATGGTAGGGTGGTAAAAATAATCACGATAAATTAGTAACTAGAGTTGATTATAGTTGAATTTGCACTGGAAGGTTGTAGCCACCGTTTGGTAGCATCATCAACTCTAGCGGTTGTGATTAAGGGGAGTTTCGACGTTATTATCTTGCTACACTCGTCGACCATCCGACAGTCCAGAAATTGGAAAAGTAGCCCGGCAAACAGTCCTACACGTGCAATGCTATGGTGGTTAGCTAATTGCCATCATCCTTGAGCGCACGTGGACAATTGTATATAGCCAACACCCGTCAAAAAGGAACCCCGACGAGAGACAAAAGACGCGATAAAATCGGCCATCAATTTTTCGAGCACAACCTCACAAGAGTATAAAAGATTGTTGTTATCTCACAACCTCTCAAACCTTTTAGGACTTGATCCTTCCATATACAAGAATCTAATGCTAAAAAATAACATAGTCTCTTATCATCATGCATTTATTGATTTCGATGAGTTGATTTGTAGTTTTTTGGTTGTTTGGGTTCTCCACAACTGTCCTATGGGTTCATATAACCCCTTAGACGTCAAAAGCAAGTAGGAATGCTATTTTAAAAGAAAGAAGAAATCCTAATCATATTATGATTTGTGCTTGACATATTTTCAAATCCTAAAAATGTAATTATGAGACACCGTAAATAGCAAAGTTGATTCGATCTGTTTATTTCCTAAAATTTGGTTGGTAAGGTGTAGCAAAGTTTCAGATAAGGGCTTATTTGGATACCCCAAACCCGGTCGGGATCCTGGCCTATTGAAAGGATCAAGTTGGCCTAAACGGTGGTGAATAGGCAACTTTAAAATCTTTTAATTCTTAAGAAAAACTATTCTCAATAAAAGTAGCAACAGAGAAGAGTTCGAATAGAAATTCAGCACAAATCTGTTTCAGTAAGATCAAAAGTGAAGAACTTGAATGATTACAGACAACAAGATGAACACACATAAATAAAACAATATCAGAACGACTCAAGAGTTTTTTCACCGAGGTTCAGAGACCAATCTCTTACGTCCCCGTTAGAGCACTTCTTCAGAAGTATTGCTCCACCAAATAGCCAATCTCAATGGCGTTTGGTCTTTCACTAGCTTGACTCTTCCACCACTCCAGTGAGGTGAGTCTCAACCTTTCACAGCAATGGTGGCCTTCCACAATCTCTGTTGGATAGGTCGCACCAACAACTTCTCCAACCGTCTAGGAACAGCTAGTTCTAAGAGTAATAGACTATCAACAAGCCCTGTCCCTTGGTTCAGTAGCTAGATGCAAACTAGACTCAGCTTGGAGCAAGAACTCTAAATGTTCAGAATGAATGTTTGTGGTTTATGAGTTGAAGCTCAAACTCTTTGATGGAATGAAAGCTCAGAAATGCTAAAGATCAAAGAGTTGTAATTGATTTGAAAGATGTCAACGGTGTTCAGAATGTTAAGGATGTGTATGTGCAAAGCTGTTTATTTTTGTGAACCCAAGCACTGTATATATATAGAACCTGAACAGAAATAACCGTTGTACATGCTATTTGCCTGTTGGGGGTTGGTAGGATGGATGAGATAGGTCAACTACTTCCTTTTTTATAATAATTTTAAAGTGTATGAGTCATATGTTGAAATATACACGCGCGCCGAACTGAAAATATTAGTTCAGGGTACATAAGATTGGAGAAGCATTATTGTACTCAGTGTGACCCATTTGCGCCGGACCAAAAAAATGGTCCGTCGTATACATGTACTGTAAAGGAAGTTTGTGCCGGACTGAAAATGTTGGTATGATGTACACATGCTTTGTTCTATTTGGATACCGGCAAAATAGTGTTTGCGCTAGATTGAAAAAGTTGGTCCAATGTACACATGCTTTGTTCTATTTGGATATCGGTAAAATAGTGTTTGCGCCGGACTGAAAAAGTTGGTCCGGCGTAAAAGAGAAAGCCGCTGGTTTTTACCAGAGAGAATCATGTTTGCACCAGACCGAAAAAGTTGGTCTGGCCTTCACTCAGAATTTTGGTCCGTAGTAAACGGCATATTCTCGGTTAGGATTTGAGTGGAGTAATTCTTAACACGGACTAGAAATTTGTTTAGAGTGAAAAGACAACATATGCCGGGCTGAATATAAGTCTAAATTTAGATCGGTCCGTCGTGAAAGGTGTATTCTCGGTTGAAGTAAATCAGAAGAGAGTTCTTAGCGTCGGACTGAAAAAGTCGGTCCGGCGTACAAGGAATGCGCTCGGTTAGAACTCGAAACTTGATTTTTCAGTGCCGGACTAAATGAAGTTAGTCCGAAAAAGAACTCTTTTTGGCTAAGACAAGGGATATCTGGATTTTTGAGAGAGAGATGTAAAATGTCCTATGCTCCAAGTAATCTCAGTGATTTTTTCATAAGAACCAAGATTATTACTTGTGTATAATCCCTCTTAATAGTACGGTTATTCTAGCTATATGGCGTGAATCAACTCCCAATCCAAAACTAATAACAAATACCTTAGCCTTGTTATTCAAATATAGCTTTTCCAGTTTATACTAAGTAAGCTTCTTGATCATCAACACCAAAACCTGCATAGTGAGCATAACTAAAAACAATAGGGGGCCTAGATGCTCTCACCTATTCCCAAGGGTGGAAACCCACTAGGCTGGTTTTCCCCACTCTGATGAAGCCCTCATTTGGATGCCCATGATACGAGGAAACCTTCGCCCAATCCACGCTGATTCCACAGGGGAAAATTCCTCGTCTCCTCAGGTCGGGCTAGGTTTCCCCTTCGCCTCCGCTCGTGTCGCCTCCTCTCATGAGTGTTGCCTTCGCTCGCATCTCCGCTCGCATCGCCTGTTCTCGCAACGTCGTCTTCGCCCGTGTCACGCTCACGCGACGACACCTCCCCCCTCACGACTCCGCCTCACGACTCTCCCCATCGCCGCCCCTCGCAACTTCACCTACCACTCCGGTTACATCTCCTGCTACCCTAGCGCCGCGTCTCCTTGGTTAGCTCGTCCTCTTCGTCTTCCCAGTCTCTCTTCCTCTCGCTACGTTTCGTCGACTCCTTTTTCTCATAAATCTAGTGCATAGGAGGGGGTTGCTCTTGGTGAAGATTTGTGCTGATGTGCGAGAGAAGGTGGAGTAAGGAACCGCCAGCTTGGGTATGTCTCATCATGCTGAGGTTTTGTGTAGCTGCTCTAGAATCAATTGAAGATCTAACAGACATGGAGAAGGCGAAGGCACTATGACTCTTCAAATGTGAGCTGAATAGAGAAATTTTTATCAACACAAAAAATCCAAGTGTTTGATTGCTTTGGATTAAGAGCAAAGTCTCTCCGTAAGTAAGTTATGAATTTAATTCTTGAAATTTCTATTTAGCTTGAGTTTTGTTTTCATTTGTATGTTCAGTAGCATAGAATTGAATGATATTGAGGTTGTCATTGAACACAAATAGCACATCCAGTATGATGCTTGGTTTAGTGCTAGATGTTTGAGCGAATAAAATTTGGATATTTCCTTAAATGAGGAGGTCCTTAGGTGAGTAGGGAGACACTATGCGAAGGTATTTAGTGTTCATGTTTTTAAGAGTAAAGACTACTCACTCTGTTTCACAACATAGAATCTAGGAGACCTAATGCACAAGGATTGAAGAGGTGTAAAATTAAGCAAAAAAGAAACAAGATTGGGCCATGCTAACCCTATAAAAAAAATTGATGAATAAACACTTGTATCATTTTGAAGTACCATACAGTCGAGTCTATGCGGGTGAGTGTTTTTTGACTGGACTTTTTTGTGCGCCGTACTTTGACGCACGAATTCTTCCGTCATCTTCATCTCAACAAATCGTTCCCACACGTCTTTAGTGATGAACCCGTTGGAATGGAGTCATTTCCTTATTCACATAATTAGTGAAGAGGACACTCTTGAAGTTCTTACACGCCTTTCCCGCCGCTAGAAAAGCATACTGTCGCAGTGCGTGCATGGCGTCTTGTGGGAGCTCGAACGACGCGAAAATATCACCAGGCTATCGCGCTCCTTATCTGTCAGCGTCTTCCATGATGGATAGGTGATGGGGATCCTTTCACGCCCAACGATCCCGCACAATGTCTGGAATGTTGCCGCGGCCTTAGGAGGTGCGTCAGGGGCCTTATCCTACGGATCGACTGTCGTGATGGTATATCGGCTCTGGGGCCTTTTACTAAGCTCTTGGACCGCACCTCGGTTTTTTTACATTGGGTGCCTCATCAGATCCATTCAGCGATGAAGAATGAGGGGACGCCATCTTGTAACGAAGTTGGTTGTGTTAGATCTTCAAAGATTAGGCAAGTTGGTAAATCAACAATTCATAGAGGGTCATAGAAGAGGAAAGAAAGTAAATTTAAGCATTGTTTAGTACAGTTGTAATTGTATGATTCAAGGTTAGGAAAAGGTAAGTTAAGAGAAGCAACGTTAAGAGAAGGTAAGTTAAGAGTTGTTTTGTATATACAAGGTTAAGAGAAGATAAGTTAAGAGAAGCAAAGTTAAACACACAACATATCGTGGCTGCTGAGCCTGGAACTGTTGAAACTTGTACTTGTTGTTAGCCTTTTTAAAGGAACTAGCTAACCATCCAATACTTCAAATTGAAACAAAACAAACACAAGAATTGATTTTTGGATTGTTTTACAAATTGCGAGAGTAAGAGCAAGAATATAATAATAATCCCAAATTAATGTATAATTGATTGATAGTGCTCTCAGGCACTTGGTGTAGGAATGCTAGAGACTAGCTCTTACCTCATCTACACCTGGGTCAAGTTTATCTCATTTGAACTAAACAATTAACTATGTAAAGAAGGCCTTGAACCCTTACCTTCCTAAACATGCAGTTTAAGGTATTCTTAATCAATTTCACTGTTCTTATAATACCAGTTCGGACAGCAGGTTATTTAATCAACCGAACCAACAGAGCAGTGCATAGGCAAATAAAGTAACACAGATAGTAATCAAAAGAGGACAACTGCAGGTAAAACATGCAAAATAATTGCTTGAAGTAATAATCTAAGCTACAGACTGAAAGGTAACAAACATCAAGATTTTTTTGCCAAGAAAAACAGTACAACATTATGTATGGCAGCCGAATGAACATGATACTGCAAGATCAACCCTAGAATTGCATGCACACACAGATCTGTGTAATACAAGAGAAGAGGGGGAAGGAGGAAGGGAGTGCGCACTCGTAGGTGCCGACAACAGGGCGGGGGCGGGGGATGGCACCACCGAGGGGGAGAGGGAACGGGGGAGGGCATCGTCGAGGGGGAGAGGACACAGGGAGTCTAGGGCCAGGGAGCCGACGGAGGCGGTGGAGGCGCAGGTGTGGGGAGGCTAGGGCTAGAGACGAAGCCGACTTGAGCACGGGCTAGGGCGCAGCAAAGAGACAAGGGCAAGAGGCCAGGATAAGTTAGCCGGGATGTTCTGTTGGATCACAGACAATTTAATATTGGAACTGTCTGCAATGAGTTTTATGTTTTTAAGTAGTTTTTTGAAGCCTGTTTTTTCTAAGTAATTTTTAAGCCAGTTTTTTTGTAAGTAGTTTTTTAAGCCTTTTTAAGTAGTTTTTTTGCAAGCCTTTTTTAAGCCTATTTTTTTAAGTACGTACATCTCATTAATTATAAAACCGTCTGCGATGAGTTAAACTTCATTCAACTCATTATTTATTTAAGTTAGTGTCATTGTTTATAATACACACATCAATGAATTAATGTTAGTATGTATGTAGAACCCCAAATTAAAGAATGTGAGCTTAAGTTAGTGTCATTATTTATAATACATATATCTCATTATTTGTAATACATACATCTTATGAATTGTAGTACATATATCTTATTCTTTATAATACATACATATCATTAATTATAATACATACATATATCTCATTAATTATATTTAATTATAATACATACATCTCATTAATTATAACACATACTTATATCTCATTAATTATAATACGTACATACATCTAATTAATTATAGCATATACATACATCTCATTAATTATAATACTGGTACACTTAAAATAAACATGACGACTTCATCATAACTCCACTTGTTTATTCTTTTGTATAAAAATTAGCCCTTCACGATGATCGACACGTGTGTAGTTAGCTTCCTCAGGTTGTGATTCCTGGACCGTGATACCAGTACCGATAGAAGGCAACTCATCAAACTCATTGTATTCTTCTTTATCTACCACATTCTCAACTCCAACAATCCTCCTTTTTCTCTAAAGAACCACGTGGCGCTTCTTGTTGGACGGGTCAGCTACATAAAAGACTTGAAAAACTTGGTTTGCGAATACAAATGGTTCATCTTGGTATCCGATACGTTCGAGTTCCATAGTAGTGACGCCATACTTGTCAACTTTCACGTGCTGCAGGTGAACCCAACGGCACCGAAATAAGGAGATCTTGAATAGTATGTAGTCGAGCTCCCAAATTTCTTGAATGAACCCATAGTACGAGCTCCTCGTCGACCTAGTGGTATTCATCGCATCTATGCGAACGCCGCTGTTCTGGTTTGTGCTTTTCATGTCCCGATCCCTCGTATAAAATGTATACCTATTTAAGTCGTATCCTTTCCATGTTACAACTGTAAATGCTGGCCCTTCTGCTAACCATGTCAGTGTATCACCTGACGAGATTTTAGTGATGGGTTGTCGCTCCTTCAACCATCTGTTGAACTGAAGGTTATGCTGTCTTATGATCCAGGACTCCTGCCGTGATGGATTCTCTTGCCGTAGGCAGTTCTTGTGCTCGTCAATATATAGGGCCACAATAGCCATGTGTTGCAAAACCGTGGAATGAGCTTTAGCACACGCAGTTGGATCATGTGTGATTGCTTTCCTTCTGATGGTCCCGATACTCTGGAGCATATTGGTTCGACCTGAGCCATGTAATCCACACAGAATTCGATGACCTCTTCGGTTGCATAACCTTCGACAATGCTACCCTCCGGTCGAGTTCAATTTCGTACGTAGGACTTGAGAATTGCCATGTAACTCGTGAACGGGTACATGGTACGTAGGAACACGGGTTCGCACATCTTTATCTCCCTCACAAGGTGAAAATGAGATGGAGCATGATATCGAAAAACGATGGAGGGAAACACATCTCAAGATTACATAGAGTCATAACCACCTCGTCCTGCAGAACATAAGGTTAAAAAAATAACACAGCCTTGTGATTGTCTCCCGGATGCTGGGTAAAATACTTCTAATTGCAACAGGGAGCATCTATGTCATAAGCACATGGCAATTATGAGACTTCATGCCAGTTAAACTCAAATCTTGCATTGAAACAAGTCTATTCATATTGGAGGAGTAACCGGACGGAACTTTCACACCATGCAAGCACTAGCACAATTCAGTTCTCTCAGCCTTGGACAGAGTGTAACAAGCAGGTTTGTAGTATGTTCGGCCTTTATCGGTCTCTTTCGGTGCTAACTCAGGTCTGATGCCCATGTCGACCAAGTCAAACCGTGCATTGATACCGTCCTTTGTTTTGCCCTTAATGTTCAGTAAGAGACCAATCAAGCTATCACAGACATTCTTCTCTACGTGCATGACGTCGATGTAGTGCCGAACTTTTAGGTGCTCCCAATAAGGTAGGTCCTAAAATATTGATCTCTTCTTTCACATACTCTTCTCACAAGTCCTTGATTTGCGTCCCTTTTAAACGCAACATCTAAGTTCTTAACCATATCATGAATGTCTGTCCCACTTAAAGGCTTTGGAGCTAAACCATCTTCGTTCGTTCCGTCGAATTGTTTCTTCATCTTGCAGTATGGGTGATTCCTCCGAAGGAACCTACGGTGATGCATGTACACGGTTTTGCGCGAATGATTCAGCCACACACTCTCGGTATCATCAAAGCAGTGAGTACAGGCTTTGGCTTCTTTTGTACTCTAGCCCGACAGGTTAGCAAGAGCATGATAATTATTTATGGTGCAGAACAATAAGCAGTGCAAAGTGAAGTACTCTCGTTTATGAGCATCCCATACATATACCCTAGGAGCCCACAATGTGTTCAGATCTTCCACCAATGGTGCTAGGTACACATCAATATCATTCCCAGGTTGCTTCGGACCTTGGATAAGTATAGACAGTAAAATGTACTTCCGCTTCATAGACAACCAAGGAGGAAGATGTAGATACAGAGATTCACGTACCAAGTGCAATGACGGCTACTTACGTTACTAAAAGTATTCATTCCGTCTATACTCAATTTGAACCTTATATTCCTCGGATCCGCTACGAATTCTTGAAACCTCCTATCGATGTTTCTCCACTGGGTAGAATCAGCAGGGTGCCTTATCATTCCATCGTTCTTACGCTCATTCGAGTGCCACCAAAGCAGTATTGCCTCTTTTGGGTTCGCAAACAAACGCTTCAAACGGGGAATTACAGGCGTATATCATGCCACCTTAGCAGGAGGTCCTTTCTTCATCTCGATGCCCCCGTCATCATCATCAGATCTATCTTTATGCTTGTACAGGGATGCGTTGCACACCGAACATACATGCAAGTTTGCGTACTCTTTGTGGTAGAGGATACAGTCGTTCGGATATGCATGTATTCTTTGTATTTCCATTCCCAAGGGACAAAGAACCTTCTTGGATTTGTAGGTGGTTGTCAGCAACTCGTTTCCCTCAGGAAGCATGTCCGCTAACTGACCTAACAATGCCGTGAAACTCTTGTCGTACCAACCGTTGCTTCCTTTTAATTTCAGCAATTCAAGCACGGATGACAACCTTGTGTATTTGGACTTGCAGCCTGGGAACAAATGTTTCTCCGAGTTGTCCATCAAGCCCCAAAATTTTACATACTCTCGCTCATCACAGTTCCCTTCTGCATCTCGCATCATCTGATCTAGATTATCATCGTGAAACCTATCCTCATCGAAAGCACAATCGATTTCATCCGGAGTATCGTTGAATTCATCGACGATGTTAGTACTACTTGCTTCCTGCATAATCTGCTCTTCATTGTGACTGGTCCAACATGTATACCTTCTTTTGAAACCCCGTAGAATCAAGTGTGCTTCGATCTGTGCTGAGTTTCGAAACATCCTCAGATTCTCGCAGTCAATGCATGGACAAGGCATAAATTCCAACCACTTGTTCAACATATCTTCTTTTGCAGCTCTTCTAAAAGCGGAGACATCATTATTGTACTCGGCGCTCGCACAGTTCTCAGCGTACATCCAGTTTCGTTCCATCTACGCTACGTATATAACAATAAGTGTTACATAATGAATTAAGTACACCAGGAGTGCACATGAACACATATTCTACATATAAGCTACATTTAAACTTGCTAATTAACCTATATAGCTCCTTATAACACAAAGAACAAATGGATATATATACATATGTAAGCTATATTTAAACTCAGCATCTTCAATTCTCTCTTTACATAGCTAGCTACATCTTGTGTATAATGTAATTAGAACCAATTACTACTTTAGATCAAAAAGAACAAATGGATCTACAACAAGCTAGATCAAAACCATCTTCAATTCCCTCTTTACCAAGCTAGATATATATCTTGAATATAATGCAATTACAACAAATTATTAGCCTAGATCACTTTTCTTTAAGTAACTATCTACATAATGAGTATAATGCAATTGAACCAATTACTACTTTACATCACAAAGAATAAATGGATCTACACCAAGCTAGATCTAGAAACCATCTTTATTTCCCTCTTTACCAAGCTAGATATTAAATACAATGCAAATTAGAACCAATTACTAACCTTAGATGACCTAGAACAGAAGGATCTACAATCACACTTCTAAATCTAGGGTCTGTTTACACCAGATCGCCTCTCAATCACAGCCACCTCAAAAATAGCTCTAGAAACCCTAAAAATACAGAGGAGGCCGGGGTTCTCTGTACTTATTTCATAGAAATGGTCATCACAGATGGTTTTCGGCTAAAACCTTCTATGATGTGCCCGATGCTCATCACTGATTGTTTTTGTAAAAAACCGTTAGTGATAAAGTGTCTAATATAACTCCTTTTGTAGTAGTGCCAATGTATAGTTGAAACCCCCTTAGATGTGTGCATAGAGATAATGAGATGAAATCATACACACTCGTGGATTTTTGGAAATTTTGGCAGAGTTTTCTCTGTATATTGAATCGAAGAAGCATGACAAAACATATTATATGACAATTTGAATATATAAAAAAAGTAAATATGCATGCTCAACATCAATAAATCATATAAGATCCAAATTTTGAGAGAGAACTAAGATCCATTACAGGCAACCATAATAGAATACCACATAAACACCACATAAGAGGTTCATAGCCTTCAAATACCACATAAACAAGAATAGCTTACAATAGATACTAATATCATACTAATATCACTACTACTACTCAACGATCCTTCCGTCTCTTCAACATTTCTCCCCATTTGGCATCAAGTACCAAAAAGAGAAAGCTTCAATGATCATCTACGAGGGAGGAGCACGAGAACCACTACCAAAGCGACGGAAGGTGATGGGAGCTAGCTTGCTCATCGCGAAGCTGAGAAAGAGATGTACCAAGAGCATTCACTCGCTCCCTGACTTCCTCTACCATCTATCGAGTCTAAGCCTGATGACCATGTACTTGGGCAAACTGGCTCATCATGTTAGCTCTAAGATTAGCAATCCTAGTTAAGATAGCATCTTGTGGCACCTCTTGCTGCTCATGCTCTTCCTCTTGTTGATGCTGTTGTGTTATGTGATGAAGAAATTGAGGAGGAGCCTCTTGTGGTTTGTATGGCTTATGCACTATCCCAAGAGACCCATTGTAGCCGATCTTCCTCTTGATTAGGGCCATGATATATGGAGCAAAATAAATGGTCTTTGCATGGTCACGTGCATAAGTAGTCATCTCTCTTATAATGAAGTCCACAACATCAAATTTATGACTCCCCATGATCTTGCTAATCAAGTTCCACGCATAGCCACGAATGTCATCAAAGTTACCACTCTTTGGTTGAATGGTAACCCTAATAATCCTGTTGATCAAGCTAGGTTGTGGAAGAAGTCCTACTAACTTGCCAGGCTTTCTTACTCTTGTAGCAGGATCGTAGAAATTGCATTGTTGAGCTAGCCCAAATACTATGTCATTGTAAATATGAGGATATCCACTATGAAATATTCCTAAAACATGGTCAAACTCATCCTTGAAAATAGTGAAAACTTGAGATCCAGCCATCCAAGAAGGATAGATTCAAAGGTATATGGAATGAACAATGTGGCATAGAATTGGCGTACCATGTCCTCCACAAAGTCACTCCGGGCACTAACAATGTCATAAAGGCTGGCTCCCAAGAATAACTCAGGAACACCAACAAACAAGGGCATCTTGTAGATATGATCCCAGTTGATCCACTTTTGATCGGCAAAATCCTTTTCTTTCTATATCTCATAAAACATCTTTTGTTGGAACATGGTATGGAAGTGATGCTTAGTTGCGCTCTAAGGAAGAAGGTATTGGTTTTCTTCCCTTAAAGCAAAATATTTCTCACTCTTAATTTGCCTCAAACCTTTCGAGGAATCAACATTTGGCATGATCTCTTCTACACTCTGATCTTCCTCTTCCTCTTCTTCTACTTCCTCTTCTTCTTGTTCTTCCTCTTCATCTTCCACTTTTGGATCTTGAGCTATTTGTTTCCCCTTTCTAGAGCAAGAGCTCCCCGTGAGCTCCTTTTGCACAATCCTCCTAGTCTCCCTATCCCTCATAGCAATAGCAAAAGAATCATCGCTATCATTGTCAGGAGGATTTCTTGCAGACTTGCGAATTGTACCCCCACCACGAGATGAGAGAGATCTCGAGGGATTCTTCGCTCTTCGCATGGTAACTGAGAGAATAGATAGACAAGGATGAGTACTAACATCAAGGTCTAGTAAAATTGTGGTAGCATATTGCATTTAGGTCTTCAGTCAAGAAAATCGGCAGTACCATACTCATCAAGTCGGTAGTGCCGGTATGCGGTGCTACCACTGCTAATGATGGCAGTGCCAAGGCCCAGTGCTACCGCTGCATAATTTGCGGTATTGCCGTTTTCCCTAGAACCGAACTGCTCAACTCGTGAATTTTTGTTAATGATTAGATCGGCCTATTTGATTGCTCATAATGACTTCCAATGCCACCGATATATTCATTTCAGCAGTTGATTTGAACAAAAAGCTTGTATAATTGCCACATTTTCTTTAAACCCTAATTTCAATAAATGGAGACCTAGGGCAAGAAAAGAGAGTAATTAGGGCACAAAAAAATGAAAGAGGAGATCACCTTGAGATAATGAGAACATTTGAAGGAGAGGGAATCCTTGAAGATGAAAGGTGTTGATGGATTTTGATTTGGGGATTTTTGGTGTGTTTGAGAGAGGAACCCTATCCTTTGAGAGGGATAGCCAAAATGAGGGCAAAAGGGGTGGAGCAACTAGAAGACAAGGAATAGGGGAGAGGTGGTTTGGCTAGATCAGTAGCTACTTACATTTTGGGTTCACCTGACAGGAGCGGCTACCACTACCTAAATGGCGGTAGTGCCAGTCTTGCGGTACTACCGGGTGCAAAGCACCAGTAGTTCCGCTTAGGACTGAAGAAGTAGAAAAAAAATTCAGATTTGAGTTGATAAATTACTCCAAAGTATTTACAAACCCATTTAAATTATATGAGAGCATTTCCAACTTTACATAATCTCGAGAACCCATATTTTAAAATAGTCTTTACAAAAATAGGTTTCTGAGATGAATAAATGCTCATTTGAAAAGAAGACACTTATGTTCCCAATGAACTTGTTTGAGCTAGAAATACTTTTAGGGGACTAGAAATGTGTGAGGTTCAAGTTCCAAAATCTATAACTCATGATGTGCTATAATAAGGTCAATGTAGACCAATATGAGTGACTTTTTAAGCAAAAGTTTTGAGTAGACTTCAAAATATGTTAATTGTCAAATAATTTTGACCTATTTGGTCTAGTGTCTTTTTTTAATGGTATTAGAACTTGATTGATATTTTTACATTCTTAGGATGTAGTATACATAGAATCTGTATAATACTACTTCTTAATGTGGTGCCAAACAAAATATTGAAGTGTCAACAAAAATCAAAACATATTAAAGAAATATCAAGCAATATCAGAGATATCTATGACATTTAATTCATTCCTCAATTTATAAAATTGCTTTCATCTAGTGGCTTGGTGAAATATCCGCTAATTTATCATCGGTTCTTATATGGCTTATAACAATAGTACCTTTGCTCACATGATCTCTTAGGAAATGATGGCAGATATCTATATATTTGGTTCTTGAATGTTGGATCACGTTGTTGGCTATTTTTACAGTACTTTCATTATCACATAAAAGAGGCACACTATTAAAGGTAATTCCATAATCCATCAAAGTTTGCCTCATCCATAGCAATTGAGCACACCAACTATCGACGGATATATATTCGGCTTCGACGGTGGATAGGGCTACAGAGTTTTGTTTCTTAGAGAACCATGAAACTAAGGATCTAGCTAGAAATTGACAACTTCCCGAAGTGCTTTTCTATCCACCTTGCAACCCATATAATCATAATCCGAATATCCAATTAAATCAAACTTAGCACCTTGAGATACCACAAGCTAACTTAGCACTTTGGGATACCACAAGTCTACATTTGAGGAATGCTTCAAATATCTTAGAATTCTCTTAACAGCTACTAAATAGCACTCTTTTAGAGATGCTTGAAAACGTGCACACATGCAAACACTAAATATGGTATCGGGCCTAGATGCGGTAAGATAAATCAAACTGCCAATCATAGATATATAAAGCTTTAAATATACCGATTTACCTCCCTCAATTAAGTCAAGATGCCCATTGGAATCCATGGGGGTCTTGATGGGCTTTGGATCCTCCATTCCAAACCTTTTGAGTAGATCTTTCACATACTTGGTTTGGTTAACAAAGGTCCTATCCCTGAGTTGTTTGATTTGAAGTCTAAAGAAATATCTTAGCTCTCCGATCATGGACATCTCAAATTCCCTACACATCATATCACCAAATTCTTTGCAAAAATCTTGGTTAGTAGAACCGAATATAATATCATCAATAACAATTTGACATACAAAGAATTCATCATCAACGATTTTAGTAAATAGAGTTGTATCAGTCTTCCCAATTTTGAATCCTTTTGAGGTTAGAAAGTCTCTAAGTCGCTTATATCATACTCTAGGGCTTGTTTAAGGCTATAGAGCGCCTTAGAGAGCTTGCAAATATGGTTAGGATATTTAGAACTCTCAAAACTGTGATGTTGCTCAACAAACACTAATTCAGATATCTTACCATTGAAGAATGCACTCTTCACATCCATTTGAAATAGTTTGATATCAAAACAAGATGCAAATACAAGCAAGATACGAATGGCTTCTAATCTAACCACGTGTTCAAAAGTTTTACTAAAATCCAAGCCTTCAATTTGAGTGAAACCTTGAGCCACCAACCTTGCCTTATTTCTTACCACAATTCCGTTCTCATCTTGTTTGTTTGTAAAGACCCAATTTGTACCAGTGACGTTATGATCTTGGGGTCTTTCCACTAGTGTCCATACGTCATTGCGGGCGAAGTTGTTTAATTCTTCAG
This sequence comes from Otatea glauca, assembly GCA_036346275.1. NCBI lineage: Eukaryota > Viridiplantae > Streptophyta > Magnoliopsida > Poales > Poaceae > Otatea > Otatea glauca. The sequence goes on from CM070713.1 coordinate 3,297,861, forward strand.
GCATGGAGTTCGCCCAATTCAGATCAACAAGTGCTTCATTTACATGAGATGGCTCAATAGAACTAACAAATGAGTAATGTTCACAAAATGAAGCAACACGAGATCGAGTTTGAAAACCCTTACTAGCATTACCCAAAATTTAATCTATTGGGTGATATTTTGAAATAGCGTTGTGAATTCTTGTAGGTATGACTTGTGCTTGATCCTCCTCCTTTTCTTCCACTTCATCAACTTGAACTTGGCTTTGCATAGCAGAAGTAGACGGTTCAACTTGAGTAGAAGAGGTTGTATTATCTTGGTCCTCTTTAGGTTTGATGTCTCCAAGTGTCATATTCCTCATCGCTTGTCTCAAATCTTCATTACCTACATCATCCAAATTGTCTTGCTCTTCTTGAGAGCCATTAATTTCATTAAATTCAATATCACACATCTCTTCAACAGTACCGATGGTTTGGTTGAAGACACAGTATGCTTTGCTATTTGAAAAATATCCAATGAGAAAACCGACATCCCAACGACTTTGAAATTTTGAAAGACGAATACCTTTCTTTAAATTGAAACACTTTCATCCAAAGACGCAAAAATAAGAGATGTTCGTTTTTCTTCTAATGAGAAGCTCATAGAAAGTCTTTTTCAAAAGACGATGCAAATAAAGACGATTTGTGGCATGACAAGCGGTATTAATAGCTTCCGCTCAAAAACTATCGAAAGTATTATACTCATCATTGTCCTAGCCATTTTGATTAAAGTTCAATTTTTACATTCTACAACTCCATTTTGCTCCGGAGTGTAGGTGGTGGAATGCTCATGTTTAATTCCAAGTTCATCACAAAAATCTTCAATTTTAGTATTTTTGAACTTAGAACCATTATCACTACGGATTTTCTTAATTTTGAAATCAAACTCATTTTGAGCCCTTTTAGCAAAATTTTTGAAAATCCTGGAAGCTTCGGATTTTTCATGTAGAAAGAAAACCCAAATATATCTTGAGTGGTCATCCACAATCACTAAACAATAACTATTGCCCCTAATGTTCTTATAGGTTGTTGGCCCAAACAAATCTATATGTAAAAGCTCCCATGGCCTAGAGTTGGACATGATATTTTTGGATGGATGAAAACTAGCTACTTGCTTACCGGCTTAGCAAGCAGTACACAACTTATTTTTCTCAAAATTCACATCTTTCAAGCCCACAACTAAGTTATTTTATAAAGCTTTTTTGAGTTGAATCATACCAACATTAGCAAGCCTTCTATGCCAAAGCCAACCCAAAGAAGTTTTAGCCATTAAACATGTTGGAAGGCATGAATCATTTGAGGAAAAATCTACTAGATAAAGATTGCCAAATCGAAAAACTTTGATAACCAAAGAATTTTCTTTTACTTTTGAAATCACAACACCATCTTGAGAAAAAGTGCAAGTTAGACCAAGATCACACAATTCAGCAACCGATAGCAAGTTAAAATTTAGAGTTTCTACTAAGAAAATATTGGAAATAGAAAGGTCATTTGACATAGCAATTTTACCCAATCCAATTACCTTTCCCTTGTTATTGTCACCAAATGTGACCTTGTCATGACTTCCACTCCCTACTTCAAAAGTCGTGAACATTTTTTGGTCCCCAGTCATATGTTGAGTGCATCCAATATCTAGCACTCAATGCCTTGCCCCGGTCTTGTATTTCACCTACAAAAATAATTAAGCCTTTTTAGGTACCTAAATTTGTTTGGGTCCTTGGAGGTTAGTAACCAAGGCTTTGGGCACCAAAATGGCATTCTTTTTGCGACCAAATATAAGAGTGCCAATGAACTTAGCTACAACTCTACCATCTCTAGATTTCTTAAGTACATAACAAGAATCATAAACACCCATTTTAGGAGACTTACCCATGGGACAATCATTTGCCATCTGTCCCACATCATGACACTTGTGGCAAAATTTTCCATTTGATTTTATGAATCTTGGAGCTTTATGGCTCACTTTCTTACCCTTCTTGGGAATAAACCTAAGGCTTTCTTTGTTGTAGGAGCATCGTTGATAATTTAGAATTTTGTCAAAGATTGCCTTTCCCTTGAAGCATCTATCCAAGCTCTTACTTATCTTGATAACTTGATCCTTCAGCTCATTATTTTCTTCCACAAGAGGATTGCAAGCATGACTAAATTTATGATTAGAATGTTTAATTGAGCTATATGGCATGTCAACTAAATCATCACATGAGGTAGATATACTTATCTTAGATGCATTGCTAGAGGAATTTTCTACATTAGGCATGGTATCAAGAATATCACAAGTAATCCTATATCTATTTTGGATTTAGAATGATCCTTGAGAATGAGAGTCTTATGAGCATCCTTTAGCTCATCATAAGAATCCTTGAGAGAAAGAAATTCTTTTCTCAAGACCTTATACTTGAACTTTTTGCTGAGATATTCATTCAAATCCTCAAGCATATTTATTAACTCATCATATGAGGAATCATTATCATCATTAGTTTTTACCTTGTGGTCCCCTTTTGACTTGAGGCAAGTAGGAGCAGAGAACAATGATGGAGCCTCCTTGATGGCAACTCCGGCGAGTCCCTTTTTCTTGGAAGGTGTATCATCATCGAAAGAGTCCGAGTCGGAATACTCCTTATCGGGGTTCCACTCCCCAATATGAGCTTCGCCTTTGATTTCCTTGTGAAACTTCTTGAAGAGTTTCTTCTTGCCATTGAATTCCTTCTTCTTTGATGGCTTGGACTTGTCCTTCTTCTTGTTAGGGCAATGAGAGGCAATGTGGCCCTTCTCGTCACACTCGTAACAACAGATGCTTGAGTACCGTTTGTTACTCGAGGATTATCCCTTCTTGAATTTGTGAGGGGCGCTTAAGTTTGAGCGTCTCTTCATGAATCTCCTCATTCTTCTCACAAGGAGTGCCATTTTCTCCTTAGAGTCATCATCTTCATCATCAAGTGCTTCATGCTTAACTCTGCCTTAGCCTTGAATGCAATGTTCTTCTTCTCGGAAGAACTTTGCTTCAAGAGCTCCTCCTTATCCTTCTTTTACAACTCATTGGTTATGAGGTTGCCCAAGAGACCAGTTGGTGTCATCCTTGCCAACTCAGGAAAGTTGAGGAACAAGGTCACCAACGTCTTGTACTTGTCCAGTAGGGCTCCAAGCATTTTAAGAACAACATCAAGTTTGGTTAATGTACCACCATTGCCTATGGTATTCTCATTCGAGGATGAGGATGAATTGGAAGTGATAAATCAGAGCATGACAACTTTCAGGATGAACCATGGAAAAAATGGATTTTGCCTTGGAATCCATCAACATTAGAATGAGAAAGAAGATGAAAGTGCCACAAAGATTATTTTAAGATGATCTTGATCAGACAAGCTGTTATCTCGATGCATCTAGGATGTTTATATATTCAATTATAAAATCTATAACAGGTTACGTCTTGTAAATATCATTGCAGAAATATTTAAGGAGAAGAAAATTTCCGACAACAAATACTAATCATGCAAGTTCAACTAAGAGGGAAAGAAAAACTTTTGGATCACAGAGTTTTCAATTCATGACAAATTGGATTCAAGAAGCATAACCCATTTATATTTGTGCAATACAAGCGACATTATCTTCATAGATAATTGTGAGGATATCAACGGTGTCAATGCCTCATAACTTATAGATATGGCTAATCACATGTCTTAGCCAAACATATTCACGTGAGACTTCATATAATGCTATTATCTCTGAGTAGTTGTTAGAAGTAGCTACTAAGGTCTGCTTAAAAACTATCAAGAAATGGTAGTACCACCACAGAGAAAAACAAATCCAGTCTGTGATTTAGCACTGTGGGATCAGATAGATAACTAGCATCTATATATCCTACCATGGTTGAGTCTTAGTCCTCTTGGTAAGACAAGCAGAGATCTTGTGTACCTTAGAGATATCTGAGTAAAGTCTTGACACCAGCACAATGCCTTTTAAATAGAGTTACACTATGTATAGCTAGCAAATTTAATACGAATGCAATATCAAGCCTCGTGTAATTCGCAAGATACATCAAGTGCTTCTATGTCGCTTAAGTATGAAACTTTAGGTCCTAAGACTTTCTCATTTTTCATCCTCAGTCTGAATGGGTCTTTATCTACATCAAGAGATCTTACTACTATGAGGGTCTTTAGTGGATGAGATTTATCCCTATTAAAATTTTCAAATACATTCTTGGTATAGGTAGACTAGTGTACGAAGATTTTTTTCGGGGAAAACTCTAGCTACAGGCCTAAGCAATATATGGTTTTACCTAAATCTTTCATCTCAAACTCTGTCATAAGGTAAGAACTTGCTTCCTTTATGCCATCTGTGGTTTCAATGATATTCAGATCATCGACATAAACTGAAATGATTCGAAATCTATTCTGAAACTTCTTTTTGAACATAGAGACAATCATGATTATTAGAGTAACCCTTCTTCTGGAGGAACTCACTAAATCATATGTACCATATTCTCCTCGACTGTTTTAACCCATATATAGGGGTGAAAACGGGTCTGATACGGACGAATATTTCTCTTCCCGTATCCTAACCCATATTTTTTCCTGGATTCGGAATCGGATACGGGCTAGTGGGATCCGGATACGAATTCGGATAATTCGAGATACACGGGTCAGATATGTGACGAATTCGGGTCGGGGAAGGATAAAGATATACGAATAATGGACGTATACATGAAGTAATATATGTTGAATCAAAAACATCTTCTGGCTGGCACACCAGATAGAGCCGCAACACAAATTAACAGACTCATCTGGTCCACACTTATACTAGCACTAAATTTATTGCGTTGCAGGCTTTCAAGAAACACAGAAATAGTAGCTTCTAACCCCCTTGTCCCACCATCATCAGCTTAGGCATGAATTGTTGGTAGCAGTAAGATTTGATTTTACAAGCACATAGTAGTGTTTATACTTTGTTGGTAAGACACTGTACCATGTGAGGGATTAGTGGCCTAGCTGGTGCAAATATAGTATCTGGTAATGGGACATTAGATTGCCGACCATTATTTGGCCATTTGTTAATTTTTAAATAACTTCTATGGAACTGGCCCTTGTTGTGCCCAATGTTTTTAAGAGAATCAATGATGTTACCACCGTGTGATTAGTCCGTATAGCAATCTCTGCAGTTTGACGCTATACATATTTCAATTACTTTTATTAGGATTCAGAATATTAATTCTTTCAAGGACTCACATATAAATATCTGTATCCAGCGACCTATACAAATATGTGGTCACTACATCCATCAATTATATTTTCAAGTTTATATTAGCTGCCATTGATATCAAATATCGAAACGATATTCCACCCATCATAGGATAGTAAGTTTCATTATAATCGATGTCGGGTCTCTACGTGAACCTTTGTGCTACAAGCCTCACTTTGTATCTCATCATTTGGTTGTTCTCATTTCTCTTCCGGATAAAAAACCATTTGGATCATGCAGGGAACACTTTAGGAGGTGTTTGGTCAACGGAACCGAGTACTTTCATTTTGTTAAGCCAGCGCAATTATGCCTCAAATGCCTCTTTTCTTGATCTAATCTGAGCGCTTCTGGCACTGAATAGGGTGAGATAGGAGGGGTTTCGGAATTTGTACTTAGTAGGAGAGGGCTAATTTTCTTCATCTCTAGTGACAAAGTCGGAATCCATCCCACTAAAGCCATGTGAAGCTACCCCAGAGCAGCTTTCAACTGTGGAGAAGCCAGCTGTTTGGGGTAGTTTCCCGCTTCCAGAGGAGAGAAGCTGAAGCTAAAGTCGTCCCAAATAGGATCTAATACTCCTAAGAGATTGAGGACGACTACATGATAGAAGCCGGGAGGACCTAATACTCCGGAATGTACAATGGTATATGTCAGCTGTCTGTAAGACTATACTACGTATGATTTTAGATGATGTGGAGGAGAGAAAGCTGCTATCAAGTATTTAGGGGGTGTTTGGGATAGCTCCAGCTCCACCAAAATCCGTGGAGTTGGTGGAGCAGGGTATTCCTAGCTCCAGAAATTTATGGAGCTGGAGCTGTGGGTACATTAAGAGTGTTTAGGTGGGTCATGTTGTTTACATTTTAGACTAAAAATATAAACTTAATTCACTTTATTTTAGCCTACAAGCTCCAGCTCTGAGGTGGAGCTGGAATCTGGAGCTATACCAAACAGGGCCTTAATAAAAGGTCTTATAGACAGCTTTACATTTTGTGTACCATTGTATAGACAGTCTGTTAATTGAAAGAGAGATTATTACAGACAACTATATAGACGATCCATTGTATAAGTTATTTTTAGTACTGTCTGTAGATGATATGGAGATGTATTATAAATAGCTACCGTCTATACCACTGTACATGCCCTGAGAGATCAAGGGCGGCTACACGATAGAAACCGGGAGGACGTGATGCTGATGCAGACTGTAGTTGACCAATTTGGCGCCCCTGTTCCTGTACTCTTTAGCGTGCGGATAAGCATGAAGGGGAACTTTGTACAGCCTATTATGTATACAACTTATATCTGCACTATCCGATGTGCATCAAGATCTGTGTATCCACATTTGAAATTCAAATGAGTTAAGAGGGAAAGAAAGTACTTCACCAGCACAAATCTCAATGCACTTTCAATAATGTAGATATGGGTTGAGAACAGGGATTCAAATTTCGTTTTGGATAAAATTTCACCGATGATCAAAATCCGAAATTTCGGCGAAATCTCGTTATTTTGGACAAAATTTGGACGAAATTCAAAAAGCAAAAATCAAATCCAGAATTTTTGGACTGAATTTCGTGCAAAATATCCGAAATTTCGGGCGAAATTGCCGAAATTTCGGCAAATTTCAACTGAACAAAAAATGGTTCAAACAATATCAAAAAGTTTTGAAATTTGTTTTTGGAGGTTGACACATCAGTGATATTTTCATAAAAATTTCAAATGATTATCAAGTCTGAGGAATTTTTCGTCAATTTTGTGAACCATGCCCATGCCCATGTTTTCCTCGTCAAAAGCTTTGTGTTGGTTCCTCCGCCGTGTCGGCGCCGCACCACAAACGCTTGCTGTGCAGCACATCAATGGAACTGAGGACTTGTGCTTTTACCTTCTTCTGCACAAAGGTTTTGCAGAGCAACTGGCAGGGAGAAAGCCTGGAGATTTTGATCTGTCACACTTGGCACTCAAGATCTGGTAGTACCACTACTTAGGATTCTTAAAAGAAGAAGGGATCAAAATAGCCAGAAAGCTGAATGTAGCACATACATCTGAAGCCTCTTGTTGGAACGACACATAGTATATAACGCAGAAGGATAGGCACATGGATGATGTTATAGCATAACTTCTTTTACATACGCATCCCACATCACAAACAAAAGCTTCTAACAACAAGATATTACATTTGATTGATTGGCTTCTATACTTCTTTCACAATTCTGCTACTGTCTGTAATTCACCTTACAGTAACTACAGTCTCCGAAGGAGACAGTCATGACAATACAAACATCAACCTAGCTTACAACCTAGTATATTGTGGTGTATGCGATACAAGGAGCAAATACTCTTTTTCTAACATTTTAGAGATATAACTGAAGTAAAATTGTTTAGGACGATATTGTAGCTTGTTTTGAGTGTTTCTGCCATATCACACACCTGTTTGTCACCACGCCATGCTCACATGCTCCCATTTATCTTGTTTGCAAGCAGACTACGGCGATACTCTCCAAGAGCCCAAATCGGGAATAAGTTGCGGTAGTTGGGGTAATTGAAGAAAAGGGAGCAGTTGAAGCATCCAACATGTTCCTATAATCAACACGCAAGGCACAATCAGACAATCAGGTAGAGCTTGGACAATCAAACACAAACACCACATAAATAATGCTGAAGCATGAGAGTTTCCAAGGGTGCATATGTATTCGCCAAATAGTTTCCAGCATGCCAAATAAAGCAAGCTAGCTCACGAACTTAAACTAAGAGAGAATAATATCTTGAATGTCCTATTTCTGGCTAATGCAAGGCATTAGTTTTTTAAGCTACCTGATTTATATGCCAAAGGTAGCGAATATTATTCTGAGTATGCTAATTTTAAATTCTATGGTAACTTGATTATGTCAGATGTACAAAGTTTTTTCTTTTTCGAGCATGCAAATTGAATGAGCCATTAGATATTCTAGTCGCACTATGTATAATTTGATAAATGTATATTCATATCTAAGGAAGATGGGTACGTTAAATCCCAATCGTTCAACTATTTGATACGTCATATGATTGGAACTTTTTATGGTCTTCAACACTGCATTCTGTATGGTCGGCCAGGGGCTAGACCCATTAGCCAGGCGCATGGCAGCTAGGCTGTTCCTTTAAATTAGGGATTGCTTCTTATAAGTTAGGATTAGAAGATAAGTTTAGATTAGATTAGATAGGATGGGTTTTCTTTTAATTATATTTGGTTATTAGGGCCGGCTCTATACAAAGGAGTCTAGCGCACCTTTCTCGTTGATTGAGAGATCTTTACTATTTTAAAAGAAGCTAGTGGCCATCGGTCTGTCTCTCTTTTCCCCTTCTCTCACCTAAGGACTAGGTGTTGTCGTATAAGTCTTTCTAAAATATTTCTAACAAAAAAGCAATATATCAACAAACAAATGCAACCTCTCTAAAAATTCTCTATCAGCAGGTACCGACAGGTAGGCCCAAATATCTACCCACAACCAATTCGCAATATTACTACAATGTGGTTTATTTGTGTTCTGTAGCAATGCACGTGCATTCAGCTAGTATATCAAGAGTTTCTAGTATCTCTTCTATCCCTGCCCTTGTGTTGCGACCGCCAGTCATTGGCACGGTCACGCTGCTCGGGTCTAGGGCCATCTAATCTATGCTCATGACAATTTGGTATCAGAGCCATCGATCCCTACACATGGCTGCTCCTGCTGTGATTGGAGCAACGATCCCATCACCCTTGATGTTAACGCCTCAGTTGGTTTCGCTGTTGCCATCCCTATGGGTTATGTCACCAGAGCTGGCGCTACCTAACATACCAAAAATTATCCAAGCCACCGCTGGTATCACCATTGCTATCTCCATGGGTGATGCCACCGAAGCAGCCTTGGCGCAGCTACATCATCTCACCATCCAGCGTCATTCGCCCTCAATGTTGTGTGCCACCAATGGTTTCGCCGTCGCTAGCCCCATGGGTGACGCCACTGGAGCCATCCTTGGTGCGATTGTGCCACATGTAGTGCCGCCGTTGGCTCTGTGGTTGCCACCCTCATAGGCGACGCCCAGCAATATGCCCCAACGAATACATCAACACAACCATCGGCAGCGGCACGAGCAAATCGATTCGGATAGTCTGGTGCTACGACTAGGAGGAGCCATTTTGGGCATCGCCGCCACTACCAACAGCCATTCCAGACCAGTAGCGCTGCCCCTGCTGCTGCTCCTACCAGCATGGGTGGTACTACATCTTCAAGGGGCATCAACGCAGCACCGACCAGAACGACGCACACTAGAGGGGCCTCGTCCAAGTTAGCGATACTTCACCACCGCCACATCCAGACCTACATCCGTCGACCAAGCCCTCGTGGGATCGGCATCGCGCACGAAGAGGTGCCTTTGGTGGAAGGAGGAAGTGGGGAGTAGGAGGAGGCGTAGGGGAGACAAAAGAAACAGAGTGGCAGAGCTGCATCCGGATGGGGTGACGTCATGACTTGGAGCGGTGACGACTTCACAACCTAGAGTGCTTACCCCCCAAAACCGTAAGGCAGCAACGAGTATGCTGTGTTCTCAAGTGACGAGGCGTCAGCAATGCATTACAACCTATCATCGATGTGGTCCTTCCTTGGGCTTCAACCATGGGCCGCCACCTAGTAGCTTGAGGACGAGCTGCATGTGTGGGAGGGGTGTAATGTCATGGTCGGTAAGGGGCTAGACCCGTTAGCTATGTGCATGGCAGCTAGGCTGCTCCTTAAAATTAGAAATTAGAAGATAAGATGAGATTCGATAGAATAGTTTGTTTCCTCGTAATTAGATTTGGTTGTTAGGGCTGGCTCTATATAAAAGAGTCTAAGCGCACCTTTCTCATTAAGTGAGAAATATATAAGAGTTCTCAGTATCTCTTCTATTCCTGCCCTTGTGGTGCAGGCCCAGGAGCGGATCTAGGAGGGTGTCGGGTAATGCCCTAGCACCCTTAAAAATTTGAAAAACGTTACAGAATCACCTCTTGAATATACCAAAATTGTTCATTGGATTAGTTTTGATTGTGATGGTTTGGGATTTTTAAGACCTTAGAACTATTTGTATTGTACTTTTAGCAAATTTCAAATATATATGTTGGATTTACGATATTACGAAATCATTATATAAGACTATAGAGTTGTACGTGTGAAGTGTGCACCGCATAAAAAGTTTTCTAGTTCCGCTACTGGACCATCTAATCTATGCTCATGACACATTCCATCAAATTTCAGCTGAAATAAAGATGAACATAACAAGTTCATTCATAAATATAAAATACTACTATCAGCATGAATAAAATTGAAACTCACTTGTTGGGGAAACTCTCCTGTTCCCAACTGCATATTGATCAACTCTTTTGCAGCACGATGCAGTGGTGTTGGATCTCGTTCAATCTGGTATTCAACTAACGGTATCAGAATAGTTTGATAAACAGTGTATTACCGTCACAATTCAAATAAATAATGGACAAACCATACCTGTCCAGCATCAATTAAAGTCAACATTGCCCAAGAAGTATTCACTGCATGAGCACGCTCACCTTTGAGATTTACATAAACCTGTTTATTATTGCAATGAAACAAAGATGAGTGGAAATAAAAAAAAATCTTTATATTTAAAAAGAAATAAATTTTAACGTTGCATTGAACAAAATTACAATATATATAATACAGGGGGGTCCAAACATATAGATCCAGTGAATGACTGTTGTAATTCAAAAATTTGCTAACTAACCATGTATCTTACATGCCAATTTGCTAGTAATACTTTCAATAAACAAATTGCATGTCGTTATCATCAACCATGAATGGAAGGGCCTAAATAATCGGAGGGGGAAATCAATATTCACCTTAGTTTCATTAGAGACGTGGCTTTCTCCCCATCCACCAGTACTAAGCTGCTTCGACAATATAAAGTGGCATGCTTTCCTGATGGAAGAACTGTTCTCATAGGTTCTTCCAGCAGCAACTAATCCTTTAACTGAAAAGAAGGCCCCGTAGGTGAAACATACACCCCAAGTGCCTAACCTGCCAAACAGCTAATTTTGTTATGAATTATTGAAGTAGAAGTAAATAAATGCTTTGTGCATTACGGTAAGTCAGTAAATGCTGCATTCTGACAAACCATGAACCATCTTCTTTTTGTCTGCTCTCAATAAATGTTGCTGCATTTCCGACACAATTTTCTATCTCTTTATTACGATAGCAAGGATACAGTTCTTTGAACAGTATCAGAGCTTGAATCACAGAGGAAGTGCATTCGGGATATCTGCCAATTTATAGTACACCATGAATTACCTTCTATCTTGGTGAAATGAAAGTGTTAGCATTTTGATTTTCCAACATTATGTTATTTGCACACTTACGGATGATCGACGACCATGTTTGGAAAACTCTCACAAGGATTGAGAATCTAGGTTATGAAAAGAAAAACCATGTTAGCACATGGCTATAAGAACTTGGAATATGAGTGGCTCACAGATAATTCTTGCATACAAGTACTGTGAAACATATAAAATATGTCGAAACAAATAATTAAGATTCGACATTTAATTACAATCACATCTCGCTGAAGTAATTTTAAAACCGAGCTGCAAATTTACTCATACTAAATTAGAAGACCTCCATAAAAAGAATATCAATGGTAACATGTGAACAATGTATGGTAAGTTGAAGGTATCATAATAGAGTTCTCTTAAAGGTTAGCTCTCCTATTTATGAAGCATATAAGAGCAGCAGCTTGTAGAAACTCACCTCTATCCAAGTGGAAGTTCTTTTACATTCATATGTAGAAAAGGTGCCATCTTTGTTCTACAATAAAAAATGATCAGCTGTTAACCAGATGATTTTCACAGCTTAGAATGATGCCAACAAAGACATTAAAAAATTTAAAGTGTTGTGACATCCATGGTACAGTATCAATTAGCATTTCATATTAATTGCTAAAAGTTATTGACTGACTATCTAAAGCTGATGGGAAATTGAGCAAATCATGTGCATGGATTTTGACTCCATAGATTCATATGCTTTGATTTCCAAAATTAATTGCATACATTTCATACCCATTATCCCTGGAAATTTGGTGGGGCAGATTCATTTCATATCTCCTTGGTGAACACAACTAGTAACATTTGTGGTTTTCATGTCATACATACATGTAACAATTACATACATGTAACAATTTGGTTCCCTAGGATTATGAATGGATATGCTAGGAAATTGAAAAATCATGTTCGATGACTTAATTTTAGAGAATTCGTACCACAAAGGATAGAAGGCAATCGACAGCATCATGCAGCCTTTCTCTTTCTATTGGATGCCCAACATGGCTGCTAGAGATCTTTGACAGCAACAGTATGGCCTGGAGATGGAATCATGTACGAATTTCTAGAATATTAAGAATAGACAATATAGAAACCATGGGGAAATCAACAACAGATCAAAGTATGTATTTTACTATTGTGTATGACCTTGTTGGCTCTACTTGAACTAATTAAGATTAGGTTATATGATACTTATCTGACAAATAATTTAACTTGTTGATATTAACACCAAAAAGATTAAGCAAAGATCCAATGACCTTAAGTGCTTCTGCTGTAGTGTCAGATACAGCCCATCCATTGTCTGCACTTGAAAGAGTCCACGAACCCTTTGATCTATGGCGATGCCAATAACTTTGGTCACCAGGATGATTCCTCATAACCTTCAAGCACGAGCACGCACATTTTGTTACATCATTTTCTGTAATAGTTAGTTTATAAATTTAGAAGTTAAAAGAACAAACCTGTGAATTTTTCATGAACGCATGGGCTCTCCCAAGAGTTGGACCATACTCATTAACAAGATCCGTAGCGCAAAATGCTTGAATTATGAATGCTGTCTCCCAGCTCTGACAGCCATCATATACCTATCATTGATAGAATAATACACCGCAGTTGTTTCCACTTTCTCTTTAGAAAAAAAGAGCCATTTTCTCACAATATATGTGGTATTTAAATGTAGCACTATATCTTTATCATGATGAGGAAACCTTCTTGATACATATTCAATTTATCCATGAAATTTATGATCGTACCAAGACCTCAATTTTACCTGACTAAATATCAAAAGCTCCGATTCCTACTAACTTACAGTTTAACTATGCACATATGGAACACCTTTTTTATCATCCCGTGCAATTTCAAGGACAAACATTAAGAAGCCATGCGTTCTAGGACTTTTAGCTGTTGTAGCCTGTACTTCCTACATGTGCAATAAGCATCGCTGGAAGTAAAATCATTACTAGGTGTCTCCTCAATTAATTTGCAATTACTGAAAAAGCAAATAGTGATAGGAAATGTTCCTAGCTGAAAATATGATTCTAATTTAGTGGCAATAGTGCATGCATTAATGATGGCACCTTCACACAAAGGTCAATAACAAAAGAGAGGATTGCATAAAAAAGTTTAAACTTTAAGCACCCTAACACAATTTTTTTTTTAAACACAACACATGATTAAAGTACTAGAAATGCATGAAAAACAGAAACAAAATTATACCTGTGCCTTCATGCCATCTTCAGAAAGCCACAAGAAATCAGGGATCCTTGCAAGATGTTGCTTAAATGCATCGGAATTGGGATCTTCAACCCAGCAACAGACCATGTTTAGAGCCTAGACAGAAATGAAAATTGTAAAGAAAAAGATCAGTTCCAAACGATTTGAGTTGTCATATGAAGCCAAAAACTGGCATATCCCCTGCACAATCACTACAAGACCACATTAACCTGCAGAAAGATGGATTGTACTTTGCCCTCGACGGAGACTTACCTAAGACAGCTCTGCGTAGCAAAAACACCACCCCACAATTCTGAACTTTTATCAGCCTAGTCTAAATTCATTTAGGCAAAACATAGGAGACCAGATCTCAGGCTTCACGCGCATTACCTTGTTCACAGAACATATGCAGAGATACTGCGTGTTGTCGTCTTCGTAATGGATATGCTCCATGAGGTTGCCCAAAGCTCTTTCCCTTAGCTTGTTGATTGGCCAGCTGCTTAACACTGGTTCCACGCACTTGTAAAGGGAAGTCCACACAGCATTCTGCAGCAGTGTGCGTGGGCAGACAAGATCCTCCTGACATGACAAGAAAAATTGTAAGTAGACAATTCAGCAAATAAAAAATTCCTTCTTAGCACATTGCAGTACCGTGTAAGAAGCGAACGGCTCTAGGGCTGCTGCTACAGTTTTCTTTGTTTGCTATAAGAAACAAGTTCAGGTCGACCTGTTTAGCAGAGATTCAGATCCCAACTTCACCTTAAATCTGAAGCTTATAGGTTAAAATAAAGTGAATTAAGTTTATATTTTTAGTCTAAAATATAAATAAGATGACCCACTTAAACACTCAAAATACACCTATAGCTCCAGCTCCATAAATTTCTGGAGGTAGAATATCATGCTTCACTAAGTTCACACTTTTGGTGAAACTGAAACTGTACCAAACACCCCCTAAATTCGAAGATGCATTGTAGGCTAGAACTTTTTACCTCCATTTAATTTCATTCACCTGTATTTCTTGATTATTTTGTTTCGACACAGTTCCGTTTGTGCGTGCGCGCATGAGGGACGGAGCAGAAAGAGAGAGAGAGAGAGGTACGTTGATGCTGTACCAGGCGGCCGAGGACTCACCGGCGACGCTCCCCGCCGCACGGAGCCGCCGGCCGTGGCGTTGGCGGCGGCGAATGCACGCCATTACAACTTGATTTTTTTTTATTTAATATTTATTTTTAATCTTTTTTCCAAAACTAGGCGTTAGAGTTCAGAATTTGCAAAAATAGGCGCTGTCGCTCAGATATGGGGCGATCGCCTATATCTGAGCGATATGTGCCTCGCTAACGCCCGATTAACAAGTAACAAGCAGGCAAAAATCACTCAATACAGGTGCGATAGCAAATTTTTTTTTGTAATGTTAATTTCTCTGCGCTTGGCTCGCCCGAATGAGACTCTGGCTGCGCTTAAAAAGCCACCCGTCGCCCCTACATGAGGCGATAGGTAGCCTTGCTGTTACTCTAGTTAGCTAGGCCGTTACCCGAGGGATATATCACCCGTATATGGGGCGATCGCCCCATATACGGACGACCGACAGCTAGTTTTGCAATTTCTAAAACCTAACGTTTAGTTTTGAAAAAAAGATTAAAAAGAAATATTAAAGGGAAAAAATTCTTACAACTTGGGAACTGCTCGAGGCTGCAGCCCACACCCGCCCCGGACGACCCCAATCACGGGACGCTAACAATCCAAAAGCCCAGCCCATATACAGCTGACGGCCTTGATTATCAACGTTGAAGTTCTCAGTGGAAAGGAAAGGATGGATCGAAAATTCTACCTTTCCCACAATGTATCAAATCAAATAGATTTCAGCGGGCCTCTCAGCCCACGAAACCAGGGCCCAGTTACACTTTCAGTTACGAGTGGGAAAAAACCCAGCCTAATTAAATCCAGGCCCAGATGTTCCAGCCCATATTATTATATTGTCTTCTCTCTCTTTTTCTGTAAGACTCGTATGGTCTTTAATTTCTTCAGTAGATGAGGTATCACATCAACATCCATGGAGCATGCAGTGAACTCGTGCAGGTGAGAGAACGGATGGATAATTAACGAACCTTTGCACAGGCATTACGAGCGTCGTCCCAGTCGATCTCGTCGTACGGGACGCCGTAAATCTCCTCTCTAAGTGCCGATATGGTTGGGGTGATGGGCCCAACAAATTTCTTCCCGTAAAGATAAGCCATCGGCAGATAAACCATACGGCATAGGCACCAGAATTTCCCTGTATAATAAAGAGATCAGATCCTCTTTAGTCCACAGTTCGTTCACCTGTTAACTGTGTAAGCACGACCACTAATTTCTATTATAATATATTTATAGAACCTAGTAAAATTATAATAGTACTTTTCGAGATAAATCTACTTATGTTATTTTTATGTATCTAATTTAAATTTTTTAAAAGATATTGATAGTCAAAGTTTCGAAAGTTTGACTGCACCTACATCCCAAATGACAACTATTGAAACTTATGGTATTTTCAGCTAAAACAAATACCGGGATGAAATGGAAGGAACCGCGGGGCCAGCCATAGTTCGGGGAAAATTGGGTTATTTCCTGACCAGTCATAAACTCCAAGTATCTTCAGTTAATCATATCCAAGAGTAGCACGTGTGTCAGTGACGATTTAATTTGCAGGGCATTATAATTCGCAAGTACGATCGAGTCACGGCATATTGTTTCGAACCAAGGGTACGTCTTAACATGTAATAAGATTGGATAGATAGGAGCAAATGATCATATATATGTTTCATTGCGTACCGAAAGCCATATCTTTCCCCACTGTGGCACAAGAGTTGCACCGCCATGGGATAATATCCAGGCACGCCCTTGAGCCAACGCACTGTTCTTGTCGTCCAGCTCCTCGCCGAGAAGCCTCAAGGTCATGTAGTTTGAGCATGTGCCAAACATGGTGCTTGAGCCCAAAATTAGGGTGCCCCATCCACCGTCTTCGTTCTACATGCATGTGCCACATGCTTTCATTACTACTAAAACTACTTGTGCTAAAATTATATTGTTAATTATATGCATTAGTTACATTAGGATCCTCCGATCACAAATAGTTGTCGTTTTGGACATCGATAAGATCTTAAAAACACAGCTTTCACCACTAATTTATGTTATAATAGATTTATAAAACCCAATAAAATTATAATATTACGAAAGTAATTTTTGAGACAGATCTAGATATATGATTTTTATGTATCCAATTTAAATATATAAAAAGATTTTGAACGTCAAAAGTTTGACTGTACTTATTTTCAAAATGATAACTATTTGTGATTGGAGGGAGTATTATACTTTGTACAAGGCAACACAAACTTTTAAAAGAATAAGGCTTGATTATATATGTATGACATGAGCAATATTTCGTATGCATGCTTCAAATCAATCTATATAGCTAGAGGAGAAAATAGTGCCATGCCTGATGGTTGTAGATGTAGCGACATATCTCGCGCCGATGTTCCGATGATATCACGGCACCGAGTGATCTTGTGACGTACAAAGCAAATATCTGCATGGAGATGGAAACAAATTAAACTACTACTGTAATTAAGTAAAATCAACATCGATGGATCGCTTATTTAGTTTTGAGCATAGAAAACGTACGTACCAAGCCAGGCATGATGAACATAATTCCACTGAAGTCGCCGGGCCAGTGCCCATCATCTGCCTGCAGAGAAGAAAACTGATCCAGAGCTTGCCTCAGCGAGGTAAGCGCAATTTCTTCAGTGACTTGTTCATTCTCTTCAAGTTTGATGGGCGGAAGACGTTCCCGTTTATGCTTGTTTTGTTTTGCATACTGCGCGCAGCAAATTAAATGGGATATATATATGGTTCCTGATTGTGAATTGATTCTATCAAACTTAAAAACATAATGTGCACAAATTAAGGTGGGCGTCAGGTCAGGTGGCTGATCTCCACGTATGATCAGTACGTAATATTATGAAAAAGCATCACCACATCGAACTAAATTTAGTTAGTGTAATTAATTAACCAATTCCACTGTTTCTTTTTTATAGAGTAGTATTTACATATTTTTTTAGAGTTAAGCTTTGTAAATTTTCATCAACAATTGATCCGACATTATATAGAGTAGTTAAGTTTTTGACATGAAATAATAACCTGCTATATACTTATTTAAAAGTGGTATACAAAATACAATTAGCTATTTTATAATATAACTTTGTAACTACCTGTAAATAATATATTTTCAACTGAAGATATTTGTCGACATATAAATGTGATATATTTTGTTCTTCCGATCGGAGGCTAGCTTGTAGATGGTTGGCTAGCTTGCTCAATAGTAAACTAGCTAGGCAGAGAGAGCCGAGCCGACATGCAATTTATGCATGGAGTACTGTACGTTCATCCACATTTGGATGAGCCGAATATTCCGCATAGTTATAAATATATATTATTTTAAAGTAGATGCAGTCAAACTTTTAAAACTTTTAATATAATATTTTTTAAAATATTTAAATTGAATACATAAAATCATACGTATAAATTTATCTCGAAAATTACTTTCATCATATTATAATTTTATTTAGTTTTATAAATATATTATAATATAAATTAGTAATTAAATATGTGTTTTAAATAACGTATCCACGTCCACAACAAATAATATATGTTTACAACGGAAGGAAGTAGTAAGCATGATGTCGCTTTTTGGAATTTGATAGGCTGATGGATACATAGCACTACGTATCTAGTATGTACCGGTGTACCTTCAATTTTCCAAAATCGTCTGGTACAGCTTCCTTTAACTAATCAATTCCACATGTATTATACATACCTATTGCATGAAAGCTGCTTGCAGTCCAAATTAGAGATGGCTAAATGGGCCGTGTCTAATGGGCTGACCCGAGGCACGTCACTTTAGACATGACCCAGGCACGGCCTGGCCCGAACGTAAACGGGTCGCGCCGGCATAGCCCGCGAGCCTGTGTCGTGCTTGGGCCAGCACGGTACGGCCCGTTTATGGGTGAGCCGGCACGGCACAGCCCAATGCGGTCCGGCACGGCACAGTCCGTTTAGTTTGAAAATTAACCGTTTTATAGCCGTTGGAGGATTAAAAAATTCGAAAAAAATTATACATACTTCGAGTTTTTCTAATTATTCTAAATTTTTCCTATTTTTTCTATTTTTTTCTTATTTTTCTTCATTTTTTCATACTTTTCCTATTTTTCTAATTTTTATAGTTTTTTTTAATTTATTTTTTGTGCTAATGGGCTATCGGACCGACCCGGCCCGTTAGGCCCGCGAAGGACCGGTGCACAAGATGTACCGAGAGGCTAACAGTCGTGCTCAGGCGGGCACCCCAAGACGTGGGCCAAGACGGACAAACTGTTTAGTAGTCGGGCCTAAACGGGTCATGCCGTCGGTTAAATGGGCCAGGCCGTGCCGTGCCGCCCGTTTGGCTGTCTCTAGTCCAAATCTCTGCGTGTTTGTTTCTATTCGGAAAGGCAGAAGAGAGGAGGACTTCTCCGGTTGTAAATACGTGTTGTTTTGGGATATGTACAGTCAAACTTTTGAAACTTTGTCTCTCGATATCTTTTTAAATATTTAGATTAGCTATATGAAAAATCATATGTATAGATTTGTCTCAAAAGTACTCTCGTAGTATTATAATTTCATTGGGTTTTATAAATATATACAATGGAAATTAGTTGTTAAAGCGGTGTTTTAAAGACGTATAGCTAGATATCCGGAACAACCTATATTTATGACCGGAAGGAGTACTGTTTGATTTAGTTGGAGGCATGAAACATCACACCAATATATGGAATTATTCCTTGTAAATTCTTTTACGGTTTCTTTATGAATGGACGACAGTTAAAATAAGTAGCGCTATTTAATGTGCCTTCAGACTAATCTGTGCACAGGCATCCATCATTATATATACACCAAGTTTCAACCCGACCTTGGGTAATACAACAGACTTAATTAGCGCTCGTTTCTTTCTGATTGCTAGGAGCCGGACGACGTCTAATTCTAACATGTTTCGTTGGATGCTCGGTGTAATTTTTTTTTAACATTTGTAAAAAATATTCGCGCGCATATTTCTACTATTATCGAAGAAAAATGTTTTACGTGTAGAAAAAAAATGTTGCAGCGATCCGAATCGATATTTCTACTATTATCAAAAAAAATATTTTACGTGTAGAAAAAAATGTTTAATATGTGAAAAAAAATATTGTAAGGTCCGAAAAAATCGGACATCCGGCACCTAGCAATTCGGTTTCTCTTAGGTGTACTCGTTGCTGAGCTTCGAAGATAACTACGACAATGAACTAGCCGTATCTCTTTCAAAATATAGACATGCTAGCTCTTGCTATAGGTAAAATCCGATCCTGGAAGACAGGCCGCGAACTTCACGTATCATCCCAGCTGTAGGTGAACAGATCTATACCCTTTTATAATGCACCTAATCATTCTTTTCTACGTCCACTTTAAATAATGCACCTCACTAGAGATGGTCTAACCTTCATACACCCAGCGAAACGTCCCCAGAAACTTGCCTCCATCAAAATTAACCTCTCAGATCTTTCCTCAGCTTTACTTACCCATATCCGATGGCCATTGTTTAATGTGTCTAACTCATCCCTGTGGCCCACAACAGATCTCCCCCCACCTCCAGCATCATCTCAAGAAAAAGGAAACAAATATCCTGGAATTAAGGAAAAGGAAACAAATGTTCTAGAAAAGGAAAAGACTATATATTACGTGCTGAGAAAAGGAAACCGAAAAACAGGACACTATACTAGTAGTGTAAAAGGACCGTCATAAAGTACAAGTCGATATGGTTACATTTACTCCAACCGTTCTACCTCAACATGTTTGATGTCCTGCTTAAAGAATTCGTCGTCAATTTCGTCGAATCTTCTCTTTCACTGTGATTACTTTAGCACTATTATTTCGGTTCTCTACTAGATTCATGCATTTTGTTTTTAATATCGTGCACGCTCATACTATATCTTACAAACTCCAAACCGATCAAAGAGCTGCTACGCATAAGAAGAGATATTAAAGTGGTTACTCCCTATGCTGTATTTCACAACGTAGGGAATATCACATAGCTATCATGCGCCACATGAGATAATAATTTGAAATTTTTATGTGATCATCTTCAGTGTCTTGGGAACCGATCTAAAAATTTTCAGATATAATAAAGCTAATTTGGACCTTTTATAAAATCAAAAACAGAATGAACTTAAAAGCAACATTATATTATATATATATATAATTATATTATATTATATATTATTATGGATCATGGAGCCCGGACACCATGATGTCCAGGTAATTATATTATATATATATCCGTGAGTTACTACATGTGCAGTTCGGAGTTTGAAGGTATATATATATATATATATATATATATATATATCCGTGAGTTACTACATGTGCAGTTCGGAGTTTGAAGGTAAACATCGAATGGTGCCAAGCTAACACACACACACACTGAAGTCAGTATTTTCGTTAGTATCCATCGCGAGCTGTGAAAATTAATTAGCTGTTTCTCAAGAAATTCAACAACAGGGAGTATATATACCTGCAAGCGCATGAGGAGGTCTGCAGACTCTCTGCGCTTGAACCGGTGGTCGGTGAGCTCCTGGCGCAGCCTCTCAAACTCGGCGCGCTCCTCCGGCGTGCCGAGGCCGGGGTCGAACTCCCACACAGCCCGGCCGAGGAAGTTGTTCGTCGACCGTAGCCACGGCCCGCCGCCTTCTGCCACCCTGAGCCTCCACATGCTTTATCGATCGCTACCTGCTATAGCTAGCCCCAAGAGCTTGGCTCTAGCCAGCGACCCGATGCATGTGTTGGTCTCCCTGCAGGGCTGGCTCTAATTTAAAGAGGAGGCCTTGGCGCCGAATGCTGCCACGTGCCTACGAGTACGAGTTTAATGCATTCCCAGCCCCCAGGGTATAACCAGCTTTTGACTCTTTTAATAGGTTTATTCGAGGCTTCGAGGTTCGGGCAAGTACATGGCCCTTTTATTTGACTAGATGCGTGGGCCCTAACGCGTCCACGAATCAATTGAATAATTTTTTAGTGCCTTTATGTAATATTAAAAAATTTCAGGGCCTTTTCACAAAAAAGCTTGCGAAATCCGGATTTTTTTTGGATGTTTTTCTTTTGAAAAAGAAGTCGTGAGGGTGATTTTCTATAATCACAGGATTTTGGGGGGACTTTGCGGGAGGAAAATCAATCTCTGAAGTTTCAGGAGATTTTTCGAGAAAAAAAGGATTCGGATGTAATCTCGGAACGCGAGGGCAATTTATCGGAATCACGGAGTCATTTCGTAAAAAGGTCGAAAAAACCAATCTATGGAATTCTGGGGACTGGATATATTTTTTGAATTTTTGGGGGTCCATTGCGTAAAAAGAAACATTTACATAATGCAAAAACCTTGAAAAAAAATAAACTTTCAGAAATTTTGGAATCTAGATGTTTGTCCACTGTGCCATTGTGCCCAAAAAACATTTTCAGAATGCAAAAGGTGAATTTTTGTTTTTGGAATTTTTGGGGATCTAATATAAATGTTTGCCGGAATCATGGAGTCATTCTACAAAAAGGTGCGAAAAATCAATTTCTGGAACTTTTGGGGGCATGGATATATTTTTAAAATTTTTGAGGGGCTACCGCGTAAAAAATCACAAAGAAAAAATTATTTCCGGATTTTTGGGGATGTAGATGTAATTTTTGAATTTCCAGAGGGCCTTTGCAGGAAAAAACATTTCTTCGAGGGCCTTTTCGCAAAAAAATGGTGCAAAAAAATATAATTTCCAGATTTTGGGGGCCCTTTCGCAGAAAACAGACGCCAAACGCGTGCGAGCAATGCGCATATCAGACACAAGAGGCCGCCACGTGTCGGCCAGGCGAAAATCGCGCTCGAGCGCGAGGGCGGGGAGTTGAACCCATGACTGACGGCGTGAGGATGAGACACGTTACCACCACACCGCGCGAATGTTGTTTTCGATTAACGACGTTAAAATATATAAGCTATATTACGGCTGAGTCAAGCGGGCGACGTGGCTCACGCGCGAGCAAGCTATACGCACGGGCGAGCACGCGCACAACATGGCACGAGGGCACACGGCCACGTCGGCTCGAATTCGACGTAGCCATGCCCAATGGCCAGGGTTCCCATAGAGTTTAATATACGGAGTATTTGTTTGAGTGGCATGCGAGGAGAAAGCCTACGAGACTATCTACCGTCGGGACTATGCTAGATTCGTCACCTCATCGCAACATCAGATAGCTGCTAGCTAGATTTCCTTTCCTCTACATCGAATCATATAGGCTGCACACTCACACTAGCTAGCATTACTCCAAAAACTTAAATTCGGCGGATTTCGGCGAAATTTCGCCGAAATCTCGGATTTCGGACCCCAGCGAGTTTGTACAGACCGGCCGGATTGAAAATTTTGAAAATGCTACAGTAAATTCGGTTTTTTCACCGAGATTTCGCCATTTGAAACCGGAATTTGATTTTTTTGGCCAGATCTGACCGGAATTATATCAATAAGTTCTCAGGAAGTGATCTTCAACGATAATATTTCGAAAAAGTTGATTTTTGAGACTTTTTGGCATTTCGGCATAAACACTCTCTGAATTTTAGAAAATTGAGGAAGCATTTTCATGCTATGAAAAATTTATGGGAGTATCATAAGACATGTAGGATAATATATAAAATTTATTAAAATATTTTAACATCATTTGTTATGTTTTAAAAATAAAAATCAGAATTAGGATAAACGAGGCAGTGACAGTGCTAGAATTTTATAAATTTATTCATGTCTGATAATCACCTAAAATTTTTATGGGAGCTTAAAAATTTTCTCATAACCCTGTTTTAAAAGTTTAAAAAAATTTGAACCTGTTTTGATGAGTCAATAAGAAATTTTATATGGTACAAGGACGTGATGTACATTTCGAAAACTGTGATGTACTACATTCACATTTTTTTGGGAATTTTTTATGATTGATCATGATCTCAAAACTTTATCACAAGATCATTGATTATTTCCAAATATATACCAATTTTTTTTGTAATTTTTACATTCTTGAAACTATTGGAAAAAAGGCTACTATGAAGTAACACTTTCATGTTTTCTGTGATTTTTTTATGTTTGATCATCTTCTCAAAATTTTATGACAGCATCATTGATGCTTTGCAACTATGTACAAAAATTTTGGTAATTTTTACATGCTCCAAAGTATGGAAAAAAAGTTGCAAAGAAATGTCGTTGCGAAGATTCGAACTCGAGACCTCTTGTTTGATAGAGTTTAGCCTTACCACTGAGATATGGGCGCTCATGTGTTTTAGAGATGAGAAATAAATCATTTTATACGTTGACAACTCACTGATTTTAATACATCGTCAATCATTGAAGTTCAATCACAGTCCATTCCACCGAGTGCTCTGCCATTTCACTTTCCCTTAAGCAAACCTCTTCTCCACCCTGCTCTCTCTCTGGTCCGGCCACTCTCCGGCCAGCCCCGAGCCCCAGTATGGAAATCTCGGCCTCTAATGGCGATATTTCGGGCTGAAGAGACGAAATTTCGGTCGGCCAAAAAAATTCGGTATGCACAAATTGTTTTGTTGGATTTTAAGTGCAGCTGTATTTTTTTGGTTATTTAGACATGTAGTCATGTGGGACATAGTCTAGTAAGTAGTAAGAACTAACAATGTTTGTACTTATGTGGGATATAATTCATATGTCAGTATGTCTTCAAAAGACCATGTCATTTACTCACTTGTATGGTACAGCTAGCAAGCCTGACAACGAAAGGCATATTCATGCATTTTAGCAAACATCAATGAGTTAAGAATGTTGACTCCCTTCAAACAAGCACATGGTCATACAAGCTTATATATCATGCATATTTTTTGTAATGATGCAGGCTCTAGTGAGTTGTGATGGCAGAGCCTCAGGGTACCGTATGGGACCACGGGAGCGATCGGCTCGTGGTCGAGGTGCAACCATCGACGCATGTTATGAAGGGTGGAGGGCGACCCGCCTTAAGGAACATCTGGTGGCCGCGCGGTGATGTGAAGACTGCCCTAACGTGCCTAAAGTGGTTAGGCGTGCCATGCTCATGAGTCCGTGGTGGCCGTGACAAGAAGAAGGAGAAGCAGGCGATTCGCCTGCGTCAGGAGGAGGCTTGCACCGAATGGGCTACCATGGGCATAGAGGATGAGCAGCTTAAGATGGCCACAAAGGCCTCTAAAGAAGAGGCCTACCTCAGGAGCCAAGGTTTGACCCAAGGTTCGAGGTCCAGGAGTGGTGCAAAGAAGTCCTCGATTCAATAGATTATCAACAAAATGTTCGGTCGGTCCAAATCGACACAGGAAAGCCATGCCTCCATAGATGTCGATCTTGCACGGGTTAGTGCCCCGCAGCAACCTCGTATTGACACTGCATTCCACCAGGGGAAGCGGGCCGGAGAAGCTAGGGAAGGGATGGTCAAAGTGGTTACATGCTAATGCAATTCCCGGAAGGAAGGTGGACTGCCTGTATTTCATAGGTATGAAACAATTGTATGTTTGTAAGTTACACGTCGTGTGATGATTGTACTAATCTCTTGTGCATGCGGTCATAGCTGCAATCAAGCTGACGCAGGAGCTAGGCCCAGGGGTTCGTGCACCACGAGGATACGAGATAGACGGTAAGTACTTGGACGCGAATGAGCAGGAGATTGTGCAGTACCTTCGGAGGTTCAGGGAGGACTGGGCCACCTTTGGTGTTACAGTGATGTGCGACGCCTGGACGGGACCTACTCAGCAGAGTATCATCAACTTCATGGTATACTGCAATGGGATGATGTTCTTTCATAAGATCGTAAATGCCACAGGTACAAAATTCATTTATTTTTTCTCTTCTGTAAGACCATCAATTGCCACACGCACTAACTTCTTGCTTGGTCATTGACAGGTAAGGTCCAGAACCACAAATACTTGCTAGCCGAGATAACAAAGGTTGTGGGCGAGGAGATTGGGGCAGAGCATGTCGTGCAGGTGGTTACTGACAATGGTGCCAACTTCAAGAAAGCATGCCAGATGTTACGAGTGCAGTACCCTCGTATTGTATGGCAGCCGTGCTTGGCACACACCGTAAATCTTATGCTGAAAGACGTGTGTGAGGTGGTCCATATCAAAGAGATTGTGGCACAGGCCAAGAGAATTTGCAGATTCTTATACAACCACAAGAATCTACATGCACAGATGAGGCAACATATTGGTGGAGAGTTGGTGAGGCCAAATGCAACTAGGTTTGGGACTACCTTTGTTTTCCTCGACAGCTTCCATAAAAAGAAGGAAAAGTTCCAGCAGTGAATGACACATCCTGACTGGACAGGTAGTAGGTGGGCTGAAATGGCGGAGGGCAAGTACGCATATGACCACCTCGTGGGCAGGGACTTCTGGGACTGGGTTGAGTGGACCGTCGGTGCCGTAAAACCCTTGTACAAGTTGTTAAGGTTCACGGATCAAGATAAGTTACTAACAATAAGCGGTGTAATGATGCAGTACGCAATTGCAAGGAATGAGTAAAACAATAACTTACGGGAGCACGGAGAACAGTACAGGGTATTCCTGGAAGTCATGGAAAAGAGACTCGCCGACATAAGGAAACCACATTTGTGCAAGCTGGTAAGTCAAATTAATATGTTCAGTTCTATTATGCTAACTATGCAAAGTTCGCATGTGTTGTACTAACTATGCAATGTTTTTATCAATGACAGACTCTGTTCTGGACCCAAAGTCTCAGTTCTCGTACAATATATGCAGCACTCCGAAGTACATGGGAGCGCCTCGATCGCACTAGGCATTATGGTCGATGACGACGCATCATGCGGTGAATGCTTTACGGAAGTCGACACATACCGCCTTAGACGGGACGATTTGCCACCCGCTTGCAACGCGCACCGGTACCGCCGATAAGCAAATGACGGCTGGTACGTACATAAATTGAGGTTGGTTGGTATGTTGTTGTGTAGCACTCATGACTTCTCTTTCTTCGTATTGTTCGCAGCTCAATGGTGGATGGCCTTCGGGAATGAGACGCTATCGCTGCAAAAGTTCGTCTTGAGGTTGGTGTCCCAGTGCGCATCATCGAGTGGGTGTGAACGTAATTGGAGCACATTTGCCTTGGTGCACACGCAGCTACGAAACCGTTTAAGTTATGCGAAGCTCCAACAGCTCGTGTTTGTACACTACAACCTGCGACTTCGCCTACGCGACTATGAATCCTCTCGCCAAACCCAAGATGAAGATCCTGTGGATCGCCTGATCGAGGATGCGATGCATCCTGGCCATGACCCAATTGCAGACTGGTTTGACTCGTCCAGGTCTAGTGGAGAGCCTCTACTCGACGAGGACAACAAGACGACCCACCCTCCCAAATGAGATTCGTGGTTGACTCCATCCCACCGGAAGAGATGAATAAGGCAACAGGTAAATAATGTAATTGTTTTCCATTCCACTTTTCAACCATGTATGTCGAAACCTCACAACAGTGGTAACCTTACTTCTAATTGGCCACAGGTGGGAAGAGCCTCCCAGATTGGGCCGAATGGAACATCGGTGACACACACACAGGGAAGAGAAAGCGTGCTACTGACGCCGACGATGATGACACCCTAACAGGAGCTTTGGACAGGTTGCAGAAATTATCGGGCAGCCAGAGTGCAAAGGAAAAAAGGAAAAGCCCGAAGTGATGAGGAGCCTATTATCGACAGTGATGACGACACGGCAACACCTTCTGATAATGTGCAGTACCTCAGTAGTAGCTCAGCGACAGCGACAGACTATCCCGGCGATGACGGGACGGAAGCTGACCGGTACTCCCTCCGGCCCCGTCCACAGTCACAATCACCGGCAGGAGGATCGCATCAGGGGGGTACTACCCCGAGAGGTCACTCCCAATGGCAGACCCGCAGTACGGGGAAGGGCATGTCGCGTGGTGGGGGTGGGTGCCAGGCAGCACAACCACAGGATGGCTCACAATCATGGTGTAGCAGCGAGTCTTCCAGTCATTTGGGCCTTCAAATCGAGCATACCGGGTATGGTTCGATGCCGTACAGATGGGTTCAAGGTGGGTACGGTCACAGACAGAGTTATGACGGATCGAGCATAATTTCGCCGTTTGACTATAATGATCCATACGTCGATCCGTACGCACGACGCTCATCTGTCAGTGTTAGGTACCTTTACCAGTCCGTGAATTATAGCGTCTGGATGAGTCATTACGAACATTGAAAGTCTGTCTGGCCACCGCGGGATATGACCTAGGAAGAATACAAGCAACAACACGAGAGGAGGTATCACGAGGTCATTGTCGATAACGCGGAGGTGGAGTTTGCACCACAAGCGTTCTACTACTCGTAGGTACGTGATGCAAATGTACATTCATTTAATTGTCATATGCAAATATGTGAAGAATTGTTATATGTATCGATTTTATTTCGTGCTTATTAATTGTCATGCCAATATACATTAATTGTTTCGAATTGTGACTCTCAATCTTCGAATTTCAATCAAAATACTGCCGAAATTTCTAACTTCACGCATTGATCATCTAAATAATTTACGGCAAGGTTAATGATGCATCACGACCATCCAATAAAATTTTTGAAGTTTTCTAACATACTTTCAACCATTTTCCGTCCAGACATCACCGATACCCGAATTTTTAAAAATTCCTCGAGCTTCAGCAACAACTAAAAATTTTATGAAAATATTATTCACATGTTAGAATCATGCTAACAAAATTTCAAATTTTTCTAACATGCTTTGTACCATTTTTCATTCAGTTCAAAACTGTCTGTCAGCATTTTATTAGGACAGTCCCAATGTCTGAATTTTTAAAAATTCCACAAGCTTCATAAAAATCTGAAATTTTTATTAAAACATTAAAAATATGTCAGAACTCTCCACAAAAAATTTGAAAATTTTTCGCCGTCGTTTCGACCACTTTCCGGCATGTACAAAACGGCCGAAATCTCGCCTTTTTCGGCCGAGATTTCGCCGAATTTCGGTACTTATCGGTTTCAAACAAGCCGGATTCAAATTTTGAATTTGAAATTCCGGACGAGATTTCTCTGAAATTACCGAATTTAGCCGAAATCTCGGTATCCGGCCCACGACGGTATTTTATCCGAAAACTAAATCCGAAACCTTGGCATTACTGCCTTATTAACTGTTGATGTTGTACTGGTCAGCCACTACAAACTAAACAAATTTCTGCGTTGCAGCGAAACACATTTTTAAACTAAACACAACGAAATCATACAAAGATCCTGAGCGAGTGTAGGTGGAAAGAACAAGACGTGGTTAGTTTTCTTTTTACTCGTGAGAGATAGGAGAGTTTGTCGCGATATCAGTGCGCTGTATTTCTTACCGAGGAAGAAAGGACGATTGACAATTGTCACCATCTTATTTATATATTATCCTGCACATGTATAGCGTCACTGAGTGTAACAGCCTCAAAAATCATAAAATAAAGAAAAATGAAGTAAAAATCTTTTGTGTATTATTTTTGAAATTTCTGAATTTCCTGGATTTTCTGTGTATTCTTTTGGCTTTTCTTTAATGCAAGAAAGTGAAACAAAGAATATGGTAAATAGAAAATGGTAAAAAGTAAAAATGTTAATCCAACAAAAATTTACCAAAGCCTCCAAAAATATCTGAGGGCTCTCCTCAGCTTGCTTAAGTCGGTGGGTAAGCTGGATTAATAAAAACAACAATTAATCAAAGATAATCATGAGTAAATATCTCAGGGTAAAATGGTAAAACAATTTGGTAAAAATATCTATAAGTCATCCTGACCCAATATTTTTATCTTGCCAACATCAAAACAGTATCAACCTTCAGTAAAAATATCAAGAATTTATTAATTCATTTTATAATTTTAAAAATTCAAAAACAGTGAATAAATAATCTGGAAAACAGTAATATCAGAATTTTTAAAATTTAAATATTAATAATTAAAGTCTGTAATTTTTACAGAAGGTGTATAATATCATTTCAAACCGTAATAAAATTTTTTGTAAAATAATCATTTCATTTAAATCGCAAATTAAAAGAAAAACCGAATGGGCAATGCAGCAACTGTTGCAATGTCAGAATTTTATAAAAATCTGCATGCATCATAAAATAGCTAAAATTTTACTGGAGTATGGTAATTATCTTTCCGACTGCTGGTAAAATTTGTATAAAATTTCGTGCTCTTTTGACGGTCGACATTTCCGTTGAAATCCCGTTCGGTCGTGAGCCTTCTCCAGAGTTCTTTTCTTGCCGTCGCTGACACGTGGGTCCGGGCTGTCAGCGAGCCAACTCAGCCGACAGCCACCGCCATCTGGCCCCCGCGTGGCAGCCTCTCGCCGCGTTCTTCTCCCTCTCCCGCCTCTCTCGCAGAGACGATATCACGGTTCTTCGCGCGCGCGCGCGCCGCACCGCCTCCGAGCCCTTATAAGACCCCTCGTGCGTGCTCGCAGAAACCGACCCGATTAGCTCCCGTGAAGCCATTCCGTCGCTGCTTTGGTCGTCTTCTCCGCGACAGCAAAACCCAAACGGGAAAACTCGCAATCCACCGCCTCAACCCATTCCAACCAAATTCCTTCGACCGAGTCTTCCTTGAGCCTCCGTGAACTCGCCCACACCATTTTCCCGAGCCCTTCTTCCCGACGAGCCGCGACTCGATTCTTCTTCGCGCCACCGCACAGACGGTGAGAACCCTTCTCTGCTGCTCATTCTTTGAGCTAAACCCATAAATGGGATCCTTGTGATGCATCGATGCTCGTAGGGTGATCTTCAAGCTTAGGAGTAGCTAGTTCGTCGCGCGTCGCCGGCCGGCCGTGAGTTCCGCCGCCTCGCGGTGCCGACCGCTTCCGGCCACCTCGGCCACCGCGCCACCACCCAAAGGTGCGCTTGCTTCTTGGTGCCTCGGTGGAATCGATTCACGGTCCGGCCCGGTCATTGCCGGCGAGCCGAAGCCGCGCTCGCTCTGGTCACCGCTTGCGGCCCAATTGCTGTCACCGCTTCGCTAAAGCGCCGAGATCGTCGGCCGACCAGCGGCCCGACTGTCGATCTCATGCGGCGTCGCCGATCACGCCATGTGGGCCTCGGTGTCGATCGCTTATGATGCGTCGCGTCGCGTCCGACATGTCGACCGCTGTCACCTCGCGTCGCGCAGCACCCTGCATGGCTCATGTGGTCACCACCACAGAATACGCTTAGCTAGCCGACGGTGGACCCGTTGTCGGCGCCTCAGGATCGGATCCACCGAAAGGAAGCGCATTTTCCCCGCGAAAGCGCACTTTCCATTTTCGGCAGTTTTCTGATTTTTCAGTATTTATTCAAAACCTAGAGGTTCATTTAGCTATAACTTTTGAATCATTTAACCAAATTTGATGAAATAAATTTCTAAATTCATCTAAAATCCATTAGATTCATAATATGCAAGAACATTTCAGAATTTAATTTTATTTGGATTTCGAATTTAAATTCAAAGAAAAGGTTAGAAATGTGTCATATATGAAAATTTTGCATATGATCTCCAAATTTAGTAAAATAAATTTTATTAGAATCCATGTAATCTCAGAAACAAGAATCTGTAAAAATACTTAGGGTGTGTTGTAAGAAAAAGTTAAGTTATAAAATGGGTATTAAATAATGCCATAATGGTTTAAATAAACTAAATCTTTAAATTGTAAATGGGAATAAATAACTCATGTAATCATTCCTGAATTTGTGAAATCATTTTATTTGAATATTTCCATCTGATTTCTTTCTGGCCTTATCGAAATTTGGTATTTGTTATATGTCGCCATACGACGTGTAGAATCCGATTTAAATCGGTGTATTCGATTTAACAGAGTTCAAGTCGAGGACACTCAACAAGGCAAGCAAACCCCTTTGATCATATTGATCCCAGTTTTATAAATGTTTTCATTAAATGTTTTATCGCATACTTTATTTTGTTAAAGTCTGCTATATTTCTGTAATGGTAATTGTACCAAGAGACTTATAGAACTTCCTTGATAAGTAGAAAATTGTGAACCTTGAAAACCCTAGAATAGCTTAGACAATATTTAATGTCAATCTGGGTTACTCACATTTAGTGAAATGCTTAGCCAAAGCTAAATGAAGATAAAACTGTGATACAATTAAAGACTTTGGACATGACATTTAAATGGGTATGACCATTTTTGTGGTTGGTATTTGGTTGGAAAATGAAAATAAAACTATGGTTTAGATGCGGGCAATTATTGGCAATAGCCGGTTGTGCATGTCTTTGCACGTAGTGTAGGGTGGAGATTATTGCCCGTGTCGGATTAAGGACCGAACTATGAGTTGTTTTCAGGCCAAGAATATTCATACAACCACAAGTGCTGGTATGGGACAGCTCTAACTTATTAAGTTGTTTAAAACTAGCTTTGCACTTGGAAGGCCGGAGTAGTACGAAATGTTTCTTAATGAATTGCTCGACGGACGCCCACACCGAGGTGATCATGGATTAAACGTCTACCAATATAACGGTGTATGCCATAATCGTGGGTAGTTCCATCATTTCTATGCTCGAGTTCTTACACCACGAATGGGTTTATCGTCACCGTCTTTGGTGCAAAGTTAGGTTTAAATAATGTAACAGATTATAACATGACTCTCTGCGGCACACCAAAGGGTGTGCAAATATCGATTGCTCAAAGAGTCAGTCATGTCTTGTGGGAAAGTCAGATACCTCTGCAGAGTGTAAAACTAATCGATTAGCGCGTCATGATCATGGACACTTGGTAAAGTCATCACATAGTTAGCGCTTTGCTTATTTTCATAAAAAGTGGTTTCTACCACGTGTTGGTCATTTCACTGTGTGCGGAAGGAAATGGTTTTAAGTATGATCAAGATACCCAAACATTCGTGATTTATTGATGCTTACATTCTATCACTTACAATATTAAATTGCTTTTATTTAAATTCCATTTTGCAATCTATTATTCTCAGATTTACATTTCAAACCACTTTATGCAAATTAACCTTAATAGCCTTTCATTGGAACGACCTGCATGTATTTTAGGATTTGCATAAGTCTTATGAGTACGTAAGTACTCAACTTGCCAATGTTGATGTTTTTAGGTGAAGAAGCAGATTTCCCGACGATTCTTACGTTGATGCAGGATACGGGAATTTAACGATGAATTTATCTAAGGATTTTCCTTGTCGCTTGCTGTGGAACAATGGGTTAAAAAGGCATACTACAAGAAGTTGTCTCCACGCAGTTTTACTTTTGGTATTGTAAAATAATATGTAATCTTACTTCATTGTGTAATAAAGTTTGTGTATGACTGTGATATCAATTTGTATTTGTGCGCATTAGCTACCGATCATGGGACTAGTATCAGATGCACATGGTATCCATTTTGGTATTTATTTATCAAAAAATGGGGACCTTACAAGTTGGTATCGAGCCATCTCGATCAGAGGAAACCTTAGGTAGTATGGGAGTAATAAAACTTAAAACTTGATATTAGGATCCAAGTGAACTAAAATTTTGAATTAGGACATCTTACCTGTCTATTCTTTATATGCATGAAACTCCTCTTTTGGTTATGCGTATACTTGTTAATAACTCTTTCCTATTTTTTTTATTTTATTTCTGCTAGAATCTTTTCTTCTAAAAAAATTACTTTACTGTCTTACATTTAATCAGGAATACTAATTCCTTGTTAAATGTGCAGATGGGCGGATACACCCCATGTTATACTTCCACTAATAGGGAAAATTCGCATGGCGGAATTCTTACTCGTTTGCTAGAATTCGCCCATTTTCCCGAAAATCCACGATATATAGTATTCCACGCGGCAGTTAGTTCTGTCTCTGTGGAATACATAGCTAGGGTGGATATCCTTACCCGAGATGAAGATAGTGAAGAGTTTTTGTCTTTTGAGGGCCCTGGATCTTCCCTCATGATGGCCATGAATGAAGCCGCCTATATGGCTATTGTCAGTTTGCGCCACGCCTTACCTGAACTGGCAGTAGTATATAGGAGGATTCTATCCCGGCCACCAGGTGGGGAGAATAGTTATATGGATGCCACTGGGTTACAAAATCCCACTTTACGTAACCTAGTGGAATTCATAAATGCCTCTGACCATTATTGCCGTCAGGCAATAACTGAATACAGGGAGGCGCGTCGCCGTGTAGCATTCCTAGAGAATGCCATCGCTCCTGCGTTGAGGTATTGTTCCTCGCTCGCCTGGGCAATTCCTCAGCACTGTGCCCGACGACACCTCGCACCACCTGTGTCGCCAGCAAGGATGTCGATGATAGGAGTCGCCCTAGGTTACCAAGCATCCGTGTAGATCCCCATAGTTTTCCTCCATGGCGCCCTCGGATACCGCAGAGCATCGTGATAGAGACCCTTATCCTCCCGATGCCGAGAGTTCGGTCGAGAGATAGTAATACCGTGTGAGTTTGTCGATGATGAGTAGTGTTAGAAGAGGTTTTGGTTTTGCCCTTTTATGTAGTAACGTCAAAAATAAATGGTATGTTTTGTTGTGAATATTATAAAGTTGAAATAAAGTTTTGCTTGATATTGTTTTGTGTGCTTTTGATTCCTACTGTAAATATTTAACTTTCGATTAATATTTTTACGACGTTGTGATCCGTAATAATAGTAATCAAGTTGTGCTTTTAAAACATTTGGTAACAACTGAGATTAAAACTAAAGTAGATCTTAATTCATTAATAATCCTGTTCGGATGCTCGCAACCCGGTCCTTGGATGAGATTCGGGAGTGAGGAAACCCGAAACTCACCTCGACGAGTGACTTCGGCCACTCCAGCCCAGCCTAATCCAGTCCATCCGTCGGCAGTCCGAGGATCTTCGTCGCGTCGTCCAAGCCGTCGAGATTCGCCGCCTCCTCAAGTCCAAGAAGAAGAAGTTTCGGAGGGGCAGTTGCCAGGGCCGCCAACCATGGCCCAAGTGCTTGCGATGATAGAACAGGGTCGCCAGACGAATACCCTGTTGCTCCAACAGTTGGTCCAAAATACGACTAACCTTGGTGCTGCAAGTTCTAGGCCTGGTGTTGGTGAAGCCTCCCATCAGTCCAAGTTGGGAGAATTTTTGAAGACCCGGCCTCCAACCTTTTCTTCTTCATCAGATCCCCTGGACGCTGATGATTGGCTACGAGCTATTGGAAGCAAGTTGACCATTGCCCAATGCAATGATCATGAGAAGGTCCTATATGCATCGTACCAACTTCAGGGAGCCGCTGCAGTCTGGTGGGAAAATTTCCAAGCGGCAAGGCCCCAAAGTCAAGAAGTTACTTGGGATGTTTTCGTCGAAGCTTTCAGGAAGACGCATATTCCTTCGAGCTTGGTGAATTTAAAAAGACGGGAATTTCTTGACCTGCGTCAAGGAAATATGTCCGTAATGGAGTATCTTCACCGTTTTAATTACCTTGCTCGCTATGCGTCATCAGAAGTCAGTTCAGAGGCCCGAAGAATCGAGCACTTCCGGGACAATCTGAATAATGAAGTTAAGCATCTTCTCGCCATTCACGACTTCCACGACTTCCAAACACTCGTGGACAAGGCTATAATCGCCGAGCATAGTTCGCGTGATGTTATGGAAAGTCGAAAGAGGAAGTGGATGGCGCGGAAAGCTGCCAGTCCGAATTTGCCAAGGTCGCGCGTTGGTCAGCCGACTAATGTTCGACCTCTCCTGCCTCGTCAGCAGCAGCAGAGGCGTAAGGTCGTGCACCGGCCTCAAGACCTTCTTCGTCCCTCGAGCAAAGAATGAAGGAAGGACTTCGAGTTCAGAATCAAGCGGTGGTGTGACTCGCTATCATTGCAAAGAGCGCGGGCATTATGCAAATGCTCGCCTAAAAGAGGTCAGCGTCGTGGCGCAGCTTGTCGCAGGAGTTCGTGAGACCCCTGTGTCGACCTTCGTGAGCGGGAATTCTCAGTTGTCAAGCTGCTGCAGCTCTTAATCGCAGAGGCGAGTAGCGGTCGCCTTCATCATGTGATTGCTTCAAGAAGCAAGCGAAGCACCGATGTGGTATCGGGTATGTTTCGTGCACTCGGTACCTACTTTGGTATTGTTTGATTTCGAGCATCGCACTCGCTTATTTCTAAGAAATTTGTCGATCGTAATAACTTAGAAATTGATCTCTCTCTCGCCAAAATGATAATCTATTCCCTGGTTCACCATGAATTCAATTAAGTTTTGTCCTAAGGTTAGCATTGAAATTGATGGAGTCATGTTTCATGCTGATCTTATCCTTATAGAAACCTCAGGGTTAGAAGTAATCCTTGGTATGGATTGGTTGTCTAAGTTCAAAGGATGCATAGACTGTGCCAATCGATCCATTTCCTTGGTTAGCCCTGAAGGAATTCCAGTTCATTTCTCTTCCATCCAAAGTTCTTCGAATTCTCAAGCTTCCCTTTGTTCAGCCATAGTAAAAGATCTTAGCCAGATTCCAATTGTCTCCGAGTTCTCTGATGTTTTTCCAGATGAGTTGCGTGCCCGCATCCGATAGGGATATAGAGTTTGTTATAAACCTTGTTCTGGAGCAGCGCCTATATCCAAGCGCCTTATCGAATGCCCCTGCATGAGTTAGTCGAACTAAAGAATCAAATTCAAGAGCGATTAAGAAAAGGCTTTATTCGACCTAGCTCTTCTCCTTGGGGTAGTCCATTCTTTTTGTGCCTAAAAGGACGGTGGAATACGCATGCGTGGACTATCGTGCATTGAATGATGTCACAATTAAGAACAAATATCCTTTGCCTCAGATCGATGATCTGCTCGATCAATTGACCGGTGCTCAAATCTTTTCAAAATTGATTTAAGACATGAGTACTATCAATTGAAGATCGGGCGTAAGATATTCCTAAAACCGCTTTTACCACTCGTTACGGTCTATATGAATATACCGTGATGTCTTTCGGACTTACAAATGCTCCCGCTAATTTTATGTGCCTCATGAATAAAGTTTTTATGGAGTATTTGGATAAGTTCGTAGTGGTATTCATTGATGATATTCTCGTCTATTCCAAATTGAAGAAGATCATGCGCGAGATTTGCGCATGGTTCTTGAAAAGCTTCGAGAGCATAAGCTTTATGCCAAATTCGAGAAGTGCGAATTTTGGCTAAAAGAAGTTGCTTTCCTTGGTCATATTCTTTCAAAGGTGGTATTTCCGCTGATCCGAAGAAAGTCAAAGCTGTTTTAGACCGAAGCCCTCACTGCTTTGAAAATTCGAAGTTTTCTCGGTCTAGCGGGATATTATCGCCGCTTTATCGAGAACTTCTCTAAAATCGCTCGTCCTTTGACCCAGCTTCTCAAGAAAGAAAAGAAGTTTGAATGGACACCTGAATGCGAAGGAAGTTTTCAGGAATTAAAGAAAAGGCTAACATCAGCTCCCGTGCTAGTGTTACCCGATGTCCATAAAAGCTTTGATGTTTATTGTGATGCTTCCAAGAGTGGGCTTGGGTGTGTGCTTATGCAAGAAGGAAAAGTCGTAGCTTACGCCTCTCGTCGCCATGCGACCTCATGAGCTCAATTATCCGACTCATGATCCGAATTAGCATTGCGGTAGTGCACGCTTTAAAAATTTGGCGTCATTACCTGATTGGAAACAAATGCAGTGTATTCACCGATCATAAGAGTCTGAAATATTTCTTCACCCAGCCTGATCTAAATTTAAGACAACGAAGATGGCTAGAGTTGATAAAAGATTACAACCTTAGCATTCAATACCATCCTGGAAAAGCCAATGTCGTAGCAGATGCTCTAAGTCGAAAGCTTCATTGTCTTTCTGTTTCATCTTTGATCGATCAATTCGATCTCGTAAAAGATTTCCAAAAGCTTAATTTGGGAGTTGTCGAAAAGGTTATTTGGCCGCCCTAGAGGTGCAACTAACCCTTAAGTCCCTGTGATTAAATCTGCTCACTCAAAGATGAAGCAATTATCAAAATCCGTGAAGAGTTGAAGCAAGGAAAGGAATCCAAATTCGTGAAAGTTCGGATGAAGTGCTTATGTTCAAAATCGAATATATGTTCCTAATGATCCGAATTAAAAGAGTTAATTCTCAAAGAAGCCCATGAGTCTCCCTCTCAATTCACCTCGAAGTACAAAGATGTATCAAGATCTCCGATGTGAATATTGGTGGCCCGGTTTGAAAAAGGATGTCGCTGCATATGTCGCAATCTGTGATGTATGCCAGCGTGTCAAAGCCGAACATCAACGTCCCGCAGGACTTCTGCAACCTTTGAAGATACCAGAGTGGAAATGGGAAGATATCAAGCATGGATTTTATTCGGTTTGCCAAGAACCGTGAAAGGGCATGATTCCATTTGGGCATCGTTGATCGGCGCGCCGAGCGCCGTCAAGTAAATTTGTAAGTCTAAGGGGTCGCGCGTTCCACTCCCTGAATGGTTAGACTCGAGAGTCCAAGATGTATACTGGTTCGGGCTGAAAGTCCCTACTCCAGTTCTGATGGCGGTATTGTATTGCTTTGCACAACGTTTTACAGATGAGGGCGCTAAATTACTTAATCTCCTCGTGTTCTCATGTGTTCCACCTAGAATCGTTAGTCCTGCCTCCTTTTATACAGAAGGAAGGGGCAGGTTACATCGAGAGTCGGGGGAAGGGCGAGGCGACCTATGCTAGGAGCTCTGGTCCTTCGTC
Source organism: Otatea glauca (assembly GCA_036346275.1). Taxonomy (NCBI): domain Eukaryota; kingdom Viridiplantae; phylum Streptophyta; class Magnoliopsida; order Poales; family Poaceae; genus Otatea; species Otatea glauca. The sequence goes on from CM070713.1 coordinate 3,336,401, forward strand.
CTGTGGACTGGTAACCACACGTCTTTCCCATGCTGGGTCGGTAGCCTTGGTGGTCAGGGAGGTTAGGTATTCCCCGGGAAATAGCGTACTTGCCCTCTGTGATCCTTACGAACGCCGACGCGGCGGTGTGTGACGTTGGCGCCGCCGGGAGGAGCGTGCGTCGCATCAGACGCGATCCGGTTGATGGGCCGAAGCTCGACTTCAGTAGATCACCAAACCTTCTAGGGAAGGAACTACCTGCCCTTGTATAGTCACTCCGATTGACCTTGTTCGCGAGGTACGTGGCGGTAGGCTGATGAGGGCCCCGACACGCGGCCCTCGGCGTCTGTCACCTTGGTTCGGTCAGAGTCGGGAGATCCCGCCCGCCAAGGGGGTGGGAGCGCCGTCCGGCCGGAGTCGGAGATCCCGCCCGCCAAGGGGGTCGGAGCGCCGTCCGGTCGGATTTGCTTCCCCGGCCGGGAGCGGATGTCTTGTGTGGTCTCGCAGCGATTCGGTCGGATGGCGGGCGGGCGCGCTGTTGGTGGAGATATGCTTGAGGCCGCTGGCTCGTCGCCGGGCCGCTGGGGTACCCCGTTATTAGTATTCGCAAGAGCCCTCGAACTCCCGAGCGATTTCGGCGATTCGGTTGGGGTTGAACTTTGATGAGTGGTGGCGGGCTCGGTGGCCGGTCAGCCGATCAAAGTTAAGCGATTTCGCGTGTGTTCCCGACGGATCCGACGGCTGCCCCGAGCTTGGCCGGGGCATTTGAAGCGCCGAAGGTTTTAATCGCCTCGTTGCGCATGCCGAGCATGGCTTAGTGTGCCCGCCCGCTCGCCTTCTTGATCGCCGGGTTACAGTGCGACGCTTGTCGGGCGCCGCATTTACTCGAGACGCTTGATCTCCCTTCATCCGCTATATAAGGGCTTGCTAGAGCGACGACCCTTAGACCAAAATCCTCCTTTTGATCCTTGAAATGGAGGCATCCTTTAGTCTTCACTTTGGTGATGATGCCGCGGTAGAAGAAGAAGATCCTTTGGCCGAGCTTTAATGAGTACGACCGGCGATGGTCGAGCTCGGGAGGAAGAAGCCGCGCTTGTGATGTAGTTCTTTGTTGGCGGTCGCTTGAGGTCGCTCGAGGCTTAAGGTGGTAAGGAGGCCCTTCTTGAGGCGATGGTGCGAGGGCGCCGGCCGTTGTTGTTAGCGGCCGCGCCGATGTCGCCGAACGGCAGCAGCAGCATGCCATTCCGTGGCTATGTCGGCCTCGCCGACCGGGCAAGGGTTTACCAAAGAAGTCGCTCCAACGACCTCAGTCCGCCGATCCCAAGATCCGCCCCGTCGACTGTGCAAGGGCTGCGCAGGAAGTTTGATGCGGATATGTTCCCGCCGAGTGTAGGGTAGGTATCTTTTTTGAGCTCGCCAGGTACCTCATGTAACGTTGTGTAAAGTTTGAGTCTGCTGGCATATAATGAAATCTTCTTTTATGAAATGTCTTCGCGATGAGTTTGCTTTGATTTTAATCGTCGCGGATAGATCGGGCCTTGATCGGCAGGAACAACCGCGAGAGTGCTCGTTTAACGTCGTAGCTAGACGGCGCCTTGGTCGGCAGGGCGACCGGATGCCTCTGTGAGGTTCGGGTGTCCGAGTGCTCGTTTAACGTCAGAGCTAGACGATTGCCTTGGTCGGCAGGGACGACCCAATGCCTCTGTGAGGTTCGGGTGTCTGAGTGCCTTGGTCGGCAGGACGACCGGATGCCTCTGTGAGGTTCGGGTGTCCGAGTGCCTTGGTCGGCAGGACGACCGGATGCCTCTGTGAGGTTCGGGTGTCCGAGTGCCTTGGTCGGCAGGACGACCGGATGCCTCTGTGAGGTTCGGGTGTCCGAGTGCCTTGGTCGGCAGGACGACCGGATGCCTCTGTGAGGTTCGGGTGTCCGAGTGCTCGTCCACCGTCAGAGCCGGACGTGGGGCATCCTTCCCGAGTCCTCGAGGGCGAGGGTAGTCGCGAGAGGAATGGCCACCGCCTATCCCACATGTATACCCCATCCGCAGTGTGGGACCGGAGGGGTGAGCGACGACGTTTACTGCGCTGGTTTGAACGTCGTGCTCGTGGAGCTAATAGCGGGTAGTCCGAGTGGGTCCCGGGAGGTCCGCCAAGGGGACCCTTCCGAGCGACGGTCCCGCAGTAGGGTGTCTCGCCTCGCGTGGGCGACCCATAAAAACCTTTCTTTACTCAATCCCGTATGGACTCTGGGTCGTCCGCCAACCCAGTAGTGTACGGGCCGCGCCATTGATGAGCTCCGGGAGAGTGTGAAGTATGGTCTCGGACGCGAGTAGAGGTGATTAGGCCGTCCACCGACCTAACCGAGGGCCCACCGTGGGGCTCACCTCATACCGCTGCTCAAGTTTTTTGGGCGGCCTTATACCCATCCGTGGGGTAGGCCTTTTGATCCCACTTCTCATTTGGGCCCCTAGCGCAAGCCACAAAGCTTTTTTGCCTTGGGGCCGCAGCGTGATGGGCTTCGCGCGCGCCCGAGCAACTGCTCCGCCTAAAGGCGGAGACCAAGAGGTTACGGGACACGTTGTTCGGGGGCGGCGTCTTTATGGCTCTTGCCGCCTGACGTGACAGGGATTAAAAGCGGAGTGGTATTGGAAACTGGGAGTTACCAGGCTGGCGCAATAGGCGAGGGTGGACGCGACGCTTCGTTTGAGGGGGTGCCTGCTCGGCCGGCGTTTGCTTGTCCTCTATAAATACGCCCGTTGGGGTGCTCCGGGTAGTCACGCTTTCTTGCCTTCTTTGTCTCTGTCTCTGAAACAAGAAAAGCACCAGAGAGCCAAGGAAAAGAAAACCCCAGCCTTTCTTTCTCACCTTCCAGTCGCCTCTTCTGTGAAGATGTCGTGGCCGGAGTGCTCCGCGCAAGACAGCCGTGCGCTCGGCTTGGTGAAGAAGGGCTTCCTCATGCCGCAGGACCTTTCCGGCTGGAGGGTGCCGACCGGGGCCGTCACCCCCGCGCCGCGGGGCGACGAGGTCGTGGTGCCCGCCTCATTCTTCGAGCGCGGCTTTGGCCTACCGCTGCACCCGTTCGTCCAGGGGCTACTGTCTCACTACAAGGTGGAGGTGCACCATCTCAACCCCAATGGGGTCCTCCACATCGCCATCTTCATCACGCTGTGCGAGGCCTTCCTGGGATCGAGCGACTTGGGCGTTGTGGAGGCACTTCTTCCGTGCAAGGCTCGAAAGACAGCCGCCGGACATCGTGGCGCCTGGTGGCTCGCCTCCGCCTTCGCCCGGTCGAGCACGGAGTACTGAGGTAAACCGCCTCGTCCAACAAGGGTGGCGCTCAATGGCTCTACGTCGTAACGCCGGCGGCGCGCCTCGCTTCACCGGCGAGCTTCCCATGGCGGGGCGGTGGAACCGGGCGCCAAAAGAGGGAGAAGAATAGCCGCCCCGATCGTGGAGCGATCGGGGCACAAAGGAGGCGGGGCTCACGGGGACGTTGTTGCGCGCTTTATGGGGATGCGTGCAACCCCTTGCACGAGCCGCACTTTGTTCCGTATGCGGGCCGTCCGGCGGGCGAGGATGGCAGAGCCCGAGTTGGCCGCGTCTGAGGTGGAGGCCCGGGTGGCGGCTGTTACGGGTGGAAGTGCCACGGTGGCTACGGGTGGCCACCCGGAGCCATTCTCGGCAGCTCACCCGCCAAATCTGGTAAGTCGGTGAAATTTCTTTCTGCTTCTCTTTTCTTTGTCCCTAGCACTTGGTCCGACCGGCATTCCTGCATCCTCTTAGGGGCTCACGGGGACGTCTTCTCGGGCGCCGCTCCCGGGGGATAAGGAGGCACGGGCGCCCGCGAAGACTAGCAGAGGTCGACTCCTCCCGCAAGAAGCTAAGGAGGAAGAAGGAAGAAGAAGCACAAGGAGCGCAAGCGGTTGCTGCGCGGCGAGGATGTGTCGGAGTCCACCGCTGTGGGGACAACCTCCACTGACAGCGGCGGGAGCGCCTCCGACCATCCCTATGGTGGGTTTTTCTCTGATCCGCCGACTGGCGGCGGCCCGAGCGTGGACCCGGCCGAGGGCGGCACCACGGGCCCCGTGGCCGCGGATCCCCAGGCGGGGGGTGATCTTGCGCTTGCGGTTGTCGCAACGTCTCGGCTGGAGGCGGCTTCGGGGAAGTGACCAGCCGACTTGCCCCTTGGCGGGGGGCCAGCAAAGAGGGCGCGCGTGCCACGTACCCGCTCGGCCTTGTAAGTGTTCCCCTCTTTTTTTTCTTCTTTTCTTCTTATCGGAGCATTTTTTGCGGTAAAGCCGCCCGAGCGACTCTTGAATCTTTGTAACGTGCAGCGCCTACACGGGCGTGACCGTGGGGCGTGCCGCAGCGGCTCCGCAAGTAACAGCGCCGGCGATTTTGGCGACTCCGATCGGGTCGGTGGCGGTCGCGGTGTCGGCGGCCGAGGGCGCGGTCGCCTTCGAGGGGACGGGGCCTCACCCGGATGTCGAGGCCGAAGAAGAGCTTCCGCCGCCTCCGGTGGGGACCCCACCGGACGACGTGATCGTCCTTTCTGGAGGATGAGACGACGGCGTGCGCCGGCGATCGCGCGCGACGAGGCGAGTGGTGACGGAGGTGCTCGACCCTTTGTCCCAGTGGGGAGGTGCCGACCGATGCCTCTCGTGCAGTCGCCGAGGGGTTTCGAAGGTTGACCTCATCGCCTTGCCCATGGTGCTTTGGACGGCGACGCCCCGCCCGAACAGCGAACGAGGGCGTGCCGCGGGTGTAGTCCCCTGGTCGGGCGTCATGGGCGATCGGAGGAGAGCGAGTGGGCCGCCTTCCGGCAAAGCGCTACCGACGCCGGCCGAGATAGGGCGATCCGTAAAGGTCTAGCTCTTGCTCGAGTCTTCCACTGTAGCGCGGGCACGATGGTCGGGAGTCCGCCGATCGCCTGTAAGTCACCAAAAGCTCGACTTGTTGCACATTTTGATAGTTCTTCCGTGGGACTAACGGAGTGTCCACGTTTTTGCAAAGACTGCGGGCTCGCCAGGCGCCAAAGTTGAGCTCTGGAGCGCTCGACGATCGCGGGCGGCTGCGGTGGAGGAGTGCGATCAGTGCGCGCTTGAGTCGCGCCTAGTCCAGAGGCCATGTACATCAAAGATCGGAGGCGGTGGAGATCCGCCAGGGCTTGAAGAGGCCACGAAGGCCCTTTATGATGGCGCACAGGAGCCAAGGTCTTGAGGCGAAAGTGGTGGAACTGGAGTCCTCTCGACGGAGGTCACCGAGGCCAAGGATGCCACCGCTGCCGCGAGGGGATCAGGCAGACGCAGCAACACGCTGCGGACCGAGCGAAACCAGGGCTCGGGGATGCCGACCGAGTTCGTTTCAGAGGGCGACGCTCGTAGGACTGGCTGAGCTGAGGACTTCATACTAGGTGCTCAAGAAGGAAGCTCGCAATCTGACCAACTCTGCGGCGGTAAGTGTCTCAATTCTTCAATTAAGTGCGGGTGCGACCCACAGGCGAACTTATCCAAATCGCCGCACCGCAGGCGTAGAAGAATCAGCGTCGCCGTGGAGGCGCAGAGAACGGCAGCCGATGCTCGCGACGTGGCGATCGTGGCCCGGGACGAGGCCCAGGCGGCGTTGAAGGTTGCGGAGGACGGTCGGGCCGAGATGGGCGCCGAACTGGAGGCTCTTCGCAAGGCCGATCGGGAAGTCTGCGACCGCATCCTTGGAGCCGGGGCAGGCCCGAGTGCCCTTGCCCCCGTGCTAGCCCGAGTGCCCGACTTCGTAGAGGAGGCGGTGATCATCGGCGCTGCGCTTGGAGCTTCGTCGGCGCTGGTCAACACCGTCTCGCACTACGACGGCATCGACCTCGCGGTGGTGAGCAGCGGCGTAGCCGGGAACCGGACCGACGAGGAGATCGACAGGTTTGAGCTCCTGGTCGAGCCACACGCCCGGGAGATCGCCAGCCACATCCTGCCGCAGGTTGCCCTCCAGGAAGCCAGAGACAGCCAACTCTCCGTCTCGCCATCGGTCGCCCACCAGGAAGAATAAAAAGAGTTAGCTTTATCCTTTTTTAGATTGTAAAGACTGCTATGTAAACAATCTTAAATTTATCAAGTTCCAAAATCGCCTCTCGTCCTCTTTCGTATTTAGGGTGAGTGTTTGACCGACCATAGCCTTAAGGACCGCAGGGGTCACTTATGCGAGGTTGGGTCGTTTGGGAGGGGCGAGGTGGATTGGAGACTTGGCTATGCAGCGGTTAGGCGCACTTGTGAGGATAGGAGTGTTCTAGACCGCCAAGGATCTTTCCACTTGGGTACTTCCTTCTTCCGAAGTGCTACTTAGCAACCATAGCCGGGCGAGGCCGAACACTTGGGTTGAGAGGGTTACCGCCGGGATGGACCTCATGACGGTCGGGTCACGTGCCCTCATAAGCGCGTGGGATAGCCGAGTTCGTGCGGGAGGAGTGTTCCCTGCCGACCCAAAGGTCACTCCACTCGGGTACTTCCTTCTTCCGCGAAGTGTTAGCAACCATAGCCGCTGGGGCGTAGGCTATAGCACTTGGGTCGAAGGGGTTACCGCTCGGGAAGGACCTTGTGGTCGGTTGGGTCATCAACCAGCATAGCGCCGGCCGACCGAGCACTGAACAGGGGCGTAGAAGGCAGCCCGAGTCGTCGCATGGCGACCAGGTGCTCGGAAGGGACAAAAGTAAAGCACATGCTAGGAAGAGGAAAAGAGTTTAGGGATAGAATCGCCTTAACTTTTCTATATTCCATGCATTCGGAAGGATGCGCCGTCGGCGTCCTTGAGTCGAAGGTGCGGTCGGAGGATCTCCACGACGGTGAAGGGCCTTCCTGTGGCGACGATACTATGCTTATCCTTGCTGGTTTGGACCCGCGCAGACTGTGTCGCCAAGACCAACGATCAGCCCTCGAACCTGACGGCTGTGATAACGTTGCAGAGCTTGTTGATACCTGGCCGATCGCAGGATGGCCACGTCATGCGCCTCGTCGAGCTGGTCGACGGCGTCTTGTTGTGCGGCGAGCCCCCGAGCCTCCTCGAAGGCTTGTAATCTTGGGGCGCCATACTCCGGTTCTGTTTAAGAAGACGGCCAAAGACCCGTATACCATGAAGAACGGTGTGAACCCGGTTGCCCGGGTCGGCGTGGTCCGCAGACTCCAGAGGACGGAGGGTAGCTCGGTCACCCAGCGCCCCGCGAAGTGCTTGAGCCGACTGAAGATCCGCGGCTTGAGCCCTTGAAGGATCATGCCGTTTGCGCGCTCGACCTGGCCGTTGGTCCGCGGATGGGCCACGGCTGCCCAATCGACGCGGATGTTGAAGTCATCGCAGAACTCGAGGAACTCCTTCCCCGTGAACTGCGTTCCGTTGTCGGTGATGATGGAGTTTGGGACTCCGAACCGAAAGACTATGTCGCGAAAGAAGATGGCCGCTTGTGCCGACGTGACGCTCACGACCGGCTTGGCCTCTATCCACTTGGTGAACTTGTCCACCGCGACGAGCAAATGGGTAAAGCCCCCGGGCGCTTTCTTGAAAGGCCCGACCAGATCGAGTCCCCAAACTGCAAAAGGCCACGTGATGGGGATTGTCTGCAAGGCCTGAGCTGGCAGATGTGTCTGTCTGGCAAAGAATTGGCATCCTTCGCAGGTGCGTACGATGTGCTCGGCGTCGGACATGGCGGTCGGCCAATAGAAACCTTGCCGAAAGGCCTTTCCCACAAGAGATCGGGGCGCAGCGTGGTGACCGCAAATTCATTGTGTATGTCGCCCGCCAGCTTGTTTCCCTTGGTCGGCCAGATGCACTTTTGGAGGACCGGAGAGCTCTTTTGTAAAGGTGCGGGCCGACCGGGACGAAAGACTTTGCTCACGGGCGAGGCGCGGCCTCGGTCGGTCGGGGAAGTGACCCGTCCGTCAAACGATCTATGAAGGGATTTCTCCAGTCGGACTCGGTCGCTAGCACGCTGCGGCTCGACCCGGCCAAGTCTACGCCCGACTGCGCGGCGGTCGGGGCGACCGTGCTAGGTAGGTCGGGGGACCGCTCGGCCACCAGGCCCAGCTGGATGGAAGGCCGCAGGAGGTCGCAGACGAAGATCCCAGGCGGGACCGGCTCTCTGCTGGAGGCCGGATTGGCTAGGTAGTCGGCGTCGCTATTGTAGCGTCGGTAGCTATGGTGAAGCTCGAAGCCCTTGAACCGCTCTTCGAGCCCGCGCACTTCTCGATAGTACGCGGCCATACGGGCGTCTCGCGGCTCCGCGGCCTTCATGACTTGGTCGACGATAAGCTTGGAGTCCCCGTGGACGTGGAGTCGGCGAGCACCGAGGTCGGCAGCGATCCGGAGACCGTTGACGAGGGCCTCGTACTCGGCGACGTTGTTGGTGGCGTCAGCACCGATGGCGATGAAGCTTTGTTCGGCGGGAGATGATGACGACTCCCGCGCCCGCGCCATTCTTGTTGTAAGACCCATCGATGTACATTGTTCAGTGCTCGGGGTCTTCGATCACTGGTGGTGCCTGGGTTTCGGTCCAGTCGGCGATGAAGTCGGCTAGGGCCTGCGACTTGATCGCCGTCCGAGGGACGTATGTGATGTCGTGGCCGCTGAGCTCGAGCGCCCACTTGGCTATCCTTCCCGAGGCGTCACGGTTGCGGACGATCTCGCCGAGCGGGGACGTGGTCACCACAGTGATGGTGTGCTGATCGAAGTAGTGGACGAGCTTTCTCTTCGCAATGAGCACCGCGTAGAGTAGCTTCTGCACCTGTGGGTACCGAGCCTTGGACTCGGAAAGGACCTCGCTAATGAAGTAAACTGGCCGTTGTACCTTGAGTTCGCGGCCTTCTTCCTTCGCTCCACCACGAGGGCCGCGGCGACTTGGGTAGTGGCGGCGATGTAGTAGAACAATGGTTCACTGGTGCCGGGCGATCAGATCGAGGCGAGGACAGGAAGGCCTTCAGACGGGTGAGGGCCTCCTGAGCCTCCGGGGTCCAGCTAAAGCGGTCGGATCTCTTGAGTAGCCTGTAGAGTGGCATTCCGCGCTCGCCGAGGCGAGACACGAACAGCTCAAAGCCGCCGGGCATCGGTCGGCCCTCGACCCCTTTGAGGTTGCTGATTGGGCCCATCCTTGCGATCGCCGATATCTTCTCCTGGTTGGCCTCGATGCCTCGCTCGGAGACAATGAAGCCAAGGAGCTTCCCTTTGGGGACCCCAAGACGCATTTCTGGGATTGAGCTTTATGCGAACCGTCGAAGGTTCGCGAAGGTCTCTTCGGTCGGGGATAAGGTCGTCGGCCTTCTTGGTCTTTACGACAATATCGTCGACGACACCTCAGCGTTACGGCCGATCCGGTCATTGAAGCACGTTTGCATACATCATTTGGTATGTAGCGCCCGCGTTCTTTAGGCGAACGGCATTGTAACATAGCGAGAATGAGCCGAACGGAGTAATGAAGGAAGTCGCGGTGGTCGGACTCCTTTAGCGCCAATCGGTGGTAACCCGGTAGGCATCCGAGAAAGAGAGGGACTCGCACCTGCGGTGGAGTCGATGACTTGGTCGATGCGGGGCAAAGGAACGGATCCTTGGGACACGCTTTGTTGAGACTCGTATAGTCAACGCACATCCTCCATTGCCCATTTTCTTTTTACAAGCATGAGGTTGGCTAGCCACTCGGGGTGGCGCACCTCTTTCACGAACCTGCGGCGGAAGTTTGGCGATCTCCTCCCTATGATCCTGCGCCTCTCCTCGTCGAAGCGGCGCGGCGTTAAGCGGCGGCTTTGAGCTTGGTCGGATGCTCAAGGAGTGCTCGCGACTTCCTTAGGATTCTGGCATGTCGGAGGACCTCCATGCGAAGACGTCTTTGTTGGTGCGAGAGGAGTCGACGAGCGCGCTTTCCTATTTGGCGGGGAGCGTGGCTCCGATCCGCACGGTCTTGGTCGGATCATAGGGATCGACCGCGACCTCCTTCGTGTCCTCGGCGGACTTGAAGGATCCCGCCCGACTTGCCGGACTCGGGCGGATTCGAGGCTTCCTCTTGAGGTTGTCGAGCTCGGCAGACGCGATGATCGCCGAGGCAAGCTCACAAATCACTGCGCTCGCAGATTGTAGGCAAATTTGGATGATGCCACGGTGATGACTCCTCGTGGCCCGGGCATCTTCAGTTTGAGGTAGGCGTAGCTGGGGACCGCCATGAACTTGGCGTAACACGGCCTCCCCAGGATGGCATGGTAAGAACCGGGAAATCCACGACCAAAAGTGAGGGTCTCGGTGCGGACGCTTCCGGTTCCCCAAAGTAACCCGCAAGTCGATCCGCCCGAGTGGATGGGCTCACGCCGGGAATGACGCCATGGAAAGGCGCCTTGCTGGGTCGGAGGGTTGAGCGCGGGACCCCATAGCGCCGGCGCCTCGACGTAGAGGATGTTGAGGCGCGCCTCGTCCATCGACACCTTTGAAAGGCGCTTCTTTCCCACGACGGGCCGACCACGTGGGGTATCTCCCGGTGTGGAACGTGGTCGGGTGATCATCCGGCCAAAGGTGATCGGGAACTCGACCACCGGAGGTATTGGGGACGATGGCGCGACGGTGTGGACCTCGCGATAAGCGAGCTTGAGCCGACGCTTGTCAAGATAGCGGCCGGTCCTCCAAAGATCATGAGGCGGCCGTCGGGTTCGTGGAACTCGCCGTCGCTTTTTCTCTGCGTCCGTGGGGCGCAGCAGCTTCTTCCCTTGCCACGCGGCGTTGTGGGGACGCCGAGAGGTAACGCCGGGACCTCGCGATCCCGTGATTTGTGCTTAACGGAGAACCCGTGGTTTGGGCATGGGCGCCCATCAACTTCTCGAAGTGGTCGGGCGCGACGGTCCGGCCGCGCTGCCGCGAGGGCGGTCGGCGGTGGCGACCACTTGGGTCTCGCAGACCGCTTCCGTGCCGCTTAGTTTGTCGGAGCGGCCGGAAGGGGACCCGATGTGGACGCCGGATTCTAGCTGGGCCTTTCCTCCTCAAAGATGGCCCACGGCCTCCTCGCCGAGGCGTGGTTGGTGGCGATATCGAGGAGCTCCTTGGTAGTTACGGGCTTGAGGCAACCTAGTTTGTGTACCAAGGCCTTACAGAGGTGCCGTAGATGAATGCTCCCACGACATCGGCGTCGGAGATGTCGGGAGCTCGTTACCGACGGAAAACCGCCGGATGTAGTCGAAGGGTTCCACCGTCTTTGTTTGCAGCCCTTCAGTCGTGGAGTTTCTGTGGCGCTTGTAAGTGCCTCGGAAGTTGCCGACGAAGAGGCCTTCAAGTCGGTCCGATTCGATGGTTTTGGCGGGCAAGTACTCGAGCCGAGCTCGGCCGAGTCCGCGAGGTAGATGGGAAGGTCTTGGATGATGAAGAGGTCATCCGTTGCTCCTCCCGCCGACATGCGAGCCGTAATCTTGAGCCGACACCGGTTTGTGGCCCCGTGTATTTGGCAATGTTGGTAGGCGCCGAATCGGGAAGTCCGCTGGCGGATCCCCGGCGAGCAGCGCCACGGTCCAGACCGTCGGGGCTCGAGCTGCGGTGGTGGTGTCCGCCGCCCGCACTCGTGAGTGGCGGCCTCCTCCGCCATCTTTCTTCGCGCCTCAAGGGTAGCGCGAATGTCGAGGCATCACCGAGGCGGCGCGCATCGGGTGCGCGAGGTCCGTGTGGCTCGCGGTGCGGCGCGCGCTGTCTGCCGGACAACCGGCTCCGTCGGCGCAGACGGGCCCGGTGGCGAGGTGGCTCGAGCGATAGAGCCGAGGCGTGCATGTCTTTGCGGCCCGCGCTCTACCGGCCGGAGGTTTTGATAATGGCCTTGGCCTCCGGTCGGTCGGCTCAGGAGGCCTCGGCAAGATTGCGGCCGCGCCACGTTTTGGCTTGCATGGGGAAGAAGCGAGGACCGTCGGACTCTTGCTTCTTTTGGTGTGCTGCGCGCGCGCGTCGCGCCGCCAGCACATGCGGGTCTCGAGCTCCTCCCTGCCCGGGTTGGCTCGAGCCGGTCGAGCTCGGCTCTTCGTTCCTCCAACTCTTTGCGCTGTTGTTGGAGCTCGGCGTGCTGGCTGGCGCGTTCGATGCAAGACGCTGTTGGTACTCCTCCTCCTGCGCTGAGTGCGCCAGATAGGAGGTCCCAGAGCCGCGGGGCCACGGTCAAATCGGCGGAAACCGCCATGTTGCACTCGCGAGAGTGCCTCCTGCGGGCAGGGTACTCCGTGTCGGAGCTGGAGTCATGGCTGGAAGAGTCTTCCAGCAGCTCGTGGATGGAGGCCGGCATGTAGCCAGCCATCGCCACAAGTTGCGAGCTTACGGGGGGTGACATGGTCACCTGCCCGGGCCTACGGGAGTTTTCGCCAGACGTGGCGGAGCACTCCTCGGGTTCCGGCTTCGGGGCCTGCAGGGGCGCCCCAAGCCGGAGCTTAGCAAAGTCGTCGGAAAGGGCGCCTGTGCTCTCGTGGCGCTACCGTCCTCTGGAGGCGATGGGGACGAGCGTGAGCCCTCCTGCCGGGGTGACGGCGAAGTCGAGGGAGCCGAAGCGGATCCGGCTCCCGCCTGATCATGCGTCGCGATGGGTGCATGCCATCGGAGACAAACGGAACCGGAGATGGTGACGAAGACGCGAAGGCCCCTACCGGCGCGCCAACCGCCGACGCCGAGCCGGCAAGTAAATTTGTAAGTCTAAGGGGTCGCGCGTTCCACTCCCTGAATGGTTAGACTCGAGAGTCCAAGATGTATACTGGTTCGGGCTGAAAGTCCCTACTCCAGTTCTGATGGCGGTATTGTATTGCTTTGCACAACGTTTTACAGATGAGGGCGCTAAATTACTTAATCTCCTCGTGTTCTCATGTGTTCCTCCTAGAATCGTTAGTCCTGCCTCCTTTTATACAGAAGGAAGGGGCAGGTTACATCGAGAGTCGGGGGAAGGGCGAGGCGACCTATGCTAGGAGCTCTGGTCCTTCGTCCTGTGGACTGGTAGCCACACGTCTTGCCCATGCTGGGTCGGTAGCCTTGGTGGTCAGGGAGGTTAGGTATTCCCCGGGAAATAGCGTACTTGCCCTCTGTGATCCTTACGAATGCTGACGTGCGGTGTGTGACGTTGGCGCCGCCGGGAGAGCGTGCGTTAAATCTTGTCTGCGGCCCGGTTAATGGGTCGAAGCTCGACTTCAAAGATCACCAAACCTTCTAGGGAAGGAACTACCTGCCCTTGTATAGTCACTCCGATTGACCTTGTTCGCGAGTGCGTGGCGGTAGGTCGATGAGGGCCCGACACGCGGCCCTCGGCGTCTCACACCTTGGTTCGGTCGGAGTCGGAGATCCCGCCCGCCAAGGGGGCTGGGGCGCTGTCCGTCGAGTCGGAGATCCCGCCCGCCAAGGGGGTCGGGGCCGTCGTCGTCGGATTTGCTTCCCTGGCCGGTCGGGAGCGGATGTCTTGTGTGGTCTCGCAGCGATTCGGTCGGTGGCGGGCGGCGCGCTGCTAGGTGGAGATATGCTTGAGGCCGCTGGCTCGTCGCTTCGGGCCGTTGGGGTACCCCTGTTATTAGTATTCGTCATTGACCGTCTGACTAAAGTGGCTCACTTTATTCCGGTCAAGACTACTCATTCTAGAGATAAGCTTGCCGAGTTGTATCTGGAGAATGTTGTCCGTCTTCATGGCGTACCGAAGACAATTGTTTCTGACCGAGGTTCCCAGTTTACTTCTCGTTTCTGGGAAAGTTTGCACCGTCTTCTGGGTACTAAGTTGAATTTCAGTACAGCTTATCATCCTCAGACTGATGGACAATTGGAAAGGACCAATCAAATTTTGGAAGACATGTTAAGAGCCTGTGTGCTGTCATACGACTCTAATTGGGAGAAAAGTTTGGCCTTCGCCGAATTCTCTTATAATAACAGTTTCCAATCTAGTCTGCAAGTGTCGCCTTTTGAAGCGCTGTATGGAAGGAAATGTCGAACCCCTCTTTTCTGGTCTGAAGTTGGAGAAAGAAAATTCTTCGGCCCAGATCTTATTCAAGAAGCTCAAGAGCAAGTGGACATGATCAGAAGCCGACTAAAAGAGGCTCAGTCTCGTCAGAAGAGTTACGCCGACAATCGTAAATCGTGAACTTCTCGCCAAGTTGGTGACCGTGTCTATCTCAAAGTCTCGCCTCTTCGTGGAGTTCGTCGATTTCAAATCCGTGGGAAATTGGCTCCTCGATTCATTGGACCATTTCAGATCATTGGAAAGATGGGTGAGATGGCATATCAGTTAGAATTGCCACCTCAACTATCTGACGTTCATAACGTCTTCCATGTATCTCAGCTTAAGAAATGCCTTCGTGTTTCCTCCGACCATTGATTTGGAAAGGATAAATCTTCACCAGATTTATCTTATCTGGAGCATCCATTCAGATTTTGGAAGAAGCCGAGCGGCAAACAAGAAACAAGACCATCAAGATGTTGAAGGTGCAATGGAGCAATCATATCAAGACGGCTACATGGGAAAGAGAAGATCATCTTGACAAGAGTTCCCCGATTTCTTCTAGTCATCTCCAAATCTAGGGACGAGATTTTTGTAAGGGTAGATCCAGAACAGCCTCAAAAATCATAAAATAAAGAAAAATGAAGTAAAAATCTTTTGTGTGTTATTTTCAAAATTTCTGAATTTCCTGGATTTTCTGTGTATTCTTTTGGCTTTTCTTTAATGCAAGAAAGTGAAACAAAGAATATGGTAAATAGAAAATGGTAAAGAGTAAAAATGTTAATCCAACAAAAATTTACCAAAGCCTCCAAAAATATCTGAGGGCTCTCCTCAGCTTGATTAAGTCGGTGGGTAAGCTGGATTAATAAAAACAACAATTAATCAAAGATAATCATGAGTAAATATCTCAGGGTAAAATGGTAAAACAATTTGGTAAAAATATCTATAAGTCATCCTGACCCAATCTTTTTATATTGCCGACATCAAAACAGTATCAACCTTCAGTAAAAATATCAAGAATTTATTAATTCATTTTATAATTTTAAAAATTCAAAAACAGTGAATAAATAATCTGGAAAACATTAATGTCAGAATTTTTAAAATTTAAATAATAATAATTAAAGTCTGTAATTTTTACATAAGGTGTATAATATCGTTTCAAACCGTAATAAAAAATTTTGTAAAATAATCATTTCATTTAAATCGCAAATTAAAAGAAAAACCGAATGGGCAATGCAGCAACTGTTGCAATGTCAGAATTTTATAAAAATCTGCATGCATCATAAAATAGCTAAAATTTTACTGGAGTATGGTAATTATCTTTCCGACTGCTGGTAAAATTTGTATAAAATTTCGTGCTCTTTTGACGGTCGAAATTTCCGTTGAAATCCCGTTCGGTCGTGAGCCTTCTCCAGAGTTCTTTTCTTGCCGTCGCTGACATGTGGGTCCGGGCTGTTAGCGAGCCAACTCAGCCGACAGCCACCGCCATCTTGCCCCCGCGTGGCAGCCTCTCGCCCGCGTTCTTTTCCCCTCTCCCCGCTCTCTCTCGCGCGCAGAGACGACCGTCTCGGTTCTTCGCGTGCCGCCTGCGTCGCACCGCCCCCGAGCCCTTATAAGACCCCCTCGTGCAAGAATCGACCCGATTAGCTCCCGTGAAGCCATTCCGTCGCTGCTTTGGTCGTCTTCTCCGGCGACGGCAAAAACCCGAAACGGGGAAAAACTCGCAATCCACCGCCTCAACCCATTCCAACCAAATTCCTTCGACCCGAGTCTTCCTTGAGCCTTCAGGAACTCGTCCACACCATTTTCCCGATCCCTTCTTCCCCGGCGAGCCGCCGCACCTCGATTCTTCTTCCGCCGCCACCGCGCACGGTGAGAACCCTTCTCTGCCGTTCATTCTTTGAGCTAAACCCATAAATGGGATCCTTGTGATGCACTGATGCTCGTAGGGGTGATCTTCAAGCTTAGGAGTAGCTAGTTCGTCGCGTCGCCGGCCGACCGTGAGTTCCGCCGCCCCTCGCCGGTGCCGACCGCCTTTCCGGCCACCTCCGGTCACGCGCCACCACCCAAAGGTGCGCCTTTGGCTCTTGGTGCCTCGGTGGAATCGATTCACGGTCCGCTCGGTTCGCCGTCGGTGAGCCGGAAGCCGCGGCCCTGCTCTGAGTCACCGCCAGCGGGCCCACTGTCGGCCCTTCGCTAAAGCGCCGAGATCGTCACGACCAGTGAGCCCACTGTCGATCTCATGGGCGTCGCGGCGGTCGCCGCCATGTGGGCCTCGGTGTCGATCGCTTATGCGTCGTCGTCGTCGGCCGACATCTCGACCAGCCTGTCGACCTCACGCGTCAAGCGACTCACAGCGGGCCACAGCGTACCAAGAATAGCGCGCTAGTCACGACAGTGGACCCGTTGTCGGCGCCTCAGGATCTTGGATCGAAAAGGAAAGCGCATTTTCCCCGCGAATTGCACTTTCCATTTTCGGCAGTTTTCTGATTTTTCAGTATTTATTCAAAACCTAGAGGTTCATTTAGCTATAACTTTTGAATCATTTAACCAAATTTGATGAAATAAATTTCTAAATTCATCTAAAATCCATTAGATTCGGAATATGCAAGAACATTTCATAATTTAATTTTATTTGGATTTCGAATTTAAATTCAAAGAAAAGGTTAGAAATGTGTCATATATGAAAATTTTGCATATGATCTCCAAATTTAGTAAAATAAATTTTATTAGAATCCATGTAATCTCAGAAACCAGAATCTGTAAAAATACTTATGGTGTGTTGTAAGAAAAAGTTAAGTTATAAAATGGGTAGTAAATAATGCCATAATGGTTTAAATAAACTAAATCTTTAAATTGTAAATGGGATTAAATAACTCATGTAATCATTCCTGAATTTGTGAAATCATTTTATTTGAATATTTCCATCTGATTTCTTTCTGGCCTTATCGAAATTTGGTATTTGTTATATGTCGTCATACGACGTGTAGAATCCGACGAAATCGGTGTATTCGACGAACAGGAGTTCGAAGTCGAGGACACTCAACAAGGCAAGCAAACCCCTTTGATCATATTGATCCCAGTTTTATAAATGTTTTCATTAAATGTTTTACTGCATACTTTATTTTGTTAAAGTCTGCTATATTTCGGGTAATGGTAATTGTACCAGTAGACTTATAGAACTTCCTTGATAAGTAGAAAATTGTGAACCTTGAAAACCCTAGAATAGCTTAGACAATATTTAATGTCAATCTGGGTTACTCACATTTAGTGAAATGCTTAGCCAAAGCTAAATGAAGATAAAACTGTGATACAATTAAAGACTTTGGACATGACATTTAAATGGGTATGACCATTTTTGTGGTTGGTATTTGGTTGGAAAATGAAAATAAAACTATGGTTTAGATGCGGGCAATTATTGGCAATAGCCGGTTGTGCATGTCTTTGCACGTAGTGTAGGGTGGAGATTATTGCCCGTGTCGGATTAAGGACCGAACTATGAGTTGTTTTCAGGCCAAGAATATTCATACAACCATAAGTCTTTGGTATGGGACAGCTCTAACTTATTAAGTTGTTTAAAACTAGCTTTGCACTTGGAAGGCCGGAGTAGTACGAAATGTTTCTTAATGAATTGCTCGACGGGCGCCCACACCGAGGTGATCATGGATTAAACGTCTACCAATATAACGGTGTATGCCATCTTGTGGGTAGTTCCATCATTTCTATGCTCGAGTTCTTACACCACGAATGGGTTTATCGTCACCGTCTTTGGTGCAAAGTTAGGTTTAAATAATGTAACACTTATAACATGACTCTGCGGCACACCAAAGGCGGTGTGCAAATATCGATTGCTCAAAGAGTCGGTCATGTCTTGTGGGAAAGCTGTATACCTCTGCAGAGTGTAAAACTAATCGATTAGCGCGTCATGATCATGGACACTTGGTAAAGTCATCACATAGTTAGCGCTTTGCTTATTTTCATAAAAAGTGGTTTCTACCACGTGTTGGTCATTTCATTGTGTGCGGAAGGAAATGGTTTTAAGTATGATCGATATACCCAAACATTCGTGATTTATTGATGCTTACATTCTATCACTTACAATATTAAATTGCTTTTATTTAAATTCCATTTTGCAATCTATTATTCTGTATTTACATTTCAAACCAGCTTTATGCAAATTAACCTTAATAGCCTTTCATTGGAACGGCCTGCATGTATTTTAGGATTTGCATAAGTCTTGCGAGTACGTAAGTACTCAACTTGCCAATGTTGATGTTTTTAGGTGAAGAAACAGATTTCCCCGACGATTCTTACGTTGATGCAGGATACGGGGAATTTAACGATGAATTTATCTAAGGATTTTCCTTTGTCAGTTGCCTGTGGAACAATGGGTTAAAAAGGCATACTACAAGAAGTCGTCTCCACTGCAGTTTTACTTTTGGTATTGTAAAAATAATATGTAATCTTACTTCCGCTGTGTAATAAAGTTTGTGTATGACTGTGATATCAATTTGTATTTGTGCGTACTAGCTACTGATCATGGGACTAGTACTGTATGCACATGGTATCCATTTTTGGTATTTATTTATCAAAAAAAATGGGGACCTTACACTGAGGCATCTTCCGGTTTTTTATTCATTTAATTTAATTATGCTGGACCAAATCTATCCATTACATCGTACCTGTTGATTAATTAATGTTTCCAGTCACTCTCTCTCCCCTCTCCAATCAAGCACCAAGCCAAAAACGATCGATCAGTCATACTATGTGATTATAAATCAAGTTAAGTTGCGTAGGTCATGGAGATGGCCGAGAATTCCTAGCAGTACCAGGTAGGGCACGCCAAACCTAGCTAACCGCTGGTGGGGAAGGAGGCACCGATCAGGGGAGAAGGAGGCGACCGGGAGGGCGAGTGGGTGAGGAGGCACTGATCGGACCGGGAGGGCTTTCGGGTAAGATGGAGGCGATCGGCGAGAGCCGCCTACCGGGGAGGATGCGAGCAATCTGGAGGAGGGGACCTAGGAAGGGGCTGGATTTGGAGGACGAGCGGGAGGGCAAGCGGGTGAGGAGGCACCGACCGGACCGGGAGGGCTTCGCAGGTGATGAGGAGGCGCCGATCGAGGAAGGAGGAGGATGCACCCTGCTGCGCCACCCGGGGGGGGGGGAGAGCCGCCGCGCCGCGGGGGGTGGGGAGGAGGAGGCATCGAGCGGGGGGACGGTGCGGCTGTTTTGTGCACAAGGGAAGGGTTGATCTGGGAATCGGGATCCGGAGGGGTTTGGGTGGAAGTGCGTGACAGCACAGCGGGAGCACCTTGCGTTGTGCTTCGGCTATAGAGGGTGTTTGTGCTATTAAAGTGTGACAGCACAGCGGGAGCACCTTGCGTTGTGCTTCGGCTATAGAGGGTGTTTGTGCTATTAAAGTGTTGTGCAACCGCTGTACAGAAAAGCTGTTTAGAAGGCTTTAAGCCAAAAGGTGAAGCACAGCCCCTCAGTTAAAGGCGTCATGGTGCATGCATGCGACAACCAACAGCTGCAGGTGGCAGCTGAACTTGATCCAAACGGCCGACACGGTCGATCATTTAAGATGCAATCATGGACGCTACTGTGCAGCATTATTTGGATTGCGGCCTTGCGTAAGTATATGAATGTGATCAAGCATCTATATTTAAGACGTGCTGGCTCCCTTTTAGGCGAATTGAAAAATAAACCTTATAAGGAGGACTTTGAGGCGATATATTAGAAGTATCTGGATTAATTCTCAGCATTGTGTATTGAGGTTCTGATATTTGATTTTCCCAAAGATGATGTACAAGTGCATTCCCAAGCATTTTGTGCTTGATTATATTTAGCAAAAATATATATAATTAAATTGTAATTAATGATATGGATATATATTGTATGATAGATTATCAAAAAGATCTAGTGGATCTAGTAGCTTTAAATATTTTTTATGCACAGTGTTGATCAAAGTTTAAAAAGCTTAACTTCACACTTTCCAAATTGACCGGCATTTGTTAAGTAGTATTTACATTGGATGATTATTTAATTCCTCACAGCAAATCAGCGGCTCTGTTTGGAGTAACCCTGGCAATCACTCGAACTAATCATAAACAAGAAGGTATACAACAATTAACCATGAATATAATATAGCTACTGCTTCCACCTTAAAGTTGTTAAATTTCAATTCAAAACTTTGGAAAATAGTTACTTATGTAAGTGTGTATAAATGTGCACATGGCTTCATCGGTCACGCGGCTCATGCCTGTACTATACGTATGTAGTGCCCACATTGGTCTGGAAGTCGATGGAGAAAAGCTTGGGTAAATTAAAACTCATACATAGAATTCACTAAGCTTAGGTAAAATTCATGAAATTAGGAGAATCACGACAAGATGTTTTGCATGCAGACGCACCTGTCTAATTTAATTGGTCAGAGATCTTGATTTATCGTGTGGGACACCGCCAACGGTTGCTATATACTCCTATATACTTTGCGTGTGATATGCACATCTATACCCCTTTATAATGCACCTAAGCATTCTTTTCTACGTCCACTCCAAATAATGCACCCCATTAGAGATGGCTCAACCTTCATGCATCCAGCGAAACGTCTCCAGAAACTTGCCTCCATCAAAATTAACCTCTCAGTTTCCTCAGCTTTACTCACCCACATCCGATGGCCATTGTTTAATGTGTCTAACTCATCCCTGTGGCCCACAACAGATCTCCCCCCACCTCCAGCATCATCTATACCCCTTTATAATACACCTAAGCAATTTTTTCTACGTCCACCCTAAATAATGCACCTCATTAGAGATGGCCCAATGTTCGTGCACCTAGCAAAACGTCCCCAGAAACTTGCATTCATCAAAATGAACGTCTCAGATCTTTTCTCAGTTTTACTCACTCACATCCGATGGCCATTATTTAGTGTGTCTAATCATCCCTGTGGCCCACAACAGACCTCCCCCACCTACATATTTGGAAGGAGAGCGAATCAAACAAGGAAATAAATAAGGAGGATCCGCATGCAAGGAAACCAGACTTGAATTTTTACTGGCCAAAATTGTACGTACTACATATTTGGAAGGAGGGTGAATCGAACAAGAAAATAAACAGGGAGGATCCGCATGCAAGGAAACAAGACTTGAATTTTTATTGTCACGGCATTGTGATCGTATTTTTTCCGAATATGATCCTTCTCGAGACTTTTTACGGATCTAGCCCCATAGAGCCTAATTTGGTATACGGAGAGCGCTGAATTTTTGTTTTATTTTTATCTAAGGAACCAACGATCTGTGAGTCTTGCTTAATTTTTTCAATTTTTTCGCGGAACCGTAGTGGTGAAAAACTGTTTAATTTTATCTTTTTTCCTTGCGGATCCACGGTCGGCGAGCGCAGATTTATTTTTCCATATTTTTCCAAAATCATCCCTGTAGCCCACAACAGACCTTCCCTCACCTCCAGCATCAACAAGGAAAAGGAAACAAACGTCTTGGAATCAAGGAAAAGGAAACAAATGTCCTGAAAAAGGAAAGTACCATACATTACGTGCTGGGAAAAGGAAACCGGGAGATGGGGCAGCGCGGCTAGGAGAACGCAGGTCTGCAATGGCTCCATGGTCGCCATCGGTGGCTTTGCCGACGCGGCGAGGTCGTCATCGGTGGCCGCCGTGCCTCGGCAAATTTATAATTTATTTTTTTTGAAAATAATTTTATTAAGTACAAAATAATCGAAAGTTTTTTTGAGAATTTTTCTAGAATTTTTTAACCTAATATCTTATCTTTTCAAAAATCCTTCTATATTTTAAAAAAATGAAGGCAACTCACCTGTAGCTTCTTCTAGCTGCAGCCCAGACCAAAGAAACTTATTCTCTTCCCTCCCTTCATTAAAGCAAGAAAGAAGCTCCAAAGCACCATCAATCCCGCACCAAATCTCCTCTTTCCATTTATGGTGTTAATTTCCCAATTTCATGCTCTATTGCCAAAATTTCCTCCCAATCTGATTTGATCCCAAATTATGGTTTCCATAAATATGCTTGTTTCGGGGCTATAAAAGCCGGCGAGCTCTCCTCCACCCCATCGCATTGCGTAAATCCCCAAGTGCTCCCTCTTGTAAAGATCGCCAGATTTTAGAGGTAACCCAAGCCATCACCGTTATCTTTCCCCGCGAAATTCACCGCAACTGCGACCGGCCGGTCACCGCTGGCCTTCCCTCCCCCTTGCGCTGGCCAAGCCCAGAGAGTACGCTGTGCTCTCTGTGGAAGCTGCAAAAAAAATAATCTAAAATCAGAAAATTCTTTTTTCTTTCTCTTTCTTGATTTAAAATCTTTTGGGAGCCCGTTTTCGCCCATTCGACCTCCATTTAGTTCCGTTTTTCTTTCTAAATCCATTTAAAATTCAAAATTTCTCTTTTATTATTAAGTGTTGTATTCATACTTATCTTCTCATTTAATTGATAAGCGGGTGTACTGCCGTCGTAGCGTTAGCACAGGCACTATACTAGTCTCAAGGAAAAGGAAACAAATATCCTGGAATTAAGGAAAAGGAAAATACCATATATTACGTGCTGGAAAAAGGAAACCGGAAGACATGACACTATATTAGTGCTGACTGAAATGAATAACCAGCAATGTTTCATGGAGTAATTGAGCCGATCTTGCTACATTATTACTTGATTTATACCAACGTAATTATAAATACAAAGAAGCATCCACCGCATCAACGGTTGCCCATCGTTTCGATCAATAATATGCGTGCATCTTGTAATTAACAAAAAAAATTATACAAGTGCTACACAGAAATTGTAAAGAAAGGATCTCATTACTTCACACCTGTAAAATGCGTCGGTGAGAATCCCGACCAGCTCTTATTTTGTTTCCTCAGATTTTTTTTTAATTATTATACTCTTCATTCCCTTAATTTTGCTTGTCGCTTGAACTTGGACATCTCAAATTAATACACAAGTGTAACTGGTACTTTTACTAACTATGTTTAAAAAAATAGAAATATAACAATATTTGAATACTTTGATGACAAATATAACCATACGTTAAATCTAAATACTTTTACGTATATTAGTCATCAAATGTTTAAAGCTTGAGTAAGTTAATTTTAAAATGGCCTCTATTTAGAAATTTTCTAGGTTCTCGTGTTTTATTTTGTTTTGGAACATTTTGAGCTATAAATAGTTTCATGGATTTTACTGATTCAAAGAAATCGATGCATGTCCGTGTGACCGACCTTTTGGAGTTTACGATTTTGTTATTCCAATTGAGTTTTATGAATTTATTCCATTCCTTTTTGAAATTGATTTTACTTCATTCCTATTATCTCATAAGTTTGTATATTTTTGTTTTTTAGATCCGTATGAGCGTATATCAATTTTATGCATTTGCTGCTTTTTAGATTTTTCTTTTAGAAAATATATATATGTGTATATATATATATGTATATATGTATATATGTATGTATATATATATAGTACAATTACTTAGGATACCATGGTGCGTGGACACCATAATCTAAAATGGGTATTTTTCCCATGTATTTGCATGTGAAATTTTTAGGATGTTGAATTTAACCAGTTTACTAACTAGTTCAGACAAGTTTGAACTGAAATTCAAATTAGAGGTTCCTTTTTTATGATAGTTTGATTGTAGGTATGTACTGATTTTATATATAAATCAGCAAAGCATGTGATCTAAATTTATTCGAATCTTTGAATTCGAGTATATTTTTTCAAATGTATGTGTTTCATTTGAATTGTTATAGATAGGCATATACACTAAAACTTAAAGTATGAAAAAAATACCCGAATTGGGCTTGAATTCACGCATTTAAAATTATGGTGTCTAGGCTCCATGTGCCCCCATTTCGCCTTCTTATACATATACATATACATATACATATACATATACATATGTACATACATATATATGTATATACATATATATACATACATATATATATACATACGGTGGCGCTATTCTGCGCCAGCGCATAGCGCTACCTATTCTACGCGCGAGCCATAAACCCCCTCACAGTGGTCGTAACCCAGTCGTAACTCGACGTTATGCAAAACTAAGATATAAACGCGTTCAAATCATTCACGTAAGACAATCAGTAACGTCTCCTATGCAACGATCAGTAAATGACTAATAAATAACACTTCTTATTTGTACATAAATCTTTTTTTTTAATTTGCCCATAACTTCCAAATGAGAATGATTTTGGTTTTCAAATTTTACAGAGTTGTAGAATCTCACCTCCCCTATATATTGTAATTTTTTGAGAATTTTTTAAAACCTGTACATATGGTTCATGAATAAGAATTTAGTTCTATTTATCAGACCTACAGTAAAATATTTGAAAAAATCTCAAAAAATTACCACACGTAGGGGAGGTGAGCTTCTACAACCCTGTAAAATTTGGAGACCGAACTCAATCGCATTTAAAAGATACGAAATTGACAAAGTGACAAACAGTAGGATATACTGTCTTTTACTGCCAAGAAAATAACATTTTAATGCCTATTACTCAAGGTGTTACTATATTCTGTATAAAAGCAGCCTTATAGTGTAAAATCTATGAAAATCATATGTACAAAAATTCTCAAAAAAGTACCATATGTAGGGGAGGTGAGCTTCTACAACCCTGCAAAATTTGAAGACCAAACTCAATCGTATGTAGAATAACCTATTCTACACGCAGTTGTAGAGTAGCATATGTATGTACGATAGTGTTATTCTACGCGTGCGCGCTATGCTGCCTATTCTACACGCAAGCCGTATCGTTGTGATGTCACCGTATAGCTGTGCGTGCTGTGCACACCATACTGATTGATAGCAATTCGATAGTAAATCATGAATACATTTTACTATAGAACAAGCAGATGCAATTACTACCGAATCAGTTACTAGTTAATGCGTTGGTCAACCCAACTAGTTAATACATATTGTAGTTTGTACATAAATCTGTTTCTTCTTTATTTTAGCCATATCTTTATATTAGTAGCTCGGATTTACAAATAGTTTTCACCAGTAACTTACTAACGATAGAGGAATAAAATAATATAAGTCTCGCTATTACACAGTAATTTTACTGATAGGTAAAATAAATTACTATTTTTATAACAATAAATTACTCATCTACAACTAGAAATTACTATCATACAGTTGTTGACGTCAAAAACTTGAAGTAGGGTTTATCAGCAACAACACACCAGTCGAACACCAAGTTCAAGACGTGCCAACCGATTTGATCCTGCAATCGGTAAGGAAGGATATAAAACTCGTTCAAAGCTGATCTTTACATGACAATCGGTTTTGATCTAATCAGCTGAAAGCCGATCAAATCGAAGGTAAGGGATAAATCTAATTAGCCAATTAAGGCTAACTAGAGGATAAAGGTAGATCAACCCCAAAAAAGGCGATGCACAACAAGATCGGAGAAAATCAAACCTGATGGGCGTAACTGAGGATGATCAACAATCGGCGATGCGCAACTTTATTGATCAAAATAAAGTTACAAGAGTCTAAATTAGAAGAACTAATTCTAGTCGACAGAAAAGTAGATGAAAAATATAATACAGGCTAGTTGATTTGATTGTCTTTTCTTCTTTGTCTGCCCACGTATTCAGTTATTGCCTGACGGCAATACTGGTCAGAGGCATTTATGAATTCCACTAGGTTACGTAAAGTGGGATTTTGTAACCCAGTGGCATCCATATAGCTATTCTCCCCACCTGGTGGTCGGGATGAAATCCTCCGATATACTACTGCCAGTTCAGGTAAGGCGTGGCGCAAACTGACAATAGCCATATAGGCGGCTTCATTCATGGCCATCATGCGGGAAGATCCAGGACCCTCAAAAGATAAAAATTCTTCACTATCTTCATCTCGGGTAGGGATATCCACCCTAGCTATGTATTCCACAGAGACAGAACTAACTGCCGCGTGGAATACTATATATCGTGGATTTTCGGGAAAATGGGCGAATTCTAGCAAACGAGTAAGAATTCCCGCCATGCTAGAATTCTCCCTATTAGTGGAAGTATAACATGGGGTGTATCCGCCCATCTGCACATTTAACAAGGAATTAGTATTCCTGATTAAATGTAAGACAGTAAAGTAATTTTTGGAAGAAAAGATTCTAGCAGAAATTTAAAAATAGGAAAGAGTTATTAACAAGTATACGCATAACCAAAAGAGGAGTTTCATGCATATAAAGAATAGACAGGTAAGATGTCCTAATTCAAAATTTAGTTCACTTGGATCCTAATATCAAGTTTTAAGTTTTTATTATTCCCATACTACCTAAGGTTTCCTACAGTCAACATGGCTCTGATACCAACTTGTAAGGCCCCATTTTTGATAAATAAATACCAAAATGGATACCATGTGCATCTGATACTAGTCCCATGATCGATAGCTAATGCGCACAAATACAAATTGATATCACGATCATACACAAACTTTATTACACAATGAAGTAAGATTACATATTATTTTTTACAATACCAAAAGTAAAAGCTGCGATGGAGACAACTTCTTGTAGTATGCCTTTTAACCCATTGTTCCACAGAGCAAGCGACAAGGAAAATCCTTAGATAAATTCATCGTTAAATTCCCGTATCTGCATCAACGTAAGAATCGTCGGAAATCTGTTTCTTCACCTAAAAACATCAACATTGGCAAGTTGAGTACTTACGTACTCGCAAGACTTATGCAAATCCTAAGATACATGCGAGCCGTTCAATGAAAGGCTAATAAGGTTAATTTGCATAAAGTGGTTTGAAATGTAAATCTGAGAATAATAGATTGCAAAATGGAATTTAAATAAAAGCAATTTAATATTGAAAGTGATAAAATGTAAGCATCAATAAATCACGAATGTTTGGGTATACTGATCATACTCAAAACCATTTCCTTCCGCACACAGCGGAAACGACCAACACGTGGTAGAAACCACTTTTTATGAAAATAAGCAAAACTGCTAACTATGTGATGACTTTACCAAGTGCCCATGACCGCGGACTCGGCTAATCGATTAGTTTTGCACTCTGCAGAGGTATACAGCTTTCCCCACAAGACATGACTGACTCTTTGAGCAATCGATATTTGCACACTGCCTTTGGTGTGCCGCAGAGAGTCATGTTATAACTGTTACATTATTTAAACCTAACTTTGCACCAGCACGGTGACGATAAACCCATTCTGTGGTGTAAGAACTCAGAGCATAGAAATGATGGAACTACCCACAGTATGGCATACACCGTTATATTGGTAGACGTTTAATCCATGATCACCTCGGTGTGGACGTCCCGTCGAGTAATTCATTAAGAAACAGCTCGTACTACTCCGGCCTTCCAAGTGCAAAGCTAGTTTTAAACAACTTAATAAGTTAGAGCTGTCCCATACCAGCACTTGCGGTTGTATGAATATCCTTGGCCTAAAAACAACTCATAGTTCGGTCCTTAATCCGACACGGGCAATAATCTCCACCCTACACTACGTGCAAAGACATGCACAACCAGCTACTGCCAATAATTGCCCGCATCTAAACCATAGTTTTATTTTCATTTTTCCAACCAAATACTAACCACAAAAATGGTCACACCCATTTAAATGTCATGTCCAAAGTCTTTAATCATGTCACAGTTTTATCTTCATTTAGCTTTGGCTAAGCATTTCACTAAATGTGAGTAACCCAGTTTGACATCAATTACTGTCTAAGTTATTCTTAGGGTTATCAAGGTTCACAAATCCATACTTATCAAGGAAGTTCTATGTGACAATAGGTACAACTACCAATACCCAAAATATAGCGACTTTAATAAAAGTAAAGTATGCGATAAAACATTAATGAAAACATTTATAAAACTGGGATCAATATGATCAAAGGGTTTGCTTGCCTTGTTGAGTATCCTCGACTTGAATTCTGTTAAATCGAATACACGGTTTAAATCGGATTCTATTCGTCGTACGACAACATTAACAAATACCAAATTTCAATAGAGCCAAAAAGAAATCAGATGGAAATATTCAAATAAATAACTTCACAAATTCAGGAATGATTACATGAGTTATTTGTTCTCATTTGCAATTTAAAGATTTAGTTTATTTAAACCATTATTGCATTATTTGCTACCCATTTTGTAACTCAAATTTTTCTTATAATACACCCTAAGTATTTTTATAGATTCTGGTTTCTGAGATTACATGGATTCTAATAAAATTAATTTTACTAAATTTGGAGATCATTTGCAAAATTTTAATGTATGACATATTTTTAACTTTTATTTGAATTTAAATTCGAAATCCAAATAAAATTAAATTCTGAAATATTTTTGCATATTCTGAATCTAATGGATTTTACATGAATTTATAAATTTATTTCATCAAATTTGGTTAAATGATTCAAAAGTTATAGCTAAATGAATATCTAGGTTTTGAATAAATACTGAAAAATCAGAAAATTGCCGAAAATGGAAAATACGCTTTCACGGGGAAAACGCGCTTTCCATTTCGGGTGAGATCGCTGTTGAGGCAGCGACAAGCGAGGTCCACCCATCGGCGTCGAGGCCTTGCTTGCGCGCGGCGCGCTGTGCTCGCGGGTGCTGTGACGCGTGAAAGTCGACAGAGAGAGTCGTGATGTCGTGACGACGCCAGCGCCTGACACGACCGATGCCGGGCCCGGATGGCGCGATCTGACACATCGCAGCGCGTCGCGGTGATAGCCGGGCCCGCTTAGCGGTGACCCAGCGGTAGCGCCGGCCGAATCTCACCGGCGTGAACCGGGCCGGGCGGCGAAATCGATTCCACCTTGAGCTTCAGCAAGCCAAGGCGAACCTTTGGGTGGCGGCGCGGTGACCGGAGGTGGTCGAAAAGGCGGTCGACACCGGCGAGGGGCGGTGGAACTCACGGCCGACCGGCGACGCGGCGAACTAGCTACTCCCAAGCTTGAAGATCACCCACACGAGCATCAGTGCATCACAAGGATCCCATTTCTGGGTTTAGCTCAAAGAATGAACGGCAGAGGAGGGTTCTCACCGTGCGCGGTGGCGGCAGAAGAAGAATCGAGGTGCGGCGGCTCGCCGGGGAAGAAGGGCTTCGGCCGAGGCTTGGGACGAGCTCCTAGAGGTGCTAGGGTACTTCGGGTTGAAGGAATTGGAGTGGAATGGGTTGAGGCGGTGGATTGCGAGTTTTTCCCCGTTTCGGGTTTTTGCCGTCGCCGGAGGAGAAGACCAAAGTAGCGGCGGAATGGCCCGCGAGGACACGGCTAGCTCGGTGCGACGAGATGAGAGGGGTTTATATAGGGAAATGAAGTCGGTTTGGGCGCGGGTACGACAAAATCCGAGGCGGTCGTCACCGCGCGCAAGAGAGAGCAGGGAGAGGGGAGAAGAACGCCGCTGGGAGGCTGACACGTGGGGGCCAGATGGCAGCGGTGTCGGCTGAGTTGGCTCACCGATGCCCCAGCCCACACGTCGTGAGCGAAAAAGAAGTCTGGCGAAGCCTCAGGACAGAACGGAGTTTCAACGACGTTTTCGATGGTCAAAACAACACAAAAATTTTATAAACTTTTTACCATAGGTCGGAAAGGATATTACCAGCCTCCTGAAAAATTTTCGCTATTTTATGATGTATGCAAATTTTTATAAAATTCTGACATTGCAACAGTTGCTGCATTGCCCATTCGGTTTTTCTTTTAATTTGCGATTTAAATGAAGTGATTATTTTACAAAACTTTTTATTATAGTCTGAAATGATATTATACACCTTCTGTAAAAATTAAAGACTTTAATTATTATTATTTAATTTTAAAAATTCTGTGATCTTGTTTTCCAGATTATTTATTCACTGTTTTTCAATTTTTAAAATTATAAAATGAATTAGTAAATTCTTGATATTTTTACTGAAGGTCAATACTGTTTTGATGTCAGCAAGATAAAGATTTTGGGTCAGGATGACTTATAGATATTTTTACCAAATTGTTTTACCATTTTACCCTGAGATATTTACTCATGATTATCTTTGATGAATTATTATTTTTACTAATTCAGCTTACCAACCGACTTAAGCAAGCTGAGGAGAGCCCTCAGATATTTATGGGGACTTTGTTAAATTCTTGTTGAATTAACATTTTTACTTTTTACCATTTTCTATTTACCATATTCTTTGTTTCACTTCCTTGCATTAAAGAAAAGCCAAAAGAATATACAGAAAATCCAGAAATTTCAGAAATTTCGAAAATAATACACAAAAGATTTTTATTTCATTTTTCTTTATTTTATAATTTTTTTGAGGCTGTTACATGATGCATCATAAATCTTGTCATACAATTTTTAGATGGTTATCAATCCTAAGGAATTTGTAAAAATTCTGACAATGGTACGATC
This sequence comes from Otatea glauca, assembly GCA_036346275.1. Classification (NCBI taxonomy): domain Eukaryota; kingdom Viridiplantae; phylum Streptophyta; class Magnoliopsida; order Poales; family Poaceae; genus Otatea; species Otatea glauca. Next base: position 3,366,714 of record CM070713.1, read on the forward strand.
GTGATAAAAGCCCGATGATCAATACATAGATTTCGTTCAGCAACCAAAAAAGGTTTAGAATTTGTGAAACTTTTACATAAGGGTTCTAAGGAAATGGTTGAGCTATCATCAAAAGTTTGAATCATGATCACACCCTAGTGAATTTATAAAATTCTTAGAAGAGTATTGTAAAGTTAGAAATTTTGACAACATTTCGACTGATATTCGGATTTTGAAAATTACAATCGGAAACAATCAATATATATTAGCATCACAAATAATAGGTATGAAACAAAATTGATACATATGACAATTCATCACATATACACCAGAAATATGACAATACAAGTGCACGTGAGAACTAAGAACTACCTGTGAAAGCACCGATGACGCTAGAATGCAACGCTCAGCCCGATCCACCTGCAAGAGGTATAATTGAAAAATGAGTATGCAGTATAAACATGTATTGCAAGAATATGCATAATTAAAGGAGTAGGGTCATGCAAAGCACGGAGGACAATGCATTTACGTACCTATGAGTAGTAGTGCGCGTGTGGTGCAAACTCCACCTCCTCGTTATCGACAAAGACCTCGTGATACCTCCTCTCGTGCTATTGCTTGTACTCTTCTCATGTCATGTCCCGCAGTAGCTAGGCACATTTCCAATATTCATAATGATCCATCTAGTTGGTATGATTCTCCAACTGGTAAAGGTACCTGCCAAATGTGTGTCATGCCTGTGGATCGGCTAGGGACCAGTGTAGTCAAACGGCCAAGATATGCTCGACTCGTCATAACTTTGTCTATGACTATACCCATCTTGATCCCATTCGTAGGACATCGAACTGTACGTAGGATGCTCATTCGGGAAGCACCAATGGCTTGAAGACCGGTTGCTAGACCACGAAATTATGTCATCCTGGGGTTGTGCTGCCTGTCGCTCACCCCTACCACTCGTCGCGCCCTTCCTCGTACTACGAGTCTGCCTTTGTGAGCCCTTCCTCAGGGCTCTTCCCCCCTGTTGCGATCCTCTTGGCGATTGTGGTTGTGGACAGGGCCGGAGGGAGTAGCATGTAGCATTCGTCCCATCATCGCCTCCAGAGTCTGTTGCTGAGCTACTATAAGCGGTCTCCTGGTACTGCACAATTTGAGGAGGTGTATCCGTGTCATTGTCACTGCCAACATCAAGCTCATCATCACTTTGGGTCTTTCTTTTTCCCTTAACACGCTGCCTGCCCGATAACTTCGCCAATCCACCTAAAGCTCCAACTAACATGTCGTCGTCGGTATCACGCTTTCTCTTCCCTGTGTACGTCTAATCGACCATGAACTCAGCCCAATCTAAGAGGCTCTTCCTACCCATGACCAATTGGAAGTAATGTTAACACCGTTGTGCGATTTCGACATATATGATTACCAAGTAGAATAGAACACAATTCTATGTTACCTGCGGCCTTGTTCATCTCTTCTGGCGGGATGGTGTCAACCACGAATCTTGCTGAGATGGGTGGGTCGTACCCACTATCCTCGTCGAGTAGGGGCTCCCCACCAGACCTGGACGAATCGAACTACTCTGCAATAGGGTCGCTACTAGGATGCATCGCACTTTCAATGAGACGATCGAATGGGTCATTGTCCTAGGCCTGGCGGGTGGATTCGTAGTCCCGTAGGCGTGAAGATTGTAGTGAACGAACATGAGTTGTTGGAGCTTTTCATAACTTAATCGGTTCCTCAGCTGCATGTGCACTAAGGCAAATGTTCTCTAATTGTGCTCACAACCACTGGACGATATGCACTACGACACCAACCGTAAGGCGTACTTCTGCAACACTGGCATCTCGTTCCCGAATGTCATCCACCATTGAGCTGCAGATAAGACGACAAAAGAAAAGTGCGGTAGTCGGTCCACAACAATACCTAAAATTACATACGTACCTACCGTCATGTGGGGATCGGCGGCGCTGGATTGTGCAAGATGGGTGGCAAACCATCCCCTCCTAAGACGGTATACGTCAGCTTCCCATAAGGCCTGCACTGTGCTACTGTCTTTATCAGCTAAAATGCCTAGGGCAATAGAGAGCACTCCCATAAACACTGGAGTGCTACATATGTTGTACGAGAACTGAGAATGTGGGTCAAGCACGGAGGCTGCAATGGACAAATCATTGGATAGTTAGCATAACAGATACGAACATTGTATGTTAGCATAACATAAATGAATATATTAATTTCAGTGACCTGCTTGCACAAACATGATATCCCTTATTTCGGCAAATCTCTTTTCCAGTACTTGCATGAATATTCTGTACTGCTCTCCGTCCTCACGCAAGCGCTTGTGATACTTAGTCCTCACAATTGCATATTGCATCATGACACTACTTATCGTTAGCAACTTGTCTTGTTCCACAAACCTCAACATCTTGTACAAGGGTTCTACGGCCAAGATGGTCCACTCCATAAAGTCCCAAAACCCCTGTCCACGAGGTGGTCATATGCAAACTTGCCCTCCTCCATCCCAGCCCACCTTCTACCTGTCCAGTCCGAATGTGTGCCTCATCTATGCATACAGATTCTTGTTGTTGTACTAGAAGCAGCAAATCCTCTTGGCCTCTCCTACAACTTGTTTGATATGTGGGACATCACACAGGTCTTTCAGCATAAGGTTCACAGTGTGTGCCAAGCACGACTGCTATATAATTCATGGGTACTCCACTCATAATAACTGGTATGCTTTCTTGAAGTTGGTCACGTTGTCAGTAACCACTTGCACAACGTGCTTTGCCCCAATTTCCTCGGCCACGACTTTCGTTATCTCGTGTAGCATGTACTTGTGGTCCTGGACCTTGCCTGTGAATGAACAAGCCAGAAGTTAGTACATACATTTCTAGTACGCAAGAGTAAAGACTAAACCAAATGTTGTACCTGTGGCATTGACGGTCTTATAGAAGAATATGACCCCATTGCAGTACACTATGAAATTGATGATGCTCTGCTGAGTAGGCCCAATCTAGGCATCACATATGACTGTCACACCAAATGTGGCATAGTTATCCCTGAACTTTCGAAGGTACTGGACAATCTCCAGCTCGTTCTCATTGAGGTACTTTCCGTCTATCTCATGGTCCCATGGTGCATGAACCCCTGTGCCTAGCCCCTGTGTTATCTTGATTGCACCTGTCCATTGCGGGCATAAGAGGTTAGTACAATCATTACAAGAGTTGTAACTTGCAACTCTACGATCATTTCATACATGTGAAATACGGACACTTGGACCATGCCCTCCCTAAGTTCTTTCTTGCCCCCTGCTTGAATGCAGTGTCAATACGGGGTTGCAACAGGGCACCACTCCGTGCAAGGTCAACATTGAAGGAGGCATGACTTTCCCGTGTTAATTTGGACCTATCGAACATTTTGCTGATAGTGGATTGGACTGAGGGCCTCGCTGCACCACTCCTAGACCCCGATCGTGAGGTCGAACTTTGGCTCATGAGGTATGTCTCTTCTTTCGAGGCCCTTATGACCATCTTGAGCTGCTCCTGCTCGGTATGGTAGTCTGTGGCCAAGGTTGTCTAGTCATCGCATGCCTCCTCCTTACGGTGGCACACTACCTCCTTCTCCTTCTTCTTCTCCTGACCTCCACAGAGGTCCACAAGCATGGCCTGCCTAACCACTTTAGGCACGCTTGGGCAGACCTTCACATCACTGGCATAGCCAACCAAATGTTTCTTTAGACGAGTCACTACTCCACCCTTCATAACATGCCTACAATAGTTGCACTTCGACCCAGATGGTCCGATGCGCTCTCCATGCTCCCATACGTTATCTGCACGATCTGCCATTACGAGAACCTGCAACAGAACACAAAAGATGCCAATGAGGAAATGAATCAACAATGAAAATATTATTTATGATAACTAAATGCAAATTATCCATTAACATCATTTTGAAAAATTCCACTGGAATGAACAAAAGTTCACACATGTCACTAAGCCATTAACACGTGCTTGTTGCTCAAACATGCCACTAACACATGCTAGTTGTTGTACATGCTAAATATGAAAAGAGCATACTAGCTAGTAATTGTACATGTAAAGAGCATAAACTAATGAACCGAAGCAAAATATGCATCACCCTTCTACGACTACTCATACACTACCTTATTGATTATTGACTGCAATTTGCAATATATATGCATAGTTCATCAATCATTCATTCCTTTCACAAAAAATATATATATGCATTGATCAGTCATGCCATTTACAGAAAAATACATATATACATCGATCATTCATGCAATATATATGCATGGTTCATCTTCAAGTATGCAATAATACACCAAATCTTGTCTACAACCAACCAAATCCGACACATATACTCAGTAATCTAACCCAAAATACTGAGATTTTGCTGCAAACTACTGATATTTTGCTTCAAAAAACAAGATTTTGTTACCTCTAATATCGGTCAGAAGGCCAAAATCTCGCTGCAAACAGTCGAGATCTCGGTGTAGACGGTCGAGATTTGCTGTCTTCTGGCCGGAGAAGGCCAGACTTTGGCTAGAGGTGGCCGGATTTTGGCCAAAGACAGTGAGGGTGACAGGGTTCTTCGGGTGGAGCTAGTTCACTGCGAGAGAGGAAAGTGAGTGAGTTGTGTAGAAAGTGAATGATTGAGTTTCCATTAAAATCAATGTGAATGATATATATAAATGAAATAAGTCCTCAATACTTTTACTCCGCGGCAGCTCTAGCCTAGTTGGTAAAGTCAAAATCTTGCAAACCACAGGTCTTGGGTTCGAGTCATAACCACGGCACTTTTTTTGCAAGTTTTTTCCAAAAATTATGACAGTGCTACCTCAGAGTTTTTGGACTTTAGAGTGCATGCTTGTACAATTTACAATTTTTGATTGAGCAACCAAAATAGGTTTAAATTTTTTGAATCTTTTAGAAAAGGGTTCTAAGGAAATTATTAAGCTCTTCTAAAAATTTTAGATCATGATCAAACTCGAGAAAATTTATAAAATTCTGACACGGTTATTGTCTCATTTATGTTCATTTTGTTTTTTATTTTAAAAGATAGCAAATGAAGTTCAATTATTTTGAAAATTTTATGTATGATCCTAGACTTCTAAATATAGTACTATAAATTTTTTATAGCATTATAAAGCTTTTACAATTTGATAAAAATCTTTTAGTGTTTCTGCCGAAATTATAAAATGTCTCAAAAATTCTATTTTTCAACTAATTGTCATGGAAGATGACTTTGTTAAGGGTTATTGGTGAAATTTCGGTCAAATCTGGCCATCAAAATGGAAAATCCGGTCTTCATATCCAAAATTTCGAGGAGATTTGATGAATTCTCACCGAAATTTCTGATATACTGTAGCATTTTGATTTTTTTTTTTTTGCCCAGGATTTTAGATCCCATCCCAGTCGAGATTTTCAAAATTTGGCCGGTTTTTTATCCTTTTGATCCTACACATGTATAGCATCACTGAGGCATCTTCTTTTTTTATCCCTTTAATTTAATTATGCAGGACCAAATCTATCCATTACATCATACCTGTTGATTAATTAATGTTTCCAGTCACTCTCTCTCCCCTCTCCAATCAAGCACCAAGCCAAAAGCTATCGATCAGTCAAAAGTGTACTATGTGGTTAGAAATCAAGTTGCGTACCCAACTACTATATTCATCATATGATCATGCTAGTAAGAACTGTGATTACTTGTTAAACATGGTACTAATGTGATTATAAATCAAGTTAAGTTCCATAGATCATGGAGCTGGCCGAGAATTCCTAGCAGGCAGGGCAGGCCAAACTTAGCAACAACCAACAGCCGCAGCAACAACCATCAACAATTAAAGCGTCATAGTACAAGCAACAACGAACAACAATCAACAATTAATTAACTGCATGCAACAACCAACAATCAATTAAGGGCGTGATGGTACATGCATGCAACAACCAACAGCAGCAGGTGGCAGCTGAACTTGATCCAAACGGCCGACACGGTCGATCATTTAAGATGGAATCACTAATAAAAAAAGATTTATATTAAACCCCTTGTCATTGAAGATTTTTAAAAATCGTCTGTGATGGTTGATCATTACTGACAATTTTTTCCAAAAACAATTAGCGATAAGTTCCATTGTCATCACAGACAGTTTTTGGGTAAAACCGTCAATGATGTGTAACCAAAAACCATCTGTGATGAGCTTTTTCTAGAAATAAGTATAGTGAGTCCCAACCTTCTTAGTGTTTTTAGGGTTTCCCGAGTTATTTCTGAGGTGACTGCGATTGAAAGGCGATCTGGTGAAAGGAGACTGTGGATTTAGAAGTGTGGTTGTAGATCCTTTTGTTCTAGGTGATCTAAGGTTAGTAATTGATTCTAATTTGCATTATATTCAATATTTAGCTTGGTAAATAGGGAATTAAAGATGGTTTAAATCTAGCTTGGTGTAGATCCATTTGTTGTTTGTGATCTAAAATAGTAATTAGTTCTAATTGTATTATACTTGAGATGTAGCTAGCTAGATAAAGAGAGAATTGAAGATGCTAAGGTGGTCTAAAGTTAGTAATTGATTCTAGTTTGCATTATATTCAAGATCTAACTTGGTAAAGAGGGAATTGAAGATGGTTTAGATCTAACTTGGTGTAGATCAATTTGTTCTTTGTAATCTAAAGTAGTAATTGGTTCTAATTACATTATACTCGAGATGTAGCTAGTTAGGTAAAGAGAGAATTGAAGATGCTAAGGTGATCTAAGGTTAGTAATTGGTTCTAATTGCATTATATTCAAGATCTTGCTTGGTAAAGAGGGAATTGAAGATGATTTTGATCTAGCTTGGTGTAGATCTATTTATTCTTTATGATCTAAAATAGTAATTGGTTCTAATTGCATTATACTCAAGATGTAGCTAGCTAAGTAAAGAGAGAATTGAAGATGCTAAGTTTAAATGTAGCTTATATATATCCATTTGTTTTTTGTGATCTAAGGATTTATATAGGTTAATAGGCAAGTTTAAATGTAGCTTATATGTAGAATATTGTATATTTGTTTGTTCTTTAGATCTAGCATGATTTATGATTTAGGGTAAGGTTTTAGCTAGTTAATTTATACTCCAATTTAAGAACGTGTGCATGTGCACCCCTAGTGTATTTAATTTATTATTTAACACTTATTGTTGTATATGTAGCGTAGATAGATTGAAGCTGGATGTACGCTGAGAACCGTGCGAGTGCCGAGTACATTAATAGCGTCTCTGCTTCTAGAATAGCTGCAGAGGAGGATATGTTGAATAAGGGAGTGCAATTTATGTCTTGTCCATGCATTGACCGTGACAATCTGAGAATGTTTCGAAACTCAGCACAGATTAAAGCAAGCTTGATTCTAAGGGATTTCAAAAGGGATATATATGTTGGACCAGTTACAGTGAAGAGCAGATTATATAGGAAGCAAGTAATATTAACATCGTCGACGAAGTCAACGATACATCGGATGATATCGATTGTGCTTTCGATAAGGATAGGTTTCACGATGACAATCTGGATCAGATGTTGCGCGATGCAGAAGGGAACCGTGATGAGCGAGAGTATGAAAAAATCCAGGGCTTGATGGACAACTCAGAGAAAACTTTGTTCCGAGGAGGCAAGTTCAAATACACAAGATTGTCATCCGTACTTGAACTGCTGAAATTAAAGACAAGTAATGGTTGGTCCGATAAGAGTTTCACGACGCTGTTAGGTCTATTAGCAAACATACTTACAAAGGGAAACGAGTTGCCGATAACCACCTACAAAGCCAAGAAGGTTCTTTGTTCCTTGGGAATGGAAGTAGAAAGAATATATGCATATCCGAACGACTGTATTATCTACCACAAAGAGTATTTAAACTTGTATGTATGCCTGGTGTGCAACGCATCTCGATACAAGCGTAAAGATCAATCAGATGACGACGACGAGGGTATCGAGGTAAAGAAAGGACCTCATGCTAAGGTGGCGTGGTATCTACCTGTAATTCCCTGCTTAAAGCGTTTATTTGCAAAGCTAAAGGAGGCAAAATTGCTTCGGTGGCACTCAGATGAGCGTAAGAACTAAGGCACCCTGCTGATTCCACTCAGTGAAGAAACATCATAGGAAGTTTCAAGAATTCGCTGCGAATCCGAGGAATATAAGGTTTGGATTGAGTATAGACGGAATGAATCCTTTTGGTAACATGAAAAACCGTCATAGCACTTAGCCCGTGAATCTCAGTATGTACAACCTTTCTCCTTGGTTGTCTATGAAGCGAAAGTACATTTGGTGGAAGATCTGAAAACACTATAGGCTCCTAGGGTACAGGTATGGGATGCTCACAAACGATAGTATTTTACTTTGCACTACCTGTTGTTCTGCACCATAAATGATTATCCTGCCCTTACTAACATGTCGGGCCAGAGTATAAAAGGAGCCAAAGCTTGTACTCACTGCTTAGATGATACTGAGAGTGTGTGACTGAATCACTTACGCAAAACTGTGTACATGCGTCACCGTAGATTCCTTAGGAGGAATCACCCATACCGTAAGATGAAAAAACAATTCAACAGAACAAACGAAAACGGTTCAGCTCCAAAGCCTTTAAGGGGGATAGATGTTCATGATATGGTTAAAAACTTAGATGTTGTGCTTGAAAAGGGATGTAAATTGAGGACCAGTGAGAAGAGCATATGGAAGAAGAGATCAATATTTTGTAACCTACCTTATTGAGAGCACCTAGAAGTTTATCACTGCATCGACGTCATGCACATAAAAAAAATGGTTGCGATAACTTGATTGGTCTGTTACTAAACATTAAGGGCAAAACAAAGAACGGTATCAACGCACAACTTAACTTGGTCGATATAGGCATCAGACCTGAGTTAGCACCGAAAGAGACCGATAAAGACCGAACGTATTACGAACCTGCTTGTTACACTCTATCCAAAGCCGAGAGAACTGAATTATGCTAGTGCTTACATGGGGTGAAAGTCACGTCTGGTTACTCTTCCAACATAAAGAGACTTGTTTCGATGCAAGATTTGAACTTAACTGGCATGAAGTCTCATGATTGCTATGTGCTTATGATACAAATTCTCCCTGTCACAATTAGAAGTATTTTATCGAGCAAGGTCCGGGAGACAATCACAGGCCTGTGTTATTTCTTTAACACAATTGCTCAGAAGGTCATCGATCCCGAAAGACTAGATGCTCTGCAGGGCGAGGTGGTGATGACTCCATATAATCTTGAGATATGGCGGCGACATGCATCGTCCCCCGATCTTTCCACGATGGAGAAGGAACCATATTTACAATTTGATTCAAATAAAGACAAACTTGAAAAAAAAAATAGGACAAAGGCCCGAAATAGCAAAAACTCTGACTCAAAAGCATTTCAGCAGCATCGACCTTTGCAGCTAGGGGTGGGCATTCGGTTTTTTGGTTTGGTTTAAAAATATTTCAATTTTTCAAAATTGGCTACCAAAATTTTTGTTTTAAATTCGAAAACCGAATTGAATTATCCAAAAAATCGATTCGATTATTTTGTTTTTTTTCAGTAAACCAAAATTCTTATTCATACTAATGCCTACCCACTCTTGCTCGCACCGAAGAAAAGGAAAGGGTGAGGCAAGACCCTTGCCGCAAGGGGGAAGCGTACCCAACCCCGAGGTCACGGTTGCAGATGTCACAGATCTCCATGTTCTTGGGTGGCGCCACTGGCGACGAAGGGGACGCACCCGACTCGAGACGTCGACCAGATCCATTGTTCTAGAAGAAAATATTTTTGTCAAAGCAAAATCAACATTGACAATAATAAGAAAAAGGTAAATAGTCAAAGATTATCATGCTCTAGTATATCTGGATGGCACCTATGCCGAGATTTTTGGGATTGGAGATGGATCATGGAGAGCCATACAGAGCAATCTGGCTTTTGTTGAAGAGCTGTGTTTGCCATGGCCGAGGGAAACAGAAATCAGGAGAAGTCGGAGTCGAGGGCTCGAGGCAGCTGAACTCCTTGCCGAGCCGCGGGTGGAGTTCACCGGGCGCCATGGCAATTCGATCTAGGGTGGGGAATGGGGAACAGCTCCCCTCCTCCACACTCCGCTCCCTCCCTCCCGTCGCGCACCTCAGCCTGGTCCTCGTCGACCTCGCCGACCCTGAATGGGCGGAGTCCTCGAGGGAGGTGACGCTCTGTGTGGAGCTGCGAGTGGAGGTCGAGACGACGGAGACGTACAGCACAGGAGGAGGCAGATGGAAAACGAGGGATGGGGAATAGACCGAATGGCGAATAGGGAACGATTGCGAAGAATGGGGAACAGCTGAACGGATAATGGGGAATCGGCTATTCGGTTAATCGGTTCGTCGGTTTCTGGAACAGAAAAATCGAACCGAAAAATGGAACCCGAATAGCGCGGAAATTAAAACCTTGTGTAAACGGAATACAAAAAAGCGATTTTTTTTTACTATTTCGGTTCGATTTTTTAGCTTCGTTAAAAATGTCCACCCTATATGCGGCTTTGCCTACCTCACTGGCTTACTGCATTCGTAAACATAAGTCTGACAGGTTTTTTTCGTAATTTCCTCCTGTCCATACGGCCACCAAACCCTCTCTCCCGCACGCGACGACTCCGAGCTCCGAGAACCCGAAGCCTAGTTTCCCCCATGTCTGGCGACGAGATCCCGGTCGCGGCGACCGATGAGGACCTCATCGAGATCCTCGACGAGGGATCCGGCCGCCTGGACATCGCCCGGTATGTGGACCACGTCCGCGACCTCTCCGCCGGCGCCATCGCCACGTTCGAGGGCACCACCCGCGACCACTTCGACGGGAAGCGCGTGGTGGAGCTCCGGTACGAGGCGTACGGGGCTATGGCTCGGCGCCGGCTCGCGGCCATCCTCCGCGAGGCCCGTGCGGCGTACGCGCTTCGGCGGCTGGCCGTGGCGCACCGGCTTGGGGCGGTGCCCGCCGGCGAGGCGAGCGTGTTCGTGGCGGCGTCGGCCGTGCACCGCGCGGACGCGATGGAGGCGTGCCGGTACGTGATCGACGAGATCAAGGCGTCCGTGCCCATCTGGAAGAAGGAGGTGTACGACGACGGCGAGGTCTGGAAGGAGAACCGCGAGTTCCTTGACCGCACCGACGCGGCGGCGAAGGGCAAGGGGGGCGGCTGCTGCGGGAGCAAGGCGAGGGTCCAGGAGAGGTGATGGCAGCCGCCGGATCTTGATCGGACGGATTTGGAATTTTTCCCTCTTTTCTTTTTTGATATATTGAGAATGGGCATGTGTGACACTGGAAACTCTGCGGAGAAAAAATAATGAAATAAATAAGAGAGGTGATTCCATATTTTTCTTTTTCACAGTTACACAAATATTAAAGCATAAATAAATAGTAGATGGTGATTACTTATCCCTTCACTTGTTTCAAGATTTATACAACTTTTATTGAAAGGAAAAGCAATGAAGCACTACTTAAATAATCGATATCCACGTGAACTCAACTGATGATTAGAGGTGGGCGTCGTCTTGGACCGGCCCGCGACGGCTCATCGTGCCGATGCTGAATCGTCTTGGGACCGCGACGGCCGTCGTACTCGCCGTCGTGCGTCGCGGCGGCTTCGCCTTTAGTGAGCCAGTGCACGGCCCATTTGCGCCGTGCACGCCGTGCCGTCTTGGTCAGTCCAGATCCGACCCATTTACACTATTGCAACGAGAGGAAAGTAGCCGAAAACGCATAGAGTTGAGGCAGTAGATTCAAATATTATGAGAAAAAGAACTAAAATTTATTTATTCTTGAACAATTACATAGAGAGAGGGGGATGCGCTCAACACGGGCGAGAGAGGAGGCAATGGCGAGAAAGAGAGTGGCGAGACAGCGAGAGATATTGAGAGGAGATTGAGAGAGCGGGGAGAGAGGGGTGAGAGAGATTGAGAGGGACGAGCGAGAGAGAACAGCTTCTTACACCGTCTCTCAATCTCTCTCAACTCTCTCCCGTTTTGTCCGTCTCTCTTAGATGTCGACGATAGGGGTGGCATTCATGCTACTGGGTGCATCCATGTCGATCATGCTCTGTGAATCAGTGACCTTCATGCTAGACTTCTTCCTTACGTCCTGAGTCATCGGGCCCGGTACGGCCCATTCTACAGTATCGTGCCGGACCGTACCGCCCATCGTGCCCGATTCTCAAGCCCGGCACGGCCCATGCTACAGTGTCGTGCCGGCCCGGCACGGCTCACTTCGTGCCGGATCGGGCTTCGTGTCGGGCCGGCCCAAAAGAGCTCGGCCCGAGTGCCCACCTCTACTGATGATGTTGTACTCGTGTCATACCGTTGCATTTATTTTAGATCACGGATCCACTCACCAATCGGTGAAGACGTAGTATCTGACTTAATATGATGCAGACAAATTAGCATATTGAAATCTGTTGCTGCATCTCGTCTGATTAAAATTTCAAATGTAGAGAAACTATAGACTTGAGATGTAACTAGTGAGTGATATGGAAAGAATTGACATACGTTGTAGTCTCGATTACTCAAGTATTTGGAAGAGGGGATGCTGCCTCATCGGCTCACCTGGTTGTTTGATTGATTCCTCGTCTGGATGGTGTCATATTCATATCCACAGGCACAGCTCGGTGAATTAGGTTTGGCCTTGTTCTATTCGATAAACCTTGGTGAGGACAATGTTGAACCACTCTAAAACACGATACTTACTCCGTATCACTCGATTAAACCATACGTATCAATATTATTCTAGAGACCGTACTGGTTTGACTTTTAAAATGGTATATTTCGATAAGTTTTGATATACATCTGTATTGATTAGTGTTCCGGAGTTATTATTATACATATAATTACAATATATTTAATTATATAGATACTAAATTTTATTTGTAATATTACTCTAAAAACATAGTAGTACGATCGAATATATATATAGAGAGAGTTTAATGTGTTAAATAGATGACATTATCATAATTCCACTAGTATTATCCGATATTGAGCCACTATAACTGGTATCGAAACCGGTAGAAACATAGGGCAACTCTATATCGGTTTAGCGACAAGTGATACAATGCCAGATGCCAGAAGCCTGGATCGGTACCGATGAGCTCTGATCAAACTCCAAACTAATTCGAAAACCTGAATAAAAAGAATTTTGGAGATGATTATATAATATGACTCTTACTAAGTACCATCGTGCTCAACAAAGTGGCTGTAGTTTAGTGGTGAGAATTCCACGTTGTGGCCGTGGAGACCTGGGCTCGAATCCCAGCAGCCACATATTGATTTGTTTTTGGAGTTGTTATTTTGCACAATTGCTCTCAAGACGTCGCTTGACGCTTGCCAAGGCGACAACCATTGCAGATTTGAACTCCCTGATTCTTTCTCGATCCGTCGGAATCAAGCTGTTCGTTGCTAATTTGAAGAGCAATAATAATCCCTAGCTGACAATTTGGGCTTTTTCGGATTAATCGGGAATTTTTTTTTCTTTAATATTTATTTTTATTTTTTTTTTCAAAACTATGCGTCCGAATCAAATTTTTGCAAAACTATACGCCCGTCGCCCGTGTATGGGCGATCGCCCATACAGGCGATATGTGCCTCGCCGTCGGCCAGAGCAAGCGGTAAAAAGAGAGTTACTGTGGGCCCCCATCGCGAGGCAGGCGATCGCCGAGCGAGGCGACAGCGGCCTTCAAACCTCGCCCTCGCTGGCGCAGCATTCATTGAGGCGAAGCAAACGAAGAGAAAAGAGAAAGAGAAGGAGGAAGAAGAAGAGAAAGAAGAAGAAAAAGAAGAAGAAAAGAAGAAGAAAAAAGAAGAGAAAGAAGAAGAAAAGGGAAAAAAAGTCGATTAAATGCGTTTTATGAAGGTATTTTTACAAATTTTATAAATCTATTATTTAGGAATTTTACGATTTTGTAGTGTTTAGAAAATTCAGTAGGACTACTTGTTATTAGAATTCTAATGTAGCATGTAATATTTAGTCGAATTTAGGATTGTGTAGCGTTTAGAACTTTAATGTAGTATTTAGTTTTAAAAATTTGAGGATTGTATAGTATTAAGTGCGTTACAAATTTAGTGTAGTATTAGAAATTTATTGTAGTGTTTAGAAAATTTAGGATTGTGTAGCGTTTATATTTTCTCGGATAGTGTTGTTTAGAAATTTCTTGTCATGATTCATATTTAGAACTTTAATGTACTATTTAGTTTTAGAAATTTCAGGATTGTATAGTATTAAGTGCGTTACAAATTTATTGTAGTGTTAGAAATTTATTGTAGTGTTTAGAAAATTTAGGATTGTGTAGCGTTTACAATTTCTCGGATAGTGTTGTTTAGAAATTTCTTGTCATGATTCATATTTAGAACTTTAATGTAGTATTTAGTTTTAGAATTTTCAGAATTGTATAGTATTAAGTGCGTTACAAATTTATTGTAGTGTTAGAAATTTATTGTAGTGTTTAGAAAATTTAGGATTGTGTAGCGTTTACAATTTCTCGGATAGTGTTGTTTAGAAATTTCTTGTCATGATTCATATTTAGAACTTTAATGTAGTAGTTAGTTTTAGAATTTTCAGGATTTGTATAGTATTAATTTCTCGGATAGTGTTGTTTAGAAATTTAATGTCATGATTCATATTTAGAACTTTAATGTAGTATTTAGTTTTAGAAATTTCAGGATGTATTGTATTTTAGAGTAATATTTTTCCGTCGGACGTTAAAGCATGTCGGAGAAATTGTATTTCCAAATATTTTATGGAGATGGGGAGATAGCACGGGCGGATGGGGTGGATCTATCATCATTTTCAAGAGTCGTGCACGGGCATATGCGCACCGAGCGATAGGACATCTGAGGGTTTGTTGGAGTGGATGTCTCGGATGTTCGGTTTGGATGCCCGGACTGTTGATTCTTGGTCGAGCAGTAGTGAGCGAGCGCAAGACCGTTTTACGGAGAGTTGATTCTGTTAACTCGGCGTCCACATGGAGGAGTTATGTTGGTTTTGCCGTAGAGCGGGTTGGCGCTCATGTTGTTGGCACAGTGCTACCGGTAGCTCCATCGGTGTCGCAAGTTCGTGATGTCGGGGTGGACATTACGGCGGAGGGACATCAAATGTAGAAGGATGCGAAGAGGAAGGCGGCGAGAGCCGGAGGCGAGGAGCACGAGGCTAGCGGTGACGAAGGGACCGGGGCGGAGAGGAGACAGCGGTGGAGGCGCGAGGTGGCCGACGAGGGGAGGAGGTGGAGGACATTGTTGACTTGATGGAAGAGGAGGACCGTGCGGATGAGGAAGTCCACGATGGTGAGCACTCCGACGAGGAGGACAACGCCCACTGGGTGCCTATCCTCGTGCGTGGACCAATTACAATTTCGAAGACCTAACAATGAATGAAGGAACATTGATGCATGGGAGTATCGTGAGAACGAGGTGACGCGAGGGCCGTATATAAAGACAAGGAGGCTGTGATGGATGCGGTGAAATCTTGGGCAATGTCTCTCCGTGGCAATTCGGGTTGTGAAGTCGGCAAGAAGGACTACGACGTGAAGTGCGTAGTTGATTCGTGCCCATGGCGGGTGCATGCATACCGAGGAAGTGGGCGGACTCTGGAAATGCTCCATAGTGATGGAGCATAGCTGCGAGTGGAAGAAGCGGAGCGAGGACACGCAATCTGTCGTCCACTTGGGTGGCAAATGTGTTTTATGGTCGGATCGTGGACAATCCCCATCTGCAGCCTCGATCTATTATCACGCCGTGGAGGAGAGGTTTGATACAAGATTAGCTACGCAAAGGCATGGAGAGCAAAAGGACAGCTCTGGAAATACGGTTCGGGACGTCGAGGCTTCGTGCGAGAATATTCCCACTTGCTCGGGCAATCGCACAAAGGAACCGGTACATCCATCGACCTTGCGGAGTTCCTGCGGGTGGTGCGTGCCGGGAAGTGGGTATTGCGGCGTGCATTCTTCATACAGGCGCATGCATAAATGCGTTAAAACTTGTCGCCGGTCCTTTGCATGGATGGCACATTCCTCACGGGAAGTACAAGGGCGATTCTAATGCGATCGCGGTGGATGCCAACAACGAGTTCTACGGTTGCGTTGGCATTCGTGGAGGGGAAAACACGGAGAGTGATGCGGTTCCTTGAAAGAGTGAAGTGGCGATTGTTCTCGGCAGTTCGATGTTTGTGTCATCCATGACCGACATGCGGGGCTGCTAAGGGCGATCGTGGATATGCAACAAGGGTCCGCCGTCGTGGGAGCGACAAAGTGGCGGATCCGAGGAGCGGTGGTGCATGAGGCACATGGGTGCCAATTTTTCCGTCGATTCGGGAATAAGGAGCTTATGAACATGTTCAAGCGCTGTGCAAAGCAGAACCAACGGAGGAAGTTCGACGCGCTTTGGAAGGCGTTGGGCGAACTAACGAAGAAGCAATCAATGGATCCCGGAGGTACCGCTAGTTCATCAAGGAACCCGATGGTGTACCATGAGCAAGGAGAGGACCCACGACCTTATATGCGGCCGCAAGCAGACCCCCAAACCTCGGCGAGGCCGGTACCAACATAAAGAGTTTCACCGATTGGATCGACATGAGCCTTTGGAGAAATGGTCCTTACGCACGACGAGGCGGCTCGCGTTATGGGATCATGACAACGAACTGGCGGAGATTTACAATCGGGTAATGAAAGGCACGGATGCCTTCCAGCTGGTGGGTATAGTTGAGGTGTCTTATTAGGGACACAGAGATATTTCATTGAGCGATACAAGACCTCCGCGGCATGTATGTCGGACAATCGATTGTCTTACTCAAGCTGTTGTGTCTACCTACATGTCCAAGAAAACAAGAAAGCGCAGACACATCGGGTTACACCGGAGAGTGGCGTGGAGCGGAGATACCACGTGCGCTGCGGTGGCCGAGGTCGCAGGGTGCCACCGGAGAGGACTTCCCATCATGCATACTCCGGCGGTGATTGCGAGTGCTCTGCCGAAACCACGCTGCTGCACTTGCCGTGCTCGCTGCGTCATTGCCGCGACCGCCGAGACGCATCAATCACGTCGTCCGTTCATCTCCCGTACTACTACAAGCGGGCGTTCTCAACACGTGGCATCATGAGGTGTACGGTGCGAGTGGATGGATCGTTCACAACACCCCTCTCCGGACCATCGATGGGTGCGGACATCCGAATGTTGAAGATGAAGGTCGGGCGTCGAAGGACAAGGCGATTCGAACGATATGGGCGAGTCGAGTAGCGTCGCAACCGCGGATAATGTAACTTTGCATGTTGTTCCCATCTTGTATTATTCAATGGACCGTAAGTTGTAATGTACGTTGTAATGATCGATGTAATTTTCAATGTACTAGTAAGTTGTTGTTCGCATCATGTTATTCTCCGATGTCGATTAGTACCTACGAGGATAATGTAATTCTCGACGTTGTGTGCCTCGTCGAACATGTCTTTGTCTTTCGTATGTTTGCAATCGAGTTTTTTTGCTCTCCACACTTGGTTGTATTGTTTGTTGAGTATGGTACAATTCGTTATTTCGCATTTCATTTTGTGTGCACATGTAATTCTTGATAAATCTGTTGTATTTGCTTTGTAACGAGCCACGATGGCGCGACCTTGCCTCGAGCTGCTGGGCGTGACCGTCGATCGACCACCGGTCTAGGTACTCCGCAGAGGAGAACCGAGTGCTAGGCCACGCCGACCTCGAGTGCCGGGCCGCGCCGCGATCGACCCACGCTGGGTTCCACGGTAAGGCGCGACGCTTGCACTCTTTTACGTACACATACTTACTGTGAATGCAATTCTAACTACATACGAGTTGCGGCGGTGGCTTACTTCCTCTTTGTAGGATGGTGGGTGGTGATCGCCCGTTAGAGGGCAAGGAGGTGCCGCGGTTCGGTACGACCGGTCCTGCCGCCACACTCGTGGACCGGTGGAGACCGGAGACGCGACACGTTCCACCTTCCGTGCGGAGAGATGGCTCCGACGCTGCGGGGCGTGTCGTACCTCTTAGGCCTCCTTGTGCGGGCCCAGCGATGCGTGCCGCACGACGCCTCGAATCACGTGGCACGCCGAGTTGTCCGCGCGTTTCGCCGAGTGCGGCGGCACCCCGGCGACCCCTACCGGCCCCTTAGGGAGGCCGGCGCCACGGACCGACGAAGGCGTGGTCGCCGATTCACGGTGAGTACCTCTTTCTTTGAGAATTAAAATAGAAGCGCCAAGTTGCGATAATGTTTGTTGCGACAGCTGCGGTGACCTTCTCCACCCGACGCGGAGGAGGCGGGCGTGGCCCGCCACTTGGAGGCATACCTCCGTTGTTGCTCGGTTGGGTGATGTTCCGTCCTCCCACGGAACACGGTGGACCGTCACCGATCGAGTCGCCAAAGACATCGCCGACACCCGGTGGATGAGGTAACACACTCGGTTCAATCTCGTCTCAGCGAGCACGTCTAACTCCCCCTTGTAAGCGGTGATGCGGTGGTCGTGGGCCTCGGTGTGCTTGCGGCGGACGTCTGAGGTGCGTGCGACGCCGTCTCTCGGGCGAGCACGACGCGACGATGTCGGGTTGCGTCCTACTCCTCCAGTTGTGGTCTTGGGAGCGCTTCTCCGTCGGCAGGCCTGTTGTTGACACGACACCGTACCCCGAGGAGCTTTACGGAGACGACCGGTGGACTGGCCCACCATGGGCCACTCTGGTCCGACGGCAGTGCGCTCCTCGTATCTTTTCCCCACTAACGCACTTGAATAACCTTCGCCATTTCTTATTTCCTCGCGGCGGAGGTTCGCGCACCTACTGGTGAGGAGGTCCTATCGGGAGTTCGTTCGGAGTTCGACCGCCTCCACGGCGAGGCGTGCGGTGGGCGCCATACACCGCGTACGACGTCCACGCCCGAGCACCTCACGGGGTCTCCGTGCTTTGCACGCGAGATGAGGCCTTTGGCTCACCCGTAAGGTGCTCGTCTTTGACCTTTGTGTCGAGGAGTACTCCCCGCACCGAGTGCTGCGGCAGTTCGGCCTGTTCCAGTCCTTTCCTTTGCCGCCTCGTCACGTTGTCGCACGTGGCGCTCACAGGTACTTGCCCTGATCCTACTACTCCGCATCTTTGCGAAATTAATGTCTTTGCGTACTTCTTTTTTTGCATTGCAGATGACCGGATGGGTCTTTGCGGTGGGCTCTCGATTCGCGACCGTATGCAGCCATGGGCCTGCAGTGGGACGCCGCACTCGACGAGAGGGTCACCGAGACCCGGCCGTACGACCATGACATGTACGATCAGTACATGGAGTGGTTCGCCCCGCGCACTCGCCTCAGGGTGGGGTACACACCAAGACCGCCGTCGTCGCCTGGCAGCATCGATAGCGGACACGTACCCTTCACAGATGTCCCGAGAGGACAACGCCTCGTAAGTGTCTGTCGAACCTACATGGGCACGTCTTTTTCATGTAACTTACGTAATGCCAACTGACGTTACATGCGGACTCGGCTCTTGGCGGAGATTGAGGTGGAGGCGTGTCCATGTTGACGCGCCTAGAGGGGGCATCTGGTGACCACCGCCGAGTCCGAGACAGCTTGGGGTCGGGTCCTCGCTACTGATGAGGCGGTTGGCTCGCAGCCACTGCCGAAGCGCGAGACGTCGGCGGACGCAGCACACCACGCCACCGCCCCACACCTCGCCCTACCCACCCGGTGCCCGTCACGCCCCACGCAGTGCGGGGGGCGGTGGGTGACGAGGCTCCTCCGCGTCTCGCCCTACCCGTCGGTTCCTCGCTACGCTCCCACGCAGCGGTGGGGCGATGGTGGGAGGCTCCTTCCGTCTCGCCCTACCACGCCGGTTCCTCGCACGTTCCCACGCGGCGGCGGTGGGGCGGCGGGCTGCGGAGGCTCCTCCTCGTCCGCGCCCAGCCAGACCCCAGGTGGTTTCGACGAGCCTTCGGCGACGAGTTCGACTGGAGGAGTACCTTTCGACCGACTACCTCGACCCTCTCGGCTCTGGGTGCGCGCCACGGGACTTGGCCTCGCGCGCAAGACTACTCTCGCTGCGCGCGCGCGCGGCCTAGGAGGGACGTCCGTCGCCGTCGCCACTCACCTACCCCACGGGCCGATTAGGAAGCGTGGCGTGATTGACTTGTTGTGCGGATGTATTTTTTAATGGCTTTACGTTCAAGACACATTGTATAACTCGAGTTAGTAACATGACAGCGTTATCACTATAAATTGTTCAAATCATTTATGCATTGCTTGCCTATGCCACACGACGTGACAACACACCAACGT
Organism: Otatea glauca; assembly: GCA_036346275.1. Classification (NCBI taxonomy): domain Eukaryota; kingdom Viridiplantae; phylum Streptophyta; class Magnoliopsida; order Poales; family Poaceae; genus Otatea; species Otatea glauca. The sequence continues at coordinate 3,386,974 of CM070713.1, forward strand.
TTGGTGCACCTATCGCCTCTAGTAGGCGATCGCCCTAATGTGAGGCGATCGCCTTACATGGGGCAATCGCCCAAATATGAGGCGATCGCCCCATACCCGGCGATATCGCCCTTTATAACATTCGTTCTCACAAGCGGTCTCGCAAAGAACAGCGGGAGAAAGAATAGAGGGTGAGCATCAATCGAAAATGCCGAGGCGTGCAAGTGCAAAGGGTAAGGGAAGGCAAAGGAAGAAGCGAGTGCATGCGCTGAATTTAGCGTACCAAGATCTCTTCCTACCTCGTGGGTCAGAAGCGCCCATGTGTATGTGCGGAGATCTTTGCGAGCTTGTCCGCTCTTGGGAAATTTCAACTTGGAAGAGGAGGTATTGGAAGTGCCGCAACTACGCCTTCGATCCATGGGAGAAGAGCCTGAAGGATCGCCGCATGGTAACAATCGTACGGGGTTACATAATATTTGTGAATGAAACTTTGCTAATTTACGTTTCATGCAGTCACCTCCGCCACTGTGTGAATTTGAGCAGTGGTTTGATACGGAGATCAACCCGAGGACCAACGGCTTCTTGACCAAGCCAACCGGCAGGATGAGTTCACGCGGCGGTTTCAAGAACAGCGCGATGCCGCACGCGAGGAGGCATGTAGGAAGGAAGCGGAGGAGAAGGAGGCAGAGAGAGAGAGGAAACGAGAGAGGGCGCGACGTGCCAGAGAAGCCCCGCCGGAGGCATGGGCGAATGGGAAGTGGCCTCGAAGCACTCAATAGACGTCTGGTGTTAACTTTGGTTTTCCTTGTTCGTGGTACTCCTTTTAGTTTTAAGTCGTAATAAACAGTGCGGCCCAACCTTCAAGAGTATGCTCACTGTCCGGAGGGCTAGTATGTGTCCTACTGCTCCAGGTGTCCCAAATGATGTTATTTTTCTCCATCGAGATAGGTTATAGCATTTTCAGTTCGTCATATCTGATTTCATCGAGTTTTACCATCGTTTGCGAAAGATACGGCAATTTTCATGTTTTACCGATTGCATGTTCGGACAACAATAAAATAGTGCAGCCTAAAGTGACATCTAAATATTTTTACATAATTGTGACCTATGCAAGCCCAAGAATGCAACAAAGCTGGTTCATCAAGTTTTGAGGTCGTTCAGATATTATTCTAACTGCTTGAACAATGATTGTTATAAAGGGTTTAAACTAGCCATCTTTTATTCAAAATGCAATCATATTTAGATATTTTTGCAAAAATGAAGTGCATAAGGTTGTAGTAACTTATTCTATTTATTTCATGAATTATGGATCAACACACATTATAATTCCTTCACAATCCATGATTAGAGCCTAGCATTGAACTCAAATAAAAAAATTCTGCAAACAACACATGGATTTTTATTTTACACTCTAATTCTTCATTCCAAAATTTAAATTTAGAAACAAGTTTCATTTAATTTGGACACTCCTAACAAAAGTTACGGGGTTTATATTAAAAAGCATATAGTAATTACAAAACAAAACTAAAAAAAAACTGCTGTGGTCCTGTCGCCCTCAGAAGCGTCGCCTCTGAGAGGCGATGGGGGCCCTAGCGGCGCTGCTAATGGCGTTAACGGTGGCGGGGCTATCGCCGTGTATGAGCGATCGCCCCATACACGGGCGACGGGGGGCATTTTTGTCATTTTTTCATTCGGACGCATAGTTTTGAAAAAAAGAATAAAAATAAATATTAAATAAAAAAAAATTCATTAATCGGCCATGGGTTTCCAGCGGTTTGTGGATCTGGTGCTGGAGGAGGAGGGCTACAGCCGCCGCACCGAATTCTCGCTGCGTAGGATCGACATGTCGCGCTTCTTCTACCCGACGTCCAAAGCGCCGCCGTCGCCGTCGCCGCCGCCGCCTGCGCTTGTAGCCGGAGCAGAGTCGTCAGAGCACCATCGTCACCGTCCACCAATAGTGTTCTCCAACGTGCCTGACCCCGCCATGAGCTTCCCCCCTCCCCACTCGTACGCCACGCGGGCGTGTGCAGCAGCATGGAGTTCATGCACCTCAGGGACAAGCTGGTCGCCACCGACCAGACAGGCCTCTATCTATCTGCACCCTGTCCGCCCTCACCACGTCTCCCTCACCATCGGCGATAGCCTCTACATCATGGACGCAGTCCCAACTCCCAAGCAGCACGCACACAACGCTCGTCTACGTCTTGACTCCGACCGACACTCGGGCCCAATCTTCGGCCGGCCACGAGGACTGGTGCTGCATGCTACCCTGCCGCCGCCGCCTTCCTACGGCTGCATCTGCGCTCCAACGTCTGGATATCCAAGGAGGGAGGGCAATGGCACCTACTCCTTCGACACGGCAGCGTCACGTGGAGCAAGGCCGGCGACTGGGCGCTGCCGTTCAGCGACCAATGTATGTTTCGGCCTTTCCTCCAGCAAGTACAACAACAACTATGATAATGCCAATCTTCTCTGCGCCTCGGACCTTGGGATGCGGCCGCCGGCGGTGCGCAACCTCTGGGAGCACGTACGTCTCTCCGCCGGAGGAGTGGATGTGGACGCACGGGACGTCGTACCTCGTGCACCTGGGCTCCGCCATGTTCTTCGACTGCGACCGCTATTACGCACAGAGCTTTGCGGCGTTCACCGTCGTGGAGGTGGAGCGACGCGGCAGCGGCAACGCGGACGACGACGGCGGAGGAGGAGGGCTCCGCAATTCGGCATTAATTCTGTGCTCTAACTCTTGCGTCGATCGAGTTGTGTCCACGTTACTCCTACTTTATATCCGCAGGCATGCTGATTATTAAGTTAACAACCGAATCAGCACGTCAAATGTTTTCGTAGCGTAGGTACGTGGAAAATACGGATAGGCTTCTTTTGGTTCCAATGGTTCAAGGTTTAAGCATCAGTAGTATGGGGGCGATGAACATGGCATTTGATCGATCATGAATTTACCTGCAAGTTCTTAAACAGTTCAAGCCAATCTGTTAACAGAAAAGAGAACATTGTTTTCGCTTAATTATGCACAGGAAGATGCAGGCTTTCGGGCATGCATATCTTTCAAGTTATTGTGATACGCTCAGGATTCAAAATCTCGTTTTCGCTCTAAATTTTGTTCATGGCCGGAGAACGAAATCTCGGCGAGATTTGAAAATTTCGGACAAATTTCGGACGAAATACAAAAACAAAAATTCAAATCCGGTTTTTTTTCTACCGAGAAAACAGAAATTAATTTTGGCTGGTCTCGACAAAATTGCACCGAGCGAAAAATGGATTAAACGATATTGAAAAATTTTGAATTTTTTTTGTAGGTTTCTGACAAATCAGTGATGTTACCATAAAACTTTCAGATGATTATCAGATCTGAGGAATTTTAAAAAACATTGCTACTGTCCTGATAAAACGCTGACCGATAAATTTGAACCGAATGAAAAATGGAACAAAACACGTTATAAAATTTTTAAACTTTTTGTGCATGGTTGTGATGCATCACTAATGTTCCCATAAAATTTTCAGATGACGATCAAGCTTAATGAATTTTTAAAAATTCGGACAATGTTACTGTGCTGATAAAAGCTTTACCGGCAAACTTCAACCAAATAAAAAATGGTACAAACCACGTTAGAAAATTTTTAAATTTTTTGTAGATGGTCCTGATTTATCATCAATGTTTTTATAAAATTTTTATCTGATGATCAAACTTCAAGGAGTTCCAAAAATTATGACAGTGCTACGTTCTCATAAAAGCCTGATGATCAATACATAGATTTGCTTTAGCAACATAAATATTTAATTTTTTTTGGAAATTTTGCATAAGGGTTATAAGGAAATTATTAAGATCTCATAAAATTTTTGAATCATGATCACACTCCACTGAATTTATAAAATTCTTACAAGTACAGTGTACCATTTATGTTCTTTCTGTTTTTTATTTTTGAAATATAACAAATGAAGTTCAATAAATACATAGATTTGATTGAGCAAACAAAAAGAGTTAAATTTTTTTAAAAAATTTATATAATGTTACTGAGTCAATTATTAATCTCTTATAAAAATTTTGGATCATGATCACACACGAGAAAATTTATAAAATTTTGACAATGTTACTGTCCCAATTATGTTCATTCAGTTTTTGATTTTTTTTAAAGATAACAAACGAAGTTAAATTATTTTGAAAATTTTTCTGTATGATCCTAAACTTCTTATAATGGTACCATAAATTTTTAACATCAGGATAAATCATGTATAATTTTATAAAAAAACAAACAGTGTTCCTGCAGTTTTTCAAAAATGTCTCGAAAAAATAGTTTTTCAACAAATTATCATGGAAGATCACTTTTTCTAGGGTAATTGACCTAAATCCGGTCAAATCCGGGTATTAAACTTTGAATTCCTGGTTCAAATCCCGAGATATCGGACAGCAAGGGCGAAATCTCGCTGAAAAAAAATGAGATTACTGTGGCAAAACGATTTTTTTGAATTTTTGAATTCGGCCGGCAATTAAAGTTTGGTCTAACTCTGAGAACGAGATTTCTAACCTTGGATACGCTTGTTGTCATCCCTTTTTAGTATCTATTTTCGTGGATGCTCTTTCCTGAAGTTTTTCTTTACTCTTTCGGAACAAAACTATTTGGTTTGAGATAGAGACAGTGCTTTGATGCACATTTTGTTTGAAAGTACTACTCAGAGCTAAATAATACAATGTTTAATTATACTAATGTAACGATATGTTACCCAAAGTAAACACTGCAAAACAGATAAATTTGCAAGGCAAGCTTTTCGTTAAGTGTCTTCTGTTGTCTTATCCTTACGCTGGTGCTAATTTTAAGAATTGTTAAAGTAGTGCTTAATTTCCTTAAATTTATTTGTAACAGGTTGCATCTTCTTCTCAGATTGAACAAAGCATTATCGAGGGGGATTTCAAATTTATTTGTAACACGTTACATCTTATTTGAAATCCGTTGCAACGCACAGACACTCGGCTAGTCTATACACAATCATCATTAACCAAAGAATAATTACAAAATCTGTGTGATACTCTCTTTTTTTGTGTGTGCTCATGAACTTGCGGAGCGCAAGTATACACTTGAGCCATTTGAATGTGAAACAAATTCATCTTTGATTCAGAAATTGAGTGCATAGGCTGAGTGAATCCTGTTCTTTTGCCTTTTTATGCTAGTCAGTTATTACCGGTTCTCCGCCGACTGTGTACCTCTAAGTGACATCCTATAGCTCTCTTGATGAATGATTAGGACTGACTTGTTATTTGACAGCGTAAGGGAAATATTGATTTCGGTCATTGAGTTTAGCCAAAACGAGAGGTAGAAAAGGCCTTTTCTTTAACGTGAGTTCGAGCCATCCCTGACCCTGACAATAGTCGGTAAAACTCCACTAAGAAATGGAGAAGGGTAAGATGTTCATTTGTTGGATTTGTTAGCCAAATTTTCTCAGAATAAACAAAGGAATAATAATAGGGGAGAAAAGAACAGGCACAGGTGCTTCACAGAATTTGTCACATTTAAAAGAAGGAATCAAAATTTCAAGCAAGTATTGTTAGTAGATCTAAAGGGGGCATTCACATTAGGCAAGACTAACAGGTAGAACTGCATAAAATTTGCTTAAGCAGTTTCTAATTTGAGACTGATGATCTTAATACGGGCTCAAACAACCCCAGCAGCAGTTTAGTACAAATATTCTTCCCCGAAATACATTATATTCAAATTTGCCTAACCCTCTGTCTCAAGTCTCACCAACTCCAAGTTTCATTTCTCATCCCTACTTTGTTTCAACTGAGAAAACTACACATATATCCAAAAGAAAACCTAATCTGGGGAGCATTTGCTCTCCCGGAAATAAGCTGACACATCTACACTACATTCTTCACTGCATAGCTTTTGCAGGCAATGGTTTTGATGATGGCTGCGGTACTGCCTTTTTTTTTTCTGGCAGCCATAGCTCTCATATGTGCCCAGTTCTAAATCTGCAATGGCGAAAGCCAATACAACTAACACAGGGACGCTAACAAGGCAGGCATGGCAACTATGTGAAAGGACCTCTAAATCAGGTCATTCGAATTGGTCATTGGGGCCGATGGAAGGGTTCCCCGAGTTGGTCACCGCGAGGCCTCCAAGCATTCCCGCAGTCTCAGCCGCTGCAAGTCTGGTTGGGGAGGACATTGTTCCCCCAAATCACCATCCAAACTCATCTGTTGCACTTCTTGAGGGGACAGGATCCTAATGCACCTCACGCAGTTCACAAACTCCCTGTATAATCCACATCAGTTTTCTATTAGGACAACCGACCAGTAAACTAGCTCTTTCGTCATGAATAGTCCATGTGCACATCCTATATGCACTAACACAAACTTAGGCATTTCATAAGTGGACACCAAACACATTGATTTTCAGCTTTTCACATATTTATGTTTCAGTCATTGACATCCTGGATTAACCATATTTCACATTCCTAAACATCTCTATATCTGTCATTTTTACAATCAATATTTTCTCGGGGACAATTTGAGACTGGGAAATTCATAAGTTGATGTGAGCACAAGCAGAAAGACGGATAGACTTACTCCCACGGGTCATCGCCGAGAAGTAGGATGTCATCCTCATGATCCTTGTAGACTAGCTTCCAACCTATTCTCTGTCGGTCTTCAAGTTGCCCCTCTATACCAAACATGCGGGCCAAAGCATGCTTCAATTCTTCATATCCAGAGAACCTACCAATGTCAGTGGACCGGCCTACAGCTCCACGTTTGTACACCTACAAGACTAAGGTTAGGCTAGCATACAAAAGATTGGATGACTACAACAAAGAAAGCGTATGTTCAAGAGTTTATGGCTCCACAGTAAGCATGGTCATATAAGTCCCAGTTTCCAACTGTCCTGCCCTTAAGAAGCTTTTAAAGCTATATGTGACCATCTCATCCACCGTACGTACAACATATCACATGCAATCAGTCCTCATCTGAAGCACCATTTTCAAAATTACATGATGATAAGCAGACCTGTCTTTGTAACACTACCTTATATCACGAAACTTCAATCATCATGAGTGCATTCCTTTTTTTTATGAACAATTACAGTTACATTCTTTGATAACCATGGTTGTCAAGGTGACAAGGCGAGATGAAGTGCCAGCAGAGCGTCTGGACGCCTAGGCGGGCGCCTAGGCGAGGATTAGGCGATCAAAAAAGGTTTAGCTAATTGGATTAGGGAGTGTCTACGTCTTACGGATCTCACCGCAGATCCAATGCTCCAAAATTTAGATGTTTCTTTGCTAAGAAAACATCCGAGTGATGTTTATCAAAACCCGGGGGAGTATCTAGCCTTCATCCGGATGTTTTGTTTCCTACAAACATCCAAATTTTAGACCTTTAGATCAAAGTATCAAGTCATCTATCAAAATACAATCCCACCTCCCTTCACGTCTTACGGATCTCACCGCAGATCCAATGCTCCAAAATTTGGATGTTTCTTTGCTAAGAAAACATCCGAGTGATGTTTATCAAAACCCATTGGATTAACCCATTTTAATCTGCTATCTTTCTTCTCTCTGGCCCAGGCCTATTCTTTTCTTTTCTCCTCAGCCCAGGCCTTCCTGTCCGGCCCATTCCTAGGCACCGGCCTCCCCCCTACCCTAACCCTCCCCCTCCTCTCTCCATTCAAGCTCTCTCCATCCCAGTCGCCGCCATCTCTCCTCCTGTTCTCTATCTTGCCTCCCTTCCCCACTACATGCCGCCGTCAACTCCTCTCCCTTTTCCGGCATCGGCATCAATAGCAGCAGCCGCCGAGCAGAGGAGCAACGGCGACGCAGAGCAGAGGAGCAGAGCGACGGCGAGCAGAGCAGCTGCGGTGATGGAGCGGCTGATGGCGACACAGAGGACCAGCGGAGCAACGGCGACGAGGCAGAGGAGCACTGGACCTTACCGGATCTGCAACCGCCAGCGGTGGAGGCGACGAAGGTGGGGGCGCCGCAACGGAGCTCCTCTCCTCTCTAGTCTCCAAGGTAGGGCTCTCAATCCTTATCCTCTCCTCTCAAATCTCCAATCCATCCATTCCCCACCATTAACCCTTCTCCCGACACCCAATTGGGCCGCCCGACGACGCCTGGATGCCCAGGGTGACGCCTAGAACGTCCATTAGGGCGCCTTTCCCCTGCCAGCCAGGTGAGGGTCCATGGCAGTCGGCCGCCGGCGCCTAGGCAACGCCTTGACAACCATGTTGATAACTAGTTGGAACATAACTTACTTTTGACATAACCCTGTTCTTATCTCTATATTTGAATTTTCCTAATGTTTGTGGGAGGCCCTTCTTCATAATAGATCAACATTGTTGTCTCTACTTGTCTACTCCAACGTTTCATCTTCCATATTTGGTGTAGAAGTGATCAGAAGTATCTTATCCTAATTTCAGAAATGCCTTGCAATTTACTGTTCCGAAATTAGTATATGCACCAACAAAAATATACTGAATATCATACTATCAATAAGTTAAGCATGTAAAAGAAAATTGCAAACCTTAGTGAATGTTCGCATCCTCTGTGGCAGAGGGACAGGTGGCCAAGAATTTCTGTTCAAGAAGGCACCATCGTTGATTGCAGAATCGATGGCATTAAAAGCCACATCCAACTGAACAAATGACTGCGAAACCATGGAGGTTGATATCTCTTGCTGAGCATCCTTTTGCATTTGGTAGTTCTTTTCAACATCAGTTGAGATATGATTCTGATGCTTGACAGAATCAAGTGCGTTTACCAACAAGCCTTCTGTTTCCATAAGAAAGCCTAATGTGCCATCATTGTTCATCCCAAACAGGGTACTGTTACTTGTATCCACACCTTGCATTTCTACATCAGGAAGTGCATCTTTGAACATCTGATGCTGATTAAAGTTAGAAGTGGGGAAACCTTGATGCAAAAGTCCATCCGTCTGGGAAGGCCATAATGAAGTTGCTGATGACGCCTTTTCCAGGTTGTCTGTTGGCAGTGCATTGTTCATAAAATTTTGAGTATCAGACACATTTGGTAATTTCGAGGTGATCGCACTTGGCTTCACACTATTATTCAGCTTTGGCAATTCCCTGGTGATTATTGGAGTTGCTGTTACAGCTTCAATGGAGGTAGGAATCGTCATCGGAACAGCAGATTGTGCCACCTTTTCCGTGCTGATCATGGAGTGCTCATCCCTGCCAATGGTTGGCTGTGCCAAATGACTACTGCCATTAGCTGTGGAAGGTGACATCGAGCAAGAAGGTATTTCTTCTGTAAGTACAGATTGTGCAGCACCTGGAATCATCATAGCGCTTCCCATTTTTGAGATCACACTGGTTGATGAGATCGGTGGAAAGGCAACTTCTGACACATCTGCAGGTGCAACTTGTTTCTGTGAAAGCTTCTGCTGTTGCTCTTGCTGCATGGGCGGTGGCAGTGGTATTGCCCGCAATGAAGCTTTGCTGTCTTCTTGGGGCATCATTTGTTGCTGGGCAAGTGAATGTGAACTCGACAACTGCTGTTGCCTGTCTACAAGAAACTTTTGCTGTTCTTGGATTAAAGGTAATCGCGAGAGTGTAACTGCTGGTTGTGACATCAGCGACTGATGCTGTAATTTCTGTAATAGCTGCAACTGAAGTTCCTGATCAGACAATTGTGTCTGCTGACTCGCCAGATTCACTAGCTGCCCAGGCAACTTATTTAGCTGCTGCCGCTGCTGCTGTAACTGTTGTTGCCGAAGTAAAAGCTGCTGCTGCTGCTGTTGCAGATTTTGGTCTTGCTGTTGATGAGACAGAAGCGGCTGCTGGCTGCTGGCCCCTTGCTGGTTTTGAGTTGAATATGGTTGTTGTTGTTGATGATGATGATGCTGCTGCTGCTGCGTCTGATTCTGGACAATTACCTGAGCCTGTACAACATTGGTTTGAGCCTGGCTCAAGGGAATTACTTGGTTAAAGCTCTGCTGTTGCCTCTGCTGGTTGTCAGAGTCTTGCTTCTGATCTTGGTGATTGGTGATGGCACCAGGTTGATTCAACGGAAGTTTTGCCTTGGACAAATCATTGATAGGTTGCATTTGCTGAGGGAGCTTCGAAGAATTAAACTGTATGCTGTTTTGTTGAAGGAGATGGTTCTGCATATATAACTGCCTTGCAAGATCGGCAGCACCAAGATTTTGCATGGCAGGGTTGCTTAGAGATTGTAGGTACTCGGGCTGAATGGCTGTGCTAGCTAATGGGGAGCTCTGCTGCCTGTTCATGTTCATCCATTGAACCAAGCTCAGACCAGGTATTGTGGTGTTCTGGGTCCGAGCGTCCTTTATGCATACCTCAGCACCAAGCCAAGGCATTGATCTCTTGAGAAGATTTTCCATCTCTGTTGACTCATCATCTGTTAATTCAGATAAAAGAAAATATGAGGTGTGAAACCATCAGAAATGCTATGCTAATGTGAGATATAATTAACATATAACATTTCGCAATTTACAAACAGGAACATTGATTTTAACAGACCCTTTCCAGTTCAATCAGCTATGCCAATACAAGTTAGCTCTTGGTGCAATTCTGGTTTATGCGTCTAATTGCATGTTTAGCAAATACACAGAAAGGCTGTCTGTATGGCACATCGAAATATGGTAAATTCCTTATTCACACATTTCTTTTGATGTACTTATGTATGTGCTGAAAGGCTAAGAAGAACGGTATATTCTGTCACCAGAAAAGAACATAAAAAGTATCAGAAGCAGGTAACCACCAAAGTAGTCTATACATATCGCATTTGTATTAAGGAAAGGCATTTACCCCATACTCGCAGAAAATCACTATCTAGCATCCTTGTTTGTCATTACTAACACCAGACATACCTAATTGCCTAGGGCGCTTCACACCAAAAAATGGCTGGGGGCATATGAAAAAAGGAGCAGCAACCGGTTCGATCTCCCATATTGAAACTCTGTTCCACCTTTCACCTGCTGCAGAATCATCCCAGCCAACCTATCAAAGAACGTTAAATCAGTGGATCAGAAAGAAAATGAAAAATAACGTTCAAAAAAGAAAGAAAATGAAAAATAATAACACAATGCAAGAGCTGCCAATGATCCGTCTTCAGAAGTCCAACCTGTAAGTTGCGCCACTGGGAATTTTTCCATCTTACAGGATCTAGATCACTTATTCCAGTTATCGTACCCATGTACCTGAAAAAATATTAGATGATTTAATTAGCTAATCTACTACTAGTAATATAACCATTGATAGCATTTTTATGTTTGAAAAAGAAAAAGAAAATGCATGACTTGTCAGTAAACTTGAAAGGTAAGAGTTCGTATCGGTAATAAGAACTAATATACCTTCTTGTTCCTAATTCCTCGGTCTCAAACATCATGCGGAAGCGCATTCCTAAAGATATCTGATTACCATGAAGAGCTTTCTGGTATTTGGCAAATGGGATAACAAATTCAGTAAGACTGGCCCTGAAAGTCCATAGTTCAAAACATAGTTTCAGTAGCTATTGAATTACATAGAAAACTATAAGGTAGTTAATAAGATTATAACGTCGAAGCACAGATTTAGAACTCACCTGGGGTTATAAAATATGGTAAACGGGCTAGTATTGGCAGCAGCATGGGCTGCTGCAGCAAGGACTCCTATGTGCATACTGTCGCTTGAAAGTACTGAAGATGATATGTTAGTGGGTTGTCGGATAGCACGCCTGATTCCTAGTAGAAGTTGCTGCTTTTCATCCCTAAAAGATAGCATTACAAAAAAACAAAAACAAAAGTAGACATTTACATCTCCAATTTTGCTAATTTATTTCAATTATTGGTTACTAAAATTTGAAATTCTAGGGAGAACCAGGATAAGATTTCACAAGATGGAAAGAAGCATGAAATTTACCTAACAATGATGACGGAATCACCAGCAAACAACCTCTTGCCACTTACGAAAAGGCTCCAACCAGTAGTAAGTAAATGTCTTTTTGGCTGACCTGATTATAACAAAGGACAGCAAAAATTAACAGTCTTTTAACTCTCATATACACTCCAATGACATCCAATAGTATTAAGTAAAATTAGCCGTGAACTTAAAAATGTTATCCAGAACAAAAAAGAACTAAGAGAGTGAAGAGTTTTATTTATCGTGCTATTTTGCAGCAAAAGAAAGTTTCTACTCAACGCTACATTTTCCACACCTCGATATATATGCCGAAACGTCCACACATTGTCATGTATATCTCTGGCTTGCAACTCTTGAGCTGGAGGCTGCATAGAAAAGTCCTACACGGCAGAGTAACAAAATTACAACGGTACGGTACTATGATATTTATAAACAGCAAGGGTTTTATTGCAGAAAAGTTGGAAATTTGATGCCTGCGTACCAGGGGAGGTAATATCTTCTCTGCAGAACGGCGAGGCACAGAGAAGCCTCCATGTGAGCTTGTATCACTTGCAGTAAGCGTCTTACAGAAGAACTCCATCTGTGGCCTTGCTTGTTTTAGTGCAAGCTCTGACAGCTGTAATGCCTCTTTTCCATACTGATAAAAAACATGATTAAAAGCAAAGCCATGGGTTAGGGCATTGGAACATACAAAGAACTTTTGGGAAAAACACGAATTTTAGATGCTCACTGTATTCACTGGCTGAAGAGTCATTTGAGCATACACTTCATCAGTGTCTAGGTCTGCCTGAGAAACAAAGAGAAATGCTTTTAAAATTGGTGACCGCAAGCGTGCCATGTCAAAAAGGACAGGGAAAAGCTGTAGATTACATGCAAAGTAACACTGTGAAGAAGACATATCAACTTCGACGGAAGATTTGGGTAGCTTGGTACATGTGCATCAACATCCTTTTGCATAGAAGCTGCAACCTGGATCAGAAACATACTAAGTCCACGCAAAACCCTTTTGTTTTAAAGATAAAGAAGAGTGTTATTAATAAGATTCAAACGAACATTTCTTAATATCTGAAGCATAAAAGATTGCAGGCAGCTGATCGAAGCGGCAAGTACGTGGACCAACATTTACTATTTTTCCAATATAAAACCGGCAGCTTTCTGTTCATGTACACTGTTATGCTACCCATCATACACTGCTAATTTTCCACTAAAAAACTATTTCATGAAATGATTAACAAAGTACAAGCATTCAAACATGATTCCCTTTATATAACTTTCTGCGATTTCACAAAAAATGAAATGAAAAGTAGCCTGCAATCTAGAAAGTGCGGTTCATGGATGAACGTTTTTTTAAGACAAACTCTGAATAAGTACACTGATAAAGTGTTCCTCCCACATATCATCATGTGCAACGCAACCAAATATCATACATAAAAGAAGGCCTCTTTTTTTCTCCCATCTTTCCAAAAGATGGGGGGCAACAATTGTAAATTTAGCCCTCCCAAGACTGCCTTCTGGATTAAGAATTGGTCCTTCAGACCAGATCACTATATCATATATACCATTTGACAATCTTTCTCAAAACCTGCTATTACAATGCGAAATCCAAGGACATTGCAACAGAAATTACTCATCCCGGGACCATAAATGCAAGAAATCCAAAGCTACAAAGATGCCTGCAGACTGCAGTACACCAAACCTCATAACAAGAAAACAGTACACAACACACCAAAAACCAACAGAAAAAGAAAGGAAGCAAGTTGGGCCAACACTCCCAACCACTTTGGCAATGAGGTAAGATTGGTAGCTACAAGCAAGACATTAGCAAGCAAGTATAATCCTCCAGTCATAACTCATAACCAGTGAACAATGCAATATACCCATGTTAGGAATACTCTTGAACTTCAAAAAACGGTTGTTATTCCTCAAAAACAAAAAAAACTTCAAACAATTCTCCCATGGGATACCAAAGATCCAGAAGCAAAACCTTTACTGAAAAATTGACAGTGTAGTGAAGCAGAGAATCGGTCTATTCCATTTCAGCAATCACTGAACTCACGCAAAATCAAATACTTAACTAGTAGTAGTGCCCTTACATCCACACAAGAACCGAAACTTTTCAGTAATCAACCACAACAACAACAAATTTCAGTATAAAAACCACAGGAAAACTAAGTTTCACCTTAAAACGAGCAAAAAAGAAAAAGAAATTATCATTCAAGAACCATGAGAAGCGCAGAACACTGTAAGACCAAAATCACCCAAACAACCTCAGGAATGATCACAAATTGAAAGTCGTGCAAGTAAATTAAAAGTAAAAGCATCATCAAATACTGCTACAAGAACAGAACACCCCACATACCACAATAGAAATGGAATACATAAGCAGGGTCAAGAATTAGTATGGAATAAACGCAAGGAAAGAAAAAAGAAGCAGCAGCTCTCACCTGCTCGCTATGGCCTTGCGGGAAGTAGACGACGAGGCTGCCCACCGGCGGCAGCAACACGAGCGGGCCCGCGCAGGCGTGCCACAGCTCCGCGTTGATCGTCGGCGCCTTCCTCTCCCCTGCGCCCACAAACGCCACGTCAGCGACCAAATACCAAAAAAGAGGAGACATGTCTGAACTTTGGTCAAAGGTTTGGCCTCAAACGCAAACTATGTTCTTGTGCTCCGTGCTCTCGCCTGGCATTCCACCCTCTCGCCGGAGGCGGTGGCCGCCGGCGACGTGCACACCGTTTCGTCAAAGGTCGGGGACTGAAATGCGCAAAAGAAAGAAAGAAGCACCTTCGCATGGGCTCGCGGCGGCGGAGGCGGCCGCGGCCAAAGCGGCGGTGGCAGAGCTCGCCGGCGGCTGCTTCATGGTCGCCTGTGCACGCGGAAGCTTCAGTGGTCCCAGCGCATGGCAGGGGCGCCCCGCCCGGTTGTTGCCGGATGGCCCGGTCGCCGGCTTGGCGCGGCCGGTTACGTTCCTGCACAAAGCAACCCCGCCGCAAACAGCACCACGAAGACCAAGGACCCGTCTAGTCCTCTAGAGAGAGAGAGAGAGAGAGAGAGAGAGAGAGAGTCGTGACTCGTGAGCTCTCTGGGCTTCTTGGTTTGCTGTCGCCAGTTGGTGCGTCGTGCTCGTGTGTGGCGCTGCGTCTCGGGACTCGGGAGTTAAAACGAAACGCTTTCTCTCTCTTCTTTTTTCGCGCCCTCTTGCGACTCGGAGGAGAGAGACAGCGCGCCCTGAAGAACTGCAGCTCAGCTCTCAGCTGCGTCTCTCTAGGAGGACTCATCTCGATCGTGTCTTTTCAAGGGTTTCAGAAATCATTTTCCTTTTAAGAAAAAAAGAACTATTTCCTTGAAGTTTTGCTAGTGAGATTTTCTACGCGCTATGCGCTTATAAATAGGGAATTGATGCTTTTCTTTTCTATTCGGGGCGTTTTGGTAGAGATGCCAACCTATAGATCAACGATCTGCTACTTGCCTACCCCTACACACTTCACCACATAGCATACATCGAGACTGTTACTCTGTTAGTACACATGCCCCCTGTTTCTGAATCCATATTAGCTGAGCTTTCGAATATCGTTTTTAAACATACGTCATTCTACGATTTTAAGGGATCTTTTTACCTTCTTTTTTCTTTCTCTACCCCTTCTATTTAGCTATTTTCAATACTATTTACTAGTATAGTTTAGACTAAAACACATCATTCAAAAATATAATAAAGAGAGGTAATATAGTCTTTTGCATATGTGTATTTTTAGAAGTACAAGAAATTAGAATAACATCTACCGAGGAACGAAGAGCGTATGTAGTTGTTACGAGTTAAATTTAGATACAACTTAATTAAAATCCTAGGATGCTTCTATCACGTACATGTCCACGTCATAACTATTTGATGAGCACCCCCGTAGCCTTCTCTCTTCCACAACCGTTGCTCTCGCTAACCCAAACGCACGATACGCATGTCACCGTATCTCATGGCAATTTGGTTTGCTGCAAATGATTAGCTTGCCAATTTTTGGTAGCTCGTGGCTATTTGGTTCGTTGCTAATGATTAGCTTTGCCAATTTTTGGGTAGTATTTGCATGATCGGATTACTTTGCTGCCAAACTTTGCCGTTGCCAATCTGAGCCCTACCACCACTGTACCCCGGCGAGCCCCTGCCCCCAACCTAGCGTCGTCGCCGGCCAGCCGATGCCGCGGCTGGCCCTCATGCGGTGCCACAACCTGTGATTGGCGGTGCCATCGCTGCTCCGCTGCCTCTTCCTAGCCGTCACACCCCTTAATCACAAAAATAGTAGTTAAGTGGAGTTAAATGCAAAGAACCTCTCACCTTAATTAGAAACATGAAAATGTATGAATCCGCCGATCATAACTAGGGAAGTACTTCCTCCGTCTAAGTTTATAAAGTGTATTTTCTTTTGATACTTAGACAAAGAAGATATTGAGAACGACTATATTACCCTCAACTATTATCTTTAAGCATTATATGGAATACATGCATATAGATAATATCAAGTAAAACTGAATATTTATTAGGGCTATAAAGAGAACATCATATTAATTTTACATTGAAATATGAAACACACCTTATATTTGTAAACAAGATCATTTAAAAAATATGTCATATAAATTTAGATGAAAAAGATCACATAACCATTGGTATACACAACCAAGGTTAGAAAATTCGGCGATTTTTCGCCGAAATCTCGTATTTCGGACCCCCACGAGATTGGAAATACTGGAAATTTCTAAAATTTTGAATAAAATTTGAAAATGCTACAGTGATTTCGGTAATTTCGGCGAAATTTCGGGTAAAATCGCCGAAATTTCATCATAATTAACCGGTTTTACATATTTTATGGCCGGATTTCACCGGAATGACATCAATAACATATAAGAAAGTGATCTTCAATGATAATTTGTCCAAAAAGTTAATTTTTGAGATATTTTAAAGTTTCGATAGAAACACTGTTAGAATTGTATAAAATTGAGGAAGCCTTTTTATGCTATGAAAAATTTATGGTACCATCATAAGACACCTAGGATCACAAATAAAAATTTTGAAAATATTTTAGCTTCGTTTGTTATGTTATAAAAATAAAAAACAGAATTAGCATAAACAAGACAGTAACCATGTTAGAATTTTATAAATTTATTCATGTTTTATAATCATCTTAAATTTTTATTACAAGTTAATAATTCTCTCATAACCCTTCTTTAAAAGTTTCAGAAAATTTGAACCTGTTTTGGCTACTCAATCAAAAATTGTAAACGGTATAAACACGCGCTCTGAAGTCCGAAAACTGTGAAGTACCACATTCATATTTCTTGGGAATTTTTTTATGTTTGATCATGATCTCAAAATTTTGTGAGAATATTATCGATGCTTTACAACTATGTAAAAAAAATTATAATTTTTGCATGCTCGAAACTAATAAAAAAATGTAATGTGAAGTAGCGCTTCCACATTTTTTGAGATTTTTTTTATGATTGATCATGATCTCAAAATTTTATGGGAATTTTGATAATGTTACATCAAGACCATCTACCAAAATTTTTAAAAATTTCTAACGTGGTTAAAACCATTTTTTATTTTGTTTGAATGTGCTGGTAAGCCTTTTAACAGGACAGTAGCACTGTTCGAATTTTCAATAATTCATGAAGTTTGATAATCATCTGAAAATTTTGTGAGAACATTATTTATGGATCCTAACCATGCATAAAAAATTTCAACAGTTTATAACTTGATTTGTACCATTTTTCATTCGGATCAAACTTGTCGATCAGTGTTTTATCAGGACAGTACCACTCTCCGAATTTTTAAAAATTCCTCAGATGTGATAATCAGTTGAAATTTTTGTGAGAACATCAGTAATGTGTCAGGAACCTCCAAAAAAAATTCAAATTTTTTCGTTAACGTTTGGACCACTTTTCTGCCGGTGCAAAAAACCCAAAATTTCGGGTATTTCGTCCGAAATTTTGAGTTTTTTGCCGAATTTCGGGATTTTTCGTTACTGCATGGACCGGATTCGAAATTTCAAATTCAAATTTTGTCCAAAATTTTTCCGAAATTTCGACGAAATCTCACGATCCGGCCGGGGACGAAATTTATTCCGAAATCGAATTTTCAAACCTTGTACACAACCATGCATCATCCAAAACACCAAGTTACTCCGTGAGGTTTTCTTGATTGACTAAACGTTGCCTGTGTCACTTCAGATAGGATTTAGTTGGAGCATTTTCGTTCACTCCAAGGAATGTTTGCTCGCTGGTGCGCACGCATTGTCAAGGGTGGACGTGGCTCCCATGCAATTTTTACGGGACTATAATTTAAGTAGTTTTATAGGCGTTGATCGTCCGATCGAGGTTACTGATGAATTGGATCGGCTAAAAAAATACTATAGTAAATTCTACAGTATCTGCTACAGCAAAATTGGCACTGTGATTTTGCTACAATATTTTATTAGAGATCTGGCCGTCGCTTTTCGATCGGACGGTCCCGCAGGGACTGCTTAAGTTGTAGTCTATAGAACCTACTACAGAGAAAAGACACAGTGATTTGCTGCAGTGTCTATCAAAGATCTAGTTGTTACTTTTCGATCGGACGGCCCACAGAAACTACTTAAATTTCAGTCCCCACAGGACTGCAAGGCCACACCCGTCAAGGGCGAACTCGCAGTGATCCTTCCAAGAAGGGAGAGGAGAGATCCTCAATCTCATGCGCTTTTACACCGTCATCGATGACAAAAATGACCCAATAATGCGTGTAGTACTCACACCTTAATTACATGATAACTCAATAATTCCATAGGACATTCTACTTACGTACGTATATTCCACGTATATCATATATGCAGCCACCAAACACTTCCATTTAAAAAAAAAATTTGAGACTAGCTTCTGCTTTTTCCGATAGGATGTTTAAGGAATCCCGCAATGCGTGATTAGTTAAGTAGTTAAGAGGACTGCTTGTGATCTGTCCTCGGAAACCGCCAACTTCTGTGCTACAACATTCCACATAACCAGTGTTAAATTGTTAATCATGTAGTTAAGTACATATGATCTCTCCAATATGAACATATGATTAGAAGTAAAGGACTCGAGAAATGTCAGTCAAATGCTACTACCTCTCTGATTGGTAATATCTTTCCAAGTTCCAACGGAACACAGTGATATAGTCATATATATGCCGCCTATTTGGCATGGCTGGAGTTTGGATCTAAATTAGCCATCAAAAGTTGAAATTAATAATAATAAAAAAACATCGTGGATCATAAGCATTTAAATTTAGACGAGTCTATCTGAGGTGCGAGTGACTTTGAGTTGAGCACAATTGGCTACTGCTATGCTTGAATCCATGTTAGATTTCGAGAGTAGTTTCGAGTTTCAGTCAGCCGTAAAAATTTGGGATACCATATAAAACAGCTTAATTATATCCCCATATTCCAAATTAATTGGCGTGAATACGGAGCAGTAGTATTTCACAGTGCTGCTTTTGGACAAGAATAAATAGACCGGGCCAGCCTACTGCCTGACAGTGTAAACCAACTCGAAGCTGCTGCTGCTACGAGCTGGAGGTAGATGAGAAGACAAGAGGAGTTCGATCAGATGAGGAGATTGACGGGACGTGGGCAGCAGCAGCAGCAGGAGAAGGCAGGCATTGGTCCGCCGACGGCGACGGCGACGGCGACTCCGACAGCATTTTCCTCTTGTGCCGGCTGACGAGGAGACAACCGCCCTTGCCCTTTGGCTTTTTAATCTCTACCCGTGTCTCCCGCCCTTCACCTCTCTCTCTCCTTCATTTCCCATCTCTCTCCCTGCTTTTCACTCCTCTGAATTTTGTTCACAAAAGGTGACTCCTATCGTAATTTAGTAGAGATGTGATATACGAAATTTCTGGATAAATTCTATTACAATTCTAATAATGTTAGGATTTCAAATCTCTCTGAAGAAAAATTTATCTAAAGTAGACGGCGCACGACATGATACTTATAGATTAGATTATTTGTTAGTATTAGATTATTGCGTAGGGTAAGAATCCGATGGTCCTAGAATATTTGAGATGATTGTGCTAAAGCGACAATTTATTGTATTTGTTTGAGGTTGTGCTTAACGAGTTTACGGTGGATTTTATCAAATCTCTCTCTTGTCGTGATTGCTTCTGTTATGGTATACACAAGACTTGACGTTGTTATTTCGGTTCTTTGCGAAATTTACTTGCTTCGTTCTTTATATTATATATGCATGCTCATATCATATCTCGTAAACTCTGATCCGATCTAGAGACTGTTACGTATAAGTAGAGATATCCTAGAATAATGTTGAAAGCTGTGCAAGTGGAGCATCCGTGCGAGGCACTATAGTAGCACTAGCGTTGTCGCATCCAGCTAGTGATGGCTAGATGGGCCATGACAAATGGGCCGGCCCACAACCTGGCACTTTGGGCATGGCCCAACAGTAAACGGGCCATGCCGGCACTGTCCAAGAGAGAGGGCCCTGGTTGGGCAGTAACCTCGGCCCAGCGAGCTAGCACGGCATGACACGGCACGCACAGTTCCGGGTTGGCACAGCACAGCACGGCTCGGTTCGGCCCGTTTATTCAGATTTGAAATTTTCAGCTGTTTTATAGTTGTTAGAGTCTCAAAATATACAAAAAAAATTCCAAAAAATCCCAATTTTTTCCTATAAACAGGGTAGCACCCATCACATTTCTCCGCTGGCAAACTTGCAATATCTTCTTTGCATTCTCTCATGGAAATTCTCTTCCTCTTGGTGATAACTTGGCAAAATTCAAAATAGTTTTGTCAAAAATCCAAAAATCCGAAATTTGGTTTCTGTCAAGAAACCAAGGTAAGAATAGTGTTTTAATTTTTCAATGATATGAAATTAATAATAGCATAATTATTTCTTCCACTTTTCTTCACGGAGAACTAGGATTTTGCGTTCTTCCCAGCTTATGATTTTGAGATTTCACCTAAGCATCCTATCAAGCTGAAGAAGCTGTAGTACATGTACCATCCTCAGGCTCTACAAGTGTTATTGCGTCTGGCAAGCACCAGGGCAAAAAGATCAAGAAGTAGTACATCGGAAGTTTAGGAAGACTTCGACTAGACTTTCGAGACATCAAACGACGTTCGAAGCATGTATACTATTTGTAAATATTGTTAATATAAATTAACTACGAAGTCTTTAGATGGAACGGAGCACTTGAAGAAACATGTTGAGAGTCGTAGAAAAAAATGGGAGTGGCTATGAGACAGACGCAGCTGCAGAACAACCCGACGGTATGGTATATCACTGGGACTACAGTCCCGAGGTAGCTCGTGAATCTCTTTGTTGTTTAATCGCCTCTTAAAATCTTCCTTTAAACTTTGATGAGTCAACAGTATTTGAAAACTATATTAGAACCGCTTATAATCCTAAGTTTTCTGAAGTTTCTAGACAGACAACAACTAGAGATCTGATTAAATACTATAATAATTATCGTGCTAAGCTAAAAGATCTCTTTAATGCCCGTACTTTTTTGGTGTCTTTGACATCAGACATATGGAGTGGTAGGTCTAAAGAGGATTACCTTATTATAGTTGCTCATTACGTGAACAATGACTGACAACTAAAGAATAGAATTATAGGATTCAAATTAATTGACATAGCACACACTAGTAGGGGTGGCAGTTTTACCCATGGGTTCGGGTACCCGCAGGTACCCGACCCGATAAGAGCGGGCACGGGTAGCACTTGAGACCAGTGGGTTTTCGGGTTCGGGTACCCGATAAGGTCATAAGATGGGCGTGGGTGCCAATTTGTACCCATGGGTACCCGATGGGTATCCTATGACATGTGGGCCTCACTCAAAAGTCAAAACCCTAACTCAGACTTAGTCTACTCGCTACTCGGTCGGTCAGTCTCGGTGAGTCCTCCAAGTGCCGCAATTCCCCAATGCCAGCCAGGCTGATTCGTGAATCCTCTAATCCCCCATTCCCCCATCACCGCCTTAGGAAGACCTGGAGCCCTCTAAACCCTAGAGTTTGCCGCCGGCCCTAGAATCCCTCGCCTCCGCTGGCTCAGGAGGATCGGAGCACCTCTATTTTCCTCGTGGCGACCTCGACCGCGAGCACTGGAGTCCCTCGTCGGCTTGTCGCCCTGGCCCCGAAGTCCCTCGTCGCCGCTAGCCCTAGCCCGCGAAGACCAAAGTTCCTCATCGACGTTGGCCCTGAAGTCCCTCGTCACCCTCGCCGCTGAGCCTGGAGTCCCTGTCACCGCTGACCAAGAAGCAGTGAAGCACCTCTACCAGTAAGTCTTCCACTCCCCGCTCTCGCTGTTCATCCACCTACAGCCTTCCTCTGCTCTGAGCTCGAAGGTAACGATGCACTGATCCACAATCACATTCTGTAGTTGATTTCAGTGCCTACTGCCTAGAACATTTTCACATTCCGTTCATGCTACTACACTTTCTAACCGGATGAGCTAGAGAATCTGCCTTGAAGGGTGTTTTACTCCTTAACTTGTACAGCATTGGGTTTTTCAAGTTTCAGTTCCTGCGAGATCAGCAGCAACTTCGAAGATATCAAGGGAGTCATTTTTTCAAGATGAATTTTTAGATCTGAGTAAGAAGAATACATGTATAGCAAATAACGGCCTTCCTACAGATACTGCTATAACACCTTATTATAATCTTAATTAACAGCTAACTCAAGCATCTAATTAGGCGAGCTTTAAGGCAGCCTAATCCTAATAGAGAAAAAAGAGAGAAAGAAATCCTTCCGATCAACGACATTGGACAAGTGACAGAACCATTCTTATCTTACCCCCTATGTGCTTTTATGATCTCCACAAATCAGTCACTGGAATTTGGAGACATAAGAGTTTCTTTGGTTACTAAAGTAGGATATAAACGGCTTATGGCAGCCAACCTATGCCTTCCTCCATAAATTTCAGCACCTGCGATGTATATATTTGTGCGGCGCTTGAAACCAATCGCAGCAAGCATAAGCACAGCCTCTTCATTGTTGTCCTCTTGATTTCTGTTAGAGCAGGAAAGTGGATTTTACGGTAAGTCTCTAATTCCTCTTCCTCGTCTTTCCCACCACCAAAGTAACACATTGAGTATGCAACCATATCAATCTCAAACCTGAGATGAACAGCTAGATATTTGGAATCATCATTCCTATATTCGTCATATATTTCAAAAATACTGACTATTGTTGGTTCCATCTGATCTTCTCGAATCTGGACCATAATAATATAAGACTAGCATTCTAGCAATAGGAGGAGGAGCTAGTAAGCTCAACACGAAGATCAACCATTAGTGCCCACTGATCTTCTTTTTTTTACATATGGCCGCCTCGACAACGACGGGTGCTAAGTAGTAAAAAGTGTACTATGTGATTAGAAATCAAGTTTGCGTACCCAACTGCTAGTCTACTACTACTCATCGTATGATCATACCGGTAAGAAGTGTGATTACTTTATTAAACACGGTACTTTTTAGAGATAATCACATATTCCTCAATATCCAATCTTTTCATACTCGAACTCTTTATTTTGACTATATAATGCCCCCCTCTATGTATATGTACATTGAATGATTATAGTGAATTTGTCTCCTGCACTTTTTTCCTGTAAGTATTTTTTCACGTAAATCTGGTGTCTTTTTTTTTTTTTTTTTTTTTGCTCTTCTTAACCCTAACATTACTAATGTGATTATAAATTAAGTTAAGTTGGATATGTCGTGGAGCTGGCCTTCCTAGCTGGCAGGGCAGGACAAAACCTAGCTAGGCACTTACTTAGGCCATATTTGGAATGGCTTCAACTTCCCTTCTTTACCTTCAAAAGACGAAAGGTAATAGTCAGTAGTCTATTTATACTAGGAGAAGTTGAAAGTCGAATGCTGGTCTAAGTTAATTTTCTACGGCTTCGGTGCGTTGGTATTTTGACTTTGCCACTAGAGTTAAAGAAAAATTACCCTCTCCTATCAAGTATAAAATCTCAAACCTCACATATCTTACTCTTATTCCCGATCTATACCCTTCACACCTAAAAACCAGACTGCCAAACACCATACCAAATAATGCCAACTAGTGTGATTAGCTTGGAG
Source organism: Otatea glauca (assembly GCA_036346275.1). Classification (NCBI taxonomy): domain Eukaryota; kingdom Viridiplantae; phylum Streptophyta; class Magnoliopsida; order Poales; family Poaceae; genus Otatea; species Otatea glauca. The sequence continues at coordinate 3,410,924 of CM070713.1, forward strand.
AGCGAATCCATTTCTCAAGCCACAGCGACAGTATTCCTTGCCCTAGACATGAATTAATTAGCCTGCCATCGGCGGAGTTGGCGTTTGCTGGGCCCACCAGCCACCCTGCAGCTGAGAAGTCTTCAATTTTGAGGTGCTCAACAATTCTTTTAAATCTGGCGTGTTAACATAATTATAAAAATAGCTCTATTTTTTACCGTAGAAGCACGAGCAAGCGATACGTGTCACCTGTCGTGCCGAGCTTCCCTAGCTCGATAGCTCCTTTCAAGCTGTGGGAGCGCTGCAGGTAACACATGTCGCCTGTCGGCGCTTCCACGCTAAAAAATATGGATTTTTTTTGCAATTGCGTGCGGAAGAGAGCCATATTTACAACAACAAAAAAATTATCAAGGAACTAGAAAAGTAATAATTTCAACGGTGGGTGGCATGAAGCATAATCTTTAATGCATGTCATTTATATTTTTTTTCCTAAATATATATCATTCTACAATTTCAAAGTGATTTTTTACCACTTTTTTCTTGTAAACTTCCCACTTTTAGCTATTTTCAATACTATTTATTTTTATGGACAAAGTAATACACAATTCAAAACTAATAAGATAAGTAATATAGTAAAGAGAAGTAATATATATATATAGCGCTAATCTGCGCTTACGCACAAATTAGGCTATTCCATGCGCTGGCTGAACGTAATGAGAAGCACATGCAAACAACACCATACTGAGAAATGCAACACGGTAGTAAATCACAAATACATTTTACTATAAAACAACTGATGAATTTACTAGTGAATCAGTTACATGATCAAATTGACTAGTTAATGTGTTTTGTAGTTTGTACATGAATCTATTTTCTCTTTGTTTTAGCCATATCTTCTTATTTGTAGCTCTGATTTGCAAATTGTTTTCACCAATAGCTTAATGACGACGATAGGAATAAAATGTTATAAGTCTCGCTATTAAACAATAATTTTATTGACTGTTAAAATAAATTACTATTCTTATAACATCAAATTACTACATCTACGACTAGAAATTTATCATACAGTATAATTGGAAACTCCTACACAGATCAGTCATTTGGTAGTAAAAGTACGTGAAAACTATACGTACAATTTTTTAAAAATTCTCAAAAAATTAATATATGTAGGGGATGTGAGCTTCTACAGCTCTGTAAAATTTGAATGCCAAACTCAGTCGCATTTGAAAGATATGAAAATGACAAATTTACTATTTATCATTGATTAGAGCTAGTTAATTTCATATCTTTCAAGTCAGATTGATTTTGGTCTTCAAATTTTACAAGGACGTAGAATCTCACCTCTCCGACTTATAATAATTTTTTGAAAACTTGTACTTGTTATTTTAATGAATTTTACACGATAATAGTGGTTTACACAAGACATGTTGTTTTTTACTATCCAGAAAATAACATGTTACTTGATATTACACAAGATGTTAATAAATCGATATTGTTTTTGGTCTTCAAATTTTATAAGGATGCAGAATCTCACCTCCTATGTTAAATTTTTGAGAATTTTTGAAAACTTTACATGATAATTGTTGTTTACGCAAGATATGTTGTCTTTTACTATCTAGAAAATAACATGTAACTTGCTATTACACAAGATGTTACTAAACCGAAATAAAGTGAACTATCAGAACAAGAATTTAGCTTTGTTTGTCGTTTCCGTAGTAAAATTTTATATGGACCATCGTAAACGTTGTTGTAATAGCTGATAAATCAATTGAGAACCGTTTGTAAAACTGTTAATTATCTGTTCAGTAGTAAAATCCTAAACAGATCAATCATTTGGCAGTGCACCACCCTTAGAGTGTAAAGTTTATGAAAATTATATGTACAAGTTCAGAAAAATTCTCAAAACATTACCATACGAAGGGGAAGTGAGCATCTACAAATGCAAGTGAGAGTCTTCAAATTTTACAGGGGTGTAGAATCTCACCTCCCCTATTTATGGTAATTGTTTGAGATTTTTTAAAAATTTGTACATGTGATTTTCAAGAAATTTACATGATAAATAGTGGTTTATGTAAGATATGTTGTTTTTTACTATCCAGAAAATATCATGTTACTTGCTATTACACAAGATGTTACTAAACCGAAATGAAGTGAATTATCAGAACAAAATTTAGCTCTGTTTGTCGATCGTGTAGAAAAATATTATATGGACGATCGTAAAACGTTGTTGTAATAGATGATAAAATCAATTGAGAACCGTTCGTAAAAATGTTAAACTTCTGTTCAGTAGTAAAATTCTACACAGATCAGTCATTTGGCAGTACACTACCTTTATCGTGTAAAGTCCGTGAAAATCATATGTACAAGTTCTGAAAAATTCTCAAAAAATTACCATATGTAGGAGATGTGAGATTTTACAATCCTGTAAAATTTGAAAAACAAACTCACTTTCATTTGAAATATATGAAAAGAATAAATTTACTATTCATCACTGATTAGCGCTCGCTAATTTCGTTTCTTTCAAATGAGATTGATTTTCGTCTTCAAAATTTACTGGGATGTAGAATCTCACTTTCCCTACTTACGGTAATTTTTTTAGAATTTTTGAAAACTTGTATATATAATTTTACATTATAGAAATGATTTACACAATATATATTGTTTTTATTATTCAAAAAATAATATATTACTGTCTATTACACAATTTGTTACTATATACTGTGTAAACCATCTTTGTGGTGCAAAATATATGAAAATCACATGTAACAGTTTTAAAAAATTCTTAAAAAAAATTACCATACGTAGCGGAGGTGAGCTTCTACAACTTTGTAAAAATTTGAAGATCAAACTCAATAACATTTGAAAGATATGAAATTGACAAAGTGCTAAACAGTATAAAATCACTATTGAGCTAAATTTGTCTTTTTCATATCTTTCAGCTGAGAATGATTTTGGTCTTTAAATTTTATAGGGTTGTATAATCTCACCTCCCCTGCTTATGGTAATTGTTTGAGAATTTTTGAAAACTTGTGGTTTTCGAATTTTGGTTTTAAAATTTTGCAGGATTGTAGAAGCTCACCTTCTCTACATATGGTAATTTTTTGAGAATTTTTGAAAACATTTGGGTTTCATAAAATTTTTACGGTAAAAGAGGTTTTTAGTGGATATGTTGCTTATATATATCATCTATTATGAAGTTACAAATAAAGCTGTCATGTGAGGGGGGACATTAGTGGATTTGCCATGTTCCCTGCCAGTGAGACAGGCCCCTGTTCTTTGGTCTCCTGGCTCCTGCATCTTCCATACGTGTAGTACTCTTGAGACCTCACCTCATCTGGCCGGGTCAGCAAAAAATGCACAGTTGTTCGTGATTAGTCACGGGCAGAGAGGTCCAAACAGACCGTCCAGCGCGGTACGACTCGATTAAAAATCAGCATAACCTATTTAGGTATGACTTGTTTCGGCTCGGTTTGTAAATAGATCATGCCGTGCCGGTCCACGTGTCAGGGTGTCGACCCAGGCATAGCCCGTTGGCCTCAGGGCCGTGTCGTACCGGTCCGATCCTTCGTTGGTTTAACGGGTCGGGTCGGCCCGGTAGCTCGTTAGCGTCATAAAAATTCAAAAAAAATCAGTAAAATAGACAAAGTATGGCAAAAAAAATACATAAAAAGTATTTAAAAATTCAAAAAATAGGAGAAATTTAGAATAATTAGAAAAACTCGAAAGATGTAGAAAATCTTTTTAAATATATATAAATTAAGAAAAAACTAAAATATGAGATAAATTCTAAAATGAGACAAATAATTTGAATTAAATAATGAGCTTTATTGATGTTTGGTTGCCTCATTAAAAACTTTGCCAAGTAAAAACTCAACACGAGAAATATTTCCACCAACTCAGCATTTTCTGCAGTATGTTGAGCTCAGAGGCGGAGCCAGGATTCATTCAAGAGTGGGGCTGAACATAAGTACATATAATAAATATAAAAACTACTAAGCCGATATATTATAGTTGAAATTTAAATGCATGTAATATAGTATTAGTATGTAAATATGCAAGGAGAAAAAATTACTTTTCATTGCCATCGTTTGAAAGAAGAGATTTGACAAATAAAATCTGCAGGTTGCCTGGGTTTTCTCTTGGCGGGCAGGGGGGCTGGAGTCCCACCAAGCCCCCCTGCTGGCTCCGCCTCTGGTTGAGCTCATTGATCAGCCTGTTCCCAATCTTTCACAGTGAGAAGTATTTCCACTATCTCACTTGTTAGAATTGAAAAGCGGAGTAAGAATGTTCATGGCAGAAGTATTTGCAGAAGCATTATCTAATGTTATTGTAAAAATCTTATCACTAAGACCAAAATCTTCCACAACTTTTACAATACAATCAGCAATATTTTCACTAGTGTGTGCTACATCAATTAATTTGAATCCTATAATTCTCTTTTCTAGTTGCCAATCATCGTTTACATAATGAGCAACTACACTAAAGTAATCCTCTTTAGCTCTACCACTCCATATATCAGATGTCAAAGACACAGAAAAAGTACAGATACTAAAATTTTCTTTTAGGTTATTGCGATAATTATTATAATATTTAATCAAATCTCTAGTTATTTTATGTCTAGAAACTGCAAAAAACCTAGGATTATGAGCGGTCCTAATATAGCTTTCAAACGCAACTGACTCACCAAAGTTTAAAGAAAGATCTTGAGAAGCGATTAAACGACAAAGAGATTCACGAGCTACCTCAAGATTGTAGTCCCAGTTACGTACCATACCGTCGGGGTTGTACTGCAGCTGCGTCTGTCTCAAAGTCATCCCCGCTTTTTTCTACAACTCTCAGCATGCCTCTTCAAGTGCCCCGTTCCACCTGAAGATTTCGTAGTTAATTTATGTTTACAATATTTACAAACAGCATACCTGCTCTGGACGTCGTTTGATGTCTAAAAAATCTGCTCGAAATCTTCCCAGACTCCCGATGTACTGCGTCTTGTTCTTTTCGCCCCGGTGCTTGCCGACGTAGTAGCACTTGTAGAGCCTGAGGATGGTACAGCTCTTGCAGCTTCTTGGGCTTGATATGATGCAAGAAGCTCCTCGGGTGAAATACCGAAATCAGAAGCTGGGAACGATGGAAAATCCCCGAGCTCCATAAAGCCTACAAGAAACAGTTACGCTATTAATACTAAAATATGATTTAAAATACTAACAATATGAAAAAAAATAAATCACAATTATCACCTTGATTTCTTGACAGTAGCCGAAAGCCGAATTTCGGATTTTTGGATTTTTGACAAAACTATTTTGAATTTTGCCAAATTACCACCAAGAGCAAAAGAATTTCCACAAGAGAATTAGTAGAAGAGAATGTAAGATTGCTGGTGTGGAAATGGGGGTAGTCACCTATTTATAGGGAAAAATTCGGGAATTTTTTTGAATTTTTTAAACCTCCAACGACTATAAAACAGCTATTTTTTAAAACAGGCTAAACGGACGTGCCCGCAGGCCCGTGCCTGGGGCGGGGCGAGCGGGGCAGCCACCCTGGGCCCCCAATTCCCAGGGGCCCATCCGATGGTGTATCAGCCAGCTCCACGGTGGGTCGGATGCCGCCTGTCGCCTGTCGACCTGGTTTACAGCCAGCAGGCAGAGGCTGCAGACGCCGATCACGAGTTCAGCCGTCAGGCCCTAGGTACTAGTTTAAATGTTTAATTAATCTACTAGTTTATTTATCCTTTTTTAATTCTTCTAGTAACATGCATGCTTAACAACTTATGCGATTATTATTTTTACTGATTAATTGGCATGACATTTTATTTGCTGTAAATGTTGTGAGCAAGAAGTTGCAATCACCATCCATGTGCATTCACTCTACCTGGGAGCAAATAGATGGTATAATGAGTTACTTTGGCAAGTACAGAAATGAAGGGTTTGCTTCTAGTATAACCATTGCCAAGGATATTGCTTCTGATATGGATGTAGAGGCATCATTTCCAGTAAAGCGTCGCTCTCTTAGAAAAAAATATTTTGATGAAAATGATTGCAGTAGTGAAGCAAATCTACAAGGTGAGAAAGATTTTGAAGTTAATAACTTTTTGGTTATGCTTGATATGACAAACAATTCATTGAAAAATAGATTTGAGGAACTCCAAGTATTCAATGGTATATTTGTTTGAAATCATTGGATCACATTGAACTTGAGGATTATTGTACTAAGTTGGCGAAAACTTTCTCTGTTGATGATTCATTTGATTTTGAGGAAAATAATCTGATATCAGAGCTAAGAATATTGCAAATGACCTTGCCAGATAGATCAATGTCTGCTATGAAAAATTTTGAGTTTGTCAAGGAAGTGGATTGCTATCCTAACATATTTGTTGCTTATCGGATATTATTTACTATACCGGTAACTGTGGCATCAGCTGAAAGGAGTTTCTCGAAGCTGAAATTATTGAAGAATTATTTGAGGTCTACAATGTCTCAAGAAAGGTTAAACGGTCTAGCAACTTTATGTATTGAGAAGAAATTGTTAGATGATATTAATGTTGAAGCCATCATTGATGATTTTGCATCTAGAAATGTTAGAAGACATTTTTAAAGGCGATCTCTACAAAATATTTGAGGTAAATAATCTTACTTTTATACATTTTTTTGTCGTTCATCATTTTTTTACAATATATTAAATCATTCTGTTGATATATAATATTACAAAAAAATTAGTACTTATGTTATGGGGCCTCCGTTTATAATTCCGCTCCAGGCCCCTAAAAACTCAGGAACGGCCCTGCGTGCCCGTGCCGTGCCAACCCGCCGTGCCGCAGTGCTGACCCAATCCCCATAGGCCGGAACCCATTTGAGATGCAACGATCGAGAAATCATATTAATTGGGCAATGTATGGTGAAGTTAGTTACGATAGGCTAAACGCTACTTCTACACAGATAACACACTCAAAGATCTGAGCAACAGTCCAGTAGGAGGGAGTGACATCGCTCACATCGCATATGTGTACGTGTGTGATGTACGTGGTGTGAATGAGTTATGTATGTCCTACTTTACTCTCAAAAGAAAAAAAATAAGACATCCATCTGATACAACGGCAATGAGAGCCATCACCGCCCAACATATCCCATGTAAACAGAGAAAAAGATTCACGATTTTTTTCTCCATTCACTCCTGAATTTTCCCCATTTTACTTTCAGAATTCGACTAGCCATTGAGGAGAGCATGAGATGTGTCGACTGATAAGCCAGGGGAAGGCAATATGCCTGCATCCTTTACGGCTAGAGTTGCGACTTGGGACACCTGTCACATCTCTAGGACAATACTAGCAACTTGCTCTAACAAGCTCTCTTTTTGTTACAGTAAAAAGGTGAGAGTGAAAAAAGCCGAGTGGTACCAGCAGTAAAAAGTCGAGTATGTTCAAGCTGCCGAGTGCCGAGTGCCGACACGATCATCCAGCATCGAAAAAAGGAAAAAAAGATGGTCTCCTTTTTCTCTGTTTCACGAACTTAACAACTAGTCAAGTCACTGCCAAAGCTTGCTCTGCGTACTCATGAGATGACTTGTGCGACGGGTGAACATCACCAGCTGCACACCGTGCATGCAATGCAGCCTTAATTTGTACTATGTGCCACTCACTACAGAAGAAAGAAATTCTCGGTGTTTACCAATAATTATCATATTTTGCTTATTTATATATAAAATTAGCATATATCTAAAATCAAACTATTATAAAAATAGAAAACTCTAGTTTGAATGTCGGTTCAAACTTGTTAAACTCAACCTCCTAAAAAAAATTTATGCGGGGAATATACCCATTTTGATTATATATTAATTGATTTTCTCATACCTGTAGAGTAGAACGTGTTCCTGGAGTAGGCAGATTCGTGCCGGCTAGATCGCTGCTTGCCGCTGAATGGTAGATTAGATTACCGGATCTTATCCTGTCAAAATTTGCTGGTCGCTGCTGGGACTGGATGGCTGCAATAATCATATCAATCGTTTCTCTTTTTTGTTGTGTTTTATACTGTGAAAAAATTCTCTGGGTGACAAGAAATTCACATACATAGCAAGGAGAAGATCTCTTTAGCTTGAGTGGTGTCATCTCATGTTTGCCATTGCAATAACACTAGCCTCAGAAAAGTTTTATTCTGCTTTACATCAGCAGGATATGATCTAAGATTCTTTTTATCCCCTCCTAAACAGAAATGACACCAGGTATTTTATTTACACCAATATTATTTTTAAGAACAGGGCCTACTCAACATGTAGTATCACAGAAAGACCCCATGGTTGCATATATGGTACCCTACATTAGCTGCTACATCAACACAAATTCGAGATACAACACTGGAGGTTGGAGCTAAATGACGAAGAAAAACAGCCAAGAATAGTTTTGCATTGAAGAGGTGTTCAAGAATCACAATTGATAGCATTGAAGAGGTGTCCAAGTGCATGCATATGATTAGGATGCTGAGGTGACAGTACTGGCACCTCTTGTGTTCTCTTTGGAGGCTAGCTTGCAGTTGCATTCTCCTACTTATCTCCCAATTTATGATCTGGTTTAAAGGCTGGCTCTGATTGGTTTGGATGGTTTCATGAGATGGACACCGCATCGGGAGAGTGGGTCAGATCCAATCGAGACCTGCCCCAGCTAATCACCAGAACCTGAAGGGAACAAACAGTGCTTGGCTAACTCCTACTCGGCACAGGAACAAAGTGGAGACACGTCGAGCCTTCTCTTTGATGTTTGATCCTAGCAGTTTTGGTCCGTTTGGGCCTACTGAAAGCTATCATCATCTTTTCCTTGAGGGGGACCGAAAGATATATAGCTGCTTTGTTTCCAACCTCACAATTCAATTAAAAAGTTTCTTCTGAAAGAGCCATTCATTAATCAGAAAGCTGCACTTGCCATTTCGTGAGACGGCAGAACAGGAATAGACGGTGATACTTCTTTTCTGTCAGGCATCAACTTCTGCAAACAGTAATTTCTTACAACATGCTATGACTAATCAACTGTTCTGCTAAATGAAGAAATGATTAGTCCAGATCAGACGCTAACCCTATTCGTGGTCATGCTCAAATCATACATCTGACTATTGTCAGGCAAGGGCAGGTGCTTCCCTGCATCTTCAGACCTCTCCTAGGTTGCCAGCTTGCCATCTGAAACAGCGCCCTTGCTGTTGCTGGCAGGCAAACTCTTTACTTGCCAGTTGCTACTGCCGTAATGCCCTGTTTGCATCTGCTGTCTGCTTGATCACAAGCCATGTCATTGCTAGGACACTGGTTCTTGATGGTTGCCTGACACAATAGTTGAAGTCGGTAGCTACTGTATATCCATCACAATGGCTGATCTAAAGGCTATGTACTATTGTAGCATACCAATCTGTGACCAAGAAAGGCTCGCATTTTGTCTCGAAGCCAGTAATAAATTCATTCACCATAGCTAAAAACTCAAAACACATTTTTGCAATTGCAACCTATAGAGTAATGGAAGGGTCAATGACGATAATCCGTCCTCACCGGCGCCATTGCCTCGCGTCTTCTCTTTGGTCTGGTCAGAGTGGGACGGGACGTGAAAGTGGAGGTGGAGACAGGTGTGATATAGAGTAATGGAAGGATCTTTTCTACAAAAATATACGGGCCGCTTTTAGTAATCTCCTCGATCTGGAGCGTGAATAGCTGGTCGGACGGTCCATAGAGATACGAAATAGAACCGCGATAAAAAGTGCGTTCTGTTTTGGAGATGTGTTTTTTTAAAAATGAACTAGCAAGGGGCTTTTCGAAATATTCCCTCGCCGAATGTTTCAGCCTACCCTACTCCTAACGGATCCTTGCTGGACTGGACCGCTCAAATCTGATCGAATTGTTAAACCGAGAAATGCTTATTCTTTTTGATTCAAGTAGAAATACAAATGAAAAAATTTGAACGTATTCAGGAAAACAGAAATCTCGTCAACAATACTTTGTCTACCCACTTCTTTTTCAAAAGTATATTTATGCATTTGCCTATGATTATGGATTAAATGATTCCAAACCCAGCATACTGGTTGCCACCAGCCTGCACGCCGTTAGAGACCCCAAGCTCCTCCCGCCGTCGCCTACCGTGAGGCCCTACGGAGGGGCGGAGCCAGGCCTCGAGTCACACGGGCCTAGGCTCGAGGCCTAGCAAGAAAACTCCATGTAAAATTTCTTAAAAATTCATAACAAATCATAAATCAGCCCAATAACCCTTGGGCCAGCCCGAGGCTTAGCTTGAGCTGGCTCCGCTCCTACCCTGCGTGTGACACGAGCTGTCGCTGATGGGCTCATTAATATTGACTTGTTTCAGCTGCCATTTTTTTTAAAAAAATAGCCAAAACTCTAGCATTTACTAAAAGAGAACAACCATCTAGCTACAAAGGCAAGCACGCGTGTCTTCACACACACCCTACGCACATGCACCCACACACACGCTTGCACTCAGTGCCGCGCACACCCGCGTCACCCACACACACACGCTTGCACTCAGTGCCGCGCACACCCGCGTCGAGCAGCACTCGAACGCAGGCGGGTGGGGCTCGCCCACTTGCTCGGCCCGCTCAGCTGCCGTTTATGAACAGACGTGTTTGATTTGAGACCTACCTGACAGGTTTTCTTTGACCTGAAAGATTGAGATGATGAGGCAGATGCACCATCTAATACGTCAAGTTCCAGGGGGTCGTTATTGTCTTTGATTTGATTCAGGTTCTTGTGCTCTGATCAAATGTGCCTGAGAATTTGCATTATTCCGACTTGTCAATCATTTGTAGCCTGCTTCAGAACTTCATCTTGTTAATGCAGAGTAATTTTGCGTAATTTCAGCTGCTGCTATGTAAAGGGATGATGCTGAAACTGAAAAAGGCAGCGGACTTAAGGCATTTACAGGTGCAAGAGCCACTCAATGTAATATAACCAGATTGCTGAAATTAATACATCAAGCGTGCTGGCAGAAGAGCTTGTTCTTTGGCATTACTACAACGATATCTTTATTCCATTGGCAACACGCCGTGACGTGAGTTCGATATGAACATGTTGTGTTCAGTTTACTGACAAATGTTTGCATAACCTAAACTATAGCCAAATTCTTCATTTCGGCAGATGGCTACGGGGATCGGTGCCGAATCTTCAGGTATCCAAATTTGCCAGCACCTGGAGATGAGCCCTCAAATACAACTGGCAGGTACCCGGTGGCTGCTTTGTATCTTTTCTGAATCTGCCAGAACAAGATATTTATATTCCATGAATGCACAAATAATATGGTGAATAATTACTCTCTTAGGGAAGGATTCATCTGCATCATTCGGGACTCTGGGAGTGACAAGTATAACCATGATTTGTCGCCCTTACAGTTTGGGGTATCCAGCATGAATCATTAATCAAAAAACAACATACAGAAACTTACCTCAAAAATCTCTTCGCTGCTTTTCAGGCAATTTTTCCCAATTACACAAACCGACCCGCCAGACCCTCCACCAGTGATCTTTGCGCCAAATAGACTAGGACTTCCATTTTGCGAGGTCTTCCTGTGATGGATTTCTTGTACAAGATTGACTAGCCTATCAGTCCCGTCAGAACCAAGCCCACAAGCATTGTAGCTGTAATGGCACTGACACAAAGGAGAAGAAAAGGGGGTGAACATAATGCCACAATTGCTGATTTACATTTTTGATATTTACTTGATTAGTGAGCTTTCTTTGATAATAAGAACGGTGGTAGATAAAGAAATTGCCAAAGAGGACGAAGTTTACCTGATACATAAGCTCTCCAAGGGCTGAAAGTTGCTCATCTGTTTTAGCTGCAGTTAACAATGCTTTGAAGGCCTACATGCCAGAAGCATAAAAAAATATCAAAATGACAATGAAAGGGAAAGATCATACCAGATAATCTCTTTATTAAGAGAAATCATGTAAGCTAGTTTCCAAAAGGATGTTATGATCATCAAGTTTTTTCTAAGCAACTTTTGATGTTATTTAACTTCAAATAAGACAAAGAGTGCTTCTCTCTGTGCAGCATGTATCATAGAACAAGTTTTTCAATGCTTCTGACTTCTCAACTCTAAAAACAGTTACTGTGGATTTAAATCTTAGAAAAACTGGAAACACAGTAGTGAGAAAGCAAAATAAAAAGGAATCACCAGCAGGAGTTAATCAACAACCATTATGAGTGGAAGAATAGACAATATGGTTTAAAATATCAAACCTCAACACGGAAATTCTCGTATATGGGATGTCTAGTAGGAGCCTTCACACTGTAAGATCGTTTTGGGTCAACAACTGTTACCGCGTCATTATGATCTCCATATTTCTTCAAAAATGCATCCCCAGTAATAATCTCAGGAATATCTTTTGCATAAACACCTTCATATCTGGGGTAGAAGAATTAGCATAAGAACCAGTGAACCACAAAACATGGAATATGTGATACAGAAATATACAAATCTTCTGTCAGTTTTAGTACATATAAATTAGACCTATGAGGTTGTAGGTTGCATAAATACTCCAGGGAAGCTTCAGATTTCAGAAGATCAAAACCATGCTCTTCATATTCATCAGAATTTGTCTCGACTGATTGTGTAGGAACAGAGGGGAACGATTGTGGAAGTAGGTCAGATGCAGCACACTTAATCATCTTGCGTCCCATGTAAGTGCCTACCCTTACAGATCCGTAATCAGCCCCACCAACACTGCATAAAACAAAGGAGTACATTTAGCTCCAGTTCATTAGTGAAATCAGATCTTGAGAACACAAAACCTCAATCATAACATCCACCTATGCCGTATCCCAGAGTCGAGACCCCAAAATCTTATGTGAGTTGGAATGCTAACCAACTCTTTCACTTCTGCTGGCTGCACCAAAATTTGACTAATTAAATATAAAGAAGGCACAGAGTTGGACTGGAGGAAAGAATAGATCTACCAGCTAGTGGAGCTTCATAACCCTCACTAACCTGGCAAACCATTGCAAGAAGTTTGTTAGCTTCTCCACAAGCAGATGTCATTTGGTCCATTACACCACAAGGAGCTCCAACGATGCGATTCTCAACCTGCACAGTTGTTCACCAATGAGCAGTTCGCTTGAATAGAAGATGAAGTGATGAACATATCACAGTTTGAAGCCACCAAGGTGTAACTTTGTTTTTATTAATAACGAACCTTTTGACAGAGTATAGCAACATCCCTTGGAGCAATTTTTAAACCTACAGCCAAGGAAATCACATCACATGAATTGATGTCATTTAGCACGTCCAGTTAAGTTAAATGTGCACCAATAGATTTTGAAGAACATGAAAATTCTACTAACCGTAGATGGCAGCAATAGCAGACATAGAAGCAACCTCCACTGATGCAGAAGAGGAGACACCTTTGCCTTCAGGAACAGAAGAAGAAACCTGGGAAGTCAACAAAAAATACCATAAATGACCCATAAAAATATTCCAGTTACAAGTGTGTATAACAGAGGAAAACTCGATTGGTTAACATGTTGAAACAATAAAATGTGAAAACATGATCTATGACGACTAATCAACAAACAATTTCTTTTTCTGACTTAACTCTTAAAGTGTATCTCCCCACTATAAGAAAGGTCAGAAAGAGATGGAATTTACATATTTTAAATTGAGATTGTGTTTTGATGAAAAATAACAGATAGGGTAAATACTGACCAAAATGCTCATGCTATCTGTGAAGCGCACACCTAGCTCAGTCATCAACACAAGAATTGTCCCAGCAACATATGCAGCCCATCTGAGATAGAACAATGTTGTCAAACAAGAATGAATATGACAAGTTATCATTTATAGAGGAAAAGGTATTTCATACTTTTGGGATGGGTCCTGAGAGAAATATTCTTTGGCCTTATCATAGGATATTGGTTTGTCACCATCCATAAAATCAGAAATATCCATATCGAAGGTTGGCGCACGATTACTCAATTCAGAACCAAATGATACCTGTGCAAACATATTTAAAAAGAAGACCCAGTTGTCAAATGATTGCATTAGACATTCAATTAAACATGCTACATAGATTTTAGATATCCAATGAACCATGAAAGAAACGAAGGGTGAAAAAACTTTCAAGAACTCAGAATACAAGCAGGAAAAAGAGATAAAGAGAGCCTGGAGATTTAATGATAACGGCATACAATTTGTAACACCGGCACTGCTCCTCCATTTGCTAGTTGTCTAGCCTGTGTATGCTTCCATAGCTTCTGCTTGATAGGATCGCTTCTCTGAACAGCAACATGACAGGCCTCTTGAATGGGCATCTAGTAATTGGACCAACACAATGTCAATCACACATGCCACACTAAAAAAAAACCCTTTAAATTTATTTCAAAAATATATTGAATCAATTTTTTAAAGTTGATAGTTTACTAGGAAAAATATAATGCAGATAAATATCAAATGAGATTCCAGGTTCCTAGATAACAATGAGACAACCAATCCCTGCTACAAGCCTACAACCAATTCATTCTTCTGGAGGAAAAGGTTGAGACCTAAACAAAGTTTCCAAACAGGCAAACACTAAGACGTGGAATTATTATGCAACATGCATGCATTCTGAAATATCCAGGTGTTTGTCAACATATCATATCACAATGTGCACAGGATAAACCCCGTTTGGAGGGCATATATGGGGAAATATATGCAAGTGGCTTCAATGGCTTGAAGAGGGGAGGTAGAGATAGTACACCCATGCAAGAGAGAAGAGGGAAAACAAACTAAAAGGGTAAAAAAATACAGAATGACAGAATACATAAACATTGACATTTTTACTATGTTTGTAAAATTAACACGCATACACTAGAAAACACTAAAATTTATTTTACGTAAGTGCATGATATTTTATTACCTAGTGAAAGTGCACTAAGTAACCACTCCATGGAACAAATAGCACTTGCTCTTGCATTTGACCATACCTGCAATACAAGACTTCCTGAATAATCTGCAATACCACCGATGACATCTAATCGTCCAGGTGCTCTTGCAACATATATTTCCTCCTGCAACAGATCAAACAATTTCATTAATGTTGCATAGGAACATATGACAATAACTTTTCACTATGACATCAACGAAAATTATCACACAAAATGGAGGATGTGTCATCGGACATGGTTGTAACTTTTGTATTTCTCCGGTCTAGTAGAGAAGAAGCACAACTTGGCTTACAATGTAACAGAATTTACTGTTCAGGGATAGGATTGGCAGAATTGAGTACCTCCCAGTCAAACAGCACAGAAGCAGCAGCCCTCTCTCGGGTTTGCTTCTCGGGGCTCCTTGGATCATTTCCAACAAGTCCTGATAAACTCATCAAAAAGGCCATCGTATCACTCAATCCTTGCATGTCCCCGTGGAGTATCTCAAAGTCCTCAAAAGATCTGACATATTGCAATGAGAATATAACAAAAGTACAAATTTGGAGAAACAATCAATGATACGAAGAGGAAAGAAAGGATATGCAAACTTACGACTCTGCACTTCCGTTAATCTCATGAGATGTGTGTACTGGACGAACACCGATTTCCTTCTCAGAGAGAGAATACCAGTCCGGAATTCCTACATCTCTCCCTGGGGCCCTTTGTAGTTCATATCCTAGCACTATGGCATCACGCAATCGTCTTGCTCCGCTCAACTATAATTGTACAATAGAGCAAGTTGATTGCATAAGGGCAAAAGTTATAAAAACATTGTTTACAATTCTAGAAGTTTATAGGGTTTGAATGTCCCAACTTCCAAAGATCCAAAGCATCAAACACAATCCATTTTGCATTAGCAGTTAGCCACAAGATGAACAGTTCCATACAAAAAATAATATTATGCGAATATTTTTCTTTTGAATTTCCACAGTGAAACTCTTTTATCAAGGTGTATTAGGACAAGCAGCAGTATATTTCTATGTTTAACTTATCACTTATATGTAGTGTGCAAGCAAGAAAAGTTTAGTATGAGATTGTATGCATCTAAATAAAAGCAAACTGTAGCTTTGTAATAACAACAAAAGATATCAGAAGACTCACTTGATCAGAAAAATTCGAGGTACAACAGAATGGTTAGATGAAGCACATCGATCACAGTCGACAATTTATGTACAGAAACTCACCTTACCAGAAATATACTTCTTCCCAACAGCAGTATCCTGAAGGATATGTGCAGCCACCTGAATCAGCAATTATTAGCTTATCTACAAAAGGGTATTAGAAATGCAATCCGAAAATTTAGTGAAACACATGAACATATTATCTATTTGATTTAAGGAAAAGAGAAGATGGATATTAAGTTGTTGCTTCTTGACTTAATTGGAAGAACTGATTATGCATGCAATTTAAATGCTTCTATCTATTTTGTCTTTCATTATAACAATGAAAGTTAAGTTCTACAGAAATATAATCCAAATATGGTTGCTAGATTGATTTGGCAATAAACATGCACAAACCATATCTGGGACTACGAAGGAGATTACCTCACCACCATTTATTGGACCATCATAGAAGGGCTCAAGTGTTATAGCACGTAGCAGATAAGGTTTCCAATGTCCAGTAAGTAAATCCCTCCGTATCATCTCAATGCCACATTGGTAATGCTTTTGTTTGAAGGAGCAAAAGAGAAAATAGAACAACATGTCAAGGTACTTGAATGACAACCCTATAGCTATAAATTATAACGCAAGGTGAGGCCTGGGGATGTTTCAACCTCAAGCATATTCCGCAAAAATGGTTCTTCATTAAAATAATCTCTGCGAACAAATACAAATGGCAGCTTGTAAGCCAAAGCCTCACTCACCGTGCCATATCCAATTTTCCCTACATGAGAACAAGCAGTATTATTATATGCGACAAGCAAGAAAAGGGCCTACATGAGAAGCAGAACTGTTATATTTGTGAAGCAAGAGAAAGAAACAAGATAGTGCATAAGCCTTAACACCAAAGAATATAACGTTGTCTTTACGTACCAAGCATGCAGTCAGATGCTGCCATTAAATCAGGTGTGTAAGCATCCTTTGCAAGTTTAATGAAATTTGGAGGAAGCTCTTGAGTATCAGATGCACCGCATACCTTTCAGAAAATAACATTAGCCATCAAAGTTGGCCAGGCATTAAAGAGACGGGGAAATTATTATAATCAAACAAAACATACCAAACAGAGCCAACCATCAGGCAACCACTCTTTCTTCAATTTCCATCCTGCCGGCTGGAGAAGAAAATAGCACCATTACAATGACATAAATATTTACAACCATCTTTGTCACAATAAATACATATCACGAAGGCAAAATTGATGACCTTTTAGAAGAACTGTAAGATGTGATAGCAAAAGGATGACTAGTTCTATCGGAAATTTCTACCCTACTATTGAAATATAGAAGCATTACTTTCATTTATGTCTTGCTTAAATTTACTATCAACAAAAAGTTCAGGTTCTGCATGATGTGAATGCTGATATATCAACTATCCTAGGCTCCTAGCAAACTCGAATTATAGAGCATAACTTCAAACTGATCTATCGTGGTTATATTCATGGTTATCACGGTGCCCCGGTGAGGCGAGTCACCTCCGGGGCGCCTGGACGCTTAAACGCCTAGGCGAGGATTAGGCGACCAAAAAAAAGTATATTAATACCAATATTTCTCTCAATCTCAGCCCATTCGTCGGTCAAGCCCAGCCCAACTGGCCCACCCGAGCGGCCCATCCCCCTCTCTTTTTCTCTTTCAGGCTTTCAGCCTAGCCGAGCCAGCCCAACCCCCACTCTCTCTCCATCTCCCCCTCTCCCTCTCTCCCCAGCCGACTCATTCGGCGCCGTGCCGCCGCCCCCCACTCCCCTCTCCCTCCCTCTCTCCCCACCTTCAGCGCCGCCGCCCCTCCATTCCCTCTCTCCCCCCGATCCATTCGGCGCCACCGCCCCTCCACTCCCTCTCCCCCCACCCCAATCCATTCGATGCCGCTCCCCCTCCCCCCGAGCACCGCCTGGATCTGGCGACTCCGTCGCCTCGGACCTCAGGCCGCCGTCCGTCCAAATCTACTCGATAGCAACAACGACGCAGAGGAGCCGGCGATGGAGACGACACAGAGCAGGCGGTGGAGGTGGCGCTGCCACCAACGGAGCTCCCTCAGACTTTGCTTTGCATGCGCTAGTTATGCATTCTCCCCGCGCCCTCCTTTCCCGACCAAGCGAGGCGAGCTACCATGGCGGGCGGCCGCCGGCGACCGGACGCCTAGGCGGCGACTAGGCGGCGACTAGGCGACGCCGTGATAACCTTGGTTATATTTTAACAAAGATAAACAAGGGGGTGTTTGGCACAGCTTCAGGTCCACCAAAATCCGCGGAGTTGGTGGAGCAGGGTATTCTTAGCTCCAGAAAGTGTTTAGATGGATCATCTTGTTTACATTTTAAATTAAAAATATAAACTTAATTCAATTTATTTTAGCCTACAAACTCCAGATCTGAGGTGGAGCTAGGATTTGGAGCACTGCCAAACAGGGCCTAAGTGAACTAACTGACATCATCACATTAGTTAATTCAAAGATAAAGTACAACATCTACATATAAGAAAAAGCAATGTCTTTGCTAGTTAATGGCCCACCTGCCCTCCAAAGTTGAAAATGACCACCTTAACATCATTTGTGATTCCTAGTTCCTTTCTCACCTGATACATGAACATTTTGAAAGTAAATTAGAACCAAGAATGTGGGTTAAGTCTTTAGGACAACATGCTCCAGCAGAATCATACAAACCTCAGATCTAGATTTGTGCAAACTTCTCACCACAATAGGTATATCGATGACATCACGGAAAGCAGGCACTACAAAAAGTAGAATTAACATTTTTTTCATGAGAACTACAATCCATCATATCTATGGAAAAAATAATCATTCAGACACAGCGACGTACTAGGGCAGTATCCAGGGAGTCGTAGTAAGAACTCACAATGTGAGTAATCCTCTGCTATCTACAGTTGTTGTCAACACCAATACATTGTTATTAAACCGATAGAATAATTTTCAGCTTGCATATGTACACAAGGAGCAGGAGAACATTAAGGAGAGGAATAGATGTTGAAGACAAGAATTATATTTGAATAAAAAAAATATTTCCTCAATTATTGTTTTCAAGAAATTTTGCTCTGGATCTGGATAGTTGGTGGAATTTAGTAATCAGTACAAGGCAACCAATTAACAATGGAGTTAAGAGCAATCCATGTATCCAAGTTTTTATCCTAAAAGTGGAAAACATAGATGTGAAATTTAGTGTTTTCTTTCTTCTTTGCATCAGGCACATGGGGAGTTCAATGGGCCCCTTGTTAGCAGGCGTTACGAACTTTCATAAGTACGATTGTAAGCAAACCCCTTCCATTTGCACCAACTTGGAAAAGGGAAACAAAAGGCACCTGCCACACAATTGAGCGATGATGATGTCCAGCTGCTACAACATACTCTGCATAAATGAAGTCCCAGCTGCAAATTGCAGATGGAAAATAAAAACTGAGATATTTATACATGTTAGGAACTTCAATGTAACAGTACAGAGGCAAACTTCATCATTATTTGGAAGTTACTCAGAGCTATAAATTTTTTGTGGTTTAAAATATAGTAGATAACCTGTGTGCACAGAACCAGGAAAAATTTACAGGACGCACCAGGAAATGTATATCATGCGCATTATATTGTTTTTTGTATATATAAAAAAAAGAAATGTACATTATGTTGATAGTACTACAAAATAGGCACAAGTTAGTTGACTGTAGGAACTACACAATGATTCCCTGATACCTATAAGCTATCTAATAACTGATTCTAGAATTCTTTGTAGAGCATCCTAATAATCTTTGTGAACAACTGACCTGAAATTCGTGATGCATACGGAACGAATGCCAGCCTCTGCAGCCGCCCTACACGCCACGGGGACAACATCCGAAACCTACCCAAGATCAGCATGTACATTTGCTTCAGATGGTGTAAGGATTCATAGAAACCCAAATATAACAGTAGAAATCGATTGGCATCCTCAGAAATACCAATAAGTCGGCCTTGATCGAGTTCAGCCACTCCACTTCAGTCCTCAGAATCGACTCACGGGGCACCACGGCCGTCTGATGGTACTGCATTTGGCACCACCCAGTCAATCATAATTCATAAGCAAAACCATTACAAGAATTGACAGTATGATACTGAGAACTAGGGGAGTCTACTAGAGTAATATTGTGGTGGTTGGCAAACCTTCTCGAGTGAGGCGAGGCGGTCGACGGTGAGGGCGTCAGCCTGGACGGCGCCGCAGTCGAGCAGGACCTTGCGGATGTGGAGGTTGGGGGACTTGATCTCGGTGGTGAAGACGAACTCCGGCGCGCCTGTGACCACGTGCACGTCGTGCCCCGCGGCGATCAAGTGCCTCACCACCTGCAACAAAAGCAGCCGACCGAATAAGCCAGAGCGTCACCCCGTGCACGCCTCAGAGACCACCAAGAGAGGGGAGGGGGGGAAGGGACCTCGAGGGCGCGGGTGGCGTGGCCGAAGCCGTGGCCGGTGATGTAGTAGGCGAAGACGAGGTGCTGCGGCGGCGCCGACACGGCCGCGTCCTCGTCGCCTCCCAGAATCCTCATGCCCCGATCGGTCGCTCGTATCCCCCAATTCTCCCGGAGCTCCGAGCTTTCTGCTGTTTGTTTGTTTGTTTGCGCTACGGCTCTGCTCTTTTATAAGCCAGTCTCATCAATTTCTCCCGGATAACGACGTGGACGTTTGGTTCTATCCGAATTCTCGCGCCGATCTTAACGCGCCGTTTGTTGCGCCAATCGCTTATCTATCCCGCTCAACTGCAATTCGTACGAGCTAGGTATGAAAATGGATCGGATACGTTTGGATATTGTTTTTCTCGTATCTTAATTTATATTTTTTTTTCGAATACAAATCCAGATAATTCGGAATACGGATACGGATCAGATATGTGACGGATTCGAATCAGATAATTCGGGAACGGATAATACACGCATACATAAAGTAATATACATTCAATCAAACCACATGAATACATGACAATAATAGTAAGATATATCTCAAACAAAGCATCTCCTAGCCTCCACAGTTCCATGGGTTTGCAACCTTGAATCCAATCCTAAGTAATCGGCAATAACAGGTGACAGAATACAACGTGCATCTAGAGATCACATTCATATATCCATAACCAAGTGACCAAACTTAACAATACGAGACCGGGCTACAGACAATCAAAACACAAATCTAACATTGCCAAAGCCTAGAGCAAAAGTAGTCCTTTAAGCCAGAAACTCTTGACAGATTATTTTGAATCTATGCTTCAAGGCAATCTTGTGATGGCACTAAATGTGCCCATAAGCAATTGTTAGGTTGCTAACATGAAACCCAAAGAGCTCCCAGGAGACCATGATCTTGCAAGACAACATGAAACACAATGTCATCTCCCATAGTATAGTCTTCTTACCAAACCTAATAACACATCAATGAATGGGACACATTTAATCAAATGCAATAAGGTAAATATTGTGTTACCTAATAGTAGTAACATATCAAAATACTCTGCAGATAGCATATCATGTACCCCACTAGGCCTCATCTACAAACAACAACCTACATTCAAGGATCCATTATTTGATTGTTTCTAAATAAACCGCATGAGAAACAAAGCCCTCACCTGTGATTCATTCTTTCTAAATTCTAACAAAACAATATTATAAGCAATCCTAGCAACCATGATTACATGCAACAATATGCATTACAGGATCCATTCTTTAGAACTAAGCCACAAGACCAACAAGCATTCACAGTACTCAACAATATGCATTACAAGATCCATTCTTTAGATCTAAGCCACAAGACCAACAAGCATTCACAGTGCTCAACATAACTATTGCGTAGTGACCATATGTCCATACATAACAGCATAACATCAAGTCATCAGTCAAACCACAATCGTTTCAACTGCAGAAACCGAAAGAAGGTGACAATATTGTTCAAGAAGCCCCTGGAGAGATACGTTCGTTGTCATGATCTAATACATAATAATCATTAACTGCATGTCATTGAAACTGGCATAAGAAAAACTTTGAGAACCAATTACCTCATTACCTGGACTCCTCCTCAATCCTCATCATTAGCTATTTCTTCTTCATCCTACAATTTTGTTATGCCAAACTGTAAATAAACATATAAGTTAGAAGCAAATGCTAACTAAAGAAGTAAAGAGTGTCATACCACAATCACCGTATTCGCAATAAGGGTTTTCACAACCTCAAGATCATTGATTATAGATGCAACCTTGTTACCAGAATCTGAAAATTTTAAAGAAATATACATCAGTAAATAATAGACTTTCTATTATACATCAGTAAAAAATCTTACACAATTATATTACAGACTGAGAAACAATAAAATATATCACTTTTTCTAGATGCTTTTACCCAATCGTTGGTACAAATCAATGCCTCTACAATCTCAGGGTCTAGGCGGCTGCGAAATGGATCAATGACACGGTCACCAGCACTGACGCAGATTCAGAAGCAACAGTTGACACTTGCATGGCCAACACATCACGAGCAACTTGTGATAGAATAGGATATACATCTTGCTGATTTTTCCACCATGATAAAATATCAAATTTGTGATTGGATTTAGCAAGCCTTATTGGTGGTTCTGCCATGTATTTATCCAAGTCATTTGCATCATCTCGATCAGTTCCATGTGTATCATACAAGAAATTCTCAAGTTCATCATTTTCTTCTTCCTAAAGTCCTCTTTTAGTTCAGAAGTCATACTAGGTGCACTAGTACTCTTTGAGTAAGAAGAAGCATAGGCATTATACAACTGCTTGACAACCTTAGATTCTCAGGTCTTATTCCTCTTTGCCTCAGGCATTCATGTTTGCAATCGCCTCTGTGATCTGTGTGGTTAATTTGTTAGAGCAGTTTTTCGAATAGATAAGGAGCACTTTGTTAGTTGGAGCTTGTTCGAGGAGATAAGAAAGATTTTTACTGTTTTTTCTCCCATGGTTCTGTTGTGAGTTTATTTTGAAATAAAATTTGTCGGGAGTTAGTTGTGAAGCATTTTTCTCTTGTTTTTTTATATGGCGAAAATTATTAAATTAGTGAATTAATAGTTATGTTCTCCTTGGACGAGTGCAAGAAGCATGGACGTGCAATCGAGGAAGACGACTCCCGTGGCAGAAAATACTAGGCACGAGCTACACAACGGGGATGAACACAATGATATTGGTAATGTGTTTTTTTTAAATGTGCTTCCCATTGATAAAGAGAACCTAATTTCTTATGGAACTGAAGTGTTTTGTAGTTTTATGTAGTGGTGGTCAATCAAATTAAAAACAGAGAGTTCGTGTATGTTACATTAAACAAATTGGTTCGATTTTGTACACTAACCAGCAATACCGTTTCCTACAAGATTTCGTGGTTGATTGATTATCAAACGCAGGAGGCGGCTTCCAAGATGGCTGCAAGTAGTACTAGCAATTAACAAGAGGTGCAGTTCTTTCTCTTGTTGTCCTATTCCTGCACCTTTGGATGTCAAGAACTCAATTTAGGTGGAGGGAAAATGTGGATTTCTATGGGCGATTTGTTGGGAGTATAGGTTTTGTTGCAAACAAATCACATTTTAGCTTAAATTGCATATATGTTGCTTTCTATAGATTCACGCAACGTGAAATTAGTTGCGTCAAATTACATAATTTGTCATAGTCACTTGTCACAGGATTTTATCCCGACGAAATGCAAGGAGGTTGACATCCACCCGTTGGCATTGCTTCCCTACTTAACATTTCATGGACATAGGCTCAGGATGCTCGATCGGGTCTGGAGTAGTCCTAGAATTCAGCGGAGGCGCAATATCAAGGAGCAGTTGCGCATCTAACCCACTCTTAACACATTTTTTTTTTGCAAAACTAACCCTTTCGTCAATGAATTTGCAAAAATAACCCTCTCCCTCAACACGGTGCCAAGCTCCCACAGACGCGGTTGGAGACAGATGTAACATGCTACGCATGTTGTGGTGGAGAAAGGAACTATTTTTACAAAAACATTTGCATGGTAACTAGTTTTGAAAAAAAACGGATTACGAGGGGCTAGATAACCACATTGCGCCACTACCAACTAGGTAGTGGTGCAGCACAGGCCAAGCATGTAATTTTTGTTAATCCGTATCTAACTATGGGCAATCGAACTACTTTGCGAACTCCCGAGTTTTAACAAAATCTATTTAGGTAATCCACCATGCAAACATGATTACAGCATAAAAATCGAGCATGGCCACAAAATCACGGTGCAAAAGGGAGTTCGGAACAAAACTGCAAAAAGGCATTCAGATGTTAAACCCAGCATGCTAGATCAATTAATTAGCTGTCAACGTAACAGGGTTGTCTTGTAACACGATAGTCAACGCTAGGAGGAGCGATTATGCACATGGTAACCACTTTTCAAGCGATGTAAAGCAGCCAGCCACTTCTGCACTACTGGTGAAGGCCAACTAGAGGATCTCTTCATCCTTCGTGTAAGCAACAAGCAGTCAGGACACATTGTCGCCAGATTGTCACCTTGACCACATAACATGGGCTGACGGATTTGGCAGTGACGGCGGGGTCATACAGTGTTGTTGCCACTGGTGATGGTTCTCGCCGTCGATTCCCTCAGCAGTTGCTTGAGGCACTTCCTCGACGTCCATAGAAACGACTTCTGTCTCATCAGCCTCCATTGGCACTTCAAAAGTTTCTGTGTTTTCTGGTTGGGTTGTAGACCAATTAGATGTAATAGCGATCTGCGGTGGCACCCAAGGAACTAAAGCCAAGCAATTGCTGCGCTCAAGAGAATTGTCCTCCAGCCCATAATAGTTCCCTTGATCGAAAGCTTGATCTGAAAGAGGGGAAAGAAAAATGGTGAGGTTCTATATAATCCAGAACAAAGAAAAAACTAGAAATAAGCCATGACCAACTTACTCTTTAGACCACGTATCAAGTCTGAGCTGACTATGATTGAATGGTTTGAGATACCAGGACCAGAGCAATCAGGGTTATCTACTGGCTTGTATAAAACAAGTGCCATGTCCTCGCTAGACAGATGAGATGGCATGGCAACTTCCATCATGTCTTCCACACTGGGCATGCTAACACCCCTGTTGATTTCCTCTCCCAGCATCTCATGTTGAAATGCAATGGAAAGAGCCGGTGGTTCTTCTTCCATAATAGGTGGAAGCCCAGGGTCCTTCAAATAATAAGCAACATTTACTTAGCAAAATGTAACAACTACAAGAAATGTCTGAATAAAGACTTACAGCGAATGTCAAATATCGAATCAAACAAATCCTAAAGATAGAATGCTCATTAACATACAGAAGCAATAAAAATATGCAACATAAATACTTTTTTCCTACAGTCTATTAGATACTTGCACAGCTAAATGCCAGTAATCAAATATCAAATCAAACAAATCCTAAAGATAGAATGCTCATTAACATACAGAAGCAATGAAAATATGCAACATACATACTTTTTCCTAAAGTAAATTAGATACTTGCACTGTTAAATACCAGTAATCAAAGTGAAAGCAAGGAAATAATGTGCTCATTAATCAGAATATGTCAACAAATGTGTACAGTATGGAATCTCATGTACAATGGTGATGTCATGAGAAAACAGTGCATATCAACACAGGATGAACCTCAGTACATGTCTACACTAAAGAAGAACCACTTACTAGGTAACGAGAACACCACTATCAAAATGTTTCCATAAGTGCATGTAAATGAATAAGACATTACAATGAAATAGGATGAGCCATAAAAAGGTTCACTACTGATTGGTTAATTGCATAGAGCCTTATAAGAGCAATAAGAAAAGTCACTTTCATTAACTGACTATTTTAGCAGGAAGCTTCTGACAATGCTTCGAAGCATGCAGATGTACTCATATTGGTTAAAGCCTTCAAAGAGCAATAAGAAAAGTCACTTTTATTAATTGTTGAGTTCTCATATTGGTTAAAGCAATAACGAGAAAACGGTGTAGAAACTGTGCATGGTGCTGACTAAACCTCCATAATATCTAATCCATTGAGCGATTGCACAGTTCATGGACATTACAGTAAGCATAGAAACGTAGCAGTAAACTAAAGGACAATCTAGGGGATTCTGTTATCGCATTATTTTTTGGGGGGAATTTGTAATTATCTACAATACAGCAGCATAACATTACAAGCAAATCTAACATCAAACAAAAACAAAGGTGCCAGATTCTGATTCATCATACATGAACTCCATGAAACAACATGCTGATGTACTCAAGCAACTCCAAAGTACTAACCAAATATGTTTATTGTTTAAAATATGAGAGAAATGAAGCACATACAAACTAAATAACGATCAATTTAGCGATGCATTCATCATGCCTCTACAAAATCACCTCACAACCACAGTAGAAGCACAAAATTAGGGCGTCCATGCGCATCACTCAAAAGGTCACAGAAATCACTAGCAAAAACTACAGCGCGAGGTACCAACCAAAATGCACCAAATCACCTAATACATCCAATGTACTCCACCAAGTCGCTAACCAAGCATGCATACTCAGCAAGCAGCTACTACCCAAGCGCCTACACGACCAAGTTTAGAGATAAACGCCTGAATTAAACTGCAGAATCCAAAGCTAAACTAGTAGATCCCAGCATGAACTGCACCAAAACCATCCACACGCAAGTCAAGCACACAACTCTCAAACCTAAACACTTGCACAAAAGCAGGGACATAGCACGGAAGCTAGAACAAGCAAAACCGTAAATTTAGAGGGAAAAAAATGGAGGAGGCGCGCTGACCAATCTACGGCTCTTGGCGGCAGGGCCGGAGAGGGAGAAGTCGGAAAGGCCGTCGACCACCTGCTCCAGCTCCTTCCTCTTCCCCATGAACCCCACCATCATCCGTGCCCCCTCCAGCCTCCTCCACCGGCCCAGGAAATCCGCCTCGAATCCCGCGGATTCCTCGCGAGCTCCGCTCGAATCGAGGGCTAATCGCTCGGATTGGGCTCTGGAATGCGGCGCGGTTGCTCCCCGATAGGATTTGGGGCGGCGCGCGTGGGGGAGTTTCGCTTCGCGGGATCTTGGAAAGGGTTTCGTTTCGCTCGCGTGTGCTTTTGCCGGGTTTGGTTGGTTCGCGCTGAGTGGATGGTTCCAGAAAACGCGGTGGGGCTAAGCTCGGTCGCTTACAGGTGGGGTCGGAGTCCTCTGTGTGCTGGTGGATGTATTGGCACATTCTACTCAGGCCACACGGCCGGGTATCCTCCCAGACGGCGCATATCGTTTGTCGGTATTTTTACGATTGAGGATGAGTTTATTTTTTTAATTACGTTCGAAAAAAAATCAGACTTGTAAAAAAAAATTATTAGAGAGCTAAAAAAATAATAACACCCCCCTTTGGATGTCTGTGCTGTTCCGTGACTCATGGCCGTCGGATCTAGTGTTGGATGATTGGGATTGAGGCCAACGAGATATTCAAGGGCATCGATTTCTCTTTGGCTCTGGTCTCTACCTTTGGATCATGTAGCCTTTAGTGCCCATAGTGCTAATAGGTTTGGACGGGTCTAGACTTTTGAATTAGGCAGGTTCGAAACTCTATATAGATTGGATCATTTGGATTTGTAGCAATTTAGATTAGATCCAGGCCATACTTGGGCTAAGCCTGGACCTTATACTTTTCTACTAAATATGCTAAGCTACCTCACAATAATTTCATCACCCTCACCTAAAAACAAAAAAAAACAGCCATCAAGGACCTCA
Organism: Otatea glauca; assembly: GCA_036346275.1. Lineage (NCBI taxonomy): Eukaryota > Viridiplantae > Streptophyta > Magnoliopsida > Poales > Poaceae > Otatea > Otatea glauca. The sequence continues at coordinate 3,438,699 of CM070713.1, forward strand.
CACAGGATTCAGTCTCCTCGCGTAGGAACAGATCCTCGTCACGGCACATTCTCATGACACGGTCCCATTGTAGCGCAAGCTCGATTAGGTCAGACGACGCCAACGATGGTGATGGAGCTGTTGATGACGAGCACTCATGTGCGGGAGCGACACCTACTCCACGTCCATGCTCCACATTGGCGGGGGCGGTGACAAGGCCGGGGAAGTCGGATTTGGCGACAACGGAACCAGGGAAGCCGGATTTGGTGCCGATGTGGACCTCAGTGACGGAACCAGGACATAAATTTAGGGGGTGCTAAAACGGCCTTCAAGTTCTATTTTTTTTATCAGCTTCCATGACGACAGCGTAGTGGCGTCCCACGTTGGGTAGAGGGTGTTAAGGGGGTACCCATGGTGTGATCGGGGGTAGGGGGTGCTCTAGCCCCCCTGACCCCCCCCCCACTCGGTCCGCCCCTGGATGTGGTCAAGAACAGTTGGATCCGAAGCCGATGTGGTCGACAGGGGCAAGATTCGGCGACGGCCCAGTGGCGTCGAGGTCCATTGCTCGTGCTAGTTGGCTGCGACCTCTGGTTCGAAAAATATCAACTTGGAAAGTTTGACTTAAAAATCAACTCAAAATTTTCAAATAGGAAATTTTCAACTCAAAAAAATTTAAATAAATAATATCAAATTAGAAAGTTTCAACTCGAAGAAATTCAAATAAAAAAGTTTCAACTCTGAAAACTTCCGGTTCGATACGAACTTTCAATTCGAAAAAAAGGTGGTTAAAAAATTCTTGTTTTTAAAAACTTAGGTAAAACTTTGAAATACAAAAACTATTTTGAGTTTGAGGGGAAGGGAATGGCAGGAAGGGAGATGAGGGGATGGCGTGACATGTTGTCATGAGAGAGTCTTCTAAGGGAAGAAAGGTGATGCTGTCATTTGTCAAAAGAATAGAGCATCATCACCAGAAGATTTGATTTGAACGATTTGAACGCTATCAAATTAACAATTCCCTTAAGGGCCTTGCTCTCTGACTCTGGCTGGTCACTGCTCGTCGCCCCGCCGAGAGGAGCCACTGCTCGTCGCCGCCTCGCCGGCTAGACGTACGTCGTAATGATGTGGAGTCAAGTAAATCCACGGTTTGGTCCGGAGATTATGCGTGCTCTCTCTGCCAAACGCAAGCTGAGTGAGTACACAAATGGTTTAACAATCTGCTGCAGCATAGTCTCTATCCACCATCCAAAACAAAGGTAACGTAGCGTTGGTGATACTAACTCAAGGATGATCACTTTGATTTCAGTCAAAACTGGCAAATTCAATGAATTTACAACAATGTGATCATAATCTACACTGATCACTATTCCATAAAATTCATACATTGATGCGCCATTGCGCCTAACACAAAGATGGAAATGGTTGATGGAATGATACCACTTTAAAATAAGCTGTACTAGTTGAGTGCCAGTAGGTTGCAACGGAAAACCAAGCTTTGTATCACGTTAATTCACATTCCATGTGTAACAATAGGGCTCATCTCGCTGCTTACAAAGCCCATAGGGCATTTCGTCTTCTGTGATTTTTTCCCACAGGGTTTCCACGTAAGAACTTTGTATATACTGTATACTGCCGTGTACATGTCCTGGCCTGGAGGTTCAACCAGATTGAACGCCCATTGCGTGTTTGTTCTTTCATGCAGCTGTTATAGATTTTTTTTCCCCTTTGCATGATCAGGATAAATAACATGCGCATGATGTCATGCTCCTTTCCCTTCCATTGGAGAGTCATGCTCGAACCGTTTGTGAATCCTGAGTCGTAAAAAAAAGAGCAATCAACTTAAATAATGGGAAATACATCTAAATTCTTCTTCTCAGAGACCAAGAACTCAAGTTAAACTTATTGACGATGACATGGCAACATACTCTGATGCTGAAGAGTTGACGTGCGTGCATTTCGACAAGACATGGAAGAAATCAAGAACCATGTTAGTTTAATCAAATGTTTAAAAAACAAGAAACAAAAATAAGGTGGATCAAGGAACAAGGAAGTGGCCGGCTACTTAATTCTAGTGCCATCCGTACTTCATGCCATACTTTCGTACCCTCTACCAAGAAAAAAAATAACAATATTCCTTAAAAAAATAACAATATTCATTTCGTACCATTTCGTCCTCTTCCAGCCATTCTGTCATCAAAGTCGCCGCCAACTCACAAGCTCGATAATTTTTATTCCTTTCTTATGCTCTTCGAGGATTCTCTCTTCTATTCTAAGTGGCAATGACGACGTAACCTAGTCATCAGTATCGTTCAATCATCGGAACAAACGGTTTATATCAAGATACAGTGCTTCGAAACAGTGTAGGCTACTGTTCATATGTTGCTACCGCCTTCCATAAACAGTACCCTTTCGAAAATTAGGACCATACCTTTTTTTTATCTAACATTACCCACTGTAGTGGACCCTAATTCATTCTCTGTGTGATCCTCTTGCGTTTGGGTCTCGCCCATCATGTCATGGGATTTTCAGTAGCTTGCATATTTCACACAATTGAACGAACCATTCATGCATTATAATTAACTACTAGTAATCCATGCACTATTTCTTTTTCCTTAAAAAAAGTATGTATGAATGTGAAAAGTTCATGTATCTGTAAACTTATGGTAGTACTTTCATGCATAAAGGCTAGCTAACTAAAGCTAGCCTGATCTTAGTAGGTGAATTTAAAACAGAAAGCAATTTATCTAAGAAAGGCTCCAGGACTCTTTGAGGCATGCGTGGATGGACCATGCTTGTTCGGAAAGACCGGATTACTCAAACAGCAAAACTGCTGGAAGAACAGCTAGCTAATTGACTCATTCCTCAACAAAGTTTAAAAATAGAACTAAATCATCACAGCCTACATAGCTTCAAATCTCCAACATAAACTAGTGAAGAGCATCATAAGTCATAACACACACAAAACCATTCCCTCCGTAGACATGTTACCTACACTCACCGACAACCAGGCCCCACCAACCAATAAGACGAAGCAGGCCCATATACCAGTGACACATTTGTAACATAAGAAACCATATCCATGTGTAATAAAATAGTAGTTAAAACTGTATCCGCGTTAGAAGCAATGATAATTTTGCACCTTAATATAATTTAATAGAAAAAAAAAATAGCACCATTGCTACAAGGATACAGCTATACAAGCTCCAAACAAGAGGAGGAGCTAGCTGAGCACCTCGCCCTTGTCCATGAACACAAAGCTCACATGCTTTGATCCCTCCTCTTAATCTTCTCCTCGTCTCCACCACCACATGTGTTCGCGCCCAAGAAAGCTAGCTTCTTGGACAAGATCACATCCTAGCTCTTCTGCGATTCTTTCATCCACCAAGATCGATCATTTCGGTTTGATCTTGAAGATATATACCTGCAAGAAGCTAGAGGAGGAAGGAGAGGAAGTGTTCTGGTTCTTGGATCCATGATGATGATGGTGATGGGATACTTCCGGGGGCCGAGGTTGAGCGGGAGGAAGGCGGAGAGGGAAAGCCTGCGCACGGCTCTGCTCGTCGACTACGCGGCGGCCGGAGTGGCGGACGCGGTGCCCAAGGGGTACTTCGCGGTGTACGTCGGCGCAGAGGCGAGGCGGTTCGTGGTGCCGACGAGCTACCTCTGCCAGCCGGCGTTCCGGGAGCTCATGGAGCGCGCGGCCGAGGAGTTCGGCTTCGGCCAGTCCGGCGGGCTCCGCATCCCCTGCCGTGAGGAGGACTTCGTGGCCACCGTCGCCGCGCTCGAGGCCGCCGACGCTGCGCGGCAGCGCCGGCGGCCGAACAGGAAGAGCTACGGCGGCAAGATCAACACCATGGTCAAGGTTAGGTCGTTGTAGCAATGCATGCATGCTGATCATGCAGACATAGAAGAAGAATTCTCTGCCTCTTCTGGATTGGTTTGGTGTGGCTGTGTCTTGGTCATGGCCATCCATGCACGGTGGTGTGTTGATTGATCCAAATCACCATTGGTTTCATATGATGATTAACAATGATGGTGGAGCAGTAGACTGTCTTTATGGAATAAATAATGATGTTTCGTAAGGACTCTGAAACTGACATGAAAGATGAAACAAGAATTACATCCTCTTAAGTCTTAATTATTCCTCTGGCTGATAAGGAGATTCGTTGAGCCACAACTTTGCATGAAGATCCATTTGTAACGAAACATATTGTTGTGCTGTGTCTGTGTGCTTGCTTGCATAATCGATCTGATCAGTTCTGTGCTTAATTACCAGCAATAATAAATTGAATTTAGAACTAGTATATGTGGATCGATCATCTGAAGTGACGATTCTGGAATGAAGCATGCATGTGAGTGGATGATCACAGTACGATGCAACCTCTTCCAAATGGCACTCCCAGTCCCAGCTAGTATTCAGGTTAAGCACTGTTAGTACTGCAAGATAGAGAAACCGTATATCCAACCTCTGCAGATGGCACTTGCATCTATTTTGGCTCTCTGTTGGAATGTTTCTCCAAAATTCTTTTTCATAAATCAGAATGCAGGGGCCTACCATTTTCCTGTTTGCATCAAGATACTTGCATGCTGGCACAACTGAAACAGGTGGAACAATTATCCCAGTGACACATAGGAAGCACAGACCAACTTAACCATCATAATTCTCGAAACACAATCTTGATGTCAAAGATTAGTTCTAGTAAAAGCATTTTAAAATAGATGCTTGTACGAAACAAGCATGGCTTTGCAGCTTCTAGGTTCTGTATCTGTCAGGATACATGTGCAAAAGATTGTTTGCTATGTATTGTTCTTAAGCTAGTGCTCTTGGCATGTGATTGTACGGCATCTTTCTTTTCTATAACTCTCTTTAAGTCTTAACAATATAGTCTAAGACTATACAGAATATGATGTAGCATCCAAAGATCAAGGGAGTGCATGCAATTTAACAAGAGGTACTAAGTTAAAGCATCGCCTTTCCTCGAATTCTTGCAGATTTATTGAATGGTTGTTTTGCTAGTCAGGACTGAACCATTGATTTTTTTTTTTGAAAACATGAACCATTGAATATTGTACATATGAACAAGTACTTAAGGACCAAAGATGGAGTTGTAACGTAATCATTGCAAGTGCTGAGCAAGAAAGCATCCGAAGTGTCAGAGCAATTCAATGCTTTCCCTCCCAATACAAATTACACAAATCTTGAAGCAAACGAAAAAGTAAATAATCACTATCTACTATTCATTCATGCTTTAATATTTGTGCAATTGTCAAAAGAAAAAGCATGAAAGCACCTCTCGAAGTGTAAATATATAGGAAAAAAAACTAATGTTTACCTCCTTAAGGTACAAGTATACCCTGAGTTCAAACAGCACAAAGAACATTGTTCAACTTCAGAACGTAGAAAATGGAAGTGAAGAACAAACAACAAAGGGGGAAGACAGAATTACTAACGAAGCAGGAGTTTTCCTAAGATAATTCATGTGAATCCTTCATTTTTACTGAAAAAGAATGTGAATACTTCATTTCATCCGCTTATACATATTAGAAAGCTCATCAATCATACTCTCTTCCCCCTCTCCTCCTTAGAAGACCAGGAACCAAGAAAGGAACAAGACAATTGGACAAATGAAGAAAAAGAATGAAACCCATCATCTGCACAAGATATCATGCCCTGAAGAACAGGAGCACATTGCTTCCTTCTTCCTGCCCACCAGCCTCAGGATGCCCTCAAACACCTCCACATCACAGGGGATCCTCAGGGCACCCTCATGCCGGAACCCAAACTCCTCCTCTGCGTCCTTGAGCAGCTCCTCAAATGCCCAGTGCACCAGGTACTCTGTGGGGATCACAAACCTCTTCATCTCCTCCCCGACGCACACCGCGAAGAACCCCTTTGGAACGCTGTTCTTGCCGGCCTTTGGTGCGAGTGCAAGCCTCTTCCACTTCTTGAGAAGCTGCTGCAGCCTCACAATGTCTCTGATCTTGTTGCTGCTTGCCCTGCCTTGCTCCCCCATTGTCAGTGTGGATAGCTGCCTCCCTCTGCTTGAGGCTGCTGCCTCCTTGCTTGGTGCAAAGAGCAATGTGGGGGAGACTGAGAATATATAGGAGGTTGGATCGGTGTTTAGTTGCGACTAAGCGTGTTCACAGGGTTAGTTTCAATGTTCTAATCAAGGGTTTGATACGATGCTTTGTTTAAGTTTGAGAGATCCATTTTTTATGTTGCTGTTCTTAGCATAATAGACTAATGCAAAGAGAAGCAACGGGCACTAATTGCTGAGTGTTTTTTCTATCACATTACCTGATTATCTGTACTGCACAGTTAAACACATCTAGTGCACACTCTGAAGGACCCGACTTCATTCTGCATGGGAGAAAATGGAAAACTTGAACACATCAATATTTTTTTTTGAAATAGGGCAGGAGCTCTGCCAATGCATTAAGGATATAGATAAAAGACAGTTACAAATGATTTTTTACAATTTGAGAGAAGTAGACACAATGTAACACAGAAGACAGCAGGTACACAACAAATCTCCGGAATGTCGACATAATTGGAGGTTATGAAGTCGTGAACACATCGATATCATCACGTAGAAAGTAAGGAGTCACATACAGGACAATTTACTGAACAAAGAAAAACAAGTAGGTACTACTAGGGTCCCTTATTTCTTTCTCTTTTTTGACGTAGTAGGGGGGGTCCCTTATTTCATATGATCAATTGCATTTAGTTCAAGGAAAAGAAAGAATGCTAAGCGTGAAACTCATGAAAGATTCCTGACGATTCATGCACGACCATTGAGTTCATTTTTTTTTTCTAGAATAAGCTGTTCTTTCAATATCATGTCAAAACCTGACTGCCTCCTGAAGAATGCAAGTGTGATCCAACTGACGAAAGATTCCCCCACCCTGCCAATGATGAGCAAAGGACCCCCGAGATTAGCAATCAGCACCAACTCTGCTCTGCTTATCTGAACAACTACCGTGCATGATTTGCTTCAATCTCATCATTGGTGCAAGCCAATGGATAGTTCATGGATTGGAAAAGGACTCCTCTAGTCCTAGCTTTTGGTAGCATCACAAACTGCTCTTGCAAGTTTTAGTGTTTGACTCTGAAACAAAAGGTATTTATACAAGTTATATTTACACGGCTTCAGATTGTTTGTTTGTGAGTTTTCTTTATGGTATTAATCATTCACAACGACACCTTTTTCTAGCTAAGGTAATTAATCTTTCGTATCTTCTTTTTTAATATGGGGGTTATTAGGTCCATATCAATGCTCAAACTTGATAGTATTTCACAATTCTCGTGTTTAGCAGCTCCTGAAAAGCACAGTTCTTCAGCATCCACCTCCACCTGAATAAAGAAGAGCTTTATGAGTTTTAGTTGTTGGGAACAAAACGGAAATGTGAATGTGCCGTATATCATTACTACTGTGAAGTTCCAACTACTTATGCTTAAGAACAATGGCAATCATGTTTCAGGCAGTAAACTATCAGGAAATCAGACACTTTAATGTACATGGTCAAACTCGACTTGCTCATATGTTGCATATTTAAAATAAACATTGTTACAGTGAATTGCTGCCGTACAATCAGAATAAAATATTCCCTTTTCACTGTCCAATAACTGACGAAGATAATTGTTTACCTTCGATTACATACATCTCACACCTTAATTTAACTAGATATGCTATATATGAATCAGATGGTTCTCTCTTTTGGCCTGTGCACATTCACTCACCAGAGCTTCCTTGGAGGTATTAGGTAATAGGTGCAGCACAGGACATCAACTGCTGCTATACATGCATCTGAACTAGAGCCATGTTTGGTTCACTCATCTACACATCTTAATCAAAATGAAAATTTTACCAGGATTCAGAATGCATCGAAAAGAGAACAGAAATTGTTGCTTCAAATGCATAACCGAAGTAACTGCTGCTTCCTTCTTTCTGACATAATGAGTCATGCACATGGCAGCTGAACCACATAGCATCTGAGCAGATCAAAGCTGATATGAAAAATATGAAATACAGAACACCAGAGATCAGACAGCAAATGGCTGCACATGCCATGGCCGCAGCTAGGTGACACAAATTGCACAGATCTGTCATACTGCTCCCTGCTTGGCATGAATGGTGGCACTGGCACATGCATGGCGATGGTACAAGCACATGTTGTGCCATTTCACCTCCATATTCTTGTAGATAATAACCGAAAGCCTGCAAGATGAACATTGGTAAATACAAATTCTTCATCGTTGTCTAGACACAAAGGTACAAATTCTTCATTGTTGTCTAGTCACAAAGGTAGTTACAGTCTTACAGATACTTTCTTCTGGTAGAAATTGAGCCATGACACAAAAGCATAACGAAAAGGTCTATAATAGATAATAACAATCACTTGTCACAATCATTTTCAACGATAGCAACTACGAATTTAACTGTTACTAGAAGTTATATGCTAATATACGAGGACAAAAAGGCCCTTATAGTGTCTTCCTTGTCTGACACAACTTGGGATGTGTGGATAAAATTTGAAACAATGCTTGAATAGCTCAGCTGTCAGATAACATGAAAAATCATCAACTTGAAATGATATGGAAAGGAGTGTACTGGGTGCATCAAATATGACCACTTTCTGCAATCAAGCCTACCAGATCTAGGCAACCAACCAATTAGGAAACTTCAGGTTATAAACTTTAAGGTCCAAAACAAGCACACTACAATGATTACCGTGATCAGGACACCACACTGTCCACCAAAACTTTATAGATAGGTTCATCCATGCAGATATTTTTCTTTCTGTGCCCCTAAAGAGTTCAATGGTTCCAAATAGACAGCAGTGTCTATCCAATTCCAAAATCATAAAATATCCATGTGTCAAAATATAGTTACAGTGATGTGCTTACACCTTAACCACGCCAGATAAAATTATGCTGCGAAATTAATCATTTATATACAATATCTAGCCTTTTTGCAGATCCCTTGAAGCTACAAGCCTACAAGTCAGATGTGAAATGCAAGCTACGAACAACTGTTCTCAAACAACTGTCAAAACTCCAAAACAAACTCAAAATAATACTGTTCAGTCCAGAATATGTGTTTTTTTTAAGCTAGCAATATCATACAAAAAGAACAAAACGTTTCGATAAATATTATATTTCATGACTCCTAATTATCTTTGGCTGTCTTCTCTTTTAACTGTCTTTGGCTTTCTTGATATTAAGGAAAGGGCAGAAACTTATAGATCTGACAGATGTGGCAAATAATGTAAAAAAACTAGCAAATAATAAACTGGTAAAAAGATTAACTGGAAACAAATACAAAGAAGTTAAGCTAATGTTACAAAATTGTCATATTATTCTAGTCACCAAGCAACAAGCAAAAAAAACATGGGACCATTTTTTTGCACAATGTGCTTCGTTAGCTAGAATGAACTAGAAACATCAACAAATCAAACTTCTTCCACAGATGATATTATAGCACGAGCATATATAACAAGCACATACACTGTCAGCCAACTAACAGAAAGAGCTAGCACATTGGATCACATAAGTCTGCTCGGCAGCGGTGATCGATGCCACAGGAAATGAAACAAAATTCCATTAATTATATCTCACTAGGCAATCTTGCAAATGTCCTCATACTCGACAGCCTTGAGAACTTTCCCATCATAGAGCCCCTTCTCAATCTGCACTTTGGCACAGAATTTCTGTGTGTCCACTGAGAGCAACCTTGCATTCGAGCCCCGGTAAGCCCCGTTAACAATCCGCACCAGCCCACCAATCTGCGGGATCACTACTGTCTCAAGCTCGTCTTGGTCGACCCTGAGAACATGCTTGCTCTCCAGCATCTCAATCTCGATCCCAACATATTTATCTATCGAGAGGTGCTTTCATGCTTTTCCTTTTGCTTGCGGTACCCCTTCTCCACCAGCGACTTGCTCATCACCTTGACCACAATCCCTGGGCATAGCCAGTAGTCCTTCCGATTGCTTCGCTCCTTGCCTTCTCCTCCTCCTCCTTCATCAGCTCATCCAATGCTGACCTCCTCGCTTCTGCTGCTATCGCAACATCCTTCTCCTTCTTCTTGGCCACCTCATCCTTTTCCCGCGCACCCATCTCTTCATCTTCCTCAAAACCAAATTTCACCTTTGGCTTATCATCGAAAGGGTTAACCTTAGGCCCTGGCGCAGCCCGCTGGAGTGCAATTGCAATCTTCCCTGCTGCCTTGTATGCCTGTTTTGCATCATCCGAGCCCGAATACTCATTTTCGCGGCCAGAATCACCCTCGGCATCATCCAGGTTAGCCCCATCATCGCCATTAGCCTTGGCCATGTATTGCTGGGCGCGCTCGATCTGTCGGTCAATCATGCGCTCCTGCCGCTCGTCCTCCGCGAGGTCAGACTTGATCCTCTTGCGCTTGAGCCTCGCCTTGACGGCCTGCTCGGAGTCCCTGTCGATGTAGGTGATGAACCACCCCTTAGGCGTATCCTCGACCTTGCAGTGCCCCTCGCGGCCAAGGAACTTGACGAACTCGGTGAGCGTAGCCCACCGCGTGGAGTTCATGTGGACGTGGTGGCGGTCGGCGAGATGTACTCGTTGTAGACGACGGTGGCGGCGATGCGGGAGTGACGGTGGGCTCGGCGGAGCAGGGTGAGGAAGGCCTCGAGGAACTCTTCGGAGAATCCCTCGACGACGCGGTCGGGCGCCTGGCCGAAGACCTGCATCTGGCGCTGGTGCAACTCCGACATGCAGTGGCACTTGAAGCCGTTCTCGTCGCGGCACTGCTTCTGGCACATCTGGCAGTACCACCGCAGCTTTTGCAGCCCCTTCGCCTTGATCCGGTTCGCGATCGCCTTCGGCGTCAGGAACTCGTGCTTCCCCATCTGGCCGCCACCGGAGTGGGAGGAGGATGAGGAGGGGTTTGCGTAGTATCGCGAGGTGCGCTGTGAGAAGAGGCGGTGTTTTCGGCGGGCGAGTGGCGGCGGCGGCGGCCGGAGAGATCGGGGAACACAATTGGTGGACTGGGAATTGGGTTGAGGAGCATGGTTTGAAATCTCGTTTTAGGTTGAAATCTGGGCGGGGCGAAATCCAAAATTTAAATCTCGAAATTTGGCATAAACTCTAAACGAAATACAAAAATCAAAATTTAAATCAGGTTTTTATTCAACCTAGATTTCGCTGAGATTACCTGAGATTCCAGTAAAATTGAAACGAGCGAAAAATAGGGCAAAACACATTGAAATTTTTTATGGATGGTCCTCACACATCACTAATATTCCAATAAAAATTTTAGATGATGATCAAGTCTAATGAATTTTTGAAGATTCTAATAGTGGTACTGTCTTGATAAAATATTGACCAACAAATTTGAACCGAATGAAAAATGAAACAAAACACGTTATAAAATTTTGAAAATTTTTATGAATGGTCCTGAAGCATCAATAATATTTCTATAAAATTTTTAAATAATGATCCAGCCTTAAGAATTTAAAAAAATTCTGATAGTGCTACTGTCCTCATAGAAGCCTTGCCAGTAAACTTCAATCGAATGAAAAATGATTCAAACCATGTTAGAAAATTTTAAAAAATTTTGTGGATGGTCTTGATGTATCATCAATGTTTTTGTAAAATTTTTAGATGATAATCAAGCTTCATTAATTTTCAAAAATTCTGAAAGTGTTACTTCCTAATAAAAACCTCATAATCAATACATAGATTTGCTTGAGCAACCAAAAAGGGTTTAGAATTTCTGAAACTTTTACAAAAGAGTTCTAAGGCAATGCTTAAGCTCTCATAAAAATTTTGAATCATGATCACACATCAGTGAATTTATAAAATCCTTACAAAGGTACTATACCATTTATGTTCTTTCTGTTTTTGATTTTTGAAATATAACAAATGAAGTTCAATGCTTCCACATATTTGATTGAGCAAACAAAAAAGTTTACAATTTTTAAAAATTTTATAGAATATTTCCAAGGCAATTCTTAAGCTCTCATAAAATTTTTGGATCATGATCACACTCAATCAAATTTATAAAATTCTGACAAGGTTACTGTGTCAGTTATGTTCATTCTATTTTTGATTTTTTAAAGATAACAAATGAAGTTCAATTCTTTTGAAATCCTCGACTGCTAAAGATGGTACCATAAATTTTTCAAAGCATGATCAAACTTGTATAATTTTATAAAAATTTGATAGTGTTTTTGCCAAAATTATAAAACATCTAAAAAATTTGGTTTTTCAACAAATTTTCATGGAAGATGACATTCTTAATGGTTATTGAGCCAAATCCAGTCAAAAAAGTCAAATTTCGGTTAAAAAATCCGAAATTTCTACGAGGTTTACCGAAATCTCACTGAAACTTCTGTAGCAATTTGAATTTTTTTAATTTTTTAATCTAGACAGTATTTTAAATCTCGTCCCCAACCGAAATCCGAGATTTCATGAAATTTTGCTGGAATTTGTAACCCTGTTGGGGAGTTGGTATTGAGATGTTCAAATGAGCCGAGGACGAATAGAAATGGGGCAATTCCTTATATGCTCTAAAAGTTTAGCTCATCCTTTGTACGCTACTCATTATCTCATTGATATATGGATGGATCCTGACTTCACATATCAATGACATATTCAAGGATTTTCGTAAATTCCAGTGGCATATAAGGAATTAATCCAATAGAAATACAATATCGCCTATAAAATTATCATAAATAAAAGAGATTGTCTATTTGCGGTTATGCTGCCGACAAACAAAGCTCTAGATTCATAAATAGGAATTAAAAGTACATAAAAATATAAAGATATAGTTCAAAGTCTGAAAAAAAAGAACCAGCCTAAAACTTAACTACCCTTTGCCCTCCCACTAAACCCTTCTTTCTACACAAAAAAAAGGAAGAGCGCACCAAAACAAAAGGAATCAAGGAAAAACTCCGCAACTTATTGTCTCCTTCTCTCTTTAGTGATCTTTCTGTCTATAGAATTGTGTGTAACAAGAGCTATCTACCTATCTTCGTAATTCTATAAGCAATATGATAAAAAAACTAGCTAACGGGCCTTGTGGGCTGGCAGCCTTCTAATGGATTTTTGTTTAGTAAAGTGTTCACATTTTGCCTCATTAAAAACTTCAAATGAGGAAACCCAATGGGACAAAACTCAAACAAAGGGGGAAAATTACATATATTCATGCAAGATGAACATATATAAACACCATATACCTCCCTTCAATAGAACAACTCATTGTGTCTTCTCATACTAGTACCATAAACAAGTTTCTCAAAACTTGATGCTGGCAATGCCTTGGAAAATAAATCCACAATATTTCAGTTGTTTGGATTTTTTATAGTTCTATATTCCCATTCTTCTGCTGCTTATACGGGTAGAAATATTTAGGGAGTATATCTTTGTTATGTGCATCTTGACATAGCTACATTTCATCTATGCAACACTAACTGCATTATCCTTTTGGAGAACTGTAGAAGTTTTATCCACCTTTACACCAAAAGATTCTTGGATATGATGAACTAGTCTTCTAATCCATATACACTCTCTAATTTCATATAGTGTAACAATCTTAGCATGATTTGTTGACATAGCGACAATCGATTGTTTTATGAATCCCCAAACAAATGTTGTAGAACCATATAGGAAGACATCCCGTTTGTGATTTGGTATTGTGGGGATTGGAAATATAGTCACTATCTAAGTAAGCTATATGTGGACCTTTACGATAATAGAGTCCAAGAACAAGAGTACTTGAGAATTTCTTTAATTCCATTCCAATGCCTTCTTGTGGGCTGAAAACTATATCTTGCTAAACAATTTTACTGCAAATACAATATTAGGCTTGGTATAATTGACAAGGTATAGCAATGCTTCAGTAGCACTTAAATAAGGGGTTTTGAGCCCTAATGTATCCTCATTCTCTCGTCTAGATCCATATGGATCTTTATCCACTTCCAAGAAAATAACTATCATGGTTGTACTTAGTGAATAAGATTTATCAAGATAAAATATTTCCAACACTTTCTTGGTGTAGTTGGCCTAATGCAGAAATATGCCTCAAAGCAAATTCTCAAGCTGCAAATTGAGACATATTATGCAATGTGAGACTAACCTTTTAGAGGAAAATAAAGAGCTTAAGGCCCAAGTCATTAAATTGGAAAATGGCTTACACTCGAAGATCATCAAGTGCTTTGCTTGCAATAAGAAGGGACACCTCGTCTCCGTGTGCCCAAACAAAGTGGAGATCAAGCCACAATCATTAACAATGAGGCAAACCGGCAAGGAGCAAGTCAAGAAGGTCAAGAGAGGGCCAAATAGCGTGATGTGCTTCAATTGCCGGGAAAGGGGACATTTCGGTAAGGATTGTCTCTTAGATATCACTCCTAAGCCTATTATCTATAATGATCATTATTTGCTTAGGAAGGACAAAAATGCCAATGTGTTTGCCAAGTTTGTCAATTCTCCTAAGTCCTCTCAAAATAGTGAAAATATTATGCTTAGGAGAAATAAGAATAGCAATGTGTTTGCTAAATATGCTAAATTTTCTAAGTCTATGCAAAATGTTAATAATCACTTGCTTAGGAAAAATAACTTTAGCAAAATATTTGCTAGACCTTCTAAGTATTTTTCATATAAATGATAATCATGTGCTTAGAAAAGATAGGAATAGCATATCATTTGCTAGAAATGTTAGTTCACCTAAAACTATTAATGTTAGGGCCATTTGTGTTTCTAAATCTCTTGTGACTAAAATTCTTGGACCCAACAAAAATTGGGTGCCAAAAAGTGCCTAAAAGATTTGTAGGCATTTGGAGATGCATTGGACGCTTGGCTTCTTCAAAAGAATGAAGACTTCATCATTTGCAAAATGGAGCCAAGCATGAAGACTCTCTCAAATCATGAACCAATGTCATCTCGGGTAACAAGTATTTAAATTGATTATTATAGCTTATAGCCTTGTATAGGTTATATTGTTTTATTCATGAAAATCAATTTGAATTGCTTGTTCATATGCTTGCTCATACTTATTAGTTGTTTTGATTGCAATCTTGAGTAAGTTTGGGGTAGTGGCACATTTAGAGATATACATCCCTATGTGTGCCCATATTTATATAAGTGCAAATAAATATTTTCAAAATTAAACCATTTAGCCAAAACTCAAAAAGTTGTGTATCTATTAGTAATCTTTTGAAAAACTAGTTTAAAATGTATACAAATGCTTTCAAAAGGTTTTTCAATGGTTTTGACTTTACAAAAATCCATTTTACAAAGAAAATGAGTTTCAAGTCTAAAATCTAGTTACTAGTATCTTGTTTTGGCTTTAAACTTATAATTTCCATAGAATTAAAAGTAAAATGAATTTGAATAGAATTCCAAAATAAAAAACCTAGAGTTGGTTATTCTTAACAACTTTCGTGTTCAAAAGATTTTCAAAAGACCAACCAATCAAAAGTTATTTGATTTTGAAACTCACCTAAAAACTATATTGACCCATAATGGTCATATTATTACATTTAGTGAGTTTCTCCATTTTGGACAGGATCTTGTGTAGTATATTTGATCCAAATAGCTTTCTAAACTCATACACAAAATTCAAATCTCTATATCTTATCTCTTTCTTCATTTGAATTTTGTCTTGAAAATTTTGGCTTTGTTTTACAAATGGTTCTCTTTAAAAGGACCCTTTTGGTTAAAAGTCAAAACTTGTGTTTAAAAGACCCAAATTTGTGAAAACCTTGTAAAAGTATTCTAATAGGTATTTGAAATGTTTTACAAGCTTTCAAAATGAAAATTATATGTTAAAATCAATTTTTGCCCAAAAGCTTTGATTTGAACCAAAATAGCCTAATTATGCCTATTGCTTGATTTTGGTATTCAAGTTGGATTTCATTATCTTTTCAAGTGGTATCATGGCTACAAAAAGTATTTCAAATCCTTCAAGACATGAGGATTTAATTTCTATGAAATCAAAATTGAAGTTGCACCTTGAGGACCTTTATGTTGTTCATTTCCTCTTTTATGCCTCGAAGCGCATTTTGCCAAAATATTATCTCAAAAAGAAAATTAATCTTTGAAATGGTTTCTAAAGTGTTCAAAATAGTCCAAAGTTGATTTCTTGAAAATTTCAGATCATTTGGACTTCATTTCAAAAGTTTTTGCAAAAAATCTGAATTTGTCTACTATTGTCGGTACTACCGCTCCAATCCCGGTAGCACCGGAATTCGATCATACCAGCTTGTGTAACGGTTGCACCGGCCTAGGCAAGTCTGTTCTAAAAAAATTAAGATTTTTCAAAATGAATTTTGGGATATCTTTTGACTGGAGTTTCCTTTTTCAAAAATTCTTTTTGGAAAAGCTTTGTATGATCTCAAAGTATCTTTTTGCAAAATTTCAAATCATTTAAAAAATATTTGAAAAATATTTGATTATTTCAAGTGGTATCCTCAATTGATATCAGACTTTTATGTTTTTGAGCTATTGTTGAGTAAATCATGATCATGAAAATTGATTCTCCATTAAATGGTCTTAAATGACAAATTATCAATTATTGGAGATCAAAAGGAATCATTTGTTGAGTTCTCACTCGAAGCTCAAATGAAGCTATTCTTGTTTGCTCTGATATCCTTTCTAGTGGTATCAACTTGATTTTTTTGAAATGTTTTAAAGTGGTATCTACTTGGACTCTTCTAGCAAGAGCTTTTCAAAACTTGTGCATGTTCAAATGCAAGTAGCTCCATTTTCATCTCTTGAATCTTATGGGAGTTTATTTTAATCAAGTTTTGTGCATTTACCTCCAAGTGGTATCTCTAATGTTATTCTCTGATACCTTCAAAAAAAATTAATCTTTGAGAGTTCTTTCCTTTCTCAAAAACAAAATCAAGCTAAGGGGTATTGATTTCTATCAAGTGGTATCATCTATTCCTGTGTTTTATGAATTTTTACAAATTGTATCCACTTCTACCCCTTATGCATTTTTATGAGATTTCATAGTATGTCAAACTCATATGGGTGAGTTCCCCATTTGAAGCTTAATTGTAAGTTCAATCTCTCAAGGACTCTCTGTGTGAAATTCTTTGTATGATTGAAATGCTTAAAGGGGATAAATTCATATTGAGTTTATTTTGAATGAAAATGCTTCTCTCAAGTGATACCCTCATGTTAAATGATCTTTACAAGTGGTATCTCTTTCATGTATCACTTGAAAAAATATTTACATGTGGTCAAAATTTGAAAAATAAGCATTACAAGCGGTACAAGTTTCTTGCTTTCTTTAAAAGTGGTACTACAATTGATGCTTCTTCAAAAAGCCTTCTTTCAAGTGATTTCATTGAAAATTTATATCAATTTGGTATTAGGCTTTCTTTTGGATAAATTTCTCGTTTAAATCCTATTAGGCAAATTATGGACTCTTCAAGTGAGTCTTGTTGTATTGTTGAAAAGCCTAATAAAATGAGGAGTATTATTTTAATGAGTTTCAAATAATCCTTTTTTGTGCTAATCTCTAAATATGGCCTCAATTCCGGTGGTTTACTCTTTTAGGCCATATTTCAAAAGATTACAAAAACATTGGTTTTCATTCCTTAAAATCAAAATTCCTTGCAAATGGTCATAAGATTTGATTTCAAATCCTTTTATGACCTAAATTCGAATTATTCCCTTGTCAAGCTCTGTACCTTTTCATTTGGCACTCGATCCCTCAAGTGGTGCTTCTTCTCTTAGCTCTCATTGTTTACCTGTGGTATCATTGATACCCAAAAGACCTCCTTTTGAATTTGTTTTCTATTTTTAGTGTTTAATTCCAAAAAGGGGAGAATTATTATGAGCTTAATTCCCTCATTTGGATCTTTGAGAGAAAATTTCCAATAAGGGGGAGAAATTTGTAAGTGCCTATTTCCCTGCCTATTTCCCTTATTTAAAATGATGATTTAAAGAGGGAAAATTTGTGAAATGTTTTGAGAATTTAATAAATGGTATATGAGCTTGGATTTATTGATTATGTTAGAAAATTTATATAAGTGGCATTAGAGCTTATTGGTTAAATTTGCTCTTTTGTGTTTAATTGTTCTATTTGCCAAAAAAGAGGGAGTTTTATGCCATAGGGGGATATGTATTTTTGAAAATTTTATTGTGTTATTCGATCTTTGATCTTCAAAACCCCTTTATGCATTATTTTTCATCCAAATGTGGAATTAATATAGGATTTGTCATCAATCACCAAAAAGGAGGAGATTGTAAGTTCAAGCTCCATTGGTTTTGGTGATTGGTTTTAGATTAATGCTTAATCATTGTTTAATGAAAAATCTAATCATTATGAGACTAATATATCTATTGAGCTTTATTCTTATTAGTCTCAAATTTGGATGAAAAATGGAAAACCCAAGGTATGCACTCGTATTTACTTTATTATCTTAATGCATACTTAGGATTCAAGTTTAAAGGATGAACTCTTTCATTGCTTATACACTTAAGTTGTGCATTATGTCTTAAATTCCATATATTACATGGATGCACACATCTAGGGGGAGTTCATGCTTTAACTTGATGTTTCAATAGTATTGATCTATTTTATCTTGCCACATAAATCAAGGATCAATACTTTGAAACAAGTCCTTTTGAGTATATATAACTTGTGTAGTTGTAGTATACTCATGTTAATATGGGATAAACTCAAATGCTTTATAAGATTGATTATGTGCATATTGATTCCAAGTTCAATTATTTATATGCACATATTTAATAGAGTTTATTCTCTAGTCGATGGTATCTAAAATGTATTGATCCCGTTCCAACACTCCATATAATATTTGGATCATTGCATTCCATCAAATGGAGTATATGAAACTTGTGTAGTTATATATATACTAATGTAAATTTAAATGGAATTTAAATTGAGTTCGGTTATCTATCAATCAATCAAAGAATATTTCATCATGTATTGATGGTATCTCTTTATTGATTAAGGACAAGCGAAAAATGCTTGAGTATAATGAAGCATTAGTTGCATCAAAATAGTCAAGGCGCAATTAATCATTCAATTTGATTTGGGTTGTACTCAATCGATCTTAGAGGCATCCATTATATGTTAATGGAGTGCAATTGATGATCAAGATGACTGTGTTTGTTGGATTAATATTTTCATTGAGTTTGAAATAGGTTGAGTCCAACGGTGATAAAGAATCGGGAAAAAGAAGAAGTCGTCATGTGTTGATGAGCTTCAAGAGGAGAATTCCGAAGTGAAGAGAAGAGAGGAGAAGAGCTAGAGGGGAGTTCATCATGTGTTGATGAATAAGAAGAGAAGATGGATTGCGATCCTGGGAGAAAGATGATTGAAGATTTAAAAGCCCAAAGGGGATCGCGTGCGGCGAAGGTATAACTAGATTGACTAGTGTGTCTAGTTTAGATCGCCATACTATTAATAGGGGTTGAGTCTTTTGCTTGAACTTCATCATGTGTTGATGAACTTAATCCGGTTCACTTTAGCTCACTCTCTTGATCGGTTTTTGCATTGAGCTAACCATTTGGCATGTGTTGCGAATGGGTGAAGGTCGTGCATTGGATTTTGCATGAGCGAAGTATTTGCATGTATTGCAAATAAGGGAGCTCATATCTTCTTATTGAATCTTAATTAATTTGGTTTTTGCATGAAGCTATAGATTTGCATGTGTTGTAAAAGGAAGATAGCTTATACAATGTTGTTTATGTGGTTATTACTTGGAGCTAAGTGTTGCATGTTTTGCAAAAGGAGAGAGCTCAAGTAATTTGGTTTAAAGTGGTTGCATAGAGCTAGAGATTTGCATGTATTGCAAATATAGAGCTCATGCACTTGAGTTTGAGTTGTAGTTTGCTTAGAGCTAAGATTTGCATGAGTTGCAAAAAGAGAGCTCAAGCATTTGGTTTTAAATGTTTGTTGTTTGCATGGAGATTGGTATTTGCATGTGTTACAAATGGAGAGCTCATGCATTGGAGAATTAGCTTGTGACTTGATCATGTGTTGATCGTCACAAGGCTAAGAAAGGATTATGCTTTGTTCTTGCAAAATGAGTTTTTGCAAAACATTGATGTTTATGGTTCTTATCCTGGAGCATGAGATAAGCATTTGCAAATGTGTTTTGTACTATGTTGGGATCATGTGTTGATCATCTTATAGCTTTAGATGTGCTTTTAAGTGGTTGGATTTGTTATTTGCAAATGTATTTTTCAAATGAACTAGAGGTTATGAGTTTTGATCCTAGAGCACGTGAATAAGGTTTGCAAATATGTTTTGCAAATTAACTTGATCATGTGTTGATCATCACATGGCTAAGAGGATTAATTTCATAGGTTCATAGTTTATTTGCGAATGTGTTATCCAAATAAATTGGAGTTTAAAGTAATTCTTTAGAGTATGTGATTAACATGTGCAAATGTGTTTTGCATAGGGTTGTGATCATGCGTTGATCCTCACATAGCTCAAAGAATCAATTCTTGATTTGGAGAAAAGTTTATGTGCAAAAATAGGATTTGGAGTCAGTAGGGTCGGTATGACCGGACCTCTGAAGGATCTAGTTGGCCTAGAGGGAGGGTGAATAGGCAACTTTTTCAAGTTTTAACTTCTTATAATCAATTAACTATTCTCTATAAGAGAATAGAACAGAACAATATATATATATAAGACAGAAGTAAAACAAACAATGATATCAGCGAAAGCAATAAAGAAAAATAGAGCACAAAAGAGACAGAGATTTATCCCGTGGTTCAGAGCCACACTCCTAATCCACGTTGAAGCACTTCATCCGAAGTATTGCTTCTCCAAAGCTAGTCGCAGTAGCTCTGGTGATCACTCAGGTAACTCTTTCACTACTCCAGTGAGGTGAGTTCCGAACCTCTCACAATCACAGTGGCCTTCCACAATCACCTTTGGACAGGTCGCATTGTTCACTTTCTCCAAGCTGTCTAGGATCACTAAGATCTAAGATTAATAAACTTTGCACAAGTTCTGTCTCTTGGTTTACTCGCTAATCACACAGCTAGACTTCGGCTTGGAGCCAAAACACTTAGAGATGTTGAGGATTTTTGGTTTGAAAGTGAAGCACAGACTCCTTTTAGGAATGAAAGCTATTTTTCAATGCTAAAATGTCAAGGAGTTCATTCTATTGCTTGGTAGATGGTTCAGGAAATGCTTATATAGCCCTTTAGAATGGATATAGCCGTTACACCTGCTACTGTAGCCGTTGGACGTGTCAGATGTCAGAAATATCAGAAATATACGTTTACAACGGACTAAACAACAGTGCCTAGCGATACTGGACATGTGTATGATGGACCAAATTTGGACATTTACGACGGACCAAAAAATTTAGTGTGTTGTACATGTGTTTTTCATAGAGTTTGGTCTGCCATTGAACTGAAAGAGATACATGTATGTTGGACTAAATAATTTGGTCTTTTTACGACGGACCAAAAAATTTGGCCTGTTGTACATGTGCTTTTCAAACAATTTGGTCCGGCATAGGAAAGAAAAAGTTATATGTATGTCGGACCAAATAATTTGGTCTTTTTACGACGGACCAAAAAATTGTGTGTTGTACATGTGCATTTCAAAGATCGGTAGCCAAAGACCCTTTTTCAAGGAAAACAAGATTCTCCAAGCGATTTGCTTTAGTAATGGATTAAAATTTTAAGCAAGAATATTTGGTCCGTTATTAAAGTAAAAACTTTTAATGAGAGGGAATATCCATCTAGGTTTTAATAAATAGGACTCCAAGTTTTGGTCCGGCAAGAAGACTTATAAACTGAATGAGTGCCGGACTAAAAAAAATTGGTCTATTGTAGATGGGAAACTGAGAAGATTTTTGGTCTGTCGCAGAAGAGTGACTTTTACATGTATGACGGACCAAATTATTTGGTCCATCATACATAGATAGTCACTTGGATGACAAATGTTTTCAAGGAATTTTCACCAAGAACTAAAGAATATGAAAACAAGGCATTTAGTCCGATGAGCAGGTATTTTGATAGAAGTTTTGACACAGAAGATTTTTTTAATGCTGGATCAAAGAGTCTTTTGACTTAAAAAGGATATGCTGTGTTGCAACAGACTTAAAAAGAAAAAAGCTAAATTTTAGTCTGTTGTGTACTAACCAATTAGATCCAAAGGTTTAATAATTAAGTGTCTTTTACTCCCAGAAATCTAGTTTTGTCTTTGCCTTATGATCCAATCCACTAGCTTGTGCAAAGTCCCTCTTTAGACAGCCAAACTGAATATAAACCTAGCTTTTTGACTTGAATCTTCTCCCAAGTCAAAAACTAGTAACATAGCACCTTAATCTTGCTAGTCCCACTTGCTTCATCCTTGTTTTCAGCACATGTTCTTCAACACTTTAAGCATTATTAACTTAGTCATCAATACCAAAACTGAGATAAAACCGGATAAAAGAAATTGAGGGGACCTAGATGCTATCAACCTCCTCCGGTCATACCGGATGTCGGTGTGATCGGGGCCCCTTCGGTGTGTAATTTTCAGAGAGGGTGTTTTTTGCGCCGAGGTGGCGGTATGACTGGGTGGTCTCCGGTCATACCGGTCGTGAAATTTTTCTGAGTAATGGCTAGTTTTCTAACTGTTGCTCTGAGAAGCGGTCATACCGGCCCTAGGGTGGTATGACCAGGATCCCAGGGCACTTTTGCCTAAATTGCCCCCCAACGGCTAGTTTTTCTTATGAAGGCTATATAAGGAGTCTTGGAGGATGGCATTGTGTGGTTGTTGGTTCTCTTAAGCATTTGGGTGTGGTAGTGCATGTGTTGCACACTCACAATTGGATTTTGAGCTAAAGAGTGAGCCCTAGTTGCATGTGTTGCAATTAGAAATTGGATCGAGGGCCTCTTGTGCATGTGTTGCACTTAAGGAGGATTCTAGTGCATGTGTTGCACTTAGGAGGTCACCGAAGTGCATGTGTTGCACTAGGTGAAGCTCAAGCGGGATTGCTTGACTTGTTACTCTCGGAGGTTGCCGCCTCTTAGACGGCATAGAGCGTCGTGTGCGGGAGCTCTCAACGA
This sequence comes from Otatea glauca, assembly GCA_036346275.1. Taxonomy (NCBI): domain Eukaryota; kingdom Viridiplantae; phylum Streptophyta; class Magnoliopsida; order Poales; family Poaceae; genus Otatea; species Otatea glauca. The sequence continues at coordinate 3,461,713 of CM070713.1, forward strand.
AGATTGTGAGAAGCCCCGACAAAATTTGTGAAGGTTGGAGCTCGCCTACCTGGAAGGGAAAAGGAGCTACCACTAGTGGATTCAAGATGGGTGCTCAATTCGTGGAGCCGGTCCATTGTGTTTGGGCTAACCTCAATGTGGATTAGGGAAGACCGGCAAGTCTCCGAACAGCACGGTAAAAAGTATTGTCTCATTGTGGTTTGCATTCCATTCTTTATTTATATTCAAGCAATTTATATTCATAAAATTAAATTAATTGATTGCTTGTCTTTAGGATTGCAAATTTTTGTTAGAGACATAATTAGTTAGTGCACTTAGTGAGCCTAGTTGATTTAGGTCTTAATTGTCAAAACCTTAGTTTATCACTTCCGCTCATTATTTAGGTTTTGACTTAGGCGATTGTTAATTAGAGAAGAAATTTTTAATACCGTCTATTCACCCCCCTCTAGTCGGCATCCTCGATCTTACAGATGGCAGCCATAGAACGGAGGCACTGAGGTAGTCTCGTCCTCTTCTTCTCCGACGAGATGGTGGAAAGGCAACAGCAATAATAGAGCTTGGTGGCAGTGGCCATGACGCAAAGATGCCGATTTGGCCAGTGATGTGCGACACAGAGGCTACGCGCAACATACCTTGCCTAATAGTGAGGTCCTTATCCCAATGGAGACTGATAGCGCGCGTGAAGACAAGCGATGGCGAGCCCGATCCTGGTCGAGGTGCGGCATGGTGGCAACGCCCAGCCCAGCAAGATGGCGAGATTGGTCTAGCTACAACGTGCCACAGAGACGTTGCACGTGCTTGGATTATGTTGATGGTGTGTACATGGAGGTGTATGGTCGCTGCTTAAATGTTGTTTTCCGGTGGTGAGTATGTAGAGATGCATGGCTGGTCGGCTGTAAGATCGAGGATGCTGACTAGAGGGGGGTGAATATGCAGCTATAAAAAATTTCTTCTGCTATTAATTAAAATATCGCCTAAGTACTCCTATGTCAAAACCTAAATGATAATAGATGCGGAAGTGATAAACTAAGGTTTTGACAATTAAAACCTAAGTCAACTAGGCTCACTAGGTGCACTAACAATTTATGTTTGTAACAATAATTTGCAATCATAAATACAAACAATCAAATCATCAATTCTATGAATGTAAATTGCTTGAGTATAAAGAAAGAATAGAATGAAAATCACAAGAGACACACCGATATTTTACCGTGGTGTTCGGAGACTTGTCGGTCTCCCCTAATCCATATTGAGGCAAGCCCAAACCATTTTGGACTGACTCCACGATTTGAGCACCCGCATCGATTCCACTAGTGGTAGCTCTTTCCCCTTTCGGGTAGACGAGTTCCGACCGTCACAACTTTGCCAGGCCTTCTCATAATCTCCTTGAGAAGGTCACCACGCACAACGCCTCCACACGCCGTCTAGGTATTGGCAAACACCAAGAGTAATAAGTTAAGCCCTCTAGCTTGAGCTCTACCAAGTACAACACATGTACAATGGTGATCACCGAGTCAACACATGCACAAGGTACCCCTCAAGTGCAATACATGCAGAAGAGACTCAATCCTCTTCTAATTGCAACACATGCAATTATAGCTCACTCTTAGCTTAAAAACCAAATTGAAGAGTGCAACACATGCACAACTCAACCACAAAGAGCAATGAACTCTCTAAAACTATAGCAAATCCAAATGCCAGCCCCAACACTCCTTTTATAGCCTCCACAAGAAAAACTAGCCGTTAGGGGGCAAAATAGGCAAAAACACACAGGAAACCCGGTCATACCGCCCTAAGGCCAGTATGATCGGCTTTCGGTCCAACGGTTAGAAAAAACTAGCCGTTACTCAAAAAATTCGGTCATACTAGAGTGGGTCCGGTCATACCGGGCCCATTTTCAATTTTTCGGGCTCTTCTCTGGAAAAAACACACCGATGTGACCTCGATCATACCGGAGGCCGGTATGACCGAAGTGACCCCGGTCATACCACTGCTACAACCACTAAAAAGATCATAACTTTTTACTCCGAACTCCGATTTAAGTGATCTTGGACTCTATGCGAAGCTTATCAAGAGGGATACAATCTTCACCCATTTTCAAGATTTAAGCAACCATAAATATTTTTAAATATCACAAAAATAAAGACTCTAATGTAGTCATTCAGGTCTAAAATCTGATTTCTCGAAATCTCTCACATAGACTTGATCAAGAGTGTGACTACAAGCTAGAAAGAGTCAATAAGATCAAATATTGAGCCATGTGATGATCAACTCATGATCAAAACAATTTTGCAAAACACATTTATAAATTATAATCACATGCTCTAAAATCAAATACATGAACACCAATATTTTGCAAAGCACATTTGCAAATAAACCAAGAACCTATGAGGTCAATCCTCTAGCCATGTAAGGATCAACACATGATCTTGACACTCTGTAAAACATATTTGCAAATACCAACACATGCTTTAGGATCGAAACCCATAACTTCTAGCTTATTTGCAAATAATAAATCAACATTTTGCAAAAACACATTTTGTAAACACAGAGCATAAACTTTACTTAGCCTTATGATGATCAATACATGATCAAATCATAAGCTAAAACACTGATGTATGAGCTCTCACCTTTTGCAACACATGCAAAACTTAGCTCCATGCAAAATACTACATAAACAAAATTACATGAGCTTTCTCCCTTTTGCAACACATGAAAATCCATAGCTCTATGCAAAAATCAAATTGATTAAGATTCAATAAAAGGCAAGCATGAGCTCCCTTATTTGCAACACATGCAAATACTTAGCTCATGCAAAAACCAAATAAGAGAGCGAGCTAGAGTGAACCGGATTGAGTTCATAAACACATGATGAAGCTCAGGCTAAATGACTCAACCCTTCTTAATAGTACGGCACCTAACTAGCAACCCGGTCTCCCATCCAAACACCGAGACCGATAAAAGACTAGGAACATATCCTTCGTCCTAGCTAGTTATACCTTTGCCTCTAGCATATCCATTCGAAGCTTTTATAATTTCCATCATATTCTCTCCAAGCCGGATCCTTTCTTCTTGCTCATCAGCACATGATGAACCTTCTCTAGCTTCACTTAACTTCGGGATTCATCTTTAAAGCTCATCAACACATGATGACTTCTTCCTGATTCTTTATTTTTTTGTACTCAACCTACTTCACAACTCATGAAAGATTGTTAGTCCAATAAACACGGTTGCCCCAATCATCAATTGCACTCCATTAACACATAATAGATGCTCCCAAGATCCTTTGATCTTAACCTTTGATGATTGATCACAACCCAAAGATAATTGATTGAAAGGTTAATTGTATCTTAAGTATACTAATGCAACTAATGCTTCATATACTCAAGAACTTTCAATTGACCTAGGATCAACAATGTGAACCATCAACACATGATTAGTTCTTTGTTGATTGAATGGCAACTGAACATAATTTAAATTGAATTTAAATTGTCATGAGTATATATGAACTACACAAGTCTTATATACTCAATTCAATGGCATCTAAAAGTAATGATCCAATTTATATGGAGAGGTGGAAAAAGATCAATACTCTTAAGACCATTAATTATAGAATAAACTTCATTAAACATGTGCATATAAATAATTGAACTTGGAATCAATATGCACATAATCAATCTTAGATAACATTTGAGTTTATCCTATATTAACATAAGTATATTACAACTACACAAGTTACATATACTCAAAGGATTGTTTCAAAGTCTTGATCCTATATTAGCATGATTATACTACAACTACACAAGTTATATATATTTAAAGGATTGTTTCAAAGTCTTGATCATATATGTTGTTTGGTAAGAGGATATGGATAAATACTATTGAAACATCAAGTTAAATTGTGAACTCCCCCTAGATATGTGCATTCATGTAATATGGATGAAGTTGGAAACATAATGCACATCTTTTAATGTATAAGCAATGGAAAAGTTCATCCTTTAACTTGAGTCCTAAGTATGCAATAAGATATCATAAAATGAATATGAGTACATACCTTGGGTTTTCCATTTTTCAATGAGATGAGACTAATCAAAGATATACTCAATAAAAAAGTTAGTCTCATATAAGGATTGTCATTAATTAACAATGAGACTAATCAAAATTATGATTATCAAAATAGTTAGTCTTAATATTAGATTTGTCATTAACACCAAAACCAAATTAATGGAGCTTGAACTTTCATAGGCCTGTTGGCATCAATTGGCAAAGGAACGAAGAGGCGAACCTGAACCGATATAGGTCATTACCCGATTGACGATGGCTACAACGCTCCGTCATGTATGCGGAGACATACTGCTAGACAATCGGGGTAAGCCCGGTCGACGCACATGTAGACGTGTGCCCAATCGACCATTGGGGTAGAGGCGATGAACAATAGAATAAAAACTAATCTACTAATTTGAAACATTACCACTAGAATTAAAAACTTAGATCAAAGCAACGTACTAGAAAGACTTAGCTTTAGAACGTTATTGTACTGATAACGTGTTGTATATTCGCGGTCGCGTTATCGACGAATGAAGCTCTCAACTCGCAAGCAAGAATTAAAAGTAGACAAAAACATAAGATGTAATCCTAGCCTTCTCTCTTTATCGATCTTTCTAGCCATATGCTTGTATTTACAATGAGATCCCACAGGCCTATTTATATAGGCGGAGGATGTCCTACTTCGTAGTTAAAAGAGGACTAAACTAGCTAATAGGCATTGTGGATAGATAACCCTGAGCACCTTGTCCACCGATAGTCGGGCCACGGGCAAATATAAAACAAATATTTTGAGTTAAAAAATATTTCGGACATCAATTAAGGCGGTTTATTTCAACCCTATCAACCCTAAAAAATGAAGTCGGTTCCTTGTTTCCCAAATCAACGGTCCGAATCATCCTCGATCCCAGCCAACGGCCCAGATCATCCCCCGAAGCACGTTTTATCCACGCCTCCCACGAACGAGAGGCATCCCCTGCATCTTTTCTTCCCCAAATCTCGTCGTCGCTTCCATCTCTCGTCAAACCCTAACCGCCTCGCCCCGCGCCGCCGCCATGGACGCGATCGACGCGGAGCTTGTGCACGCGCAGGAGGAGCGCCGCAAGATGGAGGAGGCCCTCGCTGCCGGCGCGCCCATGGCCGTCGCCTCCGTCACCTTCGACACCGACCTCTACGGCGGCGGCGGCTCCGACCCCAACCGCTTCGCCGGCTACGACACCTCCATCCCGGCCTCCGAGGACGACGCGCCCGAGGACGACTCCGAGCCTGTCAACCCTGCCGCCCGCCGTCTCGCGTCCTACACGGGCCACGCTGTTGCCGCCGCCGACCTCCCCCGTGCGGACGACGACGGGCTCCCCTCCAAGAAGTCCCAGCGCATCATCGACCGCGAGGATGAATACCGCCGCCGCCGTCTCGACCGCATCATCTCGCCGGAGCGCCACGACCCCTTTGCTGCCGGGGAGGCCACCCCGGATCCCTCCGTGCGGACCTATGCTGATGCCATGCGCGAGGCTGGGCTGCAGCGGGAGAAGGATCGATTGCTGCGTGAGGCCGCTCAGAGGAAAAAAGAGGAGGAGGAGAAAGTGAAGGAGAAGAAGGCTGCGCCTGAGCAGCCAGCAACCACAACGAAGCGGCGCAATAGGTGGGACCAGTCGCAAGATGGTGATGCTGCTGCTGGGGCCAAGAAGGCGAAGACTGCCTCGGACTGGGATGCCCCTGATGCAACTCCTGGGATTGGGCGCTGGGACGCCACCCCTGGACGTGTTGGAGATGCAACACCCTCGGTGAGGAGGAATAGGTGGGATGAGACACCAACCCCAGGGAGGATGGCTGATGCAGACGCAACCCCTGCAGCTGGTGGCGTTACACCCGGTGCCACACCTTCTGGGGCGTGGGATGCTACTCCTAAGCTCCCTGGTGGGCTTGTCACACCGACACCCAAGAAGCAGAGATCAAGGTGGGATGAGACACCTGCGAGTATGGGGAGTGCAACACCTGGTGGTACTGGGGCTGCGACGCCTGCAGGTTATACTCCTGGTCCAACGCCATTTGGTGCGGAGAACCTTGCCACACCGACTCCTAGCCAGATTGCTCGTGGCCCAATGACTCCGGAGCATTACCAGCTTTTGCGGTGGGAGCGGGACATTGAGGAGCGGAACAGGCCTCTCACTGATGAGGAGCTTGACACCATGTTCCCACAGGAGGGGTACAAGATTCTTGAACCTCCAGCATCGTACCAGCCCATACGCACCCCAGCAAGGAAGCTTCTTGCTACTCCAACACCTCTGGGCACACCACTATATGCTATTCCTGAGGAGAATCGTGGACAGCAATTTGATGTGCCCAAGGAGTTGCCTGGTGGGTTGCCACTCATGAAACCAGAGGATTACCAGTACTTTGGAACTTTGCTTAATGAGGAAGAGGAGGAGCAGTTATCACCAGAGGAGCAGAAGGAGAGGAAAATTATGAAACTCTTGCTCAAGGTAAAGAATGGCACTCCCCCACAGCGAAAAACAGCACTTCGGCAGCTCACAGACAAAGCGCGGGAATTTGGTGCTGGCCCACTGTTCAACAAGATCCTGCCCTTGCTTATGCAGCCAACACTCGAGGACCAGGAGCGGCATCTTCTGGTGAAGGTCATTGATAGGGTGTTGTATAAGCTGGATGAGCTGGTCCGTCCATTCGTGCATAAGATTCTTGTGGTTATTGAGCCACTTCTGATTGATGAAGATTACTATGCTCGCGTTGAGGGCCGGGAAATTATCTCAAATCTTAGCAAAGCAGCCGGTCTTGCTACTATGATTGCCGCCATGAGACCGGACATTGATAACATTGATGAGTATGTCAGGAATACCACTGCTAGGGCATTCAGTGTGGTGGCTTCAGCTTTGGGTATCCCCGCCCTCCTGCCATTCTTAAAGGCTGTCTGTCAGAGTAAGAAGTCCTGGCAAGCTCGGCACACTGGTATCAAGATTGTTCAGCAGATCGCTATTCTCATGGGCTGCGCTGTTCTGCCACACCTCAAGTCCCTAGTTGAGATCATTGAGCATGGTCTGAGTGATGAGAACCAGAAAGTGCGGACAATCACTGCTCTTTCTCTTGCTGCACTTGCTGAGGCTGCTGCACCCTATGGTATAGAAAGTTTTGATACTGTGTTGAAGCCTCTGTGGAAGGGCATCAGATCTCACCGTGGAAAGGTCCTTGCTGCCTTCTTGAAGGCCATTGGTTTCATCATCCCTCTTATGGATGCTCTATATGCCAGTTACTACACAAAGGAGGTTATGCAAGTCCTAATTAGGGAGTTCCAGTCACCAGATGAAGAGATGAAGAAGATTGTCCTGAAGGTTGTTAAACAGTGTGTCAGTACAGAGGGTGTAGAAGCTGATTATATCCGGAATGACATCCTTCCAGAGTTCTTCCGGCACTTCTGGGTTAGGAGAATGGCTCTAGATCGTAGGAACTATAAGCAGCTTGTCGAAACAACAGTAGAGATGGCAAACAAGGTTGGAGTTGCTGATATTGTTGGGAGAATTGTCGAGGATCTGAAAGATGAAAGTGAGCCTTACAGGAGAATGGTGATGGAAACAATTGAGAAGGTGGTGGCTAACTTGGGTGCCTCAGATATTGATGCTCGTCTGGAGGAGCTGCTTATTGATGGCATCCTGTATGCTTTCCAAGAGCAGACAAGTGATGATGCCAATGTCATGCTTAATGGTTTCGGAGCTGTTGTCAATGCGCTTGGCCAGAGGGTCAAGCCTTACCTTCCTCAGATTTGTGGTACCATCAAGTGGCGGTTGAACAACAAGAGTGCAAAAGTTAGGCAGCAAGCTGCTGATCTGATCTCAAGGATAGCCATTGTGATGAAGCAGTGCCAGGAGGAGCAGCTTATGGGTCACCTTGGTGTTGTGTTGTATGAGTACCTGGGAGAGGAATATCCTGAGGTGCTGGGTTCGATTCTTGGAGCTTTGAAAGCTATCGTGAATGTTATTGGTATGACTAAGATGACACCACCAATCAAGGATCTTCTTCCTCGGCTAACCCCCATCTTGAAGAATAGGCATGAGAAGGTCCAAGAGAACTGCATTGATCTAGTTGGTAGGATTGCTGATCGTGGAGCAGAATTTGTGCCCGCCAGGGAGTGGATGAGGATTTGTTTCGAGCTGCTGGAAATGTTGAAGGCTCACAAGAAGGGTATCAGAAGAGCCACTGTGAACACATTTGGTTATATTGCGAAGGCTATTGGACCACAGGATGTGTTGGCCACTCTGTTGAACAACTTGAAGGTCCAGGAGCGACAGAACCGTGTTTGCACTACTGTAGCAATTGCCATTGTTGCTGAAACTTGCTCGCCTTTCACAGTTTTGCCTGCCCTCATGAATGAGTACAGGGTCCCGGAGCTCAATGTCCAGAATGGTGTTTTGAAATCTCTCTCTTTCCTCTTTGAGTATATTGGTGAGATGGGCAAGGATTACATATACGCTGTCACTCCCTTGCTTGAAGATGCTCTAATGGACAGAGATCTAGTTCACCGGCAGACTGCTGCATCTGCTGTCAAGCACATGGCTCTAGGCGTTGCTGGCTTGGGTTGTGAGGATGCTCTTGTCCATTTGCTTAACTATGTCTGGCCCAACATATTTGAGACTTCTCCCCATGTCATAAATGCTGTCATGGAGGCAATTGAGGGGATGAGAGTTGCTCTAGGTGCAGCTGTGATTTTGAATTATTGCCTCCAAGGAATTTTCCATCCAGCAAGGAAAGTACGTGAAGTATATTGGAAGATCTACAACTCACTATATATTGGTGCGCAAGATGCACTTGTTGCTGCATATCCTGCACTGGACGATGATGGGGACAATATCTACAGCCGTCCAGAGCTAGCCATGTTTGTGTGATCAACGTGAGTCTTGCTTATTTCTTGTTACTCAACGTAACGCGTGGAATGGTTATTGAAAAATCTTCTATTAGTTATGAAATAAGTTTGTAATCTTGGATCATGCAGTTCATATTTAGTTATGGTGCTTTTTAATCTAACAAGCAACTCTTGAATTGAACTTATTTATGATCCTTTTAGTTTGCTGCTGTGCTTTCTTCAGTTTGTACTATTCCTTAACAAATGTCATCCTTATCCTTGCTATTCCATTAGACCTTGAGGCTTTTATTGACCTGTTGGAGTGATGTTTACTCAAAAACAAACGACAAGTTTTGGGCTTGTAGCTTGTAGCTATTGTTGAAACATTCTTCATTATGGTATCATTTGTTTAAATGAACCTTCCTGAAATGCTATCTAGAGTAAAATGGACTGGGTTTAGGGATCGTTAATAATTTGATATATTTGCTCACTAGCAGATTTGTCCTTCCTTGCCCCTTGTCAGTGAGTCCAGCCTTGGGTCGTGTTAGCGTTTGAAGAGTAGCAATTGGTTCTTTATCTGTGCTGTCATGTTCCTTTCTGCACTTGTTCTTTCTTTTTTGCTCTCTGCAAAGAACCGATCTGATATGCGAACGCATTGGCAGGTAGGATATACATGTCCATGTATCGTCATCCATATGCATGTGAAGCATGAACAGGGGTGGTATTTGAGTATAGAGCTCGCATTCAATTATTTGGTTTCACTTCTTGTGATGTATGTTTTTATTGAAGTTGCATTTTTTTGTATTTGCAGGCTTATTCCTTCTGAAGGGGGTGCCATGCTTTAGAAATTTTTTTCCTGGTTTTCCGTAATGCGAAGTTGTTGTCATACTCTGATGTACTAACCATTTTGGAATTGTTTTCTTTTCCAGGTTATTTTGGTCAAGTATGCTGAAGATTTCCCTTGGATTTAAGGTCCCAGGGACAGTATCTTTCTCCATAACATGTTTAGTCTTCTGTGTTTCCTTAGCATGATCCTATGCTTTGAAGGAAAAAAATTGCAATCCTATTATTACTGTTGTCATTTTATGGGATATTAGGCACGGTGGCCAGTGTTGTTCTCAAACTTTGTATTAGCTCGAAGTTATATGTTGTCATAAGCTATCGACGCTGTGAACTCCATCTTTTGTTAGCTTCGTTCACGTGTTATTACGATGTCTGGAACATGCGTATGTTTGGAACGGCTGCATAGCTTTGTTCTTTATCCTCCCCTGATTTTAGCGGTATGACATGCAAATGGCCACTATCTACTATGCGGAGGGCGGCTCGGGCTCAAATCGATGTCAAGGTTTGAGTATGTATGTATGTACAATATATACGGCTAATCGAATAAACCAAAGCATAATGGCATTCGCGCCAGATTCGACGTATTTACGCCACGGTCTCCATGTGGGTTAACATTGTAACCACGACGATGGAGCCTTCCGCTCACCCGTCTTCCACGGCGACAACGCCATTAGAGTACTGGACAGCGCTGGCATCGTCGGAGGCCATCGGGCTGCCCACCTCCATGCAGAGGTGATGATTCCCGTGGAGAGGTGGAGACGCCACGTTCCGCAAAAAAAAATATTATTGACAGTAATTGAGCCCGTAGAATATGAGTCCTTAAAATATTTATGATAGGATATACGATTTTTTTCAGAATTACTCGCAGAATTATTTTTTCAGAACTAGCCGTTGTGCGATTTTTTCTATTATAATACATTTATAAAACCTAATAAAATTATAATGTATTTTTTTAGAACTAGCCTCCTCAAATGTATTGTGTTATATTATACCTCTCGTAGAATATGGGTTCTCAAAATTTTTGTGGTACAACGTGCGAATTTTTTTGAACTACTCGTAGAGTTATTTTTTCAGAACTAACTGTCGTGCAATTTTTGCAGCGCTTCAAGTCCATTGTATGCTGTTTTGTATTTTTTTTTGCCGAAAACCGCTGTGTGGGGGAGCTGCAATGCCACGTGTCGCGTTGTGGTATTGCAGCGCTCACAGTCCGCTGCATCCCCATAAGTTGCGCTTCTTGTGAGCGGTTTTTGCGGCCCTAGGGGTCAAATATGAAAAAAAAAAGTTGACGAGAGCTAATTTTTTTAAAAAAAATAGGAGCTATAACAGTAACAAAAATGTTAAGGAACCTCGCTATCGAATAGTCCGGGGTTCCCAAACAGATCTGAATTGGAGAACAGAAAGAGAGAGAGACACGTGTTTAGGGAGAGCAACATCGGAAATTCTTTATTGCTAATGATTTACGGTACATGGGGACCCCTCCTCCTTTATAGCGCTCTCTAGGGTTTAGGCTTAGGGACCAAGATGGGCCTTCATGGGCCATTAGGGTTTTCCAACACTCCCCCTTAGGCCCTTTGCCGCGAGATGCATATGCCTCATTAAAACTCCAGAAAAACCCAGTGGGAAAAATACTTGGAGAAAGAGTACATAGCATACGCTTACTATGTTGCACGAATTGCCTCGTTAAAACCTTATGCAAGAAAACTTCATGAAAAACTTGCTAAGGAAAAAGAGTACAATTCTCCCAACTTCAATTGCTAATCTTCAAGATTCATGTCGGGTATTCATAATTCATCTTCGAGATTCATGTGGGAGTATATGAAATATCTCCCCCTGAAATCTGCACTTCTTTAAGTTTCATCATCCCAATTCCTTTCACGCACCTTTCAAAGGTAGATGCTGGGAGTGGTTTAGTGAACAAATCTGCAAGGTTTTCACATGACTTAGTATGCAATATCTTGATCTCGTTCATCTTATGCAATTCGTGAGCATAGAAGAACTTGGGGTTGATATGCTTCGTGAGATTGCTCTTCACATAACCCATCTGTGCTTGGGCAACACAAGCTGCATTATCTTCATAAATTATCGTGGGAGTTTGCTCAATGTTCAAGCCACATGACTTCTGGATGTGGTAAACCATTCTTCTGAGCCATGCACATTCACGAGATGCTTCATACAAAGCAATGATTTTCGAGTGGTTTGTCGACGTCGAGACAAGAGTCTGTTTAGACGACTTCCAAGAAATTGCTGTTCCTCCACATAGGAAAACATAGCCAGTTTGGGACTTACCAAGATGCTGCGTCGATAAATACCAAAGATCGGCATAGCCAACCAAATTCAATTCATTGTTTCTTGAAAAAGCAGACCAAGGTCTTTGCTTCCTTGGAGGTAACGGAAGATGTCCTTGATCCCTTTCAATGCCTTTTGGTGGGTTCGCCTTGATGCATCGAGCTAGCAAATTCACAATAACGCAATGTCCGGTCTAGTGCTATTCGCAAGGTACATGAGCGCTCCAATTGCACTCAGATATGGGAATTCTGCTCCTAGGACTTCCTCCCCCTCTTCTCTAGGTCTGTATGGATCTAGGTCTGCTTGGAGTGACCTTCCGACCATTGGAGTCTTCGCATGATATGCTTTTTCAAATCCAAATCTTTCCAACACTTTCTGCGTGTAGGTTGATTGATGTACCAAGATTCCTCCTTGGACATGTTCAAGCTGCAAGCCTAAACAAAACTTGGTTTTACCCAAATCTTTCATTTCAAACTCAGACTTCAAGTATGAGCATGCCTCTTCAATTTCTTCATCCGTCCCTATGATGTTTAAGTCATCTACATAGACGGAGATTATACAGAATCCATTCGGGGATCGCTGTATAAACACACATGGACAATCTTATTTGCTTGTGTAGCCTTTCTTGCAGAGAAAGTCACTCAAGCGATTGTACCACATCCTTCTCGATCGTTTCACCATACAGTGATTTCTCCGATTTCACTGCATGAGTTTCTATTTGCTCCATCTTGGTTCGGGATAGGAATTCCTTAGGTACTTTCATGTATATCTCGAATCCGTGTTTCCATACAAATATCTTTGTGACAACATCCATTAGCTTCATTCTCAACTTCAAGTTGATCGCCATTGAGATCAAATATCTAAAGGTAATTCCTCCTATGACCGGAGAATAGGTTTCTTCATAATCAACTCCGGGACGTTGAGTGAAACCTTGAGCTACAAGCCTTGCTTTGTACCTTACAACCGTTGTTTTCATTCCTCTTCCGAACAAAGACCCATTTGTGACCTCACGGGTTTATATGGGGAGGTGTGCGGCATACGGCCCAAACACCTCTCTCTTGTTCAGAGAGACTAACTCTGCGATGATTGCCTTTTCCAATCTTCCCAATCTAGCCTTTTCTTGCACTCTGCGAGATGCAGCTCGGGATCATGATCAATGATCGAGGCAATCTTCTTTGCAAAGTATGCATCAATGTTGGTCGTTGCTCTATTCAGGATTCTCTGTTATTACAAAGTTTATGGCCATTTCTTCATGGGGTGCTTCATGCACTTCTACTTGCTCTTCACTACTTTTCCCTATCGCAGAGCAAGTTCCTTTAGCTTTTCATCGCCTATGTGTGCGCACACATTATTTCCGCGGCTTCTGCGATGGAAGATTCAAGTCTGGAATTGCCTTTCTGTTGGCTTCTTTCCGTGCAGTCTCAACTGGCTCCCTTCTTTCCTTGGGGCATTTTCGTGATTGGTTGTGGTAAGTCCTCTCGCTTGATTTTCTCAGACGTCTCCGGGTACTTTGGGTTTGAGGAGCCAGTTTCTGTTCTTTTCTTTGAGGCCTCTGAGCAGGTTGAGGATACCTTCTATTTTCTTTGGTATTTCCACCCTCTCGGTGCATTCCTTGCGGGTACATGCGACTTAACCACGCCCTTTAGATCACAAAATGATCAGCGATTCATTTGCTAAATTCGCAAATCAATTATCTTACGGACTTCTTGATTTGCTTCATTAGTGCGGGGTCATGTGCGGGGATCCCAGTGGAATGCCATATGATTTCCCGGCATTTTTCATCCAAAGGTTGATCTCCTCCCCCTAATGACGGGAAACGATCCTCGTTAAAAATGCAATCAGCGAACCGGGCTGTATGCAAATCTCCAGTCATGGGTTCCAAATACCTGATTATGGATGCACTCTTATAACCAACGTATATCCCAGACTTGCGGAGAGGGCCCATTGCGATCCGAGAGGGTGGTATAGGTACATATACCATACACCCAAATTTTCTAAGATGGGAGATCTTGGGATGATCCGTGCACAAGCCGCATAGGAGAATGGATGTTGTAGGCCGATGGTCTGAAATTGATAAGTGCTGCTGCGTGCAGGACTGCGTGTCCCTAACAAGTGTTGGGCAAGTTACAACTCTACAAAAGCGGTCTGGCAATGAATTTAATCCTCTTTATTAGTGCTTACGCTAGTCCATTCTGCGTATGGACGTGCGACGGAGTGCTCAATCGCTATCCCTTCTTTGTGCAATAATCATCAAATGCCTTTGAAGTAAATTCTCGGCATTGTCCATTCTAATGGACTTCACGCGATGATCGGGAAAGCATTCTTAATTCTTATGATCTGCGAGATCGACTTTGCAAAAGCATGGTTTCTTGTTGACAACAAGCATACAAGCGACCATTTCGAGGAAGCATCGATGAGCACCATAAAGTATCGAAACGGCCACGACAGGGTGAATCGGACCGCAAATATCCCCCGGATGCGTTCCAGAATGCAGGATTTCACTTTGCACTTTCATGACAGAGGGTCTAGTTATTAATTTCCGGTGGCACATGCAGGCACACAAAATCTTCATGATTCGGAAATTTTTAACATTAATGCCATGACCACGTGAGTTGTTCACTATATTCCTCATCATTCTAAGACCGGGATGACCTAATCTACCATGCCATAAAGAAAATAACTCAGAGCTTCTAAAAACAGTCTTCAAGGAAGTATACACTTCGGGTGCATGAATATTCGTGTAGTACAACCTAGATTCATATGAGGGATATTTTTCTAATACCATTTTTCCACATACCGCGTGCTTCACAATGCACAAGTATTCTTTGCCATTTTCTTCATTGGTTTCTACGTGAAAACCATTGGCGCGGATGTCTTTAAAGCTTAAGAGAGTGCGCGTTGATTCAGGGTACAAAAGGGCTTCTTCAATTACCAAAGTTGTACCCATAGGCAATATAATAGTGGCTCTTCCTGAGCCGATTACATATGAGTCGCTTCCTGCGATCGTAGTAATCTTTCCAACGTTCTTCGTGATCGACTGGAAATACTTAGACTCTCTTAAGATGGTATTTGTTGTGCCACTATCAACAATGCATATCTCTTCCATTTGGGCGCTACACGATTTCTAGATAAAAGAAATATAATTCTAATCAGATAGAGGCAAAAACAATTCAAATATTACTTGCAAAATTGAAGAATACTGGAATAAAGAATAAATTGCGTATTTATTCATGAAAGAAGTATGCTCTTCTAGAGCTTACAATTCATTATTCAAAGAAAATGCTAACAACCATAATCTAAAAAAATACGATTCATGCATTTGAACGGAAGTACTAGGTTTGATCATTCTGCTCGACGGTAGGTTTCACGTCCTGCGAGTACCCTAGACCAATCGCAGCATGGAGCTTCTTGCCCCCAAGAACTATCTTCACGTCCGATGCCCAAGTGAGGTAGTTCTGACCGTGTGGGGTCAGTTCTTCAAACTCACGATTCACGATTCATGATTTCAAAATTTCGACATTAGATTACTGCGTGTAATCTAATAAAAAATGGTTGCAAAAGCATAAATTGCAGAAAAATTAAATTGCTATGCATTGCAATATTTTAAATAAAGCAACGGATTCAAAATTCATAAAGAATATTCATAAAACAGAGAAATAAAGCAAGAAAAATTAAAAACAGAGCCAAATAAATCTTCTTGATTTTCTGGCAATTTTTTCAAAATTTTCTGCAATTTTTCTTCCTTTTTTTCTCTTTTCTTTTTCTTCTCTGTTTTTTTTTTCTTTACTTCCGGCCGAACCGGCCCGGCCCAAGAACGCGTGCGGCTAGGGTTTCCCCTAGCCGCCGCCACCCGTCTTTTCCCCGTGTTCCTTTTCTTTCCCCCTGCGTTTTTCTTTTCCCCGCGTTTCTTTCTTTCCTTCCGCCGGCTTCTTTGCCTATTGCCGCGCGCTGCGCCATCCGGTCTGCGCCGACCTACGCGGCTACTCTTCGCGACGGTGGCGGTGCGATGGTCAAGGCACGACGTCGCGCGCTTGGCGGCGGCGGTCGTGCGGCTTCGAGCCAAGCACGGCCGATGCGCGACGGCGGCGAGGAGCCGTCGCGGCGCGCGCGACGGCGGGCGAGAGGTGCTCGGCCCGCTGCGAGCGGCGGCGGCGAGGAGGTGCCTCGCCGGCCGGCGCAGCGAGCGAGGAGGTGCGGAGCACGCGCAGCGTCTTGGCGGCGTCGGCCGGCTTCGAGCGGCGTGAGCGCGATCGTCGGCGTCGGCGCGGCTGGCCGACGGGCGGGCGCTTCTGGAGCGGCGTCGGCGGGGAGCGGCGCTTCTGGCGCGGAGGCCGAGCAGCGGCGGCGGCGAAGCAAAGGCGAGGCTGCGCGCGGCGGGCGGGCGCGAGGCCGACCGCGCGCGGCGGCGGTGATCAGCGCCGCAGCGGAAGCGAGCCGGTGCGGTGGCCGGCGCTCGGCGGCGGCGAGAGACCTAGGCCGGCGCCGTCGCGGCGACTTCGGGGCGATACGGCCGAGGCGGCGGCGACGGCTTCGGCGCAGCGCGGCTGCGAGCCGATCGGCCATGGCGGCGTGCTTGCCGGCGTGAGGCGGTGCGATGTGTGGCGAGGCAAATTGCGCCGTGCATGGCGTGGATGCGGCCGCGAGCCGGTCGGGCAAGGTGGCGGCCGGGCGCGGCGCGGAGCTGTAATCGCGAATCGGGGCGATCGGGCGCGGCGCGGCGGCTGCGGCCGTCTCTGTGGGGGCGGCCGAAGCCGAAGGCTGTGGGCGGCGCGAGGCCGAACCGGCCGGGCGAGGCGGGCGGCGCGCGCGCGGCCGCAAGCCGGGCCGGCCGCGCTGCGCTGCGGCGCGCGATGGAGAACATCGGCCGAAGCGCTTCACGCTCGGCATCCGCTTTCAGACGGAGGCCGAGAAGACACGACGAGGCCGAGGAGATCGACGGCCGCGAGCCGACGGTGCCGGTGGCTCTGCGGTGTTTTGTTTTTTCTTGCATTATGAGAAAGCGTGCATGTAGCCGTGCTAGTAGTCTTGACGATCGCCGTGTAACCGTGCCACGCGTGGTAAAGCGGTACAATATCGAGGTTAGATGCATGCGAAGAAAACGACAAGCGTTTAGATTCAATCTCCAAAATCCTACCTTTCTCACCTTTCAAATCTGATCTCCGTAGAGCAATTCGTGCTGATAACGTGTTAAGGAACCTCGCTATCGAATAGTCCGGGGTTCCCAAACAGATCTGAATTGGAGAACAGAAAGAGAGAGACACGTGTTTAGGGAGAGCAACAGCGGAAATTCTTTATTGCTAATGATTTCTGGTACATAGGGAGAACCCCCCTCCTCCTTTTATAGCGCTCTCCTAGGGTTTAGGCTTAAGGGACCAGCATGGATCTTCATAGGCCATTAGGATTTCCCAACAAAAAAATTCGCTGTTTGTGACGGCCGGCATAGTTTTGGCATGGCAGGGGCCAGGGATCTAGCGCCTAGCTGCCTGCATGCATGGTGGTTAATTTGTATGACCACATTGTAACTTCTAGATCGGGACGTGTGAGCCAAATTACCTAAACCGACCGAACATATGTACTTGCGAGTTTGGTGATTTATCTCATGCGAATTTACCGGTTAGAAAATTATACAAGGCGAGAGTTCCATAGTAAAATCTAAAGATACAATACAACAATATATTGTAGGATTTCTGTAACATAGATAGTATTTTTCACTATTCATCACTATTTATTTTGTTGCTTGTCAAATTCATATCTTTCACATGAGTTTGGAGTCTATTTGATTTGTTTCCAACGGTTACTAATTGTTGCCTTAACAAAATTTGGTAGCGTGGACTAAATTTGGTAAGCATTTAGTTTACTACCAAATTTTGGTAAGATTCTTTTCTCCCTTGGTTCTCTAGTTCATTTTCATGCCAATATTTGGCCAAAATATTGGTAGCCAATTTGGTGACCAAATTTTGGTGAGGTTTAGTAAGGCAAATTTTCATCAAACCAAATTGACCCTGCGTGTGATATTATTTTTAAAAAAAATAAAAACTTTTACATACGATTTTTACAGATTTTACGAGCAGAAAGTGGATACGCTCCTACCTTTGGCCATTTCACGTCGCCGACACGTCGAGAAAACTTGCCCTAGTGCACGTGTAGTTTAACTCCTCTCCTCATCGGTGGATACATGTAGGCCTGGCCGGTGGGTCCCACCACCGCACCAACCAAAACCAAACCAACCCAAACGAAACCGAGCCAAGGGACGCGTAGCCTGCCGTGTGGTGGTGTGGGCGTGCGTAACACGGAGCCAACCAGCGTTACGCTAACGACCGGTTGCGGCATGGCTCCGACTCCGCGCGCGGCTCCCCGGATCGGCCGGGACGCCCCCGCGATGGCGCCGGCGCTGCTCTCCGGCGAGCGGCTCGTCGTTTTCCTCTTCGCCGCACGCGTCGCGCTTGCTGCCCCAGCCCACCTCGCCGCGCCGCTCGCGCTCCTCGCCGCGGCCGCCCTCGCCGTCGAGCTCGCCGTCGATGGGTCCGCCTCCGCCTCTTCCTCCACACTCCGCCGCTTCAA
Source organism: Otatea glauca (assembly GCA_036346275.1). Taxonomy (NCBI): domain Eukaryota; kingdom Viridiplantae; phylum Streptophyta; class Magnoliopsida; order Poales; family Poaceae; genus Otatea; species Otatea glauca. The sequence goes on from CM070713.1 coordinate 3,480,296, forward strand.
GACCAGGTCGGTGCGGCCTTATCCCCTTCTCCCTCTCCCCTTGTCCATGGAATTGAACTGGGAGATGCTCGCGATTTGGTTAGCCATGGGGATTGCGCGGTGTAAATTTGGCAACTGTTCGATTCTCCGCCCCGCGACTTAGTTGTAGAGGAGCTCCCCTTAGTGGGTGGCATGTGCAGTCTCTTCGCGGTGTTGCTAAACTACTCTATGTAAATTCTAAGCTGAATTGGTGCCAGTGATGGTTGAATACAGATTACCCCCTTCTGTGGGTTGTAGGGCTACGCAATTGAGTTGTTGTTGGACCGCTTAAGTTTTCGTGCAATTAGACAATTAGTGGGTGAATTGGAGATAATGATGATGGTGCAAATAAGGGCCGTATCCTCGGTCGACTTGTTGGAGAATTTAACGTACAGTAGAAATGCGTTTAGTTTGTGGCTTTGTAGTTGAGTAGAATGTAAAGATCGGTCTTCAGTATTTTGTAGGGAAAGTTGTTTGTTTGATTGATTTTTTTTTTGGTGTTGCTTAGTTAGCTCTTGCTGCAAATTGGAAACTGGGAGGTGCTTTGGTCATACAGTCAAGTAAAATTGTGGCCTTTGTGGGAATTCATTTGGATTTTGTGATCTGCGATCCCAGTTGCATACTTTTTAGGATACATTCTGTTCGAGTTGTTTAACTATTTAATATACCGCCTCCTGTGGTGTGAGCTATAATAAAATTGCGGTTAGCTTTTGGTGGCTGGACACTCTTATGTGTGTTTCTGCAAAATATAAAAAATAAAAATTGTGAGATGCATAACGATGATGTATTATATGCTTCAGGCCAGGTGCTTCATCAGGCATCCTTCTTGGCGCCACTACTCTGCCTAGTGTCATGCTTTCACGGTTAATCCAACTGTCGAGGGTCTTACCGGCAGATCCTAATGGACCAGAAGGTATATTTCTATTTCACCATCTTGGCCGTGTTGGCTATTAAATGAGAATTTGTCTCTAGTCTTCATCAACATTTCAAAGGTCATCCATTTTGTGAAGTGTATTTATTGTCTGCTTTCTTTGCTATTGGAATTTTCTGTGAATTGTGATGCGTACAGTTTGCTAACTACATATCGTTTCTCACGTGGACAGAATTTGCATACCTTGAAATGCAGTACTGGGCAGCATCTATTAGCTGCCTCAGTGTGCTAGCTTTCTTCCTTTGGCATCTACGGCAGTCTGCCAGCAATGGAGTTTCTAAAGCTTTGAAATATGGCTCGTTGTTGGTAGTTTTATATCTCATCGCATACTTCTTGTCCTTTCTACTGAAGACTGATGAAGGTAACATGCATGTTTTATCTGCATTCAAAGATAATTACACGCCTTCTTTTTTAAATCTAATTCAGCTCCACCAAAACACAAGGAATTTGATAAACTAATCTAGGTTGCATTGCATTGTATTGTAGGTCTGTTGGCGATGACCAATAATGTGTATTTGCTCTGTCACGGAGTGGCTGCTGTGATCTTAATCCAACATATTCTGGAGAAGTTCCCTTCATGTTCATCTTTTGGTTTGTACCTGAAGTCTAAGATGTAATTAGATCTTTATTTCTGTTTCTTTTTGTTCATATCTGATTGCATATGTTAACAGAAATTCATACATTTCTTAGATATTTTATAAATAAGTTCCCATGCATAAATACATATGCATTTTAGAAGGAATGCAATTGCCCCAACATTGTTTAGTATCTTTTTCATTTAAGTCCAGCTATTTTGTGTTGTTCTTGTTTAGCAGTGCAATCAATAAGCATATTTTTCTTTCAGCATGACTTGGAGGTGTTCTTTTTTCCTTATTTACTTACACTCTTCTGTAAATTTCAGGGGAGGCACTTTTGGTGTCAAGTGGTCTCGTTCTTTACTTTGGTGATATGCTGGCCCATACTCTTTCAAAGGTGTTGTTTATTCCTCTATATGTTTGCCAGCAAAATAGTAGAAAATCTGAATATCTGATGCTTTTTTTTTCATCGCAATTGTGCTGGCAGATGGAGTTCTCTATATCATCAGAGGCATTCATTCACACACCTGGAACTCGAAGCGAGATAGCTACAGTTGTTCAGGTAGAGTTTATTTTGATTGTCTGGCTTGTGCTTTTTAGTGCGTTTATATTTCTTTCTTTTTATTGCAGGGGATTTTGCTTGGCCTTTTTCTACTTCCTTTGTTGTACAAAAGTTTTCTTCAAGTTTGGGTTTACTGTCGAACACTGGCAAAGCGAAGAACACAGGCAGTTGAGGAATGGACAGAAAAAAGAATTGGTTCTGTTGTATTTTATGTCTCATTGTTGGCGGTGTTGCTGTTCTTAGTGCCATCATGGGCGCGCCTTGTTCAAGGTCTCGAAGTGCATCCATTTGTTTGGTAAGCATCACCATTTGCCTTTCACGGAAAGAGCATAAGAACATGCCCTTCATCATCAATATATTGAATTTGACACCCTTCAATTAAATATATTTTCGGTGGATACTGATCTGTTGTTTGCTTAACGGTTTGTTGTTTCACAGGGTTGTTAACTATATGTTCACAAATTCACATGAACGACTTGCTTTATGTGCATACTGGATATTTGTGATATATGCATCAATTAGAAGGTTCTACAGTATATCAAAGCAAAGCAAAATAGAGAGGATTCTTTTGCGCAAGTACTATCATCTTGTTGCTGTCCTGATTTTCTCTCCTGCCGTTATATTTCAGGTATGTATAAATTTTCTTAATATAATTCCCATCAGAACATTCAAAGTTTATTCTGGTCAATTTGTTTATGTTTTGCAGCCTGCTTTCTTGGACTTGGCATTTGGTGCAGCATTTGCAGTTTTCTTAATATTGGAGATGATTCGTGTAAGAATCTTTTAGTTTTCCCATGTTCTTTCTCCCTTTCTTTCCTTTTTCATTTCAGCAATATCTAATATCCCAACTTCTGCTCGTTTCTCCCACAAAATGTTTAACCATGCTCTTAGGTTTGGGAAGTATACCCTCTTGGGCATGCCGTGCATCAATTCATGAATGCCTTCACTGATCATCGTGATTCTGAGATTCTTATTGTTAGGTAAGCACGCATTAGCAGTCTTTTGTAGTTCTGTTTTCCAGATTTTATCTCTCCTTCTTATGTTCCATTGTAGGATAAACCTAATCTTTTATTGGTTTGATCAGTCATTTCTCACTCTTACTGGGCTGTGCACTTCCTAAATGGATGTCATCTGGATTCAATGACCGACCACTTGCCCCTTTTGCTGGAATTCTCAGTTTGGGGATAGGGGATACCATGGTAAGTCCTATGTCCAATGTTTGGTCGGTTAATATCTCCTACTGTTATGTGGGTTATCTGATGAATTCTCTTATTTTTACCTAGGCATCAATGATAGGGTACAAGTACGGTGTCCTAAGATGGAGCAAGACAGGAAGTGAGTTTAACTTTCATTATTGTTTGGTCCTTCCACACTTGTTCTCTGAACTCATGCTTGTATTTCTGAAATTTTAGAGAAAACAATTGAAGGCACAGCTGCAGGCATAACTTCTGTGCTGGCAGCCTGCTCAATCCTGTTGTCACTCTTGGCGTCAAGTGGATACATTCTTTCACAGGTTCGATCCCTTTCTTGCATTGAACCAACTGGAACTTTAAGCTAGAACATACAAACAGTAACCATAAATGTGCTAAACCATTTTTCTCATGTTAACACAGCACTGGCTTTCACTTTTGGTAGCTGTGACATTGAGCGGATTATTGGAGGCATATACGGCACAGCTCGATAATGCTTTCATACCTCTTGTATTTTATAGTCTCCTATGTCTATAACCTGTTGTACATCAAACTGACCTTGAGTTCTCTTTTTTATTACTAATATATAGTGCAGTACGGTATAGCTATAGTCATTTGGTCTCCTTGGTGCTCCTCCTGCCTGCTTCAGTTGATCACATTCACTGTAGTAGTGCTGTATTTACAAGCTGCACCAAGGATTAGAACGGTGAGTTTAGGTTTAGGAAGATGAGAATATCACTGTTCTTTAGTGAATCCTTCAGTATAGGACATCCTTGGTATGGTTGACTGTACAGTACAGTCTATGTGAAAGTGTCATGGAAGACCCCAGTTACTCTACCGGACATTGTGGTACCTGTTTCTTTCACCCCACGAGCAAGAATGGCAAGGTAAATGAGACGCACTGCAGGAGCCAAGGATGGGGATTTTTCTAGTTATTTGCAATTATCTGCCGACGGTCACAGAAGGAAGTCTCCTCAGAACGTGTACAATCAAATCCTATCAATTTTGACTAAAGATATTATCTGAAATATGTAGTTTGGATATAAAAAATGGCATGAGTAAACTTGTCACGAAAAATAATTTCATAACATTATACTTTCATAGCTTTTTTTTTAGATGTGACGATAAAATTTAGTGGTTAAAGTGACATCTTGTTGATTTTGGACTTATTTTTATGACCGGAGGGAATAGTTCCCTCCCATATTTGTGCGAATTGTAACATGTAACGGCTTATTTTGAAGTGGGACCAATCCATCAACCCTATCGATCTTTTGTGTTAGGCGCAATGGTGCATGGTCAGTGTAGATTATGATCATATTGTTGTAAATTCTTTGAATTTGCCATTTTGACTGAGAAATCAGAGTGATCATCCTAGAGTTAGTATCACCAATGCTACATTACCTTTATTTTGGATGGTGGATAGAGAGTATGCTTCAGGCTGCAGCAGATCGTTAAACCATTTGTGCTCACTCAGCTTGGCATTTGGCGGAGAGTGCACGCATAATCTCGTGGCCAACCCGTGGATTGACTTGTCCCTTCGTTTGTGAATATATGTCATTCTAACTTTCAATTTTGGATCCTAGATACATGTCATTCTATAATACAATGAATATTGACTGACATGTGGGTGTCACCTGTCAGCGAGACAAGTGGCATGGGCTGGGCTGTGGCGCAACATGGGACGATGCATGGGCTAACTAGGCTGGAATCTTGGGCTGGTTGGGCTAGGTTTTGGGTGGATTATATTTTCAGTATTTTAATTTAGTTTTTCTTTTTAGAAAATACAGAAAACGCAAAAGAGCTCAAATAAAATAGCAAACACACACGAAAATTTTCCAGAAAAATTTGGAAAATGCTTCCAAACACAAGGAACCCAAATAAAATAATTTTAACAATTTTTCACTTAAGCATTAATCATGTTAAATTAATTTTTATTTATAAAAGTCCTATATTAAGCTTTAATTACCAAATAAAATGGTAAAAAAATTTAGAGGGCTAAACTACTCAGAGATTTTCAAAGAAGCAAAATTTGGGATGTTAAAAGTGACCTCACATGTATTACATTCTTTTTTATACAAAACACACCGAACTCCCATCAATATGCGATGTACTCGATTATACATCTCCAATATAATTGTTCTCACCTTAGTAATTGTGTACTCCTTGCAATTCCGCCAAGTGAATAGTTTCATGTATAAGGCGTAGAGATTCTTCATCAAACATCTCCCTCGCCGAATATATGTGAAAGAAACAACATGGACCTAATAGCATCCATGCAAAATACCTAATTGACTGACGACAAGTACGTCTGAATTATCTTTTGCTACCGTCATTGAGCATGCACCCTTCATTTGCTTTGAACTCTGACACTACTTTATCATCTGACCTTCCTCGTCACGTAGATATCATACACGTGTGTCCTTGCTCTTGCCCTTCTTCTTCCTGTAACTCTTTCTTTTGCCAACAACATCTACCGTAGCTAATGTTTGATCACTCAAGAATGTAGATTCTGATGGCTTTTTCAAGAACTCTGCTCCAACAAATATGCAACTGCCTCATTGAAGTTGAGAGTGCTTTTCTCGACAAGAATATTCATCGCCAATTGCTTCAAAGATGGTGTTAGAGATGATACCAATGTCCACATCCTTCACCATGCATTGTCGCACGCTAAAATTTCCTCTGCGCCGTCAAATTTCTCCACTTGATTCCACATTGTCCACATCAATCTTGACTTTGTGCCACTTGACGCTTTACCAACCTTCTCACAAATCTGATTTAATCTGTCCTTAGCTCTGATACCACTTCTTATATGTAGTAGCCCCGGATTAGATCAAAGTTTTGTGAGATACGACCCAAGCGTGCATAGTTTAAAGAACGAGGACGATGAATCTCGTAGATATAACCAAAATGACGATATTAAGGGAACCACAACGAGCGAGAAAAGATTTGGCGAGGTCGACTACAATTTTTTTAAGCATAACCTAAAAAAATACAAGTAATTGTTGCTATCTCACAAATTCTCAATTTTCTATGACTCTCGAATTCTTGCCCTATATAAGAATCTAGTGCTAAAGAATAACCTAGCCTCTAGTCCTCTCGTGCACCTCTTGATTTAGATGAGTTGGTTTGTGGTTTGTTGGTTGCTTAGGTTCTCTATGACACCATGGATTTATATAGCATTCTTAGTCCTCTTTCAAAGGAAGTAGGAATTCTAATACTATTTTGATTCATGTAGCGCATATTTCTAAATCCTAAAGACCATATATGAGTCGCCGTAATTACAATCAGGCTCTCAACTTTAGAAACAATAAAGAGTTGATGTGGTTTTCAGATCCTAATCGACGAAGTACAATTGTCTATCCTATTCGGGTTGTCATCACTCGTAGAGTATGGGTGTGTTTGGTTGTCTGCACCATCCTAATCTGTCCCGTATAAGCTATACAGGTTAGCCTTGGTCTGCATGAGTAGATGCAAGTTGAGTTGTTTGGTTGATTGTTTATGCATCTCACGGGTCTGCATTGGAGAGAAGCCCAATTTCTGTGTTTCCTCCATCCTGCATGAGTGGGTGCAATTGTATCCACCTGGCCTGGATGAAACAGAAAACCAAACACGTATCTAACATATATAGTTGCATCTACTCATGTGATTTAGGCACCATACAGGCAACCACACACCCTATATGAATCCATGCCATTGTGTACCGCTCCAATGGCCGCGAGGCGAAGCGGCCCAAATAGCCCAAAAGACAAGGCAGAAGCGAACCCCTACGACTACGAGCGCTCTCAAGGAACAGGTCGAGCCGCGCTCTGCTTCCGTCGGGACCCGCCTCTCTCCTCTCTGCCTCCCTGCAAATCCTACCTCTATTAAAGTTGGTGGAATCCAAGCCACCACAGCGCTTTGAGTCGGCTGGGCGCCGACTCGGCAAGCGGCTCGAGCCGAGCCGCGTAAAAAAAATTACTCTCAGGTCCTTTTTTTCGAAAAAAAAATACATTTATGTCCTTTTTTGGAAAAAAAATGCGATTAGATCCTTTTTGGAAAAAGAATATATATTACGTTTAGGTCCTTTATGCGTTTTTAGGTATTGCATTAGGGTCCTTTTTCGGAAAATCAAAATTACGTTTATATCCTTTTCGGGGGGGGAGGAAATACGTTCGGATCTTTTTTATGGAAAAAAATCTATATTACATTTATGTCCTTTTTGCATTTTTTAGCATTTTGTTTAAACCTTTTTTCGGAAAAACAAAATTCTGTTTAGGTTCTTTTCCGGAAAAAAAAGTTCAGATCTTTTTTTCGTTTTCTATTTTTTCCGAGGCGGACCTTCCGTTCCAGCGAAATCGCAGATTGTATCCTTTCAACTGTTTCGCGTGTTTCCTCGATTTGCTCACGTAAGGAGCGGCAGTCGCACGTTTTCTCGATTTGCTCGCGTAAGGAGCGGCAGTCGCACGTTTTCTCGATTCGCTCGCGTGGGGAGTGGCGGTCGCGACGTGGCACGTTTGATTATCTAGTTCAATCTATACAGAGAGGCTTTTGGACGATGAACCGACGGTTTCTGTACATGGTGGTCGCCAATTGCAGGCGCGGCTTGTACACGCTGCACCGCATCAACCCGTTGCGGTTCTTGTACGTACCCGAAGGATGCACCGGGCCGCGCGGCGGCTGCAGTGGAGGACGCTCGCCTGCCTCGACCCACCATGAGCTTCCGCTCTCCCCCCGAGACGCACACACAACCGGGCACATAGATTTCATGCTCGTCGCCCGCAGCGAGGACAAGATCGTCGGCGCGGACCAGACGGGCCGCGCCATCCTATTCGAGGACGGCTCGCGCGCCGTCCGCACGTTGCCCAGACTGAATGCGCCCAAGTATCAACCCGTGTCCCTCACCGTCGGCGACAACCTGTACCTGTACGTCATAGAGGAGATCCCTCAGGAGGACGACCCTTACGATGATCGGTAGCGATCTTTCGAGGCGCTTATCCCACTGCCAAAGTCCCAAGTCCGAGGAGGAGGATTGGTCCTGGCAATCCCTCCGGCCGCCACCTCCCTACGTGCACAGCACCGGCTACGACTACGGCTCCGGTGGCGCCCTCTCCGCCTACGCGTTGGTCGGTGATTCGCAGCACATCTGAGTGTCCACGGAGCGCTACAGCACCTACTCCTTCGACACGGTGAGCGGCGCGTGGAGCATGGCCGGAGCACGACCTCTGGTTCGGCTTCTCGTCCTGGGACGACGGCCTCCTCTGCGCGTTGGACCTGTCAGCCGCCTCCAGGGTCCAGCGACCGGTGGCGCACAAGTCGTGGAAGGGCTTCGCGGTGCCCAAGGGTTGCGACGAGCTAGCGTCGCACCTCGTGCACCTGGGCGCCGGCAACTTGCTCGTCGCCAAGTTCTTGGAAATTACGCGCCAAGAGTTGTGCGACAAGTCTTGCTGTTGCTACGACATAACTCACAATTTCGCCATGTTCACCGGCGTGGAGGTGAAGCGCTCCGGCAGCGGCCTCGATCCGAGCGTGATCAAGCACAAGTTGAGCACTGTATATTGCTTGAGTTCTCAATGAGTTAAATTGCACTTTGACGTAGGGCTCCAATCGGAGCAGAGACGTCGCTCATCCCGTCTTCTATTTCCATTTCTCCGAATCCGATCCGACATAGATAAATTTGGATATATTTATACCCCTTTATAATGCACCTAAGCATTCTTTTCTACGTCCACCCCAAATAATACACCCCACTAGAGATGGCCTAACCTTCATGCACCCAGCGAAACGTCCTCAAAAACTTGCCTCCATCAAAATTAACCTCTCAGATCTTTCCTCAGTTTTACTCACCCACATCTGATGGCCATTGTTTAATGTGTCTAACTCATCCCTGTGGCCCACAACAGATCTCCCCCCACCTCCAGCATCATCTCAAGGAAAAGGAAATAAATATCCTGGAATTAAGAAAAAGGAAACAAACGTTTTAGAAAAGGAAAAGATCATATATTACGTGCTGGAAAAAGAAAACCGGAAGACAAGGCACTATACTAGTATTATATATTCACTCCAAAAGTCATCCGCTCCCTTTGCACTACTATTGCTTCAACAATTGTAAGGAATTTACAATTGTTTCGGCCGTGAAAGCACGTCTATGCCTGCAGGCTACACATGCATGTAGTAACGGGTCATCTCAGGTTTGCTGCTTACCGAGCTTAACGAGCTATTATCGGTTCATTCGAAATTGGCATAGTTCGACATAAAATTATTTTATTTATTTTCTAAGTGATTATTTTCAATTTGAGCTAACAAGCTACGTCTATTAAAGCTCTGTTTGTTTAGGCTTTTTCTCCGGCCAAAAAGCCAAATTGGTGCCTTTTATCTAGGATTTTTAAAAGCAATAAGGCTCCATATAACTAAAAGCTAAAATCCACCGGAGAGATGCTTTTTTCACCTTATTGATGGTTGATTTTAGACCAATACCACTGATGTTAAGGTAAAATTACCTACCTCCATGTATAAAACATATTGCTTTTAAGCTGGTTAATCTAAAACACTGACTTTAAACTATAAACTAAAAAATCTAAACCTAAACAAACAAGACCTAAGACGAGCCTTGTCAACTTGTCAACTGAAATAAACTTATTTTAATTTTAAACATATTAACTACTTATTTAAGGTATTTTTGATTTGAGCCTTAACATTTTTTCTACACTCCAAGGCGATCGCGGGGATAAAAAGAAGGCAAAAGAGGCAAGGCAAAGCGGCCCAAGTACAGGGTTTCAAATTTTACTTTTGGATCATATCTCGGAGGGGATCGAGATCCGAAATTTTGGCGAGAATTCGGAATTTCGGACGAAATCTAGATGAAATTCAAAAAGCAAAATTCAAATCTAGAATTTTTGGATCGAGATTTTTAGTTCAAACAATGTTAGAATTTTTTTAATTATTTTTGTGCACAGTCCTAACACATCACTAATGTTCTCATATAAAATTTCAAATGATGATAAAGCTTGAAGAATTTTAAAAAAATTCAGACAGTGCTACTGTCTTGATAAAAGCATTACCGACAAATTTGAACCGAATGAAAAATAGTTCAAACCACATTAGAAAATTTTGAATTTTTTTGTGGATAGTCCTGACACATCACTTATATTATCATAAAATTTTTAGATGAAGTTCAAGCCTGAGAAATTAGCAAAAATTCCAACAGTGAAACTGTCTTTATAAAAGCCTTACAGGCAAAATTCAACCAAATGAAAATTGGTTCAAACCACATTAGAAAATTTTGCATTTTTTTGGATAGTCTTTATGCATCTATAATATTTTTATAAAATTTTCATATCATGATAAAGCCTAAGAAATTTTAAAATTTTTGACAGTGCTAATGTCCTCACAAAAGCCTAGCTGAGTACATGTATTACTTCCATAGATTTGCTTGAGCAGCAAAGAAAAGTTTAGAATTTTTGAAACTTTTAGAGAAGGTTCTGAGGTAATGCTTAAACTCTCATAAAAATTTTGGATCATAATCACACTCGAGAAATTTATAAAATTCTGACAAGGTTACTGTCTCATTTATGTTTTTTTTTTGATTTTTTAAAGACAACAAATGAAATTAAATTATTTTGAAATTTTTTCTATATGATCATATACTGCTAAATATGATACCTTAAATTTTTCAGAGTATGATCAAGCCTGTACATTTTTATATAAATCTGACAGTGTTTCTTTTATTTTTATAAAACTTCTCAAAAATTCAGTTTTTTCGAATATTTTCATGGGAGATGACATTCTTAAGGGGTATTGACCCAAATCTAGTACAAAAAAGTTAAACTCCGGTCAAAATTACTAAATTTTTAAAAAATACTGTAGCAATTTCTTTTTCAAAATCTTTTATTCGGCCAAGATTTGGAATCTCGTCTTGGCCAAAATCCAAAATATTAGGCAAAAATTCTGAAATTTCGCCCAAATTTTGAACCTTGCCCAAGTAGCCCAAAAGAATATGCAAAAGCGAAACCCTACTAGCGCTCTTAGTGGTGGCCAAACGAGCAGCCCGGCTCGGCATAGCACGACCTGAACGTGACATGGCCCTTTTGACACAGCCCGTTTAGGCTCGGCTATTAATTTGAAAAAAAATACAGAAAACATTTGGAAAAAATCTAGAATAATAAGAAAAAATGAAAGGAATGTAGAAAAAACTTTTAAAAATCTATGTAAAATTAGAAAAAGCAAAAAATATGAAATAAAATTCTAAAAGGAGACAAATAATTGGAATTAAATAACGATCTTTATTAATGTTTAGCTACCTCATTAAAAACTTTGCCAAATAAAAATTCAACATGAGAAAACCTTGACAAAGAAAAAGGAGTACAACCTATAACTCAGTGATACAGTGAAGATTACAATTATTCTTTCTATCTAGATAAAGATTTTCAAACGTCGCCGCCAGCTCAATATTTTTTGTAGTGTGTTGTGCTCGTTGATCAGCTTGTTCCTAATCTTTTCACAGTGAGAAATATTTTCACCATCTCACTTGTCAGATTTGTTCTTTTCTCCTCGATTATTCTTCCAGATAGACTGAAATAAGACTTCGAAGAAACCGTGGAGACATGAACGGTTAACACATCCCGTACTAATATGGAAAGCACTGGATATGTTATCTTTTGCTCGTGCCACTATTGCAAAATGCTAAAGTCCTCATCTTGCTGCTCTTGGTAGTTGACAGTATCGCTGTTGAGATAGGTAGTTAGCTCCCACCACTTGTTGTTGTGTCTGCACTTGATGTTGTTGTAGTCAAAGCCCTTAAGGTAGAGTCACCTGAATCCCATATCTTTCATCACGTAGTTTTCTTCTTACCCGTTGTGGGTGCTGGTGGAGGTCACTGCATGCGAACTCCAGCAAACTCTTGATCGTACTTAGCATAAACTTGAGATAAGTTAGCACGGACAATTAAAAAATAACTAGAATAATCCATACCTACCGCATCACTTAGAAGTGAGAAAACATTAGCAATTCCTCGAACTTTAGCTCTAGGATCTAAAATAAATGCAAATACATATAACATAGGAATTTCTTTCCAATATTTCAAAAATCCGCCGATATTGTACTGCAGCTGCATCTGTCTCAAAGTCACCCCCGCTTTTCTTCTACAGCTCTCAGCATACCTCTTTAAGTGCCCCATTCTACCTAAAGATTTCACAGTTAATTTGTGCTTATAATATTTACAAATAGCATAGCTGCTCTGAACACCGTCTGATGTCTCGAAAATCTACTCAAATCTTATCAGACTCCCGATGTACTGCGTCTTGATTTTTTTGCCCCGGTGCTTGCCGACGCAGTAGCGTTTGTAGGGCCTAAGGATGGTACATAGGGGCGGAGCCAGGCCTCGGGCCACCTAGGTCTAGGCCCGAGGCTTGGCCCAAAAATTCTATGCAAGAAGCCATCAAACGTCCATGCAAGAAGCCATCAACATTTGGGCCAGCCTAGGCCGTCCCGAGGCTTGGGCCTGGGTTGGTTCCACCCCTGATGGTACATGTACTGTAGCTTATTCAGCTTGATAGGATGCAAGAAGCTCCTCGGCTGAAATCCCGAAATCAGAAGCTGCGAAGGACGCAAAATCCCGGTGCTCTATAAAGAAAACTTCAAGAAATAATTGTGCTATTAGTATTTTAATCTCATTTAAAATAATAAAAACAATGAAAAATTAAATCACTATTCTTACCTTGATTTCTTGATAGAAGCCAGAAGCCGGGTTTTGGATTTTGGCAAAACTACTTTGAATTTTGCCAAATTATCACCTTGAGCAAGAGAAATTTCACAAGAGAATGCAAAGAAGAGATTGCAAATTTGCTGGTGAGGAAATGAGTAGGAACTGCTACCATATTTATAGGATTTTTTTTGGAATTTTTCAGATTTTTTAAAAATTTTCTGAATTTTTTAAAGAGTCTGACGACAAAAACAACTATTTTTCAAATAAATACGCTAATCGGACGGTTTTTTTTAAAATAATATTTTTAATAAAAAATTACAAAAATAAATATGCCAAATTAAAAAATACAAATATATACCCTATCGCCATTTAAATTGACGACAAAGACTCTGTCGCTAATTCAAATGGTGATATAAACCGTGTCGCCAATGATTATAGAGAGCTGTCGCTAACGGTGGTAGTTCTCTGTCACCAATTTAAATGATGATAGTGGTGTATTTTTGTAAAATATTAATTTGGCATATGATTTCTATATTTTTTTAAAAAAAAATATTATTTTAAAAAACAATTCCTAATCGGACTGTGCCGTGTGCCGTACCATCCGACCGTAAACAGGCCGTATTGTGCTAGGGCCGTATCAACAGTGCCAGGGCCTCTGCCCGGCCCGTCTGGCCATCACTACAGCGCTCTCAAGGAAAAGGTCGAGCCGCGCTCCGCTTCCGTCGGGACCCCAATATAAGCCGCCTCTCTCCTCTCCGCCTCCCCGCAGCCCCCCCCCCCCCCCACCCAACAAAAAGTTACCGCCGAATCGAATCCGGGACGCCGATCTCTCGGATTCACCAGCGCGCCAGCCTTCAGATCGATCCGCTCTCCCGTCTCCGCTCGCGCCAGGTGACGCCGGGGTCTCTCGATCTGCGATTTTTTTTTGTTCGCGCTATGCGGTTGTGGCCCGTACGATCTGGGCGTGCGGTTTGTTTTGGCTGGTATTGATGCGTGCTCGGCTCGATCTGGGTTGGTTTGCGGTTGGATCTGGGTGGATTCGGTGGAAAAATGTTGGGTTTTTTAGGGCGGGTGGATGCGAAATGTTTGCGTTTTTAGGTATCCTGCGTGAGGGGTTTATCTGGTATATTCGTGTATTAATCATGGATTTAGGTTTTGAAGCTTTTCTATTGAGATTTTGTATTTTGATGTGTCATTTTAGGTATTGGCATGGGAAGATTAGGTTTTTTCTGTGTTGGGTGAGTTTTGAAAGTTATTATTCCTTTTGTAGATGTAGCTAGGTTACTGATAATACTTTCGTTTACACTACAAGGATCCCAAGACTTTTTCTAAATCGTGTGCCAAAAAAAAATCTTGTTCTAAATCTCATGGTATGGTCTGTGAACCGTGAAGTGACGGAGTGTGCATGCGCTACTGCGTTAGATTAGGTGTGCTGTTCAGTGTTGTGAATTACCTTGGAACGAGCTAGTTCAATAGTGTTTTACGTAGTTGCTGCAGCGTCTGTGTACGATCAATGATAGTGGACGAGAGGGCCTTTTTTTAGGTCAACTTGTTTGGTCTGTCGACTTGCTTGATGCCTCCGAGTGCTGCCAAGTGCCAACCATGCGCCGTGCATGCTGAAAGCGTTATGTAGTGCATCGTTCAACTGAGAAGATCTCATGGCGTGTGCTTACATAATAGTGTGTTGTGCAACCTTTGTATATTAGCCTGGTTTGTTTTCCTATTCAAAGTAAACGTTTGCGTTATGTGTATTCTTCAAGTGGTAGGGTGTTATGTTATGATGTACAATGAATATCTTATTGTTTATGTGTGATTCCAGATTGCTGTTACTCCTCTGTTTACTTAATATTTGCTGCTTTGCGAGCATCCTTCAATGATCATCAACGTCTGCTCTTTGTTAACCTGCTCTTTTTCTACTTTAATATAGCCATGGCAGGAATGGCATCAGAGGGTTCCCAGTTTGATGCTAAGCAGTACGACAGCAAGTTGCAGGAGCTGCTGTAAGTGATCTTTCAACCAATTTTGTTATCTTAACCATAGGAGGCTATCTTTTGCTTTCCTTCCCTCGGCTTCTTGACTCGTTTTGCTGTACAGATCTTTTAAATTGTACTTTGTATCATGATTGCAATATGCAGGAACCAAGGTGAGACTGAGGAATTCTTCACTTCGTATGATGAAGTGCATGAGAGTTTTGATGACATGGGCCTCCAAGAGAATCTTCTGAGAGGCATTTATGCTTACGGTACACGAAATTCCTGTCTCTTTCACATTGTTTAACAATTAAAATTTTGCTCGTCTTACAAATAGCAATACTTTGATTTGTAGGTTTTGAGAAACCATCAGCCATTCAGCAAAGGGGAATTGTTCCCTTCTGCAAGGGGCTTGATGTGATTCAGCAAGCTCAGTCCGGAACAGGAAAAACAGCCACCTTCTGTTCTGGGATCTTACAGCAGCTTGACTATGGATTGGTTGAGTGCCAAGCGCTGGTCCTTGCTCCAACGCGTGAACTTGCGCAGCAAATTGAGAAGGTCATGCGTGCTCTTGGGGACTATTTAGGTGTCAAGGTGCATGCCTGTGTTGGTGGAACATCTGTTCGTGAGGACCAAAGGATTCTTGCTAGTGGTGTGCATGTTGTTGTGGGCACGCCTGGGCGTGTGTTTGATATGCTGCGCCGGTCGTCTCTCCGCCCAGATCACATCAAGATGTTTGTGTTGGATGAAGCTGATGAGATGCTTTCGCGTGGTTTCAAAGATCAGGTTTACTTCCGACTCGCTTATTATTCTACGACTTGCAATATCGTATTTGTTCCAGCTATTTGTGATTTTGTTTGTTAGCTGTGCTACATAACATGTAGTTGTTGTTTTTCATATATCAAGGTCCAAAATAGATCCAATATGATATATCCTTCTGTTTGTTGAATCCAATATTATTTTCCAAAGCTGGCAGTTTTACTCAAAATATTTTTCTAGCTCTGTTGAATCTTTTGAGCAGCAGCTTGGATATGCATTTATACATGATAGCCAGTACCTATTTTGGTTGTAGTATTAGTATACTGGTCCCAACTTGCGTCTTTATTATCAAAGTATATTCCATTAGTTATTTTCTTTTTGAGGACTTTTTTAGGACAGTTATTTTTCTGACCTGTACCTGATTCATTGGCAATCTTTTGATGTTCCTAAACTCACAAACTGTTCTTTTTCTTAATAATGTCCATGTTAAAGGAACCATTCTGGAAAATAATATTCTGTTTGGTCTTTTTCAAACTGTAGTTGCATGGTCTGAACTTACATGTGGCGTACCTCTGCAGATCTATGATATATTCCAGCTTCTTCCAGCAAAAATTCAGGTTGGAGTGTTCTCTGCTACCATGCCTCCTGAGGCCCTTGAGATTACTCGCAAGTTCATGAACAAGCCTGTGAGGATTCTTGTGAAGAGAGATGAGCTTACCCTTGAGGGTATCAAGCAATTCTATGTCAATGTGGAGAAGGAAGAGTGGAAGCTTGATACTCTCTGTGACCTGTACGAGACACTGGCCATCACCCAAAGTGTCATCTTTGTGAACACCCGCCGCAAAGTGGACTGGCTCACCGACAAGATGAGGAGCAGGGACCACACTGTGTCTGCCACGCACGGAGACATGGACCAGAACACTAGGGACATCATCATGAGGGAGTTTAGATCTGGGTCTTCTCGTGTTCTTATCACCACTGACCTGCTTGCTCGTGGTATTGATGTCCAGCAAGTCTCCCTTGTGATCAACTACGACCTGCCAACTCAGCCTGAGAACTACCTGCATCGTATCGGTCGTAGTGGTCGGTTTGGCAGGAAGGGTGTTGCCATCAACTTTGTCACCCGAGATGATGAGAGGATGCTGTTTGACATCCAGAGGTTCTACAATGTGACCATTGAGGAGCTGCCTGCGAACGTTGCTGACCTTCTCTAGATTATTATGTCTTAGGAATGTGGTAAGGTGCTGGATACAAGTTTGCTTTTGTTAAATATCTCAACTTTCTCGTTTTGGAGTGGTGGTGGTAAGGTCGGGGTCTATTTGAATTTGTCCTTAAGGACGGACCCGTTTTTAAGTTTCTTTTTTCTATGCAAATGTTTGGAAAATTTTGTAGCGAGTAGGCTGTGCTGCTTCCTGGTCTAGCTGGTAGACACACTACTGGAGTATTTACTTTTGTCGTTAACCTATGCTTGGCCTGTGTTCTTGTCTATGTGTGCTTGCATTCTGGACTCTGGAGCTGGTAGCATTCATGTTCTCGGCTATTGCATATCACATCTCTCTCTCTCTCTCTTCTTCTGAAGAGAGTTTCTCTTCAAGCTTGTTAGATTGCTTTTAAACATTTGGTAGTGAGAAGATCCTGTGATTTCTTGAATAGAATCTGACGAAGTTTATCATTTTGGATGAACTAGATGGTAGTAGCTCGATTTGATTTGGCTTGTTTATTCAAATCACAAGTGAGATTTGTAGAGCTGCTATCTATAGGATAAGGAAGCAAATTGTGGACGGTAATACCTGACGTTTAGTAGGAACTGAAGTGCTGCAAACAACATTAGACGATTAAAAGCGATCGCGATTGATGCTGACTCTGTCTTGTCGTCCGATTCAGAGCCTCATCAGCATCATCCTTCCTTGGCTGCTTTTTCCTCTCTTGAAGTGATAATAAAGCGAGCTTGGGCATCTAATTCCTCCACTTGATGCACACGAGCTCTCTTTGAAAGTGACCCAATAGAACAGAACCGGTTGTACGGTAGTAAAACCATAAAGTGCAATTACAAATAATCTCGGAACTAACTTTTTGATAACGCTACACAGTATTGGACTCAATATACTTAGGACTTGTTTGTTTTAAATTTGGATTCTCTAAAATCTGATTTTGGATTGTGGTGGTAGAGAAGCTGATTCTCCAAAAGCTAGAATCCAAAAACACTTATGAAATGGATTGTGAATTCTAATGTATATGGGTGGGCTGGATTGTGAGAATCGAATCTTAAAATCGGACTATTTGTTTTTTATTTTAATTTTAGAGTCAGAATCCAAAATCAAAAGTTAAAACAAACGGACCCTTAATGGTACGTGCACTTATCTGCCAAGCATATATAAAGAAGAGACTCCGCTACCCGATCTTGGATATGAAGTCTCTAGCATCAATGATCATTTTTATTCTTCTTCTTCTTTTTTTTAAAACCCATCTTATATCAATTATCCTTTTTCATGTTTTTTTCCTTCTTAAATGATATTTGTTTCGATGATTCAACTGCTTCCTATGGGTGTTGTTGTCCTGCCTCTGCAGCCTTCGTTCTCCTCGGCAAAAGGACAGCTCCGCCCTTCTTGGTTTGAAACATTAATTGGGCCCTTGTTGGTCCAGTTGATGTATTACGCCCATATATAGTTAAAAACGCAACGTTTTACTAATCTTCTGTCGGGCTACGTGGCCGAATGATAAGGGCGGGCAGTGGGCCACTGGTGGAGTGAGTGTCCTTTCTATTCTATCATCACGTGCTTTATTTATTCAGAGTATATATATATATATAGTAGAAAAAATGAGAGCCGTGGTCCTTGTGCCGCCGCCGCCGCAACCCGCACCCGCACCTCACCGTGGAATTGTAGATGGTTAGAGAGGACAGGAGCAAACGACTCACAATTAGTCCAAGTTGTGTATACTATGTGCATGGTATGCTCATCACGATAGAACTGATAAGGCACGTAATTAACGGAGCTGTATTTGATTACTATATGTGTATACGAACGCAGCCAGCTAAGTCTTATTTTGAGTATGCAATTTCGATATATGCATGCAAATGTAAATCTGAGACTATATCGGTGCCGGCTGTCTTTTATCCAACGGCTAGTGTCATTGCTACTTTATTTTTGTCTCTATAGCTAGCTAACCTTACTATTACTTGACATACGACAAAGCATTTACTGATACTGTCAACACATAAATTAGTAGTGCACCGGAAATAAATCCTATGAGAGTTGAGAGCTCCTCGCTTTTAGATTAGATTTCTTTCAAATCACGACATGTGGTCTAATATAAGCCTAAATATGATGAGTTGTCATAAAATTTTCTTCCTAACTAGTCATGTGCTCGTGCATTGCAACGAAAACTCAATTTGCGACAAAAAATTTATTTGCAAAGAACACTAACTTTAGTTATGTTTCAATAGTAGGAAAGTCTTGTTCCTCCGAAGAGATTTGACTATTGAGTTAAATCCTCTTCCATCTCAATCATTTATGTCAGATCCAACAAATCAATTACTCCGGAGGAGAACGGACTACCGCCATCAACTCCTAATTAGAATTAGTAGAGAGATATCAATCCTTACCATTGAAGGAGGAGAAAGTCATTGTTTTCCTCTTGCAAAAAATCTTCTTGCTTCTTGCATGCAGCCTATCTCTTCTCTTCTCTTTTCTTCTTTTACTGGGTGTGTCTCTACTACCGACCGACCTGTCCTCCTGAAGATGAGAGTGGGTGCTCTCTAATAGGGGAGTAGATGAAAGCAGAAGGCAGCGTACGCAGGCGGATGGAAGCCATGTCTCCCCTGACATCTTCGTAATTGGCACGTGATTTAGTTACGTGATTCTTTCCTTTTAATCTATGCATTTCCAGATATGATAAGATAGAATTACTGTATTATGGGACATGGTGAGTATATCCTTCTATCCAAGCATGATATGATGAGAAAATTCTTCCATTTATAAGATATATGAATAACATACTTCCATAGTAAGGACATGTGAATAGAGATATGCTAAAATAATATTTCTATTAAAAAAAGATATGATAAAATCCTTTCATCTAAGATATGATTAAATCCTCTTCTATCTCACCTATTTATGTTAGATCTAACGAATC
The DNA here is from genome assembly GCA_036346275.1 of Otatea glauca. Lineage (NCBI taxonomy): Eukaryota > Viridiplantae > Streptophyta > Magnoliopsida > Poales > Poaceae > Otatea > Otatea glauca. The sequence continues at coordinate 3,500,114 of CM070713.1, forward strand.
AGATACTCTGAAAAAGAACGGACCGTCACCAACTCCTAATTAGAAGTAGTAGAGATGTACCACGACCATGCATGGCATGCTAATTTAGGCAGCTCGCATAAAGTATCGTGCGGCCTCTTGACGAGCTTCTGCCTTCTAGAATCTACTAGAAGATAAAAGGACGTAATTAGCGTGCATGAATATATAGCCACCCACGATGACGTCATGATCTCGCAACACTTGCATCAGCATCGCGCAGGCAGTTTTGGCGATTTAGCTTGCAGGCAACTCGCTAGTAGCTGCTCAGTTTTTCTTTTGCAGAAGCAAACCATCCTATTTATCTATACTCCTTTATAATGCACCTAAGTAATTTTTTCTACGTCCACCCTAAATAATGCACCTCATTAGAGATGGTCCAATGTTCGTGCACCCAACAAAACGTCCCCAGAAACTTGCATTCATCAAAATGAACGTCTCAGATCTTTCCTCAGTTTTACTCACCCATATCCGATGGCCGTTGTTTAATGTGTCTAACTCAATTATTCATGTGGCCCACAACAGGAGAGCCCGCACATATATATTTCAATTGAACTATATATATGGAATTTATGTTGTAAATCTAAACCCATTTGATTTCAATTCAATATTTACTATACCAGTCAGTACCATGAATCGCGCGCTTAATTTTCTTCCATTCATGTATGTGCACCACATCCTATACAAGGCGTTCACGTAGCGCCATCATAATATTATTTAGCGAAAAATATTATATAAGGAATGTGTGTATGAAATGCAATTATCGTGTGATAAATATAAGGAACAAGTTTATTTTAGGATTTATTCCTAAATACACTATGGGAAGTAACAGATATTCTGATAATAATTAGCCTCAATCAGGACGCACAAATGGTGCTATATGTTAGCATTCATATTTAGATGACAATTAGGGAAGCCATTATTGGTCCAGCTTTCCAGATGACATCTCTTTGCGTGTGGCGTTCGACCCGCCCAGCGCCGACTACACCAGGGGCTTGCGCCGCGTGATCGGTCTGCCGGAGATGGACGCGTACCTTCGCACGGAGCGAGAGGCGGCGGAGGCTGTCGACACCGCGCTCGCGGAGGCGATGCTGGCGAGCGCGGTACATGGAGGAGATCAAAGGTAACACCTTCGGGCATGCGGATCCTCCCTATTTATTTCCTTGTTTGATTCGCTCTCTTTTCAAATATGTAGTACATACAGTTTTGGCAATTCAAGTCTGGTTTCCTTGCATGCAGATCCTCCCTGTTTATTTCCTTATTTGATTCGCTCTCCTTCCAAATATGTAGTACGTATAATGTGATCACGAGATTATTTATTATTAAGTGTTATATTCATACTTATCTTTTATTTAATTGATAAGCAGATGTACTAACGTCGTAGCGTTAGCACTGGTACTATACTAGTATTAATAACTTCAGCAAAGGACACGAGTACCCAATTTTTACGTGGAAGATTATAGATAATCTATACCCTTTTATAATCTATACCCCTTTATAATGTACATAAGCATTCTTTTCTACGTCCACCTCAAATAATGCACCCCACTAGAGATGGTTCAACCTTCATGCACCCAGCGAAACGTCCCCAGAAACTTGCCTCCATCAAAATTAACCTCTCAGATCTTTTCTCAGCTTTACTCACCCACATCCGATGGCCATTGTTTAATGTGTCTAACTCATCCCTGTGGCCCACAACAGATCTCCCCCACCTCCAGCATCATCTCAAGGAAAAGGAAACAAATATCCTGGAATTAAGGAAAAGGAAACAAACGTTCTAGAAAAGGAAAAGATCATATATTACGTGCTGGGAAAAGGAAATCGGAAGACAGGGCACTATACTAGTAAACAATGTATTATCATACTATCGTCGAGTACTTGAATTGTTGAATGTGCTGAATTTTTTTATCTTCATTAAGACTCCGTATCTTTCTTTATCTTCAATAAGACTCTAATATCTTAAAACTAGTATAGTGCATGTGCTAACGCTACGACGGCAGTACACCCGCATATCAATTAAATGAGAAGATAAGTATGAATACAACACTTAATAATAAAAGAGAAATTTAGAATTTTAAATGAATTTAGAAAGAAAAATGAAACTAAATGGAGGTCGAATGGGCGAAAACGGGCTCCTAAAAGATTTTAAATCAAGAAGGAGAAAGAAAAAAGATTTTTTTGATTTTAGATTATTTTTTTTGCAGCTTCCACAGAGAGCACAGCGTGCTCTCTGGCTTAACAGCGCAAGGAGGAGGAAGGCCGGGGTGGCCACGGTCATGATGGGTCGGCTTTTGGTGCGGCGAGATCGCCGACACCGGCGCCTGCGGGGGAGGAGTCACGGTTGCGGTGAATTTCGCCGGGAAAGATAATGGTGATGGCTTGGGTTACCTCCAAAACCCGGCGATCTTTACAAGAGGGAGCACTTGGGGATTTACGCAATGCGATGGGGTGGAGGAGAGCTCGTCGGCTTTTATAGCCCCGAAACAAGCATATTTATGGAAACCATAATTTGGGATCAAATAGATTGAGAGGAAATTTTGGCAATAGAGCACGAAATTTGGGGAATTAACACTATAGATGGAAAGAGGATATTTGGTGCGGGATTGATGGAGCTTTGGAGCTTCTTTCTTGCTTTAATGGAGGAGGAAGAGAAGAAGCTTCTGCAGTGCAGTGCTGACTAGAAGAAGTTCTGGTGAGTTGCCTTCATTTTTTAAATATAGAAGGATTTTTAAAAGATAGCACATTAGGTTAAAAATTCTAGAAAAATTCTCAAAAAACTTTCGATTATTTTGTACTTAATAAAATTATTTTCAAAAAAATTAAATTATAAATTTGCGAGGCACGGCGCGCGATGAGGTCGTGACCAGTAATCTCGCCATTGGCGTCGGCAAAGCCACCGATGGTGACCGTGGAGCTATTGCGGACTGCGTTCTCCGTCGTGTTGCCCCATCTCCGATTTCCTTTTCCCAAAGACGTAATGTATGGTCCTTTCCTTTTCTAGGGCGTTTGTTTCCTTTTCCTTGATTCCAAGACGTTTGTTTCCTTTTCCTTGTTGATCTTTGGAGGTGAGGAAGGTCATTTGTAGGCCAGGATTATTTGAAAAATATAGAAAAATAAAGCTGCGCTCGCCGGCCATTTGGATTCGCAAGGAAAAAAGATAAAAATTAAATGCTTTCATGGCATTGGTTCATGAGAAAAAATTAAAAAATTAAGCAAGCACTCACGAATCGTTGGTTCCTTATATAAAAAATAAAAACAAAAATTCAGCGCTCTCCGTGCGCTGAAATTAGGCTCTTTGGGGCTAGATTCGTAAAAAAGTCTGGAGAAGGGTGATATTCGGAAAAAAATACGATCACAATGCCAGGACAATAAAAAATTCAAGTCTTGTTTCCTTGCATGCGGATCCTCCCTGTTTATTTCCTTGTTTGATTCACCCTCCTTCCAAATATGTAGTACGTACAATTTTGGCCAGTAAAAAATTCAAGTCTGGTTTCCTTGCATGCGGATCCTCTTTATTTATTTCCTTGTTTGATTCGCTCTCCTTCCAAATATGTAGGTGGAGGAGGTCTGTTGTGGGCCATAGGGATGATTAGACACACTAAATAATGGCCATCGGATGTGGGTGAGTAAAATTGAGGAAAGATCTGAGACGTTCATTGTGATGAATGCAAGTTTTTGGGGACGTTTTGCTGGGTGCACGAATATTAGGCCATCTCTAATGAGGTGCATTATTTAGGGTGGACGTAGGAAAAATTGCTTAGATGCATTATAAAAGGGTATAGATGTCATGATTATTGACAATCACGACGCCAGTGGCTGCTTGCTTGCAATGGTACGAATGAGAAGATTCGGTGGGCCTTTAATCACCGGCCCAGTCTTGGACCTGGGTTGATGGGCCTCGCAGGAGACGGGCCTTCTCGGCATTGGGCCGAACAGCTTGAACAGGCCCAACTAAGTCCATTAGTTCGGAGCCCCGAGCCCGAACATCTAGAGTCCCCTCGTATAACAACAGCCCATGGATCGGACGGCCCAGACCCATTCTTGGAGGAGGGGCAAAACGAAGCGGAAGAAGACTCGCCTCGCCCTCGCGTGACGTCGCGTCAGGCTGCAAGCAAAGCGGAGATCCCCTTCGGCTCACACCGCCTCCAAAAACCTTGCACAGCAAGCGACCAGGAGGCGGCTCGTCCCCCCTCTCGCACCCGAACCCTAGCTCGTCTGGAAATCCGCCGCCGCAGCAGCCATGTCGCCCCCCGAGAACCCCAACGGCACGGGCCCCGCCGCGCCGTCCGAGCCCGCGCCGCCGCCGGCCAAGGCCAAGGGGAAGAAGAAGGATGAGAAGAAGGAGGACGATCTGGTGAGCGCGCCCCTCGGCCTCCCTCTAGCTCTCAAGCGGAATCGAAATCTCGCGTTGCTGGATTCGATCTGCGGTTTTGCTTTGCCTGACGTGCCTGGATGGTGTGGTGGTTTGGGCGCAGTCGGAGGAGGATTTGGCGCTCAAGGAGCAGCTCGAGCTCTACGTGCTGCGGGCGCAGGACGCGGATCCCGGTGTGCAGAAGCTCGCGCTCGAGAGCATGAGGTATTTTTCACTTTCTGAAACCAACAGATTCAGTTCTAGGATTGCGTTGTTTTCCCAATTTCGGTAGCCTACATAGGTTTCGTCGTGCGTGTGCTGCTCGCTCTAGGTTTAGATTTCTTATCTATCTGCGAACTCGGTGACTGCCATAGGGTTTAGTTCTTCTGGCCTATATTGTTACATCTATCTGATGAAGTATTGCTGAATGCTGCTACTTGCTACTCTAAACTCCTTTTACTGCAACTGAAATCGGCCCATATCAGGCAGGAGATTCGTTCCGCCACGAGCTCGATGACGTCTGTCCCGAAGCCACTGAAATTCCTTCGCCCACACTATGGTACCCTCAAATCATACTTTGAAACCATGCCAGAGTCTGATCTAAAGGTACGAGTGGACTGTTCATCTACCAGTACCACTGTGGTTTAAACTTTGCTCACGTACAGTGCTGATACCTCATTATACTGTTTTTGCAGAAATACATGGCTGACATACTATCAGTGTTAGCCTTGACAATGTCTGCTGAAGGAGAAAGAGTATGTGCCTGACACAATAAAATTTTGTTCGTCTGTTCTGGACAAGGCATTCCTTCATTTGAAAAAGTCTTAAGTTATTCCATTCAACCGCGATTGAGGTAGCCTGCTAAATTTTTTCTTCTGCCTTTTAATTGTTCCAGGAGAGCCTGAAGTATCGTTTATTGGGCTCTGAAGGTGACATTGGCTCATGGGGTCATGAATACGTGAGGTAAGAACAGTGCTACAAGAATATATTTCTATGCTATATCCTACCTGTTTCAATACTGCCTCCTAAATCTGTATTATAGCTGCTTTCATTTTTCTTAGGTAGTTTCTTCTTGTCTTAGTTAGCTGTAAAAATTACAGTCTTGTAATGAATTATCTCTTCCAATGATTGACAATCTCTTATTTTGCCATTCTAAATTCATCACTTGCCAGAAATCTGTTTGGACAATACTTCAGTTTCTACTTGCATTGCATATTTTGAACCATAATCTCAAACGTAAATTTTGAATCTCTAAAGAGTGAAATAACTTAAGTTTGAACTAAACAACTGTATGAATCACACTCAGCTTCTACTCCTAGGAGATTGTAGCATGATGTGATAGAGCTTCCTTTATGACATGCTTACCTGTTTAGGCAATGCTATATTCGGCTTTGGTTGCTGTTTTTTGTGTGTCAATTGTCAGGTTTGAGCGCCATAATTAGCTTCTACGACATCTATATGTTTTTTGTACTTAGTCATCTCATTATTTATCTCCAGGATACCTATAATCCTGCTATACCTTGTTGAATTAAATTTGTTTTTCTTAGATATTATTTGAGATATTTTTCCTGTTATCAGATATATTACATTTGCTTGCGCATTTGTTGGCTTCTAATGAAATGACTTCCTCATGTACAGAAATTTGGCAGGCGAAATTGCACTGGAATTCCAAAAGCGCCAGGTTGCACTCTCATGCACTTGATAATGGAAAATTTGGAATTTTTCTCTTAATTGATAATGGAAAATTTGGATTTTTTCTCTTAACCTTTTGTATCATTGTTACCTGGTTTTCATCCCTGCTTTCTTCTATTTCACTCCTTGTTGAAACTGTCATGAATTGTTCCGTGTTGTTTCGGAGGCTTAATTTCCTACCACATCGACTTACTGATTAATATAAATGGTAATCAATACACCTTTATTTGATACCATGGTCCTTTTGCTGATTTCAGCTATTCCAATAACTTACCCAACTACCCAGTGATTCTTTTTCTTTTTGGGTTCCAAGGCTGGTAGACTTTTAAATCATATGTTTGTGAACTTCTAATGATGATTGTTGAATACCTATATCCAAGGTCAGCATTGGCAACAACTCTGCTTCCTATTCTTTGTTGTCTCCTTTCCAATTCTTTGTCGGTGTTTAGTGTTAGAATTTCCACATACCTGGTAATTGAGATTACGTTTCTTTATTAATCACGGCAAATTTGTCGTCGTTTTTGTTCTTGTCTCATTTTTTTCGTCTTGCTGAGCTGCAATCAAAGTTGTCACGGCGGTCCAGCTAGGCACGGCGAGCCCGAGCCGCCTGGACGCCTAGGCGCCCGCCTAGACGATGATTAGACGATGAAAATAATAAATAATATGTCATATGACATGGAATTAAGTCAAATATGAGGCAAAAGATGTGTAATCTTCAATGCATCAAGCCAAAGCATCAGCAGTAGTAATACAACTATACCGGTTCATCAGCAATACACCAAAGCAGCTGTAGTACAACTACACCAGTTCATTAGCAATACACCAAAGCAGCAGTAGTACAACTACACCAAAGCATCAGTTCATACTTCATCCATTCAAGCATCAAGCCAACGCAACAGCAGACAACAAGCATCAGTGCATCAAGCATCAAGCCAATGCATCAGCAGTGCATCAATTCAAGCATCAGCAGTGCATCAATTCAAGCATCAGAGGAGGTCAAGCATCAGAGGGCAAGGGGGAGGCGACAGAGCGACAGAGGCGGTCCGGTGGCAGCGCGGCAGAGGAGGTCCGGCGGCGGCGCAGAGGGAGAGGCGAGGAGTAGAGGGCAAGGGCGCAGATTGGGAAGGGGGAACTCACCTCTCCTCTTTGCGCGGACGGCAGAGCTCGTTTCCTCTCCTCTTTGCGCGGATGACAGAACAGAGGCTAGGGTTACCCGGTGGTCGGTTTGCTCTGCGCCCGTGCGTACTCAGTGCCTTATCCCCGTCCTCACCACCTCGGCGCGCGCCCGGCTCGGCCGCCGCGCCGATCGCCGTTCTCCTCGCACGGGCGCTGGCGGCGCCTAACTAGCTCCAGTCGAGGCGGCCGGCCCAGGCGTCCTCCTCCGGCCGACTGGACGACTAGGCGTCGCCTAAGCGACGCCTTGATAATTATGGCTGCAATAATACTTAGGCTCAGTTTGCGTTTGCTTTGCTGTACTTAATTTAGAAGCTGCTGCGAAAAAAGAAGTTATGAAAAGTCTATTAATCTGTTTGGTGAATCAAATTAACATTAGATGAATTTTGTTATCCAATGGTTGTACTCTCACATCTCATCTCATATGTTCTGGAATGCAATGATTCGTCCCTTTCAATTTGATTATAGAAAAAAAGGGGTAGCGAAATACCCAAATATCGAATAGTGGTTCAGCCAAACGAGATTATCATAATCTACCACAAAGCTAAATGGAGCCTTAGTAGTAGACCTCTGTTTATTCTATTCCCTTGTATCTTTCTAACTTCTAATGCTGATTTTATTGTTTCACAGGATGATGACATGTCGATTGATGCCCTCATGGAACTAGTGCAGCAAATTATTTCATTCCACATGAAGGTTGGTTCTGATTAGAGTCATGGTTGAATATTTATTTTATTCTATTAAAACATCTTGATCAATGAAATGCATACCATGCGTATGTTTAGTCATTTAATGATCATTACCGTTGTTATTTAATAATTATTCGATTCAATGGTGGATTAATACTGTTCTATTTTTATTTTTGTCACAGCACAATGCTGAACCTGAAGCTGTCGATCTTCTGATGGAGGTATTTACAAATTTTGTACTATTTTTATCTGAGTACATTTTTATTAAAGGGATATACTGATGCACAATATTTCATTGTTTTGTAGGTTGAAGACCTTGATTTGCTGGTTGAGCATGTTGACTCTACAAACTACAAAAGAGCTTGCTTGTACCTTACCAGTTCTTCCAAGTATGTGAATGCATGTGGTTGTACACTGTTAATTTTCCTACTGTATGCATATCTTTCTTCACATATCATGTATTGTCATGTATTATTGCTTGTTGTCCTATTTTGGAAAGAGTCCCTAGGATTATCTCCAAATTTAAAAGTGTGTTGAAGTATTGCTGAACTTAAGTGAAGTTGACTTAGTGCTTTGCTGTATCTGAATGTAAAACCTGCAGATACCTGCCTGCTCCTGATGATATGTTGGCACTTGACATAGCATATACCATTTACATGAAGTTTGAAGACCTAGCAAGTGCTTTGCGGATTGCTCTGCTCCTTGACAATAAGGTGAGCAGACGATTATCTCATGCCATACTCCTTTGTTTAGTACTAAATTTAAACTGAGGTGCATCTCAATGATTTGTAGTCCGTGCAGTATGTGAAGCAGGTCTACACAGCAACTGATGATCTTCTGCTCAAGAAGCAATTCTCATACATCATCGCACGCCATGTATGCATCTCTCTCTCATGCGTTGTGTGCACATTTATTCATCACATGCCAGCTTGCTGGGCCACCCACCCATGCACGCACTTGTGCGTGAACACACACTGAGGAGCTCAAATGCCAATTTTGATTATTCTGTACCCTGAGCTGCACATTACTACCTTGTTTAATCTTTTCATCTCTCTATAAAAATGGCTTGTCCCATTAATTTTGACTGTGAGCTCTCCTCTTCTATTTCTAAAGGGTTTGGCGATGGAGATTGATGATGAGATAGCTGCGGATGACAATGACAAGGAGATTTTGCAAGAAATAGTTAATAATACTAAGCTGAGTGAGGGGTACCTCACTCTTGCTCGAGATATTGAGGTCATGGAGCCAAAATCTCCGGAGGATATATACAAGGTTTTCTATATATAACTACTTGCCATGTTCATGGAGGCACATTTTAGTCATTCATAATAATAATACTTGTACTTTCTAATCTGTAGGTCCATTTGATTGATGGGCGCGGTGCCAGCTCCAGTCTTGATTCTGCAAGACAGAATTTAGCTGCTACATTTGTCAATGCATTTGTGAATGCTGGGTTTGGCCAGGTTATCTTTTTAGAAAAATATGTTACTTGCAGCTTACTTCTGAGGAAAGAGTGGATCTTAACATCTTAGCCTTTGCGCAGGATAAGTTGATGACTGCTCCATCTGATTCTTCCAGTAGTGGGTCTTCTGGAAACTGGTTATTCAAGAACAAAGAACATGGAAAAGCCAGTGCAGCGGCTAGCCTGGTACAATTGCATCATTGTTTATGTTTCTAACCATGAGATCTGATTTTAATTGTAACTAGACAATAATATCAAGTAAACTGTTATTTTCAGGGAATGATTCTCCTGTGGGATGCTGATTCTGGACTTGCTCAGCTCGACAAGTACTTGCATAGTAATGATACTCATGTTGTTGCTGGAGCTTTGCTAGGTATTGGAATTGTCACCTGCAGTGTGAAGAATGATTGTGACCCTGTACGTGCTCCACTGTATTAGCTGCTGCTTTTCTGTGTGTGTCTGTGTGTGTATGTAAAATTTGTCTTCTAATATCCTAAATTTCTTGCCAGGCACTCGCTATTCTCACGGAGTATATTAGCAAGGATGACTTAAACATACGGATTGGGGCAATCTTGGGTCTTGGTATTGCATATGCTGGTTCTCAGAAAGATGAGGTGGAAACCAGGGCTCTTTATTGTATCTTGTTACCTAAAACATTGGTTATATATTTCGTGCTAACGTAGTTTCTGAAATTTCAGCTAAGAATGCTTCTATCGTCTGTATTGGGGGACTCTCAATCAACTCTTGAGGTCCTGGTATTCACAGCCATCGCCTTGGGATTGGTGTTTGTTGGTTCTTGCAATGAAGAGATTGCACAGTCCATCATATTCGCCTTGATGGAGCGTAGTGAGGCTGAGCTGGCAGAACCCATTATACGCCTGCTTCCTGTAGCGCTTGGCCTTCTATATCTTGGAAAACAGGTATTTTGAGCTACCCATGAAAGATAGTCTCACTTCCAACGTTTGCAATTTGTTGAGTAGACTAAGACGCTAAGTACAAAAAAAAAATCTTCATTAGGTATTTCCTAGACATGCTTATTTGGAAAACTGTTTATTGCTTGTGGGATCAAGTATTTGCCTACTCTTTTACTTTAAAATAAGTGAGTATTTGTTTAAGTGATTTATGTTTGAAGCACCATGCCTCTTGGTTTTGTGAATGCCATTTCTTGGTTCCAGCAAGATAGCTGACACATCTGACTGATTTTTACTATTGTTTTTGTATTACGTTGTTGGCTTCTGATTTCAGATTTACTCTACACACATATCTTTGACTGCTCCTGCTCTTTTTGTGGGCTAATTTAGGTACTTCAGGAGATGTGTTTAACTTATTTTTATTGGGTAATTTCTATGTCAGGAGAGTGTAGAGGCTACCGCGGAGGTTTCTAAAACATTTGATGAGAAGATAAGAAAGTATTGTGATGTAACACTTATGTCGCTTGCATATGCTGGAACAGGGAATGTGCTTAAGGTACTTTGAATGGTTTTAGCAGCTTTAAGCTCATTGATTTTTGAATGGTTTCAATAAGCTTTTCCAATTTTGTATGCAGGTTCAGAAACTTCTTGGTATTTGCTCACAGCATATTGAGAAAGGAGAAACACACCAAGGGCCAGCTGTCCTTGGAATTGCCCTTATCTCCATGGCTGAAGAATTAGGAGCTGAAATGGCTGTACGTTCACTTGAGCGTCTTTTACAGTATGGTGAGCAGAATATTAGACGAGCAGTTCCTCTTGCTCTCGGTATACTCTGCATTTCTAATCCCAAGGTACGCTGATAAGTTTTGACTTGCATACAAAATGTCTAAAGATGTGAAATGGAACTTGTGTTCTAATCGTCAATGCATCAGTTAAGTGGGAAGAGTTCTAGGGTTGAAAATAATGCAAAAAATTGACTTATATTCAAACCCTAAAGTATCCAATCCGTTGCATGGAAACAGGTTAATAGCACTATTCTAATGGAGTCATTACATGGAGGTGCTAAACTATTTTATGCACCACCGCACACACAGCAGTAGCACATGGGTGCACACGTTTGCAGTAAATTATTGCTTGTCATTGAATAACTATTTTACTGATTCATAATTGCATCAACTGATTTGTACTTTGCATGGTCGCATAGTCTTTTGTACTGTTTGTTTGATCATGAAACCAGTCTAACAAGGTTGGATTTTCGAGCTAACTTTGTTCCTTTTATCCTTTGAATTCAAAATCTATTCATTTCCCTAGTACTGTTAATATGGGCTCAAAGCTGAAGACAAGTGTCAAGTTAGATCCAATGCCATATCAAACACACCACATAAAAGCTAGACAATTTCTGCTGCACTTGTTCCTAAAATAGAGTTTGTTAATCCTGGAAAATTTTGTCTAATGTCATCATTATTGAATGTGTGGCCAAATTACCTTGTAATTCCTTTACTGTAAACCAAAGTGTGATATGTTTTGATTACATATTATGCAAGCAGTGACTTGATTAGCCAGTTATTTTGTCACGTACGGTACTGTCAAATTGGTAAAATACTTTGTTGGATTTGTGCTTTGTGCTAATCTGAATATTGAGTGCTTGTTCAGTGGTGCATTCTCATTTTGCATAATATTGCAACAGTTTACACCATAGTTATCAATACCGTACCGGTATGACCGGTATGTACCATTTCGGTCCTTAAACTGGTACAAAGTAGCCGTATGTAACATACTAGTCTCGATACTGGTTAATACCGGTCAATACAGACCATACTGGCTTGATACCTGTCAATATCGGCCATACTTGCTTCGATATCGGTTAATACCAGTCATACCAATGGAATTGATAATATAGTCTATTGAACTACATGTTATATTTGATAGTACTACTATGTATTTTGAGTAATATTACAAGTGAAAATTTGGTGTACATATAATTAAACATATGTATACTTATAAATATATATTATTATATTAAACCCAAAATGGCACGTCGGCATGAACCGGTACCGGAATGTACCATTCCAAGAGCCAAACCAGTATAGCCTCCGGTATGGTATTGACAAGTATGGTTTACACCCCTTCTGATATTATAATGTTTACTTCGCAAATTTCTAATATCTTCCATCTCAGGTAAATGTAATGGACACATTGAGCAGATTGAGTCATGATGCAGATGCTGATGTGTCGATGGTTTGTATTTTTAACCTTTTTAAGCTAGCAACTCGTCTCTAAATTTTATGCTTGCATCGCATATCTTACTTCTTAACTTATTTCTTACATTCTAATTGAATTATTGTAGGCTGCAATCATCTCATTGGGTTTGATTGGTGCTGGTACAAACAATGCTAGAATAGCTGGCATGCTTCGTAATCTTTCAAGTTATTACTACAAAGAAGCTGCTCATCTATTCTGTGTAAGTACAAATCAACAATGATCATTTAGCATCCTCACTCAGTGCAGCCATGATGGTTTCCTGGTTGTATTTATTATTTAAGCTGCATATATTGATTTGTTTTACATGTGTTCAGGTAAGAATTGCCCAGGGGCTTGTTCACCTTGGGAAGGGTTTATTGACACTTTCTCCATACCATTCTGATCGGTTTCTTCTTTCCCCGTAAGTAACTATATTCAAGCATTGGATTTACCCGTCAATATTATTGTATTCATATTTCAGTTCTTCAAAGCATCAGATTAACCCTTCAATATTGTTGGATTCATCTTTCAATCTTTTTTATTTTTCTTAGGATGGCACTTGGAGGGCTTGTCACCGTTCTGCATGCCTGCCTTGATTTGAAGTCCACCATTCTAGGGAAATATCATTACATTCTTTACATTCTCGTCCTGGCCATGCAGGTATCTATCATTACACAACTGCCAATTTTATTACTGAACCAACTATTGGATAAGCTCAATATCTTTGTTGCTTATACAGCCTAGGATGCTTTTAACGGTGGATGAGGATCTGAAGCCCCTTTCTGTTCCTGTGCGGGTTGGGCAAGCTGTTGATGTGGTTGGCCAGGCGGGAAGACCTAAGACAATTACCGGCTTTCAGACACATTCAACTCCTGTCTTGCTTGCAGCAGGGGAGCGAGCTGAACTAGCGACTGAAAAGTAATTCTCAGTACAACTAAAATGTGCTCTATTATTTTTAAAAGTTTTACCCTATTGAAGCTAATAACTGTTGCATTGTGTCACATCGTGCAGATACATCCCACTGACATCGGTATTGGAGGGCTTTGTAATTTTGAAGAAGAATCCAGAATATCATGAGGACTGAGGGAAATTTCCAGGCTTGATATGGTGCAGATCTTGGGCTCACCAGCATGGTAGACTCCGGAGGTCTGGTGGTTGTCGTCAAATCTTTGTTTTGCCCCTCCAATCTTTTGCTCAGCACTATTTCTTCTACCAGAGTTGTAGCTAACTGCAAGCGTGTTTGGTTGTGCGATGACTGACATACCACTTGTACCCAAGGGGCGCATATAGGAATCGAACTGCTGCTCTGACCCTCAGCTTATTTGTATATGTATCATGTATTGAAATTACTCGCGACGTCTTTAGAACAGAGCCGGTGGAAGTGAAACACTGGGTTTGATTTAGACATGGGTGACTGTCATGTGGTGTCTGAGAAGTGGCACCATAATTTGCATTTGTTATAGCAGTTATTGTTGTCATATCTTTCATTGTTTATGCTAATCAGATTGAGACCATTCTAAGATGTAAACGTCTGTCAATCTAATGGCATCATAGACAATCCGTTGCGTTGCATTAAAAAAAAAAAAGACAAACCGCCTGTGAGCAAACTCGCTTCCATTTCCGGCTGTGTGCATGGACAAAAAGAGTTGTTTTGGTTCAGTCAATATAGGTGTGTTTGGTTGCTGCATGAGATGGTTCGTGAAAAAAATGAGTTTGTGTTGAAAGTAGAGTAGAGATTGAATTCAAGAATGACATCTCACTTTTCATTGTATATGTGATACATATTTATACAAGCTAATGGGTGGAAGTTGATTGTGTCTAAAAGACACCCATCCACAAAAGACACCCATTCTAAGAGTTGGAAGTTAATTACCCACTTAACTCCTTAACACTCTCTTGGGCGAATAACATAATAGTCTTCATGTGCTTCGATAAACTCCTCAAAAACCTTGTGGAAAAATATAAGGAGAAATTCGTTCTCATAATTATACGTCATCTAAAACTTCTTTAAAATCCAATGGGAAAAATATAAGGAGACATTTTATGGCGTAAGTTCACATTTAATGTTGCCTCATTAAAAACCTTCTATGAGAAACCATTTATGTAAAACTCATAAAGAAAAAGAATGCAATATGTTCTAGTTCAAGGGTTAACTCCCTCTGAACCTTGCAACTCACGAAGCCGTCTCGTATCGATCCGCTGGACACATCTTTGAAATGAGGACGTTAGTAAAGACTTAGTGAATAAATCGGCTAGATTTTCACATGATTTCGTTTGCAAGACATTTATCTCACCACTCTTTTGAAGTTTGTGAGGATAGAATAGCTTAGGAGCAATATGTTTTGTTATAGTACTCTTTATATAGCTTGTTTGCATCTGAGCAACACATGCAGAATTATCTTCATAGATAATAGTAGGAGATTCCAATAGATTAATACCACATGACCTTTGTATCTGGTTAATCATTCTGCGAAGCCATACACATTCACGTGATGCTTTATATAAAGCAATTATTTCATAATAATTAGTGAAAGTGGCTACTAAAGTATGTTTACAAGACTTCTATGAAATAGCCGTACCACTATAAAGGAAAAAAAATCCAATTTGTGACTTGGCATTGTGGGGATCAGACAGATAGCCAGCATTTGTATATCCAATTAAAGTCATATCCTCATTTCTTTGAAACATCAAACCAAGATTTTTTGTACCATTAAGGTACGTGAGGACTTGTTTAACACCAGCCAAATGCCTTTTTGTTGGTGATGCGTTGTATCTAATAATAGATTTACTGCAAATGCAATGTCAGGTCTGGTGCAATTTGCAAGATACATTAGTGCTCCAATGGCACTAAGATATGGAACTTCCGGTCCCAATATCTTTTCATCCTCTTCCCTAGGTCTGAATGGGTCTTTATCCACATCAAGGGATCTCACGACCATATGTGTTTTTGTTGGATACGATTTATCTATATTGAATTTCTCCAATATCTTCTGGATATATGCAAACTGGTGCACAAATGTTCCTTCAGGAACATGTTCAAGCTGTAAGCCTAAGAAAAATTTGGTCTTACCCAAATCTTTCATCTCAAACTCCGTCACAAGATGGTTACTTGCCTCTTCTATGTCCCTTGTGGTTCCGATGATATTTAAATCATCAACATATACTGATATGGTACAGAATCCACTTTGGGATTTCTTTATAAACACACATGGACAATCATCATTATTGGAGTATCCTTTCTTCAAAAGAAAATCACTTAGTCGGTTGTATCACATCCTTCTCGACTACTTTAATCCATATAGCGACTTTTTCAACTTGATGCTATACATGTTGCGATTTGCATTAGGATTCGGCCCCTTCAGGGACTTCCATGTAAATATTCGAATCTAATGATCCATACAAATATGTGGTCACTACATCCATTAACTGCATTGATATTTTCATATTAACTGTCTGAGATATTAGATATTGGAATGTTATTCCATTCATAACGGGAGAGTATGTCTCATCGTAATCGATGCCGGTCTCTACGTGAACCCTTGGGCTACAAGCCTCGATTTGTATCTCACCACTTCATTATTTTCATCCATTTTCCGAACAAAAACCCATTTGTTTCCCACAGGAAATACTTTAGGAGGAGTTGGTGTTACTGGACCAAACACCTCCCTTTTATTAAGCGAGAGCAATACTGCTTCAATTGCTTCCTTCCATTTGACACAATCTGAGCGCTTCATGCACTCTGCTATGGTCTTTGGTTCTGAATCCAGTTGAAGGCTCTCAACAATCTTTAAGGAAAAATGTATGTCAACAATTGTAGTATCTCTTTTATATAATTATCACGAATGGACATAATTCGTGAAAATTTCTTCATTTACATCCTCTAACTCCTTGTGATTTCCCATAACAACGGAGTCTAGGGTTTTCGATGTCCCAGCATCTAAATTTGTGCGCACTTTGATGCCGGGTTTACTATTTCTTCGATGGTTCTCAACCTCATGTTGGGTTTCTTTTACTGATTCAAGTACTGTACCTTTACCTTTAGAAGAATTCCGTTTTTGCAGACGTCTCTGCAGAACTAAGTCCTTTTTATCCAGAATTCCCCCCTCTTCTTCTCATTAGGGGCAAGAGTAGCTTTCTGAGGTACCTCCACTCTTTCTGTTACATTGATTGCGGGTATATATGATTTTGTAACACCCTTGTAATCAGTAAATACATCTAGCAGATTATTTGCAATTTGTTGCAAATTTATTATTATCTGAACCTCCAGTTCAGATTCTTTAGTACGTGGATCTAAGGACTGAATGCCAGTGTCATTTCAATCTATTTCTCGGCATTCTTTGTGGTACTTATCTCCCCCTAATGCCGGAAAATTGTCCTCATCAAAAATACAATTAGCGTACCGAGCTGTAAACAGATCCCCTGTTAAAGGCTCAAGGTATTTTATTATTGACGAAGAATTATACCCCACATAGATCCTCAACTTCCTGTGAGGACCCATTGATGTACGCTGTGGTGATGAAATCGGTACGTCTACTGCGCAACTGAATTTTCGCAGATGGGAAAACTTGGTTCATTTCCACGTACTAATTGCAACGGGGAGACTGTATGATATGCAGTTGGTCCTATTTGGATTAGTTCTGTGATGTACAATACTGCATGGCCCCAACAACTTGTTGGCAACATACAATTTTGTAAAAGAGGCCTAGCAATCAGTTTGACCCTCTTTATCAAAGATTCTGCTAGGCCATTTTGTGTGTGGACATATGTCACAGAATGTTCTATATTAATGCCCAGAGCCATACAATAGTCATTAAATGCCCTTAAGGAGAACTCAACGGCATTATCCAATCTAACGGATTTGATCCTGTTTTCAGGAAAATTAGCTCTTAACTTAATTATTTGGGCCATTAATCTAGCAAAGGCATGGTTCCGTGTTCTTAATAAACACACATGGGACCATCTTGTAGAAGCATATATTAAAACCATAAAGTATCTAAAAGGCCCACTTAAGGGCTGAATAGGTCCACAGATATCGCCCTAAATTCTGTCCAGAAAATTGAGCAACTCATTTTTTACTTTGAGGTATGACGGCCTCAAAATCAATTTCCCTTTAGCACAAGGAGTGCACATGAAATCCTCTGATTTCGGAAAGTTTGAAGTTTTAATATTATAGCCAACAGAATAGTTTATAATTTTTCTCATCATCCCCATACTAGAATGACCTAGGCGATCATGCCAAATCTTGAATTTGTCAAGATTTCGAAAAATTGTTTTGAATGCAACATGTGGTTCAGGTTTGATGTGCCTGTCGTACAATCCGGATGAATATGAAGGAAGTTTTTCAACCATTTGTTTTTCGTATTCATCAATTTTAATGAGGAGAATATATTCATCGTCTCCCTCACTAGTAGTTTCCACATGGAAACCATTAAGACGGATATCTTTAAACCTTAGTAGGGTACTATTTGATTGAGGATACAATAGAGCATCTTCAATCGTCAATTGGTACCTATAGGGAGAACTATGATGGCTCTTCCAGTGCCAACAATCAGATTATCGCTTCTAGTGATAATAATTATATTTCCACTTTTCTTTGTCAAAGTCTAGAAATATTTTGTTTCACTAGTATAGTGCCCGTGCTAACGCTACGACAGCAGTACACCCGCTTATCAATTAAATGATAAGATAAGTATGAATATAACACTTAATAATAAATAATCACGATTGCGTGTATGCGAGTACAAAATGAAGATATAACACTCAATAATATTTTTAGCTAAGCGTTTCCGTATGCTCTTAAGACTTGTTCACGTATGTATGTATCGTCGACGCGCCGCGATCGCGCTGTTCGCACGTAAAAGCCTCGCGGCCTCGCCGAATGGCTGAACGGCTGGAGGTATGGCACCGCCGTCCCAGCGTTTAGGCGTTCTTTAGTTAGGAATTCCTGGGACCTGCACAAGGAACACGGGAAATGAAGGTATGGATTTAGTTTGTGTTTTTTTAGAGGATTCTGTTGCAAGAATAGAACTCTCGTTTGACGTATGGGAGAGGAACCAATACGTGAGAAGATTAACAAGAGAAGAGAAGATGGTGTGTATGATAAGGGATTAAGGGGTTGTATATGTACCACATATTTGGAAGGAGAGCCAATCAAACAAGGAAATAAACAGGGAGGATCCGCATGCAAGGAAACCAGACTTGAATTTTTTACTATCCTGACTTCGTGATCATTTTTTCCCGAATATGACCCTTACGAGACTTTTTATGGATCTAGCCCCATAGAGCCTAATTTCAAATTAGACGGATCCGATGGTCGACGAGCGCAGATTTATTTTCCATATTTTCCCGAATTATTGGTGGGCGAGCACCGCTTGATTTTTTTCATTTTTCTTCCACGCTTGAATTTTTCAACTTGCTAGAGCATTTTTTTTTTTGCCTAAATTATCAAGCGGACGGGCACCGCTTGATTGTTTTTTTATTTTTTGGGAATTTTTTACTGTATTGGCATCATCGTTATAATTTTTTGAATCAACTCTCGCGACGATGAATTTGTGATTGTAGCCTCGGCGGAAAAATTCAATGAGCGATGGCAGTATTATTTACGGCAAATACCGGGCTCGAATTTTTTACTATATTAGTATCATCGTTATAATTTTTTCTGAATCAGGCTCTCACGGTGATGAATTTGCGATTTAAGCCTCAAGACAGAAAAAATCAGCGGAGAGGTGCTAGAATTTTTTTTCCGCGGTTGAGAAGCACTGTAATTTTTTTTCCATGCCCGAAATTATCCAGCGGCCGGGCAGAGCTTGGTTTTTATTTTTTTTCGTGCCTAAAATTTCCCATCGTCTGCTGGATAATTTTAGACGTGGGAAAAAAATTCTAGCACCTCTCCGTTGAATTTTTTCGGCTCCAGGCTACAATCGCAAATTCATCGCAAATTGAGAACAATCTCTAATGAAAAATGATTCAAACAAAGTTGAAATCTAAATATTATATATATTTGAGTTCCGGGAAGTATAAGGATTCCAATAAAATTAGTTTCATTCAATTCTCAGTTCTTTTGCAATATTTTTATATGTAGCATATCTTTGGACCTTTTCTTTAAATTTGAATTTGAAATTCACCCGGTACTATTTTTCAAAATATTTTTGCATATTATGGAATAAATTTATTTTAGATGATTTTAGAATTTTGTTTCATTTTATTTAGACATATAATGTAAAAGTTACAAATACTTGTATGCTCTCGGGTAATGGAAATTCTAAAGAAAATAGAAAATACGCTTCGCAGTAACGTAAGCGTCTTTCCTCGATGGCGCGTGCGCTTTACATCGCCGTGATCATCGACCTTGGGGCCCACTGTCAAGAAGAGCAAAGCAGGGGACCGGCTAGAATGGCCGCCGTGAGCTACTGATCACGGATGGGCCCGGTCGAGGGCACCATTAGCACTAGCTTGCTGACGCACACCCGCCGGTGGACTTGGTCGCCGTCGGCGATGGCCAAAGATGCCTCGCCACTGAGTGAACCCTACGAGTGATGCTTCGCCACATAGCTTCAGAATGGGCTCTTCTCCGATCGCCGCCGAGGGCCGCGCGGGCTCTCCTCCGCTCGCCCCGGCCGTCGCGTCGATCTCCTCTCTGCGGCGTCCGACCGCGCCGCCTCGCCATCGTGTGCAATCTCCCGCCACGCTGCCCGTCTCTGCCGAAGTGCGGCCTAAGCGTCGCTGTTCGCGGGCGTCGCCGCCGATCGCCGGCGGGCTCTCTCTCGATCACCGCCGAGGGCCACGCAGCTCTCCTCCGATCCGCCGAGGGCGCGCGGGCTCTCCCGCTTCGTCCGGCGGTCGCGTCGATCTCCTCTTCCATGCGCCTGGACGCGCATGGATCTCCTCCTCCGGCGCCTCGGCGCGCGTGCAATCTCCCGACCATACGCCGTCTCCCCATTTCCTTTTCCCAGCACGTATGTATCGGTCATTTCTTTTTCCAGAAAGTTTGTTTCTTTTTCCTTGATTGTTTCCTTTTCCTTGATTTCCTTTTCCCAGCACGTATGTATCGGTCATTTCCTTTTCCAAAATATTTGTTTCCTTTTCCTTGATTATTTCCTTTTCAATAAAGATGCTGGATGGAGGTGCGGGGAGGAGGTCTGTTGTGGGCCATAGGGATGATTAGACACACTAAACAATGGCCATCAGATGTGGGTGAGTAAAGCTGAGGAAAGATCTGAGAGGTTAATTTTGATGGAGGCAAGTTTCTGGGGATATTTCGCTGGGTGCACGAAGGTTGGGCCATCTCTAGTGGGATGCACTATTTGGGGTGGACGTAGAAAAGAATGTTTAGGTGCATTATATAAAGGGGTATAGATTTTGTTTCACTTAATATTGTATTTGTGGTACTACTGTCAATAAGACAGATTTCATCCTCCATTGGATTGTGCCACCAAATTCTATAATAAAGAGCATGATTATTAACTCAAATGTAGAACAAGTACATCAATATATATATATATATATATATTGTATGTCTGCAAATACAATATGTGATTATATAATACAATTACAATACCCATGTTCCTACTGAACTTAGTTAACTGAAAATATACAACAATATTATGTAGAACAATTACGACCGACTATTTACATAAGGGGATAACTAGGAGACTACACGATGTCTCCAAACCGATCTTGGGAAGCGTATTCAACCAATATATCATCTGTTTTCGTGAAGTCTTCTTCCTTCAGTTGGACCATCTGATGGTACTCATCATGTAGAGCAATATCCTCTGATCCTATTTCCAAATCTTTGTTTGCTGGTGAAGTGAAGTGAACTTCAACATTTTCTCCTTTAGGCATCTTACCTTTGTTCACAGATTATTGATATAGCTCAATCAAATGTGGAGCATTGCGACATTCTTTTGCATAATGTCCTTTGTAGCCACATTTATGGCAAATGCCTGATTTTCCTTAGAAAAATTCTTCTTGAATTTTTTTCTTACCATATCTTTTGCCTTTGAATTTCTGCATATCATTGGATTGCCACTTTCCCTTTTTCTTATAGCACCTCTTACGCCCATGGCTACTGCTAGCCCCCTGAGTATTAGCATGTGCTTCAGGCACTGCCATTGCCCCCGTAGGGCGAGTATGATGATTTTTCATAAGAATCTCATCATATTTCTCTGTTTGAAATAGAGTATAAATCAACTCAGAGTACTTTGTATACATTTTTTGGTGATATTGCTGTTGAAGTATACGCATAGAAGGATGGAAAGTGCACAATATTTTTTCTATTAGTTCGGCATCACCAACTCCGTGGTCACAAAATTTTAGCTTGGAATTCATTTTATGTATTGCTGAATTATACCCTGCCACGGACTTGAAGTCCTGGAAACGTATAAGTAACTATTCTTGTTGAACTTCTGGTAACATGACCGACCTATGTTGGTCATACCTCTCTTTTAAGGAGTTTCACAACTGAAGTGGATCTTCCTCCAATAAGTACTCAGTTTTTAGGTCTGAGTGGAGGTGATGTCGAATAAAATGCAGGGTTGCATATTTTGAGGCTTTTGAAATTTACGGGTCATTTTGTTGAGGTTCAGTGATGGTTGCACCAAAACCTTGACCCATCAAATTTATCTTTAGATCCATTGCCCAAGTCAGATAATTGCTAGGCCAACTCTGCAAACTCCTTTTTGGAGATGTCTGCCATGTCCTACAATTTGTTTTCATGCAATTGCAATTAATTTACTTTCGCAAAGTAAAATTATGGCATGAAATTGTTATAATCAGTACACTAGGGTTAATGTTGGTCGATTTTTCGTTCTACAACTCCATTTTGCTCTGGAGTGTAGGTAGCGAAAAGCTCGTGCTTTATTCCAAGTTCAACACAATAATCTTCAATTCTTGTATTTTTGAACTCGGAACCATTATCATTATGAATTTTCTTTATTTTGAAATCAAATTCATTTTGAGCTCTTTTTGCAAAACTTTTGAAAATATCGAAGGCTTCGGATTTATCATCTAGAAAGAAAATCTATGTATACCTTGAATAATCATCAACAATGACTAAACAATAAGAATTGCCCTCGATGCTCTTATAGGTAGTTGGGCCAAACAAATCCATATGTAAGAGCTCTAATGGTCTAGAAGTGGACATGATACTTTTTGAAGGATGAGAACTAGTCACTTGCTTACCGGCTTGGCAAGCACTACAAAGTTTGTTTTTCTCAAACTTCATATCTTTGAAGCCCACAACTAGATCATTTTTGAAAAGCTTTTTGAGTTGAGTCATCCCAACATGAGCTAGCCTTCTATGCCATAACTAACCCAAGGAGGTTTTCGCAATTAAAAAAGTTTGAAGACATGACTCATTTGAGATGAAGTCAACTAAATACAAATTTCCAAATTTAAAACCTTTGAATACCAATGAATTATCATTTTCTTTTGAAATCACAACACCATTTTTAGAAAAAGTACAATTAAGACCAAGATCACAAATTTGTGTAACGGATAGCAAATTAAAATTTAATGTTTCTACCAAAGAGACATTTGAGATAGAAAGATCATTTGAGATAGCGATTTTACCCAATCCCAATATCTTTCCTTTGCTATTGTCGCCAAAAGTGATCTTGTCGTGTTGGCCACTCCCCGATTCAAATGTGGTGAACATTTTTTGATTGCCGGTCATGTGTTGAGTGCATCCGCTATCCAACACCCAATGCCGTCCGCCGGTCTTGTAGTTCGCCTACAAAAGAAAATCAAGCCTTTTTAGGAACCCAAATTTGTTTGGGTCCTTGGAGGTTAGTAACCAAGGCTTTGGGCACTCAAATGGCATTCTTTCTCTGGCCAAGTATAGGAGTCCCAACAAATTTAGCAACAATTTTACCATTACTATTTTTCTTAAGGACATAGCATGAACCATAAATACTATTTTTAGATGCTTTGCCCAAAGGACAATCACTTGCTACATGCCCTACATCATGACATTTATAACAAAGCTTCCCATTTGATTTTACAAACCGAGGAGCTTTGTTACTAATTTTCTTGCCCTTCTTGGGGATATACCCAAGAACTTCTTTATTGTAAGAACATATTTGATTAATTAAAATTTTATTAAGAGTATCCTTACCCTTAAAGCATCTATCTAAACTTTTGCTAAGTTTATCCACTTGTTCTTTAAGCTCATTTTTTTCTATAATTAAATTTTCATGACAAGAGATTGAGCTAAAACATGAAATTGAGGGCATATAAAATAAATCATCACAAGAAGTAGATATGCTATTTTTCTATACATAACATGAATCAATTTCTAAACTAGGCATATCATCAATAATATTGCACTCAATGACAACATCATTTTGAGGCTTTGAATGATCCTTGGCAAGAAGGGTTTCATGAGCTTCCTTTAGCTCCTCATAAGAATCTTTGAGAGAAAGATATTCTTTTCTCAAAGCATTATGTTTGGACTTCTCCTGGTCTAGGTACTCATTCAAGTCCTCAATCATATTCATGAGCTCATCATAAATAGGTTCATCTTCGTCATTAGATTTTACCTTAATTTCTCCTCTTGCCATAAGATAAAACAGAGTGATGAAGGGCGAAGAAGCCTCCTTAATTGCGATTCCGGCGAGACCCTTCTTCTTTGAAGGTGTGTCATCTTCGGAGGTATCGGAATACGAATACTCTTCTTCATAATCTCACTCTCCAATGTGGGCCTCGCCTTTTTCGTCCTTGTGAAGTCTTTTGAAAAGCTTCTTCTTCCCTTGGAAGACCTTCTTCTTGGGCTACTTGTTTTTGTCGTTCTTCTTCTTAGGACAATGAGAGACGATGTGCTCCTTCTCATTACACTCATAGCACCGAATGTTTGTATATCGGTTGGCGCTAGAGTGTTGTCCCTTCTTGAATTTATGAGGGCACTTGTGCTTGAGTGCCTCTTCATAAATCTCCTCGTTCTTCTTACAAGGAGTGTCATCTCCTCCTCGGTGTCATCTTCTTCGGAGTCCTCAAGCGGTTCATCGTTTGACTCCGCTTTCGCCTTGAAGGCGATGTTCTTTTTCTTTGAAGAGCTTTGTTCCAAGAGCTCTTCCTTGTCCTTCTTGTAAAGATCATTTGTGATGAGGTTTCCAAGAAGTTCGGTGGGCGTCATCCTCGGTAACTCTAGTGAGTTGAGAAACAATGTCACCAAAGTCTCATACTTGTCTAAAAGAGCCCTAAGCATCTTACGAACAACATCAAGAACTGTTAGTGATGCTCTAAGGCCTTTGAGATCATTTACTATGTTATTTAACCGTGAATATATTTCATTGATGTTTTCATGGGGTAACATAATAAAGCTCTCATATTTGATCCGAAGCATATGCAATTTGGCTTCTTTAACGGAGGATGTCCCCTCATGAATTTCCGAGAGGGTTGTCCAAATCTCATGAGCAGTTTCGAGATTGCTCACTCGATTGAACTCATCCGCATTCAAAGCGCCAAAGAGTGCATTCATTGCTTGAGTATTGAGATGATAATTTCACTCTTCTTGATCAACTGAGTGTGGGGTTTAATCTGGTAGTGAAACCCTCATCCACAATTCTCCATATGCTTAGGCTTATGGCCTTAAGATATACAGTCATGCGAATTTTTCAATATGCATAATTTGTGCTAACAAAAAATGACGCTTTACCTATTGACACTACATCGCTAGCCATCCTTACTCTCTAGGCGGTAAAGCCCTAAAAGAGAGTCCAAACTCTGATACCACTTGTAGGATCAAGGACAGCCGACTAGAGGGGGGTGAATAGGAGGTTTCTAAATTCTCTAGTGATCATTATGCTCTCCTACAATCCAATAATAAGAAAGAAATGATTCTAGGCACAAGTGATATACGCAAATTGCTAGAATTGTAAATTTGCTCACAAGAATGAGAAATACAAACCACAAGAGAATGAGAGACACAAATTTTATCCCGTGGTCTCAGAGACTTGCCGGTCTCCCCTAATCCACGTTGAGGTGACTTGAATAACTTCAAGCCAGCTCCAACCTCTTGAGCCTTCCTCGATCACTATGGTAGTTCTTCCCCGCTTTGGGTAGGCTAACTTCGGCCTTCACAACTTGTCGGGGCTTCTCACAAACTCCGTTGAGAAGCTCACCAAGCACCAACACCTCCAAGCCGTCTAGGAGGCAGCAACCTCCAAGAGTAATAAGTCTTGACGCTTGCTTGAGGCCGAATCAAGTGTCTAAAGGCTCAACCACTAAATGCACACTTGATTTTTCTCCTAACTCATTCAAAAAGATAATTGAATGCACACAATGAGCTGGAGACCTTCTAGAGCTCAAAGATGATCAATGAAGTGCTAAACTTGCTCTAGAATGCAGGTAGGGGTATTTATAACCCCCACCAACCAAATATAGCAATTGACCAAAAGTTGGCCAAAATCATCCCAAGAGGCTGGTCATACCGCCTTAGGGCCGGTATGACCGCCCCTTAGTAGACAATAGTCGCTACAGTGCATTTAATGCACTGTCAGTGACCATTGGTCACATGGCCAGTATGACCGGAGAGGGTCTGGTCATACGCCCACTTCAGGGGCACTTGCATAGCTTCTGTAAAAAATAGACCGGATGACCTCCGGCCATACCACTGACCGGTATGACCGTAGGGTCCCTGGTCATACCGCCCCTTCGAATGTCAAATACACTCTTTCTGGAAAAAGCAGAGACCACCCTCGAACACAGTCATACCGACGACCGATATGACCAGAGAGGGTTAGGTCATACCGCCCAAGACACCCAAAAGTGCATTTTTGGCTAGATTTTGATTTTAATCACATGCAGTGATGAGGGAATTTCAAATGTGCATGAGGTTGAGCCTCTAAACATTTTCTGTCATCGAGCAAGCGACAATGACCCCTCTTAATAGTATGGCGTCTATTCTAGTAGTCCAATCTTTTTCTCCAAACTCCGAGATCGGTAAAATGCTATAAAGAGGTCCTTAAACTTTATACCTTAGTCACCGAAGCGTTGATCTTCTCTTTCATCATTTTCATGCTTCCAAGATCGTCGAAATCCAGATCAAACCTATTCTCAAAACACTCAATTGAAAATGTTAGTCCTTTAATTGTATTTGTCATTAATTACCAAAACCAAATCGAATTAGGGGCCTAGATGCTTTCAGTCGGGAGTCGCTGGCACACCGTTGCACGTCGCCTTGGATGCGTTTGGTGGCGTCGCCACCTGGCCAGGCGGGGTCATGGGGTCCAGCCGTAGCCAGGTGGCCAACGCCGTTTGGCAGAGACCCTCCCTGGCCTTATCCCGCACCCCGCCGTCACGTCATTTGCCGTGTTGGCCTCGCCACACGCCTCCTACGAGCGAACTAAGTTGGTTGTTGTCGTGGCCTCAGTCGCGTCTACCATGCTGTGGGGCCCCTCGGCCCCTACGGGCCTGCGTTGTACCGAGGAGCACCACGACCCCCTCGGTCGCTGCGGCCAATGGTGGACCGCTAACCATGCCGCGATAAGGCCGAGCATGACTGTAAGGTCGAGGATGCCGACTAGAGGGGGGTGAATAGGCGGCTTTTTAAAAAAAACTCTCTTTCTAATTTCTACAAAACAATTCACCCCTAATTACCCCTATGCCAAAACCTATCAATAATAATACGGAAGCGATAAACTAAGGTTTTGACAATTAAAGCTTAAATCAACTAGGCTCACTATGTGTACTAACTAATTATGTCTCTAACAAAAAGCAATTCTAAAGACAAGCAATCAATCAATTTAATTCTATGAATGTAAATTGCTTGAATACAAATAAAGAGAACAAGACAAGCACAAGAGACACAATACTTTTTACCGTGGTGATCGGAGACTTGCCGGTCTCCCCTAATCCACGTTGAGGTTAGCCCAAACACATTGGACCGGCTCCACGAATTGAGCACCCACCTCGAATCCACTAGATGTGGTTTTTCACGCTTTCGCGTAGGCTAAACCCGAACCTTCACAAACTTCGCCGGGGCTTCTCACAACCTTGAGAGCTCCCGCGCACGACGCTCTACGCCGTCTAGGAGTCGGCAACCTCCAAGAGTAAAAGCCGAATCCTCTCGCTTGAACTTCACCAAGCACAACACATGTGCTTCCGGTGATCACTAAGTGCAACACATGCACAAGGATCCTCCTCAAGTGCAACACACGCACAAGAGACTCTCAATCCTCTCCTAATTGCAACACATGCAATTAGAGGCTCACACTAGCTCAAGAAGCAAATGGG
The DNA here is from genome assembly GCA_036346275.1 of Otatea glauca. Taxonomy (NCBI): domain Eukaryota; kingdom Viridiplantae; phylum Streptophyta; class Magnoliopsida; order Poales; family Poaceae; genus Otatea; species Otatea glauca. The sequence continues at coordinate 3,527,882 of CM070713.1, forward strand.
AGAAGGCAACACATGCACACAACTCCTATAAACACCCAAATGCTCTAGCACACAGCCAACATATTGCCCTTGTCCCACAAGGCCTCCTTTTATAGCCTCCAAGCCAAAACTAGCCGTTGGGGGGAAATCCTGGACAAACTCAGCAAACCCGGTGCTACCGCCCTACTGGGACCGGTAGCACCGGCCTCCTCGCCAACGGCTACAAAACTAGCCGTTACAGGATTTCCGGTAGCACCGGCCAACTTGGAGCGGTGCTACCGCTCGGGCGGTAGCACCGGCCTCAGGCCGAACTCAAAAACACCTCCTCTGGATTTTTCACACCGGCCAGAGGAGCGGTTGCACCTTTCCTCCGGTGCTACCGGCCTACCATGGCGGTAGCACCGACCACCTGCATCGCCCAAAACACCCTCTCGGAAATTCCACACCGACCAGAGAGGCGGTAGCACGGACCTTGGTGCTACGGCCAAAGCTGCATGTAGCACCGGACCCGGTGCTACTGCCTTCTGGGATGACGACCGGCCTTAGGGAGAAAACACTGTTTTTCACAAAAACTTTTCTCCAAACCATTCAAGATAAATTCTTTGAGCTATGTGAGGATCAACACATGATCACAACACTATGCAAAACACATTTGCATATGTTAATCACATACTCCAAAGAATCTCATTAAGCACAACTTATTTGCAAAACACATTTGCCAATAAACCAAGAACTTATGAGATCAATCCTCTTAGCCATGTGATGATCAACACATGATCAAGTCAATTTGCAAAACACATTTGCAAACCCTATTCACATGCTTTAGGATCGGAACCCATAATCTAAAGTTCATTTGCAAAACACATTTGCAAATAACAAATCCAACTAACGAAAACACATTTCGTAAACAACTCAAGATCTATTTGCAAAACGTATTAAGCAAATCAAACTCGAGTCTATGAGATTAATCCCCCTAGCCATGTGAAGGTCAACACAAGACCCAGTCAACTTGCAAACACCCGTTGCAAGCCCTACTCACATGCTCTCGGGATTTCGGACCCATAGACCTCGGTTTATTCGCACAACGAACTTGCAAATACACATTAAACCAATTTTATGCTTGAGCATTGTTCTTTGCAATACATGCAAAAACCTAGCTCCAAGCAATACCAAAACATGAGCTCTCTATTTGCAACACATGCAAATCTCTAGCACCATGCAAGCAACCATAACAAATATAAGTGCATGAGTTCTCTATTTGCAACACATGCAAATCTCTAACTTGAAAGGGCAGGGGATGTCGCCTAGAGGGGGGTGAATAGGCGAATTAATATATTTAACACTTAAATGCAGCGGAATAAAAATATTGCAGCTAAATAAAATCTCCCGAGTGTCCCGAACAATCCGGAGTGTCCGGGGTTTCAATCCGGATACTCCGGATAGTCCGATCCCGAGGGTCCTAACCCGGAGTGTCCGGGGTATTCAATCCGGATACTCCGGATAGTCCGGACTGTCCGGGTTATGGAGTTCGGATACTCCGGATTGGAGACTTCGAATGGAGATTTTAAATCTTTGCAATTTTTCAACAATCTACTTGAATACAAAAGATCTAAATGCTATCAGGTACATGGGGATATTGTAGATCTAGAGCCAAACACAACAAAAGAGTAGATCGGGCAATTTCAAGATTCAAAATCAAATACCAAAACAAGAATAAGAAGCAAACTTGGAGACGATGATTTTTCACCAAGTTCGGATCCTTGAGGATCCTACGTCTCCGTTGAGGCGGCTCGGTCACACTTGAGCCGGGTCTCTTTCAACCCTCTTCCTCCGGTGTTGCACAAATGCACTCGCGGTCTTCACTCCTTTGATTCCTTCCTTACGAGGCGGAACCGACCTTCACAAACTTCCCACGGCCAACCACACAAAGCTCCGGAGGCTCGTAGGCGACCTCTTAGCCGTCTAGGAGTCCTCAACCTCCAAGAGTAACAAATGCTCACGAAGAACAAGCTTGGAGATGAAATCAAGTGCTCAATCAACTCAAATCTCACTCAACCTAGCACCTCACTCCTCAAACTCTCCCCAACCCTTCTCACAAGGGGATCACTTAGATCTAAGGGTAAAGAGGTGTTTTGGGGGCTCAAGAACAAGGGTATAGCACCTCTAATCAGTGGGAACACAGCCTCCTCAAAGTGGGGAAGAGGGGGGCTTTAAATAGAGGTCCCAAAAAACTAGCCGTTGGAGACAGCCGCACACAACCCGGAGACTCCGGACTTCAATCCGGATACTCCGGATTGACTGAGAAAGGCTAACAGAGAGACCCAACCCGGAGAGTCCGGATAAATGTCCGGATACTCCGGATTATCCGGATAGTCCGGACTAACTCCGGATAGTCCGAATCAGCACTGAGCAGCTCGACGAAAACGAGCATAACTTTTGACTCCGGACTCCGATTTCAGAGATTTTGGACTCTACCAAAAGCTAAGATCGAGGGCTACACAACCAACAAGATCTCACTATCCAAAACTTAAAGGATAACCACAGATTTCACAAAGAAACCAAGAGAGACCTACAACCCTCACTTTCCGGCACTACCAACACCACTCTCTTTCTAAGATTAACAAGGATGGATCACTTGAGCACTTGACACATCTAAAAGTCATTCGACATCGCATCCCTCTTAATAGTACGGCAATCCTTAGACTCAAATTAAATCAAAGATAATATAAGTCTAGAACTAGTCACTTGCCGTCTTCTTTCTTGATGTCGATGCATGAAGACCTTCACCATATAATTGATGACATCTCGCCTTGTCCAACTCGACTCGATTCACCTCATGAGACTCTCGTCCTATCAACCTTGACTTGATCATCCTCTCTGACGATCTCCACGCCAAGTTGCTCTTGACTTAGTCCTCGACTCTTGGTGACACCGCGTCTTGTTGACCTCGGCTTAATGATCATCCTCCAAGATACCTTGGTCATCATACACAGACGGGACCTAATTCTTTCTAAACTACTCATGAAAGACATTAGTCCCAAAAGCTCAATAGATATGAATAAAGTTGATATTTGTGAGCAATTGATTACAACAAGTGTTTCATATAAAGAAGCACAATATAAATGGAAACACTTGACATAAGAAATGTTCTCTACTAAGTATATCATGATGAATATGTAATTGATCTATATGCACTAGAGAGATAATTGCCAATATGATGAATCAATTAAATCATGGCAAGGATCACAGACTTTACTTAAATGAAGCACATGATAGAATATACACGAATTGTACATGTGCAAATAATATTTGGAGTAAGAGTAAATATGTGATCCAACACTAGATAAACTTCACTAAGAGAATTGCATGAGAAGATATACAAATAAAACATGTATGCACCAAGTCAATCTATAGCAATATGAAGTTCAACTCTAGTTAATACATGCATACTATAATGAACTCAAATGAATATATATGCACAAATAAATATGACATGAACCAATGTGCATATATATAATCAACATGCTACTTGGAGTTCACTATGCATTTGCACAAAAGGAATGCAATAACAAATATAGAATAGATACCAAAATTGCATACCTTATCTTTGCTTAACCTTCCTATTTGATTTTCCTCTAAATAGATGAGACTGATACTCAACTAGGCAATAACAAGTTAGTCTCATAGCAATATAATCATATTAGAGGTTTGTTATTTGTTAAGCACTAAGTTAAGCATTTACTTAATTGCATAGATTGTCATTATGAGTGTTTGTCATTAATCACCAAAATAACATAAGTGCCTAGATGCACTTTCAATCTCCCCCTTTTTGGTGATTTATGACAAACCTATTATCAATTGCACCAAATGACAATATTAAGATATTTTAGCATTAAAACAAGCATAAAGATACAATAAGAGATCATACTTACAAATCATCCCTTTTTGTCAATCGATTAGGGGACAATTGATAATTCCATAAATTCTCCCCCTTTTGTCATTAATCCCAAAAAGGTGCTTAAAAGATTCTTATTGTTTATTCAATAAAATCTGTTCTCCTCCTTGATTGCACACTCAATAAAAAGATTAGGGAGAAAATAAAATAAAGATAAGGAGCTAGTAGTAGGACAATAATATTAAGCTCCCCCCTAAATCTAGGCAAGATATGATACTAATTATTTCCAAGATTTAGGTAATAGATTTTTTTAGTTATACCAAATTAAAGAAGTCATGATTCTTAGGATATAAGTGATGCTTAAACATGACACACGAATATGATTTCACATATTCTTTAAACATCAAGATCATATAGCAAATTTATATAATTTAAGCACATGCTTATGATCAAATCAAATTCTAACCATCAAGATCATATAAAGAAGATTACACAAGAAGGAATTGCTTATATGATCACAAGATGTATACAAGATCATGAATCAAGGTTGTATAAGTAAGATGCACTTTCATGATCAAGAATTTCATAAATTTATCAAGGGCATACCTCTTTGCAATGTGTCACCCATATGTACCTTTTAATTCTTGATAACTCCAAATGCAAGTTAGATGACACTTCAAAACAATTTAGGATTAGAGGATACCTCTTGAAAGATACCAATTAATCATACCAATTGAAAAATACAACACCATTTAGAATAACACAATTTAGCATAATGGTGTGCATAGACATTATTGGATATGGTCAGAAAAGAAACACGTCCCTTTGTCGATTCTTGTCCACCGCATGTTCGAATTGGTCATGATCACCGCGCCCGGTCTTAGATCCCTCGTACTATGGAGCTCCTCTCCATTTCCTTCATCCCACCGTCGAAGATGACCCCTTTTCCAATACCTTGAACATCAATAGACAAGCACACGATTTCCGGGAACAAATATCTTTTAATTTGACCCAAGTTAGTTTGATAATGTCTAAGTACAACATGCATGATATATATGATATACAAGACAATACTCTTTGAATGCAATTTAAAACAATTCAAGACATCAATTAAAGATTTTATTACATCACTTTATAATGAAAATATTTGAAACTCATTCAAATTTAATCTTGACATCCACTTGTAAGAGAGACAATGAGTAAAACACATTCAAACTCACTCTTGAGCTTACAAGGGAAATTTTTTCTTTTCCATAATAAACTCGAAATTATGCAAGAGAGAAAACATTTTGAGGCTAAGTTACAAGTAAATCCAATTTCCAGAATAACTTAGCCAAAAGATGCACTTTCATTGGAATGAAAACTTAAATAGATATGCTCCACTTAGAAGCTTGGAGCAATGAATAAGTTCACTTAGTTTTCATCTTGAAAGGCTTGCCAAGATTCCAATTTAAAACTTTTAAAATCTCGAAAAGATGCAAATAGCAGCACAAAGTCGATTATAACTTTTAAACCATTGCTCAAATACAAAAATCATCAACGCGAACAGATCCGACTAAATCCTCTTGAGGGCTATGAAGGCGAATATTGATTTGAGCAAAGGAGAAACCCCAAAAATAGGATGAACAAGATATTGCAAGAAAGTGTAGATAGCAATTTGAATTTGGGCGAAGCAGTACAACCGGATACTCGGTGTTTTTGATCCGAGTGTCCGGATAATCCGGATACTCGGATATATTACCGGATACTCGGGTTGTTCACTTCATCCCTAAAATCGAACATTTTGAATTTGGATCAAATCTTGATCAAATGAAGTCCAATAGCCATAAGATTTTGCGAAATGATCCATGAACATCCAAGAGACTTTTTCCAAAAGGATTTTCTCAAATATCACCCTCCAATCAAAAATTAGATCAAAATGGGCATTGGAGGTTTAGTTTTGACACTAAGTCAAATAAAGTCAACAATCTTGCAAATGAGTTCAAATAAATTTGAGAATTTTCAGATGTGAACTCCATATGTGAGAGAAGGTTTTATAACAAAGATTTTCAATAAATAAATTTCATTTTGAGAAATATGATGAAATATGCATATGAAACACATAAAACATTAAGATTTTCACCAAATCCTCAAAATGGAACCAAATGAGTTTTGAATGGTAATATGCACTTATATGGCTTCATATGATTTAGAGAGATGTTTATAAGCCTATTTGCATAATCAAATCCATTCAAATCGTAAAATCCAACTTAATGCAAGAGTATGCCAAATAAGATCGAAAGAGAGAAAAAGGCATAACTATTTCAAATTAAGTTGAAATTATTTGAAATTAGGCATAAATATTATTTAGACTCCCAAGAAACTTTTCCAAAAAGAATTTTCCAAAAAAGGATTTTCCAAAAAGGAGTCTCCAATCAAAAGATATGCCAAATTTTGCTTTGAGGGTTTGAAAAGAAATTGAATTTTCGCCAAATGTTCAAAATGCATTCCGGATTGAAATTTATGGAGATTTGAACTTTCATAGCTTTGTATGAGTAAGAAATACTGTTTCAATCCAAGATATGCAAATAAATCCAATTCAAATGGCGAAATCCACAAAATGCAACAACGGGTCATTTTGGGTCAATTGGATGATTTTGGCCAAATTCAAATGGCTATAACTTTTGAACGGTTGGTCGTTTGGAAAAACTTTGAACTAAAGAAATGCTTAAAATGACCAACCCTATGAGTTTTGTATTGACCACATTTTCAAACTCCAAATAGATTTTGCTTTAGAAAAATTTGAAGTTAAATGCAAAAGCAAGATCACAAAGATCTTTTTAAGCCAAAGTTTGACTTTTAGATTCTAGCCAAGGGTTAGATACTTGAAAACATTTGAAATGCATTTGAAAACATTTTAGAAGACTATTTTCATAAGATTTTGCATTTCAAACAAATATTTTGCTTTTAACCCTTTTCGAAGCAAGTTAAAATAGGAAATAGTTTTTCATAAAAAGCCTCAAAATACAACTCAATTTGGATTTCATGCTATTTCAATTTCCATGGCTTAGAATTGATTATCAAGATGGTTTCTAGCCAACATTTATAATGAAATCCAACTTGAATGCTAAGATTTGAGCAAAATGCTTGAATAAGCTATTTTAGTTCAAACCAAAAACTTTTCGGGCTAAAATTGATTTCAATATAGAATTTTCATTTTGAAAGCTTGTAAAACATTTGAAATACATATTATAATACTTTTACAAAGCTTTTCACAATTTTGGGCCTTTTAAACATAAGATTTGACTTTTGACCAAAATGGTCCTTTTGAAATAGCTATTTGTAAAACAAAGTCAAATATTTCAACACAAGATTCAAATGAAGAATAAGATGAGATATAGAGATTTGAATTTTGTGTATGAGTCTAAGATACCATTTTGAACCAAGATACTACACAAGATCCGGTCCAAACGGAGAAACTCACTAAGTGCAATAATATGACAATTATGGGTCAAATATAGTTTTTCATGAGTTTCAAAATCAAATAACTTTCACTAGGTTGGTCTTTTGAAAGTCTTTTGAACACAAGAATTGTTAAGAATGACCAACTCTAGGATTTTCGTTTTGGAATTACTTTCAAATTCATTTTACATTTAATACTATGAAAATTATAAGTTTAAATCCAAAACAAGATACTACTATCTAGATTTTGATCATGAAACTCATTTTCTTTTCAAAATGGATTTTGTGAAGCCAAAACCTTTGAAAAACATTTCAAATATATTTGTATACATTTTGCAACTAGTTTTTCACAAGAATACTAATGGTATACAAAATTTTGACTTTTGGCTAAATGGCTTGATTTTGAAAATATATATTTGCACTTATATAAATATGGGCACATGTAGGGATGTAATATACATGGTTATGATTTAGCACTCCCCCTTAATGTGCCACTGTCCCAAACTTACTGAAGATTGCAATCAAAACAACTAATAAGCATGAGCAAGCATATACCAAGCAATCTAAATTGATTTTCATGAATAATGCAATATAACCTACACAAGGCTATAAGCTATAAGAATCAATTTAAATACTTGTTACCCGAGATGGCATTGGTTTATAGTTGAAGTGAATGTCTTCAAGCTTGGCTTCTTTTTTCATATGATGAAATCATCCTCTTGATTGAGCCAAAGCTTCCAATGCATCTCCAAGCACCTACAATTCTTTTAGGCGCTTTTTGGTACCCAATTTTTGTTGGGTCCAACAATGTTAGTCACAATAGATTTTGGAACCCAAATGGTCCTAATTTGGATATTATTGAATTGACTAACATAATTAGAAATAGGTTTGCAATAATTATTCCTCCTAGGCAATTGATTGACATTTTTATAACAAGGCTTAGGAGGACAATGATACTTTGTAAAACTATTTCTAGTTTGATCTCTTCTAAGCATATGATAATTGAAATTATGCATTGGCTTAGAGGATCTAGCAAATCTAGCAAATGGTTTGCTATTGTTATTTTTCCTAAGCACATGATCAACATGATTTTTCTTGGTCTTAGGAAGTCTAGCATTTTGAGCAAACACATTTCTAAATTCATTTCTCCTAAGCAATTGAATATCATAATTTTGCAAATACTGGGAGAATCGACAAACTTGGCAAACACATTGCCATTTTTGTCATTCCTAAGCAAATAATGATCATTGACAATAATAGGCTTAGGAGTAATACCTTTGGGACAATCCTTACCGATGTGTCCCTTTTTCCGACAATTGTAGCAAGTAGGCTTTGAGCGTCTCTTCTTCTTCTTGACTTGCTCTTTGTCGGTTTGCCTCATTGTTGATGGTTGTGGCTTGATCTCCACTTTATTAGGGCACACGGAGGCGAAGTGTCCCTTCTTGTTGCAAGCAAAGCACTTGATGATCTTCGAATGTCTTTCGTTGTGCCTTGTCTTGCTAGTCTCCCTCTTGGAGATGTAGCCGAGTCCTCGCTTATCTTGAGGCGCCCTTGGCTTGCTCAAGATCTCGTCGAGAACGGCTTTTCCCTTTATGCACTTCTTCAAGTCATTTTCTAATCTAATGACTTTGGCCTTGAGCTCATTGTTTTCCTCTACAAGATTAGTCTCAACATGCATAGAGGAAGTGGAAACATTTGAATTTGAGCAACAAGGTGTATCATCACTAGAGGTGGGCATGTCAAATTTTGATGAAATATTAGGATTAACATTTAAGCAAGACATTTCATCAATTAGATCACATGAGATTCCTATATCCACCTTAGGCTTATGAATTTCTTTGGAAAGGAGGGATTCATGATTTTCTTGAAGCATATTATAATCATTTCGAAGTGATTCATGTTCAAGATTCAAAATTTTATATTTCTTTTTCTCCTTTCCAAGACATTTATTGAGCTCCTCAAGCAAATTCATAAGTTCATTATAAGTGAGCTCATCATCGTCATCATCGTCACTTACCTCATTCTTACCTTTCGCCATGAAGTAACGGATTTGTGATGGAAGAGCATCTTCATCGTCACTTGAGGCGGAGGTTGAGGTTGATGGAGATGTCGGTTCTTCATCACTTGAGCTTGAGGTGGAGCTTGATGTTTCATCTCCCGACATCTCTTCCTTAGTGCAATCCTCAATAGAAGTGGATGATTCAAATAATTCTTGAAGCTTTATCCACATTTCATGAGCGCTCTTGAGATTGCATACTCTATCAAAGATTTCATCGCTCACAACACAAAATAAAACATTAGTAGCTTGAGCGTCGAGATGTAGGCATTTCCTCTCTCCTTCAGTTGGAGCAACTTCATTCAATGGAGAGGAAAAGCCGACATCTACGATCCACCATATTTGGGGGCTCATGGATTTAAAATGAGAAGTCATAATTAATTTCCATGAAGCATAATTTGTGCCATCTAGCACAAGTGGATTATGTGAGTGCACTAATCCTTTAGTCGACATCCTTTACTCTCTAGACGGTTAAGTCTTAATAAAAAGAGAGACCAGGCTCTGATACCAATTGAAAGGGCAGGGGATGTCGCCTAGAGGGAGGGTGAATAGGCGAATTAATATATTTAACACTTAAATGCAGCGGAATAAAAATACTGCAGCTAAATAAAATCTCCCGAGTGTCCCGAACAATCCGGAGTGTCTGGGGTTTCAATCCGGATACTCCGGATAGTCCGATCCCGAGGGTCCTAACCCGGAGTGTCCGGGGTATTCAATCCGGATACTCCGGATAGTCCGGACTGTCCGGGTTATGGAGTCCGGATACTCCGGATTGGAGACTTCGAATGGAGATTTTAAATCTTTGCAATTTTTCAACAATCTACTTGAATACAAAAGATCTAAATGCTATCAGGTACATGGGGATATTGTAGATCTAGAGCCAAACACAACAAAAGACTAGATCGGGCAATTTCAAGATTCAAAATCAAATACCAAAACAAGAATAAGAAGCAAACTTGGAGACGATGATTTTTCACCCAAGTTCGGATCCTTGAGGATACTACGTCTCGTTGAGGCGGCTCGGTCACACTTGAGCCGGGTCTCTTTCAACCCTCTTCCTCCGGTGTTGCACAAATGCACTCGCCGGTCTTCACTCCTTTGATTCCTTCCCTTACGGAGGCGGAACCGACCTTCACAAACTTCCACGGCCAACCACACAAAGCTCCGGTGGCTCGTAGGCGACCTCCTAGCCGTCTAGGAGTCCTCAACCTCCAAGAGTAACAAATGCTCACGAAGAACAAGCTTGGAGATGAAATCAAGTGCTCAATCAACTCAAATCTCACTCAACCTAGCACCTCACTCCTCAAACTCTCCCCAACCCTTCTCACAAGGGGATCACTTAGATCTAAGGGTAAAGAGGTGTTTTGGGGGCTCAAGAACAAGGGTATAGCACCTCTAATTAGTGGGAACACAGCCTCCTCAAAGTGGGGAAGAGGGGGGCTTTAAATAGAGGTCCCAAAAAACTAGCCGTTGGAGACAGCCGCACACAACCCGGAGACTCCAGACTTCAATCCGGATACTCCGGATTGACTGAGAAAGGCTAACAGAGAGACCCAACTCGGAGAGTCCGGATAAATGTCCGGATACTCCGGATTATCCGGATAGTCCGGACTAACTCCGGATAGTCCGAATCAGACCTTGAGCGACTCGTAAAACGAGCATAACTTTTGACTCGGACTCGATTTCAGAGATTTTGGACTCTACCAAAAGCTAAGATCGAGGGCTACACAACCAACAAGATCTCACTATCCAAAACTTAAAGGATAACCACAGATTTCACAAAGAAACCAAGAGAGACCTACAACCCTCACTTTTAAGCACTACCAACACCACTCTCTTTCTAAGATTAACAAGGATGGATCACTTGAGCACTTGACACATCTAAAAGTCATTCGACATCGCATCCCTCTTAATAGTACGGCAATCCTTAGACTCAAATTAAATCAAAGATAATATAAGTCTAGAACTAGTCACTTGCCGTCTTCTTTCTTGATGTCGATGCATGAAGACCTTCACCATATAATTGATGACATCTCGCCTTGTCCAACTCGACTCGATTCACCTCATGAGACTCTCGTCCTATCAACCTTGACTTGATCATCCTCTCTGACGATCTCCACGCCAAGTTGCTCTTGACTTAGTCCTCAGCTCTTGGTGACACCGCCGTCTTGTTGACCTCAGCTTAATGATCATCCTCCAAGATACCTTGGTCATCATATACAGACGGGACCTAATTCTTTCTAAACTACTCATGAAAGACATTAGTCCCAAAAGCTCAATAGATATGAATAAAGTTGATATTTGTGAGCAATTGATTACAACAAGTGTTTCATATAAAGAAGCACAATATAAATGGAAACACTTGACATAAGAAATGTTCTCTACTAAGTACATCATGATGAATATGTAATTGATCTATATGCACTAGAGAGATAATTGCCAATATGATGAATCAATTAAATCATGGCAAGGATCACAGACTTTACTTAAATGAAGCACATGATAGAATATACACGAATTGTACATGTGCAAATAATATTTGGAGTAAGAGTAAATATGTGATCCAACACTAGATAAACTTCACTAAGAGAATTGCATGAGAAGATATACAAATAAAACATGCATGCACCAAGTCAATCTATAGCAATATGAAGTTCAACTCTAGTTAATACATGCATACTATAATGAACTCAAATGAATATATATGCACAAATAAATATGACATGAACCAATGTGCATATATATAATCAACATGCTACTTGGAGTTCACTATGCATTTGCACAAAAGGAATGCAATAACAAATATAGAATAGATACCAAAATTGCATACCTTATCTTTGCTTAACATTCCTATTTGATTTTCCTCTAAATAGATGAGACTGATACTCAACTAGGCAATAACAAGTTAGTCTCATAGCAATATAATCATATTAGAGGTTTGTTATTTGTTAAGCACTAAGTTAAGCATTTACTTAATTGTATAGATTGTCATTATGAGTGTTTGTCATTAATCACCAAAATAACATAAGTGCCTAGATGCACTTTCATCCATGCAACCACTTTAAACCAAATTGCTTGAGCTCTCTCCTTTTGCGACACATGCAAAACTTAGCTCCAAGCAAAAACCAAATCAAATAAGATTCAAATAAGATGCAGGTATGAGCACCCTTATTTGCAACACATGCAAATACTTAGCTCATACAAAATCCAATGCACAAGCTTCACCAATTTGCAACACATGCCAAATGGTTAGCATCATGCAAACATCAAACAAGAGAGTGAGTTAGAGTGAACCGGATCGAGTTCATCAACACATGATGAAGCTCAAGCTAAAAGACTCAACCCCTCTTAATAGTACGGCACCTAACAAGCAACCCGGTCTCACAACCAAACACGGAGACCAGTAAAAGACTAGGAACACATCCTTACCCCTAGCTAGTTATACCTTTGCCACACTTGATCCACTTGGAGCTTTTATGATTTCCAATCATCTTCTCTCCAGGATCACCTCTTCTTCTTCTTCTTGGTCATCAACACATGATGAACCTTCTCTAGCCCTTCTCTTCACTTCGGGATCACCTCTTGAAGCTCATCAACACATGATGACTTCTTCTTCCTGATTCTTCATCATCTTGGACTTAACCTACTTCACAACTCATGGAAGATGTTAGTCCAACAAACACGGTTGTCTCAATCATCACCGCACTCCATTAACACATAATGGATGCCTCCAAGATCGATTGAGCACAACCCTAATCAATTTGAATGATTAATTGTGTCTTGAGTACTTTGATGCAACTAATGCTTCATTATACTCAAGAACTTTTCGCTTGTCTTTAATCAACAAGGAAACACCATCAACACATGATGAAATATTCTTTGATTAATTGAGAGACAATCGAACTCAATTTAAACTCATTTAAATTGACATGAGTATATAACTACACAAGTCATATATACTCAAAAGATTGTTTCAAGGTCTTGATCCTTTATATTGTATGACAAGAGGATATGGATCAATACAATTGAAACATCAAGTTAAATTATAAACTCCCCCTAGATGTGTGCATTTATGTATATATGAATTAAAGACATAATGCACATATTTGGTCTAAAGCACTGGAAGAGTTCATACTTTAACTTGAATTCTAAGTATGCATATATATAATAGAATGAATACGAGTGCATACCTTAGGTTTTTCATTTTCCATCCAAGTATGAGACTAATAAGAATAAGACTTAATAAAACATGTTAGTCTCATAATGATTAGATTTGTCATTAAACAATGATTAAACATTAATATTAAACCAATCACCAAAGCCAATAGAGCTTGAACTTACTATGACCTCGCCAGCGTCGATCATATCGTGCACGCCAATGGCGACGTCCCGGCCGGCAGTGTTGTAGTCTGTAGAGGCAGGATGCGAAGGATCGTCGTTTCCATGTTCATGATGAAGGTAATTATGTTTGAGACATCGTCGTTGTTCTGCGCCATTGGACTTACCGTGTTCGGGATGTTGCTGGTGATCCTCCCGTCTGCTGCCGGTCTCTGTTTGCCCGTGCTCAATAGCCGCCGTGCTCGTGGATTAGAGCAGTGCTGATAACGTGTTGAAAGTAGAGTAGAGATTGAACTCAAGAATGAGAGATCACTTTTCATTGCACATGTGATACATATTTATACAAGCTAATGGGTGAAAGTTGATGGTGTCTAAAAGACACCCATCAACAAAAGATACCCATTCTAAGTGTTGGAAGTTAATTGCCCACTTAACTCCTTAACTGTTTGAATGGAATCATCCTATCATGGATGGTGTGATACAAATTGAAGGAATATCTTCTATAGATGTTGAACTATTCTATTAACCTAAAACAATGGAATTAAATAGTACAGTACCATTCCATTCAACCTAATCCTAGCAACCAAACACACCCTACATACTTTTCTACATGCCCAGAAAGATCTAATATTGTGTTTCAATGGATGCCCACGAGAGTTTATTAGTTGTCATTGCTATCGCACACTCTACCCTCTGCCGTTGCTCCTCCTGGTCACAAACAAGTGTTATTTTGGAACACCTCTTCGAAACATAAATTTGATCGCCTTTGTAAAATTCAAAGAAACTAAAACATTATGAAGTTATTTTTTTTGTGGAAAATATATTTGGGACCTCTGACGTCCTCGCCTCGGTTTCGCCTCCTGATGGCGCCGCCTCCCCTATGCCTCCCACCGTCATACCCTCTACCCACCTATTGTCGGTGTCTTTTGACGCCTCAACCGATGCTGTCCCCGTCTCCTCCATACGCACCGCCTCCACCACCGTTGTCCCGCTTATTTGAGAAATTTGATATCGGTTGCTAATGCTTCAACAATGGATACACTAGGGTAAAGCTGTTTCACATGATTAGGTGGATTCTGGCATGTTCGATTTACGTCACTTTTCATTTCTAGCTTTTTTTTTTTACTGTACAGATTATATTAACTAGTAAATAAATCAACTACAAAAGATGAAAAAGGAAGCGACGATCTTATGCAATGGATGCTGCCCATGTTAACCATATGTTCATATTAGCTAAAATGTGTATTCCGACCTCAAAAGCTAAATAAAAAATAAACAGCTCGATTCTAGAAATCAATTCTCATAATCCAGTCCATCCATATACACTAGAATTCACAGTTCACTTCATATGTGATTTTGTGGATTCCGAGGAATACAAATATGAGAATGTCACTTAAAGTTCCAAGTAATTACCCACCAAATACAATATCAGAATCTAGAATATAAAATCAACTTCTCTATAGCCACAATCTAGAATCAACTTTTAGACCTGATCACTCTACCTCGGAGGCAAGTTTTGAAGATGGTACTGGCTACTGCCACATCGGCCATCATATCGTCTGCTTTTGCCACTTAGCATCACGTATTCGCATGTGAAAGATGACATATCCTCGAACCACAGAAAATCCTCCTGGCCACTGAATTGTATGCATAGATGCACCCACAAAAGATACGCCAAGTCACTCCCATTCTCCCCAAATCACAACAACCACCAGATCTAGCCACACAAAATCCTAGCCCTTGGATCTAGTAAAGAAAAACTATCCCCAAGGGCCAAGGCCCTTCCTCCTCGTCCTCCATCTCCGTCTCTCTGACTTTCCACATCCGAGCAAGACGGTTGTCGGGCTCGCCGCCGGCGACTGCAGCCGCCTTATCTGCCGCCCGAAAATCCTCCTAACCACCGCGCCCTAGCCCTTGCTCTCCCATAGCCCCGTTCTCTGTCCCGCGGCCTGTCTTAATCAGCTCCGGTCGTGCGCCGCCGCCACCCGATCGCACTGCACACGGTTGTTGCCCTAATCGAGACCGTAGCAGCAGAGGCAGTAGGGAGGCAGGCATGGGGGAGGAAGAAGACGATCCCGACTGGCTCCGCGCGTTCCAGGTACTCCCATCTCATCCGCACTACTCAACCTCTGCCTAAATCGTGGAAAGCGCCGGGCAAAATAAGTTTCTCTTCCCTGTATTCTGGGTGCAAAGGAGACTTTTTTTGCCGGGACAAACCTGCGCGTAGATTTCTTGCAAAATTGGTCTTGGATTGGTAGGTGCAGATGCGGTTTGCGTCACTGAATCCCAATGGATGGCAAAATTTCCCTCTTCCAGGTGCTAGGTTCTTTGTTAATTCTGTGTTGTTTGTTCTGCGGATTTAAATTGGGAATTGAACCCTACAGTAAGTGCTTAAACTGGTTGCGCACTATCAATTGATCTGCATCTTGTTGCAAATGGCACTTTCAAATGCTTCGTGGTGTTCTTAATAATCTCATGCCCTTTATAGCCTATATAAGTCTGATGTAGAATTTGTGCATTTGTATCAGAACTTGTTTATACTCACGTTTTTGGCTAAACAGTGTTGTGTACCTGTGCTATCACCGATTCATATCCTGAACGATAGCTTCTTATTTGGTGCCAACAGGCTAGGGCGGAAGTTAGCATGTTGTCCATGCTCTACTTATGGGCTACTCATTCATTTCTCTTTGCAATAACTTAGGCTTTCCATAATTGTGATACATTATTGCCAATATCAATGTTTGTATAAGTGGATAGCTATTATTTGACAATTAAATGGTTACTACTACATGGATTTGAATGTCACTTATTTTTTGGTATAGGCACCAAGTACGGCACCGGTGATGCTTTCTTCTGGTTCCGATTCTTCTCATGAAAACAGTCCAACAAGAACTGCTCCATCTAGAGGAAAAGGAGAAAAGAAGGCTACTTCAGATTGTGCAGGTAGTACAGATGCTGATGCACAAAATATGGGCAAACAGCCGGCAGCTACTAGAAAAAAAATCCTTGCTAGTAAAAAAGGTACAACTAGTCTATTTATCTATTTAGTATAATAAACTCCCAGATTAGTGATTCCTTTGCATTACCCTTTCGATCATGTTTTTCTTCACATGGTCACTTTTAGGGGCTTTTGGCAAAGATGAGGGACCATCAGTGGAAGAAAAACAAGATAAACCCCCTAGACGCTCGGTACATATTTAAATTTTGTTCTGAATTGTCCCTAGTTTCAATTCACGGTAGCTTGCCATCCGGTTGGTAATTAGTTATGCTACTGAAATCTGCTGCCTCCTTGTAAAAATGACAAAATAATACCACTCCAAAACTATATATTGCAAGCTCCTCTAAATTTGCTCATCAATGAAGTTGAGCAGGCACCTCTTTCTTGTTGAGATGCTCTGTTCCTTCTGGCAACAACTTTGATGGATCTTATCTTTGGACTATTTTAACTTGGTTGTTATCGATGATCGGAAGTTGCAAATGTTATGTTTAATTCCAACTTCACTGTACATACTAGTTGGAAACACCAGTCCCATAATTTTATGGTTAATTTCTGTACCTAAATTTCTTTGTCTAGACTCCAAAGAAGAATTTGGTTACACTCTCATCTGATTCTGACGCTTCCCCTGGGAACAGCCCTTCAAGGGCTGATGAAGCAAACGCCAGGAGAAAAGATGCTTGGCAAGATAAGGATAATAAACCAAAGGTTGGTCGACCAAAATCTGGTCCAGATCAAACAGATGGTGAGACTAATGAAAAGAGTTGTTATTCTAGTTAATACCTTCAAATTTGATTTGCGAATTCACTAGTTTCAATGACGTGTAGTTATTGTTTCATGGTCAAACATAGATACATTGGAACAACAAGAGGGAGTTGCTGAGGAAGACATGCAGGATAAGCTTACAGGGAATTCTGTAAGACACCCACTTTCCCACCTTTCTCTTTTATCCATATTTTGCTCCCTCGTATTTTGGTTGTGAAACTTCGGGAACATTCACCTGCAAAAAGAACAAAGAAAAAAAAAGTTTCCACATCTTACTGTGATTATCCAAACAAATCTGTCATTTCCTCAGTGCACTATGTTGAACTGGTGAAAGTCTATGCAAATTCACTTAAGAAGGTATTTGAAAAATATGAAAATGGATCTTATGTAGTACTTACTTATGGTCTAGCTGGTTCATTTTATCTTATATTACCATATTTTTGTGTTATGTTATGGTTCATCTTGTTATTTCTGTAACTAATTATATACATCAGCTTTTTATGGAGTCTATGTTCTGAATATCAGGTCTCCCAGAGGTTGCCATTAATAATTCCTGATAAAGTTCAACGTTCAAAGGTATGATCAACTCTAACAGGCACTAGTGCTGCTTAATCACAAAGATCGCTCCTCTCATAAAAAGTTCAATGCCTGCAACCAGATGTCTGGAATGCTATGGTCATCCCTGTTGTTCTCCCCCTTTGTTGTATTTTCTTCATGAAAAAAATGTCTACTTAACATTGATGGAAAGGAATATAATACAATCAATGGAAGCACAGTAATGAAACTTGACCACACATGCATGTTTTTGTATATGGTACTATATATATGTTTCCTCATAGGAGTGAAACATGAGTTTAGTAGTTTACATAAGTATATGTTATAAAAAATAGCCATAAATTCATCGTTAAAACATGCATGTGTCATGTGTGTTAAAATAGAATGTATCAACATCCGGATTTCTGGAAAATAACAGATTTCTTGTAAGCAATTCTATTATCTTGTATCATCTAGTAACATATTCCTGGAACTCCAGACTGTACTTTTAATTTGTTATTAATATTTTTCCCCAAGTTTATAATCATCGTTATTTTTATTTCTAGGCATTGATTGAATGTGATGGTGACTCGATAGACTTGAGTGGAGATATTGGAGCTGTTGGGAGGATAGTAATTTCAAATGGCCCTACTGGAAATCAGGATTTGTTATTGGACCTGAAAGGTACACCAAGCTGTTTTCACTATATTGTGCATGTACTTCATTGGATTCTGAATTATAATTCATGGTAGCAAATCCCAGACAAGATATCTGTACTAATAAGTAATAACTAAGGCATTTGAAATTGAAATCCATGTCTCTCTTATCTGTACTAACATACATGCACCATCTTATTTGTTCTTTACTCTATTTTCATACAGGAACAATATACAAATCAACTATAGTTCCATCCAGGACATTTTGCGTTGTAAGTGACATCCAAACTCGAGTACAATTGTATATTTATTCTTTTTGGTAGCAATGGTCTTCAATACTTGGTGTACTGCTTCTTTCTTTCAGGTCAGTGTGGGACAAACAGAAGCAAAGGTTTGTCAATCATAACATGAATTCGATATACGTGTTTGACTCTCCATCATTAGTTTAATTTCAATTTAGACAAGCCATATTTTCTAGCACCTAATGAAGTAATGTGCCATTTCCACTACTAAATTTGATTATGTATTGATTTTATTCCATTTATCAAGGCATCTTCTGTTCTAAGGGATACAACTATTTAACTTACTTAATCCACCTCTTATTTTTCCCTTTGCAGATAGAGGCTATAATGAATGACTTCATTCAACTGGAACCCCAGTCCAATTTATTTGAAGCGGAGACTATGATGGAAGGTTAGCATAATTCTAGCTTGGCTATTTATCGTCAGTTGTAATCAACAGTCCGTAGCCATTGAATTCATTATTTTAACTATTTGGGAGAAGTCTTCATCCAGTAGATCAGTGTGTTTCTGATCTATAAAGCTGACGTGCAAACTGCAAGCCAATAAAAAGCAGCATGCTTTTACCTATCATTGATTGAGCTATTTCTTGGTACATCTGCATTTGAGTGTAGTTTTAGTGTGAGGATATGGACCTATTATTTACATGATGATAGCCTCTACTGCAATAGCTATTTTCTAATATTGATATATCATCTATGTAGGTACCCTTGATGGATTCACATTTGATTCAGATGAAGAGGGTGACAAGCTTCCTGAATCACATGCTTATCAAAATGATCAGAACAATGACGATGAAGTACCTAAGGCAAAAACGAAAAGAAAAGCCGAGAAGCCAGTGGTGTGATTTCTTTACTCTCCTTTTATTGATCTGCTGCTTTTTATTTTCTTTTGAATGATCCATTGTATTCCCATTTTATCACAACTCGTGATGAACTGATGATGACATACGTGAATGCAAAGCATGAATTCATGATTATGACTGTTCTCTACCATTGATCTGTTATAAGCACAACATATTACCATAAAATAACTTCTTATAGCCCATTGCGGATATCTTCTCTGGGATTTACCTATGTACTGAAGTACTTGGCCAGTGAAAGTGTTGCAGTGATTGGAAATTTTGACTCGTAGACTGCAACTTTGTGATGGGGCACTTAGACTTACTGTTTTTTGCACACTTGAGCATATCCTGTTGTTATGCCTTTCCACTAATGCTTTTTGAGGGTCCCGTTGTTGTGCCCTTCACACTACTGCTTTACGAGGCCTACTAGGGAACTGCATTCATCGTCAGCAGTGGTCTTCCTTGCTGTTCCCATGCTCTATGAAGTAGTTAAATCACAGAACAATAACCTAAGATGCTGTAATAAATGTGTTACCCACAATTTTACCATATAAATTTGGAAAACACGAGCCATGAAAAATATGAAACCTTATTGCAATTTGTTATGCACATCGCGATACCATAGAGCTCCTGATGGCAAAGTTGACTAATTTTTCTGTGACATGCAGGGGAAGGGACAGAAGAAGGCAAAGGTTGCAGGAAAGGCTGTTAAAAAGGGTGCAAGGAAAACCCAGTCTACAAAGAGAACGAAGAAGGCGAGGAAATAATTACTTGTGGAGATTCTGGGATACTTGGCAGTAAAAATGAGGACTCACTCTGAAGCAAACATGCCGAACGATATCATATAACTATCTTGGTTGGTTTTCAAGTTAGCTATTGCTGAGCCCATATGTTGTGTGATCTGGGCTCATCAGTGTACCATCATGTACTTCTTTTTAGGAAGAGAAGGGAATATGCAAAATTGCAAAGCCGATACTATGTAAAATTCTTCTCTTTAACTTATGGGTTTCGCATCCTCATTTCCATGTCGTGTAGTCTATACAGCGGTAGTTATCCAATTCGAAAATGTCAAGAAATCAAGCACTTATTATTCGTTTTTAAGGAGATGAGCTTTTTTCCACTTATGCATAGAGAAGTTTCCTGACAGTATAATGTTTTGATTATTCATTTGATTGTCGTATTCTGAAGAGAAGTCCAATCCTTATTATTGTCACACATTCTGGCTCCAGTGTCTTCAAATTGTAACCCGTATGTGTGTGGCTTTATAATTGTGTGAGATTAAGTAAGGAAAATAAAAAAAAATGGATTTTTCTAAAAACCCACCATACAGTGGGGGAGTTTGTAAAAAAAAAACCACCTACATATCAAAGTTAGTAAAAAAACCACCCACAAGTTCTATGGAGTTACAAATCCCTATCTATGACCAATTTACCCACTAAAGCTTCTACATGACGCATATGTGGCAATTCCAGTGGACTGGTCTCATAGACTATGAGTAGAGAAGATGTGCTAGCATAGGGTAAGGTACACAAAGCAAGTACGGAATAATAAAGTGTGACATAAGAGTGGGAGAATAGAGGGACTAGGTGGGTTTTCAAGAAACTCCCCACTTGTTGGTGGGTTTTCGAGAAAATCCCAATAAAAACGAGTAGATGTGTAGGATTGAGCTAAGTGTAGAGGGTAAGACATGACACGAGTAGGAGTAGACATTTTCACATTAAACTCTAAAAAGTCGAACTAACCAAATTTCTCTATAAATTCGGTCTTCAGTGGTCAGTTTGGCTTTCAAATTCTTCGCTATCTAATGTTTAATACTCCCGCTAGTTACAAATACATATCGTTTTGGATATAGGTATAGTTAAACTTTTGAAACTTTAATTATCAATGTCTTTTAAATATTTAAATTGGATACATGAAAAATCATACGTGTGGATTTATCTCAAAAGATACTTTCTTAATATTATAATTTTATTGGGTTATACATATACATATACATATACATATAGAAATGCTATTCTATAGCTATGCGTAAGCCAGTTTTGCTTACCGACTGAGCCCGCGCGTGGTTTTAATTAGTGCAATGGACTGTCCAGTTGACTAAGCCCATTACGTGGGAAAACTACTAGTAAACGTGTTTGTATATGAATGACTAATAAATGCTACTTAATGCTTGTACATGAATCTGTCTCTTTTTTATTTAGCCATAACTTTCAAATGAGAACGATTTTGGTCTTCAAATTTTGTAGGATTGTAGAATCTCACATCCTCTACATATGGTAATTTTTTTGAGAATTTTTCAAAATATGTACACGTGTTTTTCATGAACTTAAGAAAACACTGGATATGTTGACTTTTACTATTCAAACAAATGATATGTTACGAGTTATTACATCAGATATTACTATATTAAAGCAAAGTGTTACACAATTGCTTTACACAGGATATAGTAACACATTGAGTAATAGGCAGTAAAATGTTATTTTTCTCACAGTAAAAAATAGTATGTGCTGCTGTTTGGCACATTATTATTTTTATATCTCCCAAATCCGATTGATTTTGATCATCAAATTTTACACGCTTGTAGAATCTCAACTCCCCTATGTGTGGTAATTTTTTGAGAGAATTTTTCACAGTAAATGTTATTTTTTTGACAGTAAAAGATAGTATATGCTGCTGTTTGACACTTTATTATTTTCATATATCTCAAATCCTATTGAGTTTGGTCTTCAAATTTTATAGAGTTGCAGAAGCTCACCTCTCCTATGTGTGGTATGTTTTGGAAATGTTTCAAATATTTTACTGCAGGTTCGACAAATAAAAATAAATAATTATTCATGAAAACCATATGTAAACATTTTAAAAAATTCTCAAAAAATACCATAGATAGAGGAGGTGAGATTATACAACTATGTAAAATTTGAATACCAAAATCAATATCAGCTGAAAGATATAAAAAAGATAAATTCGATTGACTAATTATTTTTCACTGTTTAGTGCTTTGTCAATTTCATATCTTTCAAATGCGATTGAGTTTGGTCTTCAAATTTTGCAGAGTTGTAGAAGCTCACCTACCCTACATATGGTAATCTTTGAAAACTTCTACATATGATTTTTATAGGTTTTACACCATAATACTGTTGTATACATAATATAGTAACACATTGAGTAATAGTCAGTAAAATATAGTTTTCTTGACAGTAAAATGTAGTATATGCTGCTGTTTAGCACTTTGTTATTTTTATATCTGAAAGGACCGGAGATGTCGCCTAGAGGGAGGGTGAATAGGCGAATTAAAATTTTTGCAACAAAATAAAATCTCCCGAGGGTCTAAGTCCGGAGTGTCCGGGATTTTTATCCGGATACTCCGATATGTCCGGACTGTCCGGGGTCAGGAGTCCGGATACTCCGGATTGGAGACCTCGAAATGAGATTTTAAATCCCTAAAATTTTCCAACAATCTAATTGAACACAAAAGTTCTAAATACTATCAGGTACCTGGGGATGATGTAGATCTAGAGCCAAACACAACAATAGAGTAGATCGGGGCTTCCAAAGTCTAAAACCACAAACCCTAGCAAAAACAAATGAAGAACACGAGGACAATAATTTTTTACTCGAAGTTCGGATTCTTGAAAGGAATCCTACGTCTCTGTTGAGGAGGCACAAAGCCCGGGTCCCTCTTGACCACTATCCTCTCGGTGTTGCACAAAGCACTCGCCGGTCTTCAATTCTTACCTCTTTCCTTTTGGAGGCGAGACTTGCCTTCACAAACTTCCGGGGCTCACCACAACAAGTATTGGGGGCTCCCGGTGACTCCTTGCCGTCTAGGAGCCCTTCAAACTCCAAGAGTAACAAATACGTCACGAAATCTACTTGGAGGATGAATCTTGTGCTCAAGAATGAAAGATGCAAGCTCAAGGCACTCAAATCCACTCCTTCCTCCCAAAATATTTAAATCAATCACTAGCTTCAAGTGGAGAAAGGAGATTAGGGCTCAAGAGAGTGAGAGAGAGAGTTTGAGAATGAATGGGTGCAATAAATGAAGCTCTACCCTGTTAGGTGAAGAGTGAGGGCTTAAATAGGAGCTCCAAATCCAACCGTTGTGAGAGAGCTGCGCACAACTCGGATTATCCGGACAAATACCTCGGAGACTCCGGGCTAGTGAGGTTTAGATTGTACCGAAGGAGTTAACCCGGAGACTCCGGACAATAACCCCGGATACTCCAGACTAATTCAACCTGGAGTGCCCGGACTTAATACCGGGTACTTCGGACTATCTGAGAGTGGCCACCAAGGGTGTCAACCCGGAGTGTCCGGACTAAATGTTCGGATACTCCGGATTGGCCCACTCGGCCAGAGGTGTGTTTTTAAAGGAAATGAAGTGCTTAGAGTTATTGTGCAACGCAATATTTATCCTTTGAGCACAAGTGTATCCTAGAAGTGATTTCCCGTTGTATCCCCCTTAATAGTACGGCTATCCTTAGACTCAATTAAAATAGAAAATTTACAACATAAGTCTTGATGCCGTCTTCACAAATTTTAAATGCGGTGGGGATCTCCAATCGCTTTCTCATGATGATATAATCTCTACCTCTGTATAGATTCTCACTTGACCATTAGTATTTTAATTGTGTTGCCATCTATCACCAAAACTTCTTAAGGGGCCTAGATGCGCTTTCAATCTCCCCCTTTTTGGTGTATTGATGACAACACAATTTGAAAGCTTTAAATGAAATAACAGAGATTTGAAAGCTCCCCCTAAATCCTTGCATTCTTCAAGGGATGAACAATAAGGATATATCAATTTGCATCAAGTCGATATGCAAGATAATATGTAAATAACATGGTTTAACGATAAACAGCGATAATGTTAGGAAAGCATTAATCAAGCAAACTATAAGCCTATAAGTTCACAAGGCAAACACAACTAACTAAGATAAAAGACCCCCCCAAAGCGACGCTAAGCTAAAAACTCCCCCTTTGGCATCAAGACACCTAAAAAGGGAAGCGCTCAGGACAGAAGATCATTCGTCGTCACCGGAAGGTTGATAGTCATCTTTCTCGCTGTCGTCGCCACTGCCACTGCCACTTGCTTGAGCTGCTGATGATTGAAGGCCAAAAAGCCGTTGAGAGGCGGAGTCTACAGAAGGTCCATCAGAAGACTCCTCGACTCATTGGCGGGAATGTCCTCGCCTTCTCGACGACGATAGGCCCGAAACTCGCGGCGATGCTCACGAATCTCCTGCCGAGTCTCCTTGACCTGAGAGGATACATCTTGGCAAAAGCAGAAAAGACACTTGAGCATCCTCTTAATGGTGTCTCGGCTAGAGGAAGGAGAACCTGGAGCTGCAGCGGGAGCTGATGGAGGAGCTGAAGAATTGGCCTTAGACGGACGTCCCCTGGTCCGCTTACCAACAGGGGCACTCGGAGCTGCGGGGGCTGCGGAAGCTGAAGGAGCTCGGACCTTGTAGGGTAGGTGCTCCACATTCTTCACAAAATCTAGGCCTGTGACATGATCTTTCAGATGCGATTGAGTTTGGTCTTTAAATTTTGCAGAGTTGTAGAAGCTCATCTACCCTACGTATGGTAATTTTTTGAGATTTTTTTAAAACCTGTACATATGATTTTCATAAATTTTACAACATAAGGCTGTTGTTTGCAGCATATAGTAACACATTGAGTAATAGGCAGTAAAATGTAGTTTTCTTGACAGTAAAAGGTAGTATATGCTGCTGTTTGATACTTTGTTATTTTAATATCTCTAAAATATGATTAAGTTTGGTCTTCAAATTTTATAGGGTTGTAGAAGCTCACTTTCTCTACGTGTGATAATTTTTTGAGATTTTTTTAGAACTTGTACATATAGTTTTTATGGACTTTTCTGCCTAATAACTGATATGTGCAGAATATGCTGAAGATGTAGTAATTTTATGTTGTATATGTAGTAGTTTCATGTTGTATATATAGTATTTTTTTTGTTACCAGTCAGGAAAATTATTGCCTAATAGCGATACTTATATCATTTTATTCCTCTTGTCGTCAGTAAGCTACTGGTGAAAATCATTTGCAAATCCTAGCTACCAATAAAAACATATGGCTAAAATAAAGAAGAAATAGATTCATGTATAAACTATAATACGCATGCTGGGTTGACGGGCATGACCTAGTAACCGATTCGGTAGTTGTTCAATCTGATGTTCTATAGTAAAACGTATTTGTGATTTACTACCGAATTGGATTCAATTAGTACAGTGTGCTTTGCATGCACTTCATCAGTAAATTCATCAGTTGTTCTGTAGTAAAATATTTTGTGATTACTACCGGACTGCATTTACTGGCGTCGTTTACAACGCATTAACTCACTACGTTTCGGCCAGCGCGTGGAATAGCCTAATCTACGCGTAAGCACAGATTAGAGCTACCACATATACATATACATATACATATACATATACATATACATATACATATACATATACATATACATATACATATACATATACATATACATATACATATACATATACATATACATATACATATACATATCTAGTGAAAACCATCCTTACAGTGAAAGCTCTGTGAAACCCATGTGAACAAGTTTTGCAAAATTCTCAAAAAAAATATCATACGTAGGGGAGATGAGCTTCTACAATCCTGCAAAATTTGAAGACCAAACTCAGTCGCATCTGAAAGATATGAAAAGGACAAACAACGAAATGAATAATGCTAAACAGTGAAAAATCACTATTTGGGCGGAATTTATCCTTTTCATATCTTTCAAATGCAATTGAGTTTGGTTTTCAAATTTTGCAAAATTGTAGAAGCTCACCTCCCCTACGTATGGTAATTTTTTAGAATTTTTTTAAACTTGTACACGTGGGTTTCACGAAGTTTTCACGATAAAAGTGGTTTTCACTGGATATGTTGCCCATATACATATAAATTAGTGATTAAAATTGTGTTTAGCATACCATGGTTGATGTGCAAAAATGATATGAACATGTAACCGGAGGCAGAGTTCACAAAACCGATTTCAAAAAACCGGTTCGAAAACCGAATTTCGAAAATCAGAAAAACCGAGCCGAAAATCGCTCGGAAATCGTTAGAAACCGAAGAGTTAAGAAATAAAAAAATGGAAAAAAATTCAAAAGAAATCGAAAACCGGTCGAAAACCTCGAAAATCGGTCGAAAACCGACAAACCAAGTGAATATTCCTTAGAGCCGATTTTTGAGCGATTTTCGCTCGATTTCATCGAAAATCGAGCGGTTTTCACCGATTTTCGACCGGTTTACGTCACATAATTTTTTTCAAAATTTTCAAATTTTCTGAATTTGAATTGAATCGGTTTTTTGTTCGGTTTTTAATGCCGAACCGGCCCGGCAAGCCCGGTTTTCGCGAAATCCGACCGGTTTTCGTCGGCTTTGTGAACCATGACCGGAGGGAGTATTAGGCCCTGTTTAGGGGGCTTTAAACGTGCTTAGCTTTTAAGCGGCTTTAGTATGAGTTAGAAGTCATATATAACTAGTACTCTATCTGTTTATTTTTATAAGGTTTATTTTTTGAATGGTCTTGTTCACAAATATAAGATTTTTACATAGATTTAATGAGGCCTTTCCTTCTATACCTTTATTTATTCTCTCTCAACCATATGTATTTATTTGTTACCACCCATACAAAGTATATCTTTTATCTTCCAAGACAATTAAGTGGGGGCATCTAAGTCATTTTCTCTCGTACCTTTTTCAATTTCAATGCAATCTTAATCCTTGTGCAAAGTCAAAATACACATTATAAAAATGAACACAGAGAGTAAAAACCAAAAGCTGAAAGCTAAGTTGAATCTACTTTTACAGCTTATTGCTAAGGAAAATTGACTATTTTGGAACAGTCTCTTGTAAAAAATTATAGCCGTTTCACCAGAAAAAAAAAAACTGAAAAACAGCTTTCTCAGGGTCCCTTTGTGTCGGTGTTGACGCTCCCAGGACCAGGAGCAACTGCAAGTTGCAACCCCTTGCAAAGACCGGCCCAACTCTCACGGCCTCTCCTCGCTACTCACTCGCACCGAGACGAGTAGTGTCTCTCACTTGGGAGGGGTCTTCTTCTCTCCTCTCTTTTTCTCCTCTCCTGTGCGATTCCGGCCTCCGCCACCTCGCCGGCGGCTGGCTCCCCCATCCGCCCCGCCGTCTCTCGCTCACAAACCTTGTACCGAAGCACGCCCGCGGCCTCTAAGCGAAGGAGCTCTTCTCCTGTACGCGTCCTCCCCCTCCCCTCCACTGGGCTGGCGTGGAGCGGAGATCCATCCGGACTTGGATTGTTGGTAGGGAAACCCTAACCTGCTTGCATTTCTGTTCATTTCGTTCTAGGTCCTTTCTTTGCTGTGAGCAATCAAGTTAGTTGCGGACGGATTTGTGTCCTACTAGTCTAATCCATCCATCCATGGTTCCTTCCTTCGATCCCGTAGGAGTTTCCAAGTTTCGGGTGTATCCAGTCCATGTTCAAGTACGCATTGCATTTGGGTGTGTCTAATCTGTTACCCTCAACTAATAGTACTAGTAGCAGCATGTTCATTTCAGAAAATTGTATGCCAAAAGGGCCTCCTTTTACTGGCATTGATTGTTCTGACTTCCGAATGAGATCTTCATGTAATGCATCTCCTGGAATGTGCTGTTCTGCTGAGGATTCTATGATTCCAATTGTAATTGTGATGTCTTGTGCTGAAAATTGTGGCGATTTTGTGCACTATGCATCTCGGCGATCCGATCAAATCATGCAAGCCCGTAATTACAAGCAATGGATTAATGCTTTGTATTTGCATAGCTACTTAGCTAGCATGCTGTTAAGTGCAGATACATATGGCATGAACAGCTGTGTTTATATGGCAAGACTAAGAAACGAGTATGCTGGATGGACCAGGATAACACTTTGGAAAGTACAAATATCTGTTTTATTTTTAACATGCTATGACCATTACCTTTGCTTCTTGTTATACTAAATATGATATATAATTTCCTAATGTACTCATCATGATGTCCATTACTCCATTCACCTTTCTGTTTAATATATTCTTTATGGTAATAGATCTCAACCAGATGTATTAATCTCCAGCACCAACAATGCATACTTCAGAAAAGAAATCAGTATGCTTCACCTCTAGAAGATCATCACAGCAGACGAAAGAGTCCTCTTCTGAGTTGATTTCTGTATCAAAAAGATCAAGTCGCCGCGATACTTCCAGCAAGTATAAGCCAGATTCTCCTCCCAAGAGAACAACAAGAACAGTTTGGAATGCTAATCTGGCGAAATATAGAAAGAAAAAATATCATCGTAGTCCTCTGAAACAGCGTCAGGGTTCAAATGCTGCTACTGGAAAAACTGCTACCAGATCAATTAGGAGGAAGCTGAAACAGAACAGGCAAAATACTGATTGTGATGAGGCAACTCGCTTGGAAAGAAGGGCAAGATATTTACTGATCAAAATAAAATTGGAGCAGAATTTACTAGATGCATACTCTGGAGATGGCTGGAATGGGCACAGGTGTGCACTGCACTCTCTTACTTTTTGTGAACTGCTGGTAAAAGAAAATTTCAAATCCAACTAATGTTACACGGCAAAAAAAAAAAAAAAACGGGAAAAAAAGCAACCTGAAATTATCTTATGGAGTCCAGCATTAATGTAGTTTTGGGAAGAAAAACTCGAATAAAAAAGTAAGTAAGTTAGACTTTTAGGTTTGTCGGGAACAAGACTCCAATTTATTTAGAACAATTATGCGCAGGAATTTATATGCGAGGTTTGTAACTTCCATGAAACTAGCATTTTTTTTAAACCATATGACAGGTCATGTAGTTTTAACCACTTACAACTTCTTAATTATAGGATGGTGAGGATCACAATATGTCCCAAGTTTATCAATTGCGGCTATTTATAACTGACCAACATAACTTCTCATAAGTTGGAAATAATATTGGTATGTTTATTTGTGGGAAGTACCCATTTGGACCTTTGTAGTTGAAGTCCATTTCATGAGATGAAAGTGTAGTGCGATACCTTTTGTTGACACTGAATAGTGTAAGACAACTCTGATTTGGCTTTCGATTGTTACGATAGAATCGAGCTAACAGGTTATATTATTGTTCTTTAAGTATCACTATCTTTTGTATATAATTTCCTTCCTCGTTTTTATCTGTTTTGTACAGTAAAATAAGGGTATGCTAGTAATACTAATTAACTTAAGGTGTACCTTTCCAAACAGTCGAGAGAAACTAAAGCCAGAGAAGGAGCTACAGCGTGCTAAGAAACAGATCATTAAATGCAAAATTGCTATCCGTGATGTTATTCATCAAATTGATCTGTATAGTTCTAGTGGGAGCATGGATGACTCTGTGATGCCTCCAGATGACTCAGTCAATCCTGAACATGTATGTATATCATCAAGTGAATGTCAAACTCCCTACTTCCACAGGATTACGCAACTGATAGATTATCAATATTTGCTTTGCTAGGCCATATGTTCAAGATGCAAGTCTCGTGAATCATTCCCCGACAATAAAATTTTCTTCTGTGAAGGGGCCTGCAAAATGGCGTATCACCAGAAATGTTCGGAACCTCCTTTAAACAAAAGTGGGTGATTATTTCTCTGTTTGCTTTCAAACTATGAGGTCCCACATTTTTTTGCAGCATGCATGCAGTCACCCTCGTTTGGTGTAAAGCTTAACAGTTTCATCTCGATCACCTGAAAAGCACTTCCATTTCTGGTTATGTTTTTGTGTTTTTTGTGCAAAAGATAGTAGAAAGTTAAAAAAATCAAAGCATCTCTAAACGTGATATGTTCAAAAATATAGATGTGTTGATATCTCTATTTCGTATGTTGACTGGTACAAATTATGAAACTAAATAAACTTCCGAATTAACAGTACTGAGATTAACTAGACAATGAGTATCTTACTCAACATGCCTTATGCAAGAATTGCCCTTTATAAATAAGTTGGCAGCCTGAATTCAGGTTGATTTTTGAAAATATTAAGGTTTGATTTCATTCTTTTCCTTGTTACCACCAGAGTGTTATTCACAGTTGAATTGTCTCCTTGTTCCTTACTCCCTAACATTTGTTAGAGCTCAGTTCACCATGCCCTAACTTGCTAATGTTGTTTATTTATTCCCCTAACTGTCATTTTTTGTTGATTTTCGTCCTTATATTACATTTTGTATTAGAATATCATGTATGGCAAGTTTAGACTATTGAGCTGTACGACTGACTACATGGTCTTTTATATGGCCTGCACACATAACCGATTAGGATCGCGGACCAAGTTTGGATGCATTTGTTATCATGACTACCATATTTGTAATACAAACACTAATTGACAATGAGCACATACCCCAAAATAATTGTTCCACAACCCACAGGTCAACTTGTGGTGCACAAGATTCTATCAGAGAACTTCACATAGAGATGACCATAATCAGTTAGAACTACAACAAAGTTGGAGATTCCAGGGACTAAAATAAACAAAAGTAGAGTTTAGGGACCACATTTAATATTTTGATAAAGTTTAGTGGCTAATCTATAAGTACACACTAACTCAAAATCATTTTGTGTGATCTTTGCTTCTTCTATATGTAATAAATTTCATGTTAGATTGGTGATCGTAATTCTATCAAGGTATTCCTTCACTTTGGTTCTGTTTCCATTGGACATTTAACTCCAGCAATTGTTGGGTGTCGGGACCGGATTTCCAAATCCGAACCCTCTGTGTATAACCTGTGCTAGTCCAGGAAAAGCTAGCACACACAGTGGAAACAGTGATGACAAAACATTCATATCATGACGCATATAGTATTAATTAAGCAAAAGAGTATTAGTCTTATGGCCAATTATTACAAATAAGCAGCATCATGGCTTGAGTTCAATAAGAAACAACGGAAATGAAATAACAGCAGTAAAGTAAGCCCATCCATTTGCCCAACAGGCAATCGACTAGGGTACGCGTCCTAGCATTCCGGATCGCCTTCATCGTAACCACAAGCATAGAACTCGTAGTCACCTTCAACTTCTGTGGACTCCTTTGTGGAAAGTTGGGGATGATGCAAGGGTGAGCACAAAATGTACCCCGCAAGTCTTGGAAACATAATGCATGATAACTCTATACAAGGCTAAACAATTGAAGGCATAATATGGCTCTTTTAGCACAAAGCAAAGTTTAACTGTAAATACCAATAGTAATTTCACAAAGCATCATTTGACCAAAATGTAAATAGCATAGTAATTGAATTTGATTGACAACTAAAGCAGGTTCTAGCTACCTGACTGGCTCCATCTGCCAAACCATAACCCGAGAGTTCCATTTGCTCACGGATTCCCAAACCACCATTTTCATTCAAAACAAAACCATAAAATCTACAATGTGCAAGCGTACCTCGCCTGCCCTTGACCGTGGGCATGGCTACTTAAGTAGTTTTAACTCTGCAGAGTGTGTACAACTTTACCCACAAGACATGATCGACTCTTGTTGCCATGCAATTAACACACTTCCTTTCGTGTGTTGGCAGAGAGATCATGACAAGGCATTTACAATGTACAACCCCATTATTAACCTCGTTTGCTAAGATTTCACTATCGATGGGTTCTAGCCGCCGATCGAAGCCCTCTTGCACTGCCATCATCCGCACTCTTGTTGGCGAAGCTAATAATGAGACTCACAAATTATTTAGCCAAGTCGTACCCATATAGACTTGTGGTTGTACGGTAGTGCTTGGTCCATGATAACACATGCTTCGGTCCTTAATTGACTAGGGCGGAACATTCACATACCAAGGTCTCGTGCTTTCTGCACCCGCCAAACATCCATCTGCCCTGGTCTAAACCATATTTCTCACTTTATTTCATTTAAATAACAACAGCAACACCAATTGCCGCGACTTTACAAATAAGTTTCACCAATGTTTGAAGTGATTCCCATAATGGCATAATACTGAAACGTTTAAGCTGGACTAAGCAGTTCTACCGTCCCATGCTAATCTACTGGTTGTCACCGAATAAAATAGCTAGTATCATCTAGGGTGATAAAGGTTCATCATGATTAATGTCAATCAGGGTATAACAAAGCTGGCATTTAACTAAACCCTAAAACTATATTTAAAGTACACTGCATAAAGTAAGCATGCATAATTTAAAACAACATAAGCTTTTCATAAAATTTGGGATCAATATGTTCAAGGAAGACATGCCTTCGCTGCCTCTTGCTAGTTCTACCTCTGACTGCTGATTCGCTTGAGCTTCGACTGCATCGTCTACACGCGAAACGAGAGCAAATAAATAAAACAAATTAAAAAAATCCAAAAAATGGAAAGAATGGTACTGGAAGATAGATCATGAATTTAGATGAATTTAGAAATTTGAATTATTGGAATCGGAGCTCGAACGAAGGAGAACGGGCTCCTGGAAGTTCCTCGGATCAGAAATTCTGAAAAATCAGAAAGTCTGACACGTGGCGCTCTCTGATTGGCTGGAATTTTCGGATTTCTGGAAAATCAGAAAAGAAAAAAGAAACACCGACTGACACGTGGGACCCACGCGTCAGTGGCTCGGTCCATGGTGAACCGGGTGCACCGAGGTGGCTCAAGGTGACACGGTAGATCAGCTGAGGTGGCGTGCCACGCGGGAGGCTAGGGCGGACGTGGCAGCCACGCGGCGGCACGACGATCGAGCCGAGCGGCGGCCACGCGGTGTCGCATGGCGCTGACGAGGTGCCAGTGGGGCATGGGCGGTGCTAGGCGGAGCGGCTCGGCGGCGGCGACGCGGGCACTTTGGAGGAGAAGAAGACGCAACTGAGGCGCAAAACGCAACGGAACGCGCTCAGATCTGGGGCAAAAGAAAGCGCGCGACGCGGGGAGTTCGGCGGCACCAACAGATGCGGTGGAGGCTCACCGTCGGTGGGGATCTACGGCGAAGAAGCGCTTAGGACGGTGGCGCAACTTCGGCGAGCTCACGCGAAAAGACGGCAGCTTCTCCGGCAACAAGAGTTAGGGCAAGGGAGGCGGCGCAACGAGGCGAACCTCGGACGGGGGTCCTCGGGGCTTTAAATGGCCTCGGGAGGCGTGCGTGGCACGGACGCCAAAAACGGCGCGGAGGTGGCTAGGGTTAGGGTTTCGGGTGGCGGCGGCGGCGCGATCCGAGCTGCACACGCGTCTCCCATCGGACGGCGGCTGTGAGCGGGCTGGCTGGGCCGGGGACAAGCGAAATGGGCCAGGCGGCGAAGGAGCCGGGCCGCGGAAGAAACGGCCCGCGCGGGAAAAATAAAAATAAAAAGATTTTCCGTTTTAGAAAATTCCAGAAAATTAAGAAAAGCCAAAATAAATAGCAAATAAATTAGGAAAAATCCCAGAAAATTCTCAAAAATATTGTTAAGCATTTTGAACCCAAATAAATTATTTTGAACTTGTTTAAACTTAAAATTTTGATTCAAATAATTTGCTTGCACTTGAGAGCTCAAATTTAAATTCTCAAAAATTTTAAAAACTTAGGGAAAATTTTGAGATGCTAAAATTTGGAATGTTACATTGGGTAACACCAAAGAATGCTGGGAGGGAAACAGAACTAGTGTATTCATGACATAGTAACAGTTGCTTAGTTTGTTCCTGTAAAAAGTAAAACACAACTATTATTTTTTTTATTGGCATTGTTTCTTTGCATTGTCAACTAACCTTCCTTGCAATAGAGCTATGCGAACACTAAGCGCAAACACTTCAAAACAAACGGAACATCTCTAGACTCTGTTGCCATGCCCTGCACAAAAACTGTTCTACCTTTTAGTATGCGATAATTGTTGTGAGAATGAGTAGATATATACTATCAATCTTGTTCGCCTTTTAACGAAATCAGAGAAAGGCATTAATTAATGCTTGTCAGGATAATCTAGCTTGCAACAGCACACACATGGTATATATTCTATTCTGATGATTACATATCCATTTCTGTTGGCTGCTGAAATTTTTGCTCCACATTTGAAACACACACACACATTTGTTAATTTTGTTACTACATGTTGCCATACCAATTTATTTATAGTTTATAATGTATCTATGTTTGTCCTGTGCTATCTCTCAGTTCTTCCTACTAGCGGTCATGGATGGCTTTGCAAATTCTGTTTGTGCAAGATGAAGATTTTAGAAGCTATTAATGCACATTTGGGAACGAGCTTCACAGTGAAGTGTCCCACCAATGTAAGTCTTTTCATTTGTTACAAGTTACATTCACGTTTTGATCGTTTTACTTTTAAGTAATTTCATCCTATTCACTCAATCTTGACATTACTTGCTTTCTATAGGATATTTTCAAGGAAGCAACTGAACACATAAACTGTGAGGATGGACCAGGTGAAGATTGGCTATCTGAGTATTCAGGTGATGAGGACTACGATCCTGAAGAAAATGAGGTCAGCAGCAGAAGCCTAGACAGTGGTGAAGAAAGTATATCTGATGATTCCAATTGTTCGGGAAGTCCACTTTATTCTCCAAACGACGATATTCCAGACTTTATATCAGCAGATTTTACCGACGCTGAAGGATTCTGCCATGCCAATTCAGATCTAGGCATTGATTCTGGTGAAGATGATTTTGCGGAGATTCTTTCCTACCAAAGGCCAAGGAGAGATGTTGATTATAGAAGACTTCACAAGGTGTATTTCACCAAGTGGAACTTCTATTCTATCAGTACTGCAATTCGAAGAATTGTATTTGTAATTAGCTAGGTATTATGTATTAGTTGTACCTTTAGTTTTTCAGCACTAAATTGGAACTTTGACTGCTTTTCACCCTTCACAGGAAATGTTTGGAAAGCTGATTGAGAACGAAGAGCAGAGTGAAGATGAAGACTGGGGTCTTAACAGTAGAAAGAAAAGAAGAACAGAATCAACTGGTGTTGGTGCTAACTCTGTGGAGGGTTTCCCAGATGTCATATTGGATGAGAAAGTCAAACCACAGAGGAGAAAACTTTTCAGGATTCCTCCTGCGGCAGTCCAGGTAATTAGATGTTAATTACCTAAAAAATATATATCAGCATTACATATTCATCTCATGATACACATGTATTTTCTGTAATACATGGCAACTGATGGCTAAAATTGGATTTCACATTGGGCTTAGTGTGCCTGTAACTACGGATGTTGTTTTCGTCAGGCTCACCCTTATTGCATTCTAATATCCTTTGTTCTTCACGTTGTAAAATTAGGTGCTTCGCAAAGTTTTTGCTGAAAATGAGCTTCCACCCCGGGCTGTCAAAGAAAATCTAGCAACGGAATTGGGCATTTCTTTTGAAAAGGTTTGTAGTGTTGGGTTGAATAAGTTTCAACAGCTTTGTATTACTGATTACTTACAATATGTTTATTCACCTGAGAATTTCATTCTGCTAGTCAATTACCCTTTGGCACCAGGACCATACAATGCACGTCTTTCAAAATATTATAAAATGCAATTCATAGCATTAAGATCAGATTCATATTATAGCTGGTCACTCTTTCCTTCTAATGAAGTATCATGGACAGAGGATATTTAAATTATAGAAGGATCACTGACTTTAAAAAAAATCTTTAAAATCAACTAACCAATGTCTGATCCATTTACAGATTGACAAGTGGTTCAAAAATACAAGGTGTGCTGCTCTCAGAGATCGGAAGGCATGCGTTTCTATCTCATCTTTATTCTTACTATCTGGGTTTTTCCTTTGAGTCATTAGTATTTGATTTCATTCTCACTTGATCTCAAGTGCTCCCTTCAATTATGGAATTTTCTCTCTAAATTATATTTGCTCTGTGCAATCATTTACAATTTTGCATCCATCACCTGTGATTTCTATAAGTGCGCAAATCATCTTTGTGGATCCATTCATTTTAATACATAATTACATATGGTCATGAGGTGCATAGAATGAACTCTGTCTTTCAAGTATTGCATTCCTTCGACACATGTTTCAATTCCATGTGTAAAATTGTTGAAGGGTACAAAACGCCAGTTTCAAAATTTTCTTTAAATATATGCTGTGGTCATATATTCAACACACAGTTTTCTTAGCATTGGAGCTGTCTTGCAGGCTGAAGAAAAAAGTCGTATTACTGGTCCCAGCAAAAGCTCAAAAGTGAGTGTAGAAAAAGCTGGAAGTTCAGGCAAGATTGATTCAATGGACAATTCGTGCTTTCTTCCCTTGTCTGAAATCATCAACGTGCCTACCCGTTTGCAGAGAATTCTTGAGAGGAAGCCAAAATCATCTAGCAGCCCTCTGACTGACAAAGTCAAGGTAGAAACAGCAAAGGCTAATTGTGCTTATCTTGGCTAATTTGCAGATCTAGTGTAAATTAACAAGGGCCTCCACCTGAGATAATCTACTTCTATTAGATCCATTCAATTGATCATGCAGTCTTAACATGCTTGCAGGGGAGTACATCACCTACAATCAAGCCTTGTTTGAAGATAAATTCTAGTCATCTAGCAAATCACAACATCCACACCGAGGAGAGATCTGTTTCTCGGGAGGAGAGATCTGATGATAAGCCTTTCTTGGATGTCATTGAGAAGGTGTGCGGACTTGAGCATAGGCTGCAGAGGTTGAAGAAGAACGTGGTATCATCAGCGGCAAGCGACAATGGAACTGCTGAGAGTGACATGCAAAACCAAGTTGTGGTGCTTGTGCCAGCTGCTGAGCTCAAGGACAAAGCATAGTAGTTTGTCATCTGAATGCAGATGCATACTGCAGTTGGGCATCGTCTATAGGAGTTTACATAGCACAGAATAGTATAGAGAAGAAAAAAGTAGTAGTTCTAGGCTTCTAGCTGACAAATCAATGTCTGGTAGTCATTCTGGAAGCATTAGCCTATCTGTCCCATTACACATTTTTTTTTTTTTCATCTTTGGTCTTCATCCGAACAAAATTACAAATTTAGCCTCCTTTCTTACTGTGGAAGCAGCGACAGGTGACACGTGTCACCTACCGTGCTCCCCCTACCGTAGCAGGTCCATCTACTACAATCCCGTACTACGGTATGTGATCTGTTGCGGTAGGGAACACAACAGATGATATGTGATATGTGTTATCTGTTGCTGCTTCTATGTTCGAGAAGAGGACTAGATTTGTATTTTTGTTCGAACGGGCCCAAACTTGTAAAGAAATTGGATCAATGGGTCAAATAGGCAAAAGCTTCGTCTTTCTGGGGCCTCAACAGTGTCGATAGACTGTATGTCACATGGTAAATGGGTGCTACCTTTGGAGGTTAAGATATTTTGGATTAGAGTCGTATTGATCTTCAATCTTTGTAGTAACCACCAACTCTCAGTTTGACCTACGAGTAAAAATCCATAGATATGATCATTTAGGGTGCGTTTGGTTGTCTGGATGAGGTTGGATGGGATATGGCTATCTAGCCTTAGATGGGATAGAGCTATCCAGGTGGCTATTTAGTTGGGTGGATAGGGATGGGCCGATTTTTTATTTGATTGGATGGATGATAATGGATGGGATAAGTTAGTTTTTTATTTGGTTGGATGGATGAGAATGGATATGCTAGTGCGGCAATTGGAATCACTCATCATCCTCCACCAAATTTTGTCATCCAACTAAGCAAGCCTATGTCCTGTGTATTGCTGACGTTGTTGGTTTTGCAAACAAAACGAGTAAAAACAGGCACAAAAATACTGTTGGAAATCGTCTCAGCAAGAAGACTTAACTTCTGCTCTGAATACGAAACTTCCCTGCAGCACAAGAGAATAGACTACTAGCACAATGCAGAGAAACAATATCAGAAAGCAAAGATAACAGCGCACAACTCAGAGAATTTTTGGTGCTGCAAAATGACTGCCTGCAGCTTTTCTTATTTTCTTTATCAATACTTATACAAGTTAGAGATTACAAGCAAAACTGAATTCAGTTACCAATAGCAAATCCGGACTGCTAGAACTTATCGCACACAATTCAAACTCTTCAGAATTTCAACCGGGTAAGGAACTATTTCTCATCCGGCACAACCAACTCAAGAGACTCTGTAGATACTACGACAGGAACTGGAACTTCGGTACTAGTTCAGATAACGTCTCACATGAACCTGACTCCTTAAATATACCAAACTCTGAAAGACTTTGGACTCTATAGTTTTGTTCGGACAAAACCAAAACTGAGACATCCTCAAAACTGTCTGGACTTAGCCGACAACAGAATCCATGCACAAGATTAATTCAACACATACATCCAGTCAACGAGGCAGAAACATACATCCGGACCAACTGATCGCTTGGCTTAGCCATCTGGGCATGATTACCCTAGCTTAAAAATTTGCAAGGCACCATAAACTAGTTCACTGTATGATGACACTTAATTGGGTGCCCGATCTTTCAGTGAGATGGATAACTATCGATTAGTAGAGACGACCCTCACGATCCAGACTACGACCGAAACACGACCGACGCCAAGCAATCGCTGAACCAAACTCTGAGTTGTTATCAACCGTGCCAAAACCCGGTTAACCTGATCACGAAGATCAATTCCTGCAAGCAATCGAAGAACAAGCAAGAACAAAGCAAAAGTAATCTGAAATTGCAAATATAATTGAAGTATTGATGTGGGGTTCTGAAGCACAGTATTGCTGTTGATCTCGCCGAACAAGAGAATACCAAATAGTTTCACCAAGGAAAACTACGACTAAATAAAACTCAAGTGTCTAAATCGGCAGCTACTGAGTATATGAAAGAGAGGGACATCTTAGGGTTGTGTGCAGCCAGGAGGGAGCGCACACAACTTGGGCGCCCCAACACGCTTACAAGGACCGAAACAGCCCAAAATAGTGTTGTAATATATTGTTTTCATGATTCCGATTGATCCACGATGTATCTGGGGCTAGGACCAGACCCATTGGAAAGACCTCGTTGTAAGCTTTCAATCAAGTGCAAGAACACTTCAATCGGATGTCGTATGCAAAAGGTATGCTTGTTTTACTTCAGATTGGTATCTGGAGGCCGAATTGGATTCCAGAACGTGATGGATTTGATCTCTTTCTCTTCTTAGCTCATGGATGACGTGTTGGAATTGGTCCAACCTAGTGTGGTCATATCCGTAGTAGTGATGTCCTCATCACTATAAGCCAAAATTCCATCATATTGCATATGCGTCTAAGATATGAAAATTCCATCATATTGCACTGCTGTGAATTTGCAACTACTGTGAAGGAATCCATTGCAATTTTCTTCACTAGCAGACATAGGAAAATGTTTTGCTCAAATTCATCTTGAAGTAGGTTGTGGAAGGCGTCGGCGTAGCGGGGCGCCCAGCCCCTGAGGTTGCGAGGAGGCGGCTGAGGTTGCAAGGAGATGAAGGGAGGTCCCCGGTGGCCTGCTGAAAGTTCAAGCTCCGATAGTTTGGTTTTGGTGTTAATGACAAATCTAATATTGAAACTAACTCTTTTGATAATCATAATATTGATTAGTCTCAATTGTTAATTAATGATAAATCTAAATATGAGACTAACTCTTTTATTGAGCTTAACTCTCTTTAGTTTCTTTTGGATGAAAAAGATGAAAATATCAAAGGTATGCATTCGAGTTCATATTATCATACCTTGTTGCATTCCTTGGATATAATATTCATGATCATATTGATAAATCTAAATATGAGACCAACTCTTTTATTGAGTATATATTTGATTAGTCTTATCTCATTGAAAAATGAAAATCCCAAAGGTATGCATCCAATACAACTCTATTATTTCTAGATGCATTCCTTGGATTCAAGTTAAAGGATAAACTCTACCATTATTTAGACCTCAAGATGTGTATTAATGTTTCAATTCCATATATACATGAATGCACACATTTAGGGGGAGTTCATACTTTACCTTGATGTTTCAATAGTATTTATCTATTTCATCTTTCTATATCAAGGATCATTACTTTGAAATAATCCTTTGAGTATATGTAACTTGTGTAGTTGTAGTATACTCATGTTAATATAGGATAAACTCAAATATTATCTAAGATTGATTATGTGCATATTGATTCCAAGTTCAATTATTTATATGCACATATTTAATGGAGTTTATTCTATTGTTGATGGTATTAAGAGTATTGATCCCTTTCCACCACTCCAACATAATTTGGATCATTACTTAGTAACCATCAAAATGAGTATATGAAACTTGTGTAGTTAATATATAGTCATGTCAATTTAAATGAAATTTAAATTAAGTTCGGTTGTCTTTCAATCAATCAAAGAACACTTCATCATGTGTTGATGGTGTTTCTTTATTGGTTAAGGACAAGCGGAAAGTTCTTGAGTATAATGAAGCATTAGTTGCATCAAAATACTCAAGATACCTTTAAATGATTCAAATTGATTAGGGTTGTGCTCAATCGATCATAGGGGCATCTATTATGTGTTAATGGAGTGCAATTGATGATTGAGGCAATCGTGTTTGTTGGACTAACAATCTTCCATGAGTTGTGAAGTAGGTTGAGTACAAAAAAATAAAGAATCGGGAAGAAGAAGAAATCATCATGTGTTGATGAGCTTCAAGGATGAATCCCGAAGTGAAGTGAAGCTAGAGAAGATTCATCATGTGTTGATGAATAAGAAGAAAGGACCTGGCTTGGAGAGAAGATGATGAAAATCATAAAAGCTCCAAGTGAATGTGCTATAGGCAAAGGTATAACTAGCTAGGGCTAAGGATGTGTTCCTAGTCTTTTACCGGTCTCGGTGTTTGGATGGGAGACCAGGTTGCTAGTATAGGTTGCCGTATTATTAAGAGGGGTTGAGTCTTATAGCTTGAGCTTCATCATGTGTTGATGAACTCAATCCGGTTCACTCTAGCTCACTCTCTTGGTTGGTTCTTGCATGAGCTAAGTATTTGCATGTGTTGCAAATAAGGGAGCTCATGCTTGCTTCTTATTCAATCTTGATTTGGTTTTTGTATAGAGCTATGGATTTGCATGTGTTACAAAAGGGAGATAGCTTATGCAAGTTGATTTATGTGGTTGTCTGTATGGAGCTAGATATTTGCATGTGTTGCAAACAGCGAGCTCATACATCGGAATCTTAGCTTGTGATATTGATCATGTGTTGATCATCACAAAGGTTAAGATAGGTTTATTTTTTTTGTTTGCAAAATATGGTTTTATTGGACCTTATCTTGGAGCATGTGAATAGGGTTTGCAAATGTGTTTGCAAATTGGTTTGATCATATGTTGATCATCACATGGCTCAAAGATATAATCTTGATTACTCTTGTTTGCAAGATTTATATTTGCAAATGTGGTTTGCAAAATATTGGTATTCATGCATTTGATATTGGAGCATGTGATTAGAATTTGCAAATGTGTTTTGCAAAATTGTTTTGATCATGAGTTGATCATCACATGGCTTAATATTTGATCTTATTGACTCTTACTAGCTTGTAGTCATGCCCTTGATCAAGTCTATGTGAGGGATTTCGAAAAATCAGATTTTAGACTTGAAAGACTACATTAGAGTCTTTGTTTTTATGATATTTAAAAATATCTATAATTGCTTAAATCTTGAAAATTAGTGGAGATTGTAGCCCTCGTGATAAGCTCCGCATAGAATCAAAGATCACCTAAATCGGAGTTCGGAGTAAAAAGTTATAACATTTTTTCTGCATCAAAATGTGGTAATGCCGCCCCAAGATGGGCGGTAGTGCCGAGCGGCACTACCAGCCCTGCTTGTGGTAGTTATTTACCCGAGAAGGTGTTTTTGAGTCTAAAGGCCGGTAGTACCGGTCCTAGATGGGTGGTAGTGCCAGTGTTACTGTAACAACAGCTAGTTTTAGTGCATTCAATGTCTATTTTACCCCTAACGGCTAGTTTTCTTTGTTAGGCTATAGAAGGAGGCCTTGGGGGGCATTTGCTGCAGGTTGGACTTATTGAGAGTCTTGTGGGAGGTGTTGCATGTGTTGCTCTCTTTCATTTGGTTTTGAGCTAAGAGTGAACTCTAATTGCATGTGTTGTAATTAGGAGAGGATTGAGAGCCTCTTGTGCATGTGTTGCACTTGAGGAGAGTCTTGTGCATGTGTTGCACTTGGTGAGCATCCTTGTGCATGTGTTACACTTGAGAAGAGTCTTGTGCATGTGTTGCACTTGGTAAGCATCCTTGTGCATGTGTTGCACTTGGTGAGGATCAAGCTAGAAGGCTTGACTTATTACTCTTAGTGTTTGTCGACACCTAGACGGCTTGTGGAGGCGTCGTGCGCGGTGACCTTCTCAAAGAGATTGTGAGAAGGCTCGGCAAATTTGCTTGCTTGTCTTTAGGATTGTAATTTATTATTAGAGGTATAATTAGTTAGTGCACTTAGTGAGCCTAGTTGATTTAGGTTTTAATTTGTCAAAACCTTAGTTTATCGCTTCCGCATTGATTTTTGTTTGGGCTTTGACATAGAGATAAATAGAGCGTGTATTTAGTGAGAAGATTTTTTAAAGCCGCCTATTCACCCCCCTCTAATCGGCATCCTCGATCTTACACCTGCCCTCCTCGACGCCATGCGGGGATCTGTATGCCGTGCGGGGTCAGGACGAAGGGGAGAGGAGCCTGGGAGGCGAGAGGAAGGGATTTCTCATGGGGGCGACCAAAGACTCATGGGCGACGGGTGGGAATGGGATGGCCTCGACCAGTCAAAGGAGACGCGCGCGATTGGGATGGCCTTGTCCATGCAAATTCCTAGGATCAGTTCATCCGGCATCTTCACAGAATATACCTTTTTTCTGGATAGCCTCATCCACCCAATACACCCGACCAAACGCCTAGATGAGTGAAAAAACAAGGATCGCTCTATCCCATCTAAGTCTTGCCCTTTAACCAAACACACCCTTAGTGCTTGTATTTACTAACGGAATGGTGCATGTCAGTCTCTCAAGACTGATTTTCTCGTCTCAAGAGGCAGAGAGACAGACTGAATTGCTCATTTGAATCTTTTTTTGTTGTTGCGTAAGAAATAGTATTAAAGTTCCGATTTTGTTTTTTCACTGTCGTGGATTTCTACCAAAAAAAAGTTATTCTACTCAAAGCGAATAATACACTTTTAACCTTTATAATTTACATACACCTGAGAGGCACAAATTAAGCGCTAACAGTTCAACACTAGTTCATATTGGGAAAAAGTATATATATAGCATAACAGATGTTGCCACTCCAATCACATATACTCTGCAACAGACAACTCTACAAAACAGATATTTAAACAGTGAAAAAGATCTCTCACCCTAAAACCCATCCAAAATTCAAATCTTTCCGAGTGACAAATTAGCTAGAGCAGAGAAAGAGAAGTAACTAACTGGATAAGCAAGCAGCCCGTGAAATGCGTAAATGACCTGCTGGTTGCACTTGCACGGTTCGTTCTCTCGAGTCTTGATCTATCCATCCGTGTCCTTCTAGTGCACACGCTGACACGCATACATTAGCAAGTACATACAAATAAAAGGCATGCATTATCCAGAGCAAATGGTGGATGGTTTAGGAGGCAAGTGTCTGCATTGCTCACCATCCATCCATCCTCCATCCATCTGCTGAGACGAGAGAGAGAGGGAGAGTACAAAATTACAAATTCAGTGGCAGAACTGGGAGAGGAGATAAGATGGGCAGGTCATGGGTTTTGGTGATGGGGACAACACTTGCCCTTTTCCTGGCCAGGAGTCATATATTTGCTTGGACCCTCGTGATGGGCTCAATCAAAACGTTTCACGCTGCTCATTGATGTGTGTAGTAATTTCCTACCTAGTTGCTCCCGTGGTTTTTTGTTTGGTGTTTGAGCTTGACAGCAATATTGTGAATAGTGTACAGTCCCATGCAG
This sequence comes from Otatea glauca, assembly GCA_036346275.1. Classification (NCBI taxonomy): domain Eukaryota; kingdom Viridiplantae; phylum Streptophyta; class Magnoliopsida; order Poales; family Poaceae; genus Otatea; species Otatea glauca. The sequence goes on from CM070713.1 coordinate 3,572,516, forward strand.
ATGCAGGTTAATTGTGGTTGCTGTTGTATTTTAACGTGAGGCAGAGAGGATTTCTGTGTTGTGTGTATAGAATGCAGTGAATATATATAGCCCACAGATTTGGGTTTCAGCTTGCAGTTAAGCCCTCATCAGTCTACAGTATGAACAAGAGCAGCAGTAACAATTTTAAATTCTCTAGTATAGAGATGAACAGCAGGTACTCCCTTCTGATCACAAAAACTTGTCGGTTTAGGATACGTGCAGTCAAAATTTTGAAACATTAGCTATTGATATCTTTTTAAATATTTAGATTAGATGCATGAAAATCATATTTGTAGATTCGTCTCGAAACGTACTTTCATAATATTGTAATTTTATTAGATTTTTTAATATATTATAATAGAAAATAGTGGTCAAAGTTGAGTTTTAGAGACCGTGTCGATGTCCAAAACAACAACTATTTATGATCGGAGGGAGTACTATACTACTACTGTCTAATTATGTTTTAAGATTGCAGATGTAGCAAAAGGGATATTTTTTCTTCAGAAATGGATATATGCCTGAACTAAACCTGCCAACCAAAAGTGAATATTGTGCATATCTAGCCTCCTATACACCAATTTTTTTTGCAATTCTAGCCCATTAGCATTTTTTTTCTTCAAAAATAGCCCCCTCCCTCACTACGAAAGGCGCAGCAGGCGACACATATCCCTTGCCGCGCTCAAGGAGCACTGGAGGAGGCCGGCCCCGCGGCAGCGCGCGCGAGTGCGACACAACACGTGCTCGGGCGAGCAAGTGCGACAAGAGGGCGAGCGGTGCGGGCGGGCCGGGCACATGCAACGAGCGGCTGGCACGGGTGCGTGCTATGCGGGGACACCAGTTGTATGTCCCTTGTTTTCAATAAGAATTCAAGTTATAAGTAAGGGTTACATGAACTTTTATAGGTGCTTAGACTATTACATAAGTATCATCCTACCACTACGTACTAGGGTGGCTTAAGCATGGCCATCTCTGTTATTCTAGGGAGGTGGTAGTGGATCTCACACCACCATATCGTAGGGATAGGCCTCTAACTCTGGGATCCCACTGGGGGTTTCGAGGTTTGGACTCTCCTTTGAGGGCCGACCTCGTGAGGACCACGAGACATGACTGTCCCACCCATCAGTCGATCACAAACGAGGTGATGACGGTGTCTCTATGTCTAATTAGGCGCTTACAGGAGTGCCCTCACGGACTGGAGTTTGAACCTCACGCCCTAAAGGCCAGGGCATCGCTCTGCACACCCTCTCTAGAGGGTTGGCGAGGTATGGTGGAATCTTTCGTGATACCTTGCGCCCCACACCCTCTCTAGAGGGTTGACGGTGTACGATGGGATCTCCCCTCAACAAGTACAGTTTGGTAATTAGTACTCCCTCATCCAAGTTTATGTGACGTATTTTTTGAATGATCTTGTTTATAAATATATGACGTATTTCATGTTTCAATACAAAAATTAGTGCAATATGATGCTCCCTAATACCTTTATACCTCTAATAAATATCTAGATTTACTTAATGTTCTCTACATGCATGCATTGAATACAGTACTTACAAATAATAGTTAGCGGTATTTTAGTTATTTTTAATATCTCCTCAGTCTAAGTGCCATGAGAAAATACGCCCTATAAATTTGGACGGAGAGAGTACCGACGATGTTAGCTGCAGTAAAATAAAATATATGACTATACTTATTGGGAAATAGAAATACACCTGGAGTGCTGCTAGCTAGTGTACTCCATGTACGTACTAGCTGCTGACCAATTAATTCCCCCTGAAAGCTTAAAATGCAGTAGTTCGGGCAAGTACAATAGCAAAGTCAATTACTGGCTAATAGTAAGCTAAAAGCCAGTTTGTACAATAACTGTCTCTAAATGTTGTCTCTAGATGTTGTGCAATAACTATTTTTTCTCTCTTGTACATAAATGATCTACCTATACTCCCGTGCAAAGCTGGCTACTAAATAAGAGCCAGCTCTCTTCTCTTTCCTCTTTTCTCACTCCTCCACATGTACCAAAAAGGCGATGTATGCGAACAAGAAAGCCAGCTGATATAATTTTATTATACATGCCATTATACAAATGGTTGCTACGCCATGAACATATATCGGTCGATTCATATGGACCATGCATGCTGCCGTGCCGTGCAACGACGACGATGCCTTCTCTGGGAATGGGACCGCACGCGCACTACTACTTTTGTTTTGCTCCCAACGACTTTGTTTTTTTTTCGCACCTTTTGCTTCTTCTTCTTTTTCTCTCAGGATTTGCCGTATATTTCGGAGGAGAGGAACGTACTATATATACGGTATGGCATGGAAATGCATCGTTCACGTACCGTGATGGAAGTACGCACGTGTGGACGTACGGACTGCCAGTATATACATGCATGCAATCATATCGCTACGGCAGAGCTAGAAATTTTCGTTAGATATACACTACACGTATAACTCATGTTGTAATATTATAAAGCCAGCATATATATTTAAAATTTGCTAAAAAATATAATGCAAATAGTCTAGAGGTTTTATAAATCTTAAACCATTGAAATCGAACTAAATTCAACCCAGAGATGATATTGTAGTATTTTTCAAATCTTTGGCACCCTGGATCCCCCGTTGCTATACTTCAATTATTAACTCGTGTACTAAGCCCTCTCTCTCTCCGGTGGGCATGCATGCACTATTGCACACACAATCACATGCATCGATGGCAGTGAGAATTTGATGGCATTAGGGCTGTACACACGTCCTTGGACGTGTGTGTATGTATATATATATCCAAGATCATTAAGATCAGGCCATGGATGAATATTGTATGATGATGACGAATCCACACAATGTATGCAAAGGGCCCGTGGGTTAATGCTGGCGTAAGGAATCATCGACACAGTTAGAGATTTTAATAGAGAAATAAAATCTTTTTCGGGAACAAAAAAAAAGAAACCGAACTGTCGCAATTTTTAAAAATCGCAAAGGATTGATCACGATCCGATTTTGTTTATGGTAGCTCAGTCACGCTCTCAGGATCATTCTAACAAATTTTAAAGAACTTACAAATTTAGTTGCTCAACCAAATCAGTGAATTTGCTTTAAGTGCGTCAGCAGTATTATCATAATTTTTAAAAATCGCAAAAGTTTAACTATGATTTGAAATTTTTACATGATCTAACCAAGTGAGCAACGGGGAGACTCGTGAAAAGTAGCGAACAACAAATACATGTGGTTATGTACCTCACTACTGTAGAATCTATAGGAAAACGGGACGCGTGTTGAAGCCGCGAAATGGCGTGCAATACATCAACGAGAATACAGAGCTTTATATGATTATACTAGACAATCGAGCGCGGCGTGCCACGCCGCGACCGCCGCTTCCCACGCGAGCAAATCGAGAAAACAGAATTTTGTTTTTTCGAAAAAGAGCTTAAACGTAATGCTAAAAAAATGCAAAAAGGACCTAAATGCAATGTATATTTTGTTTCCATAAAAAAGACCTGAACGTCTTTTTTTCCTAAAAAAAACCTAAACGTAATTTTGATCTTCCGAAAAAGGACCCAAACGCAATGCTTAAAAACATATAAAGGACCTAAACGTAATATTTTTTTTTCTAAAAAAGATCTAACCTTGTTTTTTTTTAAAATGACCTAAATATAAAAAAATTCGAAAAAGAACTTAAGCGTAATTTTTTTTTACGGCTTTGTCTCAGAGGCAGGGATTCTATGGAGTATATAATAGAGGGAGGATGCATACGGATGGAAGGATATATAAAAGCTAGCATGCAAGCGCTGCTGATCCAACGACATATTACAGGTCGCGATCTCCGGGTACCACACTAGCCTACTACGTCTACGAGCTAGTACTGTGCACTGGCTCTTGGATCTTTCTGGTAAATGGCAAGGAGATCTAGATATTGTACTGTAGCTTCTCAGCACCGATCTTACTTTCTTACTGCGCCCGTGCTGGGAATCCTAGGCCAAAGTTTGGAACGTAGAAATTTCGTAACGGTTTTACAAAACCAAATTCATTGGAAATTAGCGATTCAATTACGAATTACGATAGGATTCGGGATCTATACCCCTTTATAATACAACTAAGCAATTTTTCCTACGTGCACCCTAAATAATGCACCTCATTAGAGATGGCCCAATGTTCGTGCACCCAGCAAAACGTTCTCAGAAACTTGCAATCATCAAAATGAACGTCTCAGATCTTTCCTCAGTTTTACTCACCCACATCCGATGGCCATTATTTAGTGTGTCTAATCATCCCTGTGGCCCACAACAGACCTCCCACACCTACATATTTGGAAGGAGAGCGAATCAAACAAGGAAATAAATAAGGAGGATCCGCATGCAAGGAAACCAGACTTGAATTTTTTACTGGCCAAAATTGTACGTACTACATATTTGGAAGGAGGGTGAATCAAACAAGGAAATAAACAGGGAGGATCCACATGCAAAGAAACAAGACTTGAATTTTTTATTGTCCTGCCATTGTGATCGTATTTTTTTCCAAATATGACCCTTCTCGAGACTTTTCTACTGATTTAGCACCATAGAGCCTAATTTCACAAGCATACGAAGAGATTTGAATTTTTGTTTTATTTTTATCTAAGGAACCAACGGTCTGTGAGTCTTTGCTTAATTTTTTCAATTTTTCTCGCGGAACAAGCGGTAAGTTAATCGTTTAATTTTATTTTTTCCCTTGCGGATCCAAATGATCGTGAGCGCGATTTATTTTTCCATATTTTTGAAATCATCCTCGTGGCCCTACAATGACCTTCCTCACCTCCAAAGATCAACAAGGAAAAGGAAACAAACGTCTTGGAATCAAGGAAAAGGAAACAAACGTCCCGAAAAGGAAAGGACCATACATTACGCTTTGGAAAAGGAAAGCGGGAGATGGGGCGTATGGCGGGAGAACGCAGTCCGCAATGGTTTCACGGCCGCCATCGGTGGCTTTTGCCGAGCGCGGCGAGGTTGCTGATCAGCGACCTCGCGGCCGCCGTGCCTCGGCAAATTTATAATTTAATTTTTTAAAAAAATAATTTTATTAAGTATAAAATAATCGAAAGTTTTTTTGATAATTTTTCTAGAATTTTTTAACCTAATGTACAATCTTTTCAAAAATCATTCTATATTTTAAAAAAATGAAGGCAACTCACCTGTAGCTTCTTCTAGTCACTGCATTGACAGCAGAAGCTTCTTCTCTTCCTCCTCCATTAAAGCAAGAAAGAAGCTCCAAAGCTCCATAAATCCCGCACCAAATCTCCTCTTTCCATCTATGGTGTTAATTCCCAAATTTAGTGCTCTATTGCCAAAATTTCCTCTCAACTGATTTGATCCCAAATTATGGTTTCCATAAATATGCTTGTTTCGGGCTATAAAGCCGTGAGCTCTCCTTCACCCCATCGCATTGCGTAAATCCCCAAGTTCTCCCTCTTGTAAAGATCGCGGATTTTGGAGGTAACCCAAGCCATCACCGTCATCTTTCCGCGAAATTCACATGCAACCGTGACTCCTCTCTGCAGCGGCGCGGTGCGGCGATCTCGTCGCACCAGTCTTGACCCATCGCGATCCGGCCACCCCGCCTTCCTCCTCTTATGTTGGTCAAGCCTGAGAGCACTGTGTGCTCTCTGTGGAAGCTACAAAAATCTAAAATCGTAAAATTCTTTTTTCTTTCTCTTTCTTCATTTAAAATCTTTTGGGAGCCCGTTTTCGCCCATTCAACCTCCATTTAGTTCCGTTTTTCTTTATAAATTCATTTAAAATTCTAAATTTCTCTTTTATTATTAAGTGTTGTATTCATACTTGACGAATACTCATAAAACAGGGGTGCACCAACGGCCCAATTGCAACAAGCAAAGCCCAGAGCAGCAAGCAGGCGGCCTCGAATACGGCCCTGACCTAAGCAGCCGTCCCTACCTGCTACCCAAATGCCTACGAGACCATTCAGGGAGACCATTCCCGACCGGTCCCGACTCAGACTCAGTGAGGTTCCCGACTTCCCGGCCGGGACGGATTCCCGACCGACTCAGCGAGGTTCCCGACCGCGGCGGGGCGGATCCCCGACTCTGACTTCGGCGAGGTTCCCGACCCCGCCAGCGGGGCGGATCCCCGGCCCGACTCGAAGCGCGTCTGCGCGATCGGAGTCCGTGTCAACCTAAGGCCACGTGCCCACGACGGTCATTAGTGGATCGGCGAGGCGGTGGTCCTTCCCAAGACGGTTTGATAAGCTGCTGAAGCCACGTCTCCGTCCCATCAACCACCCACCCACGGGCAAGGACACGCTCTCTCGAGGCAACTCCAACGCTACACGCGACTACGTCGGCACCCACATGGATCACGAGAGCGCCTCGCCACTTCCGGAGGATTACCTAACCGCTCGACCGGCTAGACCACCGACCAAAGATAGGCTCGGCGAGCGGCGATCGATCAGCGGAACGATTGGTCGACGGCGGGGCAAGGCTCAAGCCCTAGAAGTAGCTCGCCCGCACGCCGCCAATTCTCGATGTAACACGCCCTTCAGTCTTGAATAAAAGGAGGCGGGAACCTCCTAACAGGCAATGAGTAAGAGCTACAAGAGAGCTTTTTCCTCTTCTTCCTCTTCTTCTTTTCCTCTCCTTCCGAGAGCTAAGTTTAGATCATTCTAGTGTTAAGGCTCCACCTCTCGCTTGTAAAAAACTTCGGTGCGATCATCCTTTTGATGAATACAACACCAACGCACGGCCCGGGTAGGGACCTTCGGCCCAACCGAAGATACATCTTGGACCTGTGGTCTAACCATTCGGGAGCGAACGCGCAGCCCCTTAGACTTACAAATTTACTTGCCGGCGCTCGAAACGCCGCCCCATCTACCTCGCGGACTCGGCTCGAGCCTGGCTCGAGTACCTGCCTCCAAAAACTGTCAGGAACTGGGCTGACTTGAAGAATCTCTTCGTCGGTAACTTCCAGGGCACTTATAATCGCCAGTAACTCACGGGACTCGAAAGGTGCAAGCGGCGGCGGGAGACTCTCCGGGACTACATCCGGAGGTTTTCCCGCCAGAGCAACGAGCTCCCCGACATCTCCGACGCCGATGTCGTGGGAGCCTTCATCTACGGCACCTCCTGCAAGGCCTTGGTGCACAAGCTGGGCTGCCTCAAGCCCAGGACCACCAAGGAGCTCCTCGACATCGCCACCAACCACGCCTCCGGCGAGGAGGCCGTAGGGGCTATTTTCGAAGGAGGAAAGGCCCAGCAGAGGCGGCGTCAAAGCGGGTCTCCTTCCGACCGCCGACAAACTAAGCAGACGGGAAGCAGATCCGTGAGCCCCAAGTGGTTGCCACGGTCGACCGCCTCGCAAGCGGCGGCGCGGCCGGCCGTCGCGCCACCACCGAGAAATTGATGGGCGGCCCATGCCCGAACCATGGGTTCTCCGTCAAGCACAAGTACCGGATGCGAAGTCCGAGGCGCTATCTTTCTAGCGTCCCCACCACGCCGCGAAGCAAAGGAAAGAAGCTCGCCGCGCCCCGCGAACAGCGGAGAAGAAAGCGACGACGAGTTCCCGAGCCCGACGGTCGCCTCATGATCTTCGAGGATCGGCTTGCTACGCCGACAAGCGTCGGCTCAAGCTCGCTATCGCGAGGTCCACACCGTCGCGCACGGGCGTCCCCAATATCTTCGGTGGTCGGAGTTCCCGATCACCTTTGATCGGACCGATCACCCGATCGCGTCCCCACACCGGGAGGTACCGTGGTGGTCGACCCGTCGTCGAACGGCGCCTCACGAAGGTGCTGATGGGCGGGGGCGGCCTTAACATCCTACGTTGAGGCGTTCGACGCTATGGGGTCCGCGCTCAAGCCTCCGGCCAAGCAAGGCACCTTTCCATGGCGTCATCCCGCCAACAAGCCCATCCGCCGGGCGGTCGACCGCCCGTCACCTTCGAGAGCCGTGAAACTTCCGCACCGAGACCCTCACCTTCGAGGTCGTGGATTTCCGGCGCCTACCACGCCATCTCGGGAGGCCATGCTACGCCAAGTTCATGGCGATCCCCACCACGCCTACCTCAAGTGAAGATGCGGGACCGCATGGAGTCATTACGCGGCATCGTCTTTCCGGCTTGCCTTCAATCGCGGCGCGGCGGTTGCGAGCTCGCCTCAGCGATCGTTGCCTCGCGGAACTCAACAAGCTCGGGAGGAAGCCGCCGAGTCCGATCCGAATCCAAGAAATCGGCGGGATCCTTCAAATCCGCCGAGACACGAAGGAGGTCACGGTCGATCCACGTGATCCGACCAAGACCGTCGCGGGTCGAAGCCACGCCCCGCCAAATAGGAAGCGCTCGTCGACTTCCTCCGCACTAACAAAGATGTCTTCGCATGGAGGTCCTCCGACATGCCGCATTCAAAGGAGGTCGCCGAGCACTCCTTGAGCGTCCGACCGGGCTCAAAGCGGTCGCCCAACACCGCGCCGCCGACGAGGAAGGCGCGGGGTTATAGGAGAGATCGCCAAACTCTTGGCGGTAGGGTTCAATAAAGAGGTGCGCCACCACGAGTGGCTAGCCAACCCAGACTTGTAAAAAGAAGAACGGGCAATGGAGAATGTGTGTTGACTATACGAGTCTCAACAAAGCATGTCCCTAAGGACCCATTCCCTTACTCGCATCGACCAAGTCATCGACTCCACCTGAGTGCGAGTCTCTTTCCTTCGGATGCCTACTCGGGCTACCACCGATTGCGCTAAAGGAGTCCGACCACCGCGACTTCCTTCATCACTCCGCTCGGCTCGTTCGCTATGTCACAATGCCCTTCTACGAAGAACGCGCGCTACATACCGGCGATGTATGCAAACGTGCTTCAATGACCGGATCGGCCGCAACGTTGAGGCGTATGTCGACGATATTGTCGTAAAGACCGGGAAGGTCGACGACCTTATCGCCGACCTAGAAGAGACTTTCGCGAACCTTCGACGGTTTCGCATAAAGCTCAACCCAGTGCGTCTTGGGGTCCCCAAAGGAAAGCTCTTAGGCTTCATCGTCTCGAGCGAGGCATCGAGGCCAATCAGAGAAGATCTCGGCGATCGCAAGGATGGGCCCGGTCAAGAACCTCAAAGGGTCAGAGGTCGACGGGTGCTGGCGGCTTTGAGCCGTTCGTGTCTCGCCTCGTGACGCGAATGCCGCTTCTACAGCCGCTCAAAATCCGACCGCTTCGCTTGACACCGAGGCTCGGGAGGCCTCACCCGCCGAAGGCCTTCTGTCCTCGCCTCGATCTGATCGCCCGGCACCAAGTGAACATTGCTCCTCTACATCGCCGCCACTACCCAAGTCGCCGCGCCCTCGTGGTGGAGCGGCGGAAGAAGGCCGTGAGCTCAAGGTACAACGGCGGTCTACTTCATCGGAGGTACTTTCCGAGTCCAAGACTCGGTACCAACAGTCGTGAAGTTACTCACGCGGTGCTCATCGCAAAGAGGAAACTCGTTCACTACTTCGATCAAGACGCCATCACTGTGGTGACCACGCCCCACTAGGCGAGATCATCCACAATCGCGATGCCTCGTGAAGGATAGCCAAATGGGCGCCGAGCTTAGCGGCCATGGCATAATATACGCCTCGGACGGCGATCAAGTCGCGAGCTCGCCGATTTCGCCGAGTGGGCCAAGCCTGTGCACCACGGTGGTCGAAGACCCCGAGCATGGACAATGTACTTGACGGGTCTTACACCAAGAATGGCGCGCGCGCAGAGTCGCCATCATCTCCCGCCGAATGAGCTTCAATACGCCATTAGGTTGCTCTTCGACGCGACCAACAACATTGCCGAGCACGAGGCTCGCCAACGGTCTCCGGATCGGCGCCGACCTCGGTGCCCACCGGCTACGTCCACGGGGACTCAAGCTTGTCGTCGACCAAGTCATGAAGGTGCGGAGCCCGAGACGCCCGCATGGCCGCGCATCGTCGAGAAGTACGCGGCCGAGGAGCGGTTCAAGGGTTTCGAGCTTCACCATAGCTACCGACGCTACAATGGCGAGGCCGATCACCGCCAATCTTGCCTCCAGCAGAGCCCGTCCCGCCGGGATCTTCGTCTCCGACCTCCTACGCCCATCGGTGGACTCGGCGGTGGCGGCCACCCGACCAATCCAAAGACGGTCACCCCGACCGACGCCGCTGGTCGGGCGAGACTTGGCCGGATCGCCCGCGGTGTGCTAGCACTTGAGTCCGACCGAGGAGGCCCTACATCGACCGCTTGTGGACGGGTCACTTCCCGACCCGACCGAGGCCGGCGCCTCGCCCTACGAGCAAAATCTTTCGCCCTGATCGGCCCAGACCTCTACAAAGGAGTTCCTCCGGTCCTCCAAAATGTATCTTGACCGACCAAGGAAAACAATTCTTTGGACGACATACACAATGGAGTCTGCGGTCACCACGCAAAGCACCCGATCTCTTGTGGGAAAGGCCTTTCGACAAGGTTTCATCGCCAACCGTGTGTCGACGCCAGCAGCATATTGTACGACTGCGAAGGATGCGATTCTTTGCTCGCAGACGATCCGCCGACCAAGCTTCTGACGATCCCCATCACGTGGCCTTTTGCCGTCTGGGACTCGATTTGGTCGAGCCTTTCAGAAAGCGCGGGGGCTTCACCCACCGCCGTCGCGGTAGATAAGTTCACCAAGTGGATAGAGGCAAGCGGCCGTGAGCGCCACGCCGGTACAAGCGGCCATCTTCTTCCGCGACATCGCTTTTAGGTTTGGAGTCCCAAACTCCATCATCACCGACAACGGAACACGGTTCACGGGAAGGAATTTCTCGAGTTCGTGACGACTTCAACATCCGTGTCGATGGCGCGAGAGCCCATCCGCGGACTAACGGCCGGTCGAGCGCACTAACGGCATGATCCTTCAGGACTCAAGCCGCGGATCTTCGATCGGCTCAAGCATTTCGCAGGCTGGGTAACCGAGCCGCCTCCGTCCTCTCGAGTCTGTGGACCACGCCGACCGGCGACCGGGTTCACACCTTCTTTATGGTGTTCTGCTGCCAAGCCATTTTGCCCATCGACCGAATACGGCTCCCGAGATTGCAAGCTTCGATGAGGCTCGGGGCTCGCCTGCAACAAGACGCCATCGACCGTACCGACGAGGCGCGACGACGCGTGGCCGCCCTGCGGCCGGCGGATAGCAACAAGCCTGCGCCGCTACCACGGCCGCCAAGTTCGAGGGCGATCCTTCATGGCTGGCGACTTGGTTCTGCGTCCGTCCGGATAACCAAAGATAAGCATAAGTCGACGCACGGGAGGGTCCTTTCACCGTCGTGGAAGTTCTCCGACCGCACCTTCGACTCAAGGACGCCGATGGTCGATCCTCCTAATGCCGGAACATTGAAAAGTTAAGGCGATTCTATCCCTAAGCTCTTTTCTTTTTCTGGTATAAGTTTTACCTTTCTCCCAACCGAGCACACGGTCGCCACGTGACGACTCGAAAGTGCCCGGCGCGCCTGTTCGAGCGCTCCGGATGGTGTGCAATGCGGGTCGGTGACCCCACCGACCACGCAGGTCTATCCCGAGCGGTAACCCTCTCGACCGAGTGCTACGGCCTACGCCCACCGGCTATGGTTGCCCAAAGCACACCGCGGAAGAAGGAAGCACTGAGTGGGATGACCTTCGTCGATTGGGAACAATCTTCCCCACACGAACTCGGCTAACTCACGTACTCATGTGGGTCGGTGACCCGACTAGTCACAGAGTCTGCCCCGAGCGGTAACCCTTCGACCCGGCGCTACTCTGCCTCGCCCGGCTATGGTTGCTAAGTGGCACTTTGCGGAAGAAGGAAGTGCCGAGTGGAAAAACCCTTGGCCGATCGAGAACACTCCGAACCCCATGAGTGCAGTAACTACCGTGATAAACAAGACTCCTATCCTCTTGACCCTCTCAAATTGACCCGACCTACGCATAAGCGACCCGTGGTCCTTGAGGCTATGGTCGGTCAAACCCAAACGCAAAGGAGAGCAAAGAGGCAAACCGAGCTACAATTACTTACGATCGTTTACACAGCAGTCTTTGCAAGAAAAGAAAAAAAAAAGGGGGCTAACTTCTTTCTTCCTCTTCTTCACGGTGGCGGCCGCACGGAGGAGGAGGACTCGCATCTTGGAAGGCGACCTCGGGACGGGGCGTGGTGGCGATCTCCGAGCATGCGGCTCGACACGAGCTCGAACTGCCGACCTCGTCGTCGGTCCGGTTCCTGCGATGCCGCTACTCACCATCGCGAGGTCGATCCGTCATAGTGCGAGACGGTGTTGACGGTCGCGGACGAGCTCGATCTGTTGCGCCGCAATCACGGCCGCCTCCACAAGCCCTAAGACTCGGGCGGTAGCGAGGCAAGCGCTTCGGGCTGCCCCTGTGCCCAAGACTTGGGCACAGACCTCTGGCCGCCCTCAAGGGCTTCGATTCGGCGCCCATCTCGGCCCTACCATCCTCGGAGACCCTCGGTAGCGCGAGCCTCGTCCCCGGCGCGATCGCCACGTCGCGGTCTCCGCCGCCGATTCCGAGCCTCCATGGCGGACGCCAGTTTTTCACCTCTGCGAGTTTTGGCGTCTCGGATGAGTCTCCTACAGGTTACCCCAACCAAAGAAATCAATGGAGGAGTTGAGATACTTACGATCGCAGAGTCGATCAGTGCCGACTTCCCCTCGAGACTCTCGTGGGACGTCCTCAAGAAGCCGGCTCGCCGAGTCAGTCTCCGCTCGGACCGAGCTTGTTCGGCGTCCTCCGGGCCCGATCCGCTCCGACCGCAGATGGGTCGCTCGCTTGTGCCACCCCGCCGTGACGGCGGCGTCCTTGGCCTCGGTGACCTCGCCAGGAGGATTCAAGCTCCACCACCTTGCCCTCAAGGCCTCTACCTAAGGCGCTCGTCGAAGGGCCTTTGAGGCCTCCTCGGCCTAGGCGGAGTTTTTCGCCTCCGTCCGCCTAATGTTCAAAGCCTCTTGGGCAAGACGAAACTCAAGCCGCACCGACCACTTTCTTCAGCTGCGGCGCTCACGAGCATCCGGCGACGAAGGAGCACGGCTCGGCGCTCGGGCAGCCCGCAAATCTCGCACAACACGACATTTATTTCACAACCGCGTAGCATATCGAGAGTTACAAAGCACGACTCCTTCGCCACTTACCAAACCGACGGGTTGAATCCCTCGACCATCACCTCGGTAGCCTGTCTTTGAAGACTCTAAGGCTAGGGTCGACCTTATGGATCGACCCTATCTCCTCCTCCGCAACCGTGGCGCCTGAAGGGCGACCCACTCGCTCCTCGGTAGGGTCCATGGATCCGGCCACAGGGCCACATCCGGCAGCGAGACCCGCTGCCATGCGCTTTCGGAGGAGCGGCGCCGACGAGCGCCATGGCTGGGCGATGAAGTCGGCCTCGGGAGCCCCAGCAGGGGGTGAGACGCCTCGGCATCGGCGCCGCCCGGCCGTGGCGCGCCGGCGCTTCGCCGACCCCTCCAAGAAGACTATCTCGACCGCGCGCCGTGGAGTCGGCGGTCGCTCCACCTCTTCCGCCGCGCTTCGCCGGTGGCGCAATGGCCGGCCGCGTCGCCGTCCCCTCCTGCAGGAAGACCCTCGCGTCGGCCGCGGCGTCGGCGGCAAGCGGAGCTCTTCGCCGCCTCGATCTCTCCTCCTCAAAGGAGGCGCGTCCTGATCGCGTGCTCCATAGGCGCCGACGACGGTACCACCGGAGCCGCCGTGACCGCCACTTGAGAAGTGGCTGCGGCACGCCCCACCGTCACGCCCGTGTAGGCGCTGCACGTCACGATATTTAAAAGTCACCCGAGCGGCTTTTCTACAAAAAATGTTCCAGCAGAAGGGAAGAAATACTTATCGGCGGGGCGGAGTCACGCGGACGCTGCGCTCTCTTCGTCGGCCCCCACCAAGGGGCGGTCGGTGGCCGCTTCCCGGCTACCACGGTCGGGCGCGTCGACAAGCGCGGCCGCAGATCGCCTTCGCTGAGGACCGCGGCGCGGGGCTCTTTGTCGGGCCAACTCTCGAGCCACCACTCACCGGAGGGTCGGGAAGGAATGCGCTGTAGTCGGGGAAGCTCTCCCCACTATCAGTAGAAGTCGTCCCCACCGCGGTGGACTCCGATACGTCCTCGCGCTGCGTGCCTTGCCGCGCTCCTTTCGCTTCTTCTTCCTCCTCTCCTCCTTACGCCTTTTGCGGGAATCGGCCTCGGCGGTCTTCGCCGAGAGGCCGCCTCGCTTCTTTCTCCCGGAGCGGTGCCCGGAGGACATGCTGCGAGCCCCTAGAGGATACAAAAGCGACCGTCAGTCGGACGCTAAGAGCGAAGAAGAAAGAAGCAGAAAGAAAATCCCACAAACTCACCAGATTTGGGAATGAGCCGACGAGAAAGGCCGGGTGGCCGCGCCACCGCGGACGCCTTCCTCCGATAATCTGCCGCCACGGGCCTCCACCTCTGACGCGGCCAACTCGCCACCTCCATCCTTGCCCGGTCGGATGGCCCTCATCTTGGAACATGGGTGCGGCTCGAGCGCGAGGGTCGCACGCGCATCCTCATGAAGGCGCACGACAACATCCCCGGCCACCCCGTTTCCTCGAGCCCGATCTCCTCCACGATCGGGCCACTTTGTTCTTTTCCTCTTCTCGGCGCCCCGGTCCATTGCTCCATCTGCGGCGGAGCTCGCGTAAAAGCACAGGCGCTGTTTAACGCGTTCGGACATAGATCCATTCGGGCGCCATCCCTTGTTAGAGAGGCGGCGGCTTGATGTCCGTGTACTCGAGCTCCGACCGTTATTTGGAGGCGAGGCCGCCCATGGCGCCGTCGCGTCGACGGCACTGTCTTTCCAAAGCCTCGCTTTGGAAGAAGTGCCGCCACGCCCAATGCGGCTCAATCCCTAAGAAGGCCTCGCGCGGGGTAATGAAAATGGCGATGTGAAGGACCCGTTAGGGTTGAGGTGGTGCACCTCCACCTTGTAATGGAAAAGAAGCCCTGGACGAAAGGGTGGAGCGGCAGCCGGGCCGCGCCAAAAACGAGGCGGGGACCACAACCTCGTCGCTCTGCGGCGCCGGATAACGGCCCGGTCGGCACTCTCTCCACCAGAGGTGCCTGCGCGCGGAGGAAGCCCTTCTTCACTAGGCTGCGCGACTCTCTCATCGCGGAGCACTGGCCCACGACATCTTGGCGGGAAGCGGCGGAAAGGTGAGAAGAAGAGGGCCGAGGTTTCCTTCTCGCTCTCTGGCGTTTTTCTTGCTTTAGGGACGGAGACGAAGAAGGTGAGAAAGCGTGGCTACCCGAGGCACCCCAACAACGTACTTATAGGAGGCGGAAGCGGACGCCACCGAACGGACGCCTCCTCGAGCGAATCGTCGCGCCCGCCCTCGCTGCATCACGCCCGGTAACTCCGATTTCCAATTCCACTCCGCATTTAATCTGTCGCGTCAAAGTTGCGAGTCATAAAGACGCCGCCCGACAGCGTGTCCGTTACCTCTTGGTCTCACTTTGTTGGCGGGGACGGTTGTTCGGCGCGCGAGAGGCCCATTGGGCAGCTGCGGTCCCAAGATGGCAAAGCTTTGTGGCTTGCGCCAGGCCCACCAAAGTGGGTTCAAAAGGCCTAACCCACCGGATGGGCGTAGGGCGCCCAGTGAAACTTGAGCGAGGGGCAAGTACGAGGTGAGCCCCACGGTGGGTCCCGGTTGGCCTACCGACGACCAGCCACCTCTACTCGCGTCCGAGACCATACTTCACACTCTCCCGGAGCTCATCGATGAGCGGACACCGGTGTGCTCTGGGTGGTGGCGACCTGTGGTCCATACGGATTGAGTAAAGAAAGGTTTCTTTTAGGGTCGCCTACACAGCAGGCCAGGACACCTACTGGGACCGTCCGCTCGGAAGGGTCCCCAGGCGGGACCTCCCAGACCCACTCGGACTACCGTTACTAGCTCCAAGAGCACGGCGTTCAAACCAACGCAGTAAGCGCGCGTCGCCACCCCGCCAGTCCCACACTGCGGATGGGGTAAACTTGTGGGATAGACGGCGGCTACTCCTCTCGCGGCTTCCCTCACGGACGGGGACTCGGGATGGATACCCGCATCCGGCACGACGTTAAGCGAGCACTCGGACGCCGGAACCTCGCGGAGGCATCCGGTCGTCCTTGCCGACTAAGCGGCGGCCCGGTACGACGTTAAGCGAGCACACCGGACACCGAACCTCGCGGAGGCATCCGGTCGTCTCTTGCCAACCAAGGCACTCGGACGCCGGAACCTCGCGGAGGCATCCGGTCGTCTGCCGACTAAGGCTAAGCGCGTCTAGCTACGACGTTAAGCGAGCACTCGGACACGGAGCCTCGTCGGGGCATCCGGCCGTCCCTGCCGACCAAGGCACTCGGACATCGGAACCTCGCGGAGGCATCCGTCGTCCCTGCCGACTAAGGCGCGTCCGGCTACGACGTTAAACGAGCACTCGGACATCGGAACCTCGCGGAGGCATCCGGCCGTCCTTGCCGACTAAGGCGGCGTCCACCACGACGTTAAGCGAGCACTCGGATCACGGAACCTCGCGGAGGCATCCGGCCGTCCCTGCCAACCAAGGCACTTTTGACACCGGAGCCTCGCCGGGCATCCGGTCATCCTGCCGACCAAGGCACTCGGACATCGGAACCTCGCGGAGGCATCGGTGGTCGCCTTGCCGACTAAGGCAGCGTCCAGCTACGACGTTAAACGAGCACTCGGACACCGGAACCTCGCGGAGGCATCCGGTCGTCCTTGCCAACCAAGGCACTCGGACATCGGAACCTCGCGGAGGCATCCGGCCGCCCTGCCGACCAAGGCACTCGGACACCGGAACCTCGCGGAGGCATCCGGCCGTCCTTGCCGACCAAGGCACTCGGACATCGGAACCTCGCGGAGGCATCCGGCCGCCCTTGCCGACCAAGGCACTCGGACACCGGAACCTCGCGGAGGCATCCGGCCGTCCTGCCGACCAAGGCACTCGGACATCGAAACCTCGCGGAGGCATCCGGCCGCCCTTGCCGACTAAGCGGCGGCCCACCACGACGTTAAAGAGCACTCGGACACCGGAACCTCGCGGAGGCATCCGGACGCGTCCTGCCGACCAAGGCACTCGGACATCGGAACCTCGCGGAGGCATCCGGTCATCCTTGCCGACTAAGGCGCGCCCAGCCACGACGTAAACGAGCACTCGGACATCGGAACCTCGCGGAGGCATCCGGCCGTCCTGCCGACTAAGGCGCGTCCGGCCACGACGTTAAACGAGCACTCGGACATCGGAACCTCGCGAGGCATCCGGCCGTCCCTGCCGACTAAGGCGCGTCCACCACGACGTTAAACGAGCACTCGGACACCGGAACCTCGCGGAGGCATCCGGTCGTCCTTGCCAACCAAGGCACTCGGACACCGGAGCCTCGCCGGGGCATCCGGTCATCCTTGCCGACCAAGGCACTCGGACATCGGAACCTCGCGGAGGCATCCGGTCGTCCTTGCCGACTAAGGCAGCGGCCAGCTACGACGTTAAACGAGCACTCGGACACCGGAACCTCGCGGAGGCATCCGGTCGCCCTGCCAACCAAGGCACTCGGACATCGGAACCTCGCGGAGGCATCCGGTCGTCCTTGCCGACCAAGGCACTCGGACACCGGAACCTCGCGGAGGCATCCGGCCGTCCCTGCCGACCAAGGCACTCGGACATCGGAACCTCGCGGAGGCATCCGGCCGCCCTGCCGACTAAGGCGGCGTCCGGCCTACGACGTTAAGCGAGCACTCGGACACCGGAACCTCGCGGAGGCATCCGGACGTCCTTGCCGACCAAGGCACTCGGACATCGGAACCTCGCGGAGGCATCCGATCGCCTTGCCGACTAAGCGGCGTCCGGCCACGACGTTAACGAGCACTCGGACACCGGAACCTCGCGGAGGCATCCGGCCGCCCTGCCGACCAAGGCACTCGGACACCGAACCTCGCGGAGGCATCCGGCCGCCCTGCCGACCAAGGCACTCGGGCATCGGAACCTCGCGGAGGCATCCGGTCGTCCTTGCCGACCAAGGCACTCGGACACCGGAACCTCGCGGAGGCATCCGGCCGCCCTGCCGACCAAGGCACTCGGACACCGGAACCTCGCGGAGGCATCCGGCCGCCTTGCCGACCAAGGCACTCGGACATCGGAACCTCGCGGAGGCATCCGGCCGCCCTTGCCGACTAAGGCAGCGTCCAGCTACGACGTTAAACGAGCACTCGGACACCGGAACCTCGCGGAGGCATCCGGTCGTCCTTGTCGACCAAGGCACTCGGGCACTAAAACTTCCAAGGCACCCGCCATCCTGCCGACCAAGGCACCGATTAGCTACGGCGCCAAACGAGCGCAAAGGAAGATTTCTTGAGGAACAAACCGCGAAGTTCGCACGTCCGACCACTCGAAACCGATCGCTAGAACTTTCTAGCGCCGAGCCGATCAAAGGTAACAAGTTAAGCTAACTCCTTCATGAAGTCATTCATAGAGAGAGAAAAAGGATTTCATTAAAAAGCCTGCAGCTCAAAACTTTACACCACTTTACATGAGGCACACGCAAGACTCTCTATCTACACCTGCACTCCTAAAACTCCCTACGACAACGCCGACGGTAGGCCCTTGTCCGCCGACGGATGCACTTGGGGGTCGGTGAACCCGAGGTCGTTGGAGATGACTCGCCGGTAGGCCCTTGCCCGGCCGTCAAGGGGGTTACACCATGAATGGCATGCCGCCGCTGCTCGCCGACATCGACGCAGCGCTTATCGCAATCGGCGCCCTCGCGCCATTGCTCTAGGAGGGCCCCTTGCCACTCCAAGCTCGGATCGCTGAAGTAAGCTAATAACGGCAAAGAACGTCGCGAGCTACTTCTTTCTCTTTGGGAGTTCGCTATCGCCGATCATATTCAACCCAAAGCTCGCTCAAAGGGTCTTCCTCTTCCACCACGATGTCATCACCAAATCAAGACTAAAGGGTGTCTTGAACACATTTCAAGAAGGAAAGGAGTCTCGTTTAAGAGTGCCGCCGAGCAACCCGTGGCGCTTTATATACCCATTCAAGGAAGATCAAACGACTCAGAATAAATGCGTGCAGCAGAAAACGGCGCCCACCACCGAACCGGCGGTCAAGAAGACGAACGAGCAAAAACACACCTAGCGATGCGCGCACAACAAAGCAATTAAGAGGCTCCGGCGGTTCGCATACCTCAGAACGTAATCCCGGCAGACGTCGGATGCGCTGGGGCACGCCCGGCAAAATCGGTAGGCCCGCTGGCCCACCTAGTTGAACGGATCCATCAAGCTCAACCCCAACCGAGTCCGCCGAACTCGATTGGAGGTTCGGGCTACCGGCGAATACTCATAAAACAGGTGCACCAACGCCCAATTGCAACAAGCAAAGCCCAGAGCAAAGAAGCGAAGCGATCTCGAATACGGCCTCACTTAAACAGCCGTCCCTACCGCTACCCAAATGCCTACGAGACCATTCAGGAGACCATTCCCGACCGTCCCGACCGACTCAGCGAGGTTCCCGACCCCGCGGCGGACGGATTCCCGACCGACTCAAAGAGGTTCCCGACCGCGCGGGGACGGATCCCCGACCGACTCAGCAGGTTCCCGACCGCGTGGGATCGGATCCCCGGCCCGACTTCAAAGCCGCGTGCGCGCGATCGGAGTCCCGTGTCAACCTAAGGCCCACGTGCCCCACGAACGGTCATTCAAGCGGATCGAGCGAGGCGGTGGTCCTTCCCAAGACGCTTTGATAGTCTGCTGAAGCCACGCCTCTGTCCCATCAACCACCACCCACGGTGCAAGGACACGCTCTCCCGAGGCAACTCCAACGCCACACGCGACTACGCCAAGACCCACATGGATCACGAGAGCGGCTACGCCACTTTCCGAGGATTACCTAACCGCTCGACCACCTAGACCACCGACCCAAAGATAGGCTCAAGCGGCGGCGACCGACGAACGATTGGTCGACGGCGGGCAAGATCAAGCCCTAAGTAGCTCGCCTGCACTTCGCCAATTCTCGATGTAACCGCCTTCAGATCTTGAATAAAAGGAGGCAGAACCTCCTAACAGGCAATGAGTAAGAGCTACAAGAGAGCTTTTTCCTCTTCTTCCTCTTCTTCTTTTCCTCTCCTTCGAGAGCTAAGTTTAGATCATTCTAGTGTTAAGGCTCCACCTCTCGCTTGTAAAAACTCGGTGCGACCATCCGCACCCCAGTGAATACAACACCAACGCACGAATCGAGTAGGGACCTTCGGCCCGAACCAAGATACATCTTGGACCTGTGGTCTAACCATTCAGGGAGCGGGAACGCGCAGCCCCTTAGACTTACAAATTTACTTGCCGGCGCTCGAAACGCCGACAGTACTGTAGGATCGGTATATACTAAACTAGCAATCAGAGGGGGGTGAATAATTGCGCGGAAGCTAAAACCAAATTTTTGATCTACTAAAAATTCACCCTAATTCGGACTCAAATAATTGCTTTCGTATTCAACAAAACCGAGTTAGATACATTCGTTAAATCACTATATTCCGGAGATCCAACCGTCGGATTGACCTACAATTTGAACTGTAGAAATTAGATTCCAATACGAATCTAATAAAAAAGGAATCATCTCGATCGGACCAACGGATCAAAAGTTATTAACCTCGCAAGCTTGCTGTGACAGATTATGACGAGAACTGATTAAACCCTAATTTCGTGATTAATCACAATCTACAAAATATTAACCAACGAAACTTTCAGGATCTCTAAGTTGATACTCTAGGAAGATTTTGGATGGATCAAATCAAAATTAAACTTGTTGAATCAAGAGAGACAATGAATCAATCTATAAAAAGAAAATTTACTCTCTGCGCATTGTTCCAAATTCCTGTTTGTGCATCAGATCAATCCTCAGAAGCAGACACGGTAGCGACCATGTAGCAGCACTGTAGCACCAAAGTTTTTGTTCGTTTGCTGCAGCCGCCAGGAGCACCCACGCCGGAAGATCTTCAACGCAAGGAACACAGCTGCCAGGTCTTCAGGCCAGGAACACTCACGCCAGGAGCCAAGGCTTCGGATTGCTAGAAAACTACGGCCGCGAGACCTCCAGACGGCGCAAGGAAAAGCTCTGGGTGAAGAAGTTATTTTTATTTCTTTTGGCTAGTTTGAGTACAGTACTCCAATAAAAGAGTACAAACCCTAATACCTATCTCTCATCATAAACAGGAGACACCTCCCCTATTTATACTGAGCAAACATAAAGGGATTGAATACAACTCTACTTTCAACATGGAAAGAGTTTGTATACATCTCAACCTGGCCCAACATAGCCAAAAACAACTCTTGCACGCATGTACAGCCCACATGCTGTAAATACGTGACTAACCAGCCTCCATGTGCATGTTCTCTAGCCCGAACGTTCCGCATGACATCCTTGACCACCAAGACCTCGATTCCTCTCTGAATCTAGTCCCGAACCTCGCCTCCATGAACCTAGTTCGGTCCGTCATCGACCACGTTCGCCCTCGAGCAACACCTGCACATGAATAAACAAGAAACAATTCCGAGCACAAGTCCACGACTTGACTCAACATCAGTCCATGCAAACACTCACACGAGTGCATTGCATCAAGCAGAATCATTACCATGCTATCACTAGCATATCAAATAATCATCAGACATAGCACATGCAAGCACCACACATGCCATAATCACAACTACTTTGCAAAGCCAATTTCATTACTAAGCCAATTTTCAGCACATGATTTCACAATCTCCCCCTTGATGAAAACATTGGCAACACCACTTAGAATTGAACATTGGCATTCATCTCACAAGAAATGTTTTTGAAATTAAAAAGTTCTAAAATCAAAAGACAAAGTGAAAAACACAAAATCTCCCCCTTTGACAAATATGCAAAGTGAAAAACTCCCCTAGGTGAAAATAAGAAAAATCTCCCCCTAAGAAGAAAAGTGTGAGTGAATGATGAATACCACTTGTACAAGAACATGTGCATGTGTAAAGCATGTATAAAGTTCTCCAAAAATCTCCTCCAAATTCTCCAAAGTGGCAAAATTCTCCCCCTTTGACAATGGATTCATCAAGGATACAAAAGAGAGAGAAAATTTTTAAGTTTGATATTTTTTTTTGTCATGAGCATTCTATGTCATCCACAAATGTTGCAAATTCATCACCAAGCCATGCTATCAAAAATACTTGCACCCTCAAATCTACACATAAACAATGTAGAGTAAGCATAACTAGAAATCAAGTACTATTAACAATTTATTGCATGGCATGATCTCCCTTACTCAACTACCTCAAAACCTAAAAACATTGAATTTTTGTGCACTTTATTTATGCCGAAAACTGATTCATTGATTGATTGCAACAATAACAATTGCAAGGAATTATATGCACTATCAGCCTTACTTTTCAACCATGCCAAGCAATTAAAAGCTTAAGGTTTCATGGTTTCGGTCATACACAACCTCTTCCAAGTTCATATCAAAATGCAATGATAAGGCCTCAGTAAAGAAGAAGTGCGATAGTACATAACCTTGATCTTGCATTTATCAACAATCACTCTTTAAGCTTTAGCACTTAATTTTGATAAATTTCATATTTAGCACTTTTTGAGCAGAATCAAGATAGCCAAGAAAGTTCAACCATGACAAGATTTAATTCAAGTTGCCATTCCAATTAAATAGTCATGACATAAACTACACCATATATGCATAAACATGAGGTTGCAAAGACCTTGTAGCATAAACATGGCTTCAAATGACATATGTGTATGAAATATAATGCTCATTAATTTTTCATTGTTTTTCTACTTTTTTTGTTTTTCATTTAAGAACCACACAAAATAAAAGTATGTTACAAAGTATTACAAAGTTTTTAAAAACTCCCCCTCAAAACAAACCCATTGGATGAACGACCCCAAGTTCTCCCCGAATAAAAGCAAAACGAGAAGAAGACAAAGGTTTTGTGAAAATGTCCGCCAATTGATGTTCAAGATCCACATGATGAAGCACAATATTTCCTTTTCTACATGATCCCTAAGAAAGTGAAATCCGATCTCAATATGTTTGGTTCTAGGATGTTGCATGTGGTTTTTAGCAATACAAATTGCACTAGTGTTATCACATAAAAGAGGAACACTATCCAAATTAACCCCATAATCTTTAAGTGTAGCTACTATCCAAAGAATTTGAGAACAACAACTAGCAAGCAGCTACATATTCAGATTCAAGAGCTTGATTGTGCAATGTAAGATTGTTTTCTAGATGACCATGCAATAAGAGAATTACCCAAGAAGTGACATGTACCAGATATACTTTTTCTATCAATTCTACAACCCCAAAGTCAGCATCAGAAAATGCTCTTAAACTAATACATGAGGAAGCAGAAAGCCATATGCCAAATTCTTGAGTACCATGAAGATACCTGAAAATTCGCTGACAACTTGGCGATGTGAAGCAAGGAAAGCTTGAAAACGAGCACACAAGCACACAAGAAATTGTATATCCGCCTTGATGCGATGAGGTACAAAAGTGAACCTATCATGCTTCTATATTCCTTTTGATCAACCGACTCACCATCTTCATCCGGATCAAGTGTGCAAGTACCTCCCATCGGTATCATGATCGACTTGCAGTTTTCCATCCCAAAGCGACGAAGCAAATCTTTTGTGTACTTGCTTTGATGAACAAAAGTACCTTCCTTTACTTGTTTGATTTGCAGTCCCAAAAAGTAAGTTAATTCACCCATCATACTCATCTCAAATTCCTTCTTCATGATTTCTGAAAACTCAAACACTAAAACATGAGAGGAACCACCAAAGATAATATCATCAACATAAATCTGAACAAATAATTGATCATTGCCTTGCTTGAGTAAAAAGAGAGTTTTGTCAACTTTTCCCATTGAAAACCCCTTTTCAAGTAAAAAAGTTTTTAGCCTATCATACCATGCTCTTGGGGCTTGTTTTAAACCATACAAAGCTTTTGACAATTTGTAAACATGATCTGGAAACTTTGGATTTTCAAAACCAGGTGGTTGCTTAACATAAACTTCCTCATTGATATAGCCATTTAGAAAAGCACTTTTCACATCAATTTGATACAATCTAAAACCTTTAGATGCAGCAATCTAAAACTTTTTCACTGGCTTAAAAGCAGAAAAGCCAAAGCCGAAACAAACGACTGACTTTTAAGCTAAACTTAAAAAAGCCAAAAGCCTCCATACAACTATAAGCCAAAAGCCAGGTGAGAGGTGCTTTTTTTGGGATGAAATAACCTTTTGCCACTGAAAGTCTCCAAAATTACCCACCAAATGCCATCATATATAAACTCAAGAATCCTTCTCCCATCTCCTCATTTCTCCTCGTCTTCTCTCGCTCCCCTGTGCGACATGACTTCTCCCTCCGTCGCTCCGGTCTTTGCCGTCCTCGACCTCCTCCCTCCTCCGCCGTCCTCAGCCTACTTTCTCCTCCACCGACCCGGATCAAGTTGATAAATAATTATGCTCAGAATGAAGTTTGATCTCAAGATTAATCTATGTTTTTCAATACGACATTCGGTGAAAATAGTATAAAATATTTGTATTAGATAAATCAGTATATAAGAAAAGTCCTTACAACCTTAAATGGTATTTCAAACTTTCTAGCAATAAGCTACACGGAGGGTTCACAAAATCGAATTTCGAAAATCGTTCGAAATTCGAAAACCGCTCGAAAACCGTTAGAAACCGCAGGGTTAAGAAATAAAAAAAATCAAAAAATCGAAAACCATTCGGTTTTTCGCGAGAAACCGCTCGGTTTTTCACGAAAAACCAACAGCCGATTAAATGTTCTTAAGGGTTTCGAGTGAAAACCACGATTTTTCAACGGTTTTCGAGCGGTTTTCAACGCATAAATTTTTTCAATTTTTTGAATTTTTTTAAATTCAAATTAAAAACGGTTTACCGAGCAGTTTTGAATATCGAACTACAGCGGTACACTCAAAAACCGCAATTTTCGTCGATTTTGTGAACACTGGTTACACCATCCAACTCATCAAAAAGCCAGGATACCAAACAGCATGTCTTGGCTTAAAAGCAGACAGCTTAAAAGCTCGTTCACCCCTCTACCTCCTCGCCTGGCTCCCCTATGGCCTTCCCCTCCGCCCCGACCTCCCCCTCCAGCCTCTCCCTCCGGGATCCCCCTGCCATCTCCCCACTCCCACCCCCTCCGCCTCCCCTACACCACCCTCTCCAGCCTCCCCTTGCTGCCTCTCTCGCCCTCTCGCGCCGCCTCCCTCTCTCTTCATTGCCAGCTCCCTTGCATCCCCCTCCACCTCTCCGCCTTCCCCTCTTCTTCATTGCCGACCGTATCCCCCACCTCTCCCTCCGGGTGCAAGCGCGTGCGCCGTCGTGGGCAAGGGTGTGGCGAGCACGAGTGAGTGCGCATCGGACCGAGCGCAGTCATCCGCGCAGGCCAGGTAACGCCACATCCGCCTCCTCCTCTCCCTACCTCCGTGCCCTATCGTGGGCATGTGGCAGTATTGTTGTGCCGAGCATGTGTCAGGCATAGGGTGGGCCATGTCGTGACACGAACACCACTATGGCGTGTCATGCCAGCCCGAGCATGGCTCATTCGCACGTGACATGCGCCCACCATGCCCCGTTGCCAGGCTCGGGCAACCGTGCCATGTCAGCATGGCCCATCTGACTACGGCCCGACTCGAGTAGTGTCATCCGTGCCTCGTGCTAGCCCAAAAAAGCTCGACCCGATACCCACCTCTGGTAATTTGTCATAACTATCAAGAAACTACATATATATATAAGAACATTTTTAAGAGAACAACATATTGTAGGCAATTTTGTATGATGAACTACAGATTTAAGATAACTCGTTCCATGCTACAACTTCTAACAGCCTCGGCCCACCTGCCTACCTGTCGTAATCAATTGCGCTGCTTGTGCTGACTCACATCGTATGCCATTCGGGCATGGTAATTAGCCACATCACCAGAAAACATGGCAGGGGGCATGCCTAAAGGGCATCTGGGCTCATTTCATAGAAAGGCACACTAACACAAGGTTAAAAATCTCACCGGTTTATCACGAGATCTCGCTTATCGGACGTGGACGAGTTTTGAAATGCCGACCAGAGTGAAAAAATTGAATTGTTACAGTAATCTCGCTATATCTCAGCGAGATCTCGGGATTTTAATCCAAAATTTTATGTTTTATGACCGGGTTTGACCGAAAATTTATCAATAACCCCATCTCCTATGAAAATTTGTTGAAAAACCGAATTTTTGAGACATTTTTTAAAAACTGCAAAAACACTGTCGGATTTTTATAAAATTTTAGATGCTTTATAATGATTTGAAAAAATTATTAAACCATAATAAGAATTGTAGGATCATACATAAAAAATTCCAAAATAATTTAACCTCATTTGTTATCCTTAAAAAAATCAAAAATAGAATGAACATAATTGGGACACTAACATTGTTAGAATTTTATAAATTTGCTCGAGTGTGATCATGATCCAAATTTTTTCTGAGAGATTAATAATTTCCTTATTACCATTATATAAAATTTTAAAAAAGATTCAACTTTTTTGTTTGCTCAATCAAGTCTATGTATGCATTGAACTTCATTTGTTATATTTCAAAAATCAAAAACAGAAAGAACATAAATGGTACAATGCAATTTTAAGAATTTTATAAATTCACTGGAGTGTGATCATGATTCAAAAATTTTATGAGATCTTAATAATTTCTTTAGAACTCTTCTGCAAAATTTTCAAAAAAAATTAAACCTTTTTTTATTATTAAAGCAAATCTATGTATTGATCATCAGGCACTGTCAGAATTTTTGGAACTTCTTGAAACTTGATCATCATATGAAAACCTTATAGAAATATTATTGATACATGAGGAACATCCACAAAATGTTTTAAAATTTTCTAATGTGGTTTGTACCATTTTTCATTTGGTTGAAGTTTGCCAGTATGGCTTTTATCATCATCTGAAAATTCTATGGGAACATTAGTGATGCATCATAACCATGAAAAAAAAATCAAAATTTTATAATGTGGTTTATTTCATTTTTCATTTGGTTCAAACTTGTCGGTCAGCGTTTTTTGAGGACAGTTGTAATATTTGAATTTTTAAAAATTTCTCAGATTTGATAATAATCTGAAATTTTTATAGGAACATCATTGATGTGTCAGAAACCTTCACAAAAAATTTCAAAAAAATTTGATATCATTTAAGCTATTTTCCGTTTGGTACAATTTTGCCGAGATCTCGGTAAAACTGGTTGAGATCTCGGTTTTCTAGGTAGAAAAAAACCGGAATTCAAATTCTGTTTTTATATTTCGTTCGGAATTTGTTTGAAATGGCGAGATCTCGCCGAGATTTCATTCTCCGACCACGGACGATATTCAGAGCGAAACGAGATTTCAATCCTTGCACTAACACAATTTGATCCAATCGTGCGAGAAAAGGCATGGCCGACGTGGCATGCCACGCGGGTCAGATGGAACAGTTAATCAGTTGCGAAAGGCTAGCAGGTAGGCCGATACTATCAAAAGCCATAGCATGTCATGGGTTGGCTTAAATCTTATCAGCGACATGAAATTGCCTAAAATCCATAGTTATCAGGAATAGTTCCTTAAATACATAGTTCCTTGATAGTTACAACGATTTACACGTAGTTTTGTGAAATTTACTCTAGTACTTACTAAGTTACTGCCATGCACATGGTAAATATCAAAATTTAAGGAGTACCACCTTGTTCAAAATTCTTACTCTTGTAGTACCTAGAAGTGGTACTTTGTAATGCACCACACTTGACATTTTTGGCAAGGACGTCTGCTCATGCATCATGCCGGTCATGATTGGCTTTTTGCAAGGGACGAGACGAGCGACAGTCCAGCAGAAAAGAATACAGTCACAAGCAGCAGCAGCAGCAGCAGAGCTATATACCGTTCGCAAAAGTCGTCGGCCTCGCTCGCCAAAAGCACAAGCAGCAACGCTGAAAAAGCAGCTCGTATAGTCGTATGTATGTATTATTTGAGGTGAGACCTAGATTGAGATAGCTGCATCAGAGAAAGAGGAAATGGCAGACTGAACGAAGCAGTAAGTGTTCCATATCCTGTTTTTTTTTTCACATAACACTTCAACTTAATTATTTCTTGAACATCCAAAAAATTTAAGAGTAGTGTTTGTATGCTTTCTCTTTCAATACAAGTTGTACAAATCTTCGAAGCAAACGAAGGGGTAAATAACCACTATCTACTCTTTATTAATGCTTTAATATTTGTGCAACGTTAAAAAAGGAATTTATAGAAGCATATGTCAAAACATAATGATATCTTTTCCAAAAGAACTTCAACTTAATCAGAGAACAATTGATTGCCGTAGCCAATCTCAATAAATACACAAAATTATTATAACCCACTGCCTAAGACACTCTTAATAGAAATTGGACTATCTATATTCAATCAGACAACCGAGAGAGCTGCCACACCAGTTGAATTATCAGTGTCTTAATTATTTGCTTGCTATAAAATCCAAGGTTAATTAGTTTTGTTTGTTTGTTTGGGAATCTAAATTTGAAGTTTCCGTAGCATGATTTTTTTTGTTCCTTGTTTTCTTCAATAATAGATAAAGCTAGAATACATCAATTATGATGTTCGTGGTACCACCATTCGGCAAGGTAGATCTCGTGCCATACAAGATTCGCCATACTACAGATCTTAATACATTTGGCACTATAGTGACAACGAACTACCATATGTATAAGACCATGATATACAAATATCCATTGCTCAAATGCTACAATATCTATCCAAATGTTCGTGTCCTATGGATAAGTGCGTACGCGTTACATATGCACGAGTATATATACATGAATTCTTCTTGCGTTATTTTAGTATGTATAATATTAGGATTCAAATATAGGTGGAATAGATAAAAAAAACAAGTTTTTGGAGCCATTTTGTTTCGATCTTTCGAGAAGAAGTTCGCACATATATGCCGACACAACAAAAGAGAACCGTAAAACAAGTCTTGCGCCATCACCATAAAAGACAAATGTCTCAAATTAGACGGAGACAATGCAACACACATCTGTGCCAACGTTCTAGCTAGCCCTCTGGACACTTGTTGGATGAGCCTATCTGAATTCCGTTTTACGTAGATGTTCATGGTTGGTTGAAGCACCCTGGCCATTCAAAGCCACAAGATTAGTTTGTGTTGTCTTGGAATTTTGGTGGCAACAGCTAAAGAGAGAGATATTTGTTTTTACCTTCAGCGAAAACCAGTCTCTCGATCATAAAGTAATCAAGAATACTTGCACATAAAGAAGGTAATAGCAACATTTACATTGTTGGTATTGCTAAGGCAAAACATGCATTTCCTTTGTTCAATTATCATCTCCAATTCCTAGCAAATATTTATGAATGCTAGTAGTATGAGAAAATCTAACTATGCAAATTCCACAGGTTTCCTTGATACACCGTAACCGCATTTCCTCCAAAAAAAAAATAAAAATAAACTACAACCGCCAAGAGCCCAACAGATACTTTTAGTGTAAAAAATAAAATATCTTGCAAAAAGATCCAAGCATATCTGCCCTACAAGGGGCAAAGGAAAAACCTCATCCTCAAAAATGAGAAAGGATTAATTTGGTTGGCTGGAAATGGCTCAGATGGCTCAAATGGCCCCTCCTCTTTATCATTAGTGGTTGAACCATGGGGACACAACGTATGGGGCATGGCTACCACACATCCTAACTCCCAAATATATGATCAAGTCCAAATATAAGAAGAGAGGCGCCATGCGTACGAATAAACTTTGTAAGAACCTTCAAATGTACTCTTGTGACTTTAATTTATCGTATGACAAAATGACCCCATCGATGCAGCAGAACTCACAGGACCCATCTGCAGCTGAATCGATGTTGTGATAGAGTTTACAATCATTTCATATCAAAGCTTTTCGCACGCGAAGCATTTATGAATCAAACAAGGTTCCCAAATCTTGCAAGTTCTAACACAAGCCTTTAATCCATACACAAAAGAGATAGGGAGAAAAAAAAGCAAGAGCTTACCCGTGTGATATTCGGGACTGTCTGGTTTGTGACCCAGGTTGCCAAACCAAAATTTCAGCAATACTAAATTTTGTAATACTAAAATTCTATTGGTAATACTGAATTTTAGTTTGGAACAATAAGGTAACAAACCAAGCAGCCAGGCATGCAACTATGCAAGCAAGCTTCCAAGATCGGGTGGGGCCCGCGCTTAGCTTCACCTGAAAAGGTTGCCGCGCCGATAAAGAGTGCGCCACGTAGGCTCGAGAATCCGGCGCGGCCAATGGGAGCGCGCCATGTCAGCTGATAAGAGGAAATTTATAGTGGCGCCTTTTTCCGTTGGGAGGTCCAGTCGCCTAGTTGCGGTGCGGGGTAGATGGGATGGGCAATCAAAATCCGCCGTTTACAAAAGTGCCCCTCCTGTTCGCTTTTGGTGGTTGCAATTTAGTAGTTAGTACAAGCAAAAGTATTTGCTTCTATTTTTCAGACAAAGTTATAGGCAATGTTTGTGAATTGTGATCATAAATTTGTAGGCTGATGAGGTGATGATTGAATTTCTTCTTCAGAAAATTTTCATATCAGAAGTTGAACAATTTTGACGGCGCCACATAGGGTTTCTGAATGTAGCCGGGGTGGATTCATGCGTTTGCTGAGAGAGGGTTAGCTAATTCCAGCCATCTATCTCAATATTTTCAAGAAATAATTGTACAGTATGCTCCATTTTATAGAGAATCGGGTCAGATTGATCTTATATGTTATCTAATGAGGCCATAAGAAAGCAAATACTGCATTCATAATTGCACACATGTCAAATTCATCTCTTGAA
Source organism: Otatea glauca (assembly GCA_036346275.1). Classification (NCBI taxonomy): domain Eukaryota; kingdom Viridiplantae; phylum Streptophyta; class Magnoliopsida; order Poales; family Poaceae; genus Otatea; species Otatea glauca. Next base: position 3,603,429 of record CM070713.1, read on the forward strand.
TCTTAATTTTGCATCTACATTTAGCTATTTATACTGCTGGGTTGAGTCCCATGTTTTGTCTTCTAACCAAAAAAACAAATAAGGGAAGAATATATATACATTTACTTCATGCAAGTTAGCAACATTCTGTACTGAATCTATCGCTGCATTCGACCAAAAGTACATGTGTGCCACATAGTAAATGCCAACAAATTTGTCCAAGCAAATACTATATATTATTATTATAAAACAACCACAACAAAAGTAATAATACACCGATTGTTACTAGGGGTTACAAAATTAACATACTAGTATACTCAACATATGAGTACAGACGTCTAGGAAGCATTGGACAAGTGGCACTTGACATTTCACCAAAAACATATGGGAGGAATGCTTCAAACCTTTGCTTTTCATCCAGCACAAGAGGCATGGCGACAAGGTGTATTAGTCCAAAAAGGTAGAGTCAAGTAATGCTTAGTCCCATGATTCATTGGCCGGTGCCGTTTCCAGAGGTAATATTGATTTGAGACATGGTTAACAAGAGACAACCAAGTACCAACTGAACAAATATTTACCCTTTTTCATGTTCTAAATATGAATGGGAATCAAGCCACAAAAGCATAAAAAACTTATTCCTTCTCTACATGCTATATAAGTTTTAAGTTACAGTATACAGTTACTTTTCCCCCATGTTTTTTCTTAAAAAATGGCCAGTTTTATGATAATTCTTGCCAACTTTTATTTAGCTATCTTATTCGCATATTTCGGTTTTGTATTTGTCTAAGATAGTACGTAGCAATTATAGAAATCAGCCATAATTCTAGCTAGTACCAACTGGCTTTATGAATGTCATTGCAGGCTTGCAGCCATCCTTACGAGGTAAAGCTGTTTGTACACAATTTTTTCAATAAAATCTAAAGAAAGTGGCTTAGAATTACCTGTATGAGGCAGGTGAGTTTTGGAAACCATACAATCTAGGGCAAATTGGTCTCATTTAGGCATTGCAAATGCCAGATGCCCCAAAACAATCCCAACACATGTACAACCTAGAGAAGAAGAAGAGAAGGAAAAAAAAAGGGCACAAAGAAGATGGAGAGGGGGGCCTGCACAAAATGCTGTGTGGGTCCTGCAAATGCCTTGGGCCCCACAGGGGGGGGGTGGACACCATGAAAGGGAAGCTTGTCTCTTCCTCCAGCCTCCTCCCTCTAAAACCCCACCCCCTCCTCCCTTCCCTTGAACCCTTTCTTCCTCCCCCACCAGCTCCAATTCCCCCACACCCTCCTCTCTCTCTACCTTCTCTCTCTTCTCCAAGAATTAACATTGCTTCTCTGTTCGTCCATCTCCAATCCCAAAAATATCTCCTCAGCTCACAGAATTCCCTTGTTCCTGCTCTGTTTTTGCTGCCTCTGCTCTGCTCCTTGATCTCTTCTTCCCACAGAGGAGTACAGCAGCTACAAAGACAAGATCACAGGAGTCCTTTCCATTTCCTCCTTTTCAATGGTGTTCTTGGTGTTTTGGTGAGTTCAAAACCAATTGCACAAGTCCCAGGTTGGGGCAAGGTGTGAGGGTTCTTGATTAGTCTTTTTCCCCCTTTGGAGTTTGCCCATGCCCCAAGGTTGTTGGTGGAGGTTTGTTTAACACTTTTGTTTATCCCTTGGAACACCTCACCTTTCCCCAAGATTGCATTTTTTTGCTGCCTTTTTTGCTTTCCTTCTCCATCTTACAAGGCAGCAGCAACTTTCACAAACCAGGAAAATCCTCGGTTCCCGCGCAATATTTCCTTTCTTGTTGCGTTTTTCTTTAATCTTGTCAGGATTTCATAGCCTCGGGGTTTAGGGTTTAGGCATTTATTGCTTTTGTGTTCTTGGGTTGATGGTGGTGGAATTGATCCGAGAACACTTGGAGTTGTCCATTTCACCCGCCAAGAAGTTGATTAGTTGAGGAGTCGTTGTTGTTGAGACATTGCAATGTCGTCTTCTTGCATACCGACCGGCCTGCGGCTGGACCTGGACATGGTGAAGGCGGCGGCGTCGCCGGGCGGGCACTCGTCGCCGCTGCGCCCGGTGCACTCGTCGCCGTCGTCGACGCTATCGGAGGCCTCCAACACGTCGTCGTCGGCGACGTCGGTGTCGCTGAAGCGGGCGCGGGCGCCGCGGAAGAGGCCGAACCAGGCGTACAACGAGGCCGCCGCGCTGCTCGCGTCCATCCACCCCTCCGTCTTCCCCGTCAAGAAGAGCCCCAAGACGGGGCCGCGACCCCCGGCGCGGCAGCTATCCGGACTCGCGGCGGCGTTCAACCCCTCCTCCGACCTCCTCCCGCCGCTCCCCGTCCTCGCCGACGCCGCATTCCTCCTCCGCGATACGCCGTCGCCGTCGCCGCAGCCACGGAGCCCGTCTGGCGCCAAGAACTGCTCGTCGCCAGCGCCTGTGAGTAGCGTGTTCCGGGAGTTCCGCGACCCGGCGCCGTCGCCGACGAGCCCCGACACTGCCGATGAGCCCGGCGAGCTCGACTTCGACGCCGAGTCCATTCTCGATGTCGACGAGGCCGCGGCCGGCGGTGCAGCCGAGGGCATCGACGGCATCATGGGCAGCCTCACGGTCGAGAGCAACACAGCCACCACGTCTGACGACTCCATCCTGTCCAGCTCCGGCATACACCCCTACCTCAGGAGCCTCATGGTAGTCGGTCTCGCCGGCCGGTTCGAGCTCGGCCTCGGGTTCCGGCATGGCGCCCGGCCCAACCTCAATCGTGCGCTCAAGCGGCGGGACGACGACGGTGCCTGGTGGATGTGGCCCGCCGTGCCGGTGAAGGATATCACGGTTGCACCACCGCCACAGCAAAAGCCGGCGGTGTCGTCGAAAACAGCAATGCCGCCGGCGTCAGCGGCGCCGGAGATGAAGAAGAGCAAGAAGAAGAAGGTGGTGAAGGTGATGGACAAGGGGAAGGAGGAGTTGCCCATTGCGAAATGCGAGGAGGAAGCTGATGGAACAGAGGATGCGGCTAATGGCGATGCTGACAGTCTGCCGACAAAGGCACCGAAGACCGGGTTGGGGCTGAAGTTGGACGCCGACGAGGTGCTCAAGGCGTGGTCTTGCAAAGGGTCAATGTTCGCCGAGGGCAGCGGGCCGGAGTCGCCGGAGTCGGCCGCCGAAGTGCGGGTGAGTGCTTGAGTACCTTCATAGATTGAAGCGTCGCAGCTTATTTTATTCAGTACAACTTCTTTCTCTGAAACAAAAGGCCTCGCAGTAGGAGAGTTCATAATTTTGATGAGTTATTAGTAACTGAATTTTCCTCGCAAAATAAAATATCAACTGAATTTTAGCTTTTCAGATTGCTATTTTATATCAAAGAAACCTCCCTCGGTAAAAGATAAATTTGGATGCGCTTCGTAGTTGAATTTTACCTCTTCCATCACATTCTTATTCAGATTAAAGAGGCATCTTTTTTTAAAAAAATTGCATGTTTCAAAGAAAAGCCGGGGAACTCCTTTTAATAGGGGAAAAAGGAACTGTGGATACGTTTTATTATAGAAAATTTTATTTCAGTTCCATGACAAGGAATAAATTTTGGTGTATATGGAGTAGTCGTAGCTTAATTTTACATCTCTTTGCCCATTTCTTCTGATAAGAACTCCTTATAGTAGGAAATAGAGAATAATTTTTACCTCCTGCCAATTGTTTTCTTCAAAACCACATGTTTAACATGCAACTGCCATTTATGAAATTCGTAAGACATGCAACTGCCATTTATGAAATTCGTAAGTCTTTAGAGTAGTAAACTGTTTATCCAACAGATGGTCCCTCACAAGTAGTACTCTAGTGGCCCTGCACTACAACATATCTGTTAGTACACACCTTTTTAGAGTATCACTGGTACTCCAGTAACCCACAAATAGAAGTACTCAGACAAATGATGAGTCCGTAAAAAAACTATCAGTTAGTCTCAGCAAACCCATTTTTCTCATATTTCATGAACTGCCTTTAGCTCTCTAAAAGTTCTGTGAACAGATGAGTTGTTTAAAATTTTGCTATACATATGGGAGAATAACTGTCAGAAATAGGATGCAACCATTCCACCCGGTTATAGTTAGTTAAACTCAATTATTCAACAGTGGACCACAGACAATTGGGCCTGCAGATCTTGTGCCATGGAATACATGGCTGTCTTCTTGTTGAGAGTCCTTTGGGCTCAAATTTGGTGCCCTTTGGGCCAATGATAGAGCAACTGCAACAAACTCTAGCCCCAATTCAGTTGGCTTTTCTGCAATTTGCTCTGATAGATGGCAAGATTTGCAGCTGTCATAATTGGTAAGAATAATTATTCCAGATATGTCCAGCTTCTTTGTAGTTTGGATTTTGGACACACATTGGCATGCATTACTACTACCTTGAGACACTTCTTAATGATAATGTAAACCTATAAACATCTTTTACATCTCTTTTGTTGTATTCTAATTAAAGGAAGCTGTTACAGTCTTACTTATGAAGGTGGCTCCTTGTTACAGGCCAAACTTGCAGACATTGACCTGTTTCCTGATAATGGAGCTGGTGCTGGTGGCATCAGGGAAGCAAGAGTCATGAGGTACAAGGAGAAGCGGCGCACCCGGTTGTTCTCGAAGAAGATCCGATACCAAGTCCGGAAGGTGAATGCCGACTGTCGGCCTCGGATGAAGGCAAGCACTAGAACTGATTCTTGAAAGGATAAAAAGGTCTATTTGTAACACAAAAACTGAAAAACTCATTGTTCACACCAAAATACCATGTGTATCACTTACATATGCAGTTTGTCAAAGCAAGGTTTGTTAGTTACTGATGTGTTACTTTCTGTTTTGTGTTACTGCAGGGAAGGTTTGTTAGGAGCCCATCTCTTCTTCAGCAAGCCCTGGAGGAAGAGAGCTAGACAGTGATACTTGCTAGCATTTTTATGGACACCTTTTTGGCTTTTTAGTTTCTCATTAGCTAAGAGATGTGAGTTGAGAATTTTTTCCCCTTCCCTTTTTGTCTTTTGGAGTTTTGCTGTGGAGAGGATAGAGATGTCTTTAGAGCGCGTTGTCATGGGGATCACATAGTTTGTATCAGATTTACAATGTGAGGTAAAGGAAGGAAATAAAGTGATGTTAGAATATACAGTCATACACCAAGCAGCACAGATGATGCAGTTTTAGTGTTTTACCCACTTTTAATGCCCTGCACATTGCATTGAAACATGCACAGGAAAGCAAATCAAATTATTGGAGGTTAGGATTAAGGAATCACTCGATGTAACGTGTAGCATGTAATACTTACCATGCTACGCGCTCTGTTTGTCGCTGTCCTGGAAACAGCAGGTAGAGTACCTGCAGGTATGCAACTCCATGAAACATGTAGCACAGCTTAGATCCAAATTGGATCGCGTTTTACCATCGCTATCCATTGTTAGGGTCTGTTTGCGCAAAAAGAATTATGTAAGGAGTCTTCCAGTGAGACTCCCTCCTAGTATACTTCTCCTCGCCCCCAATCTAGGCCGCCTAATTGCAATCCAATGGTCACCAAAGGCCCAATCTGGTCGGTGCTCCATTCACCAACCAGCCTGGGTTGGTACCTGGTTGTCTTTCTCTTCTTGAGGAGGGCCCTATCCGCAAACTCTCCGCACCTCCCGTTTCTCGTCGTCGCCGCGACCGCCGTCCGGTCTAACCCCGTGACCTGTCTCTGAGACACTCGCCTTCGGTTGCAGGCGAACTGGTAAGGAAATATTACAGCCAAGTTGATGGTTCTATTAGGCTAATATCATAGCCCGTTAATTTGAATGCCCACGTAAAGTGATGGTAGGATTAATCTTATATTGCTTGTTTAAAGTAAGTTGTAGTAATATATAATGAATGTTGGGTTCAGACATAGCATCTCCGGGTTAACCCTTTTACACGAAAGGGGGATAAAAATATAAACAAGATGACATGTATGCGTAGATCCGTCATAAGGTAGGCTAAAACATTGAGCGGAATTTGGATAGAGTGGTATTTCAGGTTATTGCGTTTGAACAAATGTGTCTTCTCAAAATCCAGAGTTGGCGTTTCAAAAATTCATGTCTTTAGGATGTCTTTAGGTATAGAAGAATTAGCTTTTTCCTCACAAAAAAGGAATTAGCTTTCAGAATGTAGTACCAGAAAGCTTAACCAGTTCTTGATAGTATTATACCAGTATAACATTTCCAGATATTAGTGGCTATAGTTAACAGTAACTTCCAGACCAGGCCGTGCAGTTGTTGGTTAGAAACAAGAGATTTTGACAGCAGATCACCATGAAATACCACCATGAACGGAAGCAGATGAAACTAGAAACTACAAACGTAGAGCAGCATTTAAAATTAACACTTAGCAGCATTACTGAATTCACTTTAACAGCGCTTCACCAACACATACAACAACGCAGCAGTCAACTGCCATACATACACCAAGTAATGGTCCATAACAAGAACTATCCAATTATCCATATGCCGTCCTTATCGCGTGCATATTTACATGGAGATAAATCTCCAAACACACATTGTCGATTACTTAATAAGTGTGATAATCGCAGGAGGCTTTTAGAAAAATGTGAGCCTGCGAAGTTCATGGGGCAGTGGAAGACCATCGTCACATGTTTATTGCTGCGACAACTTCAGGGTGGTAGTGGAGCATCTCCTGCCACATCATTTCTCGAATCATCTCTACACTGAGGTTTTCATCTATGTCGAGATCAATGGGCACTTGCGCGGGAGGATTTGCACTTGGATCATAGAGAGGTGACATGTAAGGATGCTCAAGAGCCTCGGTGACGCTAATTCTTTTGGTAGGATCGAAGATGAGCATCTTCTGTAATAGATCAATGGCAAGGGGATGTGCGTGTGGGTACATACTTGCGAGGGGAACACCAGGAGTGTAGGTAAGGGACTTGATATATCTGCGAGCTTTTGGGTTGTCGATGAACTCTAGGTCAGACTCACTCATGGTGCCAAGAACATTGACTATGAGCTTGAGCTGATTTAGGCACTCAGTTCCTGGGAAAATAGGCTTACGGCCAAGTAGCTCAGCAAAGATGCAGCCAACAGACCAAACATCGATGGAAGTGCCGTAATTGTCGCAGCAGAGGAGCAGCTCAGGAGCTCTATACCAGCGGGTAACAACATATTCAGTCATAAACTGGCCTTTACTACTGTTTGTACGTGCAAGACCAAAATCACATATCTTCAGATCACAGTTTGCATTCACCAGTAGATTCCCAGGTTTTAGGTCTCTGTGGAGTATCTCTGCTGAATGGAGATATTTCAGTCCACGAAGCAACTACAGTCAAGAAAACAGCATCTTAAAGTATCAACAAAAAAGGTAGATAGAAAAAAAAGAATTAAATGATAGAGAAGTTAAAGGATCGCAAGACAACAGGTTAAATGAGGCTGAAGGGTAACATGAACAGGAAAGTCATCAGCATGCTATTTATTTCATATAGAGAAGTGAAGCTCTACTTTTGTAGTTTCATGCAAAAGCACGTACGGATAAGTCCTAGCTTTATTTGGAAGGGGAGGTCTGGCTAAGTAACTATTGGATTCTTTGTAAACATGCAAGTCCTAGAGAAAGAAGTGCTACTTTACAGCTTTACCACAAAGCCCCATTTCACTTAAAGCTGACTTTATTTGGAAGGGGAGGTCTGAAAAGTAAGGTCCAGGTAGTCCTACTCAATATATCACTTGGAATGGAAGGTCTGGCTTTAGTAATGTTGGGGAAAACTCACTAACTCCCGAAGGGAAGGCCTCATATCCCGCAGGCGTGCTACGGGAGACTTCCTCCTACCCCCACGGATATGCTACGGGAGCTTTCCTCATGCCTCCATGGGCGCCTACAGGAGGCTCCCTCTTACCCCCGCAGGCGTGTTACGGAAGAGTCCCCCCACCCCCGTGCGGTATGCCGTGGACGGCTCCCCTCATGCCCCCTGCGGGCTTTCTAGAGGGAATACTCGGGGTCTCACCAAGCCACCTGGTCGCAGGGCACTTGGCAAGGCAAACCCCCTGGCCACAAGGCACTTGCAAAGTTGCCCTGTGGCCAGGGCTCTAGCCACAGGGCACTTGGCAAAGCAAGGGCCTCTGGCCACAGGGCACTTGGCAAGCCCCCTAGCCGCAGGGCACTTGGCAAAGCAAGGGCCTCTGGCCACAGGGCACTTGGCAAGCCCCCTGGCCGCAGGGCACTTGACAAGACTCCTAGTTTAAGAGGGCGCCCCCCAGACGCCCATAGAGATGGATTCGAGCCGCTTGGGGCCAATCGCCTAGTGAGGTCCCCTATGGGGCCCCGACGCCAGGGGCCTGCCCCTTCTGGATGAAGACGTGGGATCCACTACCTCCTCGTGGAAAAGACCAAGATGCCCCTGTATGAGCTACTGTAGTAGGGGTAGGATGGTACTTTGTGTAACAGGCTGAGCGCCTATAAAAACCCATTGTAACCCATTCTTGTAGAGGGAACTCTTATTGAATACAAGTCACACAACTGGTGTGTCCCCCGGGAGCCTGGACCAAGAGACCCCTATCTACTCCCCCCAAGGAACACACCGACAGGAGTAGGGTGTTTTTTTAGCGCCCGAACCTGTATAAACCCCTGTGCCTACTCTCCCTCTCTTGGACGGTGGCCCGTAAGACGGCCAACGTCCACCCTCACTCTCGTGTCTTGTTCCCGAACATACGACATTTGGCGCCGTCCGTGGGGACCGTAGCTAACATCAAAGGCTATGGCTCCTACCAAAAAGCACACCAAGCTTCCTCAAGCCCCGAAGTAGAAGGAGCAAGTCGACAACCCTCCCCCTCGCAGGACCTCCAGGCGAGCGCCTCCCTTAGAGATCGGAGCCGTCCACCCCGGGGTAGACAACGTCCTTCGAGCCCCGGGACCTGAGGACACTTCCTCCCCCCTTGCTCTAGCTGCCGCGGGCCAAGGGCAACAGTCTCAGGACACCACCGTCACCGCGGGGTTGGGACCCCTGGAGCCAGCCCTCACCCCCGAGGCGTTGGATTTGTCCCGATGGCAGGCTCTGGTGGAGGCTGCTACGAGGCAGACCGTGGACTACATGATAGCCTCCTATCGTCATCAGGGGGTCCATCCATACCTCTCGCCACTCCTACCACCACCCTCGGTCCAGATCGCCACCGATCCGGGGGCGCATAGGGGCCCAGCCTTCGCCACCGGGGGGTGGGCAAGGAGGCAATCTCTACAATCCCCCTCCCCTTACCCATTTGGCGGTCACAAGCGGGGCCCGGTTCTGGCCGCTACGCCCGCCGAGCTCAGGTTTTGGGGGGGCGCCTACCATGTCGTTGCAATTCGTACCTTCACCGCAACTCCCGAGGCCCGAGTTTGCGCCTCTTCCGGTAAGGGTCTCGAGACCTCCCCACAAGCTCCTCCCGGGCAGATGCGCCTAGCCCTGAGATGGTGAATCGACTCCCAGCAGCTGGGGCTAACTCTCACCCTCGAGGAGCGACGTGGCCCGGGGCGGAGGGGGAACCTCCGAGACCGAAGGGACCCGTTCCTCCAAGGAAGCTACCTGGGGAACAGGGGAATCAAGTCGCGGCCGCCCCCGGACACTCACGAGGCTCAGGTGATCATTGTCTAGCCCAGCTAAGTCAAGTGGAAGAGAGGAGTTTCCGCTCTGCCAGCCCAGGGCGGGCCCTTGTCTCTCCCCGTCACCGTGACCACCGCCGGGGAGGGGACGCTGAGTCCGGCGTCTCGCGGGCCCCCAGATCTGCGCATCGGCGGGAGCGCTCCGACTCTCCCGAGTGTGGGCACCGTCGTCGCCCCCGAGCTTCCAGCTCCTCCAGTTCTGAGGTCTCTCGCCGTCGCCGTCGCCGTCGCCGCCGTTCGAGGTCGCCTTCTCCCCACCGGCGTGAAGATGGAGGGTGCCCCAGGACCAGGAACCCTCTCGCTCGAGGCATCTCAGAGACCCCGTTCCAACCCAAGTTCCGCCAACCGAACATCGCACCATACGATGAGGATTTCGATCCCAACCAATTCATAGAGGTCTACGCCACGGTTATCCGAGCGGGAGGAGGCGGGGAGACAGAGATGTGCAATTGCCTCCTGCTCTTCCTCTCAGGAACCGCTCGGTCTTGGTTCTTCAACCAGAAGAGGGGCTCCATCAGCTCTTGGGCCCAGCTACGTGAAGAGTTCAGCGCGAACTTTCAAGGGAGTTACAAGCGCCCCATACTTCTGAAAGTGCATCTAGGCACTTATGTTATTTTGGTGATTAATGACAAACACTCATAATGACAATCTATGCAATTAAGTAAATGCTTAACTTAGTGCTTAACAAATGACAAACCTCTAATATGATTATATTGCTATGAGACTAACATGTTATTGCCTAGTTGAGTATCAGTCTCATCTTTTAGAGGAAAATCAAATAGGAAGGTTAAGCAAAGATAAGGTATGCAATTTTGGTATCTATTCTATATTTGTTATTGCATTCCTTTCGTGCAAATGCATAGTGAACTCCAAGTAGCATGTTGATTATATATATGCACATTGGTTCATGTCATATTTATTTGTGCATATATATTCATTTGAGTTCATTATGGTATGCATGTATTAACTAGAGTTAAACTTCATATTGCACATTGGTTCATGTCATATTTATTTGTGCATATATATTCATTTGAGTTCATTATAGTATGCATGTATTAACTAGAGTTAAACTTCATATTGCTATAGATTGACTTGGTGCATGCATGTTTTATTTGTATATCTTCTCATGCAATTCTCTTAGTGAAGTTTGTCTAGTGTTGGATCACATATTTACTCTTACTCCAAATATTATTTGCACATGTACAATTCGTGTATATTCTATCATGTGCTTCATTTAAGTAAAGTCTGTGATCCTTGCCATGATTTAATTGATTCATCATATTGGCAATTATCTCTCTAGTGCATATAGATCAATTACATATTCATCATGATGCACTTAGTAGAGAACATTTCTTATGTCAAGTGTTTCCATTTATATTGTGCTTCTTTTATGAAACACTTGTTGTATTCAATTGCTCACAAATATCAACTTTATTCATATCTATTGAGCTTTTGGGACTAATGTCTTTCATGAGTAGTTTGGAAAGAATTAGGTCCCGTCATGTATGATGACCAAGGTATCTTGGAGGATGATCATTGTCGAGGTCAACAAGACGGCGGTGTCACCAAGAGTCGAGGACTAAGTCAAGAGCAACTTGGCGTGGAGATCGTCGAGAGGATGATCAAGTCAAGGTTGATAGGACGAGAGTCTCATGAGGTGAATCGAGTCGAGTTGGACAAGGCGAAGATGTCATCAATTATATGGTGAAGGTCTTCATGCATCGACATCAAGAAAGAAGACGGCAAGTGACTAGTTCTAGACTTATATTATCTTTGATTTAATTTGAGTCTAAGGATTGCCGTACTATTAAGAGGATGCGATGTCGAATGACTTTTAGATGTGTCAAGTGCTCAAGTGATCCATCCTTGTGAATCTTAGAAAGAGAGTGGTGTTGGTAGTGCAGAAAGTGAGGGTTGTAGGTCTCTCTTGATTTCTTTGTGAAATCTGTGGTTATCCTTTGAGTTTTGGATAGTGAGATCTTGTTGGTTGTGTAGCCCTCGGTCTTAGCTTTTGCTAGAGTCCAAAATCTCGAAATCGAGTCCGAGTCAAAAGTTATGCTCGTTTTAGTCGAGTTGCTCAGCTATTCGGACTATCCGAGTTAGTCCGAGTATCCGGATATCCGAGTATCCGGATATTTATCCGGACTCTCGGGTTGAGTCTCTCGTTAGTTTTTCTCGGTCAATCCGAGTATCCGGATTGAAACCGAGTCTCCTGACAGCGTGATCCGCCTCAACGGCTAGTTTTGGGAGGTCTATTTATAGCCCTTCCTCCTCTTTTGAAGGGGCTTTTGGAGTGGATTTTGAGGGTGTGTGGGGGCTTTGAGAGAGCTTTTACCCTTAGATCTAAGTGATCCCCTTGTGAGAAGGGTTGGGAAGAGTTTGGGGAGTGAGTTTTGAGTTGGTTGAGCACTTGATTTCATCTCCAAGCTTGTTCTTCGTGAGCATTTGTTACTCTTGGAGGTTGAGGACTCCTAGACGGCTAGGAGGTCGCCACGAGCCACCGAGCTTTGTGTGGTTGGCCGTGGGAAGTTTGTGAAGGCAGTTCGCCTCCGTAAGGAAGGAATCAAAGGAGTGAAGACCGTGAGTGCATTTGTGCAACACCGGAGGAAGAGGGTTGAAAGAGACCCGGCTCAAGTGTGGACCGAGCCGCCTCAATCTGAGACGTAGGATCCTCAAGGATCCGAACTCGGTGAAAAATCATTGTCTCCAAGTTTGCCTCTTTCTCTTGCTTTAGCATTTGATTTTGAATCTTGAAATTGCCCGATCTACTCTTTTGTTGTGTTTGGCTCTAGATCTACAATATCTCCATGTACCTGATAGCATTTAGATCTTTTGTATTCAAGTAGATTGTTGAAAAATTGCAAAGATTTAAAATCTCCATTCGAAATCTCCAATCCGAGTATCCGGACTCAACCCGGACAGTCGGACTATCCGAGTATCCGGATTGAATACCGGACACTCGGGTTAGGACCTCTGGATCGGACTATCCGGAGTATCCGGATTGCATAACCCGGACAGTCCGGACTATCCGGACTATCCGGACTATCCGGATTGAATAACCCGGACACTCCGGATTGTTCAGACACTCGGAGATTTTATTTAGTGCAATATTTTTATTCCACGCATTTAAGTTACAAAGTTTTTAATCCGCCTATTCACCCCCTCTAGCGACATCCCCGTCCTTTCAATTGGTATCGAGCAAGGTCTCTCCTTTATTAGACTTAACCGCCTAGAGAGTAAAGGATGTCGACTAGAGGATTAGTGCACTCACATGATCCACTTGTGCTAGATGGCACAAATTATGCTTCATGGAAATTAATTATGACTTCTCATTTTAAATCCATGAGCCCCAAATATGGTGGATCGTAGATGTCGCTTTTCCTCTCCATTGAATGAAGTTGCTCCAATCAAGGAGAAAGGAAATACCTACATCTCGACGCTCAAGCTACTAATGTTTTATTTTGTGTTGTGAGCGATGAAATTTTTGATAGAATATGCAATCTCAAGAGCGCTCATGAAATGTGGATAAAGCTTCAAGAACTATTTGAATCATCCACTTCTATTGAGGATTGCACTAAGGAAGAGATGTCGGAGATGAAACATCAAGCTCCACCTCAAGCTCAAGTGATGAAGAACCGACATCTCCATCAACCTCAACCTCCGCCTCAAGTGACGATGAAGATGCTCTTCCATCACAAATCCGTTGCTTCATGGCGAAAGGTAAGAATGAGGTAAGTGACGATGATGATGATGAGCTCACTTATGATGAACTTATGAATTTGCTAGAGGAGCTCAATAAATGTCTTGGAAAGGAGAAAAAGAAATATAAAATTTTGAAGCTTGAACATGAATCACTTCAAAATGATTATAACATGCTTCAAGAAAATCATGAATCCCTCCTTTCCAAAGAAATTCATAAGCCTAAGGTGGACATAGGAATTACATGTGATTTAATTGATGATATGCCATGCGTAATTTCTGATTCTAGCATTTCATCTAAAATTAATATGCCCACCTCTAGTGATGATACACCTTGTTGCTCAAATTCAAATGTTTCCACTTCCTCTATGCATGTTGAGACTAATCTTGTAGAGGAAAACAATGAGCTCAAGGCCAAAGTCATTAGATTAGAAAATGACTTGAAAAAGTGCATAAAGGGAAAAGCCGTTCTCGACGAGATCTTGAGCAAGCCAAGGGCACCTCAAGATAAGCGAGGACTCGGCTACATCTCCAAGAGGAGACTAGCAAGACAAGGCACAACGAAAGACTTTCAAGACCATCAAGTGCTTTGCTTGCAACAAGAAGGACACGTCGCCTCAGTGTGCCCTAATAAAGTGGAGATCAAGCCACAACCATCAACAATGAGGCAAACCGACAAAGAGCAAGTCAAGAAGAAGAAGAGGCGCCAAAGCCTACTTGCTACAATTGTTTAAAAAGGGACACATCGGTAAGGATTGTCCCAAAGGTATTACTCCTAAGCCTATTATTGTCAATGATCATTATTTGCTTAGGAAGGACAAAAATGGCAATGTGTTTGCCAAGTTTGTCGATTCTCCCAAGTATTTGCAAAATTATGATATTCAATTGCTTAGGAGAAATGAATCTAGAAATGTGTTTGCTCAAAATGCTAGACTTCCTAAGACCAAGAAAATCATGTTGATCATGTGCTTAGGAAAATAACAATAGCAAACCATTTGCTAGATTTGCTAGATCTTCTAAGCCCTTGCATTGTAATGATTATTATGTGCTTAGAAAGGATCAAACTAGAAATGGATTTGCTAAAAATGCTAAAACTCCTAAGCCTCCTCAATTCAATTCCAATAATTCGCTTAGAGTAATAACAATCGCAAATCCATTGCTAGTCATGTTAGTTCACCTAAGACTATTAATGTTAGGGCCATTTGGGTTCCTAAATCTATTGTGACTAACATTTTTGGACCCAACAAAAATTGGGTACCAAAAAGCGCCTAAAAGAATTGTAGGTACTTGGAGATGCATTGGAAGTTTTGGCTTATCAAGAGAATGATTCCATCATGTGCAAAAAGAAGCCAAACTTGAAGACATTCACTTCAATCATAAACCAATGCCATCTCGGGTAACAAGTATTTAAATTGATTCTTATAGCTTATAGCCTTGTGTAGGTTATATTGCATTATTCATGAAAATCAATTTAGATTGCTTGATTATATGCTTGCTCATGCTTATTAGTTGTTTTGATTGCAATCTTGAGTAAGTTTGGGATAGTGGCACATTAAGGGGGAGTGCTAAATCATAACCATGTATATTACATCCCTACATGTGCCCATATTTATATAAGTGCAAATATATATTTTCAAAATCAAGCCATTTAGCCAAAAGTCAAAAAATTTTATACCATTAGTATTCTTGTGAAAAACTAGTTGCAAAATGTATACAAATATATTTGAAACGTCTTTCAAAGGTTTTGGCTTCACAAAATCTATTTTGAAAAGAAAATGAGTTTCATGATCAAAATATAGATAGTAGTATCTTGTTTTGGATTTAAACTTATAATTTTCATAAAATTAAATGTAAAATGAATTTGAAAGTAATTCCAAAACGAAAATCCTAGAGTTGGTCATTCTTAACAATTCTTGTGTTCAAAAGACTTTCAAAAGACCAACCTAGTGAGAGTTATTTGATTTTAAAACTCATGAAAAACTATATTTGACCCATAATGGTCATACTATTGCACTTAGTGAGTTTCTCCGCTTAGACCAGGATCTTGTGTAGTATCTTGGTTCAAAATGGTATCTTAGACTCATACACAAAATTCAAATCTCTATATCTCATCTTATTCTTCATTTGAATCTTGTGTTGAAATATTTGACTTTGTTTTACAAATAGCTATTTCAAAAGGACCATTTTGGTCAAAAGTCAAATCTTATGTTTAAAAGGCCCAAAATTGTGAAAAGCTTTGTAAAAGTATTCTAATATGTATTTCAAATGTTTTACAAGCTTTCAAAATGAAAATTCTATATTGAAATCAATTTTGGCCCGAAAAGTTTTTGGTTTGAACTAAAATAGCTTATTCAAGCATTTTGCTCAAATCTTAGCATTCAAGTTTGATTTCATTATAAATGTTGGCTAGAAACCATCTTGATAATCAATTCTAAGCCATGGAAATTGAAATTGCATGAAATCCAAATTGATTTGTATTTTGAGGCTTTTTATGAAAAACTATTTCCTATTTAACTTGCTTCAAAAAGGGTTAAAAGCAAAATATTTGTTTGAAATGCAAAATCTTATGAAAATAGTCTTCAAAAATGTTTTCAAATGTATTTCAAATGTTTTCAAGTATCTAACCCTTGGCTAGAAGCTAAAAGTCAAACTTTAGCCTAAAAAGATCTTCGTGATCTTGCTTTTGCATTTAACTTCAAATTTTTCTAAAGCAAAATCTATTTGGAGTTTGAAAAAGTGGTCAATACAAAACTCATAGGGTTGGTCATTTTAAGCATTTCTTTAGTTCAAAGTTTTTCAAAACGACCAACCGTTCAAAAGTTATAGCCACTTGAATTTGGCCAAAATCATCCAATTGACCCAAAATGATCCGTTGTTGCATTTTGTGGATTTCGCTATTTGAATTGGATTTATTTGCATATCTTGGATTGAAACAGTATTTCTTACTCATACAAAGCTATGAAAGTTCAAATCTCCATAAATTTCAATCCGAATGCATTTTGAGCATTTGGTGAAAATTCAGTTTCTTTTCAAACCTACAAAGCGCATTTTGTCATATCTTTTGAACGAAAATTTCTTTTAATGAAATTCTTATTGGAAACCTTCTAAATAGTCCAATGTTTATTTCGAAAGTTTCAAACCATTTGGACTCAATTTGAAAAAGTTTTGATTTTTCTTCTCTTTGAGTAAAAATCATGCCTTCAAAGCAAAATTTGGCATATCTCTTATTTGGAGACTCCTTTTGGAAAATTCTTTTGGAAAAGTTTCTTGGGAGTCTAAATAATGTTTATGCCTAATTTCAAATAATTTCAACTTAATTTGAAATAGTTATGCCTTTTCTCTCTTTCGATCTTATTTGGCATACTCGCATTAAGTTGGATTTTACAATTTGAATGGATTTGATTATGCAAATAGGCTTATAAACATCTCTCTAAATCATATGAAGCCATATAAGTGCATATTACCATTCAAAACTCATTTGGTTCCATCTTGAGAATTTGGTGAAAATCTTAATCTTTTATGTGTTTCATATGCATCTTTCATCATATTTCTCGAAATAAAATTTATTTATTGAAAATCCTTGTTGGAAAACCTTCTCTCACATATGGAGTTCATATCTGAAAATTCTCAAATTTATTTGAACTCATTTGCAAGATTGTTGACTTTATTTGACTTAGTGTCAAAACTAAACCTCCAATGCTTCTAATGATCTATTTTTTATTGGAGGGTGATATTTGAGAAAATCCTTTTGGAAAAAGTCTCTTGGATGTTCATGGATCATTTCTGCAAAATCTTATGGCTATTGGACTTCATTTGATCAAGATTTGATCCAAATTCAAAATGTTCGGTTTTAGGGATGAAGCTGAACAACCCGGAGTATCCGGGTAATATATCCGGAGTATCCGGATTATCCGGACACTCCGGATCAAAAACACCGAGTATCCGGTTGTACCGCTTCGCCCAAATTCAAATTGCTATCTATACTTTCTTGCAATATCTTGTTCATCCTATTTTTGGGGTTTCTCCTTTGCTCAAATCAATATTCATCTTCATAACCCTCAAGAGGATTTGAGCCGGATCTGTTCGCGTTGATGATTTTTGTATTTGAGCAATGGTTTAAAAGCTATAATCGATTTTGTCTTCGCTATTTGCGTCTCATTGAGATTTTGAGAGTTTTAAATTGGCATCTTGGCAAGCCTTTCAAGATGAAAACTAAGTGAACTTATTCATTGCTCCAAGCTTCTAAGTGGAGCATATCTATTTAAGTTTTCATTCCAATGAAAGGGCATCTTTTGGGTAAGTTATTCTGGAAATTGGATTTAATTGTAACTTAGCCTCAAAATGTTTTCTCTCTTGCATAACTTCGAGTTTATTATGGAAAAGAGAAAATTTCCCTTGTAAGCTCAAGAGTGAGTTTGAATGTGTTTTACTCATTGTCTCTCTTACAAGTGGGTGTCAAGATTAAATTTGAATGAGTTTCAAATATTTTCATTATAAAGTGGTGTAATAAAATCTTCAATTGATATCTTAAATTGTCTTAAATTGCATGCAAAGAGTATTGTCTTGTATATCATATATATCATGCATGTTGTACTTAGACATTATCAAACTAACTTGGGTCAAATTAAAAGATATTTGTTCCTAAATCGTGTGCTTGTCTATTGATGTTCAAGGTATTGGAAAAGGGTCATCTTCGACGGTGGGATGAAGGAAATGGAGAGGAGCTCCATAGTACGAGGATCTAAGACCGGCGCGGTGATCATGACCAATTCGAACATGCGGTGGACAAGAATCGACAAAGGACGTGTTTCTTTTTCGACCATATTCAATAATGTCTGCACACCATTATGCTAAATTGTGTTATTCTAAATGGTGTTGTATCTTTCAATTGGTATGATTAATTGGTATCTTTCAAGAGGTATCCTCTAATCCTAAATTGTTTTGAAGTGTCATCTAACTTGCATTCGGCATTATCAAGAACTAAAAGGTACATATGGGTGACACATTGCAAAGAGGTATGCCCTTGATAAGTTTATGAAATTCTTGATCATGAAAGTGCATCTTACTTATACAATTTTGATTCATGATCTTGTATACATCTTGTGATCATATAAGCAATTCCTTCTTGTGTAATCTTCTTTATATGATCTTGATTGTTAGAATTTGATTTGATCATAAGCATGTGCTTAAATTATAAATTTGCTATATGATCTTGATGTTTAAAGAATATGTGAAATCATATTCGTGTGTCATGTTTAAGCATCACTTATATCCTAAGAATCATGACTTCTTTAATTTGGTATAACTAGAAAATCTATTACCTAAATCTTGGAAATAATTGGTATCATATCTTGCCTAGATTTAGGGAGCTTAATATTATTGTCCTACTACTAGCTCCTTATCTTTATTTTATTTTCTCCTAATCTTTTATTGAGTGTGCAATCAAGGGAGAACAGATTTTATTGAATAAACAATAAGAATCTTTTAAGCACCTTTTGGGATTAATGACAAAAGGGAGAATTTATGGAATTATCAATTGTCCCTAATCGATTGACAAAAGGGATGATTTGTAAGTATGATCTCTTATTGTATCTTTATGCTTGTTTTAATGTTAAAATATCTTAATATTGTCATTTGGTGCAATTGATAATAGGTTTGTCATAAATCACCAAAAAGGGGGAGATTGAAAGTGCATCTAGGCACTTATGTTATTTTGGTGATTAATGACAAACACTCATAATGACAATCTATGCAATTAAGTAAATGCTTAACTTAGTACTTAACAAATGACAAACCTCTAATATGATTATATTGCTATGAGACTAACATGTTATTGCCTAGTTGAGTATCAGTCTCATCTTTTAGAGGAAAATCAAATAGGAAGGTTAAGCAAAGATAAGGTATGCAATTTTGGTATCTATTCTATATTTGTTATTGCATTCCTTTCGTGCAAATGCATAGTGAACTCCAAGTAGCATGTTGATTATATATATGCACATTGGTTCATGTCATATTTATTTGTGCATATATATTCATTTGAGTTCATTATGGTATGCATGTATTAACTAGAGTTAAACTTCATATTGCACATTGGTTCATGTCATATTTATTTGTGCATATATATTCATTTGAGTTCATTATAGTATGCATGTATTAACTAGAGTTAAACTTCATATTGCTATAGATTGACTTGGTGCATGCATGTTTTATTTGTATATCTTCTCATGCAATTCTCTTAGTGAAGTTTGTCTAGTGTTGGATCACATATTTACTCTTACTCCAAATATTATTTGCACATGTACAATTCGTGTATATTCTATCATGTGCTTCATTTAAGTAAAGTCTGTGATCCTTGCCATGATTTAATTGATTCATCATATTGGCAATTATCTCTCTAGTGCATATAGATCAATTACATATTCATCATGATGCACTTAGTAGAGAACATTTCTTATGTCAAGTGTTTCCATTTATATTGTGCTTCTTTTTATGAAACACTTGTTGTATTCAATTGCTCACAAATATCAACTTTATTCATATCTATTGAGCTTTTGGGACTAATGTCTTTCATGAGTAGTTTGGAAAGAATTAGGTCCCGTCTGTGTATGATGACCAAGGTATCTTGGAGGATGATCATTGTCGAGGTCAACAAGACGGCGGTGTCACCAAGAGCTGAGGACTAAGTCAAGAGCAACTTGGCGTGGAGATCGTCAGAGAGGATGATCAAGTCAAGGTTGATAGGACGAGAGTCTCATGAGGTGAATCGAGTCGAGTTGGACAAGGCGAAGATGTCATCAATTATATGGTGAAGGTCTTCATGCATCGACATCAAGAAAGAAGACTGACAAGTGACTAGTTCTAGACTTATATTATCTTTGATTTAATTTGAGTCTAAGGATTGCCGTACTATTAAGAGGATGCGATGTCGAATGACTTTTAGATGTGTCAAGTGCTCAAGTGATCCATCCTTGTGAATCTTAGAAAGAGAGTGGTGTTGGTAGTGCGAGAAAGTGAGGGTTGTAGGTCTCTCTTGATTTCTTTGTGAAATCTGTGGTTATCCTTTGAGTTTTGGATAGTGAGATCTTGTTGGTTGTGTAGCCCTCGGTCTTAGCTTTTGCTAGAGTCCAAAATCTCAAATCGAGTCCGAGTCAAAAGTTATGCTCGTTTGCCGAGCTGCTCGGCTATTCGGACTATCCGAGTTAGTCCGAGTATCCGGATATCCGAGTATCCGGATATTTATCCGGACTCTCCGGTTGAGTCTCTCTGTTAGTTTTTCACCAATCCGAGTATCCGGATTGAAACCGAGTCTCCGGATTGTGCGCATGATCGCCCCAACGGCTAGTTTTTGGGAGGTCTATTTATAGCCCTTCCTCCTCTTTTGAAGGGCTTTTGGAGTGGATTTTGAGGGTGTGTGGGGGCTTTGAGAGAGCTTTTACCCTTAGATCTAAGTGATCCCCTTGTGAGAAGGGTTGGGAAGAGTTTGGGGAGTGAGTTTTGAGTTGGTTGAGCACTTGATTTCATCTCCAAGCTTGTTCTTCGTGAGCATTTGTTACTCTTGGAGGTTGAGGACTCCTAGACGGCTAGGAGGTCGCCACGAGCCACCGGAGCTTTGTGTGGTTGGCCGTGGGAAGTTTGTGAAGGCCGGTTCCGCCTCCGTAAGGGAAGGAATCAAAGGAGTGAAGACCGCGAGTGCATTTGTGCAACACCGGAGGAAGAGGGTTGAAAGAGACCCGGCTCAAGTGTGACCGAGCCGCTCAACGGAGACGTAGGATCCTCAAGGATCCGAACTTCGGTGAAAAATCATTGTCTCCAAGTTTGCCTCTTTCTCTTGCTTTAGCATTTGATTTTGAATCTTGAAATTGCCCGATCTACTCTTTTGTTGTGTTTGGCTCTAGATCTACAATATCTCCATGTACGATAGCATTTAGATCTTTTGTATTCAAGTAGATTGTTGAAAAATTGCAAAGATTTAAAATCTCCATTCGAAATCTCAATCCGAGTATCCGGACTCCTCAACCCGACAGTCAGGACTATCCGAGTATCCGGATTGAATACCGGACACTCGGGTTAGGACCTCGGGATCGGACTATCCGAGTATCCGGATTGCATAACCGGACGATCCGGACTATCCGGACTATCCGGATTGAATAACCGGACACTCCGGATTGTTCAGACACTCGGAGATTTTATTTAGCCGCAATATTTTTATTCCGCTGCATTTAAGTTACAAAGTTTTTAATCCGCCTATTCACCCCCCCTCTAGGCGACATCCCCTGTCCTTTCAACTTCCCAATCAGCTCTTCACGATCAAGCAACAAAAGGACGAGTCCAAGCGAGACTTCCTCAAGCGTTTCTCCTGGGTGCGGAGCCAAGTGGCGGACGCCACGGATTCCACGGTAATTAACGCATGTAAGGAAGGACTTCTCCCCGGCGAACTGAACCGGGCACTGGGAAGGGATCCCCCAAAAACCACTCAATAGCTCTTCGAGGTTGTTGAGAAGTATGCCCGCGGGGAGGAGGACGACTTGGTAAAAAGGGGGCTCCTCCCACAAGCTGGGAGAGACTCCCCCAAGAGAAGGCTAAAAGGCTCCTCCGGGAAAAAGAACAAGCAACGGAGGGACCGCTCCAGCGGAGGTCACGACTACAAGGTTCTCGTTGTGGCCAACGCCCTGCCCCAGGGGAACGGTACTTCCAAAGGATCAAAGAAGGGTCCAAAACCTAAGGCCCCTCGGGCTCGTAACGAAGGTCCCGAGGAAAAAAGGGGCAACTAAGACCAAGGGGATGGCCGCTGGTGCGCATATCACAAAATGGGCGGGCACGACACAAGTGAGTGCCGCCAATACACCGCCTAAGTGGCCAAGCTCCTCAAGCGTGGTCCTGAGCCACGTCTGGGGTCTCTGACTCGTCCCGTGGCCGCGGAGGCCATGCCTCTCCAAGCAATCCACCCTGTGCCTGCATTGCCTCCTGGCGGGCCTCCCATAGCAGAACCTCCACAAAATGTTGAACAAAAGCTCCCCTTCCAAGTGCCACATAAACAAGTGAATGTCATAATGGGGGGCTCAGCCTATGGACATGAATCCAAGCGCCAAAGGAAGGAGTACGTACGAGAAGTCAATGTGGCGGGGGTGAACCTTCAAAGTGCTCCTCCCAAATGGGCGAACATCCCACTGAGCTTCACTGAGGAAGACTCGAAAGGCCTGAGGTTCCCCCATGATGACGCTCTCCTGAAAACTGCCACCATATCCAACTATGAAGTCTCCCGCATACTTGTCGATGGGGGTAACTCCACGAACATACTTTATCTTCGCGCGCTCAAGGAGCTATGGGAACCACGCGCGTGTGGCTACCACTGTGGCATCTTGCTCCCGTCCGACCACCCTCTCACGGGCTTCGTTACAGGGAAATCTATCCAACCTCTGGGGAGAATTGAGCTCCTCATGACCTTCGGTTCGTGGGAGAATCATCGCACGGAAGCGGTTAGATTTGACATCGTTGACGTCGAGTCGCCATTCAATGCCATTATGGGAAGAGTAACTATCAACCGCTTCAGTGCAGCAATCCACCAAAACTACCTGTGCCTCAAGATACCGGGGTCTCATGGGGCCATCTCCGTGAGGGGCGATCAAGACTTGGCCCGTTGCCTCTATCATAGGGCGGCCTTCGACTCCGATGAAATCCACATGCTTAAAGTGGGGGGCTCGGAGGGGGTCACGTCCCTACCACCCCCGATGGAAATCGCCAAGGACAAATCCCCGCTGGAGAAGTACCCCCTAAAGCCTCGCCCTGAAGGGGAGCCAAAAGAGATAAGGCTCTTTGGCCCGGGCGATGAACGCTTCGTTCGGGCCGGAGCTGAACTCCCAGAAAAGGTGGAAGAGGAGCTCCTCGAGTTCTTAAGGACCAATACGGACATCTTCGCTTGGGTCCCATCGGACATGAAGGGCGTCCCCCGTGAGGTGATTCAACATTACCTCGCAGTGAGGCCCAGGCGCCCCCCAGTGAGGCAAAAACTCCGCAAGCTCTCTCTCAAACTATGTCAAGCCATTAAGGAGGAAACTGAAAAGCTCTTAAGCGCTGGCCTCATCCGGGAGGTCTGGCACCCGGCATGGCTTGCCAATCCCGTCTTGGTCAAAAAGTCCAGCGGTAAGTGGCGCATGTGCGTCGACTTCACCAACCTCAACAAAACATGCCCGAAAGACGATTACCCTCTCCCGCGCATCGACCAGTTAGTTGATTCCACCGCCGGGTGTGAGTTAATGAGCTTCTTGGATGCACACTCGGGCTATCACCAAGTCCACATGGCCCTAGAAGATGAGGAGAAGACAAACTTCATTACCCTAGTGGGCACTTATTGCTACCTTCGCACGCCCTTCGGGTTGAAAAATGCAGGGGCCACTTTCCAGCGCCTCGTATGCCTCATTCTGAAGGACCAATTGGGTCGGAACGTGAAGGTGTACGTCAACGACGCCGTCGTGAAAAGCCCTATGGCCTCAACACACCTGGAAGATCTTCGTGAAACCTCGAAAACCTCCGCAAGTTCGATCTCAAGTTAAATCCTAAAAATGCATTTTCGGGGTCAAAGGAGGCAAGCTCTTGGGCTTCCTCGTCTCTCATAGGGGTATCGAAGCCAACCCGAAGAAGATCCGGGCCATCCTGGAGATGGAGCCTCCATGATCCATTAAGGAGGTCCAACGCCTGATGGGTCGCGTAGCGGCCCTTGGGCGTTTCATGTCGCGGTCGGCCGAGAAAGAGCTGCCTTTCTTCAAAATACTACGCGGGCTAGAAGGCTTCCGTTGGACTCCAGAGGCTCAAAGAGTTTTTGAGGATCTCAAGTCATACTTGATCAAGCTCCCGCTCCTGGCAAGCCCCAGCCCCGGGGAACCCCTTCTACTGTACCTTGTCGCGACCTTGGTCGCCGCGAGTGCAGTCCTGATCAGGGAGAAGGACGGGGTCCAACGACCGGTGTACTACGTCAGCGAGACCTTCACGGGTGCAAAGGAAAGATACACGGAAGTGGAGAAGATATGCTACGCACTCCTCATGGCGTCGCGGAAGCTTCGACACTACTTCCTCGGGCACTCCATCACGGTCCCCACTTGCTATCCGCTAGCCGAAGTAATGGGCAAAAAAGAGGCAACCGGGGGAATAGCCAAGTGGGCGACTGAGCTGGCGCCCTTCTCCCTCAAACTTGTTGGAAGGACCGCCATCAAGTCTCAAGTCCTCCCAGACTTTGTGGTGGAATGGACAAACCCCCAAGTCCCAGATGAAGGAGTAGAGCGTACCACTCCGCTCGACCCCCACTGGACCCTCCACTTTGATAGCTCTAAACGCCTAAATAGTGGAGGGGCCGGGGCTGTTCTCGTAAGCCCTGAAGGGAAGGCGCTGGAGTACGCCGCGCGCCTCTCTTTCAACCCCACCAACAACATGGCGAAGTACGAGGCTCTCCTTCTGGGGCTTCGCCTCGCAAAGGCTATGAGGATCTGACGTCTCCTCATCCTGGGAGACTCGCAACTGTCGTCAAACAAATGGACAAGTGCTATCAATGCCTCGACCCCAAGATGGCCAACTACCTCGATGAAGTACGTAGAATGGAGCAGTACTTCTTGGGGATGGAAGCTCGCCGCATCCCCCGTGGAGACAATCACCGGGTGGACCGCTTGGCCCAAGCAGCAAGCTCCCAAGAGCCATTCCCACCAGAGGTCTTCCTCGAGGTACTTGACGCACATCCATCAAGGAAGACCCTAATGAGAAGGAAGGTCTTGAACTACTCCTGATGGTCAATGAGATCCCAACACCACCCGCAACGTGGATGACCCCAATCAGAGAGTGCATCTAAGGAAAAACAGAAATAGAGGATAGCACTGAAGACCGAAGACTCTTCGCGAAAGCCAAGTCCTATGTACTCCTCGAGGGGATACTTTACAAAAAAGGGTCTTCCGCGCTGCTCAAGTGCCTCTCAAGGGAGGTGCATGAAGGTCTCTGTGGCTCACACCTTGCGCCCAGAGCAACTGCGGCGAAGGCACTAAGGCAGGGCTTCTATTGGCCTACAATGGTACAAGACGCCATGAAAACCCTCAAGATATGCGAAGGTTGCCAAAGGATGGCATCGGCTCACCACTCCCCCGCTGCACCTCTGCACCAAATACCAATCACTTGGCCTTTTGCCCGGTGGGGCATGAACCTGCTCGGACCATTCCCGCCGACCAAAGGGGGCTACAAGCATGCGGTGGTGGCGATGGACTACTTCACCAAGTGGGTGGAAGCGGAGCCGTTGCTGACAATAACATCTCGAGTGGTGCAAAGGTTCTTATGGAAGAGCATTGTGTGCCGCTTCGGGGTCCCGAAGGAGCTCACCGTGGACAATGGAACCCAGTTCGTCGACTCGAAAAGAGCACTCTTAAGCACGGGCTATGGGCGGAGGAACTCCTCAGCATCCTGTGGGGAATGCGCACTACTCCTAGCCGCTCCACGAGGCGAACACCCTTCTCACTGGTGTACGGAGTGGAAGCGATCCTCCCCGCAGAGATCTGCCACCGCTCCCTTCGTGTGGAGATGCTCTCAGAAGCCCTACCCATCAAGTTCATGGTGAACGAAGACAATCACAAGGTGGAGGTAGATTTCGCGAAGGAGATCCGTGACCGCGCCCTCGTCAAGCATGCCGCGTACGAACGAGAAGTCGCTCGTTTCTACAACAACCGGGTGTGGAAGAGGACCTTCCTCCTGGAGGACTTGGTGCTAAAAAGGGTCACCGACCTAGGAGCCCAAGGCAAGCTTCACCCCAAGTAGGATGGACCCTACCGCGTCTCAGCGATCTTGGGCTCGGGGGCTTACCACCTCTCCACTATGGAATACAAGCCACTCAAGCACGCGTGGAATGCTGACAAGCTCGAGAAGTTTTACATTTAAGCTTTCTTGTAAACCGTAACAGCACCTATCTCATGTTGATGTAAACCCTCCTAAGGTCATCAATGAACTATCAAGTTAAGTCTTGCATGTCTCCTATCGCTTGTGTGGTGGTCTCTAAGAACCCATCCCCCGCACGTAGCTGTGGGGGATAGGCTAGAACCTCGTGCCCCTCTTGGGACGAGTTCCAGGGCACATGGCCTCCGGGGCCTACCCCTAAAAAAGCCTCGAGCCGCCTGGACATTCCGTGTCCCCCTTGGACGGCCCCCTCCCTACTGGACCCGGGGAGCGGGCGACGACTTAAGGCGTCTTGCCCAAGTCATAGGGTGCTCCATGGCTTAATCCCCCATAGACCCCTAGCGCTAAGCCGAAACGACCCCCGGGTCACCATTCCATACCCTCCACGGGAAGCAATAGGAACCTTTCTTATTGCAAGGAGCGAGCCTGGGAGACATCCCCTTCCCGGTGGGCACATGCCTAAGCCTCTTAGCAAGGCCGAATAAATAACTCGCAACGCTCCTACGGGGGCTATGCCTTAAGCTAGACGCCCAACCCCCTAAATAAGGCCTTATGGACCGGTGCCCCTAAGTGGCCTGAGGGCCAAGACAAGAATAAGGTCGCCCAAGGGCGACGCGGGGACCGAGTCCCCCTTGCCGTCGCGCGAGGAGGGAAACACTCCCGCGCTATCTAATGACGCGGGGGACTCGCCCCCTTCATACATAACACAAGAGGAGCTGCTTTCTCCCCCTTGGGGAGAAGTAGCTAAATGACCCTCCGGCGGGGCACCCGTGCCTTGGGCTCCTCCAGGGACTCAAGGCACGATCATACCCCCATGAAGTCGCCCGGTCCTGCGGCAAACCTTCTTTGGTGGGCATAATCAGCGTGGCGCCCGAGCCCCTCGTGCACTTCGTTTACAGCGGATACAAACTGCTTTCCTCATACCTCCATAGGCGCCTACGGGAGGCTCCCTCTTACCCCTACAGGTGTGTTACGGAAGAGTCCCCCCACCCCGCGCGGGTGTGCCATGGAGGGCTCCCCTCATGCCCCCCGCGGGTGTGCCATGGAGGGCTTCCCATATGACCCCGCGGGCGTGCCATGGAGGGCTCCCCTCATGCCCCCTGCGGGCTCCCTTGAGGGAGTACTCGGGGTCTCCAGTCCCCCAAGGGTTCTCACCAAGCCGCCTGGCCGCAAGGCACTTGGCAAGGCAAGGGCCTCTAGCCACAGGGCACTTGGCAAGGGCCCTAGCCACAGGGCACTTGGCAAAGCAAGGGCCCTTGGCCACAGGACACTTGGCCAGGGTTCGAGCCACAGGACACTTGGAAAAGCAAAGGCCCCTGGTCACAGGGCACTTGGCAAGCCCCCTGGCCACAGGGCACTTGACAAGGCTCCTAGTTCAAGAGGGCACCCCCCAGACACCCATGGAGATGGATGGGCACCCTCGAGCCGCTTGGGGCCAACCGCCCAGTGGGGTCCTCTATGGGGCCCCGGCGCCAGGGGCCTGCCCCTTCTGGAAGATGACGTGGGATCCACTACCTCCTCGTGGAAAAGACCAAGATACCCCCGTATGAGCTACTGCATTAGGGTAGGATGTTACTTTGTGTAACAGGCTGAGAACCTATAAAAACCCACTGTAACCCATTCTTGTAGAGGGAACTCTCATTGAATACAAGTCACAACTGGTGTGTCCCTCAGGAGTCCAGACCAAAAGACACTCTACTCCCCCCGAGGAACACACCGACAGGAGTCGGGCGTTTGTTTAGCGCCCGAACCTGTATAAACCCCTGTGCCTACTCTCTCTCTCTCTCTCTCTCTTGGGTGGCGGCCCGTAAGACGGCCAGCGTCCACCCTCACTCTCGTGTCTTGTTCCCGAATATACGACAAGTAAGTTAATAAAATAAATTGTAATATAAACATCTAAACAGAAGGTGCCAGTTTCAGGTTGCACAGGACATGAGCCTATGACTGTCTTTTATGCATTTGACGAGGCAATGAGAGAATGCTGGGCAGCCACTTGTGACAGCATACACAGATCAAATTGAACTTGCGAAATTCAAAATTTGCCAAAGAAGATTCATGGTCTCAGCTACTAATGCACAGTGTGTCCAACAGGTTGTTGATTCAGGCTTGCAGAAAAGAAAGGTCCACATATCACATATGTACTATGCTATTGTGTCAAACAACAAAAGGAAAAAAGATGTTCCTTTTAGCCCAAAGGAAATACAAAAGCTCAGCAATTCCACGCCATCCAATTTGAGATTGTCTATACAGCTAGAGTATAGTTTGGTCTTCAATTCCAAAAATAATACCAGTATCCTCTTGTCAATATAAACTGTTATAATCTGGCTTGGAAACAAAGATAACTACCCAGTTATTGTTGGTTCTTTCAAATCCTAGTGAGTGCAGGAACATGTGAAACCAACCAGAATCACACAGGATGCTACATGTGATTATTTCAGATTCTAACTGGGTTTCACAATTTTTGTTCATTTGGGCACAAACTATAATAATATTATGTAGAAAAAAATGAGAGAAGATGTTCACGGGGACCAAATACAACTGGCCCATCCAAATTAATGTTAGGGTTAGGGCTAAAGCCGTATCTGGACTGGATCGGCTGCTCAGCAGTACGATTTGGAAACTCAAACTCGAATTAATTAGTATTGACTCTTAAACACTAATGCCTTACATTGAAATGTCTACAAAACAGTGTCTGTCTTTGAAGTTTGAACTGACAAAGATACCTAACATTCTTTGTTTTGATATCACCAAAAATCTTATTCCAACTAATATGGTACATAACGTACAATGCTTGATGCATATGTGAGTGAACCTTCCGATAGGATCTCTGACTGACTTGCAGATATGAGTTTCATTATCACAAATGGTGTAAGTAGTAAAAGTAATGACCAAGGAGCATTACAGGACACAGAATTTCTCATTAATTACGTAAATGTGGAAGAGAAGATTGAGAATAAAAAAGGAGGGACCAAAGCATTACCTGAAAAAGAAAATATTGACAGTGGTCATTGGAAAGCCCCTGAGGTGATTTGATTATCTGATGTAGGTCGGTATCCATGAGTTCATAAACCAAGTACACATCCTTAAAGCTCCTCCTGTGTACTGGCATCATTATATCCTTCAAAGCAATAACATTCTCATGACGGAGATGCCGCAGGAGTTTAAGCTCCCGCAAGGTCCTTAGTGCATCCACACGGTTGTCAAAGACATTGTGTATCTTCTTTATCGCTACTTTCTCATTTGTCTCACGATTTATGGATGAGCAAACTATTCCATAAGCTCCTCGCCCAATGGGCTTGATTGGCACATACTTGGTGTCTATCTCAAATAAGGCTTGCCACATCGAGTAGTAATGCTTCCCTTGGTTTCCCAGGCCATTTGGAGGGTCCACCATCATCGCCATTTTCTACTAACGAAAGAAAAGAATATAACTTGGTATATTAGGAATGATAAAAATCAAAATTCTGAGCTTGCACAATCACCAAATTAGGAATGCAGATGACCAAACAACCCCATAATCAAAGGCAACCTATAACAATGTGGACCAGTCATCTAGCATACCCTGGAAACTCCAAATCTCCAACTACAAGAAACTTTTGGTAATAAATTGACAAGATCTCATTTGTCAGCAGAAGGCAGATCCATCTAAATACATGCCAATAGAACACCCCTTCCTCTTCTATTTTGATAAGTATTGAGGTATAACTTCAACTAGAAGAATTAATTTATGACCTAAACCCAAAGTGTAACAAGTAGTGCTCATCTACAAGGCACATAACATAGTACTCAGATTCTGCAAGGTGGTCTCAGCCATGAAGTATAAACAGTACATGTTCACATGGCATCTAAGTGCAGTTGTACATATAGTTTAGAAATGGAACATGGTAGAAGCAACATAATTACATCCTTGGAAGGTTGTAAGGTTGGTTGAGGAAGTAAGAACTGCAAAAGCAAACAAATGAAATGCTGGCTGTTCCACAACCAATCGATTCAATTGCTAGATCAACTCCATTTTCACGACTTTGTCTCTACGAAATATGAATCGTGCTTATTTCACCCAAAGCAGCACTCCAGGTGTTTCTTCTCTACAGAAAAACAGTTGACAACCCACACCGCACCATCGCCGTTGGTCTTCTTGATCGTTGATCGGTACTCAACATTCTCCAGTTGACACTGCTCCATTCAGCTCATGAATGGCATACGTCGATTGCCGCTGCCGATCCCTGCACCCATATCGATTCACCACCAACATGCAATGCCACTACTACATCCACGAAGCCTTGGTCTATTTTGCCCCTTTGCATATTTGCAACTTGTATTAGAAAGGAAAGCATTGAAGCACTGCTCTTTTTTGTATTTTGTTCTTGTCTAATGAAATTGCAATTCTAGCCCTCTTCTTGATCGCAGAAAGTGTGGTGGGTGACATGTCACCTGCAATGCTCCCCTACCGCAGCAGGAGGTCACCAGCTCCACAACAACACCATGCATCGCAGCAGGTGAGGCAGCCCACCGCGGCAGAGGAGATACCGCGCTCCCAGGCTTGGGAGAGGACCTGCTGCGTTCCCATATAGCGGCAGGTGTGGGGCTGCACCTATTGCGCTTGTCGGGGTACCTGCCGCGGTGGACGGAGGTGCCGCAGAGCCAGCCGCATGCTGTGGTAGGGGAGAACGACAGGTCACATGTGTCATATGCGGCTGCTCCTACAGTCAGTCAGTCAGGAAGGGAGCCAAATTTGCAATTTCATTCAAACGGGAGCCAAACATGCAAAAAGATTGGGCCAAGGGGCCAGATAAGCCAAAGTTTCTTCACCCGCATTTACAACAGCCACGGCGCTAAAGATCCAAACCAAATTCCCAATCCCAGAGAGGGACAAACGGATTGAGTGCAAGAAACCGATAGTTCCTGGAGGCAAGATCGTCGCCCAGACGATTAAGCAAGCAACACATCATCCTTAATACGAACAAAACCAGCAGATCACGGAAATGGCTCGACCAATCACCACATTTCCTGGTCAGCGCCACGGACTGGATTGAGCCCCACCCCCTAATTCATCACCAGAGCACGGGATGCTACGGGGATTCCTCTGCAGGCACTTAATTACGCATGTACCACGCACAGTCCGAGCTTGAAAACTCGAAATACTCAGATCAGGAGGACGCCCGAGCTCTGCGGGACGGAGATCGATCGAGCCCGGACAAGAACCCGCCGATCTTGGACCAGACAAACCAGCAAAAAAAAAGATTAAAAAGCGCAAAAGGAGCAGAAAACGCTCGCTTACACGAGAAGAGAGAGAGAGAGAGAGAGCAGCGGCGAGGAAGCGCCGAGGCAGAGGCTGCGAGGGGGCAGCTAGGATCAGATCAGCCGCGCCATGGGCGACCGAGAGAATCGGAGGGTTTGCTGTTCGTCGCAGTCGAGCGAGTGCGAGGAGGTGGAAGGTAATGGCCGTGTGGACTGTGGAGTATGGATGTGGGGGAGAGGGCAAGGAATATTCTGACTAGGGCCGGGGGAATCGGTCGCGAGACGCTACGACCGACGCACGCCGTCGATCCGGAGGCCGGTGGCCGCGCGGCCGTCCAATGGGGGCGGCGGTGGGTGCGGGCGACGCCACGTGCGCTGCTCGGAGATCGGAACACGACCGATCCATCGTGCAATGCGTTTTGCATTTGCACGCGCGTTTGCGACGAATATGGGCGGGGTGACGTGCCGACTGCCGACCAAACGCATGCATTAACACGGTTGCTTTTGATTAGCTATAAGTAGACTGGCTGTCCAGTTTAACAAGTTACTACTGAGTTTTTTTTTCTAATTATATAGTTTAATCATAAAATTATTTTATTTACCATTTAAGTAGTTATTTCAAATTCAAGCTAATTGGTACTATCGAGTTGAGCCTAATTAACATTTATTCACTTAAAATAGGCTCATTTTAATTTTGAACCTATTAACTACGGTAATCAAAGCAATTTTGATTCAAGTCCTAACGAGTTTGTTTTATTAGCTATAGCGGCAAATGTTATTGTTCACAAATCAATGGCTAGGCAGATTTTTTTAGATAATGAAATATTATATCTCCCGGCCTCTGCATCATGACATGCACACAGCCAATCATTTATTATACAGTTGCAGCTAAACTGGTATCAAAAGAAAGATACAAGTAGGTTTTCTAGAAAAGTTGCAACAAGCTAAATGAAACATGAAACAAAAAGTCACAATCCACATATAGCTTGTTACTAAATCTCCTCCCATGCATGATGAAGAGATCCTGGCTACAATTTCCAGCAATTGACATCCCGCTGACACCACATCCCTAGCCTCCAGAAACTGCAGCACATACCATGAACGCAACCAATTTGTGCAAATATAGATAACCTGCAACGGATTAGAGATTTTTTTGTTATCAAAAACCACATCATTTCGACATAACTAAATTGACCAACACAAAGCGGCAGCCCCAATCAAAATGTGAGCCCTTAAATCTTTTTCCAGCCCCAATAACCAGCTACCAAATATATTAGTCATGCTATTAGAAGGTGGCAAATTAAAAGCTGCTTGAATGGCATGCCATACGAAACGAGCAAAGTGACAGTAAAAAAAAGAAGTGTTGTATAATTTCCTCGTTGTTACAAAAACAACATTTCTTACTACCATTCCAATTTCTTTTACTGAGGTTATCCTTTGTCAATATCACCTCACGACATAGGTACCATAAAAAATTATTTTTTAAAGCACCTTAAGCTTCCACAATTGACGGTTTGTAACGAGGACATTTTGATGCATTAAAACTTAATATATGAACTGGACTGAAAACTGTCCATTTTGATGGATATTCCATCGAAAAATATCCCTTTCTGGTGTTAACTAAACACCAACAACCTTTGTAGCAATCTCATGTAAGGCCAGTAGATTATGTCCTATAATGGTTCGATGAAAAGACATTAAGTGGGACAGAGCTCATTACTTCAGCTACCATGATATGTTTGTTCTAGACAATTTGAAAGAGTCGTGGATATTGTACATTAAGGGGTTGTTTCCAAGCCATGAATCCTGATAGAATCGAATTTGAGATCCATTACGAATTTGGAAAGACCCAAATATGAATAAATGATGTTTGACCCTCATTAGCCCAATTCAAAACTGAGAATCGCCTGGCTTCTTATCTACATAAGAAAGAGTCTTATTCCCTAGATATTTTCTTCTAAGGAGATTTTGCTAGACAACATCTTCATTGAGAAGCTTGAAAATCCATTTGCTAATTAAGCAAACATTTTTTACAGTAAGGTCTTGAATACCCATGCCTCCGTGGTTCTTGGGTCAGCATAATATATTCCACTTAGCTAACCTATATTTCTTTTTATGGTTATCATTTTATCAAAAAAATTTGGATCTGTAATAATCCAACCGTTTGAGAATCCCATGTGGTATCTCAAAAAAAGATAACATAAATATAGGTAGGCTACTAATAGCTAGGCAGATAGATAGGGGATTCTACGTGAAAAGAAGACAAGCACATGGATGGCAGCAATGTCTGATTAAAAGGCGGGGGGCATTGTTGTAAGATCGAGAATGCCAACTAGAGGGGGTGAATAGGCGGCTTTAAAAATTTCTTCTACGATTAATTAAAATCTCGCATAAGTACCATTATGTCAAAACTTAAAAGATAATAAAAGAGGAAGCGATAAACTAAGGTTTTGACAATTAAATACTAAGTTAACTAGGCTCACTAAGTGCACTAACTATTTATGTCACTAACAATATTTTGTAATCCTAAATACAAGCAATCAAACCATCAATTCTATGAATATAAATTGCTTGAGTATAAATAAAGAATAGAATGCAAATCACAAGAGACACACCAATATTTTACCGTGGTGTTCGGAGACTTGCCGGTCTCCTCTAATCCACGTTGAGGCAAGCCCAAACCGCTTTGGACCGGCTTCACGAATTGAGCACCCGCCTCGATTCCACTAGTGGTAGTTCTTTTCCCCTCTGGGTAGGTGAGCTCCGACCTTCACAACTTTGTCGGGCCTTCTCACAATCTCTTTGAGAAGGTCACCGCGCACGACATCTTCACATGCCATTTAGATGTCGATAAACACTAAGAGTAACAAGTCAAGTCATCTAGCTTGAGCTCCACCAAGTACAATACATGTACAATGGTGATCACCGAGTGCAATATATGCACAAGGCTCTCCTCAAGTGCAACACATGCACAAGAGGCTCACAATCCTCTCCTAATTGCAACACATAAAATTAGAGCTCACTCTTAGCTCAAGAACCAAATGTGGAAGTGCAACACATGCACAATACCACCCAAATGCTCAACAAGACCAACAACAATCAAATGCCTGCCCACAAGGCTCCTTTTATAGCCTCCTCAAAGAAAACTAGCTGCTGGGGACAAAATAGGAAAAAACGCAACAAACCCGGTGTTCCCGCCCATCTAGGACTAGTAGCACCGGCCCCAGGCACAACGGTTAGTTTTGTGCATTAAATACACCAAAACTAGCCGTTGTTACAGTATCCCCGGCGCTACCGCCCATCTAGGACTGGTAGCACCGGCCATTTCAACTCAAAAATACTTCTCTGGAAAATAAGTATTGCTTTTGGAGCGGTAGCACCACTCCAGACGGTGCTACCGCCTATCTAGGGCCAGTAGCATCGCTCGGGCGGTGCTACCACTGTTTCAGCCACTAAAACAGTCATAACTTTTTTCTCCGAACTCCGATTTAGGTGATCTTTGACTATATGCGAAGCTTATCAAGAGGGATACAATTTCCACCATTTTAAAATATTTAAGTAATCATATATATTTTTAAATATCATAAAAACAAAAACTCCAATGTAATCACTCAAGTCTAAAATCTGATTTTCTTGAAATCCCTCACATAGGCTTGATCAAGAGCGTGACTACAAGCTAGCAAAAGTTAATAAGATCAAATCTTGAGCTATGTGATGATCAACTCATGATCAAAATAATTTTGCAAAACACATTTGCAAATTCTAATCACATGCTCCAAAATCAAATATATGAACACCAATATTTTGCAAAAACACATTTGCAAATATAAATCTTGCAAACAAGAGCAATCAAGATCATATCTTTGAGCCATGTGATGATCAACGCATGGTCAAACCAATTTGCAAAACACATTTGCAAACTCTAGTCATATGCTCCAAAGAATTGCACAAATATCAACTTGTTTGCAAAACACATTTGCAAAACAACATTAAACATGATCTTCTTCTATTTGCAAAACACATTTTGCAAATCAAATCTCCATGCAAAGAACACATCAATAAAATTGCAAGCATGTGCTACAACTATTTGCATAACACATTTGCAAATATTTGCTTCATGCAAAAACCAAATTAAGAGAGTGTGAACTGGAGTAAGTGGGATTGAGCTATCAACACATGATGAGACTCAAGCTATAAGACTTGACCCCTCTTAACAGTACAACAACCTATACTAGCAACCCGGTCTCACATCCAAACACCGAGACTAGTAAAAGACTAGGAATACATCCTTAGCCCTAGCTAGTCATACATTTGCCTCTCGCAACCACTTGGAGCTTTCATGATGGCCGATCATCTTCTCTCCAAGTCGAGATCTTCATCTTGTTCATCAACACATGATGAACTCCCCTTGTCTTAGCTTTGGGATCCTGTCTTGACGCTCATAAACACATGATGACGTACTTGTCCTGTTTATCTATCTCAACCTTGGACTTAACCTATTTCAAACTCATTGAAAGTGTTAGTCCAAAACACATGTTTGTCTCAATCATCAATGCACTCTATTAACACATAATAGATGCTCCCAAGATCCTTTGATGTTATCCTTTGATGATTGATCACAACCCAAAGACAAATTGATTGAAAGATTAATTGTGTCTTGAGTATACTAATGCAACTAATGCTTCATATACTCAAGAACTTTCAATTGCCATAAGATCAACAAAGTGAACCATCAACATATGATTAGTTCTTTGTTGATTGAATGGCAACCAAACACAATTTAAATTGTCATGAGTATATATTAACTACACAAGTTTTATATACTCAATTCGATGGAATCTAAAGGTAACGATCCAAATTATATGGAGTGATGGAAAATGATCAATACTCTTAAAATCGTCGACTATAGAATAAACTCCATTAAATGTGTGTATACAAATAATTGAACTTGAATCAATATGCACATATTCAATTTTTGAGATTGCTTTGGAGTTTGTCCGATATTAACATGAGTATACTACAACTACACAAATTTTATATATACTCAGGAGTTTGTTTCAAAGTAATGATCCTTGAAATTTGTAGCAAGATGAAAGGGATCAATACTATTGAAACATCAAGATAAAGCATGAACTCCCCCTAAATGTGTGCATTCATGTATATATGGAATTGAAACATTAAAGCACATCTTAAGATTGAGACTACGGTGAAGTTCATCCCTTATCTTGAATCCAAGGAATGCATCTAGAAATAATAGAGTTGTATTGGATGCATACATTTGGGATTTCCATTTTTCAATAAGATGAGACTAATAAAAGATATACTTAATAAAAGAGTTGGTCTCATATTTAGATTTACCAATATGACCATGAATATTATATCCAAGGAATGCAACAAGATATAATAATATGAACTCGAATGCATACATTTGATATTTCCATCTTTTTCATCCAAAAGAAACTAATAAGAGTTAAGCTCAACAAAAGAGTTAGTCTCATAAAAGGATTTGTCATTAATTAACAATTGAGACTAATCAATATTATGATTATCAAATGAGTTAGTCCCAATATTAGATTTATCATTAACAACAAAACCAAACTAATGGAGCTTGAACTTTCAACTGTAAAAATACTGTAGCTTGGCACTATAGAAACTACAGTATCCGATGCCACGTGGCGAGGGCGGCATGCCCTGCCATGGATATCCAAGAATAGAGATATACTAGATGCTTCGTGGGTTGCTGTGGACGAAAGGAAGTGACAAGATAGGCATAGATTCTAAAAGAGAGATGAAATCTTTTTGGGAATACTATCACAAAAAAAAAACAAAAAGTAACGATTTTCTATTAAAAAATGAAAACATTCCTTTTTAAAATAAAAAAATTGATTTTTTTTTAATAATAACCTAAAGAAAGAAATAAAAAACACTGATTTTATTTTAAATTTTATAAAAAATCTCTCTTTAAAAAGATCTAAAAAAATATTATTTTAAAAAGACATAGAAATTTCAAAAAATGTAAAAAAAAGTTATTAAAAAAGCTTGGTGACTCTGGAGGGACCTAAACGTAATTTCATAATTTTTGGATATATTTTTGCAAAGAAGACGGTAGGAGGATCTGCAAGTAATTCTGAAACTTTCGAAGGGCCTTTTCGTAAACTCGGTGAGCTCAAGTAAAAAAGGCACAAAAATCACGTTTGTCAGGAATCGAACCCGAGAACTCAAGCACACAAAACAATCGTTTTACCATCTAAGCTACGTGGGCATTGTGTGGTACCACAGATGATAATGTTACGGGCCCTTCCAGCTTACACGGTAGAAACTACAACGTTTTTGGGTGTCTCCGTACCTCCCCAACAATAGTAGGTTTTATATGATATAGATACAATCTTATTAGCATGAATGATTGTCCACGCATTTCCCAAAAGAGCTCAACCATACCTCGGCAAAATTTAGAAATCCAAGTCGGTAACCAATGTTTTGGCTAAATACTTGACAATAAAATGATCTAGAGAAGGGGCAAACTTTGGTAATTACCTAAATGCTTGCCAAATACGCATGTAGTAGATCAAAGATAGCCTAAATACAATATTTAATTCCACTATATTAATTTGCACTCAAACGTCCCCTGATCTATGGCAATTTTCGTCGATCGATAGTCGACTAAAAAATTGAGAATATGCATATAATAAATCAAATAGAGCCTAAATACAATATTTAATTGTCACTATATGAACCTGTACTTTTCTTTCTTCCTCATCCATGCCTGAAAAGAAATTTGTTTACAAGACGTATGAATCGAAAGAAAGAACTCATCGGAAAAAAAATCGAAAGAAGGAACAACAACACAACAAAAAAAAAAGGCCCAAAAAAGAGAGGTAGAAAAGGAAAAAACCGTCGTCTTCCCTGTCTTACTAGCTCTCAAACCGACACCTCCCCACCAAACCCAGATCAACTACGTGAAGCACGACGAAATCTCGAAAAAATTTCGCTTCAATTTCTTTCTTCTTCCCAAATCCCAGAATCCAAACCCACGATTCCCTCGCCATTTCCGAGCCGCGAATCCTTCGATTCCTCTCCTTCCAGATCTCTCTCGAGTGCCCCACTTGAGGAGAGATTCTCGAATTCGCAATCGAGGGGCCGGTTCTTAGGGTTCCTGTGCGCGCCAATTCGATTCGGTCGCGCTGGGGCTAGGGCTTGGCGGAATTGATGCCTGCCCGACTCGCGTGACCACTCCCCGGGAGATCTCCGCATGGATCACAGGGGCGGCGGCGGAGGGGGAGGTCGCGGAGGCGGGAACAGGAACCGCACTGATCTCCTCACTTCCGGCCGCAAGAAGGTACTGATTCCCACGAATTCGTTTTTTATTTTTGCGATTTTTTGAGACTTTTTCCCGACTTTTTGATCCAGTGTTTCGTGTCGTTTGCATGCAGCTGCAACAATTCAGGAAGAAGAAGGAGAAGAGGCGTCCAGGGAAGACGGCCGAAGCCGACGCGGACGCGGAGGCCGAGGAGGGGGCGGCGAAGGCAGGGCATGACGGCGAGGAGGCCGTGCCGGTACCGACGTCTCCTGTTGGATTGAAGTTGCTTGCAGGGGAGAGTGGCAGCAGCCGTAGCACGCCATTTGAGGTGAACCTGGTTCTTCAGTGTGAGGTGGGGGTTTGAGTGAGTTATTGCTGCGTGTAATACTCCTTTGTCAATGCAGGAAGCTGCAAGGTCGCAGGTGGAGCAATGCAATGGCCAGGGGCCTCGTACTGCAGAGTCCAGTGCTGTAAAGAATGCCGGTATTGGGCCTGTACAGGAGGACGGTGATGGTTGTAATGTGCAGAATGTCGGTATCAGTGAGCAGGGGAATTCAGAGTATGAAATCCATGGACGAGGTGATGGCGAGGATTCAGCAGTTCAGGCTACCGGTGCAGATGTTGGTGGTGACCTTGTAGAAGGAGCTCAGCCAGGGGAGGTGGATGTTGGTGAGAATCGGCCAGATTGCAATTTGAAGGCAAACATGGAGCTGCAGACTTCTTCTCAAGGTGATTTAGCCGATGATGGTAGCAACCAACTAGGGGAACACCAGCAGGTGGAGATGGCTCCTGTTGAGAGGCCAACCAGTTCTAATTTCAAAGAAATTACGGAGGTGCTGATTCCTTCTCAAGACATCGGAGCTGACAATACTAATGATGGGGAAGAAAGAGCTCAAGAAATGGAGATGGATGTTTCTAGGAGGCCATCAGATGGCAATATACAACAAGATGTCAAACCCATATTTTCTGCTGAAATAGGTTTGGAGACTGGGCATGAAGAAGAGTCGACTCTTGCAGCTTCACATGAGATTCCTGAGAGTTCTGAAAGAGGAGACAATGATGAGGAAGCTGATGGAGTGGGCAAAGAAGCTGTTCAAGAAGATGCAGGTACAACAAATACAACAGAGGAAGCTGTTACTATGGATGATTTGGGCTTACAGGTTGACTCAACAGGGGCAGTAGATATGCCACTGTACGAGGAAAAGGCTGATCCAGCTTTATTTGGTGACAGCATACCAGATCATTTTGAGCATATCCAGGGGCATCTTTACGTGACAACTCTGTTGAAGGATTTTCTCCAGTTGCAGCTAGATGAGGATGCAGGCCTGAATTCAGATGTTACACTGTCTTCTGATGAAATTATCAAGCTCCAGGTACTACTGAAAGAAGCTGAAGAAAGCAAGCTAGCAGTCAGTGAAGAGCTTCAGCAATGTAAACATGAGCTCTCCGACATGAATACTGTAAAGGGAGAACTTGAACTAATCATGGCTTCTCTGAAACAGGAAATCAGCACTAGTAACAGCAAATGTGAACAGTTGGAGATCGAGCTGCATTCCTCCAAGGAGAACACGCAACAAATCCCGAGCGAATTAGCTGACTGCCGATCATTCCTGGAAGCTCTACAAAAGGAGAACAAGGAGCTAAGTGCAAACCTTGCTTTTGAGAAAGAAGCCAGAAAGGAGGTTGAGGAGCACCAGGAATATTTGTCTGGTGAAAATAAGAAGCTATTATCAAAGCTGTCTGACCTTGAACTTAGCTTAGCTTCTGTGAAGGTGGAAATGAATGCTGGCAGTAGCAGATGCGAAAGTTTGGAGTTTGAGCTGGGTTCCTCCAAGGAGAACATGGAACATACATTGAACGAACTGGCAAACTGCAGGGCTTTATTAGAAACATTGCAGAAAGATAATTTGGAGTTATCATCAAATTTTGCCTTCGAAAAAGAAGCAAACAAGAAACTTAAGGAGGATAATGTGTGTCTATATAATGAAAAGGAGAGGCTTTTATCAGACCTGTCTGAACTGAACAACAAGTTGCATCTTTCATATGCCAAACATAAGCAGCTTGAGTCGCATGTCAAAGATATGGAAAC
Organism: Otatea glauca; assembly: GCA_036346275.1. Classification (NCBI taxonomy): domain Eukaryota; kingdom Viridiplantae; phylum Streptophyta; class Magnoliopsida; order Poales; family Poaceae; genus Otatea; species Otatea glauca. The sequence continues at coordinate 3,644,259 of CM070713.1, forward strand.
ACACTTTGGACAACTTACAGAGCAACTAATTGAGGAAAACCTGTACTCAAGTAGCAGTGTCGATATGTACCAATCTGTAATCAAAGAGCTGGATGCTAAGTGCAATGTGGTGCTACACCAAACCCAGACTGTCGTGCTTCAAGAAAATGAACAGCATTTGGACTCATCAGAAATCATCGTTGAAAATGCTGAAAGAACAATTACAAGTCCTGGAATTGTTGGCCATGGTAATAATCAGTATTCTCATCCTCTAGTCAATGAGAATGACTCATGTAACTCTACTGCCTTGCAGTCACTGAAGGGCCATCTAGAGGTGGCTAAAGGTGATTTGCATGAACTTCAAGAGTTAGTAGAGAGGATTTCCTCTAGGTCCGATGGCCGTGTTCTGGTATCAAAACTCATTCAATCCTTTGAGTCAAAAGGAAATCAGGAAGATCCTGGGATGTCTGAGGGGGAGCATGATGATTTACAGAAATTAACTTGGGAGATGATATGCCGCCTTGTGGAAAAGTTGAAGGCAATGACTTCAGATCTTGCAAAGACTGAAAAATATGTGGTTGAGCTGTGTAACAGAATAGAACTTTCTAGCAAGTCTGCAGTGCAGCATGAAGCAGAAAGACAAAATACTGCAGTTCTTGAGGCCAAAATGGATGGGCTTGGTGGGAAGCTAAGCAACTACAAGAACACAGTTGATCGACTGCACAATCAGCTTGCTAATGTACAACAGGATGCAGATAATCATGCTGGAATGCTTACTGATCAAGCAGAACTTTTGCAGAAGGATGTGACAGAAAGGATTTCCATTCTAAAGAAGGAGAGGACATCTTTAGAAGATTTGCTCGGTGAAGTAACCAATAAGCTCAGCTCTTTGAGAGGTACTGTGTTTCCTTATGATTTGGGTAAAAGCGAAGGTCTCAGCTTTTGTGTTTTGAACTCTGTTGATCTTGCTGCTAAATCAATACAAAGTCTTCAGGAGAAATTAGAGACTGCTCAAAATGATAATGCTGAGCTCAATACTTCTCTGGCGGAGCTCAAGGAAGCACATTCTGATGTCCAAGAGAGGAGTGAACAAGCATATCAAATTGTTAAGAACCTGTACAATTCCCTGCAGGAACTTCTACGTGACTCACTTGGAAATTTAGATGAAGCAGGTGTAGGATATAATGCTGAGGAACCAATTGAAGCTCTGTTTAGTCAGTTTGGAGGAATTATTGAGCATTTGAAGAATTTGTTGCATGATCGTCATTCTTTGCTATCGAATAATGCTGACCTAGAGTCAAGATTGTTGGGCAAATGCAAAGAAGCTGAAGAGCTCAGCATGACATGCAGTTCTCTAACAAAAAATATGAATGACATTTGCTTACTGAATGAGGAGCTTAAGTCAGTTTCTTCAAGTAAAAATGCAGCGCAGGATGAACTGCATGGTAGATGCCTCACTATAGCAGAAAAATTGGTTCACCACTCTGCAAATCATTCCTCAATAGTTTTTCCTTTGATGTCTAATAGTGGTGAAGCTGAATTGTTCAGCAAGGAACATCATATTCTTACCACATTACTGCCATGTATCGAGGAGGGTGTGGCTTCATACATTGAGAAATTTGAAAATGCAGTTGAAGAAATCCACTTATCAAAGACAAGCTTGCAAGAGACCAATGTTTTTGACCAAATTTCATTTGACAGGTGGTCTTTGCCCTTGCCTGCGTTGATCAAAGAAGATATTGTACCCAAGTTTTGTGACTTGCAGGGCAGAATTGACCAGCTCAATGCATTAAACATTCAGTTAGAAACTGAAGTTCCGGTCCTTAGGGATGGCTTGAAAAAGCTGGACGAAGCTCTTGAAACTTCACGTATTGAGCTTCACAAAAAGTCATCTGTACTTGAACAATCAGAGCAGAAATTTTCTTCTGTCAAGGAAAAGCTTAGTATTGCTGTTGCAAAAGGCAAGGGTTTGATAGTGCAACGTGACAACCTTAAGCAGTCTGTGTTGGAGAAGTCTGGTGATCTTGAGAAGCTCTCGCAAGAACTGCAGTCAAAGGATGCATTACTTAAGGAGTTGGAAGCCAAGCTCAAATCCTATACAGAAGCAGATCGAATTGAAGCTTTAGAGTCAGAGCTCTCATACATACGGAATTCAGCTACTGCTTTAAGGGACTCATTTCTTCTAAAAGACTCTATCCTTCAGAGAATTGAAGAAGTCTTAGAAGACCTAGATTTGCCAGAGGACTTTCATTCTAGAGATATAGTAGAAAAAATAGACCTGATGTCGAAGATGGCTGTTGGGGCTTCTTTTACTGTTCCTGATGGTGATAAGAGATCCTCTGTGGATGGGCATTCTGAGTCCGATGTGGCCATGGATGGCATAAATGATGTGCAAAAGTCAAATTCAAATCCAGGGTCAGATGAAATGAAGAACAAATATGATGAGCTGCATAGGAGATTCTACGAACTGGCGGAGCACAACAACATGTTGGAACAATCTCTAGTGGAGAGAAATGGTCTTATACAGAAATGGGAAGAAGTCCTTGGTCAGATTAGCATTCCCCCACAGTTCAGAATATTGGAACCAGAAGACAGAATAACTTGGCTGGGAAACAGACTATCGGAGGTTGAGCACGAAAGAGACACGTTACAGTTGAAGATTGAGCACCTTGAGGATTCCTCTGAGATGCTAATCGCTGATCTAGAAGAATCACACAAAAGGATTTCTCAACTCAGTGCAGAGGTTGTTGCTATAAAGGCTGAGAAGGAATTCTTCTCACAAAGCCTGGAGAAACTGAGATTTGAGTTCCTCGGACTCTCTGAGAAGACAGTTCAAGATGAGTTTGTCAGAGATAGTTTGCAAAAAGATCTAGCTGAACTGCAGGAGAAGTTAGCTGAAAAAACCGAGGAGAGCAAGTGTTACCATGATATGGAAATAGAGACCCACAAACTACTGGATTTGGTGCGAAACACATTGCAGGATGGCAGTAATGGTGAAATTCCATCTGCTGGTGGTGGTGGTGCTATACTGTGCTTGGGTGAATTGTTGAGGAAACTTTTAGACGACTATGGGACTCTTTTGTCTGAGTCAACTGTAGGCAATGCTGCCGAGAAGAAAATTCGTTTAGAGGAAACCAAGCTATCTAACGACGCCTCTACATCAGAGACAGGTGGAGATGACAAAGAGACATCAGAGACAGGTAGAGATGACAAACAGAATGCACTGAATACTTTCAGTGATGAGTTAGAGCATGCTCACAATAGTCTGGCCTTAGTGGAGCAGCAGCGTGATGAAGCCATGGAGAAAGCACAATCACTAATACTGGAAGTGGAGATGCTACATGCTCAGATAAACCAATTGTTGGAAGGTGGTGCTGAGCAGACTCAAAAGTATCAGTCACTTGTGCTTGAACTAGAATCAGTGGGTAAGCAGAGGGATGATCTGCAAGAGAAGCTAAATCAGGAGGAGCAGAAGTGCACTTCATTGAGAGAGAAACTAAATGTTGCTGTGAGAAAAGGGAAGGGCCTGGTGCAACACAGAGATAGCTTGAAGCAAACTATGGAAGATATGAATGCTGTGATAGAGAAACTCAAAAATGAAAGGAAACATCACATAGAATCACTTGAATCTGAGAAATCATTATTGATGGGTCGATTGGCTGAGAATGAAAAGAGCTTGAATGATACAACCCAATACTTGAGTAGCTTACTAAATGCTTTGAGTACAGTGGATATTGCTCAAGAATTTAATACAGATCCAGTCACCAAGGTTGAAAAAATCGCAAATTTTTGCCTTGACCTACAGACAACAGTGGTTTCATCACAAAATGAAGTGAAGAAATCAAAACGGGCAACGGAGCTTCTTCTAGCTGAGTTAAATGAAGCTCATGAAAGGGCTGACAACCTGCAGGAGGAACTGGTCAAGGCAGAAGCTGCACTTTCTGAATCCTCTAAACAGAACAATTTTATCGAGTCTGCAAGAGCTGATGCTGTCTGCCACCTCGAACAGGTTATGTATATGCTGGCCCAGACAAGAAGGAAACAAATAGATCATTTGAAGGAGTTGAGTTCCACCAGCGGTCAACTTAGAGAAGTTTGCTATGAACTTTCACATCGTCTTGACAACACATTCAGTAAGGATTTGGACCTTATCTGCTATACTGAGAGCTTCATGAAATCTTCTGGAAAATGGATGGACGGCACAAATATGGTGGATATACCCATAACTTCTAACCATCTTTTGTCCAATAGCATAAGCAGCAAGGTAAATTTAGGCTATTACTTCATTTTTCAATATGTTTTTCTTCAACTCAATGTACTCACAGCACTTCATATGGCTTATAAAGTTATATACTATTTTGAAGGTTAGACTGATGTTGCTCAAGTGAACTCATTTTTTTTGTTGCATTTACTTACTGCAGAAATGTAATACCAGCTGATCACCTTGCACTTTGTTCATAATTAGTTAACTCAAAACGTAATTTTCTTCAAATGAGATTTATAGTGTTAAAAATGAGATTTATATAAAGTCTCCACCATGCCATATTTCTTTTGATCTTTTCACTGTCTCTGTTATTCTGGTTCACCATAAAAGAGATCAATGGGTTCCTCGGAATTTTTATTTTCATACAAGATGAAACCCAGATGACCACAATCTTTCCTATGCAGAAAGTGAAACAATACAAATTGTTGGTGCTTGATGCTATATGAGATTTATTCTTTTGGGTCTGTAATCACCGCTTTCTAATTGGTCTTAACTTGCCCTTTGCAGAAGGCCCATATTCCAAATGCTGCGCTGGAATTTACGATGGATGATACTGACGAAAGCCAGATTTTGCATCACCTTGCTATTGCATGCCATGCTGTATCTGACTGTGTAAACGATTGCAATGATCTCAAAAGAAACATTGACGAACATGGTTTTTCCATTGACCAGAAAGCAACAGAGCTATTCGATGTTATGTCCAACTTGCAGAACAGATTCACTTCTCAAAACAATCAGTTGGAATCTTTGCGAGAAAACATTGTTGAGCTACAATCAGATACCAAAGAGAAAGAAGAGGAGATGTTATCAATGCACAGAAATATGAGTTTGATTTACGAAGCATGTATAAGTTCAGTTGCTGAGATTGAAGGAATGACCGGTGTGGAGTCTCTTAATCGGAGCTATTTTGTTCCACAGAACCACTTACTTGCAGATGATCATATAAAATCAGTAGTTGACCAGTTAGTTGCAGCCGTAAAGACTTCTAGGAACAGTAATGAAGGCAACACAAAGGAGCTAAAAGCCACTGTTCTTGAGTTGCAGCAGGAGCTTCAAGGAAAAGATGTGCAAATTAGTACAATCAGTGCGGAACTTGCATCTGAGATAAGGGAAGCTCAATCTTCTGCAAAGCAGCTTTCTGTTGAGCTTGAAGATGCAAGAATGGAAGTGCACAATTTGGAGAAACATGTTGAGATGTTGCTTAATCAGAAGAAAGCTTTAGAGACTCAAGTAAGCGAGCTTAAAGTCATGGAGGCAGTGGCAATCGAGCAGCGTGGAAGAATAAAGGAATTGACTGATGAACTAAGCAGAAAAGACCAAGGTGAGTTTTATTTAATCGAGTTTGCTTCTATTAATTCCATTTTATATATTGGTACATCATTTTGTAATGGAAGAAATCTATGCTTTTATTTCTACTTTTGTTGATATTTTTTTGGTGTATTGTACAGAGATTGAAGGATTGATGCAAGCACTTGATGAAGAAGAAAAGGAGCTTGAAATCTCGGAGAACAAAAGGAACGACTTGGAGCAGATGCTGCAAGAGAAAGAATTTGCTTTAAAGAGTCTTGAGGTTTCTAGGACCAAAGCACTTACTAAACTTGCAACTACTGTTGCCAAGTTTGACGAGTTGCATAGCTTGTCTGAAAGTCTTCTTGCTGAAGTGGAAAGCCTTCAGTCACAATTGCAAGAGAGAGATTCAGAGATCTCTTTTCTGCGGCAAGAAGTTACAAGAAGTACTAATGAACTGCTAACCACTGAAGAGAGCAACAAGAAGTACTCATCTCAAGTAAATGATTTCATTAAGTTGTTAGAAACTGCATTGTTGCAGTTCGGTGTGCATTGTGAGAGCACAAATGATTATGATTGCACTCGGGTTCCTGTTTATATGGATATGTTGGACAAGAAAATAGGATCTCTGGTATCTGAATTAGATGATTTAAGGTTAGCTGTTCAAAGCAAAGATTCTTTACTACAGGTCGAGAGGACCAAAATGGACGAGTTGTTGCGTAAATCAGAGGGTCTAGAAGCTTCTTTGAGCCAAAAGGATTCTCAGATAGGGTTACTTCGTCGAGACAGGACATCAGGTCAACCTAGCAGATCTATAAACTTGCCAGGCACTTTGGAGATTGAGCAAATGGTACACATGCTTTATTTTTAAATATGAAATGTACCTGCACAAACTGGATAGAGAAAATTACTTTTGACTTAGTTTTCTTTATTCATGCTTACTTGTGTATTTCAATTTGAATGCAGAATGACAAAGTAAGCCCAGCTGCAGTTGTCACTCAGATTCGAGGGGCACGAAAAGTTAACAACGACCAAGTTGCTATTGATGTAGAGATGCTGAAGGACAAGCCATTAGATGATGAAGATGATGATAAAGGTGAATATAGGTCTTGCATATTAAATTCATATTAGTGTTAGTTTCTTTCTCTGGTTTATTTCCCATTTGTTATTGCAGCGCATGGTTTCAAGTCCCTGACGATGTCACATATTGTTCCGAAGTTCACTCGACCTATATCAGATAGAATTGATGGGATGTGGTAAGTGCAATTGCAGTTCTTACTGCATACTGATTGAAGTCATTTCCCCAGGGTCACTATTTTTTTATTTGATTTTAACAGGGTCTCAGGAGATAGATTGCTCATGAGACAACCAACCTTGAGACTTGGTGTCTTGATATATTGGATTGCACTGCATGCATTGCTTGCTAGTTTCATTTGAAGGTTATATGTTAAGGTGAGCGATGGTTCTACTAAGCTCCACTTAAGCTCAAAGTTTGAACTGTTACAGCTTGGCTGTCTGTGGAGTGTGGACCTGTGGTGAACTGTGTTGTGCATGGTGAATGCAACCTGCATCTTTGCTATACCTTTTCCTTATCATTTACTTTCACTGAATTAAAAATCATATTTAGTCGAGTCAAAATGGAATGACATCAAATGGTAATTTTCTTCCTTTCTTTCTTTCTTTTTTTAAAAAAGTGCTGACACTAGCTCACAACGATCCTGTAATTGATTGGTAAGAGTGTGCTGCCTCCTATTGTTTTCGCAATGTGTTCAGATGGATTTTCTGTTTCACAATCCTCATGGGACCATCCTTTTCCTTGATCATGTAATATCTGCATGAAGTTGTGTTTTGTTTTCAGCCATATCAAGTTATTAACTAATTGCTCTGAATGGTATTCTGCAGCTGTAGTGATCTCCTTGGCGAGCTACTGTACAGTACTATGTCTATAGCAAGCTGTGCAAAGCAAGCAGTCCGTGCTAATGTTGTTAATTCTTTTGGAAATAGTTACCAAATACTTAAACCGTATTGGCAGCTGCGAATCATCTTCAGGGCACCTGTCGCCCTCTCTTCCGCATGCATTGATCTTGCCTGCCTCAGTTGGGTCCAATAGCGCACCTGCAGTGGCTATACATAGTGCTGAAGAAAGCAGCAGCAAAGATCCCCTGTACATACTCTCATTTTTGTTTGCTCTATTCTTTGCTTTTAGAAAGATGGAGGGCATTTTACATGCTAGCATCTACATTATACGTGACAGGTTTACAGAAGAATGACATGTAGTTTCCGAAGTTAGGGTATTGGGATGGTAAACCACCCCCGGGGGGGGGGGGGGGGGGAGTTGGCCCCCTGTATTCTTCTGAAGATTTTTTTTGTTTACATGTGCAAAACAGTAATTATTTCATTATTATCACACTGACACTGACTACGGGGAGCTTTCATGTTTTCCTCCTCTCTGGATCGTTGAATCAGATTTGGATCTAGATCCAACTATCCAGACTCCCCTCGCATTCTATATAGAACCCCTCCCGATTCCCTTACTGCCCTGCCTCCACTTACACGTCACCACCGCCCTATGCTTCGTCGCCATCCTGTCCATCCCCCGTCTCCTCCTCCCCTACTTACTACCACCGTCAACACCAACTTCTTCCTCTCTTGCTGCTTGGCTCCCTTGTCCCTAACCCACCCTTTTTTCCCCGTTTTCGATAGCTACCACTGTTGAATCCGCCACTACCTTCCGTTGTTGTCGGCGTTTCGAGCGCCGGCAAGTAAATTTGTAAGTCTAAGGGGTCGTGCGTTCCACTCCCTGAATGGTTAGACTCGAAGTCCAAGATGTATCTTGGTTGAGCGAAGATCCCTACCCGATTCGTATGGTGGCGTTGTATTTTCTTTATACAGATGATCGCACAAGGTTTACAAGCGAGATGGGTTTTATGGCGCTCTCTTTCTCTCCTTTTTCCTCTCTTCCTTTCTACGGGAGTTCCTGCCTCCTTTTATACGGAAGGAAGGGGCGAGTTACATCGAGAATTGGGAGATGATGAGATGACCTACACTAGGAGCTTGGTCCTTCGCTCACCGACCGATCATCGCCGTCTTGCCCATCTTTGGTCGGTAGCTTAGTTGGTCGGGCGGTTAGGTATTTCTCCGGAAATGGCGTACACGCCTCTGCGAACCTTACGGTGTTGACGTTGTCGCGCTGACGTGGGTGCCTCGGAGAGGCGTGTCTTCGCATCAGTATGCGACCGGGTGATGGGATGGGAGCATGACTTGATCGATCATTTAAACCCTCCGGGAAGGAGCCACCGCCTTGTATGGTCACTTTGATTGACCCCGTTCGTGGGGTACGTGGCGGTTGTCCGTGGAGGCCGACACGCGCCCTTGGCGAGGTGGTCTTGGCACGATCGAGTCGGGATTCCGACCGCCGCGAGGGTCGGGAGCCTTGCTTGGCCGGAGCCGAGGGCCGTCTCGCCGAGGAGGTCGGAGCTCGCTTCGGTCGGAGACATTCCCTTGGTCGGTCGGGAAGGAAGTCCCGTAGCTTTGCGGCGCTTTGGTCGGAGTGGGTGGAAGCGGTCTGCTGGGCTTGAGTGTGCTTGAGGGCCGGGCCGGTCACCTTGGGCCGTTAGGGTACCTCGTTATTAGTATTCGTCAAGAGCCCCGAACCCTCGAGCGATTTGGCGATTCGGTTGAGGTTGAGAATAGTGATTGGGCCCATGCGGTCATCCGACCGATTAGGTCAAACGATTTCTGCCAGGTGTACCCCAACGCATCTGACGGCTGCCTTGGAATTTTGCCTGGGTCATTCGAACCACCGGGGGCTTTGAATCACCACGTCGTGCACGCGCGCCTGACTTAGCGCCTCGCCCGCTCGTCTTCGGATCGCCGGATTACGGTGAGGGCGCCGTTTCGACGCTTACATTTATTTCGAGACGCTCAACCTCCTTCGTCCGGTATATAAGGACGCCACGGCTTGCTTGAGTGATGAACCCTTAGACAAGAATCCTCTTTGTTTTCTTGACTATGGCTTCGGGGCACCCTTTAGTCTTCGCTTTTGGCGATGGTGACGGGGCAGAAGAAGAAGACCCTTTGGCTGAGCTTTAGGCCGAGTTCGACCAGCGATGGCCGAACCGGGAAGAAGAAGTCGCACCGTGATGTCTTGTTGCCGTCGCGCCGCCGAGGTCGCCCCGAGACTCGAGGTAGCAAGGGGCCCTCCTAGAGGCGATGGCGCGAGGACGCCGATCGTAGAGCGGCGCGGGCCTGCGTCGATGTCATTGAACGGCGGAGGCGCACGGCGCGCCGCTTCCACATCTGCGGCGATCGTCCGCCGACGTGCAAGGGCCTACCAACATGTCGTCGGTGCGCGGTGCCGTACGGATGTTAAAAGGCTTTGGAGCGGAGGAGGTCCTGCCGTAGTGTAGCGTAACTATTTTTGTATCTGTCGAGTACTATATCGCAAAGTTGTGTAAAGTTTGAGCCTGTTGGCCTATAATGAAATCTCTTTTTTCTTTTATGGGTGTCTTCGTTTTGAGTTGTCCGAGTTGCTACATCGTAGCTAGACCGTGCCTTGGTCGGCAGGGGCGACCGCGATGCCTCGGCGCGAGGTTCGGGTGTCCGAGTGCTCGTTTAACGTCGTAGCTAGACCGTGCCTTGGTCGGGCAGGGCGACCGCGATGCCTCGCACGAGGTTCGGTGTCCGAGTGCTCGCTTAGCGTCGTAGCTAGACCGTGCCTTGGTCGGCAGGACGACCGCGATACCTCTGCCGCGAGGTTCGGTGTCCGAGTGCTCGCTTAACGTCGTAGCTAGACCGTGCCTTGGTCGGCGGGGACGACCGCGATACCTCGCGCGAGGTTGGTGTCCGAGTGCTCGTTTACCGTCGTAGCTAGACCGCGCCTTGGTCGGCAGGACGACCGCGATACCTCGGCGCGAGGTTCGGTGTCCGAGTGCTCGCTTAACGTCGTAGCTAGACCGCGCCTTGGTCGGCAGGACGACCGCGATACCTCGCGCGAGGTTCGGTGTCCGAGTGCTCGTTCATCGTCGTAGCTAGACCGCGCCTTGGTCGGCAGGACGACCGCGATGCCTCGCGCGAGGTTCGGTGTCCGAGTGCTCGCTTAACGTTGTAGCTAGACCGTGCCTTGGTCGGCAGGACGACCGCGATGCCTCGGCACGAGGTTCGTGTCCGAGTGCTCGCTTAGCGTCGTAGCTAGACCGCGCCTTGGTCGGCAGGACGATCGCGATGCCTCGCGCGAGGTTCGGTGTCCAAGTGCTCGCTTCCGTCGTAGCTAGACCGTGCCTTGGTCGGCAGGGACGACCGCGATGCCTCGCGCGAGGTTCGGTGTCCGAGTGCTCGCTTAGCGTCGTAGCTAGACCGTGCCTTGGTCGGCGGGGACGACCGCGATGCCTCCCGCGAGGTTCGGGTGTCCGAGTGCTCGCTACCGTCAGAGCTAGACCGTGCCTTGGTGGCAGGACGACCGCGATGCCTCGGCGCGAGGTTCGGTGTCCGAGTGCTCGCTTAGCGCCGTAGCCGGACGTAGGCTCGTTTACGCCGTGGCGGGACGAGGCTCGTTTTACGTCGTAGCCGGACGTGGGGCATCCATCCCGAGTCCTCGCCCGCGAGGAGCCGCGAGAGGAGTGGCCACCATCTATCCCACACGTATACCCCATCCGCAGTGTGGGACACGGAGGGTGGCGGCGACGCGTTTACCGCGTTGGTTTGAACGCCGTGCTCGTGGAGCTTATAATAGGTAGTCCGAGTGGGTCCCGGGAGGTCTCGCCAAGGGGACCCTTCCGAGCGGATGGTCCTGCAGTAGGTGTCCCGGCCCGCCGTGGGCGACCCATAAAAACCTTTCTACTCAATCCAGATGGGCCCAGGTCGCTCACGACCCGGCATACCGGGCCGTCGCCATCGATGAGCTCCGGGAGAGTGTGAAGTATGGTCTCGACGCGAGTAGAGGTGATTGGGTCGTCACCGACCTAACCGAGGGCCCACCGTGGGGCTCACCTCATACTTGCCCTCGCTCAAGTTTCACTGGGCGCCTCACGCCCATCCGCGGGTAGGCCTTTTGAACCCACTTTTAGTGGGCCGGCGCAAGCCGCGGGCTTTTTGCCGCTGGGCCGCAGCCGCCGATGGGCCTCTCGCGCGTGCCCGAGCAACCGCCCCGCCTCAAGGCGGAGACCGAGAGGTTAGGGACGCACCGCCCGGGTGGCGGCTTTTATGGCTCTGCGCTTTGTCGAGGATTAAATGCGAGTGGAATTGGAAACGGAGTTACCAGGTGGCGTGAGTGGGCACGACGCCGCTTGACGGGCGCTGTTCGGTCGGCGCCTGTTCGGTCGGCGCTGTTCGTTTTCTATATATACGCCGGGCGCTTTGAGTAGTTACGCTTGCGGCTTTCTCGTCTCCCGTCCCTAAGACAAAAAGATCGACAAAGAGCCAAGGAAAAGAAAACTCAACCTTCTCTTCTCCTCGCCTTCCGTCGCCTCTTTCGCAAGGATGTCGTGGCGGAGTGCTCGCCAGAGCGATCGTGCGCTTGGCAGTGAAGAAGGGCTTCTCCTGCGCAAGATCTCTCCGGTTGGAGGGTGCCGACGGGAGCGGCTGCCCCCTCGCCGAGGGGCGACGAGGTCGTGGTGCTCGCCTCTTTTTTCGAGCGCGGCTTCGGCTTGCCGTTGCATCCGTTCGTCCGGGGGCTGCTCTTCCATTACAAGGCGGAGGCGCACCATCTTAACCCCAACGGGGTCCTCCATATCGCCATATTCATCACCCTTTGCGAGGCTTTCCTCGGAATCGAGCCGCATTGGGCGTTGTGGAGGCATTTCTTCCAAGCGAGGCTCTAGAAGGACAAGCCGACGGACGCTGCGGCGCCCATTGGTGGCCTGGCCCTCCAGCTTCGGTCCGGCCGGAGCACGGAGTACCTCGAGGTCAAGCTACCGTCGTCCAACAAGGGGTGGCGCTCTGAGTGGTTCTACGCCGTAACGCCGGAGACAGCGCCCCGCCCTTCACCGGCAATCTTCCCATGGCGGGGGAGGAGTGGAACTGGGCGCCGAGAAGCGAGAGAAGAACAAGGTGGCCCTGATCGTGGAGCGATCGGGGCCCTGGGCGAGGCAAGGGCTCACCGGGACGTGGTCGTGCGTGCCTTTATGGGGATGCGCGTGCAACCTCTCGCATGCACTCCCCCGCTCCGTGACGGGAGCGTCCGACCAGATGAGGATGGCGGAGCCCGAGCTGGCCGTGACGGAGGTCGAAGCCCGGGTGGCCGCCGTCATGGGAGGAAGCGCCATAGAGGCGGCAGGCGGCCACCCAGAGCCATTCTCGCGCCCACCTCCAATCCGTAGGTCGGCCGGCCTTCTTCCCGCCTATTTTTTTGCGCTTAACGCTGGTCCGACCAGTGCTTTTTATCTTCTAGGGACTCTTGGGCATGTCCTCCGCACCGCCCCGGGAGACAAGGAGGTGAGGCGCCGCTCGGGTGAAGGCGCAGAAGGCCGACTCCTCCGCAAGAAGCGGAAGGAGGAGAGGAAGAAGAAGAAGAAAAAGGAGCGCGGCGAGGACGTGTCGGAGGCCATCTCTGTGGGTGCAACCTCCACCGACAAGCAGCGGAAGCACCCCGCCACGCAGATCGTGGGTTTCTTCCGACCCGCCGGCCGGTGGTGATCCGGTCGTGGACTGCCGGGGAACACCACGAGCATCGCGCTGAGGGCCTCAGCGGAGGTGCGGTCGCCGCCGTCGTCGCGCCTTGGGGGCAGCTTTAGGAAGCGACGGCAGATCCGCCTCGGAGGGGACCGGTGAGAGCGCGCTGCCGCGCACCCCGCCTCGATAAGTACTTCTTTTCTTTTGTTCAAAACCTTTGCAGAAGCCGTTCAACCGCTTTTTAGAGTTTTGCCACGCGCGGCGCCTATACCGTGTGACCGTGGGCGCCTCGTGGCGGTTTCGCAAGGGACAACGCCGCAGGAAGTTCCAGAGGCGCCGATCGGGTCGGTGCCGATCGTGGTGCTGACGACCGAGGGCACGCCAGCTCACGAGGTCGAGGCTGGCGAGGAACTTCCAACGCCTCAGTTGGGGACACCGCCGTCCGATGTGGTAGCCCCTGCGGAGGAAGAGATGGCGGTGACGCCGTGGCGACTGCGCCACCGAGACGGCGCTGGTGTTCGGCGCCGACCTCGCCCCGGGAGGCGCCGACCGAGGTCCCACAGGGAGGTCGCCGAGGGACCCTGGGGATCGATCCTACCATCGTTGCCGATGGTGCTTTGACGGTAGCGCCCGCCCGAGCAGACGCACCAGGCCCGCCGCCAGAGAGGCCCCGAGTCGGGTCGGTGGGCGAAGCAGAAGAGAGCGAGTGGGTTGCTCTTGAAAGCGTTGCGCTCGACGCCGGCGGAGATGGAGCTGGTCCGAAGGGCTCGACTCTTTGTCCGAATCCTCCACCGAGCATTGGGACGCGATGGTCGTGAGTCAAGCCGACGACCGTAAGTTGGCGAAAGAGCCCAACTTATAAAATTCGACGACGTCTGCCGTGAGACTAATGGTTAGTCATCACTTTGCAAAGATTCGCGGGCTTGCTCGCAACGACCCCGGGCGGTTGTCAAGGAAGAACGCGACCATTGCGCCTTGAGTTGCGCTCGCTCAAGAGGCGCCGAGCGTGAGGCGATCGGAGGCGCAAAGGTCCGCCAGAGCTTGAGCGGGCGCCAGACTCTTTTCGATGAGCGCACGGGCCCGATCCACGAGGATGAAGGTGGCGGAGCTCGAGTCCTCCTTGGCGAGGCCACCGTCGCTAGGGATGCCGCCACCACCGCCTGAGGGCCGTGCAAGCGCAGCGAACCGTCGCGAACCGAGCGAGACCAGCTCTGGGACGCCGACCGAGTCCGCTCCGAGCGGAGGCCGCTTCGGAAGGATCTGTCCTCCTTGAAGACCTCCTACGAGGCGGTCAGGCAAGAGGTCGGCAACCTGGCGAACTCCGCGGCCGGTAAGGGTCTCAGCTTTTTATTTAATTCTGCGGGGACTTTTCGTGAGTCGTGATCATCTGGGGCCGTTGCCATCTGCAGAGACGCAGAAGAACTTGGGCCTTGCGGTCGAGGAGCGGAAGGACGCTCAGCAGGCCCGTGACGAAGCGGTCACGGCGCGGACGCGGCTCTGGCGGCGCCGAGGTTGCCAAAACGATCGGCCGAGCCGCCGCGAGCCGAGGCTCTTCGCAGGCCGCCAGACGCTCGCGCTCGGTCCTTGGAGCCGCAGCAGGCCCGAGTTCTCTAGCGCCCTTGCTAGCCCGAATCCCGGAGCGTATTGAGAAGGCGGTGATCGCCGTGCAGCGCTCGAGCTTCTCCGCACCGTCAACACCATCTCGCATTACGATGGTATTGACCTTGCGGTGGTGGCGATGGCGCCGCCGGAACCGACCGACGGAGAGATCGACAGTTCGAGCTCTGGTGGAGCCGCATGCTCGGAGGTCGCCACCACATCTCGCCGCAGTCGCCTCGAGGAAGGACGAAATAGTTAGATTTAATCTTTTAATTTGTAAAGACTATCATTGTCGCAAGCAATTTTTAATTTGAACAAGTTCCAGACGCCTTGCCCTTACGTGTTTTTGGCAAATGTTTGACCGGCCATAGCCCTAAGGATGACAAAGGTCACTTATGCGAGGTCGGGTTGTTTCGAGAGGGCTAAGAGGATAGGAATCTTGGTTACTCAAAGATTATGCGCACTTGTGAGGATCGGAGTGTTCTGACCGACAAAAGATCGCCCACTTGGGCATTTCCTTCTTCCGCAAAGTATCGTAACCATAGCTACCGGGCGAGGCCATAGTACTTGGGTCGAGAGGACTACCGCTGGGAGGACCTCGTGACGGTCAGGTCACCGACCCGCATGAGCGCGTGAGCTAGCCGAGTTTGCGCGGGGGAGGAGTGTTCCCGACTGACTAAAAGGTCATTCCACTCGGGCACTTCCTTCTTTCGCAAAGCGCTACTTAGCAACCATAGCCGCTGGGGCGTAGGCCGTAACGCTTGGGTCGAGAGGGTTACCGCTCGGGATCGACCTTATGGTTAGCCAGGTCACCGACCCGCATGAGCGCGCGAGCTAGCCGAGTTTGCGCGGGGGAGGAGTGTTCCCGACTGACTAAAAGGTCATTCCACTCGGGCACTTCCTTCTTCCGCAAAGCGCTACTTAGCAACCATAGCCGCTGGGGCGTAGGCCGTAACGCTTGGGTCGAGAGGGTTACCGCCGGATCGACCTTGTGGTTAGTCGTCACCGACCCGCATAAACGCGTCGACTAGAGGCGGCTGAACGGGCGCCAAGCGACCCGAAAGCGTCGCAGGGCGACCAGGTGCTCGGAAAGATAAAGGTAAAGAATACGCCAGGAAAAAAGAGTTTAGGGATAGAATCGCCTTAACTTTTCTATGTTCCAAGCGTTCGGAAGGATGCGACCGTCGGCGTCCTTGAGTCGAAGGTGCCGGTCGGAGTACCTCTACGACGGTGAAGGGCCTTCCTGGCGGTGATAGCTTGTGCTTGTCTTTGCTTTGGTTTGGACCCGCCAAGGACAAGGTCGCCAACGTAAAGGATCGCCTCAAACCGGCGGTACCGTGGTAGCGCCGCAGAGCTTGTTGATATTTGGCTGATCGCAGGATGGCCACGTCATGCGCCTCGTCGAGCTGGTCGATGGCGTCTTGTTGCGAGGCGAGCCCCCGAGCCTCATCGAAGGCTTGTAGTCTTGGGGCGCCATACTCCAGGTCCGTTGGCAAAACGGCTTCAGCGCCGAACACCATGAAGAACGGTGTAAACCCAGTTGCTCGGTTGGGCGTGGTCCGTAGGCTCCAGAGGACGGAGGGCAACTCGGCCACCCACCGCCCCGTGAAGTGCTTGAGCCGACTGAAGATCCGTGGCTTGAGTCCTTGAAGGATCATTCCGTTTGCACGTTCAACCTGGCCGTTAGTCCGCGGATGGGCCACGGCTGCCCAATCGACACGGATGTTGAAGTCGTCGCAGAACTTGAGGAACTCCTTTCTTGTGAACTGAGTTCCGTTGTCGGTGATGATAGAGTTGGGGACTCCAAACCGAAAAATGATGTCGCGGAAGAAGATGGTCGCTTGTACCGACGTGACGCGTTCACGGCAGCCTCTATCCACTTGGTGAATTTATCTACCGCGACTAGGAGATGAGTAAAGCCCGGGCGCTTTCTTGAAGGGCCCACCGGATCAAGTCCCCAAACCGCAAACGGCCAAGTGATGGGGATCGTCTCGCAAGGCTTGAGCCGCGATGTGTCTCGCGGGCAAAGAATTGGCACCCTTCGCAGTGCGCACGATCCGCTCGGCGTCGGACACACGTCGGCCAATAAAAACCTTGTCGAAAGGCTTTTCCAACGAGGATCGGAGTGCGACATGGTGGCCGCAAACCCGCCATGGATATCGAGCAAAGCGGTGCTTCCTTGGTCGGCGAGTAACGCACTGGAGGACCCCGAGGACTCCTTTTGTAAAGGTCAGGCCAACCAGATGAAAGATTTTGCCCGCCGAGCGAGGCGCCGGCCTCGGTCGGGTCGGGGAGCGACCCATCCGTCAAGCGATTGATGAAGAGCTTCCTCCGGTTCGGATTCACCGCCAAGACGCTGCGGTTTGATCCAACCAAATCTGCGCTGACCGCGGCGGCGGTCGGGATGGCCGTGCTAGGTGGATCGGAGACCGCCGCAACCAAGTCCAACGGGATGGAAGGTTGCGGGAGGTCGTGGACGAAGATCCGGGTGGGGATCGAACCTTTCTGCCGAGGCAAGATTGGCTAGGCAATCGACCTCACCGTTATGGCGTCAGTAGGCGTGGTGGAGCTCGAAACCCTTGAACCGCTCCTCGAGCTTGCGCGACTTCCGACGATGCAGCCATACGGGCGTCTCGCGGCTCGAAGCCTTCATGACTGGTCGACGACGAGCTTGAGTCCTCGCGACGCAGAGTCGGCGAGCGCCGAGGTCGGCAGCCGATCGGAGACCGTTGACGAGCCTCGACTCGGCTATGTTGTTGGTCGCGTCAAAGAGCAACTGATGGCGTATTGAAGTTTGTTCCCGAGCGGGAAATGATGATTTCCTGCGCCGCGCCATTCTTGGTGTAGGGTCCATCAAAGTACATTGTCGATGACTCGGGGTCCTCGATCACCGGTGGCGCTGGCTTGGTCCATTCGGGCGATGAAGTCCGCAGGACTCGCGACTTGATCATTGTCCGAGGGACGACGTTATGTCAGAATCACGAGCTCGAGCGCCACTTGGCTATCCTCCCGAGGTGTCGCGGTTGTGGACGATCTCGCCGAAGGGATGCGGTCACCACGATGATGGCGTCTTTGGTCGAGTAATGTACGAGCTTTTCTTGGCGGTGAGCACCGCGAGAGCGGCTCGCACTGTGGGTGCGAGCCTTGGACTCGGAGAGAACCTCACGATGAAGTAAATTGGCCGTTGTACCTTGAGTTCGCGGCCTTCCTCCTTCGTTCCACCACAAGGGCCGCGACCGACGACTTGAGCGATGGCGGCGATGTAGAGGAAGCGGTTCGCTGTGCGAGGGCGACCAGATTGGAGGAGGATAGGAAGGCCTTCAGTGGGCGAGGGCTTCTGAACCTCCTGGGTCCAGCTGAAGCGGTCGGATTTCTTGAGCAGCCTGTAGAGCGGCATTCCGCGCTCGCCGAGGCGAGACACGAAACGGCTCAAGGCGGCAAGGCACCCTGCTAACCTCTGGACCCCTTTGAGATTAGGAATCGGGCCCATTCTTGCGATCGTCGAGATCTTCTCCTGATTGGCCTCGATTCCTCGCTCAAAGACGATGAAGCCGAGCAGCTTTCCCTTGGGGACCCCGAAGACGCATTTCTCGGGGTTGAGCTTTATACGGAACCGTCGGAAATTCGCAAAAGTCTCTTCCAGGTCGGCAATAAGGTCGTGCGCATTCCTGGTCTTTACGACGATGTCGTCTACATAGGCCTCAACGTTGCGGGCGATCTGGTTGTTGAAGCACGTTTGCATACATCGCTGGTATGTAGCGCCCGCGTTCTTTAGGCGAATAAAGATTGTAACGTAGCAGAACGAGCCGAATGGCGTGATGAAGGAAGTCGCGAGTTGGTCGGACTCCTTCAGTGCTATTTGGTGGTAGCCTGAGTAGGCATCCAAAAAGGAAAGAGACTCGCACCCCGCGGTGGAGTCGACGACTTGGTCGATGCGGGGCAAGGGGAACGGGTCCTTGGGACACGCTTTGTTGAGACTTGTGTAGTCAACACACCTTCTCCATTGCCCATTTTTCTTTTTAACAAGTACGGGGTTGGCCAGCCACTCGGGGTGACGGACCTCTTTTATAAACCCTACAGCCAAAAGCTTGGCGATCTCCTCCCCTATGATCCTGCGCCTTTCCTCGTCGAAGCGGCGCAGGCGTTGGGCGACCGGCTTTGAGCCTGGTCGGATGCTCAAGGAGTGCTCGGCGACTTCCCTTGGGATTCCTGGCATGTCGGAGGTCCTCCATGCGAAGACGTCATTGTTGGCGCGGAGGAAGTCGACGAGCGCGCTTTCCTATTTGGCGGGGAGCGTGGCTCCGACCCGAACGGTCTTGGTCGGATCGCAGGGATCGACCGCGACCTCCTTCGTGTCCTCGGCGGACTTGAAGGATCCCGCCCTCGACTTGCTGGACTCGGGGGCGGACTCGGAGGCTTCCCTCCTGAGGTTATCGAGCTCGGCAGACGCGATGACTGCCGAGGCGAGCTCACAACTGCTGCGCTCGCAGTTGTAGGAAAGCTGAAAAGATGATGCCACAGTGATGACTCCTCGTGGCCCGGGCATCTTCAGTTTGAGGTAGGCGTAGCTGGGGACTGCCATGAACTTGGCGTAGCATGGCCGCCCCAAGATGGCGTGATAGGGCCGGAAATCCGCAACCTCGAAAGTGAGGTCTCGGTGCGGAAATTCCTGTTTCCCAAAGGTGACGGCGGTCGACCGCTCGGCGGATGGGCTGTTGGCGTGGATGACGCCGTGGAAAGGAGCCTTGCTCGGTCGGAGACTCGAGCGAGGAATCCCGTGGCGTCGGCGTCTCAACGTAGAGGATGTTGAGGCCGCTTCCGCCATCCATGAGCGCCTTGGTGAGGCGCTTCTTCCCCACGATGGGGTCGACCACCAGCGGGTATCTTCCCGGCTGGGGGACGTGGTCGGGGTGATCAGCCCGATCAAAGGTGACCGGGACTTCTGACCACCGGAGGTATTGAGGGACGGCCAGTGAAGCGGTGTGGACCTCACGGTAGGCGAGTTTGAGCCGACGCTTGTCGGCGTAGCACGTCGGTCCGCCAAAGATCATGAGGCAGCCGTCGGGTTCGGGGAACTCGTCGTCCGCCTTCTTCTCCACGGCCCGCGGGGCCGTGGCTGGCTTCTTTCCTTTGCCCGCGGCATCGCGGCGCGAGAAAGAAGTGCCTCGAGACCGCGATCCAGTACTTATGTTTGACGGGAACCCGTGGTTGAACGCGGCCGTCCATCAATTTCGAAGTGGTCAGCGCGACGGTCGGTCGCGCCATCGCTGATAGGACGGTCGGCGATGGCGACCACCGGAGCTCGCGGACTGTTTTCCATGCGCTTCCGCTTGCCGGAGCGGTCGGAAGGATCCGATTCGGACGCCGGGCTCTTCTTTGGGCCTTTCTCCTCCGAAGAAAGGCCCGAGCCTCTTCGTCGGGCGTGGTTGGTGGCGATGTCGAGGAGTTCCTTGGTGGTCTGGGCTTGAGACGGCCCCGTTTGTGCACCGAGGGCTTTGCGGGAGGTATCAGATTAATGCTCCCACGACGCCGGTGTCGGAGATGTCGGGAGCTCGTTACTGGCGGGAAAACCGCGGATATAATCCGGAGGTTTCACTGGCTGCCGCTTGCAGCCCTTCAGTCACGAGAGTTGCCACGGCGCTTGTAAGTGCCACGAAGTTCTTGAAGCGAAGAGGTCTTCAAGTCGGCCCGATTCTGATAGTTACGGCGGGCAAGTACTCGAGCCAAGCTCGGGCCGAGTCGCAAGGTAGATGGGAGGTCTTGGATGATGAAGAGATCATCGTCGCTCCCCGCCCGGCATCTGGCCGGTAGTCTTCAAGCCGACACACAGGTTCGTGGCCCGATGTACTTGGCGATGTTAGTGGCGCCGAAATCGGCGGAAATCCGCTGTCGGATCCACGCGTAAAGCCCGTGGTTCGGGACCATCGGGGCTTGGGCTGCGGCGGTGGCGCCGCCGTCCACTATCTGTAGTGGGCGGCCTCTCGCCGCCTTTCTTGGCGCCTCGGGTGGCGCGAACGTCGTAGGCGCCCCGAGGCGCGCGCACCGAAGTGCGTGAGGCACGGGCGGCTCGTGGTGTGGCACCGCGCCGCCGGACCCACCGGCCGGCGGCGGTGCGGGCGGTGGCGAGGTGGCGCCGAGCGATAGGAGCCGAAGGCTGCATGTGTTGCACGGCGCGCTCTACCGGCCGGAGGTTACGGTATGTGGCCTTGGCCTCCGGGTCGACCGGTTTGGAAGGCCTCGGCAAAGATCGCGGCCGCGCCGCGTTCGCTTGCATGGGAAGAACCGAGGGCCATCTGATTCTTCGCCGGCTTGTGGTGTGCTCGCGCAGCGCGTCGCGCGCGGGCTGGCACTCTTGAGTCGCTGGCTCATCTGCTCCGAGTTGGCACAGAGTTGGTCGAGCTCGACCCTTTGCCTATCCGACTCTTGGCGTTGTCATTTGGAGTTTTGTGGCGGGCTTGAGCGCGTTCGGCATGATCGCGGGTGTTCCTCCTGCGCCTCGGTCGCGCGAATGGGCCCCCCGTAACCGCGGGGTTACGATCATCGGCCGTGCGCCATGTTGCACTCACGAGTGCCGTCCGTGGCGCGGTACTCCGATCGGAGTGGAGTCGTGGTGGAAGAGTCTTCCAACGGCTCGTGGATAGAGGCCGACATGTAGCCGGCCATAGCCACAAGTCGCGAGCTGCGGGGTGACACGGTCACTGTCGAGCCCGCGGAGCTTTGCGGGCGTGGCGGGCGCTCCTCGGGCTCGGCTCGGGACTCAGAGGCGCCAAGCGGGGAGCGAAGTCGTCGGAGATGGCGCCCGAGCTTTCGATGGCGCCGGAACTCGGTGGCGGCGAGGATGGCGTAAGCCCTCCCGCCGAGGTGATGGCAAAGTTGAGGGAGCCGAAGCGGATCTGGCTTCCTAGCGCGGCCATGCCGTCGCAGGTGGAAGACGCCATTAGGGAGGCAAGCGAAATCCGGAGATGGTGATGAAGACGCACGAAGACCCCTACAGCGCGCGCCGCCGGCGTTTGGCGCCCGACAAGTAAATTTGTAAGTCTAAGGGTCGTCGTTCCACTCCTGAATGGTTAGACTCGAAGTCCAAGATGTATCTTGGTTGAGGCGTAAGATCCCTACTCCAGTTCGTGTGGTGGCGTTGTATTTTCTTTAGCACAGATGACTGCACAAGGTTTACAAGCGAGATGGGTTTTATGGCGCTCTCTTTCTCTCCTTTTTCCTCTCTTCCTTTCTACGGGAGTTCCTGCCTCCTTTTATACGGAAGGAAGGGGCAGGTTACATCGAGAATTGGGAGATGACGAGATGACCTACACTAGGAGCTTCGGTCCTTCGTTCTGCTGACTGATCATCGCTCAGTCTTGCCCATGCTGGGTCGGTAGCTTAGTTGGTCAGGGCGGTTAGGTATTTCTCCGGGAAATGGCGTACCTGCCCTCTGCGAACCTTACGGGTGTTGACGTTGCTGCGCTGGCGTGGAGTCTTTGCCTCGGGAGAGGCGTGTCTTCGCATCTTGTATCGGCCGGTGATGAGGATCGGGAGCATGACTTGGTCAATCATTTAAACCCTCCGGGAAGGAGCCACCGCCTTGTATGGTCACTTTGATTGACCCGTTCGTGGAGTGCGTGGCGGTTGTCCGGTGGAGGCCGACACGCGCCCTTGGCGGGGTGGTCTTGGCACGATCGGTCGGGATTCCGACTGCCGCGAGGGTCGAGCCACGATTGGTCGGAGCCGAGGCCGTCTCATTGGAGGTCGGGAGCTGCTCGGTCGGAGACATTCCCTTGGTCGGTCGGAAGGAAGTCGGGTGGCTTTGCAGCGTAACCCGGTCGGTGAGTGGGTCGAAGCGGCTGTTGGGCTTGAGTGTGCTTGAGGTCATTGTTTGGTCACCTTGGGCCGTTGGGGTACCCCTGTTATTAGTATTCGTCAGTTGTCTTCTAATATTCCCTTGTTCTTGTCTTCTCTGTCGACCTCTATTGCCCACCGCCCTCTTCCAAGCCTATGGTTGGCGGCACCACCGTCGCCCTGCCACCCACCACCGGCCCTTCGCTGCTCCGATCTTCCTCTAAGTTTGGGGGATTCGGTGAACCTTGCCCCTAACCCAAGTGAACCCTAGCCCTAACTCCGATCATACCACTGTCATTGATGAGGAGGAGCCACTAGGCGCACAAATCTTGGTGCCAACCTGAAGGTGTGAGTAACTTACTAATGTTGAGTTAGTACGGCTGGCCTCGCCGCCCGGCGCCACTCGCCTCGATTTGCTGCAGTTTCTACAGTACAAGTGCCCATCTATTACAAAGAGCAATCATAGAGTTAAAGACCATATGGAGTATGCAGCTCAAATGGTAGGACATTCTCTTCGCAAGCCACACATGCAGGGTTCGATTCCCCTAGTTTTTTTACTAAAAATATTTTTTAAAAGTTTTTTTGAAAAAATTTCTCTGTTACAATTTTTTCCTTTTGGGAAAAAAATTCCCTCTCTTTTAGGCCCTATTTGGAAGGCTTTAAGCCAGCTTTAGCTTCTCAAAGCCAGTAAACTCCCTCAAACAGTTCAGCTTTTAAGTGGCTTTTAGCATAAGTTAGAAGCCATATATAACTAGCAAAACCCAAAAGGTGAAAACTGGGCTGAACCAGCTTTTATAGCTTATTGCTGAGAGAAATTAGCTATTTATCAAACAATCCTTTATAAAAAAAACTATAGCCACTTTTTAGCTCAGAAAAACCTAAAAGCCACTTTTCAGAAAAGCTACACCTCCCCCAAACAGACCCTTAAAAAGCTACATTATATTTTTTTAAAATTTTAGCTTTTTTCTCTGTCTCCTAAAATTTAGGAATCGTCCGTGGTAACATGTGGAATTTTAATCTAGTTTGATTGATTTAGGGGTAAAAAATCATTCATCTATTTCCTAGCATTTCCCTTACCAAATTTGATGTTTGTCCACGAGACCCGCAATTTGGGCCGAATGCACCAGACGACTCACGAACAATCATTCCTTTCTAGAGAGGGCCAAATGGGCGGCCCGGTATGACCCATTTAGGCATGGGTCAAATGGGCCTAAAAGGGTCGGACCGGCCGTTAGCTCCAAAAAAATTCAAAAAAAAAGTAAAAGTTAGAAAAATTAGAAAAATAGAAAAAGTATAAAAAAATTCAAAATAATCGGGAAAAATCAAAATAATTAGAAAATCTCAAAGGATGTAGAAAAACTTTTTAAAAATATATGTGAATTAAGAAAAAGTTAAAATACGAAATAAATTCTAAAATGAGACAAATAATTGGAATTAAATAATGAACTTTATTGATGACTGGCTCGTTAAAAACTTTGCCAAGTAAAAACTCAACACGATAAAACCTTGGCAAAGAAAAAAGAGTACAACCTATAGCTCAGTGATACAAGAAAAAAGTGAAGATTACAATTATTCTTACTTATTATCTAGATAAAGATTTTCAAACGTCACTGCTAGCTCAACATTTTCTGCAGTATGTTGAGCTCGTTGATCAGCTTGTTCCCAATCTTTCACAGTGAGAACTATTTTCACCATCTCACTTGTTAGATTTGTTCTTCTCTTATCGATTATTCTTCCGGATAGACTGAAAGCAGACTCCGAAGAAACTGTGGAGACAGGAACTGTTAACACATCTCGTGCTAATATGGAAAGCACCGGATATGTTATCTTGTGCTCGTGCCACCACTGCAAAATGCTGAAGTCCCCTCTTGTTGCTCTTGGTAGTTGATAGTGTCGCTATTGAGATAGCTAGCTAGCTCTCCATCACTTGTTGTGTTCGCACTTGACGTTGTTGTAGTCGAACTCCTTGAGGAAGAGCCACTTGCACCCCATATCTTTCCCCACATAGTTTTCTTCTTACCTTTTGTGGGTGCTGGTGGATGTCGTTGTATACGAACTCCGTTAAACTTCTTATCATATTTAGCATAAATTTGAGATAAGTTGTATGGATATTTGAAAAATAACTAGAATAATCAGTACCTACCGCATCACTTAGAAGTGAGAGAACATTAAAAAATCATCAAACTTTAGCTCTAGGATCTAAAATAAATGTAAATGCATATAACATAGGAATTTTTTGCCAATATTTTAAAATTTTAGTTTTCATAGCATAAACAGATTCACGCAAGATATGATCATTTTCGTAGCTCCTTAAGTGGGTAGCAATTTTTATGATTCACAATTAAAGGAGAGGTTGAGTAATAAACTCCAGATAAAACAACAGTGAAATCATAAAAAAGTTCAAAAAATGACAGCAAGTATTCAGCAACATACCAATATTGCTCTGTGAGTAGCAGTTGACTATTATGTCTACGATAGTGCATGTTAATAAAAACAAAAAATGTGCTATTATAGGGTATGAGAGACTTAACCATCAAGTAAGTAGAGTTCCATCTAACAGGCATATCCAAACTAAACTTACGCGGACGCACATTCATTGTAATACAATAAGTCTTAAATGCTGCTACTCGTCGATTATAATTATTTAAGAAAGATATTGCAGTGCGAAAAGATTCAAGGTACTGGTCTAACCTCTTCAAACCAAATTTAAGTATAAGATTAATAATATGGCAAGCACAACACTGATTTAATAAGAAAGATTCAGCATACGGATTAAAAAACGGAGTAAGAATGTTCATGACAAAAGTATTTACTGAAGCATTATCTAATGTTATTGCAAAAATCTTATCAGTAAGGCCAAAATCTTTCATAACTTTTATAATACAATCAGCAATATTTTCACCAGTGTGTGCTACATCAATTAATTTGAATCACATAATTCTCTTCTCTAGTTGCCAATCATTGTTTACATAATGAGCAACTATACTAAGTTAATCCTCTTTAGCTCTACCACTCCATATGTCTGATGTCAAAGACATAGAAAAAATATAGGTACTAAATTGCTCTTTTAGCTTATTACGACAATTATTATAGTATTTAATCAAATCTCTAGTTGTTGTCTGTTTAGAAACTACAGAAAACCTATGATTATGAGCGCTCATAATATAGTTTTCAAATGCAGGTGACTCATCAAAGTTTAAAGGAAGATCTTGAGAAGCGATTAAACGACAAAGAGATTCACAAGTTGCCTCGGGATTGTAGTCCCAGTTACGTACCGTACCATCGGGGTTATACTACAGCTGCGTCTGTCTCAAAGCCACTCCTGCTTTTCTTTTACATCTCTCAACATGCCTCTTGAAGTGCTCTGTTCCACTTGTAGATTTCGTAGTTAATTTGTGCTTATAATACCTACAAATAGCATACATGCCCTAAACGCTGTCTGGTATTTCAAAAATCTACTCGAAATCTTTCCAAACTCCCGATGTACCGCGTCTTAATCTTTTTGCCCAGTGCTTGCAGACGCAGTAGCAATTGTAGAGCCTAAGGATGGTACAGGTGCTGCAGCTTTTTGAGCTTCATAGGATGCAAGAAGCTCCTCGGATGAAATCATGAAATTAGAAGCTGGGAAGGATAGAAAATCCCCGTGCTCCATAAAAAAACTTCAAGAAATAATTACGGTATTAATACTAAAATATGATTTAAAATACTAACAAAATGAAAAATTAAATTATAATTATTACTTTGATTTCTTGACAGAAGCCGGAAGCCGAATTTCGGTTTTTTGAATTTTTGGCAAAACTATTTTGAATTTTTCCAAATTACCATCAAGAGCAAGAGAATTTTCACAAGAGAATAAAAAGAAGAGAATGCAACTTTGCTAGTGTGGAATGAGGGGGCGGCAGCCACCTATTTATAGAAAAAAAAATTAGGATTTTTTAGATTTTTTTGAATTTTTTTAAAACCTCCAACTACTATTTTTCATATAAACGGGTCATGCTGTCACGACCCATTTACGATCGAACCGGATCTAGACTGTGACTAAACCGTGCCAACGGTAGCGTGTCTCGGGCCGAACGGAGGGCACAGCCGAGTTGGCCATCACTATTCCTTTCTTTCTCCGCGAGAAGCACCTGAGCGAGAAGCACCGGTCTGCTGCTCCTACGTGTCAAAAAAAAAAGTCTGCTGCCTACGGAAAAAAAGAATAGAAGAGTGACAAAAGACAGTGCGTCGCCCGGAGTGGTGGTCAAGAACCCTAAGCCACTGGTGATGGCGTTGTTCCGCCGGATCAACTGCTGGGTTGCGGTGGCATTAGGAGGCGGAGGATGATCTCCGCGGACGCCTCCTCCTCCTCCTCGGCTGCCAGGGCGCGGCCACCCCTTCTTCAGTGCAGGCTTGATCGTGTGGTCGACGCCGCCGCCTCCGCGCAGCCACCGTTTCGTGACCGACGCGGTGAGTACGTGGTCACCGCTGCCCCCCCTCCTCTTCACCACGCTGCAGTGCCGCCGCACGACCACTTCGTGACCCGCCCGCGCGACGATTACCTGGTCGCCGCCGCCCCTTCCTCGTGGGCTCCTCTACCACCACACCGCCGTGGGTCTCCGCTATGAGGACGGCCTCTTCGACGACATGGACGGGGAGGCGTTGTCACCACCACCACCTTCCCACGTGCACGAGGGGCTTCTGCTCCTCTCCCCGACCCATCAGCAGCAGCTGCTGCCTCACCCCGAGGAATGGGCGCACCTGAGTGGCGACCCGCCAGCACTAAAGCGCCCTGCGAGACCAGGTCGCTTGCTGGATCATGCTAGGTAATTTTTCTGAAACCCATGTTTTTGAAATTTGGTAATTATCCGCAAATACTTGTCGGTTTGGCTTTTGTACGATCCTTTACCATTGATTGTTGCCTCTGTTAATTGCTTATGGTTAATATAGTAGATAGATGTGTACACCATTAGTGAGTGTAAATATCACTATCAAATTAAACTACAACCTTCGATTGCGAATATATGTTGTTTTAATTATGTGACTTTTGTCTGATGATAAGTTTGTCTACGTCTTCGAGGCTCATTCTATCATCAGACTTCAGATTCTGGACCGATCTGTTTCATGCTGATCCTCAGCCTTAGGGGGAGTGAAAAAAGATATAATCTTAGATGTTGGATTTCGACTTAGGTCTGGGAATTGAGTAGTTATTTCTGGAACTACTTTTGCATTGTTCTTAACTGACTGAAGGACGCGTCGTTACAACTTCAAATTCAGGACTGATCTGTTTCATGCTGATCCTGAGCCCGAGGAAGAGTGAAGAAAAAGATGATCTTAGATGTTGGATTTCGACCTAGTCTGGGAATTGAGTAGCTATGTCTGGAATTACTTTTGTATTGCTCTCAACTGACGGACGAATGTTTCATGCATCAGAGAAATTCAGGATTGATCTGTTCCTTGTTGAGGCTGAGGCTGAGGCTGAGGAAGAGTGAAGATTAATCCCTTACATGGTGATTTAGTAGTTATATCTGGAATTACTTTGGTGTTGCTCTGCCTGTTTCGGGCGCCGTGGTCCTTTCTGTCGCCTCAAACCACCAAAAATGGGTTCTCGGAACCCCGGGAACGTGCTTTGCTCACGTTCGCATCGCAGATCCACCGATGAAACTCGCCGTCTCCCGAAGTTGCCGCCCGCCTCTGTTTTTGCCCTCACCATGAACCGACGAGGAAGAAGCATAATAATACCGAGCCTGGCACTATGTACACGCAGTTAAGTTGAGCTAGACTCAAGTCCAGTCCAACCAAACCCAAACCCAAACCCAAACCCAAACCCACATGGTTGAGCTAAACCCGCTCCCACGCACCTAACTAGAACCCGACTGAACCAGTTGGGACAGACGAGTCGGGTGCGAACGGAAGGGTAGAAAGGTTTTTGCAGTAGCATTATCTCTTCTACGAACCTCGAAAGTAATATTTTATTCATCAAAGTGTCATACAGAAACATATCATAAAAATGTTGTATCCTACGATAAAATTTCACCGAAGTGTAGTATGCTACGTCAAAATACCATTAAAGCATACTGTCCTCCAGTAAAGTTATAGACTGTGTCCCACCATGAAATTACGATGTATCATAGTCAATTTTGTCTTTTGCCTATGTCAAGAATGGGCTCGAGGCAGAATTCTTTAACCTAATCTGTGGGACACACCGCCTGACAGCTAGATTGGGTGGTGGATAACGTGAAAGCGGCACGGATCGGACGGCCACAATTCCACCACGAGATCGCACGAGCTCCACACCGCCCCCGCTGCGCTGCAAGTGCACAGACCATCTGCGCTTATACACCCGAGGCTCCTACGGATCGAAACCCTAGGGTTTGGTTCCATCACCGTCGTCCGATCCGATCCGATCCCATCCTCCACCATGAGCGGCCACCACGACGCCAAGCCCTACCAGCCCCGCCGCGGCCCGGAGCGTCCCCCGCCGCCGCCACCGCAGCTAGCGGAGGAGGAGGCAGCTGCCGCGACGGGAGCGGTCGAGGCTGAGGCCGTGGCGGAGGCCGAGGCCGAGGCGATGGAGCAGTACGAGTCGCATCAGGAGCACGAGGAGGATGAGGAAGAGGGGGAGGAGGAGCACGAGCACGAGGGTGGCGCAGAGGAGGCTGTCCCGATGGACGCGGATGTGGCCGCCGCCGCGGCGGACGCGCACGGGGCGATGGTGCCGGCCGTCGCCGCGGAGGCGGGGGGCGTGCCGCACGTTGGGTCGAACACGCTCACGCTGTCGTTCCAGGGCGAGGTGTACGTCTTCGAGTCCGTGTCCGCCGAGAAGGTGCAGCGCCGCTGATCCTTCCCTGCAAATTTTGCCCGTCCTTTTTACTTGTCCTGTGTGCTTTGATGGGATAGAATTGCACGGTAACGCGGCAGGGAGTTTGAATTGTTCGTTTTGGCAGGTGCAAGCTGTACTCTTGTTGCTTGGAGGAAGGGAGCTCGCGCCGGGATTGGGCTCGGTGCCGTCATCTTCAGCATCATACAGTAAGGTTGAGAGCTCACTTGGTGTTCGTTTTGGCAGGTGCAAGCTGTGCTCTTGTTGCTTGGAGGAAGGGAGCTCGCGCCGGGATTGGGCTTAGTGCCGTCATCTTCGGCATCATACAGTAAGGTTGAGAGCTCACTTGGTGAACTGTAGCATTTATCCGTTGAGAAAAAAAAAATCAAATCTTGTGGTGCTGATATTACCGTGTGTATTCTCTGATACAGAGGCTGAATTTTCCACACCGAATGGCATCGCTGATGCGGTTCCGGGAAAAGCGGAAAGAGAGGAATTTTGATAAGACGATCCGGTATACTGTTCGGAAGGAAGTTGCACTTAGGTCAGTGCTAGTTTGTTAAGAGGTTCTACTTTGTACGTTTTGAAATACTCTTAAGGACCTTAAGTGTTTTTTTAAGTGGCCTTTGTATTTTCTGTGTCATGATGCTATGTTTGCCTTCTTTACATTTGCAGGATGCAGCGCAATAAAGGTCAGTTTACATCATCAAAATTAAAGGCAGACGAAGCCACATCCACTGTGACTAGCTCAGATGGTTCGCCAAATTGGGGTGCAGTGGAAGGTCGACCTCCATCTGCTTCTGAGTAAGTCCGCAAACTGTTGTACTGTTTATATGTTTGCCACTGCCCATCGGTGTACATAGATGCTTGAAAATTGCTTTATCCTGGTTCTTTAAGTTGAGAAGTGTGGAAGTTATTTGCATATAAATAAATAAGTCCTCTGTTATACAGATTGTGGATAAATCCTTGCGGTGTAAAGCAGGATGGAAGTTACCTTGGTTTGATGTCCCATAGCCCATAGGCCTGTGTTGGATATCCACAAGTTTTTTTGTACGGACAAAAGAAATATGATCTATGGTTTACTAATCTGGTCTTTGTTGGTTTAGTTTCCTGGCTTCCCGTTGGCTCCATATCACAAAAGAAGAAGAAAAAATACTAATGTGAAATGTCAGATGTCAGATTATCCCCTAACCCTTTGACCTGAACCATGACACACTATCTCAAGCTTGTGCACCTCCACAGGGGCGAGCTCATGTTGCATAGAACTAATTTGAGTGAATCAAAACGAGAACTTACTGACATGCATCACTCATTGTTTACTAAGTCTAGTTCTTCCATCTCACACTGGTTCTTGCTGTTTCCCTGCTGTTGATCGAAGCAATAGTTGGTTTTGATTGAATTATTTGTGGTCGCTGGATGACAATAGATGCTTCCAGCACACATTCTTTGTACATGATGCCTTTTATTGTCATAACAGCTTGCTACAGAATACAAAATGGTAGTAGTTCTTATTTTGATAGTTATTTCCTTTTTACGTGTCTTTCAGATGTCATCATTGTGGTATTCGTGCAACATCGACTCCTATGATGCGTCGAGGACCAGATGGCCCAAGAACGTTGTGCAATGCATGTGGACTCATGTGGGCAAACAAGGTATTTAAATTCTTGATGGTATTATATTAGTATATTTCTAGATCTTAGTGCTAGAAGCAACATCTAGGCAGCCTGTGTTGTTGCATAACCTATGTTGTAAGAGGTCCTGGCTCCTTTAACATTCATAATGAACAATCTTTTGGTTGTCTATAGCCCGGCTAAAATAGTCCGATGTACCATCTATTATGTTAGATGTTAAAGATGTACCATCTATTATGTTAGATGTTAAAGTTACGATATTCTGGTATAAAGGTTTTTTTGAACTCTACTGGCAACAATGTATTTTTTTCCTCAGGTATTAAGTGATCGAATACACGTTGTGTGTATTTTATTCTCAGTCATAATCTGTTTTTTTTTTTAATTTGAGCTATTGCTCTCAGCATTATTAGGGACTTTGGAGGATCTTTTTGATGATATTTTGAGTGGATAAGTGCCCAATGCATCACTCATCTTATCTCACTTGCACATCCCATCTTGAAACACCAAGTAAATAGTTGTGAAACTTGAAACATTCCCCCAAAACCCTCCATTTGCCTAGTAATTGGGTTTTGAAGTTTGAAGTCCTTAGCTTGCTGATGAGTGATATTGTATGTAGCACTGGGAAGGGTTATCATATTCACATTGTGCAAAAATACTTTATGTTGTATACATATTACATTTTTCACAGGTATAGGGTTAGTACTACATTCTTAACTTTGTGTTCACATATTGTGATGTTATTGAATCTTTTCTTCTCCAACGTGTTTTTCCTTCGTAGGGTATGATGAGAGACTTATCGAAAGCTCCTACTGCGCCTCTGCAAGTTGTGCCATCGACCAAGGATGGTGTAAGCTACTAAGTCTGCACTTGTATTAGATTGACAGCCTACCTTGTCAGAGAACGAAGCAGTTCATTCAGCTTATTAGATTACAAAGTTGATCTACATAACTACCTTTGTCATCTTTTCCTAATCTGAAATTAGAGTACTGTAAAACCATTGTCTTGAAATTAGAGTAGTGTAAAATCGTTGCCTAGGCCTATTGCATTTAATTACAACAAATTTTCTTGTCCGCTTGTCCCCCATTGTGTCGGCATTAGACTATTAGAGTACTAGACAGATGTATGGTCTGCTGAAACGTATGCATAGCATCTTACCCCTTTTATTTACCTTTCGAGTGAGGTTGTATGAGGACTTGTGGTTAGGTTTGTAAGCACAACAAAGATTAGCAGAGCTGTGAATTTTAACTTGTTCGGTAATCTCTCTTAATTCTCGTGCCCTGCAGCAGAATGGAATTGCTGAAGCACCAGGCGGTGAGCAGCAAAATCCTGCAGCAGAAGCACCTGCCCCTGCTGCTAATGGACATGACTGGTAGTCATGAGGTGAGTGACGCTTCAGAGGACTCGTGGAGTCGTTTTGTCAGTCAACTGGCTGTACTATAGTTGTAGCCTGTAGATTTGCAATGTCTCTCTCTCGGAGTCATGGTTGTTGCCATTATGTTCTTTATCGACTGTATTTCTTCTCGTGGCAATTGATAATGGGCGAAGTTCGGCACCACATTTTACTTATCGGATGTAACCTTATACAAATGTTACCGAGTAGATTATTTTCACATGGCAACATTGTCTCACTGTTTTTCATGTGTTAGTTTTGCTGATGCTTATTGAGTTGCGAGTTATGACATGCCTGTTTTGTGTTGTTGCCTCACCTCTGGATGTACCAAATTACCAATGGTATATTAGTAAATCTACCGTCACAACCATCAATTCCTTTTTGTATGAAGTAAAGGTTACGTTCGACAAGAAAGAAAGAAATCATCATATAGATATACAAGGCAGATTAGATTTTCCAGTAGAGAAATATTGCTGCATCTTGCTTGATCAAATCGGGCAGTTCGCCTACCGTCCGATCAGATTTTGGCGACCCAGATCGGGTGGCATAGCACAAGTACCACTAGTCTTGAGGTGTAAATTTGCATGGGAGCCCTCGAAATGCTCTGTATTCTAGTGTGGCCCATTCACCCTCGTTCCTCCTCTACCTCCACTCCCCTTCCCCACGTCGCGTCGCACCACGGCCAGAGTCCAGAGCAACCACGTGGGGGAGATGAGGCAATGGCAGCGGCGGAGGATGTGGGGGACGAGGAGTTGGAATCGTTGCTCCGGAACCAGAGATGATCCAAATTTTGGTGAATTTTCACCGAAATTTTGGATTTGAGGTCCCCATAGATCTAAATTGCGGGCCCGGCGCGACTCCTGCCAACGTCGCCTTGGCGGCGCGCCCAGCGCGCGCGCATCATCACCGCCGCCGCGGCGGCGGCCTCGGTTTCACGCCGTCGCATGAAGCGCCGACTCGGTCTCGCGCTCACGGCTCGGCCGCCGTCGACCGGGCTCGGCGCGTAGCTTACGCCGCGCCGCCTCGGCACGCCACCTCGGCCGTCGCGCACCTCGGCCGTGCTTGCGACATAGCGCCATCTCGGTCCCGCCTGCGCGGCCGCGCGCGCTCGGTTCCGTGCTCGAAGAATCTCGCGGCGACGTCTCACCACCGTCGCCGCCACAGGACCCCATGTTGAAGTCGCCGGCCGGCCAGGCTCGGTCGCTACCGATTCCGCCCCGCGACCGCCCTTGGACGCGCTGAAGCCGCCCGCCAACGCGCGCGCGCCTCGGCCTCTGCCGCGTGAGCCTCGCCCGTGGCTCGAAGCCGCTCCGACCATCGCCGCGCGCGCCGCCGCGACGGCGCTCCGTCTCAAGACGGCCGAGGCCGCCGCCGCCGCCACGGTCGTTGCTCGGTTTCGCGTGCGCTTGCGGCAGCGTCGCCGCAACCTCGGGCTTGTCTTCGCCGTCGCCGCGGGCCATCACGAAGAAGATGAGCGGCGGGCGGTCCGGGAAATAGATGACGAAGCGCAGAGAGAGCGGAAGGAGAAGCGGCCAGACGCGAGGCGCCGAAGCGAAGCGGCGCGAGGTATGAATAAATGCGGCGCATGGCACACGGCGCAGTCGCGCGTGGGAAGACGGCGCGGGCAGGAAACCTAGCCGCCGGGCGCGATGGGCCTGATGGCCCAAGAGGCTAGCGGAAAAAAAAACGGCCCAGAGGCCGGTTCGGCCGGGAGAAAAGGAAAGAATAAGAAGAAAGAAAAAAAAAGAGAAAAAAAATTGCAGAAATTTTTTGAAAAATTGCCAGAAAATCAAGAAGATTTATTTTGCTCTGTTTTAATTCTTCTTGCTTCTTTTCTCTATTTTATGAATTTTCTTTATGAAGTATGAATCATTTGCTTTATTTTATATAATGCAATGCATATGAATTTATTTTTCTGCACTTTATGCTTTTTGCAACCATTTTCTATCAGATTACACGCAGTAATCTAAACCAAAATCTTGATATCATGCAGATGTCTGGCATTGTGAATCGTGAGTTTGAAGAACTGACCCCGCACGGTCAGAACTACCTCACTTGGGCATCGGACGTAAAAATTGTTCTTGGGGGCAAGAAGCTCCGTTCGTGATTGGTCTAAGGTCCTCGCGGGGACGCAAAACCTACTGCAAAGCGAGCGATCAAGCTCTGCATTTTCTCGAGCACCACCTCTCGGCCACTCTAAAGAATGAATATATGGTGATGAGAGTGCACTTGAGCTTTGGTGCACTTGAGCGGTTGAAAAGCTCAAGTACACCATCTTGCCCCAAGCACGCAAGATTGGGTGCGCTGAGGTTTGAGACTTGAGCGATGGCGAGTACAATTACATCTTGCACGAATTTGTACCAATCTCTCTATGTGGCAAGAAGATCAGCGATGAAGAGAAGATTGAAAACTCTCTCTACCTTCCACCCTAATGCTATCCAGTGCACGCACTATCGTCGGGCGCATACAAAGAGTATAGCGAATCGATTGATGTAATGCAAGTTGCGGAATCGCAAGACGATGTTCTATGCAAGAACTATGTCTCATGACCACTGGACGAGGCAACGCATGAAGTCAATGCCAATGACTACAAGGTGAGAAAGCCCACTCATAGAAAGAAGGGCAAGCGGTGGAAAAGAGACCCTGGCCAAAGGAAAGTCCAAAGCCCCTGTGAAGAGGATGACAAAGAAAAGACGCACGCCAAGCCGTATGGACAGTGAGAACGGGCGTGCTTCAAGTGTGGCACTTGGGGACATTGGTCGAAGATATGTCGAGAATCCAAGGAAGCGATCAACGCATATCGGGCTAAGAAGAAGGCAAAGGAAAACGCCCAGAGGCGCGCCGCCAACATCGGTGAAGATGATGTCATGGATGTAGACACCCACTTGCCTCATCCTCACAGAATAGCACGAACATCGATGTGCGACCATGATTATGGCAAATGAAGAAAACTTCTGCAGATGATATAGAAGCGAAATTAATGCATATTTCTGATTACATTTAATGCATTTCTTTTAGATTATGGTTGTTAGCATTTTCTTTGAATAAAGGATTGTAAGCTCTAGAAGAGCATACTTCTTTCATGAATAAATACACAATTTATTCTTTATTCGATATTCTTCAATTTTGCAAGTAATATTTGGATTGTTTTGCCTCTATCGATTAGAATTATATTTCTTTTATCTAGAAATCGTGTAGCGCCCAAATGGAAGAGATATGCATTGTTGATAGTGGCACAACAAATACCATCTTAAGAGAGTCTAAGTATTTCGATCGATCACGAAGAACATTTGGAAAGATTACTACGATCGCGAAGCGACTCATATGTAATCGGCTCGGGAAGAGCCACTATTATATTGCCTATGGGTACAACTTTGGTAATTAAAGAAGCCCTTTTGTACCACTGAATCAACACGTACTCTCTTAAGCTTTAAAGACATCCGCGCCAATGGTTTTCACGTAGAAACCAATGAAGAAAATGGCAAAGAATACTTGTGCATTGTGAAGCACGCGGTATGTGGAAAAATGGTATTAGAAAAATGTCCCTCATATGAATCAGGTTGTACTACACGAATATTCATGCACCAAGTGTATACTTCCTTGAAGACTGCTTTTAGAAGCTCGAGTTATTTTCTTTATGGCATGGTAGATTAGGTCATCTGGTCTTAGAATGATGAGAAATATAGTGAACAACTCACGTGGTCATGGCATAAGCGTTAAAAATTTCCGAATCATGAAGATTTTGTGTGCCTGCATGTGCCACCGGAAATTAATAACTAGACCCTCTGTCATGAAAGTGCAAAGTGAAATCCTGCATTCTGGAGCGAATCGGGGATATTTGCGTCCGATTCAGCCCTGTCGAGGCCGTTTCGATACTTTATGGTGCTCATCGATGCTTCCTCGAAATGGTCGCATGTATGCTTGTTGTCAATAAGAAACCATGCTTTTGCAAAGGCGATCTCGCAGATCATAAGAATTAAGAATGCTTTCCACGATCATCGCGTGAAGTCCATTAGAATGGACAATCTTTGGAGAATTTACTTCAAAAGCATTTGATGATTATTGCACCGCAATGAGGATAGCGATTGAGCACTCCGTCTGCGCGCGTTCATACGTAGAATGGACTAGCGAAGCACTAATAAAGAGGATTAAGTTCATTGCGGACCGCTTTTGCGAGTTGTAACTTGCCCAACACTTGTTGGGGACACGCGATCTGCATGCGCAGCTCTTATCAATTTTAGACCGTCGGCCTACAAAATCCATTCTCCTATGCGGCTTGTGCAGGATCATCGAAGATCTCCCATCTTAGAAAATTTGGGTGTATGGTATATGTACCTATACCACCCCTCGTGATCGCAATGGGCCCTCTCCGCAAGTGCAGGATATCGTTGGTTATGAGAGTGCATCCATAATCGGTATTTGGAACCCATATTGGAGACTTGCATCTGACCGATTCGGTCGATTGCATCTTTGCGAGGATCGTTTCCGTCATTAGGGAGAAATCAACCTTTGGATGAAAAATGCCGGAAATCATATGGCATTCCACAGGGATCCCCGCACATGACCCCGCACTAATGAAGCAAATCAAGAAGTCCGAAGATAATTGATTTGCGAATTTAGCAAATGAACTGTCGATCATTTTGTGATCGAAGGCGTGGTTAAGTCGCATGTACCAGCAAGAAATGCACCGAGAGGGTGGAAATACCAAAGAAAATAGAAGGTATCCCTCAACCTGTTGAGGCCTCAAAGAAAAAGAGCGAGCAATCGGCTCCTCAAACCCAAAGTACCGGAGGCGTCTGGAGAAAAGCGGGCGAGAGGACTTACCACAACCAATCACGAAAATGCCCCAAGGAAAGAAGGGGAGCGGTTGAGACACAGCACTGGAAAGAAGCCAACGGAAAAGGCAATTCTAGACTTGAATCTTCCACTGCAGGAAGCCGCCGAAAATAATGTGTGCGCACACATAGGCGATGAAAAGCTAAAGGAACTTGCTCCTGCGATAGGGAAAAGTAGCGAAGAGCAAGTAGAAGTGCATGAAGCACCCCATGAAGAAATGGCCATAAACTTTGTAATAACGGAGAATCCTGAATAGAGCAACACTAACGTTGATGCATACTTTGCAAAGAAGATTGCCTCGATCATTGATCATGATCCCGAGCACGCATCTCGCAGAGTGCAAGAAAAGGCTAGATTGGGAAGAATGGAAAAAGGCAATCAACTGCAGAGTTAGTCTCTCGAACAAGAGAGAGGTGTTTGAGCCAGTATGCCGCACACCTCCCCATATAAACCACATGTAGGTCACAAATGGGTCTTTGTTGGAAGAGAAATGAAAACAACGAAGTTGTAAGGTACAAAGCAAGGCTTGTAGCTCAAGGTTTCACTCAACGTCCCGGAGTTGATTATGAAGAAACCTATTCTCCGATCATGGGAGGAATTACCTTTAGATATTTGATCTCAATGGCGATCAACTTGAAGTTGAGAATGAAGCTAATGGATGTTGTCACGACCTACTTGTATGGAAACTTGGATTCGGAGATATATATGAAAGTACAGGAAGGAATTCCTATCCGAACCAAGATGGAGCAAATAGAAACACATGCAGTGTGAAATTGGAGAAATCACTTGTATGAAATTTGAAGCGATCGGGAAGAATGTGGTACAATCGCTTGAGTGACTTTCTCTGCAAGAAAGGCTACACAAGCAGCGAAGATTGTCCATGTGTGTTTATACAACGATCCCGAATGGATTCGTATAATCTCCGTCTATGTAGATGACTTGAACATCATAGGGACGGATGAAGAAATTGAAGAGGCATGCTCATACTTGAAGTCCGAGTTTGAAATGAAAGATTTGGGTAAAACCAAGCTTTGTTTAGGCTTGCGGCTTGAACATGTCAAGGAGGAATCTTGGTACATCAATCAACCTACACGAGAAAGTGTTGGAAAGGTTTGGTTTTGAAAAGGCATATCCTGCAAAGACTCCAATGGTGGAAGGTCACTCCAAGCAGACCTAGACCCATCTGAGACCTAGAGAAGAGGGAGAAAGTCACGGGAGCAGAATTCCCATATCGAGTGCAATTGGAGCGCTCATGTACCTTGCGAATAGCACTAGGCGGACATTGCGTTCGCAGTGAATTTGCTAGCTCGATGCAGTCTGAGAACCCACCAAAAGGCATTGGAAAGGGATCAAGGACATCTTCCGCTACCTCCAAGGAAGCAAAGACCTCGATGCATTCTTTAGAAGAAATAATGAATTGAATTTGGTTGGCTATGCCGATCTTTGGTATTTATCGGACCAGCATCTTGGCAAGTCCCAAGCTGGCTATGTTTTCCTATGTGGAGGAACGGCAATTTCCTGGAAGTCGTCTAAGCAGACTCTTGTCTCAACATCGACAAACCACTCGGAAATCATCGCTTTGTATGAAGCATCTCGTGAATGTGCATGGCTCAGAAGAATGGTTCACCACATCTAGAAGTCATGTGGTTTGAACATTGAGCAAACTCTCACGATAATTTATGAAGATAATGCAGCTTGTGTTGCCCAAGCACAGATGGGCTATGTGAAGAGCAATCTCACGAAGCATATCAACCCCAAGTTCTTCTATGCTCACGAATTGCATAAGATGAACGAGATCAAGATATTGCATACTAAGTCATGTGAAAATCTTGCAGATTTGTTCACTAAATCACTCCCAGCATCTACCTTTGAAAGGTGCGTGAAAGGAATTGGGATGATGAGACTTAGAAGTGCGATTTCGGGGAGATATTTCACATACTCCCACATGAATCTCGAGCATGAATTATGAATACCCAACATAAATCTCGAAGATTAGCAATTGAAGTTGGGAGAATTGTACTCTTTTTCCTTAGCAAGTTTTTCATGAAGTTTTCTTGCATAAGGTTTTTAACGAGGCAATTCGTGTAACATAGTAAGCGTATGCTATGTACTCTTTCTCCAAGTATTTTTTCCACTGGGTTTTTCTGGAGTTTTAATGAGGCATATGCATCTCGCGGCAAAGGGCCCAAGGGGGAGTGTTAAGAAACCCTAAAAGCCCATTGGAAGGCCCATATGGTCCCTTAGTCAAAACCCTCGATGAGCGCTATAAAAGGAGGAGGGGTCCCCCCCTAATGTACGAGAATTCATTAGCAATAAAGAATTTTCGCTTTCGCTCTCCCTAAACACGTGTCTCTCTCTCTTTCTGTTCTCCACTTCAGATCTGTTCGGGAACCCCAGACTATTCGATAGCGAGGTTCCTTCACACTCTGAACCTTCCGAGGCAACGCACGCTCAGGTGTAGGATAAAATTCCGACGAGATGGCGAGTATGGAGTACATTACAGCCAATAACATTGGCAGAATTGACAGAATATCTTGTCTAGGGAATAGAATGTTTCGTGGATGTTGTTATCAGCTTCCAGAGTTGGATGCCATATTAGGCCCAATGCTGTGGGCTGTGGTGGTTATTTGGTTTATGCTGAAGAATGCTTCGTTGTAATAATAAATAGGTGCTTTAGGGGCACAAATTTCACATTGGTTAGTTCAACTTCAACCTCAGCGCTCCATTCTCCCTATCTAAGCCCCCCTGTAACAGTTTCGTGGAATTTGCGGCATATTGTCCCCCAAGTGCTTGACAAACCCGAATTTATGTATGATAGTGTATGAGTCAGGAGAAATCTTTGAAGAATGTTTGCCGTTAAGAACTCAAGTGGTACTCCAGATGTCTAAATCTACAGGTTTTCATTACCCAAGGAAGATGAACTATATCCTAGCATTTTTTGTGCTATATACTGATCTTCTGTTTCTTTGGCTCCATGTTTTGAACAGGGGTATAAAGATGCACTTACGGAGGCCTAAGCTTTAGGAGTGAACTACAGTTCTGAATCCAAGAAGCGTGAAGCTCTTTGAGTCGCATATCGCAGATCTCAAGAGAGGTTGACTGATATTTCAGCCTTAAGTTTATCTTCAGTTCGTTGCTATCTAAACTGTGTAATAGCTTATGATTTACTTTGCTTGTTGAGTTTGAATGAAAAACCGAGTAAAATTGTTTGTGTTGTGCAGATAATGAGCGATTAAGAAGGCTGTACGCTGAAAAACTGCCTCCCAAGATTCCAGCTAATCCATAAAATTAATCTAACAAGTGTTTATTTCACACAGGAGCGTAAGACGGAAATCGAACAACTTAAGCATGGCAATCAAATGAATAGCAATGTCTGTGCTTGAGTGAGATGCTATGGATAAGAAACCTGCTGTCCGAGTCGAGGCTACTAAGAGAAGGTCCATGGAAGCTTTGGTGCCACAATAAATCAGCAATTAACATTGCAAATAACCCAGTTCAACATGATCGGACAAAACACGTAAAGATAGATCGGTTTCTTTATCAAGGAATGGCTTGATTAATGAACTCTTAAGCTGAGTCATATAATCCTTGGGGAACAAATAGCTGATTGCTTAACAAAAGGTCTAGAGTTAAGGAGTGTGTATCAGCTTGTACCAAGATGGAGATGATATATATCTATCGCCCATCTTGATGGTGGAGTGTTGTGGTTAGGTTGTGTGTGTGCATGCTGGATATACGGAGGGTCTATTTGATTTGAAGCTAATTTTGTCATAACTAACCTTAGGTAAGTATGGTCTGTCACACCTTTTGTGACAACAAAATTTAGTGCCACAAGTGTGAGAAAGTTTGGCAAAAAACAGTCTGACGCGTGAGATATTAGGCTAAAAAGGTGTGGCAAGCTATAAGTGTGGCAACGAACCAAATATCAGTTAAAAAATCTATAGCACGCATAAGACTAGGTATGACAAAATTAGCTTTAAATCAAATAGGTCCGTAATATTGTACAAGTATAGCGAAGAATTGAGAATAGGAGTGAGATAGACATTTTTCTAGAAAAATCTCCAAAGAACCAACATAACTTTATTCACCGCTATACCTTCGGCAGACTTTATAGTTTGTACTAGTTTGTCATGTTACATTAGATTGTGGGGCTGAAGAATTGTCGTTTTTTTTTTCTGTTTTATTTACTCTCGTGGAAGCAAAAGATTTTTACCTTGAATCTATCCGTCCTAATGTAGTGTATTCTTTCATTCCACGGCTCTCTTGTAATTAACCTTGTTTCTCATCCTGGTCGCAGTTACAATGATCTTGACGCTCCCGAGGAAGAAGTCACTGCCGTGTATTTGTTTGTTTGTACCAAGTGGTACATGTATAAGATGGTTAAAAAAAAAGTTATTCATGCGTTTTTAATTGTTTGAATGGAACCATCCCGTTCTGGATGGTGGGATACAAATTTAAGGAATATTCTCTATAGATCCTGAACCATTTCATCCACCCAAAACAATGAAACCAAATGATATGGAATCATCCTATTCCATTCAACTTCATCGCACCACCCAAATGCGCCCTAGCTACAGAAGTTTGTAGGGCGTTTCCTGTTACCCAGGCTAATTTGCTGCTAGTTACTATGGCTATCTCCTCCAGATAGCATAAACAACTGACGTGAAAGCGAGTTACTTGCCGTTGGTGATGCGTTCTGAGGACATATGAGGCGTTAAATCACTTTCTGTAATGCCTCCGCTGATCCTTCGAGAAGCACAGCATCTTGTCGATTGTCAACAGTTTTGACTTCCGAAACCCCCATGGCTGCACTTGCAGCCTTGCTGTAACTGGTTTTATCTTATCTTATT
This sequence comes from Otatea glauca, assembly GCA_036346275.1. Lineage (NCBI taxonomy): Eukaryota > Viridiplantae > Streptophyta > Magnoliopsida > Poales > Poaceae > Otatea > Otatea glauca. The sequence continues at coordinate 3,686,335 of CM070713.1, forward strand.
TTTTACTTTTTTTTTGTGATGAATAATATCTGCTTTGTTTTGAACGCTTTAGCATTCTTGACTGAACTGATGGGGAATCCGGGATGGATGCCGTAGACTGTTGCCGCGTATGGTACTGGTACCTACCCCCTCCTGACTTTCTGCACTCGCTCCTCCTCCCCTTCTCCGTCAACCGCAAGGACATGAGCGCGCGGAGGCCTCTGATGATGCCTTCGGCTCCTGCCTTCTTCAGGTCTCGCGCACCTGTGCCCGTGGTGAGAGCTTGGACCTGAAGCGAAGAGTGGAGGATGCTTGCAGTTAATCGGATCATGCATGCCCCGGCCTCTTTTACTCTCATCGCATCGCATATGGTTGCAACTTGTAATTAACTCTATAGCTTTTCCTCTCTCTCTCTCTCTCTCTCTTTTGTGTGTGTTTTTTTACCGGGTCTTTGTGACTCCGTAGTGGTGATTTCTACGATTCCGTTTGCTGCTCCAGTGCCCAGCCAGTTCGTAGTGATCTGTGTTGCAGCTTGATGGTACTTACTGGTAACGGCAGGCTCAGGAAGCACCCATTTCCGCCGCGATTTCTGGTTTGTTACCGTAGGATCCAGGTGAAATGGCGCGCGAGCCTAGTGCGGCTGTAATTTTTTTTTTTTGAAGGACAAGTGCGGCTGTAAATTTTAACCGGTCAACTCAACCATCGTGTTCAAATCTTTCTGTAATTTCTGGATATACTTCCCCCAACGTCAAGTTCATGTGGTTGTGTAAGTCTGAACACATGGATCCTCAAAAGTTGGCCTAAGGATGACCGGACTCTGGTCCGATTTGACAACCAGTTCTGCTCCGTATTGTTCTGATTGCTGATGGCCTGATCATGTCGGTTCTTGGAAGATTGGTTCGTGCGGTCGTGCCTTACGACGAAATTTTGTTTTGCTCTGCATTTTGCGTATCATCTCCTTTCTTTTTGTGCCATTCAGATACATGCATGCATTTCTTAATTTCATTTCTGTTTGTCCATATAACTTTCTGTTTGGCAAATGCTTCCCTGCCATGCCTATGTTGACAACTCAATGCCATAGAAATGTTAAGACTCACTTGCCTACATATCGGCATTTGCAATTCTCTCAGAAAATGATGGCAAAATTGTTGATTCCGATTAATTTGTTTTTGCCCAGAACATTATGCCTTCTGAAGTTATGTCATGCTAATGTTGTCATCCAAATTGTTTCAGGATTTTATGTGTGGCATTCTTCTCCAAGTCATATTCAGTGGTAACCAACGAAGATTACGTGACAGTTTGACCAGAGTAGAGTGGTCCAAGTATGGCGGATGCTTTGTTTGTTGTTCTTACAAAGGTTGCATTTGCCCTGGGTGAGGAGGCACTGAAGAAACTAAGCTCAGAGGTGGTGGAAGCTGCATCAGTTTTAACGGACATAGAGCGCAGCATGAAACAAATTGAGAGGGAGTTTATGATAATGCAAACCTTTATCTGTGAGGTGAGCACACAGAAACTTACTGATAGAACATTTGATGCCTGGCTGGACCAAGTAAGAGCTGTTGCCCATGAAGTAGAAGACATCATCGATGAGTATGCTTACCTGAATACAAATACCGGGGGCACAAGTGGTTTCGTCAAGAGGATGTTCGGTCGTTCCAAAAGCGTTTCTGCTTGGCATAACATTTCTACACATCCTAACCAGGTAGAAGCTCAAATTCAGAGGCTAAAATTGCTGAGGGATTGCTATGGCATATCTATAGTTGAAACGAACAGGAAGAACAAACTGCAGTACTGTGATGACACACGCCTTATGCACTCAGCTTCTGCATACTTTACTGATGAAGGACAGATTGTGGGGAATGTTGAAGAACTTAGAAGGCTAAAATCATGTCTTATTGATGGGCTGAAAGAACGAACCATCGTATCAATCTGTGGTATGGGAGGATTAGGCAAGACAACTCTTGCCAGTAACATCTACAAAAAGCAAGAAATCAAAAGGAAGTTTGATTGTTATGCGTGGGTCACTGTCTCACAGAGTTATCAAGTGGATGATCTGCTAAGAAGAATCATCAGACAACTCCTAGGGAATAAGCGGACAACTCATATTGACACAATGGAATGCATTAACCTGGTAGAAGTACTTCAATGCTACCTTTTGAGCAGAAGTTATCTAGTTGTATTGGATGATTTGTGGGATAGAAGTGCTTGGTCCTTGTTGAATCATGCATTTGCCAAAAACAACACGGGGAGCCGAGTAGTGATTACCACTCGTAGAAAAGAAGTGGCTGCTTTAGCTGACAAGAACCATGATATCCAACTGAAAACTCTTTCAGATGCTGAAGCATGGGAGCTGTTTTGTCAAAAGGCATTCTATAAAACAGGAGATAAAAAGTGCCCCCAAAATATGAGGCTCTGGGCAGAAAAAATTGTTCGAAGGTGCCAAGGATTGCCATTAGCTGTTGTAGCTATTGGAAGCCTTTTATCCTATAGAGAAATAGAGCAGCAGGAGTGGAAATCATTCTACAACCAACTCAATTGGCAACTTGCCAATAGTCCCGAATTGAATTGGGTTGCAAGCGTTCTCAACCTCAGCATGGATGATCTACCACCCTACTTGAAAAACTGCTTTTTCTACTGCAGCCTCTTCCCGGAGGACTACAAGATTAAACGAAAATGGCTGATCAGGTTATGGATAGCTGAAGGGTTCATTGAAAAGAAGAGCGCTGGAACAACATCCGAGGAAGTTGCTGAGTGCTATCTTAAAGAGATTGTTGATCGTTCAATGCTTCAGGTCATTGAAAGAAATGCACAAGGGAGGGCTAGATCATTTCAAATACATGACCTCGTGAGGGAGGTTACTTTGATACTAGCCAAAAAGGAAAGGTTTGCTACTGTATGCAATGGCTTAAATGTAACACCAAATGATGCTCGTCGCTTGTGTATACAGAAAGACTATGGGTTTATACAATTTTCTTTAGGTTCACAACAGCTCAGATCCTTTATTTCGTTCAGTGGGCAAACGACATCCGCTTGGATTTGCAATGCACAAGCTAATTTCAGGTTGCTAAGAGTTCTATGCATCAGATTTGCCAGCATACAAAAGGTGCCAGACGTTGTGATGGAATTGTTTAATCTGCACTATCTGGATTTATCATCTACAGCGGTGAAGCAGATACCAAGCTCAGTGGGTAAGCTCAAGAAGCTACAGATGTTAGATCTCAGGTGCAGCGGAGTAGAGGTGTTCCCTCATGAAATTACCGAACTAACTAAACTTCAGCACCTGCATGCGAGCTGCTTCTACGATTACGAATCCAGAGTTTTTGATTATGCTAGTGCTACAGAAGTACCTAGTAGTATTTGTTCTTTGACAGGATTGCAATCACTAGCAACAATTGCAGCAAAGAAAGATTTAGTTGCACAACTTGGAAACTTAACCTTGCTAAGGAATCTGGTCATTATGAAAGTGCGCCGGAGTCATGTTTCAGACTTATGGAGCTCCCTTGCAAGGATGCCTGAGCTCAAGAAGCTCAGTGTTTGGGCATATGACAATGAAGAACTTCTTAGCCTGGAAGATCTGAAATCCTTGCCAAATCTTAAGAAACTCTTCTTGAAAGGAAAGTTGGAGGGTGGGGTGATTCCATCGATCTTTTCTTGCTTTGAAGAGCTCTCAGACTTAAGAATGGAGTGGTCTGGTTTAAGACAGGATCCAATTTGCTCACTATCTCATATGTCAAATCTACTTGACCTATATCTTTACAGAGTTTATGATGGCGAGCAGTTGACGTTTTGTGCCGGATGGTTCCCTAAGCTCAGGAGTCTTTACCTAGCTGGTATGGAGCAGCTGAGCTGGATTGAGCTGCAGGATGGCACAATGGAGAACCTGCATCAGCTGGAGCTGTCAGGTCTGAGCAATCTGAAGTCGGTACCTGAAGGCATCAAGTACCTGAGCTCACTTCACCGTATGTACCTGACAGATATGCCGGATGAGTTCATTGGAAGAATGCAGGGAAATGACCATCACATTGTTCGTGGCATCCCAAATATCCATGTCTTGGATGGCTCTGTGCCAATTGAAGGTAGGTCTTCTGTTCTTAGTTCTTAATCTTGCGTACCACAAGAGCAAGTCAAATAATTGGGCATTATATTCTTTTACATTGGGGAAATATGACCAAGTTTGCGTCCGTTTCATGAATGGGATCGATGAACGAAACAATACTAGATAACATCCATGTTTTGTTCAGTATGCCAGTTCTTACTGTGAGGGGAGGTGATTATTCATATGCATCAGCAAATATACTGTCTGTTATATATTTATGTGTTCAGATGCTTGCTCTGGTGGTTGTATGAAAGGCTACTAGTATTGATCTTGGTTGTTGTTTGTTGCAGACAGCACGTCGCTTTATTCTCGGCAATACTCGGCGAGGTATATATCTACTCTGGCATGAGCTGAGTACGTGAGACGAGAAATATGCAGGCTTTACCTACGTAGCGGCCCATCTTTACAGGCTCGGCCCAAACAACACCGTGGTGAAGTAGCAGTAGTGGTTTGCAGTGTTACACGGACACATGGAAGTCGGAACCTGACATGGGATTTAGAGTGTGGTAAAAAAATTTAAATATGAAAAATACTACTTAGAATTGGACACAGAATGTAACTCAGATTTGAAATGCCCGATTCGATAAAATGTTTTAAACACGAGTGTCCGAGCAACATTTGTAGTTTCTGCAAGAGGGAGTTTTTCCTTTCCAGAGGAATTCTGCCACTCCTAAAGTATCAACGAATGGAATGATATATCATAAGATTTTTTTCTTTCCGTAATGGTCATCGAGAATCGGTTGTATTCTAGGTTGGACTGTGAGTGTGCGTTTGTAAAAAAATTTTCAAGTGAAATACATGTAAATAAATTGTAACAATAAATAAAAGCTTCTGTTTTTGTGATGCAATATATTTCACAAACCGCAACAAGATCCAATACTCTCTGCACGTAATGAAATCCATTGGTTTCCCAAAGATTCTTTTCTAGACAACACAACATCGACGAAAAATTCGCCGAATTTATTTCGTACACAATTTTCCGTCCACTTTCTTTCTTCTTTTTTTTTTCTCTACGCGGAGGCTAGTGAGCCAACTAGTCACTATTAGTTGAAACTTTTTTAAAAAGAAAAAAACGAGGCGGAAAGGAACTTTAGGAAGCGGACGAGAAGCCAGAATGCCAGAGAATACCTAGCCTTTGGCCTTTGCTGAGGAAGGAAAAAAAAAAGGAAAGAAAAAAGAGATGAAAAAAAAAATAGAAGAGAAGGCGAGCCGGAGACGGCAGCCCTAGGCTTCGCTGCTTTAGCTGTCCGTCTCTCCATATAAAAGCCGCCCACCTCGCCTCCTCTCCCCAGCACTCCACCGCCTCGCCGCCAATCCCCCAACCTCCTCTTCTCGATTCGACTCGGTTCCTCCTCCCCCCAGCCAAATCCCCACCCGAGGTGAGAAGCCCCATCCCTCTTCCATCCGCCGCTCCTCTGATTTCGTCGTTCGTTTCGTTTCGTTTCGGTTCGGTTCGATTTGCTCGGCTCCGTTCGGCATAGATCCGTTCTCGATTTTCTTTTCCTCGGGGGAGGGTTGTTCTACGCGTCTGGATCGGCGGATCCGACCGGGGATGCGTCTGGGCTCCTACTGGGTTTGGGTGATACCGTAGCGCGTGGCGGTTACTTGCGATTAGGGTTTGCGTGTCTGGATGGGTTTTGGTTGGGTCAGATTGAAGATCTTAATACCGTAAGAATCCTAGTACCAGTTCAATTGCATTGCTGCGGATTAAGCATGTGGTTATATTTTTTTTGGGTAACTTGATCTCGTTGGATGTAACAAGGAAGCGAGTTAGCATCCGTAGATTATGATTCAGTACCGTCAGTTTTGAGTAATAGCGTGGGATGAGTTTGGATGAAAATTTTGCCTCACCTTGTTTCATTTATTTTATTGTCAACTGATATCTGAGTTGTGCTTGTACTCGTAGGGATTGTCGTAGTCCTTTGTTGGTTAGTTTGCCTGGTGAGCTAATAAAGGTGTGAAGCCAATTATATGAGTAGATAGTGTTTTCTTGGTTTGCCGGCTCTAGGTAAATGTTTTCGGAGCCTGAGTTTGGCTGTCCTCGTTGTAAATTGAGGGGATTGATGGGGATGCTGCTATTTGCTGAAGGATATAGTTATGGAAGGGCATTGCTGTTTGTTTACAAGGCTCAGTATGTATATTTGGAAGTAGTTCGTACTTTGCTTATTGATTTCGCTATTTGAGTTTGTTGATTGGCTATTTGGGCATTTGATCAGAAGTTCCAGTTATTGTGAAGTTCCTATATGTTGCTAATGCAAACGTTGCCTGTACAATTTGATAATTCTTATCCTTGTGCCCCCTTAGATATTGGGATATTGGGTGTAGTTATAAGTGGCTGGTGTTATGGTATGAAATGTGAACATATTTTGTGCCGTGACTTTGTACAATGTTCACATTACTGCACGCTCTAAACTGCTGTAGCAGACTAACCTATGTAGTCATTTAGGACACCAGAACGGAAGACTTGTCCAGAAAGTACAATAGTTTTGCCCTATCATTTTAACTATTCCTTGTGAAAATGTTGGTTGTAGTGTGCTGGATGTGCTTATGCATTGCATCTGTTGCTTGCCAAGAACGATGACCATTGTTAATTTCTAGGGGCTACTTGATTTTGTTGATATTGGCCGCACGTGGTGTATGAAATGTTTATTTAGTGCTTTGTGCCATTTGAATTTGACAGTGTTATACTTTGGTCCCCTTTCTGGCATGATGATATACCTTTTACTTATGTAGCTTTTGCAGTCCTATCTTACATGAAGAATCATATTGCTTATCTTTGGCTTTGTTTTAATCAAGGCAGCAGCATCTGTTTTGCCGCAAATCTGACAAAGTGGAGGGCTTAGAAGTTGAAGCTTCTTTTATGTCTGAACAAGCCTCGCTTTATTTGGGATCAGTTGGACTGCTGGGAGAGTATTCTCGTGCAACAAGAAAAAGGCACAAGCTTTTGTTCCCCTGCATGCATCAAGAGTCCATTAGGTTCTCTGGTTCTGAAAGGTCACTTGCCAGTGCTGAAACTCAGCTCGGTTATCTTCGAGGATCAGCAGCTACTCTTGCTTCCGAATTTTGCCAAATCTGATAGCATCTTCTGCAGAAAGTTTTGAGTGAAGATGGCGCTGCAAAACATTGGTGCTTCGAACAGGGATGATGCCTTCTACAGGTACAAGATGCCCAGAATGATAACCAAAATAGAAGGCCGTGGTAATGGCATCAAGACAAATATCGTGAACATGGTTGATATAGCAAAAGCACTTGCCAGACCGGCATCCTACACAACAAAGTACTTTGGATGTGAACTTGGGGCACAATCTAAATTTGATGATAAGACAGGTATTTCCTTGGTTAACGGTGCTCATGACACTGCAAAGCTAGCTGGTCTCCTTGAGATCTTCATCAAGAAGTATGTTCAGTGCTATGGATGTGGCAATCCTGAGACTGAGATCCTCATCTCTAAGACCCAGATGATATCGCTGAAGTGTGCTGCCTGCGGCTTTGTTTCTGATGTTGATATGAGGGACAAGCTCACAACTTTCATCGTGAAGAACCCACCAGAACAGAAGAAGGGAGGTAAAGACAAGAAGGCTATGCGAAGAGCTGAGAAAGAACGTCTGAAAGAAGGTGAGGCTGCTGATGAGGAGCAGAAGAAACTAAAGAAGGATTCAAAGAAGAAAGGTACATCTTCCTCCAAGGAGAGTACTGCAAAAGGAGCTGCCACAAAGAAAAAAGCTGCTGCTGGTGGCTCTGATGAGGATAATTCAACTTCTCCAACTCGCATTCGAAATGGTGACAATGCAGCTCCTGCAGATGAGGATGACGACAACAACGAGGATGTTCAGTGGCAGACAGACACCTCACTGGAGGCCGCAAAACAACGCATGCAGGAGCAGTTGAGTGCAGCAACTGCTGAAATGGTTATGCTTTCCACTGATGAGGCAGAGAAGAAGAAACTGGTGCCAGAGAAAGAGGGTACTGCTAATGGAATAGCAAAGGCTCAAGATAATTCCAATGGCAAGCAGACTGAGGATGAAACCACACCTTATGATGAATTGGTTGAAGAGATCAAGGCTAACATGGGCAAGGCTGCCACAACAGCTCAGCTCAAGGGCTTGCTGTCCTCCTCAACCCTGCCTCCTCATGACGTGATGAATGCTCTCTTTGAGGCGCTTTTCCATGGTGTGGGCAAGGGATTCGCGAAGGAGGTTGTGAAGAAGAAGAAATACCTGGCAGCTGCCGTGCTCGACGAAGGTGCTCAGATGCACCTGGTGAAGGCTATCGAGGCATTCGGCGGTAAGTGCAGCTCCGAAGCCCTGAAGGAGGTCCCGGTTGTCCTGAAAGCCCTCTACGATGCAGACATCCTCGAGGAAGAAACCATTGTCCAGTGGTACAACGAAGCTGTTGCTGGTGGCAAGAACTCCCAGGTTCTGAAGAATGCCAAGCCATTTGTGGAGTGGCTTCAGAGCGCCGATTCTGAATCCGAGGAAGATTGAGAGTCCCATGCTACGCTTCAATACTATCTACTTCTACCTGTTTTAAGTGCCATTTGAGTATTTCAGGTGTCAAGTCTTCGTTGTGGTGTTTGAATAAAAACCCTTGCGTTATTCGTGAATTCTATCATTTGTATGCCATGTCTAGTATCTGGTCGTATATGGTTTGGTTGCGTCAGGTCCGGTGTCATGTCATGGGGTGTCTATTTTCTGCTATCTTGTGATGTACTACTACTGCTTTCATTAATGTCCTTAATGGGGTGGTATTACTATTAGCCTGGCACTATGATACATGATCTTTGAGCAGATTTGCGTCCGTTGCTTAAATATATGTTGCATGTGTTGCGATTGAGCTTTGGCGAGTTATTCTTCAGGTACTTTTGGGTTTCAGGCTTATACTACTGCTTTCTATCTCGTGGAGTTGGAAGTAGGGTTCGCAATATCGTCGATACCATATCGAGCCGGTAAATCGGTTAAATTAAAAAAAAATTGTGACGTAAATATCGTGATAATCGTTATATATCGCTCGATTTTCAATGAATATTGAGCGAAAATTGTTCACAAAATCTTCGGTCGATTATCGAGGTAGAGCAATTATCAATGAAAATCGTTATTTCTGAATTTTTTTCAAAAAGCTTGGCTTTTCGATTTTCGAAAACCTCGATATAATCAATTATCGTGATATCGATGGTGTGAATCCTGGTTGGAAGTATCACGAACAAGTGAACTAAATACCACTACATGTCTAGTATAGGAACGCAGCAGCTAATCCTGAATCCTGATTGAGCCTTGAGCGTAGCTCAGTTGGCCAGCACTGCTGTCATGCGTGCTGGCCAGGTCACCTGGTTGCATGCGTGTGCGTTCAACAGGGAATGGTATCCTAGCTTATCTATACTCCTTTATAATACACCTAAGCATTCTTTTCTACGTCCACCCGAAATAGTGCACCCACTAGAGATAGCCCGATGTTCGTGCACCCAGCAAAACGTCCCCAGAAACTTGCATTCATCAAAATGAACGTCTTGGATCTTTCCTCAGCTTTACTCACCCACATCCGATGGCTATTATTGAGTGTGTCTAATCTTCCTCGAATTAAGAAAATTATTAAGTACATAATTAAGTCCAAATTATACAAACGAGGATTAGTCATAATCACCTTCGACAGAAACGCCTCCTGTCTCCTTCGGCCGGATGGAATGAAACCAATTTGTTTCCTTCCCCACCCTTCCATTCCATCGACTCCACCTCCTTCCATCGACTCCATCTCCACGCCTACCACACAAGCAGCTTCCATTTCTTTCATTTCCCCAAACCGAACCGCAAGCGCACGCCCACCAACCAACCAAAAAACCACCCCCCCTCCTCGCCGACGTCGCTCTCGTCTCCCTCCGAGAGCCCCGGCTCTCCGCCTTCTTCGCACGCACGAGAGTGCGTCCGCGCGCGCGACCAACCCGTTCTGCGTCTGCGTGGGGTTCTCAATTCTGGTTTCGCACTCCGGCTAGGGTTTGCCTCCGTCTTTCTTGATGGTTTAACGCCATTTCGATGCCACAGGTTGTGATTCGTGCGCGCCGTATTATGCTCGTGTTGTTTAGGGTTCATCGCTTCGTGTCTCTCTGCCGGGCTGGATATGGATAGGTAGGTGGCGGCCGTGCGTTTCGCTTGTCGGCGGGGTTCGTGTATCTAGGTTCTTGAGCGAATGGCGCCTTGCGAGACCAATTCTGGCGATTAGGGGCGTGCCATGGGACGGAAGTTTCTGTATATTTCATCGCTGGATGTCTGTTTCATTGGAGTATTGGACGTGATTGCCCCTGCATCTTGGGGGTCATATGTCATGCTAAGCCGCAAAGACTCGTTCTTTTCCTCCTTCTGTATTCAATTCAAACAAAAAATATTACTTCTTCGTATGAAGTGATCCAATGGCCTGTCATATTCGATTGCAAGCTGTCTGTTTTATTGTTCATGCGTGTGTGGGATCATATGCCACGATAAGCTGCAAAGATTAGTTCTTTCTCGTATTTTGTATTTAACCCAGACAAAATAGTTCTTTGAATGAAGTCAACAAACGGTCTTCAAACACGGATGCGTTAGTGATGTTTGACATACCGGCAATTGGTACTCAGGTGTTGAATTGAATGTGTACCCATTGGGTTGGGGATGTATGTTTATAATGTAGAAACTGCTGCTAAGAGCTTAGCAGTACATTTCTAAGGACAACAATGTTTCTCATCATCTGGTGATTTCGATTGCTCAGCACCTTTAGTAGAAGGGTTTTAGACATATAATCTCTATTCAAAGTTGGTTATTCTGTGCTTTTGTTGCTTGTTGCAGTTTTGCTCTCGTGTCAATTTTTCATTTCTATTTTATTATTCACCCCTTGTAGTTGACTAAATCCCATTACTCATGCATTTTTCTTGCATTGTTCTTTCTCTGCTGTAGGTTAACCAATAAAGTGAGTATCTTGAACTGTGTTGTTGAAGGCAACATTCATTCAATTGGTTCCGGACAATGCCATTGTCTATTCGAAAGAGAAATAAGGCCATTCTCAGGGATACCCTGATTTGTTCTACAGAATAAAGTTTGCTGAGTTAGCGATACTCGGCGGTAGTACCGTGGTATACCTAGAAACAAGTTTTTTTTGTAAATTTTCTGGTGTATTCAAGTCTTGCCATCGATATTTCTCTGGCATTGGCAATAATGTCAGAAAATGAGTTAGCAGTAATAAAACCAGAGGTATGACCCCTGTGCATTTCTTAATTAGAACTCTTTTTGCTGTTTGTTAGAGGGAAAAATTGCTTTCTATTCTTATCAGCTGTTCTTTTGTGCCTAACTTAAGCTTATTATGAACTCACAGGCATTGAAGAGTTATATTTGGCTTCAGTGCTTTGATGGTTCCATACAGCAAGTGGAGGAGGAGGTTGCCATGTTCTGCCCCATGATATGTCTGAGAAATAGTGAAAAATGGCACAGGAACATCCAAAAATCATGCTATTACTCTCCCAGAAAGAGTTAATCCGGCAAGTTTGAGTTTGATTCTTGACTATTGTCGGTTTCATCAAGTCCCAGGACGCTCAAACAAGGTCTGGTGCAATTTACGCTTTGCTTGTAAATATCTGTTTGGCCTGTTCATGGCACCCCTTTTTTATTCTTTTCGTCTTCTGTATGTTCGAGCAATGCACATGTTGTAAGTATAAATCATAATATAATTTTTGTTTTGTGTAATAGCCTTTTGATCTGGTAGGTATTATTTTGTTTATCATAAGGATTATGGCCTTAATGGCTCAAATTTTGTACTTCAGGGGGAAAGGATCACTGGATAGGATGCTATATATTTTTTAGGCTTTTACTTATTATGATTAGGCAATAATCATTCAATGAGTTTACATTTGTCCCCTATTAGGATTTTCCTTTGTTATGCAGGAGCGAAAGTCGTTTGATGAAAAGTTTGTTAGGATAGACACAGAAAGACTATGTGAGCTGACATCTGCAGCTGACAGTCTTCAATTAAAACCATTGGTTGATCTTACCAGCCGAGCACTTGCTCGAATCATTGAAGGAAAGACACCTGAGGAAATTCGTGATATTTTCATTTACGGATGACTTAACAGAGGTATGGGTACCATTTACAGTTTTGGATGTTATGTTTAATACTTATTGTCAACTTACATGCATCCAGGAAGAGAAATTGGAGCCCCTAAAAAATATAAATGATGATCCTAGGATTCGCTTATTGAATCGATTATATGCAAAGAAGCGGAAAGAACTACAGGATCGCCAGAAACTCAAGGTAATTTTGATTGATTCTACATGTTATAATATTGTTGGTGCATGATCATGTTTGCATGTTACATGTTAGATTCTAAGGTTGGTTTGTTTCAGGATGTTCAAGTACAAGAAGAGCAAAAAGATGAGCGATCTTTGGATGAGATACTGTGTTTTATAAATGGAGATGGAGGTATAATTACAGTGAGTTATTTTGACCCTAACTTTAATCTTTTTTAATAAAAATTACTTAGCGATTTCATGTAACCATTTTTCCATTTAAAAGGTTCTGGAGGTGGGAAAGCTGCTAAGAATAAGAAAAAGAACAAGAGGAGGAAGGATAATGCTAAGATTCCCCCAAAAGCTAACTCTGAACCTGTAAATAAGGTTAGGTCTCCTAACTGTTTTTTGCAGTGTTGTTATGTAAAGAACATTCTGGTTCTTACATGATAGCAGTTTGCTCTATGGCTGGTGAACTAAAACTAATAATAAAAACAGATGGATAATGTAGGTAATAACATATTCGGAATTGAAATTGGTAGTTTGGTGTCCAGAGCAAATTGCAAGTAGTATAAAATAAATAGTGCTCCAGATAACATGCAGCCAAATGTAGTCGGTGATATAGAGAATTACCGGCAGACAGAAAAGGAAATCTGAGTTTTTGACTTTGGCATAACATAATCGGTGATATAGCATGTACCAGCTCCTCATAAGGATTGAGACCATGAAAATATGAACTTTTCACAAGACCATAGGCCTCTGGAGGATGCTAATCTCCAACAGCTGGGTGTTTATTCACAACGTGGTCTACATTAAAGTCTTGAAGGCTTACACTAAAGCCATCCGAGTAAAAATTCCAACAATATTGGTTTGACACATTCAAAATTGTAGCACCTCTCCGGAGCCTTCACACAAAAATGGATGATTCTTAATTTGTCTAGATCCGGTTTATAATGATGTTGTCACGACTAGGTGCCTAGCCCTTGACAAGTTAATTCTGCGGCAGCGTACCTTGCACTATTTGTGTGATTGTCCAACAACATGGATTTGACTTGACCACAAGACGGTTGGGAAGTGATCACGACACAAGCGTTGACAAGCTGGTTATCGATTGTTTGCTTAACATGGTTACGGAAGACATATGTTTCCCTGTCTGTTCAATTATGCTTTGTTTATATGGGTTAATTGCCACCCGAGCCCTCATGTTTTCCTGTGTGTTCAATCTTCTCATTGAGAACGGTGATCTAATCTTCTAAACGTAAGTCTTGAGCTATTGTCATTGAAAATTGTAGCACCTCTCCTAGAGCCTTCACACAAAGAATGGATGATTCTTAATTTGTCTAGATCCAGTTTTATAACAGTGCTGTCCCTGACTAGGTGCCTAGCCCCTTGACAAGTTAATTCTGCTGGCAACGTACCTTGCACTATTCGTGTGATTGTCCAACAACATGGATTTGACTTGACCACAGCATGGTTGGGAAGTGATCACGACACAAACGTTGACAACTGGTTATTTGATTGTTTGCTTAACATGGTTCTGGAAGACATATGTTTCCCTGTCTGTTCAATTATGCTTTGTTTATATGGGTTAATTGCCACCCGAGCCCTCATGTTTTCCTGTGTGTTCAATCTTTTCATTGAGAACGGTGATCTAATCTTCTAAACGTAAGTCTTGAGCTATTGTCCATGCATGCAAATCATGTCTGAAATAATTTCCAAGAAAAAATTTCTTCAATACAACCAGCATGCTGCATTTATTTTGGATAATTGTCACCAATTTTGTCCATCCATTGCATAGCTCATGTATTAAGTGAAACTAACACTATGCCTACACCTGAATGAGGATATTCCAGAGTACTCCGTGGAATTAATGGCTCGTATAGTAGTATATCAATCATTTAGTTTGGTAACTTTTGTCCAATTTCATCCTCTCCGTCAACTTGTTTAAGAACTAAGAGAATCTAATGCATGACGGGTTGATCTCTACAAATTTGATCTTGTAGTTAGCTTTTTTGTTCTTATGTTCATTTGTATACCCGATTGATGGTAGGATTGGATCGACCATAGAATTGGGTACTCAGGTTGCTTGGAGGCGAAGGCGAAGCGAAACATTCGGCTTCAAGCGGAATACTCGATACTTGTTAAATGTAGTGTCTTGTAGGTTTTATACGCGAAAATGGGTGAATCGGATGTAATTTGAAATGTAACAGAGATCATCTTGCCGCTTGAGATAAGTGATGGTTATTGGTTACCAATTGTTGGATATCTTGTGTTGTATTACATTACGAACTTGAACAACTATAACTATAAATGGCTTGTTGTTAGAGATACTATGTGCTTTCCTTGGGTCTGTTGGACTATATGCTTGTGACCGCAATGGCAGCCTGGTTTTAGTGCCGATTCTGTTTATTCAGTGCGGTCACTTTCTGAGGATGCACGCTTTTGCTCGTGAAGATGTGAACATACGCGTATTGTCTTGCTCTGTTGAACTCTGATGTTCCATAGGAGCATTGTGTTCTTATGTGATGGAGGTGTGTGATTTTGTCCCTCTGTTGATACAGGGTCAATATAGTTGGTTATCGTGGTAGTTCCATCTTCACCTTTACATGCCTGTCATTGCAAATGTCTGTGCTCAAGTATGTCTTGTTGTACACAAGCGTCTGATATAATACTGTTCTGGTAGGGAACTCTGTTGGGTTATAAGCTATAAAATGACCAATTCCTTGTGATTTTTTATGAAAATTACACTCAAAACTGTCCTAATGGGTCTTAATGGCACTTTGTTACCAAGAGGCTCATTTATTTTGTTTTTTCTGTTTTTTTCTTTCAACAGGTCGAACATGTCATAAGGGAAGAGAAGTTCATGCAAGCATGTGACTTAATTGAAGTATACTGTGAACTTATAGTGGCACGCTTGTCCATTATTGACTCACAGAAGTAAGACAAGTTTCTTTCTTGTGTTTAAGCCTTTACTTGATGATCCATGTCTTTAGCTGATGTCAGAAACTGCTTCATTGAAACAGAGATAACAGAAATACACTTTGTTAGTTGAAGATCTATCACTTACATCTCATGTTGGGATGACTTATTTAGTGCAGTGGGCGGTATTTTTTCCCCATTAACAGCAAACCATGGGGCCGTTTATTAGGTCATAGGAGTTACTTTTCCCAGAGATCACATCATGATTTAGCCTGGCCTTTCCAAGCTTCTGAAATTGCTCCTTATCCTGATAGTGTCTTTTTTTTGGGTAATTTGGAAACTAAATCCACTATGGCATTTTGGGAGCAACCATTCCTATTGAATAAGGCATGACATACAATCTCTGTGTTTTTCCTTTTCCTATGTTTTCTCATTTCCTAAATTCCGAAGAGAAATGAGTCTAATTTTGGTTTCTCAACTCATTTGCAAGTCTAATTGTCGTCCTGTTACTCCAAACCATTTCCATTCCGTCCCACAAGTATCAATACCAGTGCAAATAACCTCTTAGATCTAAACCACCATGCTTTTGTGCTGACATGACATCCTAGCTTGTAGTGAGCATCCGATATGTCACGGTAATTCAACTCCTATAAAATTAATTTTTTATGTTAGCTAACATGGTTTATTTTAAACTTAATAGGGTTCCAAAATAGAAGCTATTGCCAGGGACAGTAATGTTCATAGGTACTCAAGATATGTTGTTTTTTAAATCAGGTTGTGTTGAGACTACTCAGTACACGAAACAGATCTTCCTACACATCATGCACTTGAAAGTAAGTTTTTTTTAATAAGAAAAAATAGACTCCATTCAAAAGAAATATATAAGCCCATTCTATTAATACATTTTTAAATTATTAAATTATTATCGTAGGTTTTCGACACTCTTTGGTGGCAGGAGCATTTGATCTCACATTCATAAAAAGATTTATTGAAAGGAGGTGGCAATATCTAGCTCATGTGGTTAATAGGAATACCAATCGATAATATATGATTGGTAATATGATTAGTGATGTAACTGGATGCTGGACATGTTTTATTATTCTGATCACATGAATAATTGCTTGTGTGGACATGTTTGTGTATGTTTGCTTATCAAAGTATGGGAAAAAAATTCCGTGAGTATATGAAAAAATAAACCGCACTCGCCGACCGCTGGATCCGCAGAGAAAAAAAGATAAGAATTAAACAGTGCTCGTATTCTTCTATCACTGTATCATGGCTAATAAACTCAAGCTATCGTTCTACACTGCATCTGTTTTCTATGTTTTATTTAGGATATAACAACACCACAGTGCATGAAGAACACAATAAAATTATTGGAAAGCGGTTTTACTACTATATCAGGTGTGTGCGTATAAAGTGAGTAAACTCAGGGGGGCAAGTGCCCTGGCAATACTTCCCCTAACGCAGCCAGCTAATAGTTTACTAACAGATTTGGGTGAATAGATGTGGTTTGAAATATCTGCATCTTTTCTCTCCACAAAAACGTGTACTATACAAATAGCAAATTGTTTAGCCTACATCAGAGTGATGAGATCAAGGAAGAATATTGTGTCGGTGAACTGAAGAGCCTAACCAAACCAAGGAAGATTATGAACTGAAGACCTATGATTAAGATTTATGGGGCATGAATGCGATGGTCAACATCAATGTTTTATTGTTCTTTGTCTATATGTAAGCGTATCCAGAGGCACATATATATCCAAAATTGGGGATGGTCTTGTGTCTTCACTCATTGAGTTGTTGCTCATTTACGTCTTTTATTCTCCAATAAGCTGGTATTTCAAGAGTAATGCTTGTTTTGCCTTGCGTTCGGTGATTTCTTTTTGAGAGAAATGGGTTTTGATAATAAAGCAGTGGGAAAGATTTTGTGAATAGAATCGTAAAGGGGTCGACTAAGAATTCACGAACCTTCCTAATCTGATTTGGCTCTCTAAATTATTTTGTTCTCCTACATCTGCATAGCCGTAAAGGACAATTTTAAAGCCTTTCAAGTGTTAAACTGCATAGTTTTCTTTTTTTAAGCGGGTGTACTGATCGTCGTAGAGTTAGCACGGGCACTATACTAGTGTAGGTGTAGGAGGCGCTTACTCTGGTACATGCCCGCGTCGCGTTGAACGCCTACGCATTTCGTTGATCGTACGCGTGGTGTGGGTAGCGCGCTTCGTCTAGTGCCAAAAAAAGAAAAAAAAAATCCTGAATCCTGATTAACGTGTCTTGTATTTTTCCGAGACGTGATTAATGTGTCTAGTTGCGACTGCGCGCAGTTGCGGACGAGGCCCACTTAATAGCCGCCGTGAGCCCGTGAGGCCCATCTCGACTCGACTCCTCCCCTCCGAGACCTGAAACCCTAGCGCTAAGATGCCGCCCTCCTCTACCCCTCCACCTCCTCTCCTCGCTTCTCCCCCTCTGCGCCCCCGGTGATCTGACCTCGACGGAGGCGAGACGCTGACCCCGACGGACCGTTCTAGCGGCCTCCGTACGCCCCACGGTCGCCGCGGGCCGCATCGGCGGCGCGTACGAATCCGGGGTGCTGACGCGATAGGCCACGATTCGTTTTCGACGATGTGAAGCGAAGGCCTGCGTCTTCGTGCTTGCAGGTGAATACTGCTACTGTCGCCTCATCGTGATGTATTCGCCTGTTGCTTGCTCGTGATCCCGCCATAGTTCTCGATACCTAGGGTTTCCGCTTGATGCGATCCTTCGGGATATATGTGTTGGGTTTGAATCCTGTGCGCTAAGTGGAGGCGTGTTTTTGGGGCGGTTTCTAGGATTTGTACCCCATCGGATTCATGAGGTTTTTTTTAGATCCATCTATGCTTGTTAGGGCTTTCCTCACAATTGATAGGGGGAATCGTGATGGGGTGAGGCAAGTTGTTGTGCTTGTCGTCAGCGCTTTTACTCGATAGGGTTTTGCTTTTCATGGATAAGAGGAATTAGGGGAAATTATTTGTGATTCCTTGCCAGAAGGAGAAATTGCTGTGGATTTGTTTCCAGATCTATCTTTACTTTATGACTTTGCATGTGAGAGATAAAAGGAATTCGGGAGAACCAATTTCTGATGGAACAGACATTAGGGAGGGTTTATTATAGTTTCTTGTTGGAAATATGCCCAAGAGGCCAATCATAAAGATAATTACCTTGTATTTATGCTTATGTTGTTCCTTTAATAATGTCATGTTATAGATCATCAAGTACGTGACTTGATCGTGAAACTCTGTAATTTAATGTGAACTGCTGTGCCTGCCTCATACCCAATACCCCATGAAATATTTAGGTCATTCTGTGCACACTAGAACATCCCTTAACGATCATTGTGAACAATTTATGTTTCTCCATCATAACGCAGCATGCCAACATGGCAACGTGACATTTCTATGAAAAATGGAATAATTCACTGCAATGAAAGTAGCAAAAAATTGGAAAAAAAATCCATTTTATTTCAACCCTCAACTCTGAAACCGTCTGAAACGAAACCTTCAACTAACAAAACCGGGGTCACGTGACCCCTTGGACCCATTCCAAAGCGGTTTCCCAATGACACGGCAGCCATGTGTATTCGTGTTAGAAACTAATGCCTAGTCAGCAACTAAAAACTGAGTTGGCCCCTTGTTGTTTTCTTATTCCTCTGTCCCATCTCACACTCCTGCATCTTCTCCCTCCCATCTCCCCATTCACAACTCTAGCCGCCAACGAGTCAGGATGAGCTCTGTGGCGCCGGCTGCCTCCACGCGAGGAGGTAGCCCAGGCCCCGACAGGGGGATGCAATGAGTGATGGCAGCGATAGGCTAGCGGTCATGCTCGGCAGGTTTCTATGGCCATGGAAGGACATCGAGTCCATCTACTTTCTCCTAGTTGCAAGGTGCTAATTGCAACAGCTTTGACTCTAGATCCATAGGTTCTTGTTGGGAACCCAAATCCAATGCCACTAAAGAAGCAATACATTCTAATTAATAACGAATTTGCTCTACTTAGTTTGGCTTTGCCAAGCAGTAGGTGGCTGACGCTTGAAGCATCTAGGCCTCTAATTTTTATGGTTTTGATAATTAATGACAATCAAGGTTAAAAATACTAACATGTTGCTCTAAGTGTTGAGAAAAAGGTGATCCTCGTCAACCCAAGGAGCACATGGAGGCAAAGCCAATAGATTTGTCATATTCAAGTTCAAGCCTAAGGTATTAAAAAAATTAAGTATATTTTCATAGCTTTTACCGATCTTGGTGTTTGGAGGAAAGATCGGATTGCTAGATTAGGTGTTGTACTATCAAGAGGGAGTGATAACTAGTAGCTTGAATATGCTTGAGTGTCATTTGGCTCAAATTTGAATTCATGTAGACATTATCTTTCATGGTAGAAAACATCTCTGAATTTTTCTATGAAAATTCAGCAAAGTCGGCACCACCGTTATGTTAAAGTCGGTACTGCTGCTTATGCGGTAGTACCGGAAGCAGTAGTTATTTTTCAGAGAAGTGCTTTCTGGGCATTTTCGCGCTTGTCGGCACTACCGCCATGTGATATCTGGTACTGCCGCTAGTGTGGTAGTACTTCTATTTGGTGCGGTAGCTTGACCGGCACTACCGCCATTGATCATGTGGTACTACCAGAGTTTGATGGTGCGATGGTACCGACCTTGTTGGGCGGTACTTTTTTCCAAAGAGCTCCCTCTTCTGGGCTATATTGGCATCGACACTACCAGACTCATGATCGGTACTACCGATATGCGGTAGTACCGTATTTTGTTTGGCGGTAGTGCCGGATTTTCTGTTGTAATGGCTAGTATCGGTGCATTTAATGCACTGTTTCGACCATTGGTTTTGGGGTCGGCACTACCGCATTTTACATGCCGATAGTGTTGAAAATGCTGTTTTTTTTTTCCTGAATTTCCCCCTAACAGTTGGAATAGTGGGTAGAGGCTATAAATACCCTTACACCTGCAATAAGGGTAACTCTTGGACATCCATTGTATATTTACGAGCCCTTGCAATCGCCGTGCTGCCAAAACTGATTTGGCCCGATTTCATCCTCGTTTCATGCGCCCAGTTGACCTAGATGGTAATGTGGGAGCAGAGTGATGATGTGGCTAGTGTTGTTAGAATACGATCCAAGGTGAACTTCCTTTTTTTTTGGCCTTTTGAACTTTGTAAGGTAGCTTCTGTGCTGGTGTTTCATGCTAGAGGTTTTTATCAGTGCATGCATGTAATACTACTATTTGATCGATTTGGACAAAGTTGTACACTGCAGTATGTAACAATCTCCCCCTCCCTGCGTGTGCTCTGCCACACTTTTGAATTCAGAATGGTCTATCAACCATGAGCATTTCTGTAAAATAAAACAAAGTCAAAACCACCTGTTTTCAGAATGTCACAATATATCTACACTTGTAACTGATCCGGGATTCAGAATTACATTGAGATATAAAACCGGTCATATTTTAACACCTGTAGACTTGAATACAGCTTCATGGATCAATGGATGTCTATGAACTTCCAAGTCAAAACCATATAACCGAAGAATGAGTATATTCTCTCTCTTGCCTTCCGTTTTATCCCCTCGAAGTAATCTGCTATCTTCAATCAATCAACATATAACGCAACACACTAAGAAGCTAACTGCATCGCTCACATGGCATCTAAAAAAGAAGAAAATAAGAAGAGGAAGCAAACTGCATCAAACTGGAACATCTGCAGCCGAGCATACTAGGCCTAGATCAGCCTGGGCCTGAGGTTTGTTGTAGGTTGGGCGTGCAAATTTGCCCCAAGAGCAACCGATCATCGAGTGACGGTTATTTCGCCAATCGCAAGGTTAATCCATAGGAACATGATGATGTTTATTTTGGTCTCCGAACCTCGGAAGATGCTCACGTTAAGTGACAATACATAGTGCAGTTCAGACGGTTTGGGACACGGGAATTTTACATAAAGAAACATCTGTTATCACTAAACAAAACGTGCAAGTTTCCCGCGAAGTTTCTGTAATTGCTGCGCAGCTGCGCTGCTTACCTAGTGTTTTATTTTTTGAACTTGTTTATATGTCAGTGTAAATATTTCGGATCTCTGGCCTGCATTGCAAAGTGACATCTTCCTTAAATGCCACTGCATTTTAAATCGTTTATGCCACTGCTATCAACTTAGTTATATTTTTCCCATTATCTCTTTCCAAAATTCCCAGATTACGCTGGTTTCTCCCTAAGTGTCCTTCTCCCCCAACCAAACTGCAGCCACCAGCATGGCCACGCGGGGGGTTGCAATTGGTCCTCATCTCTCTCCATCCCCATTCCACTGACGCACTTCCTCCCTCCGGCCACCTGCGCTTGCACCCACCATCACCGCTCATCCGCCGCCACCACAGAGCCACCGACCAGGGGCGGATCTAGGGAAGGAGACAATCGGGGTCGCTGTAATTAATACGAGCTCATAACACTAATTTATAACTCAATTAGATAATAGTAGTGTAGTTAGGTTGAAAGACATCGGTGTCACCAGGGAGCAACCGAGGGCGAAGAAGGGCATGGTCTGTAAGTGCAGAAGCGTGCAAGTAAGAGTCCTGTCGTGTCTACTGTAGCAGATTAGGGGTTCGGAATATTTGCAGTGGCGTATAAAAAATTCCCTTCCTTTTCCGCCGGTGGTTGTTGGCAACTAACGTCTGTTGCACGAGCGATCTCTGCACGCGCGCGCGCGCGACCGTGCGGTCAAATTGTTCGAGCCGCCCGTCCACCGTGTAGTATATCATGATATGTACGTGCTGCGCAAAGTGGACTTGGCTTTGGATATTTTCTTTTGAAAGAAATGTTGTATCTTGGATTGATTCCTGCGTTTTTCCTCTCCTTCTCGTCGTCATCTACGTACTTCGCGATCGAGGGGGCAGCGGCTCGTTTGGGGTTTGACAATCGAATCATGCACCTGGCTAGCTAGCTGCGGCCTTTTCGTTTGATATATGTGCGTACGTACTGCTTGTAATTCGATCAATTCCTTTCACACCTTAATTTCTCTTTGTTTTTTTCTTCGATCTGCATTAATTGCGTGTTGCCTGGTTGGATCGACAACAGAGATATGGTCAGATCGCATGAACGTGACAGCATCGTAATAACATCTGCAACAAAATCTTGTTACGAAAAGAGAGGTCCCATCCGGGGAAAAAACGCTCTAAATACAATTAATTGGTCCAATTTAGCTTTTCTATCTGCTGGCTCACTTTAGTCCCTTTTGTCCATTGCGTAATATTTTGGTCTTCGAAGATCAAGATTGAGCATCGATCCATTACTTTGTTCTTAATTTCACCTTCTAAAGGACATATTCCACCATATATAATAGCCTTTTCACTTTGTTCTTTTACTTTCTAAAGGACATATTCCACCATATATAATAATGTTTTCTAACAATCTTGATTTTTTTCGACTAGATTTAGCCACACTGCTGACTAGGTCACACTGGCTACGCAGCGGTGTTAATCGAATCACGGTACTAGCACTACTACATAACAAAACATCACAGACGGTTTGAAATTGTGGTGATCCGCGTAATTAGCCCAGGGTAACGACAGTAACACCGACATTACTCTGAAATAATTACACGAATCTCGGTATATTAACTAATCAAACTTCGAGCGCACCAGACGTTTTATCAGTTAATACACCGTGTTCAAAGTGTTGCAGCAGAATAATAATTAGAGACTGAATTCGGGAATGGAGGATACAGTCGTTCGGACATACATGCATTCTTTCTACTTCTATTCCCAAGGGACAAAAAAACCTTCTTGGCTTTGTAGGTAGTTGTCGGCAACTCGTTTCTCTCCAGAAACATGTCCGCTAATAGACCTAACAGCGTCGTGAAACTCTTGTCGGACCAATCGTTTCTTGCTTTTAATTTTAGCAGTTCAAGCACGGATGACAACCTTGTGTATTTGGACTTTCAGCCTGGAAACAAAGGTTTCTCCGAGTCGTCCATCAAGCCTCAAAATTTTACATACTCCCGCTCATCGCAGTTCCCTTCTACATCGCGCAGCATCTGATCCAGATTGTCATCGTGAGACCTATCCTCATCAAAAGCACAATCGCTATCACCCGGCGTATCGTTGACTTCGTCGACGATGTTAATACTACTTGCTTACTGTATAATCTGCTCTTCACCGTGATTGGTCCAACATGTATACCCCCTTTTGAAACTCCTTACAATCAAGTGTGCTTCGATCTGCGCTGAGTTTCGAAATATTCTCAGATTCTCGCAGTCAATGCATGGACAGGGCATAAATTTCACTCCCTTATTCAACATATCCTACTCTGTAGCTCTTCTAAAAGCAGAGATACCATTAATATACTCGGCACTGGCATGGTTCTCAGCGTACATCCAGTTTCGATCCATCTACGCTACATATATAATAATAACTGTTAAATAATGAATTAAGTACACTAGAAGTGCACATGCACACATTCTTAAATTGGAGCACAGATTAACTAGCTAAAACCTTACCCTAAATCATAAACCATGCTAGATCTAAAAAACAAACGGATCTATTTTACATATAAGCTACATTTAAACTTTCCAATTAACCTATATTGCTCCTTAGATCACAAAGAACAAATGGATATATATATATATATATATATATATATATATATATATATATATATATATATATATATATATATATATATATATATATTATAAAGTTTTTCAGATACTCCCAGGTGTACATACTCCCACCTCTAATATACCACTTAAATGAATATGTTATACTTCTTTATCACTTTCGTTATACTTCAATCATAATTATAAGATTATATGAGATATAGTTGAAAAAAATTCATCGAAACCCTTTATTTTTGCTATATACACTATTCCATATGTAAAAGGAGTGCATACACAAATTATGCTATAAAAGGTGGAGCATGATGAAATTTTTCATGGAACTCACTTAGGAGTATCTTATAATTAGTATTAGAGTATGTTCAAAAGGATAAAGAAGTATAACAACATCATTCAAGTGGTATACTTAGAGTGGGAGTACGTACACCTAGGAGTATGGAATCATTTTACTATATATATATGTGTGTATATATATTCAGCATCTTCAATTTTCGCTTTACATAGCTAGCTACATCTTAAGTATAATGCAATTAAAACCAATTACTACTCTAAATCACAAAGAACAAATGGATATACACCAAGCTAGATCAAAACCATCTTCAATTCCCTCTTTACCAAGCTAGATCTTGAATATAATGCAATTAGAACCAATTATTAACTTTAGATCACCTTACCATCTTTAATTCTCTCTTTACCTAACTAGCTACATTTTAAGTATAATGCAATTAAACCCAATTACTACTTTAGATCACAAAGAACAAATAGATCTACACCAAGCTAGATCTAAATCATCTTCATTTCCCTCTTTACCAAGCTAGATCTTGAATATAATGTAAATTAGAACCAATTACCAACCTTAGTCACCTAGAACAAAAGGATCTACAATCACACTTCCAAATCCTCGATCTCTTTTCACCAGGTCGTCTCTCAACCGCAGCCACATCAAAAATAGCTCTGGAAACTCTAAAAACACAGAGGATGTTGGGGGGGGGGGGGGGGTTCTCTGTACTTATTTACAAGAAAAACTCATAACAGACGATTTTTGGCTAAAATCGTCTATAGTGTGGCCTTCATCACGGATGATTTTAGCCAAAAATCGTTTGTGATGACAATGGAACTCATCACCGATTGTTTTTGCAGAAAACCGTCAGCGATGATCAACCATCACTGACGGTTTTTGAAAACCGTCAGTGATGAGGGATCTAATATGAGTCCTTTTGTAGTAGTGTGGCGTGCAGAGTCGTCATTTTTATTTTACTTTGTGAATTAGAAAGCATGACAGGTGAGCATGAGTCAGAAAAGGGAAATCTTTAAGCTTATCTCTTTAAGAGCTTTTGGCTGAATCAGATCGAGTCGCAGCACCTTTCAGCATCGATCCCTGGAAAGAAAAAACTGCATGGTTGAGAACTTCCGGGTTTGACTTGATCTTGGTCACGCACAATTGCATGCAATATTTGCAATTGCATTCATCACAAGCAAGACTCGCGACAATGATATATAGTACAATTAATTACCAATATTGACGTACGTACTCCACTATAGTGATGTATGCGTATACAACCTTGGAAGAGGTCTTTCAGAAATGGTAAATCTGCCCATCGATTTTTTTAAAAAAATACGCTGGAGAACTGCGTAATTTCCATTGATAGAAGAAAAATAACTGATCATATATATGATGTGCGATAGAAGGACTCTTTTACTTAGCAGGATTCATGCCACTAGGGTTACATGAGACTATTACAAATTAATTAACTGAAGAACCGACTACCATAGCAAATAATGAGCCTACTGTAGCTAGTCTGTTGCCGGCAATAGGCTGCAAGCTCCTGAGTCCTGAGGCATGGTGCTCCAGCCATCTCCCATTCCAGCTCTTCCACCGAGATCAGGTTCACGAGAAGAATAACCGAATTAGTTCCCCTGTTGAAAATATGCAGCAGGTATCCACCATTCCCGAAGATGAACTTATACAATCTGCCCATCGATTTAAGAATAGGTAAAAAAAGAAAGCAGTCATATATGAACTTTTGGTCGATCTTCGGCTCGAATTTTGGTGCACTAAACATCTTTGTTAAACAGCTTGATATATAACCCTAGCAAAATTACCTGAAAACATTCAGGTGCCTCAACAGTTGAGCTACAACTTGGCTGGTATAAACAGCCTGCAATCTATACGAAAAGAGACGCGACTGGTACGTACGTACATGTTCAAACGGACACTATGCATGCATGGTACTGGCTAATTAATATCGCGACGTCGACAAAAGCTTAGTCATCGAGCTATATGAAATGACATGGCCAAACTAGTGAAATTGACATATGCATGCATATATGTAAATGCATGCCGGCCTAGCTAGCTAGGATTGATAAAAGTGCATGCATGCAAGAGCTGTACAAAATACATACATATATATGCATGATCTTAATTATGTCGTGCGCTCTAGACGGAGTCACCGAGAGGACCAGATCAACATTGGCAGATCTTGTCCCGGCGCTTGATGATCCGTCAAGATGTTCTTTTTGCTCTTTTTGCAAAAGCAATGCATCGTCTTTTGCTAGCAAGACAGTTAGCTTTCCGATCGTGGCTTTTTTTTTTAATTCCTGCATGAGCTCTGGCATTCAATATAGAAGGAAAATAATAGCCAGGCTACAAACGTACACACACCCACACACATGTACAATTGTGACTTTTTGGAACCACATTTTTCAGCAACCGCTGCGCATCCAGGAATTTTTCGCTAGCTAGTACTCGTGTCGACAGAATCTCAATCATAACATTCACGACGGCCATTATGATGTCAAAATCAAGAGATCTCGACCAATCTCGGGAAACAATGTCTAAATATTTCGAGAAATTTTACAGTTATGCCAGCAGTATATTATGAGTAATAGAAATCAAATCTAGTCATTCATTTATTAAGTATATTCTTACCGCTCGATTACCAGAGAAAGTATAAATAGTTACTATCTAATTTAATCTATTAGATCGAAAAAAACAAACCATCTATATTGAATTTAATGTACGGTAAATATCCGCTCCGAACAGGTTGCCATGCATGCACTTGCACGGATGCATCCACACTTGAACTAGTAGTTATGAGATGTCTTCTTGACTGAACCCGTGAGTACGGTAAAGCATGAAAATGACGAGGGAAAATTGTTTAACCATGCATATATTCGTAGTCAAATTATTCTTGCGCAAGTAACTACAACGCGACTATTGATTCATTGCTATGTTTTTCTTTCAACAATCTCTGCTGTGAGGTTGCAAAGACGACGCCCCTTCTTGCGACCACAGCTGATGAGTGATGATTCACTAATCATACGCTTGGAAGCTAGCTAGCTAGCCTGCAGCTTGTTCAACCAGGCGGCTGCTTGTGAGCTCCGACATTGACCATGACACGTGCACACAATTAGCACCATTTCTTTTCGAGTTTCCGATTCGCATGATTAACAATGTACATGGACTTTTCGGTTCCGCACGTTACTGGTGCAATAGATTTGGGAAGTAGTCACGTACTTTTAATAATCTTATCTATAAATATAAGACGTATTTCGTGCTTTAATGCAAAAATTAGCGTAACGTTCTCTACATGCATGCATTGAATATAGTGCTTAGAGATAATAATTAGGGGTAGTATAGTCATTGTCAATATTTTATTAGTCTATGTACCAAAAGAAAATACGCCCTATAAACTTGGACAGAAAGAATACTCTTTCTATTTGGTTTTTGTAAGACGTCCATATATATTTCAAGATTCCAATTTTATAATGTTTCGTCAATAACTTTTTGGTAAAATATATTAAAGGGTAAAATTTAAGTTTGAAGACCATACCAAATCAAACTGTATCCTATAAAAATC
This sequence comes from Otatea glauca, assembly GCA_036346275.1. Classification (NCBI taxonomy): domain Eukaryota; kingdom Viridiplantae; phylum Streptophyta; class Magnoliopsida; order Poales; family Poaceae; genus Otatea; species Otatea glauca. Next base: position 3,714,071 of record CM070713.1, read on the forward strand.
AACCGAAGGAGTGTCATCGTTAGTTCGGTTTAGTGACGTTGGCAGCTTGATTACTTACTCAACCTCCACACAAGCCAGTAGCCTAGCCATAGATAGCATCCCAAGATCAAATTCAACAGGCACGGTGGTAAAGCCGGAATTTTGGACTATCTGCGGTGTTGAATTAAACGCATAAGTACGAATATTTGTGGGATTTATTTTTATTAAAAATCTTATAGCAGCGTCGTTACTAACAGTCACTACTATAGAACAGACCATCCTTGTCGACATATCACTGCCGGTTGGGATCGAACCGGCAGTGATAACATATCTCTGCCGGTTCGAAACTTAAGTTGGGGGGAATACCTTATCACTGCTGGTTCATGCAACCAACTGGCAGTAAAAAGCAAGATATCACTGTCGGTTTGAGACAACAACCGGCAGAGATATATCACTGCCGGGTCGTTCTTAAACCGGCAGTGGTATGATTTTCACTGCCGGTTTGAGACTAGAACCGGCGGTGATATTATTTTCCGCGTAATATGATTTTTCGCGCGATCGAGCTTATAAGCTGCGGTTCTGCGCGAACCGCGATGATAAGTCGTTTATATAATCGAGACCCACGCCTCCCGCCGATCGAGCAAAGACAGAGAGGCGCTGTCTTTTGCTCGATTTGTAGATTGCGACGATTTCTTCTTGAAAAATCTATTAAAATTCATATTGTACTTCTTTTGAGGTTAGTAATTTGATCTCTATTTTTGTAAATAATAAAAAATTGCCACATGGATATTTACATAATGAAAAAAGGTTCATGTATTTTCAAATTTTGAAATAATAAAAACTTGTTAGATGGATATTTACCTAAGGAAAAAATGTTGATGTATTTTAATGTACTCAAAGTATATCCTAAATATTTACAATTTTTTTTCAAATTTTTAAATAATAAGAAATTGCAAGATGGATATTGACGCAATGAAAAAAGATTGATATATTTTAATATAGTCCAAATATATCCTAACTATTTACAATTATTTTCATTTTTTACAACACTAAAAAATTGCTACATGGATATTTTCATAACGGAAAAAGGTTGATGTATTTTAATATAGTCAAAATTGCTTCATAGGTTTTTGAATCTAATCGTTTACAATTATTTGTTATTTGCAATTATATGCTTATGTAATGTTTGATTTAATTAATTATAGATGAACCGAAGGTGGATGTATGATATGGACCGTTGCGGGGCAGAGTTTTTTAATGGTGTGAGTTATTTTCTAAACGTGGCTGCGACGCACAAGTCAAAGAATCTGGCGGACTACATGTGTTGTCCATGCGTTGATTGCAAAAATCAGAAGCTGTTTTCTACCATAGAGTCGATACGTGCACACTTGCTTCGAAGAGGTTTCAAGGCTGGCTATACCAGTTGGACCAAGCACGGCGAAGATGAGATTGTACATGAAGGGCAACACATTACTAAAGATGACAGAGACAACGATATGACGGCAGTTGAAGATACGTTTGTCGATAGCCACGATGACGATCTTGATCAAATGTTGCGTGATGAGGAGGGAGACTTCACGAGTGAAAGAGAGTTTCAAAAGTTCCAACATATGGTACAGGACTCCACAACACCATTGTACACAGGCTGCAAGGAGGAGCACAAAAAATTGCAGACCGTGCTTACACTACTGCAGTTGAAGGCAAGCAATGGTTGGTCCGATAAGAGCTTCACTGAGCTGTTATGTCTCTTGGGGGATTTGCTTCCAGAGGATAACGTGTTGCCTACAAGTACGTACCAGACCAAGCAGGTTGTCTGCCCGTTGGGACTGGATGTACAAAGGATACACGCATGTCCAAATGATTGCATGTTGTATTGCAATGAGTTTGCGGACTTGGATGGCTGTGCTGTTTGCAAAGCAAAGCGGTATAAGGGCAACGATGATCACATCGATAATGACGATGTCGGGGTGAAGCGTAAGAAGATGAGATCCCCCCGTAAGGTGGTGTGGTATTTTCCTATAATTCCCCGTTTGAATCGATTGTTTGCGAACAAAAGGCATGCCCAATTGCTACGATGGCACGCCGAAGAGCGTAAGGATGGAATGCTCAGACACCCTGCTGACTCTGTGCAATGGAGGAACATCGACAGAAAATATAAGAAGCACTTCGAATATGATGTCAGGAATATAAGGTTCGGGTTGAGTACGGATGGGATAAATCCTTTCGGCAACATGAGTAGCCGTCATAGCACTTGGCCAGTAACTCTATTTATCTACAACCTTCCTCCTTGGCTTTGTATGAAGCGGAAGTACATTATGATGCCACTACTGATCTAAGGGCCCAGGCAACCTGGCAACGATATCGATGTGTACCTCAAACCATTGGTTGAAGATCTTCTAATCTTGTGGAACGATGGAGTACGGGTATGGGATGAGTATAAAGAGAGAACTTTATCCCTACGCGCATTGTTGTTCGTAACCATGAATGATTACCCCGCTTGGTAAACTGCCGGGCGGACGACAAAAGGCTTCAATGGATGCGTCCAGTGCTTAGATGGTACAGCTAGTCGGTGGCTGAAGAACTGTCGAAAAATGTCTTACATGCGGCATCGTAGGTTCCTCCGCAAGGATCACCCATACCGCAATAACAAGAGAGCTTTTGACGGGACAAAGGAGACTGCTTTAGCTCCAAAGAATCACACTGGGAGAGAGATATTTGCGGCTGTAAAGGATCTTAAAATTATTCACGGAAAGGGAGCAGGCAGTACATTTATCCCGAGTTCCCGTAATAAGGCTCTTTTGTGAAAAAAGAGATCAGTATTTTGGGTCCTACCTAACTGGCAGCACTTGGAAGTTCGACACGCAATCGACGTCATGCACATAGAGAAGAACGTGTGTGACAGCTTGCTTAGTATCTTACTGGATATACCTGACAAAACAAAAGATACTCTCCAAGCACGGATGGACCTTGAAGATATGAAGCTCAGAAAGGAGCTGCATCACAAAGACATGGATACAGGGAAAAAGTACCTTCCCGCAGCCTGGTACACTCTAAGCAAGAAAGAAAAAATTAGCTTGTGCGAATGCTTGAACGGAGTGAAAGTTCCGTCCGGATACTCTGCCAACATAAAGAGACTAGTCTCAATGAAAGACTTAAAATTAATTGGCATGAAGTCTCACGATTGCCACGTGATGATGACGCAGATGCTTCCAATTACAATTAGGGGTGTTCTGCCAGAGAAAGTCCGAGATCCAATTATAAAGTTGTGTTCATTCTTCAACGCGATTTCACAGAAGACCATCGATCCATTGAAACTAGATAAGCTGCAGGAAGACATGGTCCACACTCTCTGCAGGCTCGAGATGTGTTTCCCTCCATCTTTTTTTGATATTATGGTCGATCTCATTGTTCACATTGTGAAAGAGATACGGATTCTCGGTCCCGTGTTTCTACATCAGATGTATCCTTTTGAGAGGTTCATGGGGGTTATAAAGAAATATGTTCGTAACCGACATCGGCCGGAAGGTTGCATTGCAGATGGTTGGGGAACCGAGGAGGTCATTGAATTCTGCGTCGATTACATGGATCTTAAACTGATTGGTGTGCCTACATCACGGCATGAGGGCAGGCTACAGGGAAAAGGGACACTGGGCAAGAAATCACTCCGTACAAACAATCTAGCTTCATTCACACAATCACATTTCGCAGTTTTGGGACAATCAGTTGTGGTGGCCCCGTATGTCAACATGCACAAGAGCATGCTATCCGAACAAACCAGTGAAGTCGAGAGGTTGGATCACGAGAGAGCATATACATAACCGGCGATTGGTTGCGTAGGCACATGATGCATACGGAGACAAGCGCGCGATTGAAAGTGTTGGCTCAGGGACCGTCAACTACAATTCGGACATTCCAAGGATACGATATAAATGGTTTTACATTTTATACAAGAGCACAAGATAAAAAGAGCACCAACCAAAACAGCGGTATCCGTATAGATGCCTACGACAGTAACGAAAATAGGAAAACCTACTACGGATTCATAGAAGAGATTTGGGAGCTTGATTACGAACCTTTGAAGGTCCCTCTCTTTCGGTGCCAATGGGTAAGACTTCCAAGGGGCATGAACATCGACAAGTACGGTATCACTACCGTGGACCTCAAACCTGGTCGGATCTGAGAGAAGAACCATTCGTACTTGCTAATTACATTACACAAATCTTTTTGTAACCGATCCACTAACAAGGAGCGCCACGTGGTTATTCAAGGAAAAAGAAGGATTGTCGGAGTTGAGAATGTTGTCGACGAGGAAGAGTATAACCAATTCGATGAGCTTCCTCCTTTCGGAGAGGACGTTGACTTAGGTCTCATGGAAGAGAGTGAGGACGAAGCTACGTACATACGCCGCGATCATAACGAAGGTCGAATCGTAGCTTAGTTGTCCTAATTAAATACATGTTTATTTTCTCATATGTAACAATTAATGTATTCTTTTCTCATATGTAACAATTTGTGTGAATTAAACTTCATCTGTGTGAATTTTTGTATTTGTGTGAATTTTTGAAGCAATGGTTGGTCTACTGCATTTGTGCGAATTTTGTAAGCATTATTTGATATTGAAAATATTAAAACTATTAAAACAGTGAGCAATCTGTATTTTTATAATTTTAGACAAAGGTCAAAATCAAGGAGAAATATTTAAAAGAAATATTACATGTCCTGAAAGTTTGAGTTCATTGACCTGAACTTACATATCACTGTCAGTTATATCATTAACCGGCAGTGATAATGGCCTTATCACTGCCGATTAATGAAATAACCGGCACTGACATTTAAGTATCACAGCCGATTCTATATATTACCCGGCAATGATACTTAAGTATTACTGTCGGTTAATTATATAACCGGCAGTGATATGCAAGTATCACTGCCGGTTCTACATATTACCCGGCAGTGATAAGTCAACTTCACTCCGGTTATAAATGTGACCCGGCAGTGATATTTAGTCACTGCCGGTTTTTGTGGAGACCCGACAGTGATAGTCCAGTGATATATATATTGAAACGCCGCACGCCCTCCACTCAGTTCCACTTCGACCTAACGCCGCCACCTCCTCGTAGCTCCCCGCCATCTCCCCGCCGTCGCCTCGGAGTGCGCCGCCATCTCCCCGCCGTCGCCTCGAAGTGCGTCGCATCCCCTCGCCGTCGCACTGATAGCATCTAGGCACCCCTCAAATTTATTTTTATATTATTATGATTTTGTTATTGATAACTAAGTTAGTAATATTCAAAGCCTGAAGAAAGTGAGCTGGAACGTATGATGAAATAATTTGGGACAACAAGATTAAGGCCTTTAGTTTATAGTTTATGGTGAAGGTGTTTTGTCTTTGTATAGTTTGTTCAAAAGAGGGACTTAGCACAAGGAAATAGTTTGATAGGCAAAAGCAAAACCAGATCACTTGGAGCAAAAGACACTCAATCTATATCTTTTTCTAACTATATCTTCTAGTTAAAACAGACCATATCTTTACCTATCTATATTCTTCAGTTCGTTGCAAACCTTGAATCTATTCTTTGTCAAAACTTCTTTTGTACATCTGCTCTTCAGATTAGAATTTACTCGCTTTCATATCCACATATTCTTGGACAAACATTCCCTGAAAATCATTTTAGTCAGGAGTCTGCCTATGTATGACGGACCAAAAGTTTTGGTCCGGCATACATGCAATTTTTCTCTCCTCTGTATCGGACCAAAGATGTCCTAGGTTTTCTATTCTCAGCAGACCAAAAGATTTGGTCCGGCATTCTTTTTCCTGTATAAGTGTTGGCCGGACTAAATCTCTTATGTACCTTTTGGATCGAAACCTAAAATAAGTATTCTCTATCCTCAAAAGAAGTTTTCACTCAGGAAATGGACAAAATATTTGTGTTTAAATCCGTTGCTAGATTGAAAAGCCAGGATAAATCTTATCTGTTTGAAAAAGGTTCTTGGCACATATCTTCTCTAAAGTCCATGCATAACGGACCAAAAATTTGGTCCGAAATACATGTGTCTTCGGCGTAACCTATCTTCTCTTTAGTCTATGCATTACGGACCAAAAATTTGGTCCGAAGTACATGTGTCTATTTGCTCGGCAAATCTGTGGCTTAAATCCATGTATGACGGACCAAAATTTTGGTCCGCGTACATAAGTCTCTATGTCTAAGCAAAATCTTTTGAAAGTCATGTGTACGGACCAAACCTCTTAGTCGATACTCATATATATCTCTCGATTGTATGCGGACCATCTTCTTGATCAACCCATATCTGCGGACCAAAATATTTGGTCCGTCGTGAACTCAAAATTTGGTCCGCATACACATACTCGAGATCGCTAAGCAGCGATACATAGTCCGTTATGCGTGTGTTTTTCATTGTTTCGACATCGACACGTCCAACGGCTACTGTAGCAGGTGTAACGGCTATATTCACTCAAAATGGCTATATAAGCATTTCCTAAGCCATCTACCTGTGATATACATGAACTCCTTACATTTTGGCATTGATATATAGCTCTCATTCTCAAAAAGGAGTCTGTGCTTCATTTTCACACAAAAATCTTCATACTTCCCTAAGTGTGTAAGCTCTAAGTCAGTGTCTAGTTTTGTGATTTGCATAGTGAACCAAGAGATAGAACTTGTGCGAGGTTTATTACTCTTGGATCTTGGTGATCCTAGACAGCTTGGAGGAAGTAAAACAGTGTGACCTGTCCAAAGGTGTTTGTGGAAGGCAACTGTGTTTTGTGAGAGGTTTGGAACTCACCTCCTTTGGAGAAGTGAAAGAGTTACTCAAGTGAACACGAGCTCTGCGACTAGCTTTGGAGAAGTGAACTTCAAGAGAAGTGCTTCAACGTGGATTAGAGTGCACTCGAACCACGGGATAAATCTTTGTCTTTCTGTATCATTTCTTTTATTGCTTTATTGTATTTGTTTGTTGCTTGAATTCGCTTTACTCTTGCTATAAGTTACTCGTTAAAATAAGTTAGTAAATTAAAATTGCGAATTTGTAAAATTGCCTATTCACCCCCCTCTAGGCCATATCGATCCTTCACGCACCCTCCCTACTCCATCGCGACTACGCCCACAGTGCCGCCCGACTCATTGCCTCCTCTCCCCTCTGTTGTCGGCACGGTGACCTCCTCGTTGTTCTGTGGCTCACCGAAGGTAGGAGCGGCTTCACTTGAGACATAATGACATAATGTGTATGTTTGATTTGTGCCGTGAGACATAATGTGTATGTTTGCTAGGTTTGATGTGTATGTTTGATTTGTGCCATGAGACATAATGTGTATATGCGCTGATTCAGAAAATATGAGCTAACACATCGACAAATGATTATATAGCGGAATCTTTTGCAACAATATCACAGCTTTTGAAGCTTTTGATGTCTCTTAAATTGTTCAAGCTTTTGAAGTATTTGTTAGGTTAATACTCCTGTAAGAAAAAACTTTTAGCGATTTGATTAATATTTGATTTTCCTCACAGTATACATGCACTAGAAAAGTGCACTGACACAACAAAATGTGATTTTAGAGAAATAAAACTTGGCAAATAGGCAACCTCACTGATTTACTCCACCAATTAAAGTTAAAGTTTTAGGTTATAGGATGATTGCTTATATTTATTTTTTTATCTATCTTTAGTGCTAATTCTTGCCTTTTGATGAACCATTATCTTGTTATATCGCATGTCAATGCTTCAAATTTAGTGTATCCTACAGTCAATTCTGCCTTTAGCTTAGCATGTGAATCTAGAACAATAGGAGTTTATTAGTGAAAGCATCAAGAATATTTATGTGTTGCTATTTCCATCAAAAGTTCAATACTCCTAGCTTGATGATAATATTTACCAAGTGTGATTGAGGTTGTACTCATAACTTTTTTATCCATTGAGAAATAGATGCAGGTTCAAGAAAAATGTATATATGTATGTGTAGATCTCCTGCGTATGTGTATATATCTTGTGTATGTGTATGTTTATATTTGTGTTCATGGTCAAATTATTCTGGAGCATGCAGATTCAAAAAAAGCTGTATATGTGTATGTGTCCTTCAAAGATGTTTGTGTATACGGATAAAAAAAATATATGTGTACATGTTCTTTAAAGATGTGTATGTGTCTTTTAAATATGTCTATTAATTTTATTTCGTTGAATTGATAAGTTCGACAATTGTTATGTATTTGTCGTTGAATTGACAGCACGAAATGTCTGTATATTATTATTGAGTACTCCCTCTTTCAATAAATATTAGTCGTATTTTAATATTGAGTACTGCCTCTAAGTTTAAGCAAAAATAATATCAGTTTGAACAATTTTGAGTTAAGTCCATATTAAGCCTAATATATATATTACCATAATCTAGAAAAAGATCCTAATTAGAACTTGCTTTGCATATGAATCCAATCACAACAAAAGCCCTAAATGTTCACAAATTGCACAGATTTGATATCACTAAAGCCTTTTCAGCGGCTCATAAAACAACTCGTAGAAGAATAGTATAGCCAGCAACCTGGCTATACATCTATGTACATTCGTTATGTCTATCTTTATTTGTACGTGTCTTTCAAAAATGACCTTGTTAATTTTAAATTTTCGATAAACTTGCTAGGAATGGCCTCTGACCAGGGACAAGTGTCGGAGCGAGTTGGGCCCTCAAATATGGACGAAGGAGGAAGGGGTAGCCCAAACCATAGCCCAACGTCCTATCTGAACTTGCAGGATCCTGCCATGGACCAACCCGACATTACTAACGTAGGCGAGGTAAAGTTTTAGTACACTGTGGTTCCCAAAACATTGTAGCCCAGACGACTAATAATTAAGAAGATCAAATTGCAGGCTCGGACGTCTGATCAACGAAGGCAGCGTGCAAGTCGTGGTCCAAACAAGATGCCTAAGAGAATTTTTAACATAGTGGAGCTCTCGGCAGTCGGGGAACCTGGTATACCAGAGTCATCATTGGGGCTGTACAGGACAGCCTGCAAGGTTCTTGCTAGGGATGATGTGCCCATCAGCTATAGATCATGGATTGGCCGCGGCGGTGGCCCATGGGTGGTACCCAATGACCTGAAGAACTCATTATGGGATAAGCTGAAACAAGTTTTCCAGTTCCCCCAAGGGACCGAGCTGGTTGCAAAGAAACGAGCACTCTGCATCATGTGCACAGCGTGGAAGAATTGGAAGACAGCACTAAACAAGAATTATGTGAAAAAGAATGAAACGCCGAACTTTGACACGTACCCAAAGTTAAGGGAGTTTTAGGATGAATTTGTGGCGTATAAGAGGTCTGAAGAAGCTCACATAGTAAGTCAAAGGAACAAATCAAACGCGGATAAGAATATTCACCCTCACGGACTAGGAGCAGGAGGGTGCGTGAAGAAAATACCAAGATGGGAGCGGTCAGAAGAAGAACTAACCCGCAAGGGTATAATTCTGCGATGGCGCCTTAAGCTTAACGATCGAAGCTAATGGTTGCTTGGGAGGGTGCTACTATCTCGGATGATAGCGACTTAAGCTTTAGAAGCGATAGAGAGCAGAAGTCTTGGCGAGAATCACAGATGCTCACATCTTTGTCTTCCCAAGGATATTTCGCGCCATGAAGGGAGAATGACGAGCTAACCGTAGCCCTGGGTAACAAGGAGCATCCAGGTCGCACCAGAGGAGTTGGTTTGGTCACGTGGAAAGAGGCCTTCCCCGCAGACGCATGGTTGTACAAGCGTTCAAAGAGATTAAGAGAAGATCAACTGGAACGTCAGATAAAAGATGCTGTGGTGAGAGCGTTAGAGGAATAGAGAGCGGAACTAGATAAGGCTGTGGAGCAAGCCGTACAGAAAGCTCTCAGCTCACGACCGCCACCCGGTGAAAGCCCTGAGCTCATCAGTCCCGGTGCTCGTAAGAGCATTGCGCATCCACTGAGGATTCGAAGAGCATGGACTGTATTTTCCTGTGGATGACATCAAAGAACCGACACCGTGCAAGCTACATTTGGCTGCACATGGCATTACCATAAAGGTGGCTGAGGGCAGGGTTTGGCCATGCCAGGAGTCGCAGGTTTTGCACTGTCGCCCGATACCGCAGGGATTCGCCAGTGTCGAAGTGGACAGTGTAGTCCGCCAATACCAAAAATGGAGGTAGAGATCCCTGGCGAGGATGGAAACAAAAAACTAGGAGAAAACGTGCATGGCTTCCTCGCGTGGCGCAAGAGCTTGATTAAGTTTGGCTCGGACGATGAGGGCGACGAAGATGATGATCAGCCGCACTCTCCACACAGAGACCTCCCGCCCTTCTCGCTGCCAACCAGAAAAAGTCTGTCTCCTCCGCCGGCACCAACCAGAAAAAGCCCAACTCCTCCGCCAAAATCTGAAAAGAATAGAACACAAGGAACATCTCGGTAGTCGGCACCGTCCTCGAAGAAATCTCAAACATCTGCGAACCCAGGACAATCCCAGAAGAAATTATCAGCTGACATGACTGAAGAAGAACGGAAAAAGCATGTAAGCGCCTGCGTAACATCTCACTTTAAAAAGTTGCCATCATGTAAGAAGACTATAGTTGATGCTGACGCGCAAAAGTTTTTCTTGAGTATGGCAAAAGTGCAAAAGACGGGGCAGGCTTCTGAACCTTGCAAAATGTTGGACTACGAGCGCATATCCAGAAAGCAATACTTGCAGGCGGCTAGTGCCAACACGTTAAAGCGGGATGCTCAAGTAGATGCTGCTCAACTAGATGCTCTGGCGCACGGTCTAAAGTGGAAGTTCGTTATGGGAAAATCGCTGGTTGAACCAGCTCATTTCGACAACCTTACAACACAACTGCGGCGCGTCCATCAGTGGTACATGCAGCACTCCAACGATGGTATAGAGGCGTTCGCAGTCAGATACACAGAGCAAGATTTCCACAATGGGGATAACATCTGCTGGGTTCTTTTCACTGAGTCAGTATATGTTGTACCAAAGACAAGATGCCCTCGGCGTGAATATACTTAGACTATGGACTTTGTAAGTTTGTCCGTATATCGTTGAGCATTTTTGTCTTGTTTAATTGCATGTCTAACTTCTTTCTTATGTAGAATGGAGATCTGGACTTGTAGAAGAAATAACAATGACAATCTAGCATTCCTAGATCGGGGCTCACAACGAGAAGCTTGTGAATGACAATCCACGATTCGTTGAAGACTATTTATTTAATACTTTTTGAAGCGCAATACAAAACCTCCGTACTTTTACCCTATAACTTCAAGTACGTATCTTCTTACTTCTAATATCGTTTTACTATTTTTGCGTAACACGTACGATGTGGGAGTAATTGACTACGTTGACATATATGTGCAGGTTTCACTGGGTCCTCCTCGTCATCCAGTTAGATGCTAGCAGGATTTTTGTCTTGGACTTCAGGAGAAAACAAACTAATCTGTACCAAGACCTTTGGGACATACTGAACAGGTAAACTCGATCGTTGCGTTATTACTCAAGCAAAATTCTATTCTATTGCATTTAAGTTTAATTACTATTCAAAATCATTCACAGGGCTTTCGCACGGTACTGCAAGAAAATTGTTCGGTATCGTCCATACAGGAAAATTTTTGAAATAATAAATGACTTTCCATGTATGAGGCAAGACCCCAGAAATAATTTATGTGCATACTATGTATGTACAAATATGCATTCAATTGTCACGAAGAGTGTCGGCTATAACGAAGCCATGGTACGTAATTACACATTGATGCCTTTTTTCTTTTAACAAATATCATCGTTATTTAACTTCCTTTTTGTTCAAAACAACGCTCCAAGCGAGAACCAATAAGTTATTCTTGTGAAATTATAGCAATTCAAGAACAGATCGTCGGATTCATTCATGATGAGATCATCAATCCAAACAGCGAGTTCCACGAGTAGCCTCATCGCCCTCATTCCTACGACCTAGACGCTTGACATGTCTACTTCGACTCTTTGTAAAATCAAAGCGAATGGGATGAGATGTAGTCGAGCTACATTTGTAAACAAATCATTGTAAAAACAATTTATGTGATGCTTAATTTAATATATTTGAATTATGATTTTAACGATGCTTCATATATACATGGATATATTTGAATTATGATTTGAACAATGCTTTATATACTACATATGGACACTGTATAAACAATTGTATAAAAATATATATATTGCACAAAAAATAATTATCATCACTGCCGGATTTCGATTTGATCCGTAGAACCGGCAGTGATAGTTCAATATCATTGTCGGTTGTAGGTAGAACCGACAGTGATAATCCTTATCACTGCCGGTTCCTGAGCCGGCAGTGATAATCCCCGAGTATCACTGCCGACCAATCACTGCCGGCGCCAATGATCGGCAGTGATGGGGTTTTCGAACCGGCAGTGATGTGCTGTTCTGTAGTAGTGAGTGCTTCTATGTTTTTCGTCTCAATATAAGTTGCACAAATCTTAAAGCAAGCGAAGGGGTAAGTAATCTCCATATATCCTTAATTCATGCTTTAATATTTGTGCAATTTTAAAAAAGATTGAAGCATTCGGATCTTCAATCGCTCATCGACAGGGTCTGATCATGCCTCGCAGGGTGGAAAGGGAAGATGCTCTCCAGGGCCGACAGATTGGTTCTTACCAACTCCGTACTCACTTCCCTCGTAGTCCACCACTTGACGGTGCATCCCCTCAATAGATGGATCACGAACAAAATCGATCGACTACGATGAAGCTTCATTCAGAGAGGGGAACAGGACTGCAACGGAGGACATTGCCTCGTCAATTGGAACAAAGTTTGCAGGCCCAGGTCTTTGGGAGGATTGGGAGTAAAGGACCTTCATAGGTTCGGTCGGGCCATCCGCATTCGCTGGCTCTGGTTCGCCTGGAAGGACCAGAGTCAACCATGGGCAGGATCACCCGTGCCTTGTGACAGCACTGATCTCGCTCTATTCAATGCTAGTACATAGCTAACACTCGGAGATGGCAGGACGACAAAGTTCTGGGATTCCAACTAGCTTCACGGAGTCTGCCCAAGAGTTTTTGCACCGGCCTATTACCAACTCTCGAGGAGGAGGGGACGCACATTCCATCAGGAGCTATCAGGTGGACATTGGCTCAGGCCGCTTCGACGAATCACATCGGAGGAGCAGCTAGGTGATTTTGTTCGTCTATGGTGTGCGACCCAACAGATTCATTTACAAGTAGATATACAGGATGACATCACATGGAAATGGACACAGAACGGGGATTATTCGCCCAAATCAACGTACAGGACCCAATTCTACAGGTCCGCCCAGGATCACGACTACACCAAAATCTGGAAAGCTAGCGTTGATGGAAGATGCAAATTCTTTGCATGGCTGTTTATACAGCAAAGGATTCTTACAGTAGACAAACTTGCAGCTAGGGGCTGGCCACACCCTGCGTCTTGCGCACTATGTGGAGCAGAACTCGAATCGGCGATCCATTTGCTTCTTCTTTGTCCCTTTGCACATCATGTATGGCAACAAGTGTTCCACTCCTTACAGATTAATCATCTGCCTCCTCAAACCTCAACACTTCTTCACGGAGTTGATGGATGGTGGCAGGCAGTCAGGACCTCTATGGATAGGCGTCGACGGAAGGGGGTGGATGGAATTGTTCTATACATCCTCTGGAACCTCTGAAAGGAAAGAAATAACAAGATCTTCAGTGCTACTTCCTGCTCACCACCGCAGCTGTCCAGCATTGTTGTCCAGGATGTCATCAACCACAAGATGGCATTTCAACATGCCACACCATTTTCTTGACGGCTTCGAATAGTTCTTGCCCTCCCTGTAAACTCTACATCATTTTCTTTTGTCCTCATTGTTGCGGCTAGCTTCCAAGTGGCCGAACATTATGTGGTACATGTACTCTTTGCATTTTGCTATCTTAATACATAACAGAGCTCGTGCCGTTCCACTTCAAAAAAAGAAGAAGAAAAGTATAGAGCACATCTCGAAAAAAAAAATTGTACTCCCCGTGGAACCGAAGTTGGTAGCCTAGTTAGCGATGAAATCCCTAGATCAAATTCTAGTTAGCGGCGAAATTCTAACATATATGCGACAAATATGTGGTTTCTAAATGATTAATAAAAATATACGTGCATGAGACCTATTTTATTAAGACACATATTGTGAATATGATGATCACTTGGCCGATGGGAACATACATGCATGTGACAAAATATCATCAACTGGGAACAATTTTTTAGTGGAGTGATGGATTTATTTACGTATGACCTCGTTTACCAGGGTTCAAATTATAATTTTCATCTGGGAACAATTTTTTAGTGGAGTGATGGAGTTATTTACGTATGACCTCGTTCACCAGGGTTCAAATTATAATTTCCATCTTTACACATACATGAGTACGTTTCAGTAGAAACTTATGAAGTTACTGATTTATGTCCGACTTCCGCTTTTCGAGGCACGTGCTAAAAAGGCGCACTCACGTGTGTATGCGTGATGGTACGTATATTATGTGTGCATACATGTCTTCTGTGTAGTGAAAAGAAATATGTACATATACCATCTCAGCTGCATATGTGAATTATGCCCAGGTTGTTTTTGTTCTAAACAGTAGAACATCTCGTGCTAGCCAGGTAGATAGGCCGTACGACAAGTCAAACCCTATTGTTGGACTAGTTCGTTTCCAGGCTTGGTTTCAAGTACGCGATCGACAAGGCTTGGGATGACATGAGCCGCCGTGTCCAGTTTGAAATGTATAGTGTACTGTCAGCGGCGGATTCATTCAAACGAAAATAAAGGGGCTCATAGGTTAAGTCAGTTGGTCGGTGTAGAACTAGTATTAACCCTGGATAAGTTAATCTTGTTAAAATTTTATGTATTATGTCACACTAAAGGTAAAAACTTATAAGCAACCAGTAGTTACAATTTTGCGCACCTTTAGATCTGCATGTACTTCTCTTCTCTTAAGCTGGCATGATGATTGTTTTTGTTCTATATTTAAATAGCAAACCTTACAAATGTGCTATAGATTTTAATTATGTTCATCAGCATTTCATCAAACAACTTAGAGATGTGCTACTTGAGAATTTTAGGATAGCTAACAAAGAAAGTAATATAGCATACTTTAATATTAAATTACAACAAAGCAACATCAAATATGGAGACAAAAATCATGTCAATTCACAATACATTAAGAAAACAGTGATATAACATGATTGCTTGTGAAGAGCTGTAGAGGGGCTAGAGCCCACCTTAGAGTTAGACCCTCCTTGGGTCCGCCCTTGTGTACTGTGTACATATATTATACGTTAATACATGCTTGACTTGCACCACATGCATGGCCTGGTCGCCTAGTTGATTGCTTCAGATGTTCACCTTGTTTTTGTTTTTTCACCAGGACGATCTGACCGTCACTACCACTTGCTAGCTTAATTAGCTAGCATGCATTGTCAATCATATAATCAGTCGTTATGCCGTGGATTTGAGGGCCCGCCCGACCGGGACGCGAAACTGCTCAGATACATTAAGATTTCTTAGGGTGTGTTTGGTTGCTTGTACCAAGTGATACATGTATGAGATAGTTCAAAAAAAATATCATCCATGCGT
Organism: Otatea glauca; assembly: GCA_036346275.1. Lineage (NCBI taxonomy): Eukaryota > Viridiplantae > Streptophyta > Magnoliopsida > Poales > Poaceae > Otatea > Otatea glauca. The sequence goes on from CM070713.1 coordinate 3,729,667, forward strand.
TTGGTTGCTTGAATGGAACCATCCTATCCTGGACGGTGTGATACAAATTTGAGGAATATTCTCTGTAGATGCTGAACCATTCCATTCACTCAAAATAATAGAACCAAATGGTACAGGACCATCTCATCCCATTCAACCTCATCTCACCAACCAAACGCACTCTTAGTGAATTACTATATTGCATGCTGACTAGCTAGTTTCCCGATGATTTTTCCTTTCTTTTTTTTTCTTTTTTTTTTTGTCCTTGACAGATTTTGGTTGTCACGAAACATACGATCCCGGTAACGTGACAATTGAACCGTATTATGTGAGATCTCTACACGGCATTCACCTGAAATTCCAAACTGGCTGCACGTACGTACTCTAGCTAGTCCTGCATTCATGCAGACACGTCATAAATTTGACTGTTAAGTTGCACGCTAGAAGATCAACTAATTTGCGTGCGTGCGTTCGTGCTTACGTGGACACAATATCTGCATATACGTACGTATCAGCTGATCAACACTTGGCTGCACCTACACGCACCAGGACGTACGTACGTACCCTGCCTGCATGCGCGACAGGTCAGAGCCTGGAAACTCTTTTGACTCCTTGGTACGTACGTACGTACGTGTTGTAGGAGCACCCAGCGCTCTAGCTAGTACGGCGTTGGGATCGAGTTGCTCTCAAGCTCGCGTACGGTACTTGGTCAGGTCAATCGATCGATCAGCCTACGTATATCGTTTCAACATGGCAGACCTCGTTGATTATTAATTATTCCTACCTAATTATACCGCCAAACGTTCACCGTTGATTTTATTTGGTCCCGTTTAATTTCTCCTTGATGACGTTTTCCATGACCAAAACCACGCGGAGGGGATCAACAACACTAGTAATTACTCTCTAGAACAATATGTTTTGGACATTGATATGGGTCTCAAAATACTTATTAGTTACCAATTTCTATTATAATATATTTATAAAGCCTAATAATTATAACATCATAAAAAGTAAGGCAAAATCTACACATATTCTTTTTTCTCTCTCTCAAGAACATGTAAGCTAGAGCCTTGCTCACATTTCATTAAGTGGTTTTCCTGGGACAAAATCTCCCCATACGATTTTTATTGTATCCAATCTAAATATTTGGAATGATATCAATATAAAAAGTTTCGAAAACCGGAGGGAGTAGGCCTATTATTCAGCGATTAATTAATTATTCCAAAAGCTAGTTAATTCACCAATGCTGCTGGTTCGCTAAACTGTCGTCGGTTTCACAACATAGCTAAGTTACTCCTAGCATTTGATCACGGCCAAGAAACTGATTTGGACTAGCTGCTGTTAAAGTTAATTTCCTGGTCTTAATTAGCTTCCCCTAAGTCCAACCAAACATTAATTAACAAAGGCAAGTATACTTTCTTTTTCTTGAATTCGCACACGAAACCGCACGCGCGACCATGTACATGGAGCTAGACGGCCACCTATAAAGCCTTGACGAGCACACACCCGGCCTGTTGCTTATTAATTACTCCACCAGCCACCACCACCGCCTTCTCCATATATCGTCGCCACAAACTTTTGGCGCGCCGGCCATGTCTAGCCTTACGACCACCAGCAGCATGGAGGAGTCGCCGGAGGAGTTCGACACACACCTCTCTCTCGGCATCGGTGGCGGGAGTCGAACGCCGCGGAGGAGGCCGCCGCCGGTGCAGTTCGATGAGCTGTTCCCGCAGCCGCAGGCACTACCACTCGAGGATCACCATGGTAGCCGTCACCGAGATCAAGCGCCGGGTATGAAGAACAAGGGAGACAGTAGAGGTACTATTGCTGCTGCTAGTACTATAAGGCAGCAAAATAAGAGGACAAGGACGACGCATGGCGGCGACGATGGCGGAGACCGCCAGAGCCCTAGCCACGGAGGGGACGCCGACGGCGCGAGGAAGAAGCTCCGGCTCACTAGGGAGCAGGCGGCGCTGCTAGAGGACAGCTTCCGCGGCCACAACATCCTGTCCCATGTAAGTCCATTCATGTCTGCTAGCTCATCCTCAATTAATCCGAAGGTTTACGTACGTACGCATCAATTTGATTATATAATCTGTGCAGGCTCAGAAGCATGATCTGGCGCGGCAGCTGAGGCTGAGCCCGAGGCAGGTAGAGGTGTGGTTCCAGAACAGGAGGGCCAGGACAAAGCTGAAGCAGACGGAGGTGGACTGCGAGCTGCTGCGCCGGTGGTGCCAGCGGCTCAGCGATGAGAACGCGCGGCTCCGGCACGAGCTCGCTGAGGTGCGCTCCTCGTCCGTGTCCACGCTCACGGGCGCCGCCGTGCTCTGCCCGTCATGCGACAAGCTCGCCCTCGTCGCCGGCGGCGACATGGCTCGGCCTAGCTGATCGAGCTGGGTCGATGATTTATTCAAGCTATTTATCACATTCACATTACACTGCATGCATGCATGCCATGGAAGCTAGTATAGCTAGCGTGTTTTTGTAGATATCAGACAAGATATTCAGTGTTATATATGGCTATGATCGATTCTGTTTAATTACATACTCCAATTGCTACCACCGGCCGGCTTAATTATATATATACTCTTAGGAGATGATTTAACTGACCAATATATGCTTGATGATACACATGAATACACGATATATATGAATAATCTCGTTTTTCAGGCACTGTGTGTGCTTGTTTCTGTCTCCTTTTTTTAACATGTTCTGTCTCTTTTTTTTCGATAATTAATAACACAGCTCTGTCTTTAATCCTCATCTTTGGATGGATGTAAGATGCGTTTTCTTTGGCTTCATTTGTATTGTACTGGATTGGTTTCATGATTTGATCTGTTGCAAGTTGCATATATATTCAGGACTCAGGAGGAAATGTATGCACCAACTTTTTGTCAATGCTTTGGCTACCCCTCAATTTCCATCATCTGCTAGCTTTTTTCACACTCTATTTTACGTCGATGCCCATGTTATGTGCTAAAGTGGAGAGTGTTACGGACAAAATTCTCTGATACAATCACTAGCTAGTACCAGTAATCAAGAAGCAGTAAATAACGATGGTAAATACTACCCGAATTTTCTATATATAGGAAAAACAAAAACTGAAATTAAATATGTAGGAAAATATACGTTACATGGAACTTGAAAGGTAGGAAGACTGCGCGTGCGGCTAGCGTCCCAATGGGAAGCTATCAAAGACAGCTCCCATGGGAGGCTATGTCAGTACGTAGCTTCCTTTGGATCGGCATCCTCATCCTGCTTCCCTGAGTTCATAGGATGGTATCGAAGGGGGAAAAACATAGGAAAATGCAAACCCTAACTACGTCCCCACAGCTTCTCATTTTGTTCTTTTTCCTGATTGGCTGGACGCTGATAGGCAAGACAATTTGGTGAGTAGGCTACACACGGAGGACAGCCCTCGACAACGACGGGACTATGGCCTCGACATCTCGGCGATCTGTTGCTGCATATATATAGTTCATACGCCTGTTTTGAAGCTACAATCCTACAAGGTGCATGCATTCCAAATCAAATTAAGTAACTAATCTGTAGAAGCTTTAGCCCCACGATATTGGAAGTATTCTATCAGAACTAATTTTTTTTGAAGGGAAAGAGCACGAGCTCTGCCATGCATTAAGGAAAGAATATTACAGACGTTACAGGTAATTCCAAGCGTTTGACTGGTTAGAAACATGCCGAACGTTTGGAAGAGAAGAAGGGAACAAACAAGATGAAGACAAAGAATGCGAGGAAGATTACATTGAGGAAAACAAAATCAGTCTGCTAAAGGAAACGACGAGACACAGCGAAAAGCACTTCTGCGGTTGCGGACATCGTCGACAGCAACGATGGACACACGCATGGGCGAACACAAAGCACCATTAAAAATCCTATTATTTCTTTCCTTCCATAAGTTTCAAAGGATATATAGAACGATTCCATCCACCACCTTTCGCCGTTGCCTGTTAGTGGAGGCCCTAAGAACGCGCCACTATCCATCAACACCGCGAAGAAGAGTTGAAGTTTGAGGAGGTAGATGATTGATCTGCATGGAATGAAACACCCGCCGCCAAACGTGTTGCGTAAAAGGACAAAAAAGAGCAGGTGGGTCGTCGTTTCGGGTTCAGTTGCACATAAAGTGCAAAACACACCATGCGGTCAGCCCCTAGCCACGAGTTTATCCGCTGTGAGAATCCTGTTCTGTAAAAACAACCACGCAAAGAACTTAAATCTGTCTTCCGCATTTGCTTTCCAGATCTTGCTATAGCTATGTTCCGGAACAGAGCCCGTGGAATTAGATCCCGTACACCGATTTGGGCGAGTAATCCCGTACGCCGTATTCTATCAGAACTATTGTGTGTCGAGAGAATATATGATATAAGTTTAACGTGTAGGAGTTTATATTCTATTCTGAACTTTGGTTTTCTGAACTAGCGAGGAACTACTAGTTTCAGTGAAGAAGGGAGCAGGACCAACACGTGTTAGTTTACAGTAATATAAAAAAGGGAATGAGAAAAAAGGAAAATCTACGGGAGATTCAATCTCAGAAAACAAACACAACGATTTTTCATAATTAAACTGACCATAATCTTACTGAACTAATCAAAAGAGCAATTGCTTTTGATCCCATCTTCATGCAGTATTCAGGTTTGCCATGAATGAACCGATAAACCGATCATATTGCACCTTTTGCAAATATGAACTTTGGTTTTGATGTTGGAAAAAGAACAACTCTAACAAAATATTATAACTATTTTGATGTTAGGGTTTAATGGGAAGAGGGCGGCGTGAGTTTTATGGGTAGAGAGAGGGGTTGTATTCTCAGGGCAACCAATGATTCTGGGCTTGTTTGGGGTTACGGCTGGGCTGAAAAGTTGCTTTTGATTTGTTGGGCTGTAAAGCAGCTATAGCTGGCGGCTATAGCTTTTCTTGTTATGCTGTTTGGCAAACTGACTGTTGCAGCTGTAGCTTTTGGAGGGCAACCGAACGGGGAGGCAGTAACCTAGCGAAGCACAACGGCGGACGAGTGGAGAGGTGGCGAGGTAGGGTGGCGGAGGTCGGGGAGGCGGAGTGAGCGAGATGGGAGACGGTCAAGCGAAGTCACAGCTGAAAAGCTCTTCCTCAGTGGCTGCAGCTTTTAGGGGTGTTTCTGCTGTGGTTTAGCTTCCTACCTGCTTTGCAGCCATACTGTTTGGGGAAGCTTTTAGCCTAAAACTGAAGCACAGTCTCCCAAACAGGCCCTCTATCAGTCGTATAGGACGACGAAGCCAGGGAAGCTAACAACGCCTTCCTAAGGGAAGCTAGCAATGATAGTTGTCCTATGGGGTATTTGGTAGCTTCCCATTGGGACGCTAGCAGCAACAACGGTCTTCCTAGCTTTCGAATTTTTCTAAATATGTAGTTACACTTTTTGTTTTTCCTATAAATAAAAAAAGGAAATACTACTGCTGAAATCAAAATGGAGAGGTTATTCCATGGGCCATTTTGTGGCCACAGAGATAGAAAACCCCATGGGGACAGTGGGACACACCATTTCTTGGCAAAATTTTGGGCTTGGATTGGCTGAACAGAGTGCTTAGTGGGCCAAACAACACCAGCTAGGGAATTTTTTTCTCTTTAATATTTTTTTAATCTTTTTTTTCAAAACTAGACGTTAGGTTTTAGAAATTGCAAAACTAGGCGCCGGTCGCCCGTATATGGGACGATCGCACCATATAAGGGCGATATGTCTCTCGAGTAACGGTCTAACTAACTAAGTAACGGCAAGGCCACCTATCGCCCCCTACACGGGTGATCGCCCCATGTAGGGGCGACGGGTGGCTTTTAAGCGCAGCCAGAGCCTCATTCGGGCGAGCCAAGCGCAGAGAAATTAACATTACAAAAAAAAATTTGCTATCGCCCCTGTATTAGGCGATTTTTGCCCTGCCATTACTTCGGTTAACTGAGCCGTTAGCAGAGGCACATATCGCCCGTGCCCCATATACGGGGCGATCGCTCCATATACGAGCGACCGGCGCCTATTTTTGCAAATTCTGAACTCTAACGCCTAGTTTTGAAAAAAATATTAAAAATAAATATTCAATAAAAAAAAATCCCAGCTAGGCCCCTCCTTGTACAAAACCAGTAGTAGTTATGGAAGAACAGAAGCAAATCGTTACCGAAACTCTGCATAAATCACATCACATCCTTCCTTCCCCTGCCCCCCATTGTCATGCTGAACAAAATACTTTGCTCTGTGAAAGAAAACATCAGTACTACCATATCTGAAATGTCTTGGTTTGTACACAAGATCAAATCTTCTGAACCTTTTCATTGTAAAGATGAAACAAGAAATGCTTTTCGTTTTTTTTTTCATCGAACCAACTGATGAAGTATCTTCCTCTAGTGGAGTCAGAACAAACACCTCGCAGAGAAAAGAGAGAATCTGATTGAGCCAGACAGTTCTTTTTACTGGGAAAGAAACGGAAGCAACGCACGCCCAAACAACACAGACAGAATATATATTCACAAACACAACTGATCATGCGTGATTCAGAAGAGATAAAAAAAAAAGGAAATCCTTTTACAAGCTATATTCAAATAGCTTGAGTTAATCAAGACTACGTAGTACTACTGTACTAGTCCATGATGAACACAAGAGGAGGTCCAAGAAGTGTCAGTAGCTCGATCGATAATGCTACACGAAAGCAGCCACTAGGCACCAAAATAGTCATGATCTTGTTCATCTCTGGTTCCTCGTCTTCTTGGTCCGCCATGGCATGGGAACTTAGTTCCCCTTAAGCTAGCTAGCTGTACAACATGGCCGTCTCATCTGTTGTGCAATGGGTTCGAGCTGGTGGGCACGACCCGCTTGTCGTCGTCGCCGTCGCCTCCTGCCAGCGTACCACAGGCCGCCGCCGCGCCACCGGCTTTCTTCCTCTGTATCTTGCACCTGGCGGGGACGGCGGCAACATTGAAGGCCACCGTGGCGACGGCGCGGCCGCCACCGTTGGCCGCCGCGGCGTGGCGCGCCATCACGGACGACGACACGCCGGCGCCCGCGCCGTGGGCGGCTATGATGAGCACGACGAGCGCGAAGCACGCGGCGGCGGCGACGAGGGGCTCCCACGGTCGCCTCCTCATGGCACGACGTACGTACGCGCGCACCGTGAGCTTGATGCAGAGGAGCTGCAGTAGTGGACTAGTAGTAGCGTGCAACAGGAGAGAGTGCAGTGTTTGAACACAACAGTGGCCTAGCTAGACTGGTCGTGGTAGGAGTCGCTGCCAAATGCTGAGTAGGAGGGAGGGAGAAGTTTCTGACGATGAGGGAGAGGTGAGCTGAGATGGCACAGGAGACAGGAGTGATGCTGGTTGCTGCCCTGCAGGGCAGGGAGCAATTGAGCAAGCAAGGGACTCCATCCACCGGGTTGCAACTCACTTATATAATGTCGCTTTTTCAAAAGAAAACTATACTGATCCTGAACATACGGATTAGCCTTTCGACGGCCGGTCTAGTATCTTGGGTTCAAATGAACTCCATGGTACGCCGAGATATCCTTCCACCCAACGGTTCGAACGATGATATATATATATATATATATATATATCGAGTGTGTCCATGAGCACATGGTAACCACTAACCAATTGTTCTTGGCAAAGATATACAGAAGTTTTCACAAGGTGCGCAAATTCTCACAAATATCGAAAATTTGTTACTATTTTTTCTCTTGAACATTGATTTCTGATCGGACCGCGGGAACACTACTGGTTGGAAGAAAGAAGCACGGAAGGGGATCGAGGTAACTAGAAGTAGAAGTGTCTCCTAGGGTTTACAGTTGGGAAGGCTGCAGCCCAGCCCCATCGATCGTCCCTTCGATGCAGCACTGCCACCAAACCACATTGATGAGCCTTCAATCCCCTATTGCAGACAACATTGAGAAGACTAGAGAGAGAAGCCAACCACAAGCAAAGTGAAATGGGGGGAGAGGTCTAGATAAAGAAAGAGAGTGTAGACCATTGAGGTCCTCGTTCATGGCATTGGCATGGAATGGAAGGGGCAGTGTGGTTCACTGTTTTGCCTTGGCTCATCGGTGATATCCATCACAGATGCTCCCATTTGCCCATTCTCGTTCCATTCACGAATTTGCTAAGTGCGTCTGTGTTCCTCTCTTGAGGGCCTCAATGTGTACTTTCAGCGTACAGCGTAGTTCTTGATCGAACTCTTTAAGGTCCTGTTTAGAACACGGGAATTCTGTAGGAAACGAAACCCTAAGTGACATCTAAGGATGAAAGTAATGCAAAATCTATATGTTTGAAGCATTAATCGCCTCGAACCAAAATCCAAGAAGGTTATAAAGCTACGATACACCATAAAACCTCACACTATATATAGGTTTCTAGAATTTGGTGAACTTGCAAAATGCATTCATAAATTCCTTTTGGTATACCAAACAAAAACGTCCAAATCTCTACAGATTAAATCCAAGACTACTAAAAACAATGAAAGAGGGATGGGAAGTCCACCCCATGGCTTGTCATGTTCATCAAATCATCATCCTTGCAAGTGGACTAGACCAATGCTTGGAGTACAACAATTTTCTTGCCAATACCTTAGACATGTCCCCCTTTTAACCAGAAGGAAGTAAATGATGTTCTCCAAAAAAATCCCTACCGTACACAGGGTTTGGTTCTGTCACATTGCTCTCACTGTTGACGCCATCACTCTGAGTTATGCTTCATTCAATACAAAGCTTAAGTTTGTACATGCCCAGCCGTACAGGACCCATCAGGCACAAAGAAAGAAAAGAGATCCAATATAGTCCCGTAACATTGCAACTTTGACAGTCGTAGATCAATATTTAGATAAAAAAACGATGGTCCAGATTTCCTGTAGCATCGTTCAAAAATACTGTAGCACAATTAACACTATAGCTATGCACCATTCAACGACCCGAACCGTAGGTTGTTTCAAACCGTCCAATAGAAGGAAAGGAAATTGATGGTAGTTGGTGGTTAATACTGGCTAGCATAGTCCTCCATCAGCTTCTGTTCCTAAAGTTGGTTCGTTGCATAGCCTTTGTCCCATTGCGGTTAATAGAGGCTGACGGATCAGTGTGCCGGTGACGCAAAGCCTGGGAAATTGTCTCCAAGTACTACTGCTACACCCCCTGCTTCCTTTTGAAAGAGAGAAAGAGATGACATGCAGTAGTAGTATACTAGTACTACTATTTTGATGTTTTGACTGAAGACACCGAACGTTTCGCTGAGCCTCCATGCAAACCTGCAAAATGAAGCACTTGGTGTGGACAAGGATTCAAATTTCATTTTCAGATAAAATTTCGTTTAGCATCGAAATTTGAAACCAAAATTCAAATCCAGTAAATTTGCAATCGAGAAATCCCGAAATTCAGTCGGATAACCCGAAATTTTGACTTTTTGCACGGGCAAAAAACTGGGCCAAACGACGACGAAAAATTTTGATTTTTTTTTGGAGAGTCCTGACACAATGGTGATATGTCCATAAAAATTTCAGATAATTATGAAACATGTGAAATTTTTAAAAATTCAACATTGCTACTTAGTTATAAAACGCTGATCGACAAGTTTGAACCGAATGAAAAATGGTTCAAACCACGTTAGAAAATTTTGATTTTTTTTGTGCATGGTTATGATGCATCACTAATGTTCTCATAAAATTTTCAGATGATGATCAAGCTTCATCAATTTTTAAAAATTCGAAAAGTGCAAATGCCTTGTTAAAAGGCTTACCGGAAAAATTGAACAAAATGAAAAATGGTTCAAACCACGTTATAAAATTTTGAAAAGTTTTATGAATGGTACTGATGTAACACTAATTTTTCTATAAAAGTTTTAGATTATGATCATGCATAAATAATTTTTAAAAATTATGACAGTGTTACGTCCTGATAAAAGCTTAATGATCAATACATAGATTTGGTTTAGCAATCAAAAAAGGTTTAAATTTTTGAAAATTTTACAGAAGGGTGATAAGGAAGTGCTTAAGATCTCATAAATTGTTTGAATCATGATCACACTCCAATAAATTTATAAAATTCTTACAAGGCACAATACCATTTATGTTCTTTCTCTTTTTGATTTTTGAAATATAATATAATAAATGAAGTTCAATGCATGCATAGATTTGATTGACCAAACAAAAAAAAGTTGAAATTTTTTAAAAATTTTATAGAGTGGTAATGATGCAATTCTTAATCTCTTATAAAACTTTTAGATCATGATCAGACTCAAGAAAATTTATAAAATTCTAACAAGGTTACTGTCCCAATTATGTTCACTCTGTTTTTTATTTTTTAAAGATAAAAAATGAAGTTGAATTATTTTTTAAAAAATTCTGTATGATCCTAATATAGTACTAAAAATTTCAGATCATTATCAAGCTTGTAACATTTTATAAAAATATATCAATGTTTCTGCCAAAATTTTAAAATGTCTAACAAATTCGGTTTTTCAACAAATTTTCATAGAAGATGACTTTCTTAAGGGTTATTGGACCAAATACGGTCAAACCCATCCCAAAAAGTTCAAAAACTAGCCAGAAATCATGAAATTTCGCCGAAAAAACAAAATTACTCTAGCAATTTCAAAAAAAATTATTCAACCGGTAGTTTAGATTTCGTGGTGGCCCGAAATCCAAAATTTCGGTGAAAATTCGACGAAATTTATATCCTTGGGTGTGGATTAACCATAACACATACTTTATCTACCGGTAGAATCTATGTAGTTTCCGTTAAGGAGTTGGGCAATTAACTTACAACCCTTAGAATGGGTGTCTTTTGTTAAATGAGTGTCTTTTAGACACCATCAACTTTCACTCATTAGATTATATAAATATATAACACATGTGCAATAAAAAATGATATCTCATTCTTGAGTTCAATCTCTACTCTACTTTAACACGTTATCAGCAAGACTCTAATCCACGAGCACGGCGGCTATTGAGCATAGGCAAATATTGACCAGCGGCAGACGGGAGGATCACCGGCCACATCCCGGATACGGTAAGTCCAATGGTGCAGAACAACGACGATGTCTCAAACGTAATTACCTCCATCATGAACTTGGAAACGGCGATCCTTCGCATCCTACCTCTACAACACCGTCGGTCGGGACGTCGCCATTGGCGTGCACAATATGATCGACGCCGACGAGGTCATGCTCGGCCTTATCACGGCATGGTCGGTGGACCACCATTGGCGGCAGCGACCAAGGGGGCTGTGGTGCTCCTCGGTACAGTGCAGGCCATAGGGGCCGAGGTGCCCCACAGCGTGGTAGACGTGACCGAGACCGCGGCAACAACCAATTTAGTTCGCACGCAAGAGGCGCGTGGCGAGGTCGGCGCGATGGCTGGAGTGACGACAGCGTGTGGGATAAGGCCAGGGAGGGCCTCCGCCAAACAGCGTTGGCCACCCGGCTGCGGCCGTGCCCCCATGACACCGCCTGGCGCAGTGGCGATGACAGGAGAGGTGGTGGCGCCACCAAACGTGCCCAAGGCGACGTGCGACGGTGTGCTGGCAGCTCCCGACACTAAGGTGGCGAAGGCGTCAGGCGCACTCGAGGGAGTGGCGGTGCTCCTCGACGCGCCCCAAGCTACCGAATCTAGCGGCAGATCTGGTGACGCAATCGGAGCGCCCCTCAAGCGAAGTCAAGGACTTAGGTTCCCTCAGGCAGAGGTAGATGGCGAGAGCGCGATGGCCGACGAGCCTCTCACTAGCGTTGGGGCGGCAGCAGTCGACCCCAACCGCCTAAGGCGGCGACGGCCATGGCGCTAGGGTTGGAAACCCTAGCGTCGGGTCTAAATGGGCCGATCAACCTATTTAAGAGTCCTGGCAAAATTGCAAAATGACCCCTGTATAAAATGTAAAACTACAAATAAATGGGCCTGTTATATAAAGTTTGCAATTCAGCCCTCCGAACTTAGGAAATCGTAAATTTTAGCCGTTGTAGTTAAGTAAAAATTGCATTTTAGTCCCTAATTTTTTTGGGAAAATGCAATTATTATACATTGATCCTAGTGTACTGATTTACAACAATTGCATGCCATAATTTACTTTGAGAAAGTAAATTCGTTACAATTGCATGAAAAACAATTGTAGGACATGATATACATCTCCAAAAAGGAGTTTGCAGAGCTGGCCTTGGATGACAGCAATTATCTGACTTGGGCGATAGATCTAAAGATAAATTTGATGGGTCGAGGTTTTGGCGCAACCATCACTGAACCTCAACAAAACGACCCGCAAATTTCACAAGCCTTAAAATATGTAGCCTTGCATTTTATTCGGCATCACCTCTCCTCAGACCTAAAAATTGTCGATCATGTTACCAGAAGCTCAACGAGAATGGTTACTTATACGTTTCCAGGACTTCAAGTCCGTGGCAGCGTATAATTTAGCAATACATAAAATAAATTTCAAGCTGAAATTTTGTGACCACGGAGTTGGTGATGCCGAACTAATAAAAAAAATATTGTGCACTTTCCATCCTTCTATACGTATACTTCAACAGCAATATCGTCAAAAGATGTATACAAAGTACTCTGAGTTGATTTATACTCTGCTTTAAGCAGAGAAACATGATAAAATTCTTATGAAAAATCATCATACTCGCCCTACGGGGGCAATGGCAGTGCCTAAAGCACATGCTAATACTCAGGGGGCTAGCAGTAGCCATGGGCGTAAGAGATGCCATAAGAAAAAGGGAAAGTGGCAATCCAATGATATGCAGAAATTCAAAGGCAAAGGATATGGCAAGGAAAAATTTAAGAAGAATTTTTCTATGGAAAAATCAAGCCTTTGCCATAAATGTGGCTGCTAAGGACATTATGCAAAAGAATATCGCACTGCTCCACATTTGATTGAGCTATATCAACAATCTGTGGACAAAGGCAAGAGGCCTAAAGGGGACAATGTTAAAGTTCACTTCACTTCACCACCAGACAAAGATCTGAAAATAGGATCAGAGGATATTACTCTGAATGTTGAGCACAATCAGATGGTCCAACTAAAGGAAGACGACTTCATGAAAACAGATGATATGTTGGTTGAATACGCTTCCCAAGATCGGTTTGGAGACACCATGTAGTCTCCTAGTTATCCCCTTATGTAAATAGTCAGTCATAATTGTTCTACATAATATTGTTGTATATTTTCAGTTAACTAAGTTTTGTAGGATCATGGGTATTGTAATTGTATTGTATAAGCACATATTGTATCTGCAGACATACAATATATATATACTGATGTACTTGTTCTATATTTGAGTTAATAATCATGCTCTTTATTATAGAATTTGGTGGCACAATCCAATGAAGGATGAAATCTGTCTTATTGACAGTGGTACCACAAATACAATATTAAGGGAAACAAAATATTTTCAAACTTTGATATAGAAAAGTGAAAATATAATGACTATCGCTAGAAGCGATAATCTTATTGTTGGCACTGGAAGAGCCATCATAGTTCTCCCTATGGGTACACAATTGACGATTGAAGATGCTCTGTTGTATCCTCAATCAAGTCGTACCCTACTAAGTTTTAAAGATATCCGTCTTAATGGTTTCCATGTGGAAACTACTAGTGAGAGAGACGATGAATATATTCTCCTCACTAAAGTTGATGGATATGGAAAACAAGTGGTTGAAAAACTTCCTTCATATTCATCCGGATTGTACTGCACGTATATCAAACCTGAACCACATATTGTGTTCAAAATAATTATTCAAAATCTTGACAAATTCAAGATTTGGCATGATCGTCTAGGTCATCCTGGTATGGGGATGATGAGAAAAAATTTAAATTGTTCTATTGGCTATAATATTAAAACTTCTAATTTCCCAAAATAAGAGGATTTCATGTGCACTGCTTGTGCTAAAGGGAAATTGATTTTGAGGCCATCATACCTCAAAGTCAAAAATGAGTCGCTGAATAAAAATGAGTCGCTGAATTTTCTGGACAAAATTCAGGGCGACATCTTTGGACCTATTTAGCCCTTAAGTGGGCCATTTAGATACTTTATAGTTTTAAAGATGCTTCTACAATATAGTGCCACGTGTGATTATTAAGCACACGGACCATGCCTTTGCTAGATTAATGGCCCAAATAATTAAGTTAAGAGCCAATTTTTTTGAAAACAGGATCAAATCCATTAGATTGGATAATGTCGTTGAGTTCTCCTCAAGGGCATTTAATGACTATTGTATGGCTCTAGGCATTAACGTAGAGCATTCTGTTCCATATGTCCATACACAAAATAGCCTAGCAGAATCTTTGATAAAGAGGGTCAAACTGGTTGCTAGACCTCTTTTACAAAATCGTAGTTTGCCAACAATTGGTTGGGGTCATGCGGTCTTGCACGCTGCAGAACTAATCCAAATAAGACCAATTGCATATCATACAGTCTCCCCGTTGCAATTAGTACGTGGAAATGAACCAAGTATTTTCCATCTGCGAAAATTCGGTTGCACAGTATACGTACCGATTTCACCACCACAACGTACATCAATGGGTCCTCACAGGAAGTTGGAGATCTATGTGGGGTATAATTCTCCGTCAATAATAAAATACCTTGAGCCATTAACAGGGGGTCTGTTTACAGCTCGGTACGTTAATTGTATTTTTGATGAGGATAATTTCCCGGCATTAGGGGAGATAAGTACCAAAAGAATGCCGAGAAATAGATTGGAATGCATTTACTAAAGAATCTGAACTGGAGGTTCAGAGAATAATAAATTTACAACAAATTACAAATAATCTGCCAGATGCATTTACTGATTACAAGGGTGTTACAAAATCATATATACCCACAGTCAATGTACCAGAAAGAGTGGAGGTACCTTAGAAAGCTACTCTTGCCCCTAATGAGAAGAAGAGGGGGAGAATTTCGGATAAAAAGGACTTAGTTCTGCGGAGACGTTCGCAAAAACGGAATTCTTCTAAAGGTAAAGGTACAATACTTGAATCAGTAAAAGAAACTCAACATGAGGTTGAGAACCATCGAAGGAATGGTAAACCCGACATCAAAGTGTGCAGAAATTTAGATGCTGGGATATCAGAACCTCTAGCTCCGTTGTTATGGGAAATCACAAGGTGTTAAAGGATGTAAATGAAGAAATTTTCACGAATTATGTCTATTCGGAAGAATTATATAAAAGAGATACTACAGTTGTCAACATACATTTTGCCTCAAAAGATTGCTGAGAGCCTTCAACTGGATCCAGAACCAAAGACCATGGCAGAGTGCATGAACCGCTCAGATTGGGTCAAATGGAAGGAAGCAATTGAAGTAGAATTGCTCTCGCTTAGTAAAAGGGACGTATTTCGTCTAGTAACACCAACTCCTTTTAAAGTGTTTCCTATGGGAAACAAATGAGTTTTCGTTCGAAAAGGGAATGAAAACAATGAAGTGGTGAGATACAAAGCGAGGCTTGTAGCCCAAGGGTTCACGTAGAGACCTGGCATCGATTACGATGAGACATACTATCCCGTTATGAGTGGAATAACGTTCTGATATCTAATATCTCTAGCAGTTAATATGAAAGTATCAATGCAATTAATAGATGTAGTGACCGCATATTTGTATGGGTCATTAGATTCGAATATTTACATGAAAGTCTCTGAAGGGGTTAAAATTCCGAATCCTAATGCAAATCGCAACATGTATAGTGTCAAGTTGAAAAAATCACTATATGGATTAAAGCAGTCGGGAAAGATGTGGTACAACCGACTAAGTGAGTTTCTTTTAAAGAAAGGATACTCTAATAATGATGATTGTTCATGTGTGTTTATAAAGAAATTCCAAAGTGGATTATGTATCATCTCAGTATATGTTAATGATTTAAATATCATTGGAACCACAAGGGACGTAGAAGAGGCAAGTAACCATCTTGTGATGGAGTTTGAGATGAAAGATTTAGGTAAGACCAAATTTTGCTTAGGCTTACAGCTTGAACATGTTCCTGAAGGAACATTTGTGCATTAGTCTACATATATCCAGAAGATATTGGAGAAATTCAATATGGATAAATCGTATCCAACAAAAACACCTATAGTCGTGAGATCCCTTGATGTGGATAAAGACCCATTCGGACCTAGGGAAGAGGATGAAGAGATATTGGGACTATAAGTTCCATACATTAGTGCCATCGGAGAACTAATGTATCTTGCAAATTGCACCAGGACTGGCATTGCATTTGTAGTCAATCTATTGGCTAGATACAGCGCATCACCAACAAAAAGGCATTTGTCTGGTGTTAAACAAGTCCTTAGGTATCTTAATGGTACAAAAGATCTTGGTTTGATGTTTCAAAGAAATCAAGATATGACTTTAATTGGATACACAGGTGCTGGCTATCTGTCTGATCCCCACAGTGCCAAGTCACAGACTGGATTTGTTTTGCTTTATGGTGGTACGGCTATTTCATGGAAGTCTTATAAACAGACTTTAGTAGCCACTTCCACTAACCATTCTGAAATAATTGCTTTATATGAAGCATCACGTGAATGTGTATGGCTTCGCAGAATGATTAACCACATACAAAGGTCATGTGATATTAATCCATTGGAATCTCCTACCATTATCTATGAAGATAATGCTGATTGTGTTGCTCAGATGCAAATAGGCTATATAAAGAGTAATATAACAAAACATATTGCTCCTAAGCTATTTTATCCTCACGAACTTCAAAAGAGTAGTGAGATAAATGTCTTGCAAACAAAGTCATGTGAAAATCTAGCCGATTTATTCACTAAGTCTTCATCGACGTCCTTGTTTCGAAGATGTGTCCAGGGGATCGGTATGAGACGGCTTCATGAGTTGCAAGGTTCAGGGGGAGTTAACCCTTGAACTAGAACATGTTGCACTCTTTTCTCTTATGAGTTTTACATAAATGGTTTCTCATAGAAGGTTTTTAATGAGGCAACACTGAATATGAACTTACATCATAAAGTTTCTCGTTATATTTT
The DNA here is from genome assembly GCA_036346275.1 of Otatea glauca. NCBI lineage: Eukaryota > Viridiplantae > Streptophyta > Magnoliopsida > Poales > Poaceae > Otatea > Otatea glauca. The sequence continues at coordinate 3,746,625 of CM070713.1, forward strand.
TCTCATTGGGTTCTCGTTATATTTTTCTCATTGGGTTTTAAAGGAGATTTTAGATGGCATATAATTATGAGAACGAATTTCTCTTCATATTTTTCTACAGGGTTTTTGGAGGAGTTTATCGAAGTACATGAAGACTATGTTATTCGCCCAAGGGAGAGTGTTAAGGAGTTGGGCAATTAATTTCCAACCCTTAGAATGGGTGTCTTTTGTTAAATGGGTATCTTTTAGACACCATCAACTTTTATCCATTAGCTTGTATAAATATATAACACATGTGCAATAAAAAGTGATATCTCATTCTTGAGTTCAATTACTATTCTACTTTAACACTTTTTACACATGTATGTATACACGAGCTGTCCTAGCTCCTTCAAGAACTGCAGTAGAGAAGCACCATAACTGCATAATCAAGAAAAGAAACAAAATAAAGCAATCAGCAGGACAAAATTGGTCAGTCTCAAATATGCAAGACCGTTAGGTATGCCCCTGTAGCATAGTTGTCAACATTGGCGCAGTTACGTCTTCATGTCAACATTGGCGCAGTTACATAAATGAATGGACTGGACGTCTGGTAGCACGTCCCTGTAGTACATGAGTAATATTTTATACTACCAGCAGCATCAGCATGAGTATGCATGCTCAGCTGGCCCCATTCGATGTGCTTATCCAGTAGGCAGCAGCAGCACAGCACGGTGAAGTACTTGATATGCAGCAACATCAGCTCATCAGCGTGCCGGTACTGGCTACTGCATGTGTGTACTACACCGTATTTTTTGGACTAGAACATTGCTATTTGTACATATCAATGCCTGTCAGTAGATACTAGTTTCGTAACATAGGCTGGCAGAAAGACCGACCCCATCCCCAGCATACAGGATTACAGGTGATATACGAAAATATCGTCTGACTGACGACGGTTCAGTAACAATGTCTGATGAATAGCACATGAAAAGGGCAAGGATTTAATGATATCGCTGCTTAAGATATCCCCTCAACAAAAATCTGCCACTTAAGATTGTCTTCCGGTTACATTTTACAACAGGTCAGGATAATACAGTAATCTGCTCGAGAGATCAGACACTTTATGCCATGTAACGAGCAGGTTCAAGATACCAATAGCAATATAGTACAAGCCATCAGCACTTGAAAACAACATGATGACCTTCCGTTTGGATGCCATATCGATACCTGAACGAACTGAAGGTGCAGCATCTTAGCTCCTGATAATAGCATACACAGAGATCTTGAGCAATCATATTTCTCCTCTGTAGCCTCCACCACCGTAGTAATCTCTTCTGGAGCCTGCAATCGCCATGGACTTCTGGTGCTCCAGCTTTGGACAGTCCGTAACACGATGGCCAAGGCCACCACAATATGCACATCCCTTGACACCACTCTCCTTGGCAATAGTTTCCTCATCGTCCAATGGGTCATTAAGCTCAGCCAACACTGGTGGTATTCTTTGCTTTGCTTCCTTGAGCAAGTGCTTAAGGTCAAGAAGCGTAGTCTCTGTTTGGTTCTTGTTGATAAATGTTGTTGCTATGCCAGTTTTCCCACATCGACCTGTACGGCCAATTCGGTGGACATAGTTCTCGATCTCGGCAGGCATATCATAGTTAATCACATGCTGGATATCAGGGAAATCAAGACCCTTTGAGGCAACATCAGTAGCCACCAAAACATCCTTCTTTCCATTCTTGAAGGACTCAATTGCATTCTCTCTTTCCTCTTGATCTTTTCCGCCATGGATCGCAACAGCTTCCACTCCCTTCAGAAGAAGGTACTCATGAATGTAGTCAACATCAGCTTTGTTTTCACAAAATATAAGAACAGGAGGTGGAGTCTTTTGGAGGCATTCCAGGAGGTATATAATTCTAGCATCTTCTTTGACATACTCAACTTCTTGGATAACATCAAGATTAGCCGCCCCAGCTCGCCCAACATTAACAATAATAGGCTTCACTAGGGCACTCTTTGCAAAGTTCTGAATCTTCTTGGGCATAGTGGCAGAAAACAGAAGGGTCTGCCTTTGTGCCTTGAAATGGTCGAAAACCTCACGAATGTCATCCTCAAATCCCAGATCAACCAGCCTATCAGCTTCATCTAAGGTTAAAAACCTGTGCAAATAATGAAAGCACTATTAAGAAACTTGAAAAGTGTCTGCACTCTGCAGCTACTTTTGAAAGACCTTCAGAGAGGTTTCACTAGTTGGTACAGTCCAATATAGGCAAAAGCAAGTGATTATCTCCTAGGTTGAACCAAACAGTATCTGAACTGGTAATGTCCAGCACTGTGAGTCTGGGGACAAGATATTAACTCAGGAAGTACATGGTTTGCTGGATAAAGGGTTCTCACGAGTGTGAGTATCTTTCACATTCTTTGGGCAGAACTATAGAATAAAAACCTCATTTATAAAGCATAACAGATCAACAGCCCTATGCCCCTACATTTGGTTCAGAGCTATTGAACTTTGAACATTCATTAAATACAGCTGAGAAATTAGCTAAAATATAGTCGTGTGTTGGAAAACAGGACATAAGAGAGGCAGACGTCGCCCGTCCAATAGGCCGGCATCTGCGAGAGTAATAGACACGGTCATTTATACATATTCGGGCGCTAATGAAGGCGCCCTGCCTCCTTGCCTCCTTGCCCGAGAGTGATCCCAACGGCACACCAGTTTGTATATATTTTATATTCCATTAGAGTTCAAGTACAAGTAGGGGTTACAATGAGCTTTTATAGGTACTCAGCCTGTTACACAAATACCATCCTACCCCTAGAAGGACGACTCAAGCGTGGGCATCTTCATCATTCCAGGGAGGTGGTAGTGGATCCTACGTCATCGTTCCCTAGGGTATGCCTTTGACTCCGAGGTCCCACGTGGGGTTCCAAGGCTTGGGCCCTCCTTCGAGGGCCAACCTCGCAGGGACCGAGGGACGGGCCTCTATGTCTCAATGAACGCTTATGGGGGGCGCCCTCACAGACCAGGAGTTGAGCCCCATGCCCTATGTACAGAAACAAGGCAAAGCGCCCCGAAGGATTGGGCATATCTCCACACATCCTCTCCAGAGGTCGAGGGCCAAGCGGGGTATGAGGGGATCTTTTGTAACACCCCATCCCATGTAGCATCTCTAGAGGCCCAGCGAGGTATGAGGGGATCTCTCATGACACCCCGCGCCATGTACCGCCTCTAGAGGCTTGGCGGGGTATGAGGGTATCTCCCGTGACACCCCGCACCATGTACCCTCTCTAGAGGCCTGACAGGGTAGGAGGGGATCTCCCGTGGCACCCCGCGCCATGTTCCCTCTCAGAGGCACGGCGGGGTAGGAGGGAATCTCCCGTGTCACCCCGCGCCATGTACCTGTTGAAAATATGCCCAAGAACCCAATCATGAAGATGATTATCATGTACTTATGCTTATGTTGTTCATTTAATATTGTCATATTATAGATCAAGTACGTGACTTGATCGTGGAACTCTGTAATTTAATTATGACATTATTATAAATTGTCACTTGTTTATTTATTGGGTGAGACACCAATAAACTTTATTCAAAACAAGCACATGAATTGATTGATAATCACGTTTCATGGATTATGGATATATGATACCATTCAGTCATGTGAATACATGTAAGTGTACATGCTATTGGACTGACCCGCTTATGAAACACCTTTTGAGGATTTGATTAGTGTCATAAGTTGTTTCATACAATGATAATGATTGATCCTTAGACCTGAGATCAACACAGTTTCCTACATGAGGATGGTATACTTTGATGTTGTCTAACGTTGTCCGTAACTGGATAATCACAAGGACAACACTCAGGTATACCTTGAATCATGAAGAGGGAAGTGTATGATCAAGATAGAATTTGTCCTCCTCATACTGAGGGAATGATATCAATAGGACACTCGATGAAATAGACTAAAGAATGTGCATGGCCATGCCCGAACGATTAAAATTGTTAATCGATCGATCTTGTTAGTCTACTTCAGAGAATCGAGAAAATTGGTTTAGCAGTGCAAAGATGGCAGACCTCAACCATGAGTTAAACCATGATATCAAAGTGACAAAGTGACCGACATGTATTCATTGAAGGTTTGTCGGATAAATGACATTCATGTAATTTGGGTAGTCGTTATGTTCTGCTAGAAGCCGCTTGCGACTAATGAATTGAAAAATGAGTTTTTGGATTTATTGCCAACATAATATGAACCTGAAGGATCACACACTAAAATAGGCTGAAAGATTTATGAAATCTTCTCTCGTGACATACATGCTAATGCGATTGAATATGATATCTGATTGTTTTACAAAGATGGCTACGAATCTGCATGTTAAATACATTGTGCAGAAATCACTGTAGCATTTTTTTTGTCTGCCTGCAGCAACGATGGGAGTCTGCACCATGTTGGCATCACTGTAGCACCACGACTGCTACAGTGTCAAGTGTCCCAGTACTGATAAAGTACCGCGTGTCTATTACTGTACCACCTGCCTTGCTGCAGTATTTGTTATATATTGTGCCTCCTGCTTCAGGAAAAAAAAAGGAGAGAAATTGATAGAAAAAGAAAGGAAGGTGAAAAAGTTTCATCTTAACCAGAAAAGGTCGCAAGAGTCGTATTGCGCGGTACTAGCATACTGGCGTACGGTGTCGTCCGCTTGTTAGTGTGGATGCCTGGAGGTCGTGACTGCTACTACCACGAAGATCCGACGTATCTATTTCCGCTGCTACGTCCAGACGTTGAAGCTGTGAGCGTTGCAGAGAGCTTCTGTGGGTGATGAGGACATCACTCCTACGGATATGTTCACACTTGGTTGGACCAACTCCAACACGTCATCCCTGGGCCAAAAAGAGAGAGATATCAAATCCATCACGTTCTGGAATCCAATTCGGCCTCTTGAGACAGCACCAACTTCAAATATGAATAACTTTTGCGTACGGACTCCGATTTGGGTGATCTTGGACTTGATTGAAAGCTTACAACGAGATCTTTCCAATGGATCTAATCCCAAGCCCAGATTCATCGTAGATCAGCTGGAATCATTTAAAAATTTTACTACAATACTGTTTTAGGTTATTTCGGGCCTTGTAAGTGTGATGGCCCAAGCCCAAGTTGTGTGCGCCCCCCTTGCTGCACACAATCCTAAGACGACCCTCTCATGTCCCTCCCTCTCATATATTCAGTAGCCGCCACTTCAGACACTTGGGTATTGTTTGATTAGTTTAGCTAAGTGTAAACTTTGAGTCTTCGAGTTGTACTGGACAACCACCTTATCAAAACCTTCAATAGAACCCCACCCTGTTTTGCCTTCATTCATATTCGTAATTTCATATTGATTTTACTATTGTTCTTGCTTGTTCTTCGGTTGCTTGCAGGAATTGAACCTCGTGTTTAGGTTGATCGTGCCCACGGCAAGATCAATAACCCTTCGGAGTTGGTTTAACGATTGCTAAGGCGCATCGTCGTCGTACGTTGTAGTCGAATCGTCAAAGTCAGTTCCACCAAATCGAAGTTATCGCTCTCATCAAAAGATCGGGACACAACTTACATCAGAGGGGATCTCCCGCGGCACCCTGCGCCATGTAACCCTCTCTAGAAGACCGGCGGGGTAGGAGGGGATCTCCCGTGGCAACCCGCCCCATATAGCCTCTCTAGAGGACCGACAGGGTAGGAGGGGATCTTCCGTGGCACCGGCAGGGTAGGAGGGGATCTCCTCCAACACAAGCCCACTGTCCCTCATGCGATTCGAGGAGCGCCCTAGGGATAAGAGATGGATTAGTAGTCATAACATGGGAGCTTGGCGTTGGTACCCAACATTCATCTGAACCAAATTTTTGTCACGACCGAATGTTAGGGGCACCGATGCGAGGCGTTTCTTCAGGCGTCATGGCACCCCAAGACTGGGCGTTCCTATTGCCACCTCTCTACCATCGCCCTTTTCGTCCTCAGCTCTGTGGCATCCGAAGCTAGGGTCATCGCCCGACGTCTCTTTGGCGTTATGGCCATTGCCCGACGCCCCTTGGGCACTTGGGCCACTGCCCATGTTGGCTTTCTAGGGACCATCCGACACGAGCATTGCCAGGAGCGCCCATGACTCTCGGTTTCTCTTTCTTGCCATTCCCCCTATTTTGCCACTCTTGCAAGGGGCGCACGGCTCTGCCTTTCTCAAGACGCCTACTCTTCTCGATTTTGACGACGCGTTGAGGACGGGGGCGCTACCACTAGCTCGTTCCTGCATGGGGGGCAATGTTGCCAGCCCAATCCCGTGCCTTGGGAAAGCAGAGAAATAGCCGCTGGCTAGATCGCGCGCTAGAGAAAAGCCAGGCCCTCCGTCGGTCCGGCCCCGCATTAGCCGAGTCCCGAAACGGAGGGAGGCCGAGGGCCGCTTCGTCGGTCCGGTCCTGTAGTGGCCGGATCACGTGCCAAGGCAGGTTGGAGTGCCTTTGTCAGTTCGGCCCCGCGCTAGCTACGTCCCACGGCGAAGGGAGGCCGAGGGCCCTGCAGCGGTCGGATCTCGCGCAGAGGAAAGGAGAAAACGCCGCTAGTGGCTTGCTTGTCATCAGGATGAGGGAGGAATCGCTGCCTCGGTCTGGTGCTGTGCCGGAGTGGGGGGGACCCAGCGTCCAGGGTGCCTTGGACATCCACGCCACTCCCGAGGAAGAGGGGGCCAGTGACGCGCCTGTTGCTCCGTGAGGAAGGGGAGAGGATCGATAGCACTCTCGTGGAGGTGAAATGGGCACAGGTTAGAGCTGAGGCTTTCATTCCTTTTTTGTTGGTTTTCCCCTTCGCCCTTCCTCTTTCTTTCATTATTGAGGCCCTACTGGTTCTGAGCGTGAGTGACGTCAACCAGCCAAGGTTGCCACGAACACTCCCTATTTGCTAGGTGGGCATTGCCCTGGGCGCTTGTCCTCGGGTGCGGGGGCAGCGCTCATGTCGTTGGGCACGAGGCATAGAGCCCAGCCGAAAGCTCACAGTCGTGCGCCCGTAACCTGGCCTTTGCTTTGGGCGTTGCCTCAGCGCCCAACTGGGGGGCGGGGGGATAGGGTGAGAGGACGGTTACCCAAACACTCAAACTGACTTTCCTCGTGCCTCGGCTTGGGCGCTAAGGTCGGTGCCCAAGTGCGCTACCGCCCAAGTGGGACTCAGGGCCTCATGCTTCGCGCGGGTGCTAACTGCATGCTAGGCTTGGCAGGTTGTAGAAGGCTAGAAGCGTTGCCTGCTCGGTCACCGCACTGCCAGGGAGTAGTCGACGTCAAGGCCCCACGGGTAAGAGCATTGACCATACTCTATTACTATCCTCGTGTTTGCTCCCACCTTTTTGGATGTGTCAATTGCGGACTTGCCCCATGATTGTAGGCGACCGTCAACGAGACGCCCTCATGAAAGGCAAAGGCAAGGTGGATGGGGATGCCCTCACGAAGGGCAAGGGCAAAAGCAAGCCCCCTCATGGAGAGGACCTTCATGCAAGGACATGGACATGATGGCTCATGTCAAGTCTACCACCTTTGGTGAGTCGGCAGGGGACGAGAAGAAGCGCCCTAGAGGGAAGTGCACTTCAACAAGCTCTCGATAGGTTAGAGCACTCCACCATGTGCTCTTCTCCAGGTAGGAGGAGAAATGCCCAAAGAGGCCATGGGACTTGGCAACCCCACTCATTAGTCAATACCAAGCGAGGTGGGGGTGTCCCTCTATCCCAATGGGTTCTTTCGAGGGTGTCCTCACGGATCGGAAGTTGAGTCTTATGCCCCGTGGATGGGAACAAGGTAGAGTGCCCGGAGGGCTAGGCACCGCATCATGCACCCTCCTTGGAGGGATGGCGGAGTATGGGACCTCCCATCCAGGAGATGATGTGGTCCCCCCGACACTATCCTGGAGGTGATGGGGTCTCCCTGACACTACCCGAGAGGTGATGAGGTCTTCCCGGCACTAGCTCCCATTCGGGAGGTGATTGTCTCCCCAACGCTCACCATGTACCCTCCTTTAAGGGACGACGAAGTACAGAACTTCCCATCCAGGAGATGATGAGGTCTCCCCGACACTACCCAAGAGATGATGGGGTCTCCCTGACACTTAAGAGGATTGGGCACTTGGCCAAGCGCCCGGTAGGATAGGGCACCTCGCCTTGCACACTACCATTGGGTAGAGGGCAGAGTGCCCTGCGGGGCACGAGTAACTCCTTTCACACCGCGGGACAGAGAATATGCCCTTGGCAGTTGGCAAGGGAGGTCTTAGAATTTCATCCAAGCCCCCTTGTCATTCGAGCGTCGAGATTTTGTACTCCGCTAACGACTTCGGGATATTTCCCAACTTGGGTGTTTTGACGTTAGGACAAGGAGAGTGGAGAACCATCCCACTCTGTTTGCGCAACAGGGAACTGCTACTTTGGCCACATGGGGCAGGCCCAATTAGTAGGCGCCTAGACCAGCCCTTCATGGTGGAAGTAGTCCCCTGTGCCCTCAGACGTTTGGCCCACTACCTGAATTGGGTTTGCCGAGCGAGAGCTACACAGGATGGGCATTGAGGGTAGCGTCCAGTGTCTGCTAAAGCCACGCACAGCCAAGGTTCTACTTCCTATCCTCCTCGGTCAAAGTGCAAGGAGTGCCCATGGGCGCGGCTCCAAGCGTCTAGGAAACGAACATAGCCTCTACCCAAAATGCGAGGAGCATCCGGGGCAAGGACTTAGCTTCTGCCAAAGGGGGCGGGTGCGGAGTCCAGTGCCCGTATAAAGAATATAACCTCGGCCAAGAGGGCGAGGAGTGTCCGGGACACGGTCTAAGCCTATGCCTACAAGCATCTAAGAAATGGACATAGCCTCTGTCGGGAAGGCGAGGAGCGTCCCGGGCGAGGACTTAGCTTTCGCCCACGGGCGCAGGTGCGAAATTGAGTGCCCGCGCAGCAAACATAACCTTGGCCAAGAGGACGAGGAGTGTACGGGATGCAGACAAAGCCTACGCCCACGGGCGCGAGCATGAAATCAAGTGTTTGTGTAGCGGATATAACCTTGGCCGAGAGGATGAGGAGCGTTCGGGACACAGACAAAGCCTATGCCCACGGGCATGGGCGCGGATACAAGTGTCCGAGATACGGGCATTGCATCTAGGACGAGGACTTACCAGGTATGGGCATGAAGTCGAGTGCTTGCGTCACGCACATAACCTCAACCAAGAGGACGAGGAGAGTCCAGGGCACGGACAAAGACTACGCCCACTGGCATGGGCGCGGCTACAAGCATCCGAGAAACAGACATTGCCTCCACCGAGGATGAGAGGAGCATCCGGGATGAGGACTTAGCTTCATGGTAGATGAGTGAAGTCCATCTTATGGGACGAGCAGAGTCCCATCACTTTAGATAGTGGGTTCTTTCGATGTGATAGTTTTCTGTAAGCATGGCAGCCCGTGACAGAGTTTCGAGCTGAATCAATGGCATATGATTCGAGTTGCCCGGAAGATGTGCACATGACATGTCACAGGGTGCTACATTGCCACTGGGGATTGCAACCACTGGTGAGCTTGAGGGGTACCCACAAGACTAATTCATGGAGCACCTCATCGGACACATTGGGGATACCCGTGACCGTGAGACTAAGACACAGGCACCTTGACCAAGGTTACAGATTTCGTTTTCGGACCACATCTTCGAGGCGACTGAAACCCGAAATTTCCAAGATTTCAGAATTTCAGCCAAAATTCAAAAACCAAATTACAAAACCGGTATTTTGGAGGCCGGCAAAACTGAAATTTCGGCCCTTTTCAACCCCCTGTGAAATGGTCTCTCGAGGCTAGAAAAAATCATGCAAGCATTTATCTACATTTCCTATCTATTTGAATGCAAAATACTAAATATTTGCACATAACATACCCTAAATTTAGAAATTTCGGTAGCGTTTCGGTTGATTTTCAGATTCTAACACTTCAATTTAGCAACAAAATCAGTTAAAGCAAACCTTAGCTAAAGATCTCATCCAATACGGCCATGGTGGAGAGGCACGAGCAGTGGATGGGGCAATACGGCCGCGCCTACAAGAACGCCTCCGAGAAGGCATGGAGATTCGAGGTATTCACAGCTAACGCCGCGTTCATTGAGTCGTTTAATGTAGGAAAACACAAGTTCTGGCTCAATGCCATCCAGTTCGCGGATCTCACCAACGACGAGTTTAGGGCGTCCAAGACTAACAAATTAGTCTTCAAGGTTAACTTCGCTAGGGTTCCTACAAGGTTGAAGTATGAAAACGTTAGCCTTCATGCGATTCCTACGCGTGTATATTAAAGGACCAAAGGTGTTGTCACTCCCGTTAAGAACCAACGCGACAACGGTAAGTACATGCACACATATACTTGACAGAACTAAGTCGTGGGGCACCTTGGAGGCGTGCCCACGAAACAAAGTCACGGAGGCACCTTCGAGGGGTGCCCACGAAAAATATCAAAAGAAAGGTAATATCTATATATATATATATATATATATATACCATGGGACAATATTATGATGAGATGAAACCAAATGAAAGGCTGCATTCTGTACATCTGCAGTAGCTTACAGGTAGGAAGGAGGATAAGCACTAGTACGTTCCTGAGGAAGTTTTTGGTTCAAACTTAAAAGCAACAGGTATTTATATAGAAACTTACACAAGCATTCCGTGTCAAATCTAAAGAAAATAATGGATAATCTTCTTGTCGTGAATCGCAATACCAATGGGATGAGTATACAAAAATGATAAATTAAACGTCAGCAATTTATGTTCACTTATAGTTTACCTTCATTGAAGTTGGTCTGTCTTCTTTAAATTTACATTACTTAAATTCCAAATTGCAGTTGTCATCGGCAAGGGTTGAACAATGACATATCATTTTAGTCGTATTCACCTTCATTCTTTAAAAACAAAGAATTTTGTCTGAACCCCAGTTTCTGCCTGAAGGCGCTAATCTATGAGGAAGAGAGCATATGTTGCTATTTCCAGGCAAGCTAGCAAATATTCGCAACTGTGTGCATCCCTTCTACAACAAGTGCTTTTGATGATTATATACAACATGAATGGCACATATTCTTTGACAGAATAATAAGCACGGTCAAATTGTTAGCTCTAAGATTAAAATATCCATCAGAATCACGCTCACTAGTCCAGTATTTCCTCTATACAAATGTACCACATGTTTTCATGAACATTACACCCAATAGGGCACCTTTCATATTAGCTATAGCATAGTTTTAGTTCAAACTTTAATTATACTTCCTCTACACGCTAAGAAGAACATATGAAACTATGGCACAAACACAACATTTATATTCTGTTAAAAGGTATAAAAACACCAAATGAATCACAAAAATGCAATACACACCTGCAATTGTCAAGGTTCATCTTCTTCTTAGCGAGTAAATCCTTGAGCCGGCCAGGTGTGGCCACCACGATATGTACACCCTTCTTCACCACATCCAGCTGCGTCCTCATGTCCACACCCCCAATGCAAAGCAACGGCCGTATCTCAGGGTACCCAGCCTCCTTAAGAGGAACGAGGAACTGCTCTATCACATCATACGTCTGCTTGGCCAGCTCCCGTGATGGGCAGATGATCATCCCAAATGGTCCCTCCCCAGGGACAATCGGCATCATTGTTTCCTCCTGCAGCGCCACCATGATGAGCGGCAGCACGAACACCAGCGTCTTCCCAGACCCAGTGAACGCAATGCCAATCATGTCACGGCCGGAGAGCACCACGGGCAGTCCCTGCACCTGGATGGGCGTGGGTTGCACGATGCCCTTCTCGCGGAGCATGCAGAGGATGGGCTCGGGCAGGCGGAGGTCGCCAAAGCCGCGGGCGGGCGGCGGGACGTCGTCACCGTCCACGAGGATGTGCCACTTGCGGCGGAGCTCGTCGGCCTTGGCGCGCGGCATGCGGCGGAGGCGGAGGGGCGGCTTCCAGCCGGTGCGGAGCGGGTCGGAGTAGGTGATGCCCTTGGCGAGCTCGCGCACGGACATGAGGGTCTTGCGGTCGGAGAGGTGCTCGATCATCTCCTTCTCCTGCTGGATCAGCTGCTCGGTGGGGGTGACCTCCGGGGCCGCGCGCTTGAGCTGCGTGGCCTTGACGAGGAGGCTGGGCTTGGCGTCGGCGTCGGCGGAGGCTGGCTGGTTGGGCGGCGGGGGCGGAGGCGGCGGGAGGGAAGAGGGGAAGCCAGCGGAGGAGGAAGGGGTGGGCTTGGAGAGACGGAGCTGGCGGAGGCGCTCGGCCTCCATGGCCCGGCGCTTGGCAACGGGGATGTACTCCTCGTAGTTGTCGTCGTCGTCGTAGTTGACCGCGGCAGAGGCGGCCGCCGGGGAGGCTGCGGTGGCAGCCATGGCCGGGGCTAGGGTTTGGACTTTGGAGTTTGGACTGGAGAGAGGGAGGAGAAGGGGAATTCGTGGGGGACGGGGCCCGGAAGGTGTGGGGAGGAAGGGATCGATTAGATCCGTCCGATCCGATCCGATGGTGAGTTTGAGAAGAGGACGGGCTTACTTACCGACGCTGGTTGGCCCTTTAGGACGTAAGTTAAAGGCCTAAAGCCCAGCCCAGAACCAACGTAGCACTGTCCAGACTAAATTAAATCCCTAGCCCATCGAAGGGACTGCCTTGCTTTGTGATTATTTTTTTAGTTTCTTTCTCTGAAGGATAGGTATTTTTCGCAGGTATGCTATATATACGTTTTTTTTTCTTTGAAAATTTAGGATCAAATGTACAGCTCCTACTCTCAGCTTCTCGTTTGAATCTGATAAATCTGAACCAAACGATCGAACCTCCGCCGCGTCCCGCTTCGCCACTCCAGTCCCGCCGCGTCCCGCCTTGTCGCCTCCCGCCTCCATCCCCGTCGCCTACAGCCCCACCGCCTCTGGCCTCCATCCGGGCCGCAATAGGGTTGGTGAGTAAACCAGGAGTTGGAAGTACATTTTATTTTACCGCCATTTTCAGGGAAAATAAAAAATCTTCAGGCGATATTAAAAGGTATTATTCTGAACCTACTGCATCAGACTTTCAAGGATTGAGAGCACTTATTATTGATGGATGATGTGCCCGTGCTGAGATTACCATCTACCATCTGTGGAGACTTGGGATACAATGTGATCTTGCTGCTACCTCTGAACCTGCACTTTCTGCTTTACTGGAAGCCTTCAACTCAAGGTTTATTTTCCTTCATGTATCATGCTTTGCTAAGTTTGATTTGCTTCTATATCTTGTGATTCATTCAAATGAATGTAACCTTCATAAATTATTTCACCTAGTGGCGTTAGTATAACTTCGTGAGTTGGATGGGTGTTATTTGTTTGGATGTTTTCTGTACTTTCGAGATAAGGGGAAAAAGGACTAGCAGAGTGAAATCTTCATTAGTTAGAACCTGAAATAAGGCAATTTGACACTCAGTGAGACTGTTAAGTCCTTAAGTTCTGGCTATCAGTGATGCCACACTGGTCAGGGGCAAATGTTGACTGACTTTAATGTTAGTTCTCGAGATAAGCCATCATAATTATTGCTTCATGAGTCAATATTTATGTTATGTTTTTCATTTTCTTGACATTGTTTCTGGCTTATTTGTTGATGCTGTCTTGTTTTTGAACAGCAAAAACAATCTGAACATGGTGCTTGTTGACAAAGAAGCTTGGGGTAAGGGTTCAGGTTTGGCATTTTTCCGTAGTCTTGTAGATCTTCAACTAAAGGGTCAAGTCTTGGCAAACTATGCCAAAGTTGTTTCTTTTGGCAAGATAAATAAGCCCTGCTGACTTTGATTGTTCGAGGTTGGCAGGATACGCTGATAACATAAGAAAACCCCTTCATCTTAGTACAATTGCGGCTTGTCTTCGCAAAGCACTAGGCGTTGGAGTTGCAAGGCCGCAGAGTAGAGATCATTCTTTGGTTCTTCAAAGTGTACTAACAGGCAAACACATTCTAGTTGTTGATGATAATGCTGTCAATCGTAAAGTTGCAGCTGGTGCTTTGAAGAAATATAGAGCTGTAGTTACCTGTGTGGACAGTGGACAGGATGCAATTGATATACTCCGACCTCCTCATAAATTTGATGCTTGTTTTATGGATGTTCAGATGCCTGAGATGGACGGGTAATTTGCCTTTCCCTCTGTAGATATCATGTGTTGATGCCTTTTCAGGAAATGTTTTATGTTATGTCTTATGTACTTCGGTGTGTATTATAAGCTCTTCAAAAAGTAACAGATTATTAGTGCAGAAACCTCTCTTTGGATGTCTTTACATAGGTTCACATGGAAACATGTTATCTTGTTTTATCTTAGCTACTGTCTGCTTGAGCTATAGTTACTTTTAGTGATTTCCCAAGTAATCGAACTACTACACAGGTAGGGGTGGAAACGAGCCAAACCGAGCCGGCTCGAGCCAGGCTCAGAATAGCTCGTTTGAAATTCGGCTCAGCTCGTTTTGAAAATGAGCCAAAAGTCCTGCTTGGCTCGGCTTGTTCCCAGGTTCGAGCCAGCTCATGGGCTCGCTAGCCGGATGGCAAGGATGGCGGCTTCGACACCGGCTTGCGCCGCGCAGGACCTCCCCTCCTCCGCGCACGCGCTCAACAGCCTTGGCGACATCGTCGCCTAGGTGGCCGCCACCGGATCCTGCACCGCCCCCTGCTCCGCGCTCTCGGATGGCGGTGCCGAACCTCCCCTCCTTTGCACATGCGCTCGACGACCTCGGTGACATCGTCACCCAGGGCAAGGACGTCATCGCCCAGGTGGCCGCGGTGAGCCGCCTTGGCCGCGGAGAAGGCCTTCCTCACGAGCTCGTCGCGGAAGATGGCGTACCGAGACTGCGTGCCAGCAAGCAGGTTTAGCCGCGACCACCGAAGGGAGGCCATATCCGTCTTCCTCGCCCACCACCGCAGCACGGGCCTACCTCACGGACGGGGGTCTCTGGCATAACGCCCGGGACTCCGTGGGGTCGGCGGCGCGCGCGAAGGATAGGGACGGCGGACTCTCACACCGCATCGTCTCTCGCAACTCGCTGGCGACCGGGGCGCGGCCCAGGAGCTCCAGCGCGGGCAGGAGTTGCGTCGACGAGAGGCTATGGTGGGGCGGCATTTGACCGAGCAGGTGACCGCCGTTGGCATGGCTCATCTCCGGCCGGCTAATTCCCTAGCAAGTCGGAATCTTGGGGGCCGAGTGGAGCAAGAGGCGGAGGGAATGGGAGGGGAGAGAAGAGAGGCGTGGACGGAAAATAGTTGGGGCGTTGGTCTCAGTTTCACCTAAGGTACAACCGCGAGCTTACGAGCGGCTCACGTGCCAGCTCGGACTCGGCTTGAAAAATCTGCGAGCTAGATAAGAGGCTCGGCTTGGCTCGTGCACACCACGAGCCGAGCCGAGCCAGCTCGAGCCGGATTCGAGCCAGCTGCTTCAAGCTTTTTTTCCACCCCTGTAACACAGGTCTGAACATGGAGAGTGATGAACTATGATATAACCAGGAAGCTAGTGATGTTTAGAAGGCTTATGGAGATAATCTCCATAATCCGTCACTTGGTCATAGAATAGTTTGGCATCATGCTTGTTCTATGATCTTTTGTTTTTCTGAAGCAAGGTTTATACATGCTTTATCCTTAGGATTATAACAAGAGTAAATTTCACAAAACTCCAGGGTTTTTTTTACAAAACTCCAGGGGGTTTTTTAACAAAACTCCAGGGTTTTTTTTTACAAAACTACCTGTTGAACATTATGACAGCTGTGAGTTCTGGCACCTAATGTAGAATTGTAGATTAAGCATCCAACATGTTTTGTCATCTGAACATGGATGCAGAAAATATCTTGGCAGTCGGAATGTAATAATAGTTTGTTCTTTATTTTGTGAGCAAATGGCTGTAGGGAATACTTCGGTCTTGTTTCCATGAACTAATATTTTTTTGAACTTCTTTTCAGGAACCAATAGAACTCAGATTGCATCAGCAATCACAGTTGCATCTACAATGGGTTCTAACACCATCTCACTTGTTAACTGTTTTATTCCACAAACAATCCAGAGTAAAACTTCTTTTGATATAGAGTTCTCAACCATATCGTCACTTCACTTGTCCAGGAAAGAAGGGTTGTCTTCAGACCAAGGTTTCAAAAACCGGCGAGATTTCGGATTTCGGCCGGAAACGAGATTCAAAATACCATCTGGATAAAAAAATTGAAAAACAAAATTAAATTGCTACGGTAATTTCGGCGAGATTTCAGCAAATCTCTCCGAAATCTCAGGATTTTTTTGACCGAAATTTGACTCTCTTTTTTGACCGGATTTGGCCCAATAACCATTAGGAATGTCATCTTCCATGAAAATTTGTTGAAAAATCGAATTTTTAAGACGTTTTATAATTTCGGCAGAAACATTGTCAGATTTTTATAAAATTGTACAAGCTTGATCATGCTCTACAAAATTTATGGTACCATATTTAGAAGTCTAGGATTATACATAAATTTTTTCAAAAGAATTGAACTTCATTTGTTATCTTTAAAAAATCAAAAACAGAATTAACATAATTGAGACAGTAATCTTGTCAGAATTTTATAAATTTGCTCAAATGTGATCATGATCCAAATTTTTTGTGAGAGCTTAAGCATTGCCTCAAACCCCATCTCTAAAACTTTCAAAAAAAATAATTTTTTTGTGTGTACAAATATAAAGGAGTAATACATAAATATAATTGAAGTGTTACAACCAAAGGTAATAAGGTCTACTGGCCTCCAATCAGGTTCGCAAAACTGTGGTTTACCGCTCGAAAACAGCGGTTTTCGACCGTACCGTTCTGGTACAAAAAGCAGAACCGCTCGGTTTACCGGTCAAATTAAAAAAAATTTGGAAAAATAATATCCAAAAATTCCCTAAAATTAGTATTAATTGCTTTATGACCTCTGGTGTGAATATTTTTTTGAAAAAAACGAAGTTTGGAGACGTTTTTGAGACATCAAAATGTAGAAATTAGAAGTATTTTTAGTAGTAATATTTGTTCAAGTATGTCAAGTAGCAATATTTACTTCAACATATTTTAGTAACAATATTTGTTCAATTATATTTAGTAGCAATATTTATTCAAATATGTCAAGTAGCAATATTTACTTAAATATATTTTAGTAACAATATTTATTCAATTATATTTAGTAGCAATATTTGTTGAAGTATGTCAAGTAGCAATATTTGTTGAAGTATGTCAAGTAGCAATATTTATTCAATTATGTCAAGTAGCAATATTTGTTGAAGTATATTTAGTAGCAATATTTGTTGAATTATATTTAGTAGCAATATTTGTGGAAGTATATTTAGTACCAATATTTGTTCAATTATATTTAGTAGTAATATTTGTTCAAGTATGTCAAGTAGCAATGGATGACACCCGAAAATGGTACTATTTGTTCAAGTAGCGATATTTGTATGCACAGAAATTATTTTGATATGGTATATTTTATTATGTTAATGTTATCCAATATTTAAAAGCTTACTTCTCATTGTATGCATGCATGAACTACCAAAACTTTACTATAGAAGTTGTACTTTGTACCACTAGTTATATTTTGTACTTATTTTGTTGTACAATGTGCATTTTAAAACGAGCAATTTCTTGCAAATTATTTACACAAGCAATTTCTGTAAGGTATTGAAATGTGAATGGTGTTGATATGTGAATGGTATTGGTATGTCATTATGTGAATACCTATTTTTGTACTTGTTGGATTGATATGTAAGTAGTATTGAAATAAAAAGGTTATTTGTTGACATATTATTACTAAATGCCTAATTCACAACTTGCAATTGTCTAAAATATAGCAAAAGTCTTGTCGAAAATTTTCCATATTTAGGAAAGATCATGCCGGAATTTTTTTCGTGTTTCTCCATACTTTTTATATATTTCTTACATTTTCCTCTCTTTTTTTGGCCTTTAATGGATTTTTATAAATTTTACAACATTTTTTTGCAATTTTCCCCATTTTTTCAACTATCTTCGGTTTTTGGCAGTTTTCGAGCGGTTTCTGTTCATTTACCGTGAAAATCACTCGCCGATTTGACCATATTTCAAATTCGTTTGACTTTGCAAACCATTCGTTTTTAACGTTTTTTCACGATTTTCGCTACCACCGGGAGTCAAAATTCAAGCTCGATACGGTATTGTTAACCCTGCCTCCAATCCTCGTCTTTATGTTTCTTATAGCTAACCTACTAGCCAAACGCTTTCCTAAGGTAGTTCTAAATTCTCAGAGAAGTGGATTATTAAAGAATCTGGAGCAGATGTTGAAAAATGAGAATGTGGAGCTATACCAAACAGGCCCTTAAGCCATCTTCAAAGCATGAGAAGAGATAGAAATCGACTCAAACTAATATGAAAAGAATTAGTTAAATGAGATTTGAGGGATTGAAATGTTTCTAAAGAATTGGCATTGGATAGGTGGAAGTTAGTGATTCATGTATCGGAGCTATGATCGCAGGTTTGGGGGTCTTTTGACTTTTATTGGGTTTTATTTCTAGTTTGTCCTAACTTATTTGGGACAAAAGGCATAGTAGCTGTTGTTGATATATATATAACCCGATTAGAGATTACACAGAAATCTGTCGATTTTCTATCCTCTGGATATGCTTCAAGATCCGTGCGGCTTCTCCTCCTGCGTTGCAACTGGCTTCGGCTCCATTGCATCTCAGGCTGCTTACATCGAGTGGTGTTCTTTGACGCGTGTGTGGCTGACATTACACAGTGCGCCACGCCACGATGCTTGGGTGAGAGGGTCATACCGAAAAATAATTCTATAAGATTAGATCTTAATACATGTGAGGTCGGACGTAACTGAAACCTGGCATAAGTGTCCTCCTCTCAGGGCTTGTTTGGGAGCTTAGATCCAGATCGGGATCCCGGCTCATTCCCTGGGCCGAATATCCTTGGGCTAGTTTTCCTCGGGCTGACAGAAGGCGTATTTAGAAGCTTACGATACACGATTTTCTCAGCCCAATCCCTTGCGTTTCCCTGGACAAAAAATCTGCGACTCCTCAGACCAGGCTCTCTTTCCCTGTCGCTCTCCTCATATTAGACTCCTCAGATGGGCTCTCACGACGGTGCCTCCGCTCGTGTCGCCTCTCTCGCGTCGCCTCCTGTCTTGCAACAGCGTCGCCTCTCCCATCGCCTCTTCTCGGGTCGCCCGCCTCATCTTGCGTCGCCTCCTCTTGGGATCTCGACGAGGATCGTGGATCTTGCTCGCAACCGCCGGTGAAGTATTTCGTCACTTGTGAACTCATCTTTCTCTTCCTCCTCTTCTGTGACTTAGATTTGCTGTTCTAGGTACCTACAAAAGAGAAGAGGAGGGTTCAGGTCTGTAGATTGGGAGAGGGGGTGAGCTAGGAGCCGGCGTCCATTGGACTTTCCCTTGCTGCCGAAGCACCCGGAGGACACCACGATGATGCTGCTGTGAAGTTCGTGTGGGAACCAAAGGTAAGAATCCCATATTCTTGTTCTTTACCTTAAATCATGTGATAGTCTAGTTGGATTTAATGGATGACAAGGAGGGTACAGGTGTGCTCTCTGATCTTTTCCTGCTTACTTCGCTCTATCTTGTGTTTGCCTCAGTTTTTATGTGGGGCTAGCTGCCATCTTGTCGATTTGCTTGCTGCCTCTTGGGCTGTGAGGAATCGAAAATTAGATCACATGGCATTGAGATGGTACTGTTGTGGGGGCTTGGAATAAAAGTTTGAATAGTTCTTGGTCGGCATTGAGATGGCACTGTAATTAAATCTGCAATTAAATCCAATGAATGCCACTAAATATTGAGTGCTTTTTTTTTGCACAAATGACTAATACAAACATACAAATATATGATTCTCACAGTGGTACTATTTAACCTTGTACATATATGAAAACATATAATTTAGAACATTTTAGAACCTGACTTTACAAAATGTCATGCTTGGCTTCAAATAGTTTCAACCCACATTCAACAAACTTAAGTTAGGGTGAACAACTGAAACAGTGGCAAACTTCTGAAAACATGCTGATGTCAAACAACCTGGCCGAAGGCCCCAAACTGCTACTGTGGACCCAGCTATTGATTCAGTTCTTGTATAGCTTGATATAGAATCCGATCATGTGAAGGTGAATAGTACCTACTAATTAAGTAAGATCACTTGCGGCCTTATACATCAGCAAATCAGGTTGAACATGTATAGTGCACAAGAAAAACATGAAAGAAACGTGTATAATTTGGAGTTGCTACATTTTGTACATCACTAGCCTTTTCTAATGGTAGTGGTATCTTATTACATGTTGTGGACTCGTTGGTTTGTGCAAAGTAGGGGGCATCAATGGGCAGATCCGGTGCTTTTTTTCTGTGAACATTATACATTGTTAGAAACATGGATTTTGTGTAGGTTCCTCATTGTTAGGGCAAACAAATTTCTGTTTTTTTTTTCTAACAGGAAGTATGCAAAATGCAGATAGTTCCTCGTTGTTTGCTTTATTACAATGTGAGCAAAAGGAGCCATCTCACTATGGATCTGCTTCCTGTGGGCAGTTAATCTAGATCTAGTTCCCTAGGTTCTTTATTCTAATCTTTACACAAGTGATGAAATGCTCTAAGATTATGTAAGATATCACCCGAGATCCCAAAAAAATGAATATATGCAACACAGCCTGCACGTTGATATGATATTTTTCCTAAGCTGTTTAGAATTTGTCAAGCAGCTAGTAGTCTTGGTTATTCATGTTTTATGGGCTGTTTGATAACTTGATATGTTCTTGTAAGTGGTTATGACTTACCACAATCCAAGCTAGGCTGTCTAATGATATCGTGCTGTGGAATTCTAACATGAACTTTGTTTCCATAATCAGGGAAAGGTTGCAGAAAAGATTAATAGGGCAACATTGCTTATTGAAGACAGAGAGGATTCTATTTGTGCTGTGAGATCCATGGCTGAGTTTGGACTTCCATGCTTACTGAAGAGTGAAGACAGATAATGTTTACTGTGAGGTCCATGTTTACTAAAGACAGATAATGTCAATGTTTACTGAAGACAGATAAGGGTTCTATTTGTGCTGTGAGGTCCATGCTTACTGAGACAGATGATGTCAATGTTTTGTATTCCCGAATTTGTAGCTGCCAATGTTTATCTTAATTGGTGAACTAGGTTACTGCATATTAACATATGTTTCTACTTGATTTCAATTCTCAAGTCACTTCTGTGCAACATACTAGCAAAATAAAGGATGTATTATATATTTTAATTTTTTTGATTTTTTGGAGATTATTTTTAATGCCTGAGATTTTCATCCCATGTCTTCCAAATGGTGGTAAGGAAAATTTCCTAGGAGGGATTATTTCCTCTTGAGAATGAGAGGGATTCTATGTGCCCGTCAAAATCCCACTTGGATTTTATTCCCTGGGATTTTTGTCTACGCCATCCAAACGAGCCCTCGGTTAGGTCCAAATCCAACCTAGCAGCTGGTCTCACGATCCGTTCTCATATAATTATTGGGATTTGATAAACGTCACTCCGATGTTTTCTTAACAAAAAAAACATCTAAATTTTGGAGCATTGGATCTGCGGTGAGATCCGTAAGACGTGAAGGGAGGTGGAATTGTGTTTTGATAGATGATTTGATACTTTGATCTAAAGATCTAAAATTTAAATGTTTATAAAAAATAAAACATTCGGATGAAGTCTAGACACTCCCATAATTATTTTTCCGGTGGCACCGGTGGATCAGATGCGCGCGCCAGCGGCTGGACGTGCCGCAGGGGCAGCTGACGCGGTGATATCTACGTACGTACGACGACTACAACTGACTGCGCTGGGTACAATTAATGCATGGCAGATCACGGGACGAGACGATCAATTGACGGCATGCATGTATGGATACGTTTGTTTCTGTTCGAATACGGAATACCTCTTATTACGAGGTGGACGCGTTTCTAATTTATTTATCCGTACTCTAATTTGTCTTGTTACCTTGGAATCAAGTATATATATTTATGTAAAAAATAAAATAATATAAATCTCGACATAAAATAGACGGGCGGATGCGATAAGCTTTTCACTTCCCTCGCCATCTCAGATAAGATGGAACACACGAGCATATATAGTTACGAGGAAGTGATGCAATCTTGTAAAGAATTTAGAGCAAAATACATCATCTTCCTCTTTAATTACAAAATAAGTATACTCCGTAGTAGAGATAGCGCGCGCGCGACGACATATAGGAGTAATAGTTGATAAAGATTAGAGCCGAAGATCACGACGACACGTCAGCGAAGCAAAGGGCGAGCTGAGCAGGCACTATTAATGTTTAGGCCTCCTTGCGGAGGTGGATTTGAGGCTTGCCGCCGGCGGCGTGGTTGGCGTCCATGACGGTCTCGAAGGCGCCGACGAGCGCCTTCACCCTGCTGCACTGCCGCCTCTCCAGCAGCTTGCTCCGCGCCTCCTCGATCACGTCGTTGCTCCGCGCCACCTCCCGCGGCCGCGGCTGCTCCTCGTCTGACCGCTTTTCCATCGCCGTCTTCACCCTGCTCCCCTCGAACCTCCGCACCACCGCCTCGTCTTTCTCCTCCTCCTCCTCCGCGTGCTTCTTCATCGCCTCCTTCACCACCATGAACTTGTCCGTGGCGGCCGGAGCCGTAGCCGACCCCTTCTTAGGCTCCTCCTCCACGGAAACGGAGGTCTCCTTCTCCGGCGTCTTCATGCGCTCCTCCACTTCCTCCGCCACGGCCGGCTGATGGTTCACCACCACCGACGGGTTCGCCTCGTGTATGATCTTCTCCAGGACGATCTCGAGGTGGCGCCTGTCTTCGTTGTCACCCCCGCCGTGAACATCGTCGGCGAAATCGTCCAAGGACAGGACGCTGGCCGCGTCGGAGCCCTTGCTGGTGACTGACGTCGGGCTATCGCCGTCTGCCTTACACTTCTTGCGCCGGGACTTGCCACCGCGGAAGGCGCGGGAGGCCCGCTGCATGAGCTTCCTCGGCGACCACAACGACGAGTAGTACGACGACGACGACGACTTGGGCTTGTCCTTCGGGGTGGCTGGCGGATCATCGGTGTCGATGGCCGGCCGCTTGAGGTGCGACGAGGGCGTGGAGAAGGACGCGCGCGCCGGCTCGTGCGAGGTGTTAGAGCTGAACGGCGACGAGGGAGGCGCGCCGCCGCCGTCCTGCGACGGCGCCGGTGAGGCCATGGGCTTCTTCGGCATCGAGAAGCAATTGTAAGACATTACGATCGATGATGGTGTTAGGGCAAATCAAGATATATAGCTCTAAACTAAACCTAAGAACAAGCAAGCTATATATATGGAGTATATATATATTTAGGCTGATGTAATTCATGTAGTTAATTATAGCAGGAAGGAAACATAAAACATGATAGGACTGCTCAATTCGGTGGGAGTGGGACAAAGGAATCCAGATTAATCTAGAGTTTGTAAGCCAAGCAGCATCATATCTTTACGGACGCATAAACATCTTTTTGACTTTGATCTCCAAGACACACACCACATTTTCAACACAACACATGCATGGAACATCACGTTTGGAAAGAACGTGGGAATTTCTGCAGACTTTAGCTGAGAAGGTGCAACTCACGTAGTATATATATATATATATATATATATTTCAACAAAATTCCCACGTTCCAAACGGAGCGCACAATTTTTGCCAACGATAGAGTACTGTTAATAGATTTTACCTTGAGCCGAATCACCTTCATTTCTTAGTAGAGATGAAGATGTGACGATGGATTTGCGAGCATGACACAGCGCACTAGGAAGAAGGAAGGAGGCAGAGGGCCATTTGAAACCCCACAAATGGCCTAAAATTGTGCGGCGATGAGTTGGGGGGAGATGATAATAGAGGAGGCCAGAAGGCAGGAGGAGAAGAGGAAGCAACGATAAAACAAATTTAAGATCTATCTGTCGGTGGAGAGAAAGCCGGCGATGGAAAAGCGGTCAGAGCCAAGAATTGTATGGTCTGGAGGTTTTTAGGCAGCTCCTACGTACGGTCTCGGTTTCGATTTCTGGCTATTTTTGACTGAGCACAGCTAGCTCGATCTATCAATGGCGGTGTATAACAAACCTGAGGCATTGATTTTGGAAGGCCTTGTTTAGTTTGCAGTAATTCTTAAAGATTTATGGGTGCTCTTTAAATTTTTAGAGACAGCATTAAAATTTTTGTTATTGGAAGTAGTTCAAGATCGGGAAAATGGAGCGCCCTATTCAGATCAGCTTTTAAGTGGGTTTTTTGTATAACTAGCAAGATGGCCTGCGTATTTGCGCGTGCATCATTCTTAAAGTATGTTTAAATGACTTGATAATATATATGCGATTTTCTTTTTCAAAAATAGATTAATACAAAACACAATTTGTGATATTTTGATATTGTATATTATAGGAGAGAATATATTTACTTCGTTTCTCAGTACTTAATTATCACATGTGATCGAAACTTTCTTCTACGAATACTTGCATAGAAAAATAGTAAACATAGCATAACATAATATTTTTTATTTATATCATCATCTCTTAATTTCATTATTACAATTAATGTTTGTCTCTTTCTTTCGGTACTTCTTTTATTGCACATCATATTGCTCATACCGATATAACTGAGTAAACAACTGTCGATGTATCACCCTCTTAATCTCTTCTATCCGTGGAGATCCATCAAATAAAAGAGTCATAATATTTTTTTTGAGAATTTTTAGTATATTCTATATTTTCTTAGCGACTATTAAAAAGTGTAATCAACTTGTATTACATAATAGTTAATAATATATATATATATACACAAATCAAATTACTTACCTTATTTTATTTCTCCCCTTAAATTAGCATATTTCTAAAATTTCAATTCTAAATAAAATGAAAGTTTATATTTTTCACTTAGTATGGAATTAAAAAATAATCCCTAATTTCCTTTTATTTTTATTCTTATGTTATTTATATTTAATTTCGAATTTCAAGTTTTGATTTAGATTTTGTATGAAAATCAAATGACTAATTTCATTTTATTTTTTATTCCGAATTTATGTTAATTTTCATTTGTATTTTTTATTTAATTTTGCATATCGGTTGTACTGTAGAAATCGTATATAAATCCAACTACTATTTTTTATGTAATTTATATTCTTTATTTTAGCAATGTAAATGTTTAATTTGGACTTCATATGAAAGTTAAATGGTTGATTTTCATTTATTTATTATTCTGATTTTTTGTTATTTTTATTGTTCTTAGTATGGGCTCTTTCTTTTAATATAAGCCATTGATTTTATTTTTATTTAGTTTTAAATATTAGTTTTGGATTAGAATTGATAATACAAATTCAATTGCTAATTTTTACCTAATTTTTATTCTGAATTTTAGTAATGTTTGTGTTTTAATTTAGAGTTCATATGAAAATCAAATGTCTAATTTCTTTTTATTTTTTATTCTGAATTTTTTGTTGTACTTCACATAGACTCTTTCTTTTAATCTAAGGCATTATAATTCGGATCCGCTAAATAGACGGTTAGACGTTTTTTTAAATAGTAACATTCAATCTAATGACTATTATAGTTCAACTTAGTTAAGGTTCACTAAATTAAGGGCTATATGTTTTGCATTTTTATGAGAATTTCTAGCATTTTATTTTTTAACAACTCTACATGATATGCTATTGAAGTGCCGTAGGACCGGTCTTGACCCCGTGATCCATTATAGGATGGGCGTAATGCCTTCTAATGAAGCTCAGAACACTATTACCACATCAATTATTTCCTTTGATCAGGTCGGTACCACACTTATGTTGAATCTATCATAGACGAACCAAAAGATAAAAAAAAGAAATCTAAGGAATCCTGATTTGTGGGAGTTAGATTGGGAGACCAGGAGGTGCACTCTTCCACGTCAAGAAAGAAACAGCGATTTCTGTTTTTTTTCTGGCTACGCAAGTAAAAGGATTCGAAAGGAGATCGAGCTCGTGCAATGTTATTATTTTCCCGTTCTTTTCTTTCCTCGGGAGCACTTGGATGGGGAGCACCAGCAGACAGCATGACGTCCAAGGGATAAGTCTATATTCAGTAAATGTATTGATTTATTTGTTTCTCGACAAAATCGATCTACTTTTAGGGAGTTCTTAGAAAAAATAAATCAAATACAGATTAGTTTTGAGGCTGTGTGACTTTTATGTTATGGCTGAAGCAATATGAGGTCATTTTGTATTTTCTTTAATTGCATGTATTGAGTCACATCGGTGTGTATTGTCTGTATAAGGCCAAGGTGCGTCCAACGTAATGTCAGAGTTCATGTGCTGATTTGTTGGTTATAATTTACCAATCAAAATTATAATTAGGCTTGATCGCGTATGAGATCCAGATGTATCGATCCGCCCCTACCATGTAAGTTTTGTCTTTTATTTTGATTTATACTACAAAGTAATATATATATATATATATATATATATATACTCAATAGCATCTAATGGTCAATATGATGCATTTTTAATTAGGGTCCACCAGATTAAAGGCTAGATATTTTGCTTTTTTGTGAGAATTTCTAGTCTATTTCTCAAAGATCCAATGGCAGTTGTAAATAAGGCCCACCAGATTAAGGACTAGATATTTTGCTTTTTTGTGGGGATTTCTAATCTATTTCTCTTTTTTCTTAGCGACTCTCATGAGCTTTATTTCTAGTCTATTTCTCAAAGATCCAACGGTAGTTGTAAATAAAGCCCATCAGATTAAGGCAGATTAAGGGCTAGATATTTTGCTTTTTTGTGAGAATTTCTAGCCTATTTCTCTTTTTTCTTAGCGACTCTCATGAGCTTTTAATATATAATAGATAGATAATAGAAGATAGATTCAGAAACCACATATAACTAGCAAAAGCTAAAAGCAGAGCGGAACGTGCTTTTGTAGCTTATTGCGGATGGGAATTAGCTGTTTGCCGAATGGTCTTTCATAAAAACTATAGCTGATTTTTAGATGTGAAAACGAAAAAGCAGCTTTTTTTAAAAAAAATATACAGCTCCCAAACATACTCTAAAACAATATAAGATGTGCTTTCACATTTTACTGTTCAGCCTTTAAGCTACAAAGGGCAAAGGATGTGTCTCTGACAACCAAGTAGATACCAAAGCACACTAACCACCTTGCAAATATAAAATTATAAACTACCGACAATTGAAGATTTGGGATCACCAGTTTTATTTTATTTTATACAAAAGCACATTAACCCAGAACCAAAAGAATGAATCGAGTGAAATGGATTTATTATATAGCATGCACAATTGCTTTCTTCTTCTTAAAAGAATGGAAACCGTGAAATGACCGTGACGACGGTCCACCTCATCACGGCCGTTGAAACGCCAACGGACGGCTGGATAAGATAACGGAATGCCACGCCACGAAACGGGCATCCGATTCTTCCAAGCCACAAATCTCTCCGCTTTCCTAAGCCTAAAACGGAATTAAAAGCGGAATTGTTAGAAGCCACACGTCCAATTTTTTCGGACGCCGTAATATTTTTTTTCTACGCGTAAAATATTTTCCTTCGATAACAGTAGAATATCGATCCGAATCGCTGCAATATTTTTTCACGAGTGAAATATTTTTTTTCTACACGTGAAATATTTTTCTTCAATAACAGTAGAAATGTGCACGCGAAAAAAAAATCTACATGTTGAAAAAAATATTGCAAAAATTCGAAAAAAATATTGCACCCAACGTCCGATGCATAATGTTCAGATCGGATGTTCGTGTGCTAGTTCTCCCCCCAATTAAAAGAGAGTAGGAGACGTAAGCCGCGAGAAGCGGCGGAGTGGCAGCTGCAAATTGGGGTTGGTGCGAGCGAAGCGAGACAGCGCAGCGGCGAGTGGTGGTGAGATCGCGACGATGGCGGCGGACGCGGGCAAGCCGAGAGTGGTGGTGGTTGGTGGCGGCATCGCCGGCTCCCTCCTCGCCAAGACCATGCAGCCCCACGCCGACGTCGTCCTCATCGATCCGTAAGCCTCTCCCGTTCCTCTCACGCTCACCCTGTGTCTCGGTGTTTAGGCGCCGGTGGCAACGAACCTGCTTTCTTAGCCTTAGAATTGGATGTGCTGCTATGCTGGTGGGGGAATGGGGATGTTCTGAATATTGATTGGTTCAGAAGTGCAGATCTTTCTGCTTTCATTATTGTTGTGGGAGAAGTACAGTAAAGTTTGATATCGTGTTTCGACATTCTCTTGCCATTTGTCTGATGTTATGCAATGGAGGATATTGTTGATGTAGAGCCATAGAGGATCAAGGTAAATTATGTCAATTGAAAGTTTCGAAAATGTGGTTCGTGTCTCAATGACAAACTGACAATCGAAAAAGGACACTGGACCTGTTCGTACAAGTTGGGCTAAGAATTCCACATACTGTTTTCCTTATCTCTCAATGAGCAACATATATCCGTTGCTTTTCGTTGATTATTTGGTCATCCACTTCATAGTTCAATGAGTAAACAGCGTAAATGATTTTTATTTTTGATAAAAAAAATAGGCGGTAGCATGAAGGACTTCACAAGCTTTCGTTGGCTGTGAATTCTTAATGCTTACCCCCAAGTTAATGTATAGTGTACATTTTCATATGATAAGACATGGTTGCTCAAATGAGAGCAACTTGACCAGTGCTGTTTCATTAATTTTTACAAACACACACACACACACACTAAATCCAAATTCAATTATGCTGAAAATCCAATTATTTGATCTTTTGTACTGAGGATAAATTGGCTTCATACCCTTCAGTCTTATTAGCTACTCTTTCATAATTGATCGGTTCTTTCATAAAAAAGATTTCTTTTAATGACAGGAAGGAGTACCTGGAGATCCCCTGGGCTGAATTGAGATCAATGGTTGAACCATCTTTTGCTGAGAAATCGTTAATCTATCACAGAGATTACCTCACCAATGCAACTATTGTAACATCTTCTGCAGTCAATATCACTGAACGTGCTGTTCTGACTGCTGATGGTCAATCTCTTGCATATGATTATCTCGTTATAGCAACTGGCCATGCGATGACTTCTGGAAGCAGAACTGAGAGGATAGAAGAATTTCAGAGAGGTAATTGGAGTTAAAGCGTATAATGGAAAGATAGAATGATTTGTGGCCTTATGTTTCCTGATTATTCTGTGACCTTGTTACAGATAACGAGAAGATAGAATCGTCAGAATCTGTGTTGATAATTGGAGGTGGTCCAACTGGTGTTGAACTAGCTGGAGAGATCGCAGTAGACTACCCAGAGAAGAAGGTGACCCTTGTCCATAGAGGATCACGATTACTTGAATTCATTGGAAACAAGGCTTCAAAGAAGTGCCTTGATTGGCTGACTTCGAAGAAAGTAGATGTGCTTTTGCAGCAATCTGTTGACTTAGATTCGTTATCAAGCACAGAAAAGTTGTACAGGACATCAGGTGGAGAAACAGTAACAGCTGATTGCCACTTTGTATGCATTGGTAAGCCACTGAGTTCATCATGGCTACATGATACCATCCTAAAGGAATCTTTGGACAACAAGAGAAGAGTAATGGTGGAAAAGGATCTAAGAGTAAAAGGTTATAATAACATTTTTGCAATTGGTGACATCACAGATATTCCTGTAAGTGTACACTTAAAACTCCATGCCTATTCTATTTACGGATTTTCCTTAGGTTGGTAACATTCTGTTTTCTTCATCTTGACTATTCTCACTTTTCCCCACCGGTATTAATTAACTTGCACATACTAGCAATCATTTGACCTAAATTGAAATGCGACCCAAATTTGCACAGAGTGAATATTCTACATGAGTGCATTTGTTTGTAGATTGATAAGATTAACTTCAGCAACTCGTTTGTGCCCTATGATGAGTATGTACTGCCTTTCGTGTCTAAAAGCCTGCATTTTTACCAGACACTTCTTTTATAGTATCCCCTAAGACCATTCGTGCTTTGGGAATTTTTCACTTCATATCCTTGTCAAACAAGACTACAACTTATGGAGTTCATATGTCAATCTATCAGTCAAACAATGATGTCCTAATTTCTTCTTCTTGTAACCATCATGACGACTGGACGAGATCTGTGCAACTTCAACTATGCAATAAAAGCCACAGATATTTTCCATGCTTTGATAGTTGCATAAATATTAAAGCATGAATGAATGGTAGACGGTGATTACTTACCCCTTCGCTTGCTTCAAAATTTGTGCAACTTGTATTGGGAGGGAAAGCATTGAAGCACTCCTCGTAATATTATTCTACACCCTTGTCACTCCACTTTCTAATGAAATAAGTAATCCACTTTAATGTGGCTATCCGAACCTACTCTAATGCTTGATATTTAAGTTCTGTTAACCTGTTTTAGAGGCGGATCCCCTAGTTGTGTTCCCACGGGGGAAACTTGTTCATATAGTGGATAAAATACTGATCATAACAGCTCGTGTTTCTGTTGGCGTCACAAAACTTGAAGAAGGGTTTCTGACAGCAGCACACCAGATGAACACCTGGTTCAAGAGCGTGCCAGTCGATTTGACCTATAGCCGACAAGGTAAAATATAAAATTTACTCAAAAGCCGATCGTAACGATCAATCGGCTTAGACCCAATCAGCTTGAAGCCGATTAAGATCAAAGTAACAAGATAAGTCTAATTAGCCGATTAAGGCTAATCAGAGGATAAAGGTAGATCGATTCTGAAGAAGGCGATGCGCAACAAAATCAGAATAAATCAAACCTGGGGTGTAATTGAAGAAGATCAACAATCGGCGATGCGCAACTTTATTGATCAAGATCGATTACAGAGACTAAATTACAAAAGCTACTCCTAGTCGACAGGAAAAAAGTAAAAGCTGGTTGATTGTATTGTGTTGTTGGATTCTGAAAGAGTATGGCTGGGAAAATAGTAGATTGATTAAGGGAGGAGCCCAAGGCTCAAGTACATATAGGCAAGGATATCCCTAAGAATAGGAAAGATCTAATCTAGGAGATCCTTGCCAAACATAACCAACTAACCATGGCAAGGATATCCCTAAGAATAGGAAAGATCTAATCTAGGAGATCCTTGCCAAACATAACCAACTAACCACCGGAGGGGAGTACATTACGCTAACTGCGCTCTTGATCGGAGCGTCGGTGGTTAGCCACGGACATTGGTGGACCGAAACTCGGAGAACACGAAGAAGGCGCCCTTTCGTGAAGATGTCGTGAACCGGGATGTCGTGGGAGCGTGGAGAACCCGCACGGCACCCATGGCTACCTTCTCACGAACGAAGTGAAGATCGATCTCGATGTGCCGTCCGTTGATGTTGAACTGGGTTGGAGGACATGTAGATCGCCGACGTTGTCGCGATGAACAGCGGTAGCCGCGCAGCGGAATGTGGAGCTCATGAAGAAGGCGTCGAAGCCAAGAAGCCTCGGCAACACCATTGGCGGCGGCGCGGTGCTCGGCCTCGATCTTTGGAGCGGGACACGGTGTTCGGCGTTTGGAGGACCAAGAGACCGAGTTGTCACCAAGGAACACAAGATAGCCCGAGGTGGACTTGCGCGAATCGGGACAACCGGCCCGGTCGACATCGAATAAACCACCAAGTCATCACAGGTCGACGGTCGAAGATGAAGACCGGTGTAGAGTACCGAATGTAGCGAAGGATGCGCTGAGGCAGCCAGTGGGGCTCTCGAGGGTCGTGCATGTAAAGGCAAACTCGCCGCACGGCGTGGCGATGTCGGGCCGTGTGAAGGTCGAGATCGCAAAGCGCGGCAAGACTCCGTAGTCGGATGGGTCAACAACCGAGCTCCCAAGTCGGCAGAGACCTTGGGGCTGGTATCCACGGGCGTTGTGCATGGTTTGCACTCGGCCATCCCAGCACGATCCAAGATGTCAATCATGTACTGGCGCTGAGAGAGAACCATCTGCGTGGGCTCTGCTGCACCAGCGCACCCCAGGAAGTGATGGAGTTTGCCCAAATCCTTCATGGCAAACTCCTGCTGGAGGGCTGAGATGACCTGCCGCAGGAGGTGTGTCGAGGAGGCGGTGAGGCGATGTCATCAACGTGAGAGGAGCGGTAGGCCGTGTCAGTGCTACGGCGGTAGACAAACAGCGAAGTGTCCGACTTGGCTTCCACAAAACCAAGAGAGACCGGATGCATGGCGGCGGTGTACCAAGCACGGGAGCCCGCTTGAGACCGTAGAGCGACTTGTTCGGACAGACGGACAAAGTTGGGCTGGCAGATCCTCGAATCCGGAGGGTCGAGCGCAAACACGGTCTCTGTCAAGGTGCCATGGAGGAAGGCGTTCTTGACATCGAGTGGTGGCGCCTTTGGCGAGAGAGCGAGAGAAACCTTGTCGCGAACCGTGGTGGGCTTGACGACCGGTGAATGTCTCGGCAAAGTCGATGCCGGACGCCAGGTGAAGCCGCGAAGGACCCAACGTGCCTTGTAGCGCTCGGAGAATCGTCGGCGTGGAACTTGTGTTTGAAGATCCACTTGCCCGTGACAATGTTGGTATGTCGCGGGCGAGGAACCAACTCCCAAGTGCAGTTACGAGAAGGGCAGCATGTTCTTCCTCCATAGCGCCCGCCAATTGGGATCGGCAAGGCGCCACGGAAGGTCTTGAACCGGGACGATGGCGCGACATGGTACAAGGATGGTACGCGAAAACCGTCCTTGACCCGAGTCGTCATCTTTGTCTTTGGTTCACTTTGAGAGCGGCAATGGCACCTGAGCACCGGGCCGGTCCGCAGGCGGATCAGTCTTGTCGGAGGACCGCACTGGTTTGGGCGCTGGAGTAGACGCGCAAGGCGAGAGCCGCTTCGTGGGCTGCGCCGGAAGTTGGGTGGAGAAGCGGTGCGGCGTGGCGCGGGACCCGCACGTGGAGCGCGGGAGAAGCCGTCGGTGCCGCGAGGATCGTGGCGCGCGTGGCGCGGAGGGCGGCTTGACGGACGCGCGCGGTTGGCGAGGACGGTGCACCACCCGCACGAGGAGCGCGGAAATCCTGGTATCTTGGCGGCGCAGAAGCGGCCGACGCGTCGGCATGGGGCCGTAGCAACATGATGGTGGCGCCGGGAGGACTCGCAGGAGACACGGTTGGCACCCTATGGGAAGGAAGCGGCGGGTTAGGAATTCATCGAGGAAGGTGAAGTCCGTAGCGGTGGGAGGAGGTATGCTCGGCAAAGGGAAAAGCGGTCTCGTCAAAGAGAACATGACGGGAGATGATGATTCTATTTGTGGTAGGATCAAGACATCGGTATCCCTTGTGGTGAGTAGAATAACCAAGGAAGATGCAGAGGGCCGAGCGCGGGGCAAGTTTGTGGGAGCGATGGCGAGAAAGATTGGGGTAACATTTCTGACCAAAAACACGCAGATTATCGTACAAGCGGTGCACCTTTAGAAGAGAGCAAAGTGCGGGGTTGAAAAATCCAGTGTCTTGGTCGGCAAGATGTTGAGGAGGAGAGTTGCAGTGTGCAACGCCTCATTATCTGAAGGTGGCATGCTCGCTTTGAAATGTAAGAGAGCGAATGACATCGTTAGTGGTACGAATAATCCGCTCACTCGACCGATTCTGCGAGGGCGTGTAGGGACACGACATGCGGCCCGAGCGCCATGTGTGAGGAAGAAGGTGCGCGCGCTGGAGTTGTCGAACTCCCGGCCGTTGTCACTCTGGACGGCCTTGACGCATGCGCCGAATTGGGTAGACACATAGGCGAAAAAGTTAGACAGGGTGGAAAACGTGTCGATTTAAGCCGTAAAGGAAGCGTCCACGGTGATGTGGCGATCATCAAGAACAACTAAGTAATATTTGTAACCAGAGACACTAACAATGGGAGATGTCCATAAGTCACAATGAATAAGATCAAAGTTGTTTGACGCTCGAGATACTGAAGGATGAAAAGGAAGACGAACATGTCATCCTAGCTGACACGCATGGCACAAGGATTCCAAACTTTTATTACAGCCAGGGATAGCCGAAGTGAGTTTGGAGAGGGCCTCGCGACCAGGGTGGCCGAGGCGACGGTGCCACAGGGAGGATGACGTGGAGTTGGCAACAAGGGAGTGAGCCACGGGCGTGCGTGGTAGAGCGGACGGAGCTATTGCACCTGATGATCACGTTCCGCGAGAGAAGATCCTTCACAGAACAACCATACGGGTCAAACTCCACAGAACAATTGTTATCAGTAGTGAATTGACTAACAGAAATAAGATTCTTGATAAGCTGAGGCGAAACAAGAACATTATTTAGAACAAGAGAGCCAAGGTGCGTCGAGCCGGTGGCGGTGTGACAGGAGCAAACCATTACCGACAACAATGGAGGTGGGAGAGGATCTGGGGTTGAGGAGAGAGAGGGTACCATCATGGGAGGTCATGTGGGAAGAGGCACCTGTATCAAGGTACCAGTCGTTGTTCGCCCGCGGAGTGAGGGTGACGGTGCTGAATGTGGAGGCCAGAGAATTCTGGTCCCAGAACGGAGACCCCACCATGGCCGGTATCTGCGCCGATCACTGCTTCTTTGTTAGTCTGGCGCCGGCAGAAGGCTCTTTGTTGGGCGAGTGCATTCTTTGGGGCAGGCGCTCTTTGTTGGGATTCTTCTTTGTTGGGGCAGCGCGCTACCGGGAAGTTGGGCGAGGGCGCCACGGGGACCGGGCCACATTTGGATGGACCCGTTCCACGGGTTGAAGAACGATGGCCAGCCGCTGCCAGGCGCAGCAGTCGTGCCGGGCGTAGAGGAGTAGCCGGAGGAGGAAGCGCCGCTGCCAGGTGCAGCAGTGCCGCCTGAGAAGGTGCGGTGGTCCTTCGGCTTCTTCTTCTTCTTCTTCTTGGGGGCGGCCGGACGAGGACCGTTCTTTGGTCGGTCTTGGCCGACCGGGCGCGCGAGGTAGAGCCGATGGCGGCGAGGGCGTCGGAGGAGCAGAGGAGTCGCACCATGTTGATCTCCTCGAGGAGGAGTTCATTGCGACGACGCGGCGAAGGAAGGAAGGAAGGCGCCGCGGCGGAGGTGGACCCGATGTCCTGTCTGCTTCGTTGAGCCCGCGAACCACGTTGAGGACAGTGCGGTCGATCCACGTGTTCGCCGAGGTCGATGGTCGTCGGCCATCTTCTTGAAGTGTTTGCAATAGTCGGTGACGGAGAGGTCACCTTGGGCAAACGCGCAAACTTGGCGTCAAGGTGGAAAGCACGGGTCTCCGATTGCCAAGGAAGTGATCCTCGATGGCGATCCGAGCCGTGGCGGTGGCGCGGTGGTCGATCACGGCGTCGGCAAGGTCGGCGGTGACCGTCTTTGTCTGACCATGATTTGACGACGGCGTTCATCCGAGCCCAATCGGGAAGTGCCGAGAGTGGCGAGGCTGCGGACGTGGTCTGCGGCGAATACTTCGTGACGGCGGTAGGAATTGCTCGCGCCAACGTGGGTAGTTGCCGGAGGTGTCGAGGACGAGGGGACCAGTGCGGGCGTTACGCACGAGACGGCTGGCGTGGAGGTTGAGAGCGGCGGCCTCGTGGAGGATCATGGCGCGGAGATGTCTGTGTCATCCTCGTGGTAGTCGCCGGCCAGTCGGCGGATCGGCGCGGCGTGGCGTCGGCGGCTTTGGCCGCCTTGGCGATCTGGCGCGACGACGCTCGGCGGCTGCGTCGCGTCTCGCGGATGCGAAGGCGGCCTCGCTTTCGGCCGCTGGGCTTGGCGAGGCGGCGCGACGAGTCTTGGCGAGCCGCCGCTTGCGGCGTCGGCGTCATGGCGAGCTCGCTCAGCAGGTCGGCGACGGAGGCGCAGGGTCCCGACCATCTTCGCAGTAGCTAGCCAGAGCGCGCAGAGCGTGGAAGGCGAGAGGGAAGATCCGGTCTCGTGATACCATGAAAGAGTATGGTGGGAAAATAGTAGATTGATTAAGGAGGAGCCCAAGGCTCAAGTACATATAGGCAAGGATATCCCTAAGAATAGGAAAGATCTAATCTAGGAGATCCTTGTCAAACATAACCAACTAACCATGGCAAGGATATCCCTAAGAATAGGAAAGATCTAATCTAGGAGATCCTTGCCAAACATAACCAACTAACCATGGCAAGGATATCCCTAAGAATAGGAAAGATCTAATCTAGGAGATCCTTGCCAAACATAACCAACTAACCACCAGAGGGGGGGAGTACATTACGCTAACAGATTCCCCTTCGTAGCCTGCTTTGGTCCTTCTTTTATACCTTTGGCCGATAGTGTCCTGTTACAACACGATTTAAGCCCGTATCCGTATCGGCCTTATCTTGAACAGTTATTTCCTAAAAATCTTGCCGTTAGCATAAATATCTCCAAACTTTCTTAACTTGTCTGTTAACGTCCATATCTTTGATTTCATTGCCGATTACGGTTAGATTTGCCAAATTTTGGTGTAAACAGTTTCTTTGTTTTCAATATTGTTGATTTCTACAGGTAAAACAGCTTCTTGTCCATACACCAATTGGTAAGGTGAAAGTTTTGTTGCTCCGTGATAAGACAGCCGATAGGCCCAAAGTGACTCCGATAGAGTCGAATGCCAATTCCTTGGCTTCTCATCAATTTTTCTTTTGATCAACTTGATTAGTGTTTTATTAGACGACTCGGCCGTCCATTGCTTTGAGCGTAATATGGCGAAGAGTTTAACAATTTGATCCCTAGACTTGTGGCGTAACCTTGAAACTCGTTAGACATGAATACCGTACCTTGATCGGTCGTGATTGTTTGTGGTATTCCAAACCGATGGACGATATGTTCATCCACAAAACTAATTGCCTCAACACTAGTCACCTTCTTAAGTGGGATAGCTTCAACCCATTTTGAAAAGTAATCGGTTGCGTCCAAAATAAACTTGTGGCCTTTACTCGAAGCAGGAAATATTTGGCCGATTATATCTATTCTCCAACCCCTAAACGGCCAAGGTTTAATAATTGGATGTAAAGCCGATGCTTGTGCTAGTTGTACGTTGCCAAACTTTTGACATGTTTGACATCCTTTATAGTACTTGAAACAATCCTCTAGCATCGTCGGCCAAAAATAACCTGTCCGTCTGAGCATCCATTTCATCTTATGTGCCGATTGATGAGAACCACAAATCCTTCGTGTACTTCACCCATTGCCACACCGCTTCTTCGATTTCAAGACATCTCAACAACAAACCTTCCACAGTCCGATAATATAGTATATCGTCCAAAACAACATATTTCAACGCCTGTTGTCGTATCTTTCGTTCCGTCGGCTTGGATGGATCGACTAGATAATCTTTTATTTGCGTTCTTCAATCAGCAATATCTGCGCACATGACTGCCTTGTTCACCAGTTCAGTCTCCTGACTTTGGTCAAAATCCTTATATCCTGATGCTTGCTGAGCTAAAGCATTAGCTCTATCGTTCAATTCACGATGAATATGACCGATAGAAAATGAAGTAAAAGAGCTGATGATCTCTAAACATTGTTCTAAATATCTCAGTAGTATTTCATCCCGACATTGGTATTCTCCTTTATTTGTCAGTACTACCAATAGTGAATCACCATATGCCTCAACGACTCTTACTCCAATATTTTCTAACAACAAGAAGCCTTTGAGTAACGCCGTACTCGGCACGGTTGTTGGAGCATCGGCTATTTAGCGGAATGCAAATTCAAAGCTATGCCCTTTGGGTGAAGTGAGTACAATTCGATACCATCACCTTCCCACATACCGATCCGTCAAAGAACGATTGCCATGGTGCTACCAAGACTAGGTTTCTTTGTTGTGTCATGTCTGTTATAAAATCGGCTAGGACTTGTCCTTTGACCGCTTTGGCGATTCATATGATAAGTCGAATTCGACCAAGGCGTAAGCCCATTTGCCAAGTCGATCTCGCAGAATTGGCTGACAATATATATTTTATAACATCGGTTTTGCAGATGACCTTACAAGCCGATGCTAATATGTAGTGCCTTAGCTTTGTGCACGAGAAGTACAAGGATAAACATAGTTTTTCGATAAAAGGGTACCTGACTTCTGCGTCCAGGAACCGTCGGCTTAAATAAAAGATAACCCTCTCTTTACCATGCACTTCTTGTGCCAAACACTCCAAAAGTATCTTCTTCACGAGACATATAATCGAAAGGAATCCCTTTTGAGGTGCGCCAAAGCGGAGGGTTGGACAAATACCTTTTGACTTCGTTGAAAGCTTTCTCACGATCGGCTCCTATATAAATTCTTCATTGTCCTTCAACTTCGATGAACGGAGTAAAGGCACGAATTCTACCAGAGAGGTTCGAGATGAACCGACGGAGATAGTTAATTTTGCCGATCAACTTTTGTAATTCGTTCTTGCATGTCGGTGGTTCGGTATTGGCTATGGCCTTGACCCTCATTTGGCTGACTTCGATTCCTCTTTCATGTACCATAAAGCCTAAAAGCATCCCACCGACACGCGAACGCACACTTGTAAAGATTCATCTTCAAACCGTGCGATCTTATGTTTTAAACACCCTCTCTAAATCGGCCAGATGTTGGAAATCGTCTGCAGATTTTACCACTACATCGTCAATATATATTTCGACAATGTGGCCGATTAAATCATGAAAATCGATTCATTGCCCGCCGATACGTTGCTCGGCGTTTTTCAAGCCGAAAGTCATTCATGTCGCTCGAACAATCCTATTGCACGGGACATCCGAAAGCCGTCTTTGGTATATCGGCTTATGCCATGAGTATCTGGTTATACCCGGCATTACCATCTAGAAAACTTATGATCTTATTCCCTGATGCAGCATCGATATGCATATCGGCTATTGGCATCGGGTATTCATCTTTCGGCGTCGCCTTGTTTAAATCTCTGAAGTCGACGCATACTCGAAGCTTTCCATTCTTCTTCATGACTAGAACGATGTTGAAAACCCACTCCGCGTATCGACAGGGCCTAATAAATTTTGCTTCCAACAACCGTTCTATTCTTCCTTTATGACTTGGTACAAGGCTGGATTAAAACGCCTGGGATACTGTTTAAACGGCCGATAGCCCGATTTTATAGGTAGCCGATGTTCCACCAGTTGACGGCTTAATCCGGGCATCTCATGATACTCCCAAGCGAAACAATCCTTATAATCTCTAAGTATTTTTATTAGTTTCTCCTTGTACTTTACATCTAAATTCGCACTAACAAAAGTTGGTCTTTTTCTATCACCGCCACCTATATCGACTTCTTCAAGTAAATCAGTGGATGTGAAGCCTTGACCTAACTTTTCATTTTCTTCAACATCTTCGATGGCTTCGTAGCTATCCGTTGTTTGCCGATAGCTTTGCATTTTATCCTGCAGCGCTTTCAATGTTTTTCTTGTCCCCATCGGCGTAATACTTCATTTGCCCGATCAAAAGTGCCCGGCTTGACACTGATCGGCATGAGACCTGACTTGCTCACACAAATGAAATCGCAGTCGTCCAGCGTCTTGCCCGATATGCGGCCGGCTTCTTCGTGTTGCCAATTCGCGCCGGAGCTAGCCATGGCAATGTGAGCGATGTATCACCAGAACGACCTCAATTTCTTCTCCGTTCCATTGAACAAGCGCTTGATGCATGGTCGATGGGATCTGACGATTTGCATGAATCCAATCTCGCCGAGCAAAGACTGCGTAGTTTCCTTTGGCATCAATTACAAAGAATCTTGTCGGCAAGGTCTTGTTGCCGGCGATCAACTCGATGACCATGACACCCTTTGCTTCGTAGGGTCACTGTGAAGTCATTCGAACCATGTTAGTTTTGATTAAGTCTTCGTCGGACTTACCGATTTTTGCATGTCGGTATGCGGCATCGAGTTCACCGTGGCGCCCGTCTACTAGCATCCTTGATATCGGCTTGCCATTTATATACCCTTCGGATACAATAGTTTGGATGCCGATGATCATCTTTGGGTTTCGAAGATGGCGTTACGCACGCCGAGCACACGGTGAGCAAGCGCCTCTTTGGCCGATTCGATTCGACTCGAACTCGGTGGCAATGTGAACACCATGTTAATATCCATTGGAGGCGTGTCATCCGAATCATGGGAGAATCAAGTCATCACCGATTCAAATCTTCTTGGCTTGTTCTTTTCTTCTCCACTCTTTTTTGACGCATTTAACTGGACGAAGTTCGTTAAACACTTCGTCTCTCTCTCTGCGTCGGCCTCACGAATCTCTTGCGTCCTTAACCTCTGAAGCCGTCGTCGTTGCGATCGGCTCAGGCCAGATGGACACCACCTGGGTTTAGGTTCCACCGGCTTCCGTATTTGACCAGCCAAATCTTCTTGATTAGAACTGGGCTCGTGCGTCTTGTCTTGGCTTGGTTCTTGATTCGGTTTAGATATTCTCTCGTGGACTGGCCTTCTGTGACTTCTGCCCTGCTCTCTGATCGGCCTAGATAGCCTATCTCTGGCCGATTGTCTTGGCCAATCGTCTTAGGGATAATGTTCCATCGGGCAGGTGTACGGTGATGGTAACGCTACTCTTCTTTCCCAGCAAAACTGCCAAAAGGGACACCTTCTATGTGCCCTCTCAACGTTCTCGATTCGGTACAAATTATCCGGCCGTGAGTATTACTCCGTGGTCGGCTATTCATCCTTTCGTATTTCTCCATTAATTGCGAGAACGTTGGACCTGACCTTTTCGCTGGACGCCTTGATAGAGATTTCTCTGCTTTGTACCATTTACCCACCTGGGGATTCCCCTTGGGTTTAATGGTTCTTGAATTTTTTCCTTCTTGATCGGCTTCTATTTGTAAGGAACCGATGGTAATCTTCAGTGTTTGACCGCCGTCCGAGCTTGATTGTATGTCGACTTGTCTACCCTTTTTCTGCACGTCTTGCATCGGCTCTTTTCCTTTAGCCGAACACTGCACCATGTTGATGGGGAACGGATCAACATCAACTTGCATGGTCGGCTCATCGGCAAACTTCAACCGACCATCTTCAATAGCGATTGAATCATTGACGAAAGATATTGCAGTCATTAGTGTTATGCGAATAAGAATGATGCCACTTGCAATACCTGCGTTTTTTGATCTCATCGGGCGACGGTATCACATGTCCCTCTGGCAATCGTATTATCTTTTCTTGCAGAAGTAAATCAAAAATACGATCGCACTTGGAAACATCAAAAGAGTACTTAACTTCCGACTTATTCCTAGTCGGCTTAAGCGAGAATGGACTAAGGATTTTTGGATCCTTTTACCCATTCGGCTATATTTATTTACGCTTCCTCGTCTTCCGACGAATCACTAGGGCAATATTCAACCATATTGACCTTAGCCTTGTCCTTTTCTTTGTTATTCTTTGTTTTGAATCGTCCTGAATACCTTATTATCGTGAATCGGCTTTCTTGAGCCGATACGCGATGTAATAAGTGGCCAAGGTCGGTGAATTCTTGCCTCCAAATTTCTCTCTAAGCGGCGGATCAAACCTCGAAATGCTAAATCGGCGAGTTGGTTGTCCGGCAACGTGACGCTAAAACACCGATTCCTAATTTCTCTGAACCTCTTGATATAATCCGTCACCGATTCCCCAAACTTTTGGCGTACGGAACTCAAATCTGAAATTCTGAGCTCCAAACTGCCTGAAAAGAAATATTCATGGAATCGGCTTTCCAAATCGTTCCATAAATGGACCGAATTCGGAGGTAAATAGGTGAACCACGTAAATGCTGCCCCTGATAAAGACAAAGGGAATAGTCTAATTTTTAGCCCGTCGGACTGGGCCGCTTCACCGCACTGCGCGATAAAGCGTCCAACATGCTCCAGGGTGGTGATAGAATCATCCCCAGAGAATTTGGCAAAGTCCGGGACTCGAAATTATGAGGTAAGGCATGCGATCTATGTAATCGAGCACGGCTTTCATGAGCCGATAACCTTCCCTTTTGGTTGTATGCCGAATTGGTCTCTCAAAACGGCTGAGATCTGATCGGCCCAGTTAACGTTATCGGCCGTTGGCATAGTAGGTCCTTGATAATGTCGGTCATAATTGGCGTCCTGCCCCCCGAGTGCAAGCTCGGGTTGCCAATTATGCTGTGCCGTTGGCACACGACCATACTGATCGCGTCGATTATGCAGGTTTGAGCTTAGACCGGGGCAAATGGTTGAGTATGTTACTACCCTATGTGGACCTGGGTTCCTTAGCAGGGTAGACTCTTGTGGGAATCTCTCGGAGCCGATCGGCTGTGAAACCGATTGAGGAAAGGCGTAGAACGGAGCCGACGGAGGCAAATTGATTGATGCATCCATCCTAGCGGCATCGGTATAGGCGTGGTAATGGCTCACCCCGCTTGACCGAGGGTCCCTAGGCAATATGACCGTGGGTTGTGTGGGCATCATGGTGGGGGGTGAGGTCACAGCCGATGGTTTAGGATCGGCCATTGTGCTCTGCGTATTTTGTGATATTGAGAAAACAAGATAATTTGGCAGAGCTTGTAGTGGGTCGAGTAGGCTTCCTGACGAGGCTAACTCCTGGGCTATAGATTTGACACTATTCGCTATCATCGGCTTGAGTGTTGTAACAAGAGCCAATGATTGGTTTATTAAAGCGTGGTGCACAGACTGATTAATCATAGCCGATAATTCGGCTTGAGCAGGCAGGTATCGGCTTACTTGTTCTGTTACACCCGCATCGCCCAGGGTGTTGACCGTCGGCAGGGCGGATTTTTGAGTGACGCCACGTCTTGTTTTCTGATAGCAGCTTAGCATCATCTCTTCTAGCGCAGCCTTCCGAGCTTCAATCTCTTGGCGTTGCTCCACAGATAAATCGTCCATTGTTGGGACGATTATAGCTTCTGAGTTGAGATCTGATGGCGGAATCGACTTCCCTGATGAAGACATTGCGTGTCCCACCGGGCGTGCCAAAAGTGTGTTGACGTCAAAAAACTTGAAGAAGGGTTTCGATAAAGAAGACACCGCATTTAACACCGGTTCAAGAGCGTGCGGTCGATTTGACCTATAACCGACAAGGTAAAATATAAAATTTACTCAAAAGCCGATCGTAACGATCAATCGGCTTAGACCCAATCAGCTTGAAGCCGATTAAGATCAAAGTAACAAGATAAGTCTAATTAGCCGATTAAGGCTAATCAGAGGATAAAGGTAGATCAATTCTGAAGAAGGCGACTGTCGGCGTTTTCGAGCGCCGGCAAGTAAATTTGTAAGTCTAAGGGGTCGCGCGTTCCACTCCTGAATGGTTAGACTCGTGAGTCCAAGATGTATCTTGGTTGGTGAAAGTCCCTACCCGATTCGGATGGCGTATTGTATTGCTTTGCACAACGTTTCTACGATGAGGCGCTAAATTACCTAAGCTCCTCCTGTTCTTATGTGTTCCTCCTCTCCCTAGAATCGTTAGTCCCGCCTCCTTTTATACTGAAGGAAGGGAAGGAGTTACATCGAAGTCGGGGAAGGCGAGGCGACCTATGCTAGGAGCTCGGTCCTTCGTCACGTGGACCGGTCGCCACACGTCTTGCCCATCTTTGGGTCGGTAGCTTTGGTGGTCGGGAGGTTAGGTATTCTTCGAAATAGCGACTTGCCCTCGTGATCCTTACGAATCTTGCCGTGCGGTGTGTGTGACGTTGGCGCCTCGGGAGGAGCGTGCGTTAGATCTTGACGCGATCGGTTGATGGGGTGGAAGCTCGACTTTCAAGATCACCAAACCTTCTAGGAAGGAGCCACCGCCTTGTATAGTCACTCCGATTGACCTTGTTCGCGAGTGCGTGGCGGTAGGTCGATTAGGGCCCGACACGCGGCCCTCGGCGTCTGTCACTTTGGTTCGGTCGGTCGGAAATCCCGCCCCGCCAAGGGGTCGGAGTCTTGTCCGGCCGAGTCGGAGATCCCGCCCGCCAAGGGGTCGGAGCTATTGTCCGGTCGGATTCGCTTCGGCCGGGTCGGGAGCGGATGTCTTGTGTGGTCTCGCAGCGATTCGGTCGATGGCGGCCGGGCGCGACTGTTAAGTGGAGATATGCTTGAGATCGTGGCTCGCCGCCGGGCCGTTGGCTCGTCGCCGGGCCGTTAGGGTACCCTGTTATTAGTATTAAATCGACGCGCAACAAAATCGAATAAATCAAACACGGGTGTAATTGAAGAAGATCAACAATCGGCGATGCGCAACTTTATTGATCAAGATCGATTACAGAGACTAAATTACAAAAGCTACTCCTAGTCGACAGGAAAAAAGTAAAAGCTGGTTGATTGTATTGTGTTGTTGGATCCCCTTCGCAGCCTGCTTTGGTCCTTCTTTTATACCTTTGGCCGATAGTGTCCTGTTACAACACGATTTAAGTCCGTATCCGTATCGGCCTTATCTTGAACAGTTATTTCCTAAAAATCTTGCCGTTAGCATAAATATCTCCAAACTTTCTTAACTTGTCTGTTAACGTCCATATCTTTGATTTCATTGCCGATTACGGTTAGATTTGCCAAATTTTGGTGCA
The DNA here is from genome assembly GCA_036346275.1 of Otatea glauca. NCBI lineage: Eukaryota > Viridiplantae > Streptophyta > Magnoliopsida > Poales > Poaceae > Otatea > Otatea glauca. The sequence continues at coordinate 3,790,988 of CM070713.1, forward strand.
AACAGTTTCTTTGTTTTCAATATTGTTGATGTAACATTATCAATTTTTAATATCGGAAGTGGTAACTCTATCGCAAAAACAGTGAGGTTCTTAACGATAACTTCCATTAATGTCCAGGAAATTAAGCAAGGGTATCTCGCGCAGAAGCATGCCCTTCTAGTAGCAAAGAACCTGAAACTACTGATGAAGGGTTCGCCTGATAGCAAACTGGCGACTTACAGCACTGGTTATCCGTTGGCAATTGTCTCTCTTGGACGGAATGAAGGGTTGGTTCAGTTACCATTCCTGACGCTCACCGGGTGCTTACCTGGCATAATTAAATCTCGAGATCTGTTTGTCAGTAAGACAAGGAAGCAGATGGGTCTAAATGCTTGAAGTGCAGTACATGGAAAGCATGAAACTTGTCGTGTCCTGGTTTTCAAACAAATAAACTTGTGCGCATATGTCATGTATCTGTACAAGTAAATAGTGATGGTGTGACTGGTGATGAATTGTTCTAGAAACAAGGTGATGAACAAAGTGCATGTGTATGTATGCAAATACCTCTTTGGCCCACAGTAATGGTGTGATTAATCAACAGGTGCATTTCTTTGTTGGTAATCAGTAATCACACCCTTAATGCCAGCAATGACTATTTGATGCCCACGGCGCTTCTGGATGAAAAAGATGATACATGTCCTGTCAATTGTATAGATTGATGGATATCCATTAAAAGACGCTCTGAATGGTCCCAAACTGGATGTGACATAACGTTGCTTACTTGCTTTCTCGCAAAGCAATGAGAAAGAACCCGAGGGGGGGAGGCTGAGCAGCTTGGCATTCATTGTTGTGCCTTCAGGGGAACAATTTATCAAATTCTTTTTTTCCCATGTCCGATTTTTAGTTGTATCAGTCGCGCGGTTCGGCTTTTAAAATCGTTCGATAAATTTATCTAATTCAAAAAAAAAATCAGAAAAAATTTGTTCGACGTAAACCGGCCGAAAATCGATCGCAAAAAAAATTCAACCGATCCGTTGATTTTCCTGGTTTTCTATGGAACTGGTCAATTTTTGAAGGAATTTTTTTAAAAAAATTGATTTTAAAACTCTACAATTTTTTCGAACCGATTTTGTGAACCCTTATGTCACTGATTTCTGAGACTGAGTGATCGCTACTAATCCGTTTGGCCTTGGTCCTATGGGGTTAGGTCAGTTACCCCGTACTGTACATTGCACTTTATGGTTAGCAAGTGTAACTTCGTACTTGCAACTTGCAAGCCGAAGGATCATGGATACATATGGACACTTCTAGAAATTCTAAATGATACTCCCTCCATTTAAGATTGTCGGACGTGTTTTCGATCGATCTTGTCCACAAATATAAGACTACTTTACATTTTAATATAAAATTAATGTGACGTTTCTTTTGTATCCTAATAAATATTTGGCCTTACTCTACCTGTATTTATTAAATATAGTGTTTAGAGATAAGGATTAGAGATAGTTTAGTTATGTATAATATCTCTTTAGTCTACATGCTAAGAGAAAATATGACTTATAAATTTGGATGAACCAAGTATATAGTTTCAAAGTTACAGTAATACTCATTACAGTTCTCCTTTTGATGGATTATCTTATCAGGACTTGACCTGGCCTTTGCTCTTATATCTGCTTAATTAGGATGAGAAGCCCGCGCACACACTGAAGCAATACAATTATTCAAGCGGCCCTCTGAAAGCAATATCGCAAAATCAGCAGGCCTTTAAGCTCGAAAAACTGCTAAGTTCTTATCATTCTATTGAACCTGGCCTAACATTGGGGCCAAATACACAGCCACCCAGCCTCTCTAGCAGTCTACCTAGTTGTAAAGGACAGTGCTACCCCTATCGACTTGTGCAGGCCCCACAAACCGGACAGGACGTATAGCTGCCTGATTTGCGAAGTCAGTGGGCTGCAAAGGCAGTTTTGTGCTGGCCAAAAGAAATCCTATCATCTTATCCTAATCTTCCCATTACCACCCCTGATCACATCAGGTTGATGTCATCATGCCAACCACTCCTGCAAGGCTACAGTATTTCTTGGACACACAGTTACGTAAGATGTCTTTGTTTATCTATTCTATACAGCCCATCTTCTCGTTGTTTCCACGAATATATATATACATATATATATATATATATATAACGTCAAAATGGGGGCACCATGGAGCCTAGGCTTCATGATTTCAAATACGCAGATTCAAGTTAAATTTGAGTATATTTTTCAAAAATTTTAGTTTTAAGGTATATACACATCTATAACAATTCAAATGAAACACATACCTTTGAAAAAATATACTCGAATTCAAAGATTTTAAACGAATTTAGATTGCATGCTTTGCTGATTTATATATATAATCAGCGCATACCTACAAACAAACTATCATCAAAAAAGGAAACTCTAGTTTAAATTTCAGTTCAAACTTGTTTGAATTAGTTAGTAAACTAGTTAAACTCAACATTCTAAAAATTTCAAAAAATTAAACTTACAATACATAAGAGAATATACCCATTTTGTATCATGGAGCCCAGGCTCCATGGTATCCCAAGTAATTATATATATATATATATATATATATATATATATATATATATATATATATATATATATATATATATATATATATATATATATATATATGTGTGTACGCGTGGAGTTGCTTTTCTCAGCTCCCTGTACACCCTGGAAATGTCTTGGCTACTAGCATTTCTGCATTTTTAAACAAAGGATAATAATGGCATAATATGCAGGATAAAAATGGTTGTGTCTAGACTCACTCCAGACAAGATCCCTCTGAATCCGGTTTCAGGTGATCCTTCGGTAGCTATAGCTGGACCAGCTGATGCTGTCATGTTCACGCGTGTCACATATGTCTCTTTTTCTGCCACTTGATGAGCAGTTGCCCTCGTTGAAAATTCTATTCATTTAGCTTTGCAAAGCTGTGCCATAAGCTATTTGCTAGTGCCGTATTAGTGCGCACTAATCGCATTTCTATTGGAGGCATTTCTTGCCGTGATGGAACTTGGAACAAACTAACCTAAATCGATCACTACTCTCTCTACTCTCTAGTCTCTTAACTGTTGAGCACAGAGGCGGAGCCAGAGGGGGGCTTAGTGGGGTTTGAGCCCGTCCGGCCCACCACGAGAAATCATACCGTCTGTAGATTTTATTTGTCAAATCTCTTCTTTCAGATAGCAGCAATGAAAAGTAATTTTTTTCCTTACATATTTACATACTAATACTATATTACATGTATTTAAATTTCAACTATAATATATCGGCTTGATAGTTTTTATATTTAGTATATGTATTTATATTTAGTCTCCTCTTAAATGAATCCTGATTCCGTCTCTGACTGAGCTTGTGACATTTTCTTAGCACCGTCGCAACAAAACCAATAAGGAAGAAGAACATGCACATTTGATGATTTGTCCAAAATAATCTCGCATTATCTCGTTGCACGGTCGAAAACACGTGGAGTCACTCGCAAGCCACCGGACCGATATGGACTCTGTTTGTTTCTCTTGTTTGGGTAGTTTTCCTTCTTCTTTTTTGTCACGTGCACGCATACTCCACATTTATCATGTACCCTAGCGCCACCCAGGCCCACTCTCCGTACACTAGAGTAGCTCCAAATTGGTAGACTTAGGATTCCAATGCGAAATACCAAAACAAACGAATTGATCATTTTTCTAATCTTTTTTATCTTTTTTTATAACTTTTTCTTGAATAAAATTATAAATTTAGTCCTCTCCACCGTATAAGTCACCTTTCGTGCTTGCCGGTCGCGGCACCTACCCTCATGTGCTCGAGACAGCGGTGACGACTTCTGTGCTCCTTAAACGTGGTAAAGGACATGTGTTAATTGTCACGTTTCTCGCGGTAGAAAAAAAGAGTTAAATTTATAGTTTTACTCGAAAAGAAGCTAAATTAAGAAAAATAAATAAAAAGATAAGGGACAGTAAAAGTGATCAATTCGAAACAGACAAGCAACAACTTGACCGGTCTCGCACAAACGGGTCAGGTCACGATACCCGACCCGTTAAGGCGTACGTTGTTAAATTGCCTCGGATCCTAGCAATGGAGGAATCCACCCCATTTGCTTTGCTTCTCCTACTCCGCGTCTGCTCCCATTCCGGCCTGGGCATCATCCGATACGCCGTTGCGTTCGAGGTACGACGCGGTTGCGTTCGGTGGGGCGGAAGCAAAGGTGCTTTCTATGGAGTTTGTTGATTTTTTTTTTCTTTTTCCATTCAAGAATCAAGGACTTGTTTTGTTTGATGTCTTGCATATGTGTTGGAATTTTGGGCGGCCGGTGTAATTTGGCCTTGCTTTGGGTTTTGATCGGTTTTAGAGCGACCAGTTGGTATTACCGTGGGTTTTGGGCTCAGTAATGCAAGCGTGTGTTGAGCTTTTTGGGCATAATTTTCTTGGATTTATTGTGATTGTTGGCGTTACGGTTTCTTTTACAAATTTCTTGCTTATGTTTAGTTTGCTCGATTAGTGTGGAAAAAAATTCGAGTAGGCTGGGTTACTAGCAGTTGTATAAATTTTGGCTAGTGGCTACTAGCGATGGTTAGTTATTTCCCCAGAAGTAATTCAGAGGAATTACTTGGTAGGAGTTATGTGGAATTGTGGATAGACGAATGATGTCAACACACCTTACCAATGATCATGTCATAATATGCGGAGCGTTGTCCCAATCCTTTTGTAAAGCTTACCTTGGAAATATAGTTTGCACATTACTATAAGGTTTTTGATGCCATAGTCTTTCTATGACTGAACTGAGTTCGTGACAGTGGTTTGTCGGAGTTCAATGAATGACAATGGCCATTTGGACTGTGTGTATATTGTCCGTATTGTTCTTAACATTGTCTGGGGTGTATGTTTCGTCAACCATTTAGGATTGAAGATATGATTTACTGTCTGGGATGTCTGGTGAAAATAGAGTGCGACTCATCCTATTGGATTTTGTGACTGGACAGTTCTATAGTAACATACTAGGATTAAGCCCGCACGCTGTTGTGGTAATTCTATTCTCCTTCTCGAATCTAGTATGGACAATGTATAATATTAATGACTCAAGGAATTGTTCAGATGGAGCTTGTAGTCAATTTGCTAAGCACACCAATCATGGAGAAATATACTTGCCTACTTAGTTTTTAGCTGCATTGCTTCTTATAAATATGTCTAATGTTCTAGATTGTAGTATGATTTATTTAGTGTCTGTCAAGACGTACTTCCATGTTTTTCTTTTTAACAGTTGCACAAATATTAAAACATTAATGAAAGGTAGATGGTGATTATTTATCTCTTCGCTGGCTTCAAGATTTGTGCAACTTGTATTAGAAGGAAAAACATTGAAGCACTGCTTCGTCCTGCTTTTGTGCATTTCTTCATTATTGGATTGGAATCCGATCGTAGAGAGAGAATGTACTGATGTGGCGCTCTCTTCTGCCTTGTTTTGCACTCAGCTTTAACATAGAAAAGATTAAAAATTTGTTTCTCCGTTGACCAATGTAGTATATAGGGTTTGTTGAGCTGATGTCAGTTTCCAAGTAGTTTGTTATCTGAACTAGAGCGAGCAAATTCATTCTCAAAATACTTTCCCTTTTGTTGAGTTCTCTTGCTCATTCATTTATTGACATCCATTCTACAGGTTTTGTTGCTTTTTGACCCTTGCGAATTGCGACTGCAGAACTACTCAACACTGGAGAAGATTTCTCTCTCTGTATTTAGTACCACCTAATTACATGGAGGAGTATTTAAGTAGGAGATCCAAAACAGCAATTGGATTTCTCAGAAGAGGGTCTGGCATCTCTTCGAGAAATCAAAGTCCTGAAGAGAGGACCAATCACAACAGCGATGGACCGGGAAGCACCACAAGACTCAATTCTATGAAAACCAAACTGGCTGATAATCAAGAGAGACCAAGATATGTACGTGATTCATTTAAACCTTCAAGCTCGAAGGTCATGCCTGGAAGCTCTTCCAAAGTTCCTCTTAGGAAGTTTGGTGAGGAAAAGCGAAGGCAGTCTTTGTTGGCAGGGTTTGACATTGCTGAAAGTAGTAGAAAGGCTGAGGCCAAGAAGCTGGAGGGTAGTAAGAAAATCGTTGTGGAGGATGAGAGTTCAGACACTCTGCAGACTGAGACAGGAGATTTAACTAGCGAAGAAGGTCAATTTGTAGCACCTGCTCCTGAGGTTTCACATTCTGCTGGTTCTTCAGATATACCTGCACACACAGTTGAGTCCTTGGTAAGGAGTGTTTCGCTGAGTTCTAAAACACATAGACAGAAGTATACAGAATTGAATTTGGGAAGACCAGGAGCTTGTTCTTTGCCATTTACTAATAAGCCTACTGTTCCTAGAATCCCTACCGTTGGTACAAAGCCATCACATGGTCTTGTTAGTGGAGTACAGAGACGTGATCTTAAAACCCTTGATTGCACTTCAGTCCCCGATGTTCTGCCATCAGGATCTTCATCTGATTCTGTTCATTACAGGAGGTTTGATGCTATGAGAAAGAGGGTTTCTGATGGGGAAAGCTCTTCCAGATCAAGGGGCATGAATCGACCATCCAGCTTAGGTCATTCACCCACTACGTGTCCTGGCACTAATGCTCCTAGAATCAGAACGACTGGACAATCAGTTTCTCAACAAACGGTACGAAGCAGCAGCAGAAATATTCAGGATTCGGCAGTGTCAGTAAGGACAAGACGACCTTTTCCTCGGGACACTAGGTTCAGGATGTCCGAGGAAAGAGAGGATGTCATGCTTTCTCTGCATGAGTCTACCACAGGGAGGGCACATTTTTCTGTGGAAGAAATCTCCTCAGAAAGCTCAATAGGATCATTCTCTGTGGAACTACCTCATGCAATTTACTCATCTAGTCGTCAGAGCTCAAATACTCTGACTGCAAGGAGAAGATCAAGCTCCCATTTTGAGGAAAGTCCTCCACAAACATTTCACGGTCTCTTGGGGGAGAGAGATGGCTACAGACGCATAAGCATCGAAGGAATTGCAGAGGTCCTTTTCCAAAACGTTTTCTATATTGGTTCCAGTTGTTTTGTTCTTGTAGATAGTCTTATGTAGGATTTAAGTTTGTCGTGGCTATACTGATTTTTCTAAATGACTGCACTATGGCTGAGGATGTGGTAATAGTTTTTCGAATAATAAGTTTGTTGTGTGTAGGTATTACTAGCTTTGGACAGGATTGAACAAGAAGCTGAACTGACTTACGAGGTTAGTTGGTTTGCCTTCATGTCCTATATTTTCTCATCGTCTACCTTTTCACTGAAAATTTGGATAACATTTTGGCAGCAATTGCTTGTGCTGGAGACAAATCTATTACTTGGTGCTTTTGCCTCCCATGATCAGCATAGCGACATGCGGATGGATATTGACAACATGTCCTATGAGGTATTATTTTCAGCACCTTTCATTCTACCTCAAGGAGTTCTTTAGAGAGTTGTGAATCGTTGAGGAACCCTCCCTCCCTCCCACTGGTTTGAAATCCTTGTTATTCATGGGCCAATTTCTGGTATATACTTATCCGAGAGATATTTGTGTTTCCTTCTTCTGAACAGGAATTATTAGCATTAGAAGAGAGAATAGGCTCAGTAAGTACTGCTCTTTCTGAAGAGCAGTTTGCGAAGTGCCTCAGAAGAGGCATATATAGACCAGTTGCTGCAGAAGTAAACAGATCAGTCATAGATGACATCAAATGCAGCATTTGCCAGGTATCTAGTTACCTAAATGATTGTTTTATTTCTACAATGCATGAAATAAAAAAAAGGCATCTTTGATTTCTTGGGTACCTAGTGAAAATGTTGACTTTTGGTGTTCGAAATTAAGTCTTTGTACTTTTCTTGGTGAAGAACAAAAGGACGCTTCTAACACCACTATAATATTGGTCTCTTGTCACTGTATTAAGACTGTTTATTTGTGAATCCTTACGAAATGAAAACGACTGGTTGTTCTAGGAAGAATACATGGAGGGTGAGGAAGTTGGCCGGTTGGGATGTGAGCATCAGTACCATGCGTGCTGCATTCACCAATGGCTTAGGCAGAAGAACTGGTGCCCAATATGTAAGGCTTCAGCGTTACCTTCTTTGAACCAGACCTAGGTGGTTCAAGCTTGTAAGTTAGTATGGATTTGGATGCATCTTTGCTGTGAACTTGTAAATAATCTTACCTGAGTTCACTCCATTCTGTGAAATATCAAATCGATTGTGCACTGGAAACTGGAAAGCTCCTTCAAATGTTTGCCATGGTAAATGAACGTTACATACGATGACTCATATATGTGCATTAATTGGTAACCTTGACCGTGAGAAGACCATCTCATCCATTTCAATGAGACGGGTGACTATGCTCGGGTAAACTCAAGCGTGGTATGAAAATCTAAAATGCAATGCTTATAGGTGGGGACTTGGGAGTAAGATTATAAGGATCTCGATCTCTATTAGGATTTTTACAATGGATCATTTCGATCTTGATACTATGTGGGATGTTTACGAGGTAAAACCATACTAAAAGAGTGGTTTAGACTTTCGTAAGAGTGACACTTTTCAGTGTAACTTTGGTACCTGGGATCTTGGTCCTGACAACGGCACTTAATTTCTGTGTCTTACTGGTGCTGCCCTAGTTTCTGTTAATGTATAAGTAGAGCTCCTGCTTTATGTTCAAAAAATAAGTACCGTTACTAGTCCGGTGATTGAGCTGAACTGATGGGTGCTACTTCTCAAATATCCATCCGTTCCTCTGAATACTTGTCATCTTAGCATTCAAACTTTATTCCTAAATACATGCCATTTTATAATTTTAAGGTGATATTTTACCATTTTTTTCCTTATATACCCTTATCCTTTAACTACTCCTAATGCAATTTACTACAATGGACTAGAGTAGACACATTCAGTGGCGAATCTAGGATTTAAACCTAAGATATGCCGATCAAATAATAATTCGATAAACGATTTAAAATTTATTGAGCAATTCGGTATACAAGTAAAAAAATAATTAGAAACAAGATGATATATTTAAAAAAAGCTTATATACCTTCGGTCTACACCTTCTAATGGCCATAAAACTCTTGATTATATCATCTTCTTTCACTTTGAAGAAAATATCTCGCTCAATGTTGCAGTTTGTGATGGGGGAGGAGGTGAAGCAGCAGCAGCCTTCTTTGCTGCATGTTTTCGAAAAAGAGATGCAATGTCTCCGTTCCTCTTTATAATTTAAAAACCTTACAAATAAAATACATCCATTGAGTGGTTAAAATACTAAGATAAGCAATAAATAAAGATATAACTACGTCAGCTATAGCAGGAGTCGAATAAAGTATATGTGTAGGATCGAAATATACTAAACTAGCAATCAGAGGGGGGTGAATGATTGCGCGGAAGCTAAAATCAATTTTTTGATATACAAAAAATTCACCCCAATTCAGACTCAAATAATTACTTCGTATTCAACAAAACAGAGTAGATGTGTTCGGTAAATCACGAATTCTCAGAGATCCAACCGTTGGATTGACCTGAAATTTGAACAGAATAAACTAGATTCCAATACGCATCTAAATAAAAAATAATTAGCATGATCGGACCAACGGATCAAAAGTTATAAATCCTGTAAGGTTGCTGTAACAGATTATGACGAGAATCATGTGTGGGTTGGGTCAAATTTACAGGGTATGTCGTGGCCCACCCGGTATACCATGTAGATCCGCCCCTGAACACATTATTCAAAGAACAATAAGTAATCTAATGAAGAGGTAATATAGTCTTTTGTACAGGTGTCTTGGTGGAAGTGTAATATCATATAATAATATCTATTATGGAATGTAGGGAGTATTTCTTAGTGATTATTGTTACCTTGATGCTGCTCTGTACAATTGTGCCATTTTGGCGCGTAGTAGAGGAAGGCTCATTTAACCACAAATTAGTCAAGGTGGTTTCTTCACTTTTTCGGCCATTCTAAGGGCTGTTTATTTTTATGACAAATTTACCCCATAAAATCTTATCAAAACTTGATATTTTAACCAAACATCGGCAAGAAAATGAACTAAAGAGCTAAAGAAGAGGGAATCTTGCCAAAGTTTGGTAGCAAACTAAATGCTTATCAAATTTGATCAACACTATAAAAATTTCGTAAGACAAATTATTGGCAACCATTGAAAGCAAACAAAACACCTCAAAGTACGGGTTTGCATAATCAACCGATAAGGCGACAGAGATTCAGGCATCACTACGATATGCATGCTGAGAAAGACGTGGCAAGGAATGTTGATTTGGCTTGATCTACAACTAATAAGAAGGTTAGCTTCAGAAGTTCAAAGAAAAAAAGGTTAGTTTCAGAAGATGGGGACCTATAACTGAAAAAAAGAAGAGGAAGTGAAGGATGTGTATGCCTGATGTCATGCATAGCTCATTGGATCCTCTCAAGCTTCTGTCATGCTCGACCTTGCCACATGCAAAAAAACCATCAGTTATGTCTGACTCTAACCATTCTTTCTATGCTATTTTCGTCGAGGCTTTATTTTATATTCTGTGTCGATCGACTGATCGAGCTTGAAAGGATGGAGCATTATGATTTATGAGTGAGAGCAACAAAGCAGCAAAAAAAAGTGTTGGTTTGAGTTGTCGATGAATAGCTTTTTTAAAAAAAAGAAAAGAAAAGAATTGCGATGAATAAGACGACGAAAATGCGTGCATCACCGTGATATGCATGCTATGCCAGAAACAAGAATTCTGTTCGGAGTAAGGGTCTATTTGTGCTTTGGATTCTCTAAAAAATTATTCTAGATTGTGATTGTAGAGAAGCTGATTCTTCAAAAGCTGTAATCCAGAAGCACATATGGAGTGAATTGTGGATTATAGTGTATATGGGTGGACTGGATTATGAGAATCGATTCTTAGAATCGGGCCGTTTGTTTTTTATTATGCTTTTGGAACCAGAATCCAGAATCAAAAATAAAAACAAACATGCCCTAAGAATTGAGTGATCACGAGGACCAAATTATTTATCAAACCAAATACCTCGCAGCTTAATTAGAGAAAGTAAGATGCGAATCATCTCTCAAACCAACCGGATTACCTGCAGTTGCTACTACGACTGCACGTTAAACAATTGCAGGTAATCTTATCTGTCTATTTTTTATATAAGGGGCTCGGATTCGCTACTACATAGTATATACTATAGTTCTAAGTGAACCTCAATCCTCAGATTCGAATCTAACGGTCAGTAGTGCAACAGTTTAAGCTGCAGTCGTATAACCGACTGCACAAGATGCCCTCTCAACCATAACTTGGATCATCCTATCCCCTCAGCTTTTTGGCATGATTAAACCTGTATGGTTGTATCATAGTAACTCTTGAACTAGGCTAGCTAGTACCATCGTCTCTCCTTGTTGCCCTTTTGGCCTAAAGTGGCTACACTAGCCAATTGTCACGATTAAAAAAAGTGTCACCCTTTTGGCCTGAAGTGGCTACACTAGCCAATTGTCACGATTAAAAAAAAAGTGTCAGGTTGATTTGTCAACAAATAAGACGATAAAGAGGCGTGCACCACCACGAGTCCACGATGTGCATGATAACTATAAACAATCGTGTGAAATATCCGGAAGGAACGAAATAGAAGAGGACTTCAGCATAAAATAGCTATGGCCGCAGAGGTTGCCGACATGACGAGCACAAAGAAGAAGATATTGTGACATTTCAAACTTTTGCCATTTTTAAAATCTCCTGTATAGTTTAGCCCTTCGAAAAAATTCACCAGATTATTTACTAATTAAAGCTTAATTTAGGAGTTTCCTAAATAAAAAATTAATATAACTAAACTTTAAGTTAATAATTTTTCAAAATTATTTTATTTGAGTTATTTGTGCTTGGAAGTATTTTTTTATATATATTTTTGTGATATTTTTTCGAGCGTATTTGCTATTTTATTTGTCCTCTTTGGATCATTATGTATTTTCTAAAAAGAAAAATTAAGTAAAAAATGTTGGAAATCACTTTGGGCCGAAACCTGCCACGTCATCCATCCCATTCTTTCTCCCTTGGCTCAGCCCACAAGCCCGTCCTGCTGCTTCCTTGCACCCTGGCCTAATTCCGCGCCTTGGTCTAGCTCGCCGCCAGGTCATGCTATGCCGCTGATAGATAGGGCCCGCCTGTCATACACTGTTTATTGTCTCCGACTAGGACTCCGTTTTCACGCCGAACTCGCCCTAAATTGATTGGCAGCGGTCTTGCTCTTTCCTATGAACCCCACCTCAAAAAGAGAGAGAGAGAGAGAGAGAGAGAGCCGTAGCTCGATGGATCCCCTCAATCTTATGTCATGCTTGACCTTGCCACATGCAAAATTCCCATCAATTATCTGACCATTCTAATGCTAGTTGCATCGAGGCTTTTTTTTGGGCGTCGAGCTTGAAACGATGGAGCATTATGAGCGAGAAAGGAGGCAGAAACGTGCCTGAAACTTTTGTATAATTGAGTAGAGGAGCCATCGGTTTGTCCCTTTCCTACAAATTTACTACCTCTCGCCTCACTCGCCACCATCATCTTTCCCTCTCAGGTCGCCGCGTGGTGCTCCTCTAGCATACACTAGATAAGTGCCCGCAGCGTGCCACGTCGCGGACGTCGCTCCCCATACGAGCAAATTGAGAAAACGCGCGACTGCCGCTCTCTACGCGAGCAAATCGAGGAAACACGCGAAACGGTTGAAAGGATACAAACGTAATTGCGTTTTTCGCATTTATTCGGCGGAACGGTTAAAAGGATATAAATGTATTTGCATTTTTTTTACATTTATTCGGGGTCCTCTCACGAAGGATCCGCGATTTCGCTGAAACGAAATTTCCTTTTCGCAAAAAACGGTAAAAACGATCTAATCGGAACTACATTTTTTTCGGTATTTAATTAGGGTCTTATTTTCGAAAAATGACTAAAACGTATTTTTTTTCGGCTCAGGTCCTACTTTTCGTAAAAAATGGTCAAAAGAACTTAAATGTAATTTTTTTTTCTAAAAAGATCTAAACATAATTTTTTTCGACTCGGTTTGAGCCAACTCAAGCCAGCTAAAACCACTGTCAGGCTAGGAATCCTTCCAAAAATAATAGAGATATGATGTATTTGTACTCTTGTACTGTGTATGCGTGTGCGATGAGTAATATGTATGCGTACATGACTCGTTAGTTGTACAGGCTAGTACAAAATACGAATCGTATGAGTACAATACAAACCACGTTAGCGTCAGTACAATACAATACAATACAATACAATACAATACAATACAATACAATACAATACAATACAATACAATACAATACAATACAATACAATACAATACAATACAATACAATACAATACATGTTGATTCAAAATTCAATTTGGAGGAAGGTAAACTTGTCAGACCTAATGTCCCATATCTCCAATTGCAAACAACACAACTACAATTACACAATGCTTATACACCTCCAAATACAATATGCAGCACGCATCTCGATGCCTCTTGGACGTTGCAGATAGCCCGAGCAGATTTGCATTTCCGTTCCCCCAATTTTAACCGCTTCTTCCTGCTGACAGTTTGTTTGACATTTTATCTTGAAGAACCAATTTGTTGGTGTTTTAGGGTCTTACATACGCAATTTAGCCCACTATCTTTACAATTTTAACAATTGTGGTGAAGACGTACCACATGATCTCCACAACTAAAACAAATACATTTTCCCAATAAACCCTTAGGACCCTATATATTATGTCTAATATCTCAAACAAGTCAATCTTTTAACTCTGTGCCACCTTGATGCTACCCTGTTGCGTCATTTTGGTGCGTGGTGGAGGAACGCTCAAGTGATACAAATTGCACAATGTTTGATCTACAACTGAAAAGAAAGCTACTTTCTCAAATGACCTCGAGCTGAAATATCTATGGTTAGAAATCCATTATTCCAAAGACCAACCACAAAATGCATGATGAGATAGCTCTCCTAAAACTAGGAAAGCTATTACCTCCTCCTTTTTCTTTTATATGCCATCAGTAAGTGCATTCTTTTCTTTTATATACAATCAGTAAGTGCAGGTTTGAATTGTCAACGAATAAGATGATAAAACACGTCCATCTTCATAATATAGGCTATGTTTGTTTAGATTTAGGCATTTTAGTTTATAGTTTAAAGTCATCTTTTAGGATTAAACAGCTTAAAAGCAATCAATTTTTATACATAGTAGAGGTGGATAATTTTACTCTAATTTCAGGGGTATTAGTCTAAATAAAACCCTCAATAAGCTAAAATAGCACTTCTTTGATGGATTTTGGCTTTTAGTTATACAAAGGCTTATGGATTTTGATAAAATCCAGATAAAAGATCACTTTGTTTAGACTTTGGTTTTTTATCTTTTAAATCGCAGAAAAAGCTCAAACAAACAAAGCCTATGCATGCTGCGCCACAAAAATAAATTATGTTCATAGTAGGAATTGAGGTCATCATGACTAGGGATGGCAATCAGGAAGATCCCCGCAAGAAGCGCCCTCTCATCCCCGATAAGCAAAACTTCCCTGTCCTCGCCCATGACCCCGTTCACAGGACTTAATTCTCCCCCGTCTCCGATTCCCGACGGGTTTGCGGGGCCCCGACGAGGACTAATCCCCGAAAATGCTATATAAAAGATCACATACTATATGAATGAATTCTAGAGTAATGGAGCATGTGTGATTGAAGTGTGAGTGGATCACTAGAGTAATTCATATTTAGCATGTTTATTAATAATGACCTCACATATATTCTTTTTTCTTTTGAGAATAATCATTTGCTCTCACCTATTAGTGATAACGCGGAGATGAGGACGGGGATTGGGGACAGGGAACGGTGGAACGTCCCCGTCCCCGCGATCCCCGACAGAGGCAATATTTTTCCCGATAAACCCCCCATAGGGGAAGATTACCTCCCGTCCCCGTCCCCTAATAGGGGAATTCCCTACGGGGAAACGAGGATCGGGGCCATTGCTATCCCTAATCATGACCAATCCATTTCTCAAACCAAACACTCCATGACTAAACAAATAGAAAGTACGACATGAATCGGCGAGCAATCATAGCGTAGAGCAAGGTTCACAAAATCGCGAAAAACCGCTCGGTAAACCGCTCTAATTAAAAGAAATCAAAAAATTTATACGTTAAAAACTGCTCAAAAACCATTGAAAAACCGAAAAACCGCTCGAAAACCGTTTTGTAGTAACATTTCAATTGGTCGGCTGGTTTTTCGCGTTCGAATTTTTTTCAAAGTTTTTTTATTTCTTATCCCTTCGGTTTTTGACGGTTTTTAGCGATTTTTACGGTTTTTCACGGTTTCGGTACTGTGAACCCTGGCACAGAGCATACTAATCCCCTCATTTTGGCAAAAGCCTGTATCGAAGTAACTCTTCTTAGACTAGGCTAACTAATAACTAGTGCCACCCTTTCTCTCTATTTCTGCTAGAGTTACTGCACTACATAAATGACCCACTCTTAAAAAAGAGAGAAAATTTCTTATACGCCACTAAAAATTTGTCTATTTCTTTGTATGTCACTCATTGTGCATATGTCAGTGACACATTCAGTTATTTCCTCAAATTTCAGTGACATATATGGAATTAATCCCTTAAAAAGTGCCGGTTTGAATTGTCATCAAATGATACAATAAAAAGCCATGCATGCTTTAGGCAGAAACATGAACAAGAATTGAGTGATCACGGCCAAACTATTTCTCACAAACCAAACACCTCGTTGCTAAACATCTAAGGTGTGAATCAAGGAGCAGCCATAGCATCCGGTCCCTTCAGCTTTTGTTAAGTTTTTCGCAAAAGCTATATCAAAGTATCTGACCACTCTATGTTACTAGTTACATTGATCGAAGCCTTTTCGTTTGCGTTGATTAATTCAGATTGTGGATGGAGCATTGCGAGTGGCAAAGAAGTAAAAAAGCGCTGAAACGTCCGTCGTGAGTCTCATGACCCATGAGTAGAAGACACATCGCTTGTCTCCTCCTGCTACAACTTGTGGACCCTGTCCATAGCTCAAAAGGATCCACTCAAGCTTATGTGATGCTTAGGGGGCTCATGGGGCTCATTTGGAATGCAAGAAGTTCAGATAAATCCCACAAGAATTTCAAACTAAAACAATTTAGGATGTGTTTGGGGTGAGATGAGATTAAATGAGATGAGATGGTCATGTACAATTTGATTCTATTGTTTTCGGTGAATAGAATGGTTCAACATCTATAAAGAATATTCCTCAAATTTGTATCCCACTACTTATGATGAGACGTGATGGTTCATTCAAACAATTAAATATATAGATACTTTTTTTCTTAAACAAGATAAGGCTTCGATAAGGTTGGGGGTTCACACGCTCCAAATGTGGCCTTGATATTGCCATGTGCCAAAATCCATCTAAATGTCTGGCCATATTATGGTACGGGCTACTCTTGGTTGGTGTGGACTCATATTTACACGTAAAAGTCACGTATACTTGAAAATACTACATCATAGCTTACAGTACCAAAAAAATAGTACTAGCACACGCCACTCACTGCACTACCAGTACTCTATAATTATGGGAAAAAAGCGGCACTCTATAATTCTAAAAGAAAAGAAGTACGGTGCTTTATACTTTTCTTTTTAAAAATTATACAAATATCAAAACATAGATAAAAAGTAAATAATAATTACTTACTTTTTTTGTTCGTTTCAAGATTTATATAACTTGAGTGGAAAGAAAAAACATAAGACACTATAATTACGTGAGAAAGAAGCAGCAACTGTTCCTGTTCCCTGTGCTCACTCAATTGCCTCGCCTCCAGCCCCCCAGTACTCAACAAGAGGAGAATGGAGAAGATACCGGGCAGCGCACGCCGGCCGGACCGGCCAGATCAGAGCCGCCCGTTCTTGTACCGACGGCCCTGATGACGCGAAGCGGGGCCTGCTCTCCTCCAACCACGCACCTCCACTCCACTGGTTTTTCCGCTTCTTCCCCCGTCGTCCACTCGTTCGTTACTTGCTTCTTCGTCCTCCTCCCGATTTCACCCACCTATTTGAATCGAACGAATCCCGAGCAAATCAGTAGCAGCGAGCAGTATAAAAATCCAACCCAAGCCCTCCGCATCCAGCTCCACTCCAAGCAGCGAGCTAACCCTAGAGAGCAGGGAGATAGCCTCGGGACCTGGCCGCCGCGCGGTCCGCCATGGGCTAGGGTTTCGGCTCGATGGAGTGGGACAGCGACTCCGACGGCACCGGAGACGAGGAGGAGGAGGAGGAGGTTGAGGTGGGAGGCTGGGATGGGGGCGGAGGTGGGGGCGGGGGCGGGGGCTTCGCGCTGGCGATCGAGGGGGTGCTGGGCGCGTGCGGGCTGGTGGTGTCGGACGCTCTCGAGCCCGACTTCCCCATCATCTACGTCAACCGCGGCTTCGAGGACTCCACCGGGTACCGCGCCGAGGAGGTGCTCGGGAGGAACTGGTTCGTTGCTCCTGCTCCCGTTAGATTTTCAACTCAGCACGGCATGTTTCCTTCCAGCTTGCGTTTTTTCGCTGGTTCCGTTCTGATTTGGGATGTCGGGAGCTCGCCTGTTGTTAGGGGATCACACGTTGTTATTACTTATTAGTGTGATTGTTTATGTTTCGTGGCGATCTGAGGGGCAGCACTCCATACGTTCTGTTTAGATCGGAAATGTCTGCTTGGGAATTGGAATGAAGGCAGCAAGTGGTTCGTTTGGTTTGCACTTGCGGTGCTAAGTTGCTAACATAACTTTATTTTATTTTCTGGTGCTGATTTTAGCATTGGAAAATAGTGTTCATTGGGGATGCGATCCCACCTGGGGTACAGTGTTACCGTTTTGTGTTCATTGTATCGAGTTATTCTGACAAAATCTATGTTCTTTCGTCGCACCCATTGAATTACTGATCATGTTGGTTTTTGAGCACATGATGTTTTGAGTTGGTTGCTCGGACTGAAAAAAATGACTTCTTTGTTATTATTTAAGCGTGTAGTGTTTGGTTTGGTTACTTGGACTGAAAAGAAAAGTTTCTTTGTTTTTTTAGCCACATGGTGTTTGATTTGGTTGCTCGGACTGAAAAAAAAACTTCTTTGTTAGAGATTTTAGTGCATGGTGTTTGATTTGGTTGCTTAGACTGGATTTTGTTCCCCCTCGTGGAAAACTATATCACAGTTAGGAGTCTTACACACTATTTTTGTTTAATTAAAGGGCTATCTTCACATGAACAGCACTAGCAACCAAAACGATATCGGTGTTTCATTTATGACCTTATGTAAAAATGTATTTGTCTCTGTGTGAGGTGTTGGTGTTTAGTTCTCCTTAGAGAAGAACCTGTTCATCTGGAATTTAGAACCACCGAAAATAAAATTAGATAGTTCGTAGTTGATTTATGATCATACTACTATCTTGTTGTCTTTCTTGAGGTCTTGTTTTTAATTAATTGTTAGAAAATGGCTTTTTTTATAGAACATTTGCCTATTTTTTGTTAGGGTGCCAACCCTCTTTGAGTTGAAGGTTGAAATAATGATATATGGGACACCATGATGTCAGGGCACCATGATTTTAATGCATGAATTCAAGCCAAATTCGGGTATATTTTTCAAAAAAAAAATCAGTTTTAGGGTATATACCCACCCGTCTATAACAATTCAAATGAAACGCATACCTTTGAAAAAATATACTCCAATTCAAAGATTTTGAACAAATTTAGATTACATGCTTTGCTGATTTATATATATAATCAACGCATACCTACAATCAAACTACCATCAGAAAAGGCAATCCTCTAGTTTGAACTAGTTAAACTCAACATCCAAAAAATTTCAAACTTTTTCGCACGTGATACATAGGGAAAATGCCTGTTTTAAATCATGATGCCCTAGTTTGAACTGAAATTCAAACTAGAGTTGCCTTTACTGATGATAGTTTGATTGTAGGTATGTCTTGATTATATATATATATATATATATATATATATATATATATATATATATATATATATATATTTATATTTATATTTCAAGAACGTGAATCTTCTGATATGGTGGGATCCAATCGAAACTTAAGAAACTCCAACCAGAATTTAAGAAACAGCAATCGGAACTTAAGTTCCATTGTTGATGTTTTATTCGAAAGGGCCAGACCTATATATAAAGAAAGTTGTTGAAGTATAAGTGAATTGCCCACCTTTCCTCATCAGCTTAAGCTTTTGGGTGAACTGGTTGGTGCATGCAACTCAATATGGTATTAGAGCCAAGAGGTCTCGAGTTCAAGACCCGGTTGGCGCAATTAAAAATAATAATAATTTCAGCCCACTTCTATTCCATGTCCTAGGCCTCTAAATGATTAGTGCATGTAACTCAATAAAAGTAATCCAGTTTTGATTCTTGTGTTATAAGAAAGAAAAATGGGGGTTATATAGTCCTTATGTAAGGGCCAGCCTATCCAACTTTCAGGCATTAGGATACGTTTAAGGCGTGGATGATTATCATAAGAGATTCCCATCATATCATAAGATTCACGTTCTTATATATATATAAGCAAAGCATGTGATCTAAATTCGTTCAAAATCTGTGAATTGGAGTATATTTTTTCGGAGGTATGTGTTTCATTTGAATTGTTATATATGTGTGTACCCTAAAACTGAAATTTTCGAAAATTATACCTGAATTTGGCTTGAATCCGCGCATTTGAAATCATGGTGCCCTGACTACACACACACACACAGAGAGGGAGAGAGAGAGAGGGAGGGATGGAAACAATGAGATATAACCACAAAATATTTGGTTTTGTTGTCTGAATGTCTGACCTAGGCTTTCGTACCATGGTGTTAAGTTTGAGTGTAAACATCCTAACAATTGTCAAATGACATTCATTAAAAAAATTATGGAATCCCTGCTGCCTTATCCTTTGAACCATTTACCTGTGGGTTTCTTGCTTCCATCAAAGACCTTCTTTCTGCCTCCCCGAGGAATACATCCATAATTGTGTTATTTCACTTTCATGCAACCTATTGCTTATCAAATTAGCTTGTTGGGTTTTTACCACTACCTTCTATTTTATTTGGGTTTCATCTAGTTCTTGAATTCACCTCATTTCCAGATGTCCTTTATGACTTGACACCTTTTTTTAAACTGCAGTTGCATCAAATTGTTTGCTAGAAGGGTGAACATGAAAAATTACTCTATTGTCTTAGGTTCGAAATTTTATGCTATTTGGGTAAGCTGTAAGGAGGATCACCAATTTGGCCTCAGCTCTAATTAGCACAGATATCGAATAAGTAAAAGGACCAATTTGTGCTTGAGGATGTTTGGCATGTGGCAAGCTATACCTTGACAGATGTGCTTAGGTTTCTTCAATGGTGTTTATTTGACAAAATATCCTGATGCTGTTTCTGTAAACTATCGGGTAAATTTAACATAAAAATGATAATGTCAAAACGGTAACTAATGCCTAGTCACCCCCCATGTTAGCAAAAGTTTTTCCCCTAAATTTTATTTTCCAATCAAATACAAAACTGATAATTGGCTCCATATTTTGGTGGTGAGCTTAATTCTATTTTCATTTGATATGACTAAATCCACTAGGACTTTTGGTTCAGGACCTTGTTGCTCTTTGCTTTCCTGAGCAATAGCACTGGGATGCGTTTGTTTGTAAAAAATATATTGCATCAACTTCGTTAAACACTAATAACATGAATTGTTAGAGTAGCATAGATGCTTAGAAGTTGTCTAGAGACACACATGCTGATTTTTCTGACATTAGTATGCTGTTATATGCAAAATCATAGTTGGGAATTAATGGTAGAAGTGGCTGAACTAACTGGTGGCCTTCAATATTATGGGGGCTAGAGTGGTGAAGGCACACTAAAGGTAGCCTTACTGTTGGGGCTTAAATAGCAAACGCGCAGTAAGAAACTCCTGAACATCATAACTTGCTTTGCTGATATTATCGCATCATTATGCCCACAAAAGAAAAGCATGTGGACATACTGTAAATCAATTGCTAGTGATAGAAAGACATCATTGCTAATGTGATTCACCTCATACAGTTTCTCAATCATTTTCTTTTGCTTTTGAGCTACCATGCATATTACTTTAACACGCTATGCTAGTCATTTACTTATACATTGGTTAATTTGTTTGTCTTATTTATAATTGTTGTGCTGCTTTCTTCCCAGCCGGTTCTTGCAATGTAGAGGACCATTTGCTCGGAGGAGACACCCCCTTGTTGATGCTGCAGTAGTTACTGAGATGCGGAGATGCTTAGAGGAAGGGACTGAGTTCAAGGGTGATCTGCTGAATTTTAGGAAAGATGGCTCTCCATTCATGTCGAGGCTTCAACTAACGCCCATATATGGAGATGATGAAATAATAACCCATTATATGGGCATTCAGTTCTTCAACGACTCCAATGTTGATTTGGGGCCACTGCCTGGCTCTATGACAAAGGAAGTTGTGAGGTCTACATGGATTGCAGCAGATAACACTCCCCAGCCAAGTTCAATGGGGAAGGGTAACTTCTGTTGGGAGCATTCTAGTCTTTTCCTACTGAATGATGAGGTACTGTGCCAGAAGATCCTGTCAAGATTGTCACCCCGGGATATTGCATCTGTAAACTCTGTATGTAAACGACTGTATCACGTAACAAAGAATGAAGACCTTTGGAGAATGGTTTGTCAGAATGCATGGGGGACTGAGGCTACTCGAGCTCTTGAGACTGTGGCTGGATCAAAGAGTTTGGCATGGGGACGACTAGCAAGGGAGTTGACCACCCTGGAAGCTGTTGCCTGGAGGAAATTGACAGTTGGGGGTGCAGTGGAGCCATCTCGCTGCAACTTCAGCGCTTGTGCTGTAGGGAACCGTGTTGTCCTTTTTGGTGGGGAAGGTGTTAACATGCAGCCAATGAACGATACATTTGTTTTGGATTTGAATGCCAGCAAGCCAGAATGGAGGCACATCAATGTGAGCTCAGCTCCTCCTGGCCGCTGGGGCCATACCCTGTCATGCTTAAATGGATCGCGGTTGGTTCTGTTTGGTGGTTGTGGGGGACAGGGCCTGCTCAATGATGTGTTCATTTTGGATTTGGATGCACAACATCCAACTTGGCGTGAGATTCCTGTCCTTGCACCACCAGTTCCTCGATCATGGCATAGCTCTTGCACACTGGATGGAACAAAGCTGGTGGTGTCTGGTGGCTGTGCCGACTCTGGTGTGCTTCTCAGTGATACTTATCTTCTAGATGTAACAATGGAAAAACCTGTTTGGAGGGAGATACCTGCTTCTTGGACTCCACCTTCTAGATTGGGGCACTCACTGTCTGTCTATGATGGCAAGAAAATTCTGATGTTTGGTGGTCTTGCTAAAAGTGGTCCTCTACGACTCAGGTCTAATGATGTGTTCACGTTGGACCCAAGTGAGGATGAGCCATTCTGGCGGTGCATCACTGGTAGTGGAATGCCAGGAGCTGGTAATCCAGCTGGAGTTGGCCCACCTCCTCGCCTTGACCATGTTGCTGTGAGCCTTCCTGGAGGGAGAGTTTTGATATTTGGCGGGTCAGTGGCAGGTCTTCACTCCGCTTCACAGCTTTACCTCCTGGATCCAACCGAAGAGAAGCCTACCTGGAGGGTACTGAATGTTCCAGGGCGCCCTCCTCAGTTCGCCTGGGGACACAGTACCTGCGTTGTGGGAGGAACAAAGGCAATAGTTCTTGGAGGACAAACTGGAGAAGAGTGGATGCTAACTGAAATATATGAGCTTTCTCTGGCAAGCTCTTTAGTTTGAGGTCCGAAAGTCCTCAGCAAGCTTCCAGCTCTGTCGTAGTGATGTCTCCGGAGAATGGCTATTGATTTCGTCTGACTGAAGCCTGAACATTTTCACTGGTGAAGCCACGTAAATGGAATGGGCAAGCAAAGTTACTCACTTGGCAGGGTAGCTGTGTTTGCTTGGAAAGAGGTGATGACTAGTCCCAAGTAGATCAAACCTGGTTACTCTCACAATGTCTCAGGACTCACCTCATGTAGTCATGAAGTAGGAATATGTTATCACTGGTGTTGCTGTTTGTTTGGTCATATTACCAGATAATAGTTATCATCCATAACCTAATAATATCTGTTGTTCTCATCAGATGTTTCCTGCTATCTAAGGTAGAGAATCCAAAGGGACTGGCATTGCATAGTTGGAACTTCTGATGCAAGTCAATGATGTGCGTTTCGATGGCGGCCCGTGACACAGTACCTGCGTTGTAATTGTTCTGAATTTTTGATCCATCGGTGATCGGTCACTCCTTTTGTTCGGTTGTGTTTAATTTTGCTGTCTTTACTTCATGTTTCCCTCGGTGTGTTCAGAGGAGGAAGCACCAGAAGCTCATCTCTGCAGGAATTTCTCCAGTTTGGATGTTTATATTTTGTTACTACCTCTTGATCACAAAAGGATGTTGTACTTTTGTAACTAGGGCTGTAGCGAAGTATCTGGATTGGTTATACAAAAATAGGGAGATTAATACACTGTATTAGTACAAAAATTCATAACAACATAACATGTTTTTTTTTTCTAGTTTGTTACCAACAATTTATGGAGACTTGTCGATATCGGAAACATCTGCGTGCATGTATGATGTATGTTTACTTTTCTGAATTCTGATGCATGTCATCTGCCAAATATATTAGCTGATAACAACGCTAATTCACATTTGCCTACGCTAATCCTCATTTAATTCGTACTACACATTGAAATCGAGCACACCTGATTTACACGAGTAAGATAGAATATCGTATCATCGCCGTTTGGCATGTGCCGACGTGTTGTCTTGAGAGTTGAGACTCGACCACAAAATTTCAACCACCCATGCCATGGTTGGTACGTACATCGATCGAGCTTACACGTTTTCTCAAACACACGCGTCAACCATGCCATGTGTAAATTATTTTCTCCAGAGTACTTTTTAGACAATGAAAGATTATATCTTTCGATCTTTGCATCATAATATGTACATAATCAATCATTTGCACACAACCAATCATTTATTACATCATTACAGCAAAAAAAAACTATCTAAAAGAGATCCCTAACATGATTGTTACAACAAGCTATAACAAACTTGAAACAGAAAGCATCAATCCACACACGACCTGTTATTGAAACGTGATCCATGGCTAATGAAGAGATCCCTAACCACGATCTCCAGCGATCTGTATGCCGACAACACCATCTCCCAAGCCTCTTGACGTTGCAGCACAGATCATGATCACAACAAGTTGATGCAAATATAAATAACTTGCAACGGATTAGAGATTTTTTTTCTTATTAAAGATCACATCATTTCGACATAGCCAAATTGACCAAATCAAAGTGATAGCCCCAACCAAAATATGAGCCCTTAATTCTTTTCCTAACCCCAATAACCAGTTCCCAAATATATTGATCATACTACTAGGACAGGGCAGATTAGAAGCCGTTTGTATAACATGCCATGCAAAACGAGCAAAATAGCAGTCGAAAAAGAAGTGTTGTATAGTTCCGCCATTGTTACAAAAACAACATTTTTTGCTACCATTCCAATTTCTTTTAGAAAAGTTATCTTTTGTCACCCCACGACGTAAGTATCAGAGAATTTTTTTTATTTTTAATGGCACCTTAAGCTTTTAACATTGTCGGTTTATAACTAGGACATCTTGATACATTAAGATTGTATATATTAATTGAACAGAAAACTATCTATTCTGGTGGAAATTCCATCGAAAAGTGTCCCGTTCTGGTGATATATATATATACTAGTAGCTTCTTTTTTTTCTTCTTTTTTGAGATTGATCATTGATCTACTGGTAGCTTCTAAAAATCAAACTAGACACCTTTGTACAACAATGGTGAAGTCTTAATTCACCACATAGGTATTGTTAGTTTATTACATAATGATCAGACGCAGATGCAAAATTTCTCCAGTTATAAAATGTCTACACAGTTGCGTGCAAGAAATGAATGGGTTAGAAGCTTACTCAAGGGTTTCATTATGTACCAAGTCAAGCTAATTACACAATACCCACCAATAATTAATTGATGCTATACTTGCATGCATGCCTTCCAAGTGTTTCATTCTTGCATCCGCAACGCCAGAACCCCGACATGCCTACAGTTAGTTACATCATCACCATCATATTCAGCGAAATGTGTGGTCACCTCGGACACAATTCAGACAAGGAGCAAATTGAAGTGTTAGTTCAAGTTTCAGACGTTCAAGTTTCAGACGGAGGATCACAAGAAAAGGTAGACTTCAGCAAAGCACTCTGCCACAAACTTAAGAATTTGCAAGGTGAAACGACACCAGTTTTATCAAAAAAAGACAGGGCAAGAAAGAGGTCTCTAACAATTGAGTAAGAACAAACGTATCTCATTGTAGGACCAGCAGGAACTGATATCTCCCCAACCTGTTCTGCATCATGCGCACTTCCCTCTCCAAGAGAGCTCAGATCATCAGCAGTCAAAGCCAAGTTTCGCATCCTATCGCGACAAGTCTCGAGCTCTAAGCACCTCTGCCATTGCTGGCCTCTTCCTGGGCCTGGAGACTTTTGCAACGCAGTGCCAAGTGAGCAACCTTCCAGACAGAGTTGATGTCAGTCTCCTCCAATCCTAGCATCTACAATGCTCTCAATGTAACCGTGGTCGAAGTTTTGGTGCACACCACTCGCCAACGTGGATGCTCACGATCTCATCGATTGGGATGACGGGAGGATGACCTGTGATGAGCTCCAGGAGAATGACACCGAAGCTGAACACATGGCTCTTCTCGCTGATCTGATAATTGCGGTAGTACCTGCACAAGATCCGCAAAGCACAGTGCTTGAGTTTGGTTATTTGGTAGATAAAGGGATCCTTAATTCTGACAAAATAATGCCACTATAGGCAATGCTGAAGAAGCAAGTGGAATCTATAGGAGAAGAAATGTTGTATAGGACGTACTCAGGATCTAGGTGTAACATTCCAAAATTAGAGTTTTAGAATGTTTAAATTTGAAAATGAACCATTTGCATTTTTCTTGAATTAATTTCAGCTTAATATGAATTTTTCTATTTATGAAGGGATTTAATTTGGCTAATATATTTATCAAACAAAAGATTTTCAGTTTTAGTTGGCTTCATTATGCTGCAAGGAATTTTTCTGTATTTCTGAAGATTTTTCTGAATTTATTTGCTATTTATTTGAATTTATTTGCTTTTATTTGAATTTCTGGAATTATGTTAATTCGAAAAAGGTTTTCATTTTCCAAATCCCTCCTCGGGCCGAATTTCTTCCCACGGCCCACTCCTGTTTTTCCCGCTCGGCCCATTACCTTCACCGCCGCCCGGCCCATCTTCCCGCTTCGCCCCTTTGCCTCGGCCAATCCGCGCATGCGAGCCGCCGCCGACAAGGCGCCATGAGGACGGCTGCGATCGCAGCCACGTCGCCGCCGCCGCCGCCGCCGAAACCCTAGCCGCCTCTGCGCCGTTTTCGACGTCCGTGCCGCGCACGCCTCCCCAGGGCTATTTAAAGCCCGAGGATCCTCGTGATCGTTCTCCGCCTCCGCCAGACTCGCCCTTTCCTCGTCACCCGAGACGCCTCCGTCGCGGAGATCTTGCTCGCCGATGTTCCGCCGCCGCCCCGAGCGCTTCTTCGCCGCTTTTCTTCCTCGCCGGTGAGTCTCCGCCGTCGTCGCTTGCGTATCCGGTCTCCCCGCGTCTCCCTCTCTCCTTTGCCCTACGACCCGCCCCGGATCCGTCGCAGTTTTGCCCAGGCCGTCGCCTTCTTCTCCCGCTCTGGCGAGTCGCTGTGCCTTTGCGCCGCCGCCGAGTCGGTCGCCGCCGCTCCGCCGCGCCTCAGCCGTTCGATCAACCTTGACCGTGCGATGCGCGCCACACGGACGGGCCCGATTGTGCCGCGTCGGCCGCTCTAGCCGTGCCTCGTCAGCGCCATGTGGTGGCCGCATCATCGCCGAGTGTCGGGTGGCTCTGCCACATTTGCCCTAGCCCCGCGTGGAAGCCACGTCATTGACGCGTGGCACGCCACCTCAGCAAGTCCGCCGCGTCGTCCTTGATCCCCTCGGTGGACGCAGTCCACCGTGAACCCAGGCGCTAACATGTCGGCCCCACATGTCAGTTGGCTTTCATTTTCTTTTCTGATTTTCCAGAAAATCCCGAAAATCCAACCAATCATGTGTTGCCACGTGTCAGCCTCTCTGATTTTCTGATCTTGGAATCTTTCAAGAGCCCGTTCGAGCTCCGATTCCAGTGATTCAAATTTCTAAATTCATCTAAATTCATGATCTATCTTCCAGTACCATTCTTGTTAAATTTTGAATTTGTTTTATTTATTTGCTCTCGTTTCGCGTGTAGACGACGCAGTCGAAGATCAGTCGAATCAACAATCAGAGGTAGAACCAGCAAGAGGCAGCGAAGACAAGTCTTCCTTGAACATGTTGATCCCAAATTTTATGAAAATGTTATGTTGTTTTTAAATTATGCATGCTTACTTTTATGCAAAGAACTTTAAATGTAGTCTTAAGGTATAGTTAAATACCAAAATTTGTTATACCCTCATTGGTATTGATCATGTCAAACCTTTGTCACCCCTAGTTATATTAGCTATTTTATTTGGTGATAACCAGTAGGTTAGCATGGGACGGTAGAATTGCTTAGTCCAGCTTAAACGTTTCGGTACTATGCCATGATGGGAATCATTTCAAACATTGTTGAATCATATTTGTGAAATTGCGGCAATTGGTGTTGCTGCTGTGATTTAAGTAAAATAAAGTGGAAATAGTTTAGACCGGGGCGGATGGATGTTTGGCGGGTGCAAAAAGCACGAGACCTTGGTATGTGAATGTTCCGCCCTAGTCAATTAAGGATCGAAGCGTGTGTTACCATGGACCGTGCACTACCGTACAACCACAAGTCTATATGGGTACGACCTGGCTAAATAATTTGTGCGTCCCATTATTAGCTTCGCCAGTTGGTGAGTGCCAGATGTTGGCAGGCGCAAGAGGGGGCTTCTGTACTGGGCAGCTAGAACCCTAACAGCGGTGAAACCTTAGCGGGCGAGGTTAATAGTGGGGTTGTACATTGTAAAGGCCTTGTCATGATCTCTCTGCCGACACACCAAAGGAAGTGTGTTAATTGCATGGCAACAAGAGTCGATCATGTCTTGTGGGTAAAGTGTACACACTCTGTAGAGTTAAAACTACTTAAGTAGCCGTGCCCACGGTCAAGCGGCGCAGTGCGCTTGCACATTGTAGATTTCATGGTTTTGTTTTAAAGGAAAATGATGGTTTGGGAATCCGTGAGCAGATGGAACTCTCGGGTTATAGTTTGGCGGATGGAACCAGTCAGGTAGATAGAACCTGTTTTAATTGTCATATCAAATTCAATTACTATACAATTACATTTTGATCAAATGATGCTTTGTGAAATTACTATTGGTATTTACAGTTAAACTTTGCTTTATGCTAAAAGAGCCATATTATGCCTTCAATTGTTTAGCCTTGCATATAGTTATCATGCATTATGTTTCCAAGACTTGCGGAGTACATTTTGTGCTCACCCTTGCAACATCCCCAACTTTCCACAGAAGAGTTCGCAGAAGCTGAAGGTGACTACGATTTCTACGCTTGTGGTTACGACGAAGGTGATCCGGAATGCTAGGACGCGAACCCCGGTCGATTGCCTGTTGGGCAAATGGATGGGCTTATTCTGCTTTTGTTATTTCGTTTCCGCTGTTTCTTATTGAACTCAAGCTATGATGCTGCTTATTTGTAATAATTGGCCATAAGGCTAATACTCTTTTGCTTAATTAATATTATATGCTTCGTGATATGGATGTGTTGTTATCACTGTTTCTACTGTGTGTGCTAGCTTTTCCTAGACTAGCACAGGTTATACACAGAGGGTTCGAATTCGGAAATCCGGTCCCGACACTAAGTAGCCCAAAGTACCAGCTGGTTCAGTGGTCACGTGTTTTCGAGTCACTGAAAGCCTTTGTCAGACAAAAATCAGCGAGCTTAGCCCCAAGATTTGTGGTCAAGTGTATGTTCCCACTCTTCACATCTCTGTGAATCAATGCTAGCTTACACAAGACGTGCAGATATTCCAGACGTGTGATAAATTAAAAATATAATTTCTGTAACAATGTAAAGGTATAAAGGAAATCTCAGAAACTATTAGATGGTTAAATCCTGACGTTGTGCAGCATCAAGGGCGATCTGAAGATGTTGCTCACTTGCTCCCAAGTGAGTGGTTTACTAGTAGAACTGTCTTAGCACGTCAACAGAAATAGAACATAGTCAGTTTAAATAAGATTTTGGAGGAACGCATGGAGTTCATACTTTCAAACATAAATACGCATCTACGCAGTTAGTAACCATGGCTGCTTTAGGGCCTAGGCTGTTCTACTTTGAAAAAATGTAGCATTCCTCTGTAATCTGAAGTTCAAGATATATCACACAGCTGATCTAATCTAGGACACCTAAAAAACTTGGATTAGCTGATTTAAGCATCTATATTTGAATAGCTAAGATGAACAACCTCTCAGATGATCCTGCAGGTTCCCTTCGGGCATGTACTCGTAGACAGGGGCCAAGTGACTTCTGTCCTTGCAATAGCCAATCAAGAAAACAAAGTTCTTGTGATGAACACTTGTCAAGTGTTGAGCCTGCAACATAACTTGTACAACTGTTGTTCAGAAAATTTTAGCAAAGAATATCTTGAGAATGATTATCAAGTGTAATTTTATCTACAAAACCACAAAAAAGAAATCTTGAAACTGCTCGTTCACCACAATTCAGAATCAGATGGTTACACAAAGAAAAAGGCATGTGTAAGGAAAACGTACTGCATTTTAGCCAGTATATTTCAGAGGGAGAGTATGAAAGAGTTGTAACATAAAACTTCTTCAAATTGATTTTTCTTACCTCAGCCAGAAACTCTTTACCCCCTTGTGAAGATGACTCAGAAAGCACTTTCACAGCAACTGGGTTCCCATTATCCAAATAACCAAGGAAGACAGCTCCAAACCCGCCCTTACCAATCTCTTGGCTAAAGTTATTCGTAATATGCTTCAGTTCTCTGTAAGAGAATTCTTGGTTCTCAAGTAATGCTGATTTGTCTTTAGGGCCAATAGCCTTTCTCTTAGCTGAATACATGTGGGATACGTATTTAAAGGCAAGAAATACTTTTTTAGAACAAAAGGCAAGAAATACTACAACAGTGTGTAATGCTGAATGCACAAAACAGAAAACATTATTTCCACCTGACTGGAACCTTTTCCCTTGAACATTTGTCGCAGCAGCAAAAATAAGATAGCAAATAGTGCAATGATGGCAACTGTTGGAATGATTATTGCAGAGAGAAGTGCCCCATTAATTTTCTTTCGACCTGATCCGTTAGCAGTACCATTACCACAAAGATTTGCATTATTACTAACCCTGGTAGTATCAAAACTTACACAATAATTCACATTAGTAATGTGCTTCCATGGTATTTCAAATAAAGAGAGATGTTCGAATGAGATGACGCTAGAGGGAAACCACTGTATATATTCAGGTATCAAACAGATCTAACTGTTAACTAGGCAAATGTAATACTCCACTATTTTCAGAGGTGCTTTTACAATAAATGCTCTAGAAAAAACAAAACTACCCTTAAAAATGTATTGGAACTGATATGTAAAATTCTTCCATGCCCTCCTAGTGAACATGAGAAATCCAACCATAAACGCAGAATTTTGCTTACTTCCAAAGTTTTCTGTCCATGTTTACTGGCTATTACAATTGATACAGATGATGAGATACCTTCTCATTCCAATTAACCAAAAGTATTATACCCAATCAAATGGACAGTCAAAGAAATTGAAGAACAAAAAAGCACATATAGAATAGCATTTTTTTTAAAACAACTAGTATAATATTAAATCAACAGTTTTAAACTATTAACGACACCCTCCAAGCATGTTAAACATCTACATTAATAGTTTCAATGTTTTTCTTAAAGAAAAATCATTGGAATTTAGTTATGGTGCACTATATCTTTTGGTAACATTAAACAGACCTTAGTGACAGAGACCCGTTTTGGGATTTTTTTTAAGAAGACTGTAAGGAATTGGTCCACTGAGATCATTGCTGGACAGATCCCTATAAAGAAAAATCATGATATATAATTAAAAAAAAACTCTTCTGTCAAGATTCCAAAACTGGAGAAGAAATGTAATAAGACTTACAAAAACATTAGTAATGGAATTTGCCCAAGAAAATTTGGAATAGAGCCAGACAAGTTGTGTGACAAATCCCTGTAATTAGTAACAGATCTTGTGAATTACAATTAGTAAGGAGTGGGGAAATATAATGTTTCGGAAGTGCTATGATTGTGCCTCACTACATGACTGAATACAAGAGGCAAAATAGTCAATGCATGTAAACAAAAAGGATTACGCTTCTCTTCAAAATATATATTTCACATAGTTAGTTTTCTCAGTATTTTTTTAGTGGGTGGTGAAGACGCACATTACTTTTGAAGTATGCATAGTTCCAGACTACATGGCGATACCGACAAATCTTCTCTCTTTTTTTCACAAAAACATAGAGATACTGACAATTCAAGAAATGTACCATCATCTACGTGAAGTTCAAAACAGTGTGTCCCTGTACTGCTAGGTGCTCAGATGGAGCCTACCACTACCGATACCAGTATCATAGAGCAAACATTCGCAGCAATTTCGTACCTTGCCAAGATGATAGTGCGCGACGACTTCGGAGACCCTGAGGTCGGCACGCGCAGAGCCGTCGTCGTCCCCGACGACGACGTCAGGTCAACGATCAGGTCAGGTGAGGCTGTGAAACACCACCAGCCGGAGGATGGAAGCAATCCGAGAACTCACTCTTGTCTCCTCTCCTTGACTTCTGTCCTCGTCCCTCGGTCTCAGTGGACAGTGGGCATGTCGGCGTGCACCACGGGAGCTGCAGCGCGCACAGCATAATCCCGCTCCCGCAACAACCACTGCGGGCGGTCCAACGCCTTGGGCACGCACGTAGAGGCAGCACCGCAGCAGGTAGGGGAGCCATTACGCCGAACATCTTATGCGCGGCGCTGAGTGCGAGAGGGCAGGTGCTGCGCTGAGCCGCCGAGCTTAGTTCTTCGGCGCGGGAGAGGCATCGGAAATTCGGGATCGGCGTTGGCGTTGGCGTTGGTATTTCGTCGAACACCTATGGAGCAACACTTCTAGAAACACCTAGTGGCTCGTGATCGTGAGTCGTGACAACTCGGGATCGAATTGGGAAAATGCAGTGAAGTATAAAGTGGAGCGCTAAATGAGGCCAGCGAGATTTTTCTCCCCCTCCATTTCTACGGGAATTAAACGTCTCTTGTGAAATTTGTGTAAAATTTTTATTAGATTTTTGCATTCGAAATGAGACCAAACGGTAAGATTAAGGGTATTTTTGGTTCATATACTAAGATTGACATATTTTCTAGTTAAACTCGTTTAATGTTAAGTCATTAAAATTGAAGCTACTTTTGCTAGTAAAAGAAATTTTGCCACACTTTTTTGAGTCACTAATGTGTGGGAAATTTTGTCATAAGTATGACTATAAAACAAACAGATATCTAACTCAGTTAAACTTGAATAACTCAGATGTGATAAAACATGACAATATCTAGCTATGAACTACACAGGCTCTAAATCAGTGTCGAGTAGCGGCAGTTCTTACTCCCGGTTCTTACTTCCAATTCTCCTCTAGTGACTACCGAGTCACTGACCTATAGGGCCCGATATCAATTGGAAAGAAAAATATTTTTCTCCGTCCTCTCAAGCCAATGCAGCTCGGAAGTCGGAACGTCAAGTCAATTAGAAAAAACATGAAATGCAACGGAAGCAAGTGATAACGCAGATGGAGAGGAGAGAACAGGGATCAAATTAAGTGACAGTGTTTATTCGTTGAGTATTGTTTTTATATGTTATTTTCGGGATACAAGTTGTATAATTTATGAAGCAACTATAAGGATAAATAATCATCATTCAATATTATTTATATTTTAATATTTATGTAACTTTTAAACAATGATGTATTGAACCGTCTCTTTTTTTCTTCTTCTTTTATTTCCTTTCCTGCATGGCTTACATTTTGTATGTTCATAACATGAAACAGATTAAACCCGTACGAAAGAATCAACAAAAAGAATGTGTACACCCATCAACCATATCCACCCTAAATACCAACTTTTGTTTTCATCTTTTCTTTCTTTTTTTATCATCTCTTTTTGATTATTACCTCATTCATCGTCTCAATTAATTAATCCCCCTACTAACAAGTAACAACAACTAGAGATCCACCGAGCTCACAGGCGGGTCTTGCTGTTGCTGCCGCCGCCTCCTCTCGAGCTCCATGAGCTTGGAGAAGACCCCGACCATGGGCGCGGTGTTGTACGTGCACGCCTCCGTCTGCATGTACGCGCCGCGGTGGTCGGTGAACACGTCCTTGGCGTTGGGCCCGCCGACGACGGCGCCGACGAGGTCGTTCGGGTTCTCCCGCAGCGCGCTGTACCACGAGTCGAACCCCTGGAGGCAGCCGATGAAGGCCTTGTCGTGCTGGTACGACGCGCTCGACGCCGCGCGGTGGTGCACCCGCCGCGGGTACCGCCCGCCGTAGCCGACGAGGTAGCTCATGCCCATGGGGTTGGACCCCAGGATGTAGTCGGCCTGGGACTTGGCGAACGCCAGCACGTCGCCGGGGGACGCCTCGCCGGCGCCGCACCGGAGCCGCTGGCCCAGCCCAGCGAGGAGGTCCGAGTAGACGGTCAGGAGGAAGGCGGCGTTGGAGACGTACTGGAGGTTGTTCCACGGCCGGATGAAGAGCAACCCCGCCGGCGTGCGGCCGGCGTTGTGCGCGTCGCCGCCGGAGTTCTTGTTCAGGCACGAGCACACGTAGTACTCCGCCTTGGACCTGTAGTGCTCCAGCACCGCTCGCTGCTCGTCGCTCAGATCCTTCTCCTCGAGCAGCAGCTGCTCCATTATATATATGAGGAGAAATATTAATTACACAGATTAAACATTAATTACATGGTAAATTAATTCTTGTCTAATTGTTCATTCATTCGCACAAACTGAAAAAGCGTTAGACGATGAGATATCAATGTTTTAAGATAAACTTCACAATGTACCGGAAATTAATATGGAACATATTTTGCCTTGCAAAAAATGGGTTTATTCTTTTAGTTGCATACCGCCACAAAAGTGTATGATTTAAGAAAATAAGTATTACTGGTGGGCTCCAGCACAGCTTATCAGTGAGTCATTAATTTTATTTTATTGGTAGTTCCCGCTAGTCAAACTTTGTGCCAAACCTCGATAATATGGTTGACTCCAGGATTCAGGAGCAGCTAGTTACACTGTTCATTGCCCGGCTATATGGATGTATGTGGACCGTCCATGGATATGGACCTGATTTTAGTGTCATCTAAAACTGGCTATGGAGGCTCGCAGCAGAATTAGATTAACCTAATGACTTGTGATCGGACGTCCGATTTTTTCGGACGCCTGCAATATTTTTTTTCTACGCATGAACATTTTTTTCCTACGTGTGAAACATTCTCTTACGGAAAAAAATGTGCGTGCGAAACAAAATGCTGCAGACGTTGAAAAAAATATTGCAGATGTTGAAGAAAAATGTTGCACCGAGCGTCCAACGAAATGAACAGTAATCGAACGTCCGGACGCTAGTATCACCCTTAGATTAAACCAATGATTTAAATAGAGGGTCACAAGCGCTAAGCTATTTGGATAAATCATGCTAATTCAACAGCTATATATAGCCGTTAGTGCTTAGCAGCAATAGCTATCGCTATGGCTCAAAGCAATTTGAACTTTTGATTTACATGTTTATGGCCATATTTTTGATCCAGTACATGATCTAATCTATATAGTCCTATTTACCAATATGCATCTTCGTCGCATTGAGAAATACAAACAAAATTTCCAAATAACAATATAGTCCTAGTCGTTTCTCTCTTGATCTCCTTCCGATGTATGTTGAGTTCGTCTTTTGTACTTAGATTGTCACTACCACATTCATGCATCAACGCTGGCAATGAGTCTAGGCTGCTACCGTACTAGTAGTGTCTTCCCTTTGGTCTTTAATTTGTCTCTTGCTTGCTGTGGATGTGGATACTGAAAAGTGAGAATAGATATTTGATCTCTAATTTGTCCATTCTCTCTTACCGAGTGGTTAACTAGGGTACTGATTAGTAAGTAGTGACTTGAAAGTAGTAGTGATTTGCTCTCTCTCTCTCTCTCTCTTTGATTTTTATTTTATCTGACTTAGCGTTGTATAGTTGAATAGTTAGATACTAACTAGCTAGTCACTATTAACCGGTAAGTATATAGTGATTGGTGATGACCAATTAACTGATTACTAATTAGTGAAAATATTTTCTTCAGGCTTGTGACATAGATAGAACTGCAAGACAACGCCCTAACCAAAAAATTCAGCTTGGGAGCATATAGAATCTATCGTCATGATAAAAAAAATTAGCATACTAGCTATTTTTTAGTTGTGAAATGTTTCTCACAATTTATGGCATTCTATACATTTCTTAAAATATAAAAACCAATATTTTATATAGGATCGCGACGAAGGATAGCTTTCGTGATAGCTTTCACAGTCCGCGATATCTTTTTAGTCAGCTACACCGCACACCACGATAATCGTGATTTAAAACACTGGATTAAACTAAATCAAGCTACATAAGAAAATTAGAATCTGGGCCACATGATCATCCTTGTTGGGTTCAGTTGTCAGGGCTCTGGTTGTGATCCAACCACTTCCACTTTTGCCAAATATGTAACTGCTGTTTGTTGAATGCTTCATGGATATATCATATTGTTTACCTGAGAGATGCATACACGCATGGCACTTGCGTTGTCCACATTAGCAGGAGCTGCCCGTGATATATATATATATATATATATATATATATATATATATATATATATATATATATATATAATGAAAAAAATGGGGCACCAAAGTGCCTGAGCACCATGATTTCAAATGCGCAAATTCAAGCCATATTCGAGTATAATTTTTAAAAATTTCAGTTTTAGGGTATATACCCATCTATAACAATTCAAATGAAACACATACCTTTGAAAAAATATACTGAATTCAAAATTTTTGAGCGAGTTTGGATCACATGTTTCTTGATTTATATATATAATCAGCACATACCTACAACCAAACTATCATCAAAAAGGGAAACTATAGTTTGAATTTCAGTTCAAACTTGTTTGAACTAGTTAGTAAATTGGTTAAACTCATCATCCTAAAAATTTCAAAAAAATCGCACGAAAATACATAGGAAAAATATCATTTTTAGATCATGGTGCCCAGGTACTATAGTGTCACAAGTAATTATACTATATATATATATATATATATACACATATACATATACATATGGTGTCCTAGGTAATAATATATATATAAAAAAAACTCCTCACAAATGGAAGTCCAAGATAAATTAATACACTATATAGTGTCAATTATATACGTGCTTTCATTAATAATTGAAGAAATGACCATTGACTCCACTAGCTAGCTAGTCCAATTTGAACTAATAAGATGGTGGCTAGCTAGAATCTGTAGGATTAGTTGATCTGCTTGCTCCAAGATCACATTCCAGGCAAGCATAGGTGAGGGAGAGAGCTTGTGGATGAATAAAGAAATGGGCATGCAATGCATGGTAAGAGCTGCCTGGATGGTATTCTAAGCATGGGGTCAATGGAGTTAGGGTTAGGAAGGCAGTCCATTTCTACAAGACCCCAATAATGTCATCGGTCTACACCTTACAAAAATCCAAGGTTAGGAAAACAGTCTGTATCCTGAAGAATAATGCTACCCAGAGCACATGCGAGAAAAAAAATAGAAATAAATAATGGTTAGCAAAGGACAAGGCACAGGTGGAGGAAAGATCAGCCTGGTCCATAAAAAATCTGAGGCATCTCACTTTCTTCCCTTGATGAATTGAGCATCTTCTGCCTTTTCATAATTAGCTTCTTGTTAAGAATCACCATCCGCATAATTAACTAAGATTTTGTGCATGGTATCTCAAAGAAAATGTGTGTGTGCGAAATCAGCATATATGCTGCTTAATTATGCATACAAAGGTACGCAGCTCTCCTGCGTGTTCTCGATCGAAAAGCTAGCATATATGCTATGCATTCTTGTACAAGATGGAGTTGGTTGGGCATGGCGCATCCATCTATCAATTCCAACAAAAGCAAGCTCATGGTAGCTATGCTTGTAAGATAGACTAAGCAAAAGGGTGCACCAAACAGGCTTGCTCTTCATGCTAGAACCGGTGGTGCTCGCTCTTGCAGGCAAGCGTGTTGCGGCACACTCAAACATCTATCTATCGATCGATCGATCTAAATCAAATTGGGCCAACCAAAACCACAAGAGAATACATCAAATTGTCCATTTTAACCATTGATCTCTTTATCATGAATGGCCTATTTGCTTGATCTGCGTACTGATTACCTTTGATATGATTCAGGTTTCATGCATTGCATGTCAACAAGGTTAGAGCGCAATCGGCGGTGGGAAAAAAAATCGATCGATGTGTAATTAACATTGACAGAGGCCAGAATTAAGCTGATCGATGTTGCAATCAGCAGAAAAGGCATACAAAATTTTGACTAACTGAAGGAAGCTAGGTAGGTACATGCAGGTTAGGCATGCGTACGTACGTGTCAACAATGGAGAATTATATTGAAGGACGACCAAGGTACCTTGGAAGCGAGGAGCTGGAGGCCGGCGTACTTGATGTCCCAGCTGAACTCGGAGACGGCCCAGCCGGTGCCGCCGAAGTCATCGGCGTTGGCGACGGCGTAGTCGAGGTAGTCGCGGCGGCCGGTGGCGCGGTGCAGCCAGAGCGCCGCCCACAGCAGCTCGTCCTTGTACCCGCTCGACGACGGGTAGTAGCTCTTCACCACCCGCACGCTCCCGTCGTACCGCCCCCTGTACTTGTCCCCAAACTCAAACAGCTGCATACATATACGTACATGCATACGTATAAAAGTACGTTATATACACGCGTACAAATTACTGTATGGAAATTTTTGTGTACAATGGATGCATGGTGAGCTGCTCGCTGTCAAATGCCAGCTAGTATAGTCGTTTTCTGATGCGAAATTTAATTGTGTGGAAGTTAGCAAATCTTAAAGGAAAATTAATCTAGTTTTAATTTGTTTTTGGTGCTGTTTTTTTAGTGACAAGTGACGTTGTGACAACGACGACGGCATGTACTAGCCATGTCGGAGTACCTACGTACCTGCTGCGCATGGTGGAGGAGGAGGTGGGCGTAGTGGGCGTCGCCGGCTCGCCGGAACACGACGGACGCGGCGGCCATGGCCGCGGCCGTCTCGGCGGCAACCTCCGACCCGGGGTTCTCGGCGTCGACCTTGTACGAACGCCGCGACGTCGTCATGTCCTCCGGCCGCTGCCAGCAGTAGTGGTCCGAGTCGCCGTCCCCGACCTGCCATAACACACGTACATACAGGAGTACGTACAGTATACGTACGCATCGATCAAATTCATATACGGATACGCATGTCTACGGCGTAGATATTTACGTACTCTATACGTATACGCGCACGTGCGGACAGTACACAGGAGAGGAGGAGGCCATGGTCACCTGTGTCCAGAGCTCGTCGGGCTTGGTGTGCACCTTGATGAAATAGTCGGTGCCCCACTTGATGGCCTGGAGAGCGTGGCCGAGCTCTCCGGCGGCGGCGATCTCGCCGCCGTACTCGAGGACGCCCCAGGACAGCATGGTGATGGTGAACGCCATGGGGAGGCCGAACTTGACGTGGTCGCCGGCGTCGTAGTACCCGCCCACCAGATCAACCTGCACGCACACGGCAGCAACCGTTCAGAACAGCTCGCTCGCCGGCGACGGCGACGGATCGAGACGGACACGTACCCCTTGCTCGAGTCCGTCGGTGAGGCCGGAGTGGCCGCGCCACCGCACACGCTGGTTGTACGGGAGGCGGCCAGACCGCTGCGCCTCGAAGTAGAGCAGGCTCTTGGACAGAGCCTCCCCGTAGTCGTGCGCCGCCGCCGCCGCGGCCGACGCCATCACCAGCGACACGGCGACCACGGCCGCGGCCACCACGAAGCTGCCAGAAACGTCGCTCATTTCAACAATCCAAGAACCTGTACTCCTCCTCTTCCCCTACTCCAACGCAACGCATCGACCTCTTGCCCTGCCCTGCTCGATCAACTTCAAATGGGAATCCACCGGCGGCCGGCCAAAACCATTGTGCTCGCCGCAATCAATCCGGCCAGGGGCATTAAACGCTGGCTCCCCGGATTGACAGAAATTAACAACAGGTGCACCTTGTTTGCTTCTCCAATCAATTAAAACCAGCTCCTCCTCCTCCTCCTGACCTTGGAATGGAAACTGCTAATAACCGAGCTGAGTAAGGGCTGATGATTTACTCTTGCCCGCTTTGGCTGGGATTAATTCTCCCTCCTTCCTGAGAAGATGATCAATGATGCATCATATACACAGCAAATCTTTGAGGAGTAATGGCCGATGATTTATACGCTGCTTGTGTATGTGAGAGAAGAAGACGTTGGAGAATTCTGGGCTTAGTTGGAGGGAGGGGGGAAGGACGCAATCAATCGGGGTAGGAATTTTAAGTCACATGTATGGACCGTGTGTGTACGCAGCTTTCCGATGCGAACGACTCTTGCTTTCCTTGCGCGCGCCGTGCGTGAACGCGGCGGCGAGCACGACAGGAGCTAGCTACCGCGCGTCGAGTAGCGTGAAAATGCCCCTGCCACGATGAACTAAGAAGCTTCCGCGGTCGGCCAAGCTCCGCCGGCTTCCGCACTATTCAGGCGTGGTAGGAGGCTAGATTTATAAATCCGTGAACAAGAAGATTAGATTTGCAAAAAAAACAAAGAGCCAAGGGCTTGAAAAGCAATTGATTCTCACAAATAGTTACCGTTTTGGATATTACACGGTCTCCAAACCGCAGTTTTGATCACTAATTTCTATTATAATATATTTATAAAACTTAATAATAATATAATATTATAAAAGTACTTTTCGAGACAAATCTACACATAAGATTTTCATATATCTAATTTAAATATTTAAAACGACATTAACAATTAAAATTTCAAATATTTGATTGATCTTAAATCTAAGACGATAACTATTCACAAGTGGAGAGAGTATTTGCAAAGTGAATCGGTGGGTTGAAAGGCTCCTACGCTTGGTACGGCGGTGTCTTCACAAGCGGAGGACAGGGACATGCATCTGGCCTCTGTCAGTACGGGCTACTTTAGTGCAACTACAAATACAGACACTGGGGACTTTATTGTAAACTCCGCATGTTCCTTTCCCACGTTGAGTTTTGTTCCGGTTGGTCCGGCCCCCACATCTGGTTGGTCTGGCACGGTCCACGTGGCGAAAGAGGAATGCTTGCGTTTCAGGCGCCGTCCGATCGCGCGATCTACGGTTCAGATCAAGGCATTGATAATACGCACTCCGTCTAAGTCTATAAGATGTATTTCTTCTTGTTATGTAGACTAAGAAGACATCGAAAATGACTAGATTAATCATAATTATTATCACTAAGCACTATACTTGATGCATACATGTAGATAATATAAAGTAAAGATGGATATTTATTAGAGGTATAAGGGGAAGATTACACTAATTTTGTATTAGAATATGAAATATGCCATATATTTATGGATAAGACCATTAAAAAAATAAATCATAAATTTGGACAGAGAGAGTAATATATAAAAAAAATTCCAAAAAAGTATTTACCCCTCTATTCTTTTTTCAATGTGTTTGATCGATACCGTCGATTCTGGATCCAACCGCAGCGGATCTGTGGCCTGTCCCAAACGGCATGGACTTGAAAGTGTGCCCAGCAATAAGAATTTGCTGTGGGAACATTATTCCATTAGAAGAGAAGGCGCAGCGAAGGGAGGGTGATTAGCTCGCCTGTCACGGAGGGGTCAGTCTTTCTAAATTAGTAAGGCAACGAATTTGCGATGAAAAGCCGCACACATGAGGAGAAACACGATCAAATTACCTATAAACCAAAGAGGGAAAAAATAATTTGAAAAGGAAAGAAAGAGATTTGATCTGTCTAGCTAGCTAGCATGTACTTGTGGCTGTTCTAGGTCAGTTCGTTGCCGTGTTGCTGTCAGGTGTTAGTAAGTGGCACCACAGCTCCTGTGTTGTAGCTGTCAGTCTGACTGACCACTGGTATAGGAGGATGCTTCGGTTGGAATCCAAAAGTTAATATAGTACTATTACTTGACCCTTGCCTGCCTCGTATTTTGTAGGGGAGTAGCTAGCTTAATTGCTACAAGGAAAGAGAGAAAGAAAGGCCACGTTTAGAACAAGATTAATTAGCACACTGTTAAGCAAAATTAGTTAGACATTGACGAGGAGACGCACTGGAGACTCTTGCACGCTCGCATAGTACTTAGTAATGTAACTGTTCAGTACGTCAAGAAATTGAGCATCTATAGAGAAACAATTTCTGGTGCAGCTCTGTCGTCCTCGATTATGTTTTGGACTTGGTAATAACCTCAGGATCGACGGTGACAGCGCTGCACAAAAAAAAAGGTATTGTATACTTTTATTTTTTTTAATTACTCATATCCATGGATTAAGACTCAAGAGCAATATTTTATTATTCCGTTTTAACAAACAAGCTAGACAGGTAGTTAGTTGGGTTTCAGGATTCAGATATATATATATATATACACACACAGTATTAGAGTATACTCAAAAGGATAAAGAGGTATAACAACATCATTTAAACGGTATATTAGAGGTGGGAGTACGTACACCCAGGAGTATGTAATCATTTTCATATATATATATATATATATAGGTGACAGCGCTGCACAAAAAAAAAGGTATTGTATACTTTTATTTTTTTTAATTACTCATATACATGGATTAAGACTCAAGAGCAATATTTTATTATTCCGTTTTAACAAACAAGCTAGACAGGTAGTTAGTTGGGTTTCAGGATTCAGATATATATATATATATATATACACAGTATTAGAGTATACTCAAAAGGATAAAGAGGTATAACAACATCATTTAAACGGTATATTAGAGGTGGGAGTACGTACACCCAGGAGTATGTAATCATTTTCATATATATATATATATATATATATATATGCCGCTGCGATATCAAATCAAAACTCGTGAAATATATTCCTTGAAGAACACAACCTGTCGTTAGGAAACATTCTAATTAAGATTTCAATGATACATCTTGCACATCGGCATATGGGACATGTACGCAACACAAACACTGTCGGTGCATGCGTTGCATCATCCATTCGTCATCAGCGACATGCAGAAAGGAAGATGGTCAATTCCTAAGGAGAAAATCAACTAAAAATGAAAAGATTTGGCACGTAGGTACACGTGTCGTCACTCGTCAGCATTAGTCGTTTACAACCAGTTGAAGCAACAGGCAGGTATTGGACGGATGTTCAACGCCGGCCGAACCTTGACGACGGATGGCAGCCTGTGAACAAATCAAACAGTTAAGGACAGGGACATGCATCACCAGGTGAAGGTCCAAATAATTATTACCTATCTTCTTCTCACAATCTTAAATCATGCATGCATGCAGGTCATAGTTGCAGATTGAATTCCAAGCTAGATACATTGAATATATAGATATAGGAGCATACACGCATGCATGGGGGACAAAATGCAAGTAAAAGATGATGTACTACATGAAACTTTCTTGCATGAGCACAACTCACGCACGCACATATTCAAACCCAAAGTTTGGGTTGTTATGGAGAAAAAGGTTTGGGTTGCTATATATGAAGAAAGGAGAACACAAAGGTTAAATATACATGACCTTTTAGTCTATTTAATCAGAGATTTAAAAGGATTGTGTTGGTAGCTAGTAGCGCGGTAGACTTTGATTTTTTTTGTTTGTTTGTGAAACTCGCTTTGGATTATTTTATAATCAATCACTATTAGAGGATGTTTCAACTGACAGAGAAGTATAATAACATCGTTGAAGTATATATCAGATGTGAGAGTACATGTTCCAGAGTACACAGTCATATTCTTTGTATATAAATATTTGCAAGCACTAGTCGCAGTTTGACTTTGCCTGTAAAGAAGAAAGTAAGAAAGAGCGAGATAGCTGCCGGAAAAGGCCTAACCTTTTTTTTTATTCTGAACCACCGGTCGGTATCTGTGGAAAAGAGTACATTATGCATGAACTCGTAATTTCTTACTTGTGTTTATTTCTTGCTTGTGTTTGGGGGATTTAATTAACTTAATTGATTGAAGGACGACATTGCAAACATGTAAGGTCATCCAATTCATTCAACTTTTCATATATAAAACGACTTGGGGCTTGTTGCGTTGTCTTCTTCAGCCAGCCAGTTCGTTGAGGAAATTCAGAGAACATTACATCTGATAATCAGATGGACACCTTTTTGTCAGCAACGTAATAACAAACTGTAGTTGCCAGGTGAGCATCATGCGCAGAGCTAGATCGATATAGCTAGGTAGATGTCACTGCACTTACATGTAGTGTATATATCCAATCAGATTTAGATTAGCAATTCACCAGCAAGTTACACATCAGCAGGTGCCATTGCTATTGCGTTAACAGGTCTAGCTACAGGAATGAATGAAGTGCATGAGGTGCTCGTGCGTCTTCTTAATTCGCTGCTCCCAAGTTTCAGAAATTACGTACTTGGCCGTTCGAGAAAGAGAAGGCTTGGTTAATTAGTTCCTCAGAAATGTTCTTCATTCAAGGACTGTAGACGCTGACAGGAAGTATTTTCCCATGCAGACTAGCGAAAATTTTATGTTTGGTATCCCTTAATATGTCGGCCCTGATCTGGGACTCTGGCTAATTGAAAATTTTCTAGCTCCGTTCCTAAATGCTAACGAGGTCTCAGCAAAAGTAGTTATGAATTGTTCCAAGAAGAAAGCATTATTCCCATTAATTTCCAAAATCAACTGAAATGATTAAGTAAATGCATGTTAGCAGGTAGGTAGCACTAATCGCCAGAAGCCTATGTTTTTCCTTATTTCTCCCACAAGATCGTTCATCGGACCATCTAGGCCCTTCCTCACCAAGGTATGTGCCTGTGGCCTTGCCTGTATTCAACCTGCAGCATGGTTCCAACGGGCGAGTTTATTTGGTCGAGCTTAAGTGATGCAAGTAGGAGTGTGTTGCTCTAATTCTATTTGTGATAAATAGGTGTAATGATTAATTTGACAATAATATCTACGATGAAATAATTTATTTGAAAAGATCAAAGTACTGTGTTGGGTTGGTTTTTTTATTTATAATAGGAGATGCAACGTAAGCGTAAAAATACAGCGCAAACTATAGGTCAAGGAGAATCCGTGCGGGAGACACGTAGCCCGGGCATAGCACGAGAGGGACGTGAGTGCGGTGAGACGGGACGCGAAGAGGTCCACATAGATGGATGCAGGGTTCCATTTATCGTCGATTATCGCGCGATTATCGTGATTATTGACCTTACCGGTCCGG
The DNA here is from genome assembly GCA_036346275.1 of Otatea glauca. Lineage (NCBI taxonomy): Eukaryota > Viridiplantae > Streptophyta > Magnoliopsida > Poales > Poaceae > Otatea > Otatea glauca. The sequence continues at coordinate 3,835,643 of CM070713.1, forward strand.
TTCGGTATCTAATACCGGTCGGTAAACCGGTTAAATTCAAAAAAAATTATGTGACGTAAATATCGCGATAATCGGTGAATATCGCTCGATTATCGATGAATATCGAGCGAAAATCGCTCACAATATCGACCGCCGAAGAACACAAGTTTGCAAAATCGATCGGGTCGATTTTCAACCGATTATCAGTGCATATCGAGCGATTATAGGTGAGGATCATTTTTCTAAAAAAAATTCATCAAAAGTTTGATTTTGAAACCCTTCGATTCTCTACCGATTTTCGAAAATCTCGATATTGCCGATTATCGCGATATCGATAATGTGAACCCTGGATGGATGGCGCTGTGTAGCGGCCAGCAGGCCGTAAAGGTGAGTGAGCCATGCGAGAGCAGCGGGTAAGTAGACCTACGCCGGCATGTATTGAGTTGCGTGTGTGTATATATATATATATATATTAGAACAGACCGTATATATAGGTTAGGTGTGTATGCAGGGGCGGAGCTAGGCCTCGGGCCAGTGGGCCCGAGGCCTGGCCCAAATAACAATACAAAATACAGTTCACTATGCATTTGGGCCCGAGGCACCAGCTAGCCCAGCCCAGCACTGCGTTGCGCCTAGGGCACGCATAGCCGCACACCCGCACACGACTCGGCGACTTGCTCACGCCGCTGCTCTGGACCGCAGACGCTCTCCACACGCGATCTGAGCACGGGCCGCCGCGCCGCCCACACCCCCATCGGTCGACCGCCGCTCGTCCGCTCCCGACACCGACCCCGCCCGCTGCTCCGCCTCGACGATGCTCGGCTAGTCGGTTTGCTCATGGCGCGATTCGCTGCTCTCCTCCGGCGTCCCGCCCGATTCGGCGATCCGACTCCTAGCTCCGCCGCCGCCCCGCTCCGTCGGCGGCGGTGCTCCCGACCTCGGCGTCGCTCGTCGCCTCTTGCTCGTCTACTCGCGCCTCGCGCTGCTGCTGCTGCTGCGCCGCTTCGCCCGCGCGCCGCGATTCGCAGATTCCGTGAGTAGCCGATTGACCGCCGTTCGGCCCACTCCCGCCCGCCACCCCTGCCGCCGCCGCCCCCCGCGCCGCAGGTCCGCGTCTCCCATCTGGTCCTCCGTCCTCGGGGCTCGGGCCCAGGCTCGGCGGCTCTGCCTCTGCTCATTGGTTGTCTAGCGATAAGGTGATTGGTGAATCCGTGAATGATAATGAGTAATCACTGGTTGTCTAAATGTCTAGTGATTGGTGAATAAGAATGAGTAATGACTAAATGCAAAATGTCTGAAATGAATGGTTGAATCTGAATGGTGATTAACTCATTAACTAATTACTCATTATCATTCATGTCTTAAATATTTTGATCATGCCATGCTGTGAATTGTGATGTTGATGCTGTTATTCATGATTGCTAAGAATCAAACTGTAGTTCAACATTGATTTTCTAGTTGTGTGATGAACGTTTGTTACATGGTTGCTTACTTGCTAATGGTGCTTTTTTCAGGTCCTCTCTTGTACTCTTTATGTGATCATCTAGCTCTCCTGGACAAGTGAAACTCATGCTCTATACAGGTATATAGTAGTGAAAACTATTGAAATCTTAGATAAGTACAAGTTGCATTTGAGAATGTTGTTTGATATATTTGCATACAGGAGCGTATAGCCATAGTCATTCATGTGACGTGCTAATTGCGAAATACATGATGAAGAGGTCGAAGCCATTATCATCTTATTTTCCGTCACAGTCCAACCAATCCCCTCTGAAAATGGTAGGAACTGGAGCTAGTAATATCCAACAAAATAATCCTCGTGTTGTGCTTAATTTGGAAGATATTGTTGGCGATCCTAGGCTTCGAAAACCAATTGAGGAATTCGATGTGGACATTAGGGATGCTGCTAGAAGGGAGTATTTGCTACGGGGACCATGCCAACCAAAAGGTCATAAGTTTCCATGAAAATCTATAGGAAATCATAAAAGAAGCTTTCATGAAGAGTGGTTTAAAAGGCATGATTGGTTGGAATATAGTGTTGCTAAAGATGCTGCATTTTGCTTTTATTGTTTTTTGTTTAAGCAATGGAAACATGAAAACTTTGGTACTGATGCATATACAAAGGCGGGGTTTAGTTATTGGAAGAATGCAATTCAATCTTTTGATGAACATGTTGGTAAAATCGATAGTGCTCATAATAGAGCTAGAAAATATTGTGAGGATTTTAAAAAATCAGAGGCAGAGTGTCACACATGTGTGGGCTTATACAAGCAAGAAGGAGGAAGAATATTTGGGTCGTATTACTATTATTTTAGGTGTTTGTAAGGTTTCTTGTATTGCAAGCTCTTGCTTTCCGCAGGCATGACGAGTCTTCTAGATCAAACAATAAAGGAAACTTTTTAGAGATGCTGAAATGGTATAAAGAGAAGGATAAAAATACTGCAAAACTATTAGATAGTGCTCCTGGGAACCATTTAATGATTTCGCCAAAAATACAAAAACAGTTGTGCAAAGCTTGTGCAGAGGAGACCAGTAAAACCATTGTGTATGATATCGGGGATAGACAATTTGTCGTCCTTATTGATGAGTCCCGAGATGCATCTATCAAGGAACAAATGGCTGTGATTTCGAGGTTAGTATCTGCTATTTGAAATTTTTTGATAGCTTTTTGTCGGCGTTTCGAGCACCGGCAAGTGAATTTTTAAGTCTAAGGGGTCGCGCACTCCCTCTCCTTGAATGGTTAGACTCAGGAGTCCAAGACGTATACTGGTTCGGGCCGAATGTCCCTACTCCAGTTCGTGTGGTGTTGTTGTATTGCTATGGGTGCAGATGACTGCACTGTTTTTACAAGCGGGAGCTGAGGGCTCGAATGGGTGAGAGCAAATCTGACCTATTCGTGAGGATCGAGAGCAGGAGTCCGTCGCCTCTCCCGAGAGGATCTGCCTCCTTTTTATATAGCCGGAGGGCGGGTTACATGGGAAGTTGGGACGAGAAAGGGCGAGGTGATCTATGCTAGGAGCTCGGTCCTTCGTCTTGTCGTTTGGTCGTCGCTTCCCCACGCCGGGTAGGTGAACTCACCGGCGAGAGCGGTTTGTCGTTTCACCAGAAATAGCGCTTTGCCCTCTGTAAGCTGTCGGCGCCGCGCGTTGCCTCGGGAGGGAGCGCGCCCTTATGCCGTGCGCGTTTGGACGATGAGACCGGAACTTGACTTTGGCGATCTCCTTACCACCTCGGGAAGGAGCCACCTGCCCTCACACAGTCACTCTGTGCTATCGTATCCGTAGGGCACGTGGCTAACGGCCGGTGGAGGCCCGACACTTGGCCCTTGGCGGAGATCGCCTCAGCTTGGTCGGAGATCGTGGGAGTCCTACCTACGGGGGTCGGAAGCCCTATCGGGTCAGGGACGAGCTTGGGCAGCTCGTTAGGTCGGGGTCGATCGTCCTTCGTGGCCCCGTGGGGCCTTTGGTCGGAGTCGATCTTGGGACGGTCCGTTCGTCACTCCGGGCCGTTGGGGTACCCATGGTACGAGTACTCATCACCTTTCAACTATGCTTCTTGCCCTCATAAAAAACTACGCTTCTTTCTCCGTGTAGGTATGTCAACAAACAAGGGCAGGTGATTGAGCGATTTCTTGGGATTCAACATGTTAATGACACGACATCAGCTTCATTGAAGGTAGCTTTAGATGCTATGTTTATTCGTCATGGTTTATCAATCCATAGATTGCAAGGGCAAGGATATGATGGCGCATCAAACATGAGAGGGGAATTCCATAGGCTACAAAGACGGGTATTGAATGAAAATCCATATGCATTTTATATACATTGCTTTTGCTCATCAGCTACAATTAGTGGTATTTGCGTTGCCAAGTGTTGTTCTTCTGTCATGGACTTCTTTAACTACACCAATTTGATTGTCAACACTGTTAATGCTTCTTGTAAGAGACATGATCAATTGGCCCAACAACACCATGATAATCTTGTAAGTAGTTTGAAGCGTGGTGAAATTTTCACAAGAAGAGGGAAAAACCAAGAAACCAACCTTGCAAGACCTAGGGATACTCGGTGGGGTTCACACCACAAAACCTTGTGTCGTCTTCTTCTAATGTGGGATGCAGTCCTTGAGGTATTAGAGAACATATGCGATGATGCAACAAATACAACACAAAAAACCACAGCATCAGGTTTGTTGCGACAAATGGAAAGTTTTGAATTTGTGCTCATATTGCATCTTATGATCAAAATATTGGGTAAAACTAATGATCTATCATATTTCTTGCAAAAGAAAGATCAGAACATTATTCATGCTATAGGATTGGTTGGGGCCACATTGCAAAAAATTAATGACATAAGAAAGCATGGTTGGGATCAGCTCTTTCAAGAGGTACAAACATTTTGTCTCCAACATAACGTCATTGTGCCAAATATATCGGGTACAATAACAGTCAGGGGCCGCTCGAGGGGTCGTGGCAGCCAATTGGTAACCTACTATCATCATTTTAATAATGAAATATTTAATGTGGTGCTTGATCAGATTATTGTTGAGTTGAACAATCGCTTTGCTGAAAGATCTACTTAGTTATTGAGATGTATTGCTTGTCTTGATCCAAAGAATTTTTTTTGCCAACTTTGATGAAGACGAACTAATTGAACTTGCTAAGATGTATGCTACCGACTTCTCCCAATATGATTGTATAGTACTTAAGGACCAACTTGAGACATTCATTGCTGATGTGAGGGCTGATCCAGATTTTTTAAGTTGTAATGACCTTGATAATCTTGCTGTGAAGATGGTTCAAACTGATAGACACATAGTTTTTCCTTTGGTATATACCTCATTGAATTGGCTTTAATTTTGCCTGTTCCTTAATTTTGCCTGTTGCAACCGCAACAATAGAGAGAGCTTTTTCAGCTATGAACATTGTCAAAACTGAGTTGCGTGATAAGATGAATGATGAATGGATGAATGATAGCATGCTGCTACATTGAGCGAGATGTACTTGCAAGCATTGAAGATAGCAAATATTACGTCGTTTTCAAAATATGAGGTCTCGTAAGCAACAACTACCGCGTAGTCTTCGTGCTAGTCATATGTTATATTTTTCTAATGCAATTTGCCTTAATAGTTACCTTCATAGTTTTGTGTGCCTAATTTATATGTGTAATGTCTTTTTTTACATGTTCAGGTACTTGTTCTATTGTTGATGAAAATATGATAGTCTCAGATGCAACAAATCTTCCTTAATTAGGTATTAACTTTTCTACCAAACCACTTCACTATATTGTTTTGACATATTTTATCTATTTAATTGAAATATTAAGTATGGAATTCAAATTTATTTTTAATTGTGTATTTGTGTTGTACTTTTATCGTACCTAAATATTTGTAGTCTTTGGTAATAGTAATAGTCACTTATTTTGCCACTGTGTGTACGCATGTATATACGAGATTAGGGATAAGAAAACTAGGGTTAAGAGATTAGGGTGGAAATAAAAAGGGGACGAGACGTGCGGTGCGGCTGGGAGTCGCGCGTGCGAAGCAGAGAGGGAGGCGGAGCTCCTGGCGGCGGCGTCAGTAGTCACTACTTCACTAGTCATGTACGAGAGCAGAAGAGAAAAGAAGAAAGGAATCCTTGGGTGCAGCTGCAGCAAGAGCAATGTGACGTGCGGCTGCAGGAGGCTACGTTTCGTTACGCAAGGAAGCAGCAGCAGCGACGCGCGGCTGCATAGAAGGTCGTACAGGGGCACGGCACCTCTGGTTCCTGGCAGCGTTAGTAGCAGAGCTACGTCCCAAGTGGCGCGAAGGAGAAGAGAGAGAGAGAGAAAGAAAAAAAATTCAGAGATTATTTTAGAGTTGTAATTTCGTATAAAAGGATTATTACGTGTGTTTCGTATTTATAATTTGAGAAATAAATCAGTGAGTATGCATCTCGATCTATTAGTTCTTATTTTTTTTAAGTTTTTTGTACAATTGCTTCTTTCATGGTCTTAGAGACTTTATCCTATATTGATTATTTCAGTTTGATCATTATTTTATTATTTTTAAGAATTAATAAAAATATAAAATAATTTAGGTTTAGATTTTAGTTTGCACAAACTCACCTTCTCTTGGTATCAATCCTTAAGAGTAGTGACTGTGAGGTCATACGTGATGACCAGAGATGTTGTTTTGTTTGGCAGCACGAGTGATGCAAGTAGAATATGTATTACGTGAAAAATCTATTACCAAAGTTAGGGTCTATTTAGAATGAAGGGAAAACATAGGAATTTGAGAGGAATCATGTAGGAAAAATTTCTACGAAGATCTTTGAAACAGAGGATTGAACCCATGAATTCCTTCGAAATTCCTATAAAATAAGGCTATTCTATATGGATTTTAGAAGGAAATTTCCATGAGTTCTCACCTCATGTTTTCTTTCCTTTGTCTCTTGCAGTCATTTGTTTTTCGTGTATTGCATCTAAACATCTCTTTTGAATTTTTTTTGAGTTTTTGGTTGTGTAGAATACAGGGGACATAACATTCAATTCCTACGTTTTTTTTCCTAGTCCAATCTTTCAGTTTCCTGTGTTTCAAAGAGGCCCTAAGAGGGCTGAGCTCAGATCAATTGGTGAGGACGTTAGCTACGTGCTTCACCTGCCAACGTTCCAGTCTCGCTCGATCCGTGCTCTCGCGGAGCTGAGTGCAAGCACGTGATGTGTGCGTGCGTGTGCGGGGGTGTGTGCGTGTGTGTTGGGGTGTGCGTTTACAGCTCGGCTGTTATTCTTCTTTTTTTAGTGAATGTCAGAGCTCTGACTAATTTTTTTTTTTAAAAAGAGAGGCCATAGTGTTATTTTTCATTGCATTTTAATGAGTATTATCATACTTAATTAATTCATACTAAAAAGAGTCATAATATGCTAATCGCTCAACTAATCACGTAATTACGTGACCCTAGCATCTCACTCGTACATAAGCTCTTATTGAAGGCAGCGCTTCTAGTATCTTGATAAACTTTTTTTTTGTAAATCTAACCCTTTTCGAACGCAATTACAAAAATAACTCCCTCCCTAACACGGAAGCACCGACAGGTCACACGTGTCACCTACGTAATGAGCTGTTGTGCCGTGGCAACGTTCCTACTGAGCTCCCCTTCCTCAATAGGAAATGTGCCGAGCAAAACCATTAATTAGTCATTGTAATTAATTAAACACTTAATTAAAATGGCGTTGCTTAATTAATACCTACTGCTCGTGCAGCACGGTACCTCTGTTATCGAGGATCTGCTACACGGTAACTCCTACCGTACTTATGGAAGCACGACAGATGACACATACTGTCTACCGATGCTTCCGTTATTAGGGAAAAGGCTATTTTTATAATTAAGTTTAAAAGAAGGTCATATTTTTTAAAAATCTTAACAGAGGGCTAGAAAATCACTAGCTTCGCTCGTATCTCACTTCTCTCTTAAATTTTCCTTGGAGGAACTTCTCTCCTAGCTAGTCAGACCTAGAGCTGGGCATTGGGCTGGATATTTTCGGGCTGGCACATGGCATGGTGGGCATGACCTAGCCTAGCCCACACTCGAATGGGTCTTACCGACACGGCACAGTTGTCTGGGCCATGCTAGGCCTGCCAATCGAGCACGACGTATCCCGCCACAATGGCGACCGTGATGTGGCACAACTCGAGCTGCTCGCGGCACGCCAACCCATGCACAGCACGGCCCATGTGGCAGGCGGTAGGGCACGCGGTGGTTTGCAACAGCAAGCGGCGGTCGCACAGCCGTACGCGACGGAGGGGCTGACGTACCTGAAGAAGGGGAAGACGCTCGGGTCACTGACATGCCCGCGATGCCACGCTTGCCTGCCTGCGCCACTGAGGCGGAGGGGGAGGCCAAGGCGAAGAGGGAGGGGAAGGCGGGGGCGAGGGAGGCGGCCATGGGGGCCAAGGGAGATGGAGGGGGCAGTCATGGGCAGAGGGGAAGGCGGGGCAAAAGGGGAGGCAAGGAGGCGCTCTGGGGGCGAAGGGCGAGGAGGGTGATGCGCAGTGGGAGGTGCGGGTAGGAGGAGAGGAGCGTGAGGAGGCGGGGTTAGGGGTTGGGGAGGGTGAGGAGAAGTGAGAGAAGAAATAGAAGAAAATAAGAAAATAAAGAAACAAGCGAAAGAAAAAGGGAAAAGGGGAAGAAAGGAAGAAAAAGGAAAAGAACGAAGGAGAAAAAAGAAAAGGAGAGGCGAAGGTGGAGGAAGTCAGGGCCTAGGGGAGAGGGTGGTGACAGTGAAGGACGGACCAGAGGGGGCAAGGAGACGACGGCGTCGAGGGGGCGAGCCGAGGAGGAGAGCGAGAGAGCAAGAGACTGATCGGACGATAGAGAATGAGAGATTGAGAAAGACAATGAGAAAGGAAGAGGGAGGGAGCCGGCTATGGACAGAGAGATCAAGAAATTGATCCACGCTAGAGAGAAAGGGAAAGAGACGGGGAGAGATATATAGAGAGAGTATTTGTGTCTACTGCTTTAGCTTTGTATGTCTCCGACTCTTTTTCTCTCATCGTAACTGAATCAATACGAATCACAAATAAACCACACGTAAACTCATCTCCAACGAGCCGGGTCAACACGGCACCACGTCTAAGTTACTCAGACCAGACACGAGTCCAGACTCCAGACCCAACCCCTCTCGTTCCGCGCCAAACTCTCGGCCTTCCACCATTTTCGCGCCTTCGCCCATTGATGCCCTCCTCCTCGACCTCATTCTCCTGAAGTCGTCTCGTAACCCACGTTCCCTGCGCGCCCTCCGTTCGTGGTGGCGGTGAGGAAGAGAGGGAGGCCGGGGGTGCGTCCGCGATGAGGCGCTCGGCGTCGAGGGAGCGCGGCCGCGACGCGGGGGTGGCGGCGGTGGCCGTCGATGGCGACAGGAGCAGCCAGCACGCGATCAAGTGGGCCGCCGACCACGTCCTCTCCCGCGCCCACCCCTTCTTCCTCCTTCACGTCCGCCGCAAGCACACCTCCCTCCACACCACCGGTAGCGCATACCATGGACGCGATTCTTGAGTCAATCTCGATTGCCCGCGTGACGCGATGATCTAGATACAGCTGACGGATTTCCAACCGTAACATGTGTCTGCATGGTGCAGGTGGAAAGCAGTTCTCCACATCGCACGTGCAGGATGATGTCGCGGCTTCTTTTCTTGCTCAAATGGATCTTCAGACCAAGGACCTGATGCTTCCGTTCCAGTGCTTCTGCAGCAGAAGAGGGGTATGCATAATCTAAATCCACCTTTTCTCTTGGTTGCATACTGAATCAATTGTTTTGGCTGAACTGAAGTTATGAAAAGGCTAGTGTCATCCTTGTTTGATCTCCTGATAAATCTAGCGATTCGATGCCATACTAACCACTTCTTGGCTGACTTTCTTTAATATCTGCAGTTACAATGCAGGGAAATTATTCTTGATGGAACTGATGTGTCCAAAGCTATTGTGGATTTTGTTGTGCACCAGAATGTTGACAAGGTAGTGCTGGGAGCATCATCGAGGAATGCATTTACAAGGTGCTCTATCTAATTTATAACAACCTCGGTTGCCATTTCTTTTCTGAAATTACCGGATGACCCTCTTTCTTAGCACGAAAATTTGATGTTTTTTTTAACTACCGCAGGACGATAAGGAAAATGGATGTGCCTACATCTGTTACAAAATCTGCCCCAAACTTCTGCTCAGTGTATGTCATAGCGAAGGGGAAGTTGTCGTCTTTTAGGCCTGCCACTCATGCAACTGTAAATGAGACCGGCAAAGATGATTTGAAATCTGATGCACCTGGGAATCAACTGCTAGCTTTAAAAAGTTTGTGTTTCTCTGACACTCTTATTCATTTAGATGTACAATAATTATCTCTAGAAGATTATTATTTGAATGCTCATGAAGTGCATGTGTGATTTGCAGGTGAACCAGCACGCAGGCTACCCGTTGAAGGATCTTATTCTTCCAGGTGAGATCACAACTTTTCCCTACTGCTGAAATAATTGTCTTTGTAAACTTCATGCAATTTATATATAAATGCGATGCTTGTCTTCACGACCATCACATAGAGCTATTTTCTATATGATTGAAGTCCACACCAGATAGCTTCATTTATTTCTCATATTATATGTGCTTTCCCTTTCTATTGTTTTCATTCTATTTGAATTTTGAATTCTGATCAGGCCTGTGTCAGTACGTGCTGCTATGCACATTGATGCCAGTTCTGATGAATCAACAGGAGAGGGCAGTCTCATTTCACCAGATCAACAGAGAAAAGCCGATTATTCATATCTAAAAGCATCTTCATGTCCAAGTGAATTATTAACAAACATTAATCAACAAGGCAATTACGTGTCTTCAGAATATCCTGGGTACCACAGAGATATATTGCTTTTGCCAAATAAGGACAATGAGCGCGAATACCATGCTCCACATAGAAAATACGTGGGCTTTGATGAACCAAGTTTTAATGATAGTGCACTTAGTCCTGGATACAATGCATGCGAACCTCTATCTCCGATCCCAAGAGGAGAATGTACTGCATCAACTTCTAATTATCAAACAGTATGCTTCGATAATTCCCGCCTTTTGTTTCTTAATGCTTATTGGCATACTAAACTATTATTATTCTCAGATATATAGAGGTCCTATCAACATCGTCTCATTTTGCAGGACGATGTGGAAGCTGAACTAAGGCACTTTAAGCTTGAAACGAAGCAAAGGAATGGTGATATGCTTCCGCGGAATTACAAAGAGGTATTGGTGATACCTATACCTTATGCAGTCTTGACTCTTGATTATGGTTTACCTCATAAAATTATTTGTCTCCAATTCCAAACTTGGACTCAATCTGAAGTGAAGCATTCTTTTGGGACTGCAGTTAGCTCTTGGGAATGAAGGCGAGATAGAAAACTCGTACGCAATTTTTGAACAAGAGACCGAACCTATACAAGAACTCAAGGAGAAGAAAAGAACAGCTGAAATGAACCTTCCCTACAAAGACAGAACAGATGCAGAACCGAGTTCAGCAGTTCTTGGCCCAAAGCATAAGCTCTTGACACTTGAGACTTTATCGTCTGACACTCAACGTAGAGAAAGAATCATAGAGGAATTTACAGATCATAATTCCCAGGAAGCAGTTCACCTGATCTTGAGACACTTGCCACCAAAATTTAACTCACCTAAAAATGATGGTAGACATGGATCTGCGTCAGAAGAGACTCACAGACTTGAACTGAAGTGTAAATCATTGCCAAGGCCAATTGAGACGAAAAGAATGCTAGAGGGTCTCCCTACTAGATTGCGGTGCAGAATATACACGCCAGAAGAGATTGCGGATGCGACTGATCATTTCTCGATGGAACTGAAGGTTGGGGAAGGAGGTTATGGACCGGTATACAAAGCTACACTTGACAATACTCTTGTTGCAGTCAAGATTCTCCACTCTAATATAACTCAAGGGCTGAAACAGTTTCAACAGGAGGTATGTCCATTGCTAATTTTGTTTGACAAATATGCTTTGCCGGTACCATTTCTCATTTCTGAACTTAACAAATGATTGTTGGGACAAATTTTGGCATGGCAATCTTTTACAATGTTTTCAAAGAACAGCAGGGCCATATCCACATTTTCTTTGTCGATATGGTTACTACAGTATTGTTGAAGACAAAATCATCCGGTCATTGTGGTGGGCGTGTGAAATTTCAGCCTGCTGTTCTGTGTAGATTTAGCAGTATGACATTGTAATGCAATATTTGTGCATCAGAAAAGGAGAAAGGAAAGGAATTTGATGAATTCTGGCTAGTCCTTTGCCCACAATACAGCATGCATTAGTGATGTAAATACTGTATTTTGTGAATCATGATGAAAGGACTTATTATCATCAGGTTGAGCTGTTGAACAACATTCGCCATCCAAACATGGTCCACCTGGTGGGTGCTTGCCCTGAGTATGGTTGCCTGGTGTACGAGTACATGCCGAACGGCAGCCTTGAGGACCGTCTCTTCTGCCGGTCAGGCACGCCGCCGCTGCCATGGCAACTCCGTTTCAAGATTGCAGTGGAGATAGCCACCGGCCTGCTCTACCTACACAAGATGAAACCTGAAGCCTTTGTCCATCGAGACCTCAAGCCTGGAAACATCCTCCTTGACAAAGATTTTGTCAGCAAGATCGGCGATGTCGGTCTCGCCCGCATAATTCCCCGGGCGATGGGCGACACCGTCACGCAGTACCGGATGACTGCCGCTGCAGGGACCTTCTGCTACATTGATCCAGAGTACCAGAAGACCGGATTGGTCAGCACAAAATCCGATGTGTATGCTCTTGGTGTCATCTATCTTCAGATGATCACTGCAAAGGGCGCCATGGGGCTTGCTTACAATGTGTCTGACGCACTGGAAGAAGGGACATTTGAGGAGCTCTTGGATCCTAATGTGACCAGCTGGCCGGTGGAGGAGGCTCAGAAGCTTGCTGAGCTTGCACTGAAATGCTGCGAGCTGCGGCGCAGAGACCGTCCCGATTTGGAATCCGTCGTGCTGCCTGAGCTAATCCGTCTGCACTTACTCGTCGTGTCATCTGAAGATTCTTCTTCCATTGATCAACGCCATCAGCGTTCAGCCAGTGACAAGGTAAAACTAACCAGCTATCCTTTCTTGCCTCCATCGGAACTTGCAAGTTATGAACTGAATGCAATGAAATGCAGTCAAGGCCATCAACTTCCATAGATCAAGGCCATCAGCGTTCAGCCAGTGACAAGGTTTGAACTCTTTTTCTGATAATGAAATGAGCGCAACACTTTTGTGTTTTCTCGGAAAAAAAAATTCTAAACTGAATGCATCTAGGTGTCTTCAATAGCTTACTGAACTTTTTATCATCTAGGTGTCAGCTGGAACTGGTTGAAGTTTGCAGTGCAGAAGTTGGTGTTTCATCTAGGCTTATATTTTTCTACTATGAATGCAGGATTTGCCTTTGCATAATGACTTGGCCGAGATTCCGGACGATGGAGGTGTGAAGGGAGCATCATTTGCAGCATAGCAATACAAGGACCAGAAGTAGGCCTGTCTATCATACTGGAACTGCAGTTGTTCCAATTCTGTTGTAAATACTGCCCTAGCCCAGCAATTTTCAGACTGCTGTAGTTCATTTTTGGAAATGTCTGATACCAATACTAATCAACCAGTAAATTAAACACACAATCAATAGCTCCCAGCTAGAAATGCTGAACACTTGTAGTCACTGCAAACGGGGTCAATCCCATGTTGTTCTCTCGTTCTCCATGACTGACAACTGTTTTGATCAAGAGATTGGAATCATGTTTTCAGGACCGGGAATAACGTCAAAAAGAAATTATCCCGAAATGTTATATTTGCTACAAAGACGGAGATTTTAGGAGTTTGCTCGCAATACCATGTCTAAACAATTACAAAGCCAAAACAAGTGATAAAGCCTAATTTTTTGTTGACAGTAACAAGCCAATTAACCTATTATTTTCAATGATGATGATAATGCATGCCACCACCAAATCAAACCCTGGGCGATTAAAAATTTTCTGTTAGCGGCCTGCAGGACAGGCTAGTGGAAAGGGTATAAGAAAAGAGTTGGCGATGGCACCAAAGAAAGAAACCACCGTAACTCTGGTCCCATCGTCCACTAGAGACGTATATAAAACTCCCATCTTGGAGCTATCGTTTTTCTCGACCAATGGGTCAAATGGTTAGCAAGATGTTTTGTTTTCAGCTGAGTCCTGGTTTTGCTGAATTATTACAAGATAAGCACTGATCACTATAGCTCTGTGAGTACATTGCTAATTGTTTGTTTCGATGTACTCCCTCTAGTTACAAATAGTTGTCGTTTTGGATATAGTTACTGTCAAACTTTCAAAATTTTGACTATCGATATCTCTTTAAATATTTAAATTGGATGCATGGAAAATCATGTGTGTAGATTTGTCTCGAAAAGTACTTTCATAATAATATAATTTTATTGGGTTTTATAAATACATTATAATAAAAATTAGTGATCAAAGTTATGTTTTGGAGACTGTGTCGATGTCCAAGACGACAACTATTTGTGACCGGAGGGAGTACTACATTTGTTGAGAACTTTTATGCTAGTATTAGAGTTAAATATGCATGATATTTAACACTACTTCCGTTCGTAAATGTGTGGCGTTTTAGAAAGTATACAGTCAAACTTCTTTCACTTTGATTTCTAATATATATATTAAAAAACTATTTAGATTGGTCCTGTGAAAATGGTATCATTAGATTACTCATGAAAAATATTTTCATAATATAATTATTTTATATTTTCTATAAACATTTTCATATAAAAAGTAGTGGTTAAAGTTGCATATTGGAGATTGTATCGATGTTCAAAACGTCATACATCTACTGTGAAAATTAATATACTTACTCTATTAATTGTCCTCTGTATGAATGATGCACAATCACAGCATCATGAATATGAAGAATGTTTTTTTTTTGTCAATAGAAGAAAATGCAAGGTTGACACCAAAACAAAACAAAAACGGCACCCTCCTTAAGAAATGGAATGGTGGCATCACCAATTCAGCTTCTGCTGCTGCCACCGCACTCTGATCTTGGCTCTTTGCTCAGCCTCCCTTCAAAACCATCATCTCCCATAACTCTCTTTATAGTATTTTAGTTTGTGTTGTGTTCATTTGTTCTCTCTCTCAAGAGCATGTTGATCAACACAACAGCCAGCTTGGTTGCCGGCGCCGGCATCGGCGGCCTGCGTCCAGAACCGCCGGCCAAGCTTGTCCAGAATCAGAGGAGGGTGCCCGGTTCTTGCAGGTCAAGAACTGCATCCAATGGCTTCAGGACTTACTGCATGAAGGTGACCAAACTTAATTTATATCACTCGAGAGCAAGAGCTTCCTTCCTTTCCTTTTCCGTCCATGTTTGCATAATGGAGTCTGTCTGAAATAACGAATCTCTCTGCCTGTAAAATCTGCTTCGATGATGATGGTGAACTAGACATGGAACCCTTTCACCAACACGAGGTACGAGGCGCTGTCCTACCTGCCTCCCCTGAGCGAGGAGTCGATCGCCAAGGAGGTCGACTTCATCGTGTCCAAAGGCTGGGTTCCCTGCCTCGAGTTTGACAAGGTCAGCAACCTAGTACTGGTATCTTATGTTCGTGCAAATGCAAAAAAGCATACTTTGTGACTTACATGATTCCATTTGCATTTGGGTTTTGCAGGAGGGGAGGATCCACCGGAGCAACAGCCGGATGCCGGGGTACTACGACGGGCGGTACTGGACGATGTGGAAGCTGCCCATGTTCGGCTGCACCGACGCGGCGCAGGTGCTCCGGGAGGTGGAGGAGTGCAGGAACGAGTACCCGGACGCCTACGTCCGCCTCATCGCCTTCGACAGCAGCCGCCAGTGCCAGTGCATGTCCTTCGTCGTCCACAAGCCCTCCGAGTCGTCGCCCTCCTCTCCTCCGCCAGCAGCCGCTTGATCCAAGCCCTCTTCTTCATGCTGCCTGCCATGCTTGCAGCCTTACCTTCCTATTATCTCTCCAGTTTAGTCTGCTCTGCTGCTTTCACTTCAAACTTGAGATGAATGTGGATGGATTGGAATCTGGATGATGACAATAAAATGACGACCCTGTAATGTTGTCGCGTCACATGGCATGCATGATCATGAGGAGTGCTGTGACCATTGCTTGTGAGCGATTTATTTCAAGAATGGTGATCGTGAGCTTGCAGTTGAGGTAGCCACCGTGCCTGCCTTGATTGGTAACAAGTGATCATGATGAACTGCTTGTCTTTTTGAAAACAGCAAAGCTGTGAATAGATTAGATTAGACGGGATAAGATACAAAGATTGTTAAGAAGTACACGGCCACGAGGGCCGCACCCGAGAGCAGGCCGCGAGCCCGGGAGAGAAGGAAAAAAAAGGAGAAAAAAAGAGAGAGAAAAAGGAAAAGAAGCTTTAAACTTTGTGCTGAAATGATGAACTGCTTGTCACCAGCTCATCGAGAGAAGCAAACGATGGCAATCGATTAGATCTGCAGATGTTTTTCTATCCTTTTATGCCCAACCTGACCTTCACCCACTGCAGAAATGCAAGACCAGACGTATAGGCCATGTGCACGTAAACGCTACAAAACGGAATCCAAAATTGTGTCCAGATCATCAATGGAAATACTCAAAACAGTACATTATTAAGCCAACAAATGCGCTAGTAGAGAGTAAAGGCATAACATTAATCCAGACTTGTTGAATCTCATATCTTAAACAACATGTTTTCCTCCCATTCCCCACGAAAGTTAGTAATACATTGCATTTCCCCCCAGATACATCACATCATCCTACCAACAAGACATGGTTAGCTCGGATTCGTCAACCGTCGATTCGAAGCCTGCTTCATCCCACACAGGTGTTCTTCCTTGATTCACCCCTCTTCGACCAGCTAGCAACAGAAACTTCAGGTTCCATGACCTAATTTGACTGAATTGCACAGCTCCTGATGCTCTGACATGGACAAATGCTAATGACAGAACTGTAAACTATGGGCTACAAATTGAGAAAAGAAATAAGCTGCCTGATAAATTAAACCTCCTACTGTCATGGCGAAGAAAGTTCCAATGAATGGATTGTATAACTACTTCAATGAAATTTCCAATGAAGAATCAATGCAGCGATCTGCTACGAAAGAATGGGACCAAAAATGCCCCCTACAAAGAGAATGGCAATAGCTTCCCTTCCCTTAATGCCAGAGTTCCATGCAGAAACCAGAGGGAATTGAAGTTGGCCTTTTGCTGTAGATTGCCTCCGAGAAAGTGTCAGCAAGCTGGCCAGAAAGGCTTACAGGATCATCGATGAGAGTATCCACAAACACACTAACTATCCTCCTCTCATGTGGGGTAGCACGCAAGCTATACCATGTCAGAAACTTCACTCTGAAGTTGGTCTCAATATAGCCCTCACATTCCAGCCACCTGACAACTTTGACACAGTACTCATAAGATGCTTCTGGACATCCATCCTTGTGGCCAATGTCCTCAAATTTACCTGATGTTCTTTTATTTGATGAATTCCCAGGTTCCCTTTCAGGATTTGAAGAGCCATTTTGAAGAATGTTATCACCAGGTTTTGCTTTGAGGCTCCTTCCACCAATCTCCTTACCGTGTTCCATACCTCTTGGTGCAGTGGGTGGCATAGAGCCAGAGTATCGAGGTGGAATAATCACCAACGCATGTCCAGCAGGTGCATTTGATGCATCTTGTGATCTAGGAACTTGGGTTCTTTGGTTTTGCTCCATTGAGTTTGAGGACTCCCTAAGTAATGTTGTTTGAACAGTTGAATTGGGCTCCTCATCCAAAGCTGATGCTGAGAGCCCAGGAGCTTCTTCCAGTTCAGTGACTACTGTTTCCCTAGCTGCAACCATCCGTATATCTTGCGAGTTATCAGTAGGTTCATTCGGGTGATGAGATGCTTTATCTGAATCAAGGATCTCAGGATTTTCACAATATTCAAAATCACTTTCTGGTGACTTATTTAGATCAGCATACACCGTAGTGTTATTGTTTGAGTCCACGCCCTCTGATGAAGGATCAGATTGACCACCACTGTTTGTCTTTGGGCTTCCGTTATTTTGTTCTAGTCCAGCACCACCTGGCATCGAACCCTTTGGATCATCTTCCTTCTGACAGCTTGTCTTTATTCTGACATCCCATGACCCAAACTCTTTGGAGTTGCTTAATGCAACTACCTTAAAGATATAGCTTGTAGCTGGCACAAGTTCAGTGATAACTAAAGTTTTCAATGGTACAAGTATGATGCCAGTCGGATTTAATGAGTAGGATCCTGTACCAGCCACTCGGTGCCATACGTTAAAACCAGTTACCTCTTGGGCAAGTGTAGGGCATTGACCCAAATCCAAAACTACAGTGACAGATGTTTGGGTTATAGCTTCAAACTTTATGAAGTTTGATGATATCATAGTGAATCCTGAAAATGCAAATATGCACGAATAATCAAATATCATCTGCATATGTGAGGTCTAATGTGAAGGGCATGTAAACTTACGTTGAAATTGTGAGTTAGGAGACCCACCAGAGAACAAAGACTCCATAGCCTCTATTGCTCGAGCACAAAGTTTCTGAACTTCAGCACCAACAGAAAGCCGACTGACAATTCCACGACCCATATTTGCAACTCCGGATATAGGACCAACCTCAGCCTCCAGTTTATTCAACGCTGTGTCAACAATTTCATGCAAGATCAAGTACTTTTCTGTGGAGATGAGGACCTTATGACTCAACAGAATCCGATGACACAATACATCCAACCGCCGAGCATCTTTAGCTATCACCAGTTGTTTCTTCCAGGACCTAAGCAAGGACATTAAACAGTCATGCTATCGCTCAGCAAGTTAATTTACCAAAAGGACCCTACTTATGGTCTGAATATTCAAACCGAAAAAATAGAGCAACAACAGTGTAAAATCAATCAGAACTCCTGAGAGGAGCTACCTTTCGAAAAATGAACCAGTAAAGTTGATGAATATAATAAAGTGTGTTGTACTGGATTGCTATGGAAATCATTTTCTAAAGCACTTTTACTATACAACTACTTCAGAAAATACTACTAAGGTAATGATCTGGCAGATTCCAGCGTGAAGGGAGAAAAAAATATTATTTAGCATTCGGCACCCAAAAAAAAACTGCTCAGCAATCTCACCACAGTTCAAGTGGCTACTTTTTTTCTTCAAGTTATTCAAATGAACTACAAATTTGCAGTTAGTAGATATGAGCCTCCATGCATAGTACAACCATTACCAACATTCAATTCTCCACACTATATTCATCCTTACACGTATACGCCACCTTACTACCTTGCTAAATTTCACCTAGTTAGAACCTTGACTCCATCCCTGAAACTAGAACTACAAGAAACCTAACGGATGCACTACAAGAAAGACATTAAATATAGGGTTAAAGGACGGTTTGCACAGCTGGCAACCTATATAGTCCTAGTTTAAGCCTCAGTCTATCCCAATGAACAAATCTTACACCAGATGGAAAATAGATGGATTCAACATCATACCAGGTAGAAATGAGCACACAAACCCAACAGTATGCCAGTTTGTAGCATAAAGTTAAAAAGCAACAATAACAGGCCATTTCTAAACATACCAATCTGAAATATCCATTGTAAGTTTTTGGACTAATGATGATGACAGCACAAGGATCTCACTTAAGAATACATAAACATAGAAGTATGGAACCAGTAAGGTAAGCAGTGGACTTGTCTTGCAATGATTTTTATTATTTCTGTACGGAAATTCCAGAAAATAAAAGGTTACTGGAAACAGAGTTAACATGCAAATTATCAAAGCCAAGTCTCACAACAATCAAATTAAGATATTTCTAGCTGTTGTCAGTGCAAGAAATACTGGGAGCACCGAGCACAAAACAAGGCAGTGAAGCAAGCGCAGGAACAAGAAAAGTTACATAGAAAATCTGTGTAATTTATTTTATACTTGAGAACACAAAATATGTGTAAATCAAAAGATGTTTCAGAAAATACCCAAGCAAATCATTCTGCTTCCGACAGTGAGTGCAGTAATAACCGCCATCAAGTTTCTTGCACTGCCCACTATGCAGAATGCCGGTTCTTCCATCCTTGAGGGCACATTCAAGATGGCACGAAAAGCCACAAGAATCTTTTTGCAAGGGTAGTTCTGAACTACAGAACAACCAGAGGCTAGGGTCCTTATTGTCATCATACTTAAAACAAATACAGCATGAACAGCGCCTGCAAAATTCATCTTCCAGGTTAAGAATTGCCCTGCAAGCTAAATTTTGGCAGAAGCGTGCATTATTTGTTGGCCCAGGTACATCAGCTGTTGCTGGATTGCTTGCAACAATTGGTAGTCGTGATGGATTGTCACTCTTTCTTTGTCGTTTCGCAGGGGACTGATGGTTACTTGTGTTGGGCTCAGTAGTTGGCTCCTTTTCTTGCACATGTTCCACAGGGCCAGATGATTTGCCAGTCACAACCCTGAAGAGATAATCAAGCATTCTCTGCTTGGATAATCCAGTATATTTCCTTTCCCTTCCTAAATCAGCACAAAGAATCTCTACAATATCACGGCGACTCCATGACTGTAGTTTGTCAGGAGCACTTTCTGGCCACTTCGATAATTCACGAACAAGTTCTCGTTTTTCATCCACACTCATCAATCGGCATTTAGCAGGATCAATAGTAATTCCTGGAGCAAGAAAGCACATATTACAATCCATTTGATAAATACTGAAGTCGAATTTTTGCACCAGTACACTTAGTACTTTACATGCACCATCAGACATGCTTTACAAATCCAGAAGGCCAAGAAGCATATACCAAAGCAACATTGTAAATATCCATTTTTGCAATAAGCTATCAACAATGTTCAAGGCTTCAAGCCGAATGAAAAATTTAAAGCTCATTAGGTCTCACGGACGAATCAAAGAAGAGTGACTAGTAGTAGTTTTGGGGACATCATTCCCAACATGATTTACAAAATAACCGAACAAATAAGAGATCTTATTTTAGGTTGCCAGTTGCTACTTGCTACTAACGAGAAAGGCATCATAGGTAATATCCAAGAAAATGTTTACAGATGATAAGCAATAAATTCACAATCAAACTAAACCACTCCCTCCATTCCCAAATACATGTCATCCTAGCTTTCAAATTTTGTTCCCAAATACACATCATTCTACAATTTCAAGTCAACTTTCTACCTTTTTCCTTTGCATACCCCTCTCATTCATTATTTCTAAGGTCATTTACTACAGTGGACTAAGAGTAACAGTGTAACACAGCATAAACAAACAAAAAATGAGCTAATCAAGGAGGGTAATATGAAATTTTGTATACATGTCTTGGTCGTATTGCAAAATCCTAGAATGACATCTATTAAGGAACCGAGGGAGTAGATATAATTGAGAAGTTACTTTGTGCATTGTATCATGCATCAAAAGTGCAGCTGTGTAAAACACTACCAACCAAAATTTGCGTGTTCTCGATACCAAAATTCTTGACTACACTGTTGTCCATCTACATCCTCTTGGAACTTCTACAGAGGTTTGCCTTATTTAGAAGTAAAGGAGTAAGTGTGAAATACAAATAACAAGAAAGGTTTTGCAGGCTTGAACACATCTACTGTCAAGAGGAGATAAGCCTCAGGGGTGTGTTTATCCAAGTTCTCCTTTTCAAACTCTTCTGTCTAAAATGTTAATAATTAACCAAATAGTTAAGCCCTTAAGGTTCCTATTGAACAATAAAAAACAAAGAGCGAAACAGATAATATAAAAGAAATCAAGACTGTGTCAATTGATACAGGGGATATTAGTAAATTTTACTAAGGGATTTGTCAAAATGTTATGATGACAACATATGCCAATGAAACAAGTCTAACCCAAGAGAAACACAGGTGTTTTGGTTAATATAGCTTGAAACAAAAGAAAAACATGCAAAAAAATACTCCACCAGAAACGTATTATATCCCCTGCAAAGGACACTTACGATGCAATTTGGTGCAAAGTGACCTAGGGCCTTCTGATCTGAAAAAGTAGCCACGGTTTGCGCAAATCTATCGTCTAAAAACCTGCCCCGTGGGGATCCAAAAACTAATGTATTGGGCTAAGATGAAGCAGCACAATGTCCCTCATGGTAAGACTAGCATGCCATTCTATCTACAGAACTCAGAATTTGGCACCATGCATGAGGCACATTTACTGGAGCTATAGATGCATTGTACATATTATGTTCGTTACACAGCAAAACTATCACGAACGTTATAAAGTATAAACCAAGGTTGGCATAATAATGGAACCTTCTACTTTGCCCAGCCCCTACCACTAGACAGCAGCTTGACATGGAACACAAGATGCCACTCTCCTAACAGGCTTAATCAACCCAAAGCAAGCAAATCCACAAAAACAAACAATCCCCTACACGTGAACAGAAACCCCGTTCGTCCAATGCGATCCCACCGAGGCAACCAAGGCCGAATGCACCGATAGGAGGCCCCAACAGCCGAACCACCGACCGAGCCTTCCCCCCATCTCAAAAGAGATACAGATACTACTACTAGCAACGTTGGAGGGCACCAGCCATGGACACGTACATCCCAGGAAAACGACGTAAAGCCAGGAAACCGTGTCGCTGGCACCTCCCCGCAGGAGGAGGAGCACAATGCGAGTAGCCGTCACCGCAGGCAGCACCGAATCTGACACTGGCGGCCGTACCAGCGTCTCCTCCTCCGTGCCTTCCACTCCACCACCAGTAGAGCCACGCATCAGCAACGACCACTAATCAATGATTAAAACAGTACAAAGCGCTAAGTAGACGCATCGCACGCATACAACCCCACCCCCCACCCACCCAAAAAGAAAAGAAAAAAGAAAAAGAAAAGGTAAATCTCGGATTGCGGAGACGATCACTGCGCGATTGCAGGCGAAGACCCGAGAACCCCTAAACTCGCAACCCGAAAGCACCCACGAATCCCACTGCGGAGCACGCAATTGCCCAATCCACACCGCCTGAATCGCGGATTAGACGCCGAAGTAAACAGATCGAAGCAGCGCATCGCCGCACCGCCATCGGCCCCCCAAAAAAACACCGAAAAACAGCGGGAAACCGCGGGGGAAGTGGGGGGCGGGGGCGGCGCTGACCTCCGTAGGGGGGATCCATGGTGAATTGGGATCGTTGACGGCGAGAGAGGCGGAGCAAGGAGGGGGAGGGATCTCTGGCTCCTCCTCTTCTCCCTCTCACTCACGTGGACTCGTCTGCCTCCTCTCTCTCTCTAGGCGCACGCCAAGTTAACTCCCAGCCTTAGACCTCCGCACGCATATCAAAGCCTTCCGCTTTTGCGATGCCGCCCCCCGGTTCCCGCGTATTCGATAACAGCTCTCCGATGCGGTTATGGCCAGAAGAGGATGGCAACGGGCAAAATCTTCGCGGGAGCGCCCTCCTATCTCTTCGGTGAGCAAAACATTTTTGTCCCCTTCCTCGATCTCGTACGTAGAGTTTAATTATCCCTCGTTCTCAATCTTGACGGATTTGCGGGGTCTCGACGGAAACTAATTCCCAAAAATACTATATAAAAAATTACATGCTACATGAATGAATCACTAGAGTAACAGTATATGTGTGATTGAAGTGTGAGTGAATCACTAAAGTAATTCATATTTAGCACATTTATTAATAATGACGGGAACCAGGAAAAGGGAATGGTAGAACATCTCTGTCCCCGCTATCCCCGACTGAGACAATATTTTCCCAGATAAACTCCTCACGAGGGGAGATTTTCTCCTGTCCCCGTCCCCTAGTGGGGAAATTCCCCGCGGGAAAACGGGGATCGAGGCCCCATTGCCATCCCTACAGAAGAGGTTGGTTGGTTCGGCAAATCGCAGCTACCGTGCCTCTGGTGGCGGATCTACAAGGAACATATGTACATGTAGCTACATAGTTATATATATACATACACACACGAGTAAAATGTCTAGTGAAAACTTTTTTTATCGTAAAAACTCCGTAAAATCCACGTATATAAGTTTTAAAAATTCTTAAAAAATTATCATATGTATGGGAGGTGAGCTTCTACAATCATATAAAATTTTAAAACTAAACTCAATAGTATTTGAAAGATATGAAAAAGACAAACAACGAAATAAACAGTGCTAAACAGTAAATCACTGTTAAGACTGAATTTGTCTTTTTTTATATCTTTCAAATGTAATTGGTTTTGGTTTTCAAATTTTGTAGGATTGTATAAGTTCACCTCACCTATGTATGACAATTTTTTGAGAAATTTTCAAAACTTGTACACATAAATTTCACAGAGTTTTCACTGGATATGTATGTGTGTATATAAGATTATTGTTGACGGTATATGCACTTTTTTAGGTGATATGTATTTTTTTAGACATACTTTTTTATGAGTATACAAAACAATTTCATCAACAATTAATGGCCTTCACTTAGCTGATTAAGCTACCTAATAGTGGGACATAAGACGCAAACTACGCAATACGCAGCATTTCGAGGGTGAATTCCGTTAACATCACATCACCATCATCTTCGTCGCAAATCATAATCAGGTCCACGCTACTAATAAAGTGGAGTATAAACGAATACTACGACAACTACTTTAATAGGGTGAGTTAGTAGTTGTGGGGACGTGGGGCGAAGAGAGAGCAAATCATACTCCTACCACTCTATTTGTTTACTGTAACTATTTTATCAATAATTAATGATGGCGAACACCGAAGAGGCCAGCCCGGGGGGGGGAGAGGGAGGATCCGACGGCTGCGAACGGGCTCATGACGCTTCAAGATTCGTGCACGCGGCCACTCGCTCGACTCGATGGCCAATGGCCACGCTGCATGCTGGCCTCGTCTTCCGAGCTGCGCTGTCGATTGCGATGACAGCGTAGCGTGAACTACAATAATTACCTCTTTCTTTTCTATTCTTTTCGTTTTTCCTTTTACTTTTTGAACACTACTCAAAGAGGAGTATACAGTAGTGACACGAAATAGTACTACTACCACTACCCTAGTATAGTGGTGTACACTTGAGTATAAAGCTATAAAAAAGACGTAGGAAATGTACGGCAGATTAAGGACCACTAGGGGTATTCACAGTAGTTTGTTATTACTCTTTTAGTGAAGGGGAGAGAGTGGTTACATATAAGTTTAGTAACAACCACTCTAATATTTTATATCTTTTAGCTTGCTACTAAAAATGTTACTATCTAAAGAAGGGGATTATGTGAGAGAGAAATAGACCCGCTATCTTTTTAGAACCAAGACTGGCTACTTGCGAGCCCTTTACTATAGTAGCCCCTTCAGCGTATTTCTTTTACAAATATAGCCCCGTCTAACCGATTTTGCAAAATTAGACCCCCCGTCCGAGCACGCAAGATCTAATAGGTGATGCATGTCACCTGTCGCGGTCCTGTAGCTCGGAAGCATGTTTGTTAGAGCAGCTGCATGACCGAGTGTGGAAGCCGACCGGACCCACCACGTTGCCACGCCCAGACAGCACGGGACCAGCTTCCGCGCACGTCAAGCGCGGTAGTGACCTTCCGTGCACGGCAGATGCGGAGCTTGCAGGCGAGCACAACACTGTTTTTGCTGTGAACACTGTGCATCCACTGTTGTGCACTATTTTTTTTAGCGAACAATTGTGCATACACTGTACACACCATTTCGCTTCCGCGGGGTAGCGCGGGAGGATAGTCGTGGTAGCATGTCATCCTGTGTTCACGCTTGCTGCCGTAGAGCCAGGCAGATTCCACGATCCCGAACGTCTGTCATACCTTCCACGGTGGGGAGTCTATTTTTAAAAAACATGCGTTCAAAGGGCTAGGCTTTAAAAAAAACGATGTACAACCAGAGCCTTGATATACACGGTACTCGTTCCTTGCACAAGGAACAAGCAAATACTCTCTTTCATGAGCAAAAGGAAGATGGTGTGACAGGCAGCAATAGGACCAGGTAGAAATAACTACTGAAACTGTCCTAATATTCTATCTACTCTATGATATGCTGTTTATGTAGAGTGGTACTCCGGCCAGCAGTATGGAATAATGTGTAGGAATGGTATGTGTGACTTGAGTGACAGAGAATGGTGGGTGCGCCTGTTGATGCATGGCATTGGCATTGGCATCAGCCACCAGGCACTCATGCAGGGCCCAACCTTTTCCTAGCTCTGCTCTACTTGGCTTGGAGACGTCGTTTTCTGTTGGGATACGATGCGTGATGAGTGTGCAGAAAAGTTGTTCTCTCTTTCATGAGATGGCCCGGCTTCAGTTCCCTTTTGGAAAGGGCGTATCTCATCTCATCTATGTGCAAGTAGCTGCTGAATATATTTATATATACTATACTGTACTGTGAGCCCATTAGCGAGCATCGGGTCGAGTAGATACTCCCCATGTGGGCCTCTATGAGTCCATACGTGTCAAAATGTTGTGGAGGGCTTAAGGGCATGTATAATAAAATCATGTCAGCTGGCTCTTAACTTATACACATCAGCTTTGATCTGTGTAGAGTAGTGAGAAAAGATGAAAAAGAAGAGAGTTGGCTTTTATTTAGTAGCCAGCTTTGCACGGGAGCATAGGTAGATCATTTATGTACAAGAGAGAAAAGATAGTTATTGCACAACATCTAGAGACAACATTTTGAGACAGTTATTGTACAAACTGACTTTTAGCTTACTATTAGCTCGTAGTTGGTTTTGCTATTGTACTTGCTCTAAGGGCTCGCACGAATTTCACAACAAACATTCGATCACGAAGAAATCGGGAAAAAGTTATTACGTTCCAAATAGAACCCAAGTAGAGGAACTGTTACCGAAAAATCATCGAAAGATCATGGGATCAAATATCACTATTAGTAACAGTAATACTACCCGCAAGGTAAGACATCCCTTTCACTCCCTGTGATATACCCACAGGTGTATGTGGGAGTTGAAAAGTGCCGACGCGGCGCGGGCTCAACGGGCTTCGGATCGTGGCGTGCCATGTAGTGTCGGCCCGACTTGTCTTTGGCAAGGCCCAGGGCATGCCGTGCCGCTGTCCTGCCATGACGGTCCAATCCTTGTCCTGTTGAATGTATGGACTTGTGGACATCGCCACCGTCAGTCCGTCACCGTGGACGGCACCAAGGACAAGCAGCGAGCATTTACCACCAGTGAGGATCCAATACACACAATTATTTGAGGAAAAGAACTAAATTTTATTATTCATTGGAAAAAAAGATAGTTGGATCCGGTGTCGAGACGGTATGGATCGTTGAGATCCAACATCATCGTCATCGTCTTCTTTATCTCGTGTCAGCATCGTCTTCTTCTTCGTGACAGTCAGCGAAGCTAGTAGTGCGGTGCTGCAAGGCCATATCCGATGGTAGCATGATTGAATGCTGCTAGATTTGGCACTAAGACGACGAGGGACGATGAGAAGCCCAAAGGGAGGTGACAGTGCAGGGAAGAAGTAGGGGTAGAGGAGGGCGAGAAGAGAGAGGGAGAAGACGACAAAGCTACGGAAGATGACGACTGATAGGTCATAGGAGGAGGCAAAGTGGAAAGGTAGTATTTGGCGATGGGCCAGGCCACTAGGCTAATGTAGTTGATGATAAGCTAAATTGTAGATAAGATGTTTTTTTACAAAGGATCGCTTTCGTGCCGGGCCGGCCCAGGCACGGTCTAGTCGGTCGTGCAGTGCCACTCATCCTGTCGAGTTTCCATGCTTGGCACAACCCATCATTCTACCGTGCTAGCCCAACCCGATGACATCCATATCGTGTCGTGCTTGACGGCCGTGCCTAAGGCCAGCCCAAAAAGACACACCCATTGCCTAAGTCTACCCACAAGCCAATGAGATATTAAATTTAAAGAAAAATTAATGCGATTCGACTATACATATCGCTGTTACATACATACTACAACTACTCACTATTTTTTTTAGTATTAAAAGTAAAGGTAGATGATAAAAATATTACAATACCTATCTATTTGGTCTCACATTGAATTTATATCGTGAAACAACACTTTATAAAAGTATACAGAGTTATATTACGGGACGGATGGAGTAGTTAAGAGGGGCGTATCTGGTGCACCCCACGCTACAATTTGTCGCTAGAGTAAGCATTTGGGTTGAGAACATGTGGTCTTTAGGGGGGCAATTGAATTGGGTGCTTCACCGGTTAGAGTTAGACTGCCACAAGTTGGCATGTCAATTTTGGGCGATCCCCATCGAACACATTTTGCACTAGAGATCGCCACGGAAATGTCAATTTCAGGAGGTACAATATGGATAAGCTTCAAGGCGGACGGCCATTGCCCGATCTTGATTTGCTCCAATCCTAGCAGTATAACAATAAACTGAACCTAATTACGAGTCGATTTCAAGGACATAAAAATACAATAAATTTTGTCACGCCTTCATGTCTTTTTCGAAAGTTTTCTAAAAGTTTAGTTGACTCAGTCAAAAACTTATACTGAAAGCACCTCAGAAAGATCACATCTTTACATGCCTCGCAGAGAAGATTATGCTTTGTAACCCAAAATTGGATTAAGATCCACCCAAAGATAGATTCAGAACCATAAACAAAACACAAGGTAACGGTCAACCTCAGTCCTAACTTTTGAGTTTTGACTTCATAGCTGCAAGTTCATGAACAAAGCAATCCACATACTGACCAGTGCTGAAACGAAAGAAATAGTATCAACCCCCCCCCCCCCGGCGCCCAAAACAAAAATCACCACAAAAACCCACCCACCCACCCAACTTTCTATACTAGCAGCAGACTGGAGCACAACAAAATTTGTGATGCTATTAGAAAAAAAATTCAAATTTTACCTCACAAAAAATCCAGACTTAATCATCAATGTTAGCAGTCCCGTGCCACTCTACCCTTCAGCTTGTTCTCCGGAAAGGAATTCATTTCTACCGTACAAACTTCAGTGGTCCAAAATACCTAAGTAGCGTAAGAAACTGAATGTTCTTACTCCAAATCCCTGTACTTCAGAACATCAATCTTGTCCAAATCATACGCCTTGCATATGCTCGAAATGGTATCACAATCCAAACCTTCATCCAAGTTCCTCCTTTCAAGAAACCCATCAAGCCTTTTCGATGGCTGCAAACTCTATTGAAGGAATAACACAGTAAGCATTAACAAAGTACACGTGCAGGAAATAAAACATATGGGTTTATAAGTCATTAAAATCTAACAAGCTCATCTTAGTAACGCGAGTGCAAAGCACCCCACAGCCCAACAACTCTTATTCCCACCTAACCGCTGAAAGGACGTTATGTTTTAATAAATGCACATACCAAACATGATCATCTTATGATGCTAAATATGGGAACTCTGAAGATATGTTTGCTAATTCACAGTGGGTCCAATTCGTAAAGGATTGGGAACTGATGTGGCCACATGTTAGTTCATCTTAACTTGATACCAGTAAAAGGACAAAAACAGAAAAGTTTGGGTATTAGCAAAAAGCTAGAAGTAACAAAATTGCACCACAGTCCAATCAGGCTATATGAAACTACTGAAGGAAAATAATAAATCTCTGCAGGAGAGTATCTCAGAGTCTATTGAATGTCACATTTAGATTCCAATAGCACAAATATTACATCATGTGGCAAAAAATTCGAAGGATGCCAAGTTGGGTTGGTAGAGAAACTGTAAATTCATTATGAAGACATGCAAAACTGGGAACCTCTTTGTGAAGGCCAAGATGCATGGATCTCTATTTATCAGTGTGTTGTTAGTACCACATAAGATGCACATACACACCTAATCATTGTTTTATATGTCAGGCAAGCAACAATATAAAATCCAGAGAAAGATATATTAAAGTACCTGGTTGCAATTATTGCTTAATGATTGTTACATAGAAGTCTTGCATGCCAGAATATATTCATCAATTGTATAAAAATAACTATTAAGAAAAGCAATGACAATTTATCCATCCATATAAAGTCATTCTCGTCCATGCCTCTGTAAAATGCTTGCATGCAGATATGCAAAGGCATATGCTCGCATGTCATACACCCCCCAAGGTCAAACAAATCGTGCCTAGTAAATAAGAGAATTATGATATACATGCAAGTGCAATGTTTATCTTTTAGTTGACCTACTTCCTGGGGGGCGGGATGCACCTTTAACTACCTTGTCTCTTCAAGTATCTAATCTAGAACTGATGGATATTATGTTCTATATTGTGGCAACCCTATACATATTTTAATTTGCAAGGCATTACTGCTGCAAAAACCACTTCAGCTCAATCAACAGATCAGAATTCAAAATATGCCCAATTGTCACAGGTCCACTTCCACTAAATTGCCTCAGTAGTCAGTCAGAAACTGCCCCAAGGATATAACAACAGTCTTTAGGTTTCACTCGTTCTGAAATTAATGTCAACTTACCCAAGGAGCATATTGTGCGTTTTCACAAGGGTTGCCATCCTTTCTAGAACTCATTTCTTTCTTCTTCTTGAGAAGGATCTCCCATTGACCTGAGCAGTCAGAAACTAGCAACTGGAGCCTCTCACTTCCCTATATCAAAATAAATCAGACAAACCTATGAAATAAAAAAAAAACATTGTTAACCAGAAAATGGCATGGCCCTCTAATTCTCTGTATACGCCAAGAAAGGTTGCAGCGACAACTTTCTCAATAAGAATAAGGCTCAAATTTCTATGCAGTAGAAAATTTTCCAAAAGTAGTCTATTTGGAGAGCTTTTGGCTTATAGCAACTTTAAGCCATCCTGGCTGATAAACCAGCTTACCAGCCATGGTTGCCACTTGCCAGTGATTAGTGAAATACCAATAAATAAGACCATGCCTATACAGTGAAAGTTCATGAAATCTCAAACAAGAACACAGGACAACTATGAAGATAATGCAGCACAAGCTTGGCATGTCAAAGAATCTTACTATATATACTTTCGTTCACCCTTTTATATTTGATTTTCCATTTTGTTGACTCGATCTGGCATAGTGTCATCTCTACCAACAAAATAAGACATGCAAAGTCCAAGTCCCTCAAACAGTGGCTTCCATAGTCAACTCAAGAACTAAGTAGCGACTGTGTCATAGTCAGCCATTCTACCAAAGAAACTAAACTTTCAATAACCAATTTGACTTATATGCCCTTTATAGTTTATATGCACTGAAAAATAAAGTTTTGCATAATTTTATACTGTAGATGCACTGCATACCACAAACAAGCTTTTGAGATTGAGTTTTTTTTTGGTGCTAAAAAAGAAAAGCCCTTAGAGAGTATAAGCTTGCAAGTAGAAATTAAAAGAAATTGGGATCATATTCTACATGATTTGCATATCTAGAAAAACCGCAACACTACTGTAGAGAATAGTTCAAACTGAATAATTTGATCATGGAGCTAAAATCTCTTCAGAATAATTGGATGGCTTCACAAACCTGTAGAGCTCTCCAATGAGAATAAGCACGGAATAGCACCCAAAAAAAGGGTATATTTGGTAAAGGCAGTACCTGCAAATGAATAAATGGTGTCTATGAATGATGGCATCTCATCAGTCTACTGACTTAATACCTATCACATAAATTTTGAATTGCATGTATAAATATGTAGATTTCCAAGATATATAATCTATTTGGCATTCTTTGCAATTATGATATTATGTTGTAAAGAACAAGAATGCAACGTACAATCGCATCCTTTGAATAAGCGCATTAGGATATTGTTGTCAATGGTCAAAACATCACAATTTATTTAGTCATCGGGATGTATATAAACTGGTAGCCAGCATAATAAATTAGGAAAATTGCATTGTAAATGGTAGCTACAGTTATGTACTGAGCTATTAACTAGACAGCATGGACCACAATTCCACAAAAAACAAACATGATAGCTGAATCAGCATAAATACAAAATTGTACTCCCACAAATCTAAACAAGCAAGCCTGGTTTCCTGATCTTTAAAATATGCAAATGAGCTTATTATCCTTTTCTTAATTTCGAGTACTAAGTGGCAAAGTACACCAAACAGGAGAGTTGCTCCAACAAGCATTAGACCACAACCAACTGAGCTGTGCGCAGCCTAGAATGGATAGCAGACACAACTATTAAATGATTTAACAAGCACAAACATAGACCTAATACTTTCAAGTCTTTGATCAACACTTGATGGCAGTTAAATCAACGACAAATTTAAAATAACAATCTCTTCAGAATACATTTAAAAAATCCCACTGAAAGAGCTGTTATGAATTGCTAGCTGACACCACCTTTTCCAACGCAAATGACCGTAAACTTACCATGAAAACACTCGTAACTGGAAGCAAACAAATTGAGCCATAAAGAAATTTCCTGTGAACTGATGCACCCCTGATTCTCAGAAACAATGTAGATGCAAAGGGGTCAAGAAATATCAAAATTGAACTAAACAATACCCAATTCCGGGGGTGGGGTCGTCAAGCATTCACCTAACAGCAATGTGCCGCAACCGTCGACGCACAAGACGAGGATCTATACTGCAGTCAGAAGTTATGATTTAGAATAAACAGGTGGAAAGATAAAAGAATGCACGTGACTATGTAAGAAAATTGCGGACCAACTGTGTTGGCAGTGGAAGGAGTTTGTCTGGTGATGCTTGATAGTGCCATATCGATTCATAAAGCTCAATAGCTGACTTCTAAAGTACAACAAGCATATGATTTAATAAGACAACTATGAGGTTTTTCAAGTACAACCAAAGTCAGTGAGAGAAAATCATACATGTCCCTCACTACTAGGATTTTATTCCTAATAAATTAGAAGATACACAACATAGAACGCCTTCTAAGTAAGAAAGCAGAGGTAACAACACATGTGAATTTTAGCATAAATTTACTCTACTATAGCAAGTTAAAGACGCCAACACCCTTCCTCAGACTATGCAATGTCGTATGAACATCCTAAAAGGCTTAAAAGTACAAATAAAACTGTAACTCACAACTACCATATTCAAACAATTTACAGAGGAAAACAGAAACTAGAACAAGTAAATTTTCAGGTGGTGACTGCTTAAGAATAACTAATTAATCTATCTCTAACATATCTATGGAAGTTTTGCAAACTCAAAACTCCAACAATTGGATCCTGAAGCCAAAAAAAATAAAACGACACCTGTTAGGCTAACCAAGGTTCTTCAAGACAGATATTAGGTGTGTACTGATTGGGCTTCAGAACCATTCTATTTAAAAAAACGGAGCACATCACAGAAGATTACTATTTCATAAGCAAAGAAAACAAAACTTCATGAAAGACATTACCCATTTCAGTAAGACATGGTGACGATCAACAAAAGCAGACTTGAACACATAGATACACTTCCACTGTGACATTCACACGCAATCTCTTCCAAAAGAAGGATTTCAACTACTTTGTGTCGGTCCTAGTTTAAGAAACTTGAACCATACAGCCACATCCAGAGGAAACCGGGGTGTGTGATGTGCATTGAGATCAGATGATAGAGAAGCTCAGCGAGTCGGTGCGCAAACTTGATCATACAGAACCCACCTATCTCTCTAGGAAACATAACGAACATCGTATGCCTATTTTATTTTCTGCTCAGTGCAGCTAACTAGTTCTATTCATCAGTGACAATGCATGTTTGCTAATGATATATTGCTTTTGTACTTCCATTCACAAGTAACAGCAGATACCATGTACATTCAGTCGCGAACTTCAGGTAATATTCAATACAAGACCAATCGATTCGACAACCAAACTCACAAGCACGACACAAATAGTCAAATACACGCACATAGTATAGCCAAGACAAGCAGCAATGGAAGCGATCATCATAGAGCTCACCTCGCCGGGTGCACGATCTCGAGCATGGAGACGTCCTTCGTCACCGACTTCAACAGCACCTCCGACGGCCGCACCCGGGAGAGCAGCTTCAGCCCGAAGCTGCACCAAAACAAAGCAAAAGGGCACACGCCCAACTACTCAGCATCTCGGCATTTCCACACACAAACCACCCAATCCCAAACCTTAAACCCCCGACCTGTGGATCCGGCTCTTCACCGACCCCTCCGGCGCGGTCCCGAACCCGATCCAAGCCCGGTTCATCTGCGCAGCCAAAACCCCACCATCAGAAAACCCCAAACCCCCCAAATGCGGGCAGCAGGCGACAGAAACCGGTGCGAGAATGTGGGGGGGTGGAGCACCTTGTCGGCGACGAAGTCGACGACGGCCTCGGCGTTCTCCGACGCCGTGCGTCCGCCGGCGGCGATGCAGCGCCAGAGGTCCTTGACGGTTGGCGGCGGCGGAAGGGCGCCATCGCCGCCGCCGGCGGAGGCGGCTGGGGCGGTGGCGCGCGGGCGTGCGAAGCACCAGGAGCGGCCTTTGACGGGGAAGACGACGACGCGGGCCTGCATGGTGGGGAAGCCGGCGTCGAGGTGGGAGTCGGCCGGGGGCGTGGAAGGCGGCGGGGGCGGCGAGGTGGGGCGGGGGCTACTAGTGGGGAGGGCGGTCGCGACGGTTTTGTTTAGTCCATGTGGCGTTGTTGCGCAGTTTGAGCCGTTGGATGGGGATCGGAAGGCAAGATGAGGTTATTAAACGCAAGTGCATCACGCATCTCATCATTTGCAAGTACGAGTAGGCAGCGGAATTAACTTCATAATTTGCGCATGATGGCATTTTGTTCAAGTGTTCTGGAAAACAGATTCTGCCATCCAATCCAACAGAGTTCCGTGGTTCAACTGAAACTTCAATGCAGAATTACGGATCGATTCGTGTAAATTGATGGCAAACTAATGACTGCTTCCTAAAGAGATCATCGCTGAAATAGCTTAGCTTAAAACTTCGGACAGCGTAATTCATGCAAAACCAGCACCAGCAGACAGTAGCAATCAGGGTTCACATTCTCGTTTCGCAGGCGATTTTCGCGGAGACGACGGTACCGGTTTTCGCGGTAAACCGCGCGAAACCGCGAAAAACCGAACGAATTTCAAATTCAAAAAAATTTGAACGCTGGTCAAACCGAGTGGAGAAAACCGCGGTATGTGGCGAAAACCGCGCGGTAAGTGCAAAAAACCAAGCGGTTTTCGCGGTAAACCGCGCCAGGCCGGAAAATCGAGGAAAATGGGGGAAAATGGGGAAAATGCAAAGAAAATGTTGTAAAAATTGTAAAAAAAACAGTGAAGGCTAAAATTGAGTGAAACACATCAAAAAAATACAAAATGATCTCTCCTAAATTTGGGAAAAATTCGACATGACCTTTGCTATATTTTAGACAATTGGAAGTTGTAAATTAGACATTTAGCAATAATATATCATTTAATAATCTTTTATTACAATACTACAATCACACAAGTGCAAAAATAGGCATTTAAATAACCACATAGTAAAAGCATTCGCAATTTCAGTACCATTCATTTGTCACCACCATTTACATTATAATACCTTTCAATTGAAATTGTGGAATAGGCATTACCATAGCTTTGTCATTCTTCTATTATCGCATAAATACCATGTTCGACCTACATGAACGGAATATCAGTAAATATTTCGACTTGCAATGTACACTTGGTATAATATCAAGTTGCACTAAAATGAAACATGCAAATGAAATGAATCATGCAAATAAAATATTACCTTCGGGGCTACGGGTAGTATTGTTGCTTATACACTTGGTTGGCCATATTATATTCCTCGATAGATCGTGTAGCTAGCAACTCCACCTTATAATCGTGCCAGCTTTGCCCCGTCCATGTGCTTGTTGTTTGCCATTGTTGATACAACATGGTATAAAACTCAGGGTCCTGCCACTCGTAGACCCATTGCGTGGGAGTTTGTGCATGAGCGTCGAGGATGACGTAGTCATAGCTGCTATATGAGTTATGCCTCTGTGGCATCTCAGGGACGCCATAGGAGCTAGAGCTAAAGCTGTCCTGTGGTGCGCAGCTATCCTGTGGTGCGTGTGCGCCCTTTACCTTCCCCTTCCCCTTAATAGTTGTCCTCTGTGATTGAGGAGAGCCATGATCTCTATCCTGTGTTGCATGAGTGTACTGCGACTCTCCTGTAAATTCGATGGGTTGAGGATCTTCTGATTGGTGCGTGGCAGGTTTAGAGGTATTGTCGCCGCCATCGCCATCAGTGTCTGTCTTCGAGCTGCTATCATTGGACTCTTGGTATGTTGGGCTCTTAGGATCCGCACTCTCAGTAGAGTCATCACTCCCTACATTTGTTGTGTGTTTACCCTTTCCTTTGGAGGACGCTCTTCTTTTTGTTACATCCTTTCTCGGAACTGATTGGTGCTTCCTTTTCCCTGTATGGGTGTCCCCGACTGTCTTGTCTGCCCATTCGGAGATAGTTTTAGCCCCGGTGTCCTTTCTTAACTCAGTAGGGTGAACCGGATCTGTGATAAGCTGGGATGGAAGAGGGGTGTCACTCTCTGTATCTTCCTCGTCAAGTAATGGGTCACCATTGGATCTTCCTTTATCTATCCACAGTCGGATCTGGTTTGTATCATCACATAGTGTTAGCTCCATAAGCCGCTGGAATGGATCGTCTTCATCTGAACGCTTTTGATTTTCTGCAGCTTGAATTCGAAGCCGAAGGTTGTAGTTGACGTACACCAGCTTATGTAGCTTCTTGTATGACAGGCGGTTGCGAATTTTTGTGTGGATGAATGCAAATGTACTCCAATTGCGCTCACAACCACTAGAAGATGCACACTGTGGCACGAGACGTACGGCAAACCGCTGTAGCGTGGGTGTGTCCGATCTGAACACATCCCACCAATGTTCTGCAAATTAACAAATAAAATAGTTAGTACTGACGAGAGTACCATTACATTCGAGACAGTGCAAGGAAAATACCAGGGGATATTTTGCTATCTTGTGCCATCCTCGCAGCTAGAGTTGATGAGAACGATCCAACCTTCCTCTTGAAAATGTCGGCGTCTTGAAGAGCTTGCGCGGCGCTATCAGTGTCCTCAGCAAGCGCTTCAAAGGCATCCCGGAGATTTGGCAAGAAGGAGTTCGTCGTGCCGTAAGCGTAGGTAGTCCGCGGGTTTAAGGCGGTGTAAGTTCAAGCTCCATTGGTTTTGATGATTGGTTTAATATTAATGTTTAATCATTGTTTAATGACAAATCTAATCATTATGAGACTAACATGTTCTATTTAGCCTTATTCTTATTAGTCTCATATTTGGATGGAAAATGGAAAACCTAAGGTATGCACTTGTATTCAATTCAATTATCTATATGCATACTTAGAATTCAAGTTAAAGTATGAACTCTTCTGTTGCTTTAGTCCAAATATGTGCATTATGTTCCTAATTCATATATACATGAATGCACACATCTAGGGGGAGTTTATAATTTAATTTGTTGTTTCAATAGTATTGATTCATGTCCTCGTCATATAATATAAAGGATCAAGACTTTGAAACAATCTTTTGAGTATATATGACTTGTGTAGTTGTAGTATACTCATGCAAATATAGGATAAACTCATATGCAATCTAAGATTGATTATGTGCATAATGATTCTATGTTCAATTAATTATATGCATATACTTAATGGAGTTTATTCTATAGTTGATGGTCTAAATGTATTGATCCCTTTCTATCACTCAAACATATTGAATCATTACTAACTATCAAATTGAGTATATGAAACTTGTGTAGTTTTATATACTCATGTCAATTTAAATGAGTTTAAATTGAGTTCGATTGTCTTTCAATCAATCAAAGAACATTTCATCATATGTTGATGGTGTCTCTTTGTTGATTAAAGACAAGCGAAAAGTTCTTGAGTATAATGAAACATTAGTTGCATCAAAGTACTCAAGACACAATTAATCATTCAAATTGATTAGGGTTGTGCTCAATCGATCTTAGAGGCATCCATTATGTGTTAATGGAGTGCGGTGATGATTGAGACAACCGTGTTTGTTGGACTAACATCTTCCATGAGTTGTGAAGTAGGTTGAGTCCAAGATGATAAAGAATCGGGAAGAAGAAGAAGTCATCATGTGTTGATGAGCTTCAAGAGGTGATCCCGAAGTGAAGAGAAGGGCTAGATAAGGTTCATCATGTGTTGGTGAACAAGAAGAAGAAGATTCGATCCCGGAGAGAAGATGATTGGAAATCATAAAAGCTTCAAGTGGATCGCTAGAGACAAAGGTATAACTAGCTAGGGCTAACGATGTGTTCCTAGTCTTTTACCGGTCTCGGTGTTTGGTTGTGAGACCGGGTTGCTAGTTAGGTGTCGTACTATTAAGAGGGGTT
This sequence comes from Otatea glauca, assembly GCA_036346275.1. Lineage (NCBI taxonomy): Eukaryota > Viridiplantae > Streptophyta > Magnoliopsida > Poales > Poaceae > Otatea > Otatea glauca. The sequence goes on from CM070713.1 coordinate 3,873,418, forward strand.
GAGTCTTTTAGCTTGAGCTGCATCATGTGTTGATGAACTCAATCCGGTTCACTCTAGCTCACTCTCTTGTTTGGTGTTTGCATGAAACTAACTATTTGGCATGTGTTGCAAATAAGGGTGCTCATGCTTGCATCTTAATTGAATCTTATATGATTTGGTTTAAAGTGGTTGCGTTGAGCTAGAGATTTGCATGTGTTGCAAATAGAGAGCTCATGCACTTGAGTTTGATTGGTTGTTTGCATGGAGCTAGAGATTTGCAAGTGTTGCAAATAGAGAGCTCATGCTTTTGTGTTTTAGCTTGTGATTGGATCATGTGTTGATCATCACAAGGCTAAGCTTGGTTTATGCTTTGTGTTTGCAAAATGTGTTTTTGCAAATGTGTTTTGCAAATAAGCTGGAAGTTATGAGGTTCGATCCTAGAGCATGTGTTGGCATTTGCAAATGTGTTTTGCATAGTGCCGGGATCTTGTGTTGATCCTTACATGGCTAAGAGGATTGATCTTATAAGTTCGTGGTTTATTTGCGAATGCGTTTTGCAAATAAGTTGGAGTTGTTATTTGCAAATGTGTTTTGCAAATGAACTTGAGATTATGGGTTTCAATCCTAGAGCATGTGAATAGGGTTTGCAAATGTGTTTTGCAAATTGACTTGATCATGTGTTGATCATCACATGGCTAAGAGGATTGATCTCATAAGTTCTTGGTTTATTGGCAAATGTATTTTGCAAATAAGTTGTGCTTAATGAGATTTTTTGGAGTATGTGATTAACATGTGCAAATGTGTTTTGCATAATGTTGTGATCATGTGTTGATCCTCACATAGCTCAAAGAATAAATCTTTAATGGTTTGGAGAAAAGTTTTTGTGAAAAACCGTGTTTTCTCCTTATGGTGGTCGTACGCCCATGTAGGGCAGTAGCACCGCCGCCGTAGTACCGCTTATGGGAGCATGTCTTTGCAGTCGGTCCGTGCTACGCCCATGGTTCCCAGTAGCACCGGAGGTCCGGTGCTATCGCCCCTCTGGCCGGTGTGGAAATTCCAGAGAGGGGATGTTTTTGGGTGGTTTGGCGGTCTGGTGCTACCGCCCATGGTAGGTCGGTAGCACCGGAGGTCCGGTGCTACCGCTCCTCTGGCTGGTGTGAAAAATCCAGAGGGGTGTTTTTTGTGTTCGGCTTGGACCCGGTGCTACTGGGGTGAAGGCCGGTGCTACCGTCCTAGCGGCAGCACCGCTCCCAGTTGGCCGGTGCTACCGGACATCCTGCAATGGCTAGTTTTGTAGCCGTTGGCGAGGAGGCCGGTGCAACCGGTCCTAGTAGGGCAGTAGCACCGGGTTTGCTGAGTTTTTCCAGATTTCGCCCACAACGGCTAGTTTTGGCTTGGTGGCTATAAAAGGAGGCCTTGGGGGCATTTGCTGGTTGCTGAAATCAAGTGTGAGTTCTTGGGGGTGAAGTGCATGTGTTGCCTTCTCCCATTTGCCTTTTGAGCTAAGAGTGAGTCCTAATTGCATGTGTTGCAATTAGGAAGTGCATTGAGAGCCTCTTGTGTATGTGTTGCATTTGAGGAGGATCCTAGTGCATGTGTTGCACATAGGAGGTCACCGGAATGTATGTGTTGCACTAGGTGAAGTTTAAGCGGAAGGGCTTGACTTGTTACTCTTGGAGGTTGCCGCCTCCTAGACGGCGTAGAGCGTCGTGCGTGGTGAGCTTCTCAACGGAGGTTGTGAGAAGTCCCGGCGAAGTTTGTGAAGGTTGGAGCTCACCTACCCGGGAGGAAAAAGGAGCTACCACTAGTGGATTCGAGGTGGGTGCTCAATTCGTGGAGCCGGTCCAATTCGTTTGGGCTAACCTCAACGTGGACTAGGGGAGACCGGCAAGTCTCCGAACACCACGGTAAGAAGTATTGTGTCTCTTGTGCTTGCATTGTTTTCATTATTTATATTCAAGCAATTTATATTCATAGAATTAAATTGATTGATTGCTTGTCTTTAGAATTGCAATTGTTGTTAGAGACATAATTAGTTAGTGCACATAGTGAGCCTAGTTGATTTAGGCTTTAATTGTCAAAACCTTAGTTTATCGCTTCCGCATTAATATTTGTTAAGGTTTTGGTATTAGGATAATTAGGGGTGAATTGCTTTGTAGAAATTAACGAGGAAATTTTTAAAAGCCGCCTATTCACCCCCCTCTAGTCGGCATCCTCGACCTAACAGGCGGCAACTGTATGATAGGAAACAAAGCATGTTAGTACAATATACCACATGTGTACAACTGCAATATACTGTGCTACAGGGAAGAATATATTACCGGCATTCATATAAGTCTTGCGCGTTAAGTCATCCATTCGTCTGTCCACCACGTCCATGTACATGTCTTTCATTGTTGGAGACTCATAGAACAAACTGTCGTACTCCTATCGTACTATGGTGTACCGTAGGATTGTCTCACTCAAAATGGACACCCTGTCCTGATCGGCGAATCGCAAGAAGGCGTACAACGGTTCCACCGACTTCACAACTGATCGAAGATTTTCCCACCAGTCCAAACTTGAGAGGCAGCCATACACGTACCTCCCCTCGGTGCTATCAACAAAGCGAGAGTTTACAAATTCTTCAACAGTCGTCCATTGCATGAACTTGTCTTTGCGCCGAAGGAAACTGTCAAAGAACATATAGTTAATGCCGAAACGAGTTGCATTCCACTTGACCAACTCGTCTCCAATGTATTTTTTCATCATAGCATGTATCTTCGAATGGTTTTCTTGCACTCGTCTCCAATGTATTTCTTGCACTCTCAATCAACGAGGTGTAATCTGGGAACTCTCCAATCTCCTTCAGCATCAAATTAATGGTGTGGACCACGCAAGACTGCCACACTATGTTGCGATGGTGCCGTGCGATGAGTTTGCACGCTTTCTTGTAGTTCGCACCATTATCTGTGACAATCTGCACCACATTTGACGGACCCACCTCGTTGACTACTGAAGATATTTCCTGCGTGACCAAACAAAACAAGGTATGACAATTACATTATATGTACGTTAATTCAACTTCAGAAGAGTAAAAACAAAACCAATTACCTTGGTCAAGTACGAAGCATCCTGAGAGACGCCGGTGGCATTGACGGATTTGTGGAAGAACATGGTACCATTACAGTAAATCATGAAGTTTATTATACTCATGCGTGTCGGCCCAGTCCAAGAATCACACATAATTGTTACTCCGTACGTAGACCAGTGCTGCATGAACTTTGCATAGCTCTCCTTAATTTCTGCTTCATTAGCGTCTAAATATTTCCCATCTATATCTCGGCCAATCGGGGACGGGATACCCTCACCTACAAACAAAACATAAATGTTTGCTATGAATCGGAGTACAACTGAGCAACTATTTTAAATCTCACTTACCGTATTTTTTTGTTTCCCGAATGGCGGCGACGAAGTATGGACTATCTCGCTCGCCTGCGATACCAAAGAAGATAGTACCATTTGGCCCACGCAGAATGGACATGCTGCTTCCCAGCCTTCCCCTTCTGTGTCCACGGATGGGTGTCAATTCTTGGTTGTACCGGGCATGGGCCACACCAATATTGTAATCCCCCATCGTCGGTGGTCTTTCTCGCTGCGGTGAACTCCGAAACATCCTCGACAACAGACCGGGGCTATCTCCTCCAGCTCTCTTGGAGGAGCCACTACCACTGCCACCACCATGCTCATACCTCTCACCTGCCCGGCTTCCAAATTCTGCTTCCGTCCTGGAGGCAGCCATGGCATGCTGGAGTTGGGCCACCTCATCAGCATCACCCGTGTACTCTGAGTATACACTTCGCCTCGGTGGAGAATCTCCAGCTGTTGCTGCTTCTTTCCTCATCATCTCATCTCTCCTGCCCCTCCTCTTCTCTTTCGTTCTTTCTAGCTCACGCTGAAAGTACTCACGAATGTTCGCAGGAATTTTAGTGCAATGAACGACACCCGTACCACGCCCTGCCAAGTGCTGCTTGAATTGGGTCGCACCACCTCCTTTCTTCTCTTTGAGACAGTACTTGCATCGAAATCCAGCACCCATCTTATCACCATGCTCTCACACCACGTCGGTATCTGCCATCTAATAAAACAACACAATAAGCATTTCATCATGAACACACAGTGCATTTCATCACAATGTGAAACAAATGGTACTGGAAATTTTCAATGAAAGAAAAATATGATTCATCCAACTTGTAGGAAATGGTGATGCACAGAGAGGGAAGCTATTTTTCTTTCAACGGCACAGAATGGAAGGCAGAAACTATGTAGGAAATGGTGATGCACAAAATGGAAATGGAAATGGTGATGCACAGAATGGAAGGCAGAAACTATGTAGGAAATGGCATAGAATGGAAGGCAGAAAATATCATTCATCCAACATAATGACCAAATTGTCCTAGTTAAACAAATAATAATGCAATAAGATATCATATCATATCATCTCATGCCCTTTAATCGACATTCAACGGTTCGGACGAAACCGGTTGCGACCTGTCTTATCAAGTACACAAACAGATATATACTGATTTTATCGAACTGTGATTTCTGTTTTCTACACAGTTGAAAATTCACATAGTATTGTGTTCAACTCATCCACATATGAAAAACATAAGTACTGCACCTACTCAGAGTATGCACCACCATACAAAAAGGAAATATGCATAGCATTTAATCAATCAATCTACATTACAAAGAGTCAGAGACTCAGAGCTACTTCAATTCAACCAAATATAGCATTACACATTCATTTGGCCAAGCATTTAATCAATCAACCATTTGGCCAAGCATTCAATAAATCAATCATGCGGCTAAGCATTTAATCAATCATGTCTTCATGTGGCTACATGCTACCGAACGGTTTTGAAAAAATCGATCAAAAAACCGAAGAAACTGAGCGAAAACTCACCAAATTTCACGAAATTCGTCGATCTGCAACTTTTTCGCGTGAGCCGCGGTAAACCGCAAAAACCGCACGGTAAACCGCCAAAACCGCGCGGTTTTCCTCTCTTCGCCGGCAGTTTCCCTGCGCGTAGTGGCCGAAAGGCGGTGGCGTCGGCCTGGTCAGGAGTCTCTGCGACTGAGGAAAGTGAAGGCCAATGATTGAGCTTCAGCTCGGGAGTGAGGAAGTGCAGCACAAAATTGACTTCGGGTGGGCCAAACAAATGCAGCTGGGCTACGCTCGGGCCGGCTGACCCACGACCGACTCGGCCTGTGGGCTGGAAGCTCACAGGCCGAGCTTTTCTTTTTTTTGTTTTTCCTATTTTCTACGATTTGAAATGTCTCAACAAGGTCTCTAAAATTCGTTTTTTCTACGAAATTTAGCACCAAAGGCCCTAAAGAAATTAATACTAATTTTAGAAATTTTTAGGATAAATTTTTCTAAATTTTCTAAAAATTCTAAATTTGAATTTCAAATCGGCGGTTTATCAAGGCAGACGCGATCTCGAATCGGCTCAGACACGCTGAAAACCACGGTTTCTGCATCATAAACCAGCAGCTTTATGAACCACAGTAGCAATTACTCCAATTTAATTGCCAACTCTGGATTTCTCTGCCATAAGTGTTATAAGTAGAGAATTAAGAGAGACAAAGAATTGAGAGAGATTGCTAATGATTCATTCATTCTCATTAGTGTGTGATCACACATATATATATACAAGATTGGGGTGTCTCTTGGGAAAAGACATCTCTTCGAATAGACATCTTTTGGCAATAGACACCTTTTGGCAATTGATCACATGTTTTATATGATTTAGTTTCGTAACACTCCCCTTGATCAATTCATTCACTTGTATATATTTTGTAAGCTCCTCTAAAATCCCTGTAGGAAAAATATGAGGACAAATTCATTTTTATAATTATATGCCATCTAAAATTCCTTTAAAACCCAATGGGGAAAAATAAGGAGAAACTTATGGCATAAGTTTACATCCAATGTTGTCTCATTAAAAACCTTCTATGAGAAACCATTTAAGTAAAACTCATAAAGGAAAAGAGTGCAACATATGTTAGTTCAATGTTCAGCTCCCCTTGAACCTTGCAACTCTCGAAGCCGTTTCATACCGATCCCCTTAACACATTTTTGGAATGAGGATGTTGGTAAAGATTTGGTGAACAAATCAGCCAAATTTTCACATGACTTCGTTTGCAAAATATTTATCTCACCACTCTTTTGAAGTTCGTGAGGATAAAATAGCTTAGGAGCAATATGTTTTGTTATATTACTCTTTATATAGCCTGTTTGCATCTGGGAAACACAAACAACATTATCTTCATAGATAATGGTAGGAGATTCCAATGGATTAATACCACATGACCTTTGTATGTGGTTAATCATTCTGCGAAGCCATAAACATTCACGTGATGCTTCATATAATGCAATTATTTCAGAATGATTAGTGGAAGTGGCTACCAAAGTCTGTTTAGAAGACTTCCATGATATAGCCGTACCACCGTATAGAAAAACAAATCCAGTCTGTGACTTGACACTGTGGGGATCAGACAGATAACCAGCATCTGTGTATTCAATTAAAGTCATATTTTGATTTCTTTGAAACATCAAACCGAGATCTTTTGTACCATTAAGGTACCTGAGGATTTGTTTAACACCAACCAAATGCCTATTTGTTGGTGATGCGCTGTATCTAGCCAATAGATTGACTGCAAATGCAATGTCAGGCCTGGTGTAATTTGAAAGATACATTAGTGCTCCTATGACACTAAGATATGAAACTTCCGGTCCCAATATCTTTTCATCATCTTCCCTAGGTCTGAATGGGTCTTTATCCGCATCAAGTGATCTCACAACCAAAGGTGTTTTCGTTGGATATGATTTATCCATATTGAATTTCTCCAACATATTCTGGATGTATGCAGACTGGTGCACAAATGTTCCTTCAGGAACATGCTCAAGCTGTAAGCCTAAGCAAAATTTGGTCTTACCCAAATCTTTCATCTCAAATTCCGTCACAAGATGATTACTTGCTTCATCTATGTCACTTGTGGTTCCAATGATATTCAAATCATCAACATATATTGAGATGATATAAAATCCACTTTGGGATTTCTTTATGAACACACATGGACAATCATCATTATTGGAGTATCCTTTCTTCAAAAGAAACTCACTTAGTCGGTTATACCACATCCTTCCTGACTGTTTTAATCCATATAACGGCTTTTTCAACTTGATGCTATACCTGTTGCGATTTGCATTAGGATTCAGAATTTTAACCCCTTCAGTTACTTTCATGTAAATATCCGAATCCAATGACCCATACAAATATGCGGTCACTACATCCATTAACTGCATTGATACTTTCATATTCACTGCCAAAGATATTAGATATCGGAATGTTATTCTACTCATAACGGGAGAGTATGTCTCATCGTAATCGATGCCAGGTCTCTGCGTGAACCCTTGTGCTACAAGCCTCGCTTTGAATATCACCACCTTATTGTTTTCGTTTCTTTCTTAACGAAAAACCCATTTATTTCCCACTGGAAATATTTCTAGAGGACTTGTCACTACTAGACCAAATACCTCTCTTTTATTAAGCGAGCGCAATTTTGCATCAATTGCTTCCTTCCATTTGACCCATTCTGAGTGCTTCATGCATTCTGCCATGGACTTTGATTTCGGATTCGATTGAAGGCTTTTAGCAATATTTGAGGCAAAGAGTATGTCGACAATTATAGTCTTATACAATTCTCCCGAATTGACATAACTTGTCAAAATCTCTTCATTTACATCCTCTAACTCCTCGTGATTTCCCACAACAATGGAGTCAAAGGGTTCCGATGTCCCAACATATAAATTTGTGCGCACTTTGATGCCGGGTTTACCATTCTTTTGATAGTTCTCAACCTTATGTTGAGTTTCATTTATTGATTCAAGCATTGTACTTTTAGAAGAATTCAGATTTCTGCAGACGTCTCCGCGGGACTATATTCCTTTTATCCGGAATTCTCCCCCTCTTCTTCTCATTAGGAGCAATAATAGCTTTCTTAGGTATATCTTCACTCTTTCTAGTACATTGACTATGGTTATACAAGACTTTGTAACACCCTTATAATCAATAAATGCATCTGGCAGATTATTTGCAATTTGTTGCAAATTTAAAAACTATGAACCTTTAGTTCAGATTCTTTAGTACGTGGATCTAAGGACTGAATGCCTGTGGCATTCTAATCTATTTCTCGACATTTTTTGTGGTACTTATCTCCCCCTAATGCCGGAAAATTATCCTCATAAAAAATACAATCAGCGTACCGAGCTGTAAACAGATCCCCTGTTAATGGCTCAAGTTATTTTATTATTGACGGAGAGTTATACCCCACATAGATCCCCAACTTTCTATGAGGATCATCGATGTACGCTGTGGTGGTGAAATTGGTACATACACTGCGCAACCGAATTTTCGCAGATGGGAAATGCTTGATTCATTTCCACGTACTAACTGCAACGGGGAGACCATATGATATGCAGTTGGTGTTATTGGGATTAATTTTGTGGCATACAAGACCGCATGGTCCCAACGACTTGTTGGCAACCTACAATTTTGTAAAAGAGGTCCAATAATCAGTTTGACCCTCTTTATCAAAGATTCTACTATGCCATTTTGTGTGTGGACATATAGCACAAAATGTTGCACATTAATGCCCTGAGCCATACAATGGTCAGTAATGCCCTTGACAAGAATTTAGCGGCATCATCCAATCTAATGGATTTTATTTTATTTTTCGAAAAATTGGCTCTCAACTTAATTACTTGGACCATTAATCTAGCAAAAACATGATTTCGTGTGCTCAACAAACACACATGTGACCATCTTGTAGAAGCATCTAAGTTTCTGACAACATGACCAATATTTATTGGTCATAATTCTCCTTTAAAGGGATCCACAATGCAAGTGGATTATCCTCTAATAAATACTCACATCCTAAATCTGAGAGGAGATAATGCCGAATGAAATGCAGAGCTGCATATTCTACAACTGGTAAAATGGCGGGATATTTTGTTGAGGTTTAGTGATCACTGCACTAAAACCTAGACCCACCAAATTAGGTCAACTACCCATGTTAAATAATTGCTGCCATCCAAGGCAAGCACGACAAACTCCTTTTTGGAGATATATGCCATGTCCTACATGAAATGATCATGCAACATATAGTCAATTTACTTGAGAGTAAATTGCATAGCATGAAATGTATTTCAGTAAAAATCATGTGAAAATATTCTCGAAAGAGAATAGGTGTAGACCTTTAATATAGGACAGGCGACTAAATCGCTGCTAATGTCTTGGACTCCACTCCTGATGGAGTGGGCGACACTATAGTCACAGCCAAAAACATAGACTCTGTACTATAAGAGATTGGTTATATACGTTGAAGGTAATCACCATATCGTAATACAACATGGTGTAGACCTCGCAGCAGTGGGCGAGTAACTCTCTGCTATTGGCATGGACTCCGTCTCATAGAGAACGGGCGACACTACAGTCGCAGCCGATGCCATAAACTCCCTTGCCTTGTGCTTTTACCAAAACTTATAGTAAAGGTAATCACCATTTTCTAGCATTTTTCAGAAATTTCTAGCATTTTCCATAATTTATGCAAAAAAAATTAATCAAAATGATATTTAATCATTTAAATATTGCGCAACAATCTTGATATCACGGAACATAAATATGCCAGAAATTTAATGCAGAAAAGTAAATAATATATGTAAATAACTGCATATTTTTATTCAATTGCGAATTACCAGATCTTTCTTATAAAGAAATGACGCAATTGTGCATTATTTACATAACCATTGCATGTGCATTCGTGGCCGGCGCACATCTCCGGCCGTGCCTGCCATGGCTGACGAGGTCGCGCCGACCCCATCTTCTTCGGCCCCGGACGCCTCGGCCTCGGGGCGCCGGCCTTGGCCGCCTTGGCCTCGCGCCGGCCCTGCCTTCGCTTCACGCATCGGCCACACCAGAGGCCGCCGCCTCTTCATCGTTCGGGTACGCGCCGGCCACACCAGCCGCAACAGACCCGAGTGTCGCCACCCCTTCATTCGGCGCCAGCGCCGCCACAGCGCCATAGCCTCTGATGGCAGCCTGCCAAATGCGGCAGGGAGCACGAACCCGCGTCGCCATGGTGGGCGGACTACAGGATGTGATGGTGGGTGTTGAGCGACGTGTGTTGCGTCGACGATGACGTCGCCGACGACGTATCAACGAAGGGCGCCATGGAAGCAGTCTAAGGATTGTCGTCTCCATATCTAGGAGCGAGGTAAGGACATTGTGCACGTCCTTGTCGTTAGGAGGCGCCACGAGAGAGATGGGAACCTACCGTTCTTCTAGCCTCCGTGCGCCTGGATGATAGTGCAGAGCGAAAAGTGCTGATAACGTGTTATGAGTAGAGAATTAAGAGAGACAGAATTGGGAGATTGCTGATGATTCATTCATTCTTATTAGTGTGTGATCACACACACATATATATATATATATACAAGATTGAGGTGTCTCTTGGGAAAAAACATCCCTTCAAATAGACATCTTTTAGCATTAGACACCTTTTGGCAATAGACACCTTTTTGACAATTAATAGCATGTTTTATATGATTTAATTTGGTAACAATAAGAAAGATGAGGCTGAGTAAGGAAACCAAAATGCTGCAAGCTAAATGAACCATTGACAATGAGGATTAGAACAGCCGAATAATTGTGGATCAAAAATCATCATACCAATGGGTTTTATCTACCCCGGTGACGATTCATCAAACAAACAAATGACTTTGGTGCATCAATCATGGTTTATGCAACGGGCTGCCAACCTGTTTAAAACAAGGAATTGTTATCCTTGCTGATTCACATTGTAGTTTCAGAACATTGTGGCTGTAACAGCATCCAACCCAAGGTTCAAAATTTCGACGAATTTCGGCGAAATTTCGCCGAAATTTCGGATTTCGGACCCCCCCGAAATCTAAACTACCGGCCGAGAAAAAAAATTTAAAAAAATTCGAAATTGCTACAGTAAAATCCGAAATTTCGTTTTTCCGGGCGAAATTTCGCGTTTTTTGGCCGGTTTTGACCGTTTTAGGGCCGGATTTGACCGGATTTGACCCAATAACCATTAGGAAAGTCATCTCCTATGAAAATTTGTTGAAAAACCGAATTTTTTAAATATTTTAAAATTTTGGCAGAAATACTGTTAGATTTTTATAAAATTTTACAAGCTTGATAATAATCTGAAACTTTTATGGTACTATCCTTAGTAGTTTAGAATCATACATAAAAAATTTCAAAATAATTTAACTTCATTTGTTATCTTTAAAAAATCAAAAACAGAATGAACATAATTGGGACAGTTATATTGTCAGAATTTTATAAATTTTCTTGGGTGTGATTATGATCTAAAACTTTTATGAGAGATTAATAATTGACTCAGAACCATGATATAAATGTTTCAAAAAATTTCAACTTGGTTTGTTTGGTCAATTAAATCTATGTAAGCATTGAACTTCGTTTGTTATATTATATTTCTAAAAACAAAAAGAAAAAACATAAATGGTAGTGTCCCTTGTAAGAATTTTATAAATTCACTGGTGTGTGATCATTAATCAAAATTTTTATGGGATATTAAGAACTTCCTTATCACTATTCTGTAAATTTTTTAAAAAAATTAAACTTTTTTTTACTGCTAAATCAAATCTATGTATTGATCATCGACTTTTATCGGACGTAGTAATCGCTGAATTTTTAAACATTATTTGAGAATGATCATCATCTAAAAATTTTAATAAAACATTAATATTATATCAGGACTATCCACAAAAATTTTCAAAAGTTTTTAACATGGTTTACATAATTTTTCATGTTTTTCAATTTTGCCGGTAAACATTTTAACAGGGCAGTAGACCAATAGTACTGTTCGAATTTTTAAAAATTCATACAGTTTGATCATCATTTGAAAATTTTATGAGGGCATTATAGATACATGATAACCATTCACAAAAAATTTCAATAGTTTCTAACTTCATTTGTATCATTTTCCATTCGGATCAAACTTGTCGGTCAATATTCTATCGAGACAGCGCCACTCTCGAATTTTTAAAATTCCTCACATGTGATAATCAGCTGAAATTTTTATGAGAACATTATTTATGGATCATAACCATTCACAAAAATTTCAACAGTTTATAACTTGATTTGTACCATTTTCCGTTCGATCAAACTTGTTGGTCGGTGTTTTATCAGACAGTACCACTCTTGAATTTTTAAAATTCCTCGGATGTGATAATCGGTGAAATTTTTGTGAGAACATCAGATTGTGTCAGGAACCTCCAAAAAATTTCAAAATTTTTCGATAACGTTTAGACCACTTTTCAGCCAGTGCAAAAAACCGAAATTTCAAAAATTTCGCCAAATTTTGGGTTTTTAGTAATTTCGTTTTTTTTCGAATTGAACCGGATTTGAATTTTTAAATTCAAATTTTGTCCGAAATAATTCCGAAATTTCGAAATTTCACCGAAATTTCGTTATCCGGCCCGGGGCGAAATTTATTCCGAAACCGAAATTTGAAACCTTGATCCAACCGAAATAACACCAAGCTGAGGAGCTCTGGTCTTCAAGGTCGCCAACAATACAAGTGAGCCTAGCCTACACCTTACAAAACCACCAATCACAAGACATAAATTCAGGGCATTACAGCATTGGAACATCATATGCAACCACCAACCACGGATATGAAAAAAGGATCAAAACTAGTTGCGATTACCGTAGGCAGCACACTATCCCCCAGAATTTACAGAGTTTGTCTGGAAGATGCATACAGCAGGAAATGCGGCCCATGAGATCTATGGACTGCTACTCGAAGTCGGGGCAAGTAGACAATTAGCAAGGGGAACGCTCAGAGCACAAGTCAGGCATGTATATACAACAGTTTTACACACCTAAGCATCAGTCAAACAGACCAGGCCCCTTCCCGAGAATCCCTGCATCCACCGCTGAATCTGGCTTTTGAGTCTCTTGCTGAGTCGCTGCTGGAGGAGCTGGAATCTCCTGTGGACTCGCTGCTGGAGGGGCTGGAGTCCCTAGCTGTGTCTCCTGTCGAGTGCCTTGCTCGGTCTCAACTGCAGTAGATTGTGGAGCCTCAGCTGGAGTGACAGGTGTTATACCTCCATCAACGGCCACAGCTTGCTCACGACGCCTCTTGAAATACTTCTGGCAGAATGAGTCGCCATGCTCGGTGTAGGTCTTCCTCACATAATTCTCCATGCACTTCAAGTAGGAGAAATCTGAGCGTGTTCCATCTGACGACACCACAAACAAGCACCGACTTTCCTGGAAAATTTGGTGCTTGTCAACCTGTCGGATTAAAGCAGGCCATCATACACTGTAAGCCAAATTAAGATTTCTGATATTTTGTTATGGAAAATCAGATGATCACACAGTAGATATCAAACCCAAAAATTACACAAGAATACATACCATTATATGATCAATTTCACCAGACACCTTCGATTGCTTTTCAGGGTGGTGCTCAAGAACATTCTCTTTGACAAACTTCTCGTCTTCCGGAGAAAGCCTTACGCAATCACTGCAAAATTTTAAGACAAGGATAAAATTAAAAGTTTAAGACAGTATCAACCAATTATGGCATATTTTCATATAACAGCCAAGCCACAACCTTTCCGCTTTTTGAAGCAACTTAAAAACTTGATTACATGATATGAACTATGAAGCACGCCAAATTAACAAGTACATAGTGAGGGTAATTTACCATGATTCACGGAAGATCTTTCTGATACTCTGCACAATGGGATCGATTTCTTCTAGAATCTTTTCCTCCTCGGTTGTTAGTTCAAACCGTCGTCTCGGTAGACCCCTGTCATCAGGTCTCCTTGGGGGCCTCCCAGGGTCGTTTCTTTGACCTCTCCAGTTGCCAGCTTTGGCACCCCATCCATCTGATTTCCAGCCTTTGTTGTTGCCAGAATCGTTGGCCTTGTTCCCTTTATCAGTACTTGAGTCAGCTCGAGCAGAATTCCAGCCATCCCAAGAACCCGATTGCTTCGCATCTGAATCCTCGTTCCCTTGGGAAATTGGAGTAGCATTCCATGCATTGTCTGATGGCGATGCAGCCACATTACCCCAGGACTCCTGCTGAGTGGTAGAAGTATGAGCCTTTGCTGCCACACTGTCCCAGGAATCATTCTGTGCATCAATATTTTGGGTGGCCACATTACCCCAGGAGTTTTGCTGCATATCAGTATCCTGTACTGCCATTTTGTCCCAGGAACCCTGCTGTGTAGTAGAATTCTGAGCCATTGCTGCTACACTCTCCCAGGAATTATTCTGTGCATCAGTATTTTGGGTGGCCACATTACCCCATGAGTCTTGCTGCATATCAGTATCCTTTCCTGTCATTTTGTCCCACGAACCCTGCTGTGCACTATTATTATGAGCTCCATTGTTAACCCATGAATCCTGTCGCGCATTAGAATTCTCCCAGGAACCTTCATTTGATTCCCTTGCCACCTTTTCTTTCCAATTGCTGGGCTGCTTCTCCCATGTGCCATCACCTCTGTCTGTTTTATTTTTGCACCAGGAGTCTTGATTAACGTTCATCTTCTGTTCATTCCAAGTGCTGGGCTGCTTCTCCCATGTACCATCACCTCTGTCTGTCTTCTTTTCATCCCAGGAGTCCTGATTAACATTCATCTTCGGTTCATTCAAAGTGCTGGGCTGCTTCTCCCAGGTACCATCACCTCCATCGGACTTCTTTTTGCCCCATGTATTGCCTGACGGTGATGTTGACATGTTTCCCCAAGAGTCCTGATCCACATCCATCTGTTCCTTGCAAGAGCTGGCTTGCTTCTCCCAGTTACCACCATTTCCATCTGATTTCTTTTTGGCCCATGTACCGTGTGATGGTGATGTTGACATGTTGCCCCACGAGTCCTGGTCCACATTTTTCTTCAATTCCTCACAAGTGCTGGGCTGCTTCTCCCAGTTACCATCACCTCTATCTGTTTCCTTTATAGCACCTCGATCAGACCAAGTATTGAGTTCAGCAAGCTCTCCGGATACAGTCTTCTTGTCCTTTGGCTTTCCAGTGTCCCAGCCTCCCCAATCAGTGGAATTGGTCTCCACTGTTGCAGCCACATCCCAACATGAATTATCTTGGTCAGCTCGTTTTGCAGCTCCTGTGTCAACTGCTTCAGCTCCATTACTCCAGCCTCCCCAGTTATCAGAATCATTCCCAGCACTTGCATTCTGTTCCCAGCTCGCATTCATAGTTGTGCCATTTTCCCATGAGCTGTCCTTCCAAATATCTTGCTCTTCGAAATTATCCTCAAAGGTGGGCTTACCAAGGGTCCCATCCAACTCAGGAGATAAGCACACATCATCTATTTCGTTCTCTTCAACAAGGTAGTCCACATCATCCAAGAATGTGTACCTCGCCTTTTCTTGGTCGGTCCTCACCAAGGCCAAGAAATCGTACAGCCCATCACCATACTCCTTATTGCTTTTCAGCTGCAACAATCAAATTAAAACACATAAGTGTCCTTCCATGTGGTTAGACCACATAGAGCGATAGCAGAGCTTTCTAGCGACTTCTATATTAAGGGTTTTTTTTAGTGAAATGCATATTTATTGGATTAGCCCCATGTTCTGAAGATCTTTAAGCACAATTCATTGGATTAGACCCACTAAATATTGACTCAGGCTCCACCACTAAGATAGACAATAAGCTCCAGTGGGTGTAGAAAGACCAGCTTACCTGGTTTTCGTTCCAAAGAATCTGAAAAGATGACCCAGTGCCAATTGCAGCATGCTTGCCCCATGAACAGGATGAAACAACACATCCCAATGAATCAGAATGGCATTTCTCTGCAGCCTTCTCAAAGCATTTCATAGGGGTCTTAAAAAAAACACACAAGATATCAACAAAATGTGTGTGGTGATAAAAACAAATCAAGAGATCTCAGAAATGAACTTACAATCAATGTGGACTCTGTGAAAGGCACTTGAACTTTTAAGGAACGAAAAGTAGCCTTGTAACCACCAGTATTAAATCCATTCAAGTTTCCAGTGCACGTCATGCTGTTCGCCACAAGTACCAAATGGTCCTTGAGAACTCCTTTAGCAACCATCCTTATAGTTGTAGAAAGGCGCTGCACAAATCAGCAATCATAAAATTACCTATTGGAATGCGATGCAAGATAAAATCTGTTGAAAGGCGCTGCACAAATCTCCAAGCACAAAACTGACGTAGAAAAGAGTATGTTGTGGCAGATTTAAATGGAAGGCACTGCACAAATCCGCAAGCCCTATTAAATGAAATGTTTCACCACTCAACATTCTCTACCAGCATTAAAATCATGAGCAGAAATGCAATAGCTACACCTAGATTACAACAAGGGACTAACATTGTGAAATGACTTTTCCCAAGAAAAATGATAAATATTGCGAAACAGAGGTAGTAGTAGATTTGTCATCTAAAATACTTTCATGATATTTATAATTTTTCGTGATAATTTTTTGTAAATACTAATGGTCAAAGATGCTTTTTACTCCTGGTGACCATAAAATGTCCAAAACAACTTCATTTGTGAAATGTTGAATGGATCTTTTGTTTTCTTCTTAATGCACTAACCAGTGCTACAAGGGATCCAGATCTTGGAGATCAACCTGTTCCTTGAAGCCAGCTGTTTGCAGTAACCAACATATTCCTGATCTTTCCCCAGTGGATACTGGGAATACATTTATTTTTCAAAATATTATATTTTACTAAAAACTGGAAGCCTTACCCAGGATTTGGAACCCTGGTCACCAAACAGTGGATCTTGAACAAAATAACTCTACAGTTTTTACAAACAAACAGAAGGCGACAAACCTGCACAACTTGATCAAAGGCACATGAGATGCCAAGAAGTTCTCGCACTTGTTGAATACCATAAGGGATGGACCTTCGTGTGTCAATGAGGTTAAGAACTGGTATGCAGGCATCCATTGCTGTTCTCCAGGCATCACCATTGTGTAAAGCCTCATCTTTTTCAACAATAATTTCTACTGCTGGCTCACCCTTTGATGCCCTCCGTGTGTTTTTTACCCAAGACGTTGCATCAGATCCAATCCAAATAATTTTAGCATCTATAATTCGATGGTCACCTACAGAGCAAAAAGACAACAAATAGTTGAGCCGAAAGTCCTTTTCTACCTTATTTGGAGAACAATACCTAAATTGACAAAAATATATATATTCATTTCATAAGCATAAATTTGCACCATCAAAATCAGTCAAATGGCAAAAATGTAATGGAGTATATTTTGTTATGGTATATATTGACTTATATAGATATTGCCCTGTATAGATATTGCCTTATATAGGCTTTCCTTTTGTACTCTTTTGTACATCTATATATTCTGGCCTATTGGCCTAATGATGAATACAAGTTACAAGTGCTATTCATAACATATGCAATAGCATTGCATTTGAAAGGATTGACACTAAAATAGGGAAAAATCCAAAGTCCTAGTTTTGAAGTTGACGTCATATCATCCAGCTCATGGAAAATGTGTCAAATATCTCCCATATGGGGTCGTGCGGTAGCCCATAAAGCACAAAGTGCAGGGTCTAAGAAAGCAGGAGCAAAGTCGACTAGATAGCACAACAAAGAAGATGATGAAGCTGACACAAATAGAGAGCGCTGTCAAATCAAGCCGAAGAGAGGTGGATAGAAGCATGGTGGCACAAATTGAAGCCCGAGACGGCGGCAGCGCAATGCACAAGAAGCGCGGTGCGGAAGAAACACGGCGGACTTAGAAGCTTAGGGTGGCAACACAGAGAAAAGCAGCATCATCGTAACGACTTCTACGATCCACAGCGGCTCAAAGAGAAGTGCGACAACTACTGCTATGCGAAAGAAAGGAGAGCTAGAAAAGCAACCGACTGACAGACAGAGATTTGTGGACATGCACAGCTTAGACGAAACTAGAGATAGATGCTAAGGACTTCGATGGACGCAACGGAAGATTATGAATACTAGTAGCAGCACTACGAGTAGAAACAACAGCCAAACACAAAGTACAACTCTAGATCAAAACTCAGCGATGACGCCCGACGCAAAGAAAATCGTGTCGATATCGAACCGAAGCTCATCAGCGGCGGCCAAGGCAAGGAGAAGCTCAACGGCGGCAACTGAGGGAGTGAGATGGACTCCAAACTGCTAGCGGCAGCCATCGGCAAAAGCTCGAAAATATCAGCAACCAAAAAGCTGAAGAAGCCGAAGTAGTAGAAACTGAAGCCACAGAAGCACAACTCGCCCAAGAAGCCAAAGTAGGTGAATATGCTGAAGCTAGGCCAAGAAACCGAAGTTACGGCCCCAAACTTAAGCCAGTGAAGAAGCCAAAGCAGCTCGTGCCGGCTCTAAGCTAAAGCCGGTGGAGAAGCTCTTCGTGGCTTTGGCCAGATCGGGAAGCCCAAATCCGATGGTGATGACGTTCAATCGATCTATTGAAAATCGATCGGTTTCCCCGTGTCCGTCGATCACCTCTCCTTCCTCCTTCCTTCTGGTGCGGCAGCTAAAGGCAATGCGGCCAAAGGTGGTCCGGGGAAGAGCCGACCGAAGGCAGTCCTGCAGGCGATGCGACCTCGGGCGAAGGAGGGCGGCGCCAACCACGATGGTCGACACAAGGCCGGAGGCTGAAGGAGCGACGATGCGACGTCGCGGACAGAGAGGTAGCCGACCAGGAGTCGCGAGCGACAGCCGATCGGGAGGAGCCAACATCGCGGGCGGAGCCCGAGGTCGACGGTAACAAGCGGCCGGCCTGAGATAGTGGAACGGCAGTGACACTCGAATTCGACGCGAATTGAGGCTCCACCCGTGGGCGCCAAGGCAGCAGCAACAACCGCCGGGTTGCAATGGCTCTTATGCTCCCCCTCCTCCTGCGCGCTAGCTCTTCTCTGCCTCTGTTGGGTTGAGGTGGCCGCCCCCGGGAGTGTAGATGGTTCCTCCTAGGGGCAGCGGCAATGGAAGTACACGGGTGGCAGCTTGGGTTTCGTAACCCGCTCTGATACCATGTTATGAATAGCACTTGTAACTTTTATTCATCATGAGGCCAATAGACCAGAATATATAGAAGTACAAGCGGGTACAAAAGGAAAGCCTACATAAGGCAATATCTATATAAGTCAATATATACCTTAACACATTTAATCAAAGCTAAAGCACTACCAATAGTGAACACTTTTTAAAAAGGAAATCAAAAGTGCCATGAAATTCTATAAATATAGAATAGCTTAATCACTATAAATATAGAAATTCTCATATTCTCAGCAAAATGGCATGCATCTATAACATAAATAGATGCATATTCATCATCAAAATGTGCAAGCATATATAGTGCATATGAGAAAAACGCAAAAGAAATAGGTATTAGAAGCCAAGAGTCGCAAATGTGCAATTTTGTTTCTTTAATGGGGTCAGAATTCAAGTATTTGTAATGAGATTATGCATTAACGAAATAGTTAGTAATTTTGTCAAGTAAAATATGTAGCAACAAAACTGGCAACACAAAATTTAACTAAGAGAGATTAAAAAGGCTTAAACATTTCAACAGAATTTACAGAGAATTCAGAATTGGGTACCATGTTCTGAAAAGGAAAAAATTTATTTCTTGACCCAACACTTTTCACCAATTCTGCCAAGTTAGATGGTTTTGCCTTCTGCCTACATACCTCCTAAGCATATTATGGACAGGAGCTCAGGACACAAAGCCAAAGTTCATGCTCCACAAATGGCGCCATAGCCATAGGGATATAAATAAAAAACCGCAATCCTTGTAAACACTAGCTTCAGACGAGAAGAAAGTTATATGCCTCGATAGATAATAGACTATACTGATGAAACTTCTCTACTATATATATGCGCCGGTATTGAGAAATGAAAAATGCATTAACCTAGCTTTCATTCCAATAAGATATACAAAAACGACCAAGCCTTTTGTCCCAACCAGGTTGGGGTAGGATAGGAAACAAACCGAATCAAAATCAAAAAAATATCCAGTGAATGAAATTTCAATTGAAGAAGCCTAGTTCGTACACCAGTACCTTTTATAATTGTATTCAAAAGCACTCCAGAGACAGAATCAGCTAACACATTCACTGCTCTCTCAACGGATTCAGATAACACAGTGTTGTCATCAGAGAAAGAGAACTGCAAACATGGAGCCTTATGTAGCTTCCCATCAATCGGCTTCCGTGTGAATGAACAGTCACTGCCAAGAGTAAGGATGAAAAATCAAATTCATTTAGATTAACTCTAATAAATAGAAATAATGCAAAGATTCATGTCACGATAAACAGACAACAATGTCATAAACAATGGAAACACTGAAATATATGCTTAAGTATACATATTCCCAGGAGTGATGATTCCCAATCAACAATATACTGGAGTTACTTGCCCAAAAAAAAACTAAATTACATAGTTATAACTATGTCCAAGGGGTGCCAATTCTTTGCCACAAACATCATCAAAGTGATTTGGACATTGTAAGAACTAGGAAGCAAATAGAGATTAGACATACTGCAACCAAGAAAAGACCAAATTTCAATCATAGCTTAAGCACACCATAGTATTATACTATCATTGCTATGGAACAGATAACCTCATGCAAAACCATGTGAAGACAACAGACAGAAAATATAAAGTTATCCCTATAATTGCAAATATAAGTCATTTTAGCTGTATAAACTTTTCTGTAGATATGCAAAACCATGTGACAACAAGACTGAGGCAGAATATACAAAGTTCTCCCTCTAATTGCAAATATAAATCATTTTAGCTGTTTGAACTTTTCTGTAGATATAAGTCGTTCTACAACTTCGAACGCAGTTTACTCCTTCCTATTATACCTGGTGACTAAATGTCATTGTTAAGCATTGCAATTAAATAATTAATATTTGAATAGTGAAAGAGAATTTATTATGTACGTAAGAGAAAAGGCTAGTATAGTATGTTTGGGAATGACTGAAGGGCACTAAAGTCATTTCATGTACTCCTAATTCTTGTGCACAAAGCTAAAAGATTTATATTTGCAATCGGGGGTCATACTACTTCAATGAAGTTAGAATAATTTGGTGGCAAAGAATAGCATATGGCTTTAATTGAGGTTAACCATCTTGCTGGGTCACTACATCAGTATTCCATTCCGAGTTGATTATAAATCATATAAGTCTATCCCACACACAAGTGACAATCTTAGTTCTAGATGCGTGCAGGAGGGTAGATTTTTTTAGAAAAAAAAAAGTAACCACTAACCACAGTTCAGAAATAGGATTTCACCTCTAAACCACAACACACCCCTCCCCTGCAATATTTTGCATCTTAGCATACTCTCTCAGTTCTGCCTTTTTTTTTAGGAAATTCCTGTCCCCTTTGTTACACTATATGTTTGCATCATAGGCATGTGTGTGTGCACGTTAAATAACCCAGTATACAAAACATAAAGGAAATGAATAAGCAAAACATCATCAAGCATTTGGTTCTCATGCTGGCATATTAGATATTACCCATCATGATCCCAGCAGTCTACAACCCTCTTCTACCAAAACTATAATGTCACCAACATCCAGTAGCCGTTACTAGAAGGAACCAGGCCAACATGAGTCCAACTCCTGAGCATGATATCTAGGCTTCAACAGGTGAATGATTGCAGGCAATATAGTAGAGAAAATATGTCTTACCAAGTAGAGAAAGTGATCTTTTTAAACAGGTGACTAAGATGCCCTTTCTTCTTCCCATATTTCCCAGAAACTTCTTGGCATTTCTGGAGAATATCTTCAGTGCTAATGTTTATCCTTTCTAATTGTGCCTGCAAAAAAGACATACATACATGTATGTATATATGTATATGTATGTGTGTGTAACAGTTTACATGCAAAAAGCCAGGATAAATCATAATACCTTGTCAAGGTGAATATGGCCTACAAGTGCAGGGGTGGCTTCTGAAGTTCCATCTAAAATCATTTGCTTGTGATACCTGAAAATGTAAACGTCACATTCATGGTCTTCACCTCAAATGACCATGATCCTAAAAGCCTACACCCGAAGTGTGACAACAAGGATCCTTTTATCTACGTTCCCATTTTGAGAATGTGCATTTACCCAGTTGACTCAATCAGCTAATGGGCCAGCCTGCTATGTTTTCAAAAGATATCTTAGCTTGGGTAAGTGGGCTTCCCTTGTCCGCCCGATCCAGTTACGTGTCCCTAGCCGTCATGGCCAATTTCTAAGTAGAATTATGGCAGTTCAGTTACATAATGTTGCACAATTTGAAGGGTAAATCAAAGGATTGAACAAGCTCAACATTACTGCTAAGTGGGCAACAGACACTGATGTCCAGTTCCAAGGAACAGGGATATCTGGTTTTTCAGCATTAACCAAATGAAGAAGTTACCAATATGATATGCCTAGTACAGTAAAAG
Organism: Otatea glauca; assembly: GCA_036346275.1. NCBI lineage: Eukaryota > Viridiplantae > Streptophyta > Magnoliopsida > Poales > Poaceae > Otatea > Otatea glauca. The sequence goes on from CM070713.1 coordinate 3,895,921, forward strand.
ACACTGTTCATGATAGTGGGGAAGCTCTTATTACGTTTCTTGCTAAGTCCACAGAATTATCAGTCCATTGAGTAGATATCGAACATTTGCCAACTATCCGCATCCTGTATCCACTCGGCTCTCACGTCTAAAGTGAAAACTATGCTGAACAATCAAATAGAAAAGGGAACCAAGTTTTTAGACTTTAGCGTAACAGAATTTGTGAACTGAGATGAACCACCACAAAAACAAGATCAGATCCTCCATTGATTTTATAACAAGACAAACAAACAAGGAATGACGGTAACTCTACTATTGATGGTGTTAATTTATGGATAAGTACTACAATCAAATAGAAAAGGAAACCTAAGTTTTAGACTTTAGCATAATATAATCGGTGAACTGAGATGAACCACCACAAAAACAAGACCAGATCCTCCAATGATTTTGTAACAAGGCAAACAAACAAGGAATGAAGTAACTCTACTATCGACGATGTTAATTTATGGTTACGTACTCAATGCAGAAATCAGTAGCACAATCCTCTATCGTAACTCTCCTTAGACAGCCCTGTACTGCTATGGCAGCCTTTTCCTTGCAGAACTTCTTGGCACAAGAGCAATCATTCAGAAACAGGATAATTTTTCGGTCTTTTGTATCGTTTTTATAGGGAACTCTTGTCTGAAGTATTTCCTGTTGGATTACAAAGATAAAAAAAAGTTGTTAAAATAGTACTTAAATGATCACCTGAGCAATCAGATGCATAAAGTAATTACAATGTTATTACCTTCATCAACTCCCACGAAGTATTGTTACTTTGAGAAGCATCCAACACAGCCTTGTATGCAGGGTTAGAAATAGCAGTGGCAGCTAAGACACCCACTGGTTCTCCAGGAGTTATTGCACTTAGAAAATCTGTGGCATCATCTTCTTTATACCTAAGTTGCATGATTGAATTGCTGCAGATGTTCCTCACAGTTCCATCATAGCATATAGTTACGTCTCGCAAGATGGCCATTAGGCTCTTGAACAGAGTTCCTGGTTCTGTTAACCCTCTTGAAGAGCGGACAATAGCTTCTCTTGTAGATATAGCATGTACCAGCTCCTCGAAAGGATTGAGACCATGAAAATATGAACTTTGCACAAGACCATAAGCCTCTGAAGGATGCTCATCTCCAACAGCTGGGTGTTTATTCACAAAAGTTGAGAAACAGTCCTCCACTAGACGGCTAGAGTAAAATTTTCCCTCACGGTAAAGCTGCAGGCCAACAAACCCAAGCTGCTGAACCACTTTTGACATTGAAGGGTCGCTTTTAGGATCAATCAGCAGCCCAAGATGAGAGTGTTTCACAACAAAATCCGAAATTTGCTGCTTTACTCCCTTCAGATTGTTGTCAACTCGCATTTCCACAAATTGGCTTTTTGAGCACCTTGACTGTTCAAGAATAAGTGATTGTTTTTGAATGCTCTTTTGTGCTTCCTCCAACAGAACTTTGGGGACATTAAAGTCCTGAAGGCTTACACTAAAGCCATCCAGAAGTAAAAATTCCATCAATATGGGCTGCAGCACATTCAAAAATTGTAGTGCCTCTCCTGGACCCTTCACGCAAAGAATGGAGGATACTAGATCTGAGAATGAGGCCTGAACAGATTCTTTGTCAAGGTCCAGTTTCATAACAGTTCTGTCCCTGACTAGGTGCCTGTCCCCTTGACAAGTTAATTCTTCTGGCAACGCACCTTGCACTATTTGTGTGATTGTCCAAAACGGGTTTGACTTGACCACAGCAGGGGCGGGAAGTGAATCCGACAAAAACATTGCCAACTGATTAGCTGATTCTTTGCTTAACATGGTTCTGGAAGACATATGTTTCAGAGCTAGCAAACTGTCATTAGCTAGCTGGAGATTTATGTTCCCACTGTGGGAACTAGTCAGTTGTTTCTCCACGCTGAAAAGCTCCAACGCTTCAGCTTTTGCAGCAAGCGATTGTGGATAATAAATGTGCACACAATCACCATCAAAGTCTGCCGAAAGAGGGGAACATATAAGAGGATTGATTTTGACTGTATGATCATCGTGGATATATACATAAAATGCCTGCAGAGAATGCTTGTGAGTACTGGGTGGCCTGTTAAGGAATACAACATCACCATCAACGATCCTCCTGCTGATCGTTTGACCGACTTTGAGTGTAGTGTGTCCTTTCGATCCTACAGTGATGGCATATGTTGCTTGACCATCTCTGTAAGTCAAACACAGTCCCTTATCAACCACCTCTTGCAACCTGTTGATGTTGATATCCATTACCTGTTCTTCAAAAGTTATTCTTTTAGCCACTTCAGAAGGCAGTCCAACTACATCTACTCCAATGTAGGGATCTCCAGTAAGTACGCTGCGTGATGAAAAACCTGACCCTTTGCTGATAAACAGTGTCCTCATCTTCTCTAGCCACTGTTTTGTTGATAACTGAGATGAATCAGTGCTAACAGCAAATCTCTTAGTATTGTCTTGAGGACCCTTCAAAACAAGAGATAGAGGTTACCATGGATCATAGGAACACAATAAATTAGTCGTAAATAAGTTTGATCGGAACATAAATGCAAGTGGCACTGTTAAATGATCACAAACAGATGATAGGTTCATCAGCACTCTAAAAAACACCGCAAAGGTGCAGGGATTTGTCTAATTCTAATGGTTCAAAAAAATATGTGCGGTCAAATATTACTAAAAGCAAGACATGCATCAGGCCTTGTGTGCTCAGAAAGCTCTCTTAGGTATGAAAAGTCCCCATTTTCAAGTTTTTAAAACGCTCAGAGGAGGATGGACACCATCATATTGTTAATGTTCCTATCATCTTTTGTCAAATACACACAAATGCCAAGCTGAGTTCAAGCGAGCTGATAGTAATCAATCCTAATTATTAACTTGGTGATAATTTAGAAACAAGCTTGAACAGTTTGACTCAAGCTTGGTTCATTGGAGCTTGAACTAGTTTGTAGCTATTCTCTAATTGAGCCACAAGTCTTCTGACTGTGCTCTTCATGCAGCATAAAAATATAATTAATTAAGTTATCTACTTTAAAATCATGTCACATACCCTTGTAGTGCCCCTTAGATGTATGTATTGGGCGATAGAAAGTTGTAGATCACTTGATTCAACTTCATGTGACTCGAAGTTTGGGGAACCAGCTCTTGATTTTTTTATCTGCTCTATCTTTTGAAGTACCTTCTTCAACAGAGCTATTGAGATGTCCTGAAATGAGAAGCAAGTAGAAAATGGCATAATACAGCCTTGAACCAGTCAGTAAAATTACAAACAACCAGGAAGTGCACAGAAGATAACTCACGTAGGACATGATGCTCTGCCCATCTGTGAATTCTGGAATATAGAGACAATTAGGGGGTACTGGAAGGTATTTCATCACATATCCAGACTGAGCAATGTATCCCCGTGCAGCTAGCTTTTTCCTCGTGTCATTGGAAATCTTCTTTAATATATTCAGAGCCTAGCAAATAACGCAGGAATCAAATAGTAGGTTGTTGGATACTTGAAGTTCACAAAAGCTACAAAAATATCTTGAAAACAAAACTAGATGAGATTATTACCTCTTCTGGAAGCAATGTCCTACAGTGGGAGGCTCCACCGTGGTGAAATCCATACTTATCAAGGAAGTTCCATGAGCCTTCTCTCATGTGTTTCCTAGGGGGTGCTTTCAACTCTAAACGAAATGCACCATCAGTTGTCTTGATTTCCTTCAAGGATAGTGCCGGGAGATCCTATAAGAAATAAATAATGAGAAACATCAGCTGCCACTCTTCCAGACTACACATGTTGTAGTGTCAGTGCTGGCACCAGGCTAGCAGCAACTGCCGATGCTGTGGTTGGCCATATCTTCAAAGTTCCAACAGTACTACATCAGACAGTACTACTCGATTATGCATACTGTAAGCTTTAACGACGACAAGTCAACGACCAAGCATAAAACTGATTAACTGAACACAGTGCTATTATGTTATTCCACCTCTGCCTAGAGATAACAACTCCCTGATCAATGACTTCATTGCAAAAGCACCCACCATGCACCTACTTATTTCTTAACTTGGATTTGACAGGAAGAAAGAACCTGGAAGCATATGTATACATGAGAGTAAAAAAGTGAACACTACTATATTAGTAATGTTGGCTATGTTTTCTCCAAACAGATTTTTGGTTAATGTTAATCACCAATTGAACTATATTATTTGGACTACACACGAATGAGGTTAAACTTAAAACACTGAAGTACTTGGTTTCTGCTGTGTATATTTCCATAGCGCTATATATACCAGTCCCAACAGTGAAGTATTGAGTCTATCTACTTCAAGGCAGAAGAGGAATATAAAAAAGTTGGGGTTGCCAAGTACCCGACAATAGTAACATGACATTGCTGACACATTTTCCTTTCCATTGCTTTGTTTAACCTGAGACATGAAAAGATATCATAAATTATAAGCCAAGGTGAAACATCTTGATTTAGATTAAAACAGGTAAACCCGTATAGGAAAATAACAAAGTAAGATTACACTGTTTTGGCCTATATGTACCTTTCCTTTCTTGATACGAAGGCACTTCAAACATATCAAGCTCAATAGTTGCCTAAGTTCACTAACATGGCAAGGATGATATATGGGTACAGGCAGCTCAATGTACCCAAAATGCCCTAAATAAGCATATAAATTTGATTGTTAACAAGAGAAAAAGGGATAGTCAATTGCTAGCGCACAATTATTGGGACATGAAGAAAACTTATAAGAAGTCATTGTGTTAGAACCTTCGCATTTGCCATTTTCCGAGGCACCACAGGACTCACATTTTCCTGTTTCCAGTGGTAACCCAAGGAAAGGATTTCCAAGCTGACTGGGATGAGTAACAGGACAGTCATTTATAGAATAAGTACACTGCATAACAGAAAAATGTGTTTATCAGTCATGTATGGAAATAACAAATATAATGAATTGGGAATTGTGCAGAATATAGACTTGCCATAATTGTGTGAAACAAAACGAAAGGAAAGAAAAGGTTTAAAACTTTAAATCCATATAGATGGAGGAGGAGAAAGCAACATTATGCACTTCAGTCTGTAAAATGTACATTCATAGATTGGCTAATAAGTGACAATGTTCCGTATCATTCATCCAAAAGCAAAAGAAAAAAATGTTGGAATTCAATGTTATCCATATCACAGAGCCCACAAGGAACTCTCGTGGCCACATTCATCTTGCAAAAAAATAAGATAGCAAATCCAAAGTAATTATTGCAATTGCACAGCTAAAACTATGCTTAGTAGGTCAATCTCAACGGATGATTTCAAAAATAAATGACAGAGAAAAGGAAGGATTTCCCAATGGATATGTGTCAGCATCAGGAGCAGTTCTCTCAATCGTGCTCCCTTGAACTATAAAGCTACGTTCTGTCTCTCTTATCAGAAGGCAGTATCTTCAACAGATCAAATCCACGATGGTTTTAATTCTGCATTCATCTCTATGCACCAGCATTATTGGTAAAAACATCAAAAAAGGAGAACTTACGATCTCATCCTCGGTGGATAGGCTAAGCTTGATGCTCTTGATAGAACCTTCAGCGACCAGTATTGCCGGCTGGTCCTCCTCCATCTCTCTGCAACAGACGAAGGCAGAAAGCAGTGTCACAGATACTGTGAAAAGTATAGGTAACAAAAGAAGCGAAAATATCAACAAGCTAGAACCAACCATTGGTCCAAATCACACAGCGTGAAATAGCGAAACCAAAACACGACACAAATTAAACGACCCAAAAGACGCAAGACTTGAGCATCTTAATAAAACCAACAGAAAACAGCAAACCCACACGCCCGGAATTTGGATACAAGCCATTGTAAATGTTGGCATTTTGTAAAATGCCAATGCAAATCAAATTTTCTTCGACTTTGGCCATGTTCTTTTCCTCTTTCCCTTGGATTTTTGAGTTTTCCATGAGGTGCACTAATTAATATTCCCTTTGGGGGTGCCTCTGCCTCCGAGCAAGTTAATTAAGCCAGAGCTGCTAAATTAATTAGGTTTGCTCCTTCTGCTGAAGGCCTGAAGCAGTGTTTCCTTCTGTCCCTGCTGTCAAGCTCATCCGACTACCTCATCCCATCAGAGCTGGTTGCCAAGCTCTGGCCTCCCGTCACGATGTCCCATTTGTGCCCAGCGTTGAGCCAGTGACAGCACGCTCGACATCCGCTCTATCCACAGCCAGAACTGCTCCTGCAGCAAGGTGAGCCTACCCACGCCCCCCACACGCTTTGATCAGGTAGTTTTCCATCAGATCATGCTCTATTAGCACACTAGTTACCCCAGCTAGCTTCTGTGCATGGCTACCTATACACACAGTCCAACTAGCTGGAAATAGGAGTAATTAAGTTGTGGTGTTTGCTAATTCTTAGCAGCCAAGAATTGCGTGGAGTCCGGTGCATCGGACACTTGGCATGTATCAAATCTAATTTCCTAAACACGAACTGGTCAACCCACCCAGGACCATTCGGAATCCCTGTAGTCCTACGCTGATCCAAGCAAACCCCCTTTTTCCTTCCAAAAAAATCATCAAAAAGCGCCAAAACTCAAGCCAAAGCACCCCCAAAAAAAGCAACAGGTCAATCCCCCCAGGACCATTCGGAATCCCTCTTGCCCTACACTTACCGCAAAAACCAATTTTTTCCTAACAAAAACCCACCAAAAGTAACAGAAACACCGCAAAAACCACACTCCATACAAGCCCCAAATGCAGAGACGCGAACCACATCAACCACCCAAAATCCGAGGCGAACAAACAACCCGCCCCCAATCCCCTCCATTCCCAGGGGCAAACCGCACAGGCCACCGCCCAATCCCCGATCGCCTGAACCCAGCCCACATTGGTGGAAACGGGACAGAAGCCCCAGGTCGGAACCCGCGCTTACCAAACGCGCCCCCGGTCGTCGTGGCCGTCCTCCGCCGCCGCTGACCCCTCCCCTTAGGCTCCGCCTAAACCCTAGCGCGGTGGCGGAGGGGAAGGGGAGGAGGGGTTTAGTGCGGTACGGAGAAGCCGAGAAGGCGATGCTTACGGAGAGGGGAGAGGAGGAGGCGAGGAGTGGTAGTGGAGGCGTTGGTGTGTGGGGAAACCGGGCCGGTCATCCGGGGCGGGGTGGTCGTGGCGCTCAGGTCTCTGACACAATTGGGAGGGGAGGGGGGTGTGGGGAGCGGGTGACAGGTGAGGTTACCACCCGTGCCGTGCGGCTGCTTAGGTGCCTGCCACCCGTTTCACTGGCCAGTGGGGTACGTCGAGGGGACCCACCTGGCGGTGGTACGTGTATCGCAAAGTTCGGTAATGGGAATTGATTCGCTCTCGCCGTTGGGAGACGAGAGACTGGCTTGACCGGGGCACATTTTTCGTACGGGTACCAGGGGAAGCACACAAAGAAATACAAACATCACCGTAAACTACGACCCGTATGCACATGTGTGTATGTTTTATATATATATATACTCCTTTATAATGCACGTAAACATTCTTTACTACGTCTACCCTAAATAGTGAATCCAACTAGAGATGGTCTAACATTTGTGCACCCAGTGAAACGTCCTCAGAAACTTGCCTCCATCAAAATTAACCTCTCAGATCTTTCCTCAGCTTTACTCACCACATCCGATTGCCATTGTTTAGTGTGTCTAATCATCCCTGTGGTCCACAACAGACCTCACTCGACCTCCAGCATTATCTATACCCCTTTATAATGCACCTAAGCAAATTTTCTTACGTCCACCCTAAATAATGCACCTCATTAGAGATGGCCCAATGTTCGTGCACCCAACAAAACGTCCCCAGAAACTTGCATTCATCAAAATGAACGTCTCAGATCTTTCCTTAGTTTTACTCACCTACATCCGATGGTCATTATTTAGTGTGTCTAATCATCCCTGTGGTCCACAACAGATCTCCCCCACCTACATATTTGAAAGGAGAGCGAATCAAACAAGGAAATAAATCAGGAGGATCCGCGTGCAAGGAAACCAGACTTGAATTTTTTACTGGCCAAAATTGTACGTACTACATATTTGGAAGGAGGGTGAATCAAACAAGAAAATAAACAGGGAGGATCCGCATGCAAGGAAACAATACTTGAATTTTTTATTGTCTTGGCATTGTGATCGTATTTTTTTTTCCAAATATGACCCTTCTCGAGACTTTTTTACCGATTTAGCCCCATATAGCCTAATTTCAGCGCACGGAGAGCGCTGAATTTTTGTTTTTATTTTTTATCTAAGGAACCAACGGTCTGTGAGTGTTGCTTAATTTTTTTCAATATTTTCTCATGAAACCAAAGTACGACGAAAATTATTTAATTTTATCTTTTTTCCTTGTGGATCCAGCGGTCGGCGAGCACAGTTTATTTTTTCATATTTTTCCGAAATTATCCCTGTAGCCCACAACAGACCTTCCCTCACCTCCAGCATCAACAAGGAAAAGGAAACAAACGTCTTGGAATCAAGGAAAAGGAAACAAACGTCCTGGAAAAGGAAAGGACCATACATTACGTGCTGCGAAAAGGAAACCGAGAGATGGGGTAGCGCGGCCGGGAGAACGCAGGTCTGCAATGGCGACGCGGCGAGGTTGCTGGTCAGCGACCTCGCGGCCGCCGTGCCTCAGCAAATTTATAATTTAATTTTTTTTGAAAATAATTTTATTAAGTACAAAATAATCGAAAGTTTTTTTGAGAATTTTTTTAGAATTTTTTAACCTAATGTGCTATCTTTTCAAAAATCCTTCGATATTTTAAAAAAATGAAGGCAACTCACCTGTAGCTTCTTCTAGCTGCAGCCCAGACCAGATAAGCTTCTTCTCTTCTCTCCCTCCATTAAAGCAAGAAAGAAGCTCCAAAGCTCCATCAATCCCGCACCAAATCTCTTCTTTCCATCTATGGTGTTAATTCCCCAAATTTCGTGCTCTATTGCTAAAATTTCCTCTCAATCTGATTTGATCCCAAATTATGGTTTCCATAAATATGCTTGTTTCGAGGCTATAAAAGCCGACGAGCTCTCATCCACTCCATCGTATTGCGTAAATCCCCGAGTGCTCCCTCTTGTAAAGATCGCCGGATTTTGGAGGTAACCCAAGCCATCACCGTCATTTTTCCGCAACCGTGACTCCTCCCCCGCAGGCGCCGGTGCCGGCGATCTCGCCGCACCAGTACCGACCCACTGCGACCGGCCGATCACCCCTGGCCTTCCCTCCTCCTTGCGCTGGCCAAGCCCAGAGAGCACGCTGTGCTCTCTGTGGAAGCTGCAAAAAAAATAATCTAAAATCAGAAAATTCTTTTTTCTTTCTCTTCCTTGAATTAAAATCTTTTGGAAGCCCGTTTTCGCCCATTCGACATCCATTTAGTTCCGTTTTTCTTTCTAAATTCATTTAAAATTCTAAATTTCTCTTTTATTATTAAGTGTTGTATTCATACTTATCTTCTCATTTAATTGATAAGCGGGTGTACTGCCGTCGTAGCGTTAGCACAGGCACTATACTAGTCAAGGAAAAAAGGACACAAACGTCATGGAATCAAGAAAAAGGAAACAAACGTCCTGAAAAAGAAAAATACCATATATTACATGCTAGGAAAAGGAAACCTGGAGACGGGCAGCACGGTATTATTTTATTCGAATCAGACTCTCGCGACGATGAATTTGCGATTGTAGCCTCGAGCTGAAAAAATTCAATGGAGAGGTGCTGAAATTTTTTTCCCACGTCCGAAATTATCCAGCGGACGGTAGGTAATTTCAGGCACGAAAAAAAAAACTAAGCTCTCCCCGGCCGCTGGATAATTTCGGGCGTGAGAAAAACATTACATTGCTTCTCGACCGTGGAAAAAATTATAGCACCTCTCCGCTGATTTTTTCTGTCTCGAGACTACAATCGCAAACTCATCACCCGAGAGCTTGATTCAGAAAAAATTATAACGACGATACTAATATAGTAAAAAATTCGAGCCTAGAAGGTGATAAATAATATCGCGCCACCGCTCCGCTGAATTTTTTCGGCTCGAAGCTACAATCGTAAATTCATCGCCACGAGAGTCTGATTCGAAAAAAATTATAACGATGATGCCAAAACAGTAAAAAATTCTCAAAAATAATAAAAAATAATCAAACGGTGCTCGTCCGCTTGATAATTTTGGCAAAAAAAAAAGAAATGCTCTGTGGCCGCTGAAAAATTCAAGCGTGGGAGAAAAATGAAAAAAAAAATCAAGCGGTGCCCGCCCACTGAATAATTCTGGGAAAATATGGAAAAATAAACTGCCCTCGCTGACCGCTGGATCCGCAGAGAAAAAAGATAAAAATTAAACAGTGCTCGCCGACCGCTGGTTCCGCGTAAAAAAAATAAAAAAAATAAACAGCACTCAAGGACCGCTGGTTCCGTGGATAAAAAATAAAAAATCTGAAATTAGGCTCTATGGAGCTAGATCTGTAAAAAAGTCTCGAGAATAGTCATATTCGAAAAAAAAAATATGATCACGAGCACAATACAGTAAAAAAATCAAGACTGATTTCCTTACATGCGGATCCTCCTTGTTTATTTCCTTGTTTAATTCGCACTCCTTCCAAATATGTAGTATGTACAGTTTTAGCCAGGACAGTAAAAAATTCAAGTCTGATTTCCTTGCATGCGGATCCTCCCTATTTATTTCTTTGTTTGATTCACTCTCTTCCAAATATATAGTACGTACAATATGATCACAAGATAAAGTTGCTTCAGGCGTTTAAAAATGCACTCGTATCTTCACATCCTTTCTTCCTTGTATGATCTCATATGCAACAAAATCCTCTAAAAAACACAAACTGAATCCATGCATTCCTTTCCCGTGTTACTTGTGCAGGTCCCGGGAATTCCTAACTAAAGAACGTCCAAACGCCGGGACGGAGATGCCATACCTCTAGCCGTTCGACGAGGCCGTGAGGATTTTACGAGCGGCGACGGCGGCCGATGACGTCGGCGCACATACATACGCACGCGTGCGGCGACGACAACCGACGACGTCGGCGTACATACATACGCACGCGTGTGACGAATACCTCGAAAAATCATCAACAATGACAAGAACATACCACTTCCCACCCACTGACTGCACTCTAGCTGGACCAACAGTGTCCATATGTAAAAGCTGTCCTGGTGCATCAGTCATCACAACAGTGATTGGGGGATGAGAAGCAGCAACCATCTTGGCATGTCGGCACGGAGAGCAAACTAAGTCTTTGACCATTTTGAGTTTAGGCAAACCACGAATGAGATCGTGGCTGCTAACTTGGGATAAATGATCAAATCCAATGTGACCAAGTCTCCTATACCAGAAGGAGAGATCACGGGACTCTGAAGCAATCAAACACCGAAGAGAGTCTCCAGAAGAAACAGAAAAATCAGCACGGAAGACTCTCCCAAATCTAGAAATCCATAAACTAACCCTCCCGATGAATCGAGGATTCTCTGGGCATTACTCTTAAAACTCACCTCGAAAGAGTCATCAATAAGCTGAGAAACAGAAAGCAAATTGTATTGCAGCTTACTTACTAAGGCAATATCTTTAAGAATGAAATTGTCATTAATGCAAATGGTACCTTTAGCGATGACTCTACCTGAAGAGGCATCCCCGAAAGTGATCAACTCATCACCAGGGGCTCGGACTAGGGAAGAGAACCATCGAGAATCTCCGGTCATATGACGAGAACAACCGGAGTCGACAATCCAAACATCTCTCTTCCCCATCCGACGAACCTGATCAAGACACAAGAGAGAAAGATGACTCAGTACTAGGATAGAGTGAAGACTTGGGAACCCAATACTAAATCACACGACGCCTCAGAGTACCAGCCACAGAAGAAGACTGGACTCGAGTGTCTCTCTGTCGTTTAACCTTAACATGATCAGTAACAACTCTAGTAGATGATCTAGGAGCTGGAACTGGGTTAGCCCGCCGTGGTGCAAAAGCTAGACCATCCCAGTGAGGCTTCCTAAATCTCCTACCAGAAAACACCTTACGTCGCTGATATCTACCTCGATGGGGAAAACGAGGAATATCAAAAGGACGACAGAAAGACTGACTACGAACAGCTTCAGGACTAAAACTCAAAGAACTAGCATGAAAACCGAGTCCTGGACGCTGCCCAAAAACAGGCGACTTTTTAACCTTTCTAAAAGCAGTGTGCACCTTAGGAGCACTCAAAGTCTAGGGATGACCCTGAATACCCCTAAGAGCAGCAACACGCTCACGCCGAGTGATCTTGGCGCGCCTGAAGCAGAAATCTACTAGGTGACCATCCTTCTTACAGAAGGTTCATATGTACTTCGCCTTGCTAGAGGCAGAAGCAATAGGAGTAACACCCTTCTGGTCAGAAGTCCTATGGACAACCTCAACAGACCTAAACACGATGGTACTCACTCTGGGAGCTACCACAATCTCACCACTCTTGGAGCCGCGCACAATGGTGGGAGGATGTGCCCGAGCGTGCTCTAAGGGATCAAATCCTAGACCTTGATTGAATCTACTAATCTTGGATTGGTCTAGAATAAGATTGAGCTTCTTCTTGCCTTCAACAAACTTCTCGAGAGTGCTCATAAGATACTGGCAATCTCGAAAGAAAGAAGCACAAGAAGAACAGGGGGAAGGAGAGGAAGAAGAAGAACCAGAATGAGAATATCTCTCAGCACGTGCTTTTTGTTCCCTCAGCACGGCTGCCTCAATCTTGAGGGCCTCACAAGAAACGTAAGGAGCATTTCTAATCCTAAGGGTTTGGTCTTCTAACTTCTTCCTAAGCTCGATATGGATTTGATCCACATCATCCTTAACCCCAAAGACACAAGAGCAACAGATTTTGACTTAACTATTAAGTCCTTAGCAAGTTCATCACACTTGACATTCAAAGCATCATTGTCAAGTTTTAGTTGCCTACAGCCCTCACATGAGCTGACTGGGTCTTTAGAAGCATGCAATTCAAGTTCATCATTTCTAGCAGAAAGCTTCTTAAGGTGTGAACTCATGGCATCAATTTCAGCAAGCAATTTAGGGCAATTAGAGCATGATGGAGTGGAGTGAGCATGAAGAAAACTAGCCTCAACAGAATAGCATCAACAGAGGCGGTGCTAGCATTCTTCAACCTAAGACTATCAAGTTCAGCAAGCACACTATCATGTATGGTCCTTAGGTTCTCCAACTCTACAAGAACAGCATCACAGAGAACACAGTCATCAGTGACTCGGGAGGGAGAAGATCTAAGTGAAGCTAACTCCCGAGTCAAGGTACCGACTTCCTTCTCTAACTCAGAACACCTCGACCTAGCCTTAGCATGAAACTTGCCTAATTTACAGAAGGCAACATTTAACTCGTCGTAGGTGGGTACCTCATCCGTGTCGCTGTACAGCTCGGAGTCGCTGATGCCGTTGGTGTCGGCCATGAAGCACATGCCGGAGAAGTCATCGCCGCCTTTCTTATCTTGCGGATCATCCTCGCCCTCGTCGCTCCATGTCTCCGTGTTGGAGATGTTGATATCGTCAAGCGCAGCGAGGACGCGGTGGAAGAGCTTCTTGTTCTTCGAGAAGTTGCGGTACTTCTTCTCGTGCGCCGGTTCACGAACTGGAGGCTTCTTATTGCGATTCTTATCGGTGTAGTCGTTCTTGCCCGAACCGCCAACATCGTTCTTACCCTTCTCCAGCTTGGGGCAATTAGCCCGAATGTGGTTGGGGCCACCACAATCGAAGCATGTGATCATGCCACCTCTCTTTCTCTCTCTCTCACCATCTTTTATGCATGAGAAAACTTGCGAGCAAGAAGGGCAAGCTCATTTTCTGGAAATTTTTCCAATTGGTCATCGCTTAGCTCACCAAGGGCGGAAAGAGAGAAACCAATAGAAGGATCAGAAGAAGAAGATCCAATGGGATCGGTGACCAAAGCCATCGACTGAGATTTCGTCTTTCGAGAGACGACATCGATCTCATGAGTCTTGAGGCGGGAATAAAGCCCGTCAAGAGTCAGAGTCGATAGTCGGTGGTGTCCTTGATGGTGGTCACCTTCATCTCCCAAACCCGAAGGTCGAGTGCGGTTAAGAAATGCCAAGCATTGTCCGAGTCAGGGTATATGCAGCCAACTGCTCGGAGGTCGCTCAAAATCTTTATAAACCGACCAAAACACTCGTCGAGACTCTCACTAGCGCGTTGATCAAACTTGTTGTACTCGCGCTTGAACTGGTACTGCCTCACAGTCTTGATTTGAGTAGAGCCCTCATGGTAAGCATCGAGGTTACCCAAATCTCGTGAGCGGAGCGAAGGTGAGAAATCCTATCATACTCACCGCGGCTAAGACCCTGTATGAGAATGTTCCTTACCTTAGCATTCGCCTCAACGTCAACCATATTGATGGTCGTGACATTTTCATCAACAAGAACCTCATACAGAAATTTCACCTTCTGCCATATCAGGTAGCCCTGGGCAGTGATGTATGACTCCATCCGGGACTTCCAAAAAGGAAAATCAACTCCATTAAAGATGGGAGGCTTGGTGGAATATTTGTCCGTCGCCATGGCTCTTGAGACCGGTCAAAATCTAGAAAGAGCAGAACCGGCTATGATACCAATTGAAGGACCAAGGTGGCAAACAGAGGGGGGGGTGAATGGTCACAAATAAATTTCCCCCCAAAATACTCCAACAAAAACCTCGACAAGATCGCTCAAAGGAAATCGTGAAAAGCCCGAAAAACTACACAACTATGTGTACCCCTAGCTTGCATGGATAAGTACCATAAAATATGTGGGGATTTTTGAGTCACAATCCTGGTTGTCTAGTGCCCAAGATAAAGAGGAATCAATGAAACTCTTGCTTTTAGAAAGGACATCAATTCAAATCACAAAAGTCACTTTCAGAAAAGCAAAAGCAGAATTTTCTGAACTTGTCCTCAATTTGAACAGGAGGTCGGTGGGTTTTTGCAGCTCACAAAATTTTGAGAATTTTTATCCCTATGAGAAAAAGAGTCATGAAGAACTCCACCAAATTTCTCCTCAAAAAGCCTTACAGAAAAAATAGGAGAAATCGAAGAACACAGTCAGTCAAGAACTTCGAGCAGAAAATTTGGGGCTCAGTTTTCACCTCATGGCGCCCAAACGGTGCAATAAGTGAACTCTAAATTTTTTATGCAGGTGTATATCAGAGTTCCGCACCTCCTCCAATAAGAATAAATTAAAAAGGATTTTTCTATATTGTTATAAAATTCAAATACTAAATGTTGCGCAAAGAACAAGTTCTGAACAAAGTTGGAACTTGAAAGAAAAGATGTTCTCTACTCAATTCAAGAGTGCAAAAGAGATGTAAAACCATATGAACACACTCTAAACATCCAAAATCAACAGTATTTAGAAGGAGGGGAGGCAAATCCAAATTGCGTGAAAGTAAATTGCGAGAATGTAATTGCGAGAAAGTAAATGCTGAATTTAAATTGCGTAAAGTAAAGACATAATGTAAATGCGCAAAATAAATTCAGAGGTGGATGGATAAAACTTTCATTTCTGGAAGGAGAGATTACAAAGCCTCACTTTCATGTGGGCAAAGCTCAAAGGAGCATTCAAAAACCTCAAAACCTTCCCAAGGGAGGAGGCTACCCCTCCACCCCTATTTATACTACTCTTGGGCCACCTACCACCCTTGGATGAGTCCCTCAACCCTAGAGCACTCATCTAAGGGCTAGGATTAACCCACACACATAGCCATGCAAGGGCTAACCCAAAACCCACACACATACCGGGTTTTCTTGCACGGTTTTCAAAGCATACTACATAGACCCGCTAACCTATCAACTAGACCTCAATCCGACGGACCTCATTGATCCACGCGGCATTTAGCTAGCATCATCTCCTTTCCTTGTCTTCTTGACTTGCCTGGACTCCGTCTCCGATCATCTTCCGGCAATCTCCCAACTGTCTGGACCTCCGATACTCCTCGCCTAGTCCCGGTCATCCTCCGCCTCACCATGACCTAGCACCGTCGCCCTGCAACCATCAAAGACAAGGAAACTCCTCACATAGCAATGCCCACAAAGATGTGAAATAAATCCATCAAAGTACACTCATTAAAATTTATTTTTTCTCGTTCTAGCCGGTAGCACCGGGAAAACAGAGAAGACCTCAAATTGCTTCCAATTGAAAATTCAATTCAAATCAAACTCAAACTTGAGCACACCTTGCTCAAATAAAGTCAAATACTCATTACAAACATGGATGGACCTCCACATGGTCCTTCACATACTATGAAAAAATTATAGTACCATCTTAAAAAGTCTAGGATCATAAAAAAAAATAACTTTATTTGTTATCATTAAAAAATAAAAAACAGAATGAGCATAAATGAGTTAGTAACTGTGTCAGAATTTTATAATTTTTTTTAGTTTAATCATGATCTAAAATTTTTAGGAGAGCTTAACAATTTCCTTAGAACCCTTGTATAAATCTTTCAAAAAAATTAAATCTATTTTGGTTGCTCAATCAAAAAATGTAAATTGTACAAGCACGCACTCTAAAGTTCGAAAACTTTGAAGTAGTACTATCACAATTTTTGGAAATTTGTTAGCTTTGATCGTGATCTAAAATTTTTATGGAAATGTTATAGATACTTCACGACTATCCAAAAAAATTATTTTTTATGTGCTCATAACTATGCAAAAAAAACTTGCAAAAAAAGTGTCGTGGAACCCAAGACTTGATGTTTGAATGCTTTCGACTTTACCACTAGGCTAGAGCTGCTGTTGCATAACAATATTGGGGAATTAATTCATTTATCTATATCATTCACAATTGTTGGAGAAAACATACCAACCCCGAGGAGAAAGGCTTCCTTCACCTAATACATCGCAGGCTAGTGGACATATGTAGGATCAAGGATAACCGACTAGAGGGGGGTGAATAGGAGGCTTCTAAATTTTTCAATACAATTTAGGAAATATAAATGATACTACCAAATTGAGATACAATTATGAAGAACACACTTAAAACTCTAACAAAAGCTTAAATGGCTATGTCAATACAAGCTAAGCAAATATACTAGAGAGCCCAAAGACTATGAATAGAATGGTGTTAATGAAATGGATTCTTAACAAACAAGAGTACCAAACACAAATAAATAGGAGACAAGGAATTTTAACCCGTGGTCTCGGAGACTTGCCAGTCTCTCCTACTCTACGTTGAGTTGACTTGAACCACGTCAAGCCGGCTCCACTCGCTTGAGCCTTCCTCGATCACTAAGGTAGTTCTTCCCCGCACCGGGTAGGCGAACTCCGGCCTTCACAACTTGCCGGGGCTTCTCACAATCTCCGTTGAGAAGCTCACCGCGCACGATCGTCTCTAAGCCGTTTAGGAGGCGGCAACCTCCAAGAGTAATAAACCTTGACGCTAGTTTGAGGTCGAATGTTGGTGTCTAAAGGCTCAAAACACTAAATGCAACACTCAAACTTGCTTCTCACACTCACAAATGGAAATTGAATGCACACAAGAGTGGAGAACACTTGCTAGAGCTCAAATATCATCAATGAGGACCAAGAGAGGCTCTAGAGTGTAGGAGAGGAGGTATTTATAGCCTCCACCAAACTTTCTAGCCATTGGAGCTTGAAATCTGTAAAAATCTGTTTTTTCGGTGCTACCGCCCATGTAGGACGGTAGCACCGGGCTCCTCTTCAACGGTTAGAACAGTGCATTTAATGCACTTATCAGAGACCGTTACAGGGGGTCCGGTGCTACCGCCCAACTAGGGCCGGTAGCACCGGGCTCCATTTCTTTTTCTTTCTCCAAAGACACACCTCTCTGAAAATATAGCACCGGGCTGAGGTCCGGTCCTACCGAAAGTCCGGTAGCACCGGGCTCCCAAAAGCTCAGAGAAAAGGTGCTTCTCTGGAATTTTTACACCGGGTTGAAGTCCGGTGCTACCGAAGATCCGGTAGCACCGAGTTCCCATGAGCGGTAGCACCGGGCCACTAAATCACCCAAAAACACACCCTCTGTGATTTTCACACCGAGCTAAAGTCCGGTGTTACCGTTATCCTGTAGCACCGGATGCCATATCTTGTAGCACCGGATACAAAATCCCCAAAATCCCTTCTCTGGAATTTTCACACGGCCGTTGAGCGGTGCTATCACAAGATCCGTAGCACCAAGATCGCCATGGCAGAGCACCGGATTTCCAGAGATTTGAATTGTTTCAAAGGATTTTCAAAGTTTGGAACTATTTATGATTTGGCAACTATTTGAATGTGCATTTTGAGCCTTTAAACCCTAAATGACATCGAGATAAGCGTCAAGATCCCTCTTAATAGTACGGCCCTAAATCTAGTAAACCGATCTTTCTTCCAAACTCCAAGATCGTCAAAAGACTAGAAAAGAGCTTTACAAATTTACCTTTTCATGATCTTGACATATTGCCGGTTGATTTGAACCTTCCTTGGTATTCCCATGATCATTAATCTTGGAATTGACCTACTTTCAATATTCTCAAGAAAAGCATTAGATCATATAACAAAGTTGTCATTAATTATCAAAACCAAAACATACCAGGTGCTTAGATGCTTTCAACATAGCTCCACGGGGTGTCAAAAGGGTCGCCCTCGCGAGTATGAAGGGATGTCCACTCATGCCCCCCACGGGCATGCTACTCATGAGCGTCTTTGGAGGTACCCTTCACCCGCGGGCGCCACGGAGGTACCCTCTTACCCGCGGCGCTCACGGAGGCACTCTCCTGCCTCGCGGGCATCTTCGGGAGGTACCCTCCCACCCCGCGGGCATCTACGGGAGGCACCTTGTGGGGACCTGGAGCCAGAGGCTTGCCCTATGAAGCGATGACGTGGGATCCACCACCTTCTCCCGGGAATGACCAGGATGCCCCCGGTTGAGTTTTTGTAGTAGGGGTAGGATGGTCCTTTGTGTAACAGGCTGGACGCCTATAAAACCCCACTGTAACCCACACTTGTGGAGAGACGCTCATTGAATACAGAACTAACAACTGGTGCATCCCTCAGGAGTTTGGACCGGGAGGCCCCTCCCTACTCCCCCCGGGGAGCGCACCGACAGGAGTAGGGCGCTTCCCTAAGCGCCCGAACCTGTATAACCCCTTGTGTCCACTCTTTCTCTCTCGGACGCAGGCCCGTAAGACGGCCCGCGTCCACTCCCTCTTGTGTCACGTTTCTAAGCATACGACAACAATTATTTTAATGCGCACTGACTCAATCATTCACTCCCTACACAGTTCACTCGATGCTGAAATCCGAATATTAGTCGAAATTTCTAACTTTACGATCAATAATCATCTAAAAATGTTACGGCAAAATTAATGATGCATCAAGACCATCCACACAAAATTTCAAAATTTTCTGATATGGTTTCAAGCATTTTTCATTCGGACATCACCACTGTCTAAATTTTAAAAAATTCCTCGAGCTTCACCATTATATGGAAAAATTATAAGAACATTAGTTATAATTCAGAACCATGCACAAAAAAATTCAAAATTTTCTAACGTTCGTTTGTTCCATTTTTCATTCGGTTCAAATTTATCGGTCAGCATTTTATCAAGACAGTAGCAATGTTTGAATTTTTAAAAATTCCTTAGGCTTGATAATCATCTGAATTTTTTATGGAAATATTAATGATGTGTCAGGATCCTACACAAAAAAATAAAATAAAAATCGATATTGTTTAGACCATTTTCCCTCGATGCAATTCGGCTGAGATCTCGGCAATTCCAGTCGGACTCTTGGATTTCTCGGTGAAAAAAAATGGATTTGATTTTTTGTTTTTGTGTTTCGTCTGGAATTTGCCTAAAATTTCAAGATCTCAACGAAATTTCGCTCTTTGGCCACCTCTGAGATGTCAAGCGAAAACGAGATTTCAAACCTTGCTTTTGATACACCTGGTTCCTATTACGGTATGCTTCTAATTTCATTACTGTGCTATATAATCCGTTTGATTTCTTGTCATTTTAGTTTAAGATATAAATTTTGCATGAAAAAACGCACTTCTTATGGATGATCCTACAAATTAGTATGTTCTAAGTTGGCAAACTTTAAAATAGTTATACACCCAGATTTGGTTTGTTATGTTTTGCTTCTTACGTCATTCTTGTACTATATATAACAGGAATAATTTGTTTAGTTGTGAATATAGCTTAGAATATATAACAGGAAAACGATGATAAACTATGTGTTATGGTTAGAAGCACGGCAAAATAACTGAAGACAGACTTAACGTGAAAAAACCTTACGAAAAAAACCGCAAAAACAATTCACTATAATAGTTCTATGTTACATGTACGAGCAGTGCTTCAATGCTTTCCCTCCTAATACAAGTTGCATAAATTTTGAAGCAAGCGAAGGGGTAAGTAATCACCATCTACCCTTTATTCATGCTTTAATATTTGTGCAACTGTAAAAAAGAGAAGCATGGAAGCACTTCTCTACATGTACAGGGTATGACTTATATAGTTAAAAAAAGTTCGAGTTGTAATAGACTTGGACTAACAAACTATTTGTATAAAATCAAAAGATACGATAAGTTAAGATATTGAGTTATGTCTGCCACTATATAAGAAGAGTTACAAGAAGGAAATTTTTACAACGGCTTCAACTAATCCCGTGCGGCTATAGAAGGTATACATAAGGGCAACTAGAAATTTGTGCGCTGCTTTACACGCGAGAAAATCGAAAAAACTCGCGTTTGACGCTTTACGCACGAGTAAATCGAGGAAACGCGCGAAAAGAATCTAAAATTAGGACTTTGTTCTTCGCAAAAGGGTTTAAACGTAATGCTAGAAAAGCGGAAAAATGACATGAATACGATGCATATTTTTTTTTTCGGAAAATAATTTTTTTTTGCTTCGGAAAAGGACCTAAACGTAATTTCTATTTTCATGAAAAGGACCCGAGCGCTATTCCTAAAAACGCTAAAAAGGCATGGACGTAATTTGTAATCTTTTTCGGAGAAAAAGATCCAATCGTTATTTTTTTTCGAAAAAGGATCTATCCGTAATTTTTATTTTTTTGAAAAGGACCTGTTTGCGAAAAAAAATTGGCCGGCTCGGCTCGAGCCGCGAGCCGAGCCGGCCCCTCCCGGCTCAAATCGCCCATGAGGCGGGGTTTCTGCAACGTTTAGTATAGGGATGATGAGGCCACCAGCCCTACAGTCCTACAAACCATCCCCCTCTGCAACTTTCAGAATTCGAATCACAAATCAACAGATAATAAACGTAGAAAGTGGAATAATCAGTGTAAGTGGCTTCTGGTGTTTTATCTGAGTCTTCCACATTCAAACCAACAGCTGAAGTCGCTACTTCTCATTATCGTTTCATAAGAATAATTATCATTTTGGCCGTGTGCATCTCACGGAAGTTTAATATATTCTTCTATTATCTAAAAATAATAATTCTCATTTGATTTGATACATTCCTTAGCAGGGGATTACGCCAATCATCACTGGAGTGTCTGTAGGAAGCAAGCTATTATGATGCCAGCCCGTTGTCATAGTCACTGCCCCTCCGTGAGCCATTCTGCAGGTTTCTCTCAAACTCCCTCAGGTAATCTAAAAGCAAAACGATCACAAAGAGGATGAATCCACCGGAAGAGCTGCTGCCACCGCCACCACCTCCTCCTCCTCCACCACCGAACCGAAACGGCGGAAACCCGACACCTCCATCATCAAGTTTTGGCCCCTTCACTTTCTCTACAATCAGATATCATCTAAGTGAGAAGTGAGAAATTGTGTGTCAAATGTCAATGTAAGCACAACTATTTTTTTTTTGGCGATTACAAGCAAGACACACACACGCACACTCACCACGCATACACATGTGAGTGCACCATCCAAGCACACGTCTAGAAAGAGGGACCTAGGGATAAATCCGCAATCTCACATCCTGCTGAAGCGCCCTCGTGTGTGCGTAAAGGTAGACACTATGATTTGAACCCTAATGGATGGGGTAATATACCCGCAACTCCACAACCACGTTAAGAGATGGTTCCCCAATGTAAGCACAACCTTGCTGTACACTGAACTTCAGAGTTGAGGGGAGGATGGCAGGAACAGCAGGGTTGTGCAAATGCCTTCCATTACCTTTAACTGCACCTGATGGTGGAGAGGTGGGACCAGAAAACGATCTGCGCCGCTCAGTTTGTGTCTGGTTCGCACAACATGTTATGTTCTGCAGCAAAAAATTCAGAAGCAACCTGTGTTAGATGCTTTCAAATTTGCTGGTTAGACCTCAGAACAACCGAACAAATCGATCACATATCCTGTTACTTTTAATTTACAAGCTTCAGCAACATTAACACTTCAGACTTACAGACTGCAGTAACTAACTTCAGTACATGTTTCACATATACTAATCAGGTGATCACAAAAAATTGGTTTTGCACAGAGATAGGAACCAAATTTTTTTAGAAATAAGTCAGCTTTTCAAGTTAAACCGTGAACTTTCAAATTAGCTAGCCCTTCAAATTCGCTTTTCTTCGCATTCTTTAGCTAAAGTCTGGAAACTATTGAGAGCTAAATAGCTCCATTGCCGGTGATTGCTCCAACATGAATAAAATGTGATACATGAAAATGGACCACAGCACCATAAGTAACAAGAATATATTATCTCTTTTGTATGCAAGGGCAAATATTCTTCACACAAAAATTTATATATGATATTTGTTAAGTATTCACACATACGTTAAAGATTTTCAAATTTGTGGTGATCTCTGACATACTCGCTTCAAGAAAATGTCCTGCTGAACTACTGCAAGTTCAAAAATTGTTGCCTGCACCATATTTTGAAGGCTAGCTAAGAACAGATAAAATATTTCATAGAACTCTCACAAATTAAATTAATATGCACAGCATTTGACCAGGTAAAATTACAACAACAAGAAAAAAGGACCAACCAGCTTGTCATAGCTATACCAAGATACATTTTACTTGGCCACAAGACAAACAAGTAGGCACGTCTTACCATTGAAGCTACGCATGCCATTGCTTTGGCAGAAATAGTGGTGCTGAGTTTAGTCCTCCGAGATTGTGAACCCGAGATAGATGGTTCTTCCCAGCTTTGTCCTACATTGAATAATATAAGTTCTGCATGAACTTTGGTAAACAAAAGACACACTATTCTATGCAGTAAGCACCATTTCCTAATATCAAATTACAGTCAGAAATTATCATCTTACTTAGCAGGACAAGCTTTTGAGCGAAATCATCGATGCATGAAACTCAATTTGGTATCGAAGCGCACATTCCCTTGACACCAAATTGTCATTTTAAGTCCTTGTCAAAAGCTAGATGTAAGGTATTACTAAAATGCAACTAGAAATGATTCGGCAAGATGATGAGTGCTGCACTGCTGCGGTGCAAGAAACTCAATTCAAACTAAAATTACTTCCTTTGCTATGTGGACATGATCTCTCTTTATTCTGAATGTGGCACACAATTCCTGCAGTTTAGCTGAAGGAGTATACAAGTATGATGTCAGGCACGCGCCACGAATTCACCATTGCTGCAACAATCTAACAAAAGCCATGCTCTACCTTTCAGTAATCAGTAGTGAATACTAAGAGCTCGCATTAGGAGCTTCAAAACATGAAATTAATAAAACCGAGGAAAACAGAATTGCCAAGAAACAAAGTTATACTTGGTGAATGGTAGCAATTCTTTCTTTCTTTCTTTCTTTCTTTTTTACTTCAAAAAACTAAATATTTTTGAAAGAAATCGACTGGCAGCAATTCTTGGATAAGAGTTCATTTACAAGGCAACGGATGAGCAGCTCCAACCTCCTCGATTTCTCCCCATCCCTTGGCACGCAGCGGGCAGTAGAAGAAGTGAACTTGGCGCGGACATTGTGGCTAGTGGAAGCATGATACGTACTAGTAGTGTAGGCAGGACCGTGAACCAGTCCGTGGTGGCCTGGACAAGAAAATTACAGAAGATGGAGCAGTCTAGAACACATAGAGCGCAGAAGAAGAGGCAAGGAGGAAGAAGCCAAATTGCAGGAGAGTAGAGGAGGGGAGTGAGGTTACTTTGCAGTTGCAGTTGCAGATAAGAGAGACTTCCCAATGCCCCCGAGAAGAGGAGAGGAGAAGAGAGGAGCAGAGAGAGCTTGGAGTTGCGATGGGGCCAAGCAGTGGCTAAGGTGGTGAGTTTGCGGGCAAAGGGTGGGAAGGCTATCCATCTCCTGATGCTTCGTCTGTCTGTGCTGTGCTACTACTAGCGCTGGTCATTTTCTTTTGTTGTCTTCTTTGACCTTGAAATTAACGCTTCTCAATCCTAAAAATTCAGTAGGTATTTTAGAGATTTTGTAATTTCTTGAAAATTTAGTGCGAATGCGTGTGTTCTAATTAGAGTATTAGACTCTAAAATTTAGTAGTACTTTTTGAGACTCTTCGATTGTAAATTTTGATAAGCATATTTTGTAACTCTCATCTCATTATTAGGCAGATATGCAATACATGTTTTGCGGGAAGAGAGCTCCGAAAACCAAATTAATGGGACAGCGTTGCATTTGACAGCCAACACTAAGATTTTAACCTAGTGTCTTGGCCAATTTATCTTGTTGGCTTGATTTGACCACCGCCATTTTTTCCCCTTTTTTCTGACGAACGATCACTGTAAAAAAAAATCATACATAGGACAACATTCTTCTGCAAACATTTGACAAGGAAGTAAAAAAACATCATAGAAGGTAGCCACACTTTTTTCATGCATCCAAACTCTCCCCAACATTTTCTTCCCTAGAAAGACATATTTAAGGCCTTATTTGGGAGGTGAGGATAAATTCCCTATGGGCTAACATCCCCGGAGTTAGTGCTCATTGTTGTATCACTTGCAGAAGCTAAATCAAAATTTTAATCCAGAAAAAAAAAGTAGCACATATATTTCAGAAGCTGAAATGGTCACATGAAAGTAAAAGTTAGTGGCGAGGAAAGAATTGGACAGGAAAATAACTCCTCTTATGGTTATTGGGGTTTGCGGTTTTAATACCTAAAACTACAAAATAAGGGAATAAAGAACTTACCTCCTGGCCGTCGGGGCCAGTCTCCTCCTCGTAGGTGAGCACGTCGATCACCTCGTCGGGGTCAGAGACGATGAGCTTGAAGACAAGGCGTGGCCATACTTGCGGTAAGATCTGGTAAAATATTATCTAACAAACAAGCTATCTAAAATAGCAAGAAACTAAATAAATCATTGCTAAATTAAACCAATATTTGGCCTAGCTACCACAAGAAGTCAAGATCAAAAGGCTTAACGGAAAACATTAGTATTATGGTGATATCAGTATAGCTACAGATATGGAGTCGGATTTGTATAGCACATTAATCTTGTTAATACCAACACTGACTTCTACGTAACTAATTTTGCACAGTATATAAGGCAGTTAAGGCTCGCATGATGCCAAATTTTTATTATATTCCAAAAGCACTCACTTCAACAACAAAGTGGTTTTAAAATACATCTGCCATGTGTAACACGTCACACCTATGTTGTTCAATTAGGTCATTAATCATATATTAACAAAATTAAAATCATGGTCTTTGACTCTTCGAAACTTCATAAAGACAAATCAGACCAGCATGATCAAGATAACAACTGATCAGACCCAGTTTTGCTGACATTCACATGGAAGATGCAACGAATGAAAAGAGTTAAAATTCAGTCTGACTAATAGATACTAAACTTTCAACAAACATAAGTAATAAAGTATCATTAGTTATATTTTAGCAAAAGATGACAAAAATTCAGCAACAAATTCAGTGTCTACGACATAAACATAAGTAATAAAATATCATTAGTTATATTTTAGCTAAAGATGACAAAAATTCAGCAACAAATTCAGTCTCTACGACATATCTCTATTTATTAGCAGTACACATAGAATAGAGATGGCTAGCACTAATTGTAACCCAAAGTCAAACATGGTGCAGTTGCACCTCCCAATCCCAGCGGGCAGCTCGCCGCCGCTAGCAAACAGTACGTAGAAGTCAGCAACCAGGAATAGGTCCCCTCCGTCGATGGAGATAAGATTGGTTTATGCAAGGACGAGGAAGAGGCTGCTTCTGAATCCACTAGGGATCTTCTCCCCACGACCCACCTCCAGCTTCTTCATTGTCTCCTCTGTGTCGCGGGTTCATCCACCGAGATCTACGAGAATACGCAACTCTAGTGAGTACAAGAATATGGAACTCTAGTGAGAGGAGGATGAGAGGAAACCCTAGTGGGAGGGGAAAGACATGAAGAAGAAGAGTAGGCTCACTTCACCGGCAAGATTTCGTCGCTGGAGTGGGAGGAGGAAGAACGCAGAGGAGGCGATCGCGAGGAAGGGAGGAGGTCACAGTTGCGTCTTGCGAGGGAGGGAGGCCGCAAGAATCGAAACCGTGAAAACCGCTTGAAAAACTGCAAAAAAAAACCCGTCAAAAACTGAAGGGATAAGAAATAAAAAAATTTGAAAAAAAGAAAACCGTTTGGTTTTCAACGAAAACCGCGGTTTTTTGCGAAAAACCAGTCGGCCAATTGAAATGTTCCTACAAAACGGTTTTCGCTAAAAACCGCGGTTTTTCAACGGTTTTCGAGCAGTTTTTAACGCATAAATTTTTTCAATTTTTTTAATTAGAACGGTTTACCGAGCGATTTTGGATCTCGAGCCGCAGCGGTACGCTTGAAAATTGCGGTTTTCGAGCGGTTTTTCGCGGTTTGTGAACCTTGGCGACGGCACGACAGGGAGCCAGGGAGGAAGTTCCTGAGCAGCTGAGATGAGGATATTTTCCCCGTGGAAATGGGTGCAGATCAGTCCGGGAGATCCCTACATATGGGCTTACAAATGCACTTTCAACCTAGCACAAGGACTTCACAAACAAGATCTAAGAGAGAGAGAAAAAAAGAAAGGAAAACATCTTTGAGAGAAAAAGAAGAGTAATTTTCATAAAACTACGTGTATTTTGTTCAAACTATCACAATACTACATATTGAAGAGAATGTTTGAAAGAACTACACATATATTGACAAATTGTATCAAAAAACTGCACTTTAAGCCAAACTCCGTTCAGGTAACAGTCTGAAAGCATGGACCCACTAGCAAGAGACATGATGAAAAATTCAAAAAACTACACATCAATTTAACAATGTATCAGAAACGAGCGAAGTTTTCTTATATATTTTGACAATCTATGTGTAGTTCTTTAAAAAATTCTCTCAAGTCTATAGTTTTGTGATAGTCTGTACAAATTATATGTAGTTTTACGAAGTTTACTCAAAAAGAAATTAACACTGAATTAGGACCCTTTGCAAACGTAGGGAGCAATTTAATTCTAGAAGGATTCAAAAAATATTTTCCGTATTTCAAATGGGACTTTAGGGGCTGCTTGATTCCGGACACGTACAAACCCTATACCGTTATCATTATGTGCCAAATTTTAGTCGTTGGACTCTTGGTAAGTTTTTTTCCGAACTTTGGCAACAAAATAAACTAGAGATCTAATAAAAAGGAAATCTTACCCAGATTTGATGGCACATTAATAACAAGCCAAAGGAGTAACAAATTGGATCGAAGGTACCAACCAAATTCATTGGCTTAGAACCAAACAGCCCGTGTAGTGTAGTGCGTTGAGAACGGCCGTCGTCCCAGCAACCTCCACAGTCGTCAGCTCAGTTCCCCCCGCTCGTACTCGCCCCCCACTCCTTGCTCTCCTCTCCAGCTCCAACCTCCCTCGCCTCGCGGCAACTACGCCCGCACCGCACGCCTCCTTGGCGCACCCAGCCACACGCCCTTGTCGTTTCCGTCGTTTCAATGCCCACGCGATGCGATGGCGATGCGGCGTCACCACATCCCCACGTCTCCTCTCCCACCGCCATGAGCCATCATGAATCCAGCGCCAACCTGTGATTCAGGACCAGCAAATCCTCGTCTCCCCATGAGCATTAACGCGCATTCGCCTCCGGTTCCGCCAAGGCCGTAGCTTCCCACGACGCCGTGGAGCGAGCGAAGAGCTCCATGCCGTGCGCGCGCGCCGAGGACGCCCTCCCTTCCGCCGCCGACATGATCTCCGCCTCCGCCCCAGCGTGAGTGTAATTGCCCTACCTCTTAGGAGGTGTTTTGGTTTCTGTTCTCGAATCTTTTCTACCATTGGTTGGTGTGCTTCTTACTTTGTTGCTCTCCCTGAATCTTTCCGAATTCTGATAATGGAGCGTTTCTTTGTGTTTCAGAGGCTCCCTGACCCAGAAGGTTGGCGGCGGCGGCGGCCGGAGATCGGGCGGCTCGGGGCGTGCGCTGCAGCGCTCGGCGCATCTGTCGGCGGGGGGCAGCGACGCGTCGGCACCGGCGGCCAGTTGCTCCGGGGTTAGCTCTCGGTTGAATTGGCAACCAACTTACCATCGTTTACTCCTCACGAAACCACAAATTTTGTTTGGATTCGGGACAACCCTGTTGGGAAAAGCTAAATTCTTGGTAGAGAAAAGCGAAATTTTAACGGCAAATGCCGCAAAGGCGTTGTCTTTTTGCGGGTGCCGTGGTGCGCAGGGCGCTGTCGGCTTCGGCCGAGCTGTTTGCTTGCCTGCAAATTTCCATGGGGGGCCCGGATGAACTATCCCAAACCCCATCTGTTTCTTACTTTCCATTATTTACAGCAGACTGTACGGTCAACCGACAATCTTGTTGCTTCTTGCTTCCTGGATTGTTTTTTTTAAAGATTGGATTAATGTCGCGCGATCGTTTTCGTTGCTCTTTTTTTAGGATGGTAAGATTAATGGTGATGGGAGGAGAGAAGAGAGCCACGGGGGCAGGATGCGGCAGTACAGGTCGGAGCTCGAGCAGGAAGTGAGTGATTCTCCTGAGCTCTGTCCTTGTTTTCATAGTCTAATGTTGGTGCCGAGGGATGCGATGTTCTTATCCTGTCAAGAATGTGCAGGTCAAGAAATTGCAGATGCAGCTCGAAGAAGAGATTGATCTGCATGTGGCGCTGGCATATGCTGTTGCGCAAAACGCCACGCCTATATGGCAGTCTTCTGTGAAGCTTCCATACAAGGTGCAGGAGCTACTAGTGTTCTTGATCTCTTGCATTTATCATTGCATTGTCATTCCCTAGCCAATCATTGCATTCACTCATCTTGTTTTAACCTTTCATTCTACAGGCACAGGAGCTACTATTTAACATTGCCTCCTTAGAGAGTACTATTTCGAAGCTCGAAAAGGAGTTAAATGACTTGTATTACCAGCTTTGTCATGAAAGGAATGAAAGGTTACTTGCTGAAAATAATCCAAGATGTCTGCCATCTACATCCCCAGATGACAAGTCATCGTCAACTTGCACGTGTACATGGGAAGAAGTAAGTTTTCTCTGAGTAAATATCTCAGAGTGCCTTTTTTCTGATATGAGAGTTGCTGATGGTTTCTTGATTGTCTTTCTTAGCACATATCGTCACTGAGAGATTTGAAGTATGGAGGATCTGAGTCAATGAGGTCAATTCAACAAGATTTATTCCCTGAACTGGAATACGAGCAGGATGTTGGAGAAGTGTCTGAAGATAGGCAGGTAGTTTCTTTAAATAGGCTGCTTGAAAAACACCGAGATACTTCTTTGAATAGACTGCTGGAAAAGCACCGTGATGAAGAGGTCCTTTTCATGCCTATTTGTATAGTTTTAACTGAGTTTGTTGACATATTAGTATATCAAAGATTAATCTTTCTTTCTGCAGATGGAAGAATTATGCTCTATGGAAAAAGTAGGCAAGGAAGGTGAGAAGATTGACACTTTATCATTTGAACAGTCCATTCTAAAGATAACTAGCATGAAAGGAGGGAATCTCTGGAACAATCCAAATCAGCTCTCAGAGGAGATGGTGCGCTGCATGAGAAACATTTTCCTCCGTTTATCTGAATCCTCCAAGATATCACCAAAGGCATCTTCTGATTGTTCATCTTCCTCAGCGGAGCGTCTATCAGGTTCTACACTGGCATCTTTCTCAGATTCATCCATAATACCCTCAATGCTACGGAATCCTTCAGTTGACTCAAATCACAACAATGAGATGATGAATGAAGTCAGAAGCTTTGATCCATATAAAGTTAATGGTAAGGGAACCCGAAGAGATATTGGAAACTATTGTTCAGCAGCTGAAGTATCGTGGATGTCTGTTGGAAAAGACCAACTTGAATATGCATCTGAAGCTCTAAAAAAGTTCAGGTTTGCTGCTGCAACTTCGGCTAAAGCTACCAGCCTAATGTGGATATATTGCATATTTACAAACATCATTACTGATGTATGAAATAGTGGACTTGTAATTCAAGCATGGGACATGAAACACTAGTTCATATGTATGAAACTGTTAGCATACGATCTACATTTCTAATTTGATTTTACGATTGATGCCGTAAGTGAATTTACAAACAATTGAACCAGTATGTATGATCCATGTAATTTTTGGTTTGCGGGAAAAGCTAAATTTAAAATTTATTTGGAATTGACTGCTTTTATCATTTTCAGCCCCACAAGAATTCCTTTCAGCATGCCTTTTCCTATATCTGAATGTGTTATCAAACACACTTTGCCATCTCCATTTTGGCATATCTTTGATATATCTTCCATTTACACCCCCAGGTTTTGCTGAAGTGCTAGTGAAAGTAAATACATTTTAGGAATAAAAGAATTCTCAACATCTCTCAAGTCTCAACAAACATTTATTTACAACATTTTCCTAGTTGGTGTTATTTCTGTGGATGATGATGTGCCTTATTCCAGAGCATGTTTTAGTTCTTAATATTTACATTGAATATATGTGTTAAAGCATGTATTTTTCTCAATGTTTTACAGATTTCTTGTGGAGCAGCTATCTAAGGTTAACCCTAGTAGTATGAACTCTGATGAGCGGCTAGCCTTTTGGATTAACTTATACAACGCCTTGATTATGCATGTAAGTGCAACTTGTTACTTAAGAGTCTGGTTTTGCAGACAGGTATTGTACTTCAAAAGAATTTCTTCATTTCCTTGTTTATATGTGTCTACTTCAACATTACCATATAATCGGAAATAAGACCCCTCAGTTCAGTTTTTTTCCATTCTACACATTTCTTCATTAAAAGTCTTGTTTTACTTTGACTTTTTATCTCTTGCATGTTGAATGTTGTACACTAACATTTCTGTATTGGTGTCTCTATCAGGCATATTTAGCATATGGAGTTCCCCGGAATGACATCAAGCTTTTTTCTCTAATGCAAAAGGTTTGACCAGTATCTCTTCTGTGTTGAACAAAATATATGTCACATTTCTTCAATGAGGCTGTCGATTGAAGTGTGTTAGTGATGCAGGCCTGTTACACGGTTGGTGGCCAGTCCTTCAGTGCAGCTGAAATAGAGTTTGTGATTCTAAAGATGAAGACTCCCGTGCACCGGCCCCAACTTGTATAACTCTTTTCTTAATGCATTTCTTTGCCTTTAGTTCATAGTTACCAAAAACGTGGTTCATCTGAGTCGTGGTACGGGATTCCAGTTCGCGATTCGTCACTTTTTCTTTCAATTTCCACTGCGAACACGAACCCCGTACCCTAAACCGGTTTGGGTTCGACAAATCCGGTTCGCGATTCTCGGGGGGTTTACAGCGAATTTGGTAACTATGCTTTAGTTTTCTTATAGAGCCTCTTATTGTTCTCCCTACCTTTTTATATAGTCTTTGATGTTGGCTCTTAATAAGTTCAAAATTACCGAGGAGCACAAGAGGTATTCCATCGAAGAAACTGAGCCCCTTGTGTTGTTTGGACTCAGTTGCGGAATGTTCTCTTCACCTGCTGTAAGTATATAGCTTATCACAGTTTTCCCAGAAACATGTGTATGTCCTTCTGATTTCTTTGAAATAAATATATTCATATCAAACACTATTCTAAGAATCATAAACTTTTTTTTGTTTATTTGTAATTGTATTTCCTACCTACCCAACTTGTTTGGGACAAAATGCTTGGTTGTTGTTGCATTGTTGAGGTGATGATCTGCTGTCATACAGGTAAGGATTTTCTCTGCAGCATATGTCCGACAGGAGCTTCAGGAATCATTGAGAGACTATATCCAAGCCTCTGTTGGTTTAAGTGACCGAGGGAAGCTACTAATCCAAAAGTTACTGCAGAGCTACGCCAAGGGGACTGTCGAAGACTCGCTGCTCGTGGACTGGATCTGCCATCAGCTCACGCCTGATCAAGTTGCAGCCATCCGAGATTATTCTTCACAGCGGAAGCAGCGGCTTCTTGGAGCACGCAGTTTTACTGTTGTCACGTTTGACTCAAAATTCCGGTATCTCTTCTTGCCTGACAACAGTAGCTCCCAGAAGCCAGAACCCAGACAGACGCCCTGAGCTGTGTTCAGAAAAAAATCCTATAAGCTAGTATATTTGGGCCATAAAACCATTGTTTGCATACTGGAAAATGGTATAGGTAGTTGTATATGATGTAAATTTTTGGAAGAAGAGTATATGATGCAACAAAGCTTGGAAGCCCCTTGGCTGCACAAAGGACTTAAACGAGGATAGCACATTTGTGAAATTGGATTACTGTGCAAAGTTGGCGACGAAGGTTGTGTTGGATCTCATGGTGTTAAGTACTGTCTTTCATACTGAAGATAATTTCTTGTTCTTTATTTTTCCTATATACCTTTCTTTTTTGTAAAGTTCTTTCTTGGTCAATTGATTTGTAAGTTACGCTAATAAGATGGATAGTGCCATATAATGTGAGTTCTTTCACTGGAATATGGCTGCTGCCGGAATGGAGTGAGTATACTGTATATTGAATGATTTTGCAATGGGTAGTGATGCTTACTAGTATCAATTCTTCTCCCTCTTAATGCATGTATTACGAGGCTAATATGGTTGAAGCTTTTATCCTAAAAAAAAAAGATCGAACTTCTGAAATCTTTGTATCATCTGCCAGATATACCAGGTGTATACCCTGTGAATTATGCTTCCAAGGCCTAAGTTTGAACTAAGCAAAGGATGTCTCCATTTCAATGTAAACCCTGTAGCCAAAAGTTATAATTTTTTAACACAACTTTTTTATTAGAGTAAATTTCAGGAAATCCCAGATATTGGAGCAAATCAAATGCAAAACCATAGGTTTAATTTTCTTTTACACTAACCCACGTGTATTGGTATTCACCATATCGATGAAGAAATCATGAATATGATACTGCAATTGCTAATCCTTTTTGTATAATCCAATTTTTTTTAGAGGGTGGAGATTGCTAATCTTAGAGCCTGTTTGGTAGAGCTCCAAATTCTGACTTCACCTCAGATCTGAATCTTGTAGGCTAAAATAAATAGAATTAAGTTTATATTTTTAGTCTAAAATTAAATAAAATTACCTACCTAAACACTCTTAATATACCCACACGAATCTGTGAAGTTACAAATACCCAGCTCCATCCATAAATCTGATGAAGCTGTAACCGTACCAAACACACCCTTACTGGAAAAAGGTTCTTCTCGAGCCTAATGGGCCAAGCTGCTTGGATGGGACAGGCTTAAGTCATGTTCCCTTCTCTCCTTTTTACCTTTTAGCTGCTTTCTTTCCCCGCGAGACGAACCCCTGCCACTCCCGCACCGGCGAGCGGCGTTGCCCCGCCGACGTCTCGCAGCTGCACGGAACGGAGTGCCACCCGCGACTGCCAGGGTCAGTTGTTCACCGCGCATGCCTTCTCTTCGCTACTTACTCCACGAGTGTTGGTTACACGTCGATTTAGGCATTTAGTTTGCTCATCGTGCGGTGTGTCACTGACTCACTGTGTTGTGGTAGTGATTCTCCGCTTCGTTAGTGACTTGCTGCGGTGCGAGGCTACGCTAGATAGGTTGTTTCTAGGCACCGAACCACCGGAGGTATGAATTTGCCCAAGGATTCATTAGCCGGAACAAAACTCCGGTTGTGGCATTCAGATTCAGAAATACCGTAGCTTAGTTAGGTTCTTGGTCTTATGCTTATTATTGGTTTTGTCAAAGATCTCAAGATATGAGGTTTCCAACGCAAGTGGGATAGATTACTGTTAGAGTTGGTGATGGGCCTTAAAATTTGGTGATGATTTAGGCGCCTCTTTTAAATTTAGTTCCCTGGTAACTCTATATTTTGAGCAATGCTTCAATGCTTTCCCTCCTAATACAAGTTGCACAAATCTTGAAGCAAGCGAAGGGGTAAGTAATAACCATCTACCTTTTATTTATGCTTTAATATTTGTGCAACTGTAAAAAGGAGAAGCATGGAAGCACCTCTCCTATATTTTTACTCTAATTTTTAGTGCTATTTAAGAAAATTTTGTTTTATTTCACTGTGATTAATGAAATTGGTAAATTTTGCTGCTTAAGACGATTACTATATTCTCACGGCTTGTATTGAATTCATACTTTTGTTCCTGCCATAGTTTCCCTACAATTGACTTCTAATAATGTCAAAATTTCTGCTGGAGATGAACTGAGGAAGTGTTCATAATCTTTCCATTTTTTCCTCGTAAATCATGGTACACAATAGTTTGGGAAAAGGGAAAGGGGAGATGAATTACAAAAGTCTCGCAACAGCAATCTGTCAGAAGCTGTACCAAAAGAACTAATGAGATCAGTCAGAACAGAAGTAGTAGTTCTTGTGAAACTATACATCTACTCTATGCATTGAAGTACATTTCGATATCTATATTATATGTTGACAGAATTTTCAATCTGCAGGTTAGCATCTATACTGTTCAGGCAAGATACTACTTCCTGTATAGTTGGCCTCATGCCAGGATTACGGTTGACGCACTGGCAAGCAGCTTCAAGCACCTTCAGCATCTGCTCTTCATATCCTGTGCCTCGGAGTGTTTGATCCAGGACTTCAATCTGCTTTCCTTCAGATCTCATCTCCTGTACCCACTGGACAAGTTCTTTTGTAGACAAGATTGGAACAGGCCGCCTCCCTGTGAGCAGCTCGAGCAGGACTACTCCAAAACTGTACATATCACCTCTCAGTGTAGCCACCCATCCTTCCCCATACTCAGGGGGGATGTAACCGAGAGTGCCAACCAACTCGGTCGTGACATGAGTTT
Organism: Otatea glauca; assembly: GCA_036346275.1. Lineage (NCBI taxonomy): Eukaryota > Viridiplantae > Streptophyta > Magnoliopsida > Poales > Poaceae > Otatea > Otatea glauca. The sequence goes on from CM070713.1 coordinate 3,930,996, forward strand.
TGTCGGAAAGGATCAATCTGGATAGCCCAAAATCAGCAACATAAGCTTTGAATTCTTTGCCCAGTAGGATATTGCTGGACTTGATGTCACGGTGAACAATTTGAGGCTTGCAGACATCATGGATGTACGATAGACCCTGGCTTGCTCCTTGTGCGATCTTGAGCCGCATCGGCCAGTCAAGAAATGAGCTGGTATCATCGTCCCTGTTGTGAAGCCAATCATCCAGGCTGCCATTCTCCATGTAGGAATATATGAGGAGCCTCGAGTTTCCCTGGATGCAGTAACCCCAGAGTGGCACAAGGTTGTCATGCTGCGCCATGGAGAGGGCATCTACCTCTGCACTGAATTCTCTTTCCATCAGACACATTTCACTATTGAGCTTCTTGATGGCGACCTTGGAGCCATCAGGTAACTCACCCTTGTAGACTAGCCCATAACCTCCACAGCCGATGATATTCTCCTTGTCAAAGTTTTTTGTAGCCTTCACGAGATCGGTGAATGTGAGCTTGTTTTGTTCTCCCTTACCTCGTGGAACCATCACCAAGGATTGCTCTGAATTGAAGTTAGAGGACGGTGATTCTATGCCATCATTGTTGTTGCTCCTGTTTTTGGTCATGATACTTTTACCCCTGAACAAGACAAGGAGACGAGCTAACAAGAAAAGGACGGTGATCCCTCCAAAAAAGACACCAAATGCAAGTGCAAAAATGGCTGTCTTGTTGTGTTGTTTCTTGGAGATCAAAGGTGCTTCATCCGAACTGCAGTGGTGCATAAGCATAGGACCACACAATTTTGGGTTGCCATCAAAGCTAGAGTTCGGAAACGTGCTAAGCTGGCCTACAGTTGGGATAGACCCTTCTACATCATTATTAGAAACGTTGAATTTAGATAGGAAGTGTAGATTGTTCAGTGCGGCTGGGATTGTACCAGTGAGATGATTGCTGGACAGGTCGAGCACCTGCAGGTTCCTGAGGTCGCAGATTGGTTGTGGGATCTCTCCAGACAATTTGTTGCAGCTCAAATTGAGCAAAAGGAGTGATTTCAACTGACCAATCTCCCTGGGAATCACACCAATGAAGTTATTGATGCCTAAATTTAGCACTTTTGGTAAAGCACCTGGGCTGCGGTATGTAAGTGTTTGAGTCGTATAAAGAGGCAGCTCAAAGACCTTTGGTGCAACCTTATTTGTTTTTAGCATTGGCATCTCCATTAAGGCTGTTGGAATTTCCCCTGTAAGGCTGTTGTTTGATATATCCAGATAGAAGAGGAAGTTTAGGCTGCTGATCCAGTCAGGTATTGGTCCAGTTAGTTGATTGTTATATAAAAATAACACCTCCAAATTTGTGAGTTTTGATAACCATCGAGGTATTTTCCCAGACAATGAACAATCATTCAGGGAAAGAACCTGAAGATTCTCAAAACCATAAATTCCATCATCATCTGGCATGGTCTCGTGCATGAAGTTGTGCCCAATAAGCAAAGTAGTGAGGTTCCTGCAACTCCCAAGGACCTGAAGTGAACTTGTGATATTTGTAAGAGAGGTGCTAACAAGTGATAGAAACGAGAGGTACTTCAGATTGCCTATTCTGTCTGATAACTGGCTATGGAACTTATTGAAAGATAGCCGCAGTGCAGTTAGATTGTTGCATGAGTATATGCTTTCTGGGATTGTTCCATTCAAGTTGTTCCACGCAAGATCTAAAGTTTTCAGATTGGGTAGAGTGGAGAAGTTGACCTTGGTGAGCTCTCCAGTGAAGTGGTTGCTCTTGAGGTCGATGGTTACAAGGCTTGTGCAGCTGCTCAAAGTTGATGGCAGCTCCCCATACATGTTGTTGTTGTTCAAATGGAGTTCCTCCAATCTCTTGAGGTGACCTATAGAATCTGGAATCATGCCATTGAAGTTGTTCCATCCAAGATCAAGGGTGGCCAGATTTGTGAGCTTGATGATGCCATTGAGTGCTCCATCTAACCGGTTGTTAGGAAAAGAGAGGTGCTCCACCAAGGTTACATTGAAGAGCTCATCTGGGAGAGTTCCACTGAGGTTGTTGTGGCCAGCGCTGAGCAATGTCAGCTTGGAGCAATTACCGAGCCCCGGTGGGATGCTTCCGCTGAATTGGTTGTAACTGAGTTCAAGCACAGCAAAGGATGGCGCACTGACACAGAACGAAGTTGGTATCTGCCCATTAAAGCTGTTGTTGCTGGCATTGAGGGCGACCAGACTGTTCATCACCTCCCATATTGTGGACGGAAACCTTCCTGTCAACAAATTACTCGAGATGTTCAGTACCTGCAGAGGCCGGGCAGGGGTTGAGGATGGCAGCTCTCTCAGGCCTCCTGTTAGATAGTTAAAGCTGACATCAAGGACAACAATACTGCTGGATGACACCAATTCCAGCGGCAAGCCACCAGACAGCGAGTTGTGGGACAAGTTGAGGTGCAGCAGGCCGGTGAGGTTGCTAAGGAACGGCGAGATGGACCCTTGAAGACCCTGAGAAGCCAGCAGAACATCAGTTACCTTCCTATCTGGGCTGCAGGTGATCCCTTCCCACGAGCAGCATTCCGTGTTGCTCTGCCATGATGCGGTGAGGCCACCGTCCTCGGAGAGCCCAGCAAGGAACTGGAGGAGGGAGCTCTTCTCCTGCTCTGTGCAGGATTTGGTGGGAGAGGCCAAGGAGATCAGCAGCACAAGAGCGAAGCCAAGGGAAGGTATGGGAAATCCGTTCCTGTGTGAGCAATGGAGTGGTCGCATGGTTTTTTCAAGAAAGTAGCATGGAAAACAGAGGCTTACGTTTTGTTCTGGCATGATAAATTGCCAATTGTCTGATGAAGAAAGCACACGAGAGGAAATGAACAATCAGCTCCTGTTTACATTTTGTTTGATCCTTTCAGGTCATAGCCACTAATAGAAAATTTCGGTCAAGGATTAGCTGCTATTGTCTATTTGCTACTGCATTTTTTTAGTTCACCCGATGACATTTCTCTCCGGCCGCCTGCTATAGTCTATTGGTAAGTCTTGACTTCGATGCACGAAATGGTGCGCTAATACTTAATAGTCATCCATGATCGAGTCCTTATTGAACTGTTACAGCATGCCTTAATTTACTTTTTTTTTAATCTGACATCACTTCTCTTACCATCTTTACTATACCTTGTGCTATTGGCATTTAGTGACAAAAACTAAAGAGGAAATTCACTTCTTGATTCATCCCTTGTGGTGATCAGGAAAAGCAAGAATCCCACAGGTGTGCAAGATGTAATCGGTAAGAGGTACATGGAAAGCAGCATCATTCAGATGGGCTGCATATATTTCAATGTCATCATCCATGATATCGCGGTCAATGTGTGTTCATGGTTCGGAGAAGAGGAAGAGATGAACAGATTAATGCTCTCTCTTCTTGACCCTTGGCGTTTACTTTCCTGCCATTATGTTCATCCAAGAGACCAAAGCTTATATTCGCTTGATGTATGTACATTTGCAATTATTTCCATTCTCACCGGACCCAGTAATGCACTTGTTTATGATGGATTTATGGACTACGACTTGGTGGATTAGCAGTAATGCTTGGTGTAATCTGGGTAGCATTGGAGAAACTGAGACAGGTCGATGCTTGTGCTGACACGACTGTGGAACGGAATCAGGTGGTGATGCAGGCCACTTGTTTTTTTCAAAATAAAATAAAAAAGCTTAGGTTTGTATGCACTCTTTGTATTTTAGATTATGATGTTTTGATGTTGATGGAAGAGGTGTAATTGTACTTTAAAATTGATTCATGTTGCTGTAGCTGTCATCAGTCAGTGGTCAATACAGCTGGCTGACTTTCAGATTCAGTTTGAGGGGAAAAAAAACACAACTCCGCAAGTGGCTAGCACTCAAAATTGTAAGGAACTAAAGATCTGAGAAAATTCAGAGCCCGCATTGTTTACTTTCTTTATTTTTGCTCTTAGCCAATCATAGTTTTAATTGGTGTGATTAACCTAGCAATTAGTCTGTGGGCTAGAAAGATGGAGCAATTAGTCTGTGGGCTGGCCGTTGTCGAATGTCAATCTGACACCACGCGGCTTGTTCTGGTCTGAACTGTTTGGTGAAAGAAGGGCTGGGCAGCGCATGATGTCGCGGTCCCGCTTTAATATTTGTACAAAAATATGTGAGTTTAATATTAGAGAGACATTTTCATTCTTTTTGACAGTTGTATAAATATTAAAGCATGAATGAATGATAGATATTGATTACTTACCTCTTACATTTAATCACTCCTCTTAATATTTTATAACGACAGGAGAAAGGGGTTTTAGGCGTACATTTTAGTATTACTATAATTTGTGGAAAAGACAGGGATCAAAATGTAAATTTTCAGTTTCGGCTGTCTTTCGCCTCTCCTGTGCCGCGAGAATCCGAGATGAACCCCGATAACTCCGGTGCCGGCGGATGGCGGCCGCGGCCGCGGCCGTATCTTTCCCGAGCAGCCGCGCAGAGAGCCAGCCGCAACGGCAGAGGTCAGTTTGATCACCGCGCTTTGCTCCCCCCTATTCGTTACTCTTACCTGCATGCTGATTTTGCGGTGTGGTGTGGGAGGCGTGTGGTTCGGGACGTTGTCCTCCATGATGATTGATTGCAGATCGCTCAACAGCTCAAGGATTAGCCCAAACCAAACCGTCATTTTTTTGAGACAAAAGGAATCGATCGAAGCAAACTCATGTGGGCGGGCTTCAATTCCACTTTCCCTACCAAAATATTGGTCATTCCGCTATTGCTTGGTTTGTTACCAAACTTTTGGCTGCCCATGAGTAATTTGGTCATCCCCCTCACAATTCCTTTCAAAGTATTGGCCAAACTAAGGGCATAACAATCTCTGACGAAAAAATTGGCTAGCCAATCTTGCCAAAGTTTGGTGAGGCTAGATAGGGCATAAACCAAACATACCATGGTCGGTAAATCAGGTTATTGGCTTAATGTTGATGTTTTTACAGGGCGTACTGGCTTAGCAAAAATCACAAGTCTAAGGCTTAGTAATTAACCCTAACGTTTGGTGATAATTTTGGTGTCTCTCTTAGTTGTTCTCAGTATTGTCCTTTCCTTTTATTTTCTGTTTAAGAAGCATATATGTGTCGCACTTTTTACATCATCAGTGTGAAGTTTGGTGCACAATATGATTCATATCTATTCTCACCTTGTATTGAATTGTAGTAGTATTTTTGTGTAAGGGCATTGTGCCCATGCAGTTGACTCCTAATAATGTTTTGGGATTCTGCACTTCAATTCAATTCGTCTATTACGTGGAATTCTTTGGGAACATGCTGGAGATGAACAGAGGAAAAGCTCATAATCTTTTACACTTGTTTACCATGATATTGGATAGGTTGAGAAAAGGGGAAAGGGGAATGAACTACAAAAATTCTCAAATTGGTATTCTGTCAGAACTCAGAAGCTGAGCAAAAAGAACTATAAAGCTTAGTCAAAAGTAGTATTTTTATGGAAACTACATCTGCTATATTTACTCGACTACAAGATAATCATGTCTGACCTCATTCTGTCTTGATCGAATTTTTCATCTTCAGGTTGGCATCTATACTGTCCAGGCAGGAGACTACTTCCTGTATAGTTGGCCTCATGCAAGGATTACGGTCGGCGCACTTGCAAGCAACTTCAAGCACCTTCAGTATTTGCTCTTCATACCCTGTGCCTCGGAGTGTTGGATCCAGGACCTCGATCTGCTTCCCCTCTGATTTCATCTCCTGTGCCCACTTAACAAGTTCTTTTGATGAAGACAAGACTGGAACAGGTCGTCTTCCTGTGAGAAGTTCAAGCAGGACAACTCCAAAACTGTACATATCACCTCTCAACGTAGCGACCCATCCTTGCCCATACTCAGGAGGGATGTAGCCCAGAGTACCGACTAGCTCAGTTGTGACATGAGTTTTGTTGGCAAGGATCAATCTGGAGAGTCCAAAGTCTGCAACATAAGCTTTGAATTCTTTGTCAAGCAGGATGTTGCTGGACTTGATGTCACGGTGGACAATGTGAGGCCTGCATACATCATGGATATAAGAAAGGCCTCGGCTTGCTCCTTGTGCGATCTTGAGCCGTGTCGGCCAATCAAGAAATGAACTGGCATCATCATCCCTGTTGTGAAGCCAATCGTCCAGGCTGCCATTCTCCATGTAAGAATATATAAGGAGTCTTGAATCTCCATGTATGCAGTAACCCCAGAGTGGTACAAGATTGTCATGCTGCGCCATGGAGAGTGCTTCAACCTCTGCAGTGAATTCCCTTTCCATCGGGCACATTTCACCATTAAGCTTCTTGATGGCCAGCTTGGAGCCATCGGGTAAATCAGCCTTGTAGACTAGCCCATAGCCTCCACACCCGATTATGTTCTCCTGGTGAAAGTTATTTGTGGCCTTCACGATGTCAATGAATGTGAGCTTGTTTTCTTCACCCTTGCCTCGTGGCACTACCACTAATGATTGTTCTGAACCAGACACGAATGAAGTTGCTTCTACATCTCCGTTATTGCTGCTCCTGTTTTTGGTTATGAAACTAGTATGCTTGTCTGAGACAAGGAGACATCCCAGCAGGAAAAGAACAGCAATTCCTCCAAAGAACACACCAAATGTAATTGCAAAAATATCTTTCTTGCTGCGTTGTTTTGTGGTGCCCAACGGTCCATCTGCTGAACCACAACTATGACGGAGAATAGGGCCACATAGCTTTGGATTCCCTTCAAAGCTAGAATTAGGGAATGTGCTAAACTGGGCTCCATTTGGAATTGGTCCTTCAAGATCATTGTGAGAAATATTGAATGCCGAAAGGAAGTGCAGATTGTTTAGTGCCAATGGGATTGCACCTGTGAGATGGTTGCTAGACAAGTCTAGCACCCACAGATTCGTCAGGCTGCAGAGCTGCTTTGGAATCTCTCCAGATAAGCTATTGGAACTGAAATTGAGTACAACAAGCGATGTCAACTTGCCAATTTCCTCAGGGATCACACCAGTGAAGTTATTATTACCAAGATTCAGCACTTTAGGGATAGCACTAGTTATCCGGTATTGAAGTGATGGAGCTGCATAAACAGGCAGCTCAAACACTCTTGGGTCCAAATGGGCTGCAGACTTCTCTGAGTTTAGCATTGGCATCTCCATTAAGGCTTCTGGAATTTCCCCCGTAAGGTTATTATTTGATACGTCTAGATGGAAAAGTAAATTTAGGCTTTTGATCCAGCCTGGTATTGGTCCACCGAGTTGATTCTTCTGCAAAAACAACATCTCCAACCTTTTCAGCTTTGATAGCCAAAGAGGTATTTTTCCAGACAATGAGCAATCAGCTATGGAAAGAACCTGAAGATTCTGAAAACCATCAATGATTTCATCTTCTGGCATGGCTTCACCCTTGAAGTTGGTCCCCCCAATAAGCAGGGCCGTGAGGTTACTAGAATTCTTGAGGATCTGAAGCGTATTTGTGATATTTGTAAAATTGTTTGAACCAAGTGATAGGAAAGTAAGGCATTTCAAATTGCCTATTCTCGGTGAAAGCTGCCCATGTAAGTTGTTGCCAGATACCCGCAGTGCAGTCAGATTGCTGCAAGAGTAAATACTTTCTGGAATTGTGCCGTTGAAGTTGTTGTACAAAAGATCTAAATTTTTTAGATTGGGCAGGCTGGAGAAGTTGACCTTGGTAAGTTCTCCGCTGAAGTTGTTGCTGTTGAGGTCAATTGTTATGAGATTTGTGCAGTTACTCAGGGCTGACGGCAGCTCCCCTGACATGTTGTTGCGGTCCAAATGGAGCTCCTCTAGTCTCTTGAGCTGACCTATGGAGTCTGGAATCTTACCATTTAGCCTATTCCCTCCAAGATCTAGTGTAGCCAGATTTGTAAGCTTGATTAGTTGTGCGCCTTCGAGTACTCCATGTAAATCATTGTTAGGAAAAGAGAGGTACTCCAATGAGGAAGCATTGAAGAGTTCATTTGGGATAACCCCACTGAGGTTGTTGTGACCAGCCTTGAGCACTCTGAGCATTGAACAATTACCAAGCCCGGGGGGGATGCTGCCAGTAAATTGGTTATAGCAGAGTGCAAGCACAGCGAAGGATGGCGAGCTGCTGCAGAAATGGCTCGGTGTCTGCCCAGTGAAGCTGTTGTTGCTGGCATTGAGTGCGACCAGATTGTTCATCACCTCCCATGTGGTGGATGGAAACCGTCCTGTAAACAAATTGCTTGAGATGTTCAGTACCTGCAGAGGCCGGGCAGGGGTTGAAGATGGCAGCTCTTGCATGTCTCCCTTAAGGTGGTTGAAGCTGATATCAAGGACAATGATGCTGCTGGACGAGATCAGTTCCAGTGGTAGGCCACCTGAGAGCGAGTTGTGGGAAAGGTTGAGGCGCAGCAGGCCGGTGAGGTTGCCAATGGACGGTGAGATGCGCCCTTCAAGGCCCTTTGAAGCTAGCAAGACATCAGTGACTGTCCCATCTGTGCCGCATGTGATACCTTCCCATGTGCAGCAGTCCGCGCCATTCCGCCATGACACAGCAAGGCCACTGTCCTGCGCTAGTCCAGTGAGGAACTGGAGGAGGGAGCTCTTCTCCTGCTCGGTGCAAGAACTAGTGGGAGAGGCCAAGGAGAGCAGCAGCAGCAGCAGAACAAGAGCAAAGCCAAGGAAAGGTATGGGAAATCCATTACTGTACTTCTTGCACGAGGAATGGAGTTGCTGCTTCATGGCTTCCTGACGAAGATAGCACGAAAACCAGATGCTTAAACCTGATTCTGACTGGGCAGACAATGGCCCTGGTCAGGAAAGAGCATGAGTAGGAGGAAGAAGGATTTGATTCTGTACTGTTTGATTTCTTTCTGTCGCAGTCACCACAAGGGAAAGGAGAATTGGGTCAAGGATTACAAGCTGTGGGCACACAACCACACTGGTGTTTTGCACACTCGCCACAGCAGCTTCCTGGTTCATACCATCACGTTTCGGTTGAGGCCGCCTGCTATAATCTATTGAAAAAGTCCAACCCTTTTGTACCCAAAAAAAAAATGGCTGCTTTGGTAGCCCAACTTGACAATGTGATTATTGAATTGTTACAGGATGCATTTGTTTAAGTACATGATGATCCGGTAGTCTGCTACGATATTATATGATATGACATGGCTTCTTTTACCCACTTTACGAATACAGTCTTTACTTATCGCAGCAATTTTTCAGTGATGGTGTGGTCAGTGGTGGCCATTTTTTTCAAGACTCAGTGATGTCCTTTTTGGTTTCTACGTAGTCTATTTTCCAGTGCTAGTGTGGTCAGTGGTGTCCATCTTGGTTTCTCTGCAGTCTGTTCCCTTTAGTTACGACTTATGAGTAGTTATTAATAACATATTTTGTTGCCTAATGTGATGTGCTTCAAAGTTCTTGCGAGGAACCAATTCATTTTCTCGTTGAATCAAATTAGATTTTTTTTAGATCAAAAGCGAATTTAAATTAGGTGTTGACCAAATATGACATTTTACCACAGACCAAACCAATTTATTCTCGTTGACTCTGTTTAGAATGCGAGATTTTTTTTTCTTATTTATAAAGAAATCGAACTATTTCTTAGGAATTCTTGCTTTCTGAAGAGGCAGTGATTCGGAACAGGCCCTCAAAGCTAGCTTCGGCCTTTTGAAAATTCAGTAAGCCTCTTAAACAGATCAGTTGCTTTTGGTATAAGTTAGAAGTCATATATAACTAGTAAAAGTTAAAAGTAAGGTAGGAACGTGGAATGTATTTTTACAGCTTATTGTGAAGAGAAATTAGCTATTTGTTAAACAATCTCTAAAAAAAACTACAACTGTTTTTAGCCCAAAAAACTAAAAAATAGTTTTTCAAAAAAGTTATAGCTCCCTAACAGACTCTAAGGTGTGTTTGGTTGGTGGGATAAAGTTAAATGGTATGGGATGATCCCGTACAATTTAGTTTTAGTGTTTTAGGTGAATGGAATGGCTCAGCATCTACTGAGAATATTTCTCAAATTCACGTCTCACCATTTAGAATGAAATAGTTCATTCAAACAATCAAACACGTAAATAAATTTATTTTTAACCATCAGATTCATGTTGTGCGAACACACTGTAATTCGCAACTCCATCTCTCACTAGAAGGCCTAGAAGGCGAGAACGCCTCTCTATCCTGCAGCCACCCACCCGCCGCTCCTTGACTCCAACCCCCGCACCGGCGACACGCTCCGATTGTTCGACGCAATGCGGGTCTGGGAGAGAGCCGCCGTGTGGAACGCCACGCCGCCGTCTCGGCGGCAGCGCGATCAGGCTGGTCGGCGAAATGCCGACCCGAATGTCGTTTCTTGGACGGCGACCGTGGCCATCAAAAAGCTCGTGAGCGCGGGCTCGTAGAGCAGGCGGAGGGGCACGTTCCAACGTATATATGCCAGAGGGCGATACTGCGTGCTGCTATGCCCGTGGTTTCTTCACCGCGTGGATCCTTTGACATGGTTGGTGCTTCCGATCGCCATTCCTCATGTTCAGCTAGTGGTTGTATACTGTAGTTATACATGCTGATGAGCACCTCCAAATTTATTCAGTCCACATTCCAAACATTGTATCGCGTTGCATTCTAATTCCATTGTGAGTGCTTGGACCAAACATTTGTGGTATCCTCTCATTCCACCTCCAACTCTAGTAGTTTCTAAAACACATTGAACCGAAACAAACAGCTGACAGCACAAATGGCCAGGCATCGGCACTTGAATGAGAACCATTTTTTCCCCACTTTTTCTGTGAGGAACTCAAGGAGCAAGACAACCTTTTCACTTTGTCTATACCTTTTCCCAGCTTGCTGCTTGCGAAACTTGATCATACATAATACTTCAAGAAACATCCGGAAGGGGAGATGAATTACAAAAATGCTTTCCTAGAAAGGTATGAAAAGCTAAAAATGGCAATTTGTCAGATGTACAAAACTACATCAACTCTCTGCACCAAAAGTACAAGATTATCTATCATGTCTAATTGCATTCTAAAACCCATTGAACCGAAACAAACAGCTGACAGCTCAACTGCTCAAATGTCCTGGTTTCGGCACTTGAACGGAAACCATTTTTACATTAGTTCTAGTGAAAATTTCATCAACTCTGCACCAAAAAATACAAGATTATATATCATGTCTAACTGCATTCTGTATTGGCTTTGTTTGCGTCTGCAGGCCAGCATCTATACTGTCCAGGCAGGTGACTACTTCCATGATAGTTGGCCTCATGAAAGGATCATGGTTCACACACTTGCAAGCAGCTTCAAGCACCTGCAGCATTTGCTCTTCATACCCTGTGCCTCGGAGTGTTGGATCCAGGACCTCAATCTCCTTTCCCTTGAATCTCATCTCCAGCACCCATGGAACAAGTTCTTTTGATGTAGACAGGACTGGAACAGGTCGCCTTCCTGTGAGTAACTCAAGCAGGACTACTCCAAAACTGTACATATCACCTCTCAACGTAGCAACCCATGCTTGCCCGTACTCAGGTGGGATGTAACCTAGAGTGCCGACAAGCTCAGTTGTGACATGAGTTTTGTTGGCAAGGATCAACCTGGACAGCCCAAAATCCGCAACATAAGCTTTGAATTCTTTGTCTAGTAGGATGTTGCTGGATTTGATGTCACGGTGGACAATGTGAGGCTTGCATACTTCATGGATGTAAGAAAGGCCTCGGCTTGCTCCCTGCGCTATCTTGAGCCGTGTCGGCCAGTCAAGAAATGATCTGGCATCATCCTCCCTGTTGTGAAGCCAATCGTCCAGACTGCCATTCTCCATGAAAGAATATATGATGAGCCTTGAGTGTCCTTGGATGCAGTAACCCCAAAGTGGCACAAGATGTTCATGCTGTGCCATGGAGAGTGCTTCAACCTCCGCGGTGAACTCCCTTTCCATCAGGCACATTTCACCGTTGAGCTTCTTAATGGCCAGCTTGGAGCCATCAGGTAGCTCTGCCTTGTAGACTAGTCCATAACCTCCACATCCTATGATGTTCTCGTTGTCAAAGTTGTCCGTAGCCTTCACAATGTCGGTGAATGCAAGCTTATTATTTTCTCCCTTGCATCCTCGTGGCACCATCACCAACTGTTGCTCTGAAACAGAGTTTGACGATGATGCTTCTATGTCACCATCATCATTGCTCCTGTTTCTGGTCACAAAACTTATGCCCCTGATCGATACAAGGAGACACCCCAACAAAAAAAGAATGGTGATACCTCCAAAAAAGGCACCAAATGCAATTGCAAATATGGCCTTCTTGTTGTGTTGTATCTTGGAGGTCGGATGTGCTTCAGCTGAATTGCAATGGTGAATAAGCATAGGACCACAGAGCTTTGGGTTGCCATCAAAGCTAGAATTTGTAAACGTACTAAACTGGCCAGCTGTTGGGATAGGCCCTTCTAGGTCATTGAAAGAAATGTTGAATTCAGTAAGGAAGTGTAGATTGCTCAGTGCAGCTGGGATTGTACCGGTTAGGTGGTTGCTTGATAAGTCCAGCACCAGCAGGTCTGTGAGGTTGCAAATAGATTGTGGGATATCTCCATGTAATTTGTTGAAGCTCAAATTAAGTGAAAGGAGCTCTTTCAACAAACCGATCTCTGGAGGGATCACACCAGTAAAGTTATTGTTACCTAGATTCAGTACTTTTGGGAATGCACTGGCCACGCGGTATTGTTGTGATGGAGCTGAATATATTGGTAACTCAAATACTCTTGGGTCTAAATGGGCTGCAGTCTTCGCTGATATTAGCATTGGCATCTGTATTAAGGCTGTCGGAATTTCCCCCGTCAGGCTGTTATTTGATATGTCTAGATAGAAGAGCAAGTTTAGGTTGCTGATCCAGTCAGGTATTGATCCAGTAAGTTGATTGTTATATAAGAATAACAACTCCAATTTTTTGAGCTTTGATAACCACTGAGGTGTTTTCCCTAACAATGAGCAATCAGTTAAGTCAAGAACCTGAAGATTCTCAAAACCGTCAATGCTGTCGTCATCTGGCATGGTCTCATGCATGAAGTTGTGCCCAATAAGAAGGGTGGTGAGGTTCTTGGAACTCCTAAGTATCTGAAGTGCATTTGTTATATTTGTAAGCCTGTTGTTAAAAAGTGATAGGAAGGAGAGGGACTTCAGATTGCCTAGGTCTTTTGTTAACTGACCGTGGAACTTATTGGAAGATAGCCGCAGGGCAGTTATATTGCTGCATGAGTAGATGCTTTCTGGAATTGTGCCACTGAAGTTGTTCCGCATAAGATCTAAAGTTTTTAGATTTGGTAGGTAGGAGAAATTGACCTTGGCGAGTTCTCCGCTGAAATTGTTGCTCTTGAGGTCGATGGTTATGAGATTTGTGCAGTTGATAAGAGTTGATGGCAGCTCCCCGTACATTTTGTTGTTGTTTAAATGGAGTTCCTCCAATCTCTTGAGCTGACCTATAGACTCTGGAATCTTGCCACTGAAATTGTTCTCTCCGAGATCAAGTGTAGCCAGATTACTGAGTTTGACAACATGTGCACCTTCAAGTGTTCCTTGTAAACCGTTGTTTGGAAAAGAGAGGCACTCCAATGAGGTAGCATTAAAGAGTTCATCTGGGAGAGTTCCACTGAGGTTGTTGTGACCAATCTTGAGCACTCTTAGCATGGAGCAACTACCAAATTCAGGGGGAATGCTCCCACTGAATTGGTTGTAACTGAGTTCAAGAACTACGAAGGATGGCGAGCTGTTGCAGAAATTAGTTGGTATTTGCCCGGTAAAGCTGTTGTTGCTGGCATTGAGGGCAACCAGATTCTTCATTGCTTCCCATGTGGTGGACGGAAACTTTCCTGTAAACAAGTTGCTTGAGATGTTCAGTACCTGCAGAGGCTGAACAGGGGCTGATGATGGCAGCTCTTGCAGGTCTCCATTGAGGCGGTTAAAACTGACATCAAGGACAATGATGCTGCTGGAAGACACCAATTCCCGCGGTAGGTAACCAGACAGTGAGTTGTGTGACAGGTTCAGGCGCAGCAGGCTGGAGAGGGTGCCAAGAGACGGTGAGATGTGCCCTTCAAGGTCTCTAGTTGCCAGAGAGACCTCAGTGACCGCCCTATTTCCATTGCAGGTGATGCCTTCCCACGCGCAGCAGTCCGTGTTATTCCTCCATGACACGGCAAGGCCGCCGTCTTGCGAGAGCCTGGTGAGGAACTGGAGAAGGGAGCCCTTTTCCTGCTCTGTACAGGAACCAGTGGGAGAGGCCAAGGAGATCAGCAGCACAAGAGCAAGGCCAAGGGAAGGTATGGGTAATTTGGTGCTGTATTTCTTGTTCGGAAAATGGAGTGGCTGCATGGTTTTCTGATGAAACTAACATGGAAACCAGATGCTTAATTTGTGTCCTGAGTCTCCTGGCTTGATAAAGCATCAGTAGTCTAATCAAGCAGGAGCATGAGGGGAAAGAAAGAAGCGGCTCTTGCTTCCATTTTGCCCTGTCCCTTCTAATCGTGGTCATCACAATGAAAAATGGGTCAAGGATTAGATGCTATAGGTATATCCTCATTTTGATTGGAGTTTACACAATCGCCACAGCAGTTACTTAGTTCACACTATGACGTTTCATTAGTGGCCGTGTGCTATAATCTATTGAGAAGTCCAAATGCCACACCTTCCTGACCGTACAAAATATTTGCTCTAGTAGCCATCCTTGATTAAATCCTGTTATAATTGTTACAGCATGCCTTAATAAATTACTTGATCTGACCTCACTTCTCTTACCGGCTTCACTATAACAAACCAATCCTCCGACAATATTTCAGGGAGAAAAATAATCACTTCTTGGTGCATCCCTTTTGGTGAACAGGGAAAGGCGCATATCAGCGAAAGAAACAATTGCTGAACATTTGCGAGATTCAATCAGCGAGATAGTACATGGGAAGCATCCATTCCGAAAGCCGTGTATAATCTGGAGCAATCATTGGTGTCGCGGTCGATGTGTGTACGTGGTTTGGAGAACAACAAGGCACAAGTGGAGGGCAAGAAGGGCAGTTTTCTAGCCCAACGGATTGGGGTTGGGTGGGTGGATGGATGATCTGGTGGTGCACTACTGCACTCTTCGATCTTCTTCCCCATAACCCGAGGCGTT
The DNA here is from genome assembly GCA_036346275.1 of Otatea glauca. Taxonomy (NCBI): domain Eukaryota; kingdom Viridiplantae; phylum Streptophyta; class Magnoliopsida; order Poales; family Poaceae; genus Otatea; species Otatea glauca. Next base: position 3,946,102 of record CM070713.1, read on the forward strand.
TACTTTCTGTTGTCATGCGTGCTTTGGCTGATGCATACGTTTGCAGTAGCTTTCCATCCTCCCGGCTCCACCGCTGCATTATTGTGGACCATGGGCAGCGACTCTGTGTGGTTATCATCATCTGAATTCAGAAGTGCTTGAAGAAAACTAGGCAGTGGCACTGTGGCTGTTTGATTGATCACTTGAGAGTTGAGGCACCCCGGGAGAGTCTGATGCTTGTGTGGACATGGTCTGCAGAACGGAATCAGGTGGTGATGCAGGGCTTGCTCGTTTACTTGAATAATTGCAATTCTTTTTGGGGTATCGTTTTGGTTTATTTCTTTAGATTGTACTATTTATTTCTTTAGATTGTACTACCTCTTTAGTAGTTGTTGCATCATGTCATGTACGAATTTCTGTCACGGGTACAGCAGGTGGCTAATTTCTCCTGTTGATTGAAAAACTGGCTGGCTGGCACACGGCATTATTGACACTCTGATATTGCACAGTTAGCATGTCAATAAAAAAAATAAAGAAAATGCAGAGTTGGCATCTCCAGTTATCTCATTTTCTTGTCTTTTTCCCCCTTTAAGGGAGCTTTATGTATTTGTTCTTGATTTCTCCATTTTACACTTTAGCGCTGGCAGTTTTTTGCCGCTCAGATGCATCATGCATGCCTTTTTACACTATTATCAGGCACAAGCCATTTGGAGAGAGACTTGTTAGGGCAGAAATAGTAAGAACACACGAGGTCATAACCGATGGTTAGTGCAACTGATATGATACCCGTTATCTTATGGTTTCGGTTCAAATCCTACTATGTGTCAGGTGGTCTGTGACACCCAACTGATATAATATCCATATTTTGAATTGAGATCAAATGCAGTCTTCGAAAGACTATAACTTAAGTAGTTGCACGCAGACTATTAGGTAAAAAACGACAGTCTAATCTTTCGAGGTACTATTTAAAAACACTGTAGCAACACAATATTAAATAATTTAGATCGTTCTTGGTTCGATCAGGTGATCTTGATCTATGAGGAATGCTTAGTCGCCGTAAGAACCGGACACCATCGCTTTCTCTGCATCTCATGGTTACAGTTTCAATCCCACTGTGTGTCAGGTGGTCGTGGCCTCTTGGATGCTAAAATTATTGCAACCTTCTGAGTCCGCGTGGCGTGTAGTACCTGTCATGATCGAATGGTCCGTAAAGTAGGTTCTCTAATATCTCCTGTTGATTGAAAAACAGAAGTGGCTTGGCATTATTACGATTATAAGAGATTGTACAGTTGGCATATAAGAAATGAACAGAAAGAAAATGCAGAGTTAGCATCTCGAGTACACTTGCATTGCATCTCTTTTTCTTGTCTTTTTCTTCCTCTTGTCTATTACTCTCTCTAGTCACAAATACACCTCGTTTTGGATATATACGCAATCAAATTTTTGAAACTTTGATTATTAAAATATTTTTAAATATTTAAATTAGATACGTGAAAATTATATGAGTAGATTTTCTCGAAAAGTACTTTTGTAATATTATAATTTTATTAGATTTTATAAATATATTATAATAAAAATGAATGATTAAAGTTGTGTTTTGAAGACCTTACCGATGTCAAAAAAAACTATATGTAACTGTGACGGGAGGGAGCAGTTCTTGGTTTCTTTATTTTACACTTTAGCATCGGCATTTCTGCCGCTCAGATGCGTACCTTTTTACTACACAATTATCAAGTACAAGGCCCCAACTGGAGAAAGACCTGTTAGGGGAAAAATAGCAAGAAGACACGCAAGGAAGAACATCAGAGATCATCAGCTGGTGGTTATTCACTCAGTCTAACTAGTACGGCACTTATGCTTTGTGATGAAATGCATCGTCGAAAAACTAAAACTCACGAGGGGTTACGGAAGAGCAAGATCAGCTTGGCGTGTCCGCGTGGGCTCTGCAGCTGGCATGCATGATGGACGGGCGACGGGGACATGGCTCATCGATCCCTTGAACGATTGAAAGAGAGAGAGAGAGAGAGGGAGAACCATTTCCAGGTCAAACGATTGAATTGCAGAAGTCGTTGAGATTACTTTTCAGTGTCCGACGGTAAGCGCCCCAATTCAGGACGAATCGTAAAACATGGAGCGGCCGTCTCTTGTTGTTCATGTATAGTCCCAGGCGGTGGTAACTGGTATCGTCTCTCACCTCGCGTTTCACACGGCACCTGGCCACTTGCGAATACAAAAATGGCCGCGAGACTCGGCTGGAGTAGTTGCGACGATGATTCAAAGATCGTCAGTGGCTTACTGCTGCGATAATGCAGTAGGCCTTTGCCTGATGTGCATTTAGCTTCATTTAGCCGTGTAGGAATGTACGGTATTCTGATTTTTTTTTGGTTTCTTATTATTGAACTTGCTCATGATTAAACTTCTTTTAGCTATTTTACTTTTACGGTAGACTAAATTTAATACCGACTGTTCATTTTTTTGATCTAATAGATTAAATTAGTTAATTAGTATTTATTTATATTTTCTCCAATAGTTGAGTAGTAGGAACAACCCCAACAAATAAATGGCTAAATCTAATTTCTATTTATCCACTGTATACTATCAGTATAATGCAACGCAAAATTTATCTTTTTAAAACCATGCTACAGTTAAAACAAGAAAATTCAAACAGTGCAATGAGGATCAAGTGATCAACACTATTGTTGCCAAATACACCTACTAAGTAAGTGGCAAGCACCAACCGACATGTGAATTGTACTATAATAGTATAATCGGAATTGCTAGCAGCCGGACGTCTTATTTTTTTCGAACACTCTGCAATATTTTTTTCCTACGCGTGAAACATTTTTTCTTCAATAACAGTAAAAATATGCTTGGAAAAAAAATATTGCACACATTAAAAAAATATTATACATGTTGAAAAAAAACATTACACCGAGCGTCCGATACAACATGTTGAGATCGGACATCCGGTGGTAGTTCCTCGAAGGCCCGTGTTCAGGTCCCGCACAGCCTCCGGCAAAGTCCACGAGAAAAAGAAAAGCCCAAAACCCTCGGCCCTATTCCACTTGCGTGCCGGCCCACCCACTTCGTCTTCAACCTCACTCCAAGCAAAAGCAACTCCGCAAGACCGGGGACCCGGTGCCTCGGCGGCGCTGCGCGCGCGCTACGGCGTCCGGTGGCCGGAGCGCTGGGCAGGGTATCGGCTCCGGCCCAAGGTAAACGGCTGAATGATGCAAAGTTTCTTGTCGCGCAATCGTGCCCTTGTTGTTTACACCCCCGGGGGCGTGGTTATGTAAGCTTTGGTAGTGTCTCACATCTTTACTTAATGATTTCGTGGAGATTCATGGCTTTGCTTAATGCATGTTCTTCGGTGCAATTTCTTTTCGATCCCTTGTGGCTAGCTAGTCCTGGAGTTGAATGGCAACAGTATAGCTTAATTCGGTTTCATCTTGTTTTCTTGTGCAGTAATTAAGCTTACACATGGTACTGACATGATACGTTTATCAACAGATTTTCATATTACTCCTGCCCGATTTTTTCTAGGACTCCAACGATTGTCCCTTTTGTTAGTTTTAGCCGTGATCATGAAAACACACACACACGCGAATACAAGAAAGGACACAAACGGGGACATACACACAGAGAGAAATATAACTAGCACATTTTTTTATGAGAAATTTTACAGTGGATTACATAGGTATTAAGTAGTGGTAGTAGGAATCAAATATAACCATTCATTCTCAAGGGTATTTTAGACTTTTTCTATCCATTCATCAGGGGTATTTTAGATTTTTTCTAATTCGTTTACAGTTTTGGATCCACCGAATACCTGGTGATCTTCAAAGACTTCTTATCCATTTATCCGTCATTAATCGGGATCACAGGATGTGTTTTACCGTAAAGAACAGATAGTATGACGGAATTTTTTACCCTTTTACCCCTCTTTCAATTTTACTACCGATACTACAGGTGGTAGTATAACTAGACCTTAATTGATTTCAACCATTAGATTCAAAGGAATGGACGGCTTATATTTATTTTAATCCACAGTAAAAGAGCTCTTTTTTTATGCCCTTGCACTTTTATTTTCTCCTGGCTTACAAGCAACCAGTGGCTGGATTATATATTAGTCTTACTAACTAACCTACTAGTAAATGAATTCAACTCGAAAACGAATGTGTTTCCTACTTATACAAAATTAATTCTAATATTCACTCCCTTAATCTCGTAACATCAACTAGCTCTAGTTTCTAATAGAATTCTAACTTGTTGAGGCAGTTGATCTCAACTATGACTTACTCAACTTTTAATCAACATAGGCTGACGAACACATCTTCTCAACATCTTGAACTCAACTTATTTACTTGACTCTGGACAGACTCGACTCATGCAGATTACCACAACTTCTTGCCAAATGCAGCGGCTTCCTTTTGATCTTCACGTATAGCATGATGTCTTCTTATGCACACGACATCTCTGAACGAATTCACACATGTTTATCTTGTGGACACAACTCACATAAGAACTCACGTGATCATACAATATCTCGTGGACACAATTAACACGAGAATACGTAGCTTTAGCTGCCTTCTCGATGAGATACGCAGATAACCACCAATACTGTAACATCCCGAAAAATGGAATAATATGAAAATTAATATTTTGAATTTGAACATATTTATTTCTGATTTTTCCTGACATGATTGAAATTTATTTGGATTTTCCCTGGATTTTTTGTATTGAATGAAAATCAAACAAATAGAATTAAAGGAATGGATAATGGTGAAAAGATAAAATGGTAAAAGATAAATTTTGGAAAAATTACCATAGAACCTTAACCTCTCTGGTAAGTCAGTAAAATCAAGAAGTAAAATTTTATGCACAGAAAAATGGGTAAATGAAATTAATGTCACTCCTTTTTGACTAGAAACAGTACAAGTCAAAATTAAATAAAAATAATCGAAGTTTATCTGGAGCTGGAAAAATTACCATAGCACCCTCAGTGCAGTGTTTACACTTGGTCAAAATCTCAGGATTTGATCATGTCGGCAGAGCCCTCTAATAATTCAAAAACAGAAACAATTAAAAGCTGGAAATCTTCATGTCAGATTTTTAATAAAATAAATACCCAATGTTTTGATTTAAAAATTTTACAGAGACATCCTTGACCTATTTATAACCCCTCATAAAAGTTTTAAAAATAAATAACAATGTTTGAACCTTTAAATAAATACAAAACCGAAATTCAAATCCTGTACAAACCTACAGTGTCAGAATTTTTATAATTTAACCATGCGGTATTTTAATCTAAAATTTTCACTGAAGGTTAAAAACTACCAGTATAAACTATTCAAAAAGTTTCACAAAATTACGTGGTGATTTGATAGCGAATTTAGTGATCACATGGAGCTGTCTCGCTGAAGTTTATCCCCTGCCTCATCCCCTCTCACTGCCTTGTGGGCCCGCTTTGCCAGCTTCCTTTTCCCTGCCGACTCCTTTCTCTCTCTGTCAAACCGGCCCCGCTCGTCAGAACCCCCTCTCTTCCCTGTTCTTTCCTCACAGCCGAACTCTCCCGAGATCCCTCTCACGCCTCTCTGCGCCTCCACGCAATTCACGCGCCTCGCCTTGGGTCTGCACTGTTGCCCGTTGAATCACGCCACGGCTTGCCCTTGGTTTTCAGCGCCATCTTGCCGGTCATTCCATGTCCCTCACGCCGGAAATTCGCCGTATCTGCGCAAAACCGAGCCGCAACCTCCCTGACCGTTCATACACTGAAGTCACTACATTTCCCTTGCTATAAATACTAGTACCGCATCGCCTTTGAGGCCCTCGTTTCTTCACCTTCTCCTGAGCCAAGAACCTAAGCCAAATACTCGGTGCTTCGCGTTCTCTGAAAACCGAAAATGGGTAGAACATCAAATTGCGCCACTCTATTGCGACTCGCTCCAATTACTCCCACTTTGGAGCACCCTGCGCATCACTAAACTCGACCCACTCGCCAATTTCACTTCTCCTTCCATGAGACCATCCTCACCGGGCGCCCTCCTTCCTCGGCTCGGCGCGCGGTGGCGCACCTCCACGACCGTTTCATGCCGGACAGCCGTCAAAATGGGCGCTTCTAGCCTCATGGATGCCTAAATGCTACCCATTCGGTAGGAGCTAGCTTGCTCTTCTTCTCGTGAGCCGCACCTCCTGCCGCCGCATGCGCGGTGGCAGCCCTCTCCGATCGTCCCCGTAGATGATCGATACCACCCCGAATGCGCCAAGATCCTGGAGCTCGCCGTGCCACCCATTCATGGGAGACTCGCCGAGCACCGTCGCCGTCGAGCCCTAGCCATCCTTTGTTCTTGATTCGCTGCGCGTGGGACCGCCTTGTCGACCACCAAAGCAATCCCAGTGCATTCGGTAAAAGCGCTTTCCAACTCAAAACGTATTTTCTAGTTTCGGAATTTACATAACCGAGCTGCTTTAAATGCTTATAACTTTTGTTTTGTAACTCCAAATTGAGTGAAATAAAATTCTTAATTCATATAAAATCTAGTTCCTTCAGAATATAAAATAATATTTTGAAAATGTTCACTGGGTAAATTTGAAATTCAAATTTAAAGAAGAGACATAAATAAGTACTACATATTAAAAAGTTGTAAACAAACTTTAGGTGGAATGAAACTAATTTTAGTAAAATATTCATACTTCCAGAAGTTCAAATATATAAAAATATTTAAGTTTCATTATTGTTTGAAATACTTTTATCAAAGATAGTATTCAATATATTAGAAAGTTCAAATATACATAAATTGAATAAATGAAACATGAAATAAGTAAAATTGATATCTAAATATTAGCATGGCAGTAGAATACCTTACTTTGCCAAGATAATTAATAAATGAACTTGATTTGAATTAACTTGAAAAATATGAAAAGATTTAAAACATAAAGTGCATGTATATATGTATAGAAAGTGGAATATTTAAAATAAGTCAAATGAATTCAAATAGTAACCAAACCAGTTTTATTATACCTCCGTCATTGCAAGGATCTCAGATATAAAATAATATTTAAATATTATTACATAAAACAATAAGTGATAAATAATTAAAGTGTTAATAATTGCATAATTGGAATAGTTGTAGCTATCGCAAATAAACTCAGAATTTGGCGAAACCAAATCCTATAACCTTGAAAAATAGTTCCCTTGCTGTTTAGACAAAAATATCATATGTTTGTGCTAGGTTGAAATAAAATAATGTTAGACCCTCATGATCGCTTATAGGGAAATCATCGCGGATAAAAGCCATTTGTCGCGAAACCAACTATAAATCACTTCTAATATCATACCCTGTTAATACCGAAAAATGAGTAGATTATCCAGAAGCGGTATAGCGCAATCTTATATCAAAAGTGAACCCTTAACGAGTAGTAAATTGCACCATCAAGCCTTTTCATCGATCAGTAGAACCTCTCGTCTAAATGCAACTATTATAGAAATTAGTTTAGAAATGATATTTAGGATATGGTCTTCCACATTCTAGAAAAATATTGCATTTACAACTTTCGTTTCAATTAAATTGTGCTAGTGAATACCCTAAAAAGTATGATTGTCGCAACCTTTTATATCACCTAAGCATTTTCAACTAAGAAAATAATGTCTCGTCTAAAAAGCTAAAATATATGAAATCAGCCTAGATATATTCTTCAAAGTATATACTATCATGTTCCGAAGAAATAACCTTATTTCACTATGTTTTGCATAAAAACTTTAGTAGTCAAATAACCCTTCGTTTTATGTTTAATGAACCTTGTCTCAATAAGAATTAGTGAACCTTGTAATAAGGAATTTGTAGTTAATAAATTTGTATCACCAGAACCTTCTTAAAAACCATAAATAAATCTAATTAGCTAGCTTATCAGTCATAACCTATTAAGAACCCTTCTTATGCAAATCTTAAAGCTAAGTGCTGTTAGCGTAACCTTAACTAGTATTTTAATTCTTTTAATCCAAATAATTTTAGCATCTATAATTCGAAATCGTAAATACTGAAATTCATAATTTTAGCCTCTTGAATTCGTAAATCCCAAGCTTTTAATCTATAAAAGAAACCCTGTTTCGTTATCTCAAAACCATTAAGAATATGAATTTGTAAGTATCTAAATCATGAGGTCGTAAATAATTCAAACCCTAAATCATCCCTGTTTTCTGCAATGAATCCTTATTTGATTTTCTGTCTGTCTTCTTTTCGCCTTTATTGAAGTTTATTATTTGCTATTTTCCGATCAATCGACGTGTAGAATTCGACGTCCCTTCCTCCATAGTTGCCTCGTCAACCGTGTGATCGCGTCTTAAATCGTAAGCGATATATAAGCAAGGCAAGCACCCCTTTGACCATCTTGATCCCAGAATTTAATTTGCATTGTTTATTAAAATGTTTTATGCATACGTTTACTTTTTGTAAATTGCTATTTTGTGATACTGGTCGTTATACCTTTTGTCTCATGAAACTTCCTTGATAAGTATCAATATGTGAACCTTGATAACCATAGATTAAGCTTAGACAATTACTTAATGTCATACAGGTATATCGATTACTTTTATCCATGCTTAGCCATGCTTTTAGAACAAGCGAGAATGATGATCGGATCAAAACTTGTTTCTTAAGAAATGGAAAATGTTGGAAATAAAGCTGTTGGTTATGGGTATTTTGATTAAAAACCCAAAATAAAACTATGGTTTTGATGCGGGCGATTATTGGCAATAGCCGGAGGTGCAGAGGGATTTGCACGTAGTTAGGGTGGAGTATCGCCCGTGTCGGATTAAGGACCGAGCAATGGGACGCTATAGATCCAAGAATTTCGTACAACCACGAGGGCTTGTATGGGCGGGTCTTAGCCTATTAAGTTATTTAGGTGTGGCTTTGCATCTAAGGAAGGCGGGAGTTCTGCACAGGCATTCCGTTTTGGTTTGTCTGTAGGGGTTTCTACATACCAATGCAACGGTGTACGCCTTGCCGTGAACAGAAACGTGGAGTGGGTGTGGTGTGTATGGATCCAGGTCTTGGGTGAGTGTTTCTGTTTCCATGGCGAGGTCAAGCGTCCGGTGGTTCAAAGCCACATCTAGATAATGTAACGGCTCTGTATGATCTCCTTGCCGACACACCAAAGGAAGTGTGTTAACTGATCTGGCAAAAGAGGTTGATCATTCCTTGTGGGTAAAGCTGTACACCTCTGCAGAGTGTAAATCTAATCGATTAGCCGTGTCCACGGTTATGGACACTTGGTGAAGTCATTCCAATGTTAGAATGCTTTGGTATTTTCCAAAATTGGGTTTCGGTTTGGAACCTGTTTTATCGACTTTTGTTTCATGTCAAAGGATCGACATTATTGGATTCCATTTACGGATTATTCGATATTCACGATGGGTTGTGAGTATTACTTATGCTTTACTTATTTCATATCATCAATTATGCTTTTACAAATTCGTTTGCAAATAACTTGTTTTACAATGTCAATTCGCTTTATGCAAATTAAGCTGTAGTAGCCTCCTTTGAAATGGCTGCATATATTATAGGCTTTGCTCAAGTCTTGCGAATGAAAGTACTCACCCTTGCTTATATGTGGTTTTTAGGTGGTTAAGTTGCCGATCTTGAAGGTTTCTTTCGTCGCGAGTTGCGGGTTTTCTTCGTCGAATCTTTCTAGGATTATGCCTTGTCGGTTGCTGCGGGTGTTGGATGGGCACACTACAAGACTTTGCTTCTTATGCTGCTTTATCTCTGATTTGTAAGAGTTTTCTTTATGTAATAGCTTCCGCTTAATTAATATTTGTTGTATGGTTGTGATTCCATTTGGTGTATGTGCGTACTAGCTACTGATCATGGGACTAGTACGGAAATGCACATTAGATTTCCATTTTTGCAAGTTTGTAAAAATGGGGGTCGTCACAGTTGGTATCAGAGCTATGCTGACTGTAGGATAAACCCTAGATAGTATGGTCGCTAGTTTAGAATAATCAAATTCAAAGTCTTATGTCTGAAAGTTATCATATTTGCAAAATGTAGATTTTGCTATCCTTCCCTCTATCTTAAGATTCTCCTCTTACCACTACTTCCATTTTGATTTGTAAACAAATTCTTTTCTTTCCCTAAAAAATAGTTCATCTTCGCTATCTTGCTTGCAAATGAAGACTACAAGGTCTACGCCAACATTTTCAAGGAAGCCGACAATGCTTCACTAACCTCGACAAAGCAGATGTAAAACTCGAAGATTCTACTTCACGAAGAGATAGCATCACCTGATAATAAATTTCGAAAGATTTGAATGTATTAGGATCCACCTTAAGATAGGAACCCTTATACATAGCATGTTATTCCGCTCTAATTATATAAAGCATTTTATCTGGTGTTTATATCCACTACTTAAAATTTGGTTTTATTACATTTGTCGAGATTTATTTATGTGTGAGCTTAACCTTTAGGTTAAAGTTTCACAATAAGTTGTCCTTATGTATAAATATGGGAAACTTAACCCATTGGATAAATTGGAAATCATAAGATAGCTTATCTCTTCTCTTCTATAAAATTTCTTCCAACCTTATCCTTTCTTTTGTGGAACTTTCCTTTGTGTAAATCATTATGATCATTAACTTATCAAGTCTAATCAAGATTAATAGTATAATTACCATTACTACTGACTTCTTGAAACCATACCATTCATATACTGAACTAATGTCAATATCTCGCCATATTAGTAACCACAAATTTACTTAAGTCACTTTTGGCCAATTAAAATCGATTCTAACCATAACAACTTTTGACTATGCCTCAAAACTTAATTGTTTAGATCTTATACCATGAAATTAAGTAAGAATCAGAATAGTCTTATGTTTTGATTAAAATTTTGAATGGTTGTCGAAAGGAAAAGCGGGAACATCGAAAGCCATATTTTCAAAAAAAAAACGACAAATTCTTTTTGAGAAATAATTTCGCTAACAAGTCAATAACATCGTAATACGCAACAAACAAACTCTAAGAAGATGGAAATAATGAAGCATCAAACCTCTCGACTTCATAGAAACATTGGATCATCGACACAACAAGTAGTGCAAAAGTTAAAAGAGACTTATCGTCAAATGGCCTATTTTAAAGATAGTACTACCCAAATTACACATTATTTTGAACTGCATAATAAACCTCTTGTGCAGAAATACATATGGTTAGGATAGTAGAAGAAAAACATTAGATACCCCTCCCACATACTAAGTTGAGCATATATATATATATATTGTGTTGTTGCAATTTTAAGTTGTGAAACTTCTGTATTGCTTTCGGGTTACTCTCGTAAATATTAGACCAATAGGTTGAAATTTACGATGTGCCAACCCTAAATTAATAAGAAATTTAATTAAGAATATTTTAAGGAACGAAAAGTTGCCTTATGAACTAATAACTAACAAATAACCAACCTTGAAACAATGTTATAATGAAAGAGACATTGCCTTATAAATTGACCAGTAATTACCAAATCCATATATAGGTTATTCTCAAAATAATATTTTAATAAACAGAATGATACTTTGTAAAGTGGATAACTTTCATCTAACCACATCCTCCCAATTTCAATATCTTGAAGACACCTCCGACCCAATCCATTAATGCATCCACCACAAGTAATGAGTAATAAGTTTTTCAACCATTATAATCGACATTCGGCTCTTTCCAAATAACTCTAGTTGAGATATATCCTTTCAATCATTCCAAACACTTTAGTATACCATGTACCTCTCCTTAAGTTAGCTCATTATTGCTAAAGAATCTTGGTATAAATTGTTAGCACTTCTCATTCACTTCGTGAAATCCAACAGAATTCCATCTAAATAACCTTGTCTTAACAACCATTGTAGCAGGATACCTGTGACAAGATTCCTCAATAAAATCTTGGAAAGTGAAGCCATGTTAAGCTTTCAGCCATCAACGGATAATCCTACCTTAGTCCAACCAAATTCCCAATATCTAGCGCAGAACAATTCCAACCTTGGATCAATCCTTGCCGAAAAAGGAAATGGTTTAGAGCAACAACCTACTCCTACATCTTACTCAATACCTAAGCGATGCTCTTTGAAGTGTTGCCAACCCAGCCAATTCGAAGATCGTGCTTGCATTCGCTGTGGAGAAATAGGACACACTGCTGATGAGCATGCAATAAATTGCTCCCCCTGTGAAGGAAATCATTCTCCTGGAAAATGTCCTATGAGAAATATCACTTATTACCTTTGTGAAGGTCATGACCATTGCCCGACTCAATGTCCCTAGATCCGATAGTTGCCAATACAATTCGACATCGTGAGAGAAATTTCGAGCCTTAGTTGCTCAAGATTTGGCAATCAGAAGAGAAAAACTAGCTACACAGAAAATATTGCCTAAGGAGTTAAAGAAACAACACACAGACTTTGACCGCCTTCATCCAGGAAGTAATAAGTGGTCATCGCCATCAGCATATTTCTTGGGTGGTGAAGAAGGTCATTGGGCAAGGGAATGTCCGCAAGCTGAAATTAAAAAGGAAGATAGTATTGAGAATCCAATCATACCCATCAAGACGCCACAAGAGAAGCGTGAGTGCTTCAACTGTCACCAGAAGGGTCATCTTACTAAGCGATGCCCGCAAAGAGAACAAATATTTTCTGCAACTATGGTCATATCAGAAGTTACATCAGTTAAGATTATAACTCCAAGAATAGGAGGAACAAAATCTGAATCAGTTTGCTCAAAGAATCAGTTAAAGAAGAGGCGATTGAACGAAGACGCTTGCCCCAAAAAGCATTCTGCTCAATTCCATCCTCAATTTCAGCCATCACTTGTTCATTCCTCCAACAACGCTTGTGAACAGCCATCTGGTATCCAAAACCAGGCAACTAATGTTACATGCTTTTCTTGTCGTGGCGTGGACATTATGCCAACAAATGCCCAAAGAAGAAGAGAGATCAACTTCGTTCTCAAGGCCAACAAGCCCCTATCTCGTATTTACTCCAACTCGAGACATCAATCATGGCATCGACACAATGCGGTACATCATTGTAAATATAGTTTACGCGAACTTAGATTAAATCGAAATCGTTGTGTCTAATCTTAAAAGTAATATTTCGATAAGCGGAATATTACCTTGTGAATTTAATCGAACTCTCATCAAAATATATCTTATCTTAATCCTTCCAAATAGCCGGTAAGATATCAAGTGCTAAACTTTCGTTTTCATCTTTAACCATTGCCCAATCAATCTTCTATCTATTTTAGAACATCAACAGATAACATTTCTATTTGTTTGAATAAGATGGACATCGCCGCTTGCGTCGATCGAGAAGAATCTCATCACTTCACCAAAATCTACCCAAGAAGAATTCTTCATCTCGTCAAGGATGACATCGGTGATTTCCAAGTTATATCAAGACCTAGGAAATGTCAAGTACCTAGAACAACCCCTGTCTCAATGTCAGGCTTATGTAAAGACCTTCCTTATGTATTTACACTTGGCACTTACTGTAATATCGAGTACGTCCTTTATGTATGCCATCCCTACAATCAACCTTTTTGACTTTATACATTATAATCTTTCATAAGTACCAAACGCGAAGAAAATCAGAACCCTCTAGATGATCAAGCAAATTAAATCATCGGGATAATTTTATAATCCTCCTACCTTAACCTAAATTCTTGAATTATCCTACCTTGTTTTCAATCTAAAGACAGCCTAGAATAACATTTATTCTCACCTAATTTTATCAACTGTTGTTAAATCGTGCAGATCAACCATTATATTCAAATATCATTTCTTGATGATAACTTTAAATTCTTCCCAAATGAATTGTAACATCCCAAAATTTGGCTTAATTAAGTTTTTAATGTTTAAAAGTGCATTTGTGATTTTCTGGAATTTATTTGGATTTTTCTGGATTTATTTGAATTTATTCCTATTTTAAGTTTATTGCTTTTTATTCAAAAGTATTTAATTCTGTGCAAAGTCAAAATAAAGTTTTGCCAAAAATATTTTATTTAAGTCCAGAATGTCTCAAAGTATTTTTGGGATTTTTCTTGGATTTTTCCTGATTGTTTTATTGCCTAAAACAAATTAAAAAGAATTTCTGGAATTGTTTTATTTGGCAAAACACGAAATTCGCTTAAGCGATCTTGGGCGAGCCCAATATCATTCTGCGTCGGCCGCTTGGCTTTGTATTCGAGGAAGTCACCGTATCCGTCGGATCTTGATCGGAGGTTGGCGTTTTCCCGATTGATGAAAACCCTAGCGATCCTTAGCCGTCGGATCAAGGCGCATGGAGGACTGGATTTCGCCACGTCACGCACGCGAGTGTCCGTTCGATTCACGACGCGTGGGCGGTCGAGACCGTCGTCTCGGGACTCATCGCCGTCACGGACTCGGGCCGCCGCAGCGTGCCGCGACGGATGAACTCCGCCTCGGACACGGCTGCCAGGGGCTATTTAAGCCACGGACCCGCCCGATGTTGAACCATCTGCGCGCCGTTTGCCACCGCTTCGTCGCCGGTTTCGGCGTGTTACGTCGCCGAGACCTCGCGGAAGTAACTCAAGCGCCGCCGATAGTTCTTGTTGGATCCGACAGCGGCGGGAGGTTCTTCGCGCGTTGAAGCGATTCGAACTCGGCTCGTCGCGTGGAACCGGATCTGCGGCGTCACCTCGCCGGAAGACCGCCAAACGCCGTGGCCTTGGTCATCGTCTTGATTCCGGTGAGATTACGCCGCCGTGTCTTCATCGCCGGGTTTAGAAGCTTGGCCGTCCGATCTAGCTTCTGCAGTCGAGATCGAGCCACGTGGTCTTTTCAACCTCACCCGTGCGATCAGATCTGAGCGCTCTGGGTCGCACCGTCGCTGCAACCAATCGTGATCCGCCGCGTGTCGGGTTCAGCACCCGAAGCGCCGTAGACCGAGTTCACGGTGGGCGCTCGGCCGTGGACTCGATCTATGGACCGGGGCGCGTGTCGTGCTCTATTGGTTGATTCATCGGCGTCATGCTTGCGTCATAATTACGATTTCGATTGGAAAAATATTCCGATTGGAAAATCCGTGATGATGACGTCATCATGAGGTCACGCTGACGTCATAAACCAGTTTTTCAGTATAAAAATAAATCTGTTAAATTCGTATTTTACGATTTTACGATTTGATGTTATTTCAAACTTCAAAAGGCTATATCTTTTGCATCGTAACTCGGTTTGAGTGATTCCAGTTTCTAAAAATTTGTAAAATTGAGATCTATTTAATGGTGATTTTATTTGATTTTGGAGATCTATTGCTCTCTGTTTTGGCATTTATTTGCTTTTCTCTTTGATGCAGCGTGAGCGTTGAATTGTGCGACGATTAGGAGGAAGATCAAGCAACCCAAGAGCAAGCTTCAGATCAAGATCAGGACCTATTCCAAGGCAAGTTGTGCTTTGATCATGTTGAACCCATGTTTATAAAATTGCTATGTTTGTTTTACAATATTGCATATATTTCAAATATACAATTGTTTCAAATTAGATTGGGTTTAGCTAAAATACCGATTGATCTATACCCTACCTTGTCATTATATGCCATGAACCATTGTCACCCTAGATTGGTTTAATATAGTTGATTAATAATTATGATCAACATTGGAGGTTAGGCCGTATTAGTTGCTTAGCCATGCCACGTCATCACATGTGTCGAGAATCATTGTTAATTAATTTTGATTAACGGAATATGGAGCAGTGTTATGAACTTGTGTGTCATGTGGGATCACACGATGAGATTGAGTTGTTGTGGCGAGTCATGTCACATAGCGATGTTGAATTGTTGATGGCACGTGGTGCTTGGTAATCAAGCGGGTGATGATAACTTAGATTGGGGCAAGTGGCAAGGCGAGGAGGCCAAGGTGGGCCCGATGGGCGAGATGGTATGTGGAAGTCTTGCCTTGATCACACTAAGGACTTAACCTTGCAAGCCTTTGACTGAGTCAATCATGCAACCACATATGCAGTATGGGCCACCTAGTGAGTAATTTGCAAAGTCTTAATTTTGATACTATCGTGGTCGGTGTGAGTTCCGGGTCGGTGTAATTCACATGGCGCAAGAGGGGCCCTGGATGTGGTTTCTGAGACCTTGATGTTGAAACCTTAGCGGGTAGTATCGGGTTAAGATAGAGCATTGTAAAGGCTTTGTTATAATCTCTCGCCTTTGTGGTGTTTGGTTGTATCACGTGGGTAAAGTGCATAACCTCTGCAGAGTGTGAAACTATTCGGATAGCCGTGCTCGCGGTATTGAGCAATGCTCGGGAATTCTGATTAAGGGTTAGCTTAATTAATTGGACAACTTGGTTGGGATGGCGGGATTGCCATATGGAAGATGGAACTTGATTTAGGATTGGAAACTTGGTTTACTTGAGAAATCTTGAATTTATTTATTATCGTTATTTGTTTTACATCTTTACAATCTATATCTTGTATTCGTTCATAAATCTTGCTTATTGCAAAATAGCCATGATAGCCTATCCATTGGAATAAGCCTTGCATATAGATACATGGAATTGCATTACATGCACAACTTGTTGAGTGCTTTAAGTACTCACCCTTGCCAAACAACAATAATCAACAGTTGAAGAATCTACACTGTGTTGGAAGATGAAGTCCAAGAAGACCACGAGTCATTAGAATTAGAGCCTTGTCGGTTGCTGTGGTGGTGATGAGCTACCTACGTTTCTACTTTCATTTGCTTAATTATTAGCTTATATTTTCGGTCTTGCCTGCGTGGCTTAATAATGTAAGTTGGTCATAAGATCATACATTTAGTTATATCAATAAATGAACTATTATTCTATTATCGTTGTGTATGATGTGATATGTACCAATGTTAAGCTGTGTGCACTAGCGTTGATCACAGGAATAGTGCGATAAACACGGTGGGTTCGAATCGGTGGATTCGGGTCCTTCTGAGGTGGTATCGAGCATCTTGTTGTAGGTCTTGGCCTAGATAGTTTGGAGGTGTCTTGAGTGTGTCCAAAATTATTTTCTAAAAAGAAAATCTAAGCTTGACTAATAAAACCCTCTCGACTCATCTCATTCTCTACTTCTCGCCTTTGCTAAATTTACCCGTTTTACTTGCCGTTTCGGGTGGAGAACTTATTTCAAAGTTCTTGTGGAGCAGATGCCGATCGTTCCGACCTTTGAGGAGTCGGTGGCGGCTACGCCATGGAGCTGTGGAGAGTTCTTGAGACGCTGGGAGGCTTTTACCGTCCGCTTTACCGAGGAGGCGGTGGGCGATGAGCGGTGTACACCGAGGATTCATTTGCAAATTGATCATCTACGCTCGGGGAATGAGGAAGCTAGCAGGCCAATCAACGTCTCCGCGGAAGGTTCTCGTATGAAGTTGCAATTCGGAGGTTGCTCGACTTGCTCTTCGCCGTGTGCATCGCGACTTCTGTTGGCGAGCTTCACGACTCGGTGTTCGACTTCACCAGACGTTCAAGCATGCGAAGGCGACGGATCGAGGAAGCGAGTGTGCTCTGACGACGCACCTTGCGAGTTCGCCCTTGCCGGAGGAGGATCATATGAGAGAGACTACCCGGGAGCCGGAGGCGTGTGCGAGGCACTCGAGTAGCGAGCAGGAACTCGAGGTGACCGTGCTTGACCATCGGGATGATCACCTTGGTGGGAGAGGCCACGAGGCGATTGAGGGCGAGTGGGCGCGTGACTCGAGAGTTCGAGAGCGGTGAGGAGTCGAGGAGGATCGAGAGGAGGCGCGAGTGGGAGCAGAGGAGTGCGGACCCGTTGTTGCGAGAGGACCGATAATAGGTCACGGGATAGGTTCGCTCCTATGCCAGCTCACCCGCCGGTGTATGCGCCGGATCAGCCTCAGCCAGGGTGGCTGGATGAGTGAGTGTCAGCCTTGGAGCTGTGTTGAGACTCGAGTGTGAGTCGCGTCTTTAAGTTAGTTTTTGCCCTTTCTAGTTGACGTTAAGGTTCGTGTTTAGTTTGCTTCTTTGTATTGCTGAGTGTGCAGTATGTGTTGCAAAGCTTGTAGGCTTAAATAAGCACCATACCAAGTTAAATAAAGAATTGTTCAGTTTGGGTATAACATATCTCCCCGCTTTAGAAATTCTTACTTCTCATCTATGCTATATCTACCTTTCCTAACCTAGGAGGCAATCATCGGATGGTGAATACTCGAGAAACAACGGTGCTTGAAGTGGGTGCGTCGAATGACAATCCCAATGATGGAGGCGACCCTCAACCACCGCCGATGGACATGCAGAATCTGGGAGCATTCCTTGCGGCCACAGACTCAAGCGATGCGAACAATGATGCACGGCAGATCGTGAGATGACCAATGCGTGATAAACCACAACAATCCCGCAACTCGAACAATCATGGTGGACCTCGACCTATGTCCAAGCTATCGGATTTTATGAGGACTAGGCCACCAACTTTCTGGAAGCGTGAACCCTTTGGAAGCCGATGATTGGCTTAGGACCATTGAGAAGAAGCGCACATCACTCGGTGTGAGGGCAATGAGAAGGTGCTCTCGCTCTCATCAACTTGAAGGAACCGCCGAGAATGGTGGGAGAATTATGTGCGCTCATGGAGCCCGCAAGAGATAACACAGGAGGAGTTCACTAATGCTTTCCGCCCGATATCATGTCCCGAGAGGAATGATGGATCTTAAGAAGGAGGAGTTGAGCTTTGAAGCAAGGAGGCCAACGGTGGCGAATACTTGAACAAATTTACTCGATTAGCTCGCTATGCCCCGAAGGCGTAGCGACGGATAAAGCGAGCAGTCTCGTTTCATGAAGGATTGAACTCGGGACTACGGTGGGGTGATTACCCACAATCTCCAGTTTTTGGAGGTGGTAAATAAGGCTTTGATCCTAGAAGATAAGCGCAAAGAGCTAGGTGGCCGTAAGCGCTTGATGAATAATCGGTGGGCGTCCAAACCATCTACGTTTGAGGATGTCACCACAGCAATTTGCTAGATTTCAACCACCAGCTGGGAACAAGACATCAACCCCTACACCTCGCCCTGCCAATCAGAATTTCTAGACCCCAGCGCAAGGCAACAATGCACGGGAAATCGATCTGCGGTGAAGAGATGCTATACTTGCAATGAGCAGGGCACT
Organism: Otatea glauca; assembly: GCA_036346275.1. NCBI lineage: Eukaryota > Viridiplantae > Streptophyta > Magnoliopsida > Poales > Poaceae > Otatea > Otatea glauca. The sequence continues at coordinate 3,965,226 of CM070713.1, forward strand.
TTTCAAATAGGTGTCCACGAGAAGGAGGCATCACACGATTCGTTTCAACACAGGAACAACACCGCTAAAGCACCAACATCGGGAGAAATCGTGCACCAAGTCGGCCGAGCAACCCGCAATCAGCGTGCGTGGAAGGATCAACCACATCACACGATGGAGCTCGGGAAGCTACGAGGCGTCGTCTTGGGTAAGTTCTGGTCAACTCGATTACTGCTTCTGATTTTGTTTGATTCTGGAGCTTCGCATTCGTTTGTTTCTCAAAGTTTTGCAACCAAGAATGGATTTAAAGTGGTGAATCTTAAGTGTGTGCTCTTAGTCCAAGCCCCAGGATCTGAGCTTAGATCTAGCCTTGGGTGTTTGGGAGCTAAGTTGCTTATGGATGGGATAAATTTCTCGCGAATCTTATCTTGATAGATCGCAATCCTAAACGTCATCCTTGGAATGGATTGGCTGTCCAAGCATAAAGGTGTTTTAGATTGTGGCAGAAGGATCGTGACCTTGGAAGGCCCTAGTGGCAAGAAAGTGGAGTTTCAGCGACCGCTTGATTCGGGACAGGCGATTAACGGTCAACGATGTGAAAGCCATCGGCATGGAAGATGTGCGATGAGAGAGAATACCGGATGTATTTCGGAAGATTTGCGGGATTGCCACGGATCGTGATATCGAGTTTGTCATCGAGTTAGCACCAGTGCAAAGACCGATATCAAAGAGACCATATCGGATGCCTACAAGCGAGTTAGTAGAAATGAAGAAGCGATTGAGGCGCAAGAGAAAGGTTTCATTAGACCAAGTTCATCGCCGGGGAGCCCGGTTTTGTTTGTTCGCAAGAAGGATGGAAGTCTTAGAATGTGCATCGACTACGTGCACTTAATGAAGTAACGATCAAGAATAAGTATCCGTTGCCGGGATCGGCGACTTATTTGATCGATTAAGAGGAGCTGAGTTTTCTCCAAGATAGATCTTCGTTCGAGGATACCATCGATTGAAGATCCGGCGGAGGATGTACCTAAGGCTGCGTTTTCTACGCGATATGGACATTACGAGTTCACAGTCATGTCATTCGGATTGACTAATGCCCCTGACATATTTCATGAACATGATGAATAAAGTCTTCATGGATTACTTGGACAAGTTTGTTGTAGTCTTCATAGACGATATCTTGGTTTACTCGAAGGCGGAGGAAGAGCATGCGAACATCGAGAATGGTTTTAGGCAGTGCGAGAGCATCAACTATATGCTAAGTTTAGCAAGTGTGAATTTTGGAAGGAGAAAGTTGAATTTCTCGGTCATGTAATGACTACCAAAGGAGTCGCGATTGATCGACAAAGTGGGCCTTGATGTTGCATTGGGAGCCACGAAGTGCATTACTCGATTCGTAGTTTTAGGAATGGCGGGATATTACCGTCGGTTCATAGAAGGATTCTCGACAATTGCTAAACCCCTTACGCGATTGTTAAAGAAAGAGAAGAAGTTTGCATGGGCGCCGAGTGCGAGAAAAGTTTCATGGAATTAAAAAGCGTTTAACAACAGCCCCTGTATTAGTGTTGCCAGATGTGCAGAATGGATTTGACATTTACTGCGATGCTTCGAAGCAAGGCTTGGGATGCGTGTTAATGCAAGAAGGCAAAGTCGTTGCTTATGCATCGAGACAATTAAGACCGCATGAAGTGAATTACCCAACGCATGATTTGGAGTTAGTGTAGTAGTGCATGCTTTAAAGATATGGCGTCATTATCTCATAGGAAATAGATGTGAGATATATACGGACCATAAGAGTCGAAATACATATTCACTCAAGTGACACGAATATGAGACAGTGAAGATGGCTGGAGCTAATTAAGGACTATAATATGGGAATCCATTATCACCTGGAAAAGCCAATGTGGTGGCGGATGCTCGAGTCGAAAGAGCCATAGCGCAAATACATTGTCAATGGAGGATCAGCGGAATTATGCAAGGAAATTGAAGCTAAGATTGGAAGTCGTTCGCAAGGAATGATAGCTGCGCTAAGTGAAGCCAACACTAGAGGATCGAGTTAAAGAAGGTCGACAAGATGACGATAAAATTTCAAAAATCAAGACTAAAAGGAAGAAGGCCTAGCCTTAGATTTCACTCTGGATGAGCAAGGAACCATGTTCTTTAAAAGCGAATTTGCGTCTGGGATAAAAAGGAGCTAAAGCAATTGATTCTTGAGGAGGCTCACGATTCTAAGTACTCAATTCATCCGGGAAGTGCCAAGATGTACCGAGATTTGAAGGAGAGATTCGGTGGCGAATATGAAGCGTGAAGTGGTGAGCATGTTGCATTATCGACGTATGTCAAAGAGTAAAGCCATGCACCAAAGACCATTTGGTGCATTGCGGTAGTTAAAAATTCGGAATGGAAGTGGGAAGAAATCGGAATGGATTTTATCACGGTTTACCTAAGACTCGAAAGGTTACGATTCCATTTGGGTTATCGTGGATCGTCTAACCAAGGTCGCTCATTTCATCGATAAAGACCACTTACACCGGAGATCGTTTGGCAGAATTGTACATGTCAAGGATTGTATGTTTGCATGGAGTGCCAAAGAAGATTGTGTCAGACAGAGGTACCCAATTTACCTCAAGGTTTTGGAATAAGTTGCATGAAGCAATGGGAACCCGTCTGAATTTGATCTGACATATCACCCGAGACGGATGGTCGGTGAAAGAGTAAATCAGATTTTAGAGGATATGTTGAGAGCCTGTGCTTTAGCGTATGCCACGTCATGGGATAAATGTTTGCCATATGCAGAATTCAGTTACAATAATAGTTATCAAGCTAGCCTCTGAGATGTCACCATTCGAGGCATTGTATGGGCGTGCTTGTCGTACTCCGTTGAATTGGAATGAAAGCGGGAGCGCGTTTAGTGTTTGGGCGGACATTCTCGAGGAAGCGAAAGTCAAGTCGCAATGATCGAGAGAGGTTGAAGATAGCACAGTCAAGACAGAAAAGCTACGCGATAACCGTCGTCGAGATTTGAGTTTTGAACCGAAGATCATGTGTATCTCGTGGTTACCCCTCTTAAGGCGTTAAGAGATTTCACGTTAAAGGAAGCTTGCACCAAGATATGTCGGTCCGTTCAAGATTACGAGCCGTCGAGGAGAGGTAGCTTATCGATTAGAGTTGCCTCGGTCATTGGCGGAGTGCATGATGTATTCCATGTATCGCGGCTTAAGAAGTGTCTCGAGTGCCACAGAGCAAGCCGTTGGAGGCAATAGAGTGCAAGAAGATTTGACTTATAAAGAGCAACCAATGTAATTTTGGATGTTGTGGAGCGCAAGACCGAAACAAGTCTATTCGCTTTGCGAGTTCGATGGAGCAATCATTCGAAAGTGAAGCCACTTGGGAGCGAGAAGAAGAATTGAAGTCGAATTCCGAACCTATTCTCTAGTTAGTACAGAATCTCGGTCGAGATTACATTAAAGGGAGGTTTGTAACATCCCAAAATTTGGCTTAATTAAGTTTTTAATGTTTAAAAGTGCATTTGTGATTTTCGGAATTTATTTGGATTTTTCGGATTTATTTGAATTTATTCCTATTTTAAGTTTATTGCTTTTTATTCAAAAGTATTTAATTCTGTGCAAAGTCAAAATAAAGTTTTGCCAAAAATATTTTATTTAAGTCGAATGTCTCAAAGTATTTTTGGGATTTTTCTTGGATTTTCTGATTGTTTTATTGCCTAAAACAAATTAAAAGAATTTCGGAATTGTTTTATTTGGCAAAACACGAAATTCGCTTAAACTTAAGATCTTGGGCGAGCCCAATCTGTTCTGCGTCGGCCCGTTTGCTTTGTATTCGAGAGGAAGTCACCGTATCCGTCGGATCTTGATCGGAGGGTTGGCGTTTTCCGATTGATGAAAACCCTAGCGATCCTTAGCCGTCGGATCAAGGCGCATGGAGGACTGGATTTCGCCACGTCACGCCGCGAGTGTCCGTTCGATTCACGCGCGTGGGCGGTCGAGACCGTCGTCTCGGGACTCATCGCCGTCACGGACTCGGACAGCGCAGCCGCAGACGGGATGAACTCCGCCTCGGACACGGCTAGAGGGCTATTTAAGCCACGGACCCGCCCGATGTTGAACCATCTGCGCGCCGTTTGCCACCGCTTCGTCGCCGGTTTCGGCGTGTTACGTCGCCGAGACCTCGCGGAAGTAACTCAAGCGCGCCGATAGTTCTTGTTGGATCCGGCAGCGGAGAGGTTCTTCGCGCGTTGAAGCGATTCGAACTCGGCTCGTCGCGTGGAGCCGGATCTGCGGCGTCACCTCGCGGAAGACCGCCGGCGCCGTGGCCTTGGTCGTCGTCTTGATTCCGGTGAGATTACGCCGCCGTGTCTTCATCGCCGGGTTTAGAAGCTTGGCCGTCGATCTAGCTTCTGCGGTCGAGATCGAGCCACGTGGTCTTTTCAACCTCACCCGTGCGATCGATCGGCGCTCTGGATCGCACCGCCGCGCGCAACCAATCGTGATCCGCCCGCGTGTCGGGTTCAGCACCGAGCGCCGTGAGACCGAGTTCACGGTGGGTAGCTCGGCCGTGGACTCGATCTATGGACCGGGCGCGTGTCGTGCTCTATTGGTTGATTCATCGCCGGCGTCATGCTTGCGTCATAATTACGATTTCGATTGGAAAAATATTCCGATTGGAAAATCCGTGATGATGACATCATCATGAGGTCACGCTGACGTCATAAACCAGTTTTTGAGTATAAAAATAAATCTGTTAAATTCGTATTTTACGATTTTACGATTTGAGATTTATTTCAAACTTCAAAGGCTATATCTTTTGCATCGTAACTTCGGATTTGAGTGATTCCAGTTTCTAAAAATTTGTAAAATTGAGATCTATTTAATGGTGATTTTTATTTGATTTTGGAGATCTATTGCTCTCTGTTTTGGCATTTATTTGCTTTTCTCTTTGATGCAGCGTAGAGCGTTGAATTGTGCGACGATTCGGAGGAAGATCAAGCAACCCAAGAGCAAGCTTCAGATCAAGATCAGGACCTATTCAAGGCAAGTTGTGCTTTGATCATGTTGAACCCATGTTTATAAAATTGCTATGTTTGTTTTACAATATTGCATATATTTCAAATATACAATTGTTTCAAATTAGATTGGGTTTAGCTAAAATACCAGATTGATCTATACCCTACCTTGTCATTATATGCCATGAACCATTGTCACCCTAGATTGGTTTAATATAGTTGATTAATAATTATGATCAACATTGGAGGTTAGACAGTATTAGTTGCTTAGCCATGCCACGTCATCACATGTGTCGAATCATTGTTAATTAATTTTGATTAACGGAATATGGAGCAGATGTTATGAACTTGTGTGTCATGTGGGATCACACGATGAGATTGAGTTGTTGTGGCGAGTCATGTCACGCAGCGATGTTGAATTGTTGATGGCACGTGGTGCTTGGTAATCAAGCGGGTGATGATAACTTAGATTGGGGCAAGTGGCAAGGCGAGGAGGCCAAGGTGGGCCCGATGGGCGAGATGGTATGTGGAAGTCTTGCCTTGATCACACTAAGGACTTAACCTTGCAAGCCTTTGACTGAGTCAATCATGCAACCACATGTGCGGTATGGGCCACCTAGTGAGTAATTTGCAAAGTCTTAATTTTGATACTATCGTGGTCGGTGTGAGTTCCGGGTCGAGTGTAATTCACATGGCGCAAGAGGGGGCCACGGATGTGGTTTCTGAGACATGATGTTGAAACCTTAGCGGGTAGTATCGGGTTAAGATAGAGCATTGTAAAGGCTTTGTTATAATCTCTCGCCTTTGTGGTGTTTGGTTGTATCACGTGGGTAAAGTGCATAACCTCTGCAGAGTGTGAAACTATTCGGATAGCCGTGCTTTCATGGTATTGAGCAATGCTCGGAATTACTGATTAAGGGTTAGCTTAATTAATTGGACAACTTGGTTGGGATGGCGGGATTGCCATATGGAAGATGGAACTTGATTTAGGATTGGAAACTTGGTTTACTTGAGAAATCTGGATTTATTTATTATCGTTATTTGTTTTACATCTTTACAATCTATATATGTATTCGTTCATAAATCTTGCTTATTGCAAAATAGCCATGATAGCCTATCCATTGGAATAAGCCTTGCATATAGATACATGGAATTGCATTACGTGCACAACTTGTTGAGTGCTTTAAGTACTCACCCTTGCCAAACAACAATAATCAACAGTTGAAGAATCTACACTGTGTTGGAAGATGAAGTCCAAGAAGACACGAGTCATTAGAATTAGAGCCTTGTCGGTTGCTGTGGTGGTGATGAGCTACCTACGTTTCTACTTTCCGCTGCTTAATTATTAGCTTATATTTTCAGTCTTGCCCTGCGTGGCTTAATAATGTAAGTTGGTCATAAGATCATACATTTAGTTATATCAATAAATGAACTATTATTCTATTATCGTTGTGTATGATGTGATATGTACCAATGTTAAGCTGTGTGCACTAGCGTTGATCCTGGGAATAGTGCAGTAAACACAGTGGGTTCGAATCAGTGGATTCGGGTCCTTACATGAATCGAGTAACAAGCATAAATTCTTTCCCCTCAAATAGTCTAAACGTATCACATGTCACTCTCTAAATTAGATTATCATTATTAACAATACTAGTTATACAATCAAAAGAAATATTTAGTAATATTCCTCATCTGTTTACGCGAAACCCAAATAGAAATCTTCTCCATTCTAGACACATCACTTTGAAATCGCAAGAACGATGTTTTGCAAAGCGACTATACTGGAAATAAGAAGACGAGGAAACAACGAGATCACTTCCGAGAAAGAATTTTCGAACCACTTAGTCCTTGCAAATCTAGGGGACGAGATTTACTGTAAGAGAATAGATTTGTAACATCCCGAAAAATGGAATAATATGAAAATTAATATTTTGAATTTGAACATATTTATTTCTGATTTTTCCTGACATGATTGAAATTTATTTGGATTTTCCCTGGATTTTTTGTATTGAATGAAAATCAAACAAATAGAATTAAAGGAATGGATAATGGTGAAAAGATAAAATGGTAAAAGATAAATTTTGGAAAAATTACCATAGAACCTTAACCTCTCTGGTAAGTCAGTAAAATCAAGAAGTAAAATTTTATGCACAGAAAAATGGGTAAATGAAATTAATGTCACTCCTTTTTGACTAGAAACAGTACAAGTCAAAATTAAATAAAAATAATCGAAGTTTATCTGGAGCTGGAAAAATTACCATAGCACCCTCAGTGCAGTGTTTACACTTGGTCAAAATCTCAGGATTTTATCATGTCGGCAGAGCCCTCTAATAATTCAAAAACAGAAACAATTAAAAGCTGGAAATCTTCATGTCAGATTTTTAATAAAATAAATACCCAATGTTTTGATTTAAAAATTTTACAGAGACATCCTTGACCTATTTATAACCCCTCATAAAAGTTTCAAAAATAAATAATAATGTTTGAACCTTTAAATAAATACAAAACCGAAATTCAAATCCTGTACAAACCTACAGTGTCAGAATTTTTATAATTTAACCATGCGGTATTTTAATCTAAAATTTTCACTGAAGGTTAAAAACTACCAGTATAAACTAGTCAAAAAGTTTCACAAAATTACGTGGTGATTTGATAGCGAATTTAGTGATCACATGGAGCTGTCTCGCTGAAGTTTATCCCCTGCCTCATCCCCTCTCACTGCCTTGTGGGCCCGCTTTGCCAGCTTCCTTTTCCCTGCCGACTCCTTTCTCTCTCTGTCAAACCGGCCCCGCTCGTCAGAACCCCCCGTCTTCCCTGTTCTTTCCTCACAGCCGAACTCTCCCGAGCTCCCTCTCACGCCTCTCTGCGCCTCCACGCAATTCACGCCGCCTCGCCCGGGTCTCGCGTTGCCCGTTGAATCACGCCACGGCTTGCCCTTGGTTTTCAGCGCCATCTTGCCGGTCATTCCATGTCCCTCACGCGGAAATTCGCGTATCTGCGCAAAACCGAGCATGACCTCACTGACCAGTTCATACATGAAGTCACTACATTTCCCTTGCTATAAATACTAGTACCGCATCGCACCGAGGCCCTCGTTTCTTCACCTTCTCCCGAGCCAAGAACCTAAGCCAAATACTCGGTGCTTCGCGTTCTCACGAAAACCGAAAATGGGTAGAACATCAAATTGCGCCACTCTATTGCGACTCGCTCCAATTACTCCGCTGGAGCACCCTGCGCATCACTAAACTCGACCCACTCGCCAATTTCAGCTTCTCCTTCCCGAGACCATCCTCACCGGCGCCCTCCTTCCTCGGCTCCGCGCGCGGTGGCGCACCTCCACGACCGTTTCCGCCGGACAGCAGTCAAAATGGGCGCCTCAGCCTCATGGATGCCTAAATGCTACCCATTCGTAGGAGCTAGCTTGCTCTTCTTCTCCGTGAGCCGCACCTCCTGCCGCGCATGCGCGGTGGCACCCTCTCCGATCGTCCCCGCAGATGATCGATACCACCCGAATGCGCCAAGATCCTGGAGCTCGTGGTGCCACCCATTCAGCGGGAGACTCGGCGAACACCGTCGCCGTCGAGCCCTAGCCATCCCTCGTTCTTGATCGCTGCCGCGTGGGACCGCCTTGTCGACCACCAAAGCAATCCCGGTGCATTCGGTAAAAGGCGCTTTCCAACTCAAAAGCGTATTTTCTAGTTTACGGAATTTACATAACCGAGCTGCTTTAAATGCTTATAACTTTTGTTTTGTAACTCCAAATTGAGTGAAATAAAATTCTTAATTCATATAAAATCTAGTTCCTTCAGAATATAAAATAATATTTTGAAAATGTTCACTGGGTAAATTTGAAATTCAAATTTAAAGAAGAGACATAAATAAGTACTACATATTAAAAAGTTGTAAACAAACTTTAGGTGGAATGAAACTAATTTTAGTAAAATATTCATACTTCCAGAAGTTCAAATATATAAAAATATTTAAGTTTCATTATTGTTTGAAATACTTTTATCAAAGATAGTATTCAATATATTAGAAAGTTCAAATATACATAAATTGAATAAATGAAACATGAAATAAGTAAAATTGATATCTAAATATTAGCATGGCAGTAGAATACCTTACTTTGCCAAGATAATTAATAAATGAACTTGATTTGAATTAACTTGAAAAATATGAAAAGATTTAAAACATAAAGTGCATGTATATATGTATAGAAAGTGGAATATTTAAAATAATTCAAATGAATTCAAATAGTAACCAAACCAGTTTTATTATACCTCCGTCATTGCAAGGATCTCAGATATAAAATAATATTTAAATATTATTACATAAAACAATAAGTGATAAATAATTAAAGTGTTAATAATTGCATAATTGGAATAGTTGTAGCTATCGCAAATAAACTCAGAATTTGGCGAAACCAAATCCTATAACCTTGAAAAATAGTTCCCTTGCTGTTTAGACAAAAATATCATATGTTTGTGCTAGGTTGAAATAAAATAATGTTAGACCCTCATGATCGCTTATAGGGAAATCATCGCGGATAAAAGCCATTTGTCGCGAAACCAACTATAAATCACTTCTAATATCATACCCTGTTAATACCTGAAAAATGAGTAGATTATCCGAGGCGGTATAGCCGCAATCTTATATCAAAAGCTGAACCCTTAACGAGTAGTAAATTGCACCATCAAGCCTTTTCATCGATCCGTAGAACCTCTCGTCTAAATGCAACTATTATAGAAATTAGTTTAGAAATGATATTTAGGATATGGTCTTCCACATTCTAGAAAAATATTGCATTTACAACTTTCGTTTCAATTAAATTGTGCTAGCTGAATACCCCTAAAAAGTATGATTGTCGCAACCTTTTATATCACCTAAGCATTTTCAACTAAGAAAATAATGTCTCGTCTAAAAAGCTAAAATATATGAAATCAGCCTAGATATATTCTTCAAAGTATATACTATCATGTTCCGAAGAAATAACCTTATTTCACTATGTTTTGCATAAAAACTTTAGTAGTCAAATAACCCTTCGTTTTATGTTTAATGAACCTTGTCTCAATAAGAATTAGTGAACCTTGTAATAAGGAATTTGTAGTTAATAAATTTGTATCACCAGAACCTTCTTAAAAACCATAAATAAATCTAATTAGCTAGCTTATCAGTCATAACCTATTAAGAACCCTTCTTATGCAAATCTTAAAGCTAAGTGCTGTTAGCGTAACCTTAACTAGTATTTTAATTCTTTTAATCCAAATAATTTTAGCATCTATAATTCGAAATCGTAAATACTGAAATTCATAATTTTAGCCTCTTGAATTCGTAAATCCCAAGCTTTTAATCTATAAAAGAAACCCTGTTTCGTTATCTCAAAACCATTAAGAATATGAATTTGTAAGTATCTAAATCATGAGGTCGTAAATAATTCAAACCCTAAATCATCCCTGTTTTCTGCAATGAATCCTTATTTGATTTTCTGTCTGTCTTCTTTTCGCCTTTATTGAAGTTTATTATTTGCTATTTTCCGATCAATCGACGTGTAGAATTCGACGTCCCTTCCTCCGCCGTTGCCTCCGTCAGCTGTGATCGCGTCTTCGTCGTAAACGATATATAAGCAAGGCAAGCACCCCCTTTGACCATCTTGATCCCAGAATTTAATTTGCATTGTTTATTAAAATGTTTTATGCATACGTTTACTTTTTGTAAATTGCTATTTTGTGATACTGGTCGTTATACCTTTTGTCTCATGAAACTTCCTTGATAAGTATCAATATGTGAACCTTGATAACCATAGATTAAGCTTAGACAATTACTTAATGTCGCCCTGGGTATATACGATTACTTTTATCCATGCTTAGCCATGCTTTTAGAACAACTGAGAATGATGATCAGATCAAAACTTGTTTCTTAAGAAATGGAAAATGTTGGAAATAAAGCTGTTGGTTATGGGTATTTTGATTAAAAACCCAAAATAAAACTATGGTTTTGATGCGGGCGATTATTGGCAATAGCCGGAGGTGCAGAGGGATTTGCACGTAGTTAGGGTGGAGTATCGCCCGTGTCGGATTAAGGACCGAGCAATGGGACGCTATAGATCCAAGAATTTCGTACAACCACGAGGGCTTGTATGGGCGGGTCTTAGCCTATTAAGTTGTTTAGGTGTGGCTTTGCATCTAAGGAAGGCGGAGTTACGCACGGGCATTCCGTTTGGTTTGTCTGTAGGGGTTTCTACATACCAATGCAACGGTGTATGCCTTGAAGTGAGCGAAGCGTGGAGTGGGTGTGGTGTGTATGGATCGGTCTTGGGTGAGTGTTTCGTTTCCATGGCGAGGTCAAGCGTCCGAGTGGTTCAAAGCCACATCTAGATAATGTAACGGCTCAGTATGATCTCCTTGCCGACACACCAAAGGAAGTGTGTTAAGCGATCGGCAAAAGAGGTTGATCATTCCTTGTGGGTAAAGCTGTACACCTCTGCAGTGTAAATCTAATCGATTAGCCGTGTCACGGTTATGGACACTTGGTGAAGTCATTCCAATGTTAGAATGCTTTGGTATTTTCCAAAATTGGGTTTCGGTTTGGAACTGTTTTATCGACTTTTGTTTCATGTCAAAGGATCGACATTATTGGATTCCATTTACGGATTATTCGATATTCACGATGGGTTGTGAGTATTACTTATGCTTTACTTATTTCATATCAGTCAATTATGCTTTTACAAATTCCGTTTGCAAATAACTTGTTTTACAATGTCAATTCGCTTTATGCAAATTAGCTGTAGTAGCCTCCTTTGAAATGGCTGCATATATTATAGGCTTTGCTCAAGTCTTGCGAGTACGAAAGTACTCACCTTGCTTATATGTGGTTTTTAGGTGGTTAAGTTGCCGATCTTGAAGGTTTCTTTAAATCATGAGTTGCGGGTTTTCTTCGTCGAATCTTTCTAGGGATTATGCCTTGTCGGTTGCCTGCGGGTGTTGGATGGGCACACTACAAGACTTTGCTTCTTATGCTGCTTTATCTCTGATTTGTAAGAGTTTTCTTTATGTAATAGCTTCCGCTTAATTAATATTTGTTGTATGGTTGTGATTCCAATTGGTGTATGTGCGTACTAGCTACTGATCATGGGACTAGTACAGAAATGCACATTAGATTTCTATTTTTGCAAGTTTGTAAAAATGGGGGTCGTCACAAATACCATCTTGTCACATCACCAATAGTAGATATCGGAAAGACACACATCCTTCATGTTTCTCCTCCACATCTTTGCCGCCAGCCTTTCATTGCCTTTACTCCTACTCTTTATCCTTGTTACGGAGGCCGGCCTTTAGTGCAACCTTTGCTGCTGCGACAGTGGAAGGCGTCCTCACTGCTATTAACGACGGTCAGGCTCCCGCTTGCACTTCCTTGTATGCTGATGGCGATGTTGTCTCCACTCCTTCTGCCTATGATGCGCGAACAGTGAGCCAACTCCTGTATTTATTTAGCGCGGTTTTTAGCATCGAGACAAACTTCCAAAAGAGTGCCTTAACCCCGATTCGCTGCTCTGATGAGCAGATTGCCGAGGTTTAGCAGTAGCGCTGCAGTGTGCCGTACAGAATTTCCCAGTTATTTAGTTGGGGCTGCCCTCATCCCTGAAGAAGAAGCCTACGAAAGCGGAGTTGCAACCTCCCATCGATAGATACTCCAAGAAGCTTGTAGGGTGGAAGCCTCAGCTCCTGTCGCCAGGTGGAAGGATGATCCTCCTGATCTCAGTGCTAATGGCGCTGCCCGTCTATCTCATGACTGTCTTGCGGCTTCCGCAATGGGTGATACAAGCTAATTGAGCGGGAATGCGCGCAGGGCCGGGCTTCCTTTGGAAGGGCCAAGAGGACATAAGTGGAGACCACTGTTTGGTGGCTTGGAACAAGGTGTGCATGCTGATTTCCAATGGTGGCCTCGACGTGAAAGACCTGCACCTTCTGGGCATTGCGTTACGCCTTCGCTGGCCTTGGTTTCGATGGACCAACCACAAGGGACATGCATGCCCTTGGTTACTTCAGTTGCAGCGGGACTGCATCAACGTTGCTGGATCAGAGACATCCAAGGCACTATGTCTCTCCAACTCCAAGCGACGAAGGAGTATTTGAACCTTTGGGACGTTGCCTCACATCCCTGCTGTGAGGGATAGCATGCATCTGGTGGACGGTGTTGACGTCAGGTCAGTACAGATCTGCTTCCTCAGCTTATCGATCGGCATTTCTTCATTTGCCAAAACAAGGTCAGCTTGTGGCTCTCTAATTTGGAAGGTGAGAGCTCCGTCCAGGTGTAAATTATTCGATCGTGTGCCTAGCAGTTAAAAGGGCAATGCCTAACCGCATATAATTAACGTGCTGAAGCGAGGCTGGCCTCATGAACCTTGCTGCACCCTCAGTTCTATGGAGCCGGAAACTTGCGTCCATTTATCTGCTCGATGCAGCTACACCTGGTGCATCTGACCCTTATTCAAGAATGGCTAAATGTTCCTTTTGTTGTCCCAGCTATAAACGAGCTGAACCTAGGATTTTGGTGGTGTGCAGCTCGGGTATGCATCTAAGACTCTTCTTATTGAACTCCATATCGACTATAATTTCAATTGTAACTTATCTTTTTTTTCTTTTTAACTGATATCAGCAAAAAATATCTAATTTCATCTTTGATCTAACCAATCGGTTGTGCCTTGCCAAGTTTAGGTGCTAACAGACAGCCGTTCTCTTGCTTTAAGAATATGCGCTTTTGTATTTGTCTGATTATTTTCGGCCATGTAGTTTCATGATTTCATCTGATCAGGACAGCGGTCTGTCATCGTGCAGAGTACATGTGAAAAGGGCAATGCCATGTGTGCTAACTGTGAATAACTTCACTACAAACTGGAGTAGACATGGTCATGATGTTTTAAAATTCAAATTCAAAAAGGGTTGTTGAACTGGTCTGCCTGATGTTTCAAGACGGCCAGTAATCAAACAGTCGTAGCTTACTACGATCCTTGAATTTTTTTTTCTTTAATATTTTTTTAATCTTTTTTTCAAAACTAGGCGTCAGGGCAAAAAATTTGCAAAATTGGGCGCCGATCGCCCGTACATGGGGCGATCGCCCCGTATACGGGCGATTAGTGCCCGCGATTTTTCCTCCGTCTGCTGTCAATTTCTAAAAAAAAATCATAACTTTTTCATATGATGTCGGATGGAGATGAACTTTATATAAAAATTGTAGCTCTCGATGGGATCTACAACTTTTGTATACAAATTTTTTCAATTTGAATCCATTTAGATGGTTAAAAATGAGACAGAATGTTCAGATCTAAAAACAGATCTATTTTTAGATCTGAACATTCTATCCCGTTTTTGACTATCTAAATGGATTCAAATGAAAAAAAAATTTATACAAAAGTTGTAGATCCCGTCGAGAGATACAATTTTCATATAAAGTTTATCTCCATCCGACATCATATGAAAAAGTTATGATATTTTTTAGGAATTGACCGTAGACAGAGAAAAAATCGCGCGTTCAAAGCCGCACTAATCGCCCGTATGTGGGGCGATCGCCCCATATACGGGCGACCGGCGTCTAATTCTGCAATTTTTTCTGCCCTGACGCCTAGTTTTGAAAAAAAAATTAAAAAAAAAATTAAAGAAAAATAAAGCTCACGATCCTTTGGGATTCAGCCCATATCCGGCCGACATTTCTCGACTGGAAGTGATCCATCGTCTCAGCCCACAGCATATGCCATCGTCGCGGCCCAAAGTAGACCGGCCCATACGGCGGATTCCGCTCGGTGAACGCGGGCCCAACATATGCCGTGGCCGCGGGCTCGCGGTCGCGGCTGCGCTGCTCCGCCGTCCCGCACGCCGGCGATCCTCCCGGGAGTCCGGTGGCTGCAATTGCCTAACTCACTCAGTGTTCCCACGCGCAGGCCGCTCACGCTTTCAAGCACACGGCCGCAGAGCGCACGAACCATGGCGTCATCTCTCGTGTTCGTCTCCATTCGAGTCCTCCTCAGCTAGACGCCAATTCGCATTCGAGTCCTCAGTCGCGCGGAGGCGGCCGGGATCAGGGTTTCAAATTCCGTTCTCGGTTTAAATCTAGCCACCCTTCGGAGGAGGGCAAAATTTTGGACGAAATTCAAAAGACAAAATTCAAATCCGATCCTTTTTAAACGAGATTTCGATGAAAAATGGCAAAATCTCGAAAAAATTTCAACCTCTGGACAAAGGACGCTCGGCACAGAGGTGGCAGCCAGCGGCGGTGGACCTGTTGGTGATAAAGAAGAAGGTGTCGCCCTCCCTACAGTGGGCCTCCGCGGCGACGGTGATGCCCCGAATGAACGCCATCTCCTCCTCCACTGGCAGCTTTGGCGCCAACGCCGCCACCACTGTCTCCATCGTGCCAAGCTCGGCGAGGACGGATCTGGCGAGGGGGAGCTCGGCGAAGACAAATCTGGTGCGAGGAGAGGGGGAGCTCGGCGAGGATGGATCTGGCGCTCGTGAGGATCTGGCGCGGAGAATGGGGACGAGTGGTACGGTAAAAAAAAAGAGATCGGTTGAATCGCCAGCATGGGAAAAAATCGGCAAAGCTAGGGTTCGATCCCCCGAGCTCGCGTTGTTGGCACAGGCGACTTACCAAGTGGGCCAAGCATTGGACCGTGTTTGAAATACCTCCGGCCTAGTTTTGTGTCTCGCCGCCCGCCGAAAACCGAAATCTCACCGAGATTTTGCGAGATCTTGACTAGATTTTGAACTTTGGCCAGGAATCGAAGAGGAAGCTCGGGGATCTGGTGACGCCTGGAATGGCACACTTGCATCACCCAGTGATCTGTCGCTTGGAGGTAAATCGCGCAAATATCTTCTACTCTCTCCCTCCAATTTTATTATCTCTAATCACTATATTCAATGCATGCATGTCGAGAATTCTATTATCTCTAATCACTATATTTAATACATGCATATCGAGAATATCAAATAAATATAGATATTTATTAGGGATATAAAAGAAACATCATATTAATTTGCATTTTAATACAAAATACATTTTGTATTTACGGATAATACCATTAAAAAAATACGCTCTACAAATTTAGACGGAGGGAGTAAAATGTAAGATTATAGCTATGTGATCAGTGTTCTAGTCGTGTTCATGTGAATTTCGTTTTTTAATTGTCATTTCCGCAGCTAGCTCAGGGCGCTCTCTGTACTCCGATCGATTTGCGTGTATACAGAAAAGAAAAATTGCGGTTTTTTTACTTGCTGTGCTGTTCGTTGCAAATTGCAATTGTTTGTCGCAAGTCTTAACTTTTGTTAAGGGCATCTTAGGTTGCAACTTGTCTGCGCTGTGTAGTTTGGGCTCTGAAATGTAGGATCTAACAGGTTGTTCTCACTTGTTCAGCTTCGCATGAACTCAACTGGCATGATATATTGCCAATGAATTTTTTTTAAATAATGTATTTTATAAATCAAATTACGATATTAATACGCAGATTTTTTTTCCAAAAATAATATTCACTCGCCGAACCGCATGGTGACAACTGTATAATCGCCAGATGGTACAGCGATAAATGCGTATTCGCCGGACGGTTGGGCGACAAACCGGTAATCGGCCAGCGGTTGGGCGACATAAAGTCGTCGCTGAACAGTGGGGCGACAAATGGAGACTTCGCCGAACGGTGCGGCGACAAGTGGAGTCTTCGCCGAACGGTTGGGCGACATAATGTCTTCGCCAAACCGTGTGGCGACATAATGTCTTCGCCAAACCGTGTGGCGGCAGAATCGGCAAGAAACGGCCGGCGTCGGGCGCGGGAAAAGCCAAGGGAAAAAGAGAGCCGAGGGCGAGTGAGTCGCGGCGAGATAGAGAGAGAGGGAGGCGGTCGGGAGAGGAGGGAGGAGGTAGTCGCCGGGAGCTCGCGAGGGGGAGGCGTCCGGGAGCTCGGGAGTGAGAGGGCCGGGAGAAAAAAGAGGAAGAAGAGAAACTACAAGGTAAAATCGAAATTTTGTGTTTTGTTTAGTTGCGTAGAAAAATATTGTAGGTTAATGTTGTATGAAAATATTAGGGTTGATATTAGATTTAATTTAATCGGTTCTTCTTTTGTGGACTCGCGATAATAGATATGAACTCTAATATTGTAGTATTTGTAGTGCGATAGTTAATTAACGTTGTTAAAGTTAAATTGTTGATATTATTATTTTTAGTTGCGTAGTAAAATATTGTAGGTTAATGTTGTATGAAAATATTATGGTTGATATTAGATATAATTTAATCGGATTTTCTTTTGTAGACTCGCGATATTAGATATGAACTATAATATTGTAGTATTTGTAGTGCGATAGTTAATTAGCGTTATTCAATTTAAATTATTCGTATTACTTTTTTTAGTTGCGTAGAAAAATATTGTAGGTTAATGTTGTATGAAAATATTAGGGTTGATATTAGATTTAATTTAATCGGGTTTTAAATTATTCATATTACATTTTGGTAGTCATCTAAAAATTTATTTTGTCTATATCGTCGCAATAATGTCAGATCCAGATTAAATTTAGGGTATATTATGGCGATGGTGAAATAAAAGTACGCAGAATGGTGTTGATTTAAGCAACTTTTCGGTGACCATGGTTGAGCACTCTATCCCTGAGAGTGTTAGCATTCGTGATATGAAACTTTGGTTGACCCAATATTTTTCTTTGGATCCAAGTGTTTACTCTGTTACCATCCAAGTTTTATTCACGCGAAGCAATGGTGACCCGACTATTTGGGAGTTGAAGAAAGTAGATCGGACATACCTGTGGCAGAAATGGTTAAGGTGGTGCAAGGGATCTCATCTTGACTGTGTGATGCTGGTGCAGGCTTGCACTAGAGAAGAGGTGAATATTAGTGATATGAGCGAGAGCAGTACATCGGCTAGAGCTGAACAAGTTCAGGAAGTGGTGTTGATTGAGGTAGCAGCGGGGGATGATAATAGGGATACAACAAATGACGAAGGCCGAGCTGATGAAGGGGAGGAGATCGAGGAACTTGTTGATCATTTGGAGTTAGTTGACCGTATGGCGGCAGAAGATGAAGCTGAAATGTTGGAATGTGATGATGGCATCGTCGAAGATGAGGAAGAGGAGGATGATGGTGATGATGCTGAAATGCATGATAGTATTGAGGAAGCGAATGTACCCATCCCTGACGAATGGAACAAGGAAAATAATTCTGGTATGAGAGTTTCATGGGGCCTTGAGTCGCGTTGGGAGTATGGTACCAATTTCATTCGGCTGAATCAAATATTTCCGAACAATTCTGAATTAAAATTGGCAGTGAGGCTTTGGGTATTATCGCAGCAGAGAGAGTTCCGGGTTGTCTTGTCCAGGCCAGATAGGTACACAGTGAAGTGCAGAACAGATGGATGTGAATTTCGAGTTCATGCATACAAGCCGAAATGCGAGACGTATTGGATTGCATCACGAGTAGAGGAGCACACATGCAGATTAGAGAATGTTCTGGTGAAACACCGCAACTTGAATGCAGTTGTAATTGCTAGCGTAATGTTCAATGAAATCATTGAGAAACGGGACATTGAGTGTTCGTATATTCAAAAAACAATGTTAAGAACATTTAAGTACCAGATAAGTTACTCGATGGCCTGACGTGCGAAGCAAAAGGCATTGGAGAAGAGGTTTGGTACATACGAGGCTTCATATTGCAACCTACCTCGTGTGCTTGATGTCTTGAAGCAAACAAACCCTGGCACATACACCGCTTTCGACGAAAGTGTGGAAGATGGCAACGGGATCTGCACGTTTCGTCGTGCGTTTTTTTCATTGGGTCCTTGCATTGCGTCATTCAGGTACTGCCGTCCATTGCTTTGTGTTGATGGTACATTTCTGACTGGAAAATACAAGGGACAGATTCTAACGGCCATTATAATTGATGCGAACAACCACATACTTCCATTGGCCTTTGCTTTTGTTGAGGGTGAGAACCGGGATAGCTGGCTGTGGTTTTTTAGACATTTGAATTTCGGGGTAGTTGGTAATCGGCCCAACGTGTGCATCATTCATGATCACCACAAAGGTATTCTTTCTGCAATTAAGACTTTACAGGAGGACCCTGATGAGCCATTCCCATGGCGTGACTTGCAGAGCAGGTGGTGCATGAGGCATTTGGGAGCAAATTTCTTCAGGTAGTTCAGGAGTAAGAAATTGATGAACCTCTTTAAGAGGTTGTGCAAGCAGAATCAGGCACGTAAGTTCAACGTGCTTTTCGCTGAGTTGGAGCAGCACACTAGTGCATATGTGGAAGAGATGAAGAAGCAACCACCTGCGCCGAATGATTGCCCACCCAAAAGGCTAGCACCACTCGGAGAGCTCGATCCTCCAAATACGAGGTGACGAACGTCAAGGAACATAAAGTGTTTCTCGCATTGGATAGAGGCGGAGCCTCTGGAGAAGTGGGCACTGCTCCATGACACCGGTGGCGCCAGGTTAATATAGTAAATTATGATATTTACGATGGTTTAACAAATCGGCTTGGTAGACTAACCGATATGTGTTGATTAGGTTTGGTGTCATGACAACGAATATAGCCGAGGTTTACAATTGGGTCATAAGAGGGCTCCGTCTACAGGCACATAACCGCAGCTCTCACTCACACTTCTTCACCATGGTTGATAGTTGTAGCAGACAATTTCCATGGACACCTGATATGAGTAGCATAGCTCTTACTTGCACGTTGCAGGTCACGCGTGGTGGGAAGGACGATCCATTCAAGGAGGAGAACCTAAGTAAAGCGGTATCCAAATTGCAAGAGTGACGCCCGACATTGCGGAGGCAAGCCTTGACAACCTCTGGTCTGAACCTCGTGACCACCAACGACCTGAAGGTGCATTTGCAATGGTGACGTCAAAGATATGTCAAGGTATGTGAACTAGCCGACAACCCTTCTGCTGCAGGCTTCTCAAGAAGAAATTACAGGATACTGATGCTGCCCGATCAGTATGCAGAGCATATTCAGGTTAGTTATTTCATATTTGGTCACCTTACTAATCTTTTTAGGATTATACATAAGTTCACTATTTCGTACGTTCGTTTTGTGTGTTAGTCGTTCCCAGAGGATGAAGAGTTGCTGAACAAAGATATCCTAGAATTCTTAGCGATGTATAAGCTCTTCGGCGGTGGTGTGATGCCTGGTTGGCGCAGAAGACGTAGAAGCGGGTCTAACTGGATGGGTAAAGATCGACACAATACTGCTGTATCGGCAAGTTCAAGAGGACGTTCAACTACCACCGGAGGTGGGCTTGCTCCTAACTATGCAAATGCTGATGACGACGATGATGACGATTTCGTATTACCTCCACCTCGACGTTCAAGCACTTACACAACAGGGCGTTTAAGAAACAATGCAACAAAAGGTTCAACCAGTACTAGAGGTGGGCTAGCTCCCAACCATACAAATGACGCTGACGATGATAACGACGATTTCGTATCACCACCACCTCGACGTTCAATCACTTCCACGACAGGCCCTTCAAGAAACAACGCAAGAGAACGTTCAACTAGCACTAGAGGCGGGCTAGCTCCCGATCGTATAAACAATGATGACGCTGATGATGACGATTTTGTACCACCTCCACCCCGACGTTCAAGCACTTCCACCAAAAGATGACTTTTATCTTTGTCACCATGCCCTATACCGAACACTACGATCGAAGGATGTGCGGCGACATGAAGTTGTCCCAGTTTTATCAATTCTCTAAGCCATGTTGCATTTTATTCAATGATACTATGATTTGTTGTCAAATTTGTCGCACACCGAAGGATAATGGCGAACTACGAAATTTGATTTTTTTCCCTGAAAAAAATCAGCTGACAAATAATTTTGTAAAACACCTCATTAATTACGATCGATAAAAAGGAATTTTTCTAAATTTATTGACCCTACTTTGAAATATGCAATTCTTGCAACCGTTAAACTGACATCGACTTTTCATGTAGAGACACATGGTATATTCTTGCATTTTTTTGAGTTTTGCTATTTGAATTAAAAAAATACAAATATTATACAAAAAAATCTGAACGACTAATCACATATATAAATTATCACCGACAAATTTGTCACACAAATTTTTTATTCCGACAAAAATCTTTGTAAATTTCGCCGCCCGGTTGGCCTAACAGGTATTTTTTTATCATGCATTTGCCTCGAAATTAGACTTCAAAATAACTTCCGCAACTTCAAAAATTGAAATTCCAAAATATTAAAAATTAAACATGTATGCAATAAAATATTTAAAACCATTGTGTTGCAAAGCCATTTCAAAATTCAAAATTCGAACCCAAATATTGTATTTTAGATGAATTTTAAACCTTCTCGGACATCTGTTAGTCGCCATTCGGTTGGGCGACTAACAGATGTCGCCGCACCGTTGGGCGACAAAAAGTACTTCGCCAATTCGTCCGGCGACAACTTCATGTCGCCGTCCCATTCGGCGACAACTTATGTGTCGCGAATCCATTCGGCGAAGATCATAATTTCGCCAGACCGTCTGGCGATTATACAGTTGTCGCCATGCGGTTCGGTGAGTGAATATTATTTTTGGAAATTTTTTTTTGGCGTATTAATATCGTAATTTGATTTATAAAATACATTATTTAAAAAAAATTCTATTGCCAATTTACCATAGAGATGTTTCGGCTTTTCAGTTTTCACAATAGGTTTTTTTAGGTTTTTTACCATAGGTGTTAACAGGGAAAGAGATCCAATGCAGTTCTAGTTAGACTGCAACTTAAGAAGTTGCACGTGAACCGTTTGGTCAAAAAGCCACGGTCCAAACCTTCCGGGAATACCTTAGCAAAAACACCACGTTTATACTGTAGCAAGCACTGTAGTAAGTCGATATTCAACGATCCGAATCATTTGTTGGCTCGATGAGACGATGCTAAGGACTGAGGACCGTTTAAGTTGCAATCTTCATATAGCCTGCACAAGAACCCTATCCTGTTAACAGACTGACATGGAACTGTTTCGACTGTGGACTAATTATTTGTGACATGGTATAGACTCCAAGCTTAGTTATATGGTGAAGTAACGACTAGTTTAATTATTTGTGACATGGTATAGACTCCAAGCTTAGTTATATGGTGAAGTAACGACTAGTTTTCTATCCTGGATCCATCCCTGGTTAAAAGAAACATCGATTACCATGGACACCCACAATTTCATTTCACACACCGCAACATTTACTCTAGCAAATTAATTCAACAATGTAACAAACAGCTTTTAACCAAGGCTGCTTGCTAGGAAAACAGATGCTGCATAGTACATACTTTTATCGTTCAACCAGAGAACAATATGATAGCTTCAAAAGACTCGACAAATATATTAATTAGATCCAAATTGCAGGTGGATTTAAATGTGTGAACCCTGATGGAAGGAATAAAAAGATGTAAGGTCCAAATACAAATTGGCTAAAGACATGGAGATGCAGTACAAATTACTCTTAAGAATAAATTTCTTCTAAGTTTAACTTAGTAGCAGAGTAGCAGTAAAAGTAGTTAGAGCCGCTCGAGATCAGGCCATTGTTGAGACGGTGAGAACAAATATGAAGTCGTCGCAGTTTGTTGCTGGGTTTAACTCTGTCCATTGCATACATATAATGTAGCACAAACTACAAATGATGCAGGCTTATCCAAAAAATCTGGATAAGACTACCTGATCGTATAGCACTCCTATTGCAAAGAACATACCAAAGGAAACTGCAAAGACGACCTTGCTGCTGCATTTTTTTGTGGAGATAATGGAAACTGGAGCTTCTGCTGAACTACAATGGTGAACAAGAATAGAGCCGCACAGGTTTGTGTTCCCAGCAAAACTGGAGTTTGGAAACGTGCTAAATTGACCTTTAGTTGGAATAGGCCCTTGTAGGTCATTGTTAGAAACGTTGAATTCAGCAAGGAAGTTAAGTTTCTCCAGTGCAGAAGGGATTACACCTGTCAGAAGGTTGGTAGACAAGTCTAGTAACTGCAGGTTCGTGAGGTTGCAGATCGATTGTGGGATCTCTCCGTATAAGTTGTTGAAGCTCAAGTTGAGTGAGAGGAGTGCTTTCAACTGACCAATCTCGGGGGGGATCACACCGGTGAATTTATTGTTGCCTAGATTCAGCGCTTTTGGGAAAGCGCTGATAGCGGGGTATTGTTGTGATAGAGTAACATATAAAGGCAACTCAAAAATTCCTGGGTCTAAATGGCCTATACTCTTTTCTGATTTCAGCATTGGCAGCTCCAGCAATTGTGTTGGAATTTTTCCTGTGAGATTGTTATTGGATACATCTAGATGGATGAGGAAGCTTAGGCTATTTATCCAGGCAGGTATTGGTCCACTGAGATGGTTGTTGTCTAAACCTAATAATTTCAAATTTTTGAGCTTCGATATCCAATGAGGTATTTTTCCAGACAACGAGCAATCATTTATGGCAAGGCTTTGAAGATTCTCAAGGCCATCAAACATTTCATACTCCGGCATGGTCTCATGCCTGAAGTTGCCCCCAATTAGAAGAGTAATGAGGTTCCTAGAGCTCTTGAGGATCTGAATTGCATTTGTGACATTTGTAAAGAAGTTGTAACTAAGTGATAGGAAGGTGAGGGACTTCAGATTGCTTATTCTCGGTGAGATCTGGCCATGGAAGTTGTTGGTAGACAGTCTCAGTGCGGTAAGATTGCTGCAAGAATAGAGGCTTCCTGGAATTGTGCCAGTGAAGTTGTTGGACAACAGGTCTAGATTTTTCAGATTTAATAGGGTGGAGAATTTCACCTTTGTGAGCTCTCCCCAGAAGTTGTTTTTCCCGAGATTGATGGTTGTGATAGCTTTGCATTTACTCAGAGCTGACGGTAGCTCTCCAGACATGTCATTGTTGTTTAAGTGGAGCTCCTTCAATCGCTTGAGCTGCCCAATAGAATCTGGGATGTTACCACTAAATCCGTTCTCCGCAAGATCAAGGATAGCCAGATTACCGAGTCTGGCTAAATGTGCTGGAGGTAGTGCTCCTTGCAAACCGTTGTGGGGCAAGGAGAGGTACTCCAGCGAGGTAGCATTGAAGAGTTCATACGGGAGAGTCCCACTTAGGTTGTTGCGGCCAACCTTGAGCATTTTGAGCATGGAGCATCTACCAAGCACAGGGGGGATATTGCCACTGAATTGATTGTAACAAAGGTCAAGGACAGCAAGGGACCGTGAGGCAAGGCAGAAAGATGACGGTATGTGCCCAGTGAAGCTATTGTTGCTTGCATTGAGCACAACCAGATTGGCCATGGCCTTCCATGTGGTCGATGGGAAATCTCCGGTAAACAGGTTGCTCGAGACATTCAGTACCTGCAGAGGACGGGCAGGAGTTGACGGTGACAGCTCTTGCAGGCCCCCGTTGAGGCGGTTGAAGCTGACATCAAGAATGGCGATGCTGCTGGAGGACATGAGTTCCGACGGAAGGCCACCGAAGAAGGCGTTGTACGACAGGTTGAGATGCAACAGGCCGGTGAGGTCGGCAAGGGACGGTGAGATGCGCCCTTCAAGGCCTCTGGATGCCAGGGAGACCTCAATGACCGTCCCATCCCCATTGCAGGTGATGCCCTCCCAGGCACAGCAATCGGTGTCATTCCGCCACGGCACGGCGAGGCCGCCGTTCGCCTTCCGGGAGAGCCCGGCGAGGAACTGGAGGAGGGAGATCTTCTCCTGCTCCGTGCATGAGCTGGTGGCAGGGGCATTGGAGAAGGAGAGCAGCAGGAGCACAACCGCAAGGCCAAGGAAAGCCATGCTTGTTTTGTTGTTGCGTGAAGAATGGATCAGTATTTGCATATATATGCAAATTGAACAGCAAGTCCAAGGCGTATATATACTCATTCAATTGATCTTGAGTTGTCCTCCAATCAATATAACTAGAAATTTACACGCCGCGGGCGCCGCTTTCCACGCGAGAAAATCGACAAAACGCGCGATTGACGCTCCATACACGAGTAAATCGAGAAAACTTGTGAAAAGGATCTAAAAATAAGCTTATGTTTTTCGCAAAAGGGCTTAAACGTAGTGCTATAAAAACGGAAAAAGGACATAAATGCAATGCATATTTTTTTTAAAAAAAGGACATTTTTTTTTTCTTATAAAAAGGACCTAAACGTAATTTCGTTTTTCCTTAAAAGGACCCGAGCACTACTCCTAAAAACGATAAAAGGGCATGGACGTAATATATAATCTTTTTTCGGGAAAAAGTTCTAATCATAATTTTTTTTTCAAAAAAGACCTATCCGTAATTTTTTTCTAGAAAAAGATTTAATGTAAAAAAAATTTGGCCGGCTCGGCTCGAGCCACGAGCCGAGCCGGCTCCCTCACGGCTCAAAAGGCCCTGCGCGCGGCGTTTTTGTCAAGTATAGTGAAGGTATGAGGCTCGAGCCGAGCCGACTCCCCTCAAAAGGCCCTGCGCGCGGTGTTTCTGTCGAGTATAGTGAAGGTACGATGTGTACACATAACACATGTAATGTGTGAGAACAAGAAGCCAGCCAGCGTAGCAAGGACGGGGGTACGTTTTTCACGAGAAAATGTCTCTAGCGGTGGATCCGGCCGGGGACCCGGGGTATCATAATAGCATCAGTGTACGTCCTGTATGAACGTGCTTGGCTGCCGTCGAGAGCCTGGACTACGTAGCTATAAGATCTCTCTCTGGTCATTGTTACACTCGTTGGCCATATGAAACGAGGGTATTTCCCTATATTCCTTTAGGAGTTCATACGTTTCCTACGAAGTTCTTGTGTCCCAAACATGTGAGAAATGTTTTATGGTAGATGGAATAAGTATTGAGCAGTACTGTTAGTAATTGATAGTGTACTCTTTTCCAGTACGTCCTTTATAGTGTACTCTTTTCCAGTACGTCCTTTATCTTGACTCCGTTGTGAGTCTTGAAATTGAGTTTTTTTTCTTTTTTTTTGGAGAGAGAGAAGAGTCATGAAATTGAGTATGCTGGGCTGGCAGATTCTTCCGACAAGGAGCAGCGGAGCAGCCTGTTTGGCAACATATATGTGATGTGAAGTGAGTCGGATGCTCGGCGGGGAAAAAAAGACGGCCTACAAGGGAACAACCAATAACCCTACTGTGTCAATCCGCGTAATTAACCTTAAATAATAACAGTAGCTTATCATTAATCTTGAGTTAATTACACTGATATGGGTATATTAGCTAACAAAACATCGAGCGGGTCAGACATTTTATCAGTTAATACACAGATTCAGAGTATTGCAGTAGAACACTATTTAGAGACCCAAAAGGTACTTTATTACATTCCAAACACGTAGTACCAATTTACAGTTTATCACCTGTCTTATTACATAATTTACAATAAGAGTTTAACATCACATTTATTCTACTATATACCCTAGAGAACGAGGGCTTCTGCTGTAGGGGCCACTACTCCACCCAGTCCTCTGGGTCATCCTCTGCCTTATCACCATGGTCCTGCGGGTGATCGTCCATCCACTCCTCATCGGAGCATCCATAGCAATCAGAATCTAAGAAAAGAGGGAGTATACAAGGGTGAGTACAAAGGTGTACTCAGCAAGCATTAATATCAATTATGCATTTATAAATTTTATAATTCAGAACCTCCATCGGTACCATTCCTCAAATCCATACCTCAAGACCAATTGCCAAAATAGGTTTTATTAGGAAAATCTTGAGTTTCGATTTTTATTTGTAAAATTTCTACTAGCACTCGTATATGAGGCAGATTTAACTTCCGTAGCCTTGTATCACTTTACCCATAGCGAACCTGACCGTAGTTAGGAACCCAGAATGTTTATCACTATTTCGGTATTTAGATCTCCAACGCTAGCCCCTTCCAGTTGTACTCTATACTGATTCGATGACACTAATACATAGGATGGCTAGTTGTACCCCTTCTTGAAATCGGTGGTTCTCATATCCCCTCACCACCTACCAGTTGTCCTACATCGCGAACCAGTGGTACTAAGACATTGGGGTAGCCAGTTGATCCCCTTCTTGAAATCGAAGATACTCATCCTGTAGCTTTAAAATATAGCGCCAAATAATCACTACAGGTTATTATCGTGTTCTTTACTGAGCATTCAGTATAGCCCAGCTTAACACATCTTAGTTACCCAATGTGGAGATTAAACACCATCATAGGATAACCTTTTCTGGTTGTTTTCACACATTATGGTTGATACGATTAATACGGCTCATTGCCCGAGTGTAGTGGTTTAACCTTATATCATAATCCTTGTAGAGGCCCCACCGGCAATACTCACACATGGCACCCTCTACCCACCATATATTACTTCACCCCGACTTCACCTGTCGGGTGAGTCAATCAACAATCACAACTGATAGAACTAGGCGTCCCGATTTTTCGATGAGAGGAGGTAGCGTTGATCTGGTGGAGGCGAAGTTGGTGGCTCGACTACAACGAACCCGACGTTGCGCCTTAGCGACCGGTACACCACTCTCCTGAAGGTTATTGATCTCGCGGGAAGCGCGACCAACCTGACCACGAAGGTCTTTGTTCCTGCGAGCAATCGAAGAACCAGCAAGAACAAGAGATTACAAGCAACTCAATTGCAAATATGAATTCAGATCGGTTCTGAAACAAAAAAACACTCGAAGTTGGGGTTCCGATGAACAAGTAGACGGGCGGCCTAGTCGGCACGCGCGAGTACAAGCAGTAGCAATGGCTAACTGAATCAAATAAAACCCAAAACCCTAATTATAGTGACGGCTGGCTAATTATAGACCAAGGGCGTGCAACATTGGCCTTAACATGGGCCTACTGATTACAACTTGAAATAAAGACTAGAGCCCAATTAGACTCGGACTGAAAAAGTGTTCTGGATTATTTTACGTATTCCCGTTGACTCGAAAGGAATTTGGAGGTGATCTTGGATCGGTTGGAAAGAGGACGACCAGAGCTTTCGTTCTTGTACTCGTAGGCCTCCAGAAGCCTTCTGGATCAAAAGTTATGGCCGTTTGAATTTGACCATCTCGGAAGTCCGAATCGATTCCAATTTGCTCTTCGCTCGGACGCGAACTCCTTTGTGCGTTGTGGGTCTTCCCCATGGTTCCTAAGAATAATCACATCATCACAAAAATTAAGTAGCATCCCATTCATTGTATCATTAATTGGAATACTTAGGAACGCCTTCACCTGATAATTTAGTTGACGTGCACGGGCTCGAGTGAGTGGTCCTTGAAGTGGTGGTTCATCCTGGTGAGTGGAGTTAGAGCTGGTTGTATCCATTGTGGAGATGTCCTCATCAACAACTGCATCCGCAATTTATCCAACAAACCGATTTAGGTTTTACTTAAAATAACATTTTACCATGCACCAATGATACCACATATATTCCAAATAATTCATTGATATCAAATTAAGCATGGTCATGGATGTTTGCCTAGATTTTGATCAAAATACTCATCTTCACCCATTTGCTGTTCTACGGTCCAATTAGATTTAATTCTTGAAATTACATAAATACCGTATTTAGTGGCAGTTAAATTTTTACATGTTTTAAGGTGCCCAACTTGCTCCTCATTATTAAGAGAGTTATAAAATTTACTTTGCGATTTTTAGATCTCCATTTGATTTTATTTAGCCGCGCTTTATTTAATAGATCGATCGACTGAAATTATTGTTTTTAATGAATTTGAACTGTTTTTACCAATTTTAAATTTTTTAGGATAATTTTTATCTTAACTGATTTACTAGAATTTCTATTTGTCTTGTTTTTCTCTTATTTTATTTTCTGATGATATATTAATTGCGGTTTCTTGTTATACACTTATTAATGCCTATTTTGCATTGTGATTATTTTCTGCAGCTAACTAACCAATTTTTACGCGTTTTGGAAAATTCTCGACTTTTCCACTTTTTCTCTTTTTTTTCTTCCTCTTCTTTCTTTTCCTCCCTTTTCTTTTTCCTTCCCACGGCCGAAGCCTATCCATTCGGCCAGGCCTCTCTTCTTTCTCTTGCTCTCACTCTCCTCCTTTCCTCATTCTCTGATTCCTTGCCTGATCTCTTGCTTTCCTCCGATCTGAGCAAATCGGCCGGCCTCCTCTGGCTTTGGCACCCATCGCCGCCGCCCTCCCCGGCAGCCGCCGGCTCGCCGATCGCCGCGTCTACTTTTCGAGCTCGGCCTGGCCCGGCTGCGCCTCCCAGCGTCGCGATCGAGCCCGCCTGCCGCCTTAGCGCGACAGGACACGCCCGCTGGGCGCCGCCTCCTGTCCCCGGTCCGCTCACCGAGACTGGCCGGGCCTCGCCGCCGCCTGGTTGCTCCGCGTCGCCACGGCCTACTTGACCACGCCCGCTAGGCTGGGCTCCGCTCGGCCCCTTCTCCTCACGCGCATGCTGGCCGCCCGACCAGTCGCGGCTGCACGCCTGGGCCGGCGCCTTGCGCTCGCGTTTCGTCTGGGTTGCCCCGCGCGCTCTATCTGGTTGAGAATTTTTATTTTAAATAATATAATTTTTTATTCAAATTGCAAAAATATACTTCAATCTTAAAAAATTGTAAAAATATACCTCTATCGCCCGTATACGGGCGACAGGTGCGGCTTTGAAAGCGCGATATTTCCTCTGTCTGCGGTCAGTTTCTAAAGAAAATCATAACTTTTTCATATGATGTCGGATGGAGATAAACTTTATATGAAAATTGTAGCTCTCGACGGGATCTACAACTTTTGTATACAATTTTTTTTTCATTTAAATACATTTAGATAGCCAAAAATGGGATAGAAGATTGAGATCTAAAACAGATCTGATTTTTAGATCTGAACATTCTATCCCATTTTTGACCATCTAAATGGATTCAAATTGAAAAAGTTTGTACATAAAAGTTGTATATCCCGTCGAGAGCTAAAATTTTCATATAAAGTTCATCTCCATCCGACATCATATGAAAAAGTTATGATTTTCTTTAGGAACTCACTGCAGACAGAGGAAATATCGCTCATTCAGAGCTGCACCGATCGCCCGTATATGGGGCGATCGCCCCATATACGGGCGACAAAAGTATATTTTTGTAATTTTTTGAGATCGATGTATATTTTTGCAATTTAAATAAAAAATGTATTATTTAAAATAAAAATTCCTCTGGTTTATTCCTGAAAAATTCTCAAACAATTACCCCAGATAGATCATAGGAGATGTGAGCTTGTAAAGCCTGGTAAAAATTGAATAACAAATTCAGTCGTATTCGAAAGTTATGAAAATAACAAGCGCTAATAAGTGATGTCATTTACATATATTTTAAATACTACTGAGTTTTGTATTTAAATTTTACAGGGCTGTAGAAGCTCACATCCTCTACATATGGTAATTTTTTGAGAATTTTTCAAAACTTGTACATGTAGTTTTTTAGTCATTTGGCAGTAAAAGACCATGAAAACTATATGTCCAAGTTCTCAAAAAATTACCATAGGATGGGGATGTGAGCTTCTAAAACCCTGTAAAATTTGAATATCAAACTCAATCGCATTTGAAACATATGAAAATGACAATAAAGCCATGTAAAATTTGAATATAAAACTCAATCGCATTAACATATGAAAATGGCAATTTTACTGTTCATCACTGATTAAAGCTTGTTAATTTCATATTTTTCAAATGCGACTGAGTTTGGTTTTCAAATTTTAGAGCGCTGTAGAAGCTCACATCCCCTACGTATGGTAATTTTTTGAGAATTTTTCAGAACTTGTACATATAATTTTCATAGAATTTTACTGTTGAAATAACTGATCTATGTAGGATCAATAATTGGATTTTACTATTATACTTTATGATAGTAATAAATTACCATAGGTAGGGGGTGTGAGCTTCTAACACTATAAAATTTGAATACCAAACTCAGTCGTATTTGAAAGGTTAATTTCATATCTTTCAAATATTACTGAGTTTGGTATTAAAATGTTACAGGGTTGTAGAAGCTCATATCTCCTACGTATGATAATTTTTTAAGAATTTTTCAGAACTTGTACATATAGTTTTTTAGTCATTTGGCAGTAAAAGTCCGTGAAAACTATATGTACAAGTTCTGAAAATTCTAAAAAATATTATCATATGTAAGGGATGTAAGTTTCTACAGCTCTGTAAAATTGAATAACAAACTCAGTCGCATGTGAAAGATATGAAAATGACAAATTTACTATTTATTAATGATTAGCCCTTGCTAATTTCATATCTTTCAAATGCGACTGAGTTTGGTACTCAAATTTTACAAGGTTGTAGAAGCTCACATCCCCTATGTATGGTAATTTTTGGAGAATTGTTCTGAACATGTACATATAGTTTTCACAGAATTTTACTGCCAAAATGACTTATCTGTGTAGGATGAGTAGTCTGATTTTATTATTATATTGTATGATAGTAATTTTTAGTTGTATTTGTAGTAATTTTATGTTGTAAATATAGTAATTTATGTTACCAGTCAGTAAAATTACTATTTAATAGTAAGATTTATATCCTTGTGTTCCTCTCATCGTAAGTAAGCTACTGGTGAAAACCATTTACAAATTAGAGCTACAACTAAAAAGATATGGCTAAAATAAAGAGAAAACATATTCGTGGACAAACTACAAAATGCATTAACTAGTTGGTTTGATCATATAACTGATGCAATCTGTTGAATTGATATTACTATATGTTGGGTATGTATTATATACTCTGTTGAATCAACATTACTATGTCAGCAACATATAGTTACAACGTTATATATAAATCTTGTTTCCTACGTTATCAATGAGACCAATTACTGCACGGCGAAAACTGTGGTTGATGAAGTTCATTAATTACTGTTAAATATAGTCGGATAGTGGGAATTTCGTCTTGCTAATTAAACCTAACGCGGTTCGGTCGGACTGCGAACCCAGCTAGCGTGTAGAATAACACGTAGCTATATATGTATACATGCTATTATGCACCTACGTGTATAGGCTATTCTACTCCCTAGCCAGTTAATACATACCGATCGAGCCATGCATTCCACTAATCAGTGCATCGGATTGCCCCGGTTGACTGAACCATGCATGCAACTAACAACCTAGTAAATGTGGTTTATTGTTTGTATATGAATTTTTTTTCTTTATTTTAGCCGAATTGAATAGTAAAGTAAATTGAATGGTATTTATGTTCAGATTGGGAGCTTGATCCTGACATATGTCCGCTGGGCTCCTAGCTTTAAGCTTTCTTTTTCCCATTAGGGCTTTCTTTTTGACCTGATTATTAGTACCACAAAAGTTGTGACACAGGAAGCATGTTGTTTATGTATAATGTGATAATGAATGTGCATCGGAGTAAAAGCTTTTGTTCGTCAGAACTTGGATACATGCTCCCCGTTGGGCCACCACGCGGCCTCACTAATCATGCCATCGGGAGACGCCGCCATACAAGAAACAAGAGAAGGTCGTTCGAGCCAGCGATACGTACTTACTGAGCGACGGTCGCGCGGACACGCCGGCCGCTGCGCCAGCAGATGAGGCCGCACCGAGCATAAGTGTTCCCACCGAGGTCGACTTCGACCGTCCTGGGCTACTAGTCTGTACAGTAGTAATATATATACACGGTGAAACTACTCTGCGCGTAGAACTAGTTATTCTACATGCTGGTCGTAAGCACCGCGCAACGATGTCTATCTAGCAAAATACACCTGGCCCAGTAATTAAAGCGGCGCAGCATGTAAACGTTTTACGATCGAACGTTGAGTGTGAACTCAGATCGATAGTAAACCATTTCACGTACATAGCCAAAGCAACTAGAAAATATGTTCTTATAGTTTTGCACATGAATCTTATTTATATTTATTTAGTCATATCTTTCAAATGAGAATGATTTTGGTCTTGAAATTTTACAGGAAAGTAGAATCCACCCTCCCCTACTTATGGTAATTTTTTGAGAATTTTTGAAAATTTGTACATGTAATTTCCATATGTTGTAACATAAATTACTATATATTGACCTACATTTTACTGCATGTACAATATAATCTGCGCAGATTCGTTATTCGATATTAAAGTTAGTGACAACTATATTTGCAAGTTCTAAAAAAATTAATATAAGTAGGGATATGAGTTTCTACATCTCTATAAAATTTTAATACCAAACTCAGTTGCATCTGAAAGATATGTTTCAAATCTTTCAAATGCGACTGAGTTTAGTATTCAAATTTTACAGGGATGTAGAAGTTCACATCGCCTATGTATGTTAATTGTTTGAGAATTTTTCTGAACTCTTACATATAGTTTTTTAGTTATTTGGCAATAAAAGTCCGTGAAAACTATATATACAAGTTCTGAAAAAATTCTCAAAAAATTACCATACATAGAGAATGTGAGTTTCTATAGTTCTGTAAAATTTGAATACCAAAATAAATGAAATTTGAAAGATATGAAAAGAACAAATTTACTATTCATCACTGATTAGCGCTTATTAATTTCATATCTCTAAAATGAGATTAATTTTGTTCTTCAAATTTTACAGGGAAGTAGAATTCAGCCTCCCCTACTAACGGTAATTTTTTGAGAATTTTTAAAAACTTATACCTGTGGTTTTTATATGTTGTAACGAAAATTACGATATATTACTACAGAGCAACTAATGAATTTCCTGACAACGTGCATGCAAAGTACACCGTACTGATTGAATCCAATTCGGTAGTAAATCACAAATACGTTTTATTATAGAACAACAGATTTCATTACTACCGAATCAGTTGCTAGTTTATGCGTACGGTGCTTATTATCGAGACTTATATCATTATGTTCCTCTTGACGTCAGTAAACTACTGGTTAGAACCGTTCATTAATTGGAGCTACAAATAAAAAGTTATGGCTAAAATAAATTAAGAACAGAATTATATACAAACTAACAAACACGCTTACTAGTTGTTTCGGCCACCTGTAGTGCTTCACTAGTTACTTTATTTTCTGGTTTGTATACAAGTTTGTTCTTTCTTTATTTTAGTTATAATTTTGTATTCGATGCTCCGATTCATGAACAAATTTCACCAGTAGATTACTAGTGACTAGAGGAACAATATGATATAAGTTTCGCAAATAAACGTTACATTAATCAAATTTTACTGCTAAAAGGAACATCGATTTACTACTATATGATAGTAAAACATATATATCGATAGTAAAATCTATATATAAGGATAATAAAATTTGTTACCAGCCAGAAAAATTAATGTTTATTAATGAGATTTATAGATTTTACTGTCATACGGTAGTAAAATCTTACGGTACATTTGGTAAATTTATAGTAAAAACTCATTCGTGTATTGTTTATTATCGAGACTTATATTATGGTAACTCTCTGAGAGGTTTTTACGGGCTCATGGAAGGACTGGTGACGGGATGTGTGCAACTAACTGAAAAAACTCACTAACAAACTCTTGTATATCTATCATATTTGGTACTGTATAATGGAGGCGGCTATCCGCCCTAATGTAGCCGGTTTAAGTGTCCGTCGGTTGAGTCCATGAATCGTATTTGATAGTACAACATATATATATATATATATATATATCTTTACTATTTTTAATTAGGAGTTGGTGGCAGTGGTCCGTTCTCCTCTAGAGTATCTGATTCGTTGGATCTCACATGAACGGCTGAGATAGAAGAGGATTTAATCATATCTTAGATGGAAGGATTTTATCATATCTTTTTTGAATAGAAATATTATTTTAGCATATCTCTATTTACATGTTCTTACTATGGAAGGATGTTATTTATATATCTTATAAATGAAAGGATTTTCTCATCATGTCATGCATGGATAGAAGGATATACTCACCATATCCCATAATACGGGAATTCTATCTTATCATATCTGGAAATGCATAGATTAAAAGAAAAGAATCACGCAATCAAATCACGTGCCAATCACGAAGATGTCGGGGAGACCTGGCATCCGCCTGCGTACACTGCCTTCTGCTTTCATCTACTCCCTATTAGAGGGCACCCATTCTCATCTCTAGGAGGACAGGTCGGTCGGTAGTGGAGAACACGCACGAAGAGAAGAGAAGAGAAAGGCTGCGTGCAAGAAGCATGAAAATTTACTGCAAGAGGAAGGCAACAACTTTCTCCTCCTTCAAAGGTAAGAATTGATATCTCTCTACTAATTCTAATTAAGAGTTGGTGGCGATCGTCCATTCTCCTTCAGAGTACTTGATTCGTTGAATCTAATATGAACGGTTGAGATGGAAGAGAATTTAACCCGATAGTCAAATCTCTTCATAGAAACAAACTTTTCCTACTATTGAAATATAACTAAAGTTAGTGTTCTTTGCAAATAATTTTTTTTGTCGCAAATTGAGTTTTCGTTGTAACGCACGGGCACATGACTACTATATATATATATACGGATAGTAAATTATATATATATAGTAAAATCTATATATTGTAAGGTTTACTATTGCACAGAGGGTTCAACAGCATGTGTAGCATGTGCGGTAGTAAAATCTTACAATGCATTAAGTAATTTGATGTTTATTTGGTCGTAAAATCTGATTCATGCGGCGTTTATTGGCGAGACTTGTATAATTTGTTCCTCTCGTTGTCAGTAAACTACTGGTGAAAACCGTTCATAAATCAGAACTACCAATAAAAAGTTATGGTTAAAACAAAAAATAAAGATTCATTTACAAACAAGAAAAACACATTAACTAGTTGGTTCACTGGTTGGTCACGCTACTGATTGGCTTGGACGTAAGCAGACATAAGTGCATGGTTTGGATACACTTCTCTAGGGGTTAAGACCAGTGCGTAGCTGCGCGCACGCGTAGAATAGTGCTACCGTGTGTGTATACACGGTAGCGCTAATCTGCGCTTGCGCGCTGATTAGGCTATTCTACACGCGAGCTGTAAACCTTCGTCGCTGAACAAGCCAGTGTGAACGCAAACGTTTAATGTGAAGTCAAACGTGCGCCGACTAATAAATGTGCTTCATAGTTTGTATATGAATATGTTTTTTTTTATTTAGCCATAACTTTTTATTGACAGCTCCGATTCACAAACGGGTTTCACCAGTAGCTTACTGACGACGAAAGCAACACATTAATATAAGTCTCGGCACATAAATCAGAATTAACTATCTGTATACATAGATGTTACTATCGGTATACATAGATTTTACTACCATACCAGAGATTCAGTAGCCTGTGCGGTAGTAAAATCGGTCATGCATCACTAGTAATGTGTTTCATAATTTGTACATGAATGTTTTTTCTTTGATTTAGCCGTGACTTTTTTTGACAGCTTCGATTAACAAACCGTTTTCACCAGTAGCTTACTGACAATGGGAGCAACACACTCATATAAGTCTCGACGCATAAAACAGATCTTACTATCCGTATATATAGATGTTACTATCGGTATACATAGATTTTACTATCATATAGTAGTAAATTGATGTACATTTGGTAGTAAAATTGATTTATGTGACGTTTATTAGCGAGACTTATATCATGTTGTTCCTCTCGTCATTAGTAATTTAATGGTGAAATTTGTTCGTGAATCGGAGTTACGAATAAAAAAGTTATGGCTAAAACAAATAAAAATCAGATTCATATATAACTAGAAAACGCATCTTTGCATCTCTTGATCACAGAAATGCATGCAAAATTTTGTAGTTTGTACATGAACCTGTTTTTTTTTATTTAGGCATAACCTTCTATTGACAACTCCGATTCACAAACCGTTTTCACTAGTAGCTTACTGACAACGAGAGCAACACACTGATATAAGTCTCGGCACATAAAACAGATTTTACTATCCGTATATATAGATGTTACTATCGGTATAGGTAGATTTTACTATCGTACAATAGTAAATTGATGTATATTTGGTAGTAAAATTTGATTTGTGCGACATTTATTTGCGAGACTTATATCATGTTGTTCCTCTCGTCATCAGTAATCTAATGATAAAATTTGTTCATGAATTGGACATCCGAATAAAAAGTTATGGTTAAAACAAATAGAAATCAGATTCATGTATACGTCTTTGCATATCTCAGTCACACACATGCATGCATTAATTTCGGACGATTAATATTCCAAGACTCGGTCGCGAATTACATAGTGCTAATTAGTGGAATGCTCGGCTCGATCGGATTGCAAAACCGACCAACACGTAGAATTGTTTAAACTACATGCAGCTACAGAATAGTATATATATATATATATATTCTACAGCTGCGTATATAATAGCTTATTCTAAGCGCTAGCCAGTTTTGTATACCGAAAGAGCCTGTGTGCGGCATTAATTTGTGCAACGGATTGTCCAGTTCACTAAGCCCATTACGTGGCCAAACCAACTAGTAAACTTGCTTCTTTGTTTGTACTAGAATATATTTTTTCTTTTTTTTAGCTGTAGGTTTTTATTGGCAGCTCCGATTGAGGAACGATTTTTACCAGTAACTTACTGACGACGAAAGCAACATAATGATGTAAGTCTCGCTAATAAATGCCGAATGAATAAGTTTTTACTGGCAATTTACCGAATGTGTCATAAGATTTTACTACCGTACATCAACTAAACAATCTGGTATGATAGTAAAATCTATGTATATTAATAGTAAAATCCAGGTATAAAAATAGTAAA
Organism: Otatea glauca; assembly: GCA_036346275.1. Classification (NCBI taxonomy): domain Eukaryota; kingdom Viridiplantae; phylum Streptophyta; class Magnoliopsida; order Poales; family Poaceae; genus Otatea; species Otatea glauca. The sequence continues at coordinate 4,002,868 of CM070713.1, forward strand.
TCTGAGAAATCCATGTATACCTGAGAAACTTGTCGGTTTTTCCATTTCATTTCACCTCTGCAAGTGCTGCCTAGCTCTACTTGCTGCTCGTGTAGGTTGTATTGGACCATACATGCACTACCATGCCAGCTGACTTGTACTAGCTCTTAGCTATCTAGATTATTGGTCACTGGCGATTGATGATAAATGATACTGGATCTGTAGTATAGTAGTGTTTTAATTTTCCTTTCGTTTGTGGTTGCAAGAGTATGTGTTTGACGGTTCGTCCTGAAGCTGAGCTGGGAGGAGGAACCGATTGGGATCTTCTCACCCAAATCCGAGATTTCACGGTAGCCAGCCAGTTTAATTGACTGACGCGACTATATATCAATCTATATAGTTTTTACTATTTATATGTATATATTTTACTATCATGCATAGTATTCAGCAGCTTACGTAGACTGTGTAGTAGTAAATTGATGTTCATTTAGCAGTAAAATTGATGTATACGGATAGTAAAATCTGATTTAAGTAGTGAGACTTATATCAGTGTGTTGCTCTCGATGCCAGTAAGCTACTGGTGAAAACCGTTCGTAAATCGGAGATGTCAATAAAAAGTTATGGATAATCAAAGAAAAATATATTCATATACAAAAAAGAAACGTATTTACTAGTTGGTCATGCGGCGTAAACTATTAATGTGTTTCTTAGTTTGTATGTGAATCTGTTTTTTTAATTTAATCATAACTTTTTATTGACAGTTCCGATTCAAAAACGATTTTTACCAATAGTTTACTAACAACGGGAGCAACATATTGATATAAATCTCGCTAATAAACGCTGCATGAATGAGATTTTACTGCCAATACAGCTGTGCGTGCTTCTCTGGGGTTACGGCCAGCGCTTAGAGTACTATCGAGTGTAAATGTTTTTACCATCTCAGTCAGTACCATTTACTTCCCTAAAATTCACGTTTTTATTACCATTTCTATATATAAGTTCTTGACGCAATTCATGACTTTACTATCGTACTTATAAACTTTTACTACCGTGAAAAAAGAAATTTACTACTTGCTGTCTCATACGAGTTTACTATCTTGTGTTACCGTACCTATGCACCTACGTTTGGACGTGGGCGAATGATAAGGCCGATGGTCTTAAAGCCTATTTAATCAGACCCATCGTTTTATATATCATGGAAGATAGATATTTAGTCCCAGATCGTCCACTGAAGTTCATCACACCTGTTTATATAGCCAAAAAGGGTAGGCCTGTCGATCAGTGTAATACGTGTAATGTTAGTAAGGGTAGAGCTACGTCTATGGGTCTCGCTGTACTATGTGCTGGTGGTGATGAACCTGAATACCTTACCCTTTAACACCATGATCAATTTTATGTTTTTGTTTCTACTTTCTTTTTGCCACGTGTTCTCTAAATCGGCACCATCATTAATAGTAAGCTTTACTATTGTACGTTTATGTTTTTATCAACTCAGACAGTACCATTTAATGGTATAGCCTTTTTACTAAGTGACATTTTTTTACCGCGGTAGATGCTGTGCTCTTGGTAAACTTACTAATGCCAGTAATTCTACACGTTAGTAAAATACTAACTTAGACAGTACGCAGAACTCATCTACACCTACAGATGGTAGTAATACTTCATGAACTCGGTAGTAAAATATGAGCAGCGATATTTTTTTTATTGCTGTGTCGGTTTGATTGTATCGGTTTTTATATTTTTGTTTAATTTTTCAGTGCAACAACCTAGTTATAAGTTTTATGGGAAGTTGTGTTATTTATGATATGCGAAAGCGTCTTTTCTGTATCATTTATTTCAGACCGGCTAGTTAATGCGTTCAGTAGTTTATACATAAATATATTTTTTCTTTGTTTTAGTTATATCTTTTTATTTGTAGCTTTAATTTGCAAATGGTTTTCACCAGTAGCTTACTTACGACGAGAGGAATAGAATGATATAAGTTTCTCTATTAAACAGTAATTTTGCTGACTGGTACTAGAAATTACTATATCTACGACACGAAATTGCTACATCTATAACATGATTACTAGCATATAATAGTAAATTTATTAGCGAGGCTTATATCATGTTGTTTCGCTCGTCATCAGTAATTTAATGGTGAATTTAGTTCGTGAATCGGACCTGCGAATAAAAAGATATGACTAAAACAAAATAAAAAAAACCGATTCACGAGCAAACTAAAAAATGTGTTCCCAGTACAGTGATCAATAAGTAAATGCGTTTACTTCTTTGTACATAAATTTATTGTTTCTTTGTTTTAGCCATATGTTTTTATTGATAGCCCCGATTTGCAAATAATTTTCACAATAGCTTACTGACGATGAGAGGAACAGAATGATATAAGTCTCGCTAATAAATGGTAATTTTACCGACTGATAACAGAAATTACTATATCTATAACTAGTAATTACTACATCTATAACATGAAATTACAATCGTACAGTAGTAAATTTATTAGCGAGGCTTATATCATATTGTTCCTCTCGTCATCACTAATCTAATGGTGAATTTGGTTCGTGAATAGGACATGCGAATAAAAAGATATGACTAAAACAAAGTAAAAACAGATTCATGTACAAACTAGAAAACGTGTTCTTAATACGGTGACCAACTAGTAAACATGTTTACTTCTTTGTACATGAATATATTGTTTCTTTGTTTTAACCATAACTTTTTATTAGAAGCTTCGATTTGCAAATGGTTTTCACTAGTAGCTTACTAACGACGAGAGGAACAGAATGATATAAGTCTCGTTAATAAACAGTAATTTTACCGACTGGTAACATAAATTACTGTATCTATAACTAAGAATTACTTACATCTATAACATGCAATTACTATCATACAATAGTAAATTTATTAGCGAGGCTTATATCATGTTATTCCTCCCGTCGTCAGTAATCTAATGGTGAATTTCGTTCGTGAATCGAACCTGCAAGTGAAAAGATATGGTTAAAACAAAGAAGAAACAGATTCATGCACAAACTACAAAACATATTAACTAGTTGGTTTGACCACGTAACTGATTTGGTAGTAATTGCATCTATTGTTCTATAGTAAAATGTATTCGTGATTTACTACCGAATTGCTAGCAATCAGTAAGGTATGATTTGCATGTGTTTCTCCGGCCGAAGCGCAGAATAGCCTATTATACGCTTAGGAGTAGAATAGCGCTATCGTGTGTGTATATATATAGAAATGCTATTCTACAGTTGTGTATAGAATAGCATATTCTACACGTCGGTCGGATTTGAAGACTGACCACCGAACCCACTCGTAGCTTCAATTAGTGCAACGGACATGTTTGAACATGAATGACTAATAAATGTTATTCAGTGCTTGTACATGAATATGTCTCTCTTTTTATTTAGCCATAACTTTCAAATGAGAATGATTTTGGTCTTCAAATTTTTTAGGATTGTAGAATCTCAAATTCTCTATGTATGGTAATTTTTTGAGAATTTTTCAAAATATGTACATATATTTTTTATGAACTTCTGGATATGTTGCCTTTTTACTATTCAAATAAATGACATGTTATGAGCTATTAAACTAGATGTTACCATACTGAAACAAAGTGCTAGATAACAGCTTTACACAGGATATAGTAACACCTTGAGCAATAGGAAGTAAAATGTTATTTTTTTGACAGTAAAACATAGTATGTGCTGCTGTTTGTCACTTTGTTATTTTTATATCTCTCAAATCCGAATGAGTTTGGTCTTCAAATTTTACAGAGTTGTAGAATATCACCTCCCCTACGTGTGGTAAGTTTTTGAGAATTTTTCACAGTAAAATGTTATTTTTTGGTCATTAAAAGATAGTATATGCTGCTGTTTGGCACATTGTTATATTCATATCTCTCAAATTTAATTGAGTTTGGTCTTCAAATTTTACATTATTGTAGAAGCTCACCTATCCTACGTATGTTAATTTTTTGAAAACTTTTACATATAATTTTCATAAATTTTACAGCATAAAGCTGTTGTATACAGCATATAGTAACACATTGAGTAATAGGCAGTAAGATGTAGTCTCTTCGACAATAAAATGTAGTATATGTTGCTGTTTAGTACTTTGTTATTTTTATATCTCTCAAATCCGATTGAGTTTGGTCTTCAAATTTTACAAGGCTGTAGAATCACACCTCCTCTACGTGTGGTAATTTTTTAAGGATTTTTTACATTAAAATATTATTTTTATAGTGAAATGTATATATACCGATAATGAAATCTATATATATGAATAGTAAGATCTATTTTATGCGTCGAGACTTATATTAGTGTATTGCTCTCGTCGTCAGTAAGCTACTGGTGAAATGGTTTGTGAATTAGAGCTGTCAATAAAAAGTTACGGCTATATTAAAGAAAAAACATATTCATATACAAACTACGAAACACATTACTAGCGACGCATGACTGGCTAGTAAAAATGTCCTCTGTAACGTATTCTCTAGTTTGTATATGAATCTATATATTTTTTATTTGGCTATAACTTTTTACCGACAGCTCGGATGCACGAACGATTTTCACCAATAGCTTACTGACGACGAGAGCAACATAATGATATAAGTCTCACTAATAAACGTTGCACGAATGAGTTTTTACTGCCATTTTACCAAATGTGTCGTAACATTTTACTAGCGCGCAGGCTGTTGGACCTCTGGTGTAGTAGTAAAATCTATGTATACCGATAGTAACATTTATGTATACAGATAGTAAAATCTGTTTTATGCACCGAGACTTATATCAATGTGTTGCTCTCATTGTCAGTAAGCTACCAGTGAAAACGATTTGTGAATTGGAGCTGTCAGTGAAATGTTATGGCTAAATCAAAAAAAAATATACATGTATAAACTACAGATGTCATTCATTAGTCGCCGCATGCATGCGTTCACATTAGCTAGTTCAGTGACACGGGATTACGGCTCGTGCGTAGAATAGCAAAGCTACACGTAAGCGCAGATTAGCGCTACCGTATATATATATATATATATAGGAAAATGAATTCATACTCCTAGGTGTACGTACTCCCACCTCTAGTATACCGTTTAAATGATGTTGTTATACCTCTTTATGAGTATACTCTAATACTTATTATAAAATACTCCAAAGTGAGTTCCATGAAAAATTTCATTAAAGTCCACCATTTATAGCATAATTTATTTATATATTCATCTTACATATGGAAAAGGGTATGTACCAAAAAAATAAAGTGCTCTGATGAAATTTTTTCAACCATGTCGCATTGGAGTATATTAGAATTATTATTGGAGTATACCGAAAGTGATAAAGGTGTATAAAGCGTTCATTTAAGTGGTATATTAGAGGTGGGAGTACAGAAAAGGCTTCATATATATATGTATATGTATATATATATGTATGTATATATGTGTGCGAGCGCTATTCTACATCTACGTGTAGAATATCTTATTCTAAGCGCCAGAATGTTATATATATGTGTGTGCGCGCGCGCGCTATTTTACATATACGTGTAGAATATCTTATTCTAAGCGCTAGAATGTTTTCCATACTAATCGAGCCCACTTCGTGGTGTTAATTAACAAGCAATAAATTAGCGCTTGTGTATAGTGTACTAAATCCAACTAGTAAATGACTAATAAATGCCACTTCTTTTTTTACATGAATTTGACTCTTTTTTGATTTAGCCATAACTTTCAGATGAGAATGATTTTGGTCTTCAAATTTTTTAGGATCGTAGAATCTCACATCCTCTACATATGGTAATTTTTTGAGAATTTTTCAAAATATCTACATATGCTTTTCATGAACTTTAGAAAACACTAGATGTGTTGCCTTTTACTATACAAACAAATGGCATGCTACGAGATATTACACCAGATGTTACCATACTAAAACAAGGTGTTAAACAACAGCTTTACACAGGATATAGTAACACCTTGAGTAATAGGAAGTAAAATGTTATTTTCTTAACAGTAAAATATAGTATGTGATGTTGTTTGACACTTTGTTATTTTTATATCTCTCAAATTATATTGAGTTTGGTCTTGAAATTTTACATGGATGTATAATATCATCTCCACTACGCGTGGTAATTTTTTTAGAATTTTTCAGAATAAAATGTTATTTTTCTGACAGTAAAACATAGTATATGATGTTGTTTGGCACATTGTTATTTTTATATCCCTCAAATCCGATTGAATTTGGTCTTCAAAATTTATAGGCTTTTAGAAGCTCACCTCTCCTACATGTGGTAATTTGTTGAGAATTTTTCAAACTTTTTACTGTAGGTCCGGTAAATAGAACTAAATTCTTATTTATGAAAACCATACGTACATGTTTTGAAAAATTCTCAAAAAATTACTATAGATAAGGGAGGTGAGATTATACAATTTTGTGAAATTTGAATACCAAAATCAATATCAGCTGAAAGATATGAAAAAGACAAATTCAGTGGACTAGTGATTTTTCACTGTTTAGTGCTTTGTCAATTTCATATCTTTCAAACGCGATTGAGTTTGGTCTTCAAATTTTGCAGGGCTGTAGAAACTCACCTACCCTACATATGGTAATTTTTTGAGATTTTTCAAAAAATTGTACATATAATTTTCGTATGTTTTACCTCATAAGGTTACTGTGTACACCACGTAGTAACACATTAAGTAATAAACAGTAAAATATAGTTTTCTTAATAGTAAAAGGTAGTATAGATTGTTGTTTATCATTTTGTTATTTTCATATCTCTCAAATTCGATTGAGTTTGGTCTTCAAATTTTACAGTGTTGTACAATATCATCTCCCCTACGTGTGGTAATTTTCTTAGAATTTTTCAGAGTAAAATGTTATTTTTCTGACAGTAAAACATAGTATATGCTGCTGTTTGGCACTTTGTTATTTTCATTATTCACCAAAGTTATTTTTTAACAATTGTTAGGCCATCTCCAATAGCTTACTCAAACCATTCTCTACCTGATAATATGAAGAGTCCGTACGCACCATCCCACTCCCACAGGTTACCGATGCGCTTCCCTACTTTTACAGATCGAAGACAGAATCCAGAAATATCAGGATTCTCTCTCCGTTCCCCATCGCATTCCCGTCCGCTCGCTGCAACGATCCGTCACTCCCGCGCCGGCGAGGAACGGTCGCTCTGTCCCAAATCCGGTGTGGAGACGACGCCCGGCTCCTTCTCGTGCCCACGAGGAAGCGTTGGAGGCGGCCAGGCGACGAAAGAGGTGAGCCACCGCTCTGCTTCAAGGGCGACGTGGAGCTCATACGCGTACAAACTCCCCTGAACTCCGAACCCTATCGCGTGGCGAGGAGTCCAGAGGACGCGACAGAGGGATGCGAGCCGGCGTCCCTGCCGGCGATGCAGGCCTCAGCTCCCGCGGTGACACCGGAGGCGGTGTCGCCCCGTGCCCGCGTCGGTTCTCGTGTGCGGCGCAGCCGGAGATCATGCGGGCGGTGGAGAAGAACGACAGCTACGTCATCCACATCACCGAGGCCTGCCGCGATGCCTTCCGCCACCTCTTCGGTCCACAAAACGCCCTGCTTCCCCTCACCCCCGGCGCTCTCTCTTGAGCTTAGCTTTGTGTTTTGTGATTTTGGTGGTGAACTGAGGTGGTTTGGCTTTTGGTGATGATGCAGGTACCAGGGTCTCAGTTGCTTAGCAGATCAAGGTGAGAGCTAAATTGGCATGTTTTTCTACTTAGCTTGTGGCGATTGATAATTATCAGGTTATACTTGAATAAACATGTTTTTGTGCATTGCTTGCTGCATAGTCTGGGCACTACTAGTTGTGAAATTGTTCAACTGTTGGACATGAGCTTATAAATTTGATATGAGTGGCCGTGGTATTGGATGTTTTTAGAGGTTGAGAATTTTGTGTAGTCAACTATGAATTTAGTTGAGCACCTAGTTATTAGATCACGGACTTTTGAGGCTTGAATCTCAAGTTCTCAACCTCAGTAGAGTAGGATGATTGTTGTCTTTGGGTAGAACGGATACACAACTTATCTGTTTGGTAGTAGTTGCCGAAATGATCAGGACAAGAGATGGGATCCTTGGCATGAACCGCTTTAAGGTATTGAAGAAGCTAGGCTGTGGTGACATTGGCAGTGTGTATCTTTCAGAATTGACTGGAACAAAGAGCTATTTTGCAATGAAAGTTATGGACAAGGCATCACTTGCAAGCCGCAAGAATTTGCTTCGAGCCCAGTTGAGAAGGAAATCTTGCGTGCCTAGATCACCCTTTTCTTCTGACATTGTACACCACTTTGAGACAGATAAGTTTTCATGTTTAGTTATGGAGTTTTGTCCTGGGGGAGACTTGCATACTCTTCGGCAAAGGTAGCATGGCAAGTATTTCCCGGAACAAACAACAACATGAATAATATTTGTGTCATTCCATAAAATCAATTACATCTTGAATTTACTTAGTTTTATGACTTAATTTATTTGTACTAAGTAAAGACTAGCATACTAATATGATATTGTATTTGCTTCTTAATTGCAGATTCTATGTAGCAGAAATCCTCCTTGCATTGGAGTATTTGCACATGCTCGGCATCATATATCGTGATCTGAAGCCTGAAAACGTCCCTGTCTGTGAAGATGGACACATTATGCTATCCTACCTCGATCTCTCCCTTCGCTGTGCAGTGAGCCCAACATTGATCAAGTCAACCGTTCTACCTGGCTCATATATATGCGTGCCTTTGGTAGCAAGTTCCAATTTTTCAACTCCTTTTGGTTTGTTCCTATATATCACCCCATCGCTTCAGAGTTCATATCTTGTAGCTTCGCTGTGATTGAGAACATGCAGTGGCAATGTTACTCATTGCTTGTTTGGTTGGCAAGCTGGATTGTTTAGTCCATGTCCATGTTCATTTGAGTTGTACTCTGTTAACTTCCAAAGGATTGACAAACTACATATGCACTTTCTGAAAGTTCATTTCCTGACTTCTGGAATAAAAACAATCCTAGCAACTACTATAGCATGCAATATGCGAAGAAATAGATAACGACTCATTCTAAACCTGCGCCGAAAAGAAGAATGAGTCATAGATAAGATGATCAACCAAAAATACAAAGAAATAAAATATTTCTCATCGTAAACTTGCGGCGAAAGAAGGTTGGGCCGTAGACCGGAGGATCAGTGAAATAGTCTCGGTATAGCCTGGCATGCCCTTCCTCTCTATTGTGATGTTTGTATTGATGGCCAAAAATAGAACCCCCATGACGTCGAGCATTCACACACTTATCTTGCTCCTGTGCTAGGTTATCTCAGAGAAGCATTAAGAGTTCATGACTTCATGTACAAATAAAATAGGAGGGGAGGTTCATGACCACCATGCAGAGGAAACTTACTTAATGCTTGCGCACTGGCTTCCAAATACGACTCATACATTACCTGTAAATTTCCAACTGGAGTTGTTGAACCAGTAAAAAAATTCTACTCTGGATATGTAGAGATTGGTCCGGCGTAGCCTTTGATGTTCTGAAGATTGGTCCGGCGTAGCCTTGGAAATCAATTTCCGTCATCACCTGATTCAGTCATCTTGCGAAGGTAATATCTTTTGATCCGTAGATCCGATCGAGTTGATTTTTATTGGGTTAGATTCATAATTGAATCTAGTTTGTACAGTTAAAATTTCATGTCAATCTAACGGTTGGATCTTCAGTAATCTTGTTTTTAAAGATAGGTCCGTCGTAGCCTTTCATGTTCTGAAGATTGGTCCGGCGTGGCCTTGGAAATCAATTTCCGTCATCACCTAATTCAGTCATCTTGCGAAGGTAATATATTTTGATCCGTAGATCCGATCGAGTTGATTTTTATTGGGTCAGATTCATAATTGAATCTAGTTTGTACAGTTAAAATTTCATGTCAATCTAACGGTTGGATCTTCGGTAATCTTGTTTTTAAAGATAGGTCCGTCGTAGCCTTTCATGTTCTCAAGATTGGTCCGGCGTAGCCTTGGAAATAAGCCGTCTTGCGAAGGACATAACTCTAGATCCACAGGTCTGATTGAGTTGATTCTTTTTGGGTTAGCTTTGAAATCGAATCTAGTTTCTACAGTTAAAATTTCACATCGATCCAACTGTTGGATCTTAAGTAATTTCTGTTTTAGTGAATATGTCTCAGGCTGTTTTCATGTGGTCCGGCCAGAATCGACTTTCCTTGCTACAAGATACAAATTAGGTCCGCGACACGTGAAAATCTCGTCGAACTCGAGCGAAGTTTGGTCCGCATACATGTGCAAATTTGGTCTGATGCAATAAGGTTCTTGTTGAATACAACTCAAGTGATCTGAGGTTGCATGTCCCTAATTTTGATTGTTCTGGTAAAGCATGCAATGTATGTGCATAAGATGATAACAACCTTACTGGGACCTGCTGACGATTAACTCCAATGTGGGTATCTAACTGTTGAAAAGGGTTCTTACTCTTTATATTAGTGTTGTAAAGGGTTCTTACTGTTGAAAATATTATATTCAGTAGGTCACAGAGTCATAAACTTTTTCATTTAAAGATTCCCATTACAATACATATAAAATATAAATTAGTACATAATTTAAACACTACTAAATTACACTCCTCCATAACGTTGCCATAAGTGCTCCACTAGATCGTCTTGAAGCTAGTGGTGAATTTCCCTATTCTGAATGGAACGATGAGTTTGAATAAACTCAAAGAGTTCAGGTGTATGTTCATGTGACACTAAAACTGCTTCTCCCATTCCTTCGTAATTGTAGTCAAGTGGTCCTCCATCCCGTTCATCTTCAACTATCATGTTATGCATGATGACACATGCTGTCATGATATCTCTTAGTGTTTGTTGATCCCAGAAACGTGCTGGACCTCGAACAATTGCAAAACGAGCTTGCAGAACTCCAAAGGCTCGTTCCACATCCTTCCTAGCTGCCTCTTGAGCTTGGGCAAAATATTTCTTCTTATTCCTTGGGAGTGGTATTGTCTTCACAAATGTTGCCCATGCAGGATATATCCCATCTGCAAGATAGTACCCCATTGTGTAATTGTGACCATTGATAGTATAACTCACTTCCGGCGCTTGTCCTTCTGCTAGCTTTGCGAAGAGAGGAACGGTGAAGAACATTAATATCATTGTGAGATCTGGTAAACCAAAAAAGGCATGCCAAATCCATAGATCTTGTGAAGCAACGGCTTCTAGAATTATTGTTGGCTTGTGTGCATGCCCAGTATACAATCCTTGCCATGCTGTAGGGCAATTTTTCCACCTCCAGTGCATGCAATCTATGCTTCCAAGCATTCCAGGAAAACCTCTTTCCTCACCGATTGCAAGTAATCTAGCAGTGTCATTCTCATTTGGAGATCTCAAATACTTATCTCCAAAGAGGACAATGATAGCTCGCACAAACCTTTTAAGACTCTCTATGGGAGTACTTTCTGCAATCCGTAGACAATCATCAATAGCATCTGTTGGAACTCCATAAGCTATCATCCGGAATGCTGCAGTTACCTTCTGTAAAGAAGATAACCCGAGAATTCCAGCACAATTCCTTTTTTGAACAAAATAATCATCATGGGCTTCTATAGCATGCAATATGCGAAGAAATAGATGACGACTCATTCTAAACCTGCGCCGAAAAGAAGAATGAGTCATAGACAAGATGATCAACCAAAAATGCAAAGAATTAAAATATTTCTCATCGTAAACCTGCGGCGAAAGAAGGTTGGGCCAGACAGGAGGATCGTGAAATAGTCTCGATCTGACCTAGCATGCCCTTCCTCTCTATTGCGATGTGCGTATTGATGGCAAAAATAGAACCTCCATGGCGTCGAGCATTCACACTCTCATCTTGCTCCTGTGCTAGGTATGCTACTGTAATAAGAGATTCATCGTCGTCATCCGACGATGAGTCTTCTGAGAGGAAATGCTGAACTAGGTTCTGACGACTCATTGAGATATGGTAGACAGTGAACATTCAGAAATGGACAAGGTTTGAAAGTGCAAATGGCTATGTATATATAGCCTAAAAATATAGTCGTTACGTTCACCGTTAGAATAAATTTCAAATTTTAAATTCCCGCAATTAAAAATAGCCGATCAAATTTTTCCTGGAAAAAAAACATGGCTCATATAGCGGTTATGAAATATCATTATAATATAGGAGAGAAAAAATAGAGAGTGAGATATAGGGAATGTTGTTGGAGAGGGAAGAGATATAGGGAAGGAATCTTTTTAGGGAATTCTGCATATGAGGATATAGGGTTCCAGATTTAGGGAATGCTGTTGGAGATGGCCTTAGCGCAAAGAACTTTGAGCACTAACAAAAAAAGTACCAACAGGGGTGTTAAAACACTAAATGGGTAAGGAATCTGTGGATCCATATATGAGTAACCACAATTCTAAAATCTAAAGTAGAAAAATCCTGTTGACCTGCAGTACAACTAACACTGATAAAGTAGCAATTTCAGCACAGTCCTTCCAAGTGCTAACATATGCACCCATATGTCAAGACATGCCTAAGATCATATATTAAATTCCATATCTTAATATTACCCATCTTAGACACAAGCTTAAATTGTTTGGAAAAAGCAGTCAACTCTACTCATTGTTGTTCTTCAAATCTTTAGTGTAATTGATAGTATGAGATGCCTTTTAACATAGGCAATTGCTACATCATGACCATTAGAGTGCCCTAGACTCAAGGGCTAGTGGACTATGTAAAACTATGTAAAGAAAAAGCTAGAGGGGAGGGCGGTTGATAAGTACCCGATGAGTGAATATTCCATGCTAGCATATCCTTTGCTTTGAGATTTCAGTTGATCAAAGAAATCACCAACCATCTGCATAATGGTTACAAATAAATATCTATAGAAAATCAACTGGGTAATTGGATTAATTTCTTGAAACAGAAAGATTAATCAACTGTGCTTCAAGTATACAGTTCCTGTATATTCACCAGAGTACACTAGACTTATTAGTATACTAGCACTGATGAAATGCAGTGAGTCAAGGAATGTGCTTCGGAAGATATATCGTTGTTTAATGTTAAGTATATACCAGCACAAAACAAAGAAGAAGCTTTCGCAAAGTCGAGCACAAATGAACAACATTACAGAAGCAGCAATAGCTACAACTTGCTTACTTGAAATGCAGTGGTGCATAAAATGCAGAATCAGGCTGGCAGGTTGCATTAGCATGAAGGTAATAGTGACTGTGATGCATATGTTATAATCATGATGAAGTAGCAACACTTCAAACTGCCTGATCAACATGGATAAAATAATTATGTCATATATATCTGAAACTCCTCTTTGCATAGTGTTTTGTATATTTTGCAGATGCATTAAGGTATGCATCTGATTACTTCTCATAGCTCTTTTTTCCTTTTATTTGCTCCGTGAAAATAGTTACATAGTTACATTTCACAAGTTACAAAGAGGTGGACAATTGTGTGTTTTTGGCCAAACGAATGATATCATACCTCTGCTAGTGGTAGCTCATAAACAATTGAAGCTCTGCTTTCTGTAATGAAGTTCATTTCCTTGAATTCACCTCTTCTGCTTTGACCCAGCTCCATTATTGGGCCAATATACTCCTTTGGTGTAAGAATTTCAATCTAAAACAGAAAAAGGCAGACACCAAACAGGAGAATCAAACATGTAAAATACAACACTCCCAAAGTTCAGCAAAAATAATACATGACTGCAAATGGATGGTGAAAGCCTGTATACAAAAACAACCTTTACATATGGTTCTTCAATGGAACTCCGTTTCCCAGGTTCAGGAAGCAAGGATGGATTTGAACATTCAACCTATATAAACATTGCAATGTCTGTACACTAACATTGCAATGCCAAATAAATAAAGTTGGCATGTTCACTAATCAAATGCATCAGTAACTGTTTGATTTACTTTATTATAAGGAAGTCTAATTTAGCAATGTTGGCCAAGTGTAAATACAAATTTATGCACCCTGTGATGGTTTAGCTCATCTGCTTACAACATTCAAGTCATGCATCATGGAAGAACATTTCAGAGCAAGGCAAGAATAAAAACATTGAGAGTGGCTGGAAATGGTTCCCATCTCATCTCTAGTCACCACAAAGGTCAATGAGGTCTCAAAAGAAAAAAAAAGTACAAGCAAATATTGGATAGAGTTGTGGCTTTTCACAAAAAATAATCAAGCATCTATCAATACTCTAAAGCACTACCTCGCTTTATGCTGAAAACCTGAAGTTTACATCATATATTAATGAGTAGTGCTTCCATGCTTTCTCACAAGTTGCACAAATCTTAAAGCAAGCGAAATGATAAGTAATCACCATCTACCCTTCATCCGTATTTTAATAGTTGTACAACTGTCAAAAAGAAAATCATTGAAGCACACCTCTCTAGGTTATTTCATTTGGCCTCTTAAACTGTACATTTTCTCTGATCATATGAATTATCTATTATGTATTACAGTGTAGTGGTTGACAACAGCAACAAGTCTTTTCTGTACTTATTTCACGCAAATACAAAAATAGGAACTTTTGTACGACAGCAATATTACATCAGTTGTGCGAGAGCAGTTGGTGATGTCTTCCATAAACTCATTTCCTGTAATGAAATGCTTAAAACATATTTTCTTGGTGTGACAATAGAACGTTCTTTAATAAGGATTTAAGATGGAATATTTCAAAGTGCATGAGTTTATCCTTGTTAACATGCTTAACACAAACTGTAGAAGTGTAGATAGTTCTCTGAAAATATATTAATTGTGGATACACGGTAGTTCTTGCACCTCCAACAAACGTTAATCTAAGCAACAGGTTATAGAAGTTCTCTGAAAATATATTAATTGTGGATACAACAGGATTACAGACACAAGGAAAAGCTTTTGGCTCGCAACACGATCACGCACTCGGAAAAGTCAAGAGCACGAGCCAGAGATTCAGAGGAGAGCTGTCATCTGCTTCTCGATTTGGATTCGGCAGAGTTTAGAATGACATGTTCAAGAAAATATATCAGTGAAGTATTATGATCGATGATCCATGGTCTGCTGAACTCGGTGGCAGCCTGGGAGGTCAAATTTGGATGTTCTATTTTAGTGAAGGGATTTATGTGGGATTTACCTTAGATTTGCACTGAATCCCAACCAAATTCCCCTCATGCGGAAAGCAGCAGAAGCAACAAGCAACAAAAGATTGCGAAGGCCAATGTTTAGCCAGAACTTGCTGATGCTCCTTACCAACGAACTAATTAGTATTTAGTTGCTTTAGCCAAAACTTCTGATGCTGATGAACTAGTCTTTAGCCAGTGGCCTAGCTCTGAACGATCATGTTTCATGTCGGCAGGAAGATCACAAGAATGGTGCAGCAATTGCTCATGCCAATGTTTTCTGGCTATGCTACACAATGCTGCAATATGCAGAACAGAAAAATCAGATCATATGATTTCAGCTTGGCCTTGAACTGACAATGGGAACTTTGGCAATCCATACCTTGCTGACAATTAGAAGCCAAATTTCTCTTCTGCTCACCAACAATATTAATATATTCTCCAGTATAAGCAGCAGCTAACAACTACTAAAGCAAAGGAAAATGTAGCAGCGATACCAGACACATGTAAATTCCTCTGGCTTTCTTCCATTACATTTCCGTTCTTCTAGAACTCTTCCATTACATTTCTACTAACTGACAACAGAATAGCAGCAACAGCCCGTGGATAGATCATAGATAGATAAGAAAGATGGCGGAAAGATGATATTTTTCCCAGGATTACATGATAAAGTCATTCACATTATCACATAGGAGTATCAAATCTTGAGTCGTAAAAAGAGACTAAAAAAGCCCAAGCAAAATTTATCCATTTCTATCGTGATAGTAGCACTTAGCAGTAGCAGCAGCGGCGCCGCATTATCCCAAGAACATGGAGGGAGAAGCACAACGCGGCACCAGTTGGGCAGTTCTTGCTGCTGGTTGGTTATCGGAGGCTAGAGGCGGAGCTGCGTGTCGCAGCGCCAATCCATCTCGTCGGCCGCACCCGCCGGCGCCTGGGCCGGCAGGTTCAGATCGAACGGCAGAGGCGAGCAACGGGGAGCCGGGGCCTCGTCGCCGCCGGCGCCAGAGGCACCGTCTTCACAGAAAACGGACGAGGATGACCCGCAGTAGCTGCGGCAGTCCTCCTCGGCGGCCGGGGTGCCGCCGCGCGCGGTTGCGGTGGCCCGGAGGACTCCAGCGGCAGGCACGCCGCCGCTCCAGGACTCGACGGTGCTGCTGTGGCTAGAGGTGGCCGCCGCCACCGGGGGCACCCGCGCCACGGAGGAGGTAGCGGCGGAGGGGAAGTTAGTGCGCGCGGCGGCGCCTCGGAGGGACCTCGCGGCGCCGTCATAGGCGCGTGCGGCGGCCTCAGCGGAGTCGAAGGTCCCGAGCCAGATCGGGGTCTTCTTGGCCGGGTCCCGGATCTCGGCCGCGTACCGCCCCGACGGCCGCCGCCTCACCCCTCGGTACCTGACCTCCGCCTCCGCCGGCGGCGGCGGTGGCGGCAGCCTCGCCCTGCGCATCGCCTACTCTCCTCTCTCGCTTCCTCGACGCGCTCCGCTCCTCTCCTCTCCTCCCTCCCTTCTCCCCTTGCTCTCTTGGTTTCTCTCCTCGGCGACTCCGCGTTAGGCTTCCCTCCCTCCCGTGCGTGCGCGCCCTGTCTCTGTCTGGTCGGCACGGCACGGCACGGCTGCCTGACGCGGCGGCCCCACCACGACCCGGCGCCGCGTCGGTTTCCTTATTTCTCCCGACCGCGCCCACGTCGACGTCTCGGTGTTGGGTCGGCACCTCAGCCAGTCGTCGCATCTCAGGATCTCACAGCTCGGCGTGTTTCCCCTTCCGCTTCGCGTTGGCTTGGTTGGCGCTCGCTGGTGGGTCTGGATTTTTATTTTTATGATTTTATGGCGCGCGCTTGTGGTGGTGGTCGTACCACACCATCTACCACTAGTCAGGCAGCAGCTGTGCGGGTCTGCGTATAGGTGTTTGGTTGTGTTGCATAAGTGGTATAGGCTTTAAGAAAAAAAAAATATTTATATGCTTGGTTGCTCAGATGAAATCATATTATTTTGAATGAAAGTATACAAATTTGAGAAATATTCCTTCTAAATATTGGATCGTTCCTTTAACCAAAAATAATGTAACCATATGTATACGATCATCCCATCCTATTTAGGCACGATTTGTTTCGTCTTCTTCACCGGCTTAAAAGCAAAAAAAAGCCGAAATAAACTGCTGACTTTTCAGCCGGACTTTGAAAAAATCTAAAGCTGTCGATATTCAAGACCTAGGGTCTCTAGATCAAGCTTATGAATTAAAACCGGTTGTATGCCTCCGTGGACAAAGATTACGAAAAGAGAGACAAGAATTTACTTCTTATTAGCCAAGCGGTTTAACAGGGTACAAATGCTACAGAGTTTGGATGCTAGATGTCTAATGCTTCTGAATTCCATATCCTAGGTACTAGATTGATCGATGCCTTCGACGGTACAAATGACCTCCCTATTTATATAGAACGAACAGGCGACAGTTGGGTTTCAAAAAGGTGTGTACAACCGAAAGGTGTCTTCCCGTCAAAGGCTACCTTCTCGAGATAACTTTCGAGTAGTTATTCGTACCTGTTAAAAAAACCCGTCTACACGGTACACATGTGCAAAGATAACTGTCTGTCCCAGGATAGGTGTTTTACTGATCAGGGATGACCAGTGTGAGGCAAAGTATAAGACACGTCAGTAAACTAGTCGAAGACGTAACCAAGTAGCTGAATGTGGACTTATTCTTCTTTATGGGGTTTTACTTATAAGTTACGAGCCAAAAATAGTGTATAGCCTTTAACCATTATAGATCCAAATAGAGTATGGTTTTTAATCCTCGTCAAAAGTCTTTGTATAACTAAAAGCTAAAGGCCACCCAAGTGGTGCTTTTTTGGGCTTCCGCAAATGCCATCGCTATTGCCCTCTTCAGTTTTTCTCCTCATCCTCCCCCTCTCTCTCTCCTCTCTTGCCAGCAACCACGTCTCCCCTGCGCCTTCATCATCCACACTCTCACACTGTCGCCGTTAACTCCTCCAGGCCACCGATGCCGACGTCCTTGACTCCTCCCCAAGTCATTGTTCTTGATTCTTTCCCAGGTCGCCGATCTAGCCAACCCATCCCCTCCACCACTCAGTCTGGCCTCCCCGTCACCTCCGGTCGCCAAATCTGGCCTCCCAGTCCCCTCTACCCCTTGGATCCTGCCAACCCATCCTCTCCACTACTCGATTTGGCCTCCTCGTTGATTCCGACCGTTCAATCTGGCCTTCTAGCCCCCTTTGCCCCTCAGATCCAACCTCCTCGTAGCAAAAATTCTTATGTAGTTCTAAAATCCACTGGTGCAAAATTCTTCATGTAATTTGCTCTATTTTTCTATGTTTTTCTTGATGATGTTTGAATCAAAATATTATTAGAATCATGAGTATTTTAGACAATTCAACAATAAGTCATAGCTCGAAAGCCAAAAAAAAAAGTTACCAAACATCGTGGTTTGGCTTAAAAGCTATATGCTTATAAGTTGCTTAAGCCAAAAGGCTAACTTTAAGCTTTAAGGCAAAAAGTCTAAGCCAAAACAAACAGGGCCTTAACCATATCCCACCAACTAAACACACACTTAGGTACGCAGTTAATGAATAAAGCTTGCGAGTTTGATACAATCTTAGTTGATGAGCTTAGAGCTAAACTTAGAGAGTTCTTAGGCTTGTTTGGCTCAAAGAAATTTTGCGTAAACTTTGTTCATATAATGTAATTCCCACATGATACCTATGTTCCAAATAGAGCCTTCAAAGACATGCCCCTTCTTATACGTAGCAATGCTCGGATAGGATCAGAGTTTTGTGAGATACGATACAAGCATGTACTGTCTGTTCCAAATAGAGCCTTCAAAGACATGCCCCTTCTTATACGTAGCAATTCTTGAATAGGATTAGAGTTTTGCGAGATACGACACAAGCATGCACTGTATGTCCCAAATAAAGCCTTCAAAGTCATGCTCCTTATACGCAGCAATTCTCAGATAAGATTAGAGTTTTGCGAGATACGACATAAGCATGTACTATCTCGAGAACGAAGATGTTGAATCTAGAGAGAACTAAAGTAACGTCGATAAGTAACCATGACGAAAGAGAAAAGTTTTGACAAAGCCAACCGCAAATTTTTAAGTATAACCTCCGGATAGTATAAAAGATTGTCGCTTCTCTGTCATGACTCTATTAAACCTTCTAGGACTCTTGAATCATTGTCCTACATAAGAATCTAGTGCTAAAAAATAACATAGTCTCTAATCATCTCACGTGCCTCTTACTTTGGATGAGTTGATATGTGATTTAAATTCTCTACGACCATCCTATGAATTTATATAGTTCTCCTCTAAAGATAAGTATAAATTATACTTAAAAAATAATAAATTCTAATCCTATTAAAATCCATCTAAAACTTCATGTAACGCGAACCTTTTCCTGATTATAAAAGACAGACACAGTGTGTTTCGTGCGAAGTACAGTTTTCCATGTGAATATGATCAGACGGACAGAAACTCCGGTCAAGGCCCAAAGACTTGTTCAGCGGGAAACGCAGCTTATTGTACTGTACCCCCACCCCACAAGCCGTAGAGCAGCGATGCGTACCGTAATGCGTTGTGCTCGTGCAGCAGCCCAGCAACCAGAGAACATATCGCTTTGCTGCCTTGCACTGCTCAAATGGAAAAATGTATTAGAACAAGAAAGTACCACACTACCACCCTTCTTACGCCGTTACGCGTACGGCAATACAGCAATGACAATGAAAAGAAATAACCTAGGCATCTCTGAATATTGTATCATTCTCTCAGTTTTCAGTTTTGTCACAACGGCAGGCAGGTAGTAATTAACCGCCTACATCTCTCTCGGGCTTGCCTTATCTCATCATCAGGCGTCACTACCGACAACACAGGGTCATCTTACGACTGACGAGACGTCAGTAAGTTCACTTGTACGGGTTACTGAAGTTCTTGAGGAGCTCTGGGATGTCATATGCGAGCATGTCGTCCACGGCCTGCACCATCTTGGGCTTGATCTTCTCGAACTTGTCGATGTTGTGCCCACCCAATACCTCCTTGAAGTGTTCCACGTCGGGGAAGTCTCCGGCTGGAAGATGGTACTCCCTCTGGACCTGTTTCCACAGGATCGCGAGTACCAGTCGAGCATGAATGTTGAACATAAAGAGAATAACGAAAGTAGTCCAAATTCAGATAAGATGCAAGTAGATTAAGATTGTGTAGCATAAATTCATTTGAATTCCCTGCCCAATGGGAGATCTAAAAGATTCTAACTCAATCTTGATTCTCTGTTGTCTATAAGTACCTTTGCAAACTCATCTTGTAAGTTATCTATGAGTCGCTGTTGAGCCTTAGCTTTCCCCATCATTGCAGGCATCTCCTTCTTCAGATGGCCAATTATATAGGCATGAATCTTGGCAGCTCTAGCACGTTTAACAAACTCATTGACCTGCGCATGCAAATGGTGACATTCATTTGAAAATTCAGAACTTAATAAAATAATTTTGAGTTTCAGACAAATGAGAGATAACAACATACCCGGCGATCACAGGCTTTCTTAGGTATGTCTATGAGATCAGAAAGGAGATCCTCTTGCTCTTTCTCAAACAAGTCCTTTCCAATTGGCCCAACAGCTGATTCATTGACTGGCTTGTCATTGAACGACCTGCAAATCAGGTTACAATGCAAAACCATGAACTAACAGTGCTGATAACAAATAAGGATATTCAGCTACACCCTGACGCAAAATATATAGTTTGAACCTCTAGAAATATTCAACATACAGTTTATTTATTGATAGTGTACGGAAGCTGTGCAACCTCCAGTCACTAGAAGATTACTAAAGCATTATAGATATAAGAATGGTAAAGAAAAAGTCATCAGAAGTTACCCGATATAAACGCGCACGACCTCAGGGGTATTTAGTACTTTCCCAAGAGACCACATCAGTGCACCATACACTCTCATAAGCTGCAGCATGTATAAGGGGAAAAGGTGATTCATAATTTCATATGTACAAGATTAACATTTTCAATAAACAAAACAAAGCATCAATTAATTTTCCATATAAATTGATTGCAACAAAAAAAACTCTACCTGCTGAGTGTCAACTTGATCTGCCTTGTTCAGCACCACGCGTATCTTGTCATCATGCCCACGTAAAGATGCAATGACACGTTTGAACTCATCACTGATATCGAGCTTGTGAGGATCAAACAGAAGAAGAATAAGGTCACACTTAGCAGCAAACCATGAAGTTACACCAGTGAAATCATAGCTACGTTGGGTCCGTTGCTTCTCGCCAGAGAGAACACCGGGAGTGTCGACAAAGGTGATATGCTCTAGTAGCTTCAGAAAACAAGGCAGGCATCACCGCATCAGTTTCTCGAATGAATGCCTTCTACATGTACACGGTTAAAGCTTACCGGATGTGGCATCTGAGAGCATTCAAACTTTGACAGAAATGCACCCCCAAATGTTGTAAGACCAGTGAATGGCATGTCAGCTTGAACAGCAATAGTATTGCCAGGAATAGTCCTTCCATCAGGTCCTGACTGATGTGAGAGAGAGAAAAGATAATCTGAGATATCAATGGAATAAATCTAAGTATATTCTAACAGTAGCAGCCAACACGGCAATGTAGGGGCTGTTTGGGGGAGTTGTATTTCAGCTTTGCTTCAGCTTTAGGCTAAAAGCTCCCCAAACAGCATAGCTGCAAAGCAGCTGGGAAGCTAAGCCACAGCAAAAGCACCCCCAAAAGCTGCAGCTGCTGAGGAGGAGCTTTTCATCTGTAGCTTTGCTTGAACTCCTCCTAACTCGCTCGCTCCGCCTTCCCAACCTTTGCCACCCCGCCTCGCCGCCTCCACGTCACCTCCCCACTCTGATGCCGCTGTACTTCACTATGTTGCTACCTTCCATTTCGGTTAGCCCTCAAAGCTACAATTGCAGATGGCGGTTGCCAAACAAGATAACAACAAAAGCCACACGCCACTACAATTGCTTCTGACCAAAGAAACCAAAAGCGACTTTTCAAATTTGACCACAGCTCCCCCAAACAGGCCCGTAGACTTATTAGGACAATTTAAAATGAATCAAGAAATATTTTGCAGGTTGTGCATGTAAGTTTAGCCATTCAACGAAACTTTGGTGAACAATTTATAGTGCCACAACGAAGGAGGATAAACAAAACAATTATGTCAAAAGAAAAAGGATAAACAAAACAACAGTTGTGATTTGTGCCTCCGTGATATTTTCAGTAAACAAAAAAACCCAGATCCATTTGTGCTATACTCCTCTCTTTCTCAAAACTATTGGATTGTTGTAAGGCCTCAATATTATGCTAATGGCTAAACATAGAAACAAAAGCAGTTATCAAAATTCTAACATGATGGGTCAGCTGCTGAACATATTTCATGATACAAAACTTATTAAGCTGGACGAGAGATACTTTAGTGTGATTGGCTATATGTGAATCCTGCATTTTAGAAGAAAGGGAGTGCAATGTATGTCATCATTGCATCTTACAACAGAAAGAGCTGATGTTTGCCAGCCAAAATAAAATAACTCAACTGACAGTGATGAACTTTCAGTAGTCCATTCACGATGACCTAGCCCTAACTTGGTAAAAATGCTAAAATGGTATTTCAAAGCACAAAGTTTAAAATGTTAATTTGCACACGAAATCAGATCAGTCATATATGCTCAAATAATAACTATCTGACAAGTCATGCATTCAATCATTTACCATGACAACTACGAATCTGTCAGTGGTTGGCTCTGGTCCGACATGAGATCCTGCAATTTTAAAAGACCAACTAAGGTTACACTCTGCTATTATCATAGGAAATTAACTCCAAAAACAGATAATGTCACTGAGACTGAAACTCAAATCGTCTGTATTAGATAAAGCTGAACCTGGATAACTTGTTTTCAGAAGATGCTTAATAAATGTTGTCTTCCCTGTAGAATATTGACCCAAGAGCATGACCATTGGCTTTGCATCGAAATCACTGTTTGTCTGAAAAAAAATTGTAGAATCAATGCAATGACACGTCAGTAATGAACGAGAAAACAATCAGCATAAAATAACTTGAGAACACTATCATCTGAAACTTCTAGGGAATCTAAACTGTGAACAGAAGTCTATACCAGTAATGGGGAAGCAAAATCGTTGAACCAGTATGCAACCTCCAATGGCTTCAATTTTTCGATGTATAGTCTTTTTAAGCCATCAATTACAGAAGTAACAGCAGTCAGAGGCATCTGTGTCTGCAAAGAGCCAAATGAAGGTAAAAAAATCATTCAGGTGTTGAACTGCAATGCTCCACTTGGCATTGGAGGAAACTACGACAATTTCAATGACTCAACAACAAGCTAATATAAGAGTTTATAGACTTAAACAAGAGAGCAAAATGATATTCACCCTGATGATACACATGATGTAAATTAAGCTCACAACATGTACAAGACCTTGAAACACCGCAAAGTATAGTACCTTCTTTGCTGATTTTGAACTGAACCAGTGATTGGTAGAAGGCTCTTGGACCTGAGGAGTGCCTGCAAGAAAGAAATGGTTAGCATCACAACCGACTGACCAATACATGATTCACCAGGCAGGAGCATATCTCTTACCATTGTCTTCTCGGTGAACTCTCTTTACCATGGCCTTCGATCTCTGAAAAGAAATCAACCATTGCAACATCATAGTGAGAGGTGGAAAATGCGTTCCGAATTCCAATGACACATAAGCTGTAGATAAATATAGACTTACAGCAAGCAGTTCATCGAGACCTTCCATTATAGGCGGATCCAAGCTACTCAGGTCTGCAAGAACCACCATAAAATATGGATTAATTGATAAAATGCCGTCACTTACATGTGCTCACATGTCAGTGAGACATTACTGGGCATTTTATCAATGGCACCAAGTAAAATAGGGCATATAATCAATTTCCCCATAAAATATCTAGTTCATATACCCACGCATAAATGAACTCACAGAACAAAAAAAAAGGAAACAGATGTAGTTCAGTTTACCTTCACGCTTCAGACTGTCCTGCGTGATCTCATTCCCCGATTGCGCCAGAGACACGAGCTGCGGTTTGCAATTTGGAACAGACCCAATAATCAGTAACGCACAAGGGCATCCGCATCTTTCCTTACCAGCGGCACAAGCTACGATTGATGCATAAACTCGACACGAGATGAGAGGGAAAAAGGAATGGAGCATACATGCATGGCTGTGACGAACTCGACGAAGCCGAGGAACCCCTGCCGTTTGGAATCCGCGATCGCCCAGACCTTGGATCCACACAGATTTGTCAAAAAGCAAAGGGATTAGATATACTCTACCAACCAACCAGCGGCGACACTCGAGGGACCCGAGGACTCGGGCGGCTCACCTGCTTGAGGTCGGCGCGGGAGAGGCCGGACATGGAGAAGAACTTGGTGGCGTCGGCGCCAGTGACGCGGCCGTCCCCATCTGCAGCGAGCCCACCGGAGAAGGAAGTGAACACCAGGGTTCTGGGATTTTGGGGGCAGAGCGGGTGCGGGAGCGAGACGAAGACCTACCTGGGTCGGCGAGGGAGAACCAATCGGCGTAGATCTTCTGATGCTCCTTGGAGCAGCCCACGGCGGCGGCGGATCGCGCTACCTCCATCCCCGATCTCCCTCGTCGCGGCGGCGCTCGAGTGCTCGGCGGCGGCTGCAAGCAGCAGCACGGCTGCACGAGTGACGAAACGGAAACCTATGCTTCTCCCCCTCTCTTCTCCCTCTCAGCATTTGAAAACGCCGGACCCCACCCCGCTCGCACGCTCCCCTCCCCTGTGATTTTATTATTATTTTAATCGGGCCTGACGCTCCCGTTTTATTTTACGTCCGACGGATGTTCAAAATTTTTTGAAAGGAAAAATTATCTGGGCCCGGGTGACCAAACAAGCTCTGTTGGTTTTTTTAAAACAAGGGTAGGAGCAGAGTTCAAAATCTCGATGAGATTTTAAAAATCTCGGCCAAAATTTTGGATTTCAGTTAGGATCGAGATTTTAAGAGTGTGTTTGGCAGAACTCCAACTCCATCAAATCCATAGATCTGGTGGGGCTGGGTATTCCTAACTTCACCAGATCCGTAGAGCTGAAGCTGTGAGTACATTAAAAGTGTTTAGATAGATCATCTTGTTTACATTTTAGACCAAAAATATAAACTTAATTCACTTTATTTTAGCCTACAAGTTCAGATCCCAGGTGGAGCTGGGATCTGGAGCTCTACCAAACAGACTCTAAATCTTGACCGGATAATTTTTTTTTGGAAATTTTCGAAAAAAAATCATATCATAGTCTGTGAAAAAATTCATATCATATCGAAAAAAAATCATAAGCCTCGGGAGCCCATTTCACAAGTGGTCGAAAAAGACAAAAAATTCGATCAATTTCACTCAAAATTCAATGATTTCGTTTGAAATTTCAGCTCTCCCACCCTAAAAAATTCTGGATTTTAAATTTGCTTTTTGAATTTTGACCAGATTTCGACCACCTTCGAGGTGGAATCCGAAAACGAAATTTCAAACATTGGGTAGGAGCGAAGGTTTCAAATTTCGTTATTGGATAACATCTTGAGGTTGTCCGAAATCCGAAATTTCGACGATATTTCATAATTTTGGACGAAATTCAAAAAGTAAATTTGTAATATGGTAAATTCGAAACTAGAAAAACTGAAATTTTGACAAAATTGGCCGAAATTTCGGTAATTTTCAACCGACTATGAAATGGTCACCTGAGAATAGAAAAAATTATACAAGCATTTATCTACATTTTCTATCTGTTTGAATGCAAAATACTAAGTATTTGCACATAAAATTTCTAAGTTAAGGTTTAGGGTTTAGACCGAAATACAGTTTAAGACTGAAATACATCATGTAAGGCCGAAATCCAGGCTAGAGTTTAGGGTTTAGGCTAAAATACATCATTTAAATCTGAAATCCAAGTTAGGGTTTAGGCCAAAACCCAAATTAGGGTTTAGGGTTTATGCCAAAATCCAATTTAGGATTCAGGGTTAGGGTTATATAATTTGTATATGTATTTTTTTTACAAATTTTTCGTATGTATTCCTCATAAAAGGCATTACAATTCTTCACAAAAAAATGGTGTGAAATCCGGTCCAAAAACCATGCAAACGTTCCAAAAACCGTGCAAACCGGTCCAAAATGCCGAAATTTATGGAAATCATTATGGCAAACCCTAATTTTCAAAAAATTCCATTACACTGGGATTTTGAATCTCGGCCTCGACCGAAATCCGAGATTTCGTCGAATTTCGCCGAAATTTTGAACCCTGAGGAGCTCTACCTCATTCCATTAACAGATAGGAGCAAAAACAATCATGGATAAAAGTGAATGCTGGTTATTTATCCTTTCATTTTGCTTCAAGATTTGTACAACTTGTACCCAAAGAAAATGCGTAGAAACATTGCTCAAAGCAAACACCAATCCAAGATGGACGAAGCCACCTCTTGCACACAAAATAGCAATACTACAACATCTACGACTGATACAACGAGCCCCAAAACCATGTTACCCGAGCCACTCTACTGTAGCTGTATCGATGATGAGACACCTAACTGGCTCACCTCAACTCACCTAATTCGTCCACCTCAACAGAAAGCTGAATCATGAAGCCACCTTACTAGCAAAAAGATCACACATATCGCTTACCCTTCAACTCATTTGGTCCACACAAAGTTGTGATAATCACACTAGGTGGGATTGAACCACTCAAAGACTTCTATGCGTCTGTCTATGGCACCCTCATCCATTTCATCATCCTTTCCAAGAATGCCCAACTTCTTCATCCACAAATATTTGTGCCTTCTTATTCGTATCAAGATGCCCAACTTTTGCTTTGGATTCCGAGGAAGCTCTCCGCCAATGGATAAGCTGTTTAGATTATTTCCTAGCCTCTGGACCTTCCACCTTTGAGTCCGATGATCCAACAAATGAACACCTTTATGAGAGAACTTGAGACACATCCTCTTAATTTGGCTCAACATTAGGGATAGTTTCAGCATGTACAGATCCAACATGGTCCTTCTCCTTCACCAAGTAGGGTTCCTCCACCGTTTTCGATGTAGACGAGGGTGTATCATCAATTGGCATAGGCACCTCAATAGACTGCATACTCGACATGGTCGAAGGTTCCCCGACAACATCAACATCTTAAGGCTTTCTAGTACTAGTACACAACAAACTTGATGTCTCCACACCAGAGATACTTTTATGTAGCAAAGCTGAGAACTCACTTGTTGTAAGTGTCACCGTTGAGGGCACTGTCAAAGGCGAGGGCAGTGAGAGCATCTAAAGCAATGTAGGTGATAGGTCCTCAGCACTATGTGTTAGTGTTGGAGACAAGTGTCTCAAGTTCTCCATGGAAGGACCAACACCACCACCTGAAAATATCTGCGAAAATAGCATGCCAGAAAGGGAGACCAACACAGAGCGATGATTTGTAGTGCCGCAGTCAACACCGGAGGTAGAGCCATAGAGAGATGCACCGTCGAATGTGTGGTAGAGCACCCCGAGCAGGAACAAGGGCACCAAGCTACAAACGAGCAAGGTGCTCGATACCCCAACACCGAAGACAATGAAGCTGATTCTTGCAAGCCGCAACCTGATGCTCTGTAGGGAGGCAATTGAAGCACTTTCCATGCAACCATCTTGTTCACCCATTGGTCCATGGGTAGACCTGGGCAATGGGCCATGCCTTTTTGGGCTGGCTCTAAGTATGGTCGGCCCAGTACGGCACGGATGTCTTCGGGTCAAGCTGATATGGCACAAATGATGGGTCGTGTTGGGTTTGAAAACTCTGCACGATGGGTAGCCTGGCATGGCACGATCGACTAGGCCATGCTTGGGCCTACTGAGCACGAAAGCAGCCTTTTTCTAAAAAACATCTTATTTACAGCCTAGCCCATCGTTAACTATCTTACCCTAGTGGCCTAGTGCATCATTAAATACTATCTCTCCCCCTTCGCCTTCTCCCATAACCCATCCGACGCAGTTGCCATCTCCCTGTGCCTGTCATCTCTCTCTCCTCCACCCCTGCTTCCTCCCAACACCCCCTTGTAGGATCAAGAATAACCGACTAGAGGGGGGTGAATAGGAGGTTTCTAAAATTTTTTATTCTAATTTGCAATTAAATAAATCACTAAGCTATAGAAGCAATAATTGCAAATTTACAACTATAATCTCTAGGGATCACCAAACACTTTAGCAATTCAAGTAGAACAATAAATAAATCTAAGCACAAATAATCTACTCAATTTTGCTAGAATCGAAATTAGGCACAAGAATGATAAAAGCAAATCACAAGAGAATGAGAGACAAGAAATTTATCCCGTGGTCTCGAAAACTTGCCGGTTTCCCCTAATCCACGTTGAGTTGACTTGAACTACTTCAAGCCGGCTCCACCCGTTTGAGCATTCCTGGATCACTCGTGGTAGCTCTTCACCACACCGGTTAGGCGAGCTCCTTGCCTTCACAATCGATCGGGCCTTCTCACAAGCTTCTTTGAGAAGATCACCGATGCCACACGCCTCCAAGACGTCTAGGAGGCGGCAACCTCTAAGACAATAGAATAATGACGCTTGATTGAGGTTGAATCAAGTGTCTAAATGGCTCAAATCTATATGCAACACTTGAATGCTTCTTACTCACTCAAAATGAGAATTAAATGCACTAGTGAGTAGAGAGAACTTGCTAGAGCTCAAAATATGCTCAATGAGTCACCTAGAGCTTCTATTTTGCAGGTGTAGGGGTATTTATAACCCCCACCAACTATTCCAGCCGTTGAAGGGAAGATCCTGAAAAAATTAGGAATTTCGGTACTACCGACGTATAAAGTCTGGTAGTACCGCCCATACTCCAACGGTCAGATTTGAACATTTAATGCGGCGGGAAAGAGCCGTTGGAGGTGGTCCGGTACTACCGCTACATAAAGTGGGGTAGTACCGATTTTTCTGAAGAGGTTTACTCAAAAACAGCTCATTCTGGAAAAGGGGCAATGCCAAATAAAACCCGGTACTACCGAAATTTAGCCTGCGGTAGTACCGCCCTGGAGCAAAAGCTCAAAACACCTTTTTCTGGAAAAAGACTACCCATCATCATATGGTACTTTCGCACCTACGGTAGTACCACAGTTTTAACACCGGTAGTTTCTGCTTTAAAATACATAAAAATCAGAAAGGGACTTCTCTGGAAAATGAGTACCGCAGCGAAAAAAACAGTAATATCGGAGTTCCGGTACTACCGGACTTTGCCCTGCGGTAGTATCGACAATGAAAAATAGGAATTAAGCAAATGAGTCCATCTCTATAAAATAAGTACCGCATTACAAACTGTGGTATTACCGCCCTTGCGGTACTATTGTGAAAACACTTGCGGTAGTACCAATTTCCCTGAAAAGGGCTGATTTTTGAAACACATGTTTTGATGCAAGTATAGATGATTTAGTCTACATATAAATGAGAGCCATATGACACTTTAATCACAATCAAACTACTAGTCATTATTCCCTCTTTATAGTACAACATCTATCCTATAAACCCGATCTTTTTACTCCTTGATCCAAGATCGGTAAAACAAAGTAAAGACTTCTTAAAACACATTTACCTTGTATTTGAACTTTTGGTTCTTTTAGTAAACATCCTTTTCTCAGATGAACTTCAAACTTTCTTAAGATGCCATAGTGAGGATCAACCTATTCTTAAAAATTTAAGAGAGATTGTTAGTCCTTTAACACAATTGTCATTAATTACCAAAACTTTAATTAAAATAGGGGCCTAGATGCTTCACCCTCCCCGACCGTCCCTCGCTGTCTCGATGCCAAATTCAGCGGCCTTTGGTCACGCCACCGCCAGATACGGTCTTGCGGCACCGCACCACCAGCTTTGTCGATCTTCCCAAGGAAGAAGACGGCGGTGACCAAAGAGGAAGACGACAACGACAGTGCTAGATTTTGATGACCCTCACCGCCTCGATGCCAAATCCAGTGGTCTTGAACCATACCGTCGCCAAATCCGGCCTTCCCGATCTTCAGCCATACACCTCAACAAGGAGGGTTGCGTGGCCCACCAGGAGGGTGGAGGGGATTTGAAGGGGGTGCCGACCGTCGGGTCTGGGAGGAGGGAATTTGAAGGGGGGCTGGGGAGGAGGAGAGGAAGGGGCGCTGTGGTCTGGGAGTAGGGAATTTGGAGATGACGGGCTAAGGTCAATAGCATCCCTGGCTCCACACGTCCAAACAGGGAAAGACCTGGGCCGACACGGCACAATGGCAGCATGGCATGCCCTGGGCCATGCCTGAGCCTCGCTAGAGGCGACTTGGGCTAGCACGCCGCAGTGATGTGGTCGTGCTAGGTAGGCATGGCACGTTGCAGCCCAAAGCCTGTTGGGACCATGCCACGTCGTGTCAGCCCGGCCCAACTCCCGGGTCTATCCTTGGGATCTTGAGCAATGCACAGGTTTGAACATTTTACAACTCAGTGTGCATTGTGCAACCTACCTTGCAAAAGAGACTCCTTAGCCACTGGATTAGAATTACACGGGATGTTCTGCATGGTAGGGGATCGACCTCTCTTGCCAACTTGCGTCCACCCTTCAGAGGCAGAACCTAGTAGTGGTTCAATGCACTTGTCTTCTCCCCACTTCCCATGCCAATATCAGAAGAAACCATTAGAAATTTGATAGTGGCATTTCATCGAATAGCTTACGGGTATTAATTGAGAGGGGTGGAGAAGCTGACAAATTGAGAGCAAATTGGTGGAGTGTGGCGGAGGTCGGTGGAAAAGCGGTGTGAATGTGGATGGAAGGTGGCGGTGTGGATGGACATCGCCGCCGGAGAGGTGTAGGCAACCGGGTGGATATGGGTGACAATACACAGCTCAGTGGCATAGAGAGCGTGGTGGAGCTAGGGACAGCGCTGGTTGTGCGGTGTCCAAGGATGGTAAAGAGCGAGGTGGGCGACGAAACCATCAACAAGCCCTCCAGCAGGCGACGGGGCGTTTCGGATGGGGTGAGCAGGCGAGGTGGAGCGGCAAGAGAGGAGAAAAAGAGGAGGCGGTGGAGGGGCGAAGTGAGAGTGGGTGGGTAGAGTGGGTGGAGGTGGTGACCGGTGGGGGCTGGACCCTAGGTCACCTCGATTCTGAAAGTTTCCCAGCGGTTATTCTCGATTTTCTCAACGAGGCTTGTTGTCATTGGCCATTGGGTGTTCCCCATTCGGGTCAAATTTAAAAAAAGCATGGAATAGTGCCAGTTTATAAACAAAATCCTTGGATATTTAGACTGAAATTGCATTCCATTGTTTTGTTTGTAGATATTTGTTGTGACACATGACATCCTCACCGTTGCTCTTACTCTTCTAATCTGGGTTCAAAACTCCTTTACTATGCATTTGAAAATGAAAGAAATGTATACTATATGTTTACACATAGGGCTTTGGAAGTAGCTTATATCATTATACTTTTAGCATTAGCTAGTATTCATAACATACATGAAGAAGAGGTCAACCATTTTGTTTCACAAAGTTTTGATGAGTGGTATTGGAAATATTGGTATATTCTAGTTTATCCGGTTGAGTCAGGATACTGTCAGTTATCCTTCAAATTTTAATCATGCGATTTGCCTAGTGCTCCAAATGGTTTGTTGTATGCATGTTAACGCATGAGAGCATGATGCCAATAAATTTGTTGTGCACCAGAGCACGAGGTAAACTTGCAAGGAAAGGGCAGTGTCGCGAGGACTGCGACCTTGATCAGGTTGCTCGCCATGGCGACCGTCACATGGAGTGCCTCAGGATCTTCATCTCTCCCGCCACTCGATTTGGGGAACTAGAGTTTAGGGGTTCTAGCCAAGGTTCGAAATCCTGACGAAATTTTGAAAATTTCGGCCTAGGACGAGATTCTAAATACCGGTTGAATAAAAATCAAATTGCTACAGTGATTTAGGCAATATTTCGGAAATTTTACCCGGATTTCAACTTTTTTGGACCAGATTTGGGACAATACCTCTTAAAAATGTCATCTTCCATATTTTTTTTGGAAAAATCAAAATTTTGAGATATTTTATAAAAATATACAAGTTTTATCATGCTCTAAAAAATTTTATGGTACCATCTTTAGAATTCTAGGATTATACAGAAATTTTTTCAAAAGAATTGAACTTCATTTGTTATGTTTGAAAAATCAAAAACAGAAGGAACATAAATGAGATAGTAACCGTGCTAGAATTTTATAAATTCGCTCGAGTGTGATCATGATCCAAAATTTTTAGGAGAGCTTAAGAATTGCCTCATAACCCTTCTCTGAAAGTTTTAAAAATTCTAAACTTGTTTGGTTTGCTCAATCAAATCTATGCAAGTAATACATGTACTTAGTTTGATTAGGACAGTGGCGCTGTCAGAATTTTTGAAAATTCCTTAAGCTTGATCATCATCTAAAAATTTTATGAGAATATTAGTGATGTGTCAAGACCATTCACAAAAAGTTTCAAAATTTTATAACATGGTTTGAATTATTTTTTATTCAGTTGAAATTTACCGAGATTTTGGCAATTTCGGCCGAAATCTCGGAAATCCTGGTCCAAAAAATTCCAAAATTGAATTTTTCCTTTTAAATTTCATTCGGATTTATCTAAAATTTTAAAATCGCCTCCAAGAATTAGTCTGAAATTTTTTGAAACCTTGGTTCTAGCTCCATGAGAAGGATTGTTTGAGAGAGACTGTTGACTGAGAGGGAGCGACACGAGGTAGATAGACTGAGCTGTTGCGATCTGGCCAGTGGGCCATAGAAAACTATTGTGCCAGCAGGATTTAACGAAAGGTGTTAGACGAAGAGTTGACGATGATAGTACATATGGAAGAAAAATTGAAACCTAATGACATAGAGGGAATAAGGGGTTATTCGATGGCATAGGATAGAAGAGAGTTACTCAATGGCATACAATGGATTCTCTACTGCCCATTGGATGAAGTTGATCAGATGACTGAATAATTCGTGTGCGCAGAGTATGTCATGAATTTAGCAAAAAATGTAGCTCTTCCTTTTTATATTAGTACATAGATCAAGTATAGGTTGTTGTTTTTAGACTAAGCATGATTGTAGAATGGGGACTATCACGGACGACAACCAACATATTGGGCTAGGTCGTAAGACTTTTTCCTCTCTGTCCTATCTCGACTTGACTACAACTCTCTTTTGGCAGATAGGCTATACGGCTATACCTACTAAGAGCTTTTGTATCTACATATATGTGGTGTGAAAGCTCAAAATTTCCCAACCAAATGCTCTTTAAGTCATAGTTGATGTGTCCATGACAAATAGACAACTTGTATAAGGGTTTATTATATGGTCATTAACCATTTGTCATGTAACCAATATAAAATGTGGCAATTAGTACAGGACTAAAACCAATCTCACGCTGTTTTTGAATTTTTGCCATTTCACTTTCAATACAGATCTTTATGTATAACAACAAACATTAGTCACCGTTAAAGTGAAAAACCAGTAAACCTTTTCTCTCATTCGACGTGGAGAGGTGAAATATGTTGACATGTGGCATCATCCCAAACCACTGAAGGAAAACCAGAGTTAGAATGGAAACAAATTGCCCACTTGTTAGGACATGTACAATGGTGTGATCAGGGCCGGCCTAGGGGTATGGGTAGCAAGTGTGATCGCCTAGGGCCCACGAGATCCAGGGCCCAGCCCATGTATATATATCTTATATATAGCTTGTGTAGACTCTTAGTTAGATGTACAAATCGAAGTACATAAGGATATGAGCATATATCGTCAACTCCCAAGCAGATACTAGCAAGAACAAATAATTAGACCACTAGTAACAATACTGAGAACTTGTCCAAGCCAGTCCAAGTGCTCAACTCGACAACTCGCCATTTGGAAACACCTGCATTTGACATTCACAATAGATTAAACGAATGAATGCTCGATCACAAGATCGATGGCTAGCTCGACACAACTCGCTTACATCTTACTACCTGCTAATTAAGCTGAGAGAGAATTTGACAATTGGTGGTTCTTTATATATTCGAATTCCTTAGTTAAAGAATACAAAGAAAATATTTTATTCAAGATTGGTAATTTGGATTTTTAGTGCATATGGTGACCTGTTGGTTGTGTTTGGTGGCTAATAGAAAGTTCCTTATCAATTGAAGGATATGAAGAATTTTTTGGTTAAAGGTTTGGTGCTTTGGGCTTTCAGTGTCGGCTGATGATTGCTTAGTTGTATATCTTGGCTAACCTAAAAATCCCATAAAAACATTTTTTATGTAGTTTCGTACTCTTTAGAGAATATTTAGAATGCATGAATTTCATAGAAAATAGCTCATTTCATATAGCTATATCTAAAATTCTCGAGTTTCATGCGAGACCTTAAGTTATATGTCACTTGCAATTTGCAAGAGAAGTTTAGCACATATAGGCTTGTTCATACAGTAATATAGTAGGATGTCAGTTTTATGAAAGTGTTCGCATATGTTATTGATGTGCATTAGGCTTTTCATGTTGAAATATGCGATACTGCCCGAAACAGAATTGAGATATCTAAAATGTTAGTTCCTACCGAGGCCTCCACTTTCGTTTTGCACTAGGCCCTCCGAAATATTAGGAACGGCCTTGAGTGTGATGTTAGCTATCTATATACTTTGCCCTATAAGATTTTTACATAGAAGAGAGAGAAGGCGAGAGAGTGTAGTTATTTCTTTATAAAGAGATGACCATATAGACAACATAAAATACCATTACATGAGTTATTGTATATAATAAACACTTTTTCATACTATATTTAAAATATTTTAGTATCTCATAGAGACATCCTTAAGATGTTATCTATTATAGAATCTATCTTTAATTTTATCTTTAAATAAGATGAAAGAATATATAAAAGCAAAATATCCAATAAAAATCTTTTACCATAAAAACTCTATGAAACCTATTATTATACAGGCTTTGAGGAGGCACTACTCTGACGGTCTGACCCGAGAGGCAGTGTAGTGACGCAGCCGGAGCCCCGTTAAAAAAGCTCGACCGAAACCGCAAAACCCTTTACCCTCCTCTCTCTCTCTCTCTCCCCGCTCAGATCTCCTCACCCCAAACCCTAGTTCCACGCAGCCTCCAACCATGGCGGCGATGATGGTAAGCACCGCCACGAAACCCTAATCCATCAACACCATAGCGCCGCCACGCTCTTAAGCAAGCTTGGGATTGATGATTCTGATGGGTCTGCTTGTTTCGTGGGTTTTTTTTTTGTTTTTTTGGTTCCGCAGCAACCGCAGATCATCCTTCTCAAGGAGGGGACGGACACGTCGCAGGGGCGCGCGCAGGTGGTGAGCAACATCAACGCGTGCACGGTGGTAGCGGACACGGTGCGGACCACGCTGGGCCCCCGCGGGATGGACAAGCTCATCCACGACGACAAGGGCACCACCATCTCCAACGACGGCGCCACAATCATGCGCCTCCTCGACATCGTGCACCCCGCCGCCAAGATCCTCGTCGACATCGCCAAGTCGCAGGACTCCGAGGTACATCTACCTACTTATTATCGTTACTTGCAGCAGCAAGAACCAGCCTCAAAGCTCTCACATTGAGGCATTTCTGGGGCTCTGGTAATTTCTGCTGTTCCTACCCGGATAAATTGAGTCCAGTGTATGCGTGCAATTGGTCTGTAGTTTGAACTTTCCTGGAGTTGTTGTGTGAAAACATGCAATATTGTTTGCAAATGGAACTCTGAAGTATTTTCACAAAATTGCCTGTTATTTAATCTGAGTTAATTAGAGTGAAGCGTTAGAATGCAATAGCCTACCCTGTTTGTTCTTGAGACTGACTCATGAGCTCACAATTATCTCATGGATGGACTCTGATATTGACCCGGAAGATGCTAATTTGTGATTTGTAGATTAGGGGCACCTAAATGTGTCATTGGGTCATATATTGATATCTGAGGTTTGAACTCAAATTTGTCCACTATTTTGTCCTGGCTTTGGCACAAAGAAAGGGTACCTTTTAGAGCTTTTGTTCCATCAACGTCTTGTTGTGTATTGTATGTTGCACTGTGTGTACTTATTTGATTTATTTTTGTTTCCTCTCATGTTCAAGAAGTTCATTGCTTCCCTGAGAACTATATGAGCTTCTGTTGCCATCCAAACTTGATTATTTTCTTACTTATAATGAATCATTTTTGTTGACATTCATACAGGAAGAGGAAGAAACTATTTTTGGTTTTCAGGTTATGTCTTGCTTGCAATGATTGTATTTTGTTGAATCTGCGTTTAATTGCTCATTAGTAAGAAGCAAGAGTGTTATGTGTTGCAACAGTGGATTTTTACAGCTGGTCCTGTATTTTTGCTCTAATTCTATCTGAGCGACCTACCAGTTTTGCCTTTTCTCTTTCTCGTCTGACTAATTTTAGAAACACCAATCTTTTGGCTGCTTGTGATGCCGATCAAACTGGGACATTGGGACTAATCAGACCTATCTCTTGTTTACTTCAGGTTGGTGATGGGACTACTACTGTGGTTCTTCTTGCTGCAGAATTCTTGAAGGAAGCAAAACCTTACGTTGAGGATGGAGTGCACCCTCATAGTCTGATTCGTAGCTATAGGACTGCTGGCCATATGGTTCGTAACCAGCTTTACTTTTCTTTCTTTTGAATGACTGACCTTTTAATTCCCTGCAAAGTTTGGAAGCCAACCCCTGCTAACCTAAAATTTTTATCAGGCAATTCAGAGGGTTAAAGAACTGGCAGTCAGCATAGAAGGGAAAAGCCTTGAAGAGAAGAAATCATTGTTAGCCAAGTGTGCTGCCACAACACTCTCATCAAAACTGATAGGTGGCGAGAAAGAATTCTTTGCTTCTATGGTTGTAGATGCGGTCCTCGCCATCGGCAATGATGACAGGCTTAACCTTATTGGAATTAAAAAGGTAATTTCTTACAATGGTTGCTTCCATGATGTTATTAGGCTTTTCTTCTACTCATACAAACTACAGTCTTTAAACATGCTAGAAGTAACAATTATTTAGTATTGATTTGATTTTTCACTACAAGAATTTAAAGCTTGCTATTTGTGATACATTGACTCCATTAGGTTCCCGGAGGTACCATGAGAGATTCCTTCCTTGTTAACGGTGTTGCTTTCAAGAAGACATTTTCATATGCTGGATTTGAGCAACAACCAAAGAAGTTCCTGAATCCAAAGATTCTTTTGTTGAACATTGAGCTAGAATTAAAATCTGAGAAAGAAAATGCGGAGATCAGGTACCCTGAGTTGTTCAACCACTTCTCTACAGATGTGCAGTGAATAGTATGTGTGATTCCATCTTTGCTTATGTTACTTTTGTGTTTTCCCCTTATCTATAGATTGTCAGACCCTCTGCAGTACCAATCAATTGTTGATGCTGAATGGAACATTATTTATGACAAGCTGGATAAGTGTGTGCAAAGCGGGGCAAAAATAGTTCTGTCTAGGCTGGCTATTGGTGATCTTGCAACACAGGTATCCTGACCTTTCTTATTGTAACCGTACTGCTTTTCTGCCACTCTTTTCTGTAACCTAGCTCAGTTAGTTTGCTTTTTGTACAGTATTTCGCAGACCGAGACATTTTCTGTGCTGGTCGTGTCACAGAAGAGGATTTACAACGTGTAGCTGCAGCCACAGGTGGAACTGTTCAAACTTCTGTTAATAATGTCATTGATGAGGTAAACATACCTATTTTCAAAATATTTCAATCTACTGAAACACCTTTTGTTGATTGATGTTCGATTGGATATCGAGCATATGTGGTTTATATCAGTTGCTTGCTACTAAACACAAGCTGATTAAGTTTGTCATGTTTCTTTTTGTTGAAAGGTCCTTGGTTCCTGTGAGGTTTTCGAGGAAAAACAAGTAGGCAATGAAAGGTTCAACATATTTAGTGGTTGCCCATCTGGTCAGACTGCAACTATTGTTCTTCGTGGCGGTGCAGATCAGGTATTTTATTGCTGTATAAGTGTGTATCTTATTCTCTCTTTAATTTAGTTCATAACACTGAAGATAACTGTACTTTAGTTTTTTTTCGAATTTTACTTAAAGTTGTTTAATGCCGTGCTAGTTCATAGAGGAAGCTGAAAGAAGTCTCCATGATGCCATCATGATTGTGAGGAGAGCTGTTAAGAACTCAACAGTTGTGCCTGGTGGTGGTGCTATTGATGTATGTCGATTTGTCAAGTCATGATAAATGATTCAAATTATCATACAGCTTTACGCTGATCTTCTATCTTTTTGTGTAGATGGAAATAAGCAAATATCTCCGACAGCATGCACGGACAATAGCTGGGAAGTCTCAATTTTTTGTAAATTCATTTGCTAAAGCCCTTGAGGTACATCTTCCTAGCTCACTCTTTTTCTCTTACCTGACTTAGGTATGTGTTGTTTGTATACTGTGCTCAAGGATAAACATTCTTCAAGTCGACCCTTTATTTTGTTCTGTTATCTTCTTGAAATTTGGGAAATATAGCTAATTAGAATTTACACTGCTAGATCTAACATGATTGTGTAGGGGCATGCACACCTAGATTTGGATAATAATCCATTCTCCATGAAGAGAAGGACAAAGGCATAAATTGCCGGATATGCTTTAATGTAGCAAATCAGTAGTTTCAGCCAGCCCTCTGCTTAGGGAAAAGAATTATACTGCCATAAATGGATATGATATATCAGATGAGTTTTAAAGAACTTTTAGTGTACTATTGTTGGTTTAGATTTTGCTGAAATTAAGAAAGTGTGCAATCTGATTCCTCCTGTTTATCAAGCATTAGTAGGGTTTGTCTTTGTCGTATTCTACAACAACAACCAAGCCTTTTGTCCTAAACATGTTGGGGTAGACTAGAAAGAAACCCAATGAAAGTCAATAAAACCCTAAACCTTCGATCTTGGGTCATGGTTCTGGAACGTGGATCGCTAACTTCCATGCACTCCTATTCAACGCCAAATCTTTGGGAACGCTCCAATCCCGCAAGTCTCTTTTAACTGCTTCTTCCCATGTCAGTCTCAGTCGACCTCTGCCTCTTCTTATGTTTTTCCGACGACTTAAAATTCCACTACGCACCAGTGCCTCAGGAGGCCTCCATTGGAGATGTCCAAACCATCTCAGACGATTTTGGACAAGCTTTTCTTCAATTGGTGCTACCCCAAACTTGTCACGTATATCATCATTGCGGATTCGATCTCGCCTTGTATGACCACGGATCCACCGCAACATCTGCATCTCTGCTATGCTCATCTTCTGTATATGCTGTCTTTGTTGTATTCTAATTATGATTATTGCTTTTCGTATTCTATCAGCAAGACCGTAAGTTTTACAGCTAGAGTGATGAACTGTTGATTAATTGTTTGGTTGTGTCAACTTACCTGTGTTACATAACATATTTTTGCAACTTTAATTATTCTCCACTCATTTGAAATAAATGCACCCTGCAGGTTATTCCAAGGCAACTTTGCGATAATGCTGGATTTGATGCAACCGATGTGCTCAATAAGCTCAGACAGAAACATGCATCCGGTTGGTTCTTTTTAGCTTTATGTTGAATTACTGGTACAGTTTTATATAAATTTGTGAAGCAGCAAACTGTCTTCATACTGTTGTTGATAGGACCTCTAATGCACTGGAACTAATACATAGTTCAGCTGTACCAGGTGAAGGTGCTAATTATGGTGTGGACATCAACACTGGTGGAATTGCTGATTCCTTCGCTAACTTCGTGTGGGAACCTTCAGTTGTGAAGGTAATTGTGCTTTCGGTTTTATTCATTGGCATATAAGTATCTTTATATTCTTATATCATTGATATCCGTGAACTTCTTTTGTTCAGATCAATGCTATCAATGCTGCAACTGAAGCTGCCTGCCTTATTCTTAGTGTTGATGAAACAGTGAAAAACCCAAAGGTAAAGGGGAGCAGTAAATGCCCGTTGTCTTACTATAGTCAAAAACTGGTAGAAGGGAGCAACAAATGTCTATTGTCTACTATAGAATATAGTAAAAAGTAGATACCCTTGTTTTCTTTTTCCTTTTTCTTGTTTTCTTTTTTCTTGTGCCAAATACCAATGCACTTTATTAGTGGTATATTTGTATGCTGCCCAATATGTTCAATATCGTGTACTAATTTCCCCTTGTGCTGGGACCATTGGAGCCAATTTAAGAGAAAAAAGGGCAGAGAAACAATGTTTAGTCAGGGATTGGAGAACCTTATATCTAGCTGGATAAATTATTAATTAATATTGTTCACATGTAAGTTAATCAACCCATCCCCTGTAATCTCTGAGGACCTCCGTTTACTGTCTAAATGGTACATTGTCAAATCAATTAAATTCTTTGAAGTTCAGTAAAGATCATAGCATTGACGTAAATATGCATATTATAGATCATGGTGGCCTTCTCCTAACTTCTGCCTTGCGTGCTCGTTGTTTCGGTATAAGCTTGTGCTGAGTTCTTGTTAAACATTTTCTATCTCTAGAACACTTCTGAAAAATAAGATTTTCTTTGGGTATCGGCATTCATTGTTTGCAGCAATTGTGTCTATTTCTGGTACTATTCACAACTAATTTCTATGTGAATTTTAGTATTTGATGTTACCTAACTTGTTCTTTTATATCTCGCTCTAGTCGGAAAGCGCACAAGGTGATGCTGCTGCTAATGCGATGGCTGGTCGTGGGGGAGGGGCGATGCGAGGCCGTGGCGGGAGGGGCATGCGCAGGCGGTAATTCAAGTCACGTCATCCCTGTAACTTCATGCCGCCCTGGTGGGTCAGATTTTGAAGGTTCTTTGTGCGGGGCATTCTATCATCTACATCCAGTTTTTGTGGACTTTGCTTGAGAAAATGTGAGTTTCTAGGGTTAAAAATGTGCTAGCCTTTTATTTGAGAACATGAAAGATATGCCAGGTGTTTATCTACGTAGCTGTTGTCAGTTGTGATATAGCACCATTTATATTTGCTCTATGTTGGTGTTTTGTTTTTGTTTTCATGAGGCAGCTGTGGTCGATGTCGACACACTAAGGGTGGCTGTGAAGCAGTGATTGCCTGATTTTTTTTTGAGGTGCGAATACTGAATACCCCAAGGGCCGATGGTGTCGACTCAGTATGGTTGATAGCCCAGTTACCACCGAACAAGATAAAGGTTAAAGGTCGCGAATTAGCTTTTTACCAGTGAACGCCCAACGGTTGTCGTTCATGAGGGCGTCGTTTAGAACTTGGGTTTTTTTTTGCTCCCTGAGTTGTGCAGGGATTAAACTGTTAAGTTGTCGTTTATGAAGTCAGGGTTCACAAAATCGAAACCGTGAAAAACTGTAAAAATCGAAACTGTGATAACTGCAAAAATCACTTGAAAACCGTTAGAAACCGAAGAGTTGAGAAATAAAAAAAAATTGAAAAAAATCGAAAATAGTTCGGTTTTCAGTGAAAAATTGCTCGGTTTTTACGGGTTTTCGCGAAAAACCAGTCGACCAATTGAATGTCCCTGAAAAACGGTTTTTCGAGCGATATTTTGCGAAAACAGCTGTTTTTCAACGGTTTTTGAGTGATTTTCAAAGAATAATTTTTTTTTCAAATTTTTTGAT
Source organism: Otatea glauca (assembly GCA_036346275.1). Taxonomy (NCBI): domain Eukaryota; kingdom Viridiplantae; phylum Streptophyta; class Magnoliopsida; order Poales; family Poaceae; genus Otatea; species Otatea glauca. Next base: position 4,044,595 of record CM070713.1, read on the forward strand.
TTTTTTAAAAATTAAATCTGTTTATCGAACGATTTTGAATCTCGAACCAGCGTAAGTATAGTATGATCGAAAACCGCGAAAAACAAAGCAATTTTTCACGTTCTGTGAATCCTGTGTGAAGCGTCGTATAGGATATGGCAATCGTTTTCTGAGTTGTGCAGGAATTAAACTGTCATTTTGTGTAATTTACGCGGAGTTTGTGCGCTCCAAACGACCCTACGATCAGGTCGACCTCGGATTCCATTCAGTCAGCGTGCGTGCGACTTTGGTGCCTTTAAACGTGTCCAGGGGTTTGGACCTCGCTGGTCATCCAACATCAAAACGAGACAGTCGAGTCAGTTCTGGTCGGCCATTCGCCAGCTTCAGTGAAAACCAGAGGGCTCAGGCGACCAACCAAGCCATGTTGCCAATGATCTAGTACGGGTACGGGCTACGGGGTACCTAGATGTAATCCATGTTAAATCCCCTAGTTAGTTTATTTTTTTATGACAAACGAAATCCCCTAATTATAGTTAGTTAGTTGTACTTGCAGAGTGGAACGCCCCCCAACACAGCACTAATAAATAAATAGCGCGCGTACGACATTCCTCCCGATTGATTTATCCCATTCCCATATCGCTCGCGAGTACGCGTGTCTTCGTCCTCGTTTCCCCAGATCCGAAGAAAAGGAGTAATCCTTCCCGCTCCTCGCCGCGGCATTTCTGCAAGCACCCTCCGCGCGCGCGCGCCATGGGCTCGCTCCCCGTGCCCACCTCGCCGGAGTGCGCAACGCGGAGGCGGGCGACGGTGGCGGCGTCGGACCTGGCGCCGCTGTTCGACGCGCAGCGGCGCCACCTGGAGCACTTCTTCGAGCGGCTCGACCTGTCGCAGGCGGCGGCGTTCGCGCAGGCGCTGCTCGACGCGCCCGGCGCGGTGTTCTTCACCGGCGTCGGCAAGTCCGGCATCGTCGCGCGCAAGCTCGCGCAGACGCTCGCCTCGCTGGGCTTCGCGCGCGCGGGCTTCCTCGCCCCCGTCGACGCGCTCCACGGCGACATCGGCTCGCTCTTCCGCGGCGACGTCCTCGTCCTGCTCTCCAAGTCCGGCGCCTCTGACGAGCTGCTCACGCTCGCGCCCTGCGCCCGAGCCAAGGGCGCCTACCTTATCTCCCTCACCTCCGCCGCGTCCGGCGCCGACTGCCCACTCGCCGCTGCCTGCGACCTCAACGTGCACCTGCCGCTGCAGGGGGAGGTGTGCCCCTTCGGCCTCGCTCCCGTCACCTCCACCGTGATACAGATGGTGTTTGGCGACACCGTCGTCGCCGCCATCATGAAGGCGCGCCGCCTTTCCAGGGATCAGTACGCGGCCAACCACCCCGCCGGCAAGATCGGCAAGACCCTCATCTTCAAGGTATTACATACCTCTTAAAAAACAAAACGGTACCTGCATTGCAAGCATTACCAATAAATTGGTGAGATTTTCTGTTTAACCACACAATGGGAAACATGAACATCATATCTCAGATCTCACTATTACTAGATTTTGTTTTACCCATTGCATGTCAGTAGGCTTCGTTCTGTAATTTTCCTGGGTGAAATTGTGTACACATAATACAGCACATGCTCGTTATGATTCGACAATTTTGTCACTGTGCAGTATCCAACCAACATTTTGTTTGTGTTTGTGGTTACTTGTCAGTCCTTTTCTTAAGGAATCCTGAAATTATAACTATTGGGGTTGTTATTTGATAGGTCGTTTTCGTCTTCTTTTCATCCTACAATGAAGATAGATACCGGACAACACCTCTTGTTTTGCATGATTTTACCCTTTTTTTCAGTCTTTATGGTTCACACATGCTAGTTGTGCCTGTTAGTTTGTTCTCATCTTAACAATATGCCTTAAAATTTCCTTTTGAGGTTCTTTTTACATGCCTTGTTTTAGCGCATTCCACATGAGAGCACTTCTATTCGATTGATTGCTTGTACCTCTCAATGATGAGAAAGACAGAGAGTCTGGGTGTAAGGAGCACGCCACATTTGTAGAAATGTTTAGTTGATGTGGCAGAAGTGGTGATTCTTTGGGAGAATTGCTGGAGTCCCATTATATAACGAAGGGCTCTCAGTTACGCCTATTTCAATTTACATGCTCTTTCTACCCACTTGTGGTCATAAGAGGTGTGACGTGCATCACCTGAGGGCAAGTGTAAATTGTCCAACAGATATTGATTGTATGTCAAGATTGCTTGGATTTGTTGCGGAACCGATTAGTTATTTGTTGAAGCATGGTACTTTCGTTATGTAAGTATCAATTATGAGAAAAACTAGGGAACGGTATACACTTCTAGCGGTATACCATTCCCCGATCTTGCTCTCGCTCTCTCTCTCTCTCTCCGCCGCTAATGGGGAAGGGGGACACCACCTCTGACGGGGTGGAGGGCCACCAGATCTGGTGGTGGCTGGAGCACGTGACGGGGTGAAGGGCCAACAGATCTGGTGGCGGCAGGAGCACGGTGACAGGGTGGAGGGCCACCAGATCCGGTGGCGGCTGGAGCGTGGCGATGGGGTAGAGGGCCACCAGATGTGGTACTCTCTCCCTCACGCCGAGGGGCCCGCCGTCGCTAACGATGGGTTCAGGCAACAAGCTCGCCACCAATCGCAATGGAGGCGGGCGGTGGAGGAATCGTGCAGAGCTGTGACCGGCACGGTGGCGGTGGCGAAGGAGGAAGGCAGCAGAGGTTTGGGAGAGGGAGGAAGAGGAGGGGAGGGCTATACCATCGGAATCGATTCCGACGGTTAGCGTTCGTTAGTTGCTCTCATCAATTATTGTAGTGGCAAATGTTGCAATCAACATTTTAAATTTCCTTTTTGTATAGCTATGTTTGTTTTTCAGATTATTTGTTCGGAAATATTTTGCACTACGATAAAACCTTAGCTTAATAAATGAAAGAGCTTTTTGCTTGCCTTTCTTGATAAAATGGTTACACAATGTAAAGCAAGCCTACATCATTTTGTCCAACCAATTGATTGTTTTCATATAAATGTGTTTAGCTGATACATCTTCATGGAAAATTTGAAGCAAATATTAGCGGCATGTTGAGTTTACCAAAACAGATTGTCACACCTGTATTCTGCTTTGTGGCTTAGATGTGGCTTGTGAAGCACTACATTTTATAATCATGAGTAGTTATTTTATCCTTGAATTATTAACACGATCGATTCTTCCTTTGTATGGAGTGTTGGAACGTTTTCAGCTAATAGTGTGTCAAATTTTAACTTGCAAAACTACCCTGCAGGTTAAGGATGTTATGAAGAAACAACATGAGCTTCCTTTGTGCAAGGAGGGTGATATGATAATGGATCAACTCACTGAGCTCACTAGTAAAGGTTGCGGGTGTCTGCTTGTGGTTGATGATGAATATCATTTGATTGGGACCTTTACCGATGGTGACCTCCGGCGTACACTCAAGGCAAGCGGGCCAGCTATTTTCAATCTCACAGTTGGAGAGATGTGCAACAGGTTTGTCTCTGTGCAGTCTACATGTCTTATTAGGCATGCATGGATAATTTTTTTTGCACGTGTGGGATGATCTTTTTAAATATCTTTTTAGTAGAACCAGGGTTTGGAAAACTGGTACCAGACCAAAAAACGTTGAGTTGGTTGTCCTGCCAACTTGACTCCTTTTCTTTTGTTTTCTTCCTGTTTCCTGAAATTCATGTTTTTCCTTAACCTTTCAAATCACTTCCATGAACTTTCTGGAGTAATACTCTGGAAAATGGTAAACCGGACCATAAAATGGCTGGCATAAGGTAACTTTGAAAATAAGATGAAGGAGAACAAGTGTTAGAAATAAAAATTAATCATCATAAGAGACTCCTTTTCAAGTGTTAGAAATAAAAATTAATCATCATAAGAGATTCCTTTTCTTTCTTTCTTTCCCTCACCTTTAACATGTGGTTTTTCTTAGAAACACAGGAAATTATGCTAAAATTTATTATGTATTCTAAAGCTACAAATGTACCATTTTTGAAATGAATGTGGCATTTCTTAATATATATGACTAACATTATGTTCTCTTGATGATATTCACTGGTGATTTTAGTAGGAGCAGTACTAATGTTATTGTTCAACATTTACTCTGATAAACAGTTCACAGTGAGAACTGACAACTGAGTGATTCACTGATTCGTAATCCTTGGTGCTCCACAATTGAACCTTCTGCCTGCAGTGGTTGTCTTCAACCTTGTATTGTTCCTTTTGTTCTCTCTCAGAAGTTATCTAATGCACTAGATCTGTTCTTGACAACCCAATAATGTACTGGTGACAGAGTTTTGTTAGTTGTTGACCTGTTGTTCTCTTGTCCCAATAAAGGACCATAGCTCCTGTGGGGTGGGAGATTGCTGCTCTTGGCCAACCATGACAAGTAGCATTTACTGAGATGAGAGTTCAGACCAGTACTGATGTTATTTTGGTGATGGAAGCAAAGGTCAATTGAATATTATTTAGTTGGGACCAGTGGTGAACTGGTGATTTTCGTTTCAGTGATAGGAGCAAAGGTCAATTGAATGTACAATGAGTTGAGGGCAGTGCTGATTCTGTGTCGGTTATAGAGACAAAGGCATGATAGTTGCCTGCAGTTACCGCCTTGAGGTGAGGTGTTCGTGCTGTCACTGCAGAGGTTGTGAGGCACATCATAGAATTCAGAAGTGCTGCCATGCCCAGCTGCTAGTGCGTGATCACATACCTGATGCAGTGATGTTCGGTGCGAGTGCTGTTATGACTTGAGGGCTATGATTCACGAGTCGTGATAACATGCACAGTCTAGCAGCATTCAGATCTCAGTGACTTCGTGTTATGTGGTCTGTTTCTCTAGTGTATTTTGATCCCTAGTTAAGCTTTCTTGCAAAATCCTAATTACAAATAGCATAAGTGTAGAAGATACAGTGTTAAAGAAGGAAGCATTTCCTTGTATCAATTTGGATTCCGCGCATGTTGGGTGATCCAAAATTTTCTACTTAAGTTGATATATTGGGCAGTGAACATCCAGTTATCGCAGGATGAATGAATATCTTTGGTGTCAATCATGGTCCCCGCCTTATATTTGTATTGTCACATGTCCTGGTGTAAATATGCTGTGGAATTAATTTTGAACATGGTCTAGGGCATTGTTTAACAGGCCTGCTTGATCTTTCAGGAACCCAAGGACGATCACTGCAGATGCAATGGCGGTGGAAGCCATGGAGAAGATGGAATCTCCTCCTTCACCTGTGCAGTTCTTGCCTGTTGTGGACGACAGAAACGTCGTGTGCGGGATCATTACATTGCATGGATTGGTCTCCGCTGGATTATAAGCCTTATATCAGGCTGCCCGGTTCTTTATGATTCTTTGCACCTGCTTGGTCCAAGACATCATCACATTGGGTAGACTCTTGTCAGTTCAGCCGACATCTGATGATGGCATTTTATCGCAGTAGTAGTATATGTAGTCTAGGCTCTTTTAAGAGTATGTAGAGACACTACCAGTGTTCCCCTATGTATAGTGTTTTGTAAGAGGACCTTGCTCGTTGGCTGCTTGCACCCTACCCTTTGTAAATGAATGTTGAGGGCTTCCAGTGCAGTTGAATAAGCTGTGGATGCACCCCACACAGATCTTACAATCCCTTGTAGTAGTAAAGTGTCGCATCCTTAGTCTTTGTGTCCAGGTGTTGGTGTTTCACCCTAATGCATCCTGGTTTACGACAGATAATGTCAATCCATCCTATTGCATCGCGGATGCATTGCGGCAATGTTAACAGATACCAAGCACAAGACATCAAATGCAAAGTCATAGCTAGCTCGACTAAAAAACTTGCACTTAGTGGTACGGTGAAGTTAGACATGCACTGAACAAACACAACGGTCCGTGGTGCCCAAACTTCAACTTAATAGAGACAGGTTCCTAACCTGATTAGGAAGGACACACAGTTCAAGCATCCCAAATTTTTCATACTTTCCATCATCAACCCCCCAAAATCCTCCATCTGGTGCTACAAGGAAGCTTCACCTTTCCCACTCCGAATATGGGTGTGGACGCTCCACCCTGGGCTTACTAGCTGAGGAGGGACTAGGATGGTGATTAGTCAGAACCTGGTCCCAGCCCATGATGTGCGGCAATGCAAACTGTGCAAATACACAGACGGAGCAGTCAAAAGAAACATAAACGAAGCCCTAAGCAGCATATAATTGCAGCGGACCGATATGATTAAGCAATAACAATGATGTATATGACAGCCTCAGTTGCTTGTCATGAGTCACAACTACAGCATTGTACACACTAACAAATCCCCCAAGTATAAGCACCAACCATTTCCAATGACCAAGTAACCTAGAGGCTAGAGCAGCTTGAAGTAATGCATGCCTGAATACGCTAAGGAATGGACTGCACGGTAATGTTGATAGTACAGTATACCACACCTATATTAAGATATAGGCAGGATGGAGACAATAGCCATAGGCTAGAATTAACTTGTGAATGCGAGAAAATGAAGCCATGCTGTATGAGGTAAACTTGGTGCTATAAAATGGCATGGACTCTGTTCATTGTTCAACATAGAACTATGATCAAAGTTTACCGGTGTGACACTGACACCAACTCTATTGATTCTTAGTTATCTACTGGCAGGATTTCGGTTGGTTGGACTAAATAATCTCCTAGACTCCCAGTGATTCAGATAACAGCAATAGTTTACGAATGGCAATAGGGAAACTTACACTCAATGCTGTGCGCATAACTGCAAACTCAGCTTTTGTGACAGGGACTGAAAGGCGCTCAGATATCTTCTGCACATTGTTCAAAACAGCTGCAAAGAAGTTGTGATGTATCAGTTACCAAAAACATGGTGGAGATGATGATGAATAACTATGTGCCAGGAAGCATTTCCTTTTTCTTTTCAGGGCAGTCATTTTAAGAGTTCAGACTTCAGACAAAGCCCTCAACACCTAATTAATTCAGGAGATAGTACTTGAGCACACAGACAATGGCTCAATGTATGTTTTCACCAGTTGACCAACTCTACATCCTGTTGGGTATTATAGCTTTACGCTACAACAGACTGATGGCATAGCTTGAGCATTCGGCCATTTAATAAAATGGCAACTAGCCATAAGCACAAAGTTCTTACAGCATAATCTTGACATAATGATTCCACAGTAAATAGTTGTGCCTGATGGAAATAATTTGTAGTTGCCTGAGACACTGGACACACCCTTTTGGAAAATAAAAACGAACTCATGTATTGAATAGAGCAATTTCACCACCACTCTGGAAACACTAACAGCATGGACATGAATATCTTAACATTATGTTGATCAGTTGAGGAAATGGTTTTTAGTCAAATGGCAATGCGTTGCTAACAATGCAGCTTGGTCAATGGAGAGATCAGAGATTCAACATCATGAAAATGGGAAACAATTATTAATATGAAAGCCACAGTTAGAACTTAGAAGTGCAATCTGAAAATCACTTACTTATATTAAGAAAGTATCCACTGTCATTGCCAAGAGGAGTGATTGACAATGATTTTTTTACTTGGCCTTCATGGCTAGTAAAAAAATTGGTTGAGTTAGAAGGCTGTGATTAGAAGCACAGAATGTCAGAATAGCAATATTTTTTCTTTGCATAATACTGTCACAAACCTTGATTTCATGGAAGGATCATGGAAAAATTCACAAGCTTCAGCAGGTCCAAGACTTATCAAACTGCCGACTTCGGTAGGTGACAGAGCAAAGAGCTGCATTATAGATGTTCCAGATCAATAAAGCCGCATGCAATTTAGAGTAAAGGAAGTAAAAAGAACAATATAATCATCACAAATTATATAAATATAGACCACATTTTCTATGTTGTGCGTAAAAAAACCAGAGGCACAAAAGGAGTTTAGAGAAAAAAGAAACAAAAGGAGAAAAAAAAATCAGATGTTTGTCTTCATTGCCAGCTATGAGCCTATGACCAACACTCCAAAAATGGAGGTAAAATGGGATTTTTTTCCCCTGGTTTATTGGACCACAAGACAAACCCTTCCCCTTTGACTGAATCAAAATAAGCATCCTCAACATAGATAGTTAAATCATGTCAAATGTAGCCATTAACTCTCACATTAATGGTAGCATTGCAGGAAACATTGTGCAAATTCATTTGCATTGTGTCATGTGCTTATTAAAAATGCAGACTTTGTAACTTCTGGGTTGTGTGAATAGGCAACATAGTAACAAAGTAACGGTGTTTGCCAAAGGAAATGGAGCCATATCAACTTTGGTATTCAAAAAGACCAATCATCTATTATGGATTTGGTCTGAGTTCATCCCAATTCCCCAAAAAATATGGATACAAATTTGGTATGACTAGTAATTAGCCTGTGTGCGACCAATTTTCACCACTAACTACACAAGAAATTATTGTTACCTGTTTCTTTGTATAGTCATACTTCCTTTGACCAACAGCTGGGAAAAAGGTCAACATTACTGATCCATTTTTGTTCACACGAGATCCTCCAGACTGATGAAACAGCCAAATAATATAGCGGAGGTAAGGCATTGTATGCTAGAACACAAACAAATAAAAGTAACAACGTAACATACTTCCAGTTTGCTGAAATTAGGCAGTATAGGATGTATAGAAAGTGCAGCCTTTCCCTTGAACACGGTGTAGCTTGCAAACTTTCTACCAGATGTGTTCTCCGCTTAAAGAGAGTAACCAATAAATTTAACACAAAGGTTTTGATGCAAAAAGCAGAAGGCTGAGTAGCAATAAGTATATAAACTAAGGATTTACCATCGAGATTTGCTGTTGAAGTCGAAACAGCATGTTGGAAGGTCAAGGAACCACTACAGAGAGCATCCTTCAGGTCAGAGACTCTCCTGAGAAGGGGAAAAACTTATTAAACGTTTGTTGCAACTGGCAGAAAACTGTAGAGCCGTACCACAATAAAGGACTGACTTGAATCTCTCATCTAAAGGTCATGTGATACTATTTAAGATGCGGTCCTCTATTCTCATACATTAACACGAGAGAAATCGTGAACTATGTCAAACAAAAAGGAAAGCTGATCAAGATTAAATTTGATCAGATACAAACAAATTGCTAATTTGCAGCACTGCCTTTCTTCTTGCAAGGGCATCGCAAGTAGCATTAAGTTGAATCATTGATAAGTTCCTGGTAACATTAAATTCGATTCTAACAATATAGCTAAGTTGGTTATTATTCAGTGAATGAATTAGGCATTTACACACACTAAGCGCCGAACAGCATCTAAAATTTACCCCTAGAAACAACAAAGTCGTATGCTCCTGCCAAGCTTGGAAGGGGGGAAAGAAGGAACAAATGGATAAACAACTCCATCCTCTCACCAGTCCATCACCGCACAAAGACGAGCACCACGAGACGACTGCACAGAAGCATGCTACATTTCAACACTCGCTAATGCAGAGCCTACCTTTCCACCCCGCAATGAAATATTTATCTGCCGCAGCATCTGTTGAAGGTGAAGGCAACAGCAAAGAAGCCACTAATCCTACCGCTGAAACTTCAAAAATCCCCAGCCATTTTCCCTTTTTTTTACGGTGATTGCAGATCAAAATGCAGTACGCACCGGACGCCGCCGGCCGCCCCACACCCAAACGATACTCCCAATCGCTTAGCTCTCTTGCCAGGGAACCAGAATCGGCGTCGATAAACCTAGGATGAGCAGATACGGGCGCTCGCTCGCTCGATCAAACGACGGATTGACACCATCAACCACATCAAATAAGGCGCCCCCAGAAACGGCACACAAAGACAGACGAACCACGAATGGTACGGCGACGGCGGCGGCGGATGGTTGCCCTCCCGGTTGGTGCGCGAGGCGGGGGGCGAATCGGAGAGGGGAGAGGAAGGGCTAGGGTTTAGGGTTGCGACCGACCTGGAGGTGGATGGGAGGAAGCGGGAGAGCCGCAGCATTGTCGCTGTCGTTGGTAGCCGTGTTCTATGGTTCCAAGAACAGTTAAAATGGTAATGAAAATTTTCGGTAGTTCAAATAGCTATGAGAAATTTCGAAATAAATTACCTTGGTAGGGTATAGTACCATCTACCATCTCACGATATTTCAAATCTAAATTGGATCAAAACACTGAGACACAAAAATGACAGATTTAAGTGAATAGTATCTTTATCTTTCTCCTTTTTCATTTCGGATTTTCCTTTCAGCATATTTTGTCTTCTTTATTTCTTAATGTGTAGAATGAATTTGAATTTTTGTGAAATAGTAGATCATATCATACACTATTGTTGGAGATAACTCAATATCTCTAACTACCGTGTCTTTTGGTTCTATCCAAATAGGTTGTAAGTCCAAACCGTCTACAACTAGGATTTTTTGACTATATAAGCTAACCACTGTACTTGTAATATTTAAAGCATTTACATAGGATTATTTCCCGTAAGGGTTTTTTCACATTAAATCTGTCTCCAATTATTTTGCTGTGCTGCTAACCCTACTTGTGCTAACACAGGCGATGACGACCGCAGCTCGGAGATCCTGCTGGTGCGGACCGATGGCGGCGGTGTAAGCCGGCGTGCAGTGGTGGCCGCAGCATGCGGCCGCGGAGGTCTGGCGTGGAAGACGGCAGATGGTCGCGGAAGATGGCGCGCGATCACGGGCGCAATCGGGAAGGCGGCGGAAGGCCAAGGGGCGCGGGCGGAGAGCGAGCCACCGACGGACGGCAGTGGAGGGCAGCGAGGCAAAGGCGGCGCCGGGGTCGCAGGCCGTCGTGGAAGGCAGAGGTTGACGTCGCGGCTTGGAACGGCGCAACGGAGGTTGGCGCAACTATAGATCCAATAGATCGAAAAAATCTAGTCTCTGATACCACTTGTTAGGGCTCTGATACCACTTGTTAGGGTTAGCGGCACGATAAAATAATTAGAGACAGATTTAACGTGAAAAAATATTCATATGATCTGCTTCAAAATTTTCATAAACTACTTAAATCGTTTTTCGAACAATAAGTGCACAGGTAACATCAAACTGTTGAGCACGTGAAATATTCTCTAGAAAAAACTGCTCAATTGAGTAGGCAATGAGGCAAATGTGCCAAAACCGTCTCGAGTGGGAAGACTAGGAGCCTCCAATGGTTATTAATATTTGTCTTATCAAATTTTAATATCATCGATCAAATTTGGCAAGTATTTGGTAAGATTCCCTTATCTCTTGATTCTCTAGTTCATTTTACTGCAAATCTTCGACCAAAACATGGTAGCAGGGTTGTTTGGTTTGATGACAAATTTGTCTCACTAAATCTTACCAAAATTTAGTCACCAGATTGACTACCAATCTTTTGGTCAAAGATTAGCAAGAAAATTAACTAAAAACCAAGAGAGAAGAGAATCTTGCCAAAATTTGGTAGCAAATCAAATACTTGCCAAATTTGATCAACTCTAAGCAAACCAAACATGCCTTTAGAGGCAAGTATTGGTAACTATTAAAAGCAAATCAAATACTCCCTCCGTCCTGAAAAGTAAGGGAGAGAAGCGTTCAAATTGTGTTCTCTAATATTAGGGATCGAGAGCTCTCCCCTCTCAAATTGTGTACTTAAATTGTGCCCATACATGCAGATACATGCGACCACACATATTCCAAACAAAAACGCGACAGGTTATTCCCTATAATCGTGATTAATTAATGCATATCTGTTGCCAATTAATGGAGACACGGTATTAAATAGAGGCATTAGAGTCTTTTGGCAGAAACTATAATCTGTCTTAGAATTTCTTCTGTCCCTTACTTTTCCAGGACGGAGGGAGTAGGTCTTTAGTGACCAAATTTTAATAAGGTTTAGACAGACAAATTTGTCATCAAGCCAAACAGACCATAGATGACTTGCTGTCTCTCTCAGATCCAAAACCCGAAATGGGCCGCCAGTCCAGGCCTAAGGCCGAAAACTTGCCTCTTGTTTGTTTTACATCTACTGTGTGTACGAGTGCTCCTCCAGCATGCTTGCCGTCGAGAGCCCTGCCGTCGCCGCGTACTGCCCCAGCGCGTAGAACACATACACCGGTAACTCCTTGGCGCCAACTCTCCTTACCTCTCTAGAGGTGGCGCCGCCGACGGTGAATGCGTGCATCCAAGGAGGTGCGCTCTGCGGAGAAGACCACGCGTGAAGGAGAGAGGGACACGCATGGTGGTGAAGAACACGACAAGTACAAGGAGCGAGAGGCAGCAAGCTGGCGGAGCCAAGAAAACGGAATGGACGACATCATTGACAGCGGCATATATCACGTCGTTTGCCTACTTGTTTGGATGATGGACGCACGACGATCGAGCAGCTGCGGCCCGGGCATTGCCTCCATCTCCTCCCTTCCCTTCTCTGCGGATTCCTCCTCTGTTACGAACCAATGGCGAGCGCCATTGGAGACTGTAGTGTAGTTAGTGCTTGTTCTTCGCCTTTTTGTGCTTGTGTTGTGTGTGTTTGCGGTAAGTAAAAGTTTTAGTAGAAGATCAGGTGGTGTGGACGGGTGAATGGCTCACCCTGACCTGACTGCCATTTCAGCTGGGACAGGCAACAGTCCAAGCTAGCTAAATTACGTAAATCAAATTAAGCTTGGTATATATCTTTGGTAAGCAAGCAAGCTAGGCCAAAAGTTTCTTGAGCTGCAACATGCAGGTTTGCTCCAAAATGGCTCGGAATTTGTTAGGTTTGGATACGACTCCTTCGATTTGGACACTGGATCTTTCTCAGGAGATGAACTCCATAGTCCATACCATACAAAACTATTGCTTTAATGCTTGACAGCAACACACAGATTCAACTAAACTCGGCAAGATAATGGATTAGAGTTGGCTGGCGTCCAGAATTATCAGGTCATGACACTTGGGAAACAATCTTATGGTCTTGCTTTCATGGTGGGCAAACACCGTCGAGAGGATGGCCAAACGGCGAACGGATTTGACGGAGTAGACTATAGATAAGAATGACTTTATTCTTTTCTTTGCTTAATGAAAAGAAATAACAATGATTTGCTTATATAGCGCCGCCCATCTAATAATCAAATATAAACCTTCCAACTAATAAGGATAACATCCAAATTAGATAAGTAAATCAATAAATAAATATGATAACTAATCCATCTATTCCCCTTAATTTGTGGGATTGCTGCCGCTGCTGAAGGACCACGGTCATAATGAAATGACCCGGGCTATTATACATGCACAGGAGATCGTTAGCATAAGTCAATGGCATGCATAATTGAATTCATTAACGAAAGATTAATCACAAACTTTATTCATTGCAAAATATTGTACAATAGTATCAATTACATTACACAAGGATATTGATGTACATCCAAAACTAAAGATTACAAGAATGTTTAAAGGTCCTAAACTCAAGCTTCTTTTGATCTGTGGCTTTAATTCTTGAAAAATGTCAGTCATGCATGCATATATAACTAAAAGGTAATAAATTAAAATAGCAAAAGATTAAAAAGGAGGAATTCCCGTCAGACCCGTATGCGAGGGTATCGCTTATTGAGATACCATACCGTCTAGGGTCAGTCGGCACCTCTCGCTAACTAGGGTTCATCATCAGACATATACAAACCTGTTGAGCCACGTGTAACAATAGCGTTGTATAAATAGTGCCAAACTATCCTATAGTAAAAAGGTTAAAGCCATCCATAGTAAAAAGGTAAAGACCCTAGGATAAAAAGGAGACAGCCAATAGCCAACCAAAGCCACTTCACCATTTTCACCTTGCCAAGCAAAGCACCAGAAAGCTCCCAGGAGCAACACAACCACCAAAACACCAAAGCACCAAGCACAAGCTAGCCAAACTCCAGGAGCACAACCACACAAGTTCCAGGAGCAAAGCCCCCAAAACAACCAACCTCCAATGATAAGCCTCCACACAAGCAAGCACCAGGAGGCCAAGCCCCAAGCAAGCACCAGGAGGAGGAGTATAGCTAGCCTCACCTCCATTTTCCCTAGATCCATTTCTCCACACACCCAAAGTCCCAGGAGCAAGATAAGAAAAGACAAGGGACAAACCAAAGATCACTAGAGAAAGAGGCTAGAACCAAGGAGGCTAGAAGTCAGGAGGCCCCAGCCAACCGAGACCAGGGAAGAGCTAGGAGCCCTGGCATCACCATCAACCTCACCACATCATGATCCATTCTCATCCCAACTCTACTTCATCAGGTAATCTGTGAATACCTCATTAGCAAATCATAAAGACCAAATGTTCAATGCAGTAAATCAAGTAGACAGTAGGTGAGTAGTTCTACTAGTGATATCACTTTGCAATCATAGAAAGGGGCGGCCTTGTACGTGCCCATGGATCGTATCACACTCCCTGGAGTGCGATAGACCCGTAGGTATCGTCACAATACCGCCAACCCACTAACTATTATAGGTCTCAAATCATCATAGACCACCTAGCATCCTTAGATCAGGGACCAAATCATCTCCTAAATCATAAAGTAATTAAAAGATAGTAGCACAAAAAAATATAGGGAAAAAGGGCAGCATCACAGTGGGATTCCTAGAGCAACTAGCGGAGCTAGAGAGCAGGAAGTCGGCATGGGCTGAGGGAGTGGGCGATAGGGTAGACCGAGCCAAGAATGGCCAAGCCGCGGGACGATGGAGCAGCCCCCGAGGGCTTGGAGGCTCGAGCGGCGTCCCAGGGTGGGGCCAAGTAGGGCAGCGGCCTGGGTGATCTCGACGCGTGGGCACAGGAGTAGTGGGCCTGAGTGGCTCGGGCAGCAGAGGAGGAGCCAATGGTGGTGGGCCAGGCAGGGCAATCCAAGCCAAGGTAGCGGTTGGGTGGCGTCGGCCCAAGGGAGGCGGTGGCGAGGCTAGGAGGGCGGAGATCGGGCTAACGGTATGTGGAGAGGAAGATCGAGCGGCGTCACAAGGAGCCAGGGGCAGGGAAGCAACCGGGCCGAGCGACGTGAGAGCAAGCCAGCTGGTGGCGAAGGCACAGGCCGGGCCAGCTCGAGAGAAGGCGACCAGGGCGGGACAGGGAAAGATGGCCAGCATGGAGCCGAGGCATAGCCAGAGTGGACCAGGAAGGAGGAGACGAGGCCTGGGGCTGGAGGAGACTGACATGGGCGGTGGTGGCCCATGAGGCCACTGGCAAAGGGGCGATCGGGAGGCGGGGTGGCGCCGTTGAAGCCACCAGCGGCTAGGAGAACCAGATCGAGAGAGCCCAAAGAAGAACCAGGGAGAGAGGAGAATGGGGAAAATAAAGAAAGAGAGGGGAGAAGATAAGGCCAGGTGGTGAAAGAAATAAGGGAAGAAAAGAAGAAAAGAGAGAAAAAGAAAAGGAAAGGAAGAGAAAAAGAAAGAAGAGAAAAGAAAAGAGGAGAAAAAAGAAATGATTTTTTTCTCTAAAATCAGTGCATCCTCCAAATTGATTCTAACTAATAAAAAATGTGATAAACTAAACAATCTAAGCTATAAAGTATTTAAATAAAAAAAATATTAAATTAAAATATTCCAAAATTTAAAAGAGTAATTATACATATATTAAATAATCAAATTTTAAGAACGAGTTGGATACCGTAAAACATGCAAAAATCTAATAACCACGTAAGATGTAGTATTTTATAATTTCAAGAAATAACTCAAATCCGACTGGTGGTCTTCAACAACAAGTGAGCAAGGATGATTATATTTGTCAAAATCCAGGCAAGCTTCCCTTGACCATATTTCAGAAATTGTCTTTAAATGTTTTCAGATACATGTATATGATATCATCAGTGCATGGGAAAATATCTTTTAAAGCAAAACTTCAAATCAGATACGAATGGAAAGGTGGTTATGATGGTGAACTACTGCGGCAGTGGTTGGTTATGGTTATATTGAATGAAAGTTTGCTGCTAAGGCTGTGTTTAAATTATTGATATGTTGAAATGGCTCATCCAACGAAAGGAGCCGGTGACGTATTTATATATATGGTAGGTAGAGGATGTTGTAAGATCGAGGATGTGACTAGAGGGGGGTGAATAGGCAGTTTTAAAAATTTATCTCTAAACGCTCTTTGGCCAAAACCTAATTCATATTCGAAAACGATAAACAAACGATTTTGACAAGATAAAGCCTAAAATATCTAGTTTCAACTAAGTGCACCAACAACCTAAGTCTATGATCAAGTTTTACTATTCTAGGTTGACAAGTAAACAATTTAATTCTAGAAATGTAAATTGCAAGAATGTAAATGAGCAACAAAAAGCAAACTATAATAGACACACAGTCTTTTTACAGTGGTGTTCGGAGACTTGCCGGTCTCCCCTAATCCACGTTGAGGTAAGCCCAAACGAATTAGACTGGCTCCACGAATTAAGCCAAGCACCTTAAATCCACTAGCGGTAGCTCTTTCCCCCTCCAGGTAGGTGAGCTCCAACCTTCATAACTCGTCGGGCCTTCTCACAACCTTCTTGAGAAGATCACCGGACAACGATGCCTCCACGCCGTCTAGGTGTCGGCAAACACCAAGAGTAATAGGTCAAGCCTCTTGCTTAATCCTCACCAAGTGCAACACATGCACAAGGATGCTCAATCCTTCTCTAGATGCAACACATGCAACTAGAGGCTTCTCTCCTTACTCACAAAGTGCAACACATGCACAATGTAGAGGAGAGGCTCACACTAGCTCAAGAGAATGCGAATAAAAATCAAAGCGATTATACACAAGAAACTCTAGCTCAAAAGCTTCTCAAATCACTCAAATATTGTTCTAGGAGCTCTTGAGGTTTTGCTCTCACAAGAATACTTCAAATGGGTGCTAGAGCAGCAGCAAAACCCTCCCTATTCGGCCTCTTATAAAGCCCCTCAAAGAAACTAGGCGTTTGGGGGGCAAAATCGAAAAACATACAATTTCCGGTACTACCGCCATGTAAATCCCAGTAGTACCGGCCTCAGCCGGAACGGATAGTTCTGGGCATTAAAAACACTGAAAATAATCGTTGCTACAGTACCCCCGGTACTACCGCCGTGTAAATCCCGGCAGTATCGACAATTTTTACCCCAAAAACTCAAAAACACGACTCTGAAAAATAACTACCGGCCTTCTGGAGCGGTACTACTGCTAGGGCGGTACTACCGCCATGTAAAAATCGATCAGTACTACCACCACATAAAAATCAGTAGTACCACTGTTTTAACAACTAAAATGATCATAATTTTTTATTTCGAAATACAATTTAGGTGATTTTAGACTCTATGGAAAGATTATCAAGAGGGATATAATTTCAACCCTTTTTCAAGATTTAAGAAACTATAGATATTTATAAATATCACAAAAACTCTAATGTAGCCACTCAAGTCTAAAATCTGATTTTTTTTCGAAATCCCTCACATCTACTACAAGCTAGCAAGAGTCAATAAGATCAAATCTTGAGCCATGTGATGATCAACTCATGATCAAAACAATTTTGCAAAACACATTTGCAAATTATAATCACATACACCAAGATCATATTCATGAACACCAATATTTTGCAAAACACATTTGTAAATATAAATCTTGCAAACAAGAGCAATCAAGATCACATCTTTGAGCTATGTGATGATCAACACATGATCAAACCAATTTGCAAAACACATTTGCAAACTCTAGTCACATGCTCCAAAGAATTGCACAAATATCAACTTATTTGCAAAACACATTTGCAAATAACAAATCTACGCAAACAAAAGCACAAAGCACACATATGAACTCAAATATAGCCATGTGATGATCAACACACGATCTCTAGCAATTTGCAAAACACATTTGCAAATTCTAGTCACATGCTAAGAAGAGTTCTTGCATGAACTTCAACATTTTGCACAACACATTTTGCAAAACAATATCAAACATGTGCTTCTCCTATTTGCAAAACACATTTGCAAATCAAAACTCCTTGCAAAGAACACATCAATAAAATTGCAAGCATGAGCTATAACTATTTGCAAAATACATTCATAAAATATTTGCTCCATACAAAAACCAGATCAAGAGGTGAGCTAGTGCACGCGGGATTGTGCTATCAACACATGATGAAACTCAAGCTATAAGATTTGACCATTTTCAATAGTATGGCAACCTATACTAGCAACCCGGTCTCCCAACCAAACACCGAGACCGGTAAAAGACTAGGAACACATCCTTAGCCCTAGCTAGTTATACATTTGCCTCTCGCAACCACTTGGATCTTTCATGATGACCGATCATCTTTTCTCTAAATCGGGATCTTCGTCTTGTTCATCAACACATGATGAACTCCCCTTGTCTTAGCTTCGGGATCCTCTCTTGATGCTCATCAACACATGATGACGTCCTTGTCCCGTTATCCATCTCAACCTTGGACTTAACCTATTTCAAACTCATTGAAAGTGTTAGTCCAAAACACTTGGTTGTCTCAATTATCAATGCACTCCATTAACACATAATGGATTCTCTCAAGATCATTTGATCTTTTCCTTTGATGATTGACCACAACCCAAAGACAATTGATTGAAAGATTAATTGTGTCTTGAGTTTACTAATGCTTCATATACTCAAGAACTTTCGATTGCCCTAGGATCAATAAAGCGAACCATTAACACATGATTAGTTCTTTGTTGATTGAATAGCAACCGAACACAATTTAAATTGTCATGAGTATATATTAACTACACAAGTTTCTTATACTCATTTTAATGGCTTCTAAGTAATGATCCAAATTATATGGAGTGGTGAAAAGGAATCAATTCTATTTAGACTATCAAGCATAGAATAAACTCCATTAAATGTGTGCATATAAATAATCGAACTTTGAATCAATATGCACATATTCAATTTAAGATTGCTTTAGAGTTTACCCTATTCTTTCATGAGTACACTATAACTACACAAGTTTTTATATACTCAGGATCTGTTTCTAAGTAATGATCTTTAATTTATTTGGCAATATGAAAGTGATCAATACTATTGAAACTTCAAGATAAAACATGAACTCCCCCTAAAGTTGTGCATACATGTAAATATGGTGTTGAAAACAAAATAAACATCTTAAGATTAAAACAATGGTGGAGTTCACCCTTTACCTTGAATCCAAGGAATGTATCTAGAAATAATAAAGTTGCATTGGATACATACCATTTGGATTTCTATTTTTCTTTTTCATGAGACTAATAAAAAATATACTCAATAAATACATTAGTTTCATATTTAGATTTATCAATAAAATCATAACATATTTGACATCAAAGAATGCAACAATATATATACTATGAGTTATCAAATGCAAACCTTTAATAATTTCGTCCTTTCATCCAAAAGAGACTAATTAAGATAAGCTCAAACATAATTTTAGTCTTATAAAAAGATTTGTCATTAATTAACAATTGAGATTAATCAATATTATGATTATCAAAAGAGTTAGTCTCAATATTAGATTTGTCATTAACACCAAAATCAAATTAATGGAGCTTGAACTTTCAATCTCCCCCTTTTTGGTAATTGATGACAAATCCAAGCTTAATAACTAAATTTGGATGAAAATCATCATATTGAGATAATCTAATCTATTTGAACACGTAAGCATACCTTTGTGCAATTTAAGCATTAACAATTGAGAATGCATATGAGAGATTTTTAGAATGAATAAATATGCTTCTCTTCAATACATGCACAAAATATCCAAATTGGGTATTATGATCTCCACATTGGGTAAGAGTAGATAACTAGGAAGTGTGAAGCTGGGAAATGCTAGAAAGACCCAGTGAGGGACTCAAAATCAACTAAGGTTGATTTAGGCGCTATATTTAAAGCCTGGGGTGGAGTATCTTCGATGTCAGATAGGAGTATAACTGGTGTCGGGGATCGAACAGCCTGGCGCGCGTCCCCCTGACACGTGTCCGTTCCCCCACTGTGCCCGGGGGACTGTTCCTAAGCCCAGGTAGAGACGTCTCCGGTCTACCGGCCCGGGGCACCGAGCGGACTGTTACCAGTCGGGATCCAACCAAAGGTCCCAAGAGGCCACCGGGGACACTCTTCCCCGACCTAGCGGACCTCTCCGAGCTCTTCCCCGACCTGGCGGACCTCTCCGAGCTCTTCCCCGACCTGGCGGACCTCTCCGAGCCCTTCCCCGACCTGGCGGGTCGGGCTCCCGACCTCCACAGCGGGACGGGGTCCCCCGGCTCTGACCAAGCTGAGCTCTCGACCCCCGCAGCGGGTCGGGATCCCCTGACTCCGATCGTGCCAAGGCAACCCCCGCCAAGGGCCGCGTGTCGAAGCCTCTACCAGCCAACAGCCACGTACCCCACGGATGGGGTCAATCGAAGTGACTATACGAGCGGTGGCCACTTTCCAAGATGGTTTAATGGTCTGCTGAAGTCATACTTCGATCCCATCGACCGGTCCACGTCTGAGACGAAGACACGCCCTCCCGAGGCGGCACCAACGTCATGAGCAAGAACGTCAACACTCGTCGGGATCGCAGAAGCGGTACGCCGTTTCCGGTGAAATACCTAACCGCCACGACCAACGAGACTACTGGCCGGCGTGGGTAGGACGGCGGTGACCGATCGACAGACGAAGGACCGAAGCTCTTGGTATAGGTCACCTCGCCCTTCCCGACTCTCGAGGTAACTCTGCCCCTTCCTACCAGTATAAAGGAGGCAGAAACCCGGAGGAGGGGGATTCTTCTAGTTAAGCCATGAGCACTCTTGCGCAAGGATCCAATAACTCGTTTGCAAACTTTGTACGACCATCTACACTAAAGGCAATACAACACCACCACACGAATCGGAGTAGGGTTCGCCCGAACCAAGATAAACCTTGTGTCCCTGTTTAGTTCGCGAGTTCCCGCTTAGTGCGCCCGCCGAGGGTGCCGCCGGACGAGCGAAGCTCGGGCCTCGCCGTCACGATCCTTCCCTCTTTCTTTGCGGTCGACGGTCCCGATCGTCGACACCGGGCGCCACCGTGGGGCCGAAGTTTCGTTCGTCAAAATTCGTCATCTTGGCCGGCTCAACACCTCCAGCTCCACTACCAGCATGTCACGAACGGCGAGCTTGGGCTCGGGCGCTGTCCCCGAGTGCCAAGGCTCAACATCCATGCTCTCGCCATCCTTGCCGCCCCACGAACGCCATGCCTTCGCGACCGACGAACGTGAGGCAACCCCTGGGGCGGATGACGGTGGCCTGGAAACTCCTCGGGAGGCGCATCGGCTCGCCCAGGTCGCCATCGACCAGGCCATCGCCGCCATTCGACGAGAGGG
Organism: Otatea glauca; assembly: GCA_036346275.1. Taxonomy (NCBI): domain Eukaryota; kingdom Viridiplantae; phylum Streptophyta; class Magnoliopsida; order Poales; family Poaceae; genus Otatea; species Otatea glauca. The sequence goes on from CM070713.1 coordinate 4,065,815, forward strand.
GCATGGTACGACCCGCTCCCAGTCCGGCCGGTTCGGCCCTCCCCGTCCGCACGAACCTGGCCAAGAACGCCTGCGGTGAGGTGAAGGCTGCTACCAAACAGTGGCTGCCCTCCTCCATGGCATAGCCACCAACAGTGAAGCCAAAGGTGACACGATCGGTGGAAAAAGATATGCTGATGGAGACAAATACTATAGCAATGATGGTGGTTTCACCGGAGGTGTCGTTGGTAGCGTAGAAATCACAACAACGTGCTGCAGCTTCTACTTCTTTCCATCTTGATCAGCTCAGGAAGGAGCAGCACAAATTTCTTAGGCATCATCATCTCATCTGGAAATGGCATTGGCGGTGGCGCAGACAGTGTAACGGTTTGCTGCCTCGGTACTACTGCAAGTGTGGTAGTACCAACCCAAATGGATGGTAGCTTTTTCCAGAAAAGGATGAAAATGCATAATTCTTGGTGACTAAGGCCGGCACTACCAGTCCTACATAGACGGTAGTGCCAGGGGGTACTGTAGCAACGGCTAGTAACTGCAACATTAAATGCTACGGTCGACCGTTGAGCCTGAGGGCGGCACTACCAGCCCTATATAGATGGTATTGCCAACTTTCCTTATTTTTTTAGGAGTCAGGTGGTAACGGTTAGATTTGTGGGTAGGGGCTATAAATACACCCCCACTGCAGCAAGGGCATCCTCTTGGTTATTCATTGCATATTTATGAGCCCTTACAAGTCTCTCATCATCTCTAGAGCATTTAATTCATATTTTGTGAGTTGTTGAGGGAAACTCAAGTGTGTGCATTCAAGTTGAGAAATTAGACACTTGATCAACCTCAAGCAAGCGTCAAGGTCTATTCTCTTGGAGGTTGTCGCCTCCTAAACGACTTGAAGGTTCGAACTGGTGATTTCTTCAAAGAAGGCTATGAAGAGGCCTGGTATTGTGTGAAGGTTTGAGCTCGCCTAACCGGAGTGAGGAAGAGTTACCACTAGTGATCGAGGGAGACTCAATTGCGCAAGGAGCCAACTTGATTTGTTTAAACTTCTTCAAATGGAGTAGGGAAGACCGGCAAGTCTCCGAGATCACGAAAAAAATCATCGTGTTCATTCTCTTGTGGTTTGCCTTATTGTGACCTTATTAGTACATTTACATTCCTAGTGACCATAGCTATTGATTAACTCCCTAGGATTGTTAGTCTTATCTTGACATAGGCAATTAGTGCTCTTAGCAAAACCAAGTTTATTTAGGCCTTAAAATTGTTATAGCATTGCAATTTGCATAGTTCTTGATAATTGTTAAACTAGGTCCAAAGAATTTAAAAATATCCTATTCACCCCCTATAATCGGTTATCCTTGATCCTACAGTCACCCCCTTCCCCCCGAACCCGACCCTCCTGCCTCTGCCCCCCCGAACCCCCATGCCGCCCTTGCCCCCACCCGCCCGACCCTGCTGCCCCCTGCCCCGACCCCCTGCCTTCGCCCCAACCCCCACGCCACCCCATGCCCCCGCCCGTCGGATCCACCGGCCCCTGCTCCCCACGGCCTCCCCCCACCACACCCCCCGTCTCCCGACACCCGAACGGCATCGCCCCCACATCCTCCCCTCACCCCACGACGTGTCCCCCCACCGCCAGGAGGAGGCCGCCGAGTTGGACCCTGTCGTATGCTTAGAAACGTGACACAAGAGGGAGTGAACGCGGGCCGTCTTACGGGCCTGTGCCCGAGAGAGAAAGAACGGACACAAGGGTTTATACAGGTTTGGGCGCTTAGGGAAACGCCCTACTCCTGTCGGTGCGTTCCCCGGGGGAGTAGGGAGGGGCCTCCTGGTCCAAGCTCCCGAGGAATGCACCAGTTGGTAGTTCTGTATTCAATGAGAGTCCTCCCCCAAGTGCGGGCTACAGTGGGGTTTTATAGGCGCCCAGCCTATTACACAAAATACCATCCTACCCCTGCTACAGTAGCTCAAGTGTGGGTATCTTGGTCATTTCTGGAGGAGGTAGTGGATCCCACGTCATCGTCCCGTCGGAGTAGACTTCTGACTTCGGGGCCCTACAGGGGGCTTTAGGACCCCACTCGGTGGTTGGTCCCACGTGGTTCGAGGGCATCCATCCGTCTCCATGGGCGTTTGGGGGCGCCCTCCTAAACTGGGAGCCTCGCCGTGCGCCCCGCGGGCAGGGCGCTCGCCAAGTGCCCGCGGTTAGGGCGCTCGCCAAGTGCCCCGTGGCCAGGACGTTAGCCAAGTGCCCCGGGGCCAGGGCACTCGCCAAGTGCCCCGTGGCTAGGACGTTAGCCAAGTGCCCGCGGTCAGGGCGCTCGCCAAGTGCTCCGTGGCTAGGACGTTAGCCAAGTGCCCTGTGGCCAGGGCACTTGTCAAGTGCCCTTGTGGCCAGGGGCAAGGTGAGATCCCCGAGCGCTTCCCCTAGAGAATTCGCGAAGGTATGAGAGAACCTCCCGGAGTACGCCTGTGAGCGTCGGAGGGGGCCTCTCGCAGCACGCCCACCGGGCACAGGGAGGATTCCCGCAGGGTACACTGGGAGTACACCTGCGGAGCAAGAGGGAGCCCTCTTGCGGAGTGTGCTCATGGGGCGGGCCCACCGAGGGTGAGGAAAACTCCCCCACGGTTTACAAACTGGATCCCAGAAAACTCCTATTTCCGAGGTAGCAAGTCCTCCCGTAACAGTAGTCCCTGGTCCATGGGACATAAAACCTACCCTCCAGGGGGCATAAGCTCTCCTCCAACAGACCCCTACGTCGTCGAGTGAAAGCTCTCCAGGGACTTCACAGCCTGCAACTGCATGAGCCTGCGCCCTCGACCACACCCCCTACTTGTTGCGGTACAGTGCCCTTCTCATCGACACCATTAATTAGTGACATAAATGCTCAGTCATTAGTGAGTTTAGTAATTAGTTACTTAAATGCTACAATGACACTGTTGAATACTCCATGGAAGAAGTAGGCATGTCGTATGAGTGGAAAGAATATGTTGTACGCTATGCTTGAACAGATTCCTTTTAGTAGACCATTTAACATGGCTTGCTGGTTGAGCCCTTCTGTCTTGAATTGTAGGCAGAAGTAAGATAGCTTTTGTTGCTTTATGTTCTCAGGCAGCTGATTTTGTGCTACAAACTCTGAAGCTACTTGGATTGAGTCCCTCTACATCATTCAAAAAATTATAAATATAGTATACATATGGAACAATAATGACAGTAACTGTTTTAATGAAGTGGTTGATTGTGTTGTTTGCAGTTGCTTGAGTTTTTTCTTTGCATAATTGACCTTGAATTGCATGTTGTTTTGTTGGTATTGTTGTCACTTAGAATGGTTGCATGACTAAGGGATACAATAACTCGGTACCTTGTGGCATATTTGCAATGATAGGATTTTATTGATTTATTCCCTTGACTAGTGGTATGGTTGAAAATTGAAATCCTACCTCTGAAATTTTGCATAAGAACATACTGGAATGATCCAGCTGGGTCAATTTTGATCTTCCCAATATGGACTAATCAAGCTAATCTATAGTTCTGACGCCACTTCAGTTTATTGAATGTTATGATGCTTACTAGTTAGAGTATTGTCCCCTTGAATTCTTAGTTATAACTATTGTCTTATAATACAATGGAGAGTGTGAATGACTTGACTGTGTAAATGCACTTCGAGCAAGCATGATTTTGTATGGAACAATACATTTCATTTTCCGACCATCACGTGATCGTACCGTAGCATTATTGTACAAGTGATCACACTGTAGACATTATAAGCATTTTTTTCTTTACCCACAATATAATTACTCTATGTCCTTACAAGCAAAACAATATCTTTATTGTTGATGTAATATGATTAATGTCCTTACAACGGTTTTTACTTTACATATCTTTAGTGTCGTTGTAATATGCTCAATGTTAGAGTTTAGGTTGCGTAACCTGTGTCTCTCGTTCGAGAGTGCTTGTTTATAAATATACTGAAATGACATATTTATAAAAAAAGTCTTAAATTATCCATATTTTTTTGATAGTGAAAGATCGAAAAGGCGACTAGAGGGGGGTGAATAGGAGCCAAATAAAATTTTCGAATAAATTCTCCCCCTAGAAATCAATCCACCAAAAGACCGTAAAGAGAGAAGCGAACCATCGATCGGCAATTTCAAAACAGAGGCTCGACCGTTAAGATAGGGTGAGCGATAAAAGCGTGACCGGTCGGGTAGCTCTGGTCGGATGAAGCGATCGCGAACCGGTCGTTAGTATCGGTCGGATGAGCGATACTCCCGACCGAAGTGGTCGGATGAGCAGTACTCCCGGCCGGAAGTGGTGGGTGAATGTAACTCCGACCGGAAGTGGTCGGATGAGCGATGTTGGTGAATAGTGTTCGGATGAGCAGTACTCGACCGATGAACAAGACGCCCGACCTACGAGGTCGGATGAGCGAGACTCGGGTGAGCGGTGCTCCCGACCGATGAACAGTACGCCCGACCTACAGAGGTCGGATGAACAGTACTCGGGTGAACAGTGTTCGGATGAATAGTGCTCCCGACCAATGAACAGTACGCCCGACCTACAGAGGTCGGATGAACAGTACCGGGGTCGGATGAACAGTAAAATCAGCACGATCTTAAAAACAGAAATCGATGTAACTTTTGATCGGCTGATCCAAAAACAGTGAAAATTGGTGTGCACCTCCCTAAGGATGTCAGGAACCTATTTCAATCATCAATCGAAGGAATTGATACCAAGGTTCCGTCCCTTTTCAGTTAAACAAATGCAACACCAAAAACAGAGTCACAAACACAGACTTCACCCCTAACTTGCTGGTGGGAGTTGATGGTCAGAATATCCTTGGATAACTCTCCACAAATCACAGCAAGTAAGTACACGAAGAAACAACCCTTCAAACAAATAGAAACACTATCTGAAAACTAGTCACAGAAATTGGTTTCTTGCAAAACTGAATAGAAGAGGTTGTAGATTGCCTAGATGATTGGGATATGATCTATAGAAGATTCATCCAACAATCTTTCATCCTTGGCAACAAGAACCGTAAGCCAATCGTAACTAAAGAACTGCAAGTCACACGTTTACGCACTTCAAGAACACACAGATTTACAAACTTGCAACAAGAACGCAAGGATTGCCTAGATGATTGAAAGCACCGAATCTAGAGAAGAGTTCATCAATCATGAATTTCAACAAAAGACTCGAAGCATGTAGAAGGAGATGAGGCAAATCCAAATTACGTAAAGAAAATTGCAAGTAAGTAAATGCGAATTTAGATAATGAATTTAAGTGCGTAATGTAAATACATAAGAGAAATGAAACAAGAATATAAGTGAAGAACATTTCATTTCGGAAGGGAGGTTTACAAAGCCTCACAACAAAGTGGGCAAAGCTCAAATGAGCAAAGCAAAAACCTCGAACCTTGAGAGAGGAAGGCTGCCCTACCCTCTATTTATAGTGACACAGGATCAATTCCCACCCTTGGATATCTTGCTTCAATCCTAAGCCAACATCCAAGAGCCGGATTTGATCCTTACACCATCACTCTCAACAACTCTCAACTACTCACGTAGACTTTCCTCACCGCTCACCACGTCCCGTGGAGACACCCTCTCCTGTCTAGTAGCAGCTAGGAACACCTACCACCCTTGGATGAGCCTCTAAACCCTAGAGCACTCCATCAAGGGTGAGATTTTACCCACTCACACAGCTATGCATGGGTGACCAAACCCAACAACACAACGGGTTTTGCACGCTGTTCAAAGCATACCAACTTGACCGCTACTCTCTCTTCCCGACCGCGATCCAACGGTCCTCCTCGATCGAGCGGCTCCAAGTTAGCATCTCATCCATTCCTTTGTCTTCTTGGCTTGCGGCTACTCCACGGCCTCGATCATCTTTGGCGACACCACGATCATCCGGACCTCGGCTCTCCCGGCCTAGTCCTCGATCTCCTTCGCCTCACCATGACCTAGCTCCAAAGTCCCGCAACCATCATAGACAAGGAAACCACATCACATAGCAATGTCCAACAACACATATCCATCTCAACGAAAGATATACACTTCATCGGCCAAGAAACCACGACCACACATGGTCTCACCATCGGTCTCCATCCCGACCACGGACGACCACCGGTCTCCATCCCGACCACTCGAGGTCCGACCACCGGTCTTCGTCCGACCACTCGGGTCCGACCACCGGTCTTCTTCCCGACCACTCGAGGTCCGACCACCGGTCTTCGTCCCGACCACTCGGGTCCGACCATCGGTCTCCGTCCCGACCACTCGGGTCCGACCATCGGTCTCCGTCCCGACCACTGGGTCGGACGATCGTTTCCAACCACCACGGCTCGAACCACTCGGGTCGGACAACCGGTCTCCGACCAACCAAAGACGACCACTGGTCGACGATCGGTCTCCGACCAGCCAAAGCCAGACCTCTCAGTCGGACGACCGACCACTCGGGGTCGGACGGTGGTCGCAACACACCAAAGCCCCGACCACTCGGTCGGACGATCCGACCACTCGGGGTCGGACGGTCGTCTCCAACCAAGAACTCAAATTGCTCTAGCTCGAAAAACAATCCAAATCAAACTCAAACTTGAGCACACCTTGCTCAGATAAAGTCAAATACTCATCACAAACATGGATGGACCTCCACATGGTCCTTCAGATAGTTTGAGGATAAATGGTTCGAACAAGTTCCTAAGCTGTTCCAAGCTAGAACCGATTGTGATGTGAGATAACAACACAATCGGTTCCATGCTAGAACCGCACCACAATACAATCGGTTCTAGCTCAAAACCGATTGTGATGTTGTATCCATCACAATTGGTTCTGAGCTCAGAATCGATTGTGATGACCATTTATCACGATCGGGCGAAAACCGTCTGTGATAGCGCATTCTCATCATTGTCTAATGACTTTATATCACTACCAAAATCAATTGTAATGACGAAAAAGAACCAATTGTGATGTACATTTCTATAGTGGTGAATGTCACAATATCAGTGCGTGCACGACTGCATGTGTGCATGGTGTATGGACGTAACGTACCCACGTGATCCGTGTTGGGATTGAAAGCATACACTCAAACACACATTCCCAGTAAAAACTCATGCATGCACGCGAACACAGTAGGGATGATGAAGCACACGAGAACTTTTTTCTTTTTGCGACATAAATTCTGTCTCACACCTTTTCTACTCTTTTATATTGCTTGCTCAAAGATAACTAATGCATGGACACAAGACTATCTCAAAAGAACGTGCACATCTGGCATACAACTAACAACCTACGTATATGCATCTACATGAATTATGTGCACTCACGCACCAACTAACTATAAGAAACTAACTAATCTACGCATACATGCGCAGCCCATACTAACAATAAAATAAAGTTAAGATTAATATCTAACATTTACCCCCTTAATCTTAACAGACTTCTTTGCAAGTCGACGTCCGATCTCCTTACGCATCTTCAAGGAGTTTCGACTTCTTCTTACTGGCCATATCACTGGTGACATACCTCGCCGACGATTATAACCTTTTGACGTGCTCTAATTGTCTTTCCACCGGTGACACAACTTGATAGCGGTACAGACTCGCATTAGAGTTTACTCACGAGAGAATTTAGACACACCTACAAAAACTCTCATCTACGTACATGCATCATGCTCGGACAGTTGGACTCTTCTTACGTTTATACCCAACGCCGCCCTACACCGCGCCCCCACTCTTCGGCACCGCCGCTACTGCGGCGCTCCTGTGCAGCCGCATCTTGCAAGCGCGCCGCTCCCGCTGCTCTCAGGTGCTGCCGCGCCCGCGGCCCCGCACACCGCAGCGCGCGTCCGTGACCTGGCTGAGTGAGACAGAGTACGACGGAGCGAGGAGTTGAGTAATTCAACTCTTACAGTCCGTCGACGAGGATGACGTTCCATGCGACGTCGTAGAGCTGGTTCGGGATGTCGTTGATGGCGAGGTAGCAGTCGAAGAAGAGGAGGTTCTGAACGGGGCAGCACTCAGCTTTCTGGGAGGCGCGCGCGGCGTCGAGATGGTCCGGGAACTCGCGCACGGCGGTGGCGTAGGCCTCAATCCCCGGGTGCGCGCCCTCCAGGTGCGCCACGTAGTACGGGTTCTCGTCCAGGAACACCGTCCGCCCGCCGTGGTTCAGCGCGCGCCGCCGCAGCACCGACGCAATCGCGCGCACGTCCTCCTCCGGCATGCTCGCCGTCGTGTTCCCGGCCGCCACCGCGTACTGCACCAGCGCGTCGAACACGTACGCCGGCAGCTCACCTCCCGCGGCGGCGCCGGCGCCACCTGATCCACCTCCGACTGCGGAGGCGGCCGCGCCGACCGTGAACATCATGACCTGCTGTGCCGCCACCCCTGACGACGCGCGCGCCGTGGAGAAGACGGTGATGAGGGACACGCAGGTGAACAGCGCGAGAAACACGACGAACCAGAGGCAGAGACCGAACATGGACGACGACGTCACCGGCGACGTCGTCGACAGCGACACCACCCCCATTCCCCGGCTTGTTCGACGCCGGGTGCACGACGAGCATCTTCGGCCCGGGCATCTCGTGTTCTTGAGTGAGTGCTTGGAGTGAAGGATAGCAATAGTTTTAGTAGATGAGGAATGGCTCACCAGACCTCACCTCACGACATTTCAGTTGATGTGAGAGAGTTTGTAGGGAATTAATGGAGGTTGGGATGGGATGGGAGTTGGGACAGAGAACAGAAGCCAATCTAGCTTAATTAAGAAACGTAAAATAACCTGTGTAGGATTAGTAGTTGGCATGTTTGGCAAGAAAGCAAGCTAGCTAGGTCAAAAACTTCATGCAAATTTGCTTCGAACTTCAAAGTGGCTCAAATTCTGGTAGGTTTGGATGGCACTCCTTTGATTTGGACACTGTATCTTTCTTTCTGATCACAAGATCGATCATACTTCATGCCACACCAAATTCTTTTCTATTTTCACTTTTACAGCAACACACACATTCAACTGAACTCAGCCAGGAACTGTCCAGACGAGTGAAGCAAAGAACTGGTTGGTCTCGTGTCTCTAAATTATCAAGTCAAGACACCTCCTTAGGAAATGTGAGGACCCATGGATTTTGGTATGGAACAAACAATGCCAATATGCCATTCCCTGACTATAGAGGAGCATCATTAATTGCTTGAAAAGCTGCAGAAGATGGCCCAGATTTTGGAAGATCAGCAGCTTTCTGTCTATCAGACATCTAACAAAAAAGTTGCAAATAGAACATATCAAACACATTTTTGGTGAGAAAAATGCTGAAGAAAAGAAGACTGAGCCTCCTTTGACAGGGCCCGACAGGAAGATGCAATCAGTTAACACTTCGAATTTAAGTCACAGGTGTAGCAGAAACTTGTCGAATATCTAAATATGGTTTATAAATACGTATCAGAAATATAAAGACTATACCATATATGCTCAAGCAAGTATTTAGAAACTCTGGATATCACAGGCCCGATTATATGAGATAAGATATACGCGGAGGAGTCCATACTAGGAAGGACAAGATCACTTTTTTCGTACGAGGAAACCAACTCAAGTACGCTTGGTATCTATAGAAGTTTGGATATGCTACGAAGATCATGCGACGATGGACCCCTCATCGGTTACGATCTGGTTATCCCAAAACGACTACAACTCAACCTGAGGCCGGCTACCCCGACTATATAAGGCCAAGATAGGTATCCTCAGGGCAAGACTTCCAGACCAGAAGAGAAGAGAAGACACAGAGCATCTAGGAGCCGACGAACCACGCTTCGTCAATCTTCAGCCATAGCTTAGCCCTTGTCTAGATCCAATCTTCATTGTTACTAGAGCTAGACAAAGTGCTTTGTACTTGAGACTCCAGATACATACATCATCAGCACAGGACGTAAGGTGTTACTCCATCCGAAGGCTCGAACCTGTATACATTGTGTGTCGCCATTTTTGTGCTTGACTTTGCTAAACCGAAAGTACCCATAACTATAAATTTATTATTGATTTCTAACCTTCGACAAAACTAGAGTTTGCACTTTGCAGATGTGAGATGGCTGTTGGTCTATTTCTCTGTTGCCTTCAAGTGAAGCCTCGGCAAACAAATACATACACAACCATGTAGAGTCCTGAACTATTTCATGATTTTTACCAAGATAGAAATCGCAGATGTCTACATCAGTAACAATCTCACATAAGCATGGGTTGGTCATCCAAACAAAACATTAGTTGGTAAAGAGGAACTAGTAGACAGATCAGGCGATAGCGTGATTCTTTTCCCTTTTTTTCCCGAGTACATACGACATATTGATGATTAATTGACGAACAGTTAGATAAATTTTAGCGAAGTCGTTAGTTCATAATTCACATGTACTAACGAAGGTGAGCTACGCGGAGAGGCAACTCGTTCTGCCCCGATCTCATCCCCTCCTCCCTTCTCTCCTCTCAACGGTTGTACAGACAAACGACCCTTGCTCCCTCACCACACTGCTCATTCAGAGAGGTGCTTTCATGCTTTTTTTTTTTACAATTGCACAAATATTAAAACATGAATAAAAGGTAGATAGTGATTACTTACCCCTTCGTTTGCTTCAAGATTTGTACAACTTATGTTAGAAGGGAAAGTATTGAAGCACTGCTCATACATACAAGTGCATCCTTTTCACACACGTCCAGGATCTCACAAAATTCTTACTGAAGGACACTCGCTTGTGCATAATAGAATTAGAGATGAACATGTACGGGTTGGAGTAGGATAATCGTATTGATAGAGTAGATAAAGGATTCGAGATGCGGACCCCACTGCCATAGAGTAGAAGTGTGGAGAGCTGTGTTTGTCCATGAGTTTAATGGAGGACCCATGATGTCAGTGTGGGAGATAGAGATGTAGGAAGTGCTTGTACCATGAATGGCTTATCGATCAAGTGAATGAAATCTGAATCTGAACTTTCCCCACCAGTTTTTCCTTCTCTCACCTTCTTTTTCTAATTTCTCACCCAGTTTCTTCAAAATTATCCCAAATTACCTCAAATTCTAGTACTAATTTTTTGAGATTCCGATCCTACTTTGAACAAGATATCAACCGGGCCCAACTAGAAAACAGTGGACCACTTCCCGTTCGGTAAGACATCGAAAACTCCAGATGAAGAAGAGTTCGCCTGCTAAACCTAGATCAATCCATCCCATCCCAGTTGGGCTCTCTTCTACCTGCTCCAAACCTCAATCCGGACGGCGCCGCCACTCATCTGGCTCTCTCCGGCATAAGCATCGCCGCCGTGGTCCCTTACGCCAACCAGCCCATGCTGCTCCGCGGCTTATCAATCTTGGAGCATTAATTCAAACTCCATCCGTCTGACGATATACTAAAAAGGCGATGACACGTCTTCTAGCGTTGCTAAGATAAAAAGATAAGTAGGTTAGAAATTCTCACAATAAAATAGTATAATACTCTGTCTTCCGGTTTTTTTTTCACAGCACGTAATATATGGTCTTTTCTTTTTCTAGAACGTTTGTTTCCTTTTTCCTTAATTCTAGGATATTTGTTTCCTTTTCCTTGAGATGATGCTGGAGGTAGGGGGAGATCTGTTGTGGGTCAAAGGGATGAGTTAGACACATTAAACAATGGCCATCGGATGTGGATGAGTAAAGTTGAGGAAAGATCTGAGAGGATAATTTTAATGGAGGCAAGTTTCTGGGGACGTTTCGCTGGGTGCATGAAAGTTGGGTCATCTCTAGTGGGGTGCATTATTTGGAATGGACGTAGAAAAGAATACTTAGGTGCATTATAAAGAGGTATAGATAAAAACATCCGCCGTTGCTGCTCTACAGCTCAGTTTTGCCATGTTCAAGTTGAACAAAAGAAAATTGAGATGTGCTTTCGTTCTTTTTTCTGTGAGAAAAATTTGCCTCGTTCAACTATTGAGAATTTGACGACCTCGAGGAAAAAAACAAAGTGAATGACAACCATATTAAAATTTTCCACCAGCAGAAAGCGCAATATGAACACAGTACAAGGTAAAAAGGTGGCAAGTTTAGTCCATAAGGTTCTGCATTGGCCATCGGCATCGGCAATGTATTTGCTTCGGTGAACAGAAGATTGTATCTAGCATCCCTGTAGTAAAGAAGCGGTAAACGAAAAAGAGATTGTTTTACAAAATCTCAAGGGTGTGTCATGATCATCGCCTGGGGCGACCACAGACATACAGTAGTAAGGAGGCGCCGCCAGGATCATGCAGTCCCACACCAGTAGGCCAAGTGCTCATCTTTGCGTGATGCGCTAAAGAGCCCACCACATTTCAAGCAAATGAAGCTGCTGCCATCGGCAAAGGCATCCAAGATGATCTGCTTCCTTCCACTCTCAGCAAGTATGCAGACCTCATCAGAATCCAACATCACGACAGGGTCAGAACCAGGTGCTTGTGGAGGATTAGTGCTTGGTGACTGAGCCTCTGCTATAGCACATTGTGCAAGCAAAGAAGCGAGCTCATCAACACTAGGACTGGCTACTGATCTCTGCCTGTAGAGTTCACGCGCACGGTTCAGTGTCTGCATGAGAGCCTGTTCGCCACCTTGAGATCTTATGGCCAAGAGAACCTGCATAATTTGAGCAGTTGAGGTTCAATATAGGAAATGGGCTTAGTTTCTTAACAGAAGTGGAAAGGTTGAAATGAGAAGGCTAAATTAATTAGCACAGGACTCATCGTAATACAACGCAACCAAGCAACAATACCAGTATGACAACTTGCTATATTACGTGAAACATTATTCATGCTGAACCTTATTTAGTTGTGTACTTAAGGTTTGAAAAGTTCTCAACTCTCATGGAATAGCTGCACCATAATTTCTTCTAGACCGCAAGCACAAAGATGAACAAAATTTCTGCACTAGCACAAAACAAAGTTCTAAGCAAACTACATCTCAAATATATCCTTCACAGAGAAGTTTGGCTATTTTAGCCATCTTCATTAAAAAATCAATGTACTTAGTTCAGTAAAAGTGAGATCAGGAATGTACTGATTACCATGTATCAAGCACACATGCCCACAGCCAAAGCAATGGTAATGAAATGAAAGTCTTAAAAAAAATAATTAGATTTGAGATTGTGCATTGCGAATTCAAACAGATCTATTGATTAACTTGGCTCCATTATCGCAAAGTCAATTCATCAACAGCAGCAAATCCCATGTAATGTATGCCGTTGATACATCAATAGTTCAATACCACAATCAAGAGATCCGGCAAAAGGGCATAACTGTATATTGTAGAGGCTTATTCCTCACCAAGACCACAATTTTTTTATCTGGATCATCTTAAAAGAGGTCCATCCCGCACATAAGGTAGGATACACACACACACACACGCACATCCAAAGCAAACAAGGCATGAATATTCTAATGCTATGTTGCATATTAGTGCATATTTTTAGTAAGATTTGGTTCACATATCATCCTGTCCAAAATTAGCACCATTGACTCGAGTGGTTTCCTCAAGGTAGCCTGTAGCCAACCCTAACTTGTTGAATTTCTTCTCATTCATGTCTCTTATGTTCAATTTTTTAGCTTTACTCTTGCCCATCTACAAAGGGTTTAAATAATCTTTTATGACTAGCAGAATAATCATTATAAATGTACTCTGCATACATGAGCTGGGACACCACCTGCTTTGTGAAGAACCTAAGACATCCTGCAAAAGGCTAGGATGCATCAAAGCTATTCTGAGTTTAGATCATGCTCCAGTACATGTGAAGCATTCTGCCAAAATCAACAAGGCCTAATGAGGGCTCAATAGTACGAACAACAGAGATACACACTTCAAAGAACTAACAATGCCCATCGGATGAGGGGAATAATCCCCATTCTTATAGTTCAAAACAGGCTTGGTTGAATGAGGTGAAGTACCGCCACTCACTTCGGGTGGTGTACATGTGTCCTTGCTCAGACAATATCAATTTCTAGAACCCTCCTTCAGAAACAATCTTTATACATACTGCATACTAATAGTGGACTCTGCAGACATTCCCATTTCCCACCTTAATCAAAGGGGAAAAATCTTTAAAGTTCCACATTAATATAAAAGGAAATAAAAAAGAAATTCCACATTAATCCAGAAAAAAAGAAATGGTGTAGGGGATAAACTCAAATAATTAGAAATGAAACATCGGAAAAGGACAGTATGCAGGAAACCAACTCTAATAATTAATTTCTTGAAAATTAGCAGAACTAGCTGCAAAATTGCACGGGGAACTCAAACTCTATTAATTTATTTCTAAAAAATTAGTACAGGGCAGTGTGCAGGAAAACTACTGAATTAATTTGTAGCTGCACAATTGTGCGGGAAACTCAAAACTCTAATAATTTATTTCCCAAGAATTAGTGGAACTAGATACACAATTGCACAGGCAAATCAGCTAGTATACTCAAATATAAATTATGGCATGGCAATGACAATCCGATAGACGACTAGTTGACAAAGACCAACATAACAGATTTGCACGGCTACAACAAATCCGTTCGACTTCCACACCTTTGCATGATCAATCTCCATGCATTTGTCCACGACATGGTTAGTGCCTACTCAGCGTGGAACTGGAAATTCAGTTGTGAATAGCAAGTTGAACCGGACATACTGAAACCATGCATTTCCCTGTGTATGCGTCACTTCACAATCTTCTTCCCTCTCCCTCATAAGGAGAAACATAAGAATACTCTTTGGTAGTGTAAGAAACAGGGACATAGCAAGGGATAGGTGCAAAAGTAGGAAGGCACCACCCCAAGCACCTAACATCTTCTAGAACGAATCATACCTAACAAATCCCAAACCCCGAGGCCTAGAACCCTAAATCTAGAACGAATCACACCTAAAACCCCCTTCTCTCCACGTGTGTGAAATTCCAAGCTGGATTACGCCACGGAGAGGACGATCCAGAGCGAAATCGAATCAGAGAAATCTCATCGCGATCCTCTAATCGAGTGATCAACCTCCGACGGGTAAGGTACGCGACGTGAACCTCGCGAATTCCCCATCGCAGCACCCAGCGAGCGTCGAGACGCGACATAGCACACAAAATGGAAGCGGAATGGAAAAGGGGAAGGGAAGGGGGGTAGCTCTCACCGCCTGAAGCGCCAGAGACGGCTTGCCCTCCTCGAGCAGCACGCGGGCGCGGGACAGCATGTCCCACCCCTCTCCCGCCTGCGGCGGCTGGGCCTGGGGCTGGGGCGGAGCCTCCGCGGCCTTCATCTCAACGTCGGACGGGTCCATTGGCGGCGCCTTGATCTCGCCTCGCCCCTCTGCTTCGAGGCCGCGAGGTGCACGGCGATGCGGGCGACGGCTGCAGTGCCACGCCACGCCCCTAGATGTTTCCAGGTGTGCGTGCGTCCTCGGCCGGCTTCGTTTGGGGTTTCTAGAAAAAGACGTAGTACATGATATGAGGTGGGAATGGGATACCAAGTGATGGATTTGGAAGTCGGGTATGAGATTCTTACCCGCTGTTTTGACGTAGCCGTAGCCAGCTTCACTTTGATTTTCCAAAAACTGGTCAAAAATAGGTAGAAAATAAATGAGTTAGAAGTCAAATTTTTTGAACTTGACAGTGAAATAATGACGGAAAAAATTAAAAATCGACCGATTTTCACTGATTTTCGACTTGTTTACAATTTTCGACCGATTTTATTAGATTTTCGGCACATTCAAGGAAAATTGAAATTTTTTTACAGAAAATCTGAATAAATTGCAATTAATATATAAAACACCCCATAGAAATTTTTAAAAAAATTTAATGCATATTATGCTTCTGAAAAATCAAAAACATTAATTAATGAAAAGGAACCGACACTGTTAGATTTTTATAAAACTTTACAAGATTGATCATACGCTGAAATTTTAATGGTATTATAAGCAGTGCCCAAGGATCATGTAGTAAAATTTCCAAGAATATTAGACTTCATTTAGTACCCCTAGAAAACCAAAAACAAAAGAGCATATATAAAGACAATAGCACTATCAGATTTTTTTAAAAAAATATATAAGTCTGATCATCATTTGAAAATTTTGCAGCATCATTAACATTTCCTCGGGATCTTACACAAAAAATTTAAAAAATTTATAACACTACGGGATAACTTTTTCCAAATTTCCCGAATTTTTTGAATTTAAATTTGAATTGGACCGATTTACCGACCAGTTTTAAATCTCGAGCTGGGTCAATATGGTCGAAAATTTTTCAAATTGGATCGTGATTTTCGTCATTTTTCTGAACCTGGCCTTAGCTTTTATAATAATTAGTTTTCGGTTAGGCTTAATAGGCTGAAGGGCCAAACAGTTTAGCTGAAAATGTTTGGTGTTTGATATTCTGATTTTTAGTGGCAAAGTCAGAATCTCAACTCACCGAAACTGTGAGAAGCTAACTCAGAACAACTTTCAGCTTTCAGTTTCTTCTAGTATAATGGGCTGCTGGCTTTTAGCTTCCGGGCGTAGAGAAGCCGATTGTTTGGGACAGCTTCCGATTTCTAAAGGGGAAAAGCCAAAGCCGTCTCAAACAAGGGCCAGTCCTATTCATGTATGTTTAGATACAAGTACCCATGCATTGCAATGAAAACACATTTTTTTTAACAAATACTCAAATCATGCCATGCGCTTAAAAACAATTACACTCTTGAGTTGCCACGAGAAGGAAGAAGTGGGTAATAGCCCGGCAAAAGGGAGTGAGTGTGGACAGATAGAGAGAGATGTAGTTGGTTTCCTTTTTTATCTCGCAGCCTATATATCGACGCACTGTTTTTCTCGCAGGAGAGGGAGGATGATGACTGCCACCAACTCGTATTTATATATTAATAAAGATACTGGGTCTGACGGGATTAAATATTTTATACCATCAAAATGTTCTTATCATAATCTATGCAATAAAATGGAACAAAATGCAAAAAATACGCCTTCCGTATATCAGAAAACGTAAAGACCAAATATGCCTGCTTCCAAGAGTCCTGTTGCCTCCCCATTTCCTTGCAAGCTTCAACGTTCTTGGCCATGGATCCTAAATCAAAACCGAGTATCAATAGCCATAGATCAAGCAGTAGCAAGCAGCCTCCAGCTTGACTAGCACAAGCAGCGTTCCCCATGAATCCCAAATATAGTAGCAGCCACCATCAAGAGGAGCTCAAGATTGAGTAGTACGATACGATCTCTACTATGAATCTAGAGCAGCAGCAGCATCGGATGACCTCAGTGACTCATGGAGAGTTTCAGATTTGGGTGATGGATGTTGGAATGCAGCAGCCTGTTAGGATTCTTTACATTTTATATTATCGAGGACACCAGCCCTTAAGATTTTTTTTTTCATTTAGATTTGTTTTCATAGGGTGAATGTAGCATGTGTGCGAATTAATGTACCACATTGATATATATATATATATATATATAGTATAATTACCTAGAGCATCTTGGTGTCTGGGCACCATGATCCAAAATAGTATTTTTTCTATGTATTTGCATGTGAATTTTTTTTGAAATTTTTAGGATGCTGAGTTTAACTAATTTACTAACTAGTTCAAATAAGTTTGAACTGATATTCAAACTAGAGTTTTCTTTTTTATGATAGTTTGATTGTAGGTATGTGCTAATGTTATATATAAATAAGCCAAGTATGTGATCTAAATTTGTTCAAATTTTTGAATTCGAGTATATTTTTTTCAAAGGTATGTGTTTAATTTGAATTGTTATAGATGGGTACATAACCTAAAACTGAAAGTTTTAAAAAATATACCCGAACTTAGCTTGAATTCACATATTTTAAATTATGGTGTTGATGCCCTATTTCGCCGTCCTATATAACAGTGGATGCTTGAGATGAAAAAAAAAACAAAATTTCCATATCTGCTATGAAGGAACCAAAGTAATAAGACTGTAATTTCGTAATGGAGAATGCTGTTTAATTTTGTAAAGTGACTCTCTACAAAATTGTTTTGGTTTCAAAACTAAATTCGTTCAAATTATCAACTAAAAGATCCAAGAGGAAAAAAGAAAAAGAAAACTGAGCATTTTATGACCCAAGCCAAGATCTCTCCATCAGGGCATGTACAATAATACAGACGGTAGCTGTCTGTAATATATCTCTATATCATCTATAGATATGATTAAAGACAACTTATACAATAGACTGTCTATATGATTATCTATAATGATCTCTTATATAATTAATAGACTGTCTGTACAATAATATATATAATATAAAACTATCTATAAAATCATCTATTAAATAGTAGATATTTTTTTTTTCTTTCTCTGTTCTTCCCATCATCCGATATCCTATGTAACATGCTTTTTTACAGACAGTTGGCGTCTACCGTTATACGTACTCTCTCACTCAAATCAGTTGTGCCCGTCGCGAGCACTCCCAACCAGTGAAAGCGAAAGCCCGAAGAGAGCAGCACACTGAGAACAAGTACAGTCCCGCTCCTGCAAACCGGCCGGCGGCGGTGGTGGCCATGGCTGAACTGCGGTACTCGACGGCAATGGCCGCCCGCGCGTCCAACTCCCCGGCGAAGCGCGATTCCGACGCCTCCGCCGGCTCCTCCCCATTCGCCTCCACCTCCGCCCGCGCCCGCGACGACGATGACGGCAAGGACGCACACCGCTCCTCCCCTCTCCTCCCGCACCACCACCACTACAGGCACCTCCTTCCGTCTCCCATCCGCTCCCTCCTCTCCCTCGAGGGCCCCAGGTCCCCCTCCGCTTCCCTCTCCTACCGGATCTTGCTCGCCGTCCTCGCGTTCCTCCTCCTCGCCGCCCTATTCTCCGCGCCCTCCCTCTGGTCCCGCCTCGTGAGTTCTTGAACCCTCCTTCCACTGCCATTCGATTTCCTCAGGATCCCGATTTGCCACTTAAAATTTTGTGTTGTTTCGCATTTTTTACCCTAGAATTCGCCCTACTTGTGCCAGAAGGAGGGGATTACGCTGCACTGCCCTCAGGTGAAGTGTTCTTGATCCCAGCAAGAATTTTGGCGAGCCGTGTTTACGTCAGAAACTTTTGGTCTGAAGAATTTATTGTTTTGGGTGCAGACGAAGGAACCCCTCTCGCTGTGGGAGAACCCGAGTGCTGCCGCCACGTCCTGGAAGCCCTGCGCAGAGCGCAGCAGCGATGAACCCTCAGGCAAGTCCAGCCCTTAAATCGCTTAAAGACAACAATGTAGCTTAGATTGCATCCTTTTCATACGCCTTTGGAGGAAAGGAGTAGTAGTCTTGCGTCAATTAGTCACTGTAAGGTCACTTATTACACAACCTATGTTTGTGGTAATTCTTTGAACTCTTGGAATGATTAGCGATTGCTTTGAATGCGGTACACAATTTGGTAGGCTTGCTAAAATATAAATCCCAATGTTCGTTGTGAATAGGTGGAGTTGCGATCCATATTTGCATGTAAGGTGGCAGATTAAAGAAATAGTATATGGCGAATTTAATACATGGTTAATTTTTTAATCCATGTTAATTGTTAAGAAATACTGCCAACAACAGTGTGTTGGTAAAATTATAATATAGTTCCCATGCATAGACTTTTGTAAGTGAACAATATGAGTCATAATTGAATACTTTACTTGTAAATTTACTAGGCTAGTTCTTATTAACTCTCTGGCTACACATAGCCTGGCCTTACTTCTAGCCTTGTTTTGCAATAATGCCTCTTAGAACCATATCATTTATCTGAAGGGAAGGGCCCTTCGGACAGTGCGAGACATGTACCCTTGATTATGTATATCAAATTGCCCCTTCAAGCATCATCAATCATTTGTTTCCTTTCATGATTGAGCCCTGATGACTGATGATATCATATATCTCTACACCATGCAGATGTCCTACCTGAGAACGAGACCTCTGGGTATATTTTTATTCATGCTGAGGGTGGACTGAACCAGCAACGTATAGCTGTATGTATGCACTTCTGTTTCTCTAAACCTTCCTCTCCTTATTGTGTGTAAATGCTAAATATTTGTTTCAATGCTGCAATGGTTTTTCTGCCTAAGCATAGATTTATTGAAAGCTGCTGATGTCTCCAAATTTTGTTACTTAAGAATTCTTTTCCCATTAGGGTGGTTTTTGCAAAAGCATAATTACAAGTGGATGTCTATTTATAAGGTGACTTAAGCTTTCCTAATTATAAGTCACATTTTTAACCATTGGATTAAAGTCAAAATCAGAGAGAAATACATCTCAAAGCTAATCCAAAAGCCAGGAAAATCAACTTAGAGTTAATAAAAAAGATCAGGAAACCTACAGATAGGATAGCAAATCCATAATCTGGTAATTCCTTTTGATAGCATGTGTTTGCCATGATCTACTATAGCTGGTTCAAGAAAAATATGGACATCCTCCTGTTGTTTAATACTATTTACGTTCCTTCCTAAGCAGATCATGCCAATTTCTTGAGCAATGGTAATTAGATTCCTAAAATGGCATTGAGTTTCAGTTACAGCAGAGACCCATTTATTAATTTCGCATATTTGGTGTTTTTGCAGATATGTAACGCTGTCGCAATTGCTAAGATTATGAATGCAACACTTATTTTGCCAGTTCTGAAGCAGGACCAAATATGGAAAGATCAGACGTAAGTGCAATCTTCAATAAAACTATTGAAATTCGCTGTTAACTCAGGATAGTGTCCAGCTAGAATTCTATAAAATGAAACTTTTGTTATTTTTATCAAAAGTTCAAAACTACAGTAATGTCTCTTTTGGAAATCTTAAACAGTTGCTGCAGGTCTTATTTTCTTTTTTAGTTCTCAGAAGTCCAAACATTGGTGTTCCAAATGTTTGGAGCAGTTCAGCAGTCCTCTCTCTCTCTCTTTTAAGAAAAGGAAATGCGTTTTTTTGCCTACATGTAGCTCCGATGTACTTCTGGACTGAGTATTTGTTTCTTCTAAAGATATTTTCTTCTCATACTTCTATCAGATGATCAAAAGTATGTGCTTCTAAAAGTCACTCTTCCCTTCTTCATGCTTCTCTGTGATTATAGTGTTGTAATGGAGCATCTTGGGCAAATCCTTTGCGATGCTTCAGTAGTGAAGTAGTGATAACTGACAACTGAAACAAGGAAATGTATAGTTGATCAGTTGATCCTACCAAATGTGGAACGCTGTAGTTTTTTGCCTGAAAAAAATCGTCACTGTTGTAATGTAAATTAATTTAATAGTTGATAAATCAGCTAAGGAAGCATGTTGATTTTTTTGATGAAATGTACCAAGTTAGTAGATAGAGATTAAGACTGCAAATTCAACCCTAAAAATTTTGAAGTTCTACTTTTCTAGTAGTCATGAACTTATAAGCACGAAAGTTTGTGATATCATGTTTTGTAGGTCTGAAGTTTTTTTAGTCCCATACTGGGTGTTGAATCCTGAACTAATTGCTGATGTAGAGCCATGATTCTCTTGCTGAATCACCTCATTCATCTCTTTAAATACATTGTGTTATGGCATTATTATTTTGGTTGTTAGAACATTTGCCTTCTCTTCTGTGCAGGAAATTTGAAGATATCTTTGATGTGGATCATTTTATAAACTATTTGAAGGATGATGTGCGCATTGTCCGAGACATCCCTGACTGGTTCACAGAAAAAGATGATCTTTTTACCAGTTTAAAGTCGGTGCTATATTTTAACTCACTTCTTGTCTTAACTACCTCTGCTTTCAGAATTTGATGTTACAAAACATGCAAACACTGTTGAAAATGAACTTTGTATTAGCATTTCTGCCATTAATAGAATTCATTAATGATTTTGCTTAATTCATCATTTCATCTCAATAGTTACGGAAGAATCTAAAATTACATTTATGTTGGTATACTGTAAATCTCACACGTTCTTAGCTGGTCTTCTAGGGTTTCATTTACTTTGTTTTATAAAATTGGAGCAGTTTTTCCTTGAAGGTTATGTTTGTTTTTGTCTCAAAATTAGTACAACTGGAATGAGAGATTACATGCTCAAATTAACTGCTATAGATTATAGATGTTGTCATGTGTTCAGTTCAATTTAAAATCTGGCCACTGCCTGACACTACGTTGTCATGCCTAAGTAAATGGAATCAAGTGTATACATCTATTCCCTTTTTTAACAGATGTTCAAACATTGTGTTTTCACTTTTCACACAACTTATCCAACATGTAGACAAACACAACTATTTTTGTAGGTTTCCTTTGTGTGAAGTAAAATGGACATTCAGAAATGGTTGGAACTGTTTTTTCACTACTGCTGTCTCACCTTGTCTTGTGTTCACTATTGAAATCCATTTGATTATTTTTTTAATGGGAGTGTTTGATATCGATGGACTGCATGGTATTCATATATTCTGCTTATGACACTGTATTGCAATGTATTTCTATGACAGGCGTACTGTGAAGAACATCCCAAAGTATGCATCTGCACAGTTTTACATTGATAACGTACTTCCTAGGATCAAAGAGAAAAAGATAATGTCTATTAAGCCATTTGTCGACAGGTTGGGGTAAGTCAACAATTGATCACGACTATATTTTGGCAATTGTTTGTAGTACATTTTAATTTCTTAATCCGAAATGTCCAATCAGATTCCATGCTAATGGAAAGGGAACATTGTTATCTCTCTTTTTTTTCGTTTATGTGTAATTGTCCTGTACAAATTACAATGTACTGTATCTTTAATATACATTGTGCAATCTAAACCACCTAATGTAAACCTTCAATTTCAGGTATGACAATGTTCCTATGGAGATTAACCGGCTAAGATGCAGAGTTAATTACCATGCGTTAAAGTTCTTACCTGATATCGAAGAAATGGCTGAAAAGCTGGCAGCAAGGATGAGGAACCGAACTGGTAGCGTAAATCCATACATGTAAGCTATAGTTACTATCTTCTGTTCAACCTATTTGGAGTTGCAGGAAAGGTTTATTTCATAATCTAAGTGTTGACATTTCCTTTCCTTGTAAAGGGCCCTTCATCTGAGATTTGAGAAAGGAATGGTGGGCCTTTCTTTTTGTGATTTTGCTAGTACACGGGACGAGAAAGCAATGATGGCAGCTTATAGACAGAAAGAATGGCCACGGCGCTATAAGGTCATGTGAACTTTTTGTTATCTGATTTATTCGAGTCTTTGAGCTTTGAAGTGATGAAGTGCGTACATTATAACATTCTAGCAATTTTTGTCTGTTGTATTTGCATGCAGAATGGGTCTCACCTGTGGCCATTAGCACTGCAGAAGAGAAAAGAAGGGCGTTGCCCTCTTGAGCCTGGTGAGATAGCTGTGATCCTGCGAGCAATGGGATATACAAGGGGAACACAGATATATGTTGCATCAGGGCAAGTGT
Organism: Otatea glauca; assembly: GCA_036346275.1. Lineage (NCBI taxonomy): Eukaryota > Viridiplantae > Streptophyta > Magnoliopsida > Poales > Poaceae > Otatea > Otatea glauca. The sequence continues at coordinate 4,089,142 of CM070713.1, forward strand.
ATGGTGGCAAAAACAGGATGGCTCCCCTCAGGAACATGTTCCCCAACTTGGTAAGTACTTCCTTTGTTCAACAGAACACTTTTCAATGCCTATGTAAACACATTGCAAAATGTTATAAAGTCTGTTTTGCTAAGTCTTCAACATTGTCACAGCAGCTGACATAAACTTCATGTTCCTGATCACTGATCAGTGATCACTAACCAAGTCCATTCTACTGAACAACAAAGTACAAACACACATGAGTACATGACACATTGACGCTTGGCATTGTGCAATGTTGTTGCAGGTGACCAAGGAGGAGCTGGCGAGCGCGGCGGAGATGGAGCACTTCCGGAAGCACGTGACGAGTCTGGCGGCGCTGGACTTCCTGGTGTGCCTCAAGTCGGACGTGTTCGTGATGACGCACGGCGGCAACTTCGCGAAGCTGATCATCGGCGCGCGGCGGTACAGGGGCGGCCATCGGCTCAAGTCTATCAAGCCGGACAAGGGGCTCATGTCCAAGTCCCTGGGTGACCCCTACATGGGCTGGGCGTCCTTCGTCGAGGACGTCGTCATCACGCACCAGACGCGCTCCGGCCTCCCGGAGGCCACCTTCCCAAACTACGACCTCTGGGAGAACCCCCTGACCCCCTGCATGTGCAGAGCCTGATGAAGCCCTCAACTGAACTCCTCGCAAGAACTAGACTGCAGACTGCAGACTGCCAATGCTTGTAGTAGTACATTTTTCTTCTCTTATCTTCACTTTTCATTAGTTATTGTGCATATGGTAGTACTATTCTCTATCTAGGTTTTTTCGCTCAGCTAGTTAATCTGTGGTATCTCACCTTGATTGGTTCTTGCTGTGTTGCAAGAACTAGGACTGAACTCTAGCGTACACAAGTACCAGATTTTTGCAAATACTGTAATGTGCACACAAGCACATACTGGCGTTGACTGCAGACTAGTCACTAGGGTGGCGTTTGGTTGGGTGGATAAGGGTGGATGAGATATGGCCATCCATGGATTTGGAGTCATTCAATTGTTTGGATAAGTGGATGGATGGGATATGATCATCTAGTTTTTTGGAATATTCTTTCAAGATGCTGGATAGAGCTATAAAAAAAAGTTGGACAGGTTTATCTGGTTTGTTACATGAAGAGGTGTACTTGATCAAATTCAAATTTCAACGAAGTGGGAGCACGCCGGAGGGAGCCAAATTTGCAATTTCCGATGGAAAGGGGCTAGGTTTGAGAGAAACGAAGTAAAAGGGCTAGAAAGATCATCACTTCACGTCCCACAACCGAGCATCCACTCCTTTGCCCCTTTTCTAGAAATTTTATGGCGTATTATATTAGTAGTATATGATAGTCAATAGGAATCAATTTTATCGAGATCATTTCTTTTTTTTATACGAGGATATTGAGACCATTTCTATTACTCTTCTATAAAAAAGATATAAAAAAATACAAAGTAATCGAATCTATTGAATCGAAAGGAATTAACGAGCTCCTTTTCTCATCCTGGTCCTGGCCCTACCCTTCTCCGGCCCGGCACAAATTTGACCGTTGCACGCAGCCGTCTTAGTCTTCCCGGTTTCCGCCTCCACCTCCCAAACCCAATCAAGTCATTCCACTTGTGGCTTACTCCAGTTCCAGTACAGTTCGACTGCTTTTCTTTTCGCGAGTCTTTCCTCCTCGTCACGGGGATTCTCTTCTTTTTCGTTTGTGTCAGAACTTGCATCAGGGACCGTTCTGGTAAGTCGTCTCACTCTCGTGACATACCAAAAATGGAGCGCGCTAGGAAACTTCTAGATCCGGCACTGCATGCATGCGCTGGAATTGCCTTGCACCCAGAGGCTGGAATGCAATCTATATAAATCTCTATTGCTGGAGAGATACCGTAACCAGCCGCTCTTCTTGTCACATCGCGCCTCATAATTTTTTTATGCATCACATATAACGCTTAGCTAAGATGGCATAGGGCTTACGGTGAGGTCTTGAGTTCAAATCTTGTCAAAAGCATTTTTTTTTATTTTTTGTATCAACTTCGCTCATTTAATTAGTCTATTAAATCATGTTGTAAATTTTCGAAAAAATTTTAGAAGGGTTCTCAGAGCATGCCTAACCTACCATAAAAAATTAAGATCATGATCAAACTTTTACGCTTTTTAAAAATTCTGACAATGCTACTAATATATAAAGCAACTTTACTGATTTAATTAAGCTACTAAATTTGCAAATTCTTGAAATTTTTTGAGAAGGGTCCTGAGAGCATGCCTACGCTACCGTAAAATTTTCAAATCATGATCAAACTTTTGCGATTTTTAAAAAATCTGACAATGTTGCTAATACATTTAAAACAACTTCACTAATTTAATTGAGCTACTAAATTTGATTTTTTAAAAAAGAAAATTGTGAGAAGAGTCTTGAGAGAATACCTAAGCTACCGTCAAAAAAATAGATTTTTGTATTTTTTAAACCTTTTGAAGAAATATTTTTTTTTAAAAGCACGTTTTGTTTCCATTTTTTGAGGTATTTCCGAAAAAAAATTCCTCTCTATGTTAAAATCTCTGTTTGTCTCAACAATTCCTTCTGTCCGCAGCAACACGCGGACCCGCTGCGCATCTAGTCTCCTTCACAATTCCACCCCCTCTCCGCAGAGTGACAAGTGTACACAAGCAGGAACTGTGTAGTACTGCCTTTGTCAAAGTGTGTGTGTATATATATATATAAACTAAGAAGATATTGAGAATGACTAAGCACTATATCCAACCATGCATATAGGGAATATAAATTAAATACAGCTATTTATTAGGGATATAGAGGGAACGTCACACTAATTTTACATTAATATATGAAATATGCTCTGTATCTGCGAATAAATCATTCAAGAAATATAACCTACAAACCTGGAAGAATGGAGTATAGATTTTTGCGATTTTGGATCGATAGATCCTCCTCTCTTTTTTTTGTTTTGAATAAAAGAAACATAGGAATTCATCAGCTCCGTTGCATTGCAGGTAGGGTTTACAAAACCAAATCCTAGTTGGCACCGATTTTCGTAGAAAAACGCTAAAAATTGAAAGCTTTCAAAATCAATTTTTTTTTGAAGAAAATCATAAATCGATCGGTTTTCATCGATAATCGACTGTTCAAGCGGAATTTTCCTACAACCGATTTGTGAGTGATTTTCACCGATAATAGAGCGGTTTACATAAAATTTCATAATTTTTTTTTAATTTGATCGGTTTATCAATCGGTATAATTTATCAAACTGGCTCTTTGAATTTGATCGGTTTATCAATCGGTATAATTTATCAAACTGGCTCAATATGGTCGATATTTGAATCCTGATTGCATGCATTGATGCATGCCTGTAGGCTGTGGCAGCAGCGAGACCCTGCCTGTCTGTCACGAGGCCTGTCACAAGGTTCATTAACAAGGTTAATCCATCCTACTTTGCAGCCAATTAATTCCGCTCAAAAAAAGAAAGAAAGGTTACTTAATTTTGTACGGTTTTAGTGTACCTCCGCCAACTAATCGTGCTGTACATTGTCATTGTATACTGGCTTGAGTGTTAGTGAAGCCACTCTGTTTCATGCATCTTAATTAATAGTAAAGCGTAAGGCTGACAGTTTTACTCATAGGTTTGGATACCCACAGTTATCCGATCCGATAAGACCGGATAGCACTTCAGACTCACGGGTTTTCAGGTTTGGGTACCCGATAAAGTCATAAGATGGGTATAGATGCTAATTTGTACCCATAGGTACCTAATGGATATCCTATGACATACGGGCTCACTTGTTAGAGACACAAATAACCATGTAACTCAGTCATTTCTCGGTCTTGCGCCTGCACAAGTGCCCATCGCCCATCATCGACCATTCAGCCCAAAATCCCCAATCCCCCACGCCACGCCCAGCAAACCCTAGCTCATGGCCTCCTGCGCGGCTGCGCGTGACCATCCGCCGGCGCCGCAACCCTCCCATTCCCCGTGTGTCGGCCTCGGCTAGTCAACTCCTGCTTCCTCCTGTTCTCCAGTCATCCTGCGCATGGGCCGCACGGCCGACCGCCGCAACCCCACTCCCGAACCCCCCTCAATCCTCCGGGCTCCCATACCAGATCTTCGAATCAACCAAATCTCTGCTCAGTCCCAGACGCAGATCAACCAGATCTCTGCTCAGTCCCAGACGCGGAGATGCCCAGTTCCCTGGCTCCCTCTACTCCTCTCGCCGGACGGCCAGAGTCCACCCCAAAGCGCTCACTCCGGCCTCCACTCCCGAGTACCAGGGGCTGCACCGTTTTCTCTCTTGCTGGCGATTCGCTTGACGACTGATCTCTTCCGACTTGGCTGGGACGGCGTCGAGATTCTGGGAAGTGGGCATGTACTTCTCGTCGGCCGGTGAGATGGATGGGTCGAGAGTTTTGGTGCGGCTGCAGGTTTCCTCCCCTTTTAAATCTATGCCCTGGCGCATCATTTGAAGAACACAATAAGAAATATTTCTGTTTTACTTGCTTCTCCATCTTGATCTTCACTTGTTCTTGAGCACGGCTTTGGCTGGTGAGGAAGAACTCCAGATCATTGATATGTTGTTGGTCGGCTAGTTTTTGTTCTGGTCTTTTGCGCCCAGCGTTTCAGTTCTGTGCTTGGTGACCAGAAGGTTTGGTCTTTGTGGCCGAATCTTTGTGAGGGAATTTGGCTCGGAGAAATTGATCCTGTGCAGCTGCTTGTGAGGCTCAGTTTCGCACTCGGTGTGTGACGGATATTTATGACAGGGTACTCCAACGGCCCAAATCGACGAGCCGTCGGCCTCAAGCACAGCTTAAACCCAACAGGCCCACTACTGACCGGAGCATCAACAAGGCCACGCGAGACATCCCTTCCCGACCGATCGAGGGAAGTGTCTCCGACCAAGCAGGGCTCCTGACCCCCGCAACGGGACGAGACCCCTCGGCTCTGACCAAACGGAGCTCTCGACCCTTGCAGCAGGTCGGGATCCCCTGACTCCGATCGTGCCAAGACAACCCCTGCCAAGGGCCACATGTCGAAGCCTCTACCAGCCAACAGCCACGTACCCCACGAACGGGGTCAATGGAAGCGACTATACAAGGGCAGGTGGCTTCTTCCCAAAGAAGGTTTAATTACTGACCGAAGTTATCATGCTCCCAGTCCCATCAACAGGTCACATACAGTACGAAGACACGCCCTCTCCCGAGGCAACGCCCACGCCAGGCGCAGCAACGTCAACACTCGAAAGGTTTGCAGAGGCGTGCACGCAGCTTCGGAAATACCTAACCGCTCGACCAACTAAGCTACCGACCAAAGATGGACAAGACGGGCAATGATCGGTCAATGAACGAAGGACCGAAGCTCCTAGTGTAGGTCATCTTGTCCTCTCCCATTCTCGATAACTCGCCTCCTTTCAGATAAAAGGAGGCGGAACCCCGTAGGAGAGGAGGATCGCAATCGAACCCATCTCGCTAATCCATTAGCACTCTCGCTTGTAAACTTTGTGCAGTCATCTGTACTGAAGGGAATACAACGTCGCCACACGAACTGGAGTAGGGACCTTCGGCCCGAACCAGTATACATCTTGAACTTCTGAGTCTTAACCATTCAGGGAGTGGAACGCGCGGCCCCTTAGACTTACAAATTTACTTGCCGGTGCTCGAAACGCCGACAGTGTGTCACGATTGTGAAAAGGGATTTGTATCTTCGAGATCCAGGCCGGCTTCACCGCGGCATCTAATTTCTAATAGCCTGTTGGTTCGGTTAGTATTCTGATCTGAACCTTGTTGGTAAAGTAATCAACTGCTAGTATTGTATCATGTCTGTTGGCTCAGTTGCTACTTCTGTTGGCTGATTGCACTAAGCATTGTTGTTGGTTAGTATGTCTGTTATATACTGATCTGGATATATGCTGTTCTGAATTTAATCTGACAGTTAGGACTTTAATAACAGTGATGACCTTATTAGTTCTCTAGTGATCTAGTCTAGGAATGGCATACCCATGGATACCCATCGGGTTCGGGCGTGGGTACGGATCTGTGCCCGAAAAGCCTAGTGGATGCGGGTGGGTGGCAGTTGTACTCGAAGGTACCCACTCAATTGCCATCCCTAGTAAAGCGGATGATCTCTGCTGTTTGTTGTTAATCCATTGCTGTTTTTAGCTTCCATGAACATTTAACACGGGGCCTCAATCAGTTTGAATCAAAATACAAGGTGTACATGTATATTTGATGATCTTTTTATCTCATTTATCTTTCCTATCCCCCAGCATTTGCGAGTAAACATTAACACTAGGCATATTATGGCCATTTTTGTAAGTTTTTTTTGTCTTATTTGTGCTTAGGGAAAATACGCTGTAAAAAAAGAAATGGATGGAATGCTGATACACGTTAATCATTCCATGAAACCGGGCTAAGTGGAGCAGGATTAGTCAGCATTGTGTCTGGTAGAGCGGAGATAAAAGAATAATCTATGCCACATACTAGTACCAGTGACAGCCTTATTAATAGTGATCAGTGTGATTAAGATTCTCTACCTACATGCATTACATGTGAAGTCTTCGAAAGTGGATCGGACATTGGGGAGGGAGATGCACACGGTTTTGTTGGCATTTATTTTAATCTGTGGGGGTCCAATCGGGTGAGTGCACTAATTATGTGAACAAAAGTTTACATCAAGCATATTGGATGCATTTTTCTTTTCATTTATTTTTGTGGTTTTACTTCACGAATAAAAGAAAAGAAAATAACCAAAAGGAAGACATATCATGCAAAAAAGAAAAAAAGAGAGAGAGGATGATCCTTAACTACTAGAGAGAGGAAATCTAGTTTCGGTTACATGTTAAAAAAAGTGGATGATCCTTAACTACTAGAGAGAGGTCTAGTTTCGGTTACATGTTAGTAGTATCATTTTTGCAATTTTGCTTGGTGGTAAAAGTATTTTAGTGTTATGTCAAACTTGCTCATGGAGCGCAAGGATTTCTTAGAATCTTTCTGTTTCTCCTTCATTGTCTGTGTTTTCACTTTTCACAGCCAGTTGAAGTAGAAAAGTACATATGCAGGAATTCAGCATGCATGGTAACTGCACCACAAATGGACAATAAAAGGAGTATAAATTTCGAACAGCAGTTACTTCTTCTCTCTCTCTGTAAAAAAAAACTCTTTTCCTCATTTTTTTTCCTCCAAAAATACACTCAAATTATTTTATTTTCCTGCCTCTTAGGGTTCACAATATCGATGTCACGATAATCGGTCATATCAAGATTTTTGAAAATCATCAAAACCATGTCAAAAATCGGTAGAAATCGAAAAAGTTTGAGACAGTGCTACTGTCTGAATTAGGACAGTAGCCGTGTCTGAATTTATAAAAATTCATAAAGCTTGATCATCATCTGAAAATTTTATGAGAACATTAACGATACATCATAACCATATACAAAAAATTTCAAAATTTTCTAACGCAGTTTGTTTCATTTTTCGTTTGGTTCAAACTTGCTGGTCATTGTTTTATCAGACAGTTGTAATGTTTGAATTTTTAAAAATTCCTCATATGTGATACTCTTTTGAAATTTTTATGAAAATATCATTGATGTTTGAGGAATCTACACAAAAAATTTCAAAAAAATTTAACGTCGTTTGAGTCCTAAATTATTATTTTTTGCTCGTGTCACCCCGGCCCCCCTCCCCCACCCCCGGCGAGTTCAAGTGGACTGGAACCACTGGAACTTCCAGTTCGCTGGATTCGGCGACTGGGATTAAAAAAAAAATTTCTACGGATCTAGTCTGTTGGAATTCCAATAAAAAAAATTTCTCGCGAACGTGGACCGCTTGATTATACTGTACAATGGCTATTTTTATAATTTCTAACGATTGGCGGCTAACCCCGCAAAAAAAAATCTCATCGAGGACCAGAACAATAAAAAATTCGAGTTTCGTCGATAAGTTGAACCCTGAGGGAGAACAGAGAGGTCTGAGCCACCTGGCTTCTCTTCAGCAACAGCTCACATTGATTTCTTTCTTCTCCACTACCTCCGCTCCCCACCCCCACCATCTCTCTCTCTCTCCCCAATTCCTTTCCTTTTCTCCTCGCTTTCTCATGCTTTGACGCCACCATTCGGAGCTTTGGCTTTCTCTCTCTCTCCCCCATCATCTCCTCTGCCACTAATTAAAGCACAAGGAGAAGAAGAGACAAAAAGGAGCACGGGAGAGGAGGAGGTGGTGGTCAGGAGGAGGAAGGAGAGGGGAAAGATGTTTGATAGCCTGCTCAACTCCAAGTTCTACAACAAATGGTACAGGTTTCTTCTCTGTTGGTTCAGTCTGTTTCGTGATTGGTAGACTTCGGGTCTAGTATGCTCTTGAAGTTGGCTTTGGCTGTTCTTGTGGACTGCCGAGCCAGAAATCGAATTCCTGAGTTCTTTTGTTGTTGATTTGTTTAGCTTTTCAAATTTGGGCAACTTACAAAATGTCGAATTTCCTGAGGCCAGCAGTCCGCATTTGTCCCTTATCTGCATATTAAAGGATTCTTTCCTGGACTTTCAGACTCTTGTTTTCCGCTTCTTTCGCAGGGGATTACCAGGTCTGGTTCTTGATTTGTGTCTCTGTTGCTTCCTTCTGTTCATTCTGCTTTCCTGGCTTTTTGATGGATTGCGCATCTTCCTTTTTGGAGATTGTGTTGCTTGTTGGAATTGCTGCATTCTGGATTCATATTGCTTTTGTTGGATTTGTTGCTTCGTTTTGTCTAATTTGCTGAATTTGTTATTGCTTGTTGCAGCAAGCACGCGATCAAGTGCACCCGGACTCGGCTGGATCTGGTGCGGCGGAAGAAGCAAGCGATGGTGAAGTTCCTGAAGAATGACGTCGCCGACCTCCTCACCAATGGCCTTGAATCGCACGCCTTCGGACGGGTACTGTCTCCATACTCAAGACATCAACTTGCATTGTACTCTTTAGAACTTAGAAGGATTTTAACTTGGTGCAAACTGGGCAAAATTGATTTCTTTTTACCAGAAGATTTGTCGGTGCAGTGAGAACATTGTTGCTTTGTCCAGAAAAATCTCTGGTGAAATGCAGAACCAGTTGAGAGTTCTTCAAGTGATATATTCCTGATTGCTGCTGTTGTGTTCTCCCCTTGATTGCAGATGGAAGGACTAATTGTCGAGATGAACCAAGCATCCTGTTATGATATGATTGAGCAGTACTGCGAGTACATAGTGAAGCAGCTCAACAACATGCAGAAACAGAGGTATCTCTGATATTTATTGCTATCACAGGACATGTGGAACAATGTTGTGATACGCCATTTTCAGCCTGCCAATTTCTGTTTGGATCATTTGCTGCTGTATATCTCACTCGATCATTGCCATGCATAAATTCGTGGTAGGAAAAAAAGCAGAAATATCATAAATTCATAATCCATCCACCTTAATTTTACTGACTCTGATTTCCCCCCCTTGAAATATCCATATACTCTGCTGTACCTGATTATGATGGCTTAGACCCTTCCCTTTTATAGTTCATCGTGAATTCCTAGCTTATGGGCATTGTTTCAAAATTCTTGTTTTAGTGTATAGCCATAGGTTGATTCTCTCAATCATTTCTGCACAATGCATGCCATAGTCCATTTTGTCACGCGCATGCCACATGTATTCTCCAGATCGAATGGCGCAAATGTAGTTATCATAGCTAAATAAGCAACTTGGTGTTTGCTATTTTCTTTAGCTGTTTGCATTGTGTTTCCAAAGTTGTAAAGGAAGGATATCAGGATATGGAAACTGCAAAGGTGCATATGTTGAAGTATAAGTGAATTGTCTACATTTTCTCATCAACTTAGGCTTTTGGATGAACTGGTAGGTGCATGGAACTCAATGTGGTATTAGAGTTAAGAGGTCTTGAGGTCAAGACCCAGCTGACGCAATTAAAGAAAATAATTGCAGCCCACTTCTATTCTACATCTTAGGCTTGAGGGGGTGTTGCAGTATAAGTGAATTGCCCACCTTTCCTGTCAGCTTAGGTTTTTCAGTGAGCTGGTTGGTGAATGAAACTCAATACATTATACATATACTACTAGCTTTTCGCTGGTGTTATGTTGTTATGTATATTTCCCAACGGCCATAGATAGGGATAATTAAGAAATTTTGGTTGAAGTTTGCCTTTCCTCCATGGTACCCCAAGTAATTATACTGCACACACACTCTATATACATACATATATACACATACATACTACATATATACATACTATATATATGTGTGTGCGTGTGTAACTTTCTTTCTGCTGCAATTGATCACTAAATCTGTTATGGTCCATTAACAGTGACTGCCCTCAGGAAGCCTTGGAAGCTGTGTCGACTCTAATTTTTGTTGCTGCTAGATTTCCTGATTTGCCTGAACTGTGTGACCTCAGACATGTATTCACGGAGAGATATGGGAGTTCCATCCAATCTTTTGTTAGTTCTGAGGTGCTTAAGATGCTGCCCTTTTGTTGTGTTTGAGTTGCTCTCTTGTGTTGCACCTATGTTGATTAACTTAACCTTTCCGTGGACAGTTTGTTCAGAAACTTCAGAATAAGTCATTTACTAATGAAGAGAAGTTGCATGTGATGCAAAACATTGCTGAAGAATTCGCAATTCCGTTTAATATCAAGGCATTGGAACGGGAAATATCTGGTGTACCTCAAAATAAACATGTAATATTTTAGTGAAGTTACTTAATTATATCATTATATGTAGAGCAGTGCTTCAATGCTTTCCCTCTCAATACAGGTTGCACAAATCTTGAAGTAAGCGAAAGGGTAAGTAATCGTCATCTACTATTCATTCATGCTTTAATATTTGTGCAACTGTCAAAAGGAAAAGCATTGAAGCACCTCTCTTATATGTATTCTTTTTTATTAACTACTCAAATAATCATTTACTAAATATACGTGGGGTCATTCACTTGTGATCTTGGATTCTTTTTTCATCAGGATTTTCTGAAGAAGGGTTCATTTAAAGGGGTGGAGGTCGAAGCATCAGCACGCAATGGACAAAGGGTGCATAGGCATGCTGTGCATGAAAGAAAATCTAAAGCTACACCTGAAGGGTATGAACAGAAGCAGAAAATGCAGATAAAGCCAAAAGATATTCATGTCATTCCTGATGGCATTGGTCAACATGGCGAGAAAAGCAGGAAGAACTATTCAGATAAACCTAATGAGAAGAAGCATATGGATAATGACATGCCTCCTTTGGACATGACGCGAAGGAATGGTCAAAAGGAAATTAAGAAGGATGACAAAAAGGATGGTCAACCTTGGAGGGAACTGATGAATGCAAGGGAACTAGATCTCAATGGCTTAAAGAAACCAGAGATTGGTGTAGTGAAATCTCTTCAACAAGAAATCAACAGAGTTGTTCCTCCATACACAGAACCAAAGGAAGCTGAGAAGAAAGACTCTACTGAAAAGGCTGATAGGAAAGGCTACCACGTCCATGGATCACGCATGGCTGGTGACCCTGATCATGACTGGGGACATGCTGACTTGGGGCTTAAAACTCTGGGCCTAGAAAAGCAAGGAATTGAGTCAGCTAGCACCTTGGATGGTAAAACAGTGTACAAGGCTCCTCCTTATTCTGAACCCTACAAAGCAACGAGTGAGAAATCTGCTGAAAAAGATAGAAATATTTTGTATAATAGACCACAGCATGTAGGAGAGTTTGGACAACCGGTACAAGATAGGCAGCAAGTGGCAGAGAAGGTAGTCAATATGCGGCCTCCTTATATTAAGCCAAACTTAAACGTGCGACTTGCGCATGAAAATCCTACAAATCAAACCGCTAATGGTTACAAGCATACTGGTTCCGAAGAAACAGGTCACCAGACAGATGGGCTGTTTGATGATGATGCACTTCGGCCTGTTTCTGTCAGAAGGAAAAATGCAAAGCCACCTGCATATGGTGATCCTTATGATGAAATGACCAATGATGAAAAAATGATAAACCAAACACCTGGTGACCGAAGAAGACATTCAAGCAAGAGGAATGGTTCCTATGATGATTATGACCAGAAAGGTGGTTATATCCAGCCCCTAGAAGATGTTATTGGGGTTAATGATGCTGTCAGTAATGCAAGGCATGTTCAGCGAATTCCTAGCGAACGAAGAAAACATGCGAGCAGGCAGAATGGATCAGCAAGTGGCAATGATTACGAGTCAGATGAGGATGAAACGAACAATGCAATTGATTTTGGTAATCTTTTGCCTCGAGCACCTAGTTCACATCGGAGACACAGGAGGAGTGCTCATGCCTGCAGTGGAGGCCATGACAATGAGGAAAGGATGATGGATAAGCTTCTGATGCACTACAGCAAGAAAGGTGTAGACAGGGAGGAGCATAAGACAAGAACAAAATCCCGGACTCCTCGACCTCGAGCTGATCAACCTGCTGATGGCATTGGAGAACGATCTAACAGAGAAGCGGGGCCCGTGCATCCTCCAGAAAGAGCTGTATCTCTACCTACAGAATCTTCTACCATGGATGTGAAGCCAAAAGTTACTGCTCGGTCCATCTCGATGCAGCCGGATATGTCTAGAGGGAGCGTGCACCCGAGAATGCCAGATTTCGATGAACTTGCTGCACGGATCAGTGCTCTGAGGAAGGCATGAGCTGCCACTAGACTGTCTTCAGGCTTCAGGATGTTCTGTATTCTTTCGGGAACTTCTATCACGTCATCTTATGATGCCGGTCACAGGAATGGCAGGATCTTGAGGTACTTGCATTTGCATTCTCTCCCTTGTGGACTTGTTGCCTTGCAACCTTTCTTGGTGTTATACTTGCTTGCATTGCTCCCAGTGTGTGTCTAGATAGAGCAACCATAGGAGCAGTTAAATTGGGAGTACCATACTATATTGAATTGAATGTGGTCGTTTGTTGTACTCATAAAGCAATGCTTGTGATCAGTGTATAGATGCCGTTGATGAGGCTATAATGATAATGATTGATATCTTTTTTAGTACTAGCAATCTAGCATGTGAGTTTATATGCATTTCATTCAACCTAGTGTTGGAGGAGGAAAATGGCCTTTTGTTAACATGCTCACCCCTGGCTGGAGCTGGAACAGAGGGAATGGAGAATGCTTTACGATTCGCAGTGCCAGATGTGGCGTGAGTTAAGATCATTTCGGGGCCCAACTACATATCTGATGTTGGATTGGAAACTGCATATCTGAACTCTGAAGTGACTGCCTCTTGCAAGATATCATAACGACTTTTTCGTAAACATGGGGCACTACAAGGTGCCAGCTGCGAAGGATATATCAACTTTGTCTGATCATGTATCGATCACCTAGAATTGAACAGATGCTATTTTTATTCCTCCAGCAAAAAAAAAAACCTGTATCATGTGACATGACATGATGTGAAGTTACGCCTATTGTCTGATCTCTGATGAACTTATTTCTCCCTGGAAGACCATGTGGCCGTCGCCGCAATAAACGGCGCCGACGCCGACAGCTTCTTATGAGCAGAACTTTCTTCTAGATTCCCAGTCACAAGAAGTGTTTCCTCTTTCTTTCTCGATGAAGATTAGTAGCTTTCAATGAATTTGTGGTAGTACAAAATTATGAACCAACTAGCCGCCAGTCTTATTTCATCCTTCCGATTCCAGGCATATATAAAACAAAAGCAAGCAAACAAACCGAATCTGATCTTCTTTTTTCATTTTCCCTATCTTTTTTTAGGGCGAAACTGCGCTTCACTAGCCAAGCTAAACACCACTTCCAACAAAATGAAGGTCAAAATTTCCTCTAAAAAATGAAGGCCTTAATTCAGCATGTTCTTTCTTCTTTCTCTAATTTTGAGTCAGGCAGCTGTTGAACTAAGAAGCCTCTGCGTCCATAAGCAAACTCTACTAACACAGTACATGCCGTGACAGACAGCTACGTACCAAACATCACCCATCTTATCCCATGTTTGAAGAATGGTAGGTCAGTAGTGTCTGTAGCTGGCTAGCCCAATGACCTCATCACACCGACGACGAAATGTAGGATGTAGTTGTCGCCGCCGTCGAGCAGGTCGTCGCAGACGAGCCGCTCCAGCCCGGGGTCCCGCGGCAGCGCCCCGCCGTGGTACAGGACGGTCGCCGCGGCCGCCTGCGGCGGCCGGCTCGCCAGGCAAGCCGCCAGCCTCGCAACAACAACGAAGGAACAGCGGCAGGAGACCCTGCACGTAATTACGTGTACGCGTGTAACATGTACATGAGTCAATTAACTCGATCTGCCCCCAAAGTAACAATTCAACGGGAGATACTAGTAATCGGACGTTCGATTACTGTTCATTTTATCGGACGCGTCTTGCAATATTTGTTTTCAACGTCTGCAACATTTTGTTTTGCGCGAACATTTCTACTGTTATCGAAGGAAAAATGTTGCACGTGTACGAATAAAATGTTTCATACGTGAAAAAAAAAAATTTGCAGAGCGTCCGAAAAAATCAGACGTCCGATCCTAAGTTATTCCGCAATTTAATTATAGTACAAAATAAGCAAACCAAACGTCCATTAAACGCAAACGAAATGCAATGAACTCGTAAATTAACTCACCATATGAACGTATGTGCATGTGAGATTTGGATGATTCGGAACCATCTAATGGGAGGGTCAGTTGCAAACGGTTGGCGAGGGCAACAACGGGCGGCCATTGTTGCGCTCGTAAGTTACCTGCCACCTAATTGCTTGTATTGAGTTGCATGGCTTTTTGTGAACGGGTGGGTGCATACAACTCAATAAGTTTAAGATTCTCGGTTGACACAATTAAAAAAATAATTATAGCCTACTTATATTTCACGTCTTAGATCTGAGAGAGACTACGCGTGAGATAAAGTGTTAAAGTATAAGTGACATTAACTGTCTTTTCTTATCAGCTTTGATTGTTAGATGAGCTGGTAGGTACATGCACGCAACTCATTAGCTGGTTTACCTCGCCGGCCATTGTTCCTAGGTTTCTCCACCCGTTCCTACTTTATTTCCTTGCGTTCTCTCCGTCTTTCTTTTTTTTGTTCGTTTGAATCATAGGGGCAAGTACAATAGCAAAGCCAACTACTGGCTAATAGTAAGCTAAAAGCCAGTTTGTACAATAACTGTCTTTAAATGTTATCTCTAAATGTTGTGCAATAACTATCTATTCTCTCTTGTACATAAATGATCTACCTATGCTCCTGTGCAAAACTGGCTACTAAATAAGAGCCAGCTCTCTTCTCTTTCCTCTTTTCTCACTCATTCACATAGACCAAAGCTGAGCCTAAGAGCCAGCTGACATAGCCTTATTGTACATGCCCTAATGATAAAGGTGACAGGATTAGCACCAGCATCAGCATGTGCAATGCTACTACAGGCTACAGCAACCCCAAAATAAAGAGGCAAAACTCCGGTCAATTCTACTAGACTAGTATAGTGCCTGTGCTAACGCTACGACGGTAGTACACCAGCTTATCAATTAAATGAGAAGATAAGTATGAATACAACACTTAATAATAAAAGAGAAATTTAGAATTTTAAATGAATTTAGAAAGAAAAACGGAACTAAATAGAGGTCGAATAGGCGAAAACGGTCTCCCAAAAGATTTTAAATCAAGAAAGAGAAAGAAAAAAGAATTTTCTGATCTTAGATTATTTTTTTTGCAGCTTCCACATAGAGCACAACGTGCTCTCTGGGCTTGGTCAGGGCAAGGGGGAGGGAAGGCCAGGGGTGGTCGGCCGGTCGCGATGGGTCAAGACAGTGCGGCGCTGCATGGGAGGAGTCACGGTTATGTGAATTTCACCGGAAAGATGACGTGATGGCTTGGGTTACATTCAAAATCCTGCGATTTTTACAAGAGGGAGCACTTGGGGATTTACGCAATGCGATCGGGTGGAGGAGAGCTCGCCGGCTTTTATAGCACCGAAACAAGCATATTTATGGAAACCATAATTTCGGATCAAATCAGATTGGGAGGAAATTTTGGCAATAGAGCACGAAATTTGGGGAATTAACACCATAGATGGAAAGAGGAGATTTGGTGCGGGATTGATAGAGCTTTGGAGCTTCTTTCTTGCTTTAATGGAGGGAGGGAAGAGAAGAAGCTTCTTTGGTCTGGGTTGCAGCTAGAAGAAACTACAGGTGAGTTGCCTTCATTTTTTTTAAATATAGAAGGATTTTTGAAAAGATAGCACATTAGGTTAAAAAATTCTAGAAAAATTCTCAAAAAAACTTTCGATTATTTTGTACTTAATAAAATTATTTTCAAAAAAATTTAAATTATAAATTTGCCGAGACACGGCGACCGCGAGGTCACTGACCAGCAACCTCGCCGCGTCGGCAAAGCCACCGATGACGACCGTGGAGCCATTGCAGACCTGCGTTCTCCCGCCGCGTTGCCTATCTCCCTGGTTTCCTTTTCCAAAGACGTAATGTATGGTCCTTTCCTTTTCGAGACGTTTGTTTCCTTTTCCTTGATTCCGGACATTTGTTTCCTTTTCCTTGTTGATTTGGAGGTGAGGAAGGTCATTGTGGGTCACAGGATGATTTCAAAAATATGGAAAAATAAATCTGCGCTCGCCATCGCTGGATCCGCAAGGAAAAAGATAAAAATTAAGCAAGGTTTCATGGCCATTGGTTCCGTGAGAAAAAATTGAAAAAAATTAAGCAGCACTCACAGACAGTTGGTTCCTTAGATAAAAAATGAAAACAAAAATTCAGCGCTCTCCGTGCGCTGAAATTAGGCTATATGGGGCTAGATCCGTAAAAAAGTCTCGAGAAGGGTCATATTCGAAAAAAAATACGATCACAATGCCAGCACAATAAAAAATTCAAGTCTTGTTTCCTTGCATGCAGATCCTCCTTGTTTATTTCCTTCTTCGATTCACCCTCCTTCCAAATATGTAGTACGTACAATTTTGGCCAGTTTCCTTGCATGCGGATCCTCCTTATTTATTTCCTTGTTTGATTTGCTCTTCTTCCAAATATGTAGGTGGGGGAGGTCTGTTGTAGGCCACAGGGATGATTAGACACACTAAATAATGACCATCGGATGTGGGTGAGTAAAACTGAGGAAAGATCTGAGACATTCATTTTGATGAATGCAAGTTTTTGGGGACGTTTTGCTGGGTGCACGAACATTTGGCCATATCTAATGAGGTGCATTATTTAGGGTGGACGTAGAAAAAATTGCTTAGGTGTATTATAAAGGGGTATAGATTAACTGTGGCCAAGCACAGATAACATGGGCACAATATATAGCCCACACAAGTATTACCGACGGCCCAGCCCAACCCGGACAGAATCAGTAGAGTTAATAACGAAAGGAAACATGCATGCTTGTGATGCTAATCGTACGGTACGGCACCCGTGTCAAGGAAACCTAAACCGATACTATTAAGGTTTTATAGTATGTTGCTGTTAGGGTTATTGATTGGTACGTCCACCGATCGCTTCTCTCTATACATAGATTAACGCCTTCGTCGTCGTCCTCTGCATCAAATCAAATCGATAGTTAATCAGAGCTTGCTCCGATCTCGATCGTCAGCCATGTCAGGGTTCAAACAAGGAGGGAAGCAGAAGCCTCTCAAGGCGCCCAAGGCGCCCAAGAAGGAGTACGACGAGGTATCGTTACTACTCTACATACGTAATGCTCGCTGGATTATTCATCGATATCAGTAGATTTGCCTTTCCTTTTTCTTTTTCTTTTTTCGATGAGTCCATACGATTGCTTTGGTACTCGCATGCTTCTTAGTTGATCCTTAATTTCGCCATTGAGTATACATGACATGATGTTGCGAAGAGAAAAGTCCGGTCTTCTCTCTCTCTCTCTCTCTCCCTCTCTCTCTCTTTCAGAAACAGAAATTATACGGATTGAAAAAAGAAGGAATCGATGTGCATGATGCTTACTTTCATGAGACCTTAGTTTAATTTTTACCCTACGACATGTGAGCACAGATCTCTCAGTGATCAATTTGCATGCCTCATGTCAGGATAATCCTTGTTAGTTGTTACACACCTGGCTTGGCATATTGCTCTGGTTGATGCTAGAGTTCAGACAAATCCCCATCTGATAAATAATCGATATGTTCTTGCAATCCTTGTTCATGAATATATAGGAATATCTGGACTGGTGTAAACCGTACGATCATAGTTGTTGCTAGATATCAGTTACAGCTCTTTCTGATGCTTACTATTTGAGATGTTCATCACGCACCAAGCTGTTGGCACGCTGTAGCAAATATGAAATATTTCGCATGTCTTAAACAAAGTAATATAGGTGGAAGCACATTTTATACATAGTAAGGTATTTCGTTTTCGAGAAATTCCAATTTCGCATTATGTCTGCGTACCGTCTCCTGAAAACGCGTGACCTGCAGTGAAGTAGTACAGACAATTCTGGGGTTTTCTCTTGTCTGCAGACTGATGTGGAGAACATGAAGAAGAAGAAAGAGGAGGACAAGGTGCTAAAGGAGCTGAGGGCCAAGGCGGCGAAGAAGGGTCCGCTTGGAGGCGCCGGCCTGAAGAAGAGCGGCAAGAAATGAGCCTGAGTCTTCAGTCTGTAGCAGTCTGAAGATACGGCTGTAGGTTCTGCTTTAGAAGAGTGTTTTCTTCGGTGTTTAGTTGAGTAGCAAGCAGGCTAGCAGCACTGCAGCAGTTAGTTGATGGGTGTCCCATGATGTTTTAGTTTTTCTTTTTCAGAAAATAGTAGGAGGAGGGTGCTTTAGCAATTTTTTAAAGTTTTTTTTCGTTGGTTTTACTCACGTTGGAGCTAATGGATCGACAACATATTTGTTTGCTATATCATTGACTTGGTAGTCTTACCGTTGTTTTTTACTCCCTCTGGTCACATATCCTTTTGGATATAAGTACAGTCAAATTTTTAAAATTTTGATTGTCAACATATTTTTAAATATTTAATTTGGATACACCGAAGGGAGTGCTATGCTAGGCTCTGCATCTAACATACGTGCCTATATTAAAGCCTAGAGTTTTGCCGGCTTCCCAGGGTGTCCACGTCACCGTTTGGCCCTCGTGGCCGCGCTGCCGACGGCCACGTCGCGCGTTGCACAGTGAAACGAGCTCTCGTATGTACGGTCGGCTCGTCGTTTGCCCACGTCGCCCGCGTGGCTCGCGGCCATGCAAGGTTCAGCTGTTTTGTTGCGCTCTGCCTGTGTGTCTGAGGGTGTGTCGCGGTGGTGAGTGCTCTCGGTTGCAACTGGGCGTCGCGCGTTCGATCCCGCCTCACGCACGTCGCTGTAGCGAACATTTTTGGGAGCGACGCGTCAGCGTGTGCGGCCGCATGGGCGCCCAAGCTTCCCGTGCTCGGTTTTTTTGCTGCGTGTTCCCGCGCTTGTTTTTTGGCCGTGTTTCCCGCCGCCTCCTTGCTGTAAAAAAAGAGGCGACTAGAAGACTCAACTTCCCGCCGTTTCTTGTTGTGAAAAAAGAGGCGACAAGAAGATTCAACTCGTGGACGTTTGTAACAAAAAAACGACTGCAAGATTCAACCCGTGAAAAATTTTCGAGACGAAATTTTCAGCAAAATTTCAGCTTGCAAAACTTTTAGCTGGGAAAATTTCAACTTGCAAAACTTTCAGCTGGGAAAATTTCAACTCGAGAAAATTCAAATGAGACCTTTCAGTTAGGAAAATTTCAGCTCGGAGAATTTCAAATCATTAGCGTTTAATCTTTATTCTAATCTACCTTTGAGTTGCAATCCGAAAAATTCGGATTTTTTCCTTTTTCCCGCAAAAGATTCCCTCTAGGAATCGTCGAGAGTTCTAAAACCATGCGCAATGCTCCTCAGAAATTACGTTTTAATGCATTTTTATGCAAGGCTCCTCAGAAATTACATTTCAGTACGTTTTTTATGCCATAAGCCCCCCAAAAAGTTCCACAGCTTTTGCCTTCTTAGCGCAGCTTTTTTAACATCTAGGTGCGTTTTTTTGCCACCAAAACCCCAAAAAAACATTTTTTAAGTTGTAGAAAAATCCTACAAAATACCTCAAATTCTATGTCTAGCTCGGTTCTCTGCGATTGTGCGCTCCAAAAAATTCTTAGATTTTTCTTGCGATTCTTTTCTTCA
The DNA here is from genome assembly GCA_036346275.1 of Otatea glauca. Lineage (NCBI taxonomy): Eukaryota > Viridiplantae > Streptophyta > Magnoliopsida > Poales > Poaceae > Otatea > Otatea glauca. Next base: position 4,109,202 of record CM070713.1, read on the forward strand.
GCCAGGATCTGTTTCCTTTTTTTTCATTGTAAGCCAGCTAGAATTCTCTTAGTTTTTCCTCTGCTCGAGATCAGGAACTTCAGAAAGATATTGTCCACGTGTCTTTTCCTTAGCTCAAAACTTTCAAATTTAATTACTTAGGTTTGTATCTTGTTTCTCAAAAATTATTACCGTCCTACATAATTTTTTCCCCGCAGTGTTTTTGCTGTGAAATACCTACAAGATTACTTATGTGTCTTTTTTCCATTAACCCCTCTAAATTTCTTATATTTTTTTAGCAATTCTTTTCTACCGTCAGAAAAACCCTTCGAAATGCCTCAAATTCTACGTCTAGCTCGGTTCTATGCGATAGTGCGTACCTCGGTTCTCTGCGCCCGTGCGCTCCAAAAAATTCTTAGATTTTTTCTGCGATTCTTTTCTTCGGCCAGGATCTGTTTCCTTTTCTTCTCATCGTAAGCCAGCCAGAATTCTCTTAGTTTTTCCTCTGCTCGCGATCAGGAACTTCAGAAAGATATTGTCCATGCGTCTTTTCCTCGGCTCAAAACTTTCGAATTTAGTTACTATCGTTCACAGCTTGTTTCTCAAGAATTATTACCGTCTGGCACAGTTTTTTTCCCGCAGCGTTTTTGATGTGAAATACCTAGAAGATTACATGTATATCAGTTTTTCCCGTTAGCCCCTTCAAACTTCTTGTATTTTTTTTAGCAATTCTTTTCTTCCGTCAGAAAAACCCTTTGAAATACCTCAAATTCTTCGCCTACCTCGGCTCTCTGCGCTAGTGCGCTCAAAAAAAAATCTTAGCTTTTTTCTACGATACTTTTCTTCGCCCAGGATCTACGCGACGTGCCGCCGCGTAGACATACCTAGTTCTTGCTATATCGTGAGACGGAGGAAGTATCAGGTAAGCTGAAGCCATGGCTTGTTTGCATGCATGCTCTGAATATTGCGCGGAACACGCCTGGGCATTTCTCGCATCACGGCTTGGATGGAGACCGATGCTATTAATCTGTAAAGCGCTTGATCGCTGAAGAACCGGAGAATGGACCAGCAGCCGCTGTGATTGGAGTGGTCAGGAATCTTCTCTTCTTTGATTCTTGATTGAGTTCCATGTTTTATATCACAGTTTGGCTCACATCGATCGATTTGGCACCGCTCCTTCGTGTAGAGAAGAGATGTGATGCAACACACACGTCACACTGTATTAATCACCATTGTGAATACTTATACAAGTACAGTGCACAAAGTGCTGTACAATATGAGCAGCTAACTCCTACAAACAAGGTAATTAACACTCTAGCTAACTCCTACAAACAAGGTAATTAACACTCTAGCTAACTCCTACAAGCAAGCAAGAGCGTCGAGGGAGAGAGGTGCAGGATTAGCTGTTAGTTGAGGAACCGTTCAAGCTAGCTATTCCAACACTTAGCTTTGTTCCAAGTAGTTTGGCTCGCTCAAGTAATACTCACTTCGTTCGTAAATATATGATGTTTTTAGAAAGCATGCTGTTAAACTCCTGTAGCTTTGACTACTAATATATTAAAAAACTATTTTAGAATTGCTAAAGTCGTTCGAGTAAAGATATTAGAGGTTCCAGTTGATTTTCTCACCCCTAAATCGGCTCGAAGATTCGTGCACCACTACGTCGGTCTTCTTTTCCGATGAGCTTTTTAGGGTCGGAATTCACCGGGCAGGGTGAAGGCTCGCTTGATACGGCCCAAACCACCTCTACGCATATTATCTCTCATTCCAAACCAAATGACAAGACGAGCATTAAAGCTAGTCAGTTCGGTTCCTCTGTTGAAATTCTTGTGTTGATCGTGAGAGAGAGGGGAGAGGGCGTGGCAGGCCATGGCAGTGTGGAAAAAAAGAAGGATGTGAAAGTTAGCATGCCGTGGGTGGCGGCGCATCAAAAGAAAACTGTCATGGTTCCTGCCTTGGGCCGAGGAAGAAAGACGAGAGGATGCGCATGGACAGGAGAGTGGCAATGCGCCGCACGACGAGGGATGCGCGTGGACAAGAGAGTGGTGCGTCAGTGTTGCTGGAAGCCATCATTTTCTAGCCTCCAACTTATTTTTTTATATATATAAATTTAGCTTCCTTCGAAATATATTTATTAAAATAGTCCTCTCCTCAACTACACAAAACACATGTATCACTTAAAATAGTCCTCTCCTCAACTACACAAGACGCATGTGTGCTACAGGAACACGACATGTTTTCCTACCGAGAAACGTTTCCTCGGCATGTTCATTTAATAAGCACCTTGATTAGCCTCTTAATTAAGCACTTAATTATTTTAGCACTTAGTTAAGTCACTAATTAAGTGACTTCACTCAATTAAATGACTAATTAAGTCACTACCAAGCTAGGCATGCTCAACGCCTACCTATCGAGTTAGAGTTGCTCGGTAGGTCCCTACTGTTGAGCTCGCGTGGTATGGTAGGTAACCTGTCGAGCTCGGAGGTGAAGCTGCAGCAACAAAAATTGTTGTCATCGCACAGGAGCGCGGCAGCGCGACACATTATTCACAAGAGAGCTATATTTTAAAAAATATATATGTCAAGGACGAAAAAGCGAAAATGGTGGCTTGCTTAATGATGTCCCTTTTTGTCTCGAAATGTCACTGGTAACGTGTTGGTGAGTTTTCGATGTCCTTTTTTTTTTTGTCTCAATTGTGTTTTTTTTTCCTTTTTTGTTGGTGCTACGCTCAGGAGGGTCCCCAAATGTGAACTCCCCAAAAAAAATCCGAGCAGTTCTCAGTGCATGATAACATTTGGAGTTGTGTATGAACAGGTGTGTAAAGAAGAAGAAAGTATTTGCCGCAGCGAACCTCAAAGGGTTCTGTTGAATATATATACTCAGAGATAACAGAGTTACAACAGTTTAGATTACATCCAGAGTTATCGCTAACTGAACAACATAAATTTGGATATGCCACAGTAACTAGCAACAACAGAAAGGAACAGATTCTCAAATTACAGAGGATATCTTTTAACAGTCCCCCTCAATCTCAACCGGCATCAACAAGGTTGAGATTGAATCAATGCTGACTGAATTTAGGTTTAGACACAGCTTTTGTAAGCACATCTGCAGTCAGATCTTGAGAAGAAACAAACTGAACTTCAAGTCCCTTGTTTGCAACCTGTTCTCTAACAAAGTGGAAGTCAATTTCTATATGCTTTGTTCTAGCATGGAAAATGGGGTTTGCTGTCAAGTAAGTAGCACCAAGATTGTCACACCATAAGATTGGCGCTCTTGCTTGGTAGATTCCCAATTCTTTCGGGATAGACTGAGCCCATACCAATTCTGCGACTGCATTTGCGATTGCTTTATACTCAGCTTCCGTGCTTGATCTGACACCGTGGGCTGCTTCCTGGAGCTCCAGGATATCAGGTTCGACCCAAGAAATATTGCATAGCCACTCGTTGACTTTCTGTCATCCGGACAACCTGCCCAATCGGCATCAGAGAAATCACTGAGCTGATTTGACTTTGATCTCTTGAAGCTCAACCCATATGAAAGGGTTCCTTTGAGATATCTGAGAATTCGTTTTACAGCCGACCAGTGCACATCTGTTGGACTTTGTAAGAACTGACACACCTTATTAACAGCGAAGGAGAAGGTGAACGAGTGGCTATGCAATATTTCTTGGGTCGAACATGATATCCTGGAGCTCCAGGAAGAAGCCCACGGTGTCACGATCAAGCACGGAAGCTGAGTATAAAGCAATCGCAAATGCAGTCACAGAATTGGTATGGGCTCAGTCTATCCTGAAAGAATTGGGAATCTACCAAGCAAGAGCGCGAAGCTTACGGTGTGACAATCTTGGTGCTACTTACTTGACAGCAAACCCCATTTTCCATGCTAGAACAAAGCATATAGAAATTGACTTCCACTTTGTTAGAGTAAGGTACTGTAATGCTCCCACAATGCTTCGATAGAGAAAGGCTTCAGCCTCATTTAGAGACCTTCCCTGTTCCTTCGACAGCTTATCTACTGGACTCATCGGTGTAGAAATAGGCTTACAATACTGCATACTGGCCTTTTGTAGAATGTCTAGAATATACTTTCTTTGAGTAAGAGTAACACCACTTCTTCCAAACTCTGCCTCAATACCCAGAAAGTAACTCAATCGCCCAAGATCTTTGATGGCAAAGTCTTTCTTCAACTGCTGGATAAGAATTTCTGAGGCCTGAGGAGATGAGCTAGCAATGATTATGTCATACACATATACTAACACATAGATAACAACTCTATTATTGTTAAGTATAAATAGAGAGGTATCCGTTTTGGAAGAAACAAAACCAAGATTATAGAGTTTTGAACTCAACCGTGAGTACCAAGCCCTTGGAGCCTGTTTCAAATCATACAACGCCTTGTCAAGTCTGCATATATACTGTGGATGTTCCTTGTCCTCATATCCTGGCGGTTATTTCATATAAACTTCTTCTTGGAGAATACCATGAAGAAATGTGTTCCGCACATCAATCTATCTCAGGCTCCATTCTTGAGAGAGAGCTAAGGACAATACAAGCCGTATGGTAGTGGGTTTTACAACACAACTGAAGGTGCCTGTATAATCTATGCCATGTTGCTGCTTGAAGCCCTTGGCAACTAACCTGGCCTTATACCGTTCCACCGTACCATCAGCTCTCTGTTTTGACCTTGAAAACCCACTTTGCATCAATGAGATTATACCCTGATTTAAAGGGTACAAGATGCCATGTTCTATTCTTCAGTAGTGCTGCGTATTCATCATCCATGGCTGCCTTCCAGTGAGGATGTTGCATGGCCTGCTGATAAGAAGAAGGTACTGCAGTTTCAGCCAGAGAAGCAATGTGTCGCCGTTTGTTAATTGGATAGTGAATAGTGCCATCAATATATTTCTTCAGCTGAATAATGTTGTTCTGAAGACGAGTGCAAGGCCGCCCGTTATCACCCCCTGCCGAAGAAGACTCAGACAGTGATTGTGACCTGGAAGAAACTTCGGTAGACACATAATTGTCAGTCACATTAGGAGAAACTTCAGATGGTGAATCCGAAGGCATGCGATCCTCTATCGAGTCATCTACTAATGCTGGTTCAGAAACAGAAATCGGGACATTGGTGGACACAGGAACAAGAAGAGGCAGGGAAGATGTATCCTCGGATCTTGTTTGGACAGAAGAACTGATATCACGAGAAGCAGCAAACGGAAAGATAGTTTCATCAAAAATCACATCCCTGGAAATATAGACTCGACCGGATGATTTATCTGAACACTTATAACCCTTGTGCATGTTTACTATATCCCAGGAAGACATATTGTTTGGATCTAAAGTCCAGCTAATGTGATCTATACGGTCGAAGAAGAGGCCAACACGCGCAGCCAAAAACTGTAAGGAGAGAGTAATTAGGAAAGACATTGAGCTCTTTTACAGTGGATTAAAATCAATATAAGCCGTCCATTATCATTATCAAGAACTCGACTAGGCAGTCGATTGATTAGATAAGTTGCAGTTAAGAAAGCCTCATCCCAAAATCGAAGTGGTAAAGAGGAATGAGAGAGCAAAGCTAGGCCGGTTTCAACAATGTGTCGGTGTTTCCTCTCAGCTGCTCCATTTTGCTGATGAGTGTGTGGGCATGAAACTTGATGAGATATTCCTAAGTTGTCAAGGAGTTTATGAATTCGTTGATATTCGCCAACCCAGTCTGTTTGCATGGCACAAATTTTGTGACCAAGTTGACGTTCTACATGATGGCGAAAATGAGAAAAGGCATTTACAACATCAGACTTTTGTTTGAGGAGGTAGATCCAAGTTAATTTACTATAATCATCAAGAAAGTTTACATAATACTTATAGCCTCCAGAAGATATGCGAGCAGGACCCCACACATTAGAATCAGAATGAACTAATTCAAGAGGAAAAGTGGACACGTGTTGAAGCATGATAAGGAAGTTGGTGTATCTTGGCTTGTTGACAAGCACCACAGACATGCTATTTATTTGACACAAAACCTAACTTATTTGACTGAAGCATGTTCTGTGTAACAGCTGATGCTGGATGTCCTAATCTCTGATGCCATTGCTCCTTGGAGACTTTGGCAGCAGCAAAGGATTGATGAGGAATCTGGGCTTCTGCTACTGGATAGAGGCCATTCTTAGACTGCCCTTATAGGAGGATTGTCTTCGACTGTCGATCCTTTACACAAAAGAAATTGGGGTGAAACTCAAAAAAGACATCATTGTCGGAGACAAACCTATGGACTGAAAGGAGATGTTTACTGATGTTTGGAACACAAAGAACATTCTTAAGATCTAAAGACCGAGAGTAACCAGCAATAGTGGAATGACCAACATGAGAGATTGACAAACCTGCTCCGTTTGCGACTTGAACTTGATCATTGCCTTTGTAGCGATCGCGAACACTCAATCGGTCCAGATCACTGGTAATGTGATCCGTAGCACCGATATCAGCATACCAATTTTGGTCCAACCGATAAGAACCGACAGCAGCCGCAGCAGCAATTTGTTGTTCTTCAGCTTGATAAGCATGATTGAATCTGTGATAACAGCGAAGGGCATCATGGCCTCTCTTACTGCAGACTTGACAAGTTGGCTTGTAATTATTGTTGCCTTGTCCTCCTCGACCTGAGCCACGTCCACGACCTCGTCCAAATGGATGAGAATTACGGCTGTAATTACTGCTGTTGTAATTACTGTAATGGTTGTTGTTGTTGCTTCCTTTGGTAGAATTATTGCTATTCCCTCTCGTGACATTGTTAGCAGACGACTGAATCTGAGTTTCAGCATTGTTTAGATCAAGCCTTAACTCAAAGTTCAGTAGATGTGCATACAAGTCAGAAAGAGTGATTGGTTCAGGCCGAGTAGTCATGGAGGTCACTAGAGGATCATACTCTGGACCAAGTCCTGCTAGAACATATGAGGCTATTTCTTCATCTTGAAGAGGCTTCCCAATTGATGCAAGGGTATCGGCGAGGCTTTTCATCTGGCGAAAGTAATCACTTATGGAAGCATCTTTCTTCCTCAGATTGGAGAGCTGCATGCGTATCTGCATGATCCTGGCTCTTGATCGGGAAGCAAACATACTCTCAATAGCATTCTAGACTTCTGCAGAAGTTGGAAGAAATAAAACGTGTTGGAAATATTAGGAATTTTATCAATATTTTAATCCACAGAATTATGTAAATCAAGATTAAATAATGACACAATTCTAGTTCAAAGCCAAAGGTACTAGATAACAAATTATCTATCTCATACGCAAAGACTAATGAACAAGAAAACAACATGATTAAAATGCGGTATAAGTTAATATACCCTTGAGCCGGTGCCACCATAGGCGCAGGCGGAACATTCTCGTTCGTCATGACGGTCGGAGTAGACGATCACAAGTTGTCGCAGTGAAGCCTTGGTGCAGTGGAGAGGTCGATGCAGTCGAACGTTGGTGCAGTGCAGATGCGCTTCCAGGAACACCGACACTTGAGCAGTCGCGTGGTACGCTCCCCAAAAACCTTATCGGCCTTCTATCTCGAGCAAGATCTCAAGAAGGGCGAGGTTCCGGAGGCCTGCTCTCTCGCTACTTGTGCGCGCAAGAAAACAGAGACGGAAATGCAAAGACAGTAGCAGCTACAAGTGGAACAATGGAGTATGCGGAATAGCCAAGCAGATGGAGAAAGGCACAGCCGTTGCTCTCCTTATATAGCCTCGCGACATGCAACGGGCAGGAGCAGGAGTTACCAGCCATTACCAGCCATCAACTCATGTAACCGTTACCAGTAACCGACGATCATTATGAGCCAGCCATCAACCACGTCCGTTACAGGTAACTGACGGCAGTTACTGGTCACATTGATCACTGCGGTTACTGGTCATATCGATCATTGTGGTTACTGGTCACATTGATCACTGAAACAGCAAAGCAAACCGCTACCGCCCAACACATCACGTCCGGATGGCTCGCGCCACAAGACGACTCGCCGACAGCACTGCGCCACGCCGGCTCGGCTCGGCTCGGCTGGTATATGTGCGCAGGTGGCACGACCTTTACCCTTTTCCACCTTGCTAATTGAGAGACACACAACTCAACTATTTAAGTTGGTCAAACCTTCTCTCAATTACCCATATGGTACTAAACCAATTTCATGACTCTAGTATTTAATGGGCCTTTTGGAATTTCTATTAAATTAATTATGGGCCATCCCCATAATAATCTAACAATCCCCACCAAATTTCAAAAGCACATTTGAAATACTCTCAGTTCCAATGTAGTTTGATATACCAGTGTTTCGATGGAGACTGTTAAGTTGAATTTCCATCTAGAACAATGGTTACACTCATCCACAACTGAACAATGGACTATGCCTTGAATTGACAGTTTTGTGCGAACAAATTTCACCGAAGTCCTTTACTGATACTAGGCTGCTAAATGCATCCCCTCGGTTTGGAGCTTATAAGTCATACTCCTTGGCCTTTCATGAGCCTCTAGAGATCACCCAATCTCATAGGCTGTGACTAGCAGTCGAACTCATATAGGTGTATTCCTCATAAGATGTTCTGTAGGATAACATCTCTACTTATCAAAGCCACTCGGAATACATTAAGGTATAACCAACCTGCCATACAGAATAGGAGAGTTATTACATCTCAAACGGAGTGGGCTAAGTACAGAAGTACTCTCCTCTCAGCCAGTCACTAGCTTGTCTCAACATCCTAATTCACGGGATCTCCGATCAAATAAGATGAGTTACCACTAAGACATGACTTTATGTGGGTCTCTAGCCCATCTCCCTCGATGCTTCATCTATCACATTCCGTGATAGTCCCTTTGTAAAAGGATCTGCCAAGTTTTTAGCCGTCTGGACATAGTCCAACGCTATAACTCCGGAGTTTCTCATTTTCCTGACAGACTTCAACCGCCTCTTAACGTGCCTTGATGACTTCATGTTATCCTTAGAACTGTTCACCTTGACAATCACCGTCTGATTGTCACAGTTCAAAAGAATAGCAGGCACTGGTTTCTCAACCACCGGTAAGTCCTTCACAAGTTCATGCAGCCAGTCGGCTTCCACAGAGGCGGTATCTAATGCTGTGAGTTCTGCTTCCATTGTAGACCTCGTTAAGATGGTCTGCTTGCAAAACTTCCAGGAAACAGCTCCACCACCCAATATGAACACATATCCACTTGTGGCTTTTATTTCATCAGCATCAGATATCCAGTTTGAATCACTATAACCCTCAAGTACCCTAGGGTACCCGGTGTAGTGAATTCCATAACTTGATGTCCCTTTTAGATAGCGCATTACTCTCTCAAGAGCATGCCAATGATCATCTCCCGGGTTTGAAACAAACCGGCTTAGTTTGCTCACAGAAAACGAGATATCAGGCCTCGTTGCACTAGCTAAATATATCAGTGAACCAATGATTTGGGAATATCTCAATTGATCCTTTGCTATACGTTGGTTCTTTCGTAATAGCACACTTGGATCATACGACGTTGGAGCAGGTTTGCAATCGCTATATCCAAAGCGACTCAACACCTTTTCCACATAATGAGACTGCTCAAGAGTAATCCCACTGTCACCTTCTCTTAACAATTTAATGTTTAAGATGACATCCGCTACTCCCAAATCTTTCATTTTAAAGTTTTCAGACAAAAAGTCCTTGACTTCCTTAATCACATTAAGGTTCGTCCCAAAGAATAGTATGTCATCAACATACAGACACATAATCACTCCTTCACCCCCACCATAGCGGTAATACACACATTTGTCAGCTCCATTCACAACAAAGCCAGCAGATGTTAAAGTTCTGTCGAACTTCTCGTGCCACTGCTTAGGTGCTTGCTTAAGGCCATACAAAGACTTCAACAACCTACACACTTTTCCTTCATGACCATTTACTACAAATCCATCAGGCTGATTCATATAGATTTCCTCTTCCAACTCTCCATTAAGGAAAGCCGTCTTTACGTCCATTTGATGAACGATCAGACCGTAGGAGGCAACCAAAGATAGTAGTACTCTAATAGTGGTCAATCTGGCAACAGGTGAGTAAGTATCAAAGAAGTCCTCACCTTCTTTCTGGGTATAACCCTTGGCCACAAGCCTTACCTTGTACTTTCCAATCGTACCATCAGGCCTCAGTTTTTTCTTGAACACCCACTTACATCCTACAGGTTTACACCCATATGGACGATCAACAACTTCCCAAGTTCCATTGCTCAAGATGGAATTCATCTCACTCTGGACCGCTTCCTTCCAATAGTCAGCGTCCTGAGATGAATAAGCCTCGTCAATGGTTCTTGGAGTATCATCCACTAGATATACAATGAAGTCATCACCAAAAGACTTTGTAGTCCTTAGTCTCTTACTCTTACGAGTTACTTCATTGTTCTCATCTATTGGATTTTCTTCAAAAATGGGCTCAATTTGTATAGGAGTGGAAGGTTTAGGAGAGAAGATAGATTCTTGGCCAGATGAGCTAAGTGTCTCTTTCATAGGAAATAAGTCCTCAAAGAATGTGGTATCATTGAACTCAAAAATTGTACCTTCACTCATATCAGGTACTCCAGATTTCACTATTAAGAACCTATATCCAACGCTGTGAAAAGCATAACCAATAAAGACACAATCAACGGTTTTGGGTCCAAGTTTACGCTTCTTTAGGATAGGCACATTGACTTTAGCCAAACAGCCCCAAGTACGTAAATAAGAGAAATTTAATCTTTTCCGATCTGACCTAACCCGTTTGATTTTTCTCTCAAGTTGGTTCTCAGCTTCAGCTTTATAGATCTTAAAATAGTGAAAAACCTCATCTTTTGACTTTAATAAATACACATAGCAATATCTAGTAGAATCATCAATCAAAGTCATGAAATACCTCTTACCACCCTTTGTCAACTCCCCGTTCATTTCATATAAATCGATATGAACTAGTTCTAATGGTGCCAAGTTTCTCGCCTCAGCTGCCTTGTGAGGCTTGCGAGGTTGCTTAGATTGCACACACACTTGACACTTAGAACCTTTGACTTGGGTAAATTTTGGGATTAAATTCATACTGGCTAACCGCATCATGCAACCAAGATTAATATGATAAAGTTGTGAATGCTAAACATCAGTCTCATGATTACAAACATGATTCACAATTTTATTCATGTCCATCAAAGACAAGCGGAACCTCCGCCCTCATAGCCTTTTCCAATAAAAGCTCCAATTTTAGAAACAACACATTTATTGGATTCAAAAACTAGCTTAAAACCATCTCTACACAATAGAGACCCGCTGACAAGGTTTTTATTTATCACAGGCATGTGATGCACGTTCCTCAGTTGCACGACTTTGCCTGAAGTAAACTTCAAGTCAACTGTGCCAACTCCACGTACAAATGCCTGCGACCCATTCCCCATCAACACGGAGGTAGCTTTGTGACCTGGTAAAAAGAAAATAAGGATCTGTCAGCACAAACATGTATATTGGCCCCCGTGTCAATCCACCAATCAGGTGAACGACATACTGATAGAACGGTAGGTATTGAAACATACCCGGATGTTCTCTCCTCAGTATTGCCAATAATAACATTGGCGAACTTTTTCTGCTTATTGTCTTTACGATCAGGGCAATCCTTTGCCCAATAATCAGTACCATTACAGACAAAGCAGTTTCCCTTTCCTTTATTCTTCTTCTTCTTGAAGCTAGTAGTTTGAGCGGCCTTGTTTTTGTTCTCGGGCTTTTCAGACTTATTTTTATTCTTCTTGTTGAATTGAATGGTTTTCTTTTGTACCACATTGGCACTAGAACTTTCTTTCCCACGTATATCTTTTGCCCTCGCTTTCTCCTCAACATCTAGAGACCCAATGAGACCAGCAACGCTGAACTCTTGTCTCTTGTGTTTTAGAGTAGTGGCAAAATCCCTCCAAGAAGGTGGCAGCTTCGCAATGATGCATCCCACCACAAACTTGTCGGGCAATGCACATGTAAAATTCTCAAGTTCTTTCGCAAAAGCTTGAACCTCATGAACCTGTTCTTCTACAGAATGGTCATCAACCATCTTGTAGTCATGAAACTGCTCCATGACATAGAGTTCACTACCCGCGTCAGAGACTCCGAATTTTGCCTCAAGTGCATCCCACAATTCTTTACCACTTGGCAAAATCATATATACATCAACAAGATTTTTTCCCAAAACGCTAATCACGACGCCTCTAAACAAGTTATCCGCAGCCGTGAAGGCACTCTCCTGCTCAGGAGAGAGCCCACCCTCAGGCTGTGGCTTGCCTTGCGCAACGTGATACACGTTCATGGCAGTTAACCACAGAATCATCTTAGCGCGCCAACGCTTGTAATTTGCGCCGTCAAAAACAGTTGGCTTAAGCGCGGCAGCGAAACCAGTAGTTGTAAAATTCCTAGAATAAGGTTTTTGGATTGTTGGAAATATTAGGAATTTTCTCAATATTTTAATCCACAGAATTATGTAAATCATGATTAAATAATGACACAATTCTAGTTCAAAGCCAAAGATACTAGATAACAAATTATCTATCTCATACGCAAAGACTAATGAACAAGAAAACAACATGATTAAAATGCGGTATAAGTTAATATACCCTTGAGCCGGTGCCACCATAGGCACAGGTGCAGGCGGAACATTCTCGTTCGCCATGACGGTCGGAGTAGACGATCACAAGTTGTCGCAGTGAAGCCTTGGTGCAGTGGAGAGGTCGATGCAGTCTAACGTTGGTGCAGTGCAGATGCGCTTCCAGGAACACCGACACTTGAGCAGTCACGTGGTACGCTCCCCAAAAACCTTATCGGCCTTCTATCTTGAGCAAGATCTCAAGAAAGGCGAGGTTCCGGAGGCCTGCTCTCTCTGCTACTTGTGCGCGCAAGAAAACAGAGACGGAAATGCAAAGACAGTAGCAGCTACAAGTGGAACAATGGAGTACGCGGAATAGCCAAGCAGATGGAGAAAGGCACAGCCGTTGCTCTCCTTATATAGCCTCGCGACATGCAACGGGCAGGAGCAGGAGTTACCAGCCATCAAATCATGTAACCGTTACCAGTAACCGACGGTCATTATGAGTCAGCCATCAACCACGTCCGTTACAGGCAACTGACGGCAGTTACTGATCACATTGATCACTGCGGTTACTGGTCATATTGATCACTGAAACGGCAAAACAAACCGCTACCGCGCACGTCACGACTCGACTCGACTCGCACACGCCACGGCTCGGCTCGGCTCGGCTCGGCGCGCGCGCGCGTGTGGCACAGCCTTTACTCTTTTCCACCTTGCTAATTGAGAGACACACAACTCAACTATTTAAGTTGATCAAACCTTCTCTCAATTACCCATATGGTACTAAACCAATTTCATGATTCCTAGTATTTAATGGGCCTTTTGGAATTTCTATTAAATTAATTATGGGCCATCCCCATAATAATCTAACAAAACGTGCGCAAGAACTTTTTGCTTAGGGAAGAAAGTAGTGCACTAAGTACAAGCTGATCTTGCTGGACCCATAGGAGATGTGCCGGATTAGGGACTTGCCGTGCACCTTCTTCATCGGTCTGGGAGATCAGCGTGGGTGGCTTTTCAACAGTGCCATCCACAAACCCGAGCAATTGTTGTGCGCCTTCCAGAGGAGTTAGTTCTCCCTTGTGAGCTTGATGTTGATGAAGTGCAATGACAGCGCAGGAAAAAAAACCAGAAGAACTAGAGGCGGAGCTTGGAGATGATGCAGTGGTATGCGAGGCAATGGTCGACATGGTGAACAACCAAGAGCTCTGATACCATGTAAAGAAGAAGAAAGTATTTGCCGCATCGAACCTCAAAGGGTTCTGTTGAATATATATACTCAGAGATAACAGAGTTACAACAGTTTAGATTACATCCAGAGTTATCGCTAACTGAACAACATAAATTTGGATATGCTACAGTAACTAGCGACAACAGAAAGGAGCAGATTGCCCTCAAAAAAACAGGAAGGAACAGCTTCTTCTCAGATTACAGAGGATATCTTTTAACAAGGTGAATCAGATTTTTAAGTTTTGAATGCACATGTCATATGTGAAACATCAACGTGGCCCCACAGGAAAAATTATGAAATACAGTATCATTGGAGATGTGAAAATGCAAAGAATACAGTATCATTTGAAAATGATATCTTATTTAAAGAGTTTAATCATCCTCCTGTCCTTACTAAGCATACGCATATGAAATGCAGCTATGTAGAAAGCAACCAGAGTGGTTACATAGAAAAATATAAAGGGTAAAAATCTCTCTTGTTGGACAATATAGTCATGCCCCTACGAAAGTTAAAGATGCTGGATTTTGTTGGATGCATTTCTTTAGATGTAAGCGATTCACCGTACAAAAAAAAAGTATGAGGCAATATATCAATGTTTCTCAGCTTGTTCCACCATAGCTGCAAAAAGTTCAGAAAGGTGACACTTCCCTAGATCATATTTTACCAATACCTACCATTACTTTATTTTCCAAATCATCAGTTCAAAAAGAGTTGATACAACAAGAAAGTCAATAATGGATCACTAGTCAGTCCTTAGCACGACAAAAAAACAACTCACCGTAGTAATCTACTTTCAATATGACGCTTCTTTAATTTCCTTGTCGTAGTACACAATTATCCCTCCTCCAGTCACGACAAGCAGAAGAAAACCACAACACCGGCTACAGGTAGTAATCATTTTTGACAAAGCACTCCTACAGCTTCATAGCAAGCAGGCAAGGCAATGCCTGTGAAAACTGAATAAGGAAAGACCAAGAAACCATTCGCTAGCTGTACACTACATGCTATAGCTAGCTCACAATTTCTTCGTGCAAGCAAGATCGACCATTTCAGGCAATTGGCTCGATTTCACTCCTACGGAAGAACCCAGCAAAGGTATTTGAGGTCTCATATTTCCTTCCCATCATCCCCTTTACCGCCGCTCACACCGGGCGCCGCCGCAGCCGAGGCGTCGCTGGAGAAGCGCGCGCTCCCCAAGAACGCAGCTCCGAACCGAGAAGCGCCCAACTCAGCGATCTGCGGTTCGGTGGATGCCAAGGACAGAGATTCAGGGCACCTGAGCCCGAGCGCGCGAGGAGTGTGTAGGTATACCGGCATTAGGAAGTGGGTGTTCCGACTCAACGAAGGGTTTGATGAGACGACGATGAATGCAATGATAGAAGTCTTGTATATACAAATCAAACATATCCTAAATTACTGCTAAAACTTAATTAACCACCGACGAACGCATCTCGACATAAGAAAATTAGCAAACGGTTGTTACCCTACAGTACTCAATGACAATTAATTAGGCACCCAACTAGGACAAAATACGACGCTTAATTTGATTTGATTGGGGTGCGCCAGGCCCTGGCTATAGTGCAACGCCAGGGCGACACGCGAGAGCCCCAGTGGCAAGCCACTGTAGTGGGCCCTCCCCCACGAAAAATTAATTTAATATCGAAGTGGGCGCATGGCCCACGTATCAGATATTAAACTGATAAGAACAGATACTACACTTGATCTTAGCCAAAAGGCCGAGAAAGGTATGCTTGGGAGAGGAGCCATGCCTCCCGTTTTATTGCTCGCTCGACCGACCGCGCTTCCCTCAGCCAGCGATGCGGTACTATTCGCTCGAACGAACCAACCCGTGCTGCGCTTCACTGCCGTTTGGGCCTACGATATTTTTCGATGACCCAATAGGAAGCGGGCACGGCCCAGTGACACGGCTTCTTAATTCCTACCGCTGGCTGCCTCTGTCTGACATGTGGGGCCCGGTGATTTCGACGAACACGAAGCGAGAATCCGCAATGGTCACTGCCCCCTCCTCTCCTCTCGTCTCCTCTCCTCTGCTCGCTTTCTCCCCATTGTGACTTCGCAAGGAGGAGGAATTAACCTAACGTCGGGCGGAGCGGAGGGATCGGTCGAGGTTTGCGGCGGCGCGGTCGACCATGTACGGCTGCATGAAGGACAAGGCGATTGTGATGGTGCGGCAGGCGGTGCGGGAGGACGACTCTGGCAACTACGCGCGCGCCTTCCCGCTCTACGTGCACGCGCTCGACTGCTTCGCTGCCCGCCTCAAGTTCTAGCGCAACCCAAGGGTCTGCGACGCCATCAATGCCAGGCTCGCCGGGTACATCGCCCGCGCGGAGGAGATCCGCGCAATCCTAGACGGCCAGGCCGGCCGCACTGCCGGTGGCGCCGACGCGGCGGTGGAGCACAAGATGAGTAGCCAGGGGGAGGGCGGCGGTGGAGACGTCGATGCTTCGGAGCGCGCCAAGCTCCGCGTTGGGCTCCACTCGGCGGTCGTGTCCGAGAAGCCCAACGTGAGGTGGAACGACGTCGCCGGGCTCAACGGCACCAAGCAGGCGTTGTAGGAGGCCGTCGTGCACCTCGCCAAGTTCCCGTGGTTCTTCACCGGTGAGGCAGCGCTGGAATGCTAAATCAAGGATGCCGTGTGTGTGATTAGGTTATTGATCAACGGTGAAAATTTTATTCTTGCAGTTGCAGGTAAGCGGAGACCGTGGAGGGCGTTTCTTCTGTACGGGCCACCCAGGACGGGGAAGTCACTCGGTGAAAGCTGTGACGACAGAAGACGATTCCATGTTCTTCAGATGATCATTTACCACCTTTGGAACTCACTTCTTTGCTATATGGAACTGATTGAAGCAAAGTGCTAATTATTAAATCGCTCCACACTTGTGATCAAATTGGTTAAGCTCGCCTTTTGCATTTGGTCACTTGGATTGAATTGGTTATCATTATCGTAATATAATTGTATTCTTCCATAGTGTTGCATGATTTCAAATCTTCTGGTTCTTGCTTCATTTTGATGCATTCTTTGCGTAATCATGCTTATATCTGGAGCCAAGACATAAGTTATTTTGATTTTCCTTTGTGCTTCTATCATCTCCATTATGATACTTTTACTAATGTCCTATGATGTTACGTATTACAGTATATCTTCATCAAATCTTCTGTCTAAGTGGATGGGAGACAGTGAAAAATTAGTTGCAAACCTGCTTCAAATGGCTCGTGAAAATGCTCCCTCGGTTATCTTCGTCGATGAAAGCAATTCTCTGTGAGGGCAACGTGGGGAAGGCAATGAAAGTGAAGCATAGAGAAGGGTTAAAAACTGAATTCGTCAGGCAAATGCAGGTGACTTTTTTGACACATTGTAGCGCACCTGTCTACCCTCCTAATTGTCAGAGCTACTAATTTTTACTTAAATCTTTTTTACATATATCGGTTTTCGCTTTTTTTCTTGTGATTGTATTGTAACCATAAGCTAATGGTGTACAATCATTGTTTTGGTGAGCTTTACCCTTAACTAAATATATTTTTCGCGAATTTGTGATATGCAAGGTGTTGTTAGAAATGATGACAAAGCCCCTGTTCTTGCTGCCACAAACACTCCATATGCTCTGGATCAGGTAGAAGACATCCATCAATTTTCTTATTCGTATCATATATTCTCTGCAATACAATCTCACAAACGGTCAATCATTGTACATTTGGGGTATGTCATTGTGTTATTCAACCTGTATAAAACATGGTCATTCTCTTGCCCAGGCTATACGACGACGTTTCAACAAGCGTATCTACATACCACTCACTTACCTGACCTTAAAGCTAGGCAACACATGTTCAAGGTAACAACAAATTGGCAGAAGATCAACGCGGTTTCTGAAACATGTACCTTGACTCTGTCATCGACTTCTCTAAACTTCGGAACCTTCCAAATCCATCTTGGCGATACCCCTTGCAGTCTAACCAACGATATGAGAGGTTGGCTCGCCGAACAGACAGTTTCTCTGGTTCGGACATTGATTTTTGCGTATGTCACATATTTCTACCAGCGTTCGCAGCATGCGCTTCTACATAGTACTCCCTCCATCCAAAAATATAGGGTGTATATCTTGAATGGTTTTGTCTATAAATATAAGACGTATTTCACATTTCAATAAAAAATTAGTGTGATGTTCACTCTATACCCCTAATAAATATCCAGTATTATTCTACACGCATGCATTGAATATAGTGATTTGAGATAATAGTTAAGGATAGTTTAGTCATGTTTAATATCTTCTTGATTTACATGCTAAGAGTAATTATGCATTATAAATTTGGACAGAGGGAGTAGTGTGGCATTGGATTGCTTAATTATTCTGGTTCATGCTCTTCACCTGGTGAAGGATGTGCAAGCTGGAAGTCCATGCGAGGTTCAGCAGTGTGTTTGGCGAAGAGGTCTAAATTATCGATGCATCTAGAGTTTTACTGTCGATCTGTAAATGGTTTGTTACTGACTATTGCCATTTGTAGGCTTGTATAGTTTTGTGTAAGCTTCCTCAGTGTGTTATGCCACATGGGCTGCGAGCATGTGATAGCAAGATTTTCTATCTTCTTTTGAATGTGTAGACTTTATATGTTTTTTTTTGGGTAAACTTCATATGCTAATTAGGACAGGATACGAGATACATTGATACTATTCATTTCTGTATGATCAACGGCTCCATATGCTACTTTCGTTATACGGATGTGGGGCTGCTATAGTCGTAGCTTGCTACCCTCCTTGGCCTCTTTTTCCTCACTAGCACAGAGCTTCTTCTCCCTCCTTGCGCCACCCATTGAGTGCTCTCCCACAGCCACCACGCCCTACGGCCCACCTCCCTGCGGCTTGGGGTGCCACCCCCAGCGCCTTCACCGCCCACCACGTCAACCTTGCTACCGCCCGTCGCCACATCCCATGGCCGGCAGCGCCTCGCCGCACCGCTTTCACTCCCCGTCCACTGTAGTCCAAGCACCACCCAACCTAACTCAAGCATTGTGTCACCGTGCCACCAGCCGCCACTGCCCATCCTCCTCCTCCGATCATGTGACCGGCAGCGCCACCACCTCCCCCTTCCTCCTATAGCTCAGGGGGCACATTGTACCTTTTCCTAACCCAGGTGGACCCTAACCCTAATTCCTCATTGCTGTCACCGAAGAAAGCTACTATGGTCGTCGTGGCTAAAGGAGAGAGAGAGAAGATCAGACGCAGTCGATAGAGGTGGAGGCTAGACACGTGGGAGGAAGAGGGTAGGAGGCAGTTCAAGAGGAACAAGGTGGGAGGCAGTGCGGGAGGATGAAGAAGGTCATTCGATCCGTGAGTTTTCGGTCGTTGCATCATGCAGCATATAACATCCCAATTTTCAAGTTTTCAAAACATTTTGAGTATACTTGGTTCCCAAAAATTTTCATCGATTTTCCTTGGTTTAACAAATCTTAACCAAAAAATTAATAAATTAAAAAGATTTAATTTGAATAATCTAAACTTCGATTAAATCAAAACTAGTTTTATTTGGGCTGCTTGTGTTGTGAAGTATTTTTCCTGTATTTTATTGTAACTTTCCAAGTTCATTTGGTATTTCTTTGGATTTATATGAATTTTTATCCATTTTAATTCAGAAATCATTTCTAAATTCCAAAATTCTTTAGGTTGAATCTAGGTCTGGCTCGTTTCATTTCCCCGCTCCATCGTTGGCCCAGCCCACCTCTATTTCACCTCTCACCTGCATCACCGTCGACCCAGCTCGCTCTACCATAGTCTGATTCCTTCCCTTTCCCTCGGCACGTTGTCATTGCTCCTTAAAACCCTAGCACCGTCCCGAGGTCACGCTGCCCTTGAAAACCCTAGTGTCGCCCCTAGGTTGCGATTACGTCGCCGTCTTCGTCAAGTCTAAGCTGTCACGACAATTGGAGCCAAAGGAAGAGCTCGTGTCCCCACCACGTCATCGCGTATCTTTCTAATCCAACCGAATCACGATGTTTTCCTGACTATCACCTTCATTCTCCACCGTTCAATATAAGTCGAGCTACAACCACTATGGAGATCGGACGCGTCTTCCTCAACTCCAACCGAAGGTCTTCGCCATCCGATTTCAACGCCACCGGTGAGCCTCCGTCTCCATCAACCCCGCCATCACCTTCATCAGATCATGTTCTAGCTCATGAGTGTTCCCTCGTCATTGTTCCGTCATCGCAGCCCCATCGCCACCATGAGCAAAGCCGTTGCGCTCCTTCGCTCCTGCCGTCAGCCACCATAATCCTCACCGGAGGATTCTGACTGTGTCACCAAGTTCATTATCCTCCCTTTTCTCAAATCCAAGTCTTCTTCATCCTAGATCTACGGCCACACCATCGTTTGTTGTCGTTGCTGAAAAACGCAATTGTTCGACTCGCTGCAAGGCCATCGCCAGTGACCTTTAGGTTCTATGTGCCACCACATAAGGACGCTCTTGTCCGCCTCTCCCGAATGCACTATGCAAAGCCTGACGAGCCGCCGTCGTCCTGCGTTGCCGATGCTCGCCGGAGTGCGCCACCGCCATGCCTACGTGGTTGCCACGTCAGTGCCCCGCCATTTGCCACCTCAGCTCAACCTGATGTCGTGTCATGCCTCATTAACGTACACGTGGCACACTGAAACACTAACCCTAGATCGGTTCGATGGACCCAGTATACCGTGAACCAAGTCACTGACACGGTGATCCCACCTGTCAATGAGTTATTCCAAGAGTCCAATGCAATATGGATTGTTGTCTTTCTCTGTGGACCCGGTTCATAGACCGGGGGCCCATATGCCATTCTCTGCCATTTTTAATCAAATAAATATGAAGGAATATTCTCATTTCTCTTTTATTTATCAGCATTTTCCTTTGTGATCAAACTTTCAGAAAATCGTTCCCCTTCATACGAGCTCCAACTGAGTCTGTTTAAGTTCCTAAATTCATCTAAAATCAGGTCCTATATTCCAGTACCTTTCATTCTTAATTTGGAGTTTATTTTTATTTAATTTTTTTACTTTTATTTGTATTTGTATTTTTTTTCTCGACAAACGTAATCATTCGAAAGTCATCCAAAGGAGCTAAAGGTCAAGGAAGTCGAAGACCAAAGATAAAGGAATGGCATGATATCAAGAGCAAGACATGACAGGTTGTTCTTTGACTATGTTGCACATAGCTTTTACAAAACTTATTTTGTTTCAAAATTATTATATGCTAGTTTAAAGTATCAAACGTTTTATTATTTCGGGATTAGTTATGCAACTTAGTTGAATTATGCCTACCTTGTCATTTGTATGCCATAATCATTTGCCATCCGAGATTGGTTAATTATTAGTTGGTCAATAATAAAGAACCAACGTGGGTTGACTTAGACTGATCAGTATGCTTATCTATGCAACGGGTTATTGATATCATTTTAAAAGTTGCAAATTTAAATATGACTAAGTGAAGACTAAGTAACTATGGAATATCTTTGTGAAAATGGTGTATCATGTATTGCCACACGACTTTGACATTGATGATGGCATGTATTGCACTGTAATCAACTAGGGTGGCAAAATGATTTAGACTAGGTCAAGTGGAAAGAAGCTATGTGCTTGTGGTTCTGTGTGAAACTAGGTTGGTATGATTATATGTGAATTTGTATAATTCTATGTGAATCTGTGTATGAGGATAGTATAATTGGGTAGTCTTGCCCTGGTCAATTAAGGACTAACATTATAAGCCGTTGAACTGAGCCTTATCGTACAACCATATGTCTGAAATGGGATATGCCTAACTTAGTAAGTTATCAAATCTATTAATGTTGGCTACCTCAGGAGGTAGGTTAGTCTGTGTGCCTTGGTGGAGGGTGTGTGTCGCTGTGTTTGGACCATATCATGGGCAGTTATCATTCTTTAATGCAACGATGAGTCTCCCTTCTATTATTCTACTCTGAGTGAGGATGGGATGGTAAAGATCAGACTTATCGCGAGGGTCAATGTCAGGACGGAATTTTTGAAAGGTTTGTTATGATATTCTTAGTCGTACGTCTAAGGAAGCATATCTATTGTATGACATGAGAAGATAATAATATCTTACGAGGAAAGTTGTATAGATTCTACATAGTGTTAATCAAATTATTCGAATAGGCGAGTCCGTGGTCATAGATGTGCTCGGGATTTTCACACGCGGCGTAGATTTTATAAAAAAACAAACAAAATTGGGTAGAGGCTATGTGAAAGAACTAAATTATGTTATGTGAAATATTCGTGAAAACTCTAACTGTTTATTGCCTTACTTATGCCCTCAATCTATTTATTGTATTAAAATGCAAAAGACTATTTTATGCAAAAAAATAACCATATTAGTCATCTTTTGAAATATGCCTTGTATATAGTTAAATAGACTTACATTCTATGTACACGACTTGCTGAGTAATCTATGTGCCCATTCTTGCAATCATGAAGATACTCTTTTTACTTCTTCTGCAGTTTACTTGAGTTATTTGCCTTTTTGAGGCATTAATTGTAAGCTTTAAGATCGTTATTTTGATATTTAATGTTAATGGCTTCTTTCTTAGCCATTGCGCATATGAGAGGGTAATTTCATCGATGTTGGTATTGCATACACTAGCATGATCTTAAACTAGTGCAGCATATATAGAATATTCGGATTTGTATATTTGGTCTCAACATGGCAGAGAATAGATGCGATAAGGCAAAAGCGCGCCTAATAGCGCAATATATTTTGCCTATAAAAAAGGAGAGGAGAGGACATGATGATTTCATCGATGTGCACACGTCCGATGATTTAGGGCGAGAGGACAGCTCGCTAACACATGCACCACCATTGCCGTCGCACCGCTCGCCAAGGCCGCCCCTGGTTTAAGTAGTCGCCGCTCTCCCCTTGACGCATTCCTCCTCCGCTGCGCAGCGACGTCCGACAGGGGGGGCCAAGCGTCTGCCCGCTCGTACGTAGTAGCTAGCCACCTTCAATACTACTCTGCTCCCTCCCCTCGTCTTCTCGCGCGTCGAGATCGTCGTCGTTGCCGCCGGCTCTCCGGGGCTGGGCAGAATGCCGGGGGCCGTGATCGTGCACCACCATGCCAGGTACAAGACGTACCCCGGCGAGGTCACCGGCTTCGTCTTCTTCGCCTGCCTCATCGCCTCCGTCGGGGGCTGCATCTTCGGCTACGACATCGGCCTCACCGGTAACTTGCTACTTTTCGATCACTCACTGTCCATCACCGCGTGTGGATTGACATTGCCTCTTCATGGCTAAGCTCTGACGAGAGGTTCCTTCTTCTCTTCTTGTGTTGCCGCGCCGGCGACCGCGAAGCCGGGTTGACGTCGACGGAGTCCTTCTTGATCAACTTCTTCCCGTCCGTCTACCAGCAGCAGAAGGAGCGGGTGATCACCAACCAGTACTGCAAGTTCGACAGCCAGCTCCTCACGCTCTTTGGCTCCTCCCTCTTCCTCTCCGCGATGGTCGCGTCCCTCTTCGCCGGCGCCATGGCCCGGGCCTTCGGCAGGAAGTGGACTCTGTTCGTCGCCTCTGCCGCGTACCTGGTCGGCGCCTGCCTGGGTGGCGCGGCCGCCAACTTCTTCATGCTAATGACCGGCCGGATCCTCCTCGGCGTCGGCGTCGGCCTCTGCATTCACGTACGCGAGCATGCATACATGCAACACCACTCAAAGATTAATACCAAGAAGTCGTGCTCGTGCATTAGCTATTCGTGAATCGTGATCGTTCTTCCCTTGATTGGTGCAGGCTTCTCCTCTCTACATCTCGGAGATGGCGCCGGCGCAGCACCGCGGGATGCTCAACATCCTGTTCCAGCTCATGATCACGGTGGGGATCCTGTCGGCGAGCCTGACCAACTACTGGACGTCCAAGATAATGGGCGCGTGTGAGTGGCGCGTCGGCCTGGCGATCGGCGCCGTCCCGGCAGCCGTCATCGTGCTGGGGTCGCTCGCCATCCCGGACACCCCCATCTCCCTCATCATGCGCGGCGACGCCGAGGCGGCGCGCGCGACGCTGGCGAAGATCAGGGGCGTCGGCGACGTGCGCGAGGAGTTCGAGGACCTCTCCGCCGCGGGCGAGCAAAGCAAGGCCGTGTCGCACCCGTGGCGGGAGCTCTTCTTCGGCGGCAAGTACAAGCCGCAGCTCACCTTCGCGCTCTCCATCCCCTTCTTCCAGCAGCTCACCGGCATAAACGTCATCATGTTCTACGCGCCGGTGCTCTTCAAGACCGTCGGCTTCCGTGAGGACGCCTCCCTCGTGTCCTCCGTCATCACCGGCCTCGTCAACATGTTATCCACCTTCGTCGCCATCATGACCGCTGACAAGGTCGGCCGCCGCGCCCTCTTCCTCCAAGGCGGCACCCAGATGATCATCTCACAGGCAAGTAACTACACATCACACTACCATCACAAATCACTACACAGCACAACATTGCAAGAGATCGATGATTTATTGATGAGCATTTCCGACAATGCATTGCAATGCCATGGCAGATCCTCGTGGGGACGTTCATCGGGCTGCAGTTTGGGCTGAGCGGGACGGGAGCCATGTCCGAGCAGTACGCCATGTGCATCGTGCTGTTCGTGTGCGTGTACGTGGCCGGGTTCGCGTGGTCGTGGGGGCCGATGGGGTGGCTGATCCCGAGCGAGGTGTACCCCGTGGCGGTGCGGTCGGCGGCGCAGAGCGTGACGGTGGCAGTGAACATGTTCCTCACCGCCTTCATCGGGCAGATCTTCCTCACGCTGCTCTGCCACCTCCGCTTCGGCCTCTTCTACTTCTTCGGCGGCTGGGTGCTCCTCATGACGCTCTTCATCGCCGTGCTGCTGCCGGAGACCAAGAGCGTGCCCCTCGAGGACGTGTCGAACGTCTGGAGGAAGCACTGGTTCTGGAGGAAGTTCGTCATCGACTCCGCCGACGCGCGCGGCGCCGAGATGAGGAAGAAGATAGCGCTAGAGATGAGCTGATCCACCGACCGCGACGAGCTCTCTCAGTCGATTCATGGCAGGCAGATCGACGCAGATGATGCATGCATTGGCTGCAGCAGCAAAGCGAGCATAAGCCACGGTTACCTCAAGACATAGCTAGTGTGCAGGGTGCAGAACAATACACCTACGTATGCTGCTTAGCTACTGGTTCTGATGCTGTTGTAAAATTAATCAGAGCATATCTTGTAATTTTTCCTCTCTTTTTTTCTTAATTTGATTCATGCCAAGTTGTCAGTACGTTTTGTAATTGAAGTTTACCAAAAAAAAAAAAAAACTTTTCATAGTCTCACTTGCATCTTATACCCTGTAGTCTCCGAAGTCCGAACTGCCTCGCAGTCGCAGTGCTCGCACACGAAACCGCAGGTAAATTGAAGAAGTTTCACTCGGACACGACCCACGCGATGAAAGTGAAACAAAGTAGTGTGTCTTACAAGGATCTGTTGCTCCCAAGTCCAAACTCCAAACTAGGGACGGTAACGGGGCTATTCCTCATGGGGAATGCCCTCCCGTCCTTACTCTTTTATCTGGCTATTGAGGCCAAACGAATCGACGACAAAACCTTTGGCTAAATAAAACTCTGTCGTCAATTCATTTGACGATAGGAGATTTGGCAACAGATGTATATTTATGTAATTTTTTTGACGTATTTTTGTCTATAATTTTATTTTAAAAATACATTATTAAAATAAATCTTTCCATCCCCTCTGGTATTTGGCGGTGATGGATCCAATAACAACATAAATTGGAATGAAAAGGACTGGCGAATCCAATTGATTTTGGCCGTTGATTTGTTCCATCGAACGGCTTATGTTCACTAATTTTTTGGTTGAAAGCATGGCACGTTGTACAGACTACAGACCAGTGTTAAGAAAAAACGGTATGCGCTCGACGGACGGACGTGGTACCGTTAAGCGATTACACGTTCTTATTAATATATTTATTTATTTTTAGAATTAATTAGAAATATTTTAGCTACCCAAAACTATTGTAAATTATCACTCTACAAAACGTGTTTTACATTTCATTGTTTATATTTTATCCAAAAAGGTATTTACTATGAACACTATGACACAATATTATAAACTAATTTATCGTACTTAGTGAATAAAAATAAGCTACTTTTATGATTAAACGGGAAAAACATATGATTAATCTGAAAATAGCTGATTAATCGGATTATACGGTCAATTAATCATTTAATTGTGTTAATTGTACTTCAATTAAACTATTTATAACGGTTTAGTCGCCGTTACTACGTATAGTAGTGTCAGATGGAGCCCACATAAGTAAATGCATACTCTCTAAACTGCTATTGCTTCTAGACGTCTTGATCTCTATCTTCACCTCTCTGTCAATTGAATATGGGGTCCATAAACAAATAGGACCCACCTGTCAGTTGACTCCATTGCTTGCACTCTTGCAGGGATGTGCATGGAGCAATTACAACCATGCAATAGGGCAGTTGCTATTTTTACTGGGTACCACTAATTTGAGGTTACTTTCGGACTAAAAATTTAAGTGCACTTTGTTAGAATGATACATCTTATCTTTTTCATCCACCTTCACCCTTATATCTCATATTCTTCATCTACCTCCACCCTTCCCTACTCACTTCCCCCACATCCCTTCCTTCCTCTCTAAACAAAACAATTTCAAATTATAAAATTTTAACTTTGAAATTTTTAAACGAACTCGAAGAATTTTAACTTAGAATGTTTCAACTATAAAAAATTAAAATAAAAAAAGTTCAAATTAGAAAGTTTTAATTGGGAAATCTTTGTTTCAATTTAAAAGTTTTAACTCGAAAAATTTGAAGTCGAAAACTTTCGGTTCAAAAAGTTTTAATTTAAGAACTTTCGAAAGTGGTTAAAAAATAATTATTCAAAAACTTAGGGAGAATTTGAAAAATAAAAACTATTTTGAGTTTAAGGGGAAGGGAATGAGGAGGAAATAAAGGATAAAGGAGGCAAGTGTCACAATAAGAGAGACTTTAAGGGGAAAGGAAGCGAGGATCTCATTGAAGATTTCGTGAGGACGCCCTCAATAGCAATTCCTTATTTGGTTTGGTGCAACCTTTTTTTTCCATTTGGTTTGGGAAGTTTAACAAAAGTATGTGTTCCAAAATAAATTATTCAATTTTATAAATTATCATTTTGTTCAGCATATTAAGCTTAACAAAACGAAACCAATATTGACATTGTTTTGACACCGAGTAATTAATATTGGATTCCAGAATTCAAAACAAGTGGCCTGTGTTTATCCTATCTAATCAATCCATTTTTTTTCCCGAAACACAATAAATCTAAATTTACATTTTTGAGTTTAGCCTCATATGGAGTATGTACATCTACTTAGGTGGGTCTACTACAAAGCACTTACTGATTATTAATATTCCATCCGTCTAAGTTTATAAGTCGTATTTTTTAATAGTCTTGTTCATAAATAAAAATCATATTTCATATTCTAATGTAAATTAATGTGATATTTCCTTGATATTCTCTACATGAATGCAGCGAATATAGTGTTTGGAGATAATAATTAGAGTTATTAAAGTCATTTGCAATATCTATTTGGGTTATATACCAAAAGAAAATACACTCCGTAAACTTGGAGGGAGGACGTAAACTATAATTTCATAGGCGTATCACCTCGCCGGCGCCGTGCGTGGGTGAGGGACGGACTGAGGGGTACATGAGGGCGCGGCTCGCCGGGCGGTCGCGTTCCGAAAGGGCCGGGTTTTTATGTTGGACTGACTCAGCCGGGCCCGGGGAAGGTGACAAGTGTGATGCAATGCATCCGGCTTCTTCCTCGGTTCACCCTCTTCTTGCCGCGGCAAGTCTTTAGAGAGTGCCGATCTTTCGAAGCCTTAACAAGCATTAACCATCTTACTAGTAGAGAAAACTGATGATTTGCCATGGTTGACAAGCATAACCAATCTTTGGAAATCTTGACAAGCATATACATACCGTAGTAGAGGAAATTGATGATTTGCCAATAGACCCCGGTTCGATGATTTTCCACTCAAAAGGTTTTGCTTGTGCCACGGTAATCATCCAAACAGCTAGGATTTTCCACCCATCCTGTATTCATGTATTTCTTAATTTTTTTCACCCGAAAACACATGCGAAAAGTCTCTTTGCACCCCCCCCCCCCCCCCCCTTCTTCTTCGTCACATCCTCGGACTTCTTCCCAAGTCCTCTCTCCACACATTTACCCGGAGCTGGAGAAGGACAGCACGAGCACTCGGCCTGGCTCAACGACGCCTTATCGTCGCAGCAGCACAACGCCGACCGGAACCCCAAGCCGGAGCACGAGTGGGAGGGGACGCCGCTGGGAGAAAGTGGATGGGCACGAGTAGCTCTAGAATCTGCACCTCTAGGAACAGGACGCCGCCATCTTGGTGTTGTGCGCACTATTTGGCATGGGTGCATCCATGGTGCTCATGTCGTGCGACCTGTCGCCCAGTGTGCGGTCCTATCGCCTGCGGCGGCGGCCCCTTCCTGAGATGAAGAAGGGAGCAAAAGAGACTTTTCGCATGTGTTTTTAGGCCCAAAAAATGAAAAAACGAAATATAGAAATACCATATGGGTGGCAAATCCTAGCTACTTAGCTGCTTGCCTGGCATCCTATCAAGCAAAATCAGTGAATCATCTGTTTTCTCTAGTAGTATGGTACTATGGTGAGCTCCAATTTGCCTAATATTTTCTTTTCTATCCCCAAATTGCCTAATCATCCGCGATGTACACTTCCTCCGGTCACAAAAACAAGTCATTTCGGATCTTGATACAATCTTCAAAATATAACTTTGATAATTGATTTTTATTGTAATATATTTCTAAAACCTAATAAAACTATAACACTATAGAAATATTTTTTGAGATAAATTTACATATGTGTTTAATTTAAATATTTAAGAATATATTAATAACCAAAGTCTGTCATCGTTGAGTGTCCAAAACCGGCGACTCGCTCCCTGTTTTCCCCGCTGGTTTCGCGTCCGATCGCGCATAAAACGGCCGTCCTCCTCGTGCGCCCCCCGCAGAGGCCACCGACAACCACTGAGTTGAGTAGTGAGCCTGCAGGGTGCAGGAAGAAGAAGCAAGCGAGGGAGTAGGGCCTCAGATGGCGGCGTCGGTGGCGAGCAAGAAGGCGCCGTCGCTGGTGGTGGCGGCGAGCATGGGCGCGGTGGAGGCGCTCAAGGACCAGGCGGGCCTCTGCCGCTGGGACTACGCTCTGCGGTTGCTCTACCACCGCGCCGCGGCGCCTAGGATCCACGCCCTGTCCGCGTCCCTCTCCAAGGCTGTGCCGGCGGCGAGGCCGCCGGCGCAGGCCGTCGAGGCCCGGCCGGCGGCGGCGGGGGACGTGAGGCTGCGCAAGGCCTACCACCTCATCTGCTGGGGGCCCAACTGACTAATTGATTAGCCAGTTCGGTCACTCGATGGGTCTCAACTCTTCTTCTTCTTCTTCTTCTTCTTCTTTCTTTGGCTCTCTTTGCAGCCTTTTGCTTTCGTTCTTGCTGATTAGGAGCGTGTGCCACTATGTATGCCCTTCGAACGAAGAGAATGGCATTTTTTTTTGTTCTATCTCTCTTTTGAACAAAGGCAGAATAACGTTGTTCGCGGGCACAAAAATCGGACAGTAGTACCTGATGGGTGCTTGGGAGCTAGCACAGCGACAGATGAGAGAAGCTGTAAATTTCCTGCAAGCTTCGCCAGAGGAAGCAAAGGCGTGATTGAGTGCAGCGCTGGTGAGCCGTTCCAGCTTCAGATCCAAGATGGATGGATCATGGCCGGCCGGTTCATCAACGCTGCACTCAATGATGCCTTTGCTCCCTTTCCTCTTCCGTTTGATTTCTCAGCCACCGAATCTGCGCTTCCGATCGCGTAACGTGAACAGACGCAGGAATCATGGATTAGCTTTGGAGACGAAGCAACCCCTCTTGTACTACAGGTGGGGATGGAGCGAGTTAAGTCTGATGATCGATGCTTGTGTGTAGTTGTGTACTGCTTTTCAGACAGGTCACCCCTCTTTTGTACTGCCTAACGTTGCTGTAGTACTATTCAGCATCATCTCTCATCAGACTGCACTAAGCTTGGCAAATGTAGTACGTTCTGCAGGAATAGGTTGTGTGACGTCGGATCTGAGCACGCCATGGTCAGGCACTAGCAAGTCCGTACTTCGCTCTCATGGAGGAGTGGTTTAGATGAGTTCTCTGCATTCCACACGTGTAAGCAAGACTGGTTGCCGCCATTTCCAGGTTCTCAGAGAAAGATCAATTCATATGCTTGTGGTAGAGGCTCTAAAATTTGTTTTTTCTCTCCAAAGTTCAGAGCATGAACCGGTGATGATTTTCGCCAACGATTATTAAGTTTTCGGCAAAGGGAAAACAGTACGGCGCGCGGTTCAGGGACTCAATTCCTGCATGGACATAGCGAGTACAGACTACAGAGTGAGTAGTACAGACTGTACTGCATCGTACATGCCAAGAGGATCCCAAATAGCAGTAGTACCACTTTGTAACGTGTCGTATGGAGGGTTCACAGAACCGACGAAAACCGGTCTATTAAAAAAAAATTAAAAATTTTGAAAAAATTTATGCGCTCGGTTTTTCGTCAAAAACCGCTCGCAAAAACCGTTTTGCGATGAACATCTAGTTGGCAGCGGTTTTTCGCAAAAACCGCGTTTTTTCTGTGTTTTTTTTATTTTTCAGAAAAAAAATTGATTTATTAACCCTTTGGTTTTTGACGGTTTTCGAGCGGTTTTTGCGGTTTTCGAACCGCGAATTTCAAAATTCGGTTTTGTGAACCCTGGTAGCATGGTCTCCTTCTCAAGTCTCAGGTAAACTGAACTTATGGACAGGGACCAAGCCTCACCATGTAACTAAGACGGCAAAGGCATCATTTCGCTTTCACCGTCTGTTTGGGGTTGGGCATGTAAGAAAGCAATTTTGACATTTTGGAGATCAAAGTGTTCGAGATTCTACAGGGTATTTTCTAGTACATACCCTGGAGGCAACCAGGAAAGATAAACGAAGAACAGTTATGACGGCAATCATGTCCAGTAGAATTCATGCAGGATGGCAAATTGACGTATGCATATGATAGTACAGAATAATGCGCCTGTGCTGCTATTAGTTACCTCTACAGGTTCCAGGACTTCGAATTTGCAGTATGACTCGGACATTCAGTACACAGCAAAGATAATGAATATGATTCCTAGTCAGAATCTGCAAACATCTGCCTATGAAAAATCTCTGCAGAATTGATGAGCTCATAATTGCTGCGGATTATGCCTGTTAATCTGTTATGTTGGGATTATAAGAATAGCCGTATCTTCTAAAGATGCAAGCTTCTAAAAAACTTCAGATCATTTGTATACTATGATCAAAATACAAATCACCCCCCATTGTAATCAGCATGTTTCAACTTTCAAGCCTTTACAAACATTCCCAACATCACTAAGAGTTCATAACCGAATAAAGGAAAAATACTCGACATTTCTTGACAAGATGCAAATGCCACCAGGACAAACAACAAGGTGGCAAATAAGACTGCTAGGTGAAAGGCAGTTATAGATGGCTGGTGATACATGACTCCACAGGTTATATACGGTGATGTCTCCATGAAAAGATTTCCTTTACGACTAATCAACATCTTTAGTTACACTGAATACAAATTTCTGTAGTACACAGTTTTCCAAAATTGAAATAAGTATATTATACTTCGGATTTGTAGTAAACATGGAGTATACAATATCAGAAGAAAAACAAAAACGTAAAGGAGCTAAAAAGGAAAAATGCAAAATGGTGGGCAATGGAGCTACTAGAATAGGGTAAACCTGAACATCCAATCAAAGTTTGTCAACAAGTCATGACTCTGGCTGTTGGAACAAGTCCTGCAGCTGATGCGGTGGTAAACTGGTAATGGCAGTTGCAACTGGCCGCATGGTTTACAGGTGGCAACAGTTGTTTGAATAAGTACTGATGATGCCATGGGAACGGTGATTGCAGTTTGCACTGTGGCTTTTGTGGTAGCAATAAGGATAATTAGTCCTGTGGCTGCTGTGATGGCAAAGGTGACTGCTGCTGCTGCTCTCCTTGCATAGAATTCTCAGGCTGCTGCTGCCGATCACCTTCCCATGCCCAAACCATATCCTTAAGTGCAGGCCTTATTTCATCTTTCATGAGTTTTTGATACTCTATAGTATCCCCATTGGTCTTTTTTAACTCAACTAAGAGGAAAGAAGGAGCAAGCTCAAAAATCTCTGCATCAAGCTCAAGAAATCCCTTCATTCCTTCCTTCCGTGCTGCCAACTTCAAGACACCATTTTCTCTCTTCTTAATTTTGAGCTTCAAACGCCTGGCCAGTTCATTGAGCTTAGCAAATATAGTTCCTGCTGGCTGCCTAGTGGTGAATCTCTCTTCCCTCCGGCCATATTTTTCTTCAAACAAATTGGATAAGTCAAATCCCGTTGAAAGAGAAATGATGTCAAATGCATTCAAGTTTGGGAGGCTTGATGACGTTTGATTTCCCTCAGAATTACTGCATTCTGTCGAGTCAGAGGTTGTGGTGGCTTCACCTTTATACACCTTGTCTACTGTTTCACGTTTGCTTTTCAGTGCATTTACTGCGATGGGTTTCCTGTACCAAGCGCTTCTCTTTATCCTTGAGATAGAAATTCTAGTACTTGGATCTGGATCAAGCATATTATATAGCAGATCCTTCAACTCAGCAGAAAAAGAACGAGGGCATCTATACTCGGCTATGGAAATCTTCCTATACATCTCTATAAGATTTTTGTCATGGAAAGGAAGGTAACCAGCCACAAGCACAAACAGAATTACGCCACAAGACCATATGTCAGCCTTCGCACCATCGTAGCCTTTCCTACAAAGCACTTCAGGAGCAACATAAGCTGGAGTTCCACAGGTGGTATGGAGGAGGCCATCTTGTCTCTTGGACTCAGCTAGGGCACTTAAACCAAAATCCGAGACTTTTAGGTTCTCATTCTCGTCTAGAAGCAGGTTTTCTGGCTTCAAGTCACGATGATAGACACCTCGGCTGTGGCAGTAGTACACAGCACTGATCATTTGATGGAAATACTTCCTCGCAACATCCTCACTGAACTTTCTCTTGGATATTTTGTTGAAAAGCTCACCGCCTTTAGCATACTCCAAAACAAAGTAAATCTTGCTCTTGCTAGCCATTACCTCGAAAAGTTGCAGAACGTTCAGATGCTTTACCAATCTCATTATTGAAATTTCCCTCTTTATCTGCACCATTAGCCCAACCCTCAAGACCTTGTCCTTTTCAATCATCTTTATTGCAACAGCCTGTCCACTTGTAAGATTGCGAGCGTAGTATACCTTCGCAAAGTTCCCTTGCCCTAACTGCCTCCCCATTTCATAACGTCCCATCAAAATAGTCCTCCTCTCGTCCATTATATCAAGCTATGTAAAGAAGGACGACTTTCCCATGTTCTGTGCTCCAGAGTTCAGACTCAGAAAAACATTGTACCAGTATGCAGCCACCACTCCTATGAGGACTCAGCAGGGTAACTTACAACAAGAGGCTTCCTGGTGCACTAGCACATAGTCCTTTTTTTCCAAGATAAAGCTCTTCACCTCTTCCCCTGGTCACCAGTTGAAAACTGTACGGAAAAAGAACAGACCTAATTAGGGCAAACATGTAATGCAAATGTGGATCAACATGTAGCTCAAATGGAGACCAAGAGCCACTATAAATGTAGAAGCAGATTCGGTAGCCTAAGATTAGGAGAATATAAGGAATTCAGGGTAATTCTTTCAGGAATTGCCTTCCCTATTTCATTGTGCTTTTGAGTTTCTACAAGCTAAGGCGTGTTAAAAAATGACAACAATTACGAAATTAAGCAGCATTACCTAAACACCAACGGAATTAAGCAACTCTCATACCGGAATTACGGTTGCTATGATAAAGAATTTAACAAAAACTTCAAGAATTGAGTCATCAAATTCTGGCATCAGAGCAACAACACCAGAGTAGGGTTAAAACAATAGGCTACATGTACTGATTACTACATGGGCGGAACTAGGGGGATGCCGGTGTTATGAATAGCACTTGTATTCAACATGAGGCCAAAGGGCCAGTATATATACACGTACAAGAGGATATAGAAGGAAAGCCTATATAAGGCAATAACTATACAAGGCAAATAATCTCTATACAAGGCAACTAGCAATCTCGTATATAAGGTAACAAAGATACTATCTAACACCCTCCCTCAAACTCATGGTGGATCAACAACACTGAGTTTAGAGAGATAAAAGCTGTGCTGAGCTCTAGTCTGTGTCTTCGTGAAGAAATCTGCTAATTGAAGCTCGAAGGCACATCTTGAAGAGCCACAACTGATCTGTGCACTGTGTCCTCATGTAGGAAGCATCAACGCCAATATGCTTGGTGAGCTCATGCTTCACTGGATCTCGAGCAATGCTAATAGCTCTGTCTTGTCGGATAAAGAGGAGTTGGTGTAGAAAGCGAAACACCAAAATCCTCAAGTAGCCATTGTAGCCAAGTAACCTCTGCTGTCAAAAGAGCCATCGCTCGCAACTCAGCCTCGACCATTGGAGCGAGAAATTGCTGTCTGCTTCTTAGTCTTCCAAGTAATAAGAGAACCACCAAGAAAAACACAATAAGCAGAAAGAGACCGCGATCAGAGGGATCACTAGCCCAGGTAGCATCGGAGTATGTCTGAAGCTGGAGAAGTGGATCGAGGAAAGAAAAGGCGAGAGATAGTTCCACGAAGATATCGTAGAACACGAAGAAGATGACTATAGTGAAGTGGGTGGGGAGTAAACGAATCGACTCAAGATATGAGCTGGATATGAAATGTCGGGACGAGTGACACCAAGGTAAACAAGACTCCCAACAAGATGGCGATAGCGAGTAGGATCATCAAGAGGTTCACCATCGATGAGGTCGAAGGTGAACATTGAGCTCCATAGGAGTCTCAAAGGTCTGTTGATCGATGAGAGAAGCACGATCAAGAAGATCTGAATATACTTCTCTTGGGATAGAAAGAAACCCTTGGGTGTAGAAGAGACTTCAATCCCGTAAAGTAACGAAGAGGACCTAGATCGGACAGAAAGCGCTCATTGAGGCGTGCCTTCACAAAGGCAATATCGAGTATCATCGCCGATAATGATCATGTCATCAACATAGAGAAGAAGAAGAGTCCGTCCACGAGGTGAAGTGTGAACAAAGAGCGCAGGATCATGAGTACTAGCGGAAAAGCCATCGAATGACCACGAAGAAAACGCTCAAACCAGCACGAGGGGCTTGCTTGAGGCCATAAAGAGAGCGACGAAGGCGACAAACCATGCCCTCAGAGCAGAATACCCGGTGGTGGTGCATAAAACCTCCTCACGTAGCTCACCATTAAGAAAGGCATTCTTAACATCAAGTCGAGAGATAGACCAGCGACGAGCAGACGCCATCGCAAGAAGAGTGCGAGCGGTGGTCATATGAGCCACCGGAGCAAAAGTTTCGTCATAATCACGACCATGCTCTGCTGAAAACCACGTGCTACGAGGCGAGCCTTGTAGCGCTCAAGAGAACCATCGAGCGAGTCTTAACCTTATAGACCCACTTACATGTAATGGGGCGGACACGTGGAGGAAGGGCACAAGATCCCACGTGCGGTGCGCTCAAGGGCGCAATCTCTCGCCATCGCAAGCTGCCATTCCGATGAACAACGACATCACGGTAAGAAGTCGGCTCGGCAAGAACAACACCGGCAAAGCCAAGGCGCTTAGGAGGCCGAATAGTAGCGATCACGAAGAGCGTGAGCGAGGAGGCCCGAAGAAAGTGACTCAACAGGAGAAGAAGAGACATCGGAAGAATCCTCAACTCGCGGATGGCGAGTGTAGTAGAGAGGATCTGAAGGAACAATGTCGAAGAAAATTCGGAGGAGACACGGAATGTGAAGACTCGTGTGGAAAGGGTGGCGAAGAAGGAGACGCCAAGCGTGGAGAAGGAAAAGTGGCAACAGGAGTATCGGAAAAGTAAGAAAAGAAAGTGGCTCGACAAGAGATCTTTGGAGTGGAAGAAGGACGAGGGTAGAAGGGACGAGACTCATCAAAGTAACATCCCGAGAAATCCGCGTTCGTCGCCAACAGGATCCCAACAACGATATCCCTTATGCTCGGCTATACTTTAAAAACGCACTCAGCGGTGGCGGTCGACTTAGTGCGTTCACGAGGTGCAAGAAGGACATAGCACACACACCCAAATAGGCGAAGACTAGAGTAATCAGGAAGCATGCTACAAAGACGTTCCACCGGAATCCCACCCTTAAGAGCAGAAGAAGGTTGAATATTAATCAAGTAAGTGGCAGTGGAAACAGCCTCAGCCCAGAAATGAGGTGGAATAGCGGAAGCAAGTAAAAGGGTACGAGCTGCCTCAAGAAGATGACGATGCTTGCGCTTAGCCACACCATTCTGAGCATGAGCACCAGGACAGGAAAACTGAGAAAGAGTGCCCTGCGTAGCAAGAAAAGTACGAAGGGCGCCGGACAGATATTCCCCGCCGAGTCGTATGAAGAACTCGAATGGGAGAGTCAAGCGAGTCACGGATCATAGTGGCAAAATTCTTATAGATGGACAAGGCCTCGCTACGAGAAGACATAAAGTATATCCAAGTGTGGCGAGAGAAATCATCTATAAAAAGAATATAATATTTATGACCCCCTTTTGAAACAAAAGGAGCCGGACCCCACACATCAGAATGAACAAGATCAAAAGGACGCTGGGATACAGACTCGCTAGAAGGATAGGGGAGTTGTAGCTGTTTACCAAGCTTACAACCCGCACAATTTAAAGAGGTATCACGCACACGATCCTAAAAGATCATGACGAATTAAAGAAGACAGGCGTGACCCACAAAGATGCCCTAGCGGTGATGCCACCGAGCAAACGACCCGAAGAGCGATGCGGAGGCGAAGCAATGGAGGAGGCGAGAGGCGGCAGAGGCGGCGGAAGGAAGACGAAGCGATCAAGCTCTCAAAGCGGCGAGAGTCACGGCGGCGAGGGCCAATACCAACCAGAGACCCGTCCTGCGATCCCGAACACAGCAGGAGTCGAGTCAAGGATAACACGGCGACCATGATCGATGGTGGCGGTGGATATAAGCTGCATGGTGAGTTTAGGAACATGAGAAACAGCAGGAACATGAAAAGAGGAAGACAAAAGAGTGCCTCGTCCCGCAATGTAAAGAGGGTACCATCTGCGATGCATGCGGTGATAGGAGCAGCAAGAGGACTAATGGAGTGGAGACTCGTTGGATCAGATGTCATATGAAAAGAAGCTCCAGAGTCAAGAATCCATGGTGTGATACCTGATGAGGAGGAAGATGGTCTCTCATTGGAAGACTGAGTAGCAGAGCAGTGAGAACTGACGGTGCGAAGTAGCCATGCGACGTAGCAGCATCAGAATCTCCTGAGTGGGGTCCGAACCAGAAAAAGCCTGTTGAGGAGAGGCACCAAGAAGTCCAGTGCCCTTAGGAGGACGCCCACTGCGACGAGCAAGATCCTTTTTCTTCCGATAGCAAAACTGCTCCACATGCCCATCTTTGTTGCAGTAGGTACAATGAAGCCCTGCACCCTTGGTAGTCGATACTGAAGGAGAAGGCGCCACTGATGGAATAGCACGAGGTACTGCCAGGACTGAAGGAGATACTAGTAGGCCCGCACCACGAAGACGAGTCTCCTCAGTACGAATAGCTGCAAGAGCCTCCAACAAGGTCACACGGGGATGACGAGCAAGCAGCTGAGCACGAATCTGCTCAAATTCAGTCCGAAGGCGTGTCGAAAGTCGAGATCTGGCGAAGCTCAAGTGAGTCTTGGCGTTGGCGGAGATCGGCAGTCGCGCAAACCTCCGGTCCGAGAGAATCAAGCTGACGCCATACCGAGGACAGTTGAGCATAAAACTCGTCGACAGTAGAATCACCCTGCTGTAACGACTGCTCCTGTCGTACAACAGCAAGGTACAAAGAATCCCCAGTAGGCTCATAGCGATCGCGAAGATGTGCCCACATCGACTGAGCTGAAGACAAACCAACAATATCACCAGTGAGATGCACCTCCATACTAGCAACCAGAATAGCAGAAGCACGAGCATCTTCATCAAGCCATATCTTGTATGCAGTAAATTGAGTCTGAAAAGACTCCACAGCATCAGCATACTCATCGGAGGACTTCGTTGAGCGTGATGTCGCCTCTTTAGGAATAACAGGCATGTCGGGGGGAGCAGGACGAGGCGGACATGATAGCTCGCTAGTAAGAAACTCCCACGCCGCCCTCGCATGTGAAGGCGCATGTGAAGAACCCAATCACGATAATTGAGACCATCAAAGATAACCGGGCAACGAGGAACAGATACGGTGCCCGAAGAAGAACCTGCAGATGGCGACATTTTTTTTTTGACCGGACCGGACTTAAGCTGATTTAAAGTCCGATCCAATCGCACCTGAGAAGAACTAAGCAGAGGAGGCCTGGAGACGTCACGGGTGACGGCGGCCTGGTTGGCGACGGCTTCACGGGTGGCGGCGATCGGTCGGCGGCGGCGTCGCGGCGTCAGAAAGCGGCGGGCGGAGCAAAGGCCAACCTCGAGCTCGTGGTTGAGAGGCGTCAAGGGTGACGGCGGCTGGTCGGTCGGCGGTGTCACGGTGGCGGCGGGTCAACGACAGCGTCGGCGGCCGAGAGTAGCGCCGGGCGAGCAAAGGCCGACCTCAAGCTCGAGCCGCCGTAGCGCAAGGATGACGTCGGATAACCGGATGGAGGATGGTGCGCGACGGTCACGGGTGACGGCGGTTGGTCGGTCGGCGGTGTCACGGTGGCGGCGGCCGGTCGGCGACAGCGTCGGCGGCGGCGAGAGTAGCGCCGGGCGAGCAAAGGCCGACCTCAAGCTCGGTGCTGAAGCGCGAAGGATGACGTCGGATAACCGGATGGAGGATGGTGCGCGACGGTCGTAGATCCGGCGAGAGGCGCGGCTCCACTCAGGACATGGTGGCGAGAAAAGCCAGCGAAGGAAAGCCGGAGAGGAGAGGTCGGGAGAGCGCAAGTGCAACGCCCGTAAGAAAACCCTAACCCTAACTTGGCTCTGATACCATGTTATGAATAGCACTTGTATTCAACATGAGGCCAAAGGGCCAGTATATATACACGTACAAGAGGATATAGAAGGAAAGCCTATATAAGGCAATAACTATACAAGGCAAATAATCTCTATACAAGGCAACTAGCAATCTCGTATATAAGGTAACAAGGATACTATCTAACAGCCGGGTCCCCCCAAAATTTGAGGAACGCCAAAATTTCACCCATTTAATCAGGGTTCACAAAACCGATTTCGAAAAAATC
Source organism: Otatea glauca (assembly GCA_036346275.1). NCBI lineage: Eukaryota > Viridiplantae > Streptophyta > Magnoliopsida > Poales > Poaceae > Otatea > Otatea glauca. Next base: position 4,148,412 of record CM070713.1, read on the forward strand.
GTTTGAAAATCGAAAAAAAACCGAAGGGTTAAGAATTCAATTTTTTTAAAAAAAATCGAAAATTGACCGGCTATTTGGTGAGTGCTGACCATTGCGGTGTTGCCACATGATTTTGACCTAAAACCGGTCGGTTTTGACTGAAAATCGACCGGTTTTACTTCGCATAAATTTTTTCGAATTTTTTTAATTAGACCAGTTTTAGATATCGAACCGGCTCGATACGATTGAAAACCGTGGTTTTTGAGCGGTTTTCACCGGTTTTGATCGAAAATCGACCGGTTTTATGTCGCATAATTTTTTTTCGAATTTTTTTAATTAGACTGGTTTTAGATATCGAACTGGCTCGATTCGGTTGAAAACCTTCATCGGTTTTGTCAACCCTGCCTTCAATAGGCTAAATTTGTTGATTGAATTGGTTTCGATTTTAGTAATTTAGGATTTTTAAGAGTTAGAACAATTTGTATTCTACTTTTAGCAAATTTCAAATATATATGTTAAATTTATGATGGTACGAAATCATTATACAAGATTATATAGTTATTAGTGTAAAGTGTATACTACTATCAAAAAATTTCTAGTTCCGCCACTGGATTATTGAACACCACATCAGCAAGCATTCCCAATCCTACTCACGGAGACATAGAGCTACAATTCCATGGGGTCACAAACCAACAAGAGAACAACGCAAGCAAAACCCACAACCGCCGAAATCAAAACCAGCAATTCAAGAAACTGCAGGAAGCAGATCTCTTCGTGTATGCAAGGACGAGACCAAGATTACCTGACCAAGAATCGGCGGACGACGAGAGACGGATCCCAGATATTGCCACACCAACCGGATGAACTGGGCTCGATCGATCTTGCGAAGCGAATTGAAGCCGGCGCAGCGCCCCTTCGCTTTGACCCTTGAACCTTTTTTTATTCTCCTTTTTGTTCGCAGCAGTAGCATCTCCGCGTTTCTCACCTTCACCATCACATGCCCTGACCTGATGCCTGCGGAAAGCACAGTCCAGGTTTGCACGGCAGCTCAGCTCAGCTTAGGTCTCTCGTTGCGTGACCCTGACAGTGGGTCCCACTTCCCCACTGGCCTAATGGGCCTCAGGCCCAGTAATCAGGGCTTCTTCTACGGTCCAATGGGCCCTGGCCCACAGGCAACGCACACCTCTCTGTTGTATTAGCCGCAGCGGAGGAATTTTTTTTCTTTAATATTTCTTTTTAATTTTTTTCTTTAATATTTCTTTTTAATTTAGTAGGGTTGTGTATTAATAATTTTATTGTGCAAATAATGTATTAGGCAATATATATACAAATGTAATGTGGTATAAATTTAATTTAGTAGGGTTGTGTATTACTAATTTTATTATGTAAATAATGTATTAGGCAATATATACAAATATAATGTAGTAGAAATTTAATATTAGGCCGTATGGTAGGCTAGTCGAATCACTTATTTATAGTCGTATTTTGTAGTACGTTCAATGTATGTTTTGTATATTGTATTTGTGGAATATAAGAACCTGGGTACCCTCATGACAGGCCCAAGAGGGAGGTCCAGAAGATACTCTCCGCATCAGGCCCATTGCGTGCATGAGGACATATCCTAAAGGAAGTTGAACTTATATTTAGATATGATAGATACGGTTGCAATCCAAGTCGTTAATAGGGTAGATAAAGATGTAAACTCTATCTCAGAATCGACTAGAATCTTGTAACCGATCGGAATCTCTTAACCGATCAGGACTCGTAAGCCGCCCCACCCCGCTATATAAGGAGAGGCGGGCAACAACATAGGGATCCGATCATTCAAGCATAGAGCAATCAAGCCATAGAGCATAGCACACCTCATATCGCCCAGAGCATATTGCGCTTTGAGCAATCTTAGATCCAAGAGATCTGCATAATCCCAGCACACAGGACTAAGGTATTATCTCCTCCGCGAGATCCTGAACCTGTACAATCCCTTTTCTTGTGTGACCATCGAGTTTGAGATCTAGCGCCTGCCCCATAATTTCATTGCCGACTACAAAAGTCGACAGTTGGCGCACCAGGTAGGGGGGCGCTATAATATTTTCCTACAGACTCGATGGCAGCGATCGGTGGAATCACCACCACCTTCATCTCCGACCAGGCTTTCCGTTTCGGGAGCCTGGACTTCGTCGCAGATGCTCGCGGAGAACTTGTCTGCCTAGACTTGAACCGGATCCAATCTGATAAAGATCAGGCCGACTCACTTCAAGTATGTCACTTTGACTTGGCCGTCAAACCAGTCGACGTCGCGAGGAATTGCTGTGATCTTAGTGGCGTCTTCGCGATAGAAGAGCAGAAGACCGATCTCCAACGCCAACAAGAAGAACAAGAAGTTGCGGGGGAAGATCGTCTTCGTAAGGGTAAGGAGGTGCAGGTGCGATCGCTTCGATCTCGCGGTCGCAATGTCCGCGAGGACATCCTGCAATCCAGGTTGGGAGATCAAGCCGCCTTCCACACGCCAATGCAGAACGTCGTCGCCTCCAAGACGCTTCTCGACAAACTGGATCCGATGATTGCATCGGATAGCCCGGCGGCCCCGATCGTGGCCCAGATCAAGGCCATGGTGACGGCGGTCGCAATTCAGTAAAATCAGGAAAAGCCGGTAGGTGAAGCGCACTCGCGCTCCCACGCGGCTTTCAGCACGGCCACGAGCCACGCCTGCGCCCCGAGCGCCACCTTCGGCACGGCCACGAGCCACGCCTGCGCCCCGATCGCCACCTCCAGCATGGCCACGAGCCTACGCCTGCGCTCCGAGCGCCCTCTTGGGAAATTCCAACTTGGAAGAGGAGGTATTGGAAGTGCCGCAACTACGCCTTCGATCCGCCGGAGAAGAGCCTGAAGGATCGCCACATGGTAACAATCGTACGGGTTACGTAATATTTGTGAATGAAACTTTGCTAATTTACGTTTCATGCAGTCACCTCCGCCACTGTGTGAATTTGAGCAATGGTTTGATACGGAGATCAACCCCGACGATCAACGGCTTCTTGACCAAGCTAACCGGCAGGACGAGTTCACGCGGCAGCTTCAAGAGCAGCGCGATACCGCACGCGAGGAGGCACGTAGGAAGGAAGCGGAGGAGAAGGAGGCCGACAGAGAGAGGAAACGAGAGAGGGCGCGGCGTGCCAGAGATACCCCACCGGAGGCATGGGCGAATGGGAAGTGGCCTCGAAGCACTCAATAGACGTCTAGTTTTAACTTTTAAATTATTTGCTCATGGTACTCCTTCCAATTTTAAGCCGTAATAAAGAGTGTGGCCTACCTTATTTTCCGCAGTAACCTACGATTCTACCTTCGTTATGATATTTCGCATGATGCCGAAAAAGCTTAAGCGTTTCATTGTTGTCTCGACCATAATACTTTGGGTTATTGCACTGGCAGGATTAATATGCAAAGCAAGGTGTAAATAAAATATTTTCCCGCCATATGGTACTGCATATATCGAAGAGCAAACCTGGGCCGTTCTCCCTATAAATTACATTTGAACATGATATTTCATGAAATTGTAGAAAAGGCTTGACGTTTCATTGTTGCCTCGACCATAATACTTTGGGTTATTGCACTGGCAGAATTAATATGCAAAGAAAGGTGCAAATAAAATATTTTCCCACCATAGAGTACTGCATATATCAAAGAGCAACTCTGGTCTGTTCTCCCAACAAATTACATTTAAAAATGATATTTCACGGGTTGCCGTAAACGTTTAAGTATGTCATGCAAATGAGACTACTTACAGTCATTTGGTTTATTCAACTGAGTTTATTTCTAATTTTTCCCTAAAATGGGACACCTAACACCCTACGAACAAGACATATTTATTTCAGGATTTTTTGAGGCATGGTTCGTATAGTTTGTTCATAATGCACTAAATAGTGTTTAAGTAAAATTGCTTTATACAATTTAAATTTGCATGACACATAGTACTTTTCACAACATAATTCAAATCCTTATATATTAATTAATATTTTAAAATTTATCTTGTTCTAGTTGGATCTCCCTAGTAATGCGACTGCCCCTAATCGCCTGTTGGTCCGGAACCGACGATTTTGGCAAATACATATAGTGCTTCTAACTTATGGAATATTTTGGCCAACACATATAAAATATTACAGTAAATCAATACTAAGAGGTATCACGTACTTAAAAATCAGTGTTTGTAACTTATGATCATTTTCGTTAAAAATTATTTATAATCGATACTAAGAGGTATCAATTCTTTAAAGATTTAAAATATTAAAGTACATCAGTACTATAAGCATTTTCGTTATTTTTGTCCAATTGATTATTTTCAAAAAATTAATTAGGAATTAAAATTAAAAAATTGGCCCGCCACGATCGCTGACCTCGGCGATAGGTGGCCCCATCTCGCTAGTTATATGACCGTTAGAATCGAGAATAATCGCTCGTATATGGGGCGATCGTCCTATATACGGGCGACCGGCACTTATTTTTGCTATTTTTTCACCCCGACGTCTAGTTTTGAAAAAAAAATAAAAATAAATATTAAAGAAAGAAAAATTCGCAGCGGAGGAGGCGAAGGTCGGAAGGGATGCAGCACGGCGGAGGCCATCGCCGGCGGCGGGGATGGCTAAGTTCTGGGAGGCCAAGAAGGAGTGCGTGCGCGCGCGCGGCATGTTGCCCTTGCTCCAGCCTCCAAGGCGTCGGCACCGCGCCGACTGCGTGGAGACGCGTGAGCGCCCGGCCCGGTCACTCCATTCGTTTTTCCGTACTTTTTCTCTCGTGCGCCTTTGCCAAACAGGGTAAAAGCCACGCCTTTCCGGCTTTCTTTTTCCTTTGCAAGTTACTAGCACTGCATTTTTTTATGCTCTTGTGGCAGCAATTGCATCCAAATTGACTTAACCAAAAAGGCAAATTTTTACAGCGTTGGACAAGAACAGGAAACAAATCAAGAACTTGAAAGTTGATCAAGGACTAGACGGATGGAAATGATATTTGAATCTGAATCCGATCCGTCCACTGATCCTCCTAAAAAAATCTGACCACTGATGAGTACACACAGACCTCAACATAAAGAAATGCCTCTTTGCAGGCAGCTGTAGATGATTTGCTTGCGTCAACTTCTCCTTCTACGATGGGCCGACTCTTTGAGCCATCAGGCCTAACTCATGTGATTTTGAAGTAAGACTTTGATTTTTTTTGTATTGCCGTTCTTAAACAAAGCAATAGGATTTGACTCCTCTAGAACCTGGGTAGCACTAGGAAAGAACTCAAGGCTCCATCCACGGCCGTTTCTTGGAGCAAATCCCATCTGCGCAGCCGCAAAGATCCCCTCCCATACTCGCTGTGAGGCGAAAAAGATGGTCTTTTTTGAAAGGGGAGACGAAGAAGTGGTCTGAAAGGTGGCAGAGAGTCATGAAGAGGTTGGGATTCGTGCTGCTGCTGGTGGCGATTGCTGCATTGATCGAGCTGTCAAGAGGGGGTGAAGGAGGGGAGGTGGAGGAGGAGAGCTTGGGGCATTTATTGTCGGGATGGCGGCGCCATCTTTCTTCTACACCTCCTTCCTCTTCGTTGCTTTTGAATGGGGATCTAGTAAGGCCGTCACAAACGCTTCGGACTTGCAATTTGCGTTTTTATTGTAGAAGAAATGTTAGATTGTAGTACTAGTGATTGATTTGACTATCTCAAAATTTCTCTACTTGATTTGTACCCAAGAAGTGCAGGAGCTTGCCAATATGAGTTCCTTTATGCTTTCCATGAAAGCGTTTTCGTTTCCGTTCAGTACTACTTCGGTTAGCAACTTAGCGTTCAGATTGTTTTCTTGCCCTTGATGCTGCCTACTTTTGGCCAGCTGGCATTAGTTATTAGGTTTAACTCTTTTATGAGAAACAGTAATTGGAGGCATCAGCAAAAGCAATACTTGATGTGTAGGATGGGTCGTGGATTGGTGCAGGTGGACAAAATATGGTCAATCTGCTTGCAGGACATGGTTGGCACAGAGGACATATTTGGCAGTGGGCAGTCATTTGCTTCGGATAGTTTGTTGAGTATTTTCTCAGAGAATGATTTGAAGATATTGTTTTTTCTGGAGCTTCTGGATCTTCTTCCTCCTGAGAAGTCTTCTATTACTCATGACTGTATCCTTGCAAACTATTTCAACTTGGGCATTTCACAAGAATACAGTGTTGCACTAAGCAACTATCTTGAGAGCCAGCAATCATTGCATGGTTCAAACTTCTATCCAAGACGACATTTGGCTGATCAACTGATTGGAGATGCTCCTTCCATGGCTTCAGCTTTTGCGCCATCCCTGTCATCCGGAGATGATGCTCAGTTTCCCCTTTCTGTGACTGAATCACCATTGACACCTTCCAACTCTCTGAACATTGAACCTGCCAACGCACATAATCATGGTAAACCTGCACAGAAGCATCGGGGAGTGCCCCCTCCAATTTCACCTTCAGAGAAGCAGCATAACTACATAAAATTAGTCTTGATTGCTGTGCTACCGACGGCGGTGTGCTCATTCATTGCTGCATTTCTAATTTTTGGCTGCTGTGGATGCAACAAAAGCAAGGTCTCGGTTAGTGAGCAGCGAGATGACCATCCCCTTCTTCACTTGCAGTTGGCTAACACTCCTGGTGAGGCGATATCCCTTTTATCAACCTATGCTGGATTGTTCCTGGTGTAGTATTATATCATATAACATTTCATTTGCAGGTTCGTCACCCAATGTCTGTGTTCCTGCCAGCCCACTTCACAAGGATGATCAACGAGTTAGGCCTTCCAAGGCTGGAATCAGCATGAGTCGGTGCTTTCCATGCTGTTTTAAAACTTCAACTTATGCCACAACACCTGCACAAGTGACTGGAGGAACACAGGAGAACAGTGCCTCAAGTGATGCTCCTAAACCAATGCCTCCACGGCCACCTCCGCCTCCACCTTTGCCTCCTATCAAGAAGGCTCCTCCTCCCCCTCCCAATGGTTCCATAGCAAGACTTCCTCAGCTGTCACATGTTGAGTCAAGTCATTCGGAAGAATCATCTGCAGGAGAGCAGGCCAGCGAATCATCTGAGCCTGAAGTGAGTGCTCCAAGAGCCAAGCTTCGGCCTTTCTATTGGGACAAAGTTCTTGCTAATCCTGATCAGTCAATGGCCTGGCATGACATCAAATTTGGTTCTTTTCAGTAAGTTTTTAAGTTAGCAATAAATTACTAGTCCATCTGTCTGCATTAAGCTTGTATATAACAAATACATTTTGCAGTGTGAATGAGGATATGATAGAGGCTTTGTTTGGTTATGGCTCTGGCAACAGAAATAACGCCAAGGACAAGGAAGTCCCCTTGGCAGACACTTCACCTCAGCATGTTTCTCTTCTTGATGTTAAGAAATCATGCAACCTGGCAGTTGTTTTTAAGGCAATGAATGTCAAGGTAGAGGACATTCAAGATGCTCTCATTGAAGGTAGTTGTTCATTCATAAGAAACTTTTGTCGATTTGTCCATATGTAGCTTGCCTATTCATATCTGAAAAAAGTGTGGCTCTTTAGTACCTCTCTAAATACAAGCCATCTGCACGGATGAAAACAGTATTTGCACTTATAAGTGAAGCTTTTTAAAACCTTCGCTGATGGACTTATAGGGTGATTGCCATATCCTTTTTAGTTAAATATAACCATTCAAGTATAACAACATAAACTTTGCCCACCTAAATAGTACATATAATTATATTTTTTTGTTCATCCATGGTCTATTTCATTTCATATGAATCGTGAATGATGCAATCAAGGTTAAAAGATTATTCAGATTGTGATGCACTAATCATTTGGTGTGTTACGTTTTCTGATCTTGCATATATTCATTTGTTGACGTCAACTTAATTATCCAAAAAGTTAAAAGTGTAGCCAGCAACTTGGATGGAACATGCAATGTCTTTACTTTCTGGATTCTAAATCGTTGAAACATCATATTATTTATTTTTCTCTGACATTTTCTTTTGCCTCATTCTGTTCTTAAGGGAATGAGCTTCCTAGATTACTTCTTGAGGCATTCTTCAGAATGAAACCAACTGATGAGGAGGAGCAGAAACTCAGGCTTTATGATGGGGGCTTCTCGCAACTAGGCCTTGCAGAACAAGTGATGAAGGCACTAATTGACATTCCTTTCGCTTTCAAGAGGATCAGAGCTTTGCTTTTCATGTCCTCTTTGCAAGAAGATGCTTCAAGTCTCAGGGAATCATTCCTCCAATTGGAGGTAATCCATCTGAAAACAGTTGACTTCTGTATTAAATCTGCAAAATACTCAAGTACTTAAATTATTTTCTGCTTGGTGTCAGGCTGCTTGTGGGGAACTAAAGCACCGCCTTTTTCTGAAGCTACTAGAAGCTGTTCTCAAAACTGGAAACCGTTTAAATGATGGGACCTTCCGTGGTGGTGCTAATGCATTCAAACTTGACAACCTTCTGAAGTTATCAGATGTCAAGGGTGCCGATGGAAAGACCACATTGCTACACTTTGTTGTCCAAGAGATTATTCGATCTGAAGGTGCCCGTGAAGCAAGGTTGGCCATGGAAAATGGAAGAAGTCCACCTCCTAGTACTTCAGAAGACTATTCGAATGGATCTCTCCAAGAAAACAGTGATTACTACTCCAACCTCGGCCTTAAGATTGTATCAGGGCTTAGTAGTGAGTTGGACAATGTCAAGAAGGTAGCTGCACTAGACGCTGAAGCTTTGTCTGCCAGTGTGGTGAACCTCAGACATGAGTTACTGAAAGCAAAAGAGTTCCTGAACTCTGACATGGCAGCACTAGAAGAGAACAGTGGGTTCTACCGCTCGTTAGAACGTTTCATAGAACACGCAGAGAACGAGACCAACTTTCTGTTGAAAGAAGAGAAGAGATTGAGATCATTAGTGAAGAAAACAATTCGATATTTCCATGGAAATGATGCAAAAGATGATGGATTTCGCTTGTTTGTCATTGTAAGAGATTTTTTGGTGATGCTAGACAAGGCATGCAAGAAGGTTGGGGCATCGCAAAAGAAGTCAACAAATAAATCTCAAAGCAGTGGCCATTGTAACCCAGCATCCCAGTCAAATCCCCAGGAGCAGCAGTTTCCTGCAGGTCCAGATCATCATTTAGATAGTTCGGACTATAATGACTGACAATGAGATATACCCTTAGATATATTATTTATACCGGTAGGGTGCTTGTGCGTTGCAACGGAATATTAAAAGAGGGTAATACATGTCATCAAATGTGATCCTAAATTGCAGAATTCGGTAAGCTACCAGACCAAGTGCTTATAAAAATTACCTGCAGCCTATACTCAGAATTTAATTTCCAAAATATATATGTACTGTATTCCGAAATAATCTTCATGACAATTTATAGACTTGTTATTTTACACAAGGTTGAGAAAGGTGAGACTAACTAATAACTCCATTAGAATCCGAGGAATAGAATGTATGAACTATAGAGTGGTAGAACTACAAATATCATCTACGAGTGATGCTAGAATGCAGATGACTGTTGCTTCCTAGTGCAATTGATAGCAGCTTGCTTCTAATTAGCTATGGCTGCAGCTCTTCCTCTTGCTGCACCATAACAAAAAAATTCAGATTTAATAGAAAAGTAGCTCAAAAACTACAAATTTTAATCTTTGTAGTAATCAATTCATACAGCGGCACCTTGCTATAGTCATGATTGAAAATTTTAAGATTGCTTGAACAACGGGACACAAAGTGTAAAAGAACTATTTATGTACATACCTTACCAATCAAGTAATACCTAGGAATATAGGTAATATATAAAAAAAAGACAGTTGCAAGAAAGATTTCTCTAATTGCTCAAAATAGTCTCCTGATGTCGGCGTTTCGAGCGCCGGCAAGTAAATTTGTAAGTCTAAGGGGCCGCGCGTTCCACTCCCTGAATGGTTAGACTCGAGAGTCCAAGATGTATCTTGGTTGGTGAAAGTCCCTACTCCGATTCGGATGGCGGTATTATATTGCTTTGCGTAATGTTTCTGAGATGAGGCGCTAAATGACTTAGTCTCTCGTGTTCTCATGTGTTAAATCTGTGTAGAATCGTTAGTCCGCCTCCTTTTATCTGAAGGAAGGCGGAGTTACATCGAAGTCGGGGAAGGCGAGGCGACCTATGCTAGGAGCTCGGTCCTTCGTCCCGTGGATCGTCGCCACACGTCTTGCCCATCTTTGGGTCGGTAGCCTTGGTGGTCGGGAGGTTAGGTATTCCCGGAAATAGCGTACTTGCCCTCTGTGATCCTTACGAATCGCCGACGTTGCGGTGCGTGGCGTTAGCGCCTCGGGAGGAGCGTGCGTTAAATCTTATCTGGCCCGGTTGATGAATTTGGAAGCTTTGACTTCAGCAGATCACCAAACCTTCTTGGGAAGGAGCTACCGCCTTGTATAGTCACCGATTGACCTCGTTCGTAAGTGCGTGGCGGTAGGTGATGAGGGCCCCAACACGCGCCCTCGGCGTCCGTCACCTTGGTTGGTCGGTCGGAGATCCCGCCCCGCCAAGGGGGTCGGGAGCGCTGTCCGGTCGGAGTCGCTTCCCCTGGCCGGTCGGGAGCGGATGTCTTGTGTGGTCTCGCAGGCGATTCGGTCGGTGGCGGGCCGGGCGCGGCCTGTCGGACTGGAGATGTGCTTGAGGCCGCTGGCTCGTCGCTTCGGGCCGTTGGGGTACCCCTGTTATTAGTATTCGTCACCTGAATAGTGGCGCTTGGAGGTGGCCTTAGGGAGCTCATTGTGGAGGTAGGCGTAGAGAAAGCGATTGCATCGCCGGGCACGCCAGTGGATGCAGACCTTACCGGAAGTTGACGATGAGGTGGCGCCGGGGCCGGGCCCAAGTGCTTGTGCATGCGCTTGTTGCCAAAGCAGTGTCAGTTTCTATGTTCATGTGGTGGTGCCTAGGGTTTGCTAGGCTCAAAAGGTGTAGGCAGGGGGAGGAAGCAGACAGATAGGGCTGGGGTTTCGGCGGGTGCAGTGACGACGCAGGAGGTCATGCCGCGGAGGATCTAGAGCAGGACTTGGAGGAGGAAACTGATCCACTCCGCCCCCCCGCCAAGTCAGTTGCAGCGACACCTGCACGCGCATGGGGGTAGAGATCGTGGGGCTGAGGAAGTCAGGAAAGAGATTGTTCAGTGGGGTCTTTTTACAAAAAGAAAAAAATTAATTGGTTGGGTTAAATCCGCTTTCATCTTAGCCGTTCGTGTCAAATCAAACGAATTAAGTGCTTTGGGGAGAACGGACGACCGCTACCAACTTCAAATTAGAAGTAGTAGAAATATAAGTTTTCCTTTGCTCTAGACGTTGTAAAAAAAATCCATTTGCAGGGGCATTATATTTTACTAGATGGGCTTGCACGCTACGCCATGTCAAGTGGGATATGTCGAATTTTTGGAACTACGAGGCCTTCGTGTAAAATTGCGAAGGATCTCAACTAAAATTGCAATAGGGTGCAGGACCTATTCGTAAATTCCCGGAACCTTGAGGGCTTAATATATTGCAAAAAAAACCGGTGGAGGACCCGCTCATGAATGTATAGAACTACAAGGTCTTTTTGTAAAATAACATGTGGAAGGACTTATACGTAATTTTGTTTTTTTGCAGAAAAACTGATGGAGGACCCGTTCACGAATCCAGAAAAACTACGGGGTTTTTGCAAAATAACGGTAAAAGGATCTCTATGTAATTTCCTTTTTTTCGAAGGGCCTCTCGCGAAGGCGATGACGTGGCATGGCCGGTTGTTCTCCAATCCCATAAGCTTTATATAAGTAAAGATACATGCAACAACTGTATACATATACATATACATATACATATACATATACATATACATATACATATACATATACATATACATATACATATACATATACATATACATATACATATACTATAGTTGTCACAGTGTCGCTCAGGCGACCGAAGGAGGAAGCCAAGACAACTCGCCTCGATTGGAGGGGGTCGGATCGCGCCGTTGAGCCTATTGCGACACCGGATCGGTGGTTTTGTGGCGAAAGACAGTTGGATCAGGGTCGACGCAATGGGGGTCGGCTGGATCTATGATGGAAGACAGTTGGCTCGGGGGTGGATCCGGTGGTGCGGGCCAGATCTTTGACGGAAGATGGCTGGCTTGGGGCTAGATCCAGTGGTGTGCGAGAAGGACATCGATAGGTGGATCTTGAGACGACGAAGTCCCGAGCTGAGCAACGATGGTCCAAGAAGAGGAAAGCTTTGCTGTGGATGGAGCCGCTACTGCTCTGTCGGTGCTTTGCCATCGCTGTTTCTGATGCTTTGCCGCCGCCGCTGCTCGCTGATGCTGTCGTTGCTCGCTGATGTTGCTTGCTTGTTGCTGCTTTCATCGTCTAATCATCACCTAGACGTCCAGACGCTCCAGGCTTGCAGTGCCTAGCCGGACCGCCATGACAACTATGAAACATAATGACTTTCATGAACTCATTATCTGATAGATCATATTATAGTATTATACTCTACATTAGTATTTGTACTCTAAAATTACAAATCTAGCCTCCTTCAGAAGCACGTGTCATATACTAAGCTCGCTTACTGCAGTAGGTCGTGGCACCGCACCTACCACGTTACCTAAGCTAGGCAGGACAGGGTACCTCGGTGCCCGAGCTTAGCAGGAAGGTGGGCCTCGCCATGTGCCGCGCTGGTCAACGACCTGTCACGATAGAGAAGTACGTTAGGTAACATGTATGTATTGATACGCAAAGATTAAAAAATATGTGGATGTGTCTTTATTCATATTGAGTACGGTTAAGAAGCGCATTATGTGACATATGTCGACGTGTCTTTGTTCAAATCGAGCGAAGACGGAAAAAAAAAAATGCACAGGAGGGGCGAATAAACGGAGGCCTCCTCGCGGTTCCTGCCAAACCCAACGCACCCTTCTCCGACCCTCCTCGTGTTCCCCCTCTAGGGCTTAACCCTCGCGAGCGGTCGGGATTCCCCAGCCGGGAGCCCGGGATCGATCACCGGAGCCGGAGCCGGAGCCGGCGCGATGCTGGGCCCTCCTCGCCGCGGCCCGGCGTACAAGACGAAGCTGTGCGCGCTGTGGCAGCGCGGCCACTGCAACCGCGACACCTGCAGCTTCGCGCACGGCAACGGCGAGCTCCGCTTGCCCCCCTCCTCCCGGCCCTTCCCGCACCACGCCGGTATGGATAGCCCTTTCCCTGTGCCCCCTCGTCTCTCGTTGTACTCCTCTCCTTGTGCTCCTATTCGGTTGCCCGTAGTTTCTATTTGAGATCTCCACCCGGGACTTAGGGTTTCTGGTATTTAGCGAGAAGCGAAGAGGGTTAGATGTATACAATCCCCTTATTTTCTTGGTCAGTTGGTTGGTAGGTATAGATCTATGAATAGCTAGACGCAATCCAAATGAAGTCTTGGGAAATCAGACTATCGGAGTACTGTCAGAAATAGATGAGTGCTTGAAAAATTAGGTTTCATGTGTTTTGGATCCTACCAATAATGGTTGGTCATGAAAGCCAGGTGATTTATGTCTTGGCGAATTTAGCATCTTGGAACAAAACAGTTGCTTCTGAAGGACATGACATGATGGGCGGTATTCCGGTATGAGATGTTGGCCTGCCATGCTAAAAAGAACAAGTCATCAATACTGCATGTTGCGGATATGTTTTGGTATCAAGAGGAGAGCCAGTAATTGGGAAGAAGGAATTAGGAGAATTTGGCCAAGCTACCGACTAACTATACCACTCAAAAGAATGGTATATATGAATTGGATCATTTGTGCATGGCCATCTTTGGAGTACTTTCTTTTTTCATTCGGGACATCGTGGTTAAAAGGGAATTTTTTTGCATGCTAGCTGATTCATGTGATAGTGTGCTGCCTGTGTTTTGCCTCGTCTTATTAAGCTTGTGTGATTTTCTATATTTTTCATACTAGTGCTTGAATTGAACCTCAGTTGCTGCAGATAGAAAATAATTCTAACAAGTGGAAGCTTGTTGCAGAATTAGGTGGCATTCTTACTGGTTGTCATTTGATTTAACTATCATTCCAATTAGCAGACTCCTGAGCAGATTGGTAGACTCAACTGCTGCCAGAGGATAACACGACCTTTTTCATAGATTCTTCAGTTGGTATTTCGACGATTTGTCGTGACTGTAATGCCTGTGCTGTATCAGAAGGTGAACTTTTGAGGGTCTTGGATGACTCCTCCATTGAGTGTTGTCCATAATATGATCGATGTGCTATGATCATGTGATTAGCAGGTTTTGCAATTAACTGAGTCACATATCCTTTGATTATAGTGCATCAGCTAGTTTCATTGGGAAATATTCTTGTGACTGGTAATTCCATGTTGTTGTGATTCTTCGCAAGTCGTCACCGAAGATATCTGGACAAATGATAGTAGATATATGGTGATATTGGGATTATGGCAGACATTTCTTTGTTGTAATTGCTGTATGAGGTTTATGGAGCTTCAACCCATTTGCCTTCAAGATGATCAACATTATGAGTATTGGTATTATCTTAACGGGTGCATCAGTGGTTCCTTATCATATCTTGGCATCTGCTTGTGCATTAATTTTTAGCCCTACTTTTTTTTGTGGCTAATGGCATTATCCCGGAGTCCCTGCTACTTATTGCTAATTGAATAATCTTGTAGCTCAAGGTTACGGTAAGCTTAACAGGCTTATGGGTGTCCTATCTACATATCGCACAATTTTCATTTTTTAGTGAGATGAGTGCTTCCTCGTATAAAATTTGCACCTTCCTGACTTATAGGTAGAAGAGATTATAGAAGTGGTGAATTCAGAGGAAGGATTGATAGGAGATTCTCACCTCGTAGGAGGCATTCTCCTGGAAGAGATTCCAGGGGTCATCGTGCCCCTTATGATCGAAGACCAATTTCTCGAGAAAGGGGTAAACAGATGCTCTCTCTCTCTCCATCTATGCGTGTTCACGTGCCAAAGTGGGTGGGGTGCTAATTATTCTACATCTGCAGCTGCTCATTTTTACATTCTGATTGAACCTGCTATAAGTTCATTCTATTTGTAATCTCATAAAACTCATTTTACTTGCAGATTCTAGCTATTCACGGTCTCCCAGCAGGAAGAGGCACGTGATACATTTCGGCTTATGATCTTGATTTCTTTGAAGCTATTTAATTCTGAATAATGAATATACTTTGGATGCTTGTATGCGCATCTTCTGATCAAAAATTTTAATTGAAGTGTCATTATATATGCTTATTTAGGATTCATTATTATCTACCTTCTTTGTGTTATTATTTGATTGTGCGATCTTAGTTATTCATTATTGTTAATCCCGTTTGATTTGCTGGAGCTGAGATCTATACAAGCTATGATTATAAGTTATCTAGCTTAGTGCCAGGCACATTGATTGTGCTACTGAGAACAAGCATCAAAGCTTTATCCGTTAACAGCATCCTCGCTGGAATGGTAGGTCTTTGTATTTTTTCCTGCTGATTGACCTTGGTGACATTTGTCTCCTATATTATACGCATAAGCATGTCCCCTAAAGGCCATGCAAGCACTCTGTATGGTGGTATTTTGTGGCCACATTTATTAAACCATCAACTCTTAATCTTGTTATTTGTTGAGTATTGACAATCATGTAATGTTACCGCACTTAGTTCCTGTTTTCCATTTTCAAATCTTCTAGTTGTGAACACAATTACCTCTTCTGATTAATTGTCCCAAATAGAATATGATACCCCCATTACTGTCATTTCCATCGGATTTGTGGTTTAATAGATTTATTCTATATCCATTTATATGTGTGTTGAGTTATGTTGGACTTGTAACTTTTCCACATTCTGTTCTCCATCTTTCAGTGAGAGGAGGCATGATAAGAAGACTGATGATGGAGAAACCAACTCATCTAGGAGTTTGAGTGTCTCTGACAATAATGATGAAAGGAAAAAGGACAAATTCTCAAGTGGGGATGAGAAAGAGGATAACGAAAAGCAGGTCTGAGTTGTGTAATCCAATTCATAGCTGAAACAGGCACCTTTGGCACATCCTGTCATTATATAATTATGAATATTGTGCAGCTTAAACAAATAAGACTGGATATGGAGGCTCTGCGTGAAAATAAATCTCACCTAGAGGTCAGTTTTTATCGTCTCAATGCATTTATTACAATATGGACTTTCCATGAGTAGCCCAAAGAACACCTTTTATTTATTTAATGTTGCTTAACTTATGCTTCTAGTTTGGCAATGATTGTTCTGTGCTACTTCAACCTGCTTTACCGCATAGCTGTGCATGAGACGCCTTTCTATTTTTTCTTCCTGCGTTATGGTATATCTGCTTTCAACTATGGAGGTTTGCAGCATGCTATGATATGTGTGCCGTCCTACACTCCAATTGTTTGAAATGTTTTCCAATCTATGGCCGTGTTAATCTTCTCAATAATGTTGTAATGTTTTGATTTTTCATTTCTTTAATAATCGACGAACATTAATTGCTATCTTGCAAATATACTTCCACCTATTCTTTGATTTTGCAAAATGATATTTATGTAACGTGCTACTTGGCTGGGGCTTCCTTTCGCTAAAGTAGCCAGTTCTTATAAATGTTACGACAATACACTGATTTATGAATGATTCTGCATGGTGTAAACCAAGTGTTACAATTGATCATTTAACAATATTATGTACTATGCAGAAATATGGATTTTTTTTAATAAAAAAATGACAGCCTTTTCCGAAAGTAACCCAGATCTCTTTTCCCAGACTATTTTGTGGAAACTTCCAAATGCTGGTTCAGTATTTGTGAATTTGGTTATGACAACTAACTGGTATCGGTAACTAGGGCTAATTTATGTGCTACTGAGAATGACCAATTTTGTATTGCTAAATTTGTTGAAGCATATGTCTGATGTGTGTTCATGTTATTTAAATATATATTTGTTGTAGTCTTAATTCGTTAGTACTTGCTACGCACTAGTCATCACCACCTTACTTCACCACTGACCATTGCCTACTATTGAGTTTTAGCATCGGCAGAATTATTTCTTCTTACTGTCTGTATCTGCTTTGGTGCGGATAATATTTCTTTTGGTATTTCTGCCCTTGGTTTATTACACAAGTTGGTATCATTCACACCTTTTTCTCTAGCACTGCATATCTGCGATATTTAATATTTTATCATTTACAATAGTTCGATCTTGTATAATTTGAACTTCACACTCTAATTAACATTCCTTTTGTAGATCATTTTGGATGAGAAGATTGATGAAATGCGCAAAATTTCTAGCAAAGTAAATGATCTTGATCAGCAACTGAGGAGGGAGAAAGAAGAATGCCATAGGTATTTATACAACACTGAACACTTGCACATGACAATGGCACGTTCCTTTTCTTTATTATATCAATAGCTTGGTGGTGTTATCAAGTGTTCTCATATTGTTTTGTTTCCAATGTAGGATGACATCAAAAATGAAGAAGTTCATCAAAGCTCATGCCCGTTTTTTGAAAGCACATGAAGAATTGAAAAGGTTCATTCTGCTTTCATCATGTTTGAACTCATACACGCATTTTTTGCTTGACTTCCGCACCATTTTATATCTTTGCATGACTTCGAATTTATAATTATTGACTACTGGAGTTGTGCAGGTCACAAGCGCGTTTTGAGAGACTTGGTGATTTGCTTGCTTCAGATATTTTGAAGCGTGGTGCTAATGAAGAAGTTTCCAGTGTCAATGTCGCTGAAGATCCAAATGGTTCTTATGAAAGGAGTCCAAATGCTGCTGCAACTAAAAAGAGATCGGTCCCGTACTCAACAAGTGAAGAAGCAAAAGCTGGTAGGTAGCTTAGTTTCTTGGGGAGACTATACATACTCCTGGAGAGCATACAATGATGGCCATGCTGTTTTACAAAGGTGTGATTAGTACAATTGGAATCTTGTTATCAATTAGTGCGGTAGTTCATATTCCCCCCTTCCATTTGCATAAAAAAAAAGTGTCTAAGCCTGCCCATCCTAGTAGGCAGTAGGTAAAGAGGTCCTCTATGTTAACCTTAAGCATTAAAATTGTTTTGATTAGTTACTCTTTTTATAGAAACACTGAAGGAAGTGTTTTTTTCCTTTTACAACTCGACGATATTTCTCTGTACATTGTTGAAAAAATGTCTTCCTTTTGTATTAATTACGTACTCATGTCTGATCTTTTGTCTCCTTTCTCAGTGAAGAAAAGAAGAGAGCGAGATTCTGATACAATCACTAGGTCAGAGAAATATAGGTCAGAAGGAACAGATTTTGATAAAACATGCAAGGGAGCTGAGGCAACAAAATTTTTATATTTGAAGAAGAGATTATGGGAAGATGAAAAAAATAAGCTAGGAAATGTTTCCTCAGCCAACGTTTTCACAGACAAGGTGCAATATTCTTCCGGATCTAAATTATGTGATAAATGATGCACATCATATCATCATATTTATTGTAACGGGTTCAATGCTTTATTTGGACATACTAACATATGCTCTTGATTCCGTTCTAATTCTATAGCTCAAGAATTAGTGTAAGTTTGGAAAGTATGGCTATTGGCTTGTTTATTACTATAGCTTATCTGTAAATAACAAGTAAACAGTATACACACCGATAGATTTCCTTCATCATCTCATCTGAGTCCCAGCTCATCTTGGCCCTGTTGACAATGGTTGGGATCGTATTCATGATCAATTCTGAATGGTACGAGTGAAGACTATATTGAGTAGAGATTTTTAAACTTGCAGGTCAAAGATTCTCCAGTCAAACATGTTTTGCCCTCCACTGGCATGGCTGCTCATGCTATAGATGATCTTATCGAAGCTGTTGAACTGGATGGCAGACATGAAGATGCTTCGCTAGAAAATGATGGTGATGACAAAACTAGATCACCTGTTATGCCCCCACAACCTCCACCAGTGGTTCCAACTGCTTACGAGCAGGTGATTAAATTTGCATCCTCCAAGAAATTTAAACTTTTATATTCTCTTTCCAACCAAAATTTTCGTCAATCTTTTTTTTTTCTTCCTGTAGTTTTGCTAAAGAAATATGCTCACAGCTTGTTTAATTTTCTTTCCCAGTATGAAGGCGATGATGAGGAAGTCGATGTGGAATAAGTGGAATGCCGAGTTGGTGGATGGAGCCCTCTTATGATAAATTAAGGAATGGCGATTGGCAGCCACCAGCTCCTGGGGGTCGAAGACTGTTAGCATCTCCGTGTACAAAGTGCTATCTATTTGATACTGGGGCTTCTTTAGCTTATATCCAGAATTATGCTTTTGTAGTGACATCCTTGGTGATGAGTTGTTACTTGGATGTGGTGAAATATGTGGAGCTTAACTTCGCCAATGTCACACCTAAAATATATGTGGCAGTTACTCCTTGTCAGTGCCTAGGGGCTCATGACTTGTTGTATAGTTCCTCTTGCTGTTTGCCGCATCAGATGTGTTGGGGGAGTACATTTGATGGAGGCCGTAGCCTACCTGCTTCGGCAATCTCCGGTGGCCGCCGGTTGGAGACCTCGCAGCCGGCATGAACCTTGGCTTCACGCCCACCGTCGACATTCTCCGGAGTCATCGGAGTTGGGACGTTGGAGGGACAAAGACGTCGCGCGTTGTGTGGCAAATATGGGCGACTGATGTCGTTCAGTGCCCCGGCTCACTAGCACCATGTTTCTACGCCCCATCAGGCACGTCGGAAGAAAGATACGATGGTCATTCTCCTAAACGATGGCTATTAATACTTGGGAGTGTACGACTGACTACATGGAGTGCTGATCATTCTTTCATCTGCTGAAGTGCATGCATTCTTCCTCGCTCCCTTCACATTCACACTTCATGCACTCTGGTTGCCTGTGCTGTTGTGATAAATTAACAAGTAGATTGCGGAGGCATACAGTGCATGCGATGAATCCTTGCAGGCTGCAGTGTGTGTGATGGCAGCTCAACACAAGAAGCTCTTGCTCGTCTGTTTCTGCCTGCTGCTATGCCTATGTCTATCTATGCACGTCGAACGCAACCATCAGCCCGGAAGGGGAAGCAGGAGAAGGAGCAGCAGAAGCAGAAGCACTCCTCCAATGGAGCTCAGCCTTCACTATGCGGGCCTCAATGGTACGCTCCACGCTCTCTACTCCGCCGCGTTCCAGAACAGCACAAGCAGGCTGGACCTCAGCTCCGACAGCCGCCATGGCACCATCCCGGCAAGCATCTCCATGCTGCTCACCCTAACCTACCTGTACTCGAGCGACGACAGTCTTGCCTTTATCTGTGCTCACCCTGACCTCCTTGGACTTGAGCAACAATAACAGCTTCGTTGGTGCCATCCCGACACACATCTCCATGTTGCTCTCCCTGGACTTGAGCGATAACAACTTCGTTGGTGCCATCCCCTACCAACTGGGCAAGCTTGCACACTGGCGGCACCTTCATATGTCTGCAAACAGATTACCTGGGCCGATACAACAGTCGCTCTCAAGGTTCAGAGAACTCCAACAATCTCACCGGAGGAATCCCGAAATGGCTCGGGATGATGTCTAGTTTGCAACATCTTGATCTGATCTGGTTTCTTCCCTACCACCCGAGCTGGGAAACCTTACTAGTCTCGACTCCATGTTCTATCATGGAACAAGCTCGACGGCAGCATCCCACCGGAATTGTTCACAAACTGGACGGAGCTTAGCGCATTGGATATGGCCAATAACTCCTTCACTCGAAGCATTCCACGCTACTACAGAATGATACAACAACATCTCTTTATTTGAGTCAGTTCTTAACTTTTTTAAAAAACCCGATAGTGATATATAATTAAGCGTAGGTGAGAAATATATCGCAAAACACCATTATCGATTTGACCTCAGAACCGATAGTATCACTATCGGTTCTCAGGTCCAATCAATAGTGACATTTTACAATCGGTTCTGATATCAGAACCGATAGTGATGATTTGATCATCACGATCGGTTTCTGTCATTAGAACCAATCATGATAGTAGCTTGACTTCTCGGCTTCTCCTCTCGCG
This sequence comes from Otatea glauca, assembly GCA_036346275.1. Classification (NCBI taxonomy): domain Eukaryota; kingdom Viridiplantae; phylum Streptophyta; class Magnoliopsida; order Poales; family Poaceae; genus Otatea; species Otatea glauca. The sequence continues at coordinate 4,169,429 of CM070713.1, forward strand.
TTTGACCTCTCGGCTTCCCCTCCGTTCTATAAAAAAGGAGTTTACTCCTCTCCGTCTACATTGCCTATCTGCCTCCCCTTGCCCGCGTCGCCCATCTGTCTCCCTGAGCACGTTGTCCATCTGCCTCCCATCCCCCGCGTCGCCCATCTGTCTCCCAAAGCACATCGCTGTTGTCGGGGATCGGTACCCTCGCCACGTGTAAGCATCCCCTGTGGCCTCGTGGCGGCTTTCCGCGGGCCCGGGGGCTCATCTCCGACCTAGGGGGTGCTCTCCCGATAATCGTGCTCGGGACCAGCGAGCTCGGGCACCGCCGCAGGGGCAGGCACCCTCGGCCTCGACCTCGACCTCGACGCCCCCGCGGCCGCCAGAGAAAATGACACCTGTAACGTTTTTATTTTATCTCGTGTAAAGCTCTCCCCTGCGTGGGGATTAGGGTTCAACAGCTCCTGTCAAACTCCCAACGGCTAGCAACGACTTTCATCAGCCCCCGTCAAATCGCCACGAGCTCCTGACGTCGGCCTCAGGACCAAGCAGCGAGGTTCCCAGAAGGCTACAAAAGCAATAGGTTGCCCCAACTGCGGGAAGAAGGGAGAAGACGAACGAACAAACAAAAACACCACACAAGACGACCAGAAGACACGCAACACCCACTGAGAAGAGCGGCACAACGCCCCTCTTGCTCGGGCCCTGTTCTTGTGTCCTCCCACAGAATCGCTAATACACCCTTCGCCTTAGGGCAAGACTGGAGTAGAGCTATTACCCGATCTTGGGGGCTCAAACCAGTATAAACCTCGTGTCCAGCGTCTCTTCCTCGGCGACTTCCCTGCGACGCTAGGCGCCTCCGAACAAGCACGACCTCGGGTCCCGCTCCCGAGCTAACTCCTCGCATCCCCCTTTTCTTCTGCGGTCGGCGGTCCCGATCGTCGACAGCTGTCATCTCCTCCCCCGAGCACGTCGTTGCCGCTTCCCCGAGCACGTCGCTGTCGTTTCCTCCCCCGAGCTCGTCGTCACCTCCTCCTCCCTCGAGCATGTCATCGCCACCTCCCCGAGCACGTCACCGTCGTCTCCTCCCCCGAGCACGTTATCGCCGCCTCCCTGAGCATGTCACCGTCGTCCCCTCCCCCAAGCTCGTCCTCGCCTCCTCCTCCCCGAGCACGTCGTCGTCGCCTCCTCCCCGAGCACGTCGTCGTCGCTTCCTCCCCCGAGCACGTCGTCGCCTCCTCCTCCTCGAGCACGTCGCCGTCGCCTCCTCTCCCGAGCACGTCGTCGCCTCCTCCTCTCCGAGCACTTCTTCGCCTCCTCCGTGAGCATGTCGCCGTTGTCTCCTCCCCTGAGCACATTGTCGCTATCGCCCCCCGAGCAGTGTTAGCTGCACTGATTTTTCAGTTGGTGCTTTGTGAGTATAATCATCTCCCTGTGATTAATTTCTTTACTGTTATTGCAAAGAGGCTAGACAATTTACTTGTCTTGGGGACCTTGCATATGGGGAGGCATTATTCGATGAGGAGTTGGGCTGGTTAGACTGTTTGTGACAACATTGATTATTCCTTTATATCGTGCAATACTTGATTAGTTCAATTGGTATCATCTGTTAAGTGCTACTAGATATATGTTCATCCTCATTATGATTACTGTTCTACTTGTACTTGGTTGTTATTATTCTGTTCATGCTGTTGTTGGCTATTTTTAGCATCCGAACTGTTGTTGGCAGTCTCTGTTTACATGCTTTTGCAGTATGTACTGTTGTAGTTTCAGTAAGCATTCTTGAATATTGATTCTCTTAAATATATATTGGTCCAATTGATTAGGTTTTATAAACCGTCAACTATTAAATCTGTTTTTAAAGATAAAGTTGTCGTAAATCAATCTAATACCTTGTCCCTAGTGGCGAGGAGGCCTTTCTAAGGCAGCCCGATATCTGAGAACACCTTAAAATCAACTTGAGCTTGATTGCTAGTTATGTACCTCTATTAATGTTAATTGTCATGCATATATTTAATTATATGATTATGAGTATATTTACTTTGATATTGTAAGTATCATATATAAAATAGAGCCTACAAACAAGAAATACGATATGAAAAAGCTATTGGATGTTAAATGAAAACTTAAGGTGGAGATAGAATAATTGAAAAGAAAGTCTGAGTTAACAAAAAAAATTTATGAGATGAAATAAAAACTGAAAGACCTGGAAACGCTGACTTGTCAGGGAACTACCTCACCGGCGTGATTCCATCAGAGATTGGTAATATATCATCGTTAGCAAACCTTAACCTCAGCAGCTGGAGGGAGAAATTCCTACGACATTATCATCGTTAACACCTCGGCAGCAACCAATTGGAGAGTGAGATTCCCACAACCTTGTCGTCATCTATCCAATTTATCATCTTGTCCAGCAACAAATTGACAGGTACCACCAGACAATCGTAATGTCAATTTGTTGGATCTTTCGAACAATCTGCTCTCTGGAGAGCTCCACAGTTGCTTATGGAACCTGCGGTTTCTTGTATACATGGATTTGTCAAGCAATGCCTTCGGTGGAGAAGTTCCAACCTCAACAATCAGTGCTAATTCTTCACTAGAATTTCTACACATGTCAAACAACAACTTCACTGGGTCTTGTCCATATGTCCTAAGGAACTTCAAATGCCTAGCTGTTCTGGATCTTGGCCATAACAAGTTTTCTGGCACAATTCCTTCATGGATAGGGTCAAGCATTCCTTTGCTAAGGATTCTCCAACTGCGATCGAACGTGTTTTATGGAAGTATTCCTCGGGAGGCAACACATCTGACAAAGCATCAAATGTTTGACCTAGCTGAAAACAATCTTACAGCTGGTTCCATACCGGATAGTTTTGCCAACTTTAATTATACTATGGGAAGAATGACATAACTTGGAAGGTGCAAGATTGTACTTTTCATACAACGTTTAAGCTTATCACTGGTATTGATTTATCGAGCAACTATCTCTTCTGGTGAAATCCCTGCTGAAATGGCAAACCTTCGAGCATTCCTGTTCCTGAACCTGTCCAGAAATAATCTATCTGGTGGTATTCCCAAAAGCATTGGTAATTTGAAAGATGTGGAGTCTCTTAACTAGGGGTGTAATCGGCTCAAATTCGGTTAGATATTGTTCTTTCCGTATCTTAAATCATATTTTTTGTCGGACTCGGACTCGGATACGGATAGTGCCGGATACGAATATATCGTGGATAATATTGATCACGAATTCGAAACGAATACGGAGCGGAATCGATACGGTGCCGAATATTTTTTGTTGGATATCGCGTGAAAACAAATACCGCATATAACACATATATATCAATGATTAATCAACCATATGATTCCAATACGCAACATGATTATCTCAATTTAATAAGTTATTTTATTAGGTAGTCCAACAAAGTTGCAAAAGTATCAAATATTTCTTTATATTTTGCAAAAGAATACCGGGTATTCACATAGGTCAGTGAAAGCATATTCTTACATGTCAAGCTCTGGTGACGGCCCACACCGACTGGCCGGATAGCAGATGGGGCGATAGCATGACGGTGGAGTTGTGGAGGAGGGCCTAGCTTGAGCTATTTGGTTGGGCCCAATTCAAGATGCTAGAATATGGGTCATAAATATTCGGATATCTGAGTAGAGTTTTGCGGAATTATGTGAGAATGTAATTGAAATTATCCCAATCCTAACGGATAGTGATATCCTGAATCCGATGCCGAATCCAAAACCGATGCTAAATCGGATAACTATCCAACACGACTAACCGAATTTGAGCCGAACATATCCGGGCGGTCGGCATCTATCAGGTCCGATTGAACCCATGCTCTTAACCTTCCTTGGAATGAACTCTCGGGTCCTATTCCTCCGAGCCCATCGAACTTGGAGTGCCTCAGTGAACTAAATCTCTCCAACAAAAATCTATCTGGAGAGATACCTACAGGTAATCAACTTCGAGCCTCAATTTATAGCAACAACCTGGGACTATGCAGTTTCCCCTTGAGCACTGCATGTCAAAATGTTCCACAACTGCATTGTAGAGGGTAAAGGAACATCACAAGAACTTGAAACCCTGTGGCTGTACTACTCAGTGATTGCTGGAATTGTCTTTTGGTTTTTGGCTATGGTTTGTTCTGCAAGCCCTGGAGGTTTTCTTTCTACAGCTGCATCGATGCCATGCAGCAGAAAGTTCAGCAAAAGGTGAAGCATATTATATTTAGGAGTGTAGAAAGTTGTCCGATTACCGCAAGATACGTTGTACCATACCAACTGAAGCATCGTCAACAGCCTCTCCTTTCTGTTCTGGTAATCTATGTCGTCCCAGTGGACAGACTTCTTCCATGGGTCTGGGAGACGGAGAGATGCATCTGATGTGTGTGTCTATCCCATTCTGATGAGCCGATGGCATTTTTTCTAATGGGGTTCCCCTAGGCCCTAGTCATGCAATTTAACGATTCATTCTTCAATTGGCGGGATCATAAAAGGAATGGAAATGGAATGGACTATGTAAATTCACAAGCCTAAGTACTGAGCTATGGAGCATCCAGGGTGATCAAGTGGCAGTTTTGGCACTGTCAGCCACATCATTTTGTACATGCACACCCATTGGCGTATCCAGTATATGGTCATAGGTGTACAGCTGTACACCTAATTTTTTTTGCAAAGTATTAATTATATAATAAGAGTATATATATATATATATATATATATATATATATATATATATATATATATATATATAGTTACCTAGGGCACCACGATCTAAAAATGATATTTTCTCTATGTATTTTCATGCGATTTTTTTTGAAATTTTTAGGACGTTGAGTTTAACCAGTTTATAGGATCAAATCAGTATATATGTTCATCATCAACTAATCTTAGTCTATTTCCATTATCACGTGCCTCCCCTCTCAGCCAACCAGTCCAGCCCATTAATGAAAAGCCCACACCTCCCAACTCTCAACTAAGCATAGCACATTGTACAACACAACGAACCATAGTTAAAATTCTCCATTTTTCTTGCATCTCATGCTCTCTGCCCCCTCTCTCCCTCGCTCGCCCTTGGGGCGGCGACCGATGGTGCACTTCGACAAGCAAGCAGCGGCGGGAGGTGGGGCAGCCAGTTAGGGGCTATCGATCAGAGCTTAGAGGTATTCACATATTTTTTTCTTAATTATTTTGTAGTGTTATAATTTATTGTGACATGTTTGTCCTAATTTGAACAATTTGCACTTTAATTTTCGCTATTGTAGAGTTTAAACTTTTGTATTGAACAATATTTTGTTAACTCCGTATGTCCATATGAAAATTTCTAGATCTGTCGCTGCGACACCATGCTCAAGCACCTTAACCGTATCACTGAGTATCACTCTCCTCTTGCAAACTGGAGACATCCATATGAAAATTTCTAGATCTGTCGCTGCGACACCATGCTCAAGCACCTTAACCGTATCAAACTGAGTATCACTCTCCTCTTGCAAACTGGAGGTTACCTAATTACCGAACGTCTCCAACGCAGCAGCATCCAGAACACAAAAATATCAAAGAGAATCAACCTTCCTGCAATACAAATGGATAAATAACAAATCATGATCCAAATCTGGAGCATTTCATCATTCCACACCAGAAAAACTAGCAAGAACAACTTCAGAGATGGCTAGGGTCTCAAAATCAGAAGCTACAACCCACAGTTCAGTACATAATTCAGAAGATACAAAAGCCTACAACCAAGAATTCAAAGCAAAATCGAGAAGCACACACCATGAAACTATAAATAAAACTAGAAATAAGTAGCAGCTATTCAATTTGAACCACACTTCAGAAGCTATATAATTGGTTCCCGAACTGATGGCAGATAGAACTTGGAAGCAAGCAAGCCAATACTAAGTGGTCCGTTCGGTAGTGCTTCAGCTCTGGCTCCTCTCAAATTCTGCTCTGATTCCATCTGATTCTGATTTTCTGAGGAATCAAGAGTAGTTTTTGAAAGTGTTCGACTAACTATTTGACTCCAAATTCTTGAAAGAAAGGATCCGGTAGAGAGTAGAGCTGTACTTGGGTTGCACTTGTCGTGAGCTCGGCGGCGCTCGAGGCAGGCCCCGGCAAGGTCGAGCCGGGGACGAGGGCTCGACAGTGCTCGAGTTAGGGACGAAGGACTCGAGGCAGGGCTCAGTGCAATTTGTAGAATCGCTCCAACGGTATCCAAGAATTCACGGCGGGTCTAGCTCCTCTAAACGAGAATCCGGAAGCCTAAGCTCTACCAAACAAGAGCTGAGGTGAATCGACTAAAACGACTAAATCAAAAAATATAATGATGCAAGCAAACTAAGAACGGATGAGTTAAAAGCTCACTTATTCATAGAGTTCAACCAAGTCGCTGTACCTCAGCAACTGTTTGCATAAAAGCAGTACAAACCATGGGGACTCGATGGTCCAATAAACCATACAAATAGACTGACACAAACGACACAGATACTTCATAGAGGACGCCAGTGGCACCGGAGACCTGACGACCCAGGTACAGCAGCAGGGCAGTTCCGACTAATGACGATTTACTGGCCACCACGGAGGCGGAGCACCAGGTGGAGGGTGGACTCCTTCTGTATGTTGTAGTCAGCGAGGGTGCGTCCGTCCTCCAGCTGCTTGCCGGCAAAGATGAGGCGCTGCTGGTCCGGAGGAATACCCTCCTTGTCCTGGATCTTGGTCTTGACGTTGTCGATTGTGTCCGAGCTCTCAACCTCCAAGGTAATGGTCTTGCCTGTGAGAGTCTTGACAAAGATCTGCATCCCACCCCTGAGGCGGAGCACCAGGTGGAGGGTGGACTCCTTCTGGATGTTGTAGTCGGCAAGAGTGCGGCCATCCTCCAGCTGCTTGCCAGCAAAGATGAGGCGCTGCTGGTCCGGGGGAATGCCCTCCTTGTCCTGGATCTTGGCCTTCACATTGTCGATGGTGTCAGAAGACTCCACCTCAAGGGTGATGGTCTTGCCGGTCAAAGTCTTTACAAAGATCTGCATGCCTCCCCTGAGGCGGAGGACAAGGTGGAGGGTGGACTCCTTCTGGATGTTGTAGTCGGCAAGGGTCCTGCCTTCCTCCAGCTGCTTGCCGGCGAAGATGAGGCGCTGCTGGTCCGGGGGGATGCCCTCCTTGTCCTGGATCTTGGACTTGACGTTGTCGATGGTGTCAGACGACTCCACCTCAAGGGTGATGGTCTTGCCGGTCAACGTCTTCACGAAGATCTGCATGCCTCCCCTGAGGCGGAGGACAAGGTGGAGGGTTGACTCCTTCTGGATGTTGTAGTCGGCAAGGGTCCTGCCTTCCTCCAGCTGCTTACCGGCGAAGATGAGACGCTGCTGATCCGGGGGGATACCCTCCTTGTCCTGGATCTTGGCCTTTACGTTGTCGATGGTGTCAGACGACTCCACCTCAAGGGTGATGGTCTTGCCGGTCAACGTCTTCACGAAGATCTGCATGCCTCCCCTGAGGCGGAGGACAAGGTGGAGGGTGGACTCCTTCTGGATGTTGTAGTCGGCAAGGGTCCTGCCTTCCTCCAGCTGCTTGCCGGCGAAGATGAGACGCTGCTGATCCGGGGGGATACCCTCCTTGTCCTGGATCTTGGCCTTTACGTTGTCGATGGTGTCAGACGACTCCACCTCAAGGGTGATGGTCTTGCCGGTCAACGTCTTCACGAAGATCTGCATGCCTCCCCTGAGGCGGAGGACAAGGTGGAGGGTGGACTCCTTCTGAATGTTGTAGTCGGCGAGGGTCCTGCCGTCCTCCAGCTGCTTGCCGGCGAAGATGAGACGCTGCTGATCCGGGGGAATGCCCTCCTTGTCCTGGATCTTGGCCTTCACATTGTCGATGGTGTCAGACGACTCCACCTCAAGGGTGATGGTCTTTCCGGTCAAGGTCTTGACGAAGATCTGCATCTGCAAGAAAGAATAAGCAAACAGCCAGGGTAAGCCTCCAGGAGTAGATTAAGTGGACAGAAAAAAGGATGATGATAAACAACAAATATTAACCAGTAGATAGCTCCCATACATCAAGCCACAAAGAATCAACAAATGATAGCAGCATATATCTTCGTCTAACAGATACTAACAGGCGATAGGCTTGTATTCATGTAACCACAAGGAACAGCAAATAGCATCAACACAAATCTTCATCTATCTCAGCGAAACCGCCCTGGAGCTACGCTAAGATACGAACCTAGCTTCTCGGGTTCAATAAGGCATGTTGAGATATCTTTTTACGATCAGATCTACAGATCAAGCACAAGCGTCCTAAACCAAACCAGACACGCATGCTGCCAAATTCGATTACGCCGAATCAGGCGCAACCATCAAGTAGAATCGAACTAGAACATACATGCATAGTTAAACATATGGATAAGCGCTTTGCTACGCAGATCATACGTGCATCAGGAATTTAATCGAAGACGAACAGATCTAGCCAAACCAACACAACGAGCCACACGGATCACGCGGAAGACCTCTCCCACAAATCTCCTAAAATCAAACACAGGATCTACAGATGAAGACGCTACGAACCACGAACAGATCGACACCAGAACTTCTCATCCCATCCCACCCATCAAACCATCAGACCAAGCGCCCAGGAGCACACGACAACGTGCAGATCTAGAGGGGGTTGGAGAGGGGAAGCGCCGTACCTTGAGGCGGTGGAGGAGGAATCGACGAGGCTATCGACGAGCTGATTGGGGAATTGGGGATCGTGCGCTGGGAAGCCGAGGTGAGGAAACAAGGCGGGGAGGGGGCGGGTATTTATGGCGGCTCGGGGCGGCCAAGTGGGGGAAGGAATCCCGTGCCGTGACGGTTCCGTCTGCTTGTTCTCGTCTCCGCCGCGAAATTTCCCGGAAGAAGCCGACGAGACACGCGACGCGGGCGGTGCGCGTGCGGAAATTTCGAGAAAGACGCCGTCTCCCGTCCTGTCCCGGTAACTTTGCTCTGCGTTGGGTCTTGGGTGTGGTGGTTGGGCTGGTGACCGTTAACCTCGCCTTACGCCGTTAGACTTTGGGCCGCTCCTCCTCCTCGCTGCCCGCTCCGCTGGATTGTCCTGGGTCCCACTTTTTCATGCAACTAAAATTTAATCTTGAGAAACGCCATTACTTGCGCGGACGGAACACAATCTCTTCTTTACCTTCGTTCTAGCTTTTAAATTTTATTTCTAAACATATATTATAAGATGATTTTTATTTTTTTCTATGCCTCTCTCCTTTAGCTATTTTCAATGTCATTTACTACTATAAACTAAAGTAATACACAATATCTAAATATATAATAATATTAATATAGTCTTTTGAAAATGTGATTTGACGAAACTACAAGAAACTAGAATAACATCCGTTCAGAAAATAGATGAGATTGGTTTCGTTTGTGCCACACTAACACATTTCAATTAGCCAACTTTGACTTTTCGCGCTTGTTGTTTGTTTTACGGCTGCAATTATCGCACGTTACACTTTCTTAGCACTTAACTCGCTTGTCGTGGACTCGTGGTACAACACAACTTCTATATTGTGCTTAACTTGTGACGGCACCATGCTATACTCTAGTAAAAAAAATTGTTGTCAAAATCATGGCTTCCATCCAATCATTTTTTTAACGTGCAAAAGCACAAGATAATATATCCATCATTTTCAATATTCAATATATGAGTGTGAACGATTAGGATGAATGGGATTCCACGAGACCATTATAAGCAAGATAATGCAAGTGGACATTTCTACAAAATAGCAGCGACCTCCCTGTGTCCCACTTGCTCTTATTCGACATGGATTGGCTTGGAGCTCTTTTAGGCATGGTGTATGCCTCTTTTGCTTTCTTTTTTGGGAGTTGCACAATAGAGGTTCCTTTCTTAAATCACGAGTCACCAGCACTACACCATATCGGTTTTATCCTACGTGAAAGAGTGAGAAAAGAAGAGAGAGAAAGGAGTGGCTCTTATTTAGTAATAAGCATTGCACGAGAGTATAGTCAGATTAGTTATGTACAAGAGAGAAGAGATAGTTATTGCACAGTATTTAGAGCCAACCTTTAGAGATAACTATTGTATAAGCTCGCTTTAGTGCTTACTCTACATGACATGGATGAAAGATGGAGTAAGTAGTAGACTTTGTTATTGTACTTGCTCTTATGGATATATTGGCTTTTGAGCTGTTACAGATTTTGGTATCTCTCTAGAGATGTACAATTTTTGGCAGTGATAATAATCAGGTCGATTATTTGAGATAACGTATTAGAGCATATACAATAGTAGAGATCAATGCTATCTATATACTCATCCATATCATCTAAATACAAAACTAAAGACAACTTGTACAATAAATGTCATCTTAAGATTGTCTCTATGAGATTCTATAATCTTTTAATTATAATATGAAAATTATTTATTATAGACAATAACTTACGTAATGGTGTTTTATATTGTCCATATGATCGTCTCTTCACGAAGAGACAGCTATACTATCTATCCTCTTTCTTTCTCTTCCATATCAGTAAAAAAATCTTACGTGTCAAAGCATATAGACAGTTGATATCATACCATTGTACATGAGCACCCCTTCTCCTAAGTTCCTTAAAGAGAGTTGTCTCGCACCTTAGGTATTCTCTACCTACTCACGTGTGTCAGTTTCAGGTACCTGAAGGTAGTTCAACCTTTTCCTGGGAGTATGGCATGGGTTACATACTTAAGCACCGTAGCGCCTGGCATGAACCCCCTTAGGGTATATACAATGGTATATGTTAGCTATCTATAAGTGTATGCCATATAGGATTTTAAATGATGTGGAGGAGAGATAAATATGCTGTCAACTATTTAACATACGGTTTTATAAACAGCTTTATACTGTGTATACCATTGTACAGACAGCCTATTAATTGTATGAGAGATCATTACAGACAGCTATATAGACAGTCTATTGTATGAGTTGTCTTTAATCTTGTCTATAGATGACATAGAAATGTATTACAGACAATCACCGTCTGTACCACTGTACGAGCATCTCAAGAGATATGGTTGTCTTGCCGTTCGATCTCATGTTTTAAACTTGTAATGGCTGTTTCGCATTCCGAATATTATTTACTTGCCGTGCCGGTTTCAAATATAAATTGTGCCAGGGCAAGAAAGCAAGGTGAGCGGGATGAAGTTGGTTTGCCGAATTTTTTTTACAAATGAAGTGTTGGATTGTTTGGGTTGGTGACCCGCTTTACCATACCAAAACCTAATCATGCCCCGTTTTATTTTGCCCATATCCCATTCTGTATAGACGCATTCATCAGTTTCCTCCTATTCTTTAAAGAACCAGTTTCTTCTAGAGCAAAGCATACATGGCGACGGCATCACTTGATTGTGACAGAGCGCTGCAATGTATTTGTTTTGACGAACCAATGCACCTAATGCTGAATCATTAGATGATTGGAACAGTAGAACTAATTGTGGTGCAAATTAATGGTTGGTGATTAGTGTTTGGCGTTATAAACCCAATGCAATGTTTTTTTTAAGAAAAACAGTGCAAAGGAGACATGTTGCAGCCTCTAATGATATAATTTGGTGCCACCAATTCAAAGAAACACGAATGTCATCCACTCATCATTCTTGTAATAAACAAGTACATGCACAAGATGATTGTGCTGAGACTCAAGAACTTGTGTTTGTTTTTAGAAGATGGGATGCCTTTTGGATAAGACCAATGGACAATGTCAGCCTCTTAGTTAGTCGGATTTATAAAATGGACATTTCTGCTACTGTTTTCTGACGAATTGAGATAGCAAGCAATGGTGATTCATTGGACATTCTGTGCACATTCTACAGCATGTCATGTTTGAAGCGGACTGATTCCTCTGTTTGAACTACGGTATAATGTGTTCTTCTTTTTTCTACATTTAACTTCCATTTGTCACACAATTGCACCTTGACATCTATTTTTTTCCTTTGCTAATCTCATGTACTCATCTCCAAAGAAAACCATGTGTCTTCTGCCTCGCGTATCAACTTTGGAAAAGGGAATGGGTGTGTTTTTTGTTCTATGTGCAACACAAGACCTTGAGTTAGGGATTAGATAGCACCCAAAGTCTGAATCGTCTCCGTCCACAAGCAGAGAACGTTGCAGAATTATTCCAGATACCAACAGCTCTTACAAGCTACAAGCTACAGTGTTACATAACCAACAATGGCGCTGCCAATATTTGACGGTACCTTTTGCACCATTCAGGGCTTCAGCCTGAAATGTACATGAACTGGCTGCACGATCGCTTAATAGGCGGTGTTAATTGAACACGGACACGATAGTCAAAATCCAACACGGATTCAAGGTGTCTGATTCGGGAAAAAAAATTGATACGAGAAATGCTACTCGGAATCGGACACGGGTGTTGGAATCTGACTTGGATTCGAGATATCCGATTCGGCAAAAAAACTTTAGATACAGGTGTCATTAACAATGTTAATAGGCATATATGAATACAACATAGAACACAAAGTTGGATCCATGCAGTTGAGTGAAATAGCAACAATGCTGATGTTCTTCGGCACTACCAATTTTGTGTAAATTTTCTGACATCAGATATCCACGAATACCAACAAAAAGAGAACTGGAAATGTATTCAAATGGTTCTCTGATAGTATTATTTTTGGAACTAAAAACACATCATAGGCTTATAGCCTTCAAAGTATCACTCCCGTGCCAAAGTACTCACAAGGCTGGCTATCGAGCTTCTTTCGAAATTGACATAATTCGACATCAAATCAATTTATTTATCTATCATTTAGGTGGTTATTTCAAATTCGGTCTAACGAGCTACTATCGAGCTGAATCTCATTAACATTTTTTTACTTGAAATTGACTCATTTCAATTTTGAATTCATTAACTACTTTAATCGAAACAATTTTGATTCAAGCCCTAACTAGCTTTTTTGCCACCCCTATGAGATACTAGCAAACCCACTGAAGTTCACTCTTTTTTCCCAATCCCATGAGACATGTTGTAATTCCCACGACCCTGTTTGCAGAACAAGAAACACGTCACTGGCTAAACGGAAACGATAACAAAGAAAACAAGCAACACAGGTAGCAGTTTAAAAAGTTACAAACTTACAATCAGGAACAAGCCGGAGGCAGCAAGCGAAAGGGGGATGCCAACGGAGGTGATCATATCATAACGCCCCTTCAGGTGAGTGTGCTTGGCAAGTTCTGGAAATACTGCTGTGCTGCTGCTTAAACAGCCTCTCGCGTGGCAAAAATGGTGCTTCTGTCATCCTGCATTGCACCAAAAGGAGCTAAGAAAGCCTGTAGCAAGACAGGGAAAAAAAAGGATCGCTCTTATGCAAATCTTCAGAAACACACGCACGCACGCAGCACGCATTATATGCCTACCTTGAACCTAACATTTGTTCAACGTCAGACAACTATCTTATTCCCCTTGATAATGCGTCGACCGATTCTAAGGAGTGAAGCAAAAAATCACATGGATGCTACAAAAAAGTTGATTATGCCCAAACTCGCACCTACCAATTAAGATCGGCCTAGATCATGATTCATACAGGCATATATTAATTGTGAACAAGTACGGGGTTCCGCAGATCACAAGGGCATCAGGAATCCAACCAAAGGCAAGCAGATCCTAAACGCATACAGCGAGCTAGACAGATTACGCGAAAGATTTCATCGACGCATCGCCTAAAAACGACCGGGGATCAACGAACGAAGAAGCTACCAATCTCATAGATCGCACGAGCATCACATCACGGGTTCAAGAAACACGGACAGATCTGCACCCAACCATCGCATCAAGCATACAAGAACAGAACCAGGCAGACCTAACAGAAGGGAAGTAGCACACCTTGAGGAAGGAGGAGGACTCGACGATCCTTGCAAACGAGTTGGGGATGGAGTTGTATCGAGCGTGTGTCTGGACTCTGTAGCAAGAGGAACTGGGGATACGAACGGCGGCCAAGTGGGAAAGGGATCCCTAAACAGAACGAATAGGATCCATCATCCATGGTCCTACTAGACCTGTCCAAACGGGCCGGACCAAATGGGCCTGCACGGGCCTGTTACTGTGGGCACGGCCCAGCGCTAAACGGGCCGTGCCGGCACGGCCTAAATCATCGTGCCGTGCTTGGGCGGAGGCGGCGCGACGCGACGGCCGTTCTGGCAGGGCGAATCACGACGACGGAATCCAAGACGGTCCCGCCGTTTAGGCACGCGTTAGGCCGTTTAAAAAAGCCGTTTATAGCCGTTGCAGATTTAAAAATTCGAGAAAAATCCTGAATTTTTCCTATAAATAGGTGGCTGCCCTCCTCATTTCTACACCAAAGAAACCTTGCATTCTCTTCTAATCATTCTCTTGTGGAAATTCTTTTGCTCTTAGTGGTAATTTGGCAAAATTAAAAATAGTTTTGTCAAAATTCGAAATTCGACTTTCGCTTCGTCAAGAAATCAAGGTGATAATTGTGATTTATTATTTTATTTTGTTAGTATTTTAAATTATATTTTAGTATTAATAGCGTCATTATTTCTTGTAGTTTGCTTTATGGGCAGGGATTTTCCGTCGTTCTCCTTCTCGATTTGGTATTTCACCCGATGAGCTTCTTGCATCATATGCCGAAGAAGCTGCGGAGCTGTGCCATCTTCGAGCTCTACAAGTGCTCTCTGCGTCGGCAAGCAAGGCGAAAAGAGCAAGACGAAGACATCGGAGTCAGGAAGATTTCGACCGATTTTTGAGATATCAAACGACGTCCAAATCGGTATCTTTGTTTGTAAATATTGCAAGCATAAATTAATCTGCGAAATCTTGGTGGAGCAGGGCACTTGAAGAGGTATCTTGACATTTGTATAAAAAAGCGGGAATGACTTCGAGGCGACGATCTGCGAGTACAACCCGACGATGATGCATGCGAATCGGGACTACAATCTGAGGTAGCTCGTGAATCTCTTTGTCGTTTAATCGCTTCTCAAGATCTTCCTTTAAACTTTGGTGAGTCAGCTGCGTTTGAAAACTTTATTAGGACCGCTCATAATCCTAGATTTTCTGCAGTTTCTAGACAGACAACAACTAGAGATTTGATTAAATAATACCAATCTCTAATCCCGGAAGAGTTCCGACCAGGAGAGCGTGTCCACGTCGCCAGGTGAGCCGGCTCGGCTCGCGGCTCGGCTCGAGCCGCGAGCCGAGCCGCAAATTTTTTACGGATGGGTCCTTTTTTTAATTACGGATAGGTCCTTTTTAAGGAAAAAAATTACAAACTGGTCCTTGTCCGGGAAAAAAATAACGAACAGGTCCTCCTTCCAAAAATAAGAATATATATTACGATTTGGTCCTTTATGCGTTTTTGAGGCTTGCGCTCGGGTCCTTTTCCACAAAAGCAAAATTACGTCTAGGTCCTTTGAACTTACGTACAGGTCCTTTTTTTTTAAAAAAAAAATATGTTACGCTTAGGTCCTTTATGCGTTTTTAGGCCTTTCGCTCGGGTCCTTTTCCGCGCAACCAAAATTACGTCTAGGTCCTTTTTCGCAGCCACAGAGCCGTTCGGATCCTTCTTCACAAAAAAAACTTACATTTTTCCCGCGTTTTCTTTACCATTACGTTTAGGCCTTTTTCCCGGAAAAAAACTCATCTTTCTCGTGTAGAAAATGGCGCCCGCGGCGTGGCACGCCGCGAAAAAATTCCTAGTATTATAATAATTGTCGCAATAAGCTAAAAGAAAATTTTAGTACCTGTACTTTTTCTGTGCCTTTGACATCTGATATATGAAGTGGTAGAGCTAAAGAGGATTACCTTAGTGTAGTTGCTCATTATGTAAACGATGATTGGCAACTAGAAAAGAGAATTATAGGATTCAAATTAATTGATGTAGCACATCTTGGTGAAAATATTCTTGATTGTATTGTAAAAGTTGTGGAAGATTTTGGACTTAATGATAAGATTTTGCAATAACATTAGATAATGCTTCCGCAAATATACGCCATGAACATACTTACTCGCTTTTCAATTCATATCTTTGAATCTTTCTTATTACATCGTTGTGCTTGCCATATTATTAATCTTATAGTTAAATCTGGTTTAAAGAGGTTAAATCAAGATATTGAACCTTTTAAATCGCAATATCTTTCTTAACTCATTCTAATCAACGAGTAGCAAGATATAAAACTTATTGTATTGCAATGAATGTACGTCCGCGTAAGTTTGGTTTGGATATGCTGTTAGATGGAACTCTACTTACTTGATGCTTAAGAATGTCATACCATATGAGAGCACATTTTCTTTTTATTAACACGCACTATCGCATACGAGATGGTCAACCGGTACTCACAACAGTAACATTGGTATGTTGCTAAATACTTGCTTTCATTTTAGAACTTTTTTGATTCCACTGTTGCTTTATCCGAGTTTATTATTCAACCTCTCCTTTAATTGTGCATCATATTTTAGAAATTGCTACCACTTAAAGAGCCACGAAAATGATAATATATTATGGAGTTTGTTTATGCTATGAAAACTAAAATTTTAAAATATTGGCAAGAAATTCTTATGTTATATGCATTTGCATTTATTTTAGATCCTAGAGCTAAAATTCGGGATTGATAATGTTCTCTCACTTCTAAGTGATGCGGTGAGGTCTTGATTATTCTAGTTATTTTTCAAGTGTCAGTGCTAACTTAATCAAGTTTATGATAAGTACGATCGGAAGTTTTTGGAGTTCGCATGCGGCGACCTCCACGGCACCCTAGCAGGTAAGACGAAACCGCGTGGGAAAGATACGAGTGCAGTGGCTCTTCCTCAAGGAGTTCAACTACATCAACGACAAGTGCGGACACATCAAGTGGTGGGAGCTAGTCGCCTATCTCAATGGCGACATCATCAACTACCAAGAGAAGGAAGAGGAGGACTTCAACATTTTGCAGTGGTGGCACGAGCACAAGATAACATATCCGGTGCTTTCCATACTAGCACGGGATGTGTTAACAGTTCCTGTCTCCACGGTTTCTTCGGAGTCTGTTTCAGTCTATCCGGAAGAATAATCGAGAAGAGAAGAACAAGTCTGACTAGTGAGATGGTAGAAATACTTCTCACTGTGAAAGATTGGGAACAAGCTGATCAACGAGCTCAACATACTGCAGAAAATACTGAGTTGGCGGAGACGTTCGAAAATCTTTATCTAGATAATGAGGAGGAATAATTGTAATCTTCACTTTTTTATTGTTTCACTGAGCTATAGGCCGTACTCTTTTTTCTTTCCCAAGGTTTTCTCGTGTTGAGTTTTTACTTGGCAAAGTTTTTAACGAGGCAGCCAAACATCAATAAAGCTCATTATTTAATTCAAATTATTTGTCTTATTTTAGAATTTATCTTGTATTTTAGCTTTTTCTTAATTTATATATATATTTAAAAAGTTTTTATTCATCATTCGAGTTTTTCTAATTATTCTAAATTTTTACATTTTTTTGATTTTTTTTCATATTTTTTTACCATATTTTATCTATTTTTCTAATTTTTTCTATTTTTTTTTCAAATTTCCTGGGCTAAACGGGCTATCGGGCCGACTTACCGCTTGGTCCATGAAGGACCGGCCGACGCGCACGGCCCGAGGCTCAAACGGACCGTGCTGGGCGGAGGTTGGTGACGTGGCAACGCAGACGACCGTTCTGGCCGTGCCTAAGCGGCCGTCTTGCGTCTTGGCGCCTGCTTGGGCGACTCTAGTCCTACAACCGTATGAGACTTGGCCCATTCAAAGGACCATGGCTAATTAGCTTGTGGCCCAAAATGCAATTTACTTTCGGCTCCTTTCCCCCAATATATCTTATTCTTTTCCTTAAAAAAACAAACACTCTCCCTCCCTCCGATCATAAATAATTATAGTTACAATCAAATTTTCAAAACTTTAACAGGTAATATCTTTTTAAATATTTAAATTAAATACATGAAAATCATATATGCAGATTTATCTTGAAAAGTACTATTATAATTTTATTGGGTTTTATAAATACATTAGAATAGAAATTAGTAGTCAAAGATATGTTTTGGATACCATGTCGTTGTTCAAATCGATAACTATTTGTGTCCGGAGGGAGGGAGGGAGGGAGGGAGTACGTTACACCGTTTTCCTCTCTACGCCTGGTCATCCTGGCTTCGTCTTCCTCTTCTTCGCTTGGCTGTCTTTTTCATCTTCCTGTCGCTGCTGTTGAATACGCTAATGTGTTGTAATTCAGTGTAGTTCATTGTATCTACATCTTGTACTCCTCTACTGTAACATCCCAAAAATTGGAGTTTTGAAATGTTTAAATTTGAAAATTCACCATTTGCATTTTTCTTGAATTAATTTTAGCTTAATATGAATTTTCTATTTATAAAAGGATTTAATTTGGCTAATCTATCTATCAAACAAAAGATTTTCGGTTTTAGTTGGCTTCATTATGCTGCAAGGAATTTTTCTGTATTTTTGGAGATTTTTCTGAATTTATTTGCTATTTATTTGCATTTATTTGAATTTCTAGAATTTCATTAATTCGGGAATTGCTTTATTTTGAATTCCTTCCGGGCCGAATCCATCTCGCCGGCCCGTTCCTATTTCACCTCACCGCTGCCTCCTTCCTTTCACCGCCTCGCCTCGACCCGATCCGTCTGCGTGGCCGTCCGATCTGGCGCCACGTGGGCGGCCGAGATTGCAGCCGCGCTCGCTCGCACCGCCGCCGAAAACCCTAACCCTAACCGCGTCGCCGCCACGTTCGCGCCAATTTCGGCGTCCGTGCCGCCCGCCTCCCGAGGCTATTTAAAGCCCCGAGGACCCCCCGCCCGAGGTTCCCCGCTTCGAGCCGCCTCTTTTGCCCTAGCCATGATGCCCAAGACGCCGCCGTCTTCGCGCACGAGCTCGCCGAAGTTCTCCGCTGTCCCGACCTCTTTGCCACCGCCGTTCTTCACCCACAGTGAGCCTCCGCTGCCGCTTTTGGTCGCGTCAACTTCCCCGCAGCGCCCGCGTTCTTTTTCCCCAAAAACCTGAGCCGATCTGTCGCTCTTCCGCCGCATCCCACGTCTTCTTCTCCGCCCGGCGTTGCGCGCGCCGCCGCCATCGCCTCGCCGTGGAAGCTGTGGCCGTCCGTCGCCTGACGCCTCGGATCAGCCACGTCGCCGCCGCCGCGCATTGCCTCCCGCCGTCCGTCTGCCTCGGCCGTTGGATCGCGACGCGTGCCCGTCCGTGTCGGCGTCGCCTCGTTCCTAGCGCCGCGCCGCGTCGGGCCATTGCGTGGCGCCACGTCGACCCTAGCCGCCGCGTGGCATGCCACCTCAGCTGGTCTATCGCGTCACCTGGAGCCGCCTCGGTGCACCCGGTTCATCGTGGACTGAGTCGTTGACGCGTGGGTCCCACCTGTCAGCCGGCAAATTCTTTTGGATTTATTCTTTTCCAGAAAATCCAAAATTCCAGCCAATCAGATCTTGCCACGTGTCAACTTTCTGAATTTTCTGAATTTCTGACCCGAGGAACTTCTAGGAGCCCGTTCTCCTTCGTTCGAGCTCCGATTCCAGTGATTCAAAATTTTAAATTCATCTAAATTCAAGATCTATCTTCCAGTACCATTCTTTTCAATTTTTCAATTTTATTTGAATTTTTTTATTTATTTGCTCTCGTTTCGCGTGTAAACGAAGCAATCGAAGATCTGTCGAATCAACAATCAAAGGTACAACCAGCAAGGGGCAGCGGAGGAAAGTCTCCCTTGAACATATTGATCCCAAATTTTACAAAATGCCTATATTGTTTTGAATTATGCATGCTTACTTTTATGCAAAGTACTTTAAATGTAGTCTTAAGGTTTAGTTAAATTCCGGTTTGTTTTACCCTCATTGGTATTGATCATGTCGAACCTTTGACACCCTAGATGATATATACTGGCTATTTTATTTGGTGATATCCAGTAGATTAGCATGGAACGGTAGAATTGCTTAGTCCAGCTTAAGCGTTTCGGTATTGTGCCATTATGGGAATATTTTCAAATGTTGTTTAAACTTATTTGTGAAATCGCGGCAATTGGTGTTGTTGCTGTGATGTAAGTAAAATAAAGTGGAAATGGTTTAGACCAGGGCGGACGGATGTTTGGCGGGTGCAGAAAGCACGAGACCTTGGTATGTGAATGTTCCGCCCTAGTCAATTAAGGACCGAAGCGTGTGTTACCATGGATCGAGCACTACCGTACAACCACAAATCTATATGGGTACGACCTGGCTAAATAATTTGTGCGTCTCATTATTAGCTTCGCCAGTTGGTGAGTGACGAATACTAATAAAAAGGATACCCCAACAACCCGAAGCGTTTTGTAGCCCCCGAACTCCCAAGCGATTTCGGCAGATTCGGTTGGGGGTTGAACTTGGACGAAAGTGGTGGCCGGGCCTGGTAGGTCGGTCCGGTAGGTCGGTTAGCGATTCCGTCGGTGTGCCGTTGGATCCGACGGCTGTCCTCGAGTTTGGCCGGGGGCATTTGAACCGCCGGGGGCTTTTACTCGCCTCGTTGCGCATGCCGAGCATAGTTTGGCGCGCCGCGCCTGCTCGTCTTCTTGACTGCCTCGGGTTTCTGGTGAAGGATGCTTCGTTTTCCGGCACCCGCATTTACTCTGGAGACGCTTAGCCTCCCTTCGTCCGGATATATATATCTCGCGCGTTGTAGCTTGCTTGAAGGGGACGAGCTTTTCTTTTGTTCTTTCAAATGGCTTGAGACATCCTCTAGTCTTTAGCCGGCGATGGCGTCGCGGTGGAAGAAGAAGATCCTCGGCGAGCTTTGGGTGAGTTCGACCAGCGATGGCCGAGCTCGGGGAGGAAGAAGGCTGCGGCCGCGACGCCGCTTTTGTTGACGCTATTGCCGAGGCCGCCCGAGGCTCGAGGTGGTAAGGGGGCCTTCGAGGCGATGGCGCAAGGGCGCCGACCGTGAGTTAGTGCGGCCGCGTCGATGTCGGTGAACGGCGTGAAGGCATCGGCGTGTTGCCAGCGGCCGTGGCGGTATCCGTCGACGAGCAAGGGCCTACCAAAGATGCCGTCGGTGCCACCGATGCCGCACGGATGTTTGATAGGTTCTAGGCGTGGGTAGAGTCATGCCGTGGTGCGGCGTGGCCACTCTTGTATCTGTCGATGCATGTGTGTAAAGTTGTGTAAAGTTTGAGCTGTTGGCCTATAATGAAATTTTCTTTTCTTTATGAAAATGTCTTTGCGACGTCTGGCGCCTATCTTTGGGGTGACCAGTGGGGCGTGCCACATCGGCCCGCAAGTAATGTGGCCGGTGATTTCGGTGACCGGTTGGGTCGGCGAAGGTCGCGCGTCGGCGTCCGGCGCGGCCGCCGAGGGGACGAGCCCCACCCGGAGGTCGTGCCCGAAGAAGAACTTCCGCCGCCTCCGGCGGGGACCCCTCCGGACGACGTGATCGTCGTTTCGGAGGATGAGACAATGGCGCCGCCGGTGATCGCGCCAGTCGTGGTGGAGCCGGCGACGGAGGTGCCCGACCCCTCGTCCCAGGGGGAGGTGCCGACCGATGCCCCTCAGGCGCAGGTCGCCGAGGGGGTTTCTGAAGGGTTGACCTCGTCGCCCTTGCCCATGGTGCTTTGGACGGGCGACGTCCCGCCCGAACAGGCCGCGCCCGGCCCGCCGTCGACCGAATCGCCTGCGAGACCGCGCAAGGCATCCGCTCCCGACCGGCCAGGGGAAGCGAATCCGACCAGACAGCGCTCCCAACCCCCTCTTGGCGGGGCGGGATCTCCCGACTCCAACCAAACCAAGGTGACGAACGCCGAGTGCCGCGTGTCAGGTCCTCATCGGCCTACCGCCACGTACCCCGAATAAGGTCAATCGAGCGACTATACAAGGCGGTGGCTCCTTCCCAAGAAGATCTAGTGATCGTAGAAGACAAAGCTTCGACCCTATCAACGACCACGATAAAGACGAGCGACGCTCCTCCCGAGGCAAAGCACCAACGCCACGCACCTCGACGCGGATTCGCAAGGATCACAGACCGCCCGCCGCCGGGCTGTTGGGGTATCCTTTTATTAGTATTAAATCGCTGAGTGCGGATGTTGGTCGGCGCAAGAGGGGCTTCAGATTGGCGGCTAGAACCCTAACAGCGGTGAAACCTTAGCGCGATGTTAATAGTGGGTTGTGCATTGTAAAGGCCTTGTCATGATCTCTCCGCCGACACACCAAAGGAAGTGTGTTAATTGCATGGCAACAAGAGTCGATCATGTCTTGTGGGTAAAGTGTACACACTCTGCAGAGTTAAAACTACTTAAGTAGCCGTGCCCACGATCAAGGGCAGGCGAAGTACGCTTGCACATTGTAGATTTTATGGTTTTGTTTTAAAGGAAAATGTTGGTTTGAGAATCCGTGAGCAGATGGAACTCTCGGGTTATGGTTTGGCGGATGGAGCCAGTCAGGTAGATGGAACCTGCTTTAATTGTCATATCAAATTCAATTACTATTCAATTACATTCTGTTCAAATGATGCTTTATGAAATTACTATTGGTATTTACAGTTAAACTTTGCTTTATGCTAAAAGAGCCATATTATGCCTTCAATTGTTTAGCCTTGCATATAGTTATCATGCATTATGTTTCCAAGACTTGCGGAGTACATTCTGTGCTCACCCTTGCAACGTCCCCAACCTTCCACAGAAGAGTTCGCAAAAGCTGAAGGTGACTACGATTTCTACGCTTGTGGTTACGACGAAGGTGATACGGAATGCTAGGACGCGAACCCCAGTCTATTGCCTGTTGGGCAAATGGATGGGCTTACTTTGCTGCTTTTGGTTATTTCGTTTCCGCTGTTTCTTATTGAACTTAAGCTATGATGCTGCTTATTTGTAATAATTGGCCATAAGGCTAATACTCTTTTGCTTAATTAATATTATATGCTTCGTGATATGGATGTGTTGTCATCACTGTTTTTACTGTGTGTGCTAGCTTTTCCTGGACTAGCACAGGAACCCCTTCCACTTGTAACCCTGGCCAAAAAATGGTTCACTAATGGGAGCTATCGTCGCAGGTCTTGTATTTGCACCTTTGAGTAATCTATATATGTTTTAGGTTGGGGACTCCGCCCACGCTGATTTCTCAAAAAAGAATGCAGGATGTGTAGCTTGCATATGTGTAGGCATTTCATAAGAAATTTGTGAGGGTTAGCACGGCACGAGAAAACTGAGACAAGATTTTAACGTGGAAACGCCCTTACGAGAAAAAAACATAAACAATCCACTATAATACTTCAAAAATTACAAGTACAAGGGGTTGTCCTTATTAAGGAACCTCGCTATCGAATAGTTCGGGGTTCCCGAACAGATCTGAAGTGGAGAACAGATAGAGAAAGAGAGACACAATATAGGGAGAACGGCGACGGAATTCTTTATTGATTTCTGATTGCTTGTACAATGGGGGGGACTCCTCCTCCTTATATAGTAGTCGCCCAGGGTTTCGGCTAAGGGACCATCGTGAGCTTTTCATTGGGCCACGTGGTTTCCCAACACTCCCCCTTGGGCCCTTTGCCGCGAGATGCATACGCCTCATTAAAACTCCAGAAAAACCCAGTGGGAAAAATACTTGGAGAAAGAGTACATAGCATACGCTTACTATGTTGCACGAATTGCCTCATTAAAACCTTATGCAAGAAAACTTCATGAAAAACTTGCTAAGGAAAAAGAGTACAATTCACCCAAACCTTAACTGCTAATCTTCGAGATTCATGTTGGGTACTCAAAATTCATGTTCGAGATTTATGTGGGAGTATGTGAAATATCTCCCCCTGAAATCTGCACTTCTCTAAGTCTCATCATTCCAATTCCTTTAACGCATCTTTTAAAGGTAGATGCTGGGAGTGATTTAGTAAACAAATCTGCAAGATTTTCACATGACTTAGTATGCAATATCTTGATCTCGTTCATCTTATGCAATTCGTGAGCATAGAAGAACTTGGGGTTGATATGTTTCGTGAGATTGCTCTTCACATAACCCATCTGTGCTTGGGCAACACAAGCTGCATTATCTTCATAGATGATCGTGGGAGTTTGCTCAATGTTCAAGCCACATGACTTCTGGATGTGGTGAACCATTCTTCGGAGCCATGCACATTCACGAGATGCTTCATACAAAGTAATGATTTCCGAGTTGTTTGTCGACGTCGAGACGAGAATCTGCTTAGACGACTTCGAGCTGCTGTTCCTCCACATAGGAAAACATAGCCGTTTGGGACTTGCCGATATGCTGGTCGATAAGTACCCGGCATCGGCGTAGCTAACCAAATTCAGTTCATTGTTTCTTCTGAAAAACAAACCGAGATCTTTGCTTCCTTGGAGGTAACGGAAGATGTCCTTGATCCCTTTCCAATGCCTTTTGGTGGGTCTCTGTCTGTCAGAGCTAGCAAATTCACAGCGAACGTAATGTCCGGCCTGGTGCTATTCGCAAGGTACATGAGTGCTCCAACTGCACTCAGATATGAGAATTCTGCTCCCAGGACTTCCTCTCCCTCTTCTCTAGGTGCGCTTGGAGTGACCTTGACCATTGGAGTCTTTGTGGTATGCCTTTTCAAAGCCAAATCTTTCCAACACTTTACGTGTAGGTTGATTGGTGTATCAAGATTCCTCCTTGGACATGCTCAAGCCGCAAGCCTAAACAAAACACGGTTTTACCCAAATCCTTCATTTCAAACTCAGACTTCAAGTATGAGCATGCTTCTTCAATCTCTTCATTCGTCCCAATGATGTTCAAGTCATCTACATAGACGGAGATTATACAGAATCCATTCGGGGATCACTGTATAAATACATATAGACAATCTTCATTTGTTTGTGTAGCCTTTCTTGTAGAGAAGTCACTCAGCGATTGTACCACATTCTTCTGATTGTTTATTATCTGATGATTTCTCCAATTTCACATCTGTCTGAGTTTCTATTTGCTCCGTCTTGGTTGGGATAGGAATTCCTTAGGTACTTTCATGCATATCTTGACCGGTGACCCCAAGTGCACTTTGAAGCATGTTTGGTTCTGCTTTGCCCATACTGACTTAGCGTCGCCTTTTCCTTGTCATCCTTCTTCACTGAGGCTTTGGACTTTCCTTGGCCTGAGTCCTCTCCTTTCCACCCTGCTTGCCCTTCTTTCTATGAATGGGCTTTCTCATCTTATAGCTATTGGCATTGACTTCTGTGCTAGTGCCCCTTTCAGGTGGCTGTGAGGCATAGTTCTTATGTAGAACATCGTCTTGCGATTCCGCAACTTGCATTACATCAATCAGTTCGTTATACTCCTTGTATGCGTCCTAACGATAGCTGCGTGCACTCTGGATAGCATTTGGGTGGAAGGTAGAGAGAGTTTTCTCAATCTTCTCCTCGTCAGTGATCTTCTTGCCACATAGGGAGAGATTGGTACAAATTCTGTGCAAGACAGAATTGTACTCGGCCACTATTTTGTAGTCACGCAAACCTCAAAGGACCCAATCTTGCTGTGCTTGGGGCAAGATGGTGTACTTGAGCTTCTCGAATCGCTTCTGAAGTGCAGTCCAAAGCTCAAGTGCACTCTCCTTAGCCATGTATTCATTCTTCAAAGTGGCTAAGAGTGGTGCCTGAGAAAGTGCAAGGCTTGATCATTCTACTCGGCGGTAGGTGTCGGCGTTTTCGGGAGCGCCGGCAAGTAAATTTGTAAGTCTAGGGGGTCGCGCGTTCCACTCCCTGAATGGTTAGACTCGTGAGTCCAAGATGTATCTTGGTTGGTTTGAAGGTCCCTACCCGATTCGTGTGTGGTGGTGTTGTATTACTCTTGGTACAGATGACTGCACAAAGTTTTACAAGCGAGAATGGCTTAGCGAGAGGGTTTGATAGCGCTCTCTCCTTTCTTGTTCTTGCTCGTTGCCCCGAATCGTTTAGCCTGCCTCCTTTTATCTGAGAAGGAAGGCAGGTTACATCGAGAGTCGGGAGGAAGCGAGGTGACCTACGCTAGGAGCTCGGTCCTTAAATCACGTGGATCGTCGCCACCCGTCTTGCCCATGCCGGGTTGGTAGCCTTGGTGGTCGGGAGGTTAGGTATTTCGGGAAGTAGCGCACTTGCCCTCTGTGATCCTTGCGAATCTTGGCGTCGAGTGCGTGCGGTGGTGCTTTGCCTCGGGAGGGAGCGTGCGCTCGTCTTTGTCGTGGATCGGGTTGATGGGTGGAAGCTTTGTCTTCTGATCACGGATCTTCTTGGGAAGGAGCCACCGCCTCGTATAGTCGCTCGATTGACCTTATCAGAAGTGCGTGGCGGTAGGCCGTGAGGACGACACGCGGCACTCGGCGTTCACCACCTTGGTTTGGTTGGAGTCGGAGATCCCGCCCGCCAAGAGGGGTCGGGGCGGCCGTCTGGTCGGATTCGCTTCCCTGGCGGTCGGAAGCGGATGCCTTTCGCGATCTCAGCGATTCGATCGGTGGCGGGCGGGCGCGCTGTTGGTGGAGATATGCTTGAGGCGGCTCGTCGCCGGGTGTTGGGGTATCCTTTTTATTAGTATTCGTCGGTAGCCCCGAACTCCCAAGCGATTTTGGCAGATTCGGTTGGGGTTGAACTTGGACGAAAGTGGTGGCGGGCTCGTAGGTCGGTCCGGCCGATCGGTTAGCGATTTCCGTCGGTGTGCCGTTGGACTTGGCGGTGTCACGGAGTTTGGCGGGGCATTTGAACCGCCGGGGCTTTTACTTGCCTCGTTGCGCATGCCGGCGTAGTTTAGCGCGCCCGCGCTGCTCGTCTTCTTGATCGCCTCGGGTTTACGGTGAAGGATGCTTCGTTTTTGGCATCCGCATTTACTCTGAGACGCTTAGCCTCCCTTCGTCCGGATATATATCCGTGCGTTGTAGCTTGCTTGAAGGGGCGAGAGCTTTTTCTTTTGTTCTTTCAAATGGCTTGAGACATCCTCTAGTCTTTAGCCGCGATGGCGTCACGGTGGAAGAAGAAGATCCTCGGCGAGCTTTGGGTGAGTTCGACCAGCGATGGACGAGCTCGGGAGGAAGAAGCCGCAGCCGCGACGACGCTTCGTTGACGCGCCGCCGAGGCCGTTCGAGGCTCGAGGTGGTAAGGGGGCCCTTACGAGGCGATGGCGCAAGGGCGCCGACCGTAGTTAGTGCGGCCGCGTTGATGTCGTGAGCAGCGCAGAGGCATCGGCGTGTTGCCAGCGGCCGTGGCGGTGTCCGTCGACCGCAAGGGCCTACCAAAGATGCCGTCGGTGCCACCGATGCCGCGCGGATGTTTGATAGGTTCTAGGCGTGGGTAGAGTCTGCCGTGGTGCGGCGGGCCACTCTTGTATCTGTCGGTCTTGTGTGTAAAGTTGTGTAAAGTTTGAGCTGTTGGCCTATAATGAAATTTTCTTTTCTTTATGAAAATGTCTGCGATGAGTTTGCTTTAATTTTAATCGTTGTGGATGGTGCCTCGGTCGACAGGCGGCCGGATGCCTCGTGAGGTTCGGATGTCCGAGTGCCTTGGTCGGCGGGGACGACCGGATGCCTCTGTGAGGTTCGGTGTCCGAGTGCTCGTTTAACGTCGAGCTAGATAGTGCCTTGGTCGGCAGGGACGCACCGGATGCCTCTGTAAGGTTCTAGTGTCCGATCGCCTTGGTCGGCGGGACGGCCGGATGCCTCTGTGAGGTTCGGTGTCCGAGTGCTCGCTTAACGTCGTAGCTAGGCGGTGCCTTGGTCGGCGGGACGACCGGATGCCTCTGTGAGGTTCTAGTGTCCGATCGCTTGGTCGGCGGGGCGGCCGGATGCCTCGTGAGGTTACGGTGTCCGAGTGCCTTGGTCGGCGGGACGACCGGATGCCTCGTGAGGTTCGGTGTCCGAGTGCCTTGGTCGACAAGGCGACCGGATGCCTCTGTGAGGTTCGGTGTCCGAGTGCCTTGGTGGCGGGACGGCCGGATGCCTCTGTGAGGTTCGGTGTCCGGCGCCTTGGTCGGCGGGACGGCCGGATGCCTCTGTGAGGTTCGGTGTCCGAGTGCTCGCTTAACGTCGTAGCTAGACGGTGCCTTGGTCGGCGAGGACGCACCGGATGCCTCTGTGAGGTTCGGTGTCCGAGTGCCTTGGTCGGCGGGGCGACCGGATGCCTCTGTGAGGTTCGGTGTCCGAGTGCTCGCTTAACGTCGTAGCTAGACGGTGCCTTGGTGGCGGGGACGGCCGGATGCCTCTGTGAGGTTCGGTGTCCGAGTGCCTTGGTCGGCGGGACGACCGGATGCTCTGTGAGGTTCGGTGTCCGAGTGCCTTGGTCGGCGGGACGGCCGGATGCCTCTGTGAGGTTCGGGTGTCCGAGTGCTCGCTTAACGTCGTAGCTAGCAGTGCCTTGGCCGGCAGGGACGACCGGATGCCTCTGTGAGGTTCGGTGTCCGAGTGCCTTGGTCGGCGGGACGGCCGGATGCCTCTGTGAGGTTCGGTGTCCGAGTGCTCGCTTAACGTCGTAGCTAGAGCGGTGCCTTGGTCGGCGGGACGGCCGGATGCCTCTGTGAGGTTCGGGTGTCCGAGTGCTCGTTTAACGTCGTAGCTAGGCGTGAGTGCTCGTTCTCGTCGTAGCTAATGAGTGCCTTGGTCGGCGAGGGCGGCCGGATGCCTCTGTGAGGTTCGGGTGTCGAGCGCTCGCTTAACGTCGTAGCTAGAGCGTGAGTGCTCGCTACCGTCGTAGCTGGGCGTGAGTGCTCGTTTACGTCGTGAGCCGGACGTGAGTGCTCGTTACCGTCCGAGCTGGACGTGAGTGCTCGTTACCGTCGTAGCTGGGCGTGAGTGCTCGTTCTACCGTCGTAGCCGGGCGTGAGTGCTCGCCACCGTCGTAGCCGGGCGTGAGTGCTCGTTCATCGTCGTAGCCGGACGTGGGGCATCCTTCTCGAGTCCTCGTCGGGCGAGGGTAGCTGCGAGAGGAATGGCGCCGTCTATCCCACATGTATACCCCATCCGCGGTGTGGGACACGGAGGATGAGCGGTGCGCGTTTACTGCGTTGGTTTGAACGCCGTGCTCGTGGAGCTAATAGCGGGTAGTCCGAGTGGGTCCCGGAGGTCGCCCAAGGGGACCTTCCGAGCGGACGGTCCCAGTAGGTGTCTGGCCTGCTTTGTGGGGCGACCCATAAAAACCTTTCTTTACTCAATCCGTATGGACTCTAGGTCGTCCGCCGACCAGAGCACCGGTGGTTGTCGCTCATTGATGAGCTCCGGAGAGTGTGAAGTATGGTCTCGGGCAGTAGAGGTGATTAGGCCGTCACCGACCTAACCGAGGGCCCACCGGGGCTCACCTCATACACCGCCCCTTGCTCAAGTTTCTTTGGGCGGCTTTATACCCATCCGTGGGGTAGGCCTTTTGAACCCACGGCCTCATTTGGCCCTGGCGCAAGCCACAAAGCTTTTGCCGTCTTGGGGCCGCGGCGCCGATGGGCTTCGCGCGCCGAGCAACCGTTTCGCCTAAAGGCGAGACCGAGAGGTTACGGACACGTTGTTCGGGGGCGGCGTCTTTATGGCCCTTTATGCCTGACAAGACAGGGATTAAAAGCGGAGTGGTATTGGAGACTGGGAGTTACCAGGCTGGCACGACAGACGAGGGTGGTCGCGACGCTTCGCTTGACGGGCGCCGCTGGCGGCGTTCGTTCGTCCTCTATAAATACGCCGTTGGGTGCTTTGAGTGGTCACGCTTTCTTGCCCTTTCTCGTCTCGCCTCGGAACAAGAAGAGCACCGAGAGCTAAGGAAAGAAAACCCCAGCCTTTCTTTCTCACCTTCCAGTCGTCTCCCCTGTGAAGATGTCGTGGCCGGAGTGCTCCGCGCAAGACAGTGCCGGCGCTCGGCTTGGTGAAGAAGGGCTTCCTCATGCCGCGGGACCTTTCCGGCTGGAGGGTGCCGACCGGGGCTACCACCCCCGCGCGCCGGGGCGACGAGATCGTGGTGCCCGCCTCGTTCTTCGAGCGCGGCTTTGGCCTGCCGCTGCACCCGTTCGTCCGGGGCGTTGTTTCATTACAAGGTGGAGGTGCACCATCTCAACCCTAATGGGGTCCTCCACATCGCCATCTTCATCACGTTGCGCGGCCTTCTTGGGGATCGAGCCGGCTGGGCGTTGTGGAGGCACTTCTTCGAGCAAGGCTCGGAAGGACAAAGCCGTCGGGCGCCTGCGCGCCTCTGGGTGGCTGGCCCTCGGCCGCCCGGTCGAGCACGGAGTACTTGAGGTAAAGCGCCCTCGTCTAACAAGGGTGGCGTTCGAATGGCTCTACGCTCAAGCGTCGGCGGCAGCGCCCTCGTTTCACCGAGAGCTTCCGTGGCGGAGGCGGTGGAACTGGGCGCCAAAAGAGGGAGAAGAACAAGCCGCCCCGATCATGGAGCGGATCGAGGGCTCAAAGGAGGCGGGGCTCAGGGGACGTGGTTGTCGCGCGCTTCATGGGGATGCGCGTGCAACCACTTGTGCCGTGCCGCACTGTTCCGGATCGGGCCGTCCGGCCGGGCGAGGATGGCGAACCCGAGTGGCCGCGTCGAGGTGGAGGCTCGGGTGGCGGCGTTCACGGGCGGAAGGCCATGCTGTGGCGCGGATGGCCACGGAGCCATTCTCGCGCTTTTTCGCGAATCTGTAAGCCGGTGAAATTCTTTCGCTTCTCTTTCTCTCGTCTTCAGACTTGACCGACATTCCTGCATCCTCTCGGGGCTCATGGGATGTCTTCCAGCGCCGCTCCGGGGATAAGGAAGCGGGCGGCCGCCGGCGAGGACTAAGATAGTCGACTCCTCCCGCAAGAAGCGGAAGGAGGAAAGGAGGAGGAAGAAAGTAAGGAACGCTGGAGCGGCGCGCGCGAGATGTGTCGAGAGACCGCTGCCGTGGGGACGACGATCGAGCGGCGGCGGAGTGCCTCGGCCACCCCTATGGTGGGTTTTTCCGACCTGCCGATGGCGCGCCCGAAAGCGTGGACTCGGCGAGGCGGCATCACGGGCCCCGTGGCCACGGATCCTCGGTGGGGTGATCTTGCGCTTGCGGTCGCCGCGGCGTCTCGGTGGAGGTGGCCGAGGAAGCGGCCGCCGACTTGCCCTTTGGCGGGGCGGCAAAGAGGCGCGCGTGCGCGCCGCTTCGGCCTTGTAAGTGTATTATTATTCTATTTTTGGAGCATTTTCTTTTGGCAAAGCCCCGGCGACTCTTGAATCTTTGCAACGTGCAGCGCCTATCTTGGGGTGATCGTGGGCGTGCCACATCGGCCCCGCAAGTAACGGCGCCGGTGATTTCGGTGACCGGTTGGGTCGGCGAAGGTCGCGGCGTCGGCGTCCGAGGGCGATGCGCCGCCGAGGGACAGAGCCCCACCCGGTCGTGCGAAGAAGAACTTCCGCCGCCTCCGTGGGACCCCTCGGACGACGTGATCGTCGTTTGAGGATGAGACAATGGCGTTGCCGGTGATCGCGCCGATCGTGGCGAGGCGGCGACGGAGTGCCCGACCCGCCTCGTCGGGAGGTGCCGACCGATGCCCTCGGTAGCGGTCGCCGAGGGGATTTCGAAGGTTGACCTCGTCACCCTTGCCCATGGTGCTTTGGGCGGGTGGCGCCCCGCCCGAGCGAGGCGGCGGAGGCGCCGCCGGGTGTAATTCCGGTCGGGCATCATGGGTGAGGCGGAGGAAGCGAGTGGGCCACCCGGCAAAGCGCTACTGGACGCCGAAGCCGAGATAGAGGCGATCCGTGAAGGTCTAGCCCTTGCTCAAGTCTTCCACGGTGGCTGGATATGATGGTCGGGAGTCGGCCATCGCCGGTAGGTCGGTAGAAAAAGTTCGATTCGTTGCACATTTTGATAGTTCTTCCGTGCGACTAACGGAGTGTCCACATTTTTGCAAAGACTTGCGGGATCGCTTGCGCGTCGGTCGAGCTCTGCGGCGCTCCGACGATCGGTGAGGCGCCGTGCGGAGGAGAATCTGATCAGTGCGCCTTGAGTGCGCCTAGCCGGAGGCCTGCGCATTAGGCGGTCGGAGGCGGTGGTGATCCGCCAAGGATTTGAAGAGGCCACAAAGGCCCTTCATGATGGCGCCTAGAGCCAAGGCTTTGAGGCGAAAGTGGCGAATCGAGTCCTCCCGATGGAGGTCACTGAGGCCAAGGATGCCATTGTTGCCGCGGAGGATCGCGCAGACGCAGAGTAACACGTCTGCGGACCGAGCGGAACAAGGCTCGAGGACCTTGCCCGAGTTCGCCCGAGCGGCGATCGCCGTATGAGCGGCCGGTGAAGACTTCATCGAGGCGAAGTCGGAAGCCGCAATCGACCAACTCGCGGCCGGTAAGTGTCTCAATTCTTCAATTAAGTTTGGGGGTACGACCCACGTGGCGAACTTATCCAAAATCTCCGCAACCGCAGAGGCGCAGAGAGAATCGGCGTCGCCGTGGAGGCGCAGAGAACGGCCGGCCGCCCGCGACGTGGCGATCGTGGCGGGGCGAGGCCCGGCGGCGTTGAGTTGCCGAGGCGGTCGGGCCGAGGCAGCGCCGGTGGAGGCCCTCCGCAAGGCCGGTCGGAGGTCTGCGATCGCATCCTTGGAGCCGGGCGGGCCCGAGTGCCCTTGCCCCCGCCGCCCGAGTGCGGATCAGAGAAGAGGCGGTGGTCACCGGCGCCGCGCTTGAGCTTCATCGGCGCTGGTCAACACCATCTCGTACTACGACGGCATCGACTCGCGGTGGTGGGGGCGGCGTGGCGGGAACCGGATCGACGAGGAGATCGTCGGTTCGAGCTCTTGGTTGAGCCTTGACGCCGGAGATCGCCGGCCGCATCCGCGTGCAGCCGCCTCCAGTAAGAGGCGCCAACTCTCCGCTCGCCACGGCCGCGCCAAGAAGAGTAGAAAAAGTTAGCTTTATCCTTCTTAGATTGTAAAGACCGTTATTTAAACAATCTTGAAATTATCAAGTCCCGTAATCGTCCCTCGTCCTTTTTCGTATTTAGGATGAGCGTTTGGCCGACCATAGCCCTAAGGACCGCGAGGGCCACTTATGCGTAGGTCGGGTTGTTTTGGGAGGAGCGAGGTGGATTGGAGACTTGGCTATCACGTGGTTAGGCGCACTTGTGAGGATAGGAGTGTTCTAGACCGGCCGAGGATCTTTCCACTCGGGCACTTCCTTCTTCCGCAAAGTGCTACTTAGCAACCATAGGCCGGGCGAGGCCGTAACACTTGGGTTGAGAGGGTTACCGTTCGGGATGGACCTCATGACCCGGTCGGGTCACGTACCCTCATAAGCGCGTGGGATAGGCCGAGTTCGTGCGGGAGGAGTGTTCCTGCCGACCCAAAGGTCACTCCACTCGGTACTTCCTTCTTCCGCGAAGTGTTAGCAACCATAGCCGCCGGGCGAGGTGAGCACTTGGGTCAAAGGAGTTACCGCTCGGGAAGGACCTTGTGGTCGGTTGGGTCATCAACCCGCAAGTGCCGACCGAGCAGCTGGCGGGCGCCGAAGGCGACCCAGAGTCGTCGCTGCGGCGACAGTGTGCTCGGAAGGAAGAAGGTAAAGAGCATGCTAGGAAGAGGAAAAGAGTTTAGGGATAGAATCGCCTTAACTTTTCAATGTTCGGGCATTAGGGAGGATCGACCATCGGCGTCCTTAGTCGGAAGGTGCGGTCGGAGAACTTCCACGACGGTGAAAGGACCCTCCGAGCGTCGGCTTGTGCTTATCTTTGGTATGTCGGACGACGCGAGAACCAAGTCGCCCGGTACGAAGGATCGATCCTCGAACTTGGCGGTGTGGTAGCGCGCAGGCTTGTTGATATCGGCCAACAGCGCAGACGGCCACGTCGCGCCTCGTCGGTGGTCGATGGCGTCTTGTTGCGGCGAGCCCCGAGCCTCATCGAAGGCTTGCAATCTCGGGAGCCGTATTCGGTCGATGGGCAAAGCGGCTTCAGGCGAACACCATAAAGAAGGGTGTGAACCCGGTCGCCCGGCTCGGCGTGGTCCGCAGACTCGAGCACGGAGGCGGCTCGGCTACCGGCGCCTGCGAAATGCTTGAGCCGGCGAAGATCCGCGGCAGAGTCCTTGAAGGATCATGCCGTTAGTGCGCTCGACGACCGTTAGTCCGCGGATGGGCTCTCGCTGCCCAATCGACCGCGGATGTTGAAGTCGCCACGAACTCGAGAAATTCCTTCCCGTGAAGCGTGTTTCGTTGTCGGTGATGATGGAGTTTGGGACTCCAAACCTAAAAGCGATGTCGCGGAAGAAGATGGCGCTTGTACCGGCGTGGCGCTCACGACCGGCAGCCTCTATCCACTTGGTGAACTTATCTACCGCGACGAGCGGTGGGTGAAGCCCGGCGCTTTCTGAAGGCCCGACCAAATCGAGTCCCAGACGGCAAAGGCCACGTGATGGGGATCGTCAGTAAAGCTTGGTGGCGGATGTGTCTCGCAGAGCAAAGAGCGGCATCCTTCGCAGTGCGTCACGATATGCTCGGCGTCGACCGCGGTTGGCGATAAAAACCTTGTCGAAAGGCCTTTCCCACAAGAGATCGGTGTCTTTGCGTGGTGACCGCGAGACTCCGTGTGTATGTCACCCAAAGAAATTGCTTTCCTTGGTCGGTCAAGATACATTTTTGGAGGACCCGGAGGGACTCCTTTGTAGAGGTGCAGGCCGATCGGGACGAAGGATTTTGCTCACGGGCGAGGCGCCGGAACCTCGGTCGGGTCGGGAAGTGACCGTCCGTCAAGCGGTCGATGTAGGGCCTCCTCGATCGGACTCAAGCGCTAGCACACCGCGGGCGATCCGGCCAAGTCTACGCCCGACATCGCGCGCGGTCGGGCGGCCAAATCTTTGGATTGGTCGGGTGGCGCCCGGCCGCCGAGTCGGTGGACATGGCCGCAGGAGGTCGAGACGAAGATCCGGCGGGGCGGGCTCTCTGCGGAGGCAAGATTGGCGGTGATCGGCCTCGCCATTGTAGCGTCGGTAGCTATGGTGAAGCTCGAAACCCTTGAACCGCTCCTCGGCGGCGTGCTTCTCGGCGATCTGCGGCCATGCGGCGTCTCGGGGCTCGCAGCCTTCATGACTTGGTCGACGACAAGCTTGGAGTCCCGTGGACGTAAGCCGGCGAGCACCGAGGTCGGCGGCGATCCGGAGACCGTTGGCGAGCCTCGTGCTCGGCAATGTTGTTGGTCGCGTCGAAGAGCAACCTAATGGCGTATTGAAGCTGTTCGAGTGGGGAGATGATGGCGACTCCGCGCCCGCGCCATTCTTGGTGTAAGACCGTCGAAGTACATTGTCGATGCTCGGGGTCTTCGACCACCGGTGGTGCACAGGCTTGGTCCACTCGGCGACGAAGTCGGTCGAGCTGCGACTTGATCGCCGTCAGGGGCGTATATTATGCCATGGCGCTAAGCTCGGCGCCCATTTGGCTATCCTTCACGAGGCATCGCGATTGTGGATGATCTCGCCTAGTGGGGACGTGGTCACCACGGTGATGGCGTGTTGATCGAAGTAGTGAACGAGTTTCCTCTTTGCGATGAGCACGCGTGAGAGTAACTTCGCACTGTGGTACAGGAGTCTTGGACTCGGAAAGTACCTCATCGATGAAGTAGACCGGCCGTTGTACCTTGAGCTCACGGCCTTCTTCCGCTCGCTCCACCACGAGGGCCGCGGCGACTTGGGTAGTGGCGGCGATGTAGAGGAGCGGCGGTTCACAGTGCCGGGCGACCGGGATCGGAGGCGAGGCAGGAAGGCCTTCAGCGGGTGAGGGCCTCCCGAGCCTCAGTGTCAAGCGAAGCGGTCGGATTTCTTGAGCGGCTTCAGAGCGGCATTCGCGTTCGCCGGCGAGACACGAAGCGGCTCAAAGCCGCGGAGCA
The DNA here is from genome assembly GCA_036346275.1 of Otatea glauca. NCBI lineage: Eukaryota > Viridiplantae > Streptophyta > Magnoliopsida > Poales > Poaceae > Otatea > Otatea glauca. Next base: position 4,205,191 of record CM070713.1, read on the forward strand.
TCCGGTCGACCTCTGGACCCCTTTGAGGTTCTTGGCCGGGCCCATCCTTGCGATCGCCGAGATCTTCTCTGATTGGCCTCGATGCCTCGCTCGAGAGCGATGAAGCCTAAGAGCTTTCCTTTGGGGACCCGAAGCGCACTTCTGCAGGTTGAGCTTTATGCGAAACCGTCGAAGGTTCGCGAAAGTCTCTTCTAGGTCGGCGATAAGGTCGTCAGCCTTTCTGGTCTTTACGACAATATCGTCGACATATGCCTCAACGTTGCGGCCGATCTGGTCATTGAAGCACGTTTGCATACATCGCTGGTATGTAGCGCCCGCGTTCTTGGGCGAAGGGCATTGTGACATAGCGAGCGAGCCGAACGGAGTGATGAAGGAAGTCGCGGTGGTCGGACTCCTTTAGCGCAATCGGTGATAGCCAGTAGGCATCGAGAAAGGAAAGAGACTCGCACCACCGGTGGAGTCGATGACTTGGTCGATGCGAGTAAGGGAATGGGTCCTTGGGGCATGCTTTGTTGAGACTCGTATAGTCAACACACATTCTCCATTGCCCGTTCTTCTTTTTTACAAGTACAGGGTTGGCTAGCCACTCAGGGTGGCGCACCTCTTTTACGAACCCTGCCGCCAAGAGTTTGGCGATCTCCTCCCCTATAACCCTGCGCCTTTCCTCGTCGAAGCGGCGCAGGCGTTGGGCGACCGGCTTTGAGCCTGGTCGGACGCTCAAGGAGTGCTCGGCGACCTCCTTTGGAATGCCCGGCATGTCGGAGGACCTCCATGCGAAGACATCTTTGTTAGTGCGGAGGAAGTCGGCGAGCGCTTTCCTATTTGGCGGGGCGTGGCTCCGACCCCGACGGTCTTAGTCGGATCACGAGGATCGACCGTGACCTCCTTCGTGTCCTCGGCGGATTTGAAGGATCCGCCCCGATTTCTTGGATTCGGGACGGACTCGGCTTCCTTCTGAGCTTGTTGAGTTCCGCGAGGCAGCGACCGCTGAGGCGAGCTCGCACCGCCAAGCGCTCGCGATTGAAGGCAGCCGGAAAGACGATGCCGCGGTAATGACTCCATGCGGTCGGGCATCTTCGACTTGAGGTAGGCGAATGGGATCGCCATGAACTTGGCGTAGCATGGCCTCCCGGGATGGCGTGGTAGGCGCCGGGAAATCCACGACCTCGAAGGTGAGGGTCTCGGTGCGGAAGTTTCCGGCTCCCGAAGGTGACGGCGGTCGACTGCCCGGCGGATGGGCTTCTTGGCGGGATAGCGCCATGGAAAGGTGCCTTGCTTGGCGGAGGCTTGAGCGGGACCCCATAGCGTCGAGCGTCTCAACGTAGAGGATGTTAAGGCCGCGCCCCGTCCATCAGCACCGCCGTGGCGCCGTTCGACGACGGGTGACCACCGAGTACCTCCGGTGTGGGGCGCGATCGGGTGATCGGTCCGATCAAAGGTGATCGGGAACTCCGACCACCGAAGATATTGGGGACGCCGTGGCGGCGGTGTGGACCTCGCGATAGCGAGCTTAGTCGGCGGCAGCCGGCGTAGCGAGCCGATCCTCCGAAGATCATGAGGCGGTGTCGGGCTCGGGAACTCGTCGTCGCCTTCTTCTCCGCCGTTCGCGGGGCGCGGCGGCTTCTTTCCTTTGCCGCGGCGTGGTGGGGCGCTAGAGATAGCGCCTCGAGGACTTCGCGATCCGGTACTTGTGCTTGACGGAGAACCCATGGTTCGGGCATGGGCGTCCATCAATTTCTCGAAGTGGTCGAGGCGGCGGTCGGCGCGCCTGGCGCTGGCGGCGATCGGCCGTGGCGACCACTGGGTCTCACGGATCGCTTCCGTCCGCTTAAGCTTGTCGGCGGTCGGGAGACCCAGTTTGACGCCGGGCTCTGCTGGGCCTTTCCTCGCCGAAAATAGCCCCTACGGCCTCCTCGCCGGGCGTGGTTGATGGCGATGTCGAGAGTTCCTTGGTGGTCGGGGCTTGAGGCGGCCCGACTTGTGCACCAAGGCCTTGCAGAGGTGCCGTAGATGAAGGCTCCCACGACATGGCGTCGGAGATGTCGGGAGCTCGTTACCTTGGCGGGAAAACCTCCGGATGTAGTCGGAGAGTCTCCCCAGGTCGCTTGTTGCAGCCCTTCAGTCGAGGAGTTTCGGGCGCTTGTAAGTGCCACGGAAGTTCCGACGAAGAGATTCTTCAAGTCGGCCCAGTTCTGACAGCTTTTGGCGGCAGTACTCGAGCGAGCTCGAGCCGAGTCCGCGAGTAGATGGGGAGGTCTTGGATGATGAAGAGATCATCTGTCGCTCCCGGCCCGACATGCGGCCGGTAATCTTGAGCGGACACACAGGTTGGTGGCCGGTGTACTTGGCAATGTTGGTGGCGCCGGAATCGGGCGGGAAATCCGCTGGCGGATCCCAGCAAAAGCCCGTGGTCGGGACCATCGGGCTCGGGCTGCGATAGTGGCGCTCACCATCCGCAACACGTGAGTGGCGGCGTCCTCCGCCATCTTTCTTCGCGCCTCAAGGGTGGCGCGGATGTCGTAAACATTACCGAGGCGCCGCGCGCCGAGTGCGTGAGGCTGGGTGGTTCATGGTGGGGTGCGGTCTTGGCGCGCCAGTACCGGCTCCATGTGCGCGATGCGGGCCGGTGGCGGTAGTAGCGCGCCGGTGGTAGGGCCGGAGGCTGCATGTCTTGCCGGCCGCGCGCTCCACCACCCGAAGGTTCAGTAAGTAGCTCGGCCTCGGGTTTGCGGGCTCGGAAGGCCTCGGGCAAGACGTGCGGCCGCGACCACGTTTTGGCTCGCGTGAGGAAAAAGCGGGGCGCGGATTACGCCCCAACTCGTGGTGCTCTTGGCGTGCGCGCCGTCTGCGTCGCCCGGCGCTGCGCGGGCTCGGGCTCGTCTGCTCCAGTCGGCTCGGGCGGTCGAGCTCGACCTTCGCTCCTCCAGCTCTCGGCGTTGCCGTTGGAGCTGGTAGCGCGCGAGCTCGGCGCGTTCGGCCTTCGGCTGGTATTCCCCTCCCGTGCCTCGGTCGCGGACGGGGACCGTCGTAACGCGGTGGCTACGACCAAATCGGTATGCCCGCCACGTTGCACTCGCGAGTCACGCTGCTGGGCGGGATACTCGCGTCGGGTGGGCCGTGGTGGAAGAGTCTTCAAGAACTTCGTGGGCGGAGGTTGGCATGTAGCCGACCATCGCCACCGATCGCGAGCCTACGGGGTGACATGGTCACCCGCCGGGCCTCTGAGTTTCGCCGGCCGCGCGAGCACTCCTCGGGTTCGGCCGGGGGCTGCAGGCGCTAAGCGGAGCTTAGCGGCCGCGGAGAGGACGCCCAAGCTCTCGCGGCGCTGTCTTCGAGGCAGCGGGACGGCGTGAGCCCTCCGTCGGGGTGGCGGCGGTCGAGAGCCGGCGGATCCGGTTCCCGGCGCGATCATGCCGTCGCGATGGGTGGATGCCATCGAGGAGATAAGCGGAATCGGAGATGGTGATGAAAGGCGAAGTCCCCTACAGCGTATGCCGCCGGCGTTTTCGGGAGCGCCGGCAAGTAAATTTGTAAGTCTAGGGTCGCGCGTTCCACTTCTGAATGGTTAGACTCGTGAGTCCAAGATGTATCTTGGTTGGTGAAGGTCCCTACTCGATTCGTGTGTGGTGGTGTTGTATTACTCTTGAGTACGGATAGTGCACAAAGTTTTACAAGCGAGAATGGCTTAGCGAGAGGGTTTGATAGCGCTCTCTCCTTTCTTGTTCTTGCTCGTTGCCCCCTGAATCGTTTAGCCCCGCCTCTTTTTTATGAAGGAAGGAAGGCGGGTTACATCGAGTCGGGAGGAAGCGAGGTGACCTACGCTAGGAGCTCCGGTCCTTAAATCCGTGGATGGTCGCCACCCGTCTTGCCCATCTTTGGGTTGGTAGCCTTGGTGGTCGGGAGGTTAGGTATTTCGGGAAGTAGCGTGCTTGCCCTCTGTGATCCTTGCGAATCTTGGCGTCGAGTGCGTGACGCTGTGTCTTGCCTCGGGAGGAGCGTGCGCTCGTCTTGTACGTGGTAGTTGATGAAATTGGAAGCTTTGTCTTCTGATCACGGATCTTCTTGGGAAGGAGCCACCGCCTCGTATAGTCGCTCGATTGACCTTATCAGAAGTGCGTGGCGGTAGGCGGTGAGGACGACACGCGGCACTCGGCGTTCACCACCTTGGTTTGGTTGAGTCGGAGATCCGCCCGCCAAGAGAAGTCGGGGCGCTGTCTGGTCGGATCGCTTCCTGGCGGTCGGAGCGGATGCCTTCGCGATCTCGCAGCGATTCGGTCGTGGCGGGCGGCGACTGTTGGTGGAGATATGCTTGAGGCCGCTGGCTCGTCGCTTCGGGCTGTTGGGGTATCCTTTTTATTAGTATTCGTCAGTAGGTTTTGCGTCCTGCGAGGACCCTAGACCAATCGCGGCACGGAGCTTCTTGCCCCCAAAAACGATCTTCACGTCCGATGCCCAAGTGAGGTAGTTCTGACCGTGCGGGGCCAGTTCTTCAAACTCACGATTCACGATGCCGGACATCTGCATGATATCAAAATTCCGACATTAGATTACTGCGTGTCATCTAATAGAAAATGGTTGCAAAAAGCATAAAATGCAGAATATTCATTGCAGTACACAAAATAAAGTAATGAATTCAAAATTCATAAAGAATATTCATAAATATAGAGAATAAAGCTAGAAAATTTTAAAACAGAGCAAAAAAAAATTTTCTGGATTTTCTAGCAATTTTTCAAATTTTCTGCTATTTTCCCCTCTCTTTTTTTTCTTTCCTTTTCCTTTTTCTTTCCGACCATCGGCCCTTGGGCGTTCGACTTGGCCCAACACTCGCTGCAGCTAGGGTTCCCACCTAGCGCGCCGCTTCTTCCGTCGTGGCGTGAGGTGGGGCGAGGCGGCGGCGGCGTCGAGTCGGCAGGCGGCACCGGGCGGGCGAGCTGCGTCTTGGCGGCGGCCGAGCCGAGCGATCGTGCGAGAGGCCAAGGTCGAAGCGGCGCGGAGGAGGCGAGGTCGTGGCGGCGGCGTCGTCTTGGACCGGCAACGGCTGCGGAGGCCGAGCTTTGAGCCTTGGGGCGGCGGCCAGCGCGCGCGGCGGCGACGGCGGCGGCATGAGGCCAAGGCGGCGGCATGCACGGAGGCCCGAGCCGAGGCAGCGCGGGCGACGGCCGGCCGGCCTTGGCGTCGGCGGCGGAGGCCGAGCCAGCGGCGCGAGGCGACGACTAACCGGCGCGACGTCGGGCGGTGCAGCGAGGCCAAAGCGGCGTAGCGTGGGCGGCGGCGGCGACACTCCGTCTTGCGAGGAATCAGGCGGCGACGGCGAGGCCATCGCCGAGCGGCGGTGTAGCCGAGGCCGGTGGCTGAGCTGGGCGCGCGCACACGAGCGGCGCGCCGCGCTGTCGGGCGTCTTGGCGCGCGCCGCCAGTAGCGGCCGTCTTGCGATCGCCGAGACGCAAGAATTTTTTCTCTCTGTGATGAACAGTAATTACGCTTGTACTGATGCTTCGAGCCGTCTGTAGCTTCGTGCCACGCGACGAACACAAAACCAAATGCGTAGATTAGATGCATACACAAAAACAACAAGCGATTAGATTCAATCGTCGATTCTCACCTCTTCAATCTGTTCGCCGGTAGAGTTTCGTGCTGATAACGTGTTAAGGAACCTCGCTATCGAATACTCCGGGGTTCCCGAACAGATCTGAAGTGGAGAACAGAGAGAGAAAGAGAGACACAGTATAGGGAGAACGGCGACAACATTCTTTATTGATTTCTGATTGCTTGTACAATAGGGGGACCCCTCCTCCTTATATAGTAGTCGTCTAGGGTTTCGACTAAAGGATCATCGTGGGCTTTTCATTAGGCCACGTGGGTTTCGTACGAGAGTCTAAACAATTTTGTTGGAGATATATCTTGAACTAATAACCTATTATTATGGTAGCTAGATATATCTCCAACAAAATTGTTTAGACTCTCGTACGAATCTGGAAAAATGTGCGTGTTCTAAACAGGACCTTCCATCAAAATTGGAGACTGGGAGCTAGTTGTTTCGTTACCCATACAAACCCTTCCAATATGTGCTAAATTTTGGCACTATCAAATGGAATTGTTGGCTCAAGTTTTGACCGAACTTTGGCAACAAAATGAACTAAGGATGCAATGTAAAATGAATCTGCCAAATTTGGTCAAAATTACCAAACTTTGGTAGCCCAAATATTGACGTTAATAGGCTTAGAACCAAACAGCCCTTAGTAAGTCCTGGTTGGGACAAATGACTCCCGTAGATTTATTGTGAGAAATCTTGCATCCAGCTAAAAGAGGTCATTTCTATTCCTACACATTTTATATGATGTTTTTTTTTAAAAAACTGAGCGTAAACATCTAAAACTAATATTATATGCGCGCTGTGAGCCTGTGACAAATCACAAGAGCTCCAACAGCTAAGTTTCCATCAAAATGGGGGACTAACAGTTCCTTTTTGGGACAAATGACTTCCGTAGATTTACTTTATGGGAAATCTCGTATCCAGTAAAAGAGGTCATTTCTATCTCTACACATTTTGTATGGATTTTTTTTTTAAATTTAAGCAGAAACCTCTAAAGCTAATATTATATGCGCGCTGTGACAAATCACAAGATCTCTAACAGCTAAAAGTTCCAAGGCAGAAAAAGAAAAGGAAACAGAGTCTGCGACAGCTCCTTGCAGGATTCTGCTGATCACATGATGATCATGCCACGACTTGCAACGGTGTCGATGTGTAGGTGCGAGGCATGATCAGATCCTATCCGATCTGAGCCAACCAATGCTTCTCTTCCATTCCATTTCATATCAAATGCACACCGCATTAAAAAAAAATCAAATGCACACATACTTATGTGTTCTACACTGATCTCCCAATCCAACCGGCAACAGCTTATCCTATACTACATGCCAGGAACACTCCTGAAAAAAATATTAGGGAAAAAGGGCTTAGCTGTGCTCATTTCTCTGCTAAAGGAACAGTTAATTTGTACAGCTTGCATCAGTGAGTTCAAATTTATAGCATACATTACTTTGTGTGCATCATAATGGAGGTTTTCTATATTGCAAAGAAAAATAGTGTTTTGTATTGTGATAATCTAAGGGTATGTAGGAAGTAGTACATACCTTGGCAGATCAGGGAAGACTGACCAAGGCACATGACAGATGGTGGACACCTGTTATTTATACATGATAAAATGGCTTGTGAAATAAAATAATAAAGAGGAGAGAGTTCAGAGAAGTATACATGAAGATTGACACCAGGTTCTGATTTGCAGAATGGCAGTGGTGGTCATTTTCCTCTTCTTTAATGCTTTTTTTGTTGGTCTGCAAATGTTGTTATTATCTGTAACATCCTCAGCTGCTCAAATGGGAATTTAGTAGTCTGTACAGAAAAGGTAAGACAAGCAACCTCCAGCGATTGGTTGCCGATGTTGCACTTTCTGCTGTTTAGAAACTTTCATGGCTTAAGCATAGAAGCAAAGGAAACAAATAGAAGTGTTCATAGTATAAAAGTAAGTTATCAAGAACAAATATATATAAAAAATAAACCTCAAACACATATCCTGCACTGATGGAATGGGACAGATCACCATTCACCAAAGAAGTAGGTCAGATGTGTGTTTCGCAAGAAAAGAGGACACTTCATACCTGAAGGTCCGATATGTCCTTCAAAAACAAAAACAAAAAACTGAAGGCCTATTTGATGTGCCATACATTCAGACTTGCGTATGTTCATTTTGTTTTTCTTAAAACTGTTTGTGATGCTTGATCTCTGTTCCTGTAAGCTCTATGCACGTCTGGTTCAACAAGAAAAGAATGAACAAGTACATAACTAAAATTCCATTTTTTAAAAAAGATTTGCTTAGTTTGCATTTCAACTGGTCGTTTTTTTGCTATGTTTTTCACTGTTATAACTCAATGCTACCTTAATACCAGCAACTCTTTGCAATGTACATTGAAAGCAGTAGGGCCATGAGGTACATATGTAAACGTAATTTATGACAGATTTGAGCAATCATTGGGCCTGAAACTTTAAACCATATGTAATCTTAACTGAACCAATGATGTTTTTTTCTTTGCATGTCAAGTCAGCTGTAAGCAGAAAGAACTTAACGGTTGACAGTAAAAGTTTCTTAAGAAAATCATGCAGGAAAATAAAACACCAACTTCTTTTTAAGAATACGATATTGTCTGTTAGGGTTAGCATGGCAAAACAACTGGAGACAAGATTTAACGTGGAAAAACCTTTGCGGGAAAAAAACATAAAATTCGTCAAGTAACGCTCATTGAAAAAGCAACTTGCACGTATAGTCATCACGTACATCAAACTGCCTCAAACTCAGGCTTTACTGGGGTAATGAATTATTGAAGACCTAGATTTCTTCGTCTGCTTTGTTGATAGTTGTGTGTTTGAATTGATTGTCTCAGTCTTTCTCTCGACTTACTGGTTGTTTTCTCAATCTTGCTTCAAGAGAAGCATTTGGATAAGATTGTTCTATCTTTGTCTTTTGCACTACAAGTGTTTAGATTGATTGTTACAGTCTTCCTTACTCATTAGTCATTTATGCTTTAGCACTTGTATTCATAGTACTTTATTACCATTCGAGGATTTTTGGAAACAATTTCGTTATGAATTTTAAGTTAAGGGGAGGTTTGTTGGAGATAACTCAATATCTCAACTTATCACATCTTTTGATTTTATCCAAATAGGTTGTTAGTCGAAGTCTTTAACTATCACTCGGACTCTTTTGGCTATATATGCCACCTCTATATATGTAAACATAGAACCATTATAATGGATTGTTTCCCGTAATTTTTTCTCGCAAGGGTTTTTCCACGTTAAATCTTGTCTTTAGTTATTTTGCCGTGCTAACTCTAACATGGTCGATTTGAGTTTCCATTAAAGTACAGGAAAATGATTAGCACACAAACAAAATCCAAGTACAGCTAGAACAGCACAAGTTGGTATTTTCAACAAGGCTTGAATTGCCCCGAGAGAATTGAAAAAGAAAGAAGACGAAGAGGTGCGTCCAACTAACTCGTCGCCATATTTAAGCAGCTGTTATGCTACCCTCTTAGAAGATTTAGCATCATCTTTGCTTCTTCTCCCTCTAAACCAAACTACTTGTGCTCATCATCAGGCTCTAGCTTGCTCCCTCTTCGGAGTGAACTAGGTCTAAAGATTTAGAACAAGACTGCTTTTCAAAGTTTTGCAACTGAAGCACTAGCTCTGAAGGTAAGCTGCCGTGTATTTTCCCTATCTGTCGTTCAAATATATATTATTCTGGGCCTCTAGCAATCTTTTCTTCAACATAATTTTCTGCGGCATGAGAGCTGAATCTTTTCTTCACATTCCGAAAAAGCTAATCCTTACATACACTTGTCCTTATGCATTAGTGCATTCGATCTTATAATTGTAGACTGCCATTCTTGTAGGAGCTCTCTTGTCTGTGGAGGGCCTCATCAATGGCGATAAAGATGAAGGGAATCTTCAAAGGGCTGAAGATAATCTCTCAACTGTTTGGTAATAATCCTATGTTTCTTCGTTTCTCGTCTATTTCTACATGTTTACATTGCTTGCCTTGAGTTTTTGTGATATTGGTTTGTATATCCAGATTCAGATTATGACATTCTTTTTTGAACTAAATTAACCATATTCAAACAAATAGGGTAAAAACACACTTAAAAGATTGCTTGTACTTAAAATACAGTTAAAATACTTTTTTGAAGGATAAATTTAGTTAAAATACTGTGTGTATAGCTGTGATAAATATCAAAATTTTATCAATGTAATATCTAGTTACAGGTGAACTTTCGTTCTTTTGCAGTGCACAAGGAGCATGAGATGGAAATTGGGTACCCTACAGATGTAAAGCATGTGGCTCACATAGGTTTGGGTACCGGTGACACATCTCCAAGCTGGGTAAACATATTATAACTTGGCAGCCTTTTCAATTGATCTTCATGTAGATCAGCTTCATTATGCTTTCTTATTACGAGTGTCTACTGCTTTCTACTATTGTCACTGATTGGTAATGTACATTGTTCCATTTAGATGAACGAATTCAAGGCAACAGAAGATTTATCAGCAGGCTCTCTGTCCACAATTGGGCAGTCAAGGCAGACTTCTTGGGCCTCCATAGGTAATTAGCAGTAATCCACTTACCCCTCTTTGTTTATCCATCAAATATTCAGTCAAGACAACAGACCTAAAAGTATAATCAAACAATGTTTGCAGACATAAAGTTTCCTTGGTTCCCTTGCCAAAAAAAGGGTAAAGTTTTCTTGGGGATGATGATTATATATACCATTTGAGCCTTGCCTTGTATAAAACAATGTCTCCTATTTGGTGCAAAATCTGTACGACTGATCATTTATGTGCATAAACGTGAGAAGATTCTCGATCTGTTTTCTAATGGTTAGTAGTGGCACACCACTACACCATTTCCCCTGTGGTTGCTTGCATGTTTACAAGGTGCAATGGAAGAGTTATAGAATAACCTCACACATGACATCCACACATAGTTTGCTGACCAGTAGTATTTTATTTCTGCAGACTTTGAACAACCAAGAGGTATGCTGCCGATTGAGATTTTTCCAGACAAATCTGGCCAAGAAGTCTCCCCATGTCCTGCAGTCCCAAGAGGCCCAAGGAAGGCGAGAAGAAAGAAGACCAAAGCATCGTCCCCTTCATCCGCAAGATCATCGTCCTCAAGGTCAAGAGCCTCGTTTGCAACCGCATACGATGCTTTCAGCGAGTCGGAAAGAGGGTTTCGGGTCTCCTAAGGAGTAAAATCATGTGTAACAACCATGCATATATATACATGTTTCGGTTTAGGAAGGAATTGATTGTGAATTGTTTGATTCTTTCTTTCTTTTACAGTGGAGACATAGTTGGAAATGCAAAGGAAAGTGGAGTAAATTAATGTTTGAACAAGCACTAATATTTCTTAGTCATAGCACAGATTCTTTGGATGATTGGATGGCAGAAAGGATTCAAAAATAGGATACGAAAAAAATATTGGACCATTCCTGGAACCAGTTATTGGTTTTAAACCGGCGAAATTTCATCGAACAAAAATTTGAATATTCTAACGAAAATGTGAATGCTCGATTGGTAACCAGCCCATTACAAGCTAGAATTGATTGGTTACCGGTGAACAGGAAAACAAGTTTGACACAATTTTTCCTTGTTGACAGGAAAGCTTTCATTTTGTTTCTTCATTTTCTACAATTTAACTTCATTACCTTTGCTCTATACTTTCATTATCTTACTGTCGGGACCGGATTTCCAAATCCGAACCTACTGTGTATAACCTGTGCTAATCCAGAAAAAGCTAGCACACGCAGTGAAAACAGTGATGGCAATATATCCATATCACAAATCAAATAATATTAGTTAAGCAAAAAGGGTATCAGCTTTATGGCCAATTATTACAAATAAACAGCCTCATAGCTTGAGTTCAATAAAGTAGTAGTGGAAACGAAATAACAGCATCAGGATAAGCCTATCCATTTGCCCTAAAGACAATCGACTGGGGTATACGTCCTAGCAATCCGGATCACGTTCGTTGTAATCACAAGCAAAGAACTCGTAGTTAGTGGCGGAGCTAGAAAAATTTGAGAGCCTGGGCAAGCTCGTAGAGGATGTTGATGAACTCCTTACCAGACTCGTCCATCGCCGCGCGTCACTCCGGGGTCTCCAACGGCACATCGCCGTGGACGCGGCGGGAGCTGAAGCACCTGTCATCCACAACCTTGTGAGTCCTCCCCATCCGGAACAGGCAGTTCGACACGAGCATTGACCGGTTGTTCCCAAAGTACCAATTCAGTGTGATGTTCTCCGTGCTGATCACCAGCGCATACGAGTTGGGATGCACCTGCAGCAAATCCTTGGCCAGATCAATGGACAGGAGCCCGGCGTTGCACCCCATTCCTCCTAGATTGTAGCTGACAATGTTCTCCCTCAGATTGTAATGGTTCACCACCATGGCGGACAGCGACGACGTCGGGTTGAACAGGCTGCAATTCACAACGAAGACACCAATGTCCTTGGGCTTCCTCGGTCTTGGCGAGCAGCTCATCGATGGTGCCGAACATGAGCGACGTCTCGTGTGCGACGCCAGTGAGCCCGGGCAGGCATCTGCCCTGCCCGAGAGTTAGCTCCGCCGCTGCTCGTAGTCGCATTCAGTTTCTACGCACTCCTCTGTAGAATGTTGGGACGATGCAAGGGTGAGTACAAAATGTACTTCGCAAGTCTTGAAAACATAATGCATGATAACTATATGCAAGACTAAACAATTGAATGCATAATATGGCAATGTTTAACTTTAAATACGATTAGTAATATCACAAAGCATCATTTGACCAAAATGTAATAGAATAACAATTGAATTTGAAATGCCGACTATAACAGATTCTATCTACTTGACTGGCTCTATTTGCCAAACCATAAACCGAGAGTTCCATCTGCTCACGGATTCTCAAACTATTATTTTTATTCAAAACAAAACCATAAAATCTACAATGTGCAAACGTACCTCGCCTGCTCTTTACCGTGAGCACAACTTCTTAAGTAGTTTTAATTCTCCAGAGTGTGTACAACTTTACTCACAACACATGATCGTCTCTTGTTGCCATGCAATTAGCACGCTTCCTTTGGAGTGTCGGCAGAGAGATCATGGCAAAGCCTTTACAATGTACAACCCTGCTATTAACCTCATCCGCTAAGGTTTCCTGCCGAAGGGTTCAATCTGCCCAGTCGGAAGCCCCCTCTTGCGCTTGCCTTCATCTGGCACCCACCAATTAGCGAAGCTAATAACGAGACACACAAATTATTTAGCCAGATCATACCCAAATAGACTTATGGTTGTACGGTAATACTCGGTCCATGATAACACACGCTCCGGTTCTTAATTGACTAGGGCGGAACATTCACTTTCAAGGTCTTGTGCTTCTGCATCCGCCAAACATCCATCTGCCCTGATCTAAACCATATTTTTCACTTTATTTCATTTAAATAACAGCAGCAATACTAATTACCACAACTTCATAAATAAGTTTAGACAATGGTAGAAATGATTCCCATAATGACATAATACCGAAACGTTTAAGCTGGACTAAGCATTTCTACCGTCCCATACTACTCTACTGGTTATCACCAAATAAAACAGCTAGTATAATCTAGGGTGACAAGGTTCGATATGATCAATTCCAATGAGGGTATAACAAATTTTGGAATTTAACTATACCTTAAAACTGTATTTAAAGTACATTGCATATAAGTAAGCATGCATAATTTATAACAATATAAGCATTTCATAAAATATGGGATCAACATGTTCAAAGAATACTTGCCTTCGCTACCTCCTGCTGGTTCTCTCTTTGTCTGATGATTTGACTGAGCTTCGACTGCGTCGTCTACACGCGAAACGAGAATAAATAAATGAAATAAATTCAAAAAAAATTCAAAATTGAAAATAATGATACTGAAAGGTATATCTTGGATTTATATGGATTTAGAAATTTGAATCACCGGAATCGAAGCTCGAATGAAGGAGAACGGGCTCTTGGAAGATCCTCAGATCAGAAATCAGAGAAAAAGAAAAAAGGTTGACATGTGGCATGCTGTGATTGGCTGGAATTTTTGCGATTTCTGGAAATAGGAAAAATAAATTGGGATCTCACTGACATATGGGGCCCACATTACGGGCGGGCCCCGTGCGTCAGTGGGCGCGGCGCGGGGACGGGCCGCGGGAAGGCAAGGTAGTTCGGGGAAGCGGGGCGGATCAGGCTGAATGGAGGGAGAAAGAAGGTGGACCGGCAGGAGAAAAAGGATCGGGCCAGGCTGCGGGAAATGCAGCCTACGAGAGATTTTGAGGAATTAAAAGTTTTTTCTTTTTAGAAAACTCCAGAAAATGCAAAAATACCAAAATAAATATAAAATAAATTATGAAAAATTTAAAAAAATTCTCAAAAATATTTTTAAGCATTTGGAACCCATATAAATTATTTTTAACTCATTTAAACTTATACTTTCGATTCAAGTGATTTACTTGCACTAAAAGAAATTTTAAATTGACCAAAAAAATTTAAAAAAGGCTCGAAAATGGAATGTTACACTTGCAAACAATCATGCACAGTAACATTTTTTTGCTACAATTTTAGAACTTTTGGGACCAATATATTTCTTTATCCTTCGATGGCAAATGTGAAACTACAAATATATGATCTCCCAACTTCAGGTTATGACTCCATAAAGCTTGAGATGTTTCAATCACATATCTTTTAGACATATATGTAAGGGACCAGTCGGCATGACTAAGTAATGCCGTTGATCATGACATGAATGGAATGACCAAGTCCTATGAATGGTTTTTCCACGCAAAGACGCGTGTTGTTGACATGATGCAATGGTTCTTCACGCCTTTAGCACTTTGTTCAGGGGTTGTACTAGCTGCTCCTTTCACTTCATTCAGAGAGCAATTGGCATTAAGATAACACACTGAGAGGTGTTTCTATATTTTTCATTTTTTTACGGTTGCATAAATATTAAAACATAAATAAAGAGTAGATAGTGATTACTTACTCCTTCGCTTACTTTAAAATTTATGTAAATTGTATTGAGAGATTAAGCATTGAAGCACTGCTTTTCCTTTCATATGAGCAAAGAATATACGAATAACATCATCATCAAAGTCAAGAACCCAATGCTATCTATGTTCAGTCTATACTGAAGAGAAGAGACTTACAAGGAGAGAAAGGTAACGTTTGGAAAGGAAATTTTTTGTCTTTGATTTACTAATAAAGTCTTTGCGTTGATCAACTCAACCGGACCGTAAGTGCAATGCTAAGAGCCTCTATCCAAGTCGTTGCTCAGCGCTGACCAACGTATCGTTCCGCGCCACGTGTGCTAACCACAAGCCAAACCATCACTCCTTGGAAAATGACATAGACCAGCGCACAAGCTATGAATATTCCAGTGGCACTTGGCAAGGCTTCATTCAGCACAGCTCAGCTGCAGTCTGCAGAGGAGAGGAGGCAATTGCAGACAGAACAAGCACAAGAAAGAGACAGACGAGATGGAAAGGTGAGGTGTCCATAGAAAGCAAAGTACGCCACAGCTTGTGAAGCCCCAGGCGTTTTGAGAGTTGAGACCTACAAATACCCAGCAACCCCGGGCTAGCTCTTCTCATCGAGTAGATCGAAGCACTGTGCAGCTAGCTAGTTTGATTTGTAGGCATGGCAAAGGCTACTACTAATCATGGCCTTGGGCTTGCTTGCTTTGCTCTTGTGGTTGCCATGGCCGGCGCCACTCAGTTCAAGGTCGGAGGCGACAATGGCTGGAGCGTGCGCGCCGCCAATGCGGAATCGTACAACACTTGGGCGGAGAGGATCAGGTTTCAGATAGGAGACTCACTAGGTAATTCAGTCGCTAGGAACAAAGTTGACACATCTTGAAGCTTTCTGCAATGATCACGGTGTGATGGTGCAATATGGTTTTGGTTGTGCAGTGTTTGCTTACCCAAAGGACAAGGACTCGGTGCTGCTGGTGGAGCCGGCCGACTACAACGCGTGCAACACGTCATCGTACGTGAGGAAGTTCGACGACGGCAACACCGTCTTCACGTTCGACCGCGCCGGCGCCTTCTTCTTCATCAGCGGCGTCGAGGCCAACTGCCGGGGCAACGAGAAGCTCATCGTCAGAGTCCTCGCCAGCCGCAACGGCACCGGCGGGGCACCGCCGCCTTCCTCCTCATCGCCGCCTCCGAGCACGCCTCCGCCGTCGTCTCCTCCCCCGTCCACTTCCAGCCCGCCGCCGGCGACGGCCCCCTCACCTTCTCCCGGGTCGAGCACGCCTCCGCCGTCGTCTCCTCCCCCGTCCACTTCCAGCCCGCCGCCGGCGACGTCCCCCTCACCTCCTCCTGCGGCATCTCCTACAGCTCCCACCCTGACTCCGACGCCAAGCACACCGTCACCTGCTTCATCTCCTCCTGCTCCGAGCCCATCGTCGCCTGCTCCGTCCTCCACGCCATCTGCCCCGGCCGGTTCCCCGCCGGCGCCACCTCCGGCGAACGCTCCAAGCCCACAAGGGACGAACTCGACGGGCACGTCGCCGCCTCCTGCCGGTTCCAGCGACCGGAACGGTGCTGGGCTCACGGTGGCCGCGGGCCTCGTCAGGTCAGCCGGGGCATGCATCATTGGCTACGCCATGCTCGCTCTCTGAAGTGGGCTTGACGAAGTGATGAGCGATCTGCGATCGATTGAACACTCGGAAAAAGTTGCAGCGCTTTTTTTCTTGTGTGAGGGAAGGGTGATTAATTACTGTAAAGACGTACGATTTGTATAATCTCTCTTGTATTCGTTTTCCAGCGTATGAATAAGAAACGGAACGATCGATGATCGGTTATGCGTGCCTAAATCCGATAACTTTTTTCCCCAATTAAATGGCTCTATACAGAAAAAAACGTACGGTAACTCAAATGAATGTAAGGAAGTTGCTTTTACACATCATTATTTTCAAAATTATATAAATATTAAAAAGATTAAAAAAGTGGATAATAATTACTTAGCTCTTTATTTACTTCATGATTTGTACAAGATCATGTTTGATTAGGCTTAGATTTTTAACTTATAACTTAAAGTTAACTTTTAGGTTTAAATAGTTTAGAAGCAATCGGTTTTTATATATGGTAGAAGTAGGTAATTTTACTTAAACTTCAGTGACATTAGTCTAAAACTAACCCTCAATAATTTTAAAAACAGCTCTCCGGTAGCTTTTCACTCTTTTTTAGTTATATGTAGTTTTATAGCTTTTAAAAAAAATATAGATAAAAAGTCATATATTAATTTAAACTTCAGCATTTTAGCTTTTAGATCATGAAAAAGATCACACCAACTGGTCTAACAGAATGATACGACACGAACCGCGGTCGTGCCGACGATTGCACGGCGCGCGCGTGGAACGCTGGTCGTGCGTTGGCGAACGGGAAACGGCGGGACGGGATGCGCTCGTCACGGTCGAAGCGTGTCGATGGGTGACTAGCAAATCACCGTGTCTATGCCGTGTGCCGGCGGCCGACGGGTTGGCCTCTCCGATTTTTTTTTCTTTAATATTTATTTTTATTCATTATTTCGAAAATAGTCGTTAGATAAAAAAAATTGTGAAAATGAGCTCCCGTCGCCCGTATATAGGGCGATCGCCCCCATATACAGGCGATAGGTGCCGGCCCTAACGGCTCCGCCGTGAAGTAACGGCAGGGAAAAATCGTCCGATACAGAGGCGACAGGTGCCCCACCACGCAAATTTTTTTGTAATATTAATTTTTTCTAAAATAAATTAGAGAATAATTAATAGGAAAAAATAACGAAAATGGCCATATGGCAGTCGATACCCTATACCATAAGTTAAAAGCACTAATCTTTAAATTTTTGATACCTCTTATTATTGATTTACTGTAATATTTTATATCTATTGGCCAAAATATACCATAAGTTAAATGTCCTCAGTCACACACACGCTATCGCCGCGCCTGACTACATCCGACGTGCGCCACGCACTGATCCCACGTGCATGGTATATTAGTGCTATTAAAATATCGGGAACTACTGTTAAATGTCGTCGATACCGACCAACAGACAATTAGGGGCAGCTGCATTACTAGAAAGGTCCAATTAGAGCAAGATAAATTTTAAAATTTTTATTAATATATAAGGATTTAGATTATGTTATGAAAAGTATTATGTCCCATGCAAATTTAAATTGTATAAATCAATTTTACTTAAAGACCATTTAGTGTATTATCAAAAAACTATACAAACCATGGCTCGAAAAATCCTGAAATAAATATCACTTGTTCGTAGGGTGTTAGGTGTCCCATTTTTTCAAAAACATTTAGGAATAAACTCAGTCGAATAAACTAAATGACTATAAGTAGCCTCACTTGCATGAAACACTTAAGCCTTTTCGGCAGCCCGTGAAATATCATGTTTAAATGTAATTTTTAGGGAGAACAGGCCAGATTTGCTCTTTGTTATATGCACTACCATATGGTAGGAAAATATTTTATTTACACCTTGCTTTGCATATTAATTCTACTAGTGTAATAACCCTAAGTATTATGGTCGAGGCAACAATAAAACGCTTAAGCCTTTTCGGCAGCCTGTGAAATATCATGTTTAAATGTAATTTGTTGGGAGAAAGGGCCAGATTTTCTCTTTGATATATGCACTACCATATGGTGAAAAAATATTTTATTTACACCTTGCTTTGCATCTAAATTGTATTAGTGCAATAACCCTAAGTATTGCAAAACGAGGGTGAGAGGGAGATTAGAGAGCGGTCGATTCACAAATCAAAAGTTACTGCGGAAAAAAGGTAGGCCACACTCTTTATTACGGCTTAAAACTGAAAGGAGTACCACGAACAAGAAAAATAATAGTTAAAATTAGACGTCTACTGAGTGCTTCGAGGCCACTTCCCTTTCGCCCATGCCTCCGGTGGGGCTTCTCTAGCACGACGCGCCCTCTCTCGTTTCCTCTCTCTCGACCTCCTTCTCCTTCGCTTCCTTTCTACGTGCCTCCTCGCGTGCGGTATGACGCTGCTCTTGAAGCTGCCGCGTGAACTCCTCCTACCGGTTGGCTTGATCAAGGAGACTTTGGTCTTCGGGGTTGATCTCCATATCAAATCACTGCTCAAATTCACACAGTGATGGAGGTGACTGTATGAAACATAAATTAGCAAAGTTTCATGTACAAATATTACGTAACACGTAAGATTGTTACCATTTGGCGATCCTTCAGCCTCTTCTTCGACGGGTCGAAGGCGTAGTTGCGGCACTTCCAATACCTCATCTTCCAAGTTGTAATTTTCCAAGAGTGGACAAGCCTACAAGGATCTACGCACATACACATCGGTGCACAGCTCCACGAGGTAGGAAGAGATCTTGGTATGCTAAATTGTGCGGGCATGCACTTCCTTCTTCCTTTGCTTTCCCCTTTCCCTTTCCACTTGCACGCCTCGGTATTTTCAATTGATCCTCTACTTATTATTTTCTTTCTTCCTCTTTTGCTGCTGCCTTTGCGAGACCGCGAGCGAGAACGAATGTTATAAAGGATAGATATCGCCTGGATATGGAGCGATCGCCCCATATTTGGACGATCGCCCAAAATACTGCCGATTTTTACCTCGGGTAGTGTGCCCCTGACAGTATTTAATGGTAGTTCTTGATATTTAATGGTAGTGTGCCCCATATTAGGACGATCGCCCCAATTAGAGACGATCGCCCCTATGTAGGGCGATAGGTGCATCCAGTCGTTAATGGCCGTTAATACCGGCCTCTCCACTCGTTATGGCCGGTGGTGTGTTCTCACGTCGTGTGAGAAAGTAAAAACGATGACAGCACAATTAATAAAATATACATGAATGTTCACAATTTAAAGTGATAAGGCACTCATGTTACTAATTCAGACAGTTATACAATATAGTGCTGAACGTAAAGGCATTACAAAAATACATCTGTACAACATGTCAATGACGGCCATGCTTCCTGATCTGGCCCGTGGGGTACGTGAGTGGCGATGGCAGACGGACGTCTCTCCTAGGCCAGCCCTGCGGTGCACGGGTAGAGTGGTGTAGCGGCGACCCGGTCGTGTCCTGGAGCTGTGCTACTGAGAGCTGAGAGGCGGTGAGGTAGTCGGTCGACAAATACTTCTCCAGGTCGAACTCGTCGTACGTAGGATCGTCGAAACCACCCTAGGGTCCTGGTGGGGTGCGAGACAACGAAGGCCCCTCGCCAGCTCACTGTCCCCACTGCTGCTGCGTGGGAGCGTAACGAGGAACCACCGGGGTAGGGCAAGGTGCTGGCCCACGGAGACGTGGTGCGCTGCGTCCGACGACGTCTCCGCACCCCCGGTAGGTGGCCAGGCGACCCAACCGCCTCACCCTATCGAGGACCCGCTCCCAAGCTGCCTCGGCCTCAGCGATGGTCATCTGTATGCCCGCCCAGAAGCGCGCCAACATGGACGTAGTCTCCACCTCCACCTCCCCTGCAATATGTGCATGCATGTAAAGCCGGATTGATATTAAGTAATTTACATGAAAAAGACGTACCAATGTAGCTTCGATTGTAACACTTACCGCGGTGCTGTCCCTCTGGGACATCTATGAAGGGAACGTGTCCGTCACCAATGCTGTAAGATCGAGGATGCCGACTAGAGGGGGGTGAATAGGCGGCTTTTAAAAATTCCTCTCGCTAAATACACGCTCTATTGATTTCTATGTCAAAACTTAAACAATAATCAATGCGGAAACGATAAACTAAGGTTTTGACAAATTAATGACTAAATCAACTAGGCTCACTAAGTGCACTAGCTAATTATGTCTCTACCAAGAATATATAATTCTAAATACAATCAAGCAATTTAATTGTAGGAATGTAAATTGCAACAATGTAAATAGAGAATTGAAAGAAAACACAAAGAGATACACCGATGTTTTACCGTGGTATTTGGAGACTTGCTGGTCTCCCTAATCCACGTTGAGGCTAGCCCAAACCTCTTTGGACCGGCTCCACGAATTGAGCACCCGCCTCGATTCCACTAGTGGTAGCTCTTTCCCCCTCTGGGTAGGCGAGCTCCGACCTTCACAACTTTGTCGGACCTTCTCACAATCTCCTTGAGAAGGTCACCGCGTACGACGCCTCCACATGTCGTCTAGGTGTCGGCAAACACCAAGAGTAACAAGTCAAGCATCTTGCTTGATCCTCACATAGTGCAACACATGCACAAGGATACTCAATCCTTCTCTAGATGCAACACATGCAACTAGAGGCTTCTATCCTTGCTCACAAAGTGCAACACATGCACAATTAGAGGAGAGGCTCACACTAGCTCAAGAGAAAGCAAATCAACACCAATGAGATTCTACACAAGAAACGCCAAATCAAATTCATCTCAAATCACTCAAATATGGCTCTATGAGCTCTTGGGGTTTTGCTCTCACAAGAATACCTCAAATGGGTGCTAGAGCAGCAACAAAACCCTCCTAGCTTGGCCCCTTTTTATAACCCCTCAAGAAAACTAGCCGTTGGGGGGCAAAAAGGGTCAAAAACGCAGCAACCCTGGTGCTACCGCCCTACTAGGGCCGGTAGCACTGGCCTCTAAGCCAACACATTTGCAAATAAACCGAAAACCCATGAGATCAATCCTCTAGCCATGTAAGGATCAACACATGATCTCGACACTTTGCAAAACACATTTGCAAATGCCAACACATGCTCTAGGATCAAAACCATAACCTCTAGATTATTTGCAAAACAAATTTGCAAATAGAAAAATCATAAACTTTACTTAGCCTTGTGATGATCAACACATGATCAAATCACAAGCTAAAACATCGATGCATGAGCTTTCACCTTTTGCAACACATGCAAAACTTAGATCCATGCAAAAACCACACAAACCAAATTACATGAGCTATCTCCCTTTTGCAACACATGTAAATCCATAGCTCAATGCAAAAACCAAATCGATTAAAATAGGAAGCGAACATGAGCTCTCTTATTTGCAACACATGCAAATACTTAGCTCATACAAGAACCAAATAGAGAGTGAGCTAGAGTGAACCGGATTGAGTTCATCAACACATGATGAAGCTCAAGCTAAAATACTTAACCACTCTTAATAGTACGGCACCTAACTAGCAACCCGGTCTCACATCCAAACAACGAGACCGGTAAAAGACTAGGAACACATCCTTAGCCCTAGCTAGTTATACCTTGCCTCTAGCACATCCACTTGGAGCTTTTATGATTTCCATCTTCTCTCCAAGTCAGGATCTTCGTCTTGGTCATCAACACATGATGAACTCCCCTTGTCTTAGCTTCAGGATCCTCTCTTGATCCTCATCAACACATGATGACGTACTTGTCCCGTTCATCCATCTCAACCTTGCACTTAACCTATTTCAAACTTATTGAAAGTGTTAGTCCAAAACACATGGTTGTCTCAATCATCATTGCACTCCATTAACACATAATGGATGCTCCCAAGATCCTTTGATCTTTCCCTTTGATGATTGACCACAACCCAAAGACAAATGATTGAAAGATTAATTGTATCTTGAGTATATTAATGCAACTAATGCTTCATATACTCAAGAACTTTCGATTGCCCTAGGATCAACAAAGTGAATCATCAACACATTACTAGTTCTTTGTTGATTGAATGGCAACCGAACACAATTTAAATTGTCATGAGTATATATTAACTACACAAGTTTCATATACTCAATTTGATGGAATCTAAAAGTAATGATCCAATTTATGTGGAGTGGTGGAAAGGGATCAATACTCTTAAGACCATCAATTACAAAATAAACTCCGTTAGATGTGTGCATACAAATAAATGAACTTGAATCAATATGCACATATTCAATTTTTGATCGCTTTTGAGTTTATCGTATATTGCCATGAGTATACTACAACTACACAAGTTAAATATGCTCAAGGAATTGTTTCAAAGTAATGACCCTTGATATAGAAAGATGAATTAGATCAATACTATTGAAACATTAAGGTAAAGCATGAACTCCCCCTAAATGTGTGCATTCATGTATATATAGAGTCGGAAACAAAATGCACATCTTAGGTCAAAACAATGGTGGAGTTCACCCTTTATCTTGAATCCAAGAAATGTATCTAGAAATAATAAAGTTGCATTGGATACATATCTTTTGGATTTTCATTTTTCTTTTTCATGAGACTATTCAAAAAATATACTCAATAAACACGTTAGTCTCACATTTAGATTTATCAATAAAATCATAACATATTTGACATCAAAGAATGCAACAAAATATGATAATATGAACTCGAATGCATACTTTTGATATTTCTATCTTTTCATCCAAAAGAGACTAATGAGAGTTAAGCTCAACAAAAGAGTTAGTCTTATAAAAGATTTGTCATTAATTAACTGTTGAGACTAATCAATATTATGATTATCAAAAGAGTTAGTCTCAATACTAAATTTGTCATTAACACCAAAACCAACTTAGTGGAGCTTTGAACTTTCAGATGTCTGCCGTGCGACATACAGTGCTAATGTGTACCCCACCCTGAGGCGAGTCCGCGGCGCGAACCACTCCATGTACTCATTGTACATGTCATGGTCGTACATCGGGTCTCGGTGACCCTGTCGCCGAGTGCGGCGTCCCACTGCACCGCCCATGGCTGCATGCAATGCGCGAACTGAGTGCCCGCTGCAGCACCCATCCGGGTCATCCTGCAATGCAAAAACAGGAAATATATACAACATCCATTCTGCAGAAATGCTAAGTACTCAGCTCAGGAGACGTGCCTGTGAGCGCCACGTGCGACAACGTGACGAGACGGCAAGGGAAAAGACTGGAACAGGCCGAACTCCCGCAGCACTCAGTGTGGCGAGTACTCCTCGACACACAGGTCAAAGACAAGAACCTTACGGGTGAGCCAGAACAGCTTCACCGCATCCATCACAACCTCTTTGTCTTTATATATGGCCCCTGGCGTGACCTCGTTCTCATGATACTCCCATGCATCAATGTTCCCTTCATTCATTGTTAGGTCTTCGAAATTGTAATTAGTCCACGCACAAGGGATAGGAACCTCAGGAGCATTGTCCTCCTCATCGGAGTGTTCGCCATCAGGGACTTATTCATCCGCGCGGTCCTCCTCCTCCATCAGATGAACTATGTCCTCCACCTCCTCCCCCTCGTCGCCTACCCCTCGCGCCTCTACCACTGTCTCCTCGGCCCCCTTGATCCCCTCGCCACCGCTAGTCTCGTGCTACTCGTCTCCAGGCTCCTCGCCACCTTCATCTTCGCATCCTTCCATATTTGACTTCCCCTCCCCCGTAATATCTACCCCGACATCACGAACTGGCGACACCGGGTAGCACTGTACCAACAACATGAGCGGCTGACGAATACTCATACCATGGGTACCCCCAGCGGTTCGGAGTGACGAACAGGCTGCCCCAAGCCCAGCTCTGACCAAAGGCCCCCGCTGGGCCACGAAGGACACTCGTCCCCGACCAAACCAACCAGAGGCGTCCAACACGCGCCACAGGTCGAACTCCCCACAAAACTCCGACCAAGCTAAGGCGATCTCCGCCAAGGGCCGAGTGCTAGGCCGCCGCGGGCTGTTGGCCACCTGCCCCACGGACATGACAGCTCGGAATGACCACGCAAGGGCAGGTGGCTCCTTCCCAAGGTAGCAAGGAGGTTGCCAAAGTCAAAGCTCCGGTCTCGTCGTCCAGTCATGCGTAGTGTGAGGATGCGCTCCCTCTCGAGGCAGCACCGGAGCCGGGCATTAAGGCGTCAGCATCTGACAGACGTACAAAAGAGTAGGTGTGCCATTTCCCAATGAAACGAAAAATTGCGCCACTCGATGAGTCCATCGACCCGGCATGGGATGAGTGGACGCCGATCAAATCGCCAAGACCAAGGACCAGGACTCCTAGCATAGGACACCTCATCCTTTCCTCTCCCAACTTCCTGTGTAATCTGCCCCCTCCGCCTGTATAAAGGGAGGCGGGGACCCCCTTTCTCGGTTTTTACGGGTAAACTGTTCTTGCTCCCACAACTTCGAGTCCTTAGCTCTCGCTTGTAACACCGTGCAGTCATCTGCACCCGAAGCAATACAGTATCACCACCCGAACTGGAGTAGGGACATTCGGCCCGAACCAGTATACATACTGGGCTTCCTGAGTCTAACCATTCAAGGAGAGGGAACGCGCGGCCCCTTGACTAAAAAATTCACTTGCCGGTGCTCGAAACACCGACAGTTGGCGCGCCAGGTAGGGGATTTTGTGCGTCCTCATCATCATCTCCGGATTCACATTCGCCTCCTTGATGGCTTCCTTCACCCGCGATGGTGTGTCTGCATCAAGGAGCTGGATCCGCTTTGGCTCCCTCGACTTCGTCGCCGCTTCGGCGGGAAAGCCCGTGCTCATCCCCGCCACCTCTCGAGACCAGGTATCTGCTAGGAGCCTGGACTCCATCTCTGGCGATCTTGGCAACCTCAGGCTCGAGGCCCCCGTACGGACCCTGAGGCCGGAGCCCACCAAGCGCTGCACCGTCCCTGGCAGCGACGCCCGTGAACTCGAGCGGGCGACGACCTTGCCCCCCTTAGGCTCACAGCTCGTGGCAATGACCGGCTACGCATCGGCCTCCGTCCATGACTTACTAGAGGACTCCTCCAGCCACGACTCCAACTCCGGCATGGAGCGCATTGCGGACGGATCGCACTCCCGCAAATGCAACATGGCGGGCGTAGTCAACTTGGCCGCAACCCCCGCAAGTACGGGAACTCTTGTCCGGCGCACCGAAACGCAGGAAGCGGAGTATCAGCACGAGCGCGCTGAACGCAACCAAGCTCACCGCGCCGAGCTCCAACAACAGCGCGATGAGCTGGAGGCTCGAAGGGTCGAGCTTGACAAACTCCAGGCCGACCTGGAGCAGAGTCAATCCGAGCCCCCACTCGCACCTGGCGCTGCGCGCGCACGCGCGTGTCAGGTACACCAACAGCTAGTCGAGGAATCCGACGGCCTCCCGTTCTTCCCCCACGCAAGCGAGCGTCGCGCGGCCGCGATGTCGCTCGTGGCATCCCGAGCCGGACGACCCGAGGCCTAGGCGGCGTGCGAGCCTCCATGGATCGGTGGAGCGTCTTTGCCGCAAAGCACATGCGGCTCCGCTCCCACCACTCGGGCGCCTCCTCCAGCCGCCTGAGCCGCGCCGCCGCTCAGAACCGGCGGGGTCCGACAAAGACGGCGGCACAGTACAAGCAGCCCCTGGCCTCACGCACCCCGGTGCGCCAGTGCCTCGGCAACAACCACGACGTTTGCGCCACCCTCGAGGCGCAGAAAAAAGCGATGGACGAAGCGGCCCGATCACGGGTCGTAGACAGCAATCGGCGCAACGACCGTAGCCTGAGCCCCGATGGCCCAGGACCACGGGCTTTCTGTCGGGGGATCCACTACACGGACTTCCCTGCCAGGTTCCGAGCGCCGGTCAACATAGCCAAGTACACAGGGGCGACAAACCCCAGCGTCTGGCTAGAAGACTACCGGCTCGCATGCCGGGCGAGTGGAGCTACTGATGACCTCTTCATCATTCAGTACCTCCCCATCTACCTTGCGGACTCAGCTCGAGCTTGGCTCGAATACTTGCCCGCGAAGTCCATCCGTAACTGGGCCGACTTGAAGAACCTCTACGTCGGAAACTCTCAGGGCACGTACAAGCGCCCCGGAAATTCCTGGGATCTGAAGAGCTGCAATCAACAGCCGGGGGAAACTCTCCGGGACTACATTCGGCATTTCTACCGACAGTGCAATGAGCTCCCTGACATTTCTGACGCCGACGTTGTCGGGGCATTCATCTACTGTACCACCTGCAAAGCCTTGGTGCACAAGCTGGGCTGCGTCAAGCCCAGGACCGCCAAGGAGCTTCTAGACATCGCAACCAACCACGCCTCTGGCGAAGAGGCTGTGGGAGCCATCTTTGAGAAAGGAAAGGCCGAGTGAGGGCCCGACGCTCAAACCGGCTCCCCCTCTCACCGCTCCGACAAGCGAAAGCGGCAAGGGAAACAAGGCCGCGAAGGCCACTTGGTCGCTTGACTAAAAAATTCACTTGCCAAAGCTCGAAACACCGACAGCGGCCAACCCCGCTCTACGGCAAAACCAACATAGCTCCTCCATGTTGATGTCGCGTTAATAGGAATCAACTCTCCATAAAACAGTGTTGCGCATGGCTTACTACTGCTCTAACCCACAACAGAACAGTCTGGGCATCCAAATTGAACATCTGAGACATCCACCCCAATAAATCCCTGTATGTCCTATCGTTCGGTCTAGATATGGCCTGTACAACTCTTGAAAATGATGACAAATCCACCCCATCCGCCCCCTGTGCTATCTCCCCATCTCCATAAAATATTTGAAAATACAATTTCTCCAACATGCTGAAACGTCGGACGAAAATATATTACTCTAAAATATAATAGACAAAACGTATATTGATCGTACTAAAAAATTCGACTATAAATAAGTCATTCGACTATAAGTAAGCAATTCAACTTGCCTACCATACGGCCTAATATTAAATTTCTACCACATTACATTTGTATATATTGTCTAATACATTATTTTCATAATAAAATTACTACTACACAACCCTACTAAATTAAATTTCTAAATATTGCCTAATATTTCTACTGTATTAAATTTCTAGATACTAAATACCACATTAAATTTGTACATACTAAATACTACACAATCCTGAAATCTCTAAATACTAAATACTACATTAAATTTCTAAATATTAACTGCTACATTAAATTTTTAATACTATACAATCCTAAAATTTCTAAACACTACACAATCCTAAAATTTTTAAACACTACACAATCCTAAAATTTCTAAATACTACAATAAATTTCTAAATATTAAATGCTACATTAAATTTCTAAATACTACACAATCCTACTGGCACCTATCGCCCGTATATGGGACGATCGCCCGATATACGGGCGACGGGAGCCCATTTTCGTAATTTTTTATCTAACGACTATTTTTGAATAAATGAATAAAAATAAATATTAAAGAAAAAAATTCTGGCCTCTCCTCCGACCTCTCTTGGGCCGTTCGACACG
This sequence comes from Otatea glauca, assembly GCA_036346275.1. NCBI lineage: Eukaryota > Viridiplantae > Streptophyta > Magnoliopsida > Poales > Poaceae > Otatea > Otatea glauca. Next base: position 4,232,892 of record CM070713.1, read on the forward strand.
GTTCTGTTTGTGGCCCAACTTCCACACGGAAATGCGGGTTTCTCCAATTCCGGTCCAGTCGCAAAAGCCAACCAACTTCGTTTTCTCCCTTCTCTTTACCTTTTTCGGGGAAATATGGGAGATAGACCCATGGAGAGGCTGACAGGAAGGCGAATAATTTTTATTTGAACGACCGACTGATTGAAGGCCTACAGACGAATATACTCTATATAATGTCGTCTGGAATCGGAGGCCTCAGGGCGCACCTTCGTACGCTGTGAGACCCCGTTCTTACAAACAGGAACCTCCATGTGATTATTGTACTAGTCCCATGATCAGTGCCTAGCACTCACATGTTTACAACATTCATATCACAACCACATGATATTAAACTGATAAGTATGCATTACAAGCAAAAATAATTATACAGAGTTTAAAATTTACAAAGACTGAACAGCGGAAAAATAAAGAGAGTTAAAGAACTCCAAAAGCCTCGTGGTTTGCTCACTAACCCTCAGGCAACTGACTTGGAAAACCTAGGGGAAAACATCGTCAAATACCCCGTGCCCTGCGTGAAAGCAAGAGTCGTCTGGCACTTCGCAAGCTTCGTCCTCTGAGACAGCAGATGCAAGATTGAGCACATTGGTACTCAGCAAGACTTATAGTGGTTGACAAATGCAATTAAGTAATCATGCAGGCGAAGCAAAGGCAGGTTAAAGGTTATTTTGCAGTTGCATAAACATTTAAAAGTATGACCATAATAGATTGAAACACCGCATTTTAAACAGGCAATTGAAACATAAAGTGATAAGCAGAAATTCAAGTCTTTCAACCCAGTCTACCCGACTGCAAAGATCCCCAGTGTCTATCCTTTGACACAAAAAGCTAGTTGCAAAATGGTTTCCTTTCCAAACCCATTTTCATTAAAAACCAAAAACTCTAGCATTGTAATGACTTCACCAAGTGTCCTTGACCGAGGACGTGGCTAATCGATTAGATTTACACTCTGCAGAGGTGTACAACTTTACCCACAAGGAATGATCAACCTCTTTTGCCAGGCCAACTGACACACTTCCTTTGGTGTGTCGGCAAGGAGATCATACAGAGCCGTTACATTATCTAGATGTGGCTTTGAACCAGCCCGGGACATTTGACACTCGTCATGAAAATAGAAACACTCACCCAAGTCGTGGATCCATTTTCATCACACCCAACACCACATTTCTGTTCATGGCAAGGTGTACACCGTTGCATTGGTATGTAGAAACCCCTACAGACAGACCTGACCGGAATGCTTGTGCAATCTCCCGCCTTCCTTAGATGCAAAGCCACACCTAAACAACTTAATAGGCTAAGATCCGCCCATACAAGCCCTCGTGGTTGTACGAAGTTCTTGGATCTATAGCGTCTCATTGCTCGGTCCTTAATCCGACACGGGTGATACTCCACCCTATACTACGTGCAACTCCCCTTGCACCATCGGCTATTGCCAATAATCGCCCGCGTCAAAACATAGTTTTATTTTGAGTTTTTAATCAATTACCAGCAATATTTTCTAAATGAGGACCATACATTTGTTGAAAAGACTGAAAGCATACAACAAGTAGCTTAAGCAGGTATATTATGCTAGCGGTTATACCCAAAATGACATTTAGCATGTCTAGTTCAAACTAAGGTTTACAAGGTTCACATATTCAGACATATTGAGGTAAGCCATAATTTACAGGATTAACTACAGTTCCAACCCAAATTAGCATTTCTAGGGGGAATTATCCGGATGCATAGTACATAGACAAAAACAACATAATGTAGGTGAATTATCGGGCTTGATATGGTCAAGGAGGATCTGCGACGGAGTCGTCTTCTTCTTCGAGCACGTCGGATTCTACACGTCGATCGACCGGAAATATAGCAAATATTAAATTTCAATAAGGGCAAAAAGAAAACAGACAGTAAACCAAATAAAGATTAACTGCGGAAAATAGGGGTATCTCTTAGGGTTTGGATTATAAAATTTTAAGACTTCATGATGTAATTAATTACGCATTCAAAGCGTTAATGCTTCTTATGATGAACAACATGAGTTTTCTTGCGGATGATTTATTCTTATATTACGAGTTCAAGAGGCTAAAATTATAAATTCTTATATTTATAACTTCGAATGATAGATGCTAAAATTATCTACATTAAAGAGATTTAGAACATAAAATAAAGGGTTCTGTGCAAAAAGCACCTATCCTAGCGATGCATAAAGAAAAGGGGTTGATTAAACTTAGTTTATGAAGCTAGGTTACTAGATTTGTTCATGGATTTGAGCCCATAAAATCTATATTTCAACTAGTTAATTTCCTATGCATATTTATATATACATATATACATATACATATATATCTCTACTACTTCTAATTACCAGTTGGTGGCGGTGGTCCGTTCTCCCACCACTCCCCTCCCGACCCTCGGGCCTGCGTTTTGATAATTGATTGGAAATTGATATCTCTGTAGAAGATTACGAAAAATTTGGACAGTAGAAAAGGAAAGTAGTAGTGTATCATACCACGATTTGGTAATTGATTGAAAATTGATATCTTTGTGGAAGATTACGTAAACTTTGGACAGAAGAAAAGGAAATTTTGCTTTGTCTGCCCGTGAATCTGTGATGGCGCCATCGCAGCGCGCAAATCAAAGAAACGTATGTACTTGTCGTGGTCTTATAATTAGGAGTTGGTGGTGTACGTCCGTTCTCCACCCCTCACCTCCTCCGTCACCCACCCCGTCGTCCCCCGACCACACCCCTAACGCCCGATCGCCCCGTCTATCCTCGCCCCTCATGCCCTTTGCCCCCGCCCGCGTGCGCTCATCCCACTCCACGCGCGACGCTCCTACTATCACGAACCATCCGTGCGAGGGTTTAGTCCTTCACCGCACCCTCCCCTCATGTTCCCATCCACGCGATTCACCCAATAAAAACTGTCTCGATCGCCACCCCCCTTCATGTCCACCGCATATCCTCACATTGCCGTTGGCTCTCCTCCCACGGCGAGGAAGCGGGAGCGGCGTCGCTAGCCGCCGTGCCAGAGGGCCTCAGGCTCATGGCGACGAGGTTGTCGTCAAGGTGGCCAAGAAGCTCTGGATGGATGTCGACGCCGTCGCCGCCTCTGACGTCGGCCGTGCCTGCGGCGACGGGGACCTTCGGCTGTGGGTCGCCGTCGCTCTGCTCCTCCTCCGGGAGGCCGAGCGTGGCATGGACTCGCCATGGGCGCCCTACCTCGTCATCCTCCCGCGCTAGACCGACTCCAACATCTTCTGGTGAGTGAGGTGACGCTAATCGCTCTCCATGTGTTTGATGAAATGCTCTTTGTTGCTTGGGTGGTAGATCTTCATGACCTCACGTTGTGTCGTGCTGATGCTTTTGAGTGGTTGCTTCGTGCCTCCATTGCAGGTCAGAAGATGAGTTCTTGGAGATACAAGGTGAGCGTGCAATGCAAAAAATGCATGCCTTTTCTTCAAAATTTGAGTTCTTTACTGGATTAGCTGCTTGCTTAAGTTACTTTGTATACGTCTGTCACTTCCAGGAACACAGTTGTTGAGCATAACGATGGGTGTGAAGGAGTATATGCAGACCGAATTTGATAATGTCGAAGCTGAGATCGTAAGAGCGAATAAGGACCTTTTCTCTGATACCATAACTTTTGATGATTTTCTATGGACATTTGGAATACTCAGATCAAGGGTGTTTTCAGGGCTATGTGGAGATAAGCTTGCTCTCATACCATTTACTGATCTGGTAAGATCTTCGAACAAAAACCTCGTCAACATGATCTAATATTTCTAATCCAGAAGGCTCCAAAAGCCAACTTCTATTGTTGCAATGGGTATTCTTGTAATTTTGGTGAGTACGTTGTCAGTTCAAGCATTCAAATATTTTTCATTAGAGTGCTTTTCTATACTTTTTCATTCAGTACATGATACATCGATACATACACCTGAAAGATTGGGAATATATTCTGTTATAATCATTCTGGTGCTTTCTCAAATTAGATAAATCACGATGCTCATATTACCTCAAAAGAATCCTATTGGGAGATCAAAGGAACGGGCCTTTTTGGTAGGGGTATTGTGCTCTCTTTGCAAACGCCAGTGGATGTTAAATCCAGAGAACAGGTACACATGAAGTTCCATTACTTTGTTCAATAAAATGCCCTGCAGATGTACACTAGGCATAAGTATAACATTGCCATTGCCTTTCACCACTAACAAATTCAATGAGTTTCATGTGAATAAGCTAGATTTATGCTTACTTATAAATGAATGATGCTCTAACAGATTTATGTTCAGTGTGACCTGGACAAGAGATGCTGAATTAGCACCTGACTATGGGTTCATCGAATCGAACTCATCAAGGGATGCATATACTCTGACACTGGAGATCTGTAAGTTCAAGCTCTATTGGTTTTGGTGATTGGTTTAATATTAATGTTTAATCATTGTTTAATGACAAATCAAATCATTATGAGACTAACATGTTTTATTAAGTCTTATTCTTATTAGTCTCATACTTGGATGGAAAATGGAAAACCTAAGGTATGCACTCGTATTCATTCTATTATATATATGCATACTTAGAATTCAAGTTAAAGTATGAACTCTTCCGTTGCTTTAGTCCAAATATGTGCATTATGTCCCTAATTCATATATACATGAATGCACACGTCTAGGGGGAGTTGATAATTTAACTTGATGTTTCAATTGTATTGATCCATGTCCTCTTGTCATACAATATAAAGGATCAAGACCTTGAAACAATCTTTTGAGTATATATGACTTGTGTAGTTATATACTCATGTCAATTTAAATAAGTTTAAATTGAGTTCGATTGTCTCTCAATCAATCAAAGAACATTTCATCATGTGTTGATGGTGTTTCCTTGTTGATTAAAGACAAGCAAAAAGTTCTTGAGTATAATGAAGCATTAGTTGCATCAAAGTACTCAAGACACAATTAATCATTCAAATTGATTAGGGTTGTGCTCAATCGATCTTGGAGGCATCCATTATGTGTTAATGGAGTGCGGTGATGATTGAGACAACCGTGTTTGTTGGACTAACATCTTCCATGAGTTGTGAAGTAGGTTAAGTCCAAGATGATGAAGAATCGGGAAGAAGAAGTCATCATGAGTTGATGAGCTTCAAGAGGTGATCCCGAAGTGAAGAGAAGGGCTAGAGAAGGTTCATCATGCGTTGATGACCAAGAAGAAGAAGAAGAGGTGATCCTGGAGAGAGATGATTGGAAATCATAAAAGCTCCAAGTGGATCAAGTGTGGCAAAGGTATAACTAGCTAGGGCTAAGGATGTGTTCCTAGTCTTTTACCGGTTTCCGTGTTTGGTTGTGAGACCGGGTTGCTTGTTAGGTGCCGTACTATTAAGAGGGGTTGAGTCTTTTAGCTTGAGCTTCATCATGTGTTGATGAACTCGATCCGGTTCACTCTAGCTCACTCTCTTGTTTGATGTTTGCATGAAGCTAACCATTTGGCATGTGTTGCAAATTGGTGAAGCTTATGCATTGGATTTTGTATGAGCTAAGTATTTGCATGTGTTGCAAATAAGGGTGCTCATACTTGCATCTTATTTGAATCTTATTTGATTTGGTTTTGCTTGGAGCTAAGTTTTGCATGTGTCGCAAAGGAGAGAGCTCAAGCAATTTGGTTTAGAGTGGTTGCATGGAGTTAGAGATTTGCATGTGTTGCGATAGAGAACTCATGCACTTGTATTTGTTGTGGTTGCTTGCATGGTGCTAGAGATTTGCATGTGTTGCAAATAGAGAGCTCATGTTTTGGTATTGCTTGGAGCTAGGTTTTTGCAGGTGTTGCAAAGAACAATGCTCAAGCATTAAATTGGTTTAATGTGTATTTGCAAGTTCGTTGTGCGAATAAACCGAGGTCTATGGGTCCGGAATCCCGAGAGCATGTGAGTAGGGCTTGCAACGGGTGTTTGCAAGTTGACTGGGTCTTGTGTTGACCTTCACATGGCTAGGGGGATAAATCTCATAGACTCGGGTTTGATTTGCTTAATACGTTTTGCAAATAGATCTTGAGTTATTTACGAAATGTGTTTTCGTTATATGTTTTGATATTTGCAAATGTGTTTTGCAAAGAAGTTATGCTTAAATAAGATTCTTTGGAGTATGTGATTAACATGTGCAAATGTGTTTTGCATAGTGTTGTGATCATGTGTTGATCCTCACATAGCTCAAAGAATATCTTTAATAGTTTGGAGAAAAGTTTTTGTGAAAAACGGTGTTTTCTCCCCGAGGCCGGTCGGAACGCCTCCCTGTTAGGCAAGAGCACCGGGGTCCGGTGCTATGATTTGGCGGTAGCACCGAAGGTCGGTGCTACCGTCTCTCGGCCGTGTGGAAAATCCGAGAGGGGATGTTTTTGGGCGGTTTGGCGGTCGGTGCTATCGCCCATGGTAGGCGGTAGCACCGGATGTCCGGTGCAACCGCTCCTCGGCCGGTGTAAAAATCCAGAGGAGGTGTTTTGAGTTCGATGCGAGGCCGGTGCAACGGGTTGAGGTGGTGCTACCGCCGAGCGGTCGGTAGCACCGCTCCCGCTGGCGGTACTACGGAAATCCCTGCACGGCTAGTTTTGTAGCCGTTGGCGAGGAGGCGGTGCTACCGGTCCCGAGGGCGGTAGCACCGGAATTCTGGTTTTGTCGAATTTCCCCCAACAACTAGTTTTGGCTTGGAGGCTATAAAAGGAGGCCTTGGGGGCAAAGGCGATGAGGTTGGTGTGTGCTAGAGCTTTTGGGTGTTTATAGGAGTTGTGTGCATGTGTTGCCTTCTCCCATTTGCTTCTTGAGCTAGGTTGAGCCTCTAATTGCATGTGTTGCAATTAGGAGAGGATTGAGAGTCTCTTGTGCATGTGTTGCACTTGAGGAGGATCCTTGTGCATGTGTTGCACTTGGTGATCACCGGAAGCACATGTGTTGTGCTTGGTGAAGTTCAAGCGAGAGGATTCGGCTTGTTACTCTTGGAGGTTGCCGACTCCTAGACGGCGTAGAGCGTCGTGCGCGGGAGCTCTCAAGGTTGTGAGAAGCCCCGGCGAAGTTTGTGAAGGTTCGGGTTGAGCCTACGCGAAAGCGTGAAAAACCACATCTAGTGGATTCGAGGTGGGTGCTCAATTCTTGGAGCCGGTCCAATGTGTTTGGGCTAACCTCAACATGGACTAGGGGAGACCGGCAAGTCTCCGATCACCACGGTAAAAAGTATTGTGTCTCTTGTGCTTGCTTTGTTCTCTTTATTTATATTCAAGCAATTTACATTCATAGAATTAAATTGATTGATTGCTTGTCTTTAGAATTGCTTTTTGTTAGAGACATAATTAGTTAGTGCACATAGTGAGCCTAGTTGATTTAGGCTTTAATTGTCAAAACTTTAGTTTATCGTTTCCGCATTTTTATTGATAAGGTTTTGGCATAGGGGTAATTAAGGGGTGAATTGCTTTGTAGAAATTAGTAGAGCGAAAGTTTTTTTAAAGCTGCCTATTCACCCCCCTCTAGTCGGCATCCTCGACCTTACAAGATCCCTGAAGCTGACCTATTTTATGGAGACAAGCTCGACATTGCAGGGTTAAATGGGATAGGGGAGACTGCATACTTCGATGTTGTCCTCGGCGAACCACTTCCACCTCAAATGCTTCCTTACCTGCGATTACTTGTCTTGGGGGAACATATGCATCTCTCTTGTAAGATCTCTTTAGAAATACAGCTTGGGAAATCAATATGTCGAGTCATCCGAAATGCCTGCAAATCTGCCCTTGTTGCCTACCACACCACAATTGAAGAGGTCTGACTATTAAAATGAAGCATGTTATTTCTTTGTTTTGTTTTGTTGGTTATGACCTAATTAATATTATAAAACATACATAAATTATTCAGGATGAAGAACTATTGAAAAGAAAAGATTTGCAATCAAGACATCAAATTGCCATTGGAGTGAGGGCTGGTGACAAGAAATTACTACAGCAAATTGATGATATTTTTAGCTAGAGGGATCAAGAAAGAACTGGATGGACTTGAGTACTACCAGGAGAGGAGGCTCAAGGATCTTGGTTTTGTTGGCGACGACGGTGAAATTATCTTCTGGGAATCCTAGAGACAATTTGCAGAAGGACCCAACCCCTTGAAAGGTGATTCGTTTGTCATTGCTGGGTCCATGCTTTTATGCCGTCAACAATGTTGTAATAACCCCCATTTTCACATAAATGCAAAAATGGAAATCTCATGTGCAAATAGTACTAGTCCCATGATCAGTAGCTAGTACGCACATTTACAACAATTGGAATCACAACCATACATCATATTATTAAAGCGGAAGCTAATTTACACAATAATCTTACAATTCAGAGTTTATAGCAGCAAAGAAGCAAAGTCTTGTAGTGTGCCCATCCAATCCCTCAGGCAACTAACAAGGCATAATCCCTAGAAATTTATCGTCAAAAATATCCCGAATCCTGAGACGATTATGTTTCATTGAGCTAATCTGAATCTTCACCTAAAAACAACAATTAAGCAAGGGTGAGTACTTTCGTACTCCGCAAGACTTTTGCAAAACCTATGATATATGCAAGCCATTTCAAAGGAAAGGCTACTACGGCTAGTTTGCATAAAGCCAATTTGGAATGTAAATACAGAATAGTAGATTGCAAAACGAAATTTAAGTAAAAGTAATTTAACACAGAAAGTAACATTATATAAGCATAAATAAATCTCATGTACCTGGGTATCATGACCATATCCAAGAACCATTTCCACTGTCACAGTAGAAATTACCGACACATGGTAGAAACCAGATTTTATGAAAATAAAAACATCTAACTAGTGCTGGTGCACCAAGATTCCCATAACCGCAGGAACGGCTTTTCGAAAAGTTTCACACTCTGCATAGTTGTACATCTTTACCCACAAGTCATGACCTTTTTCTTTTGCCGCGTATTTCACGCACCTTTGGCGTAGTGGCCAGAATGTTCATGACGGAAACCTTTACATTATCTAGGCTAACTTTGCACCAGCCCGGTGTCGATAAACCCGTACTATGGTGTAAATATTTGTACAGTCACTGCACAATAATGAATAAGCATATCCATAGTATGGCGTACACCGTTGTATCTGCAAACGTGACTCCCAACACCTCGGTGTGGGCGCCCCTCCGAGCAACCAGTCACTGAAGAAGCTCGTACTACTCCGGCCTACCAATGTGCAAAGTTAAACCAGATAACTTAATTAGTTTAAGGCTGTCCCATATCAGCACTTGTGGTTGTACGGTAATTCTTGGGTTTAACGAACACGTAGTTCGGTCCTTAATCCGATACGGGCAATAGTCTCCACCCTACACTACGTACAAGTCCCTTGTACACCCGGCTATTGCCAATAATTGCCCGCATCAAAATCATAGTTTTATTTTCATTTTTGATCAAAATACTAACCATAAAGAAGGTCATACCCATTAAATGTCATATCCAACATTTTTAATCCGGTCAAAGTCTTATGTTGCTTTAAGCATGGCTAAGCATGACTCTAGGTGTGATTAACCCATATTGACATCAATTACTGTCTAAGTTATTCTAGGGCTACCAAGGATCACAAATCCATACTTATCAAGGAAGTTCTATAATACTACAGGTACAACTACCAATACCCACAAAATAGCAGAGTTTTAATAAAAGTAACGTATGCAGTAAAACATTTAATGAAAACATTTGTAAAACTGGGATCAATATGATCAAAGGGGTGCTTGCCTTGCTTATTCATTGCTTAACGACGAAGACGAAGCCACGGCTAATGAAGGCAATGACGAAAGTAGCGACGTCGGATTCTACGTCGTTCAATCGGAAATATAGCAAATATCCAACTTTAACAAGGGCAAAAAGAAAACAGACAGAAAACCAAATAAAGATTCATTAAAGAAAACAGGAATATTTTAGGGTTAGGATTATGATTTCAAGTCCTCATGATTTAGTTAATTTATACATTATAATGTTAATAACTTTTTATGATGAACAAACATGGTTTCTTTTATAGATTACCTATTCCTGAATTACGAATTCAAGAGGCTAAAATTATGAATTCTTGTATTTATAACTTTGAATTATAGATGCTAAAATTATTTGGATTAATAAGATTAAGATATTAGACAATATGTTACATGCTATGCATGAATAGTTCTTGACTACAAACGATTTGCATGAGAAGGTTTCATACAAGTTAGATTTGTTGAGTTTGGCTACTAATTATGTACTCAAGGTTTTTAAGAAGGTTCTGGTGATACAAATTACATATTTGTTTATTATTTCAAAGTTTGCTTATTTATATAGTTGAGTCTATAAAACATAATACTTAAGGTTATTTGGCTATTAGGATTTATATGCAAAACATGATGAAATAAGATTATTTCTTTAGAATATTATAGTCTATACTTTGGAGAACATTTCTAAGCTAATTTCATACATTTTATTGTTTAGACAAGACGTCATATTCATTGCTGAAAAAGCTTATATGATATTAAGGGTTATGACAACCGTATTACTTAAGGGTATTGGGCTAGCTGGATTAAGATGATAAACAAGTTGTAATAAGAATATTTTTCTAGATTATGGTAGTACATATCTTAAATATTATTTCTAAACTGATCTTCATAAAATTTGTATTAAGACGAAATATTCTATGGGCTGTTGAAAATGCTTAAGTACTTTTATAATCTACACGTTAAAGGTTCAGTTTTAGTTCTTAGTTTGCGACTAATCCTTACATGATTATTCATTCATTTTTCTGGCATTAGCATGGGACATTATTAATAGTGTTTTAAAGTTGGTTTCACAGTATTTTAATTTTATCCGAGATGTTTTCCATACAAATGAACATTAAGATCTAATATGTACTTAATCCAAATTTGCACAAACATGAGATATTCTTGCATAACAGGGGTATTATGGTTTTATTAAAGATCTAGGAATCATTTTACCATTATTTGAACTTACATGCCTTAAGTTATATTTATTTTTAACTTCTATTGTGTTGGAAAATAATCTTTTTCAAATTTAATTCAAACTAGATTCAATTATAAATGTTTTTGCATATCTAAGTAGATTACTAATTTATAAACACATAGAAACTGGTTTTATATGATTTGAATCATTTTTACAAAAGATATTCATATTTGAATATTCAATGCATTGGAAACAACTTACTTTAGAAAATGATGTAAATAAAGTCTAAATCAAGTTCATACCTTAATTATTTTGGCATCATAAGGTAGCCTACTGACATGAAAGTATTTAGAAATCAATTTGACTTATTTTAGATTCCTTTTGCACAAACTATGTATTTTTGAATATTTATAGCATTGAGAACAACTTCTAATGGAAAATGATTCAAACAAAGTTAGAATCTAAATATTTTTATATATTTGAGTTCCTGGAAGTGTAAGGATTATATTAAAATTTGTTTCATTAAATTTCAAGTTTGTTTACAAAATTTTTATATGAAGCATGTCTTTAGGCTTTTTATTCAAATTTGAATTTCAAATTCACCCAGAGATTATTTTCAAAATATTATTGCATATTATGAATTTACAGGATTTATAATGAATTTATAAATTTACTTCATATCATTTGGATTGATAGTTCAAAAGTTATGCATATTTGAATATACTAGGGTTTGGAAAATACAGAAAATAGGAAAATTATCATAAACGGCAAGTACGTTTTCAGAATCAAAACCCGCCTTCCATTTCTGGTTCGCACGGCTGAGGCTCTGACGATTGGGTCCCAGATGGCAGAGGAATGCTCACGCGCTGCAGCTGACGTGCGGGGCCCGCACGACAGCGACTGTGAGCAGAGGAAGGCTCTTTAGAGGCTCGCCGGCGGCGAGGCTTCGTCGAAGTGACGGAATCAGTAGCACGAAGAGCATCAGGATGGTGGCGCGCACACATGGGTGGTGATAGTCCGGCCGAAGATGAACGGAGACGATGTGCCACCGTGAGGGGCGGCGGCGCCATGGCCGATGGTAGCAAAGCTCGGTTTTGTGGTGATTTTAGCAAAAGATGAAGTGCGCACGAGCATCAGTGGGTGCTAATGATTCTGTTTTGCTACTTTTTCATTAAGATGAGTGAGTGAATCGGGCTCTCACCGTGCAAGTGCGGTGGCGGAAAGAATGGCACGGTGCGGTGGCTCGGTGGAGAAGAAGAGCTTCAATTGAGGTCAGTGACGAGTACTAGGTGCCATGAGGTAGCTCTGGGTTGAAGGAATCGGAGATTGAGGCTTTGAGGTTGATGATTGGTAGCGACTGGTTTTGGCGGTGAGGTCACGGCCGAAGCGGAAATGGCAGGAGTTTGCTTGGAGAAAGGAGAAAGGTGACGAGCTTTGAAGTGGCAGTCATGGCTAGATCCGGGCTACGCAACACCAGAGGCTGCGCTTAAATAGAGATGGCCAAGTCGGTTGCTGCAGAATTTGAACGCACATGAAATTGCGGTGGCTCAGTGCAGAGAACAAGACTCGCCAGCCGAGGTTGCTCGCGGCAGGGCCTAGCTGTGTCACACAGGTCGGCGCCTTGGGTTGCGTGAGACTGCGGCATGGACGGACGAGGTAAGGCGGCGAAGCTTGCCGCGAGCGAGAGAAAAAAAATCAGAGAAGAGGAGAAGGGGGAGAAGGATCGGGAGTCTGGCTGACAGGTGGGGACGGACGGTCGGGAGAGCAAGAGAAGTCGGCAGGGGAAGTAGCTGGCAAGGACGGGACCACAGGTCAGTGAAAGAAAAGGGCAACACTGCCGAAATTTCTGGACAGCACGGGGTGAATTCTTTGGATTAGGCCATGAAACTGACTCAATATTTTATGAGAATTGTTATATAGGTCGGAAAGGAATTGATAAGATTACAGTAAAATTTTTATATTAAAATTATTGATAAAAATGTTTATAAATATCTGACAATGCATAATTGTCACTTTCTGTTGATTCTGAATTTTATTTAATTTAAGATAAAAATTAGTTTATTATTTTATGAAACTTTTTAAAAATATCTGTAATGAAATTATTGACATTATATAAAATTTTCAGATTTTTATATTGTATATTTTAATTTTTATAATTCTAACATTGTAATTTTCAGTTTTTCCGATTGTCTGTTTTTGAATTTCTAAAAATACTAAATGATGGGATAAACTCTTGATATTTTTACCAGACATATATAAGACAATCATGTCGGCATGGTTAAACTTTTAACTCAGGTTAAGTTAAGATAACTTATGAAGAAATCTTGTAGGTTCAGATTTGGGATATCTTCTCATGATTACATTTATTCTTTTAATATTTTTTTGATCCAGATCAGTGAAAGTTTCATAATCAGGATCCTGGATGGATCTGGGTTTTATCTGAGATTTTTACAAATTTTATTGACTTCGGATTTTTATCTTTTTACTTTTACCATTTTACCATTTCAATTTATGAGACTTTTGTTTTAAAGCAAAAACTCAAGAAAAATCAATAATTAAGAAAAATCAGGAAGTTAAAATCCAAATTAAAGATTACATCCCAAACTCATTTTTATATTTCGTTTGTTTTGGAAGAAATATTTTTAATAAAGGAAGTCTTTCTCTTCTTAATATTAGAATGCAAGAAAAGAAGAAAAGATATTGTTTAAAAATCAAAATCTTGATTCCTATTGAAATTTTTATTCAATTCCATTTTTAATTTCCAAACTTTTTATTTTTCATATTTTTAAATTTTATGGGATGTTACAAATGTTAGCGAAGTAACAAGCAACTACACTTTAATATGATTAATGAGAAGTTGAGAGCTTCGTTTTTCTTTAGTCTCCTTATTATCTAGACCTGATCCTTGTTAGCAACAACTTGATTTACTATTGCTACTGTCTTCATGTGCTGATCAGATGAGCATGCGTGTTCTTTGAGACATGATTGTCAATTTGTCATTGTTGTAATTTTAGCCTCATCGTCTTATTTCCTTAGTCATAAAATAGAAATAAATATATGAAAAAATTGCACAGAATTTTGGTAACAACATTCTTAGGAGTATTTGTCAAGAAAAGTAACAGAAACGAGATTATGATGATGTTAGGTGTATTTATTTCTGCTACTGTTTATCCTATGCTGATGAGATGTCAGTTAGTTTAATGCCGAAATTTTTGAATATTCAAATTTACTATCTTCTAACAATGTAATAGTATTGTGTCTTTTCAAATTTGCTCCCTGTGACAGAAGTGAAGGGAATTTAAAGAAATTATGTTGTAGCTGTGGTGAATATGGACATGCTCTCCCTAGGTGCCCTAAGACCATTTAAAATGGTAATCCTCATATATTCATCTTATATATCTTCGGTTTCAGTACTGTATACTTTTTAGTGGTATAATCCTTATCTTCGTAGTACAGTATACTTTTTGACCAAAATCTCTTACTTATCTAGCAAGCAATGCCATGTTAGGCTCATTTGGGACAATGAATTTTATAGGATTCTTTTGGGAACTACATTGTTTCACATAAAAAAACACACGCATTTCAAATGAGGTATTTTATATAACGTTGTCTACTATTCATTGTGTTTGTATATAAGCAGTACTTATGTGCACATAAAATTTGCAAAGTATATTGTAACATGAGGGCCTTTATATTGCAAAATTAAAGATAATTTTAGGCTCGAGTTTGTAAACAAGTGTTTGGAGTTTGTATGCTTCGATGAATTGATTTAAACATTCAATAATTGCACATTCAGAATGAACAGTATCATTCAGTTAGTTCTCTTTGCAAAGAATTTTTTTGTCGTAAATTGAGCTTTCGTTGCAACGCACGGGCACATGACTAGTATATGTATATGTGTGTGTACAATTGACACTTGGGTTACTTCATAATATTAGAGGAAATCTCAATTCAGTTTACTCCTTAATCATTTTGGCAAGTCAAGCATTCTACTGCCTTTCTGAAATTCAGAAAATTAAACCTCACTCATTTCATATTTCTTTCATATACTTATACATATCCAAATCCTTAGTGTATTGAAAGCAAGATTTAAATAGAAAATGATTCAAACATGCATAAAAATTTAATATTTTTATATATTTGGATTCCTGGAAACATAAGGATCCTAGAAAAATTAGTTTCATTAACTTCTAAGCTTATTTGCAGAAATTTTGTATAAAGCATGTCTTTAGGCCTTTTATTCAAATTTAAATTTCAAAATTACCCAGAGATGGTTTTTAAATTTTTTTGCATATTATGAAAGAACTTAATTTTACATGAATATAGAAATTTGTTTCACTAATTTTTGAGTTTTAATGAAGAATCTACAAGCATATGAATTATTTCGGGAAATGAAAATAAACTAAAATGGGAAATTACGTCTTCGCAGAACTGAAAACGCCTTTTACCGAGTGACTGAGGGATTTTGCGCTGGCTGACAGAGCGGGCCCATAGTGCAGTGACCGAAGAACAGAGCCAGTTCTAGGGTTCGCCGGTGACGTCTCTACGGCGAAGCTCCGGTGGAATCGACGGCACGACAGGCTTCAGTGAACCTTCGTGCACCTGAGGGTGGGGTCGTTCGCCTCCGGGGATGATCGGAACAGGCTGCCACCGGGGACCTGCGGCGGAGGGAGGAGCGACTCGTCGGAGAAGAAAATGGGTGAGGCTAGGCTCGAATGGGTAACAGCTCGAGCATCAGTGGCGTCAGAGGGTTCCGTTTTACCTTTTTGCTGGGCCGAAACTTGGCCGAGCGGCTCTGCCACCGTGCGCCAGCCGTGGAGAAGAAAGGCGCCCGCGACGACGATGAGCTGAGTGATGATTACTGGAATTGAGAATGCGCAAGGGTTCATGAGTGTACTAGAAGGATTTAAACGCAATCAATTTTGAAAGATGCTCACCGAATCGCTCGGATGGCTTTCTCCCCTCTTTTCGAGTTGTCTGACAAAATATTGAGGGGGAGAAGAGTTCCTGGCTTTGGAACTCGAATCGATGGGTTATGGAAGTGAAGGAAGAGCGAAATGCCTCAAACAAGCACTGAGGATGTCTTTTTGTAGCGGTTAAGACGGTGATCGACAGTGTTTGAATGCGCGGCAAGAGTTGCGGCGCTTCTGTACTATGCGATGAGGTGGCGCAAGCCTCTAACCGGCATGGAGGTGACGCAAGGCGATCAGGCATGGCGTGGAGGTACTGCGGACAGGCCGTGGCAGCGCGCAATTGCGGAGCTCAGCGGAATTGGCGCTGAGACGCAGAGGGCGGCGAATCCTCGCGAGTGAGAGGGCACGCCTGCGAAGAAGAAGAGGGGAAACGGGATTTCCCACTGACAACCGGGACCGGGTCCACCCGCAGCGACCGAGAGTTTTTCTCGTTGCCCTGCCAGCGAACGGTTACGGAAAAAGGGGCTAGCCCACATGTCAGAGAGAAAGAGGACGAGGCAAGTGATCACTTCAGTTCGGACAGCCCCATGTGAGCATTAAAATGGCTATCAAATCATGGTAGATTTTTCTGAAACTTTTTGACCGACATCTCCTGGAAGTTTTAATCTTCCAGTAAAATTTTCGGACTAAAAAATTCTATAATAAATTAATTAAAATTCTGACACTGTATATTGTACAGAATTTGCATTTCGGAATTTTATTTATTTAAGGGTGTAAATCATATCAATTATTTTCCAAAATTTTTATAGGAGTTAATTTTTGGTTATGGATAGCTAAATAAAAATTTAAAGTCAAAATATGAAGTAAATATTATATAAAAATTCTGACATGATGATTTTCAGTTTTTAATTGCCTCTGTTCTTAAATTTTTAGAAGGCCTTTCCAACATGATAAATTCCTGATATTTTTAAAATATGTATATACTGCTCTGAGTGTGCTATGGTAATTTTTATGGCTCCTTATAAGTTTTTATTATTTTTCATTAATTCTGACTTCACTGTTTTTAGTCAAAAAGGGTCAATCAATTATTTTATTTAATTACATTTCAGCACCTAGGATTTTTACCAGATGATTTTACTGGTTTACCAGCATGAATAAGGTCTCATGGTAATTTTTCCCATTTTTACTTTTACCTCTTTACATTCTTACCATTTCCCATTTAATAATTCTATTTACTGGACTTTTCATATAAAGCATAAATCCAAAGAAAATCCAAATAAACCAATAATTCTCAGAAAACTCAGAAATAAATATATTCAAATCCAAAATATTCATTTTCATTTTATTATATTTTTTCGGGATTTTACACGCCCGTCTGGAGCCCCGGGCCGTTCCGTCGCTTGTCTGCTCCGTTTCGATTGTGCCGGTTTCCTAGCCGTTTATCACTGCGATGGTTGTTAGCGTGTCCTGGATTCACGCCACGGCTTCCCTTCGCGCCTCCGAGATTGTTCCGTCTTCTCTTTTTGCATTCCTCTTCGAGAATATAAACTATCCGGCACAATCCTTGTGCGACTCTGACTCTATGAAAAAAAATACAAAATAAGCTACTTCCTCCGTTCCTAAATACATATCATTCCTCCGTTCTTAAATACATATCATTCTAGGTTTCAAATTTTGTTTATAAATATATATCATTCTATAATTTCGAGATGATTTTTCACCCTCTTTTTCTTATATACCCCTCCCTGTAGCTATTTTCAAGGTCATTTAATGATATGAACTAGAGTAATACACACTATCCAATAACAATAAGTGATATAATAAAAGAGGGTATTTGATCTTTTGTATACTTGTCTTGGTTGACATGCAAAATCCTAAAATATCATCTATTCAGAAGAGATAAGCTACGTTTGTTCGTATCCGGCGACCGAAGAAAAATAAGAGCGAGCTAGCGCAGATACATGGTATGATATCAAATATATAGCGCTACAGGGTGCGGACCGTTACTCCCGACAAATGGCGTTGGTGGCTACGTGAATCATAGGAGGGTAAACGTCAAGCTAGCCATGAATAACGAACGGAGTATATATATAATCCGATCGCGATCGGCAAAGCATCGATTCCAAAGGCAACGGAATATCATGGGATAGCACAGCACGAAAAAGAGGGAGCCTGCAGGCCCTGCACGTGCATGCTTTGCACGAAGCTTGAGGTGACCACCAAAAGCATGCAAGGTACCCCCTAAAGCCTCGAGGAGTCGACGAACGCCTACAAAAACCCAGCAACCCTGGCCGGGTGTCTCTCCCCGGAGCCCAGTCTTTATCCATCGCGATACAAAGGCGGCATATATAGCCACACGAGAAGAAGCCGTGAGCTATTGAGAGTTTTGCGGCCAGCCATGTCGAGCTATCCTCGCTGTCTGGCATTTGCAGGCTGCGTTGCTCTTCTGGTCGCGGTGGCCGGCGCGACGCAGTACAGAGTCGGCGGCGACAATGGCTGGGGCGTGCCTGACGCCAGCGCGGAGTCCTACAACACCTGGGCGGAGAAGACCAGCTTCCAGATAGGAGACCGGCTCTGTAAGTGGCAGTACTACTAGTAGTAACCTGATACGTACGCACGCAGTCGTGCACTGACGATGCTGCAACGCGGCTGCTTCACGCTTCGTTTCGTTTCGTTTCGTTTCGTTAGTGGTGTGATCTTGCTGTTTACTCCATATACATACGTGCAGTGTTCGTGTACCCCAAGGACAAGGACTCGGTGCTGCTGGTGGAGCCGGCCGACTACAACGCGTGCAACACGTCGTCCTACGACAAGCGCTTCGACGACGGCAGCACGGCCTTCGACCTCGACCGCTCCGGCGCCTTCTTCTTCATCAGCGGCGTCGAGGCCAACTGCCGGGCCGACGAGAAGCTCATCATCATGGTCACCGCGGTCAACAGCACCGGGAACGCCCCGGCGCCGAGCCAGAGCCAGCAGGGGGCCCCACCGTCGTCCACCCAGCCGTCTCCCTCGAATGGCGCCACCGCGCAGGCACCACCGCCGTCTTCGCCAAATGCTCCAGCCACCACGGGCGCGGGAAATAACTCTACGGCCAAGGGGACGCCTCCCGCCGCCGCCAATGACAAGAACGGTGCCGGCCTCAAGGCGGCAGGCCTCACCGGTTCGTTTGTAGCCTGCATCGGATCCGCCATGCTTGCTGTCATTGTCTGATACTTTATGCAAAAGGATGATGTGTTCTTTCGTTAGTCTTAGGTGGAGAGAATATTGTTACTGTAAGGCAATGTATCTTTGTGCTCGTATTCTTTTCCTTTGGATGAATGGCAAATGCACGATTGAGCAGCTGTACTAAATAGCTAACGTTGCTATTTCCGGATTCTGAAGCTTCCAAATATAATTGGTGATTCAATGGAGAAACGATGTTCAATCCTAAATAAACTAGTGTCTCAATGTTCTAGCATTTCCAACAACAGGAGTAACTCACAGTCATGGTTTGCAACGGGAGATGCAAATCAAATATCACGGAAGAAATAGGCATTATGGCAGTACGGCGCGTGACGCAAACCTCGTAAAACAATCCAATCATATTTAGAAGGAACCATAACAAGGTTTGCACAGGCTACAGGTTGTTTGCATAAATGTGACTGGAAATTTCCTTAACCAAATTAACTGACAGTCAACAACTCTGAACACCGAGCAAACTAAAACTCATTTGCGAAAACGTTGAAGTCACATGACTTCCAGCGAGGAACTTCTTGATGACAACCACGAGAGAATGAGAGATAACAGAAAAGAAGGCATCTACAGCCTCCTTCCTCTCCTACCACCCTTTCTGCGAGTGCTGTCAGTGGGAACGGGGGTCGCATCCTCTGCAAAAGAATCAAGCATATACAATTATCACGATGCCCAAGAAGGATTATGATACAATGAAACAACACAAATATTGTTGCGAGAACAGGTGAAATAAATAACAGCAGGGAAACAAGATATCTATATTCTTCAGTTGCATATGTGCTGTTGGAAGTCTTTTTAGCTTACCAATGCGTCCAATTTTCATGCCAGATCGAGCAAGAGCCCTGAGAGCAGATTGAGCACCAGGTCCAGTGGCACGGAGCTTAATGTGCAAAGCAGTAATACCAAGCTCCTGGAAGTGCAAGGGAAAGACAGTGAGTTCAAACTCACCAGAATTCAGGAAATAGCGACCCAAAGAACAGATACAAACCTTGCAACGCTGTGCAACATCTTGGGAAGCAAGCATAGCTGCATATGGCGATGACTCATCACGATCAGCTTTAACCTTCATGCCGCCTGGATGAGTTTAGGGGACAATCAATTTTGTATCTAATCTGTCAATGGCAAGCTGGCAGCTAAAAACTAAGTGAAATAGAAGTACGGATCATACTTTGCCTTTCAAAAAAAAGAAGTACGGATCATACCGGTAATGCGAACAAGTGTCTCCCTCCCAGACAAGTCAGTGACATGCTGCGCATAGAGGCAAAGACTGGTAAGAAACTAAATGGGCCGTGAAAGTGCAGACTACGGAGTATGTAACTGGCAAAAACAGTACTCACGATGAATGTGTCATTGAAGGATGCAAAGATACGAGCAACTCCAAAGGCATGCTCCCCTTCACGGACAGTGGGTCCAAGAGTGACATTCTCCTCCTTGGGCTCCCTGGTCTTCCTCTTCGACTGACACGACAAATCACAGTTAGCTGACAACAAACTTACTAGAATTGCACAACAACATTCAATTACATTTCTGTACTTCGCAAGTGCAACATCCAATTACGTTTCTACATTGCAAGTTGGGTGAATCTAATTTCACACCATAACATGATATGCAGCTGCGCAATGACGACCAAACCTAGAGCGGAAACATGTATAGGCAGAAAATTGAACAACGTGTTACTAATCCACCCAGCAAACTAAGAATTTTTTTCCTGCCCCTGCCCCTACCCCTGCCCCTGCAGAAACCTCATCAGGTAAACACAAAGAAGCCTTCTGCTATTGTGTACCTTATATTATTCTGTACCATTAAGGTGTTTACTCCAAATGCACATACGCAGCCTCAACCCCAAAAAAGCAGATCTTGGTAACTGTGAGCTTATGAATAAAAAACCACACCTACCATGTCACTGAGTCATAATCCGTCGCAAAATAGCACTCCAAATCATTTAACCAGCGTTACAAATAAATCCCCACTAAGGTAGGTCATCACATTCCCAAGCTTCATTAACCATTACTCCATTACTAACTTGAAATTTGAAATTTCCCTACCAGGCCATATGTACAAACACTAAGTAACAATTCTAAGCAACCAAATAGCAAATTTACAGTCCACCATTGGCCAACATCAAATCATGAGAGAGCAGTCCCACGCAGGGTTTCGGATTTCGTTTTCGGATAAAATACCGTCGTGGGCCGGATACCGAGATTTCGGCGAAATTCGGTAATTTCGGAGAAATCTCGTCCAGAATTTCAAATTTAAAATTTGAATCCGGCTTGTTTGAAACCGAGAAATAGCGAAATTCGGCGAAATTGGGCGAAATTTCGGGCGAAATTGCCGAAATTTCGGGTTTTTTGCACTGGCAGAAAAGTGGTCCAAACGTTAACGAAAAATTTTGAAATTTTTTTTGGAGGTTCCTGACACATTGATGATGTTCTCATAAAAATTTCATCTGATTATCACATCTGAGGAATTTTAAAAATTCAGAGAGTGGTACTGTCCTGATTAAACACTGACCGACAAATTTGATCCGAACGAAAATGGTAAAAATCAAGTTATAAACTGCTCAAATTTTTTTGAAGAGTCATTACACATTTATTATGTTTCCATAAAAATTTCAGATTATTATGAAGTGTGTGTAATTTTAAAAATTCAAACATTAGAACTGTCCAGATAAAACGCTGACCGGTAATTTTGAACCGAATGCAAAATGGTTCAAACCATGGTAAAAACATTTGAATTTTTTTTTTCATGGTTATGATGTATCTATAATGCTCTCATAAAATTTTCAGATGATGATCAAACTGTATGAATTTCTAAAAATTCTAACAGTACTACTGGTCTATCGCCTGTTAAAATGCTTACGGTAAAATTGAAAAACATGAAAAATTATGTAAACCATGTTAAAAACTTTTGAAATTTTTGTGAATGGTCCTGATATAACATTAATGTTTTCTTAAAATTTTTAGATGATGAGCATTCTCAAATAATGTTTGAAAATTCAGACAGTGCTACGTCCTGATAAAAGTCTGATGATCAATACATAGATTTGATTTAGCAGTAAAAAAAAGTTTAATTTTTTTTAAAATTTACAGAATGGTGATAAGGAAGTTCTTAATATCCCATAAAAATTTTGATTCATGATCACACTCCAGTGAATTTATAAAATTCTTACAAGGGACACTACCATTTATGTTTTTTCTTTTGTTTTTAGAAATATAATATAACAAACAAAGTTCAATGCTTACATTTGGAACAAAGTTTTAAATGTTCTGTTTTTACCTAAGATTTTTACCTAAGTTTTTACCTAAGTTGCATTTAGAACAAAGTTTTAAATGTTCTGTTTTTTACCTAAGTTTTAGCAATTTCAATTTTTTCCGGATTTTTCCATCCGGCGCAAAACCTCGTTCACGCCGGACCACTTGGAAGTAGTCCGGCGTTAAAAGTCGTTCACGCGGACTACTTCCAAGTGGTCCGCGTGAACTGACTTTTTATCCTATTTCGATTTTTATTTTTAAAACATAACAAATGATGTTAAAATATTTTCATAAATTTTATGTATTATCCTACATATCTTATGATACTCACATAAATTTTTCATAGCATGAAAATGCATTCTCAATTTTTAAAATTCAGAGAGTGTTTCACTAAATGCCAAAAAGTCTAAAAATAAACTTTTTCAAACATTATCATTGAAGATCACTTCACGAGAACTTATTGATATAATTCCGGTCAGATCCGCCAAAAAATTCAAATTCTGTTTAAAATTCAAATCTCTAGCTTTTTAGAAATCTCATGAAAAATAAAAATTTCAAATTTATTGTAGCAATTTCAATTTTTTTCCGGATTTTCCATCGGCGCAACAGCTCGTTCACGCCGGACCACTTGAAGTAGTCCGCGCAAAAGGTCGTTCACGGACTACTTCCAAGTGGTCGGCGTGAATCGATTTTTATCCTATTTCGATTTTTATTTTTAAAACATAACAAATGATGTTAAAATATTTTCATAAATTTTATGTATTATCCTACATATCTTATGATACTCCCATAAATTTTCATAGCATGAAAATGCATTCTCAATTTTTAAAATTGAGCGTGTTTAGCAGAAGTGCCAAAAAGTCTAAAAATAAACTTTTTGAAACATTATCATTGAAGATCACTTCGAGAACTTATTGATATAATTCCGGTCGATCCGCCAAAAACTTCAAAATCCGGTTTAAAATTCCGAAATCTCGGCGGTTTTTGCCGAAATCTCGCCGAAAAATAAAAATCCGAAATATCTGTAGCAATTTCAAATTTTTTTCGGATTTTTTACATCCGGCCGGTCTATGCAAACTCGCTGGGGTCCGAAATCCGAGATTTCGGCGAGATTTCGCCGAATTTCGGCGGTTTTTGTAACCTTGGTCCCACGTTACGTAGCAGCATGGACATGATTGCAGACTGCAGCTACATATCACATACTATTACTAAAACTACGGTAGCATCCATACTGCTGATCTGCACTAGGACTGGAGAGCAGGTGATAGAAGACGGGGACTAAACATGGCAGGACGAAGCGACCGGGGATCGACGCTCCCTTCTCCTTGTGCTTCAGATCACGAGCTCGCCGCCGCCGCCGCCGCCGAGAGGAGAGGGAAAGGTGTAGCGGGCGAGCTATATCTACGAGGGCGGGCGGACGCTGGCTAGGGTTTAAATGCAGAGGTGAAGGCGCCCTCTGCAATTCTGCATGTGGGGCCCGAACTGTCATGGGCCTAGCTGGTGGCCCTAGGCCCGGAAACTGACGGCTAAATGGGCTTCAAGATTTGAGCCGGCAGTTCACCGATTACCATTACCTGCCTTTGGACTGCAGATTTCCCCGTATGCTAGGCTAGCTCGTGGCTACCAGCACTATCCAGGCCATCCATTTCCTCCTAGATTCGTGTAGCCTCTCCTGAGTCCTATCTGTCGAGCAGAGGGAGGAGAGGAGAGATGCACATGTATAATGTATTAGGGCGGGAAAAAAAATCGTTAAAGTTCAAATCAAAATTTGTTTGATTACAATAGTTAATATGTTTAAAGTTAAAATAAATCTATTTTAAACGAAAAAAGATTGATGATATTCGGCTCGATAGTAAATCATTAGCTTAAATTTAGAATAACATTTTAAATAATAAATAAAATGATTTTACATCAACGTTAGTTTCGCGGACCTTCTGTCCTTCTCTGTCACGAAGTTTTCCAATTAGATTTCTGTGTTACTGTTTACGTTTGTCTTGCTTACTGCAGTGTAAACAATGCTTGCAAGTGGGAAACTTCTCAGGATGCACCTAGCTAAACTCGCATTGTCTCATGTAAAATTCCCGTGAGGTTTATATAACTATGAATCTTACGTTCTGACTTCTGAACATGCCTTAGTATCTTGGATCCAACAAACGAGATCAACCTTAAGGCACGGATACTGTTTAATTACCTCTCTTTGCTTAAGAACGGTAGAGGATGCGAGTCCCTGGAGATCACGCCGCCGGTGAGGACGTACTGAAACAAGCACCGGAGAAGACGGCCGGTGTGCTTTCTTTCGTACGTGCTACCGAGGTGATTTGCTAATTAATTACGCTCGCATGCATCGTGCCATCTCTTCCGATGATGGTCACCATCGATCGTGTCACTGTCCATACATAGAAAATAAAAGAAATGCTCTCTTCGATGAAAAAAAATGTACATCTATCGTTTTCGTGTGCCCGACAGTGCACGGCGTCGATGCACACCCATACGCTTCCGTATATGGATAACGCTAGCCGGACTGGCAGATCAAAAGCGACGTGCCAATTTTTTTTAAAGGAAGGACAGGAGTTTTGTCATGGTAGAAAAAAGCGAGTAATACAGATGTTATAGGTAGTACGAATAATTCGATCGCTTAGAACCCTGCCGAATGTTAGATAGAAAAGAGGTTAGCCACCGGACAAAATATGAAAAGATTACATTGAGACAAGAGAAAATCAGACGGGAGAAGGAGACGATGAGACACAACGAAAAGCACTTTTGCGGTTGCGGACGTCCTAAACGACAATATTAGACGTGCTAGTGCCAATTTCAATCGCACATTCGCACCAATGCACGATACGGAAAACACAGAAGATTAACCAAAACAAAACCGACCTAGTACGCAGTACACACTCATGGGAAATTTTTAGGCTATGTTTGTTTAGTTTTTTCTTCCACTTAAAAGTTAAAAAACACTAAAACCTAAACAAAAATGTGCCCTTTTAACTGTTTTTTTAAAAGGCATAAGCATGTATATAATTTAGAAGTCAAAAACCACGGGAGATAGTGCTTTTTTGGTTTATTAAGGATTGTGTTGGCGCCAAAATTTGAAAAGATATAACCGATTTGTTAGATCAAAGAGAAAATTAGATATTTCTAACCGATATCGGTTCAAAATGGCATTTATCTTCAGGAGACATAGGCTGATACGAATCGTAGATTTTGAGGAGTCGGAAAAGAAAACGGTCGGCTTGCACGCTATAAAAAGTGTCGTGAGGCAAGCCAAAGAGGACAATCCAACAATCAATCAACTTGCATCTACTTTTGTTTACTTTCTGCCAATTTAGAATAGTTTTAGATCTAGCAATATTAATTTCTCTTGTAATTCGTTCTCAATCAATAAAGTCGAGTATTGTCGATTTTTATCATCTTCGATTTACGCCAACCCAGGTTTATTTTCATACTGATCTTGTTGTGCATCATCTTTTTCAGAGAGGACAAATCTTTACCCAATATCTAATCAGCTTCAACGGCTGTTTAGATCTATCTTACCGATTGCATATCGGCCCTGGCACTTATTTTGATTTATCTTGTTTATAGCCGATCAAATCGGTTAATATTTAGTTCGATTGATCTTGCCGATTGCAGAATCCAATCGGGCTGAACCCTTTGAACTCTACATCCGTGTGTGTTGAGATCGATTGGTTTGTTTTCGACGCCAACAAATTGGTTTTAGGCTAATAATACTGAAGTTAAGGTGCCGTGTATAAAAATAACTTCTTTTAAAACCACTTAATCCAAAAAATTGAGAAAAAACCTAAACTAAAAAACAGCGCTTACACACGAAAATTACAGGAAATCCCTACACGGCCGGAGACGGAGTGCCCCACGTCGAGCCGACAGTCCGACACCACCGGGCGCCAGATACGTCGCCCCGGCCGTCGCCGTCGCGGGCGCGCCCCCATTAAACCAAAAAGCTGCCATTTGCCGGCAGCGAGCGACGCCGACCCCGCGCGGCGCGACACGCGGCGCATTAACTACGGCTTGAACGCTCGCTCGTCTCGACCCGCGGCTCGCGCCATCGGTCGCATCACGCATGGAGAATGCCGCCATCGACGGGCTAGCTATGCCCATGCGTGCCTGTCTGTTTTTTGGCGGGAAATCGGCAGCGGCTGCCGTGCGAGCTACTGGGTTCGTACAGTTGTGTGATCCGTCTTGGTGAGGAGGCGACGACGCTGTCCGTATCTTACTCTGCCGTATGGCCCGTGGCGCCGTAGCTAGCTGCTGGTCCGGTATAAATACACGCGTTGCCTTGGGGCTGGAGGCGGCCACGCACTGTAAGCTCTCTGCACTTCCACACACACGTTACAAATCGTAGCTAGCTCAGCTTGTCTCTGCGTATCTAGAGCTAGGTGGGTAGCATGGCGAAGGCGCAGGCGGCGGCGAGGTTCATGACGGAGGTGGCTCCGCCGCAGTTCGTGTCGATCATGCGGCGGAGGAAGGTGCCCAGGAGCCTCGACACGATCGCCGAGGACGACAGGGAGCTGGCATACAGTGACCACTACAGCAAGCAGGCCGCCGCCAAGAGCTCGGCGAGCGCCTTCACCGCGGTGTCGCTGAAGAGGGCGTCGCCGGCGAGCGCGCGCACGGGTGGCCGGTTCATGCGGGAGCTGATCAGCAAGTGCTTCTCCAATAACGTCGGCCAGGCGGCTGGCTGGGAGAGCAGTCACAATAAAGGACATCGGCGAGTCGTCTATGCGCCACAGTTGCACAAGACCATCGGTGCATGAAGAAACTAGCTAGGCGAGGTATATTAAGAGACGACGAGCCTAGCTAGCAGCAAGCTATAGCTATTAGCTATATACAGAGCATGGGAGCGTGTATTTAGCTCTTTCGTGCATGCTTAATGTTACAATTTCATATCTCTTCTTATATGTATCGATCGGATAAAAGTTTTATAAAATATAAAACGAACGAACGAAGAAGGTGAAGTAGAGAAAACCAAAATAACAACATTGAAGAAACAAAAAAAAAAGATTTAGCGAAAGCGACTGCAAAATTTTTAAACACAACACCAAAAAAGTTTAAGGGATCGTCGCTCTCTCACAACCCTCTTGAACTCTTTAAGACCCTTCGATCTTTATCTTATATAAGAATCTAGTGCTAAAGAATAATCTTACCTCTGATCCTCTCGTACATCTCTTGATTTGGATGAGTTGATTTGTAGCTTCTTGTTGTTTAGGCTCTCCATGACCACCATATGAGTCTATATAGCCCATTTGTCCTCCTCCAAAAGGAAATAGGAATACTCCTCCGAAAAATGTATGAATTCTAAAAAAAACTAAATATAAATCAACATACTCAATGGCGGAGCCATCATCCAGGCAGTACGGGCGCTTGCTCAGGCTTGCCAGCGAACCATCATTAATAAATCCAATTGAGTTAAGCTGTCATCGAAGTCGAAAAATAAGTTATTTCTCAAAGTCATACATAGGCTTACCTTGGTACTAAATTTTTACTCTCAAAGTCGAAGAATACTATAGGCAACATATGTTTACTCTAGTCTTGTATAGTAACACGATCACTCTGGTCCTGTTCCTGAAAAGCCTATGATATTTTCTCATGCGGAGATGATGATGAAGTGAAAGATAAATCAGAGCATGACAACTTTCAGGATGAATTATGGATGTAATTAGATTTTACCTTAGAATCCATCAACATTAGAATAAGAAAGGGGATAAAAGTGCTACAAATGTTCTTATTTTAAGACCATCCTCATCAAATAAGCTGTTGCCTCTATGCATCTAAGATGTTTTGATATTCAATTGCTATAACCGGTTGTGACTTGTAAATGTCGTTGTAGAAATATCTAAGGAGAATAAAATTTCGAATAACAGATACTAATTATGGAAGTTATGCCAAGAGAGTTAGGGGAAAAAATATTACAGACGATTCTATTTAAAAACCGTATGTGATCAACACATATCATTCTAGTTAAAAATCGTCTGTGATATATGTTTTCACAGTTGGTAAGAAAGCCGTCTGTGATATGTATCGTATTATCACTGACACATATTTACAGACAGTTTAGAAAACTGTGTGTGATGATGTTTTTGAACCGTTTGTAATAGCCTTCTCTGCAGCAGTGGATGGACAGTGGATGTTCTAGGAGCATGCATGTATCCATAGGAGAAAGAAGAACCCTCTCATATACTACAAAATATTCATGTAGCGACGGTGGAGGGCTACGAAGATTAATTATGGGATGAAGAATTGTAAGCTAGCTCTAGATCAAACAGTTAAAAAAAGCAATCGGTTGATCTATATATAGCAACCCCATCTTGCAATCACCAAACAGTTTGGCTCTTCAATTGGATTAAACTAGCTAGCTTGTTGCATATATCATATGCGCTATACTGATGTGCACGTCAGTTCACTACTACAGAAAGACTTATATTAAACGTCTTAACACAGATAGTTTGATAAAACCGTCTATGATAAAGAACATCACTGACGGTTCTATAGTGAAACCGTCAGTGAGACAATTACAGACGGTTCTCTTCATGAACCATTAGTAATATCATAGACGGATTTAAATTTAAACCGTTTGTGATAATTTAATATCACAGACGGTTTTAAATAGAAACCGTCTGTGATATGACCTCAGAACCCTATATAACCATACCGATAGAGGTTCGTAGCGCAGATTGATCCATGTGTTTCGTCTCCCACAAACACTAGGCCCCCCGGCAACCCACCCCCCGGCATCCGTGAGGGCGACAACGGCCACCTCCTCCCCGGCGCAAGTGCGAAATACTCTGTTCGCGAGCACCTCCTCCCCGGCATCCATGAGGGCGACGACGGCCACCTCCTCCTCCCCGGCGCGCGCGCGAACTCCTCCGTCCGCGAGCACCTCCTCCCCGGCATCCGTGAGGGCGACGACGGCCACCACCTCCTCCCCGGCGCGCGCGAGAACTCCTCCGTCCGCGAGCACCTTCTCCCCGACATCTGTGAGGTTACTAGTTAGGTATGGCTATGTGAGAATAAAATTCAGTGTGGGAGTTATTTGTAGCATGCTTTGGTTTGTAAAATGTGTTTTTTACATCAATGCAAATTTGTTTATCTATATATGCTTTTGTTATCTTTTTATGAAAAAATGAAAGCCACATGAATGATGTGTTCGATCACAATGACTGATAATGCTTTAGCTTTACATAGTATGACATATAATGACTTAATTTACATACTCTTAGAAATATTGATGCAAAGATGACTTCATTTACATACTCTGCCATTGCAAGTTCACTTTGTATACATGGTGCTTAAAATTGGAACTACAATCATTTATTGTATTTAAATGTTGAATGTAATAATGTATATATAGTGCAATGCTAGCTTGATTTGCTAGGATGGTGTTAGTTGGGATTTGACTGAGAACAAGTATTACATCCTAGTAGATCGACGACATGGAAAAGCTATTAGAAGCTAAACAAAAACTTGAGGTGGAGATTGAATAACTGAAGGGGAAATCTGAGATAACAGAAAAGATTTATGAGATGAAACAAAAATTGAAAGATATAGATGATCGCTTGCAAGATATCGAATCCCTTAACACGGCACTCATCAGTAAGGGCCACAGGGCGAATGCAGAGCTGGAAGAAGCTAAAGCTGAGCTTATAGAGGTAATATGAAGGCTTCTAGTACTGAATTTGATGTGGTTACTATACTTCTCACAACAACATGATCGCTTTTAATTTATAGGGACTGAGAGATATGACTGAAGATCAATCGATTATTGGTGTCAAACAAATTGGCACTTTACTGGAGTTGTAAAACTTCAGAGAGAACCGAGAAGCCTCTATTGCAGAAGCTATGGCACATATTATGGAAGACATGAAAAAACTATAAGGTTTTCTTGTCTTGAACTATGAAATAATGTGGTTTATAGCTGAACACTAATTGATATTTGTGGTATATATCATATTTTATTAATGTATTGTTACCTGAACTATGAAATATTTTGTTATCATATTTGTGGTAAGGTCTTCTGGCCTTGAACTATGAAATAATGTTTTCCCCGTAACTCTTTTGGCAGAACTTCCATGATGAGTATCTGATGTTCGAAATTTTATTCTCCTTAGATATTTATGCAATGGCATTTACAAGACACAACCAATTATAGATTTTACAATTCAATATCAAAACATCCTAGATGCAACAAGCAATTGCATCTAGAGTACCACAGAGATTTTTATGACCCTCTCATCAGGCAAGCTGTTGCCTCAACGCATCTAGGATGTTTTGATATTGAATTGCAAAATCTATAATTGGTTGTGTCTTGTAAATGTCATTGCATAAATATCTAAGGAGAATAAAATTTCGAACATCAGATACTAATCATGGAAGTTCTGCCAAGAGAGTTAGGGGAAAAAAGCATATCACAGACGGTTCTATTTAAAAACCGTCTGTGATATCGCATCACAGACGGTTCTAACTAAAAACCGTCTGTGATTACTTATTATCAGAGACGGTTCTATTGTAGAACCGTCTAATACAAATGATCATCACAGACGGTTCGTAGATTGAACCGTCTCTGATATTAGTTTTACTGATGGATCGAAAACTGTCTGTGATGTGCCTTCTCATCACTGACATATTTTTGCAGACGGTTCACAAAACCGTCAGTGATGAGTTTTTCGAACCGTCTGTGATGAGCCTTTCTGTAGTAGTGGTTCAGGAAGCCATGGCGGATTGAGAGCGTGCGTGCATATATGGTACATGTGCGCCTGATAGCATCTAGGCACCCCTCAATTCTATTACTGTATTATTATGGTTTTGGTATTGATGACTAAGTTTGTAATACTCAAAGCTTTGAAGAAAAGAAGCTGGAATCTATGATGGAACAAGTTGGGCTAACAAGATTAAGGTATTCAGTTTATAGTTTATGACTTGGGAGATGATTCAAGTCAAATAGCCTAGGTCTGTTTTCTTTTTGGTTGTCCAAAAGAGAGACTTTGCACAAGCAAATAGGTTGTTAGGCAAAGGCAAAACTAGACCTCTCGGAGCATAAGACACTTAGACTTTATCCTTGTGAAATCTTATCTCTTAGTACATCGGACCAAACTTTATCTATCCTTTTCTTGATCAGTTGCTATGCACCTTGAAACTATTCTCGTCAAAACTCCCTTTTGATATCGATCATTAGATATTCGTTTTCATATTCACATATCCGTGATTAAAACCTTCTTTGAAAATCTTCCTATAGCCAAAGGTTTGCCTATATATGACGGACCAAAATATCTTGGTTTCCAT
Source organism: Otatea glauca (assembly GCA_036346275.1). Classification (NCBI taxonomy): domain Eukaryota; kingdom Viridiplantae; phylum Streptophyta; class Magnoliopsida; order Poales; family Poaceae; genus Otatea; species Otatea glauca. The sequence continues at coordinate 4,264,538 of CM070713.1, forward strand.
CTACAATGAGACCAAATATTTGGTCCAAGCACTCTTCGATTTATAATTTTGGTCGGACTGAATCTTTGATGTCCTTTTGAATCGAAACCTAAGATGAATTTTCTCTATCTTCAAAAGAATTTTACTCAGCATTCGTGTTTAAAATATCTCAGTTCATTGCTAAAATAAAAAGCTTGGATAAAAAAAATTATCTTTATTGAAAAGGTCCTTGGCACCAATCTTCTGGAAAATCCATGTATGACGGACCAAAAATTTGGTCCGACGTACATGTGTCTCTGTGCCAGACCAATCTTCTGGAAAGTCCATGTATGACGGACCAAAAATTTGGTCCGACGTACATAGGTCTCTATGCCAGTCCTATCTTTTAAAAGTCCATGTGTAACGGACTAAACAAATTGGTCTGTCGCTCATATTGTCTCTCAGTTGTATGACGGACCATCCTCTATGAGTAACCCATGTACTACGGACCAAAATTTTTGGTTCGTCGTGAACTCTCAAATTTGGTCCGTCATACACATATCCAGTATCGCTAGGCACTGATACTTAGTCCGTTGTACGTGTATATTTCTGTTGTTTCTGACATCTGACACGTCCAACGGCTACTTTCACTCCAAATGGCTATATAAGCATTTCCTAAGCCATTTTCCAATATATAGATGAACTCCTTACACTTTGGTATTGAAATATAGCTCTCATTCTCAAAAGGAGTATGTGCTTCATCTTCACACAAAAATTCTCATACATCTCTAAGTGTGTTAGCTCCAAGTCAGTGTCTAGTTGTGTGAATTGCAAAGTGAACCAAGAGACAGAACTTGTGCAAAGTTTATTACTCTTAGATCTTAGTGATCCTAGACAGCTTGGAGGAAGTGAACAGTGTGACCTGTTCAAAGGTGTTTGTGGAAGGCAACTGTATTTGTGAGAGGTTTGGAACTCACCTCACTCGAGTAGTGAAAGAGTTACCTGAGTAATCGCCAGAGCTACTGCGACTAGCTCTGGAGAAGCAGAACTTCGAAAGAAGTGCTTCAACGTGGATTAGGAGTGCGGCTCTGAACCATGGGATAAATCTTTGTCTCTCATGTGTCATTTAGTTTATTGCTTTCGCTGTTATCTTTAGTTGTTTTAAATTCTGTATTATCCTTGCAGTAATCTGCTCTTTGATAAATTCAGTTAGTTGTTTAAAATAGTTAAAACTTGTTGAAATTACCTATTCACCCCCCCTCTAGGCCAACTCAATCCTTCAGCGCCCCGCGATGGCCTCCTACCTTTCTACTCCATGACTTGGAAGGCGAATAGAGATGTCACCATTGGAGATTTCATTGATAGCCAAATGTATATAAAGGTACAGGAGCGATCAACGTTTAACCAAACAAAGGAAAGATAGATAATACTTGCCATGCGAAGTTTAGGGTGTGTTTGGTTGATGGGATGAAGTTGAATGTGATGGGATGGTCCTGTATCATTTGGTTTCATTGTTTTGAGTGAATGAAATAGTTTAGCATCTATAGGGAATATTTCTCAAATTTGTATCCCACCATCTAGGATGGGATGGTTCTATTCAAACAACCAAACACATGAATGACTTTTTTTGGACCATCTCATACATGTACCACTTGATACAAGCAACCAAACACACTCTTAACAGCAAAGGCAAGGGATAACACTTTCCATGCATAGCTTAACAATAATAAGCAAGAGATAACATATATGATAGCATGAAATCAGGAAGGGAGCCGGGCGTATGTTCAAACTAGAGCAAAATTCCTTAAACAGTGCCGTCGGCAAGCCTTTGGTGAAGACGTCAGTGTACTGTGATCTTGTTGGGACATGGAGCACGTGAACCTCGTCGAGTGCGAAGCGCTCCCGAACGAAGTGCAGATTGATTTCAACATGCTTTTTCCGTTGATGCTGAATGGGCTTAGTCGATAAATAGACTGTAATGATGTTGTCACAGAAGACGATGGTGGTCTGTTGTAGAGGGCGATGAAGCTCAGAGAGGAGTTGGCGAAGCCAGCAAGACTTGGCGACGGCGTGGTACTCAACTTCAGCGCTTGAGCGAGATACCGTGTGTTGACGCTTGGAAGACCACGAGATGAGGTTGTCACCGAGGAAGATGCCATAGCTTGAGGTGGACTTTCGAGTGTCGGGGCAGCTGGCCCAATCAGCGTCGGTGTAGGCGAGGAGGGAGGCCGAGGACGTATGATGAAGCTGTAAGCCATAGTCGATGGTGCCCTTGAGATAGCAAAGAATATGCTTAAGAAGGTTTGCATGCGGCTCACGGGGATCATACATGTGGAGACATCCGAACAAGTGAACGTCAGGTATTGTAGGGCACCGACGATGCTGCAGTAGTCGGTGGCGTTGTCCACCGGAGCACCGGTGGAGGAAAGCTTGGAGCTAGTGTCGACAGGCGTACTGCAGGGCTTCCAGTTTCTCATGCCGGCGTGAGCGAGGATATCCTCGATGTATTGGCGGTGGGAAAGGAAGAGCCCAGTGCCGATATGCTGCACGAAAAAACTGAGGAAAAAGTGCAGGTCGCCAAGGTCCTTGAGTGAGAACTCTCGGTGAAGCTAGGCAATCCCCTGGTGGAGCAGCTCAGACGATGAGGCGGGTGAGGATAATATCATCCACTTTCAGCAAAAGGTACAACATGTTTGTGCCTCATCGATAGATGAACGACGACGGATCAGCCTTGGAGGTGACGAAGCCCAACAACGTGAGGAACATCATGAGCGGCTGAACCAGGTGCGTGGGGCCTATTTGAGTTCATAAAGCGACTTGTTGAGGCGGCAGACATGCATGGCGCGCACGGAGTTGACGAAGCCGGAGGGTTGCTGACAATAGATGGTTTCGGCGAGCGTGCCGTTGAGGAAGGCATTGATGACGTTGAGCTGGTGCATAGGGTTCACAATATGAAAATAGCGATTTTGAACGATATTTGGTTTTGATTATCGGCATAAATTGGTCGAAAATCACCAGAAACCGAAGGGTTAAAAAAATCAAATTTTTGGGAAAAATCGAAAATCGACCGGCTTTCACCAATAATCAAACGATTTTGATTGAAAATCGATCGATCTTCACCAAAATTTGACTGGCCAATTGAACGTTTCTTTGAGCCGATTTTTGAGCGATTTTCGCTCGATTTTCATCGTTTATCGACTAGTTTACGTCGTATAAATTTTTTCAAATTTTGTTTTTGAATTAGACTGGTTTACCGACCAGTTTCAAATACTGAGCCAGCTTGATACGTCTGATAATCATGATATTCTAGCGATTATCAACGATAGTGTGAACACTGCTGGTGCATCGGCCAGCCGTTGGAGAATGCAATGGTGAGGATGGTGCAGACGATGGCTGGTTTGACAATCGGACTGAACGACTCGTTGAAATCGACGTCAGGGCGCTGGGGAAGCTGCGAAGCACCCACCGAGCCTTGTAGAGGTCCAAAGAGCCATCAAGCTTCAACTTGTGTTGAAAAATCCATTTACTTGTGGTAGCGTTAGCACCAGGAGGACGAGGAACCAGCTCCCAAGTGTTGTTCACGCAAAGGGCATCGAACTCACACTGCATGGCCGCACGCCAATTCTCACCGGTGAGGGCAGTGCGGTAATTGGTAGGGAGCGGAGACATGGAGATTGAGACGTTGTATAGGTTGGCGGAACCCTCACTTGCCATAGGTTGTCATAGGATGGTTGTTGGCGACAGGGGCAACTGGCTCGGCAGCAGGCGGTGGTGGTGGAAGCGCAGCAGCAGGCGCAGGTGCAGGCGCGTGCGCGAGGGGAGGTGGCGCGGACGCTGGAGGTGGGTGTGCGAGCTCGGGGAGGGGTGCGCTGGCGCGGGAGGTGGGTGCATGAGCTGCAGGGGGAAGCGCCGGGTGCGATGGGAGCGGGCACAATGACGTGTGCATCATCAGTAAGGAAGTCAAAATTAGAGAGCAGGAGGGTTTGATTTTTTGGCAAGGGAAAATAATTTTCGTCGAAAGTGACATGACGGGAAATGATGATGCAACTTGTGGAGAGATCGAGACACCGATAGCCCTTGTGGTGTTCAGGATACCCAAGAAAGACTCATACGGTGGAACGAGGCGCGAGCTTGTGCAGGGCGGTGGCAGAAAGATTAGGATAGCACTGACAGCCGAAGACGCGAAGATGCGAGTAGGAGGGAGGGTGACCTTGGAGATTTCATTGATAACCATAGGTATATAAAGGTATAGGAGCAATCGCTTAACCAAACAAAGGAAAGATAGATAATATTTGCCATGCGTAGCTTAACATCAAAGGTAAGAGATAACACTTGCCATGTATAGCTTAACAATAATAGGCGAGGGATAACATATATGATGGCATGAAATCAGAAAGGGATGACATGCGTTGCATAATACGCCTAACATGACTAACAGACTTGACCGCCGAACCAATCCGTCTCTCTCTCTCTCTTCTCTCTCTCTCGGTCCCATTTTACTTGTGCCATATATATATGTTCACGTCAGCTTATTAATTTGCGCTTAACATTTGACATCTAATTAACACTAGATATTGCCCATGGGTATCTAAGGGCACGTAGAATGATGTGATACCAGCGATCTATATGTTTTGCCACGTAAGATTTTTGTTGACATTGAAGAGAGAGTACAGCCGTAGACAATATAAAATACCATTACGTGAGTTATTGTCTATAATAAATATTTTTTCATGTCATAATTAAAAGATTATAGAAACCTCATATTCATAATGAATATATCTCGCACATGATCGATGATCGGCTAACGACCAAAACTACCCGAGATACCCACACGTTCTCAGCAAAACATCGACCTATCATCAATTAGCACGAATCTATCTTGCTGTTTCCATTCAACAACATAGTAACATATTCTGGCCCCATTCCTAATGTTCTCGAATGTTACAGGAGTTGACTGGGTAAAGGGTTTGACTCTGGAGTTCTCTTTCCATCTTTCTAGGGCCGCCCGTTTGCAATGCAGGAATCCCACGGGAAACCGTTTGATTCCATAGAAATTGAGAGAATTCCAAAATAAGGCACAATACTGGAATCTCTAGTATCTAAAAACTATGTTGCAAAGCTAGATCTCGGTGGTCTATAGGACCTATAACTCTCCAAGTGGCTAGCGATTGCGCAGCCTTGAGTTAATGAAATCCCTTTGTTTGAAAAAAAAAAAACCCTATGCCAAACTGCGCCCAACTCGCTGCCTGACAAAACTGTCTGAATGAGCTTCCAAATGATGTGACCTACTGGTCGGATGTGGAAACCCGATTTTAATCCCCACATTTTCCATCTCCTAATCAGTGATAAATGTTTAGGGAATGTAAAACTAAACTGATGCTTGTAAAAGAACAACAATCGAAACTACAGTGCTATAGTTTTCTGGTCTTGGTATGAAAGCCGCTTGTCTTTATTAAATGTTACACTAAATTGCTCAATGGTCAATACCTGCCAGAGATTTGCACGAATAACAAACTAGAGGTGCTTCTATATATCACTATTTAAAAGTTACGCAAATATTATAGCATAAATGAATAATATACAGTGATTACTTACCTCTTTCCCTGTTTGAAGATTTGTGGAACTTGCATTAGAAAGATGATGCATAGAAACACTACTCCAAACAAGCATGTCTGGACAGGCCTAAATGTTAGCAACGTATCGTCACATGTTTCTAATTCTCAAGATAATCATACGTAACCCAAGCCGCGTGCCGTTTATTTTTCTCATCACTAAGAGCATGAGCTTCCATGTTCAATGTGCGGTTTTGTAATTACAGAGCACTGGCAAAACAATGTGGCTCACCCTAACTAGTAAGACGACCAAAAAAAGATTATGTTACACTCAAATGCACTCGGCAAGCAACAAGCACCACGGAAAAACTATGATGCATTCGAAGCATCCCTCATATGAATATGTTTGTAATCAACCTTGTCTTGAAAATCAAATTTAAACTATTGTAGCATTAATTCCCATCGTATTCATTTTGCAGTTAGAAGAATTATCTGCTTGTGGATTGCGATCAGCTCACGCCTTCTGCAGAATCCTAACTCCTCAATCTGATGCTGTATGTACATGTGTACAAGAGTAACAAAACTGTTCCCTTTTACTGCTGATAACCTACAGAGTTCAGAATAGAACCATCAATATTCCCAGCAAAAATCATGGTGTAAGTACAGTAGCTTCAGGCAATTTGCTTAGCAACTGACGGAATTGGATGCATACACCAAGAAATTTCTCCGCCAGTAACATAGTTGCTTCAGCTAATAGTATAATAATAAATAACGTAAACTTGGTAAACGTCAGCAGAACCATTAACCAAGTTTATTTCTGGAAGTATCAAGTTTTCCCAAGTCAGTAGATTAAGAGTTTAGAACAGTACACTTAAAACGTTTAATCATTAGCCAAGGCATGCAAATTTGAAACCATAAAACCTGTGATAGGTAAAAATAAGTAACATTGTCTAACTACAGTAAGTACCCACGTAGATGTAAGAGCAGTCAAAACAATTTCCTCCCCCAAAAAGATACTTAAAAACTACAGAGCTGCAGCCCAATGTAAAAACTGATTATGCAGTTTGAGAATTCCACAAGTTTAAAGAGATGAGAACAAACAAAATGGTGTAATTCATCCAAACAAAGACTTAAAAGAGGCATAAAAGGTAGAAATCAGAAAACAATGACATGAGAAGTAGCATTAATTGATGGCAATAACTAACCTTTTGTTTAATACTTGCAGAAAAGAGAGCTGGTAAATGTTTCTAAATACACCACTAACCACCTACAGAAGATTTTATCTTGTTCCGTTGCATGCTGCCTTTGCGAAGTAAAGGATTTTCTATTGAAAATACAATCAAGCTACCATCCTTGGTTCCAGCCAAGAAGCACTCCTCGGGAGTCACAACTAAAGAAGTTATTGTCTTCCCAGCTCCTTCATACCTCCAAACTACATCAAGAGAATGCATAGAGCGCAACACAATTTGTCCATGATCACCAGCACATACCATAAACTCTCCGCAGCAACTTAGTTCCATGCAATGGAGACGGCCATTGGATTCTGAAGAAGCAATATGTTTTCCGTTTATGGAATACATATGCAAGGAGAGATCACTCTCAGAATAAAATACTAGCCTACCATGCTGTGATGCCACCAATTTTGACAGACCAGCACCTGCCGGATGTCGAATGGATCGAACATATGTCCCCTCATGCAATGTATGAAATATACAAGTTCCATCTTTTGATCCACTGATAACAATATCTAGTTCCGTACTAACAAATAAGCATGTGATAATGTCATCATGACCACATAAGATATGAGAAGGGTTTTCGATGACAACATGATCCTTAGTTGATAGGTCATAATTTGCATTCCTCGATCTTTTGTCATTTGATCTTCCTCGGAATGCATGCCAGATCATAACAGTTGTGTCATAACTACCAGTTGCAATTACACTTCCATCAGACGAAACTGCACAAAAGTGTGTTACCAGATGTTAAGGCAAAAGGGAAAGAAAGAATACATATATGAATATGAGGTTTCCTGAGCGCAATAACGTTTCCAAAATGTTAAAAGCCTACAGAGGTCTATGGATGAGTAAAAAATTTGAAAGGGCATATAAACACCAAAGCAAAGGAATATCTAATTAACCGAGAGATTACAGGCTTACAGTCATAGTAACTCATGCAGCTGCAAGCTATTATCAAGTATTATTTAGTAAGCACATGTAGACCTGGTGCTTGACATACTTGATTTGCTAGTGGAAATCAAAAAAACTCAAATAAGATAGATCAACTGGTTGATTGCAGGCTACATTTGGAATTTTCTGCATAATACTAGCTATAATTGCTCTCCATTGGGTCATCATCGCTACAGCCTACAAGTGGTCTTGGGTTGATTTGGTCATATGGTACAACTGTTAATTTTCTTATAATCAAGGGCTAAGTTGTAATCCAAAGGATGCGTGTACCCACCAAGTTTAATTCAATGCATAGGTAGCCCCACTAGGGGCTTTTATCATTAAGGAAAAAATGCTGGAGCCTAAAGAGGGAAATTAGTACCGTATACTTTAGAAATGTTTAACTACCTGCCACACAGCTTACAACATCTTTATGCTGCCGGATGCTCTGCACAATTTTTCCATCACTAAGGGAAATGATTTGGAAACTGTTCTCCCAGTTACCACATAAAATTAAATAGTTGTCATCATGAATACGAACAGCTGCCAGGCATTGTCTTCCAAATTCAACATTTTCAGCCAAGGAAGTGCCAATTTTCCGGGGAGAAATAACATCAGAACCAATTCCAAAGAAAGGTTCCTACAAGAAAAGAACATACATAATAAATAAAAGTGCATATAATTATAAAATAATATTGTGATCCTTCAGAGATAATTGTCATTAGGAAAAGAGACCAGTGATCCAGAAAATGTGAAGTTTCCACCAGACTGTAATTGTGTTGTTAGCCAAAGCTTTACTGACAGTATGAGCTCCTCATTCATCAAGACAACATTTGAGTTCAACAAGCCAATGAACAATACAGATGCTGAAGGGCTGGTTGTACTAGGGACAACAGAAGTCACTGTTATCGATTGTGGAGCAAAATATAGTGGGTGTGCAATTGGTATAGGAGGCCCTCTTCTCGGGTGTTTCTTCCGAAAAATTTGAATCGGTGTCTGTCCAAAATTTGCAATCTGATCCTCAATAGCAGATTTCTGCAACATATCATCCATGTTTTCCAAATCAACTGCGCCCTCATATGTCAAATAGTAAAATATGTTTGCTGCCTGCTCCAAATAATTGCAATGTGATTAGTAAGGTCAAATTGTCAGAACTGAGAACTCATGTGTGCTGACAGAAATGATATAATTTGTACCTCAACAGCAGGCTTGCCGCGCTGCTTATAACCAAATATCAGGTCGATCCAGTGATGGAGGTTAGAGCTTACATATTCACTTTCAAGGGCTTCTCGATTAATATGAATGAATTCTTCTGGTGAACCCTACATGAAAATTTGATAAATTACCCCATGAGACATACTTCCTTCGGTCATGAATTCTTGTCGCCATAGGCTTTTGCATCTTTAGCGAATACGATCTTTTTGAATATTTATATTGGTTATATGAGTAGATTCCTCACAAAAAACTTTCGTAATTTATACTTGTATAATTTTACAAACATATTGTGAGAGCACTTTTGCTCAAAGCGACATTTTGAATACTGTGAAAAGTAAAAAAAAACTTCGAGAAATTTTTTACTTAGGGAGCACCATATTTGGGTTGAGGTATCCAGTGTAAACCTGACAATTTCCCATTTTTAAATTAGTGAGGCTAACATGTAAGTCATGTGATTCTATACAATGTAATTATGAATTGCGATAGCTAAATTAAGAATTTGAAGTATCAAATCTACTATGAGGAATTTATGTTATTTGATGCAGAATGAAATCTTCTACATTTATGTCCCAGTTTACTAGCTCATGGAAATTCACTGTACACACCCTTTTTTTATGAAACAAAGTTCTTGTAACTAAACATGGTAATGTTACCTGGACACGCGAGTCTAGACACTTGCTGACACGCATCGGACACCCTTAGCAGTGTCCTAGGTGAAGGAGGAAGAAACTATATGGGAAAAAGCTACGCTGGCTCGACATCCTATGTTCGTGACCATGGTTAGGAAAAGCAAAGCTGAAGGAACACTACAAGAAAGAAAAAATGGTTGTTCTCTTTTTCTGCCATGGCTTTGGTAGAGGAAGAACAAAACAAAAAGCTTCAAAGGGAAGAAATAATGGAGAAGAAGATGTCAACTTGTCAGGGATGGGAACATGCTCACGTAGGTTTGGAAAAGATAAGTGCTACCTTGTTTTGTTTACTGCATTTCATTTCCACATATGACAGGCTGACAGCAGGAAGCCATATCAAGGCAAGAGGTGGATCTTCTGTGCTGAATATGGATCTTTTGTGCATCAGACCCTCTTAACTTCAATGATGAGAGGCTATTTGAGCATTTATTAGTATTATTTACAATAGGAAATAAATATATTCATTTATAGTATTATATTAATATATAGTTGTCGAATCCCTTAATCCTATTTTTTCAAGTCTCTCGAATCGGACACCCGAATCCGAGTCAGATTTCGATTCCCGTGTCTGTGTCCAGGCAACACTGTTTAAATGTGATTATATGAAGAGCACATGCAACTCTAGAGGAACATAAACTATTTTTACAACTAAATTTTGACCTAGCAGAATATGAATAAAAGCTATACCAGCGTTCAATAGCGGATTGGTCCATTCTTCACTCAAAAGAGAACCAACAGAAAATCATTAGTGTTATTGAGCATGGAGGATTGATACTAACATATGCAGAAATTATCCATTACCTTCGCCCATGGAGGGAGACCAACATCACCCAAAGGTTCACCATCCTGCTTTATCCCAAGGTGGTACACATTTGAATTTTCAAGAAACTCTGGCATGTAAAAGAATTCAGGTATAAGCTCTTTGACGTCACTTGTATTTGATAGACAGTTTCTGTATGTGCTTTCAATGCTTTGGAAGAGACGATCTGCGTGGTCAAATTTACCACCCTGTACAAAATATGTAAAACAATGTATTAGTTTTTTTTTTTTTTGCAATATGGTGAAAATTATACCATGACAGAATAAACATATTACAAATTAATCTTCCTTTTTTAGTAATAAAAAAAATTCAATCTAGTAAAAAATTATTGACATGAGGCGTCAGGGGATAAGATTATCCTCATCAAGCTAGTCATTGGCGACTTGCTTTTGAACGTTATTAGTGCTTATGCTCCACGCGTAGGTTTGATCGAGGCCATTAAGAGACAATTTTGGGAAGATCTAGATGATATGATTAGAAGTGTGTCTAGCAGTGGGAAGCTTTTCTTAGGAGGCGATTTCAACGGTCATGTTAGTATGACTAGTGGGGGGTTTGAGAGGGTTCATAGGGGTTTTGGTTATGGTGATAGAAACCAAGAGGATATCTTGAACTTTGCCATAGCCGATGACCTCATGATAGCTAACACTTTTTTTAGAAAGAAAGATTCACATTTAGTTACCTTTAGCAGTGGTCAACATTCTAGCCAGATCAATTTTGTCCTTGGTAGGAGGGAGGGCAAACGAGACTGCATAGATTGTAAGCTTATACCTGGAGTGTGTTGTTCCACAACATAAGTTCATAGTCTCAGGCTTGCGATTTGGGGTATGGGCTAGACCAGCTAAAGTCACCAAAGTCAAAAGGACGAAGTGGTGGAAGCTCAAAGGGGACGCCTCACGGGCGTTTAAGGAGAGGAGGATCGTGGAAGGGATATGGAACGTGGGAGAGGACACGAATAGCACATGGTCAGAGATGGTAACTCACATTAGGAAGGTGGCTGCGAAGGTGTGTGGAGTGACCCGAGGGGCTAGATATGAATCTAAAGACATTTGGTGGTGGAATGAGAGTGCAAAAGGCTATCGAGGAAAAGAAGGCATGCTACAAGCACATGCAGTATGATAGGTGCGACGACAACATACATAAGTACAAAGCGGCCAAAAAGAGTGCAAAGAAAGCAGTGAGGCACAGGTCAATGGTGGTGGAATGAGACAGTGCAAAAGGCTATCGAGAAAAAGAAGGCATGCTACAAGCACATGCAGTATGATAGGAGCGACGACAACATAAATAAGTACAAAGCGGCCAAAAAGAGCGCAAAGAAAGCGGTGAGGCACGGGCAAGGCTTATGAGGATCTTTATCAGAAACTGAGTACAAAGGAGGGCGAGAAAGACATCTACAAGATGGCTAAACTTCGAGAAAGAAAGGCAAGGGATTTCTACCAAGTTAAATGCATCAAAGACGACACTAACATACTTCTGGTGAAAGATGAGATCAAGCATAGGTGGAGAGACTACTTCGACAAGTTGTACAACAGAGACAACGAAGATAGTATGATTGAACTAGATGGTTCTTTTGATGACACCAATAGGCGGTTCGTTTGAAAAATTCAAGTGTCTGAAGTAAAAGAACTTAAAAAGGATGAAAGTAGGTAAGGTGTTGGGCCTGATAACATTCCTATCGAGGTGTAAAAAGTGCCTTGGAGATGTGGCGATCATTTAGCTAACTAAATTGTCTAATAGCATTTTTAGGTTGAACAAGATGCCTAAAGAGTGGTGAAGAAGCACATCAGTGCCAATTTTCAAGAATAGACACCCAAAGTTGTACTAATTACAGAAGAATTAAGCTCATGAGCCACAATGAAGCTTTGGTAGCGAGTAATTGAGCATCGTTTAAGAAGAGCGACTAGCTTGACGAAAAACCAATTTGGTATTATGCCTGGGAGGTCGACCCTAGAGGCGACTTCTTGGCACGACAGTTGATGGAGAGGTATAGGGAGGAAAAGAAGGATCTACACAACGAGTTTATTGACTTGGAGAAAACTTATGATAGTGCCAAGAAAGGTCATGTGGATGATGTGGTGGGCGATTGAGAAAAAATAATCCCAACAAAATGTTACTTTAATCAAGGATACGTATAACGATGTTTTAACTAATGTCATAACAAGTGATAGCTATAACAGTGACTTTCCTATGAAGATAGGACTACATCAAGGGTCAGTATTGAGCCCCTACATATTTTTCCCTAGTGATGGATGAAGTCATGCGAGACATACAAGGAGAGATTCCTTAGTGTATGCTTGTTGCTGATGATGTGGTGCTAATTGATGAGAGTAGGGTAGGTTTTCATAGAAAACTTGAGTTGTGTAGAAGACATTAGAATCAAAGGGTTTTAGGCTTAGTAGATCTAAAACGGAGTATTTGAAGTGTGTTTTCCGCGGTGCTATGGCATGTGAAGTAGATGTTAGTCTGGATAGAAAAGTAGTGCCCATTAAGGAAACTTTTCGATATTTGGGATTGATGCTACAGAGTGACGACGTGATTGATGAAGATGTGAGCCACAGGATACGAGTGGGGTGGTTGAGATGGCACCAAGCATTGGGTGTCCTATTTGATAGAAAAGTCCCTCAAAAGTTAAAAGGTAAGGGCGATTAGACCTGCGATGTTGTATGGAGCGGAATGTTGGGCGACAAAAAGACAACATGTACAAAAGATGAGCATAGAAGAGGTGTGAATGTTGTAGTGGATCTGTGGTCATACAAGGCAAGATCGAATCCGCGATGATGATATACGTCATAGGGTTGGGGATAGCACTAATTGAAGAAAAGCTTGTCCAAAATCGTTTTAGATGTTTTGGGCATCTCCAACGGAGGCCTCCTGAGGCACCGTTGCGTAGTAGAATTTTAAGTCGTCTTGAAAACATAAGAGGCAGAGGTCGACCGAGACTAACATGAGAAGAAGCGGTTAAAAGAGACTTGAGGGATTGGAACGTTCCCAAAGATTTGGCGCAGGAGTGCATGGAAGTTAGCGATCCACGTATCGAAACCATGACCCAAAATCGAAGGTTTAGGGGTTTTATTGACTTTGATTGGGTTTCTTTCCTTGCCTACCCCAACCTGTTTTGGACAAAAGGCTTGGTTGTTGTTGTAGTAGTAGTAAAAAATTACTTAGAACAAAGTTAAAAAGGGCAATGAACCAATATATGTGCTGAGGAAGGGCAGGAAGAAACAGAACCTGAAGATTGCGGTGCAGAGCAGTAAAAGGCTCAAGCCTTAGAAGGTAATAAAGAACAATTCCCATGCTAGAGTAGTGTGATCCATAATAAAAACTGCAGAAGGGAAATACATAAAAGTTCGCTGTAAAGCGCGTCTAGAGCAAACTCAGGACAAAAGAAAAGGTTTGAAGGAATACAATGCATATTTGATCAAGATCAAACCTTGGTATATCAGGATCACAGAAATTAAGATATCTATCTTCAAAAACCTGCACATTGCATATTGTTTATTCAATGTTATCAGAGGGGATGATAACTAGAAGAAACATTACTGTGTAGCTCCTGGTCATACCTTAAAGCGCTTTGCATCCAAGCCACCAACTGGTTTTGACAGGTCCCTGAAAGTAGATGACTTGTTGAAATCAAGCTTTTCTGAGGAATAGTCCGCCAATATCCAAGGAAATATAGGATACTGAGTTAAATCATTGTAAGATCGCCCAGCAAGAGTGTTCAGAATCATTAGATACTCAAAGTTGCTGATTTCTCTTCTTCTCCAACTTTCTCTAGCACACTCAGCCATTTCAAGAGCAACCTTTCTGTCAACAAACGAAATCACACTATTTTTGTCTTTGGTACTTCCTTTGGGGAACAATGCATCATTCCTCAGAGAAACCAAGAGAGACCCAACATTTTTAGCATCATTTTGAGAGGAAAAATTAAGAAATATAGGTGCATTTGCATCATCAAAGAATATCTCTGTTGCAGTATATTGTAGTAGGTAACGTGTCCAATGAACTGCTCTTATCTGTCAACAAAGGGAAGTGGGAGTCAAATTTGTGACTGACCCATTTGCACCGACATACAAAACGAGAGAGAGTGAGAGAGAGGACACACCCTGGTTATTTTCCACCTTCTATGGTGTTTGATTTTGTTAGATGGATTTTTCATCAGAGCATCACCAGATTCGGCTGCATTGCCTCGTCCTCCATCAAAATTACCCTTCACTTTTTCCACACTTCCCAGCTCATTCTTGGAATCTGATTCTTTTTTATCTTGATATCGGTTGAAAACAGATGACCCTCCCGTGCCTTCAACCAAAAATTCAAAAGAAAAATGCAAGGCATTTCGTGTGATAGTCAACTGCCCAGCTAGTTTTCTTTTGGGGGTTACAAGAACACAGTGGACTGATGATAGCACCTGGGAAATGGGAAGGAAAAGAAGGGTCTGAGGGAGGAAACAATGATAAAGTTTGTAGTTCTATATGCCAATTTTGCATGCACACAATGAAACCTGCTTACCTCAGTATAATCACTATCTCCACCAACAGATGATGGTTCTTTCCTATTTTGAACAATAGTAGGATAATTTGAGGAATCTGTAGCATCACTTGCGACCTGGTTCTCTGGCGGATTATTATGGGAAGACTCACTCATATCATTGTTATCCTCACATGATTCAGAACTTATATCCCCTGTAATTTCACTTACTCCTTTCAGAAGGAAGTGCTTCATTTTTCCTGGAATTTTGGCACTAACAGAAGGGTCAACAGACAGGGAAGTGTTTTCATCACTAGATTTGGTGGATGATGGCTGACAAAGGCGTTCATCAAACTTATAATTGCGCTTGAGTTTCAGTCGCCGCCGCCATTTATCCTCTGTCTTGTCAAGTTTCCAGTATGTCACAATATTATTTGGAAAAGGGCTAGCAGACCATGGTCCCCTTTCGTCAATCAAAGCACGGAAAATATGTATCCATTTGTCCTGATATGAAACATAAATCAGTTTTATATGCTATCTTAAACCACTAACCATTGGCATGTTTGGTAAACAATACTTTGGTCACAACTTACAGCAACAATTTGCTGATCCTCATCAAATGCAAGCTGGAAAGCTGCTTTTCTACTGTCATCCGCAGAAATAGCAGCAGTCTTGGCAAACTGTATATCATCCTCAAAACTTTGGACTTGCTCTATATCTTCAATCGAGCGCTCATCAAGTTTAGAATGAAGCTCCTGGAGCTGCCTTAGGCGATCAGCCTTCGCATCCTTCATGTACTTTACCTCATCAGCAGCCTGGCAAGCAGCAAACTGATTAATTATCAGCAATGGCTTTTCTTTTGGCATTATTCACAAAACAAACGAAAAATTAGCCTTCAGGGGTTGAATAACAATTTTTTTCTCCTGATAACATAAAGAAAAATAATCATATGGAGCACAGTAAAGAATTTGTGCAATAAAACAATGTAAGGCACCATATTTGTAATGTTTGAGAAATTTCTGAAAAGCTAAAAAAAACTCTGCATAAAACTAAAAATGAAGACAGGAACAAACCGCAGCAAGAACACGATCCCTCTGTATAAGATTAAGAATGAACCCAGACTCCTTACTGCTATTTGTGTCAGTGGAATCATCTCTTCCCAACATACTAGTGGCAAGCATAGACTTTCCGTATATGACAGTTTCAAGAATCAAATGCGACATAACATGGAAACGTGCACCATCATCAAGTTCCCCATACCGGGATCTTACCCATAGTAAAGACCTGCAGCAAAAGGGAAATTACTAAAACAGTCGCAATCAATGCGAGACTCAAATACTCTTAAGAGTAGCAGTCATACCAAATTAGAAAATGCAGTCTGTTTTTGCATTGATCATCTTCTGAAATAAGATTAGGAAGCAATGATATAAACTGCTGAACACACTTGGATGCATTTTCTAATCCAGCTTTGCAGAGATATATAATTATAAGGTGGAAGATGATTCTTGGGAATCTCTCTCCTCTTAACATCATAGCTTTGTCTGTAATTTTGTTGGCCTTTCCACTTAATGCAGTACCAATGCCTCCAGTTACAACTACAGCAGCCATTTCTGCAGCCGGGATATTCAGCGATTCTACCAACCCACGTGCCCTTTGCCCAATAGATGGAACAGCAGCATTTGAACCCTTTGGTGTCAATCTGTTTTGTCCTTTGCCATTCAAATTGCAGAGAAGAGTCCATATCTTGTCATAAAAACTCCACCAATCATCACTCAATTTATCTCCATCAGTAAATGTGCTATTACCCCAAGGAAGACTGCAAAAGTGCAAACTGACATATTAACTGATGGTAAATATAAAATACTCAGTAAGTTCAACTCCTGCATGCCATCGAAACCAAAGGCAAGTAAAAAAATATATATAAAAAAGAGTTACAGGTCATCACAAAGTAAAGGCAAAACTTCTTAAAATAATGACACGTCTGACTTCAAAATACAAACAAACCAGTCAGATTTAGCCTCAGGATGTGCAAGCAGTTTGGTGTCAAATCATCAATATTGAATTGTTTGACTACCAAGTACCAAGACAATGTAACTTGTACTGTTGCAGCCATCACTAATCCTAAGTACGCCACCTGATAATGATATAGAGTGTATCTTTCCAGGCTTCGAAGAAGAAATGATAATATCAGTGACTTTAGAAGCAAAGTCGTCAATTGTATTTTAGCATAACATGTTCCCCATTGACCCCAAATAGATCTTCAAAGCATGCAGCTAACATGTTCTTTCTGAACTTGTCTTGTATGTCGTGCCTGTGTTGTGGTAGTTGTGTGACAATCTTTTATGCTAATCCATACGAAATTCAACCCACCCCAAGAAATGAGAACCATGGTATAACAAATCAGGCCACTATTGGCACCAGGATAAGGTTTCCAACACGAATTCACAAGTTTCCACTGTGCCTAGTTATTAACGAATACCAGTAGTAGGCATTTCCATCACCTTGATCTTGAACATGCAGAAATTATCTATCAGAAATATTTTTCCATAGGATTACATTGCATGTGTTTTATATGTGGCAACAGAACAGATATATTACCTTGTAAGTTGGCCATTGCACTCAGTATTTAAAATTTCTACCACTGCAGAGCTGATATCCTCTTTCAGTGAGTCATCAGATGAAGATTGTGACTGAGAGAAAAGTGCAGAATAAGTGAATGACGAGCTGTATAAAGAAAAATGACAACTTTTCAGTTTGGTACGAAGGATTGCTCAGAGCATACCAAGAGTTTAATTCCAATTTGATCAACAAGCAATTCATGACTAAGCTTCAAAAGATACAAGATATTATCACGGCATGGCTGTGAAACAAAAATGTTTTCTTCAGAAGATGACTCAAGCAGGCTTCCAATAATATCTTCAAAGATGTCTCGCAGCAGACATGAATTTGGTAACTGTCCCTATAGATTAAGCAATATCCAAAGAGTTACTGGAATGGGAAAAGGGATACTAAATTGCTATAACATAAACAAATCAGTTGGCATTCCAACCTCCTCAATTTTCAAAAGAAGGAAATTTGTTGTATCTTCCAGCTGTTGCCAACCACCTTTCACAGAGCACAAGCAATAAGAGAGGACCAATGAATACATATTCCTCACAAGAATTAGCTCATTGATCTCCAAACTGTTATCCTTAGCTATCAAAATTGATTTGCAGTCCCTAAATACATCAAGCTTCACAGAAATCTCAAGCCAAGAGCTCCAACCATACTCCTGAAAAAAATAATTTTATGATCAACACAGAAGTAATTTATATAGGCCTAAGAAAACAGTAGCTAGTAAGTACCATAAGGGCTTCAACATTTGAAGGGTTTGAATCCAGCAAATCAAGAAGATCACTTAAGATCTTTGTACGTGCTGAAGCGTCTTGACAAGATTGCATATATTTAAAAATACAGACCAAAATCTGAGGAACAAAAAATGGAGCCAAGCTTGCTGAAGATGTGCTGCTCCTATCTTTTAACGCATCAGATTGGGAACGTTTCTGTAAGACCTGAACAGAAAATATAATGCAAGAATCAAATTATTCATTTATGGGTTTCAGTCAATGTACGACAGTCCGACATAAGAGGACAAACAACATAGTGTTATATTCAACATGACAAATTACCTGTTTAGGACTGGCTCCACCAAGAAGAACATCAAAAAGAGTAGCACATAAATGATCTGAAAGTGGAAATTTGAAGAGTCTTTCAGATATTGAATAGAAAAACAGTTGAGGTGCTGCTGTAATTCCTTTCCTTATATTTTCAGAAACGGATCTAGGTCGTCCTACAGGAAGGCCAAAAAGTTTTGGCCCTTTTTTTTCAGATGGAACTCCAACCAGAAGCTTTCCAAGAAATTGAAGCCCCAATAGGCGGATTGGCTCGAATTCCCTGAAGAACAAGTGTTGTATATACAAATCCTCAATAACACTGATTGAAAAGAGTCTAAAAAAATATTGATTGAAAAGAATCTAAAAAATATATTGATCGAAAAGTGTGATATAGAAAGAAAACAGACATCCTCCAGTCTGCATTTTATGCCCATGATCAATACATATAAATATAGAATGTCAGGAAATGAATGCAAAATATGGTCCAGTAGACATAGACCCTATTCTTCTCAGAATTATTAGTCAAGAAAATTTGGAGACAGATTTCTATTTCAAATAACATAATTCAAAATGCACAAAAATGGCATTATCCCCGACCCCATATTAAAAGTTAAACATATGATAAAAGTACAAGCTCCCTGCAGAAGTGAAATTTGATCTAGAGTGGCTTTACCCTGCAGACTACAACTCAGGAAAGCACACTGAACATGACAAAGTATTGTGTGACTTGTATCTGACAGTCTAACTTGTAAATAATTAGAAGTGCATTACCTCTTAAGAAGATTGATGAAAATGTAACAACCACCAAGGGAATTTACTTGCTCCAAGAAAGATGATAGAAGTGAATTCTGTGAAAGAGCGCGAATAATCATGTAAAGTATATCCTCGATACATGCAACATCTTGACTTCTCTCGAAAAAGGACACAAGAGCTATTATATCATGTGAAGAAACCTTTAGCCTGCAACAGATGTTTGTTGTAATACAAATGAACCTCATGAGAAAAGATGCTTAAAATTGTTAGCATATAAATCCAAGGAAAGTATTTTCAGACTTGTGTATATGACAACATTGAAAATGCTAATAAGAAAATGATAACAGAACAAAAAAAATACACGTGTCAATGGAGAGAAAAACACAAAAGAGCATCTCTGAACGAACAGTTGGAAGTACTTACTTTAAGCTCATTTCTGCCAGACTCAATAGGAGAAGCCGAATCTTGCGAATTTCTTCTATGTTTGGTCTCTCTCCAATCACTTGTTTGGTAACCAGATGCAGCAAAGGCTTAGAAGACCTAGAATCTACCTTTTCTGAATAAAACAGGCGTACAATGTCAATGATCCTAGGGAGTCCACACAATATTGGTAAAAATCTCCCATCATTTTCAAAATATTGTATCAGAAACAAATAAAGTTCTCTCTGTACTTCATAGTTTGCATATGCCCAGATATGTGGGTTCAGATAAATTTGTGAAAGAGCATCTTTCAATAGAATTTCTGACATACCTGAAAAAGGCAGATAGGTTAGTAATATACACACTTCCATACAAGCAGAAGGGGGGAGAGAAAGAAAGAGTGCTCACCACAGTTCTTCAAAACATTAAACATGTACTTCAATGCTAAAAGAGTCTTAAAATTTAGCAGCTGTGGTGAAACAGATTGAAACAAGAAGCCTAAAATAGAGAATCCAGAAAGAAGATGCATCTGCTGCTGATTTGCTACATTTCCATCCACGACAGATGCAACAAGCTCAATAACTTGGCCCACCAATTCATCACCAGTGGCAGATTCTCCACTATGAGTTACAGCATCATCAAAGTGGATCAAAAGAGGAAAAAATACAGATACACCACCAACACAGTAAATTATTTCCTGCAGCAAGCGCCGGGAGCATAACTTTGTCCCACCCATGATGGTTGCCTCAAACTTACTCTTGTCAAGACTATCAAGTGCAGATGACACATTAAACAAAGTCCTACTTTTACTAGCCTGGAGAGAAAAAAAGAACAAAATATTCAATTCTCTAGTTCCAGCAATTGGTAAAAAAAACATCATGCTTAGAGGCCAATTCAAACCTGTGCGTTCAAGCCAAAAATCATCTTTGATGAAATGCCATCCCTTGCATCAAGAATTCCCTTGTACAGTGAGTCATCATTCATAAGCAAGTTTTGATCACCAAGGAAAGAGTACATGTAACTTGGTCCTAGATTGTATATGCCTCTTATTTGTTCAGAAGAAAGAGCATCGGAAAATGCATAAACTGGGCCCATTTGACCAGTAAAGGCAAAAGTATTCTCAAAACCAAGAGAGCTAGGTTCTTCACCAATGGGCATTAATTCTGTTCCAAGACTGCAGCGAGTCATTACTTCATTAACTTTTGCATACCTGAAAGCAGAAAACAGTGATTAAAAACATCTTAATTAATAGATTGGGAATTCATAAAGCCAGACTAAAATCCTTAATTCCTTAACCTTATATGAGTTCACAAGGTACCCAACAGCTATCTTTTGCAATTAAGTCATGTGTGTATCAGTTTTCTCTTCAAATGTTTGAGAAAATTAGAACTAGTACCATTCTCCCTTTACAATGGTATGACCATGTAAGAACTAACTGTGATTATAACCATGGACACAACTTTATTATCAGGATTTTAGCAAGTGGAAATTTTCAAATAATTGAACAAGAAAATATTGAAAATTTATGGAGATCCATAAATATGATAATTGAAATAGAATAGGCTAAAGAATCTCAGAAGGTGTACCTAAGAAATGAAGAATCGACTCACCTGCACTTTTCGGTTGACACTAGATCACCATCTACATAGCATCTCAGCTGGCTTCCTCCAGAGAAAGCTCTCCCTATTGTATGAGTGACAGAAAGGAATTTCCATTGCTTTGTTGGGAGGCTTAGAGGCAACAAAACACACTGATGCTTTTGACTGACAGACTGCAGAGGGTGGAGAGGTCAAATTTGACATGAATACTACAATCAAATTTCTGCTATTTGATAATTGAAGTCAAGTACAAGCTCATGCCATGTAGACATAGATGTGTAACTATGACAAAAAATAATAAGGCTCTTACAGGAAAATGACTGAAAAATTCTAAACCGTCTTGTTAACGTCTTCTAAACAACTGGGAATAATCAACAGACAGAAAAGCACCTAACACTAACAATAGGGTCTAACAGAATTACAGAAATATGGATCATAATAATCTAATGTTACGGATGGATGAATGGATCAATCTCAGGTAAGACCAGCACTAATGATCAAAGATCAGTCAGTTAAATGGCAAGCATTTCTTTAAATTGCTTGAAAAACTTAACAAGGATTTTCATAAAATTCTGTTGCCAGCTACAAATAACCATCTTCACAAATTAATCTTCTAAGCTTGCGTTATTTAGTAATTTCCCAATTTTACTGGCCAAAGAAATTATTTAATTAAGATATATTGTAGTTAATTAAAAAGAAATGATAGCATATTTCAATAAATGTTTCCCAAAACTCACTAAATGAAGGCAGAAACCACCATTACCTCATAGATTAAAGTATTTTCCCCAAGCATGGCTAAACATCCTTTTCCATTTTCTGTGAAAAAGGAGAAAAGGCCCATCATACCATTCTCAGGGAAATTTTCCACTCTTAGCCAGCAGCAAAAGGATAAACCTTTATTATAAGGCCATTGAACAGGTGATTTTATTTCAATACCCTGTTGGGGGGAAGAAAGTACGATATCAGTTATTCACCAAATAAATATCCCATGAACAAGAAGAGAAGAAAAAATTGGCTAGCAGGTTTTATTCGGAACAATTTCAAAAAAGAAACTTGTATAACACAATGGAACATATGCCAAAGAAAATTAAAATGAAAAACTGATCATTTAAAAAGTTATATAAAAAAACTGACTACCAAAAAAGGATTTACAGTACTGAAAAATTAAAATAACTCACAGAATCATAACCGGTAAACTCAAAGAAAGCTTCAGGTCCCTTTTCCTTGAGCATGTGACTAAGACTTGTCAAAAGCAACGAACTATGCTTCTGCTTGACACTAATCTTCTCACCACGTAGGAGCGCAAACATTTTTCGAATATCTTTTCCGCAAATACTGTGTCCACCAATAATCTGAATTAACTCAGCAATTTTGATAACTGTGTCATCCCTTCCCTCTACTGAAAACCAATCAAGAAGAAAACTAAGTAATCCTGCTTTGAAACAAGAAGTTCTATTTGAAATGGACCCCTTGAGCAATTGTTGTAAGACCACAAGCCCATAATGCTGAAGCGAAATGCTGCTCTGCCAATTGGAAATCACCAACGTTACATAAATATATAAAACAAACACAGATGTCAAGTCACAAATATGTGTGTGTGTGTGTGTGTGTGTGTTGAGTGAGTGAGTGAGTGAGTGAGTGAGAGTGAGAGAGAGAGGCGAACCTTTTGTAAAACATTTAAAAACAGTATAATTACATCTTCATTCTGAGAAAAAAATAATGAGAGAGGAAATATCAGGCTACAGAATCAAGTGACAATGCAGGTACAATTGAGTGAAACAATTAAGTAGACAAGGATGTCAAGGCTTCAAAGATCATGAAAATTACTTACCTTTATTGTTGTTTTTTCATTTATCTCAAATGTCCCATCAACAAGCATGCCAAGTAGGGCATCCAAGAGTTTCTGGCTCGGTAACCATTTACAGAAGTCCAATAGCAATCTTTGCAGTGTTTGATAACCCGCACCAACCAGCATTCTAAAAGCAGCCTGGATAAGACAAACCAGGATTTTAAAAGCACATCAATCAAGTATATTACATGAGCCAGAGTAATTGCACAGGTTGCCAGAAATAGATGTGAAAGGCAGGAGATTATGCCAAGTTACGTTCTAATTGATGTTTTCACTTAAAAAGAGTTTTGTACACGAATGAAAAACAGGGGAGATGTTAACTTGACGAGTACCCCGGTTTCACCAGAAATCAGCTGGTTCAACAACAAAGTGAACTTTGGGATTAAATTGAAAACCCTAACTGGGAAGGAATATCTAGGAACAAGTAGGAAAACACAGGTGGCCATCCAGGGATGACCCAAAACTGGTACTAGAAGCCCTCTAATTACTGGGCCCAATACAGTTTATGTAACATGTGTGAACTATAGCCAAATATTTGATTACCTTGGATTCATCATTTTCAGCAAGTAATATGGTCAGCGTCTGAAGGATATTAAGGACCAATTGCTCCCCAACTGCTTCATCAAAAGTTCCATTCAACATGGAGACTATATGCAGGAAGCACTCCCCATTGCGAAACAGATTTTGGTAATACTAGCAAAAGATATTAGTGAAAAAATACATTTGTCAGGAATGATGTGGTATTAATGATGAGAAGAAACAAACTATGATGATATACAATTACAGGGTGCAAACCTATCTTTCAAGAAACATACCTCACGATCTATCATAATGATCTCTCTCATGCTAATTAATAGATCGATCGACAATTCTGCAAAGTCCTTTTCTTTTTCTTTTGCACGAGTGAAGGTCTCTAAAAATTTGGAGCATAGTTGCAACTTTGCTGCATGATCTTGTGCTGATGATGGAGGCAACTGATATTAAGAACGAGTAGGATGAGAGTGTTTTAGTTCCAAACAGTAATATCAAGAGCAACAGGAGGGAAATAGAGTGAACATGACTGTACCCTAAATAAGGCAAGAACTTGCTCCAGTACATGTTTCCGGAGGTTTTCTTCTTGGAACAAGTCAAATAAGCACTCAATACAATTGGCATTATGTAAAACTAGATTCCTTCCAAGGTCAGAAATTGTGACATATTCCTTGAAAAGGTTGAAAGCCAATTCCACACATGTAAGAGTATTTTTAGTTCTCTCATCCAAAACAATCATCTGAACATTTTTGGATTCAGAATTATTTCCACTTAAGTCATATCTGGGATGGGACAGCTTACTTAGTTCTTGTGCTTGAAGGCATGCAACCTTCAGGACTCTGGTAAGCACGTCCAATGACTTAAAAGAAGCTAGAGTTTGTTCAGTGGCGAGTTGTAGGATAACATGAAAGCTCTTAAGAATAGTACCAACCAATCCAGGACCATAAGTGCACCCTTCAAGCGCACCTAACAATGCTGAGCATTCTGCCTACAAACAAAAGAAAACTATTTTAAAGAGAAGGATGCAAAAATAAAATGGCAGTGTTAAAATTATGTAAAGTGGGCAAACATCTTAGGTAGGGCAGAAGAAATTTTGGATACCAGGTTATTTGTGTTTTCATTAAGTGTTGCAGCAAACTCCAAGAAGGAAACAGCTTCCACTTGAAGAATGTTCACATCAGATTGATTAAAGCTTTTGGAACCAGTTGATTCGGTAGCATCAATAAAATGATCATGTCGTGTTTCACAAACAATCTGATGAATGTACTCCACAGATGACCCGAAGTAGAAAAATTTCTCAGAGAAAATCAAATCCCACAAACCCTCCGCTCGAAAAGATTTGAGAAGATCTGGTGCTGAAATGAGAACCTTCCTAAATGTGCACAGCGTGTAATGCTGTAGGGTATTTGCTAAAACCCTGGAGTATCAGTCAACACAAAAAATAATTCATCAGCAGAAGAAATTTAGAAATAAAACGATGCTGTTTTAATACATATATATTCAATCACTTCAAAAGGCTTAGAAAACATGATATTCCCATAAGAGACACCCCAAGAAAAAAGAATGATTGCCAGAACAATGAACAATTTGAAAAATGAGAAGGATTACATAACAGATACTACGAGATCAGCAGCACTTCAGAAGATTAATCACATGTTGGAAAGTATCTACCAGAATATTGGGATTATCATTGGTTGTATTTTGTAGGACTGACTATAAATCTGATTTTTTTTATAAAAAAAATTGGTTTGATGTCTCTGCAATATATCTTAGCTTGGAAAATATCTTATATGAAGCCCAATACACCATCTTGATAGACTGCAAATATTGAAAGCAAAGCACCATAATTAACTCATCTAGTCAGACATGCATCCAGCCAAAGGAAAATAAGAACTTACTTTGTATGGTTAGGCAATTCGGTTTCACTAGCACAAGCTTTGATGCATGGGAAAACTGTCGAAAGAACCTTTATAATCCACCTCGCACATTGCTCCCAGTATGCCAATGAGATGGATAGAAAAATTTGGCTAGCATCAGTTGCACCAGGACAGTACCTGATCTCCTTAAGAGGAAGAAGAAAAGAGCAAAGAGCCATGCTTAACTTTACACAATACTCATTCCATTCGGCCGTATCAAGAATATCAACAGGACTTGAGAAAGACTTGAATGTAGGTGATATCCCAGTGCTTTCTTTATCCAGTTTCCAGTTGGGCACTTGAGGATCAAGAATATTTTGCTGATCAAACTCCTGAAGCATAAATGCAGGCCAACAGATGCTGTTCGCAAATTTATGTATCCGTCCATTTTCACATAAGAATTGCAAATTGTTGACATTACCGAAACTGAACACAGTCAAGGATCCAAGAGAGATAAATCATGCTAGCATTATATGGCATCTAATATCAAACAAAATACTAAATTTGGCCAAATAGTGGGCAGTGGCATCACAAGTAATGTTAATACTATCAGCCCGTACCTACAATCTAATTGGAGCTCTTTTGTTAAATCGGAGGTCAGCATATTTAGTAAGTATGAGTCTATCATTGCTCCAGAAAGGCAGAATCTAGAAAAAAATAACAAAGTATTATAACTGAATGCAGTAATGCACTCGTTTGTCTACTTAAAAAATGATGCAATAGGATACACTGCCTCCCTCAGAATTTCCAAAGATAGTATCTGGAGCTGGAGAATGCCACTCCTGAAAAAGCATTATGTTAGATCACAAGAATGAAACAGAACGGCAGACACACAGACAAGTTCAGATAAATGTAGCTTATTATCTCTGGCAAATTGTTGTTACAGTGTCATCACTATACAATGGCAAAACTGCTCCTATAGTACTATTCAGCACTAGATG
Organism: Otatea glauca; assembly: GCA_036346275.1. Taxonomy (NCBI): domain Eukaryota; kingdom Viridiplantae; phylum Streptophyta; class Magnoliopsida; order Poales; family Poaceae; genus Otatea; species Otatea glauca. The sequence goes on from CM070713.1 coordinate 4,291,059, forward strand.
CGGGTAGCTATCAAGACACTATCATTGTCATCAAGGTTCTTTCCATTCAGTCAAAAAGGAACTATTATGAGAGTTTGCTCTTAAATAGCAGTACAATGGCAACTTGGCAAGTAGGCAACAGTAGCTGTTGTTAAGGGGAAGCTACGGAACCTGAATTAATGTTGATGCTCAACAGAACAACTGAAAAGAATGGAAATGAAAGAATGACCACGCAACCAGAACAACGCTACGGCAGTATGGCAATTCCACCCAGATTTGAGGAATTATACCCATGGTTATTAAGGCGGCAGCGAGGCGCTCGAGGGCTGCCGCCTCGCCTTATGAGTTATGAGCAAAGGAGGGGGAAGAAGCCAGGCAAAAGGTGATTAGAGGTGGTGGCATGTTGATGTTCGGTCGGGGCAGCACATCTGACGCTGAAGCCACCTATTCGTCGTTGACGAGGATCGTTGACCGGTCAAACTTCTAAGGGTCTCACCTTGACTGACCTAGGTTATGACCTCTATAGGTCACGACCACTCAAGGCCGTGACGACCACTTTAGGCCACGGCCACTTCTTGTGTCACGACCACTCCAACCTCTCTTGGTTTTGACCTCCTTAGGTCATGACCACTCTAAGGCCTCCAACCTCTCTTAGATCATTGGTCCTAGACCCCTCATATGATGAGTGGTCCTATACACCAAAAATCCCTAAACTCTTCCTAAGACATCACAGAAGAAGACAAAACAAGAAATTCTCCACGTGTAGTAATTCAAAGCCCACGTGGAGAATTCCAAAGCCCACATGGAGGCAGTTATCAAAGCATCGTATGAGACAAGAAGACATGGCAGTTCATTGTGGAACACGACAGTTGGAAGAAAACAAAGAGGCGGCAGTTAGATAGCAACTCCCACTACTTGATAGCTATAAATTCTTACGGCTTGCGTGCGATTGAGGATATAGAAAAAAGAGACTAGTACACTTTGTTTAGACTTTGATCCCCCTCTGTAAATCTCATTCCCCTGTAGCAAAGCCAAGAAAAAAAGAGCATCCCTTATATTTTCTTTGTGTCCGGTTTGCGGACGAAAGTCCCAATCGTCGACAATCATCGCCGTCTGCATGCCGTTGCAGATCTCACGCCACTGTCGTCGAATCTCGGCTCATCGCCGCCAGATATGGCTCAAGATCGCCGTCGCTGCTGCTATCACTGCTCGCCGTAGCCATCTCCTTCTCCAGTGGTGGTGACCTGCGATCAGCAAGTCGAGCTTCGGCTACAGTGGCTGGTGTCCCACTCCTCCCCTCTGGCTTGCCCTTGTTCTGGCGGCGATGTGGTTGGCAGCTGGCTCTTTAGAGCACAGAGTACAGGGTGTGGTGGGTTAAGTTATTGGGCTTGTTGGGTTTTGTGGGCTGGGTGGCCCGGTGGGCTCCTTTTGCTATTTCCCCTTTGCCCTATCTCTATTTATTGGCTATTTTCTCATCTGGTTGCCACTGTCTGCGGGTTAATATGGCGTAGCCTTGCCACATGCCAAAAGCGCCAAGGCGTCCAGGCGGAGGTCAGGTGCCTAGCCTCACCTTACTGCCTTAATAACTATGGTTATATCAGTCCTTAAGAATTATGTTTGCCCAGAAAAGTAATATACTTTATTTCATTCCTTCTCACTAATTATAATTGCTCCTTTTTTTCCAAATTTGGAACCTCCTACATCGAAGGTCTGGTTCTGCCACTACTGAAACACTTACCTTTCATCACTGGGGACAAAAAAATGCTTTGAGACTGAAAGTTTGCTTGATGGTAATCCCAGTCCGTCTAACAGAACCTCCAGTCCACCGATGCTTCTGAAATGATTCTGAGCACGAGTATTTTCAGATATTGTTGATCTCAGAGCGTACAAAGTTATAAAGTGAAGTGACAGGTCGGTCCACTGCTCTTTCAAATTTAGTCTTCGAATGGCCCTTAGGAGTTCTGCAAGAACAGATTCAGATATGTAAGATAATAACGATGCAAAAACGCGAGCTAACTAATATAACATCAGAGGCTTCTGAAGAATTCACAAACAACGCTTTTCTTGGATGCGCTACCACCTGATGCATATTAGAACTATGTTATCTAGGTATAGATAACTATTATAATACGCACCGTTTACCAAAACTTTAAAAATATATTTGCTACAATGTTTACTCATCTAGATTTATTGTGGTTTGTTTCTCTACATTCAGAGCTGGTCCACAAGTTGCTCAGTTTACGACTACAATTCTACAAAAACAAATCTTCCCTTTTGGCCCCGAGTTATTTGTGAGTGCCAGGGCCATTCATCTCAGGTCATAATTTCTATCCCACTCTTAAGTGTCAGAGTAGAACCTGCATGTCATTGTTATCTTATTTTCGGTACTTCCTACAATATGTTTCTGAAAAATAGAAACCATGCAATGCACTTGATAAGGACCATGCTATAAGAGTTACTCAACAACCTGATTTGCAAGACTAAGATTTAACTGTCCCAAGCAAGTATTGAAGCAAAATTGTGAACAATAAAATCAAATGTATACAAACATCGAAAAGACAACTTTACCTACTAGCCAATTGACCCCGCCAGCTTCCATAACTGAAACAATGGCCTTTTGCTGCCAATTTCTATCAGAAACAATGCTTTTTGTAGTACTTGGAGTAACTGTGGCCAAATAATTGTTTGATGGCGTATGCTCAGAGGTATTAACAACCCATGGAATCCTTGTTACAGTTGGCTCAAAATCCATGAAGTTTGAAATTATTGTAACAATGTGTACAAGAATCTTTTGCATCAACCTCATATTTTCTACAGTTCTATTTGATAGCTGTTCATCTGCGGCAAGCAAACTGGTCAAGGTCTTGAGCTTTACAACTGCGGCTGCATATACAAGAGAAAGGTCAGTTAAGATAAGAGTCGTTACAGAAGTAATCATATCACACTATCACTATGCCACAACAGTGAAATACTGAAATTAGTAACGAAGAAAAAGGAATAAATGAACCGAAATGAATCTAGAATGATTAGTACCAAACTAATAAAGAATGTACCTTTCAAAAGAGCAGTGACCTTCTGCACACCTCCATAATAATTAAATACTCTACAGTTATGTACTGAGCGAGTTACAATTGTCAAGCACTCCAGAACAGTCAATCCTTCGGCGCTTAAACCCACGTCTGTCGATTGCTCTGAAAGGTTAACAGAGGATTCTGGACAGCTGCTGCCTACTAATGGAGGAGAACAGGTAAGATCTCAACTATCACTGACACTGTAGTTGCCAAACCAAATAAACCATTGAAAAATCAACAATTGCCACACAGTCACAATTGCTCATTGTTAATCTGGTATGTAGCATGTAATTATTCTTTTAGAGTGACACCATATCAGTAAAATGAACTACCTCAGCAAAAGAAGCTGAATATGTTCAACAGATAGTTCAAAGTTAGAATAAGTAGCTAACTCAAGCTGCCTAGCCCCACCTAGCATGTTAGTATCCTTAGACTCAATCTTACAACTCTACCAGCTTGGAAGCATCTAGCAAACAAAATGCTATTATCTTGTTCCAAGCACCCAATTATAATTTTTTTTTAATTTTAAAACTGTCTTTAGCACTGATGTGATTAGTGGATACAACTGCTGCCTAAGTCATATATATCCCAGGTCTGCAGTCGTTGTGCTCCTTTTTTGGCACAGTCGCAGTTTTAAATCACTCGTCACAACAATATGAAAAGATGTTCTGGTTTCTGACAGAGATATGAATGGCAGCTTGAAAAGGTACAAGAAAGTGATATGCTATAATATAAGAAAAGTGGATGAGGGGCTGGGGGTGCATAGTCAAGAAAGATATTGTTTGTTCAGTAGATCCACTTACTCTCAGTGATACATGAAGTTATTTGAGAAATCTCCTGAACGAGAATAAGGATGACCTCAGATGGATGCCCACTAGAGCATCCTAAAACAGTATCATTCGATACTGATTCTTGATCAACCGATTGCTCAATATGCTGTGGCTCCCAATCTTTAAATGCTTGTATAAAATGCAGGACAAATATTTGCAGAGATTTCTTCTTTTCAGCCTATGAAATTGTTGATAAGAGAAATGAGTAAACATGATAACAAATTATGAAATGAAAACATAACTCGTGCCATAATAAAACTACAGAATTTAAATACTGTCATAAGTAATTATGCTATGTTATTGTCTTATTGAAAGAAACAAAAAGGTGTGCGGTTCCATTCCTAAAGTAAGCTACATGGAGGATTCTCAATGAGGAAGTTAATCAAATTACTAATCGATAAAGCCATATCATGGACAAGAGCAAACCAGAGAAGATGAAGCGTTAGAAAATATCTATTGACTTATAATGTTGCACCACAATCAGGAGACTGCTGAAATTTTGAGGCCACAGTCTGCATTATGCAAGATTTTAAATTGCTAACTAAAGGATTCTGTGGCACTATCTTCAATATAGTCTAAGCAGAAGTCTGTAAAGGCAAACCAGCATGCTCGGATGAGTACCTTGTCGATGGCATTCTCGTACTTCTGCCAAAGCGCGTTTAAGACTTCTTCCTCACCACTGTCACTGGAACCACATAAGATATAACACAGGGTTAGGATGAAATAGCCCTATCTGATTGTGACCTTAAACACTACCACAAATGCTGGTAGATTTCATTAAGATGTAACCAATGTAACCTTATCAATAATGGTGAATAAATCTCAACAGAATATAGTCATTTGTCAACATTCTAAAATCTCATTACCTTACGAACGCACAACTGGTGTACATAGGCGTATCAAACCAGAGTAATCCACTCAACTAACTAATTAGTAAAATGCTAGACAAGCTACTTCTACTATTCCATCATGTAACAATCCCTCGGTGGGGAACCTGCCCTGGTGGTTCTCAAAAAAAAATGAACCTATCCGGCCAGCTGAAATGGAAAAGGATGAGTACATTGACCAACATCATGTTGTTATCGTTCTACTATATGAGTTAACAGTTAACCTGTATGGTAACTTCAACATAACTACGCCATTATCATCCAATCAACAATTGGAAAAGTTCTAACACTGAAGCAAACTAGAAAATCTAACTCCCATCCATCACCATCCAACAAGAGCTCGAGTTCAGCAGCGCTCGCACCAACACACTCAGCAATGCAAGTTAAGCAGCCACCCACAAACAACAGCTCGCACAAGCAAGCCGCACTTCCCACAGCAAAACGAGCCACCAGCGATTCGCGCGGGGTCGGGCTGGGTACCTGAAGCGCACCCTGGGGGACGGCGCGGCGGCGAGCCTGTCGGCGGAATAGGGGGAGCCGCCCCCGGCCCCGCCGCCACCACCGGGGCCGCCGCTCCCCGGCGAGGCGGGCGCCGACTTGCGGAGGAGATCGGCGACGCCCTTCACGATGTTCATCGTCCCCGATGCGAGGCGGCTAGCAGCAGCAGCGCATCACCGCCGCGCGCGCGCGCGCGCGGAGAAGACGACGGCGCGAGGGCGAGGTTAGCCCGTGGGATTTGCTTCGATTCGAATCCAACGCAACGCAACCCGATCCCCGCGTAGTGACAGAAGTGGAGAGGGGGGAGATCGCGTGAGGGAAATCGGAAATGTTTTTAGCGTGAGAGGCTTTCTATCAGTCGGATCGAGGAGGAGAGCGAGACTGCGAGGGATCTGGAATTCTGGATGGAGTAGTTCTGGAAGGAAGCAATGGGAAGATAGGAGAAGTTCAGGGGGCAACCGCGTAAAATAGAAATATTCGTAGGCCCTTTTGTGCAAAAGAGCATATAGTGGTGGGCCGGTGGATTTTTCGCTTTTTGTGCCTTTTGCACTGGTGACCCTGTGGTTTCGGGATTCGCTTTGTGAGAAGGAAGAGTTGACCGGAGGTTGCCGGTTTCCTAATCGAGGATCTCTCTCCCCTGGTTGAGGAGCCATGTAAAAATAAAGCGTGTTCTTTTTTTTAAGGGTACCAGACACACATAACCCATATACACACACCACACTCCGTAAACAAGTATGTGTATCCAATATAGAGGTGGGTGTCGTGTTGTGCCGGACCGGCCCGATACGGGTCCATCGTGTTTCGTTTCTGAACCATGCTGGGTCGCGACGTCTCGTCGTGCTCATCATACCGCGTCGCGTCGGCCCAACTCGCCGGCGAGCCTGCACGCCCATTTGCGCCGTGCTCGCCGTGCGTCGTGCGGCCTACACCCGACCCATTTGCACTATTGCAACGAGAGAAAAAGAGTCGGAGATACATAGAATTAATGCAGTGAATGCAAATATTATGAGAAAAAGAACTAAAATTTATTTATTATTGAACAGTTACATAGAGCGAGAAGGATGTGCTCAATACGGACGAGAGAGAAGGCAATGGGCGAGAAAGAGAGTGAGTGAGACAGACAAGAGAGATTGTGAGGGAGATTGAGAGAGACTGGTGAGAGACAGCTGAGAGAGATTGAGAGGGACAAGCGAGAGAGCAGCTTCTTGCACCGTCTCTCAATCTCTCTTAGCTCTCTCTCCTGTTTTGTCCGTCTCTTTCAGGTGTCGGCAATAGGGGTGACGTTCATGCTACTGAGTGCATCCATGACGATCATGCTCTATTAGTCAGTGACCTTCATGCTAGACTTCTTCCTCATGCCCTAGATCATCGGGCCCAGTACAGCCCATTCTACAGTGTCGTGCCGGGCCGGGCCGCCCATCGTGCCTGATTCTCGAGCCCAAGACGGTCAGGTACATATGTCGTCGGCCGCAAGACGACCCACTTCGTCTTGGGTCGTGACGTCGTGTGCTCTCGGAATTTAAAAGAGGCCTACCGAGTGCCCACCTCTAAATTCCAATACATATACTAAAGAAATGATTGAAGGTTCTAAGACCTTCTTAGTACGGAAATACGCTATCCCACTAAACGTGCATGCGTGTGTGTACCTGTTCCTAATTTTTATAGGGGTAAGACCCACGAGTAGATCTCGGAGATCAAACTCGCGACCGATGGGGAGCTCTCTGATTCCCGAGCTAATCAAGCTACAGCTCGTCCTCAATAAAAGCGTGGAGTTAGGATGCTAAGTTAATCACGACGATTAAGAGCATTGAATCAATATTGGTTTAGTACTATACCAAGTAAGCACGTTCTTAAGCTAGTGTAGTGATGGCCAGATAGGTCGTCTCAAATAGGCCGATCCAAGATCCAGCACTGTAGGCACGGCCCAGGAAAGACATGGCTCGATCGTAAACGGGTCGTGCAGGTACGGCCCGGTAGCTCGTGTCGTGCTTGAGCCGGCATAACCTGGCCCGGCACGGCTCGTTTAGCCCGTTTATTTGAAAAATAATCGTTTTATAGTAGTTTTAGTCGTTGGAGGCTTTAAAAAATTCAGAAAAATCTGAAACAATTCCAAAAAATCCCAATTTTTTTCCTATAAATAGGTAGCAACCCTCCTTATTTTCCCACTAGCAAACTTGCAATCTCTTCTCTGCATTCTCTTGTAAAAATTATCTTGATCTTGGTGATAATTTGGCAAAATTCAAAATAATTTTGCCAAAAATCCAAAATCCGTCTTCCGGCTTCTGTCAAGAAATCAAGGTAAAAATAGTGATTTAATTTTCATTGTTCTTATTATTTTAAATGAGATTAAAGTACTAATAGCGTAATTATTTCTTGCAGTTTTCTTTATGGAGCACTAGGATTTTGCGTCCTTCCTAACTTCTGATTTCGGAATTTTACCTGTTGAGCTTCTTGCATCCTATCAAGCTGAAGAAGATGCAGTACCTGTACCATCCTCAGGCTCTACAAGTGCTACTGCATCGGTAAGCACCGGGGCAAAAAAATCAATACGCAGTACATCGGGAGTCTTGAAAGATTTCGAGCAGATTTTCGAGACATTAGACGGCGTTCAGAGCAGGTATACTATTTGTAAACATTGTAAGTACAAATTAACTGTGAAATCTTCAGGTGGAATGGGGCACTTGAAGAGATATGCTGAGAGCTGTAGGAGAAAAACGGGGTTGACTTTGAGACAGACGCAGCTGCAGTACAACCTTGACAGTGCAGTACATCACTGGGACTACAATCCCGAGGTAGCTCATGAATCTCTTTGTTGTTTAATTGCTTCTCAAGATTTACCTTTAAATTTTGGTGAGTCACCAACATTTGAAAAATATATTAGGACCGCTCATAATTCTAGGTTTTCTGCAATTTCTAGGTAGACAACAACTAGAGATCTGTTTAAATACTATAATAATTATCGTAGTAAGCTAAAAGAACTTTTTAATACATATATTTTTTCTGTGTCTTTAACATCAGACATATGGAGTGGTAGGGCTAAAGAGAATTACCTTAGTGTAATTGCTCATTATGTAAACAATACTAGAGAAGAGAATTATAGGATTCAAATTAATTGATGTAACACACACCGGTGAGAATATAACTGATTGTATTGTAAAAGTTGTAGAAGATTTTGGCCTCACAGATAAAATTTTTGTAATAATATTAGATAATGTTGCAGTAAACACTTCTGCAATGACCATTCTTACTTCGCTTTTTAATTTGTACATCGAATCTTTCTTATTACATCAGCCGTTGTGCTTGCCATATTATTAATCTTATAGTTAAATCTCGTTTGAAGAGGTTAGACCAGTATCTTGAACCTTTTCGCACTGCAATATCTTTCTTAAATAATTCTAATCAACGAGTAGCAACATATAAAACTTATTGTATTGCAGTGGAGGTACGTCCACGTAAGTTTGGTTTGGATATGCGTGTTAGATGGAACTCTACTTACTCGGTGCTTAAGTCACTCATACCCTATAAGAGCACATTTTCTGTTTTTATTAACACGCACTATCGTAGCCAGGATGGTCAACCGCTACTCACGGAGCAACATTGGTATGTTGCTAAATACTTGTTGTCATTTTTGGAACTTTTTTATGATTCCACCGTTGCTTTATCTAGAGTTTATTACTCAACCTCTCCTTTAATTGCGCATCATATTCTAGAAATTGCTACCCACTTAAGAACCACGAAAATGATAATATTTTTGCATGAATTTGTTTATGCTATGAAAACTAAAATTTTGAAATATTGGAAAGAAATTCCTATATTATATGCATTTGCATTTATTTTAGATTCTAGAGCTAAAGTTCGAGGATTTGCTAATGTTCTCTCACTTCTGAGTGATGCGGTGGGTACTGATTATTCTAGTTATTTTTTAAATGTTCGTGCTAACTTATCTCAAGTTTAAGCTAAGTACGATCAGAAGTTTGCTGGAGTTCGTATACAGCGACCTCCACCAGCACCCACAGTAGGTAAGAATAAAATTGTGTGGGTAAAGATATGGGGGCGCAGGTGGCTCTACCTCAAGGAGTTCAACTATAACAACGTTAAGTACGGACACAACAAGTGGTTGGGAGTTAGCTGCCTATCTCAACAGCGATATTGTCAACTACCAAAAGCAGCAAGAGGAGGACTTCAGCATTTTACAGTAGTAACACGAGCACAAGATAACATATCCGGTGCTTTCCATATTACCACGGGATGTATTAACAATTCATATCTCCACAGTTTCTTTGAAGTCTGCTTTCAGTCTATCCGAAAGAATAATTGAGGAGATAAGAACAAATCTGACAAGTGAGATGGTGAAAATACTTCTCACTGTGAAAGATTGGAAATATGCTGACAAATGAACTCAACACACTACAGAAAATGTTGAGCTGGCGATGACGTTTGAAAATCTTTATCTAGATAGTCAGGAAGAATAATTGTAATCTTCACTTTTTTCCTGTATCACTGAGCTATAGGTTGTAATCTTTTTTCTTTGCCAAGGTTTTCTTATGTTGAGTTTTTACTTGGCAAAGTTTTTAACGAGGTAGCCAAACATTAATGAAGCTTATTATTTAATTCCAATTATTTGTCTCCTTTTAGAATTTTATTTCATATTTTTTGCTTTTTCTAATTTACATAGATTTTTAAATGTTTTTTTGCATTCCTTTTAGCTTTTCTAACTACTCTAGATTTTTTCAAAACATTTCTGCATTTTTTCAAAAAATTTCAAATTTTCTATATATTTTTTAAAAATCAGATTTTTTTTTAATTTTGCTGACCAAACGGCGCTCGTCGGCCCGTTTGTACCCGTGATGGCACGACACAGCTCGGCAGCCACCTGGCTCGTGGGCCTGCATGGCACGACCAGTTTAATAGCCGGCCTAAACGGGCTGTGCTGCATTCGGGTCATGCCATGCTGGGTTGGGCCGCCCGTTTGGCCACCACTAAGCTAGTGTATTTTGTTATATTGTATTAAATTAGAGATACCTCGTGTGTTGTTGAAGGGTCTAAAGCGGTGTGTTCATATCACTCCAAAGCATAGGATTTTCTTTAGGAAATTGACATGATGAAGACGGGTGATTCCAGCTTCTTTTGTTGTACGTTTCTATATAACCTTCATCTTTGATCTAACAAACACCCTGCACATCCACTAATCCACCCAACAGAGACTTCCACTATTCTTATCCTCATCCAGCCACACCCTTTACTAGCCACTCATTTCTCTTCCTCCCACGCATGTCTAAAGTGTGAGCTCTGGTCAAGCCGCCGCACATCAGCCTACCAATCGTGCTACGTCTTTAATCTCCAAACTTCCTCTGGAGCAGCCTCCTCGAGCTCCTGCGCCGTCGGATCAACCAATCTTAGCCACCGTCGGGTGTGGCCTTCGTGAACTCCGTAGGGGCTAGACGAGCTCTACGCCAACCTCTACAAGCTCCGCCATTGTTGAGCCAAACCAAGCTCAGATGTTGATGGTCATGTCCTACTCTAGCTTTCCTGTGGCAAAATGAGTGCCTCACCACCTGATATAGCCTCTGCAAGTGTTGCTGCTTTTGGTTGATGGAGAAATGGCTAGTCCCCGATATGTTGCATTAGATATTTCACATTGTTGCAATAGGTATTCCAAGATGTTTACAGCTACTTGTTTTGATTGTTGCAACATAATTTTTGAAATTTTGTTTTTTTTGTAGACTACCGTGTTGCGTCCCCTTTTTTATACATGTTGCTCTTGTTCATTTGAGGTGTTGCAATAAATTTTCTAGAGCCACACGAGAGCACATAGACCAAACATCACTCGAGGCTGCAGCGTCGGTGTCGAAGACCTTTTATGGTGGCGTCGTGACCGTCGCATCCGAGATCTAAGCTACCATTCACCCACTCCTCTGTGGTGGAGCTCCATGGCGGAGCAGCAAGGCCTCTTGAGCTTGAGTAGGGAAGGTGGTGGTGTACTCATATCGCGCCCCCCGTTTGATCTGAGCACGTAGGGGATGAGGCTTTCGGTTGGTCACTTCCTACTACTACGAGCTATGCCATCACCATTGCCTTTTTCTTTCTTCGGTGGGTTTGCATGTTTAGACATTTGTTGTGTGGCATTCACTTGATTGTTACAAAAGGTGAATTGTTTTGTTGCCTTGTGTCATCCAAAGATGTTGCAAGAAGAGGTACTCTTGCGATGTTGCCTTCTATTTTTTTATGTTGTACAATTGAGATGATTTTATTGTAGGTATTCTAGTACTTTGTTGTGCATTTTCTCTACACCATATGATGTTTTATTGCACAAGTTTATGATTTTGTTTCAAGTGTCCTCTCCATTTGTTACATAAACATTCTCAAAATGTTGTTATGGTTGTAGCAAAATAAATTTGTTTTGTTTCGAATTTTTTTACTAGTATATCTTGTCATGTTCATGTGGGATAGATATATATATTTGTTAAGTGATATTTTGTTGATAGATTTGTGATTGCCCCTTTTTGGATCAAAACCTACTTTCGTTGCGGCCATCGATCTTATTTGTTCCATGAATTGTTCTTGGTGTTGCACCAGGGCGTACGATCGCCCGATCACTAGCACAACTCTTTTCTTTATATACTCTTGAAGAGTAGCTTTCCCTTTCCATTCGCAGAGTTGGGAATTTTTACACATATCTATGGAGACGTGCTATTTTGAGTAAAGAAGTGAAAAATGACAGCTGCCATATGAGATGTACTGTTTTATTGAAGTAAATGGATGTGTGTATTTGTAAGAAATATCTAATATAAAATGGGACAAAAGTAGTGATACTTAGGACGGTAAGAGGCGCTAATGGTGCTTCTTGTTGTTGATGTTGGCATTCCTCTCACTTAGAATGGACTGAATAATATATAATGCTAAAGCAAATGAAATAGGTATTGAGTAAAAGTAACACCAGATAATGAGTAATGGAGGATAGGAGCTAGAAAGGTAGAATCTGTTGCCAGTTCCATGAGTTTGCTGATGAGCAGAGTGGCACCGCATAACAAAGGCTGAAGTCCCTTCAAATAAAAAACGCTAAAGTGGTAGAAAGGACATCCCAGTGTATTATATATTAATTTGGTGAGTGATAATGGTGATTTAGAAGGGGAGGTGAAAGCGATAATAACGATGGAGTTAGAGCTGATTGCCTAATGATCTGGAATTTATAATTGTGACCTATAGCATAATAGAGTTGAAGGAATGATTATGGCACAGCATTAGTTGATTTAGGTGTTGAGTGAATGATCCAATTTGCATTGCACGCCCAGGAAATGAGATAGTTTTGTTGTGCGGGCTGGATTTGGTGGGCTGGTTGTACAAAGCTGAGGTTGGGCAGGCCACGGCAAATCTGGAACACATATCTTTAATCTGACGCTTAGCACAAGTTAAGATGATGTGGGATGAGAGAAATAGCGTTAATTACTACTAGCTAGTGGGGAATACTTGTAAAATATTATAGGAGTACCCCTCTCTCTAAGTGGGACCCACATTATAAATAAAAAATGCAAGAGAAATAGTGGGACCCATCCTCTATTTCCCGTCTCCTTCCTACGGTTCCTATGGGCTATGACATCATTATCCTCAATTCCTATCCAATAGGGCTGCCATGCTGCCCCTCTTCCTTAGTACCGCCCCACCCCTTCCCTCTTGCCGCTACGCTACCATCCCTCTCCGATAGGGTGTAAGATCGAGGATGCCGACTAGAGTGGGTGAATAGGCCGCTTTAAAAAAAATTCTCACTAAATACACGCTCTATTTATCCCTATGTCAAAACCTAAACAATAATCAACGCGGAAGCAATAAATTAAGGCTTTGACAATTAAAGCCTAAGTCAACTAGACTCACTAAGTGCACTAGCTAATTATGTCTCTAACAATAAATTACAATCCTAAAGACAAGCAAGCAATTTAATTCTAGGAATGTAAATTGCAACAATGTAAATAAGGAATTGCAAGCATACACAAGGAGACACAATACTTTTTACCGTGGTGTTTGGAGACTTGCCGGTCTCCTCTAATCCACGTTGAGGTAAGCCCAAACCACTTTGGACCGGCTCCATGAATTGAGCACTTGCCTCGATTCCACTATTGATAGCTCTTTCTCACTCCGGGTAGGTGAGCTCTGACCTTCACAACTTTGTCGGGCCTTCTCACAATCTCCTTGAGAAGGTCACCGTGCACTATGTCTCCACACGCCTTCTACGTGTCGGCAAATACTAAGAGTAACAAGTCAAGCCCTCTAGCTTGAGCTCCACCAAGTACAACACATATACAATGGTGATCACTGAGTACAACACATGCATAGGGCTTCCCTCAAGTGCAACACATGCACAGGAGGCTCACAATCCTCTTCTAATTGCAACACATGCAATTAGAACTCACTCTTAGCTCAATAACCAAATATGAAAGTGCAACACATGCACAATACAACCCAAATGCTCAACAAGGCCAACAACTACCAAATGCCAGTCCCCAAGGCTCCTTTTATAGCCTCCCCAAAAAAAACTAGCCACTGAGGAGCAAAACGGGCAAAAAATGCAGCAAACCCGGTGCTACCACCCATCTAGGACTGATAGCACCGGCCCCAGGCTCAATGGTCAGTTTTGTGCATTGAAAATATAAAAAACTAGCCGTTGCTACAATACCTCCGGTGCTACCGCTTATCTAAGACCGGTAGCACCAGCCATTTCAACCAAAAAACACCTCTCATATTTTTACATCGCCTCCCAGGGCGGTACCACCCATCTAGGATCAGTAGCACTAGGCGGTGCTACCGTCCATCTAGGAGCAGTGCTATCACTGTTTCAGCCACTAAAACGATCATAACTTTTTACTCCGAACTCCGATTTAGGTGATCTTTGACTCTATGCGAAGCTTTTCATGAGGGCTATAATCTTCACCCATTTTTAAGATTTAAGCAACCATAGATATTTTTAAATATCATAAAAACAAAGACTCCAATGTAGTCACTCAAGTCTAAAATCTGATTTCTCGAAATCGCTCACATAGACTTGATCAAGAGCGTGACTACAGGCTAGCAAGAGTCAATAATATCAAATATTGAGCCATGTGATGATCAACTCAAGATCAAAACAATTTTACAAAACACATTTGCAAATTTTAATCACATGCTCCGAAATCAAATTCATGAACACCAATATTTTGCAAAACACATTTGCAAATATAAATATTGCAAACAAGAGCAATCAAGATCATAGCTTTGAGCCATGTGATGATCAACACATGATCAAACCAATTTGCAAACCTTATTCACATGCTCAAAGATAAGGTTCAATTAAACCATATTTTGTAAAAACTTATTTTTCAAACACAAAGCATAAACCTATCTTAGTCTTTGTGATGATCAACACATAATCAAGTCACAAGCTAAGACTCTTATGCATGAGCTCTCTATTTGCAACACATGCAAATATCTAGCTCCATACAAACAACCACTTAAACCAACTTACATAAGCTATCTCCCTTTCGCAACACATATAAATTCATAGCTCTATGCAAAAACTAAATCAAGATTCAATAAGAAGCAAGCATGAGCTCCCTTATTTGCAACACATGCAAATACTTAGCTCATGCAAGAACCAACCAAGAGAGTGAATTAGAGTGAACCGGATTGAGTTCATCAACACATGATGAAACTCAAGCTAAAAGACTCAAACCCTCTTAATAGTACGACACCTAACTAGCAACCCAGTCTCCCATCCAAACACCGAGACCGGTAAAATACTAGAAACACATCTTTAGCCCTAGCTAGTTATACCTTTGCCTCTAGCAAATCCACTTAAAGCTTTTATAATTTCCATCATCTTCTCTTCAAGCCGGGTCCTCTCTTCTTGTTCATCAACACATGATGAACTTCATATCTTCTTCTTCACTTCGGGGTAACCTCTTCAAGCTCATCAACACATGATGACTTCTTCCCGGTTCTTCATTTTTTTGGACTCAACCTACTTCACAACTCATGGAAGATTGTTAGTCCAACAAACACGGTTGTCTCAATCATCACTTGCACTCCATTAACACATAATGGATACCCTTGTGATCGATTGAGCACAACCCAAAGACAATTGATTGAAAGATTAACCGTGTCTTGAGTATACTAATGCAACTAATGCTTCATATACTCAAGAACTTTCAATTGTCCTAAGATCAACAAAGTGAACCATCAACACATGATTAGTTCTTTGTTGATTGAATGGCAACCAAACACAATTTAAATTGAATTTAAATTATCATTAGTATATATTAACTACACAAATTTTATATACTCAATTCGATGGAATCTAAAAGTAATGATCCAATTTATATGGAGTGGTGGAAAGGGATCAATACTCTTAAAACAGTCAACTATAGAATAAAGTCCATTAAATATGTGCGTATAAATAATTGAACTTGAATCAATATGCTCATATTTAATTTTTGAGATTGCTTTGGAGTTTGTCCCATATTAACATGAGTATACTACAACTACACAAGTTATATATATATACTCAAGAGTTTGTTTCAAAGTAATGATCCTTAATATAGAAAGATGAACTAGATCAATACTATTGAAATGTCAAGGTAAAGTATGAACTCCTCCTAAATGTGTGCATTCATGTATATATAGAATTAAAACATTAATGCACATCTTTTGATCTACATAACGGTAGAGTTCATCCTTTAACTTGAATCCAAAATATGCATTAAGATATCATAAAATGAATACGAGTGCATACCTTGGGTTTACCATTTTTCAATGAGATGAGACTAATAAGAGTTAAGCTCAACAAAAGAGTTAGTCGCATAAAGAGATTTGTGATTAATTAACAATTGAGACTAATCAATATTATGATTATCAAAATAGTTAGTCTCAATATTAGATTTGTCATTAACACCAAAACCAAATTAATGGAGCTTGAACTTTCATAGGGGTGGATACCGAGCCAACTCGGCTTGGCTCAACTCGGTAAACTCGTTAAGATAACGAGCCAACTCGACTCGACTCGTTATCTTAACGAGCTTAAAGTTCAACTCGGCTCAACTCGTTAAAAACTCGAGTTGGCTTGTTAAGTTCATTACGAATGTGATCAACAAAGCATGCATTGGAAAGATTTGAACGACTAAATATAATTAACACTTCTATAATATATATTTCGTTCATGCATACTGTATTGCATCACTGCTTCTGACTGGAGCATACAGAATTTGTAACCTACATGATGCTAATAAGTCCAAATGTCTGTCTACATGTAGTTCAAATGCATCATACAGATTACAAAGCATTTGGAGATTTACTCCACTTTGCATATTGAGGTTGGAGCATTATCACCAAATGCAAATTATTACCAATTAGTCCAAATGCTAATAAGATTTGGATCATGGAGTCCAAATATTAGAGCAGACTAGTACATAAGAGACCGAAGCAATTGACAATATGTGACTAATTATTCCTAATCTGGCACAACTATGTCCTTACACTCCATTAAACTCAGGATGGATACCACTATCAGTTCATACTCCATACTCATCGATGTGGGCACAGATGAGGGAGCAGGGGGAAGCGGTGGAGGACCAGATCTTAGAGGCTTTCCACAGTTCGTCATTGGTATCAATGTGGAGCGTGAAGCAAAACCGAAGCCACAAGACCGACTCAGCCCTTTGTTCTTTGACTCCATGGTCCTCGTTTGATTTTACATGCACAGCCAATCGAAAAGAGCGGAGCAGGGGCGAAGCTCAGAGGGGAGCTGAATCTCGAGGGCCGATGGTGGAGGGCTGGATCTGGACTGGTGGAGGACTGAGGCGGTTGTGGAGGACTGTATATGGCAGTGGATGTCTAGATAACGGGTGTTGGCCGAAGCTCGAAGTGGGAGATGCAGAGGCGGGAGAAGCCGGAGGGGAGGAGATCAGAGCGGAGGCGGGGCCGCGGGGCATCGACCACCGGGAATCAGAGGGAGAGGGCCCAAAGGGGACCAACCATTGGGAACCAGAGGCAGGGCACCAACCGCCAGGAACCAGAGCCCAAAGGGGAGACAAGGTCACTCACGAGGGGATTGGTCTGGTGATCTGGTCACTGCCTGCTTGAGCCGGGCTAGGTCCGAGTAAGAAATTAACGAGTTACTCGAAAACTCGCTCGATAAACTCGTTTTCTTAACGAGTTCAGATGTCAGCTCAGCTCGACTCGTTAAGGGACGAGTTCGAGTTGAGTCGAGTCGAGTTTTCAAGAACTCATTTAACTCGCGAGTTTTGAGTTTTTTTACCCCTACTCTCAGGTGCCGCTGTTCCTCCCTCTCGCTACTCCACCACATATCCAAGCAACCAGATCGAAAGCAGCAGTCACGCGAGGAATCCATTCCCGGTCCCTTCCCAAGGATGTTGAACTATAGAGACGGTTCGCAAATCAAGGTGGACACTGATAGATCTGGACGTGACGACAGCTTTGTGGTGGCCAAAATAATGGTTGTGGCATCGAAGCACTCGTTGTGGCTCCTTTCTTTGAACCGGCTAAAACATACATTGAGAATGGCCTAAGAAGGCCATGCCCATGGAGTAGCTACATGGCACAAGTTTTGGAGGACAATAAGAGCATGTACAATGTACATGCTTAGAAAGGTGTTGCTGATTTTTCTTGCCACATAAGATTCATAAGGCGCTTATTTTGTAGCTTCGATGCTTAATTAGATACCGTGCTTAGCAGGTGCTTATGTGTATAACTATATCTAATTAGTAGATAATATACATCTAAGCACCCACTAAAGAGATGCTTGTATTGAAGGAAATGACTTTTACATGGATGGTTGATGATGTCAACGTATCTTCTCTCTTTAAGCGCTCATGTATAAGCATATTTCATTGTACATGCCCTAATACTTTTTAGATCACGAAAAAGAGCCTTAGTTTTCTTCGAGGATTGAACTGTTTTATGAGAAATTCTTAAAAAATTTGTGTTCCAAACGAGGCCTAAGCTCAATCAAGTGGAAAGGCACGTACACAATTAGATGTGCAGGGTGCAGACAAGTATGGTTACATGTTCCGCATGTGCACGTGTTAATTAGTACTACCGCCATTATAAGTGTTGATTAGTACTATCTTCGCTTTGTAACATACGAGGGAAAATGATCACAATGCCCTCATGGACTCATAGTTGTACTGGAAATGTGAGAGATATTACTTTGTGTAGACATCAATGAATAAGACCTCATTTGGTACATGGAAAATTCTCGATTCTAGCAAGAAATTAACTGTTCGTTGTGAAATTCCTGCCTTCCAAATGGAGCCTAAATGTATATGACAAAGAAAATAAATAGGTTGTGATGGGAAAACATCATTAATTTTGCACGCATGCCTTATACTTATCAACAAACCTGTAAAAGCGAGAGTAGTTACTTGGTGGGTGAAGTAGGCTTGATCATGAATAATATTTTGTTGAAAACTGTGTTTGGTTTGTTGAGCTAAATGAACCATTTTTTTAGAATTAGCTAGGATTAGCTGTGAGGGAAGAGGGAACTGAGGATATAATCCAAGTGAGCTAAACTTGTTTTAAAACACTATAAATATTTTTACTATGTTTTAATACAAGCAATAGTTTATCTTCTGTTTATAGAGAAAGCACAATAAATGAAGAGGGAAAAGGAAATCTGTCTTGTTGACAAATACACCACAAATACTATCTTGAGAGAGAAAGTATTTACAGACATTGAGCAAGATGACTGACAATGTTTTAACCATAGTTAGCAACTACGGTAACATTTTTGGATTTTGAAGAGCTTTGCTAGTGTTACCGATGGGAACTAAATTAATTATCGAGGATGCATTATTATTCCCATAATTAACATGTACTCTCTTAAGTTTTAAAGATATTTGAAATAATGGTTTCTATTTGGAAACAGAAGAAGTGAATGGATTTGAATAACTTCTCTTAATAAAGAAAGTGGGATATCAGACAGTAAACCTTGAGAGGCTTCTCGCTTATACCACCGGATTATACTACATCTTTATTAATGTGGTAATTAATATGTTATGATGAGTATAGAACTCAGTGGACCAAATTGTGGCATAAACTACTAGGTCATCTTGGGTACCATATGATGCGCCGGAACATAAACTATTATGTTGGCCACTGGTTGAGGCCCAACAAAATCCCTAATCCTTCATACTATGTGTGTGAAGGTTGTACTAAAGGCAAGCTGATTACGAGACACTCATATCAGAAGATGAGGGATGAGATATCTGATTTTCTCGAGAGAATTCAGGGGCAAATATGCGGATCAATTGAGCCTATGTTTGGGCCATCTGTGTACTTTGTGATACTGATTGTTGTGTCTACTAGGTGGATGAATATGAGTCTGCTTTCCATTAGAAATCATGCATTTGCTAAGTTAATTTCATATATTATTGTACTAAGGGCCAAGTTTTCAGATCATTGAACCCGATGCATAAGAATGGATAATGTTGAAGAGTTCAGCTCAAAACCATTTAGTAATTATTGTATGGTCTTATGCATTAAAGTGGAACATTTTGTCCTACACGTTAATACTAAGAATGGACTTGCAGAATCGCTAATTAAAAGGATTAAGCTGGTTGCTAGACATTTATTGATGAGTTGTAAGTTACCCACTACATGTTGGGGATACACGGTTTTACATGCCACTACATTAACACAGCTCCGACCATCTCTTGCCATGAGTATTCACTTTTTCAATTAGTACGTGAAAAAGAACCATGTATTTCCCTCTGTATAAATTCATTTGTGTTGTGTATGTGATGATCTCACCACCTCAGCGTACGTCAATAGGCCCCTCACCGTAAAATAGGGATTTATGTGGGATTTGAATCGATCAATTCTAAAATATCTTGAGCCCATGACAAGAGATCTATTAAAAGTGAGATACGCTGATTGCATATTTAATGAAGACTTATTCCTAGCATCAGTGGGATGAAAGTACCCTAAATTGGAATGTTAGGAACTATCATGGCATGATAGCAATCTTTATAATATGGATCCATACACTAAACAAGATGGACAAGAGGTTTAGATGATCATTTATTTGCAAAATACCTTGCAAATAAGATGCCAAATTCATTCACAGGTCATAAGGGAGTTACCCAATCACAAGTTCTAGCTGTGAATGCGCCTGAGAAAGTAGAGCCATCCCAGGCTTTGGGTTCTACTTTGGAATCCCCTTCCTTGCGTATGAAGAGGGATATACCTTCCGATTCTAAAGATCTTAGACCACGAAGATGCCCTCTTAAGAGATGACTTGAACAGGGAGGAAACTCCATGAACCGAATATGAATGAAAATCATCCAGCAGACATTATACCATAGAATCCAAGAGATGAGAATGTCCATTCTGAGAGAAATGTGACAGTTGTTCATCCAAGGAGAGATGAAACAAAACCCAACAAAATTGCGCACGTAACAAACGACATTGGGACAACAAAAATTAAAATCACAGACTTTGTCGTATTGGAAAATCGCAGAGAGCTATTGATTTAAATGAGGTGCCAATTGATTTAAATAAATAGTATGTCATAAATTATGTCGATATTGAAGAAATATACTTGAGACAAATATGTGCTAACAACAACTTCTTTGCCTCTAAGATTGCTTTTCATATTGATAATTCGGATGTCGACCCGGAGACTATTGCTGGATGCAAAAGTTGCCTTGATTGGGATAAATGAAAGGATGCAATCGAGGTTAAACTCAACTCGTTAAATAAGATGAAGGTCTTTGGACAAGTTGTCAATACTCCTCGAGATATCATTCCCATTGGTTACAAAATGAGTGTTTGTGAGAAAGAGGAATGATAGAATGAAGTAGTGAGGTATAAAGTGAAATTACTAGCATAAGGGTTTATGCGGAGACCTAGCATCGATTATGATGAAACTTATACTTCTGTTATGGATAACACCACATTCCGTTATCTGATATATATGGCAGCAAGCATACATCTGAATATGAAACTCATGGATGTTGTGAGTGCATATTTGTATGGGTCACTTGATTCAGAAATCAATACGAAGATTTCCAAGGGACTGAAGATCCCACGTATGAGCGATAATGACAATTGCAACATGTATATTATGAAAATCGCAAAGATCACTATAAGGATTAAAACAATTTGGTTGTATGTGGTACAATCGACTAAGTGAATTTCTTCTGATGAAAGGATATGACAACAACGATGTATGTCCATGTGTATTCATAAAGAAACCCGTGACAGGATTTTGTATCATCTCAATGTATGTATATGATTTGAACATCATTGGAACCAATGAGAGTATCATTGGAGCTAGCTCATACTTAAAGATGAAGTTCAAGATGAAAGATTTGAATGAAACTAAATTTTGTTTCTGGTTACAGATTGAGAATTTGTCTGGTGATATATTCTTGCACCAAACTACCTAATCCAAGAAGACATTGGAGAAATTTGTTCATGACGAAGCAAAACCAATTAGTACACCCATGGTAGTTAGGACATTGGATATAGAGAAATATCCATATGGTTCTAGACGATAAGATGATGATACATTGGATCGGAGACTCCATATTTGAGTGCTGTTGGTGCACTTGTATACCTTGCCAATTTTACCAGACTTGACATTGCTTTTGCAGTGAATTGTTTGGCAAGATATTTGTCTGAGCCCACAAAGAAGCATTGAAAGATATTAAACACATTCTTATATACCTGATAGGCGCAATAGATATTTGAGTGCTGTTGGTGCACTTGTATACCTTGCCAATTTTACCAGGCTTGACATTGCTTTTGCAGTGAATTGTTTGGCAAGATATTTGTTTGAGCCCACAAAGAGGCATTGAAAGATATTAAACACATTCTTATACACCTGATAGGCGCAATAGATCTTGAACTCTTTTATCTAAAAGATCATGATACCAAAATAAGTGGTTACTATAATGATGGCTATTTGTCTAATCCCCAGAAGGGCAGATCTTAGACTGGATATGTCTTTCTAAGCGAAAGAAATATGATTTCTTAGAAATCGGTAAAGCGATCAATAGTACTACATCAACTAATCATTTTGAGATTGCATTTTAGAGACAACTCATGACTGCGTTTGACTTAGAAGATTAATTCATCATATCCAAGAGTCACGTGGTGTAGAGGTGAATTAAATCCCCACGATTATCCATGAGGATAATGTAGCATGCATTGCACAAATGAAGAGCAATTATATCAAGATTAACATGACAAAGCATATACCTCTTAGGTATTTCTAATCTCATGAGCAAGTTATTTCCATTCTCATGAGCAGTAGGAGATGTCGAATGTTGAAATACAAAAGATTCCGACTAGTAAAAATCTAGCTAACCTGTTTACCAAAGCCTTACCGGCTTCCACGTTTGAGAAACATGCTAGAGATGCATATGTATGAAAATACTCATAGAGTCGAAGTCTTCAGGAGGAGATATTTGAACTTCAGATGTGATCAACTTTGGAATGATGTGTTATACTCTTTTTCCTTAATTGAGTTTTGTCTCATTGGGTTTTTTCGATTGAAGGATTTTAATGAGGTAACATGTGCAATGGTATGAGACATGCCACTTGTGCACTCTTTTCTCTTGTCTATTTGTCGGGACCGGATTTCTGAATCCGAACCCTCTGTGTATAACCTGTGCTAGTCCAGAAAAAAGCTAGCACACACAGTGCAAACAGTGATGACAACACATCCATATCACGAAGCATATAATATTAATTAAGCAAAAGAGTATTAGCCTTATGCCCAATTATTACAAATAAGCAGCATCATAGCTTGAGTTCAATAAGAAACAACGGAAATGAAATAATAGTAATAGAGTAAGCTCATCCATTTGCCCAACAGGCAATCGACTGGGGTTCATGTCCTAGCATTTCGGATCGCCTTCATCATAACCACAAGCATAGAACTCGTAGTCACCTTCAGCTTCTGCGCACTCCTATGTGGAAAGTTAGGGATATTGCAAGGGTGAGCACAAAATGTACTCCGCAAGTCTTGAAAACATAATGCATGATAACTATATGCAAGGCTAAACAATTAAAGGCATAATATGGCTCTTTTAGCATAAAGCAAAGTTTAATTGTAAATACCAATAGTAATTTCATAAGCATCATTTGACCAAATTGTAAATAGCATAGTAATTGAATTTGATATGACAACTAAAACAGGTTCTAGCTACCTGACTGGCTCCACCTGCCAAACCATAACCCAAGAGTTCCATCTGCTCACGGATTCCCAAACTACTATTTTCATTTAAAACAAAACCATAAAATCTACAATGTGCAAGCGTACCTCGCCTGTCCTTGACCGTGGGCACGGCTACTTAAGTAGTTTTAACTCTGCAGAGTGTATACAACTTACTCACAAGACATGATCGACTCTTGTTGCCCTGCAGTTAACACACTTCCTTTGGTGTGTCGACAGAGAGATCATGACAAGGCCTTCACAATATACAACCCCACTATTAACCTCGCCCGCTAAGGTTTCACCGCCGATGGGTTCTAGCTGCCCAGTCGAAAGCCCCCTCTTGCGCCTGCCATCATCTGGCACTCACCAACTGGCGAAGCTAATAATGAGATGCATAAATTATTTAGCCAAGTCATACCCATATAGACTTGTGGTTGTACGATAGTGCTTGGTCCATGATAACACATGCTTTGGTCCTTAATTGACTAGGTCGGAACATTCACATTCCAAGGTCTTGTGCTTTCTGCACCCGCCAAACATCCATCCACCTTGGTCTAAACCAAATTTTCCACTTTATTTTATTTAAATAACAGCAGCAACACCAATTGCCGCGACACCACAAATAAGTTTCAATGATGTTTGAAATGATTCCCATAATGGCATAATACCGAAACATTTAAGCTGGACTAAGCAGTTCTACCGTCCCATGCTAATCTACTGGTTATCACCAAATAAAATAGCTAGTATCATCTAGGGTGATAAAGGTTCATCATGATTAATGACAATGAGGGTATAACAAATTCTGGTATTTAACTATACCCTAAAACTATATTTAAAGTACATTGCATAAAAGTAAGCATGCATAATTTAAAACAACAAAAGCTTTTCATAAAATTTGGGATAAATATGTTCAAGGAAGACTTGCCTTCGCTTCCTCCTGCTAGTTCTACCTCCGACTGCTGATTCGCTTGAGCTTCGACTGCGTCGTCTACACGTGAAACAAGAGCAAATAAATAAAACAAATTCAAACAAAATTCAAAAATTGAAAAGAATGGTATTGGAAGATAGATCATGAATTTAGAAATTTGAATCACTGGAATCGAAGCTCGAATGAAGGAGAACGGTCTCCTGGAAGATTCCCAGGTCAAAAATTCAGAAAAATCAGAAAGTCTAACACGTGGCGCTTTCTGATTGGCTGGAATTTTCAGATTTTGGAAAATCAGAAAAAGAAAAAGAAATACCGACTGACATGTGGGACCCACGTGTCAGCGACACGGCTCAAGGTGGACCGAGTTCACCGAGAAGGGGAGATGTCGACGTGGCGGACCACGCTAACGTGGA
This sequence comes from Otatea glauca, assembly GCA_036346275.1. Taxonomy (NCBI): domain Eukaryota; kingdom Viridiplantae; phylum Streptophyta; class Magnoliopsida; order Poales; family Poaceae; genus Otatea; species Otatea glauca. The sequence continues at coordinate 4,315,873 of CM070713.1, forward strand.
CGCCACACGGCGGCTAGGGTTGACGTGGCTGCCTCGCGGCGTGGGCGCGGGAATCGAAGCGATGCTGACGCGAACGGGAAGCGAGGCGACGCGGCGGTGAGGTGGTGCCAACGCGGGTGGCACGTGGCAACGGGCGGAGTGACGCGGCGGCACGAGCGAAGCGACGGCGCGGGCACATCGGAGGTGAAGAAGACGCAGCAGCCGAGGTGCAAAAACGTAGCGAGATCGAACCGGGCTAGGGGCAAAAGAGAGAGGGCGACGCGGGGAACTTGATGCGACCAAGTCAGCGGCAGAGGCTCACCGTGGGCGAAGAACGGCGGCGGCAAAGAGCTCGGAGCCGGCGGCGCTAGGGTTGAGCTTGAGGCGGCGCACGGGCGACGAGTCTGGGGAAACGAGAGAGGGGGCGGGTGCGGCGCTACTTATAGGTGCAGACGCCGAGGGAGTTCGGTCCGGATACGGCGGCAATGGCCCGGAAATTGCGACGGTCGGTGCGGAGTCCAACGGCGCGACATGGAGGCGACACGGAGTAGAAACGAGGGCAATGACAGGCCCAAGGCGCGTCGGCACTGCATGAAATGGGCCATGAAAAGAGAGAGGCGGGCGGGGCGAGAGAGGAAAGATGGGGTGAAAGCGGAATAGGAGTAGGTCATGAAGAAAACTACCTTCGGGAGAAATGGAAATAGAAAAGGCTTTTCTTTTAAGAAAATTTTAGAAAATTAGGAAAAGCCAAAATAAATAGCAAATAAATTAGGAAAAATTCTAGAAAATTCTCAAAAACACTTTTAAGCATTTTGAACCCAAATAAATTATTTTAAACTTATTTCAACTTAAAATTTTGATTCAAATTATATACTTGCACTTGAGAGCTCAAATTTAAATTCTCAAAATAAAAAAAACTTAGGGAAAATTTTGAAATGCTAAAATTCGGAATGTTACACTATTTTTTCCATTGGATTTTTTAAAAGAGTTTTTAACCAGGCATGAGTATGGTGTTGAAAAAATGTCCAAAGAGAGTGTTATGTAATATTCTATTTCTTTTATATATATATATATATGGACACTTCCCTAAACGGAATCCTAGAAGTTTCTTAAAGGAACTTGTATGAGTTTCCTAACGAGGACGGAGAGTCCTGATAGACTATTTTAGATCCATATTTAGATTGAAAGAAAAGTTCTCTCATCTCCCACTATATAAGTGCGAGCATAGGGGAACATTATACCCATACCATAAAATATCAATAAAGAAAAGAAAACTGTAAATCTATATATTTTTTTGTCTCTATTATGATCTTGTATTTATACGGTGTTAATTTATCAATAATGACCTTGATATATAACAAAAAAAAAGATTTTAGTTTTGGGCTGAACCGTTTGTTTCTGGGTTCAGATTTTGGCTACAGGGGAAGTCGTATCCACAATCATAAACACTATGCATTGACTTGTTAATAATAAGATTTTTCTAAAGAAGCTTAATCATCACACAATATGATGTGCAAGTGCTAGCTCTTCTTAAGGCCAACTCCAAAAGCTTCCATTTCCCATCCCCTATCCGTAAAAATAGAGATTCCGTACGAGCGGAAACGAAAATGACCACTCCAACAGCTTCCCGAACCGAATCGCTAATTTTAGAGAATGGAGAGAGAATCCCTACTTCTCAGGAACCTCTCTCCTATCCCGATCGCGTTCCCCATCTTCCCCCGCCGGGTCTGGAGCAACGGCCAGTTGCTCGCGCGCCTGCGAGGATCGTCCGCGAGGCCAACGCTGCGAGCCACGGCTCCGTCCGGTGACATCCAGGAGGTGAGGCTCCGCTCCATGCGCACCGTGGAGGAGGCGATCCGAAGCTTCGCCGGTTGGTCCCTCGCCCTCGCAGAGGCTAGCTGCCGCTTCGTTCCCCCGCGCGAAGAAGCAGTGAACAAGTTTTGTGGGTGTCACAGACTTCGCTTACACATCGATGGTCTGTTATTCAAGAAGCAGTGAACAAGTTTTGTGGGTGTCATGATCGGATTGAGCGTCGAAATCAAAGTGGGTTAACTGAGCAGGACAAGGTTGGTCCATAATCTATACACATTTCCTATTTGTAGATAGTTTGCTTATATTGTTGTTTGTGTGTTGGTACAGATTATGCAAGCTAAAACTTTGTACCAGGAGGAAGAAGGGCGATCATTTGTGTTCTTGCATTGTTGGAATGTTTTGCAACACCATCCTAAGTGGTGTGCTCGGTTATCTCGTAAGACGAAAAGACATCAAGTAGTGGAAGTCCGGATCTTCCATCTGTTAGCTCCAATGCAATTCATCTTGATGAGGACCATCCAAGTGCAGAAAATGATCACTTAAATAGACCAATTGGGCATAAAGCAGCGAAAGAACGATTACGCCGAGGTAAAGAAGTTGCTCCAACAGTCAATCTTTACATGGAAGCATTAGAAAATTTTAGAAAGGAAAAGAGAAAACTTGAGATTATGAAAGAAAGGAAAAAAGATGAGCGATATGAACGACTGTATGCACAAGAACAAGAGAGGACTGCACAAGAAAAAGTGTAGATTGAGCAAGAGAAAGAGAGGCTTGAATTCAAAAAAAATGAACTTGAATTCAAGAAAATGGTCGAGGAGGAGAGAATTATGAGCATTGATCTAAGTCACTGCACTGAACCACAAAAACAGTACTACATGAGCTTGCAGAGCGACATAATAGCTAGAAGATGTAATAGGTCAGGTTGAACCAATGTGGTTTCTTTTGCTTGAAGTCATTCAGTTTGTCCCTCAGTCGTGAGTTTGTGATATTTTCATGACTATCTCTGCTACATCTTTTGTGATGTATAAACTACAATTATTGGAGAAAATACATGACTACATCCTTGTTACTCTTGTAGGTGACTAATTGATCTTATAATTGTGTTTAGTTTCGATACCTAAATTACTCATTCAAAGATTTTGGTCGCTCTGTTTGGACATGATCTTTGTTCTTTTTGAAGAGAAGCAGGAAGAGTTCATGACTTCATGCAGAGGAAACTTACTTAATGCTTGCGCACTGGCTTCCAAATACGACTCATACATTACCTGTAAATTTCCAAGCGAGTTGTTGAACCAAGAAAAATTTCGCTCGAAATGTAGAGATGTCATTCATACATCTTTATGTGAAATCATGTCATTCTTCTAATTAATTTCAGGAATTTCAGGAATTTCTCAACTGGTCCGGCGTGAACTAACTAGTATCGCTAACTAGTCCGGCGTGAACTGAGCTTTTGCGCTGGACTACTTCGAAGTGGTCCGGCGTGAATCGAGCTTTATGTTGGACTACTTCGAAGTGGTCCGGCGTGAACTGAGCTTTTGCGCCACACTTAGGATTAAATCAAGTTCTTAAGGCACTATTCCCTATTAAATAGTTTTTAGTATACAATAATTTCCCTCTTAAATGATTTGAAGGTATGATTTTTTTAAATAGTTTTTGGTATACAATAATGTCTTGCATACCTTTTATTGAGAGCATGGGAAGTTTTGAAAAACTCCCCCTAAACTAGTGCAATGTGATGAACTTTTAAGATACATGCACTTCATTGAGTTTAAGAAATATGAATGATGCAATAGATAAAAACTTAACTCAGAGAGGATATAAACTCATAAGTCATAAGCACATTCAAATATGAATGATGCTAAGAAAGTGCCTTGTTAATCCAAAAGAACTATTTTTCTTGAACTTAGATAAGAGGTAGATCCCTGACATGAAAAACGGTGTCAGACAGACGAGTCTCTTTCATCATACAATTATTATGAACTTTGAAAACCACTAAGTATTTTACCGAGCTATTAGCTGGTATTCAATTTAGTGAGCACTGAGCACTTGGTTCCAATGAGCTTTACTCGCTTGGTTTGCATTTCTACTCAAACAAGTTGTTTTACATCAAGAGAAAAAACAGACTAGAAAAAGAAAACCTGAACAAGAAGAAATTCCAATGTAAGCAAAAACAGAGTTGCCCAAAACCTAAGGTTTAGATTTTGACAGGAAAGAAAAGAATGGTTCAAAGAAGTGTCATGGACCGAGGTTTTGTCCTTTGCACGGACTACCTAGCAATTCAACCTAGTTCGCACGGACTACTTAGCGATTAAACCTAGTTCGCACGGACCAATTCAAGGTGGTCCGCCGCACACATAGGATTCAAGTCTTGTCCACGCAGGACTAGTCCAAGAGGTCCGGCGTAGAAGTAAAAACTTCTGGACAAAGAATTCAAGTGGTCCGGCGTAGAAGTAAAAACTTTTGGACTAAGAATTATGAGAAATTTAATTCTAACTGGTTATAAGACATTTTCGATGAACCTTTTCAAGAAAACATATAGAAGAAACAGGGACAAAATTTGCACATGTAGCAAACTTGACTCCCCCTAAATGTGATATTTTGATAAAACCTTTTGAAAACACAAGTAGGATCAATGTAGGTCATATGAATAAGATTTCAATATACAATAAGATTTCCATATACAATAAGATTAGTAGGTCACGGAGTCATAAACTTCTTCATTTAAAGATTCCTATTACAACATATATAACATATAAGTTAGTACATAATTAAAACACTACTAAATTACACCCCTCCATTACTTTGCCATAAGTGCTCCACTAGATCGTCTTGAAGCTGGTGGTGAGTTTCCCTATTCCGAATGGAACGATGAGTTTGAATAAACTCAGAGAGTTCAGGTGTATGTTCATGTGACACTGAAACTGTTTCTCCCATTCCTTCGTAATTGTAGTCAAGTGGTCCTCCGTCCCGCTCATCTTCAACTATCATGTTATGCATGATGACACATGCTGTCATGATATCTCTTAGTGTTTGTTGATCCCAGAAACGTGCTGGACCTCGAACAATTGCAAAACGCGATTCTGTAACTCCAAAGGCTCGCTCCACATCCTTCCTAGTCGGCTCTTGAGCTTGGGCGAAATATTTCTTCTTATTCCTTGGGAGCTGGTATTGTCTTCACAAATGTTGCCCATGCAGATATATCACATCCGCAAGATAGTACCCCATTGTGTAATTGTGACCATTGATAATATAACTCACTTAGCGCTTGTCCTTCCGCTAGCTTTGCGAAGAGAGGGAACGTGAAGAACATTAATATCATTGTGAGATCTCGTAAACCAAAAAGGCATGCCAAATCCATAGATCTTGTGAAGCAACGGCTTTAGAATTATTGTTGGCTTGTGTGCATGCCCAAGATACAATCCTTGCCATGTCAGAGGGCAATTTTTCCACCTCCAGTGCATGCAATCTATGCTTCCAAGCATTCCAGAAAACCTCTTTCCTCACCGATTGCAAGTAATCTAGCAGTATCATTCTCATTTGGAGATCTCAAATACTCGTCTCCAAAGAGGACAATGATAGCTCGCACAAACCTTTTAAGACTTTCTATGGCGATACTTTCTACAATCCGTAGACAATCATCAATAGCATCTCATTGACTCCATAAGCTATCATCCGGAATCTGCAGGTTACCTTCAGAAAGAAGATAACCCGAGAATTCAAAGACAATTCCTTTTTGAACAAAATAATCATCATGGGCTTCTATAGCATGCAATATGCGAAGAAATAGAAAACGACTCATTCTAAACTGCTAGAAAATAAGAATGAGTCATAGACAAGATGATCAACCAAAATGCAAGGAATTAAAATATTTCTCATCATAAACTGCGGCGAAAGAAGGTTGGGCCGTAGACCGGAGGATCGTGAAATAGTCTCCGTGATGACTTAGCATGCCCTTCCTCTCTATTGCGATGTACGTATTGATGGCCAAAATAGAACCTCCATGGCGTCGAGCATTCACACTCTCATCTTGCTCCCTGCTAGGTATGCTATGTAATAAGAGATTCATCGTCGCCATCCGACGATGAGTCTTCCGAGAGGAAATGTGAACTAAGTTCGAGGACTCATTGAGATATGCTAGACAAGTGAACATTCGAAATGGGCAAGGTTTGAAAGTGCAAATGGCTATGTATATATAGCCTAAAAATATAGCCGTTACAATATAGCCGTTATAGTATAGCCATTGCAATATAGCCACATGTTGACCGTTAGAATAAATTTCAAATTTTAAATTCCATAATTAAAAATAGCCGATCAAATTATTTTAGAAAAAAAACATGGCTCATATGGCGGTTATGAAATATCATTATAATATAGGAGAGAGAAAACAGAGAGTGAGATATAGGGAATGTTGTTGGAGAGGGAAGAGATATAGGGAAGAAATCTTTTTAGGGAATTCTGTATATGTGGATATAGAGATCCAGATTTAGAAAACGCTGTTGGAGATGGCCTAATCTTAATCACCTACCATGCCACAACATTTGCATCACGCAATTTCCCCTAACCAACCTAATCCTAGGCCAGTCCAGTCACCAAAGAAAGATGATACCTTTACTGTGGAAGTAGTAGGATGCCAAATTCTACCCTTAATTAGACAAAGGATCCTCTCTCTCTAATCAATCACATAGGACTGCAATTCGCCGACACCACATAATTATTTTAAGAGAAAACCAGCAAAACAGTTACTCTATGCGTTTAAGTTTATAAGGCATATTTCTTTTTGGTACATAAACTAAAAAGATATTAAAAATAACTAAATTACCTCTAATTATTTTCACTAAACACTATATTTAAAATATGCATGTAGAGAATATAAAATAAAGCTAAATATTTATTAAGAGTACAGAGTGAACATCACATTAATAATGTTATATATTGAAGTATAAAATGCATATTACATATATGAACTAGAGCATTTTTTTAAATACAAAAATAGATTGGATGTGATTTGACCATGCCATTGCTCTGTCCTACCTGCCGTCCTGCCAAAGCCAGACGCGCACAGCACCAAGCCACCGACCCACAGGCAGGTGCAAGCAAGGTTCTAAAAATGGCCCATATCTAAATATCATCCGGATAAAAAAAATTTAAAAAGTAAATTGCAACAGTAATATCAGAAAAATCGTGAGATTTGGCAAAATCTTGTCGAAATCTCTGGTAATTTGACCAGAATTTGAATTTTTTTGACCGGATTTGGCCTAATAACCCTTAAAAAAGTCATCTTACACGAAAAAATTGTTGAAAATCGAATTTTTGGGATGTTTTAAATTTTTGGTAGAAATACTTTCAGATTTTTATAAAAATATATATGCTTTATCATATTCTGAAAAATTTATGGTACTATCTTTAGAAGTATAGGATCATACAGATTTTTTTTAAAAATAATTGAATTTCATTTGTTATCTTTAAAAAATAAAAAACAGAATGAACATAACTGAGACAGTAACATTGTTTAAATTTATAAATTTTCTCGAGTGTGATCATGATCCAAAATTTTTAGGAGAGCTTAAAAATTGCCTAAGAACTCTTCTCTAAAATTTTCAAAAATTTAAACTTTTTTGTTTGCTCAATCAAATCTATGAATGCATTGAACTTCATTTGTTATCTTTAAAAAAAAAAACACACAAATGGTACAGTACAATTGTAAGAATTTTATAAATTCACTGGTGTGTGTTCATGATTCAATTTTGTTTGAGAGCTTAAAAATTGCCTCATAACCCTTACCTAAAAGTTTCAAAAATTCTAACCATTTTTTGTTGCTCAAGCAAATCTATATATAGATCATTAGGACTTTGTGAGGACGTAGCACTATCATAATTTTTGAAAATTCTTGAAACTTAGTCGTCATCTGAAAATTTTACAGAAACATTGATGATACACCAGGACTATTCACAAAAAAACTAAAAATTTTCTAACGTGGTTTGAACCATTTTTTCATTTGGTTGAATTTTGCTGGTAATGCTTTTATCAGGACAATAGCACTGTCCGAATTTTTAAAAATTCCTAAAGATTTATCATCATCTGAAAATTTTATGGGAATATTAATGATGCATTAGAATCATGCAAAAAAAATTTAAAAATTTTCTAACATGATTTGTTCTATTTTTCATTTGGTTCAAATTTGCTGGTCAGTATTTTATCAGAACAGTAGCACTGTCCGAATGGAAAACGAGATTTAAAACCAAGTGCGCAAGAGCGAGCTAGGAGTCGAGGACCACCACCGAAAGCGACGCCACACCAACACGGCGGTTGGGCCTTCACGTCCGAAGCGAAACGCCCACCTCACCTCACCATCCTCCTCCGCAGCAAGTGGAGGCGCCGCGTGCGTGCAGGCGGCAACGCATGTGAAGTCACCGTGGAATGCCGCACCGGAAAAAGACGAAGCGTGCAATTTTAAATGAAGCACCCCTACTGACGAGGCCTGAAAGGGTGTCTGGAATTCTGAACCATCTCTGAAGCCTCGATCCGGTGTCGGTGAGCGATTGACGCCGATGCCTTTGTTTTGCCTGCCTTCTTCCTACGAGTTTGGTTCTTTTCTTGATGCGCGAATGCATGATGCATCTGTGTATGTAGGCGGCCGAGGTCCGACCATCGCGTCGCAGTTACTGCTGGTTGGGTTTAGTTTAATAAATGCGACCGGGCCAATGGCGTGCGCCAGCGCCAGCACGTTGCCCTGACCGTAGAGCGTGTTACTTGCACCTACCGAAACCGAACCATGCTCACATGGGTCATGGTGGGGGGAAGGTGAGGTAGAGCTGCAGGACTCAAGGGCCAGGAACAACGAGTCAATAACTCCTTCCTCCTCCGTCCACGGACTCTCGGAGGTGAGAGACTGAGGAGGAGGAGGAGGAGGTGGTGGTGGTGGCTGGTGGGTTGCAGCAGCCATGAGCTGGAGAAGAGGGGGAGGGGGAGGAGGGGATGGAGGGATGTCGAGGAGGTGGGCCGTCCTGCTCTGCCTGGGGAGCTTCTGCCTTGGACTGCTCTTCACCAACAGGTAATCAACCAGCTGCTGCTCTGATTCTTGGTTTCTTTCTGTGCTGGACTGCTGGTTCTTCAATTCCAGACTGGCAGCTCAGTATGCGGAGTTCGGCTCCGAGGGTGCTACTGCTAGTTTGAGCTGGGCCTAGCTCAAGATCTGTGGCATTTGGCGAGCCTCTGCATCTGGGAGATGGCACATAGGGAGATGGACGGTTGTGTCTCTGAGAATTTGTCTTCGTGCTTTGGGGATTTCTTGATTCTGTGGGCAGTATCGTTATTCTTCTGTGCCATCAGTGTGTGTTTTGCTAATTTGGTTATGTAACAATTCGATGCTATCGAATTGGAGTGTTAGGGCTCCTTGAATTTAAAATTTAGTGCCTTACCCACACTGGGTCATTTTTCTTTACCGATTGGGGCCGAGTACAAATGATCCTGCGCAGAATCTAGATATAATTGTTGAGACGAGTTATTGCTAGGTGATGTATCCTCATCCAACATTGAATATTTGTACTATCTAGTGACCTCCTATCGCCGCAGTATAACCACATTTTATGGGCGTCAAGTTGCATTATCCCAAATGCAGTTAGTCTTTTTCATTTGTAATTCTATCCGGCTTGCACGTTTACCAAGTACTTATTACATTATCCCGATTGTTTGTTCCAGAATGTGGACACTGCCTGAGGCAAATGAGATTGCTCGACCAAATGGAAACGGAGAGGAAGGCAACGTGCTAGTTGCTGGGGAGTGTGGTTCTAAAAAGGTAGTGTACCCCCCCCCCCCCCCCCCACCCCCACAAAAAAAAATTAATTTCTCTTGAGAATTCCACACTTGTAGAATAGTAGCTGCCACAACAATTCAGTGTTATAGAAATCAGTCATATCTGTCTATTACAATGCCATGTGCAGTCATTGTTAATACCTTGTTTGGTTATCATGTGTTACTAGGTTCAAGAACAGCAAGATTACAAAGATATGTTACCGGTTCAAGATACTCATCATGATGTACAGTATGTACTGACCTTGTCTTTCTTGATCATAACATTTGTTCCATTATTGAAAGCATCTATTTTTTTTAAAAAAACTTCTAACTGGCATTTTCAAATGTCTTGCATGTAGAACACTAGATAAGACAATAGCGAGCTTAGAGACAGAACTGTCAGCTGCAAGAGCTCTGCAAGAATCCTTGCTCAATGGTTCCCCTGTTGCAGAAGAGTTCAAAGTTTCTGACTCGATTGGGAGGCGAAAGTACCTTATGGTGATAGGCATCAATACTGCCTTTAGCAGTCGTAAGAGAAGAGATTCCATACGTTACACCTGGATGCCTCATGGTTGTTGACATTAAACTTTACTAACTTCACTTGGTTTAAAACATTCCTTATATTGGCAATCTCTGAATAACTAATAATGAAGTAATGAAAAATAGGTGAAAAAAGGAAAAAACTTGAAGAAGAGAAGGGAATCATAATCCGTTTTGTCATTGGCCACAGGTATGATGCAGATAGACTTTATCTGTATATATGATATGATATTTGAATATTCAGAAGTTTTGGATTTCTATGTTTCTTCAATCATGATTCATAAAAAATAACCTATCATAAATTGCACATAATTCTTATCTTTTGTCACAACTTTTTGCAAATTGCAATTGTATACATTCAATAGTTGTTTCATTCAACTTTACCCTTGAGAACAAGAAAGATATTATATGCAGCCTCAAGTTCTAATACAGCCTTATGATGCTTCCTAGTCTGTCTGGGAGGTGCTTCTATGCATCACTTTTTGAAAGTCACACAAATATTAAAGCATGAATAAAGATTTGATGGTGATTACTTACCCCATCGCTTCAAGATTTGTACAACTTGTATTCGGGGGTGATCATAGTTGTCACGTTCGACTAGGCGCGGCGAGCCCGGAGCTCCAGGATGCCTAGGCACCTATGCGATGATTAGAGAGCAGCGGCAGAGCAAGTGACAGAGAGCAGCGGCAACAAGCAACAGAGCAAGTGGCAAAGAGCAACGACAGCTAGTGGCAGAGAGCTGCAGCGATAGAGAGGGAGAGTAGCAGCGACAGATGGAGAGAGCAAGCGGTAGAGGGAGAGAGCAAGCGACAGAGAGTAGCAGTGGCAGAGAGGGAGAGCAGTGGCAACAAGCGGTAGAGGGAGAGAGCGGTGGCAACAAGAAGCGAGAGAGCAGCTGCAGAGAGCACAACGGACAGTAGCAAGAAGCAGAGCACTGACTTGGAGGTGGTGGCGGTGGGGAGTGGAAGCACGACGGCGGCTAGATCGGGTGTGACGACGGCCTTTGAGGTGATGGCGGCGGCGTCTTCAACAAGGCAACCACGGTGCGGCGACTAGGCCAGATCCGAGCGGCACACAGACTAAATCCGGCTAGACCCAAGTGGATCTGGTCAGGAAGAGGACAACGACGCTGGATCTGGTGAAGACTGGGAGGCGGCTCACCGACATTGAGAAAAACTCCTTGTGGAAGGCAGGAGAGCGCCAGATCTGGGCGAGCTTGGCTACGGCGAGGAGCTCGCCATCGGGGCTAAAGCGGACGACGAAGGGGGCCACGCCGATGCCGGCCTTTGACCACAGATGGAGACGTTAGACGTCCCCCCTCCAATCGAGGTGAGCTGCCCTGGCGTCCCCCTTTAGCCTCCGCGATGACTAGGCGACGCCGTGACAACTATGGGGGTGATGCATAGAAGCACTACTCTCTCTAATTGAGGTTCATTGGAAAAATGAAACTCAGTGACTAAAATCACAAATTTTGAGGAAAAGTTCAAGAGCATGAATTTCAATTTTCAGTCCAACTGATTTTGAAGGGTTTTATTTATTTTCCTCTTCTGCAAGATATAAGGCTGCAAGTCTGCAATACAGTGGGTTTAGAGAAACGTAGCCTCAATTTTCCCCTTTATTACCATTGCTTTATACAAGAAATTGTCAAAAGATAATATTGTTAAAAACAGTGCAATTTTATAAAAGTATTAGCCTCAATTTTCCCCTTTATTACGAGTGCTTTATCCTGAGATGGTTAAAATCAGTGCAATATTATAAAAGTTAAGTCTATGCCCACAATCAATGTTAACGTTAAAATTTCTTGTTAGTCATGTTTCCTTGTTCTTCATTTTGTTATCTGTTAATGGCAAGACAGGGATAACCTCAGTCTCCACATGTTTTGCAGTGCTATATCAGGTGGAATTGTTGATAGAGCAATTGAAGCAGAGGACAGAAAACATGGGGATTTCATGAGAATAGTAAGTTTTTTGTTGCTTAGATGCCCACAATTTTCACATGGGAGTGACAATGTGATTTTGTTCTCAGTTTCACTGGGAGCGCTGTTTTGCCTCCATGTTTACTGTGGTTGCAACTTCATGCAGGATCATGTTGAAGGATACCTTGCGCTATCTGGTAAAACCAAGACTTACTTTGCTACAGCTGTTTCGTTATGGGATGCAGACTTTTATGTGAAGGTTGATGATGACGTGCATGTGAACATAGGTAAATCTCAACGTTCTGTATGCCCTTATTGATCATAAGTTAGGATCAAAGTGATCATATGTGCCTGCAGCTGTCGTGTCTGTATTCAAAGCTCCTCATTGTTTCGTTGATGATCAATGGACCCTTTGTATCTGTACAAGTACTAGCCAAGGTGTCAAATACTCAAAATACTTTATAGGATAACATTTGGCATAGTTTGGCAAAGCATCTTTGCATGGCTGTATGTGAGAGGGGCTTGCTTTAGGCAATGGATTCAATGTAACATCAAAGTTTTGCATTTGCAGCAACACTTGGACAGATCTTATCCAAACATGCATTGAGGCCCAGAGTATACATTGGATGCATGAAATCTGGACCTGTCTTATCTGAAAAGTAAGTCAGTTGTATGGATCTCTATTTTCTCTTGCTTTCCAAAGTTGTTAAGATCTGTTTGTGCTTTCCTCCAGGGGTGTGCGATACTATGAACCTGAGCATTGGAAATTCGGTGAACCAGGAAACAAGTATTTTCGACATGCTACTGGTCAATTATATGCTATTTCAAAAGATCTAGCAACCTACATATCTATAAACAAGTGAGATAGCATCTGTTTTCATGTTTCCCCAGATGTAATCACGTGCTTTGATCTTCTGTGATTCTGTTGAAAACTAACTCTGTTGCTGCTAATCCAATTTTTGCTAGGCATGTCCTGCACAAGTATATAAACGAGGATGTTTCATTAGGATCTTGGTTCATCGGGTTAGATGCTGAGCACATCGACGACAGGAGACTCTGTTGTGGTACTCCACCTGGTGAGCTTCCATTACTTCATGTCTTAGTAACTCCAGCTTAATTGCTTATCAGCCCTGATCATTTGAATTGCTTCCTTGAAAAATTACACTTGACCTAGAACATACACAAGAAGAGTGCGAGATATTTGCATGGAGTCACATCTCTTTCCCGTCTTTGGTCGCAGATTGCGAGTGGAAAGCTCAGGCGGGGAACACCTGCGCCGCATCATTCGACTGGAGGTGCAGCGGCATATGCAACTCCGAGGGGAGGATCTGGGAAGTGCACAATAAGTGCGCCGAAGGCGAGAAGGCGCTGTGGAATGCAACTTTCTAGCACACAATCGGACACCGACGAACAAAGCAGAAGCAGAAGCAGAAGCTATCCTTGCTGCAGTTGTATACTAGATCATCCACTGTCTGTGCTGTACATTGGCCGCGGTTTGTATGTGATTCATTTGTAGGTAGCTGTGATTGATTTTGTGACTGTCTAGGCTAACACCGACGAAGCGGACCACAATTTTACGTAGCGTCTGTCTGCCGGTGGCGGTCAGGATATACGAGCAAGCTGATGCATTCTTTCGAGGGATAAATGTTTTTAAGGTCGCCATCCTGTACCCATCTCCTGTACTGTATGGCTGCCGAGATGTATGGCCAAAATAAAACTTCCTGATGCTTCATTTCAGCGATTTCTTGGATGTCTTTTTTTTTTTTGAAATTTTCACTGTACTAGCTGTCTCGCTCTCTTTTTTCCCGAATATGGCACCCATGGCGAGAATTTTCATATGTAGCCCTCCTACACAAGCGTGGAATGATTAGCGTTGGACACATGGTAAAATTCATCGGAGGGGTAGCGCAGGATTATTTTCCGCACTTGGGTGGCGCGGGAATCTTCTTTTTCGCGCTTGTGCTGTGTTGGATTCTGGCTGACAGTTGAGCCGGAAAAGATGACGCGTGATGGGACGGTGGTGCGAGCAGACATTTTCTGCGCAACCAAGGCGCTGGAATTGGCTTTGCTATGGACAGAGATAACTGAATTTTTTTAGTATTCCAATGTGTGGCGTACTGGAATGTCCTAGCCTGCATAAATGACACCGACTACTTTACGCGCGGTGGTCGGCGCCGATCGACCACGCGACATGCGCTAGGGGGCCTAGTGCCCGTGGCATCCGACGTTGCTGCCTTTTGCGTGGCTGGTATTTACGTTGTCTCGCTCCATCCCGTTGGCGTGCCAATTGCCGAAAGCACCAACCGACGGCCGCGTCTCCCGTGCATGCTCGTTGAGGAGGGCGTTATAAATTAGGACTCCCTCCGATGGTTTGGGTCAAACATTCGCTTCGACGAGGGAAAAAAGTAGAGGGAGTTCGGAAACATATCAGTGAGCTGAGGAAATCGAGAGGCAGAAGAGAGGAGACGCGGGACGGAAGGGAAGGTAATGAGAGGTGGAAGAGGAAATTTGGAATCGTACTTCGGGAGGAATTTATGAAGGGTTAATTTTTTGAGGAATTTATTCGGGGTTCATATTTTCCAGCATTTGATTCAGGAGCCTTTTTTTTGCAGGTAATATCTAGGAAGGTTAGTTTGTACGTTGTTTGGGCTGTCGTAATCTTTAGTTGAGCTTCATGAAGGTTAGTGTAAATAGTAGTACATGAAACCACGGTATTTGTACATGAGCAGTACATAAAATGACGGTAATTGTATAATGAGCAGTAGATAAAATGACAGTAGCAGTGTAGTGAGTAGTACACGAATTAACGATACAATTTATAAATAATGTTGTATACTTTGTGTGATGTTAGTGCAATTAGTAGTACATAAAATAACAGTAGTAGTACATGCAATGACGACATTAGTACAATTAGCTCTACATAAAATAACACGGTATAGCGTAAATAATGGCTCCATGTTATTGAAATATTAGTATAGTACTAGTACAATATGATAGAATTAGTAGTATGCAAAATGATATTATTGCTACTATTAATGTTGTAATGTTATGTTATTTATTGTAATGTTATGTAGCGTACTGTTGGAGTATTTTATTTATTGTTCACATTTTGGAGGGGTTTAGTCAGGGCTCATAATTTGAAGCAATTGGTCGTATAATAGTGTATTGGTAGTATAATGGTAGTGCTACATAAGTTAAAATAATGGTGTAAGGCAAAAATAATGGTGTAATTAGTATAATTTCTATATGATTAGTGTAATATTCGTATAATATTATGATGATTATACTTATATTACTGTGATACAATTATAAATTTATTAGAACAACAATAATATGGTTATTTTATTATTGTAATATTGGTATAATATTATTGCGATATATGTATAACTTCAATAATGTCAGTATAATATTATTGCGATATATGTATAACTTCAATAATGTCAGTATAACATTACGATAACATTTATGGGATTAGTACAATATTAGAATAACTAGTTGATAGGAGGATAGGTCCCGACCTTTCGATGAGAGAGGGATAGATTCGATTGGGTGGAAGAAGACGTTGGCGATCCGACTACACCGCCCCTGCACGATGCGCCTTAGCAATCGTTACACCGACTTCCGGTTGTTATTGATCTTGCCGTGCACGATCAACTCGACCACGAAGGCCTTTGTCCCCGCAAGCAATCAAGAACACGCAAGAACAAGATGAACAAGCACTGAAATTATAATTGAAACCACGAGTTCATTCGAATCACAAAAGAGGGTTTCCGATGACAAGTAATTCGGCGGTTTAGCCAACACGCGCGATTACAAGAAGTAGCAACTGCTATCTTTGATCTAAAAAAACCCCACCATCTAATGGCAGCGGCTGGCTGTTTTTATTGTGGAGAGGCGTCTAGGAACCCTAGGTGCAGCCTTAAGTGGGCTTTCCTTGTTACAAGGCCAAAGGCCCACTTTTGACTTGGACTGAAAAAGTGACGCTGCTTGATTGAACGATTCCCGTCAACTCAGAAGGAGTTTGGATGTGATTCCAGATCCGTTGGAAAGTAGACTTGATAAGCTTTCAGTGAAGTACAAGAACGCCCAAAACGGAGTCCGGATGTAGCCGTGGCGGCCGAAACAAGTCAGCCCTGTCCCGAGTCGAATCAACCGAACTCGTGCACTTCTCTTCTATCCTTCATCTTGGTTGGTTCTCACCCAAGTTCCTGAGGCAAAGGACATCATCACAAGAATTAAATAGCATTCCATCCATTAAAATATTCGTATGAAGCCCGAGGAACGAATTCACCGGTAATTGAGTTGACGTGCGCGAGCTCGAGTAATCGGTCCATGTATTACAAAGAACGGGACCGATTGATGCGTAGGTGATGGATTTGCGGTGTGGCTATATCCATAGAAGTGATGTCCTCATCATCCTCCCTTCTTGTATTGGAGTCGTCCTCGACTCAAGCTAAATCCTCTTCTCCAAAGTATGGCTTTAAATCGCAATGTTAAATGTGGGAGAGACCCCAAAATCTGCAGCAACTCAAGCTTATATGCATTATCGTTAACTTTTTCCAATACTTTAAAAGGGCCATCAGCATGAGGCATCAACTTAGACTTTCTTAATTGAGGAAAACGGTCCTTCCGTAAATGCAACCAAACAAGATCTCCGTGTTCAAAAGTTACATGTTTCCTTCCTTTACTACCAAAGAAGTTTATATTTCTCATTCATAGACTCAATGTTCGCTTCGTTGTCTCATGCAATTTTAACATCGATTCAAAGACGTTGTGTAGCATCAAAATTCAGTTTCTCAAGGCGGAATAGGTAATAAATCAATGGGAGCACGAGGAACAAAACCATACACAATCTCAAAAGGGCACAACTTAGTAGTAGAATGCAAATAACGGTTATACGCAAACTCAATGTGAGGCAAGCATTCTTCCCACATCTTAATGTTTTGTTTTAAAACAGCCCTAAGCATGGTAGACAAAGTTCTATTGACGACTTGGTTTGCCCATCGGTTTGTGGGTGACAAGTAGTAGAAAACAGTAGCTTAGTCCCCAATTTAGCCCATAAAGTTCTCCAAAAGTGGCTAAGAAATTTAGCATCACGATCCAAACTATTGTGTTTGGCACACCATGCAATCGAACAATCTCACGGAAAAACAAATCAAGAACATGGGTAGCATCATCACTCTTATGACAAGGTATGAAGTGTGCCATCTTAGAAAATCTATCCACCACAACAAAGATACTATCCTCCCTTCTTTGTTCTAGGCAACCCTAAAACAAAGTCCATAGAAATATCCTCCCAAGGCACACTAGGAACAGGAGGGCAAGTACAAACCATGTGGGTTATGTCGTGACTTAGCTTTTGACATGTTGTGCAATGAGCGACTAAACGCTCCACATCTCGCCTCATCTTTGGCCGTAAGAAATGGCTAGCAAGTATGTCCTCTGTCTTTTCACACCAAAATGTCCCATCACCCCACCTCCATGCGCTTCTCAGAACAACAACAAACGAACGGAGCTATTTGGAATGCATAGCTTGTTAGCTCTAAACACAAACCCATTATTGAGGACAAATTTATTCCACATTTTTCCTCTTTACAATTGAGCAACACATCTTTAAATTCACATCATGCTCATATTGCCCTTTAATCGTTTCGGCCAGAAAATTTTGAAGTCAAGTTGGGAAAGCATAGCGTATCGCCTAGACAATGCATCACTATAACATTCTCCTTTCCCTTTGTGTTTAATGACATAAGGAAAAGATTCGATGAATTCAACCCACTTAGCATGCCTACGGTTTAGTTTTCCTTGACTTCAATATGTTTTAATGACTCATGATCGAATGTATTACAAATTCCTTGGGCCATAAATAATGTTGCCATGTTTCCAAAGTTCGAACTAGCGATATAACTCCTTATCATAAGTGGAATAGTTCAAACTAGGCCCACTCAATTTCTCACTAAAATAAGCAATGTGTTTTCCTTCTTGCAACAACACACCTCCCAACCCAATTCCACTAGCATCACATTCGAGTTCAAAGGTTTTATGAAATCGGCGGTTGGAGAAGTGGTGCATGTGTCAACTTATCTTTCAACATGTTGAAGGCGTTCTCTTGTGCTTTGCCCCAAGCAAATGGCACTCCTTCTTAGTGAGCTCGTGCAATGGTGCGCGATGGTGTCAAATCCTTCACAAAGCGACGATAGAATCCAAAGAAGTCCTAAGAAACTTCGCACTTGTGTGACCGTTGTTGAACCGCCGGTGTGTATTGCTTCAACCTTGGCTTGATCAACTTCAATCCTGCGGAGTAACAACATAGCCAAGAAAGAGACTCGATCCGTGCAAAAGTGCACTTCTCAAGGTTACCAAACAAACGAGCATCACGTAAGGCATGAAAAACAAGACGCAAATGATCAAGATGTTGTTCTAGAGTTTCGCTATAAATCGAATATCATCAAAGTACACCACCACAAATTTTCCAATGAAATGGCGCAGAACCTCATTCATTAATCTCATAAAAGTGCTGGGTGCATTAGTGAGTCCAAAAGGCATTACTAACCACTCATACAATCCAAATTTTGTTTTAAAAGTCTGTTTTCCATTCATCGCCCAATTTCATGCGAATCTGGTGGTATCCGCACGCAAGTCGATCTTAGAGAACACAAGAGAGCCACTCAATTCATCTAGCATATCATCTAACCTAGGAATAGGATGACGATATCTAATTGTAATGTTGTTAATCGCTCTACAATCCACACACATGCGCCATGATCCATCTTTCTTAGGAACTAAAAGTACTGGGACAGACATGGACTAAGAGATTCGCGCACATACCCTTTCTCAAGCAATTCTTGCACTGCGTTGTATCTCCTTGGTTTCTTCGGATTGGTTCAGATGGTGCACGGTTTGGTAAGGAGGCCCGGAATGAGGTCAATTTGATGCTCAATTCCACGGATTGGTGGCGATCCGGTGGCACCTCCTTTGGAAAATGTCTATGTTTTCTGCAAAAGATTAATGACAAGCAGGAGGCAAAGAAGAGGATGTATCTTCAAATGAAAATAAAGCTTCTTTGCAAACCAAAGCATAGCAAACTTGAGCCATCATTCAAATCATTTAAATCAGATTTGGAAGCAAGTAAACAAGCACCCTTCAGTTTAATCTCATCTTTTCTGTCATGAAGCAGATTTAGACTTGCCCTCTTTATGTTGTACAAATTCCTTTGCTACAATCTGATTTTCACTCTTCTCATGTTTTCGATTTTTTCTTTGCTGGCTCTAGCAACTTCATCCTCAAAATGGCTTCAGGAGACATAGGATGTAATACAATTTTCTTCTCTTTATGCACACAAGAGTACCGATTAGTTCTACCATGATGCAAGGTGTCTTTATCGATCGCCATGGTCTCACCGAACAACATAGAACATGCTTGCATAGGCACAACATCATGATCAATATAGTCATGATACGAACCAATGGCAAAGTGCACTCTTACCAATCGTGTTACCTTTATCTTACTGCTGTCGTTAAACCATTGGATGTGGTACTAGTGTGGATGTGGGCTTGTTTTCACTCTAGCTTTTGAACCATCTCGTAACTTGCTAAGTTATTGCAACTACCCCATCAATGATGACGCGCATGAGCGCTCCATGACCACACACTTGGTTTGAAACAAATTATGTCATTGGTTCTGTTCGGCCTTTCCCATTTGGGCACTCAACACGCCGAACAACAAGGCTCTCATAATGTTCGCATTTTCAAAGACCAATATGTTCTTCTTCCTTCTCATGTCCACTTCTGCATGGTCAATGGCAAGCATAGCATATGTCTCATCATCCAAATCACTAGCGTAAGAATACTCACCAAGATCCCGCACAATCAAGACACGCTTGCTTGGGCAATCTTTCCTCACATGCCCAAATCCCTTGCATTGTAGGCACCGAATATCCTCGTTCTTCCGTGGATGCAACGGACGGCGCTCTTGGCGGGTGTTGGTGCCGACCCTTTGTTGTTTCCGGATGCTGCGGCATTGGTTTTGTTGGGCGTGTGTGGCGGTGCTAGTGGTACCTTGTGAAGATGCACGGTTTGGGGCATTCTTACCAAATGCGTGGATGCCATGATGTAGTCCGACCTGCGAAACATTAGTCCTTGCGCGACGCCCTGCACTTCCCTTTCGACTTTACAAGCAAGATGGAATAAACGAGTGATAGAATTGTATTCCTTGTAAGCTAATATGTCCCGAATTTCACGGTCACCCTCCCATAAATCTAGCCATAGCGCTTCCTCTTCTTCCACTAACCCACAACGCAACATGCCTGCTTGTAGTTCCCGATAATATTCTTCTCTGATTTGCTACCTTGTCTCAATTGTCGCGACTTATGTAATAAATCTCGTGCATGATACGAAGGAACAAATCTAGCTCGCATGATCCTTTTCAAAGCATCCCAAGTTTGTGGCACATTGTTTGGGGTCTTATTACGATACTCGCGCCACCAAACGGAGGCAAAATCAATAAACTCACTAGTTGCACTCTAACCCTCTTGTGTTCGGAAAATCATAGCAAGCAATTTTCGATCTACACCTAGTTCCCAAGTGAGGTATGCATCGGTCATATTTCCCATCAAAAGGTGGCATGTCAATTTGATTGATCCTAGGGAGTCATCATGTTCACGCACTGCGTCGTGGTGGTCGCAAACCCATACCATGGCGGTTGCGGTGTAGCCGCGTTGTGGCCTATCATCCTCCTCTTCCTCAACTTTGGTGTCCGCCGCATAGTCCTCGTTCATTGTCTCCTCGCAACGCCGCTCACATGTCCATCGGTAGGCCCACGATCCCTCTCCTCAAGTCGCCGCAAGAATGCCGCAAGGAGGTGTTGATTGCGCCACGTAAACTTCCAACGCGTGATTTTGGTGTTGGTGTCAATTTGAATCGCCTCCAATTGACCAAGGCGGTCATTGGTAACACGAACGTCCTCATCAAGCGCATCGGTGTGAAGCCTCATTTGGCGCCGAAGTCTGACGATCCCCGTGTGCGAGGTGAATGTTGTCCCCTTTGTCGGCTTCCGATCCCGCCATGGTTAGAGAAAACAAAGAAAAAAAAGGCTAACACCAAGTAACAAGATTATCCCTATCTACAAGTGGTGTGCTAGTGTCAAATCGCTCACTCTCAACCTGTTCAAACAAGTTCTTACTGTTCTTACCAAGCTTTAGCAAGGAGGTGTTGGCAACCAAGAAGACAAACAACTTTGAGAGTAGGAGACAATCTGTGGAGCTATAGGTGGTGAAATAGCACAAGGAGTAACCTTCACCACGTTAGTCACAAAGAAGCTAAATAAACGTTCTACGACGGTACCGCGGCTGGTCCTAGTCCCGAACCGTACTAGAGACGCGAGCCAAGACACAAACGTCGCCACCAAACGCCCAAAACAAAGCAAGTTTTTTTTTTTTTTTTTTTTTGGGAGGGTCACAAAACTCTCTTAGATGAACTCAGAGACCCTAAAAACAAAATTTGCACAAAGGACTTTTGGCAAAACCAGGGTATAAAGGTAATTAAAAGATACTCTCTCTCTCTCTCTCTCGAACTTTGATTTGCAATTGATCTAGTGCGGCTTTTGAAATCTGACTTGCCTTTTCTTCTCTCGATTTGGTGCGGCTTTTCTATCTGCACTTGCCTTTTTCTTCTCTGATTTGGTGCGGCTTTTCTATATGCACTTGCCTTTTTTTTTTTTTAACTCCTTGATTTGGTGCGGCTCTTGTATCTGCACCGGCCTCTTTTTTTTATATATATATATTTGGAAACTGATATTTATTTTGGTAAACACAGAGAATCAAGCGGATTAGTAAACAAAGCAAGGAAATCGGCAACCCAATTTGATCTCCCACACTAGACAGAAACAAACTCAACTCCGATCTGATCTACTAACAGAATACGACTCAAATTATGAACGCAACTGTGACAAAAACATGACCTGAACTCGAAACTCTAAAGGATGAAACTAAAGACCAGCAACTTGACTCGTCAAGCAACAGCGTAAATTCAACAAGCCGAGAACTAAAGTAGCAAAAGCAAGGGCACAAACTGTTTTGGACAAGGGAGATCTAATCGCCTATTTGTTTTTTTTTTTGGTTTTACGGATCAGTAGGTAAAATAATGGATGGGGAAAAAATCTCTCACCGATCAACCTTGAGCTCGATACCACGTGATAGGAGGATAGGTCCCGACCTTCGATGAGAGAGGGATAGATTCGATTGGGTGGAAGAAGACGTTGGCGATCCGACTACACCGTCCCCGCACGATGCGCCTTAGCAATCGTTACACCGACTTCGAAGTTGTTATTGATCTTGCCGGTGCACGATCAACCGACCACGAAGGCCTTTGTCCCGCAAGCAATCGAAGAACACGCAAGAACAAGATGAACAAGCCTGAAATTATAATTGAAACCACGAGTTCATTCGAATCACAAAGAGGGTTTCGATGACAAGTAATTGGGCGGTTTAGCCAACACGCGCGATTACAAGAAGTAGCAACTGCTATCTTTGATCTAAAAAACCCCACCATCTAATGGCAGCGGCTGGCTGTTTTTATTGTGAGAGGCGTCTAGGAACCCTAGGGTGCAGCCTTAAGTGGGCTTTCCTTGTTACAAGGCCAAAGGCCCACTTTTGACTTGGACTGAAAAAGTGACGCTGCTTGATTGAACGATTCCCGTCAACTCAGAAGGAGTTTGGATGTGATTCCAGATCCGTTGGAAAGTAGACTTGATAAGCTTTCAGTGAAGTACAAGAACGCCCAAAACGGAGTCCGGATGTAGCCGTGGCGGCGAAACAAGTCAGCCCTGTCCCGAGTCGAATCTGAACCGAACTCGTGCACTTCTCTTCTATCCTTCATCTTGGTTGGTTCCTCACCCAAGTTCCTGAGGCAAAGGACATCATCACAAGAATTAAATAGCATTCCATCCATTAAAATATTCGTATGAAGCCCGAGGAACGAATTCACCTGGTAATTGAGTTGACGTGCGCGAGCTCGAGTAATCGGTCCATGTATTACAGCAACGGGGACCGATTGATGCGTAGGTGATGGATTTGCAGGTGTGGCTATATCCATAGAAGTGATGTCCTCATCACTAGTAGTGCATGAAATGACGGCGTGAGTATATAGAGTAGTATAAGAAATGATAATATTAGTCCAACGAGTCGTGCATGAAATGACAACAGTACCACAATGAGTAGTACATGAATTGACGATACAAGGCGTAAACAATACTAATAATTGGTGTGATGTTAGTTCAACTAGTCGGACATAAAAGAACGGTGTCCGTGAGATGAGTAGTACACAAATTGATGATGCAAGACGTAAATAATGGTGCGTAATTACTTTAACAGTAGCACATGGAAATAATGTTTATGCATTTGCTATATTACTATTGATTATGGATGTGACGAATTGTACATTAGCATTTAATGCTCGTGCTTGCGTCTTTTGCTATGGTAGGTACTAAGTGGCAGATATTCAAGATTTGTTTGTATTTTATGGTGACGGTGTTGTTTGAGAGGGTTTATATGGGGTGGACCTTTCGAACTGCGAACGGAAGGTGATCCGGGCTCCGAGTCTGATGGAGATGAGTTTGGCCAACTTCCGTACGTGCGTGAGGAGCGCATTTGATCGGGAGACTGCCCGAAAGAAGCTTGTAATCGAGGTGATACATACGAGACTTGTGGGAGGTTCAATCGAGTATTTGTGGGAGCTATGCAAGATCGCGGGGAGCATAATGTGGGGGGAATATATGCAAATTGTGATGAACCCTCAGGCGAAGATACACCCTTGACCGATGGTGTACGTGCGCTTCATGGACAGAGGAGAAACCTCCAACCCTTCTGGGGGCAGTGGCGTCGTCGTCGAAGAATCCTCTGGGGCATCTGTGAGGTAACTGCTGCCACTACTACAGAGAAGGTTATTACATACGATTCAAAAACGTTATCATAGACGGTTTTTTGAATCGTCTATAAGCATGTGTCGGTGATAATACGACACATATCACAGACAGTTTTTAACTAGAACCATCTGTCATATATGTTGATCACAGACGGTTTTTAAATAGAACTGTTTTTGATATGAGTTGACCGCAGATGGTTTTTAAATAGAACCGTGTGTGATATTTTTTCCCTAACTCTCTTGGCAGAACTTTCATGATTAGTATTTGTTATTTGAAACTTTATTCTCCTTAGATATTTCTACAACGACATTTACAAGGCACAACCAGTTATAGATTTTATATTTGAATATCAAAATATCGTAGATGCATCGAGGCAACAGCTTGTCTGATAAGGATGATCTTAAAATATGAACATTAGTAGCACTTTCTTCATCCCCTTTCTTATTCTAATGTTGAAGGATTCCAAGGCAAAATCCAATTCCATCCACAGTTTATCCTGAAAGTTGTCATACTTTAATTTATCTTTCACTTCATCATCATCATCATCCCCGAATGAGAATACCATAAGCAACCTATTTTCACTCTGGTCTTGTGTAGGAACAGGATCACAAGACCAGAGTGAAAATAGGCTGTCTATGGTATTCTCATTCGGGGATAAGGATGAAGTGGAAGCGATAAATCAGAGCATGACAACTTTCAAGACGAACTGTGGATGAAATTGAATTTTACCTGGGAATCTATCAACATTAGAATAAGAAAGGTGATGAAAGTGCTACAAATGTTCATATTTTAAGACAATTCTCATCAGACAAGCTGTTGCCTCAATGCATATAGGATGTTTTAATATTCAATTACAAAATCTATAATTGGTTGTGTGTTGTAAATATCGTTGCGGAAATATCTAAAGAGAAGAAAATTTCGAACAACAGATAATAATCATGGAAGTTCTACTAAGAGAGGTAGAAAAACTTTTGGTTCCAACAATAAAGCTCGATACTATTCAATAATTGGATTAATTCAAGATGAGAAAATAGTAAGGATAATTTTAGTAATCAATACGTTGACAAGATATGATACCACAAATATCAACAAGCATTCATTGAGAAACAACATTAATTATTTGATAGATCAAGACAAGGCCACCTTAGGGCTTTTCCATGTCTGCCATCATCTGTGTTACAGCTTCCGCAATAGAGGCTTTTCAATTCTCCTTGAAGTTCTACAACTCTAACATAGTGCCTATTTATTTGACACCAATAACTGATTGACTTTCAGTCATATTTCTTAATCCCTACAAAAGCGATCATATTGTTGCAAAAATGATGTCTTTGTATATTATCAATAACCACATCGAAATACATACTTGAAACATTTATATTACCTCTATAAGCTCAGCTTTGGCTTTTTTCAACTTTGCATTCACCCTGCGCTCCTTAATGATGAGTGCCTTATTAAGAGAATCAATATCTTGCGATTTGCCATCTATATCTTTAAGTTTTTGTTTCATCTCATAAATCTTTTATGTTAACTCAGACTTTCCCTTCAGTTATTTTATCTCCACCTCAAGTTTTTGTTCAACATCCAACAGCTTTTTCATGTCGTTTATCTTGTTTGTAGACTCCATTTTATATATGCGTGCAATTTACAATCACTGGGACATATAATATATATATGATGAATCACGACATAAGTTAAACATCTAGATGTTTTTAGAACATAATGTGCACAATTTAAATCTTGCAAAAACAACATAATCGAAAGGATAAAGCAATTAATAATTATTATGTCAACTTAACATTAAATTATGTCTACTTAACAGATTAATTAGTAATTGTATGATAGAGTGCTCTTAGGTGTCAGGCTGCTAAAGATTAGACTTTCATCCTCCTCACCACAAGGTGTAGGGCTGCTAGAAACAACCTCTTACCTCGACTACACTAGGGTCATGTAATCAAAATTGAACTAGACAATTAATTAAGCAAATAAGTCATTGAACTTTTACCTTCCTAAATTATGCACCATCAAAATCAGATTATGAATAGTATCTAAATGTTTTTCTAGTGTATGGGTGTCATGTTATTAAAATTATTAGAATTACAAGTCAACTTCGAGTTCTTAGAATTACTGAATACTATGGGCAACTGTTTACTTAAACAAGTCATATTATTAGAATTACATGTCATATTTTTACAATTATTGAATATGATGATCAATCTCAAAGATAGTAAAATAAAAGCAATACTTTCTAGCATTAATAAGAAGCAACTCTATAGTTCAAAGCTACATTCACTATTTTAATTGTTTTAGTTCATCAATAAATAGACCCATAGCATCATTGAGCATACAACCGGCAGCACAAGAGAATAAAAATACATGTAGCCCTAGTATAGCAGATAGTATGAAGTAAGTACTGCATAATCATAATTATAGCAAACTAACTATTTATGTATTCATAGCAAACTAACCATTCATGTATTTAGCATTAATAATCATATATCTAGCAATCAAAATCATAGCAAACTAACCATTCATGTATCCAACATCCATAATCATAGCAAACTAACCATTCATATATTCATAGCAAACTAACCATTCATGTATCCAGCATTCATAATCATAGCAAACTAACCATTCATGCATTCGTAACAAACTAATCATTCATGTATCCAGCATTCATAATCATAGCAAACTAACCATTTATAGGAAACTAACTATTCATGTATCTAGCTTTCATAATCATAGCAAACCACCATTCATGTATTCACAGCAAACTAACCATTCATATATCCTACAATCATAATCATAGTAAACTAATCATTCATACATTCATAGCAAACTAACCATTCATGTATCCGTAATCATAATCATAGCAAACTAACCATTCATGTATTCACATTTACTAAAATAAATACCGACGGCGTAGAGGATGAGGCCGGCGGCACGGGGGTGGAGACCGATGCGGGGGAGAAGGCAAAACACGCTGGGTATCCTGCGCGAGGAACAGATCGGTATATTTATAGGGATGGACATTATCTAGAACCGTCTGTGATACTAACATATCATTGACGGTTCTATAATAGAACCGTCTGTGATAGCAATAGGTGACAGGTGTCATCACTGACAGCTTTATACTAAAACTGTCTATGATATCTCTGTATATCACTGACGGTTTATAGATGGAACTGTCTGTGATGATATCACTGATTGTTTTAATGTATAATTGTTAGTGATGGCCATCATCACAGACGGTTTTGAAGAACCGTCTGTGATGAGGCGTCTAATATGGGCCTTTCTGTAGTAGTAGTAGTGTGTGGACGAATTTCAGCCGAACGAAGATGTCGGGCGATGGTGGGCCACTCGTATTGATTGCCACAAGCACCTGGAAGGCCTGGCGAATGATGCAATATCCGATGATGACAAGGACATCAACACGGATAGCAGCGGAGATGACAATGCAACTCCCATCGGTGGCATTGTATCCACCGATGTGGAGTACGTGTATTTGCGCTTGGATGATCTGGCGATGACTTCTCTCGTGTTGCCAAATGAAGCCGACATTGATTGGGCCTTCAATCAGGACACTCTATTAGTAGGGAACCGCTTCCCTACAAAGAGTGCCGCCCAGCAAGCAATTGTAAGATATGTGGTAAACATCAACCGCACATACCGGGTGTACAGGTCCAATCAGGAGACGTACATTGTGAAGTACATGGATCCTGAGTGTCCCGGCAAGATCCGTGCTCAGAAATTCAATGGCACGAGTTCGAGCTTCAAGATGACTGTCCTAACGGATCACACATGTATGCTTGCTGAGCCATTGCAAAAGCATAGAAATGTGATGTCCTCATATGTGGTCAGCCTGATTTCTCACTTAGTCACAGCGGACGTGACCGTTTTGCCAAAGCTACTGATGGCTGACGTGGTTAACATGGTGGGATATCCTGTTAGCTACGGCAAGGTGTGGCAAGCGAAGAAGAAAATTATAGAGATGATGTACGGCACGTACGAAGAGGCATACAACCTTGTTCCACGGATGCTTCACCAGATTACTGAAGCCAATCCTAGGACCTACATTAATAAGATGGATAGACTACATCCCACGAAGGGTCCGAACTGTTTCATTCTGGACCGTGTGTTCTAGGCATTCGAACCAGCTATTCAGAGCTTCAAGTACTATCGGCATGTGCTGATCATGGATGGAACTTTCCTATCCTGCAAGTACAAGGGCATCATACTAATGGTGGTTGCCGCAGGCGCCAACGACCAGTTACTTCCAGTGGCTTATGCAATTGTGGAAAGCAAGAACATAGAGAGTTGGTTGTGGTTCGTAGCAAATATCAAACAAGCTATTGTCCAAGACCGTCCGAACGTATGCCTCATCACAGACAGACATGTTGGGGTAATGTCCGCCATCAGCACCATGCAAGGAGGGACACAGCCATCGTATTAATGGAATGACGTTGTCAATCGCTGGTGTATGAGGTATCTTACTTCGAACTTGCATAAGAGGTTCTGCAACAATGAAGTCATAAAGACATTCAAGAGGCTCTACATGCAAAACCAAAGGCGGAAATTTGAGAAAATATGGAGAGTGCTGGATGAGGAGACCTCGAAGCATACATCAGAGTCCGGAGAGGGCCAGGTCAACAACTTCTCACAATAGGTACAGTTGCATGCTCTAGAGCTGGAGAAATGGTCCCTGCTCCATGACACGGACGGTGCAAGGTACAACATAATGATAACCAATATATCGGAGGTTTACAACGGTGTTCTGAAGGGGGTTCGGTCTCTCCCAATCAGTGCCATCATGGAGGAAACCTAGAACAGAACAGTTGGATACTTTTTGAACAGGGGAATGAATGCGAACGGAGGCGGCAAGACACTCGGTGGTCGTGCACGAGTTCAACTGCAAGGAGAAACACTTGACCGAGGCCATCGAGGAGGAGGCGTGCAGTAAGCTCGCGTTCGAGGAGGAGGCATGCAGGAGGGTTGCGCTCAGCAAGAGCCTCATGGCGGCCATGTTAACTGACGCCCACGTGCAGCTCCGGGAGCTGCCGGACCTCGAGCCATTGCTCGCCGCACTGGAGGGGGTCTAGAAGGAGGCGGCAGAGCGTGCCCATGAGTTCATTGCCGACGATACTATGATGCAGTGCACGAGTAGCAGTGCTGGGAAGCCTCATCCACTACCTTGACGTCGGCGCGTTCACGGTTGACAACACTAGCGACCAAGAGGCGGTCGTGGACATGAAGATGACGTTGATGGGCGGCAACCTTGGGCATGCTTTGCACCGGTGCTAGCTTTCGCTCCGATGATGCCGCCTCCTCCTTATTTCAACCATGGTTTTGGCTACAATAACCTTGACCTTAGAGCGCGCTATGGCTACAGCCTTGGCGACGGCCATAGCCATGGTGCCATGTATGAAATGGGAACGTTTTATGGAACATCATGCAACTTCTTTGGGTAGGAATGAGGGGTTGGTTTAATTTTAGGGCTTTGATGATCAAGTTATTATGTGTAATGTTTAATTATGTTATTTGACTTAATGACGGCCAGTAACCGTGTCGCGCCTTAGCTCTATGAACTATGGATCCGGTGGGTGCAATTTGTATACATAGAATAATGAAATATATCAATTTGATTAGATTAAGGTGTTATCAAATGTTTATAAGGCCTTTTGTCATTTCTATTGTTCTTGTATATTTATACAATCTTTCAAACAATATATAAATATCGACAAATAGTTTTCTTGCTTGGGACTGTTGTAGTTTTGTCAGTATAATACGATGAGCTGATCAATACTTGTTGCGTCTAAGTGAGCGAAACCTCCTTGAAATTAATAAAAAAATCAAGCATGACAAGAAAAGAGACATGAATTCTAGAATAGCTACGAAAAGGAGAAAGAATAAATCTAGAAAATCATGTTTGTACCATTTCAAGTTCATCACATAGGTCTGTTTTTAGTTCATACTGTTGAGGAACCTCGCTATCGAATAGTCCGGGGTTCCCGAACAGATCTGAAGTGGAGAACAGAAAGAGAGAGAGACACGTGTTTAGGGAGAGCGAAAGCAGAAATTCTTTATTGCTAATGAATTCTAGTACATAGGGGGGACCCCCTCCTCCTTTTATAGCTCTCATCTAGGGTTTCGGCATAAGGGACCACATGGGCCTTCAATGGGCTTTTAGGGTTTCTCAACACTCCCCCTTGGGCCCTTTGCCGTGAGATGCATATGCCTCATTAAAACTCCAGAAAAACCCAGTGGAAAAAATACTTGGAGAAAGAGTACATAGCATACGCTTACTATATTGCACGAATTGCCTCGTTAAAACCTTATGCAAGAAAACTTCATGAAAAACTTGCTAAGGAAAAGAGTACAATTCTCCCAACTTCAATTGCTAATCTTCGAGATTTATGTTGGGTATTCATAATTCATGCTCAGATTCATGTGGGAGTATGTGACATATCTCCCCGAAATCTGCACTTCTCTAAGTCTCATCATCCCAATTCCTTTCACGCACCTTTCAAAGGTAGATCTTGGGAGTGATTTAGTGAACAAATCTGCAAGATTTTCACATGACTTAGTATGCAATATTTTGATCTCGTTCATCTTATGCAATTCATGAGCATAGAAGAACTTGGGGTTGATATGCTTCGTGAGATTGCTCTTCACATAACCCATCCGTGCTTGGGCAACACAAGTCGCATTATCTTCATAAATTATCGTGGAGTTTGCTCAATGTTCAAACCACATGACTTACGGATGTGGTGAACCATTCTTCCGAGCCATGCACATTCACGAGATGCTTCATACAAGGCGATGATTTCCGAGTGGTTTGTCGACGTTGAGACAAGAGTCTGCTTAGACGACTTCCAAGAAATTCTTTGTTCCTCCACATAGGAAAACATAGCCGATTTGGGACTTGCCGGTATGCGGTCCGATAGGTACCAAAGATCGGCGTAGCCAACCAAATTCAATTCATTGTTTCTTCCAAAATGCATCGAGGTCTTTGCTTCCTTGGAGGTAGCGGAAGATATCCTTGATCCCTTTCCAATGCCTTTTGGTGGGTTACGCCTGCATCGAGCTAGCAAATTCACAAGTAACGCAATGTCAGGTCTAGTGCTATTCGCAAGGTACATGAGCGCTCCAACTGCACTCGGATATGGGAATTCCGCCCGTGACTTCCTCCCCTCTTCTCTAGGCTGTATGGGTCTAGGTGCGCTGGAGTGACCTTGAGACCATTGGAGTCTTTGCAGGATATGCTTTTTCAAATCCAAACCTTTCCAACACTTTCGTGTGTAGGTTGATTGATGTACCAAGATTCCTCCTTGGACATGTTCAAGCCGCAAGCCTAAACAAAACTTGGTTTTACCCAAATCTTTCATTTCAAACTCGGACTTCAAGTATGAGCATGCCTCTTCAATTTCTTCATCCGTCCCAATGATGTTCAAGTCATCTACATAGACGGAGATTATCTGAATCCATTCGGGATCGCCAGATAAACACACATGGACAATCTTCATTGCTTGTGTAGCCTTTCTTGCAGAGAAAGTCACTCAGCGATTGTACCACATTCTTCCCGATTGCTTTAGTCCATACGGTGATTTCTCCAATTTCACACTGCATGTGTTTCTATTTGCTCCATCTTGGTTGGGATAGGAATTCCTTAGGTACTTTCATGTATATCTCCGAATCCAAGTTTCCATCTGGTATCTTTGTGACAACATCCATTAGCTTCATTCTCAACTTCAAGTTGATCGCCATTGAGATCAAATATCTAAAGGTAATTCCTCCCATGACCGGAGAATAGGTTTCTTCATAATCAACTCCGGACGTTGAGTGAAACCTTGAGCTACAAGCCTTGCTTTGTACCTTACAACTTCGTTGTTTTCATTTCTCTTAGAACAAAGACCCATTTGTGACCCACGGGGTTTATATGGGGAGGTGTGCGGCATCTGGCTCAAACACCTCTCTTTTGTTCAGAGAGACTAACTCTGCAGTGATTGCCTTTTCCATTCTTCCCAATCTAGCCTTTTCTTGCACTCTGCTAGAGATGCGGGCTCGGGATCATGATCAATGATCGAGGCAATCTTCTTTCTGAAGTATGCATCAACGTTGGTCGTTGCTCTATTCGAGGATTCTCCTGTTACTACAAAGTTTATGGCCATTTCTTCATGGGGTGCTTCATGCACTTCTACTTGCTCTTCGCCGCTTTTTCCTATCGCAGAGCAAGTTCCTTTAGCTTTTCATCGCCTATGTGTGCGCACACATTATTTTTGCGGCTTCTGCGATGGAAGATTCAAGTCCTGGAATTGCCTTTCTGTTGGCTTCTTTCCAGTGCAGTCTCAAGCGCTCCCCTTCTTTCCTTGGGGCATTTTCGTGATTGGTTGTGGTAAGTTCTCTCGCCCAATTTTCTCCAGACGTCTCTCGGGTACTTTGGGTTTGAGGAGCCAGATTTCCTGCTCTTTTTCTTTGAGGCCTCTGAACAGGTTGAGGGATACCTTCTATTTTATTTGGTATTTCCACCCTCTCGGTGCATTCCTTGTGGGTACATGCGACTTAACCACGCCCTTGGATCACAAAATGATCAGCGGTTCATTTGCTAAATTCGCAAATCAATTATCTTCGGACTTCTTGATTTGCTTCATTAGTTCGAGGGTCATGTGCGGGGATCCCAGTGGAATGCCATATGATTTCCCGGCATTTTTCATCCAAAGGTTGATTTCTCCCCTAATGACGGAAACGATCCTCATCAAAGATGCATCGTCGAATCGGTGTATGCAAGTCTCGATCATGGGTTCCAAATACCGATTATGGATGCACTCTCATAACCAACGATATCCCTGACTTGCGGAGAGGGCCCATTGCGATCACGTGAGGGGTGGTATAGGTACATATACCATACACCCAAATTTTCTAAGATGGGAGATCTTGGGATGATCCGTGCACAAGCCGCATAGGAGAATGGATGTTGTAGGCCGACGGTCTTAAATTGATAAGAGCTGCTGCGTGCAGATCGCGTGTCCCCAACAAGTGTTGGGCAAGTTACAACTCGCAAAAGCGGTCCGGCAATGAACTTAATCCTCTTTATTAGTGCTTACGCTAGTCCGCTCTGCGTATGAACGTGCGATACGGAGTGCTCAACTGCTATCCCTGTTGCTGTGCAATAATCATCAAATGCCTTTGAAGTAAATTCTCCGGTATTGTCCATTCTAATGGACTTCACGCGATGATCAGGGAAAGCATTCTTAATTCTTATGATCTGCGAGATCAGCTTTGCAAAAGCATGGTTTCTTGTTGACAACAAGCATACATGCGACCATTTCGAGGAAGCATCGATGAGCACCATAAAATATCGAAACGGCACTGACAGGGGTTGAATCGGACCGCAAATATCCCCCTGGATGCGTTCCAGGAATGCAGGGATTTCACTTTGCACTTTCATGACAGAGGGTCTAGTTATTAATTTCGGTGGCACATGCGGGGCACACAAAATCTTCATGATTCGGAAATTTTTAACATTTATGCCATGACCACGTGAGTTGTTCACTATATTTCTCATCATTCTAAGACCAGATGACCTAATCTACCATGCCATAAAGAAAATAATTGAGCTTCTAAAGCAGTCTTCAAAGAAGTATACACTTGGTGCATGAATATTCGTGTAGTACAACCCTGATTCATATGAGGGACATTTTTCTAATACCATTTTTCCACATACCGCGTGCTTCACAATGCACAAGTATTCTTTGCCATTTTCTTCATTGGTTTCTACGTGAAAACCATTGGCGCGGATGTTTTAAAGCTTAAGAGAGTGCGAGTTGATTCGAGGTACAAAAGGGCTTCTTCAATTACCAAAGTTGTACCCATAGGCAATATAATAGTGGCTCTTTCTGAGCCGATTACATATGAGTCGCTTCCTGCGATCGTAGTAATCTTTCCAGCGTTCTTCGTGATCGATTGGAAATACTTAGACTCTCTTAAGATGGTATTTGTTGTGCCACTATCAACAATACATATCTCTTCCATTTGGGCGCTACGATTTCTAGATAAAAGAAATATAATTCTAATCGATAGAGGCAAAACAATCCAAATATTACTTGCAAAAATTGAAGAATACTGGAATAAAGAATAAATTGCGTATTCATGAAAGAAGTATGCTCTTCTAGAGCTTACAATCCTTTATTCAAAGAAAATGCTAACATCCAAAAACTAAAAGAAATGCATTAAACAGAATATGTAAAATATGCATTAATTTCTGCTTCTATATTATCTGCGAAGTTTTCTCTTCATTTGCCATAATCATGGTGCGAGATCGATGTCCGAGGCTATTCGTGAGGATGAGGCAAGTGGGGTGTCTACATCCATGACATCATCTTCACCGATGTTGGCGAAGTCGCGCCTCTGTGGGCGTTTTCCTTTGCCTTCTTCTTAGCACGATATCGTTGATCGCTTCCTTGGATTCTCGACATATCTTGACCAATGTCCCCAAGTGTTACACTTGAAGCACGCCCGTTCTGCTGTCCATACGGCTTGGCGTGCGTCTTTTCTTTGTCATCCTCTTCACGGGGACTTTGGACTTTCCTTTGGGTGGGGCCTCTCTTTTCCACCCTGCTTGCCCTTCTTTCTATGAGTGGGCTTTCTCACCTTGTAGCTATTGGCATTGACTTCAGTGCCAGTGCCTCGTCCAGGTGGCTGCGAGACATAGTTCTTGCGTAGAACATCGTCTTGCGATTCCGCAACTTGCATTACATCAATCGATTCGCTATACTCCTTGTATGCGTCCGACGATATTGCGTGCACTGGATAGCATTAGGGTGGAAGGTAGAGAGAGTTTTCTCAATCTTCTCCTCATCGGTGATCTTCTTGCCACATAGAGAGATTGGTACAAATTCATGCAAAGCGGTAATTGTACTCGCCACTGCTCAAGTCGCAAACCTCGGCGTACCCAATCTTGCTGTGCTTGGGGCAAGATGGTGTACTTGAGCTTTTCGAACCGCTTCTGAAGTGCAGTCCAAAGCTCAAGTGCACTCTCCTCAGCCATATATTCATTCTTTAGGGTGGCCGAGAGGTGGTGCCTGAGAAAATGCAGAGCTTGATCGTTCTGCTCATGCGGTAGGTTTTGTGTCTGCGAGGACCCTAGACCAATCACGAACAGAGCTTCTTGCCCCGAGAACAATCTTTACGTCCGATGCCCAAGTGAGGTAGTTACGACTGTGTGTGGCCGTTCTTCAAACTCACGATTCACAATGCCGATATCCGCATGATTTCAAAATTCGTTTAGATTCTGCGTGTAATCTGGTAGAAAAAGTTGCAAAAAGCATAAAGTGCGAGAAAAATAAATTCATATGCATTGCATTATATTAAATAAAGCAACGGATTTAAAATTCATAAAGAAAATTGAAAACAGAGAAATAAAGCAAGAAAAATTAAAAATAGAGCCAAATAAATCTTCTTGATTTTACGCAATTTTTCAAAATTTTACGTAATTTTTTGCAAATTTTTCTCTTTTCTTTCTTTTTTTCTTTTTTTTCTTTTTTTCCTCTCGCCGACGGCTAGCCGGGCCTTCTTGCCCGCTCCTTTTGGCCCATTGCCTTACCTTGCTTGCTAGGGTTTCCTAGCGCCGCCATTTTTCTTCAGTGTGTTGCTTCCTTGTTTCTTCCTCATATGCATGAAGGCCATCGTTTTCTTTTTCTTTCCATGCGAGCTTGGGCCGGCGGCTCGGCGGCTCGGGCGGGCACGACCGGCGGCGGCGGCGGCCAGACCGAGCGCGCATGGCGATTTCGAGTCGGTGCAAGTTCGGCGGCCGACCAGGCGACGCGGCGGCTGCATGGCGACCGAAGTCGGGCGGCGACGGCGACGTGGGGCGGGTTCGAGCCGAGTGCGCGGCGATCGCGGCGGCCAACCGGCCGCCGGGTTGCCTCGAAGCGGTGCGACAGCCGGCCGAACGGCAATGGCACGGCCTCGGGCGGCCGCGAAGCAGGCAGTGAGAGGAGATCGGCGGCGGCGGCTGCAGGCGCGAGGCGAGGCCTCGGCTGCGCGCCGTCTTATTTGCGGTGGCGCCGGCGGCGGGCAGAGCGGCGTGGCGCATGGCCGGGGCGCGGCGCTGGTAAGCGCGCATGGACGGCGGCGGCCGGAGCGCGGCGTTTCGGCTTCGGCTGCGCGGCGGCAGCCGGGATGGTACGGCCGCGAAGCCGGCGCTTGGTCGGGCGGCGCGGGCGGCGGCCGGCGGGCGCGCGCGCCGTTTACGAAGCGGCGGCACGCGGCCGAGGCATCACCGGCCGCGAGCGGCGATGGCCGGCTTTGCCGGATGGTGGCCGGCGCCACGGCTCGGCGTGGTCGGCGCCGGGGCGGGGCGGTGGTACAAGGCCGGCGAGGCGGCGCCGTGCGGCGCGCGCGGCGGGCCGGATCATGGTTGCGGATTTGGCGGCCGTCGGCGACGCAACGCGCGCGCCAAGTCCGAGGCGCCGTTGATTTCTTTCTTTCTTTTTTCGTGATGAGCGGTGAATTCATGTCTCGTGGCGCGTCGAGCCGCTTCGGCGTTCTTCGTGTAGCTTCGTGCTACGTAGGATAGATGCATGCATAGGAAAAGAACGATTAGATTCAAACGCTAATCCCACCTTTTCTATTCTGATCTCCGTAGAGCAATTCGTGCTGATAACGTGTTGAGGAACCTCGCTATCGAATAGTCCGGGGTTCCCGAACAGATCTGAAGTGGAGAACAGAAAGAGAGAGAGACACGTGTTTAGGGAGAGCGAAAGCAGAAATTCTTTATTGCTAATGAATTCTAGTACATAGGGGGACTCCCTCCTCCTTTTATAGCTCTCATCCAGAGTTTCGGCATAAGAGACCACATTGGCTTTCAATGGGCTTTTAGGGTTTCTCAACACATACCACGCAGAGAACTCCGTCTCTAGTCTGTCTTCAGAGTATGCCCAACAACTTTCTACGCGTTGGAAACGGGCTCACGGAATTGAATGCAAGATGCACCTTCCTGTTTAGAATACGCAATGTTGGATGCGCCTTCCGGACTCAACAGTCGACACTGCCTGCCCCACGTAGACCATGCGATTGCAATTTGCATGGCGCCGCCGCCGCCGCCTTCCCCTCCAGTTCCGGCGTGGGCGGCGGCCAACGCCCTCTTCCGCCGCCACCGTCGCCTCCTCCCGCTCCTCCTCCCGGTCGCCTCCCTCCGCGCCCTCCTACCCGTCCTCTCCCACTGCCTCGTCTCCGGCCTCGCCCGCAACCCCTTCGTCGCCTCCCGTCTCCTCCTTGCCTCCTCTCGCCTCTCCCTCCCCTCCTCCCTTCTCCTCCTCTCCCACCTTCCGGCCTCATCTCTCGCGTCGTTCTCCTTCAACTCCCTAATCCGCGCGTCACCTCCCCGCCTTGCCCTCCGCCTGTTCGACCAAATGCGTCACCGAGGCGTTCCCTCGGACCCCTACACCCTCCCCTTCTTGATCCATGCCTGTTCCGGCAGTGATCCTCCACTGAGCCAGTCCCTGCACGGGCAAAGCTTCCGCCTTGGTTACAGTTCCCACCTCTTTACGCAGACGGCGCTGATGAGCATGTACTTCGCGTGCGGGTTGGTGGTTCCCGCTCGCATGATGTTCGACGAAATGCAGGCGAGGGATGTGGTTGCATGGACGGGCATGGTGTCGGGTTACGTGGACTCTGGGATGCACATGGAAGCTGTTGAGGTCTTTCAGGAGATGAGATGTGGTGAGGAGGTTGCAAGGCCTAATGTGGCAACGGTGGTGTCGGTTGCTTCTGCGGGTGCCAGGCTGGGCTCCCTGGAGTACGCTAAGGGGCTTCATGGGTATGTGGAGAAGGTGGGGTTGGAGGACGAGTTGATTGTGAGGAATGCGCTGATCGATATGTACGGAAAGTGTGGTGGCATTGAGTCGGCTCGTGGTTTGTTTAATTTAATGCATGAGAAGGACCTGCATTCATGGACAACGATGATTTCAGGGTTGGCTTCTCATGGCCATGGTAAAGAAGCGGTTGCTTTGTTTTTGAGCATGCGGGAGGTGGGAGTATTACCAGATTCGACTATCTTCATTGTGGTTCTGTCTGCTTGTAGCCATGCTGGATTGGTGGATGAGGGGATATGTATCTTCAATTCTATGGAGAGTGAGTGCAAGGTCACCCCAGATATCAAGCACTACGGTTGCCTGGTGGACCTTTTCAGCAGGGCAGGTCTTCTTTCACGTGCTTATGAGTTTATTGTCAGTATGCCTTTTGAGCCAAACTTGGCAATTCTTGGGGCATTACTGAGTGCATGTAGTGTTAATAATGAATTGGAGATTGGGGAACTAGTGCTCAAGAAGATTGAGTCTATTTGCTCATATAAAGGAGGTGCTGATGTGCTTCTGTCCAACATCTATGCTAACCAGAACCTGTGGCATGAAGTTGATTCCATTAGAAGGAAGATAAGAAATGATGCCATTGCCAGAAAGCCACCTGGTCAGAGCTTGATCGCAGCAGAAGTTCCTTTCAATTCATGATTAGGAATTGAGCACATCCACTCTCAAATCTCAATGGGGTTGTTCTTGTTGTTTCACAGGTTAGTAAACTTAAAATACTGATCTAGCTTGAGTACTGTATATCTTTTCATCACCTCTTGTTTCAAGATGTCAATATTATCATGGTTGAACTGCTAGAAAAATGAATGCGAAGTTGCATAATAGATGCCACTACTCTTCTACAAATCAGATTTTGAGTACTGATTGCTTAACAAAGATCTTGATTCATATAAAGCATACGTGTGTTGATAAGAAAAACAATGT
The DNA here is from genome assembly GCA_036346275.1 of Otatea glauca. Classification (NCBI taxonomy): domain Eukaryota; kingdom Viridiplantae; phylum Streptophyta; class Magnoliopsida; order Poales; family Poaceae; genus Otatea; species Otatea glauca. The sequence continues at coordinate 4,354,612 of CM070713.1, forward strand.
CACCTTTTTATGTCTGTAGTTCTGTAGAGGTAATAATGTGCTAGCGACTCAGGATGGAGGTCCAAAGCTTGATTATGGGCATATTGTCCTTCCTTGATCAGCACCGAGGACTAGTGGAACCTGGTGTACCCTAAGATGTACCCTAAGATCCCAGTAAAATAATGTATCTTCATGTGTGGTTTGATTGTCTCATGTTCTGTCTTGTATTTCATTTGCTCTTCTGCTTGTATTAATTATCCTCTGAAATGGTAGATCTTCTGGTTTTGGTTTGAAAGAGATTTTTCTAGTCATCTATCTATACCTATACTAATTAGGCACTTTGAGGAAGCTCCCACGTTAACTAGAAAGATCTAGCAGTCTATCTGTCAGACCCGGTTATATAGACTTAGATTAAAAGAAAGAGTCCAAGTAAAACTATCTATCTATACCTCTATACCTATACTCTATGTATCACCGATACGTGATAGTGGTACGGCGATGCGCAATTTTCCAAAAACATGAATACGACGAGTATATATGTATTAAAAATTTTAAAAATGTATTCACAAACTCGGTTCTTCTTTATACCTTAGTTCATACCTCTAACATGCTTACATAGAGGAAATCTAGCATTCTCATTTCGTGGACCAACTGCAAACGAATTCACACTACCATCGCCACTACTAGTTCCTTGCGGATTTGGAATTTGAGAGCTTTCACTTGTCATCCCAAAAGCAAAAGGCTAACCTAATTAAGAAAAACAGATAGGATGCACTAACAAAAAACATAGTAGCACTCACCTTTATTGAAGATGCAGCAGAGCAACTGGTGACTGCAGAGGGGGGCTGGTAGCGATTTGTCGGGAGTTGCACTGGCGGCGGCTGTACGAGAAGGGGGAGGCGGAACAGAAGGGGGAAGCGGCAAAGAAGGGGGAGGTGGCCGGCAGAGAAGGGGGAGGCGACGGGATTTGCAGCTGCGGTTGGAGAAGGGGGAGGCGGTGGGATTTGCGGCGGCGGTGGAAGAAAGGGGAGGGCGGCGCGATTTGCGGCGGCAGGAGAAGGGGAGGCGATGACGATTTGTGGCACTAGGAGTTAGATGCTACGCGAGAGTTCACGCTGCGTGACGAGGAGAAGGGGGGCTACAAGGGAGAGATAGATTTTTAGGGTTAGGATTGATGGGCTGAAATGGGCTTTTCTTTTGTTTGGACTTTGTGTTATGGGCTTGGAGGTATCGGGGAGGATCGCGGAGTATCGGAGAAGGATCGGGGCTTTTTAATTAATTTTATGCTGAATTTCACCGTTCCTTGTCGATCTGGGATCGGGGATGATCGCGGAGGATCGGGGTATCTGATAAGTATCCGATACCGGTATGGCACCTTCGTGAAGGATCGGTGATTCATAGCCTATACTAATTAGGCACTCTATAAAAATTGCAAGTTAATTGGCAAAAAAGGAAAAAAAAATCAGGCCATTTATCTAATGAAACAAATTATAATGGTCTAGATTTAATTATTGAGAAAGTATCCTAGTTAAACACGTTTGTCAAACAAATAGAAAGGAGTCCAGTATTCGTATACCTTTTTTTGCCTCCTTTGTTCTCCTCTTCGCAGAAAACCAAATCGATCTTAATTGCAGACTCTCTATTCGTATACGAAGATCCATTGAAGTAGCATCGCCATGTCTCTATTCTTGAGGAGGGATGAAGGGACGTCGGCTCCACTGGCCGTATTCCAGACACAGTGATGTGCTGCCCCTCCTGTCGGCTGCTGCTCGGTCGTCAGGATGACGACGCCACCGATTGGTAGTTCTGCTCCTTTGTTTCTTTTCCTACATATCCGAAATTCTTCAATTTGTTGATTTGATTCCTAGATGACAATCTTTGATCTAATCCACTAGTCTTTTGTCCGCTCAATTGTTAATATATACACTATTCGATGCCTACATGCTAAGGTATTCAAATTGGGAGTATTGATAATTTTACGGATTGGAATTTTTTAAAATAGTAATTACTCATTAATTCGTGGGAATTGGCAAACCCCAATTTTAATCTCTGTGTCGCTGTAGCCTTCCCCCACTGACTCCACTACAATTCCTAAGATACCGCATACCATGTTGTCATTGCCCTCCATGTCGTTGCTGCTCTTCTCTCCAATTCTGTGAGCTTTAGTTAATCTCTTCACGCATGTGTTGTGCTCGACGACTTGCCATGCAGAATGCGATATGGGAATGTTCATTAGTTAGGTCATACTGTCCTTTATTTTTGTGATACAAGTGATCAACGATAGCTTATTTTGTTACTTTATTGTTAGACTTGATGATTGATCTCATGCAAGGACCATTTTCTCTGATTTAATTTATTGTCTGAGGTTTCAATCTAAATGTGTTCTATGAAGCTTCTTCCCTTCAAGATAATGGATCTAAACAGAGAATCAAATGGACATGCAAACAGTGAAAAAGGCCAAACGTACACTGCCTATCGATTAGTAATCTTTTGTTTTTGCAGTCTCATCCCTCATGAAACTATGACATCCAATTTAGTTATTTCTCCCCAGTTGACATTGAGAAGATAATGAAATCAAGCAGTCAAACAATGTTTCAAAGAAATTCGTGGTTGGGTACTTCGAAAAGAATGAAATTTTCTTGGTAAGAACTGCATATCAACTTGGCCTGAATTCAAGTAGCAGTTCTCCTTTGGGGCATATAAGTATTCGAGGAAATATTGGGAAGTGAATGTGTGAGGACCCTCCCCTAATCCTTCCATTATCAAGGCATAAAGAATGGTCATCCAACATATTTAAGGCATAAGCAGTGATTATCATATAAGCATCGTCAGTAAGCATCATCAGCATTCTAAGTATAAGCACTAATTAGGCTAATGAATAAGCAGTGATCATATTAAGCATGAGTATAAATATCAGTCAATCTATTGAGCACCAATGCATTTTATATTCAAAATGTCATGCTTGCATGCATGCATGTTCAGTGGCAGTAAAGAGGTAAATGAGTGGAGTAGTAAAATGGTAAATCAGTAAGGGCAAAAGAGTAAATGCAGGCTGCAGTAAGAAGATAAGGATGCCAGCTAGTGAGAGGGAGGCCAAGTAGTAGTAGTAGTCCAGTAGAGAATGAGCTAGGGACTTCGGTCCAGAAAAGCAGCCAGGAAATGAGGCTTCGGCCAAAGGTTAACCAGAGGAAAAGAAAGAAAAGGCAGAGGAAAGAAAAAGAGAAAGAGAAAGAGGAAGAAAAGAAAAGGAAAGAAGAGAAAAGAAAAGGAGAAAAATGAGAAAATTGGAAAATGAGTAGATTAGCTGCATGTAGATCTGTTAAGTTTTGCATCTGTTGCATCAGGTGATTAGCTGGTTGGTTATGCATGCATGTGCATAAAACTAAACAATAGCAGCACTAGCTGTATTAATTGATTAATTGGCTAAAAAGAAGCAGGAAGCATGCATAGCATTTAAAATGGACATCAGCAGATGCATATAACAAAAATGTAGTATTGGACTGGTTGGACACTTAACTCATACTTAATAAATTGCTGTAGATTAATAGATTATAATTTTCAGACTGAATGAACCCGCTCGTGATCGGACCAGTCTTTGAGCGAGGTAGAACCTTCCGATTATATTCCAGGCAAGCAAAACCCCCCTTGATCATGCTTTATTAAAATGTTTTAACTGCTTTTATATATTTATCATTACTCTCACTGCATGGGAAAGCTCAATTTTAATGAAATGATTAAAATGATGTGTTCTGAGAGATGGTTTGGAAAAAGGGTCGCCGGGTTGGAATGGGTTTGATGGTTGGAAAAATGGAAGTGCGTATGGGATTAATATGTCTAGCTAATGGTTGGGTTTGTGTGTGTTAATATGGATGGTAGAGGATGCCGATGCGAAGGATGTAGGCCGGCGAAGTCCTCTACATGGGCTATAATATGAGTTTCAACAAACTAACACTTGGGTAATGAGCCATAAAATCAGTATCAACCATGGTGTGTGAAATCGGCCAGAAAAGGTTGTCCTACAACGGTATTAGAGCTCTCCACAACGGGTAAGGATAGCATGGTGCTTCTAGGTAAGGCCGGTAGGCCCAGAAGGTGATGCTATTGGGGGCGGTATATTTGAAGCCCAGAGGTGTACCCATGGTTGAGAGGGAGTAAAACTGTACCTTGGAGTTGTGTGGCAGCCTGGGATAGATGTCACAAACTCGAAGTGCAGGGTGGAGAACTAATACTAGAGTAGCGATAAACGTTCTGGGGCATCTCTTGTGGGTGTCACTATGGGTAAAGTGGTACAAACCTGTGCAGGGTAAATCTTGAATTCAAGCCAGTCTCTTGGATTGGAGACTATGGTTAGCTTTGGCTATTCATGTACAATGTTAGTAGAATTTTCTAAATATAAAATCAACCAACCCTTTAAACTAAAATTAATTGCTGTAGAAAGGATATTTTGGGAGAAGTGGTCCAAAGGATATTTTGGGAGAAGTGGTCCTTGGGTGAAGTTATATTAGGTGTGGTTAATATAGGAAAGGAAAAATCATTTATTGCATTCATATATTATTGCTTGCTGAGTGCTTTGTACTCACCCTTGCTTAATCCCCCCCTTGCTTAGACGGTGAGGTCCATGGACAATCCTCTGAGGCTTGGTTGAAGGATAATCCGCAGGAGCAGGACCTACCGGAGGACGGATACTACTACTACTATCAAGAGGAGTAGTAGTGTTAGTAGACCGTATTCCAGCTCTAGCAGACCCTTAGAGAGTAGGAGGTTGTAGTAGATATCTATATCTTTTACTGTAATTAGGTCTATGTAAATTAAGGTAATGTAATGGACAATAGCCCTGCGTGGCTAATGGAATGTAATAAGGAGTTCCATTGTCTGTCTCTAATTATTGTTCTGCTGCAATACTCTATATACAGTATAGTAACTAATAAAGCATCGGAAAGCCCGATGTTTTGCTAGTTACTGTGTTGTGGTCCGTATAGTTAACTCTAGGTGACAGTCATTACTGGGGGTTAATTATACGGGTCACCATAACTGGTATCAGAGCAATGGTTACGACAACCACGCAAAGAAATAACTAGAGACTGGTAGAAAGCCTAAGGGAAGCATTTTTACTGGCTATATGGCACTATAAACATTATAGCCTCATCTCGTCAAATGATAATGTTAGCGTAATGTACTCCCCCCCTCTGGTGGTTAGTTGGTTATGTTTGGCAAGGATCTCCTAGATTAGATCTTTCCTATTCTTAGGGATATCCTTGCCATGGTTAGTTGGTTATGTTTGGCAAGGATCTCCTAGATTAGATCTTTCCTATTCTTAGGGATATCCTTGCCATGGTTAGTTGGTTATGTTTGGCAAGGATCTCCTAGATTAGATCTTTCCTATTCTTAGGGATATCCTTGCCTATATGTACTTGAGCCTTGGGCTCCTCCTTAATCAATCTACTATTTTCCCGGTAGTACTCTTTCATGGTATCACGAGACCGGATCTTCCCTCTCGCCTTCACGCGCCCTGCGGCGCTCTGGCCGTATTGCAGTATGGTCGGGACCCTGCCGCCTCCGCTGTCGACCTGGCTGCGAGCTCGCTCGCGACGCCGACGCCATGGCAAGCGGCTCGCCGAGACTCGCCCGCCGCCTCATTGAAGCCAGCGGCCGAAAGCGAGAGGCATTCCAGATCCGCGCAGACGCGACGCAGCCGGCCGAGCGCGCTCACACAGATCGCTAAAGCGGCCAAAGCTCGCCGACGCGGCTGCTGCGGCCGATCCGCCGACACGCCGGCGACGACCACGAGGATGACACGGACATCTCCGCGCCATGATCCTCCACGAGGCCGCCGCCGTTCTCAACCTCCACGCCGGTGTCTCGTCGCGTAACGCCCGCACTGGTCCCTCGTCCTCGACACCTCCGGCAACTACCCACGTTGGCGCGAGCAATTCCTACTCGCCGTCACGAAGTATTGGCCGCAGACCACGTCCGCGACTCCGCCACCCTCGGCACTTCGATTGGGCTCGGATGAGCGCCGTCGTCAAATCATGGTCAGACAAAGACGGTCACCGCCGACCTTGCCGACGCCGTGATCGACCACCGCGCCACCGCTCACGGCTGGATCGCCATCGAGGATCACTTCCTTGGCAATCGAGACCCATGCTCTCCACCTTGACGTAAGTTTCGCGTTTGCCCAAGGTGACCTCCGTCACCGACTATTGCAAACACTTCAAGAAGATGGCCGACGACCATCGACCTCGGCGAACACGTGGATCGACCGCGCTCTGGTCCTCAACGTGATTCGCGGGCTCAACAATGATGACAGGACATCGGGTCCACCTCCGCCATGATCGCCCTTCCTTCCTTCGCGCCGTCGCAATGAACTCCTCCTCGAGGAGATCAACATGGTGCGAACTCCTCTGCTCCTCCGACGCCCTCGTCGCCATCGCCCTACTCGCCGGTCGGCCGCAAGACCGACCAAAGAACGGTCCTCCTCGTCCGGCCGCCAAGAATAAGAAGAAGAAGAAGCCGAAGGACCACCGCACCTTCTCGGCGACATCGCTGCACTGGCGGCGGCGCTTCCTCCTCCGGCTACTCCTCTACGCCGCACGACATCGCTGCTGCGCTGGCGGCGGGCGAATGATCGGCGCAATGGTGGCCATCGTTCTTCAACCCGTGGAACGGTCCATCCAAATGTGGCCCGGCCCCCGGCGCCTCCTCGCCCGGCTTCCCGGCGCGTCGGCCCCAACAAAGAACAATCCTAACAAAGAAAGGCCACTGCCCAAAGAATGCACCCCGCCCAACAAGAGCCTTCTGCCGCGCCGACTAACAAAGAAGAAGAATGGCAGCAGATACCACCCCATGGTGGGGTCTCCGATTCTGGGACTGAATTCTCGGCCTCCACGTCAAAGACCGTCACCCTCACTCCGCCGTGAACAACGACCGGTACCTTGATACAGTGCCTCTTCCCACATGACCTCCCATGATGGTACCTCTCTCACTCCTCAACCCCTCAGTATCCCTCTCCCACCTCCATTGTTGTCGGTAATGGTTCGCTTCCTTGCTGTCACCGCCACCGGCCGACGCACCTTAGCTCTCTTGTTCTAAATAATGTTCTTGTTTCGCCTCGACTTATCAAGAATCTTATTTCGTTAAATCAATTCACCATCGATAACAATTGTTACGTGGAGTTTGACCCGTATGGTTGTTCGTGAAGGATCTTTCTCGCGAACGTGATCATCAGTGCAATAGCTCGGTCCGCTCTACCATTGCGGTGCCGTGGCTCACTCCCTTGTTGCCAACTCCACGTCATCCTCCTGTGGCACCGTCGCCTCGGCCACCCCAGTCGCGAGGCCCTCTCCAAACTCACTTCGCTATCCCCGGTCGTAATAAAAGTTTGGAATCCTTGTGCCATGCGTGTCGACTAGGACGACATGTTCGTCTTCCTTTTCATCCTTCAAGATCTCGGCGTCAAACAACTTTGATCTTATTCATTGTGACTTATGGACATCTCCCATTGTTAGTGTCTCGGTTACAAATATTACTTAGTTGTTCTTGATGATCGCCACATCACCGTGGACGTTTCCTTTACGGCTTAAATCGACACGTTTTCCACCTGTCTAACTTTTTCGCCTATGTGTCTACCCAATTGGCGCATGCGTCAAGGCCGTCAGAGTGACAGCCACGGAGTTCGACAACTCGGTAGCGCACCTTCTTCCTCACACATGGCGTTGGGCCAGATGTCGTGTCCCTACACGTCCTCGCGAGCCGTCGGTGAGCGGATTATTCGTACCACTAACGATGTCATTCGCTCTCTTTCATTTCAAAGCGAGCATGCCACCTTCAGATTAATGAGGCGTTGCACACCGCAACTCTCCTCCTCAACATCTTGCCGACCAAGACTTTGGATTTTTCAACCCCGCACTTTGCTCTCTTGGCGGTGCACCGTTGTACGATAATCTGCGTGTTTTTGGTGTAAATGTTACCCCAATCTTTCGCCATCGCTTCCCACAAACTTGCCCCGCGCCTCGCCTCTGCATCTTCCTTGGTTATTACGCTCACCACAAGGGATACCGATGTCTTGATCCTACCACAAATAGAATCATCATCTCCGCCATGTTCTCTTTGACGAGACCGCTTTTCCTTTGCCGAGCATACCTCCTCCCACCGCTACGGACTTCACCTTCCTCGATGAATTCCCTAACGGCGCCGCTTCTTCCCATGGTCGCCAATCGTGTCTCCCGCAGTCCTCCCGCGCGCCACCATTGCTATCGGCCCCATGCCGTCGTGCGTACCGCTTCTGCGCCGCCAGATACCACCAGATTTCCGCGCTCCCTCGACGGGTGGTGCCGTCCTCGCCAGCCGGCGCGGCCGTCCGTCAAGCCGTCCTCCGCGCCACGCGCGGCCACGATCCAGCGGCACCGACGGCTTCTCCGCGCTCCCACGTGCGGGTCTGCGCCACGCGCGCGGCACCGCTTCTCCACCAACTTCCGGCGCGCCACGCGCGGCTCTCGCCTTAAGCGTCTACTCCAGCGCCCAAACCAGTGCGGTCCTCCGACAAAGATCGCCCTGCGGCACCGGCCCGGTGCTCGGTGCCATTGCCGTTCCGACGGTGAACCGGCAAAGATGACGACTCGGGCCAAGGACGGTTTCGCGTACCATCCTTGTACCATCTTCGCGCCATCGTCCCGGCCCAAGACCTTCCGTGGCGCCTTGCCGATCCTAATTGGCGGTCGCTATGGAGGAAGAACATCTTGCCCTTCTCCGTAACCGCACTTGGGAGTTGGTTCTCGCCGCGACATACCAACATTGTCACGGGCAAGTGGATCTTCAAACACAAGTTCCACGCCGACGGTTCTCTCGAGCGCCACAAGGCACGTTGGGTCCTTCGCGCCGCTGACGTCCGGGCATCGACTTTGCGAGACATTCATCCGGTCGTCAAGCCCACCACAGTTCGCACAATCTCTCTCTCGCTCTCTCTTGATGGCAGTTCACCACTCGATGTCAAGAACGCCTTCCTCCATGGCACCTTGCGAGACCGTGTTTGCTTTCACCCTCCGGATTCGAGGATCTGCCGGCCCAACTTTGTGCGCTCGTGCGAACAAGTCGCTCTACGGTCTCAGCGAGCTCCCGTGCTTGGTACGCGCGCCGCCACGATCCGGTCTCTCTTGGTTTTGTGGAAGCCAAGTCGGACACTTCATTGTTTGTCTACCGCCGTAGCAGCGACACGGCCTACCCGCCTCTACGTTGATGACATCATCCTCACGCCTCCTCGACACACCTCTGCGGCAGTCATCTCGCCCTCGGCAGAGTTTGCCATGAAGGATTTGGGCAAACTCCATCACTTCCTTGGGATGCGGGTTGTTGCGATCGAGCGGTATGGTTTCTCTCGGCGCGATTACATGATTGACATCTTGGATCGTCTTTGGGATGGCCGAGTGCAAACCATGCACTGCGCCCGTGGATACCAGCCCCAAGGTCTCTGCCGACTCGGGAGCTCGGTTCTTGACCCATCGACTCACGGAGTCTTGCGGCGCTTTGCGAGATCGACCTTCACACGCCCGACATCGCCACGCCGTGCAAAGAGTTTGCCTTTACATGCACGACCCTCGAGAGCCCCGCTGGCGCCTCAGCGCATCCTTCGCTACATTCGGTACTCTACACCGGTCTTCATCTTCGACCGTCGACCGGGATGACTTGGTGGTTTATTCGATGCCGACCGGGTCGGCCGTCCCGATTCGCGCAAGTCCACCTCGGGCTATCTTTGTGTTCCTTGGTGACAACTTGGTCTCTGGTCCTCCAAACGTCGAACACCGTGTCCCGCTCCAAAGATCGAGGTTAGAAATGCACCGCGCCGTCGCCAATGGTGTTCTTGAGGCTTCTTGGCCAGCGGCTTCTTCATGAGCTCCACATTCCGCTTCGCGTGCTACCGTTGTTCTGCGACAACGTCGGTCACGATCTACATGTCCTCCAACCCGGTTCAACATCAACGGACGGCACATCGAGATCGATCTTCACTTCGTTCGTGAGAAGGTAGCCATGGGTGCCGTCGCGGGTTCTCCACGCTCCCACGACATCCCGGTTCGCGACATCTTCACGAAAGGGCCGCTTCTTCGATGTTCTCCGAGTTTCGGTCCATCGAATGTACGTGGCTAACCACCGACGTTCCGATGCGAGGCGTGTTAGCGTAATGTACTCCCCTCCGTGGTTAGTTGGTTATGTTTGGCAAGGATCTCCTAGATTAGATCTTTCCTATTCTTAGGGATATCCTTGCCATGGTTAGTTGGTTATGTTTGGCAAGGATCTCCTAGATTAGATCTTTCCTATTCTTAGGGATATCCTTGCCATGGTTAGTTGGTTATGTTTGGCAAGGATCTCCTAGATTAGATCTTTCCTATTCTTAGGGATATCCTTGCCATGGTTAGTTGGTTATGTTTGGCAAGGATCTCCTAGATTAGATCTTTCCTATTCTTAGGGATATCCTTGCCTATATGTACTTGAGCCTTGGGCTCCTCCCTTAATCAATCTACTATTTTCCCAGCCGTACTCTTTCAGATAATAGTATGCTTAGCTCTAAATATTTGAGGGCAATAATATGACCACCAGTGTTGGTTAGTTCCCTTTCAGGAAGGGTAGGAGTGAGATGTCAGTTCTGTTGTTATGTGAAGATTTGTGGTTTGGCTTATATTAATGTTGCAAAAAATACCTTTCTTTATGTGAGCTGAGCAGGCATAATTACATTCATAGCATTGCATTTTAGTTCTATCATTTTATTATATACATGTTGCTGCACATATTCAATTTAATGATTTAGCTGCTTCTTTTTTTTTTTACCATGTTATCCTCTCTTGAGTATTGACATGTGCATGTATTCTTTCAAGTAAGAACCTTGCTGTCATCTTTTTATAGTGAATGCTAGAAATACCTGAATCAACTCATGCCATGTGACATCTAGCATGCTATCTTTTCTTGAGCCATGGCATGAGGATGCATTTTATTAATTCATAACCTGCTGTTATATTCCTTTTTGCATATTATTTGGCATGAAAGTAGCTGCTGCCCTGTTGCTTAAAAATAGAAATCATCATGCTATAAACATTATTGTTCAGTAGTAATCATTGTTTATGTTCGTATCCTGCACTCCCATGTTATCATGAGTAGTAATATGCACTCGATCTAGGTTAGATAGGTCCATGTAGTTAATGGTGCATGCTTTAATTTTTGTAGAGACCAGATTGTGTGTATATGGCTGTATATACTCAGTTAGCTGGTGACAGCAATTAGGAGCTAAGGATTAGGAAACGTACCCAGACCCGTTTTGTCCGCGGTGTGCCTGGGCGCATGGATCCATGGTGTACTCGAGCACATAGTCTCGAGGGGTTCTTGGTGCTCACCCACACCAAGTTTGTTTTTGTTGTCTTCAATAGATATAGATGAGTTTTTGGTGCTCTAAAACCAATCTTTTTGTCGTTTATTTATTTGTTTCTTATGTTCTTATGGATCTAGCCCGAGTGCGTTAATCTTGGGGAGTTCCTGATGCTCTGACATCAAGTTTGTTGTCGTTTATTTCAATTGTTGTTCATGCTTCTTAATCTGAGATGGTAGTTAGGTTGAGTCGAGTCCTGCAATGGAGTGGCGAATTAGAACGGTGAGCTCTGTTCTTTCCTCTCTTTTTCTTAAAAACATAACCTTAATAGCCTCTAATCACAAGAACACCTCTCATCTTATATTCAATTGCTACTAACAACTAAAATTTGATCATTATGTTCTTCTCACAAATCAGACCCCTTGTCCTACTAATGAAATCTTGGTATGAGTAGATGTCCAACCTTCCTTATGCAATCATGTTAGCTATGTATAGGAAGGCTTAATAAAATCTAAAAATGTGAGAAAGATAATGCATTAGCTAAGTCATGCATCCATCATGCTCTATTTTGTAGGTATGTCAGACAGAGAAGGGGTTGAGCAGAATCTTATCCTTAGGTTAGGATCTTCTCCAAGTCAGCCCCAAATGCCAGAACCACCTGTTGCTCCTATTCATGATCTCAACCAACCAAATCCTCTAGAATCCAGACAGCCTACACCTCCAGGAGGAAATGGCAGCACTGCCAGGACTCTAGATCACCATGATCCATTTGAGAGAGTCTTAATGTTTATAGAAAACTCCAGAAGGGAAGCTCAGGTCACCCAAAATTAGTTCATGACAAATCAGAATCAATTTCTAGAAACTCTGCTCACAACGTAGTACCTGGAGCCCAACCCTCAGACAGACACCGAGTCACTTTGGGAGAGTTCCTCTAGACTCGTCCACCCACTTTTGCTAGAGCCACAGAGCCACTTGAGACCGATGATTGGCTTCACGAGATTGAGAAAAAGCTCACTACTATAGGTCGCATTGAGGAAGAGAAAGTCCAGTTCGCAACCTACCAGTTAACAGGGCCCGCGGCAACATGGTGGAGTAATTATTGCCGCACCCGTGCAGGTGAACAGCCTGTCACTTGGGCAGAATTCACCTCCCAATTTCGCATTACCCATGTTCCATTAGGAGAGATGGACAATAAAAAGAGGGAATTCTGGGACTTGACCCAAGGGGGTAGGAAAGTGTTTGAATACCTAAGCAAATTTAATGAGCTATCCAGATATGCTCTAGAAGTAGACACTAAAGCCAAGAAAATCTATAGGTTCAAGAAGCGTATGAACCCACATTTGAGAGTCCAATTAGCCCCTCTTAAGATCACAGGGTTTCAGGACCTAGCTGACAGAGCCATAATCATAGAAAGTGAACAGGCTCTATTGAACGAAGAGAGAAGAAAGAAGGCAAGGTTTTATCCTAGACCACCCACTCAAAATCAACCGAGGCCCTTCAGGCCTCCTATGCTGATCAGGTATCCAGCACCTAGGCCATACATGGGTGCTCCAACTCCACATCCTAATAACTTCCAGCCTAGACCTCCCCTCCAATGTTTCAAATGCGGAGGTTCCCACTATGCCACTAATTGCAACCAAGTAGCCATCAAGTGCTATCATTGTGGTCAGGCAGGCCACAAAAAGATTAATTGTCCAGTTCTTGTTGTCCAAGCTGTGCAAAACAATTCAGGAAGACCCCAGAATCGTCCTCCAGTGGTGGGACGTTCCTATGGCAATTCCACTGCTCCGTCTTCCCAAGGATCCAGTAGAGGAGCCCCAACCGCAGGATCAGCCCGTTTAAACAATGTTTCAGTGGAACAGGCAGAAGGAGCCACAGATGTGGTTACGGGTATGTTCCCTATTCCTCCATCTGTTGGCATCATATTATTTGATCCTGGTGCAACACATTCATTTATTGCACAAGAGTATGTGAATAAAAATAAATTAGAGTGTGTGCCATTGGAAAATCCTTTAGGAGTACACACCCCTGCTGGAGTAATTTCAGTTGCATTCATCAGAAAGAATCAGATGATAGACATACAAGGCAATGCATTCTTTGCTAACCTACATGTCATAAATCTGTCAAGGTTAGATGTCATCCTAGAAATGGATTGGTTAGCCACCAACGGTGTTAATATAGATTGCAAGTGTAAAATTGCATCTATTAGAACACCATCTGGGAGCCCTATCTTGTATAGGGGACATAGAGCTAAACAACCTTCATTAGACTCCAAGCTCAATCAATTATCATCTCAAGAGTTGTCCCTCATTCCGGTAGTTCAGAATTTTCCTGATGTGTTGTTAAGAATCCGATGAACTCTTCCCCCCTTCTCGATTCATCAGCCCTTGTGTCGTGCGTGTGCATCCCTTCGCGCGTCCCGCGAGAAAATCGATCGACGAGAGAGGAAAAAATGTACAACATCACGTCTGTTGCAATTACAACTTTGCAACGCGCCTCAAGCTGGTGAAGAGTGCGCCAGTGATGAATCCCTGGAGATCTATTAGTTTCCATCTGAATCCAACCACGAGGTGGCAATTTTCTCCAGGACAGCGCTTGATCTACTGTGCAAAAATGTTTACATTTTCTTTCACGAAACAAATCAAATGCCTTCAGAAATGACAGTGCTCTCGATTGCCTGTGCCTCATTGCATATAAGCTTGTTAATAAGAGTATATAGCTTTGACTGTAGGGATCAATTTCTATTCGGTTAGCTTCATAATAATTCTGCCATCAGAAATCACATTTTGATGTGTTAAGAGACTTAAGCTTATTAAACCAATTCAATGGAAGGTTGCTGTTGGTTTAGTTGAGCAGGTTTAGGTGGCCTTATGGTGTTTGTTTTGTATGTGACCCACTATGGTTTGCTCTCTGGTCTCTACTGATGTTTATAAAGTTCAGTGGGCTGGTGTCTGCAGACAAATCCAGCACCTTCAATTGTTGTGCATGTGTGTGCGCACCGTGGAGTTTGTTGAGTCAAGACATGCATTTGTCAGTTGAGTCACATAGCTTCATATGCATGAGAATTAGTTGATGAGTTAGTGTGTTGAGTCCAGGGTTGCAAAATCAACGAAAATCGGTGGAAAATCGTGATTTTCGGTCGTATCGACGCGGCTCGGCTTCTAAAACCGCTCGATAAACCGGTCCAATTCAAAAAAAAAAAATCGGGAAAATTTATGCGACGTAAACCGGTCGAAAATCGCTCAAAAAATCGCCCGCCAAAAAGTTCAACTTGTCTGTCGATTTTCCACGGAAATCGGCCGATTTCCATGAAAACGGACGATTTTTTATTTTTCTTTTCAAAAATTTTATTTTTGACGATTTTCTGCTCGATATTTTCGAAATTCGAATTTCGCCCGATTTTTTCCAAACTGATTTTGTTAACCCTGGTTGAGTCAAACATGCATGCAGTGTGTAGGGGATATAAACAGAATCAAATCAATCAAAACTTTCCAATAATAAAAGAACTGCACCAACTTGACTAAAATCTTGTCGTGCCTTTGAAATTGTATAGATCTTATTCAATTATTAACACGTATTTTGGCTCTAATCTCTTACTTTCTCCTGCTGAACTAATTTGATTTTGAGTTTTGAATCACTGACGCTTGGACCAACTCAAAATTTCTGGCGATATTACTCTACCATTGGTTTTTGATATACAACAGTTTACTTATGTCATTTACATTATTAAACTAAGGTTGCTTTTCAACACAGGTCAAAGTAAAGAGAAGGGAGATGACACAAAATATATTGCCAAGGTACTTTCCCTGTAACTATACTGCTTTCAAGAGATTTTGTCAAAAAAATTATTTGCACGAAAATTACAGTTCTCTTTATCTTTGAACTTAGATTGGGTTGCTATTTGTTTTATTCTGTTCTTACATAATCTGGATTACTTGAACACAAAGGTGTGCTTAGGAATTCTTGTGTAAGACACCCCTGACCCTTGACCCGGCGGAACCTTTTACGCTTGATGCTACTTTCCATTGCATATCAACTTGACTTTCCAATTTTGCTGATTGACTACGTTCCACTATATCAGTGAGATTGGAGTCTCCACATTAGGGACTTATGAATTATTAAAAATTATTAAAAAGGAAAGTAATTTATGCTCATGTGATAATTACTTTCTGCCATTCTCATGAGTCATGACTTATGATGATTAATTGTTTAACATGGAAAATTATTGTAAATACATACGGTTGTCCCCACTTGTAACTGAGCTTCATTTCAGAATTTTTTTATAGAGATTGTTGTCTCCATATTGTAGTTAGCAAATATGGTGGTGGTAAGAGTTAATGTCAGAAAAGCTTGTGGCCATCTTTTAAAATAAGGTTTTTTTACATTGTTGTTCAATGTTCGTAACCATTGGAAATAAGAATTGCTGGTTGTTCGTTATGATTTTGCTTAACTTTTGAAAAAATTTCTTGGTATGATGTCTTCTGATAAATTGATTCACAGGTTCTAGCTAGGGGTATCGAGTGTGACCTTGCATTGCTCTCCGTCGAGAATGAAGAGTTTTGGCGAGGAACAGAGTCACTTCAACTTGGTCGTTTACCATGCCTTCAGGTAATTATCTTTGTGATGTCAGATGTGTTTGATGGAGTAGCATGTACTTACTGGTAACATGCCAATGGTGTAAACATCTCTGTTGGAGCTCAAGTTGTTCTTCACTCCTGCAAATGAAGCAGGAATTCATTATACTGTTTGTATCTATATTTGCAAGAATTCTTAATATTTAGTTGATGTTGGATGGTATGCCAAATACTTTTTTATTGCCATCTGACATTGTTTTCAGTAACTGTTGTGGGATATCCTCTTGGTGGAGACACGATATCTGTAACAAAAGGTGTTGTATCACGCATTGAGGTGTTATCTGTTGTCTCATTCAGTTTTATTTACATCATAAAAGTGATGATATTTTATGCATGCAATAATTTCCCCATTTGTCAAAATAGACTCTGTGTTGCTATTGGTTAATATTGCCCTTTTTTCTAATGTTAGCTAGGTTCGATTAATCTGGGAGACAGCATTGCAATCAGTCCATTTCCCTGGAAATTCAGCTACTGCTAAATCCAAATAGAATCTTTTCCAAATATGCTCATTGTTAAACAACGAATTATCAAATACATCCTACCTTTTTTATTTTTTTTATGCAAGTGTCACAGGCTCGTTTGGATGCATTTAGCAAAACTTTCCAACTGACTAATAAATACACGAAAATATGTAGTATGATGAGAGTCATTTGATTCCTTGAAATTGTTTTGAGTTCACCATTGTACCTGAATCTACCATGGGTTTGTATTCTGATTCCTGGGTTTATTCTCCAAAAGGATTATTGTAAGGGCACCATCCATCTGTTCAATTAGGCCATATAGTATTATATCAGAAGGATGTTATAAATTTCAAATGGTTTTTGTATAAGTTGTGTGTCTAATGTGGGCTGATATACTATCATTCCTCTGCTGAATTGTTTTTTGTTTTCTCTGGTACTTAGGATAACAAAGATCTTTATGCTGAAGAGGCTGCTTCACAAAGGGAAAAACAACGCCAACGGATGCTTTCCATTCCTGGGTTCATCGCCCCAAATGAATTTCAAGACGAGATGGTGAATTCATAATGCTATCTTCAATCTGTGTAAGCCGCTCATTGTCTTGCTTTGACCTCGGATAGCTTCTAGAGTCCTTGCATCAATACGCCCAATTTTTGGCTAGGGCTATGAAAGAAGTGTTCTGGCTTTAGTTATAACTTTTTTTGTCTTTTGTTGTGCTGGTTCAGAGGTTTCCCAAGGTAGATAGTGAAAGAATTTTAGCTGTCTGAACTGTTTCATACTGCCATCGATACTTTAGGGGTATTGGTTGATTTGGTTGCGGTGGCTGTTGTGCTCAATGCATTTAGTTGAGAATGGTGCTTCTGCTGCGCTATTATGTAGCATGATGATACAAACAACTATTATTATTTTAGAATCACGTTTGATAGTAACGTTTCATGATACGGGCACCTTACTAGTAGATTTTAGAGTTTAATGTTTTGAATTATAATTGTCCACACAATTATCAAGTCGAACCTAATCATAATGGCTGTAAGCAATTTATTTCAATTAATTTTTCGTCCCGTAGAAATCATGGACTTTGTTGCATCTCCCAAGTACTAGCTATCACTATGTTTTTCTTGAGGTTTAGTGCAACTCTTTTGGCAGCTAATGTTTTCAAATTATTTTCCACTGTTTTGAGACCAATTATGTTCTTAACATGCATGCATCGTATCTTTATGCATATACTCCTAGTTCCGAGGTGGTTTCTTTCTCTCTCACTTCTTTTTTTGTTTTACTTATGTAACTTGATTATATAGATGCATAAAATCCAGTTAATTTTCTGAGTTAAACATATCAGTAATAGTCTGTATTGTTTTATTGTGACTTTTTTTGTTGCTATGCCTTTGTGGGACACATATGAACGAACTTTCTTTACTAAGAAAATAATTTTAACTAGAAGAAATATTATGGATGTAAATCTCCTTTGGAAAGTCAATCTCTGTACAGGCGCACCTATTAACAAAAAAGGTTTTTTTTATCAATTCTAATGCCTCTTTGCAATCCATGATTGAAATTGATGGAGTCCTTTGAACTTCCTTATTTGATATATGATGATATTTAATCCCATAAAAGATCAATGTCTTAGATAGCACGGTAGAAGGAAACATATTGAGGTATGCCCATTTAACAAAAAGATAACCTTTCTTACAATAAAAAATTGCACTCTCCTATGGTGTGCAGTTTCAAAATGGGGAAAAGTCTACATGTAACATAAAAAATGATGAACATTTGTTGCTACTATATCGTTCATCATGAGTTATAATATCATTTAGTGTTTAAGTTTGAAAAAAGAGAGAACATTATAAGTGTGAAACATAAATTAATATTAGTAATTAACCTGATCAAACAAATCTAAAATTGGTAGCCCGTGCGAATGCATGGGTTGACGACTAGTTATGTCTAATCAGTAATGAATATGCAAACTATTTTTGCTTAATATGCAGCTCTGGAAGTCAAATCTGCTTCACGGTCTTTAGATGTAGCTGTGGAAGAAAAAACTGCTTCCCTGATCATTACTAAGAGATACCAAAATCATGGCCGTATCTAAGCTTTTCGTTTTCAAGCCCCTTTGTCATCACTGTCGTCCTTAATTGGTCAGAAAATCTCATCACTAGCTTTTATTACGAGGCAACATTAATCTCTGCCTTGCTCATGAAGTAGATATCGCCCCTTTTTTGACATCATGTTGAAATTACTGTGGCTTTAACTTTTGAGTAGAATTGGTAGTGAGCATATGATACTTGAAGTCATACGAATATCGATCAACCATTTTTTGCTTCATCAGGCAGGAGACGAGGTCTTTGAACAACAGCCTTTCTAGAGTAGCTTTCCTTAGCGTGCATGGCAATAATATCAAACTAAGATGTGTATTTCTTCCCTGCGAATGAAGCAGCATGGTAAGCACACAGACTTCCCCTTCTTTAGAAACAACAAGAAATACATCATCTTATTCACTACCTCCTTCAAAACAAATGCAGATTAGGCCACACCCGGGTGAATGGGTGATGCTTTCTTGCAGCATTTTCACCGAGAGCTCGGGCGTCAGATGTCACAGTACTGTACATAAGCTCTTGACAAATAGCAAGATTCGTGGTTATCTACTCGGGCAAAGTGTGTGGGCGGATGAGGTCAGAGGAGTGAACTCAGTTACTCAGATAATCAACTAGCTCTTCGGTCAATTTGGTTGGAAAGAAACGCTCGAGTTTTCAATCTTACCTTGAAAACCCACATACTTCTCACAAAGGAAATCGGTGAGGAATGTCAGCAGTGGAGCGTTTTGTGTAGCTACTTGTATCGACATGTTATTCATTACTATTTTGGTCGTTTAGAGTGGTGGCCAGTTTTGCTTTCTGTGATTTAAACTTTTCTTGGTTGTTGCCGGGTGGCTGTTGACGGGGCTCTACCCTGGTTCTGTAGATTTGGACTTACTTCCTTCCTAATACAAAGACGCGCAGAGCTCCTGCTGTTTCTGATAAAGAAAGAAAGAAAGAAAGAGAAAAAAAGAGAAGTGCTTCCATGTTTTTTTTTTTTGACAGTTGCACAAATGTTAAAACAGGAATGAAAGGTAGATGGTGATTACTTACCCTTTCGTTTGTTTTAAGATTTGTATAATTGTATTGGGAGGGAAAGCATTGAAGCATTCCTCAAGAAAAAAAAACTCAGGAGTCTTCGGTGAACTGGAGGTATGGCCGTATGTGTGAGCTCGGCCACTCCAACGATGCTGCTCAACTTGCCGGAATCTGACTTGGATATCGTAATGTTTGATGCTGCTTTCCCCCCCTCTCTTCTGTGCCGTTCTGTATATATCGATTGCCATCTCTTGTCATATCGGCATATTCTCGCAAAGGGAAAGCTGGGGGTGGGGAAGAAGAAACAATGGAACAACCGGGGCACCAAGCAAGCGGCGGCGGCAAGCCTGCTCGATCTGGTGGTGGGCACGGGGCGCACGCAACGTAGCGAGTGCTTGCTTTGCTCCTTCGCTTGCCCGGCCGTGTGGGGCTCGGATTTGCCGTGCCACCGAGGAGACGTAACGTAAGTCTGAGCGAGCACCTACAGTGTTTACCTCCGAGCTTAGCACTACTCTCTGCAATTTGTACTACTTCAACTAGCCTTCAAAGGTGGAGCCCACGACAAAATAAATAAATTATTTATTCTCGTGCCTATCCCTAGTTCTTCATCCATTATTCTCCGCAACAAAATAAATCAACATACAAGAATGTAATTTTTTTGTTCTCCATAGGTAGCCTCTAGTCTTTTGAGTCGGTTCTAAGTAAGAATGCTTGCAGCCTCTCTCCTCCTTAAGAGGCTATTTTCATTAACAGCGTGGATGCTCTCAGTGTGACGTGCCTCCACCGCTACTAACAATTACTAGGCAGGGCAGGGCAGCGCTACATCGCGTCGTGCAAAATTTAGTTGGGAGTCTTTTTTTTTCAAAAAGGTTGAAGGTTCTAAATGTAATTTTGTTTTTTGGATATTTTTTCAAAAATTAGGTTGGCTAGGAGCAGTCGTAGAATTTATGGAACACAAGGGTCTTTTTTTAAGGACTAGTTGCAAAATAACCGGTGGAAGGACCTGCCCATGATTTCGGAAATTTTTGGGTTTTTTCAAAAAAATTAGGCTGGCTAGGAGCCGTAGTCAAATTTGCGGAACACCGGGGTTTTTTTTTCTGGAAAGAACCGGTGAAGGACTCATGTCAAATTTGCAAAGCCACTGTCCTTTTTGCAAAATAATCGGTGGAATGACCTACCCGCGATTTCGGAATTCCTAGAGGGTTTTTTCACAAAAAAATGATCTAATTTCCGGGTTTAATATATACTAGATGAGTGATCGCGACGTGCCACGTCGCGATCGCTGCTCCCCCACACGAGCAAATCGAGAAAACGTACTAAACGGTTGAAATGATATAAACGTAATTACGCTCTCTCTTTTTGCATTTATCTGGGGTCCTTTCATGAAAGATTCACGATTTTGCTGAACCGAAAAGTCCTTACATAAAAAACGATTGAAAAGATCTAAAATAAGGGCATGTACAATAAGGCCACGTCAGCTGGCTCTTAACCTGTACACATCAACTTTGGTCTATGTGGAGGAGTGAGAAAAGAGGAGAGAGAAGAGAGTTGGCTCTTATTTAGTAGCCAGCTTTGCACGGGAGCATAGGTAGATCATTTATGTACAAGAGAGAAAAGATAATTATTGCACAATACCTAGAGACAACTTTTAGAGACAGTTATTATACAAATTGATTTTTAGCTTACTATTAGCTAGTAGTTGGCTTTGCTATTGTACTTGCTCTAATTACACTTTTTTTAAGAACCTCTAACGAAGGAAGGACACCTGGGTGGCCTCCTTGGCCGGAAACATTAGCAACTTTAATAAAGTAAGTGTATTATTATTACATCACAAGTGTAGCTTAGTCTTTTTTTTCTTCAATGCTTAGTACCTCCTCCTCCCTCCATGTCACATGGTCCCACCATTAATTAAAGAAATCAAAACCTACTCCACTCATCATCCATATACTATACTTGGAAGAATCCACGCGCTTAGGGCCATTTGAGTCGGCTCTTCACGGCTCGAGCCGAGCCGCGAGAAAATATTTTGCGTTCAGGTCCTTTTTTCGAAAAAATTACAATTAGGACAATTAGGTCCTTTTTCGGGAAAAATGTTACGGTTAGGTCCTTTTTCATATACTATACTTGGAAGAATCCACGCGCGTAGGGCCATTTGAGCCGGCTCTTTACGGTTCGGCTCACGGCTCGAGCCGAGCCGCAAGAAAATGTTTTGCGTTCAAGTCCTATATTTTGCGTTCAGGTCCTTTTTCCGAAAAAAAATACAATTACGACAATTAGGTCCTTTTTCGGAAAAAATGTTACGGTTAGGTCCTTTTCTCGAAAAAAAGAATATATATTACGTCTAGGTCCTTTATGCGTTTTTAAGCGTTGCACTCGGGTCCTTTTGAGTGAAATCGAAATTACGATTAGGTCCTTTTTGGAAAAGAAAAAAACGTTCAGGTTCTTTTTTTTATAAAAAATATACATTGCGTTTAGGTCCCTTTCACGTTTTTCTAAGACTACGTTTAAGCCCTTTTGCGAAAAACGCAAAATCATTTTTAGGTTCTTCTCGTGCGTTTCCTCGATTTACTCGTGCAAGGAGCGTCGATCACGCGTTTTCTCGATTTGCTCGCGTGGAGAGCGACGTCCACAGCGTGACACGCAGCGTACAGGTACCTAGTTATTCCCATTTTTACTGACCGGTGCCGCCCCCTCTGCACACCATCGGCCGCCTTCGCTTCCCTCAGTGCCAGACTCCCTCTTCTCCGCCTCCCCCATCTCAAGATCTGGATGCGGCGACAGGCACGATGACGATGCGGGCAACATTGGATCTGGTGGCCACGGTGACGGCCATAACCACGACGAGGCCTCTCCCTTTGCTGAAGCGAGCGCAACGACGCGTGGGATAGCAGTCAGACGCACTGATCGCTGGGTCCTCAAGCAAGGGCTGATTGCTTGGTACTGGTGCAAAGTGAGGTACCGGTTGCCGGCGCCTTGCTTGGTACGGATTCTAGATTCCGCTCCAGCATATGGTACCGGTATCAAAGTCTTCTCTTTCTTCTTCGTACCGGTTGAAATTCGGTACCAAAGTCTTCTGAATTTTCTCGGTACCGGTTGATGCTCCTTAGCTACTCTCGGCAAGGTTCACGAAACCGCGAAAAACCGCTCGGTTTTTGCGATTTTCGATCTTACCGTGCCAGCTCGAGATTCAAAATCGTTCGATAAATCGATCTAATTTAAAAAAAAAATAAAAAAAATTTATTTGTTGAAAACTGCTTAAAAGCCGTTGAAAAATCGCGGTTTTCACAAAAAACCGCTCAAAAAACCGTTTTTCAGGAACATTCAATTGGTCGGCTAGTTTTTCGCGAAAACCGAACGGTTTTTCGTTGAAAACCTAACGGTTTTCGAATTTTTTTTCAATTTTTTTTATTTCTTAAACCTTCGGTTTCTGATGATTTTCAAGCAGTTTTTGAACGATTTTTGCGGTTCTCACGGTTTCGATTTTTGTGATTTTTCATGGTTTTGGTTTTGCGATTTTTCATGGTTTTGGTTTTGTAAACCCTAACTCTTGGGCTCTCCCAGCGAGGCGGATCGCTGTTGAACTTGGCTCTTCGAGAATTTTTTTTTGATACAGCGGCTCTTGAAGTTGACATAGAGGCTTTGTTCCTTTTCGCTCAGCTAGCCTTATCCGAATATATGTCCAGCTTTAGTGAAGCATAAGATTCCCCAGCATTCGCGGCTACTTGCTTGCTAGTTGGAATTCTAGTGCTGATTTTGATTTAGTCAGTGTAAGCAGCGGCATTTAGATCCATATATTGCTTGTTTTAGGTGGTCACGCTTAGGCCGTCCTAAGTTTTGGTTCAAGCCCCAGCAATGCGCAGGCCAATGTTGTGGGTTGGCGTCTATTTTTGAAATAACCAATAAAACTAGTATAGTGCTCTGTCTTTCAGTTTCCTTTTTCCAGCACGTAATATATGATCTTTTCCTTTTCTAGAACGTTTGTTTCCTTTTCTTTAATTCCAGGATATTTGTTTCCTTTTCCTTGAGATGATGCTGGAGGTGAGGGGAGATCTGTTGTGGGCCACAGGGATGAGTTAGACACATTAAACAATGGCCATCGGATGTGGGTGAGTAAAGCTGAGGAAAGATTTGAGAGGTTAATTTTGATGAAGGCAAGTTTCTGGGGACGTTTCGCTGGGTGCATGGAGGTTGGATCATCTCTAGTGGGGTGTATTATTTAGGGTGGACGTAGAAAAGAATGCTTAGGTGCATTATAAAAAGGTACAGATCATGTGTTGGCGTGGACCATGTGCGTGCAGCGTGCCCCGTCCCTACATAGAGTTGATGGTGTAACGAATTACGAATCACGCACGATGAGTTATTCGTTTGTGGAGAACATTTTATGCCATTTTAAATATTGAAAAAGAGAACCTATGGTTGCACAAATTCCGAAACAACATTTGTTTGCCGCGAAAGAGTACATTTTAGCGTATAAAACTTCTCTCTCTGGCTGAATATGTGTTATTCTAGCTTTCAAATTTTATTTATAAATAAATATTATTCTACAATTTTAAGACTGTCTTTTTCTTTTCACATCCCTGCCATATATGATCCACAATGCTATTTAGGGCATGTTTGGGAGGCTTTAAGCTAACTTCATCTTCTGAAAAGCCAGTAAATCCTCTAAACAGCTCAATTTTTAAGCAGATTTTTAGTATATGCTAGAAGCCATATATAATTAGCAAAAATCAAAAGTTGAAAATTGGGATGGACCTGTTTTTACGGTTTATTGTCAAGAAAAATTAGCTATTTGT
The DNA here is from genome assembly GCA_036346275.1 of Otatea glauca. NCBI lineage: Eukaryota > Viridiplantae > Streptophyta > Magnoliopsida > Poales > Poaceae > Otatea > Otatea glauca. Next base: position 4,378,933 of record CM070713.1, read on the forward strand.
CAAACGGCCTCTTATAAAAAGCTACGTCCGCTTTTCATTCTGAAAAAACAAAAGACAGCTTTTCAGAAAAACTACAACTCCCCCAAAACAATATCTTATTACTATGAAATAGAGTAACACACTATCTAAGAACAAATAAGTGAGCTAACGAAGAAGAACGATTTGATTATTTTTACACACGTCTTGATTAAAGTGTAAAATTCTAAAACGTCTTCGGACGGAGAGAGTATATAAACAAATACGCGCGTACTTTACCACCGGTTCGTTATCAGTATAAAACAAAAATTAAAACATATCTAACTTAATGGGTCTGACAGTCAGCTATACGTACAGCTTTCGCTTCAGGTGGATTTAAAAAAGAAAATCTCAAGAATTAGTCCAATGTTTTTCTTTCTAATATGATTTATACAAATTTTAAAACAAACGAAATGATAGGTAAAAAAACATAAAAAGCACCTCTCCGCGAATTAACTTAGGTCTTAATCGTGGTTTTGACGACTCTGCAATTTAGGTTATATACCGGAAACACCAAGGATCCCTCAGGTCGGCTTCAGATCCGCCTCGTCTCGCCGCTTTTACACCTCTCCCTCCTCCCCCTCCTGTGTCCTGTCTCCTGCCTTCCTTCCCATTTCAGGGCTCCAACGCCCCGAACCAGGACGGTCGTCTTCCGGTCTCCCTCCCCGGCGAATTCCGCGCGCGTGCTCGTCTTGCGTCTTGGTACGTGCCTGGGGCTTCCCTTTTGCTTGTGATGGCGACGCGTGGTTCCGTTGCGGACCTTGCGGTTTGCCGGTTGGTGTTCCATGAATATGCCTGCGCGTGTTAGCGCTCGAATTCCTTGATGCTGTGCCGTCCCATGGGATTGTTGATTGGATTTGGAACGGGTTGTTGTTGGTTCGGTGATGGGTTGCCTGGTTGTAGCGTCCGATTTGCCTGCTGCTTTTTGCGTCAGATGTGGAATTGGTGAACTCGTCTGCGTTTCTTGGCGGTCCCTGTAGTTGCCCATGGTTCATCCTTCGGTTCAGCTCCGTGTACGCGCCATTCCGGAATCTGCCCGTTCTTTTCGTTCTGTTCTTGGTTATGTTCTTTCTCGGAACCGATCGAGAGGTGGGCACAGGATATTTTTTCCGGCATTTTGGTCTAGAATGTTGGCTTTTAGCTCGTGTTCTAGAGAGGAAATTAACCTGCAGCTCTTTCTTCAGCGTTGATGGTTCATGTATTTCCGTTGGTGCTGGTCGTTCGATTGATTGCAGAAACATGTCATCGGTGTAGCTCACTATTTCACGGTATTCGACTTAGCAGATGATGCATTTTGTACATATGTACTATTGTTTGCTTTGTTGGCCTATCGAAATGTTTCACTCTGAGCACCTTCTTCCAAGCGAGAATGTTGGATTGATTCCCTGGTTGAGCACAAATTTGATGTGTCCCCGTACTGTTTCAGCAACTACAACCTGTACTTGCAACTCAATTCTTTTGACAAGTGGCGCTTGTTTTGGATGATTTTTCTAGCTGAGCGGGGATGGAAGGTGTTGTTGTAAGGAGAGTGATCCCTTCAGACAACAGTTGCCTCTTCAATGCTGTCGGGTATGATTCTGAGTTTTGTCATAATACTACACCATTAATTTTTTAGGCAATACTATACAATTATTGGTTTCATAAATGAAGCAGTTGCTGATTATACTTTTCAACACCTCTGTTTTGATACAGGTATGTGATGGAGCATAATAGAAACAAGGCTTCTGAGCTCCGCCAGGTAACTGCTTCGAAGAACTACTTACCAATTTGGTACCTGCATTTCTTTCACCTACATTTTCCCCATGTCCTTAGGCTTTGAAAAGACGCAGGTTGTTAGGCTTTTATATGATGAAAAATGGTAATTCCTCGAGTTAATTTGCAAACTTGGACCAGAACTAGCATTGTGCTAATTAGGAAGTTTGTCATTCTAAAATCTATCTGTAGTATTTGATAAGCACGCTATGCCCTTTCTATAGTGCATTTAAATTATACCTGTTCTGATGATGATTTTCCAACTGTACGATCACGTACAACTGCATTAATTGGAATAGCTTGTTGGATGGCAGGATCGTGTCAATTTGACAATGATATAGAAATATCATATAGATGACCCGCTGGACATTGATTGAATTCATATAGATAAACTTCTTCGAGGACTTCTTTCATGGCATGTGATGCGATTCAGTTAGCTCCAAGAGCATATCAGTCAGTTGAGTGTTATTTCATTATTTGGTCAACTGTAGCAAGTCAATGTTTTTAGTGTGATGGTTCAGCCATTGTGTTATTGACTACTTAGTCCTTCCTCAATTGAGGACCAATTGCGCTTTGTTCTGTACTATCTTTCAGTAGAAAACAAAAAGCAACGCAATAGATAACCTTAGCACAGCTATGATAAATAAAGCATTGATTTGTATGCTATGGTGTTCCTTTTAGCTAGAAATTGTTATATACATAGCTGGGCAGGTCTGCACATGTTATGCCATTTTGCTTACCCTTCTAAACTTCCATACTGTTGACTTTGCTACTTTTCTTCCCTCTTTGCTTGAAGGTTATAGCAGCAGCAGTTGCTAGTGATCCTGAAAAGTATAATGAAGCATTTCTTGGAAAGCCAAATGAAGCGTATTGTGCTTGGATTTTGGATCCTGAAAAGTGGGGAGGTGAGTTTCAGCTTTATTAATCCTGTACAGAAACATTAAGGCTGAAAGTACTCTCGGTTTGAAGTGTTCCTGTGCTGTGTTGTTTGTGGGCTGGTCTTTGGCTCTTTGCCATAAAATAATGCACTCTGTTTGGTCATATCATGTTCCAAAGTTTGCATTAAACCATCCATTTTTCCCCAAGAAAGAACATATTGTATCTTTTTTTCTACACTTACGCCTTATACAATGAAAGTAGATGTGACTCAAGAGCTCAGGATTACTTATTAAGCATCTTCACCATAAAAGTATCTGTGATGGCGCACGACAAGCATATGCAACACGATATTAGCACTCCAGGTTATGAGTAAAAGTGTTTCTGTTCAGCGGCTGTTACAGTAATTAACACTCGTCTTCATGATTTGTTAGTGTGCCTGCTGCTTATTTCACTATTTTCACCTCTATATTTCTTTGTTTGTAAAGGTGCCATTGAACTTTCTATTCTGTCGGAATATTACGGGCGTGAAATTGCTGCATATGACATCCAGACAACCCGCTGTGATCTGTATGGTCAGGTTGGTGTTCTTATATGTTTTTTCCTGTCCCAAATTATTAAGCTACTGCTTAGCTTTGCATCCCATGATACAGGAGAAGAACTACAAAGAGAGGGCTATGCTCATTTATGATGGGTTGCATTATGATGCTTTAGCTGTAAGTTTTTATGATAGTATTCTACTGATCAACAGGACACAACGAGATTAACTAATTTTATGTGCTTTTGATCAACAATAATTCAGATGTCCCCATTTGAAGGAGCACCAGAAGAATTTGATCAGACCATCTTCCTTGTTGACCATAACCGTTCCATTGGTCCAATAGAAGGCCTTGCTCTAAATTTAGTGAAGGAGGCACAGAGGTATTCATCTAATGTCACTTAGTGTTTTAACATTAAATAACTACATACTTTACAGCAACCAATAGTGCCTCAAACAGAATGATTATTTTAGCATGTAGCCTCATGTTTTGAATGCTTCAAAATATTGGCTGCGGTTAATGGTCAGCAATCTAACTCGTTCTGATGGCTAAAGCATTTGGATGAAGTTTCAATGTAATGTAAAATCTGCATTCAGAAACAAAAAAATACATACATGTATATAACCCTCTCTGTAGTTCATGTGGTGCTAAAAAGCTTTGGTTCCTATATTTTTTTATTGTCCAAAATGATCTTGTTAGGTTACCCCCGAAAGCTCTCAAGAATGTCAGAATATAACTCAAATAGTCTATCTGGTTTGCAGAAATCTGACAGCTCATTAGAAACCAAGGAAAGATCGAGTAGAAATGTTACTGACTGTTGGTTGGACATGCAATATGTAGGAAGAGGAGCTACACAGACACTACAAACTTCACATTGCGCTGCGGCGTGTGCCAAATTGGCGTCATTGGTCAAAAGGTAAGACTCTTGTAAATGTCCCAGCCAATCTGTGAAAAAATCATTGTACTGAAAGCCCCCATTTTTTTTGTGGGTGCACAATGCAGGAAGCTGTTGAACATGCACAAGCCACTGGCCATGTCAATTTCCAAGAATACAAATGACTGTAGAAGACATACTAGTTCTGTTGTAAACTGCTTTTCATTTGTTACAATTGATATTCTTCTTCGGCTTATGGTATACTGTATTTTAATATTTGTTACAGGGAAAGTTAATAATAGCTAGCTCCAGTTTCGATAACGGACTGTGACATGATATTGACTGTCAATTATGGTCTACAAATCCACGGGATGCATGTAGCAGCCTGCTTGTCACTTGTCAGCCTGTGGTCTTCTCTTCTTTTTGCCTGAAGTGGTTTTTTTTATAACGAGTTATTCGTTGAGATAATTCATACTATACCACTCTAAAGAAAGAATGCTAACCACTGAAATGCCACTACAAAGATTTTTCTTCATAAAATACCACTCCAAAGAGTTTTGGATTTAAACAATGTCATTTCCATTCTTTTCCCATTTTAATTAATTTTAGACTTTTTGCCCACACGAAAAGACACATCTGCCCATAAGGTCACACGGATATGGTCCAACCCAACTAGATCGAACCTAACCGTTTCTCTTCTTCCCATCAGTGCTAAGCCAAGTTAGATGTTTTACACAGCATTTCATGATGAGGGCAGCAGTACTCGTTTTGAGACTAGAGATTTTGAGTGGGACCTTGACTCACACGGACACACGATTGCAAAGTTAACAGATGATTTGGTGACTAAGACGATTTGGGGGAAAAAGCTTAGGAGGCCGTTTTTTTGGTACTATAACAAGGTTTTACAAGAGAACCGAAAGGTTGAAAATTGTATTGACTTGGTAGAGGCCTTTCAGATGTAAAGGTGACCAAGGATGTTGACTCTTGTTATTGAGTTTGGAATCAAAGCAGAATTTGAGAAAACATGGTAGCAAGAAGGAAGGAAGAAGGAAAGAAAGCGGATAAATTAGCTACTAGTTCTGAAAGGGAAGAATGGCTAAACCTACATGGTCAAGCCGAACCAGGGGTGTGGTTCACCCAAGGGCAAATAGGTACTTCCTATGACTTGGGAAAATGAAAAATTAGGAAAATGCAAAAAAGTATTGAAATGGTATTGTGTGAATTCAAAACTCTTTGAAGTGGTATTTCAATAATTAACACTCTTTGAAATGGTATAGCATAAATTATCATTTTTTTTTTCTAGCAAGATGCATGTGGTGCGTATGCTTTGGAGTGCTTCTTAAAAAAAACCCTTTTTTTGGGTGCTGAGGTTAGGTTACTGCCCACGCGCTACCTGATCCAGGTGCAGGTCAAACCCAATTGATATTCTTGTGGGCTCGTTTTCAGTAGGCAGCTGTCAGCCACAATTCATGCATCTCACGTTGTAGATTCTGTGGAGCATACTGTTTAATTCGTCATGTTTATGCTCGTACAATTACAAATGTTACCATATCTCCTAAGTGATGTAGGCAAATGGAGAAAGGGCGCCCGGGATAGCAAGCTAGTGGTGTTCGCACCCGCTCCCATTTCAGTCTCGAGGATGAATGATCAGGAACACACGGAGTTGGGCTAGGGGAAAAAAATCCATGGGGGCAATCAGGGCAAGAAATAATGATGAAGCAATAGTTCATTGATTGGTTTACTTGGTAAATATTCACCACTTGTTAACATCATCTGCTCTGCCTCTGCCTTGTGTGTGATTTGGATACATGGTCTACATAACTTGTTTAAATAATATCTTTCTTTTATTAATTTTACATAATTAATACGCCAAAAACAAAAATTACAAAATAGGCCTCTGTAGCCATTTGAAACGGCAACAGAGTTTCAAATGGCGAGATGCCTACCTGGTGTCCATGTAGAATTAATGTCACCAATTGAAAGGACAATAAAAGCTATGTTGCCAATTTAATTGTTGACATAAGCTATATTTGAAAATATTAATCGACTTGGCTTTAGGGAAAAAAAATACATACACTAAAAAAATACACACATCAACAATTACACCCCGGAGGACAAGGCAAAGGCCGAGAGGGCAGAAGACAAGGGAAAGGCGCTGATGGTAGACTGAAGGACAAGGCAAAACTAAGAGGGTGGAAGATAAGGGAAAGGCACTGATGGTAGACCCTAAAGCATAGGATGTATGATCACAAGTCTGATATCTTTTTCACCCATCTAGTATTTTTCACTCTAAAATGCTCAAAATGTATCGTAACTGTAGTTCAGATTGATGGACCGTAAATGTTGCCATTTATACCATAGAAGTAGCGAGATGAACATATGCACCTCACTAAACCCTACGTACCATGTAATTCAAACCTTCATTATGAAGTGTCGTATTGGGCTTCAAATTGTTTGTTCAAACTAAAAACATCACTCACTTCTCTACATTTATACAACAAATGTGGTACACGTGCGCGGCAGTAGACATATGTCGCTGCCACACCTTCTGCGATAAGGGGGAGGATATTTTTGCAAATTTATTTAGAAGGGGACAAATTTATTCAGATTTAAAGGCTGGCCTCTATCGCCATTTGATTTGGCGACACGCTCTATCTCTAAATCGAATGGCAACAGATGCCTACGTGACACACCGTTGTCCGTTCGTTTGGCGACATAGGCTTTTTCGCCATTTTAAATAGCTACATAGGCATATTTTTATATAAAAAAATCAACATATTAATTATATAAAATTAGAGAGGTACTTCCATGCTTTTTCTTTTGACAATTGCACAAATATTAAAGCATAAATGAATGGTAGATAGTGATTATTTACCCTTTCGTTTGCTTCAAGATCTGTGCAATTTGTATTAGAAAGAAAAGTATTGAAGCGCTGCTCATAAAATTAATAAAAACAGATGTTATTTAAAAGAAATTCTGGTTTACATGGTATACATTCACCAACTACTACTCCCGAATGACAGCAACACCTTCTTAAATCTTAATCAAGTAAATAGCTCAATAAAGTTGCTCTTCTGTTCAAGGAGTAATTCTCGTGAAATTTTGTCGAACACCTGGGACAGAGTCCTCACACAACGTGTTATTCATCTGACCAGATTAATTCCCATGGCAAGGCGCCGCCCAAGAACAATCATTTCAGAACACAGGTATACTTTTAGACTTTTAGTACTCTCGCTAGCCATAGATTGAATCCGAATGAATCAAAACATATTTGTCCACAATCGCGAGTGAGATGCATAGGTAGAAGAAATACGGATTACAGTCTCCAAATGGGAGAAAGAAAGAAAGAAAAAAGAGACATAGCATAGATGTCAGCCGGAGACAAGCCCATGCTAATGAAGAAATGGAAGCAAAAAAGAAGGACGTGAGCGGTAATAGTTCCTCTTCGCTCGCTTTCTTGTGTCTGAAGAATTAGAAGCATTTCCGGTGCACAATGGACGGGCCGGACTCGTCATACTCCGCCTTTGCAATCCACATCTGCAAGGAAGGATAAGCAAACAGTAAGGAAATCTATGGAGCTCAACGAACAAGAATGACAGATAAAAACTCCAGTGTGTTATCGTCGCCTCAAGCTCACCTGCTGGAAGGTGCTGAGGGATGCCAGGATGGAGCCTCCAATCCAGACACTGTACTTCCTCTCCGGGGGAGCCACCACCTTGATCTTCATGCTGCTAGGAGCCAGGGCGGTGATTTCCTTGCTCATCCTGTCAGCAATGCCCGGGAACATGGTAGTACCACCGCTGAGAACAATGTTGCCGTACAGGTCCTTCCTGATATCCACGTCGCACTTCATGATGGAGTTGTAGGTGGTCTCGTGGATCCCTGCAGCTTCCATCCCAATGAAGGATGGCTGGAAGAGGACCTCTGGGCAGCGGAAACGCTCGGCACCAATGGTGATAACCTGCCCGTCAGGAAGCTCATAGCTCTTCTCCACGGAAGAGCTTGTCTTTGCGGTCTCCATTTCCTGGTCGTAGTCCAGGGCGATGTAAGAAAGCTTCTCCTTCATGTCCCTTACAATTTCGCGCTCGGCGGTGGTTGTGAAGGAGTAACCACGCTCCGTTAGGATCTTCATGAGGTAATCGGTGAGGTCACGCCCGGCCAAGTCCAGGCGAAGGATAGCGTGGGGGAGTGCGTACCCTTCGTAGATGGGGACGGTGTGGCTGACACCATCACCAGAGTCCAGCACAATACCTGCACAAGCACAAAACACAAGAGGCAAAACCCAACAATGAATGGCCCAGGTTAGCTAGACTGAACAGATCTATACAAGAGAAATAAGAGATTAACTCCTAATTAAGCAATAGCAAAACATGATACTTGTCGATTGTGATTATTCAAATGATTGCACCACATTGGTAATTAAGGTTCTATATATACAAAACAGCGTGCGTAACTGGTTTGAAACATGCTAGCTAGCGTAGCTAAGAAATATTTCTTCGGCATGGCATGGCATGGCATGGCAGTGTGCAGGAAAGCAATGCTTAAACTACTTTAAAGATCACTGCCGTCTCAATTTTTCACCGACTAGACAGCCAGTAAGTACCCTGGCTGGCTATAGTCATCTACATACCAAGGCAACTAAGTTTGTTGATGGGACATTGGGACGAACAAATTAGCACATGATGAACGGGATAGCCCACCTGTTGTACGGCCACTGGCATATAGGGAGAGGACAGCCTGGATGGCGACGTACATGGCGGGCGTGTTGAATGTCTCGAACATGATCTGGGTCATCTTCTCACGGTTAGCCTTGGGGTTGAGGGGCGCCTCCGTGAGGAGGACTGGGTGCTCCTCGGGGGCCACGCGGAGCTCATTGTAGAAGGTGTGATGCCAGATCTTCTCCATGTCGTCCCAGTTGCTGACAATGCCGTGCTCAATGGGGTACTTGAGGGTGAGGATACCCCTCTTGGATTGCGCCTCGTCCCCGACGTAGGCGTCCTTCTGCCCCATCCCGACCATGACGCCGGTATGGCGCGGGCGGCCCACGATGCTGGGGAAGACAGCCCTCGGAGCATCGTCTCCGGCAAACCCAGCCTGACAAGAAGAGCACATGGACGCCAATGTTTCAAGGTAGAACCACAATTTGGCCAAGAAATGGGCAAGGTCTTGCAATGCATAATAGTATTTATTGGTAGGAATAGTCGTTTGAATAGGATAGGATGAATGAATACCTTGACCATGCCGGTTCCATTGTCGCATACGAGGGGCTGGATGTCTTCTGCGTCGGCCATGTTCCTCTTCTTGTTCTTCTACCTGGCCTAGGCGAGGCAAGGGAGACACATAGATCTCACAGCATTAGGTAAAGAGAGAGATTGAAACAGTGGTCACAATTACAAAGGAGAAAGGAAGGGTGCGAAGCGATGCGATGAATGCTCGCGAATCAAGGATCTTGTGCTAGTCCTTTTAAGTAAGTAAATGGGCATTAAAGATTGTCCATCCAACCAATCTGACGGACGGACGGGAAGAAATTGGAATTAGAGCACGATCCAGTCCTAGGAGGGGAGTGCCAGCGGTGATGAACAGTGGATCAGTTAAAGATGGCAACTTTGGATTTCATTTCATGAGAATAATCCCAAGCACATATCCCATGTATCAGTGCGTTGTTGCGGGGATCCGACCAGACCCTATTTCGATCCCGACTCCGAAAGCATGGGAAGAATGGTCAATGGATAGAATAAGCAGGGAGAAGCGGATTAGACAGATGGTTACCGAGAGAGTCAGAGGGGGAGATGCTGCCGCCGCTGGCGCTTCCGTTCCTCTCTTCTCTTCCTTCCTTCTTTCTTGCTTGCGTTCTTGAGACGGAGATGGGGATGGGGAGAGAGGCGGAGGAAGACGGGGGCGGGGGAGGAATGCCAGCCACTGCGCTGGCCGGGAATGTATAGGCCTTGAATTCCCGGGATGGCGGTGGCCGCAGACCTGCACAAGCGGAGGGCCGCACTCCTCGCCCACCATCACTCACAGGCACAGCTCCTCGGTCCTCAGCCTCACAGCTCCGGCCGAGTGCTGCTCGTCTCTTCATCCTTCCTCGGCCACGTCACCCCTTATCATACACCTTTCATCTTCTTTTCATTTTTGCAGATGCCTCGTCTTAACGATTTTGTAAGCTCAAAATTAGGCATTTGTTCATGGCTTGCTTGAATAAAGTGATCATCACTACTAGTACTCTGTTTGTTTGTACGTTTTTTTATTTTTTTTCCTAATAATAATCAATGCCGATTTTCCTTTTCTTACCGGTTCATCTGCACGTGTGCCTGTCCTGACAATCCTTCACACACTGCACACCCGTATTTATCTCATGCGTACCTTCTGCATGCAATTCTTTCAGTTACAACCTGCAAATTATGCTTGGTATCTCACATGCGAAACATATTTCAGTTTTGATATAAATGTCCTGTGCAAATCTTTATAGGCGTTTACTGTTGCTTTAATCTTACCCTATATATTCTTAGTGCCTCTTTTATTGTAGGTACTCTTTATCAAGTTTGAAGATTTGATTTTACTGGAAGCCCCTATTCTTGTGCACAATGCAGGACGCTGTTGAACATGCACAAGCCACTGGCCATGCCAATTTCCAAGAATACAAACGACTGTATATACTAGTTCTGTTGTAAACTGCTTCGTTTGTTACAATCGATATCCTTCTTCGGCTGGATACGGCATATTGTAATTTGCAATTTATGTTACAGGGCAAATTTAATAATGGTTAGCGCCAGTTTGGATAATTAATGCAGTGTGATATTGATATTGACTGTTAGTTAATGTATAGAGATCCATGGGGAGCGTGTGGTAGCCTGCTTACCAGCTTGTGTTTTTTTTTACCTCAAGTGGTTCTGTAACGAGTCATTTGATAATAGAAAAAAAAATCTTCTGCAAGATGCGTGTGTTTATTATGCTTTGCTGTTCTTCTTTAAGGAAAAAAAAAAGAGAAGTTTTTTGGTGAGCTGAGATTGGTTAATGCCCATGGGCCATGGGCCCAACCCAGATTAGGCTACGTGACCCAGGTCCAGGTGCATGCCAGATTTGTTCACTCCCTTGGGAAAATCTTGTTAGTTTCTAGCTGGTGTGTTCAGTAGGTAATCTATACCCCTTTATAATGCACCTAAGCATTCTTTTCTACGTTCACCCTAAATAATGCACCCCACTAGAGATGGCCTAACCTTCATGCACCCAGCGAAACGTCCCCAGAAACTTGCCTCCATCAAAATTAACCTCTCAGATATTTCCTCAGTTTTACTCACCCACATCCGATGGCCATTGTTTAATGTGTCTAACTCATCCCTGTGGCCCACAGCAGATCTCTCCCCACCTCCAGCATCATCTCAAGGAAAAGGAAACAAATATCCTGGAATTAAGGAAAAGGAAACAAACGTTCTAGAAAAGAAAAAGACCATATATTACGTGCTGGGAAAAAGAAACCGGAAGACATAGCACTATACTAATAATCTATGAGTTGTGGAAGAACACACATGCAGAAAAAAAAGTAGAGGTGTTCTATGCTTTCCTTTTTTAAATCTGTATAAATATTAAAATATAAATAAAGAGTAGATATTGATTACTTACCCCTTCGCTTGTTTCAAGATTTATACAACTTGCATTGAGAGGAAAAACATAAAAGGACCACTCAAAATATAAATATAAATAAAGAAAGAAATAGTCATCAAGCTAGGAAGTCATATTTTGAATTCCCATAAATCTCTAGTTAACAAAAAGAAAAACCTCGCATCTACCCTAAAAACGCAGTGATCATCGGTGCTTTGCCGGTTGCACTACAGTACCTATATAAGGTGAGGTCATGCATGCTACCTAGTTAGTTGCGAGGATGTTATACAGGATCAAATCTTCGAACACACTAATTAACTGAGAAGATTAACCTACAATAAGCCTTAAAACGCTCGCCATTTAGATAGTCGACGTACGGTTGGTCGTATTGATCTAGCTAGCTTTCCTCTAGAAAAAAGTAATAAATATACGCAACATTGAGTTACATATACGTGCACCTGGAGCTAGCCCACATTGGTATAGTGATATATATGCACAGTGCTTCATCTTTGGTCTTTGCCCATGCATGCATGCATGCCCAATCGTGTGACTGTTGTACTTGCACAGGGATGCATGGGTCCTGAACTCCTGATATTGCATATAGTTTTCGATCTCCCTAGTAGTGTCGCTCAAAGATATTCTATTAGCTAGCCTAGCTCGCTAGAGTTTGGAGGATATTAATTGTGTTTAGAGAGATTAATTAGAAGTGTTGTGTACGTAAGTCTCATAGTACTCCATACGGCACGGTAAAAGAAAAAGGTTGTGTCAAGCTAGGAAAGCGGGAGTCGAATAATTAATTAATTAATTAATGTAACTGGGGTGTAAGTTATATCGTCAATCTCTTATAACTTTAATCGTGGTAAGAAAAGAAATATCGATCTCGTAGTGACGGAGCACCACGATTCAGCTTCTAAAGAGGTAGACATTGTCCATGAGTTAACAAGTTCTCGTGTCTCTTGTGTGCTTTTGTTCTTTGTGTGATCATTTTCCTCGTGGTGTGGGTTGCCACCGGTTCCAATAAGAAGCTAGGGTTAGCAATCACAATTGGGCTTGGCCTTCTTTTTCAAACCCTTTCTACTCATGCATATACACATGGTCATCCAGTAGATCGATCGCCTCCTCTAGTCGTTGTCACTCTCTCAATCCAATTCGCGATTTCCTCGTGACACATCATGCAATTCGATTGGATGATCCAATTCGGCCACCTTTGCTTTGCTTTTCCTTTGCTTCCTTTTCCATATTCAAATACTAAATAATTACACCCTTTAAACGACATATCATATAATCTACAGTGGGTGCCCTCGATGGCTATAGAATATATAAAATGCTACGACATCAGACTGAAAGCAACAGCTGATACATATATTTGGACGATCGATATATACTTCGATAGTGCAGCATGATACGCCCATGTATCGTACTCAACGCTAAGGATAACTTCTGGATAAGAATGCCTGTATATAAACTCACAAAGATGATACATATACGTCACCAACTCACCATTGCTAGCTGCATGGGATAAATCATTGCATGGACTAGTGCAAATTGCACTGCAAGTGCTTTATATGTGTAGTGATTAGCTTAGCTAATTACTTAGAACAAAGTTGCAGTGCGTGTTTTGCCTCCCTGCTGCTGGTGTTGTGGTATCAAGAAACAGGTCTAAATACAGGGCAACCAAGCATATCATTCTGCATGCATATGCATCACTACATGGCATGGCATGGGCATACATAGCCCTTCTCTTTAACATGCATGCATGAGGTCCCCATAATTAAAAGCTAGCTAGACTCAAGGGGAACATTGATTCCCTCCTAATCATCATCATTTCCCTCTTGGGCTCTAGACCACTCCAGTCTCCAGCACAAAGCAAAGCAAAATATTCTTGGTACATGGTAGTAGCTGATATTATATACGAACCTCCAAGATATATATATATATATAGGAAGCCTTTTCCGTACTCCCAGGAGTACATACTCACACCTCTAATATACCACTTAAATGAACGCTTTATACTTTTTTATCACTTTCGGTATACTCCAATAATAATTCTAAGATACTCCAATGCGATATGATTGAAAAAATTTCATCAGAGCCCTTATTTTTTTTTGCTACATACCCTTTTCCATATGTAAAAGGAATATATAAACAAATTATGCTATAAAGGGTGGACTTTAATGAAATTTTTCATGGAACTCACTTTGGGGTATCTTATAATCAGTATTAGAGTATACTCAAAAGGATAAAGAGGTATAACAACGTCATTTAAATGGTATACTGGTGGTGGGAGTACGTACACCCAGGAGTATGGAATCATTTTCCTATATATATATATATCTTTCTTGGTGTTAACCTCATCCAGGATGGGCCCACATTGCATATCATACTTGGTGTTGTCTTTATCAGATATGCGCTTGCCGCTGGTTAGCCCCTTGTGGTTATCCACTAATTAATTAATTCCAAATCAGATAGATAATACCTAGCTAGATTGAGGTTTAGCTAGGCTTTTTTAGTAGCATTAGGATGTGCCGTCACTTCAAAATATGCATAGACTATGATCAATTGGATTTGTCTTATGTATGATGCATAATTAAGGATGTGACAGTGATGAGAAGCTAATTCCAAGAGTCCCATGCAATTAAGCATGAATAGAGTACTCCCTAAGCTAGCTTGTAAATTTGGTGAGTTATACTTATATACTCCTAGAGTTTCTGACCACTTTTGTTGCTTTCATGCACAGGACTAGCTAGGCCTAGGCATCATTAGGGTTAAGTGCAATTATGTGAAGTACTCCTTCTGTCTTTCCTATTTTCTTTCTAAATATATGTTATTCTACAATTTCAAAATAATTTTTACTATTTTTTCTTTTATACTCTACCTTTTTAACCATTTTCAATGTCATTTACTATCATAGACTAAAGTAAAACATATCATCTAAAGATATAACGAAGATGTGTCTTGGTGGGAGTGGAAACCCAAAATAACATCTATTTAGAAACATAGAGAGTACGGGTTAGGTCAGTTAGGCCCAAGGGACCCTCCATAATTCGAGGAACCCAACCTAGTTCGGAACTAGCATTTCTATGCTCAAGGAAATTGGTACATATTGTGTCATCCTAGAATGTTAATTGCTCAAATATTTATTTTGCAATCAATGGGCCTGCTGCTCCCGTGCATAATTTGCAATCATGAAGCCAGCAGAGAGAGAGAGAGGCCCTAGCTATCTGCTCACCACATCTGAATGAACTTCAGAAGTGAATCTTCACCATACTGTGTAGTGTATATCTGCATTGGCAGGTGAATTCTCAAGTACATATCTCTGATGAGCAGATGAGTTGCAACTTGTTACTATACCATTCACTCTATCTAGAAGTTACCCTAGAAGTAGAAAACCAAGAAAAGGTGAAAAATGCATGAGAGAAGGCTGTATGATCTGCACATGCCTGCAGGCTAAATATTACTGGTATTTAGTTATTTACTGCAACAAGGGCCTACATGACCTACTTGGAACAAGTACAAGAATATACAGATTAATGCTAATATTGAATCTTTTTCTGAATTTGGTAAAGTAATGCATAAGAGTTGTTAAGCTCATGGCCCTACTCAATAAATCAACCAACCCTAGAGTAGCTATTTCTGGCCATTGCTTCATATTGTATACTACTGGTACCTAACCTCACAATCTTTGTTTTCTGAATTACATTGTGAGGGAAAGCTAGGGCCTTTGCCCTAAATTGAGGAAGAATTAGGCCATCTTAGGAAGCATCATTGGATGCCTTTCTTGACTACTTTTGACACTATGCATGCTTCTCCTCTCAATGAAATTGTCTTGTCATGCTTTGCCACCACATGCATTTCTTCTCCTCCTTGCTCTCATGCATGCCCAAGATTTGATTGCCCCAAGCACAGAACTGCTGGGGGCATTAGTTTCGCTTGATGGCCCCACCAGTTTATTGAGTGGACTAGGAGGGTGTGGGTGCAGGTATCTTCATCAAGACTATTCTTGTTGTCAGCTGCTATATGTACTACTGGCTAATGTGTCCTACCATTGCTGTGCAATTTTCCTTGAGCTGCCAAAGTTCGTCAGCTACAAAGCTCTTGAAGCTAAGGATGAGAGAATTTTCCTTGAGCTGCCAAAGTTCAGAATGATTTTTCCCCTCTACAACTCATATCCTCTAGTACATGATTGATGATATATAGTGTTTGAAACGAACCTTCATAGAGGAAAACATGCTAAGCTTTTAGGTGTTGTTTGGCACGCATATGTATGTGAATGCAAGTGCGCTGATTAGTGAGAGAAATGTGTGAATTAGTCCCTATGTTTGACAAGTAAAGTTGGTTATTTCAAATTTGAGCTAACGAGTCACGGTTGAGTCGAGCTTCATTAACCTTTTTTTTCAAAATAGATTTATTTTAATTCTAAACCCATTAACTACCTTAATGGAAACAATTTTGATTCAAGAGTTTTTTTCCGGCCCTATACCAACCTCGCCTGTCAGCAAACGCAAGAAAACCAAGGTTCCAAATTTCGGCGAAATTTTGCTGAAATTTTGGATTTCGGGCCCCACAAGATCCAAACTACCGGACGGATAAAAAAATTGGAGAATAATGCTATGAAAAATTTATAGTACCATATTAAGAAGTCTCGGATCAAACCGGATTTTTTTTAAAAATATTTTATCTTCATTTGTTATCTTTTAAAAATAAAAAAACATAATTAGCATAAATGAGGTAGTAACAGTATCGGAATTTTATAATTTTTTCATGTTTGATCATCATTTGAAAATTATGGTAACATTAGTGATTCATCAAGACTATCCATAAAAATTTTCAAAATTTTCTAACATGGTTTGAATCATTTTTCATTCGGTTGAAATTTATCGGTCAGCCTTAAGTTGCACTGTCCGAATTATTAAAACTTCATGAAGCTTGATAATTATCTAAAAATTTTATGAGAACATTAGTGATTCATCATAACCATGCACAAAAAAATTCTAATGTGGTTTGTACCATTTTTCATTCGAATCAAACTTCCCGGTCAGTGTTTTATCAGGATAGTAGCAATGTTTGAATTTATAAAAATTATTCAAGTGTGATAATCATCTGAAATTGTTATGGGAACGTCATTGATATTTCAAAAAGCTTCAAAAAAATTCAAATTTTTTCGTCGTTATTTGACCCACTTTTCAGCCGTGCAATTATACCAAAATTTCAGAATTTTTCAGCAAAATTTCGTTTTTTCGGTAAAAAACGAACCGGATTTGAATTTTTGTTTTCGAATTTTGAACGAGATTTATCCAAAATACCTGAATTTTGACGAAATTTCGGATTCCCATCCGAACAATATTTTATCCAAAAACGAAATTTGAATCCTCCAAGAAAACAAGAAGAGTCGATATGAAGCGTGATTGAAACACATATACATCGTGATCTCGATTGATCAGACCGTGAGACTGATCAGAGGATGGAGCTACCGTGGCATCTTTCGGACCTCTGCATCCATGATCCGTCCAGTGAAAAAACAATTCCTTGTGCTGATCAGTAAGGAAGATTCGCAACTTCTCCAGTCCATGCATGCAAACTGCAAAGGTTAGGAGCAGCAGAGCTGGTCAGGCTTTTTAAAACCTGCAGGAGTGTGTGCACTGTGTCTGATGATACATCACTGGGACTAGCACAGTACAAAAATAAAAAGTTGCATTCTGTGGATATGAGTATATATATAATATTGCAGCTAATCATTTCTAGATTCTTAGGAGAATCAAAGGGCTTTGACAAACCATAATAATTCAGAGTGATGCATTTGCAGCAGTTATTCCATTGTAGACATGGAGCTAGCTCCAACTTTCAGGAAATGTGGATCTGCTGTAGTCATGCAGTGGCTTGTACGTGAGCCATCGGATCGAGAAACAACGGCCTAGATTGAGCTGGTCAGAAAAATAGATGGATAAAAAAAATATGGTCTCCTCGATACGGATGGTTGATTATACCGGGGGGGGGGGGGGTGAATATAGGTCCGTCTCAAACAAGAATTTTTTAAAAAAATACATAAAAAAATAATTATATATATATATATATATCGGACCGAATGAATCAGCAACAAAACTATTAGTCAAATAAAACTCTGTATTTATTGGCGACACAGATATATTTTTGTAATTGTTTTTCACGTATTTTTCTGCAATTTTATTTTAAAAATGTATTATTTAAAAAACCTCTCAAACAATGGCTGTGCAATGGATCTGCATCCCAACTAACTTTGAGCGCCTGCTAAGTCTATATATTTGTGCCCCCTATATGATTAGCTCAATAAAACCAGTGAATTACGCACTTAATTGCATTCTAGATCTCATCCTCCTTCCATTTGGCATGATTAAATGCTCAAGCACTGTAGACGTGCCACCGGATTGTTTTCCGGTCTATGTGCACAGTGCCCCTTCTGGGTGATTAGTCGATGGCAATTCATTTCCCTGGATTTAATTGGTGACAATTGTACAACCCCACTACGGCCACCCAGTCACATCAAGCACAACCATATTGTTCATTGACACAACAAAGGGAAAGGAGAGGAGACCAGACACAGTACATGCGCAGTAATGGGAGTTAAGGCATGGAATGGTACAATTGGACAAGCTAGCTCCTCCCTCCTAGCCTAATCATCCATGGCCATTGCAATTGCATTGTCCTTGCAGAAATGGCTAGCTAGATAGCTAGCTAGTATCTACTAGCTATTTTGGAGTACTTGCTAGTATTGCAGTTGCATGGAGGAAAAGAACCTAGAAGAATTAACTGCTGTTTGAGTATGTACAAGGATCCAAGTTATTGCCATTCTGGTACAACTACTTTGGCGGTTAGAAAAAACTTCACCAGCTGTAGTACAAAGCCTGAATGGAAACAAAAGACAGTAGATGCAAGGTTACAAAAACCGCCGAAATTCGGCGAAATCTCGCCGAAATCTCGGATTTCGGACCCCAGCGAGTTTGCATAGACCGGCCGGATGTAAAAAATCCGAAAAAAATTTGAAATTGCTACAGTATATTTCGGATTTTTTATTTTTTCGGCGAGATTTCGGCAAAAACCGCCGAGATTTCGGAATTTTAAACCGGATTTTGAAGTTTTTGGCGGATCGACCGGAATTATATCAATAAGTTCTCGAAGTGATCTTCAATGATAATGTTTCGAAAAAGTTTATTTTTTAGACTTTTTGGCATTTCGGCAGAAACACTCTCTGAATTTTAAAAAATTGAGAATGCATTTTCATGCTATGAAAAATTTATGGGAGTATCATAAGATATGTAGGATAATACATAAAATTTATGAAAATATTTTAACATCATTTGTTATGTTTTAAAAATAAAAATCAGAAATAGGATAAAAGTCAGTTCACGCCGGACCACTTGGAAGTAGTCCGGCGTGAACGACCTTTTGCGCCGGACTACTTCCAAGTGGTCCGGCGTGAACGAGGTTTTGCGCCGGATGGAAAAATCCGGAAAAAATTGAAATTGCTAAAACTTAGGTAAAAACTTAGGTAAAAAACAGAACATTTAAAACTTTGTTCTAAATGCAACTTAGGTAAAAAACTTAGGTAAAAATCTTAGGTAAAAAACAGAACATTTAAAACTTTGTTCCAAATGCAACTAGCATGATTTCAAGGTATGATTTTGAGTCATTTCCACACTTAGGATTAAATCAAGATCTTAGGCACTATTCCCTCTTAAAAATAACTCAACACTGTTCTAACCTCTTGAGAGGTCTTTTAACCTTGATTAAAAATCTTCAAGACTCTTTCTCCTTTTCCTTTCCTTTCAAGTCATGTACCTACGGTGTCGGAGGCTTTAATACATCGTCAATCATTGAAGTTCCTTCACACTCATTCCACCGAGAGGCTCTCTGCCATTTCACTTTCCCTCTGCAGACTCACTTCTCCACCTCCTCCTCTCTGGTCCGGCCAAGCTCGGCCAAATCCGGCAGATCCAAGGCTCGGAGGCTAATCTCGGCCTCGAGCGAGATTTGATTCTTGAAAGCGATATTTCGGTTCTTGAAGGCGAAATTTGGGCTTCAAAAAATTGGTATGAACAAATTGATTTGTTGGATTTTAAGTGCAGCTGTAATTTTCTTGCTTATTTAGACATGTATTCATGTGGGATATAGTCTAGTAAGAACTAACAATGCATGTACTCATGTGGGAATTGGGATTCATATGTCAGTATGTATTCAAAACTCAAAATTCCATGTCACTTACTCACTTGGTCACTTGTATGGTAGTATGGTACAGCTAGAGCTAGTAAGCCTCACAATGAAAGGCATATATCATGCATTTTAGCAAACATCAGTGAGTTAAGAATGTTGATTGCATGCAAACAAGCACATGGTCATACAAGCTTATATATCATGCATTTTTTCGTAATGATGCAGGCTATAGGTCGTTGTGATGGCGGAGCCTCAGGGTACCGTATGGGACCACGGGAGCGCATCGGCTCAGGGTCGAGGTGCAACTACTGCACGCATGTTATGAAGGGTGGAGGCGACCGTCTTAAGGAACATTTGGTGGCCTCGCCGGTGATGTGAAGGCACGCCTAACGTGCCTAAAGTGATTAGGCGAGCCATGATCGCGGACCTCCGTGGTGGCGTGTGAGAAAAGAAGGAGAAGCGAGCGATTCGCTGCGTCGAGGAGGCTTGCACCGAATGGGCCACCATGGGCACGGAGGACGAGCGACTTAAGATGGCCATAAAGCCTCTAAACAAGAGGCCTACGAGGAGCCAAGGTTTGGCGCAAGGTTCGGGTTAGGGAGTGGTGCACGGAAGTCTTCAATTCAGTCGACTATCAGCAAAATGTTCGGTCGGTCCAAATCGACACGGGAAAGCCATGCCTCCATGGATGTCGACCTTGCACGGGCTAGTGCCCCGCAGCAACCTCGTATTGACACTGCATTCCAGCAGGGGAAGCGGGAGAAGCTAGGGAGGGGATGGTCAAAGTGGTTACATGCTAATGCAATTCCCGGAAGGAAGGTGGACTGCCCGTATTTCACAGGTACGAATCTCTTGTGTGTTTGTAAGTTACACGTCGTGTGATGATTGTACTAATCTCTTGTGCATGCGGTCAAAGCTGCAATTAAGCTGACGCAGGAGCTAGGCCCAGGGGTTCGTGCACCACGAGGATACGAGATAGACGGTAAGTACTTGGACGCGAATGAGCAGGAGATTGTGAAGTACCTTCGGAGGTTCAGGGACGGTAGGCCACCTTTGGTGTTACAGTGATGTGCGACGCCTGGACGGGACCTACACAACAGAGAATCATCAACTTGGTATACTGCAATGGGATGATGTTCTTCCATAAGACCGTAAATGCCACAGGTACAAAATTCATTTTTTTCCTATTCCGTATGATCTTTATTGCCACACGTACTAAATTCTTGCTTGCTCATTCGCACTAAGGTCCAAAACCACAAATACCTACTAGCCGAGATAACAAAGGTGGTGGCCGAGGAGATTGGGGTGGAGCATGTTGTGCGGTGGTTCTTGACAATGGTGCCAACTTCAAGAAAGCATGCCAGATGTTACGAGTGCAGTACCCTCGTATAGTATGGCAGCCTTGCTTGGCACACACCGTAAATCTTATGCTAAAAGACGTGTGCGAGGATGAATGTATCAAAGATATTGTGGCACAGGCCAAGAGAATCTGCAGATTTTTATACAACCACAAGAATCTACATGCGCAGATGAGGCAACATATTGGTGGAGAGTTGGTGAGGCCAAATGCCACTAGATTTGGGACGACCTTTGTTTTCCTTGATAGCTTCTTCAAAAAAAAGGAAAAGTTCAAAGATGGATGACACATCTGTTGGATAGGTAGTAGGTGAAATTTGAAATGGCGGAGGCAAATGCGCATATGACCACCTCGTGGGTGGATTTCGGACATGGGTGGAGTGGACCGTGGTGGCCGTAGAACCCTTGTACAAGTTGTTGAGGTTCGCGGATCAAGACAAGTTACCAACAATCAGCGGTGTAATGATGCAGTACGCAATTGCACGGAATGAGTACAACAATAACTTACGGGAGCATGGAGAGCGATACAAGATATTCCTACAAGTCATGGAAAAGAGATTTGCGAAATAAGGAAACCACATTTGTGCAAGTGGTAAGTGAAATTAACATGTTCGGTTCTATTATGCTAAGTATGCAATGTTCGCATCTATTATACTAACTATGCAATCTTTTCATCAATTGCGACCTCCGTCCGGACCAAGTCCCAGTTCTCATACAACATATGCAAGACTCCAGCGATACATGGGAGCGCTCTCGATCGCACTAAGCATTATGGTCGATGACGACGCTATCAGCGGTGAAGGCTCTACGAGAAGCGGACACATACCGTCTTAGGCGGGGACGTTTTGCCACCCGACTTATGCAGACCGGTAGCCGTCGATAACCAAATGACGGCGGTAAGTACATAAAGCGAGGTTGGTTGGTATGTTGTTGTGTAGCACTCATCGACTTTTCTTTTTCGTGTTGTTCACACTCAATGGTGGATGGCCTTGGGAATGAGGCGCCGGTAGCGCAAAAGTTCGCCTTGAGGTTGGTGTCCCGGGCGCATCGTCGAGTGGGTGTGAACGCAATTGGAGCACATTTGCTTTGGTGCACACGCAGCTCTGAAACCGTTTAAGTTATGCGAAGCTCCAACGGCTCGTGTTCGTGCACTACAACCTGCGACTTCGCCTTGAGACTATGAATCCACTCGCGGACCAAGGCGAAGACCACGTGGATCGCTTTGATCGAGGATGCGATGCATCCGGCATGACCCAATTGCGAGTGGTTCGACTCATCCAGTCTCTTGGGAGCCTCTACTCGACGAGGGCGGTCGCACGACCCACCCTCCCGGCGAGATTCGTGGTTGACTCCATCCAGTGGCAGAGATGTATGAGGCAACGGGTAAACAATGCAATTGTTTTCCATTCCACTTTTAACCATGTATGTCCAAACACGAGAACAATGTTAACCTTACTTCTAATTGGCCACGGAGGGAAGAGCCTCCCAGTTGGGCGGAGTGGAACATCGGAGACACGCACACGGGGAAGAGAAAGCGTGCTACCGACGCCGAGGATGACGACACTCTAGCGGGAGCTTTAGGTGGATTACAAAAGTTATCGGGCAGCCAGAGTGGTAAGGAAAAGGAAAAGGCCGAATTGATGATGAGCCTATTGTCGGCGAGTGAGGACGACACGGCAACACCTTCCGATAATGTGCGTTACCTCGGTAGTAGCTCGGATATGCGACAGACTCTCTGGCGATGACGGACGGAGCGGCCGGTACTCCCTCCGGCCCCGCCCACAATCACAATCACCGGCGGGAGGATTGCATCGAGGGTATCGCCCGAGAGGTGACTCCCAGCGGCGGACCGCGATGGCGGGAAGGGCACGTCGCGTGGTGGGGTGGGCGCTTGAGCGGCACAACCACGGATGGTGCTCAATCATGGTGTAGCAATGAGTCCTCCACCATTTGGGCATTCCATTGAGCATACGGGTATAGTCAAATGCCGTATGGATGGGATCGAGGTGGGTACGATTCTGAGCGAGTTATGATGGATCGAGCATCTCTTTGCCATTTGACTACAATGATCCATATGTCGATCCATACGCACGGCACTCATCGCCAATGTCATGTACCTTCACGGTCAGAAACACGATACAGGAGTCTCATTACTAGCATTGGAAGTCTGCTGGCTACCACGAGACATGACTGGGAGGAATACAAGCAACAACACGAGAGGAGGTACCACGAGATCATTGTCGACAACACGGAGGTGGAGTTTGCACGGGCGCTTTACTACTCGTAGGTATGTGATGCAAACATACATTCATTTAATTGTCATATGCAAATATGTGAAGACTTGTTGTGTGTATCAATTTTATTACATTCTTAATAATTTTCATGTCAATATACATTAATTGTTTGAATTATGACTCCCAATCTTGAATTTGGTCAAAATCTTCACAAATTTCTTACTTCACGCATACCGAATTCCACAATTTTAAAAATTCCTCGAGCTTCAGTAACAACTCAAAATTTTATGGCAATATTATTCACATGTCAGAATCATGCTATTAAAATTTCAAATATTTATAACATGCTTTGTCTCATTTTCATTCATTCTAAATTGCGGTGAGCGTTTCATTACGACAGTACAGTGTTTCAATTTTTAAAAATTTACATGATTCAAAAAATCTGAAATTTTTATGACAACATTAATAATACGTCAGAACTCTCCACAAAAAATTTCGAAATTTTTCTCCATCTTTTGGACCAATTTTCAGGCTTGTCCATCTGGCCGAAATTTCGCCATTTCTCGCCGAAATTCGGAATTTCCCGGTAGAAAAAAAACCGGATTCAAATTTTGAATTTGAATTTCCGGACGAGATTTCTCCGAAATTACCGAATTTCGCCGAAATTTCGTTTTCCGGGCGTGAACGGTATTTGATCCGAAACCGAAATCCGAAACCCTGAGTAGATGTAATAGAGGTCAGGATAATTATGATAGTATTACGGTAACTAGAAAGCATACTGCACATTTGACGAGCACTTTTAGCAGACATAGGCTGCATCAAGCTATATGCAACACCTATGGCACCTACGTTTTGAGGTGTTTGCCCTTTCTGATCTCGGAATCCGAAACCTCTGTGTATTTCTACACCAGTTCCAGATCAAACTGAATCACACAATTTAACATTGATGATAAAAAAAAACTATATCACAAATTCGATATAACAAAGTAACAAATACTATTAATAAAAGAGTATTGACCTCATGGTTAAAGCTTACAATTACTGCTCTTTTCAACTAAACAACTCGAATAAACTGAAGTGGAAGAAGATAACTCCAAGCGATGGCCTATCATATGCCCACAAACAATCGACTAGGATAGCGTGCTCTAGTTCTCGTAATCCCGGTATTAGTTCTTCTCGAAAATGGTTGATGTCGGTGAGATTCCCAGCAACTGAGCAGAATGAATTGAGCAATGAGTATATAGAGTTCTCAGAAAATCTTGGGAATAATGTAATTACATATATGCAAGTCTTAACAAAGAAGGCATATTAGGGTTCTTTTGTGTAAAGCCGCATTTTGAGTTTCAACACACATAGTAGTTTTTCCAAAGCATCCATTTGGCAAAGTAGTTGCAATAACTGAAACTAAATATTTTTCTAGTGAAGGTTCTAGCTACCATCACTAGTATTACGGATCTATTTGCCAAGATTTAACGAATTAGGTTCTATCTATTTGATTGGCTTTAGCTGCCAAAATAAACACCCGAGAGTTCTAACCGCTCCCAGACTCCCAAAAGATCATTTTAAAACAAATCCATAAATGTACCTTGTGAAAACGCCCTTGCCTGCCCTTAATTGTGAGCACAGCTATTTGAACAGCTTTACACTCTGTGAAGGTTGTACACTTTACCCATAAGAGATAATCAAATTATAATGTTGGTCAAGACACGCTTCCATAAGCATGTGACTAAATGATTATCATAAAGTCTTTATAATGAGCCAACCGAACTTGACTCTGCCCGCTAAGGTTTCACAGCTAAAGGGTTATAGCTTCCTAGTCAGAAGCACCCCTCTTGCACATGTAGGAATAAAGTGTCTCTATCTAACACACACACTCCTCCAACTGGTGAAATCAAAGCTAGGTTGCTACAAATTAATCGGCCAGGTGCATCCCATCCTGGACATGTGGTTGTACTGTATTGCTAGGTTTGAATTGACACAAGCGTCGGTCCTTAATTGACTCAGGCAGAACTATCACATTACAAGATCTCGTGCTCAATCTGCACCCGCCGCAACTTACCATCCACCCAAATCTAAATCATTTTTCTATTTTATTTTGAAAACCAATGGCAATATCTATTGCCTTACAATTTGAATAAACAACAAGGTTAAACATTTTTAGGTATTCCCACCCATAGGATGATATGGACCACTATAGTGTGTCGAAGCATTTCTATCGAGCTAAACTAATCTACGACTAACATACTTGTTGCAGTAGATCAACTATACTAAGGTGAGAAAAGTATATGAATTTCAATACCAAGGAGGTAAATTCAATCAAGATTAACTATCATCCTAAATAGAGAATTTAACATTTTATGTAAATAGACACGCACACTAGTTTTAAATAATATAAAAAATAAAGTTGGAAAACAATAGGAGAAACATAGTCTTGGAAGACTTCCCTTACTCAGTTGTGCCTTGGGTCTTGAGCATAGTCACGACGCTTGCTTCGGGGTAAACTACAGGGAACATTGAATTCTACACGTGCAAATCGATACAAATAAAATACAAAAAATTATAAAACTATTACTGGGAGATGTATGATGAATTATAAGAATTTATAATTTTGAATCACTCGATTTGGAGTTTGTACGACAGAAATGGACTGTCAAAAGTCATGTCAAGAAGGAAAATCCAAATATTGTAAGGGAGGAGAATATTCGTTGGAATATTCCTTTAGTTTTAAAATGAACAAAACAAGCAGAGGCTGACAAGTGGGTTCCACCTATCAGTGACATAGAGAAAGAAATAAAGAGAGATCGAGAGAGAGGGGGAGAGAGAGGAAAAGAGGAGCACCACATGCAGCTCTGGTGGCTAGCAGCAACGATGGCTCAGGTGCTATGTCCGATGGACAAAATGGGTCAGCCTGACCTCGAGGAAGCTATCGGCAGCTGCCAAGGTAGAGGTGAACGGTGAACGGCAAGCTTCGGTAGGGTTCCCGCTAAGAATAAGAGAGCGCAGCATAGAACGTGATGCGAGGAAGACGATGTCATGGTCAATATCTGCAGGGGCTAACTGGAGATGACAAAATTGGTGAAGGTGGTGCTCGGACAGAGGTGACAGATCGGTTCGATTCCATCAAATGGTTGTAAGAAAATAAAATTAATTTAGGGAACGAGAGAGGAGGTTCGGGAACACAATATGACATGAGCAAAGGTGCAAAGGAATCACCAGTGAAGCAGATCCAAGCGGCGATCGAACTTGGAGAAGATGATGACACGCGACGGTTGCACATGAGGAGTTGGGGTTTGGTGAGGGAGTGAAGGGATCAAACATGGTCATGAGATTACAATTTATATGATCGAGTGACAATAAAAGAGCGTGGAGTTGCCGTGGTTGTGGTGACGATTTTGCTTCCGATTTGATGGCGAGTAGAAACAGCAAGGGAGTGATGGTGCCAAGTGACGACAGGCATTTCCAACTCATGCAACATACAGTTGAATAGGTGGACGTAGGGTGGGTGGCCCGAGTGGAGTGGTTAGGTGCACACGAAGCCCGTACGACACAAGCGAGGGTGCAATCGGGGTGCTTGGTAAGTAGAGCAAAGCAAAGAGAAAGAGAGGAGTGGCGGGCTAGGCCATGGAAAGGATGGGTTTGGCCCAAGGAAGAAGAAAGAATGGGCTTCAACCCAGAAAAAATAGAGGGAAATCAAATTTAGATTTTGAGATATTCAATTGGGATTTGAGATTCTAATTTCAATGGATTTAGATTATGCAATGAATCCAAATAACAACCAAATCTTTGAAATAATTATTTTTGAAAGGCAACAAACTTTGGGATGTTACAATTCCCTTGTTAAGAGAAAGTGCTTTGCAATCCCAAAGAGCTCTCACCTATAGAATCCCCCACGCTACTACATCTAGAAAATGAATTATCCCTGTCTCACTATTGCCAATGCAAGGAAACAAAAAAAATATAATTACATTTGGATACAGTTTCTCACAAAGAACTTAGCCCTTTCCCAAAGTGGCCATAGAGAGAGACAGAAACTCAAGAGAGAGGAATCATATTTTTAGGTGTCCCAACAAGAGCAATATGGTCCTAGCTCTCTTGTTGGAGTTTATAGGCTTGGCCCAAATTAATATTCTTCATAAATTCTAAAAAATCGCAAAGGTCCACTCATGCATAATGGAAGGTGGGAAGTTTAGTACCACATTGCTAGTCTAGGTGGGAGGAGATCGACTTATAAAGTAAAGTTGGTTTTGCCTAGTTGAAGCAAGAAAAAGAAGAATGCACGCATGCTTGCTTGCCATCACCCCGTGTCATGCGCTATCCTGCATGATGATGTGGCATATGTACACGCAACAAATTGGAAAAGAGAATAACGCTTCATACCAAATGTTTGAATCGCACTAATTCTAAGGGGCTTTTATGGCACGCATAAACGACGTTTCCAATTTTTCCATGCAGGATAATTGCCTTCCCTCCTTGTCGTTTGTGTCTATATGAGTAGACGTCCTCTCGTTAGAAAACACACAGAGAAAATTCTTCCTCCCTTTGTTCTCTTAAGCTACGTTGCTTGGCTTCTCCATTCCTTCGTTGGCGTGCACCGGTGCGGGGAGAGCAGTGTCTCCAAAACCATTCCCTCTCTTGATCCTGCATAGGAAGGGGCGAATCAGGTTTTTGGAAAGCGCTACGCGCGACTGCTCGCTGCTTCCTACTAAGTCTTCTTCCACGACACCATCTGATTTTTCATCAACCTTCACCGGGGCACCTCTTTGTAAGTTGCATCTGAATCTCTTTCGATAAAACTCTTGTAGAAATAACCTGTAGTAGCAATGTTGATTACATGTGCTAGGGGTATTCCCATTGTTCATATCTTTCGGTTAGCGCATACATATGAGATAGGTGTATTTGTTTTCATGATTATGTTATAATATGTAGTTTACAATATGCCTAATATATATGTTGCGATTACAATTGCGATTACAATGAAATCTATTATAGGAATTAAAATAATCACAAAAGTAGCAGACATCTAACAGCTCCACACTGTAGCCTGCATGGGGGTGAACAGATGGGCACATTTCATGAGGAAGTTTTACTGTGCAATTCATGGTCCCGAACTATAACGATCCTTTTCTTCTCCCCTTCCCTAAGGAGAAAATGCATGCTTGCAGCTATCCAAAGAACCAGAATGTAATGTTCCAATTATTGGTTGGTATCTCTCATCTCTCTTTCTTCTACATCACCATTCACAGAACCCAACAGCTGCCCAGATGCAGATTTGCCAGTTCTCAGATTTGGCAAGTCATGTGGAAGTTGCATAGCACATTTTTTAGGTCAGGGTGAACATATTGGAAAAGGTCTAGTAATTATGTTTACCAGATTATATTTACTAGCAATCTGGCACTGCTTATTTGTGCAAAATTTAGGACAATGATGTTTTTCTCTCTCCCTTGTTTAGAACACCTTAACAAAAAAAAAATAGTCCACGAAGTTAAATAGCAAAAATATCATTTCATCCCTCTTAATGTCTAAAACCAAATATTGCCTAATGCTTATTGTGTAGTTTTGCCCACCCATATACATGAAAAACACTAGGTGCAGTGGCATAATATTACATGTCACAATCAACACATGCTTCTTGAGCCTGCCCAAAGTCTAGTGCCTAGTCTTGGTACCATGGTGTACTACTGTGTTTGCAGTGGGGTACCACAAAAAAAAGAAGAAAAAGAAACATGACCAAAATAAACTGCTTGCAGCATATACATAGCCCCCTGTCAGACTGTCACCATCGATCTCAGGATTAATTAAGATGGGCATTATGACATAATGAATCACCAGGACCAGACCATTCTTCTCCTTGATCTGCACCCTAATCAATGGTGACAGTCTGAAGACTGCATTAAAAGTTTAAAACAAACAAACAAACAAATATAGATGCATGCATGGCCGTACACATGCATCCGGTGCATGGCAGCCATTTGAGCTCACTGCACACACTTCTTTTCGCATAAAGCGAGCGGCATGTGACCGTGTCCGGCGAATCTTGATCTAAAATCAGTATTCTCTTTTTTATCACTTGCGAAAAAAATTTAGAATTTATTTGTTCAAAATATTTTAATTCGAGTATATTATTTCAAAGATACGTGTTTCATTTGAATTACTCCGTCCGTTTATAAATATAAAGTTTATAGTTTGAATGATCTTGTTCATAAATATAAGGCTTGTATGTAGATTTAATAAGATTTTTTCTATCATACTCGCATTTATTCATTGCCACAACACACAAAATATTATCTCTCATCTTCCAAAACAATTAAGTGGGGGTATCTAAGTCATTTTCACTTATACCTTTCTAAATTTCGTCCCAACCTTAATCCTCGTACAAAGTCAAAAACTCAAAATACGCCTTATGTTTCTGAACAGAAGGAGTATTATAAATGGGTATATACCTAAAACTGAAATTTTGAAGAAAAAAAAATCCAAATTTAGCTTAAATTCATGTATTTGAAATCATGTCACTGACAAATGGCCTCTCCTCGAATTAATTTCCTACCGACAGGTCATATATATATATATATATATATCAACGGCACGTATAGATTCGGAGCGTTTTGTAAGTGCTTTAATTTCTACATATATGTTTCGTCGGTAGGATTCGTGCAAATATTTTATACGCGATATGCCTTGTTGGCTTATTAGGGAATGGACCTGAAAGACCTTTTCAGGTACGTCTATGGGGGGAAGGGTTAGGCCAGGGCACAGTGGGGGTGTCGGTCAGGTCATTGTCCGATCGAGTGGAATCCAATTATCCAAAGCTCATAGCATATGGAGTATATATATATACAATACAGGTGGTGTATGTTCCGGATGCCAAGATGCCTCTTCACATTGGCATCGCCACGTGGAGTTGGCTAGATCACTGCGCGCGTCGAGAGGGTTATAATTAAGCGTTTTCATCGGCTAGCTTTCTCGTGGCGCTTGGTATGTTCGCGCTTCTGAATTGTACGTTCCATCAAGTGTACGTACGCGCCAACTGAGTCATCCGAACCGCCGAATCTTCCATGCAAGATTGCACGGCTAGATAAAACAAAAAATACGATTATATTTCTTATACAGCTGTAACAAACCTGATATATATCTTATCGATTCGCCCGTTATAACCTGGATCAATCGTAATCGTCGGTGTAGATCTTTCCTTTTTTTCACGATTAATATTTCATAAGAGCAGATGTAGTAGTGGTTTCTTTTGTTCTTTCTTTTAATAATGTAATAATAGATAGATAGCTCGCTATTAACGTATCAAAGACAAGTTAACCGTAGTTATAAAGATATAACCTCCCCGTGTCTAAGCTCAACCAGCTAGCCTACCGCGTGAAGTTGTGAAGCCTATATGTATATATATAAGCTATTCGTCATTGAGTTTTATGCTCCCGCTAGCTCAAAGTAGCCTCCTTAAAAGCCTTTGCTCAACAAATGCTCAAGATAACGTGGACGTGGAGAGATCTCTTACAAACTTGGTCATGGAATCTGTGTGGTCTTATAGCACTACAACAAAAAACTCACTTAGAGACACTTTTTTTATAGATATTTCTTATTTGCTTTTACAAATTACCAAACATATTAATTGCAAAGACACTTTTTACAGTATTTTAGAATGTGTCTTAAATGTAGAGATACTATTTTGAGACATTTTTGATAAAGAACATTGAACGTGGACCATAGATGTGTTTTTAAATTGTTGAAACAAAAATCATATAGAGATATATTTTTTTGGGACACTTCTTAAATCAATCTTATGTTGTAGAGATGTTATTTGAGGCATTTTTGTTTCTGTAGTCATTCTTTTAGATGTTTAAAACATGTTGCATGCTAGTCAAAATAATTACAATATGTCTATAATTAAGCAAACTCTGATGTGAGAATAAGATAATTAGTCGGGCTATTTGTTTATCCAAAAGGTCTTGATTTCGAGGATTAGCTCTAACATATTTCTAGAATATATTAGAGGCATAACGTGACATTTTGAAATATGTTTTTAAAATCAAATAGAGACATGAAAGTACACATATACTGTACAATAAAAGTGTAGGTTGAATGTATCTTGACTTTAATATATGTCGACGAGGGGGATAAGCTTATACCATGGAATCGATGGTCAATCCTGCTTTTTGCGTGGAGGTGCATGCATGTACAGTTGGAAGATTTTAGTGATGCAGTCTCCGTGGTCCTCCACTCCTCCTTCGTTTTCGTTGATAAACAGTGTTCCCATCTTATGCATGAATGGGTGATAATTGATCTGCATGGAAGATCATTCTGATTGCCTAGGAGTAATAATTAATTCATTCTTTAATCAGGGGCTAGTTGCTCCTTTTCTTTTCCATGAGAAAGAAAGAACCACATATACATATCTACCTTGGCCACTGTACGTACGGTACTTTCCCTATCGGGATATATAGGGATATTTTCCCCTTGATAAGATGGGTAGTTTTCCTTATAGCTACTGCTTCAAATTAAATTTAAACCTTGTCTGAAACGCTGGAAATGTGTTTCCCGCAAATTCATGTCATTTGCCTTTATTTTGTACAAGCTCAAGGAAACACTTCTTGCCTACTCCTACGCATCCCTGCGTAGGTCTGTTACTGTACACATGCAAATAGGTTCAATCAAGTCTAGTTAGACTGGTAGTTTGCAAGTCCAATTAATTGCACTTTGACAGTAAACACACCACCACATATGTCAGATGTTGGTTTGAGCACAGCCTCAGTAAACAGCCAGAACATAATAATAAATCGCTAATCAAGATGAATAAGCAGTCAAAAAGGCAGTATCATGGGTGATCTATGAAATGAACAAGAGCCCACTAGGTGACCATGACTGAAAATAGAAGTGCTACCTTTTTCATCTCAACACGTTTCGATGTCAACCAGGGCTTGGAAAAGGCAGGGTACAAAGTCGTAGAAATAAGAGCTCTCTTTTTCTTTCCGCTCGTTATTCTTACCTGTAATTATGACGCGTGAAATGCAAGAACCATGTAGTCATATACATATTCGTACGTGCATACAGTAACATACCCATTTACAGTGGACAGTTGGTGTGATGTCTCAAAGATTACTAGAAAAAAGCTGTAGAACTGAGTAGGATACCAGAGATACGACAGTGAAAATTGATACTCTAGTCCTCTCTTTGCGTACGCCGCTGCGTGCGTACGTTACATTACACGGGCAGTAAAAAAAGAGGTGCAAAAACCTACCAGAAGCACGCTGCACGTAGAAATAGAAAAGTTGGTTTAAAGTGCGTAGAGGGGGAAGAGAGAGAGGGTGAGAGAGACGCAAAAGAGAGGAGCACCACTCGTGGGGTTAAAACCCCGAGAACTGCATAGGAGCAGCAGCAGTAGC
Source organism: Otatea glauca (assembly GCA_036346275.1). NCBI lineage: Eukaryota > Viridiplantae > Streptophyta > Magnoliopsida > Poales > Poaceae > Otatea > Otatea glauca. The sequence goes on from CM070713.1 coordinate 4,411,748, forward strand.
AGCTGCAAGGAGAAGCAAGCAAGCAAAGCAACAAGTGTGGAGTGAGAAGTACACTTCTCTCTCGCCCTACTCTCCTGGTGAGCGATTTGCAAGCATAAGCAGAAAGCTGCAAGCGAGGAGCAGTAGCAGTAGCAGCAGCAGCATGATCCTAGTCGCCCGCTCTGGCGGCGGCGTTGGCGGTCGGATCTGCCGTGGAGCGGCGGCCGGGTCCTCAAGAGTTGGGAGCTGTCCTTTTGGAGCTCGCGGCAGCGAGATCTGAGGTGCCGCGTTCTTCAATCGAGAAGGCTTCGCTGTTCCGGCGCCCTTCTTGGCAAAGGCGGCGCCTTTGCACATTTCCGCCCCTTCCTGCTCCTGAAGACCGCATCTCTCTGCAAGCTTCGCGGTTCCCGGATGTGGAACTGGGGTTCTTGGATCGAGAGGTTCGCGCCGTGATGTAAAATTTCGGGTTCTTGGATCGAAAAGATTGCGCCTTTTGGGTCGGCTGGTCGCGCAGAGCGAGAGGTTTGGCCAGTTTGGGGGGAGGAGAAAACGATGGTGCTGGGTTGCTTGCTTCAGACCACGCGCATGTTTGGAAGGGTTCGTGATTTGGTGTAGAAAGAAGGGGCCTCTTCTTTCGTTTTCTCTTCCGTTCCGTGCATTCCTGTGTTGCGTTCTAGATCGGTTGTCGAGTTAGCCGAGTGGCGGTGGAAGAATGAAGCTCTCACCGTCGGCCGGCGGCGGCCTCCCGGACCAGCCAGCGTCGCCGGAAGGTATATCATCCAATCTTGGCATTTCTGTTGGCAGTTCGTACCGAATTTTGCTCATTAATACTCCCCTCTTCCATTGGTAGTTTAAATTCGTAGGATAAGTTAGCTAGGTTGTTTGCTTTTCTTGCTTTAAATTTCTCTGTATTTAAGTGATCCAAACTGATCCAATGTGGCAAGCTGTCAATTTATTCTCTATTTTTGTGAATTTTCTGTTAACAATAGAACTATTCTGTTACTGTAATAATTAATACACTTGATGCAGTCGTTTTTATTCTTTATAGTCTGCTCATTTACATGTCTACAAACAAATTTTTTTTTATACTCAACCAGGAGCTTTGTCAACAAATAAATTAGTGTGTTATACTTATTTGTGCAGATATTTCTTGGCAAAAATCATTTCCCCCCTTAGAAACAATTAGGAACTGTATTGTTTATAACATGTAGAAATCATTTTATGAATGTGAACACGTTTATAGGATGATTTGTACAGCTACTGTTGTTAACTGAACTTTATGTTTGCTATGTCTAATGCTAAATGATTTTTTCCTTTTCAGTAGCAGAAGAACAGCAATGCCTAAATTCTGAGTTGTGGCATGCCTGTGCCGGGCCTCTTGTTTCGTTGCCTGCGGTTGGTAGTCGGGTGGTGTATTTTGCTCAAGGTCACAGTGAGCAGGTTATTCTTCTTCCTCGCACTACAGATTGTTACAGAATGGAATGTTGCAAAATTTCTCTAAGTATCAGTACTGTAAATATTGCGAATTTGCTGATGTATTCCATATCTTCCATCATTTCATCGTCAGATCTTAAATGATTCTGCAAGAACTAAAGGTTTTTGAGATGTTAATGAACTTACATAAATTTTCTACCATAGGTAGCTGCGTCAACAAATAAGGAAATGGAGTCCCAGATCCCCAACTATCCTAACCTGCCTCCACAGCTTATATGCCAACTACATAATGTGACCATGCACGTAAGTCTGGAGCTATATAGCGCATCTGTTTCAAAACAAAGTAATATCATCGTTACCCTTGTGCCTCATTAGCTGTGCTGCATTTCTTCCTTCAGGCTGATGCAGAGACAGATGAGGTCTATGCCCAGATGACGCTACAGCCACTCAGCCCAGTAATACACAATTTCCTACCTACCGCTTTCTATTTGAATACTTATGTTTGTAGCTAAGAAGCTTATATTTCCTTTCTTGGTTTTCTTTGCAGCAAGAGCTCAAGGATCCATTTCTACCTGCTGAACTAGGCACTGCTAGCAAACAACCAACGAATTATTTTTGCAAAACATTAACTGCAAGCGACACAAGTACACATGGTGGATTCTCTGTTCCCCGCCGAGCAGCTGAGAAAGTGTTTCCTCCGCTGGTATGTGTTGTTAACCAACAACTGTCTGCTGCTGCTGCATCTTTTGAACAAATATGTTCGTTCTATAGATCAGGTGAAGTAGACCATTTCTAGTTCTAAATGCTTCTTTGATAATTCTATAGGATTTCACTCAGCAGCCTCCAGCACAGGAGTTGATTGCAAAAGACCTTCATGGCAATGAGTGGAAATTCCGTCATATCTTTCGAGGTTAGTTGTTTTCCAGCTAACTTTGTTGGTTTTTATTTTTGTGATTTTTTGGTAGAAGCCTTGTATCACACCTCATTTCATACAGCCTTTGTATCATGCAACTCGTTTAAGTTTCACAAACCAGTATGATGAAAAAGAACTTGCAATATCAAATTCTTGGTGTAGGCCAACCAAAACGGCATCTTCTGACGACGGGTTGGAGCGTCTTTGTAAGTGCGAAGAGATTGGTTGCTGGTGACTCTGTTCTTTTTATCTGGTATACCTGCTCTTTCAACTTTTTTTTAGAACAATCGCGCAGTGCTCTCCTCCTTAACCTTATTGTTTCCAGCACAGATATTTTCTGCTGATTGTATTGATGTATGTGTTTGGTTGATCAGGAATGACAACAATCAGCTGCTTCTGGGAATTCGTCGGGCAAATAGGCCACAAACGGTCATGCCATCTTCAGTATTGTCTAGTGATAGCATGCATATTGGTCTGCTTGCTGCAGCTGCTCATGCTGCATCAACAAATAGCCGGTTTACTATTTTCTATAATCCAAGGTAGAACAGTTCCGTATATATAGCTGACCATGTTCCTCTCAAATACTCAACTTTTCCCATGTGTTTTGCAGAGCATGCCCTTCAGAGTTTGTCATACCACTGGCTAAGTACGTAAAAGCTGTGTACCATACTCGTATATCTGTGGGCATACGTTTCCGGATGCTTTTCGAGACAGAAGAATCAAGTGTTAGGCGGTATGTCAAACTTGCATTAATCTCTTAATTTTGATGTGTGGACATCGGGGTTTGAAATATTGACGAAAATCGCTCGAAAATCACGATTTTTGACCACGTATCGGGCCGGCTCGAGAAATGAAACCGGTCGATAAACCGGTCCAATTCAAATTCAAAAATAAAAAAAATTCAGAAAATTTGGAAAAAAAATGTATCCAAAAGTTCTCTAAAATTAGTATTAATATCTTTTTGATATGTAGCATGAAAATTTGTTGAAAAACCAAATTTGTGAGATGTTTTTTTAGCAAAACCGAATATAGATAATAGAAAAGGGGAAAAAAAGAAAAAAAATTCATGTATATGGATACATATACATTCTAATTGTACATTTCAGATGCAATAATATAATTTTTGGTTCATGGTATTGATTCGGGATGTTTTTACGGAATCGGAATTATATCTTTGTTTCTAATAAATGAATGGGAATAAAATAGCTGGGCTATTTTTTAATATAAATGTGGTACCAGATGTGATGAAAGAATCGGTTGTTATTAATACTATAAAGTGGTCGTTAATAATCAACAATATCAAGCAGAGCAGTGACCAACAAGTGATTATTAATACTAGAAAAGTGGTTGTTTCTTCATAATTAATGATAGCACATTACCCTGTTGTTAAAAAAATTGTACGTGGTCATTAGTACTATTAACCGTGGTGCCTTTAACGACGGCTAACGACCATAATTCTATGGTTGTTAGTGACTTTTAATGACTATATCTCGCATCGTTAATAATTGTTTTCCTAGTAGTGCTAATCATTCATCGAATATCCTTGATTGTCCTACAAATGCCCCAATCTTCTATCATGTCATCACAAAACAGAATTTTAGTATAAGAGGTCATTGTTTTGAGTTCTCACATTACTTTTACTTGAATATCCAGCATTTTCTGCAATTTTTCCAATTTTCCTTGATTAATTTTCCAATTTCCGTTGAGTGTGCCGATTTTCGATATAAACCGGTCAAAAATCAGTAAAACCGGTTGGTTTTTGATTTATTTCGCCGTTGTTTGGCCGCCAAGTTCAAAAAGTTTGACTTTGCAATTTGTTCGGTTTCTACCGATTTTCGACGAAAATCGATACCGTCGCACCCTGGTCGACATACTCTTTTCTTGTCTTGATTTCACTTGCCCCACAGTATAGAATGTATATAAGTCATTTGATACATTTTCTATCAGGTTCCTTGTGTTGGTGCTTTGTATATAATCTATCTATATATATATCTAGTTTTCTCATCTGTCGAAACAAGCTGCATGTTTTCACTCTTACTACATGATATAAGTGGCCCAAATTGCTCAAGTGCTCTTACTTGCAGATACATGGGAACAATAACAGGAATAAGTGATCTTGATCCTGTTCGTTGGCCGAACTCGCACTGGCGTTCTGTAAAGGTATATATTGAAACAAACAAATATCTTCATGCGCTTTCACACTTTACCTGCATTCTAGTCTAGTTTACAGTTAGATGGTGTGTTTTAGACATTTTCTGCCTTGGCTATGATGTGCTTGAAAAATAAGCATGCAATCTTTTTCTTGAACCATGCAGGTTGGGTGGGATGAGTCAACCGCTGGAGAGAGGCAGCCAAGGGTGTCTCTTTGGGAAATTGAACCTCTGACAACTTTCCCGATGTATCCATCTCCTTTTCCTCTCAGACTAAAGCGTCCATGGCCAACAGGCTTGCCTTCCTTATACGGTACAAGTGACGAACCAATCCCTTCAAGCTATAGCAGTGACCAATGGTTGATCAATTCAGTTGTTAATGCATTGATCTAATGGTTTTTGCAGGTGGAAAGGAGGATGACTTGACATCTCTCATGTGGCTTCGAGATGGTGCAAACCCAAGTTTTCAGTCATTGAATTTTGGCGGACTTGGTATGAATCCTTGGATGCAGCCACGCCTGGATAATTCCCTACTTGGTCTGCAACCCGACATGTACCAGACAATAGCAGCAACAGCAGCTTTACAGAACACAACGAAGCAAGTATCACCCGCACTACTGCAGTTCCAGCAGCCTCAGAACATTGTTTCTAGATCCCCTCTTCTATCGAGTCAGATTCTGCAGCAAATACAGCCTCAGTTTCAGCAGATATACCACCAAAACATCAATGAAAACACAATCCAAGGCCATACTCAGCCTGAGTACGTCCAGCAACAGCTTCAACGCTGCCAATCATTTAATGAGCAGAAGCCACAGCTGCAGCCACATCAGCAGCAGCAAGAATCACACCACCACCAGCAGTCACAGTGTGTGCAAACACGACAGCATCAACAAATGCAACAACAGAAGCACTTACCCAACTTCCAGTCCATACCAAATGCATTGTCGGCTTTTTCTCAGCTTTCATCCGCCACTGAATCTCCACCTTCCGCATTGCTGACAGTTTCATCATTCTCACAGAAGCAGAACTTTCCAGACACAAATATCAACTCGTTCTCTCCATCAAATGTCTCGTCCATGCATAACACATTGAGACCATTCCCTTCAGAAGCAGCTTCAGACCTCCCAGGTGTGCCAAGAACCACCCCCATACCTGTCTCTGACCCATGGTCATCGAAGCGAGTTGCAGTGGAGTCTGTGATCCCTTCTAGACCTCATGTTATTTCGTCGCAGATAGAACAGTTGGATTTGACGCCTTCTAATATCCCTCAAAGCTCTGTATTAGCACCGTTGCCTGGAAGAGAGTGCTTGGTGGATCAAGATGGGAGCTCCGATCCTCAAAATCACCTGTTGTTTGGTGTTAATATAGACTCTCAGTCACTTTTGGTGCAAGGTGGCATTCCAAGCCTTCGGAATGACAATGGTTCAAGCACAATTCCATTTTCCACCTCCAATTTCCTGAGCCCTTCTCAAAATGATTTCCCCTTGAATCAAGCACTAACTAGTTCAGGCTGCTTAGATGAATCAGGATATGTTCCATGTTCGGAGAATTCTGATCAAGTAAATCGACCACCTGCAACCTTCGTGAAGGTGAGTGAATTGACTTGTCATCCTGATGCACCATTAATCAACAAAGTTGCTTCCTTCTCAGTTCTTCTCCCTGAAGTACTTCGAATTGACAAAATTGTGTCCTATAGGTTGACAAATCTGGAACCGGTGGAAGGTTACTTGACATCACTAGATTTAGCAGCTATCATGAACTTCGTAGTGAGGTAGGGCGCCTATTTGGCCTTGAGGACCAGTTGGAAGACCCTTTGAGATCAGGCTGGCAGCTTGTATTTGTTGACCGAGAGGATGATGTCCTTCTAGTTGGTGATGATCCGTGGCAGTAAGTTTTAACAATCCTAATAAGTACCTGTGCATCTGGCTTAACTGTTTATGTGTTCTTACATAAAGTTTTAACAATCCTAATAAGTTCCTGTGCATCTGGCTTTACTGTCTATGTGTTCTTACATTTACGGGGCTTGTAATCTGCAGGGAATTTGTGAACAGTGTGTCCTGCATAAAGATACTTTCGCTGCTGGAGGTGCAGCAGATGGGCAGGCAGGGTATTGAGCTCCTGAGCTCAGCTCCTGCAAGGAGGCTCGGCAACAGCTGTGACAACTACGTGAGCAGGCGGGAATCGAGAAGCCTAAGCACTGGAATTGCGTCAGTGGGTTCAGTTGAGTTCTGAAGATAGGGAGCTCGTGGCCCTCAGCTTTAGGCTGGCTTGTTTCGTATGTTTCTGCAGCTCTTCCTAGTTTTGTGACCTGGAATCAAAGCACATAGATCAAGTGTAGCTCCAAGTTATCCTCTGTGGATAATTGTGTCATATGATAATCGACCTTTAGTAGTAACAAGTACATTTTGGTATACATGCCAACACTTTGTTTTGCGGAATACTAATGCCGTTAATGTAGGGCCACTAATTATCAGACTTATTTTTATGCAGTGTCACACGTGCTTATTTTAGTCATATTCTGTCTCGAGAGGTGCTTCTATGTTTTTTTTTTAAAGTTGCACAAATATTAAAGCATCAATGAAGCATAGATGGTAGTAGACCCGTTATGCAAGTGCTTTAATGATTTCCCTCTCAATACAAGTTGTACAAATCTTAAAACAAGTGAAGGGGTAAGTTACTACCGTTTACTATTCATTCATGATTTAATATTTGTACAACTATCAAAAGAAAATGCATGGATACATTGTAAGCACGAGGGCGTTGCATGAAATTATGTTCGAGAGGCTAGTAAAAAAGAGAGCTAATCATACATTGTTCCACTTGCAAACTTAGAGCTGTACTTCCGATATTGATAAGCAGCTTATTATATGAATGTTATTACTTATCCCAAGTTAATATTTTACTGTTACTGTCATGATGGTTAGTAGTGCTATTTTCAGTAAAAAGCAGTTTGGTATGATCCTGGAAAGCTCCATAGATAGATCCAAGAGGGAACTCGCCTGAACCTTTATACACGTATAATTTGGCACTACTTCTCGCAGACAATGACTTGCAGAGACATGGACCAGCCCTCCCATGTGCCTTTTGGGTCCGCATCTGACTGAACCTTTGAGTGCCCACCCATTGAGCTAATGGCTGAAAAAGATGGCCTTCCTTTCCTGAGGTCAGACTCAGTGGTGTCTGGAGGTGAATGTGATGCCTCTCTCCCCATCACATATCCATTTCTTCAGGTCCAAATGCATATCCCTGTTCTGACCCCCTTGCGCCTTCTGGTCCTGCCGGCGTGTTACATTTGGTTTGGTTGGTTGTGGATTGTGACGAATTTGAAGTGGGTGCATGTGGAGTGCAATGGCACACACACCACCCACTCTTTTCAAAGATATGGGCATCTTCCTCAACCCTGTCAATTTCTTTGATGATTCCATCTCTTTCAGATCTTTGGTTGGGACCCAAATCTGGATCCAGATCTTGACATTTCCCAATCTTGACTTGACTTTTTCGCAATGGTAAATCGAAACCTGGCGACGATATCGAAGGTGGAATATTGCCTCACATTTTCTTTGTGCTTTTTTCAGATGTCTGTCGAATAGTAAACGCGTCAAAACTGTCAGTTTCTCTACTTTCTCCCGAGTCACTAGGCTAATAATATCATCTCATGCAAGAGAATTCTCCTGCAGTTGTATTGGTTCGAGGAAACAGATCATCTGACTTGCTTTCTGCGGTTGAACAGTGTTGTCGGCTTGAGATGCATATGGCAAGTGTGGTTGGATGCTTAGTCCGCTTGAGATTCAGAAGCCCCGTGCCTGCTTCTCTCTTCTGAAAGAATGTTGAAGCACGAGTGGTACCATCCTGTCATCAATTTAAGCTTTGGGACCCTCAATTTCATAGACCAGAGTCACCATATCTATTGGGGCATTTCACTTGCTGTTAATTTTGTAATCCTATTTGCTGTCTGTCATACTGTCATATGTACATATAGCATGAAGACCCTGCATGCCTTTGTTTGTGAACAAGGACGAGCACTCTCTACTGTGTGTGCAACCCAAAACGGAGATTGTTACACGAGCAACTAGTGTGGTTAGGGCATCTCCAACAGATTACTCATCTCATTCCCAATCCGATAAAACGAGGAATCCGTACACAACGTCGCTACTGTTTCGGCTCCAACAGATCGCTCATCCTCTTCCCCATTTTTGCAGATCGGAGAGAGAATCCCGAAATCTCAGGATTCTCTCTCCGTTCCCCATCGTCTTCCCGTCTTCTCGAGCGCAACGATCGTTTCCTCCCGCGCCTGCGAGGAAGCTGCGAGGAGGCGACCGCTCTGTCCCAAATCCGGCGTGGAGGCGACGCGGAAGCGCGACCGTGAGGAGGAGCTTGCCAACAAGCGCAATCATCACTTTCCCCTTCGTATTTCACTCTCTCCAATCCTTCGCGGAATCGCTCCAGATTTCTCAAGGTGAGCGTGCTTTCCTGCTCGCGCTCGCGCGCGGTTGGCCGCGAAATTCTCAGATCATTGGTTAGTGGCTCCGCAGGAGAGTAGATTGTGCCTTACTGATTTTAACTGAATTATTTTGGGTTTGAGGATTTTAGTGCTGCTGTTGGTTAGTGATGAGCTGGTTCTTCTTAATTCGAATTATTACTATATGTGTTTTATTTAATCAGCAACGGTTGGGTTTTTGTTCTTCGAAACAACACGGTCCGCTCCAATTGATCTGCCAATTTGTTTGTTGTGATTTGTGAATGCATCGTCTTCGATTGCTTATGAACTTCTCGGTTTGAGGCTTTGCGAGTGAAGTAGAGATAATGGTTATGTGGGCTTATGGCAGTACTACTTCTACATGATATTGTTTTTGTCTTTGTAGGATTTAAAAAACAACTTCGTTTAGTTTGTCTAATTGATGCTTGACGCTGCCTCGTGCTGGTGTTCTTGAGCAGCTCCTGAAGCTGCTTTATTTTTCAAAACAATCCATCACTTTTTTGTTTAATTTGTCTGATTGTTTGAGATTTTGCGATTTGCAAGTTGAAATTTGGTGTCCTGGTTTCTAACGACCTGCCTCCAGCCATGCGTGCCAGGATGTATATCATACTTGTCTCTTCTGCATCTCAACTGTATCCCTGCTATGCAATTTCTTGACATATCGATCTTTGAATGGCGATATGAAATCGATGCAAGGAAATGCGGACGATTCAACGACAAGTAATTCGATGTATATAGACACCTGCCGATGCTCAAAAATCGTCCACGCTAAGTTAATCTTCGAACGGCAAGAGATCGCGATGTTGGTTCCTACCCTGTGAAGCACCATTTCCCATCTCCTATCGTTTCCTGGATACAAGACCTTTCGAGCTTTGGTGATGTTTCTTTTAGCCATGACCCTGAATACTTTGATGAGCAATCAAGATCTTCAGTGGGGCAGTCTTCGACATCTAGCGATTTGCATGACATGCAAATAGTACGTTCTGTTTCATTTCTCATATCTTTGTCTCTGTGTGCTCTGTTGCTACGAGCATGTGTAGAATCTGAAGTTTTAGATGACATAACTGCTTTATGCATGCTCTTCAGTCAATGAGATTGACAGATGATTTCATGGAACTTGCAAAGGACAATACAAGCATGCTATTTTCAGATTTAGATCTTGAAACTATTTTTTTCTGCTTATTTGCAGGAGATCAGATTTAGATCTTGAAACTTTTCTACTTATTTTCAGAGAGATAGAGCTTACTATGTGACAATGCTGATTATACCAAAACAAGACAAATATTCAGAACAGCACATTAGGTTGCTATTCACATGTTCTGATGGTTATGCTGCTATTCCCAATTACTGATATTAAACGGGAATACAACCTCTATGATGCCTCTTTGGTTGTTATTGTCGCCTGTGGATTATCCATAGAAAGGAGCAGCAGTGTGGTCCACTGTTTGGTTACAAGTTTGATCTTCTTCAGTGTGGAAGTATGTTTGTAGGGTTAATATTGTGATCTACAATCTTTACAACGTAAGTATGGCACCGTCCACACCGTTTTAGTGCCATATGCTCGGCATTTAGTGTAAAATATTATCTATTTTCATGCATATTTCACAATTATTGCTTCCAGAATGTATAAATATCACAATTACTAATCAGAATAGAGTAAGGGGCGAAACAATGACATGATTCAGTTTGCAATGGGGATTGATTTTGAGATCAAGTCTGAATGTCTCAGCTGCCAGCCAAACCTTCACTTGCCACATGTGGTGAACACTACACGATTTGTAAGGTCCTAAACTTGTTTCAGTGGCCAAGCATTCTACGGAAACAGAAGAACATTTCTTTGCATATCTTGATTCATGTATGTCATTTCTCTGTACCATGTATATATCTGACAGTCTGCATTCTGCTCCATTCAGTTCTCCTACTTGGTGCGCGGGTGGCGGCCTCAGCAGCGGCAATCTCCCCTGCCTATAGTTTGATGATCAAGTAGCGCATTTTTTACATGAACAGCATTAGATGGCTAAACATTGATGCAGTAATCTTTCTGATTGGTGGTGAAATTTGGGTGAGAAAAAATTTTAGAGCTCGAGAAGTTGATGTGCCACAATTTGTATTGTTGTGTTGTCTTGTAGGCATAAATAATAAATAATACCACTACCATTCTACATTAGCTGCTTGATTGGTACAAATGAAAGATCAAATCTCTTCGTATGCTTCCCCCTCTGGTTTAAATCTAAAGTCTTCTCCTATTCACACTTGTTTATTTTACTGCTATGTATAATTCTCAACTTATTTTACTGCCAGACATCGTGACTTCTTGTTCTGTGGATGCTATGAGCTGTGGCTTCTTATTCTCAAGTTTCTGGGATATGATATTTGCTAAATCAGCATTTAAGTTCATTCTTCACTTGTTCTTCTCATTTTTTTGCTAGGAAAGGTAGAGGGGCTGGCAATTTATAGCTGTTCGAATTTCAAATTTTAAATTTCCGTATTTAAAAATAGCGATTCGAATTTTAAATTCCTGCGAGAATAAATTTTAAATTTCCGTATTTAAAAATAACCATTCGAAATTTCTCCGCTAAAAAATAAACGTTGTTCATATGGCGGTTATGAAATATCATTATAATATAGGATGGAGAAAATAAGGAGTGAGATTTAGGGAATACTATTAGAGAGAGAATAGATATAGGGAAAGAATCTTTTTAGAGAATTCTGTATATAGAGATATAGGAATCCAGATTTAAGGAATGCTGTTGGAGATAGCCTTACAAATTAAACTGCGAGATTTTTAGATGATAATAAAGGAGGAAACGGCAACCATATTTGTCTAGGCTTAATCTCCAACCACACCTTATTAGGCCGAGAGGAATCTCACTACAATAGTGCATGATATCCATTATATCACACATACTCCTGAATCTTCACGTTTTTCTTTCCAGAAAGCATAGAGCCACTGAAAAATGGAATCAGCTTCTACATCCATGCACTTAAAAGAAAAGAATGTCAATGCCCACATAAGTTGGTGAACCTTTTGTGCGTCGTCGTCTGCAAGCAATGCGGCTTCCTGGCATAAAAATGCTCGGCCAAAGTAGAACATCACACCGGCCAAATCTGCTGTAGAATTCAACAATTTAATAGACAGGCAAGTCGATCATGTTAGGTACAATACAATCGATTTCACAAGGCTGTACTGTAGAAATCTAATATAGTGAGATGTTACCTCAGCCTGTAGCTAAAAAAATGGCTTGGAGCTGCTTACAGACCCTGTCACTGAACATACCAACGTACATACAGCTCTACTGTTCCACATATAGTATATCGTATACATTGTTACAAATTAGTACAAAAGAAACTGGAACAACAGTATTTCCTGGCATTATCATAGAGATCTTTATCAGCTACGAACTACCACGTTAATCTAGTGGAACCATCAACTGTATTGCCACCTGAGTATATCTTCTTCAACGACTGAAAGACTAACTCGTAGAATTCAGTAATGCAGGTCCAAGTAATCTGCCACTTGGTTCTAATCTGTGTGCCGCGGGATGCCAGGAGCATGTAGGTCACTCTGAACAGTCAGAGACAGTACAAACTATCTCAGCCCGAATCTCCACCAGAACCTCTGCTTCTTGCGTCCACTATGCCTTGCCCGCCTGGGTGCTGTCTCCGCATCGCTCTCACTTTCATCATTTTGGAAGCTACTCCTACCATATCTGTCCTTGGACTGAGGCTTATGGCCATGCGGATACTCATCCACTCCATCCGCTCTGCTGGAATTCCCAGCAGTTTATTGACCCCTATTTCCTTGGTCTGATGCTGTGTCATATCGGTCACTCCTGTCGCTACCTGGTCTCCTTTGATCCTGCTACGTAGCTCAACTGTTTGGTGGAGGTGGTGGTGCCATGAAGGGAGCCATACCCATGGGACGATTCGCCCGTCCAAGTCCACCCATTTGCATGCATCCCATGAAAGGACCACGATTAGGACCCATCATCATCCCAAGTCCTCCCATTGGGAAGAGGCCCCCAGGGCTGGGGAGGCCCACCTGGCAAGGGCATGCCAGGCATAGGACCTCTAGGGAAATCACCTGGAAATCTGGGACCACCAAACGGTGGAAAACCACAGGGAACACCAAAACGATTAGGCGTGCCAAAACCACCACCAAAGCCAAATCCGTCACCCATCTTGTTAGGAGGGAACCCTCGCATTCCAAGCGTTGATCCTGCACCATGTGGCATTGGCATATGAGGCCACCACATTACCCCCCCTCCTCTTCCCCTTCCTTGAGTAATTTGACCATTGTTATCGTCTTCCTCCTCACTTTCCTCTTCCTCATCATCATCAAATAGCACAATATCCTGGTTTTCAACAGCCTCATTGGCAGTTCGGCACCAACTCCCTTTCCCTTTTTTTCCTCCCTCTTGGTCTCTGCAGCGATCAGCACAGCCTGAAAACAAAATTCAAAATTTCAACTGTTTGGAATGAAAATTTGACAAGTGAAATAAAAGTGGAGTCTACATGGGATCAGTTAAAAATGTTTGAACCAAATAGAAGTGTATCAGAACATGTAAATAGTCAAAATGCCATATAATGCAAAAAAAAATAGAAAAACAAAGATAAATCCTCTAAAAATGTGAGACCCTAAACAAAAAATCTTAGCTTACACCAGTTAAGTTAGTTTCAAATTTTCGTAGCTCCAAAATTTGTAATAAACAAAGTACCAGATGGAGATCAACAACCTGTAAAAACACAAGACAATAAGAAAGAACCCCAAAGTCCCAGATGGAGAGATCAACGCAATGTTTTTGTTCAATTCAAAGAGCATTAACCAGCTACCAAAAAATATAACACAGATAATGCTACTTTAGAATTGTGTAAACTTGCTACAACATAGTGTAACATCCCAAAATTTGGTTTAAAATATTTTAATATTGTTATTTGTGCATTTTAAGGATTTTCTGAATTTTTAGAATTTTCTGGAATTCATTTTGTATTTTAAAATTATGCCATTGATGGATACTATTTAATTATGTGAAAAGTATTTAAAAGTTTGGGAAAGTTTGAATAAACTTTTGTCAAAAATATTTTATTTAAGTTCTAAATGTCTCAAAATATTTTATGGAATTTTTCTGATATTTTTACTATTTTATTTGGCTTAAACTATTTTCTAGAATTATTTTAAATGGAAAAAGGATTTTAAAAAGACATCAACAATGTCGAGCCATAAACCCGAGCGGGCCCAGCCCAGTTCTGCGCCATCCCAGCCCGGTACGCCACTGCAGCCCAAATCCCGCAAACCCTATCAAGTGACTGTTGGATTCCGATCGAATGGTTGGGATCGGTCCGCGTAGCGCTGGGTGCTCGTGGCCGTTGGATTGGACGAACGACTGGATGAACGACTGAGATCAATTGGTCCAGAGAGGAACCCTAATGGATATCAACCGTTGGTTGCACCGCATGGATGGATCAGATCGTGCCATGTCTATAATCAAGGAGTCCGTCGGATCGAGACGCGTGGACGACCAGGATTTCATCTCCCTCGCGAAGACACCGCCGTCTCGGACTCCACTGCCAAGTTTGCCTTCCTGTGCCCTACACGGACGTCGAGGCTTTTAAAAGATGCACCGCACCCCTCCCAAGAAAGCATGTTCCAAGCCGTGTCGTTTGCGCCAGATAATGTAGCCCAAGTAGCCGTCTTCGTCGCTCAAGAGTTCGCCGTTGCAAGCCGTGGTGCACCACCATTCTTCAACAGATCTCGCCGTCTGGTGGGTTTCCACAGTCATCAAGGGCACCGTCGAGTTCGCCGTCACCGACTTCCTCAGATCCGTTGCTCGAAGTCGCCATTTCGTCGAGAAAACGCCGCGTAGTACGTCTTCATCTTCATCTCCGGTGAGAGCTCGTCGTCGTGCCATTGTCAACCTTCGGGTTCAACCACAGCCGTCCGATCTGCAGCGAGTGTCTCAGATAGCGCCACGTAGCTGCTGTGTGTTGTTGCGCTTTGCTGGCGTCGGTGACCGTTGGATCTTCCGTGCACGGTTGAGATTGCACCACGTAGAGGTTGCCTGGGTTTGCCGCGTGTCGGCATCGCCGCCATAAGCTGGCCGTCCGATCGCGATTGTGCCACGCGTCACCATCCGTACCCTGCCACGTGTCACATCGCGATTGGTCCTCATCTTGGCATGCGTTAGCACGACGTCAGCTGTGTGACGTAATCGCTTGCATCAGCCGGTGTACCGCACAGTGCTAAGGGTCCACGATGGACCAGAGCCGGGCGGTTGGAGTCAGTGTGTGATTGACTCGGTTCTATGCTGACGCAATAATTAGTTTTTCAACATAAAAATAGTACATTAAACTATGATTTTTCTATTTTTCCAATCTTTCGTGAGCCTGTTCTTCATACAAGCTCCGATTGAGGCGATTCAAATTTTAAAAATTTATAAAAGTGAGATCTATTTAATGGTGAATTTTATTTGATTTTTAGAATTTGTTTACTCTCTGTTTTGGTGCTCTCTCTCGATACACGTAGACGTCAAGTGTTTGGAGCGTCCGAGGGGGAATTGTTGAACCAAGAGTAAGGTCCAGAGCAAGAACAAGAGTTTTTACAAGGCACGTTGTGCTTTGATAATATTGGGCCCAGTTTTATAAAATTACCGTGTTGATTTAAATTATTGCATGTTATTTCATGTGTACAATTGATTTCAAATTAGTTTGGGATCTAGTTATTCAACCCAATTGGAATATACCCACCTTGTCATTTGTATGCCATGATTATTGTCACACTAGGATGGTTTCTTACTAGTTGGTTGTTATTAGAGATCAGCATGGGTTGGTTAGATCGTGAATATTGCTTAGCCGTGCCACATATGACACGTGTTTTGAAATATCAAAGTTAATCTTTAGTGGAATATGGAACATGTATATGGAATTAGTGTGTCATGTGTCATCACACGATGATGCTGAGCTGTGGTAACATGTGTTGTTCTGCAACAAAGTTGCATGGTAATCAACTGTGGTGGCAATGATTTAGATTGGGGTAAGTGGCAAGGGGCAATATACTAAGGTGGGTCTATGTGGCGGTTGGGTTGTGGAAGTCTTGCCTAGGTCAACCTACGAACTTAACCTTGCAAGCATTTGACCTGAGTCAAACATGCAACTACATGTCTGGGATGGGACGTACCTAGCTAATTAATTTACAATGTCTTAGCCTTGGTACTACTAATGGTGGTGTGAGTCCCGACCGAACGATGAAACTCACGTGGCGCAAGAAGAAGGCCCTGATTTACCGGTCCCTTTAGTGTTGAAACTTTAGCGGTGACGAATACTAATAACAGGGTACCCAACGGCCGGCGGCGGCGAGCCGCCTCAAGCATATCTCCACTTAACAGCGCGCCGCCCGCCACCGACCGAATCGCTGCGAGACCACACAAGACATCCGCTCCCGACCGGCAGGGAAGCGAATCCGACCGACGACAGCCCCGACCCCTTTGGCGGGCGGGATCTCCGACCGGCCGGACAGCGCCCCGACCCTTTGGCGGGCGGGATCTCCGACTCGGCCGGACAGCGCCCCGACCCCTTTGGCGGGCGGGATCTCCGACTCGACGGATGGCCCCGACCCCCTTGGCGGGCGGGATCTCCGACCGACCGGACCAAGGTGACAGACGCCGAGGGCCGCGTGTCGGGGCCCTCATCACCTACCGCCACGCACCCGCGAACAAGGTCAATCGGAGTGACTATACAAGGCGGTGGTTCCTTCCTAGAAGGTTTGGCGATCTTGAAGTCAAAGCTTCGGCCAATCAACCGATACCACGTCAAGATTTAACGCACGCTCCTCCCGAGGCGGCGCCAACGCCACACACCGCAACGCGGCGATTCGTAAGGATCACAGAGGCAAGCACGCTATTTCTGGGAATACCTAACCTCCCCGACCACCAAGGCTACCGACCCAAAGATGGGCAAGACGTGTGGCGACAATCCACGTGACGAAGGACCGAGCTCCTAGCATAGGTCGCCTCGCCTTCCCCGACTCTCGATGTAACCCGCCTTCCTTCAGATAAAAGGAGGCGGGACTAACGATTCAAGAGGAACACAGGAGAACACGAGGAGATTAAGTAATTTAGCGCCCTCATCTGTAAAACGTTGTGAAAAGCAATACAATACCGCCATCCGAACTGGAGTAGGGACTTTCAGCCCGAACCAGTATACATCTTGGACTCTCGAGTCTAACCATTCAGGGAGTGGAACGCGCGACCCCTTAGACTTACAAATTTACTTGCCGGCGCTCGAAAACGCCGACAAGCGGGTACTATTGGGTTAAGACAGAGCATTGTAAATGTTTTGTTATAATCACTCACCTGTGTGGTGAAATGATTGTATCTTGTGGGTAAAGTGCATAACCTCTACAGAGTATAAATCTATTCGAATAGTTGTGCTCGCGGTATTAAACAATGCTCAGAAATTACAGTTAAGGAATAAGTTTTATAAAATGAAAACTTGGATAGGAAAACTGGGTGCTGGTGGAAGTTTGGAATATGTTAGGGTTGGGTGCTATGTTTACTTAAGAAATGCTGAAAGTTACTATTTATTGTATTTGTTTTACCGTCATTTCAATCTAGTTATTGTATAATTGCAAAATAGCCATGTTTGCCATTCCTTTGGAATAAGCCATGCATATAGTATGCTAGAGTTGCATTCTATACACAACTTGTTGAGTCTTTTATGTACTCACCCTTGCCAACAACATCACCAGTTGGGGAGTCTATACCAGCTTTGGAGTATCCAGAAAAGACATGTTTAGGGTGCGAACCTTATCAGTTGCCTGTGGTATACTGAGGGATTTATCTACGTTTTCATTCCACTGCAGTTTAATTTGTGAATAATAGTTTAGCCCATGTGTCAATCATGTAAGGTTGACCATAAGGTCAGTCAACAGGTTAATAATTAATATATTAAGTCTTATATTATGTTTCCGCTGTATATAATTATGATATTTATCTATGTTGAACCTGTGTGCACTAGCGTAATCCTCGACTAGTGCGATATACACAGAGGGTCCGGATTTGCGTATTCGGGTCCCGACACTTAGCTACCCTGGGTACTTAGTAGCTTGGCCGTTCCAATATAACCTTGCGTACTGTCTCATTATTAGCACCTAGTCAATATGAACTGTTTTTTCCTTTTAAATTATTCTTTCAGCACTTTCCACAATCACATTCCATTGGAAAGGGCAATGTATTACAGTGTGGCATGTAGCTCACCCTTCAACAAAGTTTGGGTCCTATTTTTTGTGAACATTATGGACTAAATTTTTAAATGCACTACCTTCACCAGGATTTTGCTTGCACAAAATAGCATTGGTCTGTGACTAGGTTCCAATTGCTAGATAATGTGATAGCAGAAGGTACAAGACATCTATAGCATCACACTTAGGAGCCATATATTCCATAAACAGTTGTCTGATAAACACGAATAGCAGCTAAAAGCAAACCACTAGATGTCCATAAGAAATTTTTACATAATTACATTACTACTGGATATGGTCTATAGGACAGTGCTAATCCCCTATAGTTAAGAACTAGGATGCTCGAATACGCAAATACCGTGATATGTCATTTCCCCAAAAACACCGATACTGTGATACGTGTGTGTATATAATAAAAATAAAATAATAAACATACATGAGATAAGATATATCATACACAAAAGGAAAAAGTCCATATAACACCCTGAACTTTGCTCAAAAGTTCATCCAACAACCCAAACTTTGACACCGGTTATCTAGCTCCCCGAACTTTCCAATCCCGTTAGTTTAACACCCTAAGCTGGTTTTGTAGGGGCAAAAGTCTATATAACAGCCTGAACTTAGCTGAAAAGTCCGTCTGACACCCCAAACTTTGAAACCGGTTATCTAGCACCCCGAACTTTCCAATCTCATTTGTTTAACACTCTGAAACCGGTTAAAAGCTTAGGGTGAAGTTCGGGGTGATAGATAGACGGTTTCAAAGTTTGGGGTGTCGAACGGACTTTTGAGCAAAGTTCAAGGTGTTATATGGACTTTTTCCCCTACAAAACCAGCTTAGGGTGTGAAACAACGGGAATAAAAAGTTTAGGGTGCTAGATAACTGGTTTCAAAGTTTAGGGTATTGGACCGGCTTTTGAGCAAAGTTCATGGTGTAATATGGACTTTTTTCCTACACAAAATAGACATAAAAGAGAATAACAAAGAAAATGAAGAAGCAAATGGGCTAGATCATCTCAAAGGCCTATCAGCCCATAGCAAGCGGCTTAGGGCATCTAGTCTAATACTGTCATCGTATAGTTGCTAGTCACTCTCCGGGCTGAAGGTCCCGAAACCTCACTAGAACTAGATGGTCGGGGTGAAGGAGGTAGTGGAGGGCGAGAAACTCCGTGAGCAAACAAGGGAAACTGACTAAAGAAAGTGCCACTTAGGTGCCTCATAAACTGGGCCCTGAGTGCAATCAGGGCCTTCCTAGCAGCATCCTGTAGAGGTAAGAAGTACTCTGCATGATGCCAAGGGGAGGTGAACTCGTAGTAGCTAGGCTGAATAGCTAACCTTGAAACTATAACCCCGACCTTAGGAGTAGCTAAGTCCCCGTAGGTCTCTTGGAAGTACTCTACCCATCCTCCACCTAGCTCCAGCACGATCTACCCTAGCAACACCACGTGCTGACCCTGGACGTGGGACGTCGGATACTAGAGCGAGACATCCAGCAAAAAGGTTTCTAGTCAGTACAGGTGGCTAGATTAGCAAAATACTTAAATTAAATTAGCATTTAGTAAATGACATGATAAGAATTACTATATAATTACTGTCATATAGCGGAAGAGGCCTATTTTTACCTAGGCTTCCTATTTAATCCTAATTATTTAGTGTGTGGTTTTCGTAACCATTGCTCCGATACCACCTGTGGCAACCCGCATAATTAACCCCGGGTAACGACAGTCATTCTGCCATTACTCCTAAGCTAATTACGCAAATCTCAGCATAGTAGCTAACAAAATATCAGGCTTCCCGATACTTTACCGGTTACTATACCGTATTTCGAGTATTGCAACAGAACAATAATTAGAGACTGAAAATGGAACTCTTTATTACATTCCATTGCCACGCAGGGCTATTTGTTCATTTCCTTAAGCTTATAGAGGTTCTAAATACAGCAAAATATATGTTACAACCCCCTACTCCTTGATGACCTGCTAGAGCGAGGCTAAGGCCTACTATAACCACTACTCAGTAGTAGTAGTTGTCGTCCTCCGATATATCCTGGTCCTATGAACAGTCCTCACCCCATGCCTCGGAGAAGGGTCCATAGGACTCACCTTCTAAACAAGGGGGGATTTAGTAAGGGTGAGTACAGGGTACTCACTAAGCATTAATAGAGAATGCAGTAGATGATTTTGCCCTCCCAATCCAATCCATATCCACTAATGACCACCTTCCCCTCAAAATACACTTTTACAAGAATTAAGTTTTAGTTTTAAAGGTTGTTGATTTTAGATTTTTGAAAAACACTACTAACACTGTATATGAGAAAGCCATAGTTTCCGTAGTCTCCAATCCAAGAGACTGGCTTGAATTCAAGATTTACCCTGTGTAGGTTTGTACCACTTTACCTATAGTGACACCCACAAGAGATGGCCCCAGAACGTTTATCACTACTCCAGTATTAGTTCTCCAACCCTGCACTTGAGTTTGGGACACCTATCCCAGGCTGCCCCACAACTCAAGGATACAGTTGTACTCCTCAAGACAGGTGCCCCCAATGGCCTCACCCTCTGGGGCATACCGGTATTTCCTAGAGGCACCATTCTATACTTACCCATTGTGGAGATTTCTAATACCTTTATAGGACAACCTTTTCTGACCGATTTCACACCATGGTTGATACTGATTTTACGGCTCATTGCCCAAGTATTAGTTGTTAGAACCTTATATTGTAGCCCATGTAGAGGACCCCACCGGCCTATATCCTTCTCATCGGCGCCCTCTACCATCCATATTAACACACGCCAACCAGTCCATTAACTAAACACACTAATCCACTACCAATTCCAATTATCCACCATCAACCCATTTCCAACCCATTCATCCCAACCACTTCCGATTTAACATTTTCATTTGAAAATAAACTTTCCCATGCAGTGATGATATTGGTAATTACATAAAAGCAGTTAAAGCATTTAATAAAACATGATCAAGGATTGCTTGCCTGGTATATACTCGGAATGTTCGACCTCGCTCGAATACAGGTTCTGGCTGACTTGGGGGTTCTGTTCTTGTCCTGAAAATCATAATATATTAATTCTATGGCAATTTGATTGAATATGAGTTACGGGTCCAACCATTCCAACAACAGCATTTTTATTCATGAAGGGTGTTGGTTGCCATTTTAGATGCCATGCATTTTGTGTCATATTTAACCATTCATTCATCTAATGCAGCTAATTATTGCTCTTTTGGGCCTTCATGCAGGTAACCCACTAATTACTTAAACTACTCCTCGGCTGCGGTAATCTACCCATTTTTTCACTTTTCCTTTTCTTTTCTCTTCCTTTTCTCCTCATTTTCTTCCTCTCTTCTCTTTCTTCTCTCCCTTTCTCTTTTTCGTACCCTCTGGCCTCCTGCTTCTTTCGGCCGAAACATGCCTCCCTGCCTCCCCTTTTTTTTTCTTCCTCTGCTCACTCACCCGACCGACTCCCCCTACTCTTGCTCTCCCTCGGCTGCTACCTCTCTGGCCGAGCTGCTCCCTGGCCAACTTCCTCACTTCATCTCCCTACTGCCGACTCCCCCCTACTCCCTCTACTCGGCGGGTCACTCCTCTCCTTCCTACTATTCTCCTCTAACTGCTAGCCCTTGGCCCGACCGCCGCCTGACCGGCCTCGACCTTGGCTCGGCCTCCCGCAGCCGAGACCAGCCTCACCTCTCCCTACCTCTACTCTCCCCCCTGGCCGAACGCTAGCTCGGCGTCGGCTCAACCCTAGCTCGGTTGGATCTATGGCCCTTTACTGATTTTGCCACTTTGATTTGTGGTTTTGATTTTACACGTTGCTAGCTCTTTTGAGGTGAGTTCATCAATGGGCTTTGCTGCGATTTACAGGTGAGTAATGGGTTTGTGATGATTTTAGAGGTAGTGCTCTAGGTTGGGGGGCGGGGATGACGACACTAGCCACGGCCAAGCTCCGGTGAGGGTGCGGTTGTGGTTAGGACGCTCCTCGCGGGCTACCAGAGTGCTTCCTCTACTGAGACCAACTTGTTTCTTCCTGATCTACTCTCCACTCTACTGGATCTATTCATTTTGCCTACTACTTTTGCTATGCTACTACTCTACTGCTTACTTGAGCTCCTGGAGAATGTGGGTTCGGTTGAGGTTGGTGATGGTGCTGATGTGGGCAGTGAAGGGGTGGCCGAGATCCTCCTGCTCCTTCTTGCTCAGCTCGGCTACTCCTTCTGGCTCCTCTTCTTGACCGAGCTCCTCCTGGCTCTTGGTTCTCCTTGATCTCTCTCGGTTTGGATTGGTTTGCTATGGAGAATGGCAGTGGGATGGCTAGCTGTGCTTGCTTCTTCTAGCTGGCTCGGCTGAGAATGGGGTGAGAGGAGATGCACGGCTGTTGCTACTGGTTTTGCTGCCTTTGCTTCGATTTTGGAGATGGGGAAAAGGGGATGCACATGCTGGCTTCCTGCTGCCCTGATGGAGAAATGAGGCAGGGGAGCCGAATACTGGCTAGCTGCCTGCCTCTCTCGGTTTTGGTGAATGAGGAAAGGGAGGTGTATCTACTGCTTGCCTTATCTCCTTACTGTACTAGCTAGTTACTCTTTTACCCTTACCATTTTACTCATGCACTGTCTGGCTACATGAGGTAAGCATGTCTTTCTTATATGCTCATGCACATGATTATCAGTTTGAGGTTGCATACATATATGATTATCATGTTAATTGCTCATTATGCTTAATTGCTAACTTAATTAATTGATTAGCCTTTTTTTGTTTTTGTTTTTTTTTTGGGGGGGGGGGGGTTCCTCACACTAAGCCATTAGTTTCCAATCCAATGCAAACCCCACAAATTCCACCAAAGATGACCCTAGGGAGTCCCAACCTGTCTATAAGACTGCATAAGCAAAAGCCAGCTAACGGCGCTGTCTGCATTTAACATCGTAAGTAGGTAAGAAACAAGCAGCAAGCATCTATCAGCTCAACTTAAGGGCTATCAAAGAGAAATGCAGGTGCAAGAATATAAACAGTAAGCAATACGACAGAAGCCACATCGGGAGTAATAAACTAAAATATTTAACTAATAGAGTTACAATTTCTGCCACCCCTATTTCAATGTATAAAAAAACACAGGTGCAAATTCTAAATCATCAAAGGATACTGAGAGTTTGAGAAGAGGTGTAGCACTACACCTTCATAGGTAGATTGTCATTGTATGGATTCCGCAGATGGTGTTTTCTGAGAGGACAGTTCACAAAGCTGCAGTGCAAAATGATGTTACAAATATAATGAAATGTGATGTAGAGATCGAATCTAACAATTTTCTAACTATAAATTATATACTGAGGTAGAAGGCTGAATTTCATAATTTTCCATGCAAAAGAATATTGAGCTGTTCAAACCAGAAAGAGATAGGACTGGAAGGAAAAACAGGGTAGGTACTACTGCAATTAAAGTATTAAATACTTGGCTGACTATCTAATATGAGTGTTGGCAGCATAGTTATCAAGTCAAGCGATTAATCGTGATTAGTCGGCGATTAATCGACAAGTCGGTCGGGGAGCACAACTAGAGGACCGACCTCGACTCGACTTGTGTCCTGGTCGAGCGACTTGGACGGCTAGTTATCGACTAGCCGCGATTAGTCACGCGACTTGGCTTTAGGCTAGTCTTGTTGGACCTTTGGGTCCTTGACTTGGGCTTGGCCTGGCCGGCTGGCCCATTTAGAAGTGAGGTTAAGAGGACTCAGGAGCATCGCACTGCACCGCATGGGTTGGGACTCGAGAAGCTAACGACGGACGAGGAAAGGAGAAGCCCTAGGTGGTGTAGCAGCAGCCGTAGTCAGTGCCTCCACCGCCGCCTCTGTGGCTCTGCCAGTCCCCTCAGTCAACCGCCATCCACACTTCTTCCAGGTGCCATCATCGCCGCCTCAGTTAGCCACCGCCGCCTCTACTAGGCGACAGCCCGAGGTGGCCGCCTCTACCAAGTCGCCAGCGCCAGCCTGAGGTCGCCACTCGTCAGGATGAGTATCAACTCCTCTCCTCCCCTTCATCTTACATCTCATGATTCTCCCCTAGTTTCAACTTTCAACAAGTAGTCTAGACTCTAGACTCCAGAGATTATGTTCTTGTAGTTTCCTATTCAGAACTTGATTAATCTGAACTCCAAATCTTTTATTCTATGATTATTTTCAAGTTTAGCAGAAGTGGTTTGGTTGCCTCAGACCTACTCCAATGTATTTTGATGTATTACAATATGACAGCAGCACTGAAGTCATATGACAATGCTGATTTTGATGTATTACAATATGACAGCAGCACTGAAGTCATATGTTCTTGTAGTTTCCTATTCAGAACTTGATTGATCTGAACTCCAAATCTTCTATGATTATTTTCCAAGTTCAGCAGAAGTGGTTTTGTTGCCTCAGACCTACTCCAATGTATTTTGATGTATTACAATATGAGTATATGACAATGCTGATTTTACAAGTGACTGCTGATTTTGCAGGTAGCATGGCAAATGAAGATCAATGCACCGATGTGGGGGACAGCAACCAGCAGGAGCCTTATGATCCATCCAAGGATCCTGGCCGGAAGGCTAAGTCGAAAGACCTGGGATGGCAATACAGGTTTTAGCCGGACACAACTAAGAAGGATGTTGTGCAATGTATGCTTTACAATAGAGGGTGCATGCTGGGATAGGGAGATTGAAGCGTCATCTTGCAGGAGGTTTTAGTGATGTTGAGAAGTGTCCAAAGACCACCACTGCTATTATGAAGGAGATGCGTGCCTTCTTGACCAAGAATTCAAGGCGCAAAGCTATTGAGATAGACTTTGAGGATGAGGCAGAAGGTGGAGGAGGTGAAGGTGAAGATGTAGACAAAAATGAACGGCATCCAAGTTCAGGGGCATCAGCAAAAAGGAAGCTTCATGTGCCGATGCCGCCACAGAAGGTTCCTAAGTCCGTTGCTTCTATGATTCGGAAGTCTCCTGAAGAGTTGATTTGAGTTAAGGCATTCCAAGGGTGCTTCTCAAACTACCCTTGAAAGTTGCATAAAAAAGAACAAGGCAGACAAGATGAAGGTTGATGATCATGTAGCTGATTTCTCGTATGAGGCTAGCTTGCCATTCAATGCTATCAATAAAAGAAGTTGGGAGATTTTGTTGGAGTCCGTAGGGCAGTATGGTCCTGGTTACATATCACCTACTTATCATGACATCCGGGTGCCTTTGCTTGATGGGGCAAAGAAGAAGGTAGATGCATTAAGGGACAAACATGAGTTGGCTTGGCAGGAATATGGTTGCACACTAATGTCAGATGGATGGACTGATAAGAGGACTCGGCATTTGATCAATTTTGTCGTCAATAGTCCAACAGGGACATTCTTCTTGGGGTCCCTTGATGTATCAGACAAGTCAGTTAATGCACGCGTGTTAGCTAAGGTACTGGAGGAAAAAAATATGATTGGCAGCCAATATGTGGTGCAGGTGGTCACGGATAATGGTGCAAATTACAAGGCGGCTGGTAGAATTCTGATGGAGAAGTTCCCTACTTTGTATTGGACCCCTTGTGCAGCCCACTGTTTGGATCTTATGCTGGAGGATATTTGGGGGGGGGGGATTACAAAGGCCAAGAAGGTGACCACGTTCATCCATAGGCATATAAGGCCACTTGATGCAATGAGGCATGAAACAAATGGGAGGGATCTTGTGAGGCCTACAGCTCCTAGGTTTGCTACATCTTTTCTCACATTGTCAAGTTTGCATAAGCATAGGCAAGCTTTGAAAAGTCTCTTTGTGGATAAAACTTGGACTAGGTCTAAATTGTCAGGAACAGAGACAGGGAAACAAATAGCAGAAATTGTGCTTTCCATGGTATTTTGGGGTTCGGTGGAAGATTGCATCACAGCAACACAACCTCTTCTCATTGTCTTGAGAATCGTAGATGGTGATGAGAATCCGGCAATGCCCGAGGTTGCTGTAAGCGTGGATGTTGCATGACACAAGACGAGGAAGCTTTGGGGCACAAGCCAAGGTTGCTCAACACAGTCTAGAAATATATTGACAACCGTTGGGACACACAAATGGACCAAAAGTTTTATGGGGCCACATTGTTCTTGAACCCGAATAGGTTCTTTGACATTCGAAAAGACACTGAAAATAGAAAATTTTGTGGTAGGCTAAGGCACATGTTCAATGAGGTACTACGGAAGATGGTACCCGATGAAGCAAAGCAAAGCAAGATAAGTTCTTTGTCTGATGACTATGAGAGGGCAGAAGGTTGCTTCGCAATGAAATTAGCAATCAGGGACAGGTCAAAAAAGAATCCTCATAAGTAATGTTTGAAGTTTCTTCCATTTAATATTCCTATGTTTGAAGCTCTAATATGGTATATATGCTTTTGTAGTTATTTGGTGGGGTGCATATGGTGGCCTTGCTTATGAGTTCCAATCTTAGCAAAGCACATAGTTAGTCTTTGTGCCTTGGCCTCCGGATGTGAGCGGAATTTGAGTACATTTGAGTTTGTAAGTGTATAGCATCTAGCCACCTACTACATAGTCAAGAACCTTTGTCCTTGAGAATTGAGATGCTTTGCTAATTAGTAGTTTTCATTCTTGTCTTCACTTCCCATATTCACACCAAGAAAAGGAACTGGTTAGAGCACGAAAGATTGGACAAATTGGTGTACATTTCATATAACCAGAGGATGGCAAATAGGTTTCAACAATTGCGTGAGGAAGGGTCTAAAGGAAAGAGATCTAACCCATTGGTCCTAGAGGATTTTGATTGGGAGAATGAGTGGGTTCACAGAATGCGTAAGAACCTGAAAAGGTCCATGAAGGGGAAGATCTTACTTGGGCTCAAGTTGATGAAGCCGTCGATGCATCACATGGCGGATCACACAACCTTCGGAGTCGCTATCCACATCCACCTAGGACAGCTCAAGGAGTTGGTACTGCGAAACTGTGTGATAAAAGCCTATTCTCGGCGGCGTAAAAGCAATGAAGCCTTGGAAGAGGAGCTTGAAGTTCAAGAGAATAATGAGGACGAAGAAGAAGCACTTGCGGAGTCCGGGGCAGATAATGATGAAGATGTTAAGATGATTTTGGCGAGAGTCCAACAAGTAGTCCCCAGGGTGATGGGTCAGAATCAGATGGTGACAACAACAATGTCATGCTTGACATGGATCATTTTAGCTCGGATGAGTAATTTGAGGCGGCTTTCAGGAGGATGTTTTGGATTTGGACTTTGATGTTGTTGAACTTTTGGCGATTTGTCATGATGTGGCCTTTGGGCTTACTTTTGCCATCTTTGGACTTACGAACTTGTCGTCCTAATATTTTATCGTCATTGTCATTAAGAACTCGACACTTAGTTATGATAATTTGCTACCTTATTTAATTTTTATTGTCACTAGAAATTGTCTTGACTGTGTCTGCTTGTTATTTTGCAGTCGAGGTCACTGGAAGAAACACGATCAGGAGCATTGCGGAGAGAATCAATAGCAGAAACTACTATTAAGCAACTTGAAGCTGAAACTGAGCAGTCGAAACGACTGGTAACTTTCTGGGGACAACAAACGATTTCTGTAAAATTTTGTAAGAGAACATTCTGTAATGATTAACTGATGTTGCTATCTCTCCTTCTCGCTCTCATTTCATGTCCAGTTGAAAAGGATCAATCAAGAGTTACAAACCTGTAGGAGTGAGCTGCATGTTTGCTTAGAATCAAGTAAAAAACTAACAAGGTAATTGCATAGTTACATAAATAGCATTAGCATGAGTTTTTCTTTGTTAAATTTCCTGTTTTTTAAGCAAGGACGTTACTTCACAGGGAAATAGTTGATCTTCAAAAGGAATTAAGTACCATGAACCATCAAAAGCTCAAAGAGGGAGGAATATTCTTATGTATGTGAGGTATGTACAATAGCTTCTGAACTGATCTTATGTATGTGAGATATGTGAGGTTTTTTGAATCTGTGTTGAATTTTGAGCATCCTCCCTTAAAATGCAGAAGCAACATGCTGTTCAGGCATACAGAAATGCTCTGTTTGTTTACAAACAAAATCCTTGGAATTACAAACAGCAAAATGAATGCACCAAGCCGCCAAGAAAGTGATGTTGGGCTCAAAAAAGGTAAGAAATCAACTTATTACCGTACTTATGTGTTTTGCCCTTCATTTCATACAAAACAGTACATAAACATGTCTTAAACTATTGCTAGAAGCATAGAACTTGCTCAACTCTTAGTGTGTTGAATATCTGCTGTCTAGTCGAGACTAGTCATCGACTAGTCGTCCAAGTCGACAAGTCGCCCCTACGTCGACTTGACTTGACGACTTAATAAATATGGTTGGCAGGGTTAGATGCTCTATGTTCGTATGAGAGGTTGCAAAATACTTCAAAAAAGAAGGATTTCTTCATTACATAGTCATTCAGTCCTTTACTCATGTATAATAGTCAAGAAGAGACCATGCCACTATATATAAAGTAGATCCAAGACATTAAACATGTATTCAGACTCCAATTATTAGATTCCTTTAAATGGCTTACTGCCTTACTCTATAAATATCTCCTTATCTGGCTTACTCCAAAAATTAAACATTTGGCAAAATTCCAACATCGGCTCCTCTATTTTGATTTCTTTATAACCAATCACTTTGTACGTCACAAAAAAGGGAAATAACTAAGTTCATTCGAGTTTAAGGCAAAGGAAATATAAATTATTGGTTTTTTTTTTCAAAGTATAAGACCTATTGTTAAATATTGCGCTAGATGAATGGCATAGTAAAGAAATTTATCAGTGTTTCCTCGGCCATTGACGGGATTATAATTAACAAGTATTAGCATGAGACATAGTGTTGTGTGAATCTAAAAGCTTATGTTGTGTTAATCTACTATAAGGTCCTACATTCCATCAACGAGAAAGAGTAATACTAATCACTGGGCAAGAACAATAATGTGAAATGATGAATTGATGATAGATGAACATAAGGATAAGAAGTTCAAAAGTTTAATGTACCTTAAGCCACTGAACCAAAAAGTTCCGACCATAATGTGGAGATCCATGGGCATATTTCCAATTCCCACCACCAATGTAGCCACCAATTCTAGAAGTCATCTTTGCACGGCCCTTAAAAAACACAAGATTAGCTGCAATTTGTTATATTCCATTACAAGACAAATACTATTTTAGTAAGTTACTACCTTCAGTCCAAATAAATGTTTTATCAAGTCTGTTTTGGTTTTTAAGGCAACATTTTCAACATAATGCTCCTATTAATTGCTTATTGGTAATATTGAGTTGCATGCACCAGCCAGTTCACTCAAAAGCTTAAACTGATGAGGAAAGGTAGGCAATTCACTTATACTTGAACACTCCCCCTCACGTATAGGTTCCCTCAGGCCTAGGACGTAGAATAGAAGTGGACTGCAATTATTTTTTTTTAATTGCGTCAACCGGGCCTTGAACTCGAGACCTCTTGGCTCTGATACCATATTGAGTTGCATGCACCAGCCAGTTCACTCAAAAGCTTAAGCTGATGAGGAAAGGTAGGCAATTCACTTATACTTCAACAGGTAATGATGTTAGAAATAGGCATATTGTTAATAGGTGCAACCTAATGTTAAAATTAGGTCATTAACTCCTTGTTCCATCTGCATGGAGCTAAATGACAAAAAAAATCAGACGGATGTAGTACATATTAAGATATCATTCAGTATTACCAATCCATCTCTACGATGAATTAACTCCCCTAGTAATTGCATATTTATTCTCTCAATAACTTCTTTCTCGTGCTCTACTCTTGACAGCAATAAATAGCATAATTAATGTAGGAGCATATCTGGAAGAGACATAAATATTTTACATTGGAAAAAAAATCTATTTTGTAACGGAGGGGGTATTGTGTTAACTATTTCTAGCAAAGACGGAACGCATGCTTTACCTGGAAATGACGAGTTCTATTGATTGAGAATATTAAAATTACATTCTCCATGGACTCAAAGGCTTCATTAAGTTTAGCCTCATTACTCCTTTGGGTTGCTCAGACACCCTGCTGAACTGATATTTCCAGATTCTCTCAATTGCAACTTTTAACAATAAAGTACCTATTTTTTTTACATGTATCAACCGAAAAGTCCGTTAGATCCATTATAGCAATGGAAAACTTTGTAAAAGGAAGCATTGATAGGAACCACAAAATATGGATATTTTGAAATGCATGCAAGATCTTCAACATTCTATCTGGATAGGTAAAAAAGGCATGGATATTTCAAGCTCTACCCAGATTATTGCTAAAAACAAGGAGTACAATAACAGTCTTGAACTTCGGGTATTTCATACAACATGGAATCAATTTCTACATGGACCATAGTCCATACAAATGTCACATGTAGCATGGAAATCAATTTGTGCATTAATGTCGTCAAAGAATGCTATGAGCATAATTACAGACCTCATAAAAGTGCATTAATGTGCTAAAAGGATGCTATGAGCATAGTTCCATACCACACGAAAAAAAGGAAGTAACCAAGTGATGCAAAATTCATTTTTCTACTTGTAAAATCGTTTGTACGAAGGACTGTTGGATCAGCAGTGAAACCAATGTTCTGACCATAGTTACCGGATTCGTTGTAAAACCCCACGAATTGCGAACCAAATTCGTCGAACCCAAACCGGTTTAGGGTACGAGATTCGTGTTCGCAGTGGAAATTGGAAGAAAAAGTGACGAACCGCGAACCCGAATTCCGTACCGAGACTCGGACAAATCACGTTCCTGGTAACTTTGGTTCCGACAAGTACATCTTAAGACGAGGCAGAAGCCTCCTCTATTAAACAGCACTAGTCTTATAGATATAACCTTGAAACGCCTAGCCAATAGCCATTATGTAATTCAGCTTCATAATCCAGAGAAAAATAGTTTTTGCTAGCATAATAGTAGAATAAAGGTTTATGACAATTTTTCTGAACACCGCAAAACAAGTTTGGACACATAAGCCCATCATTCTATCAGGGAGACAGGAAGCATAAAGTATCAGAACATGGAACACAATGTTCTGATTTGTAAGACACTATCGTTTTCACCAATAATGCTTGAAAGCCTCATAAAACTGACTAGATACCCCCCACACACCTAGATTGCCCTTGTGGAAGGGGGGTTGCAGTTCTAGTGGCTTGGTTAGATGAGCCATTAGGGGCACCTTGCACCTGGGTATTTTGCTGCTGCTGCTGTGTTGGTGGTGGTGGTGGTGCATGCCATGAATTTGCTGTCTGTACTTGTTGCACATCAGATTGTTGCTCTACAGGAGCAGCACTTGCTGCTGAATTTTGATTGTGTGGTACCAAACCTTGTTGGGCTTGAGGCCTCTCCCCTTGCTGATTATAGTTATTGCCTCTATGCTGATAAAATCTGTTTGATGAGCCATAGTTAAAAAGATTCATCTGTTGAAGCTTCTGGAAGACTTCCTCAACAGGAGGTGGCGGCCCAGGTTCCTTAACATGCCTGTAGCGGCAATCAGGGCCATTAGGGCAAAACCCCATCTTATACCTGCAAATCAAATTGAAAAGGCACACAATTTAGGTTGATCATAGACGGCACTCTTTTACAATGGCTACCCGGAAGATATAACAACTAGCTCTTGAATGTCAAGTCACACAGCACATTATGATCCTAGTAGGGTAGTACAAGTGCCCAAACTTTTCAGAGATAGTAGCAATCATCGTATAATTCAAGATTCCATCAATCTAACAATTAAGGTCTGCTATAGAATTATGTTTCAATCCATCCAAGTTAGGCACTAAACGGCATCAATAACTATGCACTATATCACCTGAAGATATTAGGATTTAATAACCACTTAAAGGCACTCCTAACACAATACATTCAATTGTGATAACCCTAGTCAATTATTTCCCGCAGAAAGAGTTGAAATTTAGAAAAACCCTAACAGCTACACATTATGTCACTACCTACCATGAGAACACAACTCTAAACTGCTATAGAATTATGTTCCAATCCATCCAAGTTAGTCACTAAACGGCATCAATAACTATGCACTATCACCTGAAGATATTAGGATTTAATAACCACTTACAGGCACTCCTAACATAATACATTCAATTATGATAACCCTAGTCAATTATTTCCCGCAGAAAGAGTTCAAATTTAGAAAAAAAAACCCTAACAACTACACATTACGTCGCTACCTACCATGAGAACACAACTCTAAACCCTACAGATGAAACTAGCACACTACACATATAAACACAGACCGATAAATATAAGCGGCTCAAGCTAGTATGTTGCATTACAAGAACCCGAGTCTACAAACAATTCCTCCCTGATAGAGTCAAATTCCAGAACAACAATAAGCTGCTCGCGAAGCCTACACAACCCTCCCTAGCGATCATGTTAACACTACTCTAAAGGGAGAATTGCACATTTGACCAATCTACTTTCACCTGCACCCCAAATTGAATTGCAATCCCATTTCTACAATTCAAGTTCAAGTTCATAACCCACCCACCCCTAACCCACCAACAAACAAAGCATTGAATTTTGAGAACCCCTAACAACTGCATACCGCAGATCACACAATCACAACTCTAGACGCTACCAATCGTAACAAAACAGACACTACGACCACGTTAACAACAGCTCTAGACCCCTTGCTAAGCAATCGGTAGGTTCTGCACGACCAAATCGATGGGATTGGGAGCGAGGAAGGATGGATAGGGGGGTTGGGTGTTCTCACATGTTGCACTCCTTGATGACCTCGTCGGAGTGCTTGAAGACGCAGTCCTGCTCGCGGCACTGGCCGTACAGGCGGAAGAAGCGGCACACCGGCATGCGCGCCTTGTCGTACTGGTGGAGGAACCCGCACGAATCGCCCTTCATGCACAGCCCGCGCAGCCAGTGCCGGCACACAGTCTGCCGGAAGCTTCCGCGGCCGCGGCCATGGCCATGGGGCTGCGCGGAGCTGCCGCCAGGGGCGGGGGCGTCGGAGGACGGCGCAGCAGAGGCGGGACCCCCCACTACGGTTGAGGCGCCGACGTCGAGGCCGCCCTCGAAGTCGAAGCTGAGCCCGCCGTCGCCGTCGTCCATTTGGGGGTTAGGGTTTCGGCCTTCCGGGGCCGAGAAGAGTAACGAGGGGTAGAAACGATTTGATTTTGGCCCCTCTTTGGATGGCTTTTCATGCCCTCTCTCGGATACTGTAGCTTTTCTTGAAAAAGCTACTTTTTGATTCTCTGAATGAAAATAAGCTGCAGCATTTTATAAAAGATCATTAATAAATAGCTAATTTTCTTAGTAATAAGCTGTAAAAATATGTCTAACTCAACTTTCAGTTTTTGACTTTTGCTAGTTATATATGGCTTCTAGCTTATGTTAAAAACCGTTTAAAAACTTGCTGATGAAAATTAATTATTTATCAAGCGATTTCTTATAAAAAGCTACGGTTGCTTTTCAGTCTAGAAAATCAAAAGGCACCTTTTCAGAAAAACCACACTCCCCCAACTAAACCCTTTTTCTCAAGACGTTCTAGCCCCAGGCATCGATCTTCATTAACCAGAGCCTATCGAATATGACCCATTCGATCTCATCTACAGTGACACGAAACAAACACTAACGCACGCAACATTTTCCGTTGGATGCTCCTCTGTGCCCCTCTAATCTGTGATTCGATGAGGGCAACACTAGGAGAAAGAGGATACAGAAGTGGTCATACTACCTTGCTCCTCTAGCCGTTGGACACCACGCTACCACAACACCATACCCTTGCTAGTCTAGATAGAGAAGCAAGAGGAGCATCATGGTGGCTGGTTCTTCCCGAAGGGAACTAGTGAACTGCTAGATGGGGAGGAGATGGGATTGAGAGAACAGAGGCCGGAGGTGTAAGCTTAGTGGTTGAATGGATGGGGATCAGACAACTAATTCGATCTAGTGCAACAAAAAAATCTCAGAAACGCAACAATTATTTCATATGTTTGCAACAAAATCTTTACTCTAGATGCAACCAACACAAAATCAATAAAACAAAATTGTGCAATAAATTTGAACTACTGGGGCAACAAATAATAGGATCTATTATAACAAAAAATTAAAACTTATTGCAACAAAGAAAATGTTAAACATCTGCAGCATTTGATGTTTCATACTGTAACATTAAAAAAATAACTGCTGCAACAACTCAACTTACTCGTGTCATCATATCGAGATGAGCATATAAGAGAAAGGGGATGAGGTCGGCTCACACCAGCATCCCCATCCCCTCGCATGCTCGATCCATCTTCGGCAAGCAGATGGTGTAGATGTGGTCCATAGCACCCTCAACTAGCATCTTCCATATGTTGTCCGCAACCCAATCTCCTCCAGATCCGGTGGGCTCCCGTCACGACATCAACAAATCCTATAAACTCCGGCCACTCCTAGAAAAGTGGAGGCCTCCAGTAAGCTCTGGTTATGATGAAAGGCCTTCCTCGAGCATGAATTAAACACTTATGCAATGGCTTGGTCTGAGCGGATGCTTGGAGAGAGAGAGAGAGAGGAGGAGGAGGAGAAGGAAGTCTCATGGGAGAGGGATGTGACTCTGGCCGGTGAGCCACCGAAGGAGGGTTGGGGATAGGAGTGAGTTGGAATGTAGGCAGGAAGGTTTGGATATTTAGGGAAGAAGAAGATGTGAGATGAGACTGGATGGAGTGATGTATACGTCTAGTGGATGATGCCTTCGATGCAGAACTTCCATATCGTACGTATGTATTATAGTGATTCCTTTTGAAAATACACGGAACGGTTAACAAAAAAGAAAAGAGAATCATAGTTCCATTTTTTATTTCTTTTTCCAAGGTAGAAAATTTTTTTTTTATTAAAAACTACTTGATTTATTCAGTCTAGTTCTGAGGTTGAATAGTGAATAGTGAGTATGAATCATATTAAAAAAATCTTGACCTCACTCTATCTATTATGTGTCCCAGATACTAGAACAAATAATATCCAACGAATTAGAATCATCTTGACAAAGATAACAGCCCCTTTCAATGTATTATCAATAAGATCAATTCTAACAAGTCACACACTCATTCTAGAGATACCGAACCAAAGCAGTTCCATGGTCGAACTACCTAAATGTCTATAAATGTAGAACTTAAAATATAAAGGCTTTTTTGGATGGAAAAGTTTTAGTTAGTGGAAACCTAACTTGCTAAAATTCCATTCAACAAAACAAAAGAATTATAAAATTTCTAAAATGGTAGATTCACGAATAAACCCATTGCAACCCCCATAAAGGGAGTAGTCCTCCAACCTAGATCTACTTTCCCATATTCCAAATTTAAGGGTTTCAATAAACTATCTACACCAATTCGTCTTAGCCTTGTCTAGAACTATCTTCAAGGGTTTGTGTAGTCATAAGTTCTATTTAATGCTTGGTGTTGGCTTCATATATTATTCCGTAGTAGTTGTAAATACATGATATTTTCATAGATCCGTTATAATATTGGAATTCTTTAAAAAAAATAGAAAAAAAACTTTAGTCGTCATCTTCGTATCTGGTTTACTTGTAAGATTTACTGGGTATGCCTTATATACTGCCTTTGGGCAACCCTCTCAACAACTAATATATTCATTCGAAGAACACAGGGACTTTAGTCAGAACTTTAGGTGGTTCTCAAAAGAAGATAATGATAAAATTATCCCAAAAGTCAAAACTAAAAGGAACTTATAAACCAATGCTTCCACAGATCTATGAATTTTCGTGCTCCAAACGAGGGCTAAAGTTATGCTTCAAAGGTCCATTCCGCTCGAGTAAAGGTACTAGCTGGTCAGTTCCAAATCCACATCTACTCTTACAATCAAACAAGGCTGGATTTTTTAAAAAAAAATTGAAGAGACTAGACTTGACACACATATGTAATTATGCTACCAATGAGGTTCATACAAATCATGCCTAATAATCCTTTCATAGTGATTGCAAACTGAACATTTCCTTGAATATGATTTGCAATAGATTTTGGAATCTTTAAAACATATATGATGTGCATGTGGGAAATTTTCTAGTCCCAATCTTCAATTATAGCGATGACACTTCTAGCAGCCAGAAACACTTCTAGAGAGGAAAGGACGGCACTGCGCATAAGGAAGGGTGAGGGGAGGCAACGGTGGCGACGCTCGGGGAGAGGAGGGATGGGGACACGTGGGAAGAGTCGAGGCCGCTTGAGGAGAGATGGCGGGTTGAGGGAGGCTAGGGCAAAGAAAAGGAACGGAGGAGGAGGAGGCTTCGGGTGTGGATAAGGACTGTAGAGCCGATTTTTTCATTGCTAGGGCAACAACCACTAAGCTTGATCTTAGCTACTTGATCTCGATCCAACAACCGAAATAAGACGAGGTCCTCAGCTAAACCTAGCCAGTTGATCCCAATCCGATGTCCCAAAAAAGACGAGGTGACGTGTCCACACTAGTTTAAACCAATTTCTTCCTCCTTTTATTAGGGTTGATTTTACTATTTATCATCACCATTTTCTGCTGCATATTTAGGTCGGTAGAATCGGATCTATGGGCAAGAATACGAGGATGGTGATGCATGCCTGGCATGGCGGTGGGCTAGGGGTGCGGCACAACTCGGGCAACAGCCGAGGGTGCAGCTATAGCGCAAGCCGGGCGTCGTGGTGGAGGCAAGATGCGTGGCATAACGGGCTCTGTTGGGCAAAGCAGTGGATCCAATGGAATTACATAGGCAAAGAACGGTGGTGAAGACGCTATGTGGGCCAGGACGGAGCTGGATTGGGCGCCATGGCAAAGCCAATGGTGTGGCATAGGTCAAGCGCGAAGATGGAGTGATCGAGGCTCAACGTGCTTCGGTAATATGAGTTTTTTTCTCAAATAGATGAGTGCTCATACATTGCAACGGAATATAATTAAGATGGCATAATACAAATTGAAACTTTAAAGTTCTAGGATTTTTTCTGCAATTTTTCATCCAGAAGGACATATTTTTAATAACCCGAGGACCTATGAATAATTTCTAAAACTCTAAGGGATTTTTTTTATAAAATAGCGCTGACAAAACCATCCAGTCACTTACTCTAAACCTAACCTTATCTACCTACCCGTCAATCTCTCACTATTTCACTCTCTTATTGCTGCCTCTCTCTTTACCTTCTCTTTCTCGCTCTCTCTATCCCGATCGCGAGCTCCCCGACTTCCTTTTGTCCTTCTTTGCTGATCCCTCTCACTCTCCTACCCTTCTACCACCCGCAAAGCACATTACCAATACAACCTAATGCCGCCAGTCGATCTGCCAAGTTTGGCGCCCTTCTTCACCCACGGGACGCAGATCTTCCTCTAGCTATTCTCCATTGATTGTGCCTAGCGGCAAATGGTGGCACGGTGGGAGGGACCGTATTTGGTGGCATAGCGGTGGAAGGAGGGCGGATGTGGCAACGATGACCAGGGATGATGCTCCTCTCTCCCTCTCACTCTTATCCACCGATGGTGACCGGTGGTGGGTGGTAACACGACCTTATCTACCCACCCTCACTTCCCCTATTTCACTTCCTCACCGTTGCCTCTCTCTTTTCTCTCTCTCGATCTCTTTGTCCCAAGCACTGCTGCCTAGATCTATCGCCTTCAGTGGCCTTCCTGGCTTCCCCTTGTTTTCCTCCGCCGATCTCCCTCACTCTCATGCGCCACCGCCACCCGCAAGCACCTTAGTGTGTCATCTGATCCACCAAGTCCCGCGGAAGGCAGGTCTCCCTCCCCCTCTCTCTTTCCATCAATGAGGGCCAGCGGAAGGTGGTGACAATGCGTTGCAGTGGGGAGGAGGCTGGATGTAGTGGTGGCAACCTAGGATAGGGCTCCTTTCTCTCCCTCTCACTCTTCTCCAATGATGATGTCATGCACGCGGGTGGTGGCGTGGCGAAGTTGTTTTAAGAAAAGTTAAAGATATGTTGGTTTGAAGTGATTGTTTAAAGAAACAAAATATTAGTTTTTATACCCTACGATGAGTTTGATATCTAGAAAGAGGTGTGGATTGAGTTCTCGACGAGGTTTAATTTGTTGGGTGGTTTGTTAGGTAGTCTATTGGTTTGTTAAGAGTTTGTTAGATAGTTCATTTGGTATACTTTCTTCTTTGATTCTTTAGGGGTGGGATGTGTGGATGAGAGACAAAGCTCACATGTCGCCGCTAAGTCTTGATGAGAAGAGGAGGGGAGGGAACGATGATGCAGCAACTACCACTAGCTTCTTTTTAAGTAGTAAAGAAATAACATCATTCGTTTAGGCCGAGCTCGGTGGATGAGACACGACGTAGGTCGGGGCAGAGCTCAGCTGGTTGTTTCGACTAGTAGATGGCGTGGTGTAAGACAAGCTTGACAACGGTGGCTTGATGTGCTGGGTAATATGATTTTTTTAATTCGTAGCAACACACGTGCATTTAGCTAGTTATTGCTAAATAAATAATGGTATTTTAGTTAGATCTTGGATATATGATTAGTGGCATTCTCTAAAATTCATAAGTAAAATATGCAGCTAATTCTCTGTTAATACACCCGACCGGCCTCGTTCCGTAGATGCATAGAGATAGCAACACCACGTACGGTCGGGTAACATACGTACGTACGCGATATGAAATTATTGGGAGAACAAATTCGCAAAGAGAAAACAAACAAACGATATATGCATTCAAGTTAAATGAAAAAACAATCATCATTCATCGGAGTGCATCCAAAAATTACAATCAGGGAATTCAACATGGACCCTTGCACAAATCAAATTTTTTTAAGGGGATAAAAAGATAACATCGACAAGATGGAATTTTCCGACATACACCAACCCCCAAATGCTGGCCTGGTCGAGTCAATGACTCATCAACCGATCTCGCACTCGACTCAAACCTAGAGGTGGGTGTTGTGTCGGGGCAATATGGTATGGATCTATTGGATCGCGTGTCTAAATCGTGTCATACCGTCATGGTCCGATCGGTCCACTGTGCCGTGCCGTGTTGGCCCAGCTTGTCTTCGACCAGCCCAGCCATAGCTCATTTGCCATTCACATCGACTTCATGCCGTGCTGGTCCAAATTCGACCCATTTGCACTATTGTGATGATAGGAAAGGAGGCGAAAACGTACGGAACTGAGGCCGTGAACACAAATATTGAGAAAAAAAACTAGATTTTATTCATTTTTAATAGGTACAGAGTTACTTTCTCGTTAAAAATCTTACACCCAGTGTGTGGTACCCTAGTGCGGAGTGACTCGGTGCGCGTGCTCGATGTCAGTGAGCATGTACTCTTCAGTCCTCATTCTTCACCTTTTAGAATCTTCGTTGTCTCCTCTTTCTCCGCATACGAGGATCGCAAAAGACGCCGGCCGTAGGGTGAGCCACAACATGACGCAATGTCGTTGCAGAACGCCTTGCCATGTAACGTGCCTGTTTCGTGCCGTACTGGCTCAAGCACGGCACATACTGACGTAACGTGTTGTGCTGTCCATCGTGCCCGAACGCGAGGCCTAGTACAACCCTATTATCTGTATCGTATCGTACTGTACCGTGTCTACTGTGCCAAGTCCAGTAAAAAAAATCTGATGCAACGCCCAGGTCTGCTCAAACCACATCATGCTGCATTTGACTTAGTGACTTGACCCGTCCGACCCATCCAACACTAGTCTAGTGACTGGTCCATCCCTAAGGCCGAGCCCAACCCAACCACTCGTCCGTCCGACTCACCTACTCGGGGGAGGTGGGGGCCACATGGCTGCAACGCTCTGGCCCGGACCGACCTTCACGCCGGAATAGTCAACGGTTTGACCGGCCCAGCCTTCTCTCTCTCTTCTTCGCCGCCGAGAAGTCAAATACCACTTGGAACCAACGCTCACAACCAAGTGTCCAACTCCAACCAGAGCTGCCCCCCCAACACACACCCCGCCGGCGTCTCCTCCTCGCCAACGCTCGCCGCTGCTGCGCTCCGAGCCGGCGCTTGAGTCGTGAGGCTTCGCGGAGCTTCCGATAGTGGAGTCGCGGAGGACTGCTTGAGTGGTGCGCGCGGTGGGCCTTCAAGCGGGTTTGGCTCTTCGCGGTTGGTTGCTAAGCGGACTTGCGGTCGGTTCTTGGATTTGTGTCGCCGGGGCTGTTGCGTCGGCTGGATTGGGATCAGCTTCGCCACGGCGGGTGATCAGGTGAGTTTGCTTGCTTGGTTTCTCTTCTCTCTGAATTTTTCAGAGAGATTGGATCTTTGCTTCTTTTCAGTTCTAGTTGTTGTACTTGACGTTCTTAGGAATATTGGGGATGTTCTTGCTAGGCTGCTTCCTGTGTTGATTGATCAAAGATTAATTGTGAATGATCCGTGAGATGAATTAATGTTCCTATAAGAGACAAACTTTTGTTCTGGACTGTGCTCGTACGGCTGTTTACTGGTGATGGCTCTATAAGGTACGGGTGTACCTTGCCCCGTGCGATAAATATGACAATAGTCTGCAAATTGTGATTGGTTTGGGACTTTTGGTTGGATAAGGGTGCTGAGAAATTCTGTACAGCAGAAATGTGGAAAGATGTGAACAACAGTGCTGAGATGAAATGTTGGACTTTCTGGAAAGTCTAGTCATGCGTTAAATTGTTGCTTGCGGGATAGATTAGGACTAACCATACATTAGGTTTTTTGCTAGCACGATTAGCTAGATTATAAAAACAATTTTAGTCTAGAAGAAGAGATCATCAACGTTTTCCTGAAATTAGTTGGGTGTGTTGGCTGGCAATCATCTATCCCGTGATGCCTGTCCAATGATGGCATCTCTCTGATAGAAATTCTGAAATATAGGCAAGTTATAGTGGACCTAGTCTAATTTGTATCTGTTTCTAAGACAGTGTTAGTTGCTTTCACCTGCTCACCTGTGCGAATTGATCGTGTTTCCGTGATTTAAACTCCATGCAAGTGCTCAAGGTTTCAAATTTCGTTTTCGGA
Organism: Otatea glauca; assembly: GCA_036346275.1. Taxonomy (NCBI): domain Eukaryota; kingdom Viridiplantae; phylum Streptophyta; class Magnoliopsida; order Poales; family Poaceae; genus Otatea; species Otatea glauca. The sequence goes on from CM070713.1 coordinate 4,452,877, forward strand.
CCACATCTCGGGGGCTGAAATCCGATTGAAATTCAAAAACCAAATTTAAAATCCGGTATTTTGAAGGCGGGAAAAACCAAAATTTCGGCCGAATGACAGAAATTTTGACCCTTTTCAACCCTGTGAAATGGTCTCCCGAGCCTAGAAAAAAATGGGAAAAAATATGAAAAAATCATGCAACAATTTATCTACATTTTTTATCTGTTTGAATGCAGAATACTAAGTATTTGCACATAATATACAACTACATGCTCATTCAAGAATCTCCCAGCTTTCCCTAAACTACACCGCCCTTTGCTATGGCTTCTTGATCTGTAGGTCTGCTGATGTCTCAATCCAAGATCAATACTAATCCATAGTGTCGGGACTCGAATATGCAAATCCGAACCCTCTGTGTTTATCACACTAGTCCAGAATCACGCTAGTGCACACAGGCTCAACATAGATGAATATCACAATCATACACAACAGAAACATAATAAAAGATTCCATATATTAAATATAACTTGTTGAACAACCTTATAGTCAACTTAAATGATTAAGCTACGCAGGACTAGACTAAGAATATTAAACTAAGACATTGCAGCGGAAAGAAAACGTAAATGACCCTTTAGTTTATCAGAGGCAACTGACAAGGCTCGCACCCTAAACACTCGCATCCTCCTGGTACTCTTCCAGAAGTGTAGACTCCTCAGCTGGTGATGTTGTTGTTGGCAAGAGTGAGTACTTAAAACACTCAACAAGTTGTGCACATAATGCAAATCTAACATAACTATATGTAAAGCTTATTTCAAAGGAATGACTATCATAGTTATTTTGCAGTAAGCAATATTTGTAAATAAATACAATAAGTAGATTGAAAAGATAGTAAAACAAATAACAGTAAATAATAATTTTCAGCATTTCTCAAGTAAACATGGCATCCAACCCTAAGTCAACTTCCAAACCTTCCAATAGCAACCTGCAATCCCATCCCAAATTTTTATTTTATAAAATCTAACCCTTGATTGTAATTCCCGAGCATTGCTTAATACCGCGAGCACGGCTATTCGAATAGATTTTACACTCTGCAGAGGTTATGCGCTTTACCCACACGACATGATCATCTCTTGTTGCTAAGCTATTAACACACTTCCTTTAGTGTGTCGGCAAAGAAACCATGACAAAACTTTTACAATGCTCTGTTTTAACCCAGTACTACCCGCTAAGATTTTAACACTGAAGGGACTGGTTACCACACTCAGGGCCCCCTCTTGCGCCATGTGAGTTCATAAAAAGGTTGAACCTCACACCACCACTGGTAGTACCAAAGCTAAGACATTGCAAATTATTTAGCTAGGTCTGTCCCATTCCAGACATGTGGTTGCATGTTTGACTCAGGTCAAAGGCTTGCAAGATTAAGTCCTTAAGACAACTAAGGACTTCCACATATCCTCTGCCTTTTTGGCCCACCTTGGCACACTGCTCCTTGCCACTTGCTCCAATCTAAATGATTACCACCCATTTGATTACCAAGCACCATGTGCTATCAACAAGTCAACATCATTGTATGATATCCTCGTCACTGCAATTCAACATCATTGTGTGATAACACCTCACACACCAATTCATAATCATGTTCTATATTCCATTAGTCAAGATTAACTTTTGGTATCTCAAAAGACGTGTGATGTACGTGGTATGGCTAAGCATACTAACACGGTCTAACCAACCCATGTTGATTATCAATATAAACCAACTAGTAATGAACCAATCTAAGATGACAATTAATCATGGTATACAAATGACAGTAGGGTATAGATCAATTAGGTAGATTAACTAGATTTCGAACTATTTTGAAACAATTGTACACATAAAATAACATGCATAAAGTAAGACAATATAGCAATTTTATAAACGGGCTTCAACATGATCAAAGCACAACTTGCCTTGGAAAAACTCTTGTTCTTGCTCTGGAACCTGCTCTTGAGTCAATGAACCCTCCTCGGACGCTCCGAGCACTTCGACGTTTACGCGTAACGAGAAAGAATACTAAATAAATACCAAAACAGAGAGCAAACAAATTCTAAAAATCAAATAAAATTTACCATTAAATAGATCTCAATTTTAAATTTTTTTAGAAATTTAAATCGACTCAATCGGAGCTCATATGAGTGAGAACGGGCTCTCGAAAGATTTGAAAATAAAGAAAATACCAAAAATCAGAAAAACAATATTTATCCAAATTATTTTTATACTGAAAACTCGATTTATTATGTCGGCTGACGTCAACCCCGGTCCGGACTAATCGCATACTGACACGTGGCACTGTCCATGAACCCAGTCCACGGAACTAGATCGGTTCACCATGGACTCGGTCCACATCGTATGGCCTTCTGTGCAACACACGTCAGCACCCGATTGGCTCGGCGCAAGGCTTGATCCGAGCCACACGTCTCTAATCTGACAGTCCGCGCCTACTGACATTTGACACGGACACGCGGCATGACGCGGAGACATCCACGTGGCGCACATCTACGACATCCCTCGGATCGAACGGCTCACGAAGCTTTGGGTCTGGTGACATGGCAGCGGCGACGGATCTCACCGGAACCGAGAACGATGACCACCTGCATGGCGTTTTGGCATCAATTCGTCAAGAAGATGTTGGGGTTCTGGTGCGGCGCAACACAAGGAGTTCGAATCTGGTACCCAAGTGGCGAAGAAAGGCTTGACGAAGATGAAAACTGGCGGAAAACCTCAGCAGCGCAACCTTGAATCTTTGACGAGCTCTTGAGCGTAGATGGCCACGATCCGGGCGACGACGCTTAGGGCAAAAGGTGCGGCAGGCTTGAGGGATCCTCGGACGGGTGATAACGCTCCTTAAAAAGGCCTCTGCGTTCGTGTAGCGCACATGAAGGTGAGGTTTCACGGCGGCGAACTCCTCCGATTCGGCGGTGGCTTCGTGAAGGACCGAGATGGCGATCAAAGGGGGGTGAATGATCCCAAATAAAATTCCCCCCACACAAAATACTCCAAACGAGCCTTCAAAGAGAAACACTCAGAGGAAGCAAATAAAAAGAGCTAGCTGTTCTGTATGGGCGGTGCTACCGCTGGGAGGCCGATAGCACCGCACCAGGGGTGGTAGCACCGGGCTCAAGAACAGCTGAAGAACCAGCACGACCTTCAAAATCAAATCTTGATGAATCTTTTGATCGGCTGGATAAAAACTCACGAAACTTGGTAGATGTGATCCTAAAGATGTCAGGAACTTATTCCAATCTTCAATCGCAAGGATTGACGTCAAAGTTTCGACCTTTTTCACTTTGAAGGAAGAACACACCAAGTTTGAGCAAAAACTCGAGAACTTGATATTGGACTTGCTCGTGGGGTTTTGATGATCAAGATGATCTTGAATAACCTCCCACACGTCACAGCAAGTAAGAACACAAGTTCAACACCCCACAAACACGATTTAGAAGAACGATTCAACTAAGAACATAAGACCGGTTTCTTGTAAGAAAGATGCATGGATTGCTTAGATGATCAGGATATGATCTAAAGAAGATTCATCCATCAATGAACATCCTCGACAAAAGAAGCAAAAGCATTTAGAAGGAGAGGAGGCAAATACAAAAGCATGTAGAAGGAGGGGAGGCAAATCCAAATTACATGAATGTAAATTACAAGAATTTAAGTGCAGAATTTAAATGCTGAATTTAAATGCGTAAAGTAAATTCAAGCATAAGAGAAAATGATTTGCATTTCTGGAAGGTAGGTTTACAAAGCCTCACAACAAAGTGGGTAAAGCTCAAAGGAGCACAAAACCTTTAAAACCTTTAAGAGAATGAAGGCCATCCCTCCCCTCTATTTATACTACTCTTGGGCCACCTACCACCCTTGGATAAGTCCCTCAACCCTAGGGCTCACCATCAAGGGCTAGGATTGACCCACTCACACAGCCATGCAAGGGTTAACCCAAAACCCACCAAACAAACCGGGTTTTCTTGCACAGTTTTCAAAACACACTAACTAGATTCGCTATCCTATCAACTAGACAGCGATCCGACGGCCCTCCTTGATCTATGAAGCGTCTAGCTAGCATCTCATCCGTTCCTTGTCTTCTTGGCTTGCACTGACTCCGTCTCTGATCATCTTCCGGCGATCCTCGACCGTTTGGACCTTCAACGCTCCTCGCCTAGTCCCGGTCATCTTCCACCTCACCATGATCAAAACCCGAAGTCCTGCAACCATAAAAAATAAGGGAAACCCATCACATAGCAATGTCCAAAAAGATATGCAATTAAATCCATCAAAATTACAAGTTTTAATGCATTCCGCTCATAAGGGTCGGTAGCACCGCCCTACAGCCACACCAGAGAAAAACCACTCTCTGGAATTTTTACACACCGGGCATTTGGGCCGGTGCTACCGCTCGACCGGTAGCACCGGGCTGCCATGGCCGGTAGCATCGCTCTACACTCAAACCAGAAAAGATGCTCTCTGGAATTTTCACACTGGCCAATCGGTCCGGTGCTACTGCTTGGCCGGTAGCACCGGCTTTCCTGATCCCCTAAAAACACCCTCTCGGGTTTTTCAACATCGCTCTGGGGTCCGGTGCTACTGCTCGGTCGGTAGCACCGCGCTACCATGGCCGGTAGCACCGGGAAAAACAGACAGAGCTCAAATTGCTTCAAATTAAAAATCTAATTCAAATCAAACTCAAACCAGGGCATACCAAACTCAAATTTAGTCAAATACTCATTACAAATATGGGTAGACCTCCACATGGTCTTTCACTTCGCGAAGACGACACACAACGACCGTCCGATCCAAGATGAACGACCACAATGCATCCATACGCGACACGATCCTAACCGCTCGCAACAACCAATGGCCATGATACACCAGAGTTTCGATTAGACACGATTAATTCTGGCCACACATGCTAGATCCAATGGCCCAAGACGATTAGGGTTTTGGCTAGAAAATGAGCGTCGGATCTTCAACTAACGGCTACGGTTCACTAATCTAGAAGATGGGCCAAGCGGCTGTTTTGGGTTGAACTCGCGAAGATGGGTCTGCACAGTGGTGGGCTTTCGGCTGTTTCTAGATTTTTCTCAGGTTTTCTTAATTAAAATAATTCTGATAATTAAATTAATTTGGTTAAGGCAAATAAAATATCAGAAAAATTCCAGCAAAATTCTCATAAATGTTTTAAGACATTGGGAACTCAGATAAAATATTTTTGGAAAAACTTTATTTTAACTTTCTCATTATTTAATTAGTTTTCACAAAAGGCCATAATAAAAAATATCAAATAAATTCCAGAAAAATCCAATAAATTCATAAAATGCATATTAAATTAAAATAAAGCCAAAAATTGGGATGTTAAACATAGCAAGAACTTCCTTTCCTCCAGCACTAGCAAAATCCCATCTTTTGGCTACTGAAGCTTGGAGAATAGGTTGCAGGATGCTTCTTGAACCAGATGCTAATCTATTGCAAGGTCAGCAGTTTTTTCTTCCTCTATTAAATATTTAAATGGTTCTTGTTTCTTGAGTAAGTTTCTTGTTTTCAATCTTTGTGGGTTATATTGATGTATTTCTATTTGAGATTTAATGGGGATATTTGTTGCTTGAACTTCTTGATTGCTATGGATTTCACTTAAAAATTGAGATTATGCTTAGAAACCACTACCACAAGAAAACCTATGTTACACACCTCGTCACAGATGGTTAGTTTCATGAACCGTCTATGATAAGCTGATATCACAGATGGTTTATCTGATATGACTACATATCACAGATGATTTTTACAGAAAACAGTCTGTGATATGACTACATATCACAGATGATTTTCTGAAAAGAACCGTCTGCGATACTTCACAAACGTTTAGTTTCACGAACCATCTGTGATATCAACTTATCACAGACAGTTTTTTCAGCAAACCGTCTGTGATGGCCTTTTTGCTGTAGTGTTACATCCATTCCGCAATTAAATATTCGATCCTATTCTACTTGGGTGTTACAGTAAATTCTCGATACTTTTCTTGCAGATTTCTGGCTTGTTTTTGCTGCAATATCATATAGGTCAATGTTGTAGCAATGAAATATTTTGCTTTCAAGAAGCAATCAGACAAACAAAAGCATCGGCGTCTGTCATGTTTACTAGGACCTAAACGAATGTAAACATATAATAATTGCAAGTCATGGAGTTTTGCTTATGAAAAAGTATGAACTTCTTGAAGTCCACAAAATTTGCTGTTCTATGCTGAATAGTGAGTACTGTCTTACATGACATTAGCTGGTGGTGCTAGCATAAGCTCTTGCAACTATTGCTCATCGTTTGCAAAATTTGTATATGTTTTTTTTTGCAAAATTTTCACATGTATTCCTCAGAAAAGGCATTACAATGCTCCACAATTTTTTTGGTGCTAAATCTGATCATACAAACATGAAAACCGGTCGAATTTGTGATCATCTCAGTCAAAAACCCGAAACCTCGCCGAAATTTCCCGAAATCACTGTAGCAATGTGAAAATTTTCATTTTTTTTATCTCGCCGAGATTTGGAATCTCGGCCCCAGCCGAAAGCCGAGATTTCCGAAGTCTCGACGAGATTTTGAACCATGCAAGTGCTGAGCTTAAACACACTACTTTAAGTTTGGAGTACATCAACACTACTGCTCCTGGTTGAATTCTAAGCAAACAATGCCTAATGTGAATGTTGATAAAGGGACTGATGGAACTGCTCCATCTTGTGAAAGCAAGACCATGAGCCTGACATTGTTGAAGGGGAACGGGTAGGCTACTCTAGTGAAAAATCAAAATTTTCTACCGCGTAACCAATGAACCACTGCAAGTTATATATCACAGAATTACCACTAAACGCGCAGACCCGTAGCGGAAGTAGAGTCGATGTAGCGCGGTGGTGCAGATGTAGTCTTACTAGCCTCACTCCTCCCTAACAGCTCCTTGTGACTGTCGCAGGTTGCGGATCGTCCTAGCGTTGAAGCTTCGCAGCAACGCCTCTAAGGTATCCATACGTACGGGGCAGGAACACCACGTGCCGGAGTGCTAGTGTCGGCTACGCGGTTCTGGACAAAGGAGGGGGTGGCAGCTAGGGTTTCGAGAATATCGAATTCCTATTGTGTCTCTGTCTTTTTTATTTTCAAAGCCGCCACCTCCTACCTTTATATAGACATCCCATAGCGGGTCTCAACTCCTTGAAACCCATTAGGAACTCTAAACCCATTACAACTCGGATCCCTATCCAAATTGGTTACAACCCCTTAAATGTGCGACCTTATAGATTCACATGCACTCAGACATGGCTCGAGTACCCCTATCGACCATCGAGTACTTCTACTCGACCATCGGGTACACCTACTCGACCAATAGTCGTTAGCGGCCCCTAGCAGAACTTGCTGACTCCCGAGTACTTGTAAAGATCGAACGACCTCAACAATATCCTATATGCATTTTCTTTTGCCTCACGATATCGGTCAAACCAAAGGTGAGATATTGTCATTCTTGTTTGACTGGCTCGACCATTCGTTCTCGATGCATTGACTCGAAATCCCCAAATACCTCGAGTTAACTCTTTAACTCGATAACTCGAGTAACTCTTTACTCGAGTAGCATGTATATGTGTTTCTGGATTCCGATCACTCGAGAGGCCTAGAGATATCTCTCCCATTGTATGGAGGGGCAAATCCTAAAATCTCTCCCATTGTATGGAGGGGCAAATCCTATCTTGATCGACCATGCCTCGTAGCATGTTTCATGACAAACCCGAAAGTCATCTTTATAACTATCCAGTTACGGAGTAGCGTTTGACGACCCCTAAGTAAGCCATTACGCATCCCAAGATCATGCAACGATCTCAAGTCAAAGGATATAGCATACATATCGTATATGAGACCAACTGATGACATGAAAGAATACAACGTTCTCACAATGTCTCATAGTGGGTCGATGTCCAACACCATGTTCTCTAACATGTGTCTATATTATTGGTTTGATATCTCCAAATCTATGACCTGTGAAACATTATCATCGACCAATACATATGCTAGTCTACTCATATGTGTCCTCATATGATTATCGACTAGGGATCCCTTTTAGAATGAATATCATAAAGATGAATACAGAGTTTCACAATCAACTCACGTGCTTGTTAATCAATATCCATGATGTTATTCAAAGAACAATCTCATAGTTTATGCACATTTATGGAAATATAATCATCTCTATGATTGCCTCTAGGGCATATTTCCAACAATTGTGATAGGCCTAAGACTCCTAACATAGAGAAATTTGTGGTGTTGGATGCACTGCCAAAGTGGGAATATTCCTTATGTGATCTTTTTTGTGGTTAAATTTGTCCAAAGAAATAATTCCTGTAGTGTACCTGGAGTCCCAGGCCTTGTGAAACAAATAAGAAGCCTTTTCAATACTGTGCCACCACAATACTCACGAAATTCTTGGAATTGTACGATACGTATCAAACGGCATGCCTCATGTTTTGTTCTGTTTTGTCATTAAATGCTTTGTTCCATTACCTTGTTTCTAACTTTTGGATTGCCCAGGTAACATCTTCGTTCTTTTCTTATGCACAAGCAATATTGCAATAGCATACACATGTCACAGGTTTTAAAAGCCAAACATATTCCACAAGTCTTTCAAGGCCACAAACCTAAGTTTCATGTACAAGAGAGTTACAAAACCAGCTCAACAGGGCCATCATTTTTCAGGCTGTTTTCTGTCACCGCGCATCACAAGATGACCACCTAGTTAAAAACCTAGTAACTATTGCATAATGTTCTTCATGATACCATCAACCTTATTAGTTAAAATCCTGATTTTGTGGAAGGTTTGCAAGCAGATTGTGTATTTGTTTTTATTTTTTTGCAATTTATTATCGAAGTTGTTGTCATGACACCTGCCGTAACTTATGTGCTGCAGCCAGTAATACGACTTTGTGTTTCGTATTACCACTGGGTTCTAGCTATATGTTTAGTTCACACCATTAAATGGAATCTTGGCCAAAATGCTAATCATGAATAGAATGTTTGAAATGATATGTATTCTGTATAGCTTTCTTTGTTGGTAATCATAATCGACATTTTCTCTTTTCAGGACATGATTGCAGTTTTTGAAGATTGATGAAATGCTTCCCTGGATATCATAAGTGCAAACTGTATTTATTAAACTGACAGCAGTAAGGTGTATATAATAGCTTCAGAATCTTAGTAATGGGTTGTTTTTCTATCTTTGGCAAGAAGAGAAAGGCAACCCAGCAGCGAAGTTCTCAGCATAATGAAGGTAGACAAATCTCTCATCTCTTACACAGACTGCATTCTGCACTCTTTGCGGAACATGATATGTCCGCCTTCTTCCTTGATATGGTCCTTATTGCAACATTGACATTATTTGTACAGACCTCCCTGCTGATACAAATATAACGAAATACACTTATAAGGAGCTTGTAAGGGCAACGGGAAATTTTAACCAGTCCAATAAGATTGGTGAGGGAGGTTTTGGTTCTGTGTATAAGGTAATATGCACAACCTTCAACAAATAAGAATTAAATTCTAATGGGATAAATGTACATGTGTTTAAAGTTGGGAACTTAATGGTGCAGGGAAGGCTAAGGAATGGAATTTTTATTGCTGTCAAGGTGTTATCTTTAGAGTCAAGGCAAGGAATAAAAGAGTTCTTGAATGACCTCATGGCAATTTCCAACACCTCTCATAACAATCTTGTCAAACTTTATGGCTACTGTGTGGAAGGAAACCAAAGGATCCTCGTCTACAATTATCTTGAAAATAATAGCCTTGCACAAACACTCCTAGGTAACTTTTGGTTACTTAGATCTTTTCTGTCGTTCCCTTCTTCGACAAATTACATACTTTGCCCAAACATGTTATATTCTAACATTCCTTAGCTTTTCCCATTTTTAGGTTCTGGCCACAACAACATCCAGTTCAATTGGAAAACTCGAGTAAATATTTGCCTTGGTATCGCCTGCGGACTAGCATACCTCCATGATGGTGTCAATCCCCACGTTGTTCACCGGGACATCAAAGCAAGCAATATACTTCTTGATAAGGATCTCACCCCTAAAATTTCTGATTTCTGTTTAGCAAAGCTTCTACCCCCAAATGCAACACATGTTAGCACAAGGGTTGCAGGAACATTGTAAGTGAACTTTGTCATATGGATATCTATATATAACGACTTATCATCTACAATAGTACAATGCATGTTTTCCGATTTCTTCTTTTGTTCTTGGTTACCTTCAGAAGCTATTACTTATATCATTTCTAGGTGATCCATATTAAAGTACATTCCAAAAGTGTTCCTTTCACATATTTTGAAACCATCTATTTCGGAGAAGATAAGGCAATTAAATTACAAATACTAAACAAGTACATAGTTATTCATAAAATGATAGTTATGGTCTATCAAATATCAATACTCTTGCAGCTTTACTTACTTAGTTTTACTTGACAGAGGTTACTTGGCTCCAGAGTATGCCATTCGAGGACAAGTGACACGGAAGTCAGATGTTTATAGCTTTGGTGTTCTGCTTCTAGAAATAGTTAGTGGGAGATCCAATACCAATACAAGGTTACCCTATGAAGATCAGACACTTCTTGAAAAGGTTAGATAAAATACAAGACAAACACTTGACTTCTTTTTTGTCATTGCCTGCATGGTAAAAGTTGCTTTTTTACCATCATTAATGCAAATTATTTTTTTAGGCTGAAGTTGTCTGCAAAATGAGTGTGATGTTTGGTACACAATTTTGGTGTGCATAAGAGCGGCGGTTTGCTATAAGAGGATCAGTGTATATACATGCACCTCTTGCTTTTCAGGATCTTAGCCATGACATGCCAATTTTCATTTCTTAATTTAGTAATCCAATATAAAATTTGATTACCATTATCATGCACTTAAGTTTCAGTTGCCTTCTGCCAAGCACGCATTAGTTGCTATCTTTTTCTACATGAAAGCATCATCATCACGCAAAAAAAAAAAAACCCCGCATGACATCTAGGGAGCAAATCTTCTAAATCAGATCTTTTGTTCTTTACTGCTACAGTTCCCAGAGATCACCAATGGCGTTCTCCTCTTGCAGACATGGATGTATTATGAGCAAGGAGACTTGGAGAAAATCATAGACAGTTCTTTGGGCGATGACTTGGATGTTGCACAAGCCTGCAGGTTCCTGAAAGTTGGGCTTTTGTGTACACAAGATGTCACAAGACATCGACCCACTATGTCAGCAGTCGTCGGCATGCTAACAGGCGAAATGGATGTTTGCTCAGAGAAGATAAGCAAGCCCGCTATAATTAGTGACTTCATGGATCTTAAGATCAGGAGCATGAGGAAAGAAAATGACATAGCTACATCCTCCGCATTGCTATCCTCCATCATGGCACACTCTTCTCCTTTGTTGTCGCAAGAGACGACACAAGCCTCCATGACATTCACTGCAGTATCAGATCGAGAGTGACCCGAAGTTGATTGCAAATATGAAGACCATGTAGAGAAAAAGTAGCATAGACGATTACCTTTTCTAGAGATTTTCTTGCTGGTTTGATTTTTATGTATAGATTTACTTCATTTATAATCTGAACCATGGTTACCAAATTCGCTGTAAACCCCCGTAAATCGCGAACTGGATTCGTTGAACTGAACCGGTTTAAGGTATGAGGTTTGCAATGGAAATTGCAAGAAAAAGTGGCGAACCGTGAACCTGAATCCCGTACCGTGATTCAAATGAACCACGTTTCTGGTAACTATAGGGTCAAAGAAGTGCATACACGTGCCTTTTTTGTTCAGGAATTGACTTCTGTACGTACAATACTGGATTGATGACACAGTTTCATTGTATATGCACATCGTGTCTGCTGTTTGTGTTTGGTGATAAATTGCAAAATACCTGGTGAAAGTTTTGAGTCTTGTGAGTGTACAATATACATAGAGCCTCGATGCATCAATCTAGATGAACTTGTTTTCCACTGGACTTCTAAATGTCACAATGCTGTCTTCCACCCTTTCTTCAGAGCCCTTACAATCTTTTAAATGTCACAATGCTGTCTTCTACCCTTTCTTCAGAGCCCTTACAATGCATGATGTTCATCTGTTGCCTTGTAATATCGTGATGCAGAGCACATCTCGCATATGATCAGTTTCTTGCTACTCCTTGCTGCACACTGTTACAACTAATTTCAGCTTCAGTGGAATGTGGATAATTCAGACAATGATGCATTGTCTCATAGGCCTCCAACATCGTCGCAGGTGTTCTACCAAGCAGCAGGTGCCATGCTGTCTGCATCACCTAATGCAAGCTCTGTATGCAAGAGGGGAGGGGACCCAGGTGCTCCTCCCAATCACTAAGGATTCCAACATGGCCACAGGGGATGGCAATGTCCTCCTTCCCTCATCCCTCACCATCACCATCACTGTACCACCTTCCCTTTCTTTCTCCCTTGTGGTCACAGTGGCAGCTAGCTTCCTGCGTGCATCCTAGTAAAAGTGCATCTTTAGTTGTACTGCTGCCATTGGAGTGGCCCATGCATGCATGGTTCACCAGAAACTAACACATGAGTGAGCTGGTGCAGTGGTCCTGGCAATGACATGCATGGTGGTCATCAACAAATCAATGGGGGTGGACTGGTGGACCAGGTCTAGCTACTGGATTTTGATGGAACCGGTTAATTAAGCAACATGATATATTTGTTTAAGGTGACCGTGCTATCTCGACTTGCAGTTGCAGGTACAGAAAAGCAACTTGGATGCAGCTTCTGGGTAAGTCGCTTTTTAAGCTCTCTAAAATTAGTTTTTGATAAATTTAGGTCTGTTTCGATCGAATTATGTAGCTAGCCTCCTTGGTAAACTCGAAAGACGTGGTAGACAATACGAGTCTCTTGTCGCTTCAGAAGACTTTGCCGAAAAGCTGCCGATCAATCCTGGCTCGACAGCCACCTACCGAGGACTGGCGGCTCAGAAGGCTACAAACAATTAGCGATTGATTAGCTTAAGAGATTACATCAGCAAAGTGATTAATTAGCGATTTAATTAAGTGATTGTTAATTCTATTTGCAATATATATATATATGATGATTAATTTGACAATAATATTTGTGATGGAATAATTTATTTGTGGAAGACCAAAGTACTGTATTAGGTTGTTTTTTTTTTGTAATAGGAGATGTAGTGCAGGTGTGTGTTATGCACGCAAACTACAGGTTGGGGAGAAGCCACGCAGGCGCGTAGCCTGGGAGCACATGCGAGTGCAGCGAGACGGGATGCAGAGAGGTTCACGTAGACGAACAATGTAGAGTAGAGGCTAGAGGGCTGTGCGGGCGAGTGGGCCATGCGTGAGTATGTGTGAGTGATAGGCTGTGTGTATGTATATATTAGAACGGATCTACGTAGATCAGGTGTGTATACATGTATGTTATGTATATATATATATAAAGATAACCGGTGATATTTAAGGCACCTCATTCATTTTAAAGGCGAGAAAATCCCACATAATTCTAAATTCTAAAAATTCTCACATTAATCGGAAGAAAAAGAGAAAGATCTCCACCACTTATTTCGGTGGGGTCAGATTATAACGGTGCAGATTAAACATATGTAACAAATATAATTGTATCTTAATCATTGGAAGTAGATATCTACCACTTATTTTGGTGAGATCAGATTATAACGGTACAAATTAATCATATATAAATAGAGTTATATAAAAAAATACAATTATATTTCAATTATAAGTAGAGTTGTATATCTCCAAAGGTACACCGGTAAGTTTGCTAGTTAGGATAAATAATCATGTTTAAAAGGAGGCTCCTGTGCAGCACAAACTGCCGTGCGGCAGCATAAAAGGAAAGGAGATGTGCGGAGGCAGCAGCAGCTCCCGTCCGTCCAACGAGTTTTTTTTTTTTACTGTTCTGTCTCGGTCGAATAAGATTTTTACGAGAATGGTTATGGTCTGGATTTTTAGCGAATATGGTTTCCTGCCGCGACGAAATCGCCAGCGGGAGGCGCTGCACGGCTTGCAGTGACCTCCGCGTGGTGCTCTGCCTGGTGCAGCGCTTGGCAGACGCGGCGCGCTGGTGCAATTTTTTTTTTAATGTTTGCAGCAATATTTCTGAAGTAGCAGCACTAGCAGGTAAAAAATTTAAATTTTGTTTGCTGTAGTAGTCTCCTGGGTATAATTTTTTTTCGGAAATAACCATAGTCGCGACGAAATTTTGGAAGTAGCCAAATATAAGTTGACACGAAACGTTGAAAAATTTTTATTACGTAATTCCTGAGGTTCAGAAGCGCTGATAATTTGTTTAAATTTTCGCTTTGCAGCATTTTTTTTTCATTTTTCCGACCGCGTTTCTTATTTTCCCACGGACGCGGCGTGGAATTTCTAGCGGTTGGGGATCGCTGGATTCGGTTGGTTTTTTTGCACTTTTTCGGTTTGTTTGTTTTTCACTCGCTAAAATCGCAAATGTTTATTCTCGCTAAAAAATCTAAGCAGATTGATTCCGTTGGAAAGAAGTAAAAAAAATATTTTACCGTGAATATCGTCGACTGCTATTTTTTTTAGTGTAGTAGCCCTTTGTGTATAATTTCTTTCGGAAATAGCTATGGTCGCAATGAAATTCCGGGGCTGGCGAGATTTCGTCCCCAACCGCTTCAAATAATATTGCACGCTAAGTCCACTAAATTTTCGGAATTTCATCGCGACCATAGTTATTTTCGAAAGAAATTATACACAAAGGGCTACTACACTAAAAAAAATTCGTAGACGATGATATCCACGGCAAAATATTTTTTTACTTCTTTCCAACAAAATCGATCTACTTAAATTTTTTAGCGAGAATAAACATCTGTGATTTTAGCGAGTGAAAAACAAACAAATCGAAAAAGTGCAAAAAAAATCGGTCGAATCCAGCGGTCCCCATCCACTGGAAATTCGGCGCCGCGTCCGCGGGAAAATAAGAAACGCGACCGGAAAAATGAAAAAAAATGCTGCAAGGCGAAAATTTAAACAAATTATCAGCGCTTCCGAACCACAGGAATCACGTAATAAAAATTTTCTAGCGTTTCGTGTCCGTTGATATTTGGCTACTTCCAGAATTTCGTCGCGACTATGGTTATTTTCGAAAATAATTATACCCAGAAGGCTACTACAATAAAAAAAATCAAATTTTTTACTTGGCAGTGCTGCTAGTTCAGAAATATTGCTGCAAACATTAAAAACTAGCATCTTGGACGCGGCGTGCCACGCCGCGGGCGCCGCCTTCCATACGAGAAAGTTGAGTTATTTTTTCGGGAAAAAGGCTTAAACTTAATGGTAAAAAAAAGCGGGAAGAAATATATGTTTTTTTTCGTGAAGAAGGATCCGTACGTTTTTTTTTTCTGACGAAAAAGGATCTAAACGTATTTTTGATTCTGTGGAAAAGGACCCGAGCGCAAGCATTAAAAACGCATAAAGGACTTAAGTGTGATATATATTTTTTTTAGAAAAAAGGACCTATTCGTAACGTAAAAGGATCTAGACGTAATTTTTTTTTTGTGGAAAAGGACCCGAGCGCAAGCCTTAAAAACGCATAAAGGGCCAAATCGTAATATATATTCTTTTTCGGGAAGAAGGACCTGTTTGTCATTTTTTTTACGAACAAGGACCCGATTGTAATTTTTTTTGTTAAAAAGGACCTATCAGTAAATATTTTTCGGCTCGGCTCGCGGCTCGAGCCGAGCCGCGAGCTGAGCCGGCTCCGGCGACACGTGGATGCTCTCCCCATCCAGGGATTCTTCCAGGTATAGTAGGGTTATAATTCACAAAAAAATTTTGAGCGATGCAGTGTACCACGTCTGGCAACCACTGCACCGATGGTACAACGCCTCTAAACCGTTGCACCAGACAAAGCAGCGCGGGGGGAGCCTTCCGCTGGCGATTTCATCGTGGCAGGAGGCCAGATTCGCTAAAAATCCAGACTGGTGGCCATTGTCACAAAAATCTTAGGTGGCGTTTGGTTGGGTGGATGAAGGTGGATGGGATATGACCGTCCCTGGATTTAGAGTCATCCAATTGTTTGGATGGGTGGATGGATGGGATATGGTTGTTTAGTTTTTTGGAATATTCCTTCAAGATGCTGGACAGAGTCATTCCAGAAAAAAGGCCGGACGAGTTCATCCAGTTTATTGTACGAAGAGGTATACTCGGTCAAATTCAAAACTTAGTCAAATTATTGTCAAATCTTATGCGAAAATTCAATTTTCGGTCAAATTTTGATCAAAAATTCAAATTTGTTCAAAAATCAAATTTTGTCCAAAAATTCAAATTTCGGCCAAATTTTGTCCAGAAGTTCAAATTTTCTCCAAAAATTCAAATTGAAGTCAAATTTTCTCGAAAAATTTCAAACCAAAATTCGAAACCTTTATTATAACTAGCCCATCTATCTTTATCAATGCAACCAAACAAAAAATTAGCTCATTCTATCCACATTCTTATACATCCAACCAAACAAAAAATCGGCTCATATCCACCCAAGCAAACAACTACGTAGATGATTTCATCCCATCCAGACTGGATGGCCATATCCCATCCAACCTCATTCAGACAACTAAACGCACCCAGGCAAAACATTAAAAAACTCAGGTCAACATCCGTGCGGCTGCAGGAGCATGGGACGTGATATATGGCAGCAGTAGTGTTCCTAGTGGTGTGGCGGCTGCGCAAGAAAAAAAAAAGAGAAAAAGAGAGAGAAAAAAAAGAAAATTTTGAGAGATTGTTTTGGGGTTGCACTTTCACTTAAGAGATTTTTATGCGTGTTTTGCATTTCTAATTTAAAGAATAAATCAGTGAGTATGGATTTCGATATACTATTATTGTTTTTTCATATTTTCGTTACAATTGCTTTTTCATTTGCTTGTTTAATCTAGTTTCCTTCCATGGTCTTAGATCCATTATCTTATATTGATTTTTTTAGTTTGATCATTATTTTATTAATTTATAGAATTAATAAAAACAAAAAATATGTTTAGGTGTTTGTAACATCTTGGAAAATTCAAAATGGATAACATAAAAATTTAAAATTTAAAAATATAATTGAATAAAATTTTTAATTGGAATCAAGATTTTAATTGAAAATATCATCTTTTCCTCATTTTCTTGAATTCTGGTCTTAAGAAAAGAATAATTGCAATGTTGAAATCCTTTCTCTCAAAATAAAGAAACTATGAAAATGAGTTTGAAGTATGATCTTATTATGAATTTCCATCTTTTCTTATTTTTTCTTGAATTTTGGTTTTTAAGAAAATCTTTTATATTAATTGTTTTCTTCTCTTTCAAAATGCAAAACCCAAAATCCCATAAGAAATAAAATGTGTAAAAAATTATTTAAACCCCAAATAATTTCCAGAGTCTTCTCAAAAAATTTCAAAGCAACGTGAACAAATTTAGTACTGAAAAGAAATCAAGAATATTGACAAATGACTAAAAATAGTACATATTTCAGAATTAAATAAAAATATCTGAATGGGATGATCACTGGAAATTTTTATGTAATCATCTCAGTGTCTTGGGAACTGACCTGAAAATTTAAATAAAAATAAAATCACATTTGAAATGTCTCAAAAATCAAAAACAGAATCAATTTAAAAGCAACATTATCAATTTCAGAATTTTATAAAATTATATATGCTTGATAATCATATTAAAATTTTATGGTAGCTCCCAATAACCATTAGAATCACACATAAAAAGTTTCATATAAAATAAATCTCATTTGGAATCTTAGAAAAATAAAAATCAGAAAACTTAAAACTGTAACAGCATGCTTCTCAGAATTCTTAGAATTTAATTAGATACTATTTTGACCTAAAATTTTTATCAGAGGATAAGACCTGCCTCGAGATCAGACAATTTTTTTTCAAAAATCTTAGGACACGAATGACTACCCTATTAAATACAAGGATCTTGATCTGCCCAAACTGGGATATTTTAGTGCCTTCTTTTCTATCATTGTCGTGTGGGTCCCGCATTAAGCTCTGGCCTACTTGATAGAAGCACAGTTTCCCTATGCCACCTTCATCCTCCTCAGCCCGAGCCCAGCCTAGATCACCTTTTTTCTGCCGCCATTACCGAAGGGCGACAAGAAAACAGGGGAATCCAATTAAGCCGCTTCGCTAAACTAAGATTCAATTCGCTTACACGGTAACCTCATACACATGTAGTGATCATATTTCCCCTTTTAATCATAGCTCTGACTGGGCGTGACGTCACTGCACCGCCACTTTCTTCTCCGCCTCCGGCTACTCAAGATAATAGGTAAATTGGAACCTATTTGGCTCACTGATGCTCACAAGAACTTTTTCCAAGCATGATCAAGCTTCATCTAGCTCGGCACCCCCTAGCCATTTCCGCCGTCGCACAGCCATGGTGGCAGTCACCTTCCGATCGCTGCCAGCGACATCCGAGCCCACTCATAGGTGTGCCTTGGTGACCTCTTGCTCACCCTGCCGCTGCCCAGTAGTCTCCAGCCCTCCTTACCGTTGGCGAGCACCGAGACCACCGTCCCCTACTTTGTCTCTCTACATTGCAGGCCTGGGTGGTCAGTGTCTTGCTCCTAAGCCAGGAATTCAAAATAAGCCGAAGTACGCTTTCATTAATAGAAACATATTTGTTTTTTTTGGGCATTTTTCAATATCAGATGAATTCAAACCTTGTAACTTTTGCATCCTTAGTCCAATTCCAGTGAAATAAATTTATAAATTCATATAAAATCATGTATTTTTAGAATATGCAAAAATATTTAATTTTGATTCACATTTTGAATTATTTTAATTAAAGTTTTAATAAAACCCTAATATGGTCACTATTTGAAATATGTAAACCATAGCCCCTAAATTTATGAAATAAATATCCACATGCTCCTGAAACTATAAGCAACCAATTTTTGCAAAAACATTTAGATTTTAACCTAGTTTGAATTAAGTTTGAAAATATATAATTGTTCAATGTATAGAAAATTCATATAGCTATAATTAGTGCATACAAATTCAAAATAGGGTACAACAAAGTCCTAGACCTAGTTTTAACCATTATAACCCTGTTCATATGAAAATACTTCATATTTGATTTAGTTTAAGCTAAGTTTATAAAAGACTCTAGGTACTAAGTGCATAGAAATAGCCACATAGCTTATATAAAAAGAAATCAGTCTGTAAAGCACTCCATAGGTCTAAATCATCTAACCCGATGAATATAAGTAATGTTAACTTAGTTTGAACCAAGTTCCCAAATAGCTTTACCTCCTATGTACAAAAGAGCAACACATGCATATCTTTCAAAATTAAATAATAAAAGGTGTAAAATCAGTTGGTATAACCACCTAATACAAGTAATGGTTTGCACTTAACCCCCTAATTGAAACATACTTTCACGTATATATGCTTAATAATTCAAAATATAAACAAACAAATATAAATAAAATATCACAAGTAAATATTAGATCATGTAGGACAAGTTTTAAAGGTCAAGACAATCTCAATTTGCAAAAAGCATTTAAGGTTTGATTTAGTTTGAATTAAGTTCATAATAGATTTCATTTTCTATGTGCATAAAAATTAAAACGTTAATAACTTTCATAAATAAAAACTAAAATATGCAAAACCAGTTTCAAGACACTTCTAAGATCAAGACCTTTTAATGGTACAAAAATGGTTGCATATCTATGTAAATTGCAGTCGCAAATATAAAACGAAATCTAACCTCTTATAGCATATAACTTAAAAATAATTAGGATTAGGAAATGAATACAACATCACAAAGGAATGCCCCCTAAGTCAAGATCGTCATATTATGTAGAAATGATTATATTTAATCATACTTTGCATCTGGATCCTATTAAAAGCCTAAACCTCCCTAATTTAAACCCTGAAATCTATAAAACAAACAAATAATCGTACATAATAAGAAATAAACATTCATAATATTTTTATCACTAGAACCTTCAATTCTAATTCATTTTGAATTTAGTTTCATTTGATTTCTTTTTGCTTCTCATTGTTATTGCTTCTTATTGTTGTTATACGATATACACATGTAGACACCGACGTATCCAAAGCTACGACTGTCTACCTCGACCTCGAGTCGATCCTTGAACCAACAGAGCAAGGCAAGCACCCCCTTTGATCATATTGATCCCAATATTTTAATTTTTGTTTTGTTTTGTCAAATCCATTTATGTATGCGTATGTTTTCTGTAAATTTGCTATATTGTGATATTGGTAGATATATCTGTTATCTCATGGAACTTCCTTAATAAATATTGAACTGTGAACCTTGATAACCCTAAAATAAGGTTAGATAATACATAATATCAACATGGGTATATGCGATTACATATTAATCATGCTTAGCCATGCTTTAGTAATGGAAACTGAAACAGTCAAATTACACTGTTTCTTGAGAATTTAATAAGGTTGGATATGACATTAAAGGTTCCTGATATTTTGGTTAAAAATAAAAATAAAGCTATTGTTTGACGCGGGCGATTATTGACAATAGCCGGATGTGCATGGGACTTACACGTAGTATAAGGGGAGATTATCGTCCGGGTCGAATTAAGAACCGAACGTAATATTGTATAATCCAAGGGATATTCGTACAACCACAAGTGCTAGTATGTGACAGCCTTAAACTAATTAAGTTATCTAGTTTAACTTTGCACATTGGAAGACTGAAGTAGCACGGGCTTTCTGAGACTGATTGCTCATTGAGGTTTCTACATACCAATGCAACGGTGTACGTCTTGTTATGATAGGGAAGTGGGGACTCAACAGGAGCGAACTGTTGAGAGTACAATATTGTACAAATATCTTTCGCCGCTTTAGAACATGGGGAAGTGAGGACTCATCAGGAATAGCCTATTGAGAGTACAATGGGTGTACAAATATCTTCTGCCATCATAGAAAGGGTTTGTTATCACCGGACTGGTGCAAAGTTAATTTAGTTAATGTAAAGTTTTTCGTCATGAACATTCTGACCACAAGCCAAAGGAGCGTGAAAATAGCGGCAAAAAAATGTTATGACTTGCGGGTAAAGTTGTACGCCTTTGTAGAGTTTCTATCTTTTCGAAAAGTCGTGCCCGCGGTCATGGGAAACTTGGTGAACTGACACTAATTAGACGTTTTCTTATTTTAAAAAAGGAATGAATTGGAGATATTGGTTGGAAAGTGTTTGTTTCAGATTATATGCCAGATAATGGCATTGAGATGATACGATATTCACAATCATGGAGGACTGTTAGTTGTTACTTTATGCTTACATACTTATTATTTTCATATCAGTCAAACTTACTTTTACAAATTTCGTTTGCAAATTTTTTTCTTGATTTATATGTTCAAATTCGCTTTATGCAAAGTAACCGTAGAAGCTTTCTTTGACATAGCATGTATTTACTGTATTTTTGCGATACATCTTAAATCTTGGTGAGTACGAAAGTACTCACTCTTACTTATTTGTTGATTTAGGTGAAGATAATGAATCTCCATACGACATATACTTTGATGCAGGTTGCTAGATTTATACCTTATTAGTTGCCTGAGGGTTAGATAGGCATACTATAAGACTTTTGTTTTTTTCCATTGCAATATAAACTGCTTTGTAAGACCTCATTATATAAATTACCTTTATCATATGAAATAACGAGTATGGATGTGTTATCAATTGTTATAAATATATATATTAGTCACTGTTCATGAGACTAATACTGTATATACATAGATCATTCTTCTTGATATTTTGTACCAAAAAGGAGGATCGTTACGGTGTTAGTTTACACCGATTCACCATTCTTCTTGGAATGCCTCGGTCCTTCAGTGATTAATTAAGTACTTTGTTTAAATTAGTGAATTTGATTCACATTGAGAAAAGGGAGCTTGGCAGAAACCTGCTGTGACAGCTGATCTGCTGAGCTCTCCAAGTACGAAAGATGATTTATAAGAGTTAAATCTGCAAAAGATTTTGGAGGAAACTATATTTAAGAAAAACGTGCTCAAAGATATACCAGATATGCGATGGCTTACGTGCTGGCGTTGGAGCACATGTATTATTGTGATCGAGTCCAATTCCAATTCCAATTCCTAATAAGGACGAGTAGCTAGACGCCTAGACCGCCATCTTTTCTCGAAGCTTTTACTGCTGTAGCTCTTTAGTTGTTCTTTTTTCTGAAAATAGCCACCGGTGTGATGAAAAAACGGAAATAGCCCCCTCGATGCAAATCCAATGGTCAACCTGTACTGAATTTTTTTTAAAATATTTTTTCATTGCTTTCCAGCGGAACCAGTCCGTTGAATATTTTTTAATATTTTCCCATTAATTTCCCGTGGAACCAAACCGCTGGAATTTTTTTTAATTTTTCAGTGCAGGGTTTATTCCAGCGGAGGGCGTTCGCTAGAAATCGTTTTTTTTTTCAATTTTTCGTGCATACCCAGCGGATCAAAGCGTTGTTTTTTTTTCGATTTTTCGTTTTGAATCCAGCGGACGCGCTCCACAGGAATTAAAAAAACTCCCATGCACCATTTTTTTTTTTCAATTTTTCGTTTTGAATCAGCAGACGCCCTCCGCTGGAATTTTTAAAAAATTCTCTCATGCGCCAAATCTTTTTAAAAATATCCCGTGGTTTGGTTCCGTTGGAAAGCAATGAAAAAATGTTAAAAAAATCAGCGGACTGATTCCGCTGGAAAGAAGTGAAAAATATTTTAAAAAAATTCAGCGGACTGGTTCCGTTGAAAAGCAATGAAAAAATATTTTAAAAAAATTCAGCGCAAGCTGAACGCTGAATTTGCCTCGAGGGCTATTTCCATAATTTCATCACACCAATGACTATTTTCAGGGAAAAAAAACAGCCAAAGGGCTACAACAGTAAAAGCTTCTCTTTTCTCAACAACTTAAAACTTCTGGGTGATTTGCCCTGCAGTGCGTGAAACTCAATACATCCGATGAAGGGTACTGTACATACCACGTTCACATTGGTCTAAGCAGCAGCCTTTGATTAGTCTAATGGACTCGGCAGCTTAAACTTTGTAAACACTGCTATGTAAACACCAATTAACACACAACAGTCACTTTGAGATTGGTCTGACCACTTCTTGATCCATGTGAAAATGAAATGTCACTATGTAAAAGAGCAAAAGTCATGCACTTTGTCCTTGGATTTGTGAGCAGCTAGCTAATCTCCTCCTAAATTAATAACCCGTGATCAAATGGTTTATACTGTACTCAGCTACTCACCTGTGCAGTGAGGCTAGCCAACTGCCAGCCAAGCTGTGAGGCAGGAAAAACTAGATCACAGATGGTGTGATGTGAGGCTAGCCAACTGCCAGCCAAGCTGTGGGGCAGGAAAAACTAGATCACAGATGGTGTGATTACAACTAGATCACAGATGGTGTGATTACATTCAATGCGCGTCGACCATGTATTTTTGAAAAATTCAGGATATACCACTCCATTCGTTTGGTACTTTAGGTCTATATGTCATTGAGACAACAAGTGGTATTTTCTGAAGTATCAACGAATGGAGTGATATATCTATATTTTTTTCGCTTAATTTGTCTTATTTATTACTAATCAATAACAATTAACCACTTCATAGAGGGAAAAAATCTAACCAAGAGCCCAGAGAAAAAATTCCAGAAGAAATGAATGCCAACTCAAATGACATGCATTAATTCAACTCATGGGAGCTGATATGATATGGTAGGGAGTATCATTCTGCCTAGTCGATGAACAGATTCAAAGCTAGCATAAGTTCATCAACGCGCGGTTCCAGAAGTTTAGTGCTTACTTCAAGCCTTTTGCATGTATATTTGCAGAAATATGAGGTGAAGGGGAACGGGGAGGCTACACTAGCGTAAATTTAAAATTTTCTACCACGTAACAAAGAAACTATTGTAAGTTATAGATCACGAAATTACCATTAGATGCACAAATCCGTAGTAGAAGTAGAGTCGATGTAGCGCGTTGGTGCAGTTGTAGTCATACTAGCCTCACACCTCCTCCAACAGCTCTTCGTGATCGTCACAGGTTGCAGATCGTTCTAGCATTGAAGATTCGCAGCAACGTCTCCAAAGTATCCATATGTATGGGGCAAGAACATTACGTGCCGGAGTGCTAGCGCTAGTTGTGCGATTTAAGGCAAAGGAGGTGTGGTAGCTAGGATTTCGAGAATTTCGAATTCCTATGATGTCTCTTAACTCTAAAACCATCGACCCGTCCCTTTATATAGACGCCCTATAATGGGTTTCTACATTAAAGACCCATTAGAATTCGGATCACCATCCGAATTAAATCTCAATCTTTTAAGCGTGCGACCCTATAGGTTCACGTATACTTGGACATGACCCGAATACTCTTACTCAATCCTTTAAGCGTGCGACCCTATAGGTTCACGTATACTTGGACATGACCCGGGTACTCTTACTTGACCATTAATCGGTAGCGGTCCATAGCAGGATATGCCGACTCCCGAGTATATGTAAAGATCACATCGGACGAATCTTAACAATGCTTAGTTATGTGCATTTCCCTTTGCCTCATGATATCGATCAAACTCAAGGCGAGTATGTGCTATCCTTGTTTCGACCACTCTTTCTTGATTACATGACTCAGAATCCCCGACTACGCTTAACTCTTTAACCGCGAGTAGTATGGCCAAGCATTTCTGGAATTCGACCACATGAGAGGACTAGAGACATCTCTCTCATTGTATGGAGAGGCAAATCCCATCTTGATCGACCATGCCTTGCATCATGCTTCACGACAAACCCGAAAGAGTTTGACAACATCTAAGTAAGTCATTACACATTTCGAGTACATGCGTCAACCTTAAGTCTAGCATACGCATTGTATATGAGATCAACTGATAATAAGCAAGATTACAACACTCTTGTAGTGTCTCAATGTGGGTCGATCCAACTCCATGTTCTCTAAAATGCGTCCATATTATTAGTTTGATATCTCCATATCCATGACTCGTGAAACATGGTCATCAATCGATACATATACTAGTCTATTCATATATGTCCTCATATGTTTATCTACTAGAGATCACTTTTAGGATAATCTATCACAAGGTCATATATATAAAGTTTCACAAACAAGTCACATACTTGCTAATAAATAATAATAACATTATTTCAAGGAATAAGATAATAAATCATGAATATAAAGAAATATAATCATTTCTATAATTATCTCTAGGGCATATCTCCAACATAAGATAGCTTGCGGGAGAATATGTACCTTTTTATGCATCATCTATATCATAAGAGAACCCACTTAACATTATATCTAGCCACGCCAACAATTTTGGTTAATGCACTGAATCCAAGAAAGGCTAGCTATCTGTATTTCAAAGTTCAAACTTAACTCTTAAGGAAGAGCATTTGTTTAAGAAATTCGATGGTAACTATATATTTGCATTGTGCTTTGATCACTATGACCAACAAATACGTACACAACCAGGCATCACCTAGATAACTATCCCAACCAAAAAGATTAATACAATAGGAAGAATAAAAAGTTGTGTCCATGTCTTTCAAATCTTGTAACAAAAACACATGATTACTCCATTTTTGAGCTTTCGCAGATCCAGTGTGTCGGACACAGCTCTTGCCAGAATTAAATTTTGCTTGAGCATATGATAAGACATTGGAGAAACATTCTCAAAAGGGGAAAAATACATTGGAACTAAAAAAATGAGGAAAACAAATGAGTGAAAGAGCAAGCATCTTTCACTATAGATTTCTTGGTCAAGTAATATAGTGGCTAATGAACCTTGCTTGTATCTTAGCCATTTGTAGCAAAAATCCTAAACGCATGCCACTCTCATCAAAAATAAATATTCATAACCTCGTAACTCAAGAACTAAGGTTCTGTTTGGGTATCTTCTACTCTTTGCTTCTCGTTCAAATATCGTATAGCTGCACCAAACACTCGGCTTCCTAAAATAACTAAATTCTAATTCTTGCGAAGAGCAGAGCTGAAAATGAACTATCAAAGGGACCAACCTCAAGGTGGATTCTAGTGGAAAGCCAGCACATTTGAAACAAAAGTACCCTTGAAGTTAGAGATAATTACCCGCAAAAGGCTATCCACCTACCCTTAGCCCTCCCCACCCAAGCCCAGGCATACCTGCTCACTCGAGGCCTCCCCACCCGAGTGCAGTGCCTCCCTATCTGTCGTTGGGCACGTCGTTGACCCCCTTGCCGCCACTGAACCCCGAATTCCTCGACGCAACCGGCCTCTTACCTTGCCGCCACCGCCTCCTGAGTCCTGACTACCTCGATGCCGCGGCCTCCCACCTTGCCGCTGCCAACCCCTGATCACTATGATATGAAAATTTTGAGTCCGTGGGATCTTTTCTTTTCAATGTTCTGAAGTATGTCAAATATCAGCATAGCTAATGACAAACAATGTTCACCTCTCTCTCTCTGTTTTGCCTCAAATCTTATCATTTATGATTTTTGAAGCAACTTACTAGCCAAACGCTTTCCTGATACACCTCCAGATTCTCAAAGAAGTGGATTATTAGATAATCAGAGGTAGTAGCTAAAAAATGAACATATGAAACTCTATCAAATAGGTCCTAAATTACAAAAGAGATTGTACGCCAAACAAAATGGGCATTTAGAAAAGAACACAAAGCAAATCGAAACATGACAGAGATTCCTCAAGGAATCATTTAAGATGAATGAATAATCGATCAAATGGGGACACAAAGGTATCTAAAAAGGAAAATCATGGTTGCGTTCAAGCATTTAGTAAGAACAAATAGCTAGTCATTTCCACGAAATCAAGCAGAGGACAAGCAATATTCTCAGAAGAGTATCGGTCATATGCTAAAAGCCACAAACAAAACCATAACCTCACTGATTTTTTTTTGGGACCAAACTAACTTGAGCTGAGAACATGAAACACATGTCAGTCCTTTTCCACCTGCAAGAACAAACCAAAGATGAAATATGTATGTCATGAAATACGTCAAATGACAGAACAATGAACCATATGCATGCTTGGCTCCTCGCACGCCACCCACAGCACGCAACCACATCATGGATTGGGCTACATGTGTGGCATACAGGGAGCCAGGCACACACAATCTTTGATCAAACCTCATCTCTCTCAAGACACCGGGAAGCAAGACAAGAAGGCTACTAGAGAGATAGCTAGGTTTAGAGAGTAGAACTGTGCAAAGGTGTGAAGGATGGTGGTAGAAGCAAGGAGGTACAGAAGGATTTATAGAGGGGGGCAGGATGTTGCTGGCTCTCTCCTGCAACTTACTACAATATGGCTGCTTGCTTACTTTCTCTCCTGTTTACCATAAAGTAAAGCAAGAGCAAAGGACATCGAGCACAAGACACTAGAATACTTCCCAAGGGGATTAAAGGATGAAGCTTTTGATGCCATGCCACACGAGCTAGCTTGTGTGACTAGCTAGGCCTACACAGTACTACAATTAGTGTATCTCCAAGTTATATATTATAGACTGAAGTGCTAGCCTAATATTTAGCCTAAAACGGCCTCCCCAGGCCCCAGCAGCACCAGCCGCAGTAACCAAAGGCACGCAAAATAATGTCTCAAGCTTCTCTCTACTTCATAGCTATGAGCAGGTTTGAAATATCGACTATTATCGGCCAAAAATCCCGAAAATCGGGAAAATTGGCCGTATCGGTCGATCCGGTTTTATAAATCGGTCGGCAAACCGGTTGAATTCAAATTTAAATTAAAAAAATTTAGAAATTTGAAACAATTTGTTCGACGTAAACCGGCCGAAAATCGATGAAAATCGCTCAAAAAAATTGATCACAAAAAAAGTTCAACTAGTCTCTCGATTTTCCATACAAATCAATCGATTTCCGATTTTTTTTCAAATTTTTTTATTTTAAACTCTACATTTTTAACCGATTTTCGGCTCGATATTTCTGATTTTCATCCGATTTTTCTCATATCGGTTTTGTGATGGGTATGAGACATCTCTCTCTCGTGCGCGCTGGAGCACTCGTAGCCTCGTAGGCTTTGATGAGGCTGGAGCACCTGCTAGTATAGGGTACTATGAGCTTTGGCAAGAGAGATGGAGACTATACGGAGGAAATAGAAAGCGAATCACCATTTTCCCAACCTTTCTTGCAGTGGCACTGGCTACTGCACACTTGCACACACCTTCCTCTCTAGCTTACACACAACAAATTCACTAGCTCACATGAAGGAGAGAAAGAGAGGAGGGGTGGTGTAGACCGGTGGCAGAACTAGTAATTTTTCATTGGGTGTGTATATTTTATATGTACAACTCTGTAGTTTTTTACAATTATTTCATAACATCGTAAATCCAACCATATATTTGAAATTTGCTAAAAGCATAATATTCTAAGGTCTTAAAAATCATAAACCACTAAAATCAGAAACAATTCAATAAACAAATTTAGCATATTAAAGAGATGATTTAATACAACTTTTCACAATTTTGGAGGTGCCGGGGCATACCCGGCACCCCTTGGTACCCCGCCCTTGGTGTAGACTATAAAGTTGATGGCTCTGACTAGTGAAGTGGATTTGTCTGGAGCACTTGACCGAGCTCCATATTCTCTTATACCAAACCACAGCATACCAGCCACTTTTTTTTTTCTATTTTGGTTTTTTATTCTATTTTTAAAATGCCCTCATCGAAAACTAATTCCAAAAATGATCATTTTTAACGCCACCAGCACGAATGGCGCAGATGTTTAACGTCTCTATGTCACCACTTATGGTGCGGAGTGCTGCCACCTCAGCCGCCGAGGCCAGCATGGCTAGGTTGGTGCCATGTTAGCGTACGGTTAACACCATCGGTTTTTGCGTGATCCTTCAAAATCCCCCGCCAATAGCTTTGGTGCTAACATCTCAAACCGAGAGAAAACACTTTCTTGAAGGATTCATAGATTATTTATGGACGGATTTGTTTTTTATTACAATAGGTAATTTTTTCTTACTATATCCCCAGTTACGTGCACAAGGGCATAAAGGAGATAGTCTGCATGCGGCGTATTCAAAGATAACATAATTAAGAAACAGACATAATTAAGCCCAAACATTAGTTGGGTGTAGTTTAAGAACGAAACAGAGAGAGACATGACGCCTATGGTGTTCATAGGTGCATATATATGTTACTCAGCTACTACTATGGTACATAATGCAAAAGGCACGAACTAACCACATGAACTGAAACTATGATACATTTGTACCTTTTGGAAAGTAAACAACATGGTGAATTTAGATTTACTCGGGCTTGCGTACTTGCGCTCTAAGGCGAAAACGACACACCATAGGACACCTACATGGAGTACCGGTCGTTAGGGCAGCATAGATGTAATTGGTTGTCATGTAGCAACAGTACGAGTGGTAGTTGCTACTGAGTTGGACTACCTCCTGGTTGTTCCTCTCCTTGATCATCCGCCTATAAAGCTCGTCATTGTTGATCCTCTCGTCTGGAGCTCCTCTCGCAGCTCGTTTAGTCAGATCTAGGGAGTTGTTATGTAAAGCTAGGCTAATATTCGATAGGTTGATCTGCCCATTAGGTGAACTTGCAATCTACGATCTACAAGGAAGACGAGGTGATTACGAGTGATAGAACAATACATGTGTGGAAGTATAGATCGGAAATGAAGTACTTACCATGAATAGAGGGTAGTGAACGAATTGACGTCCTAGGTTCCCCTCGTCATTTGAAACTTGGACTATTGCGTCGAGTTTGTACTTGCATTGTGGTCAAGGCTCAAGGGTGTATGGATAGTTGTGGAGGGGATTTCTAGGGGTGTAGGAGTCCCTGGTTTTTATTAGAAGATCAGTTCTTAGGGTCGAGGTTAGGGGACTGTAGATGTGAATGTCTTCTAGGTAAGGACTGTAGCCTCAAAACCCAGTCCCTGCCCGCTATCCCCTCCCACACCTTGAACTGCCGCCTTGTTTGCCGTAGTGGTGGATGAGTAGTGTGGTAGTGGCTTGGTTGTGTGCGATGAGGTAGGCTTTATAAGTGTAGCCGAACTTGAGCCGTGGACTTCAAGCATGAATTTCCTTCGTGAAGCCCAAACTCGGACTTGAGGTTGTGCGCAACGCTATGAGCTGGATAGTCCTACGGAAGGTGCCTTAGCTTGTAGGTTAGTAGAGAGGGGTGCGGTAATGGGTCATGTCATGTAGGGAAAAGAAGGCCATCTAAGTAGTGAAGTGATAGGCCATGTCATTCTGACAAAGCGGGGCCTAGTAGGTGGGTGCTTCAGTCAAGACAACCTTATGCATGCTATGTAGCGTGTGCTATGCACATAATTGTAGCAATTGTCATTTACGACACAATTACATGACGAAGGAAAAATAAGGTCATCCAAGGATTTAACGAGTTTGTTGTTGCACGTAGGGAAGTTGAGTAATGAATTTTGCTTAAATAAACCATTTGAAGCTCGACATGACACTTTGTAATGAATGTGTGAATTACATGGCGTGTAGGGTTTGGTTAGGTGAATATATTTGCCTCAATATTTCTATGATACAAATGACAACATGCATGAACCATCAACCTAAACTACAATGAAAATACATGTGCGCCTCTTAGAATAAAAAACACTAGGGGATGGAAAAGAAGTCAGGCGTGTGGCCATACATCCTATGCATCAGGGCTCATTGATGCCTTTCCCTTGGATCCCCAGCGAGCATGGGCTCTGGTCTTCCAATTCCAGTTCAGGCTTCTTCCAGTCCAAAATAACCTTACCTTCAGCCAGGGCATCGGGTACCATCAGTGCATTTCCCTTGTCTTTCCTCCTCTCAAGCTTTCCCTTGTCCTCCCAAGTGTAATGTTTCCAACGGGTTAAGTTCTCGGGCGCAACTACATAGTTCAACATGTATTTTTGCAGGATGAATTTTCTGTCATACTTCTCCAGGTCATGATCCATTGGAAGAAGTACCAACACTCTGACGTATGCCATTATGCATGGATGAGGTTTGTGATATCTAAAATACATCATGAAATATGAAATATCAATATGTGACATTCACATAACAGTAATTTCCGCACATGTAGTACACCTGGGCAATAGTGTCTGAACAATCGCACTTCATGTGTGGAAACTCTAGTAGTACAGATGCATCTTTGCAATATTTAGCAGGGTATGTTCATACCTTCTTGGCAACCCATTTTCGTTTCTGAAGCATCTCTGTATAGTCCAACATCCTAAAAAAAGTTGTGTGCGCAAAAATTGAGCATCACTTAAATGTGAAAGTAAACCTAAATTTTACAATATTGCAACATGGAGATCCCAACCTGAAGCCCTTAGTCTTTCACTAAGAAGGGCACATCACAGACAATTTTTGAACTGTCAGTGAAAATTAACATCACAGACGGTTCTATCCTAGAGCTGTCTGTGATATGCCCTTGTCACAGACGGTTCTAGGTTAGAACCGTCTGTGATGTGGGATCATCACATATGGTTCTAGTCTATTCTAACCTAGAATCGTCTGTGATATGCTCTTGTCACACTAGATGACATGCCCTCTGAAACAAAAAGATTACATAAAAATATAAAACAATATGCCTTATTATTCAAGATACTATCTAAAGTTGTATAATGTAATGAAATGAAAATACTATATTAAGATGTATTGAACAGAATACAATAAAGGATTTTAGTCAACACACTTCAACATATGTGAGAAGCAAACTCGAATAGAAATAAACATCCATCAACTATATACGCAACAAGCTACACCATAAGTATTAAATTTGGGCTATGCAATTCATGGTAAAATTGGACACTGCTAAATTTGAGCTATCCAAGTCATGGTAAAATTGGACACTTAGCAAAATTTGGGCTATCCTGATGCCAACTCCTGGCAAGAGAATATTCATAAACCTAGCATCAGAGTTCCAAATATCACTGAATGATCACCAACAATGGAGAAAATTGAAGTCTATAAAAGACACATACCATAATTGCCCATGCTTATCCATTTTGACCCCAACCTCTTTCAATCCCAAATTCTACAAGTATATAGTTTCTATAAGGATGTATGTATCTAGAAATTTTATAGATGCACAAAATCTGATTAAGAGAAGTGGAAACAACATAGTCATATGATATTAACCTTTGTAATTGGTCATTGAAAATGCTAGCAAACTCCAAATCAATATAACCACATCCAACTATTGAAATCTTCTCTGGTCTTGAATGCACTGCATCTAAAACAATAACATGCTCTATTCCTGGGTGGCCCATTTTCATGAATCATGGATATGAAACAAGATTCGGTAAAACATTCAATCTACAGGATGTTAATATCAAAAGCGTGTTTGCTACAAACACAGAATCCAAATTCCAAACAAATATTCCCACGGATCAAAAGTTGTGAATGGACATACGAAGAGTAAATATGGGGGTAGAAGTTCACTTACGTTCCGCCGACGCTGCTGGACGAGACGGTGGCGAAGGGCATCTCGCAGAAGGTGCTGCGGGCGTCGTCGCGAAGCCCGCATGCCGTCGCTCCCCGCGCCGATGGTTAAAAGATCGTAGTCGTACCCGAGAGAGGCGAAGGAGGTGGCCCAAGGGAGGCGGAGGCGCAAGCACAGGCGGCTCGAGGGAGGCGGCCCGAGGGAGGTGTAGGCGTAGGCACATGTGGAGGCGAATTTTGCACGGAGGCACGGGCGAAGGACGCTAGGGTTTGTGTTGGGACTCTTGCACGTGGAACGAAGACATGGATGGCTTTGTAGCCAGTAGATCCCAAACGGTTCTAAGATTGAACCGTCTGTGATGCTAATCATCCCAGAAGATTTTTGGCTAAAACCGTCTATGATGTGCCCTCATCACAGACGGTTTTAGTCAAAAACCGTCAATGTTGTGACCCCTCATCACAGACAGTTTTAGTCAAAAACCGTCTGTGTTGTACCCCCCTCATCACAGACGGTTTTAGCCAAAAACAGTCTGTGATGTGCTCGAGACTCATCACAAACTGTTTTTTATTTGCAAAAAAACCGTTTGTAATGACACTTCATCACAGACGGTTTTTGATGAGGAGTCTGATATGAGTCCTTTTGTAGTAGTGGGATGAAGTGGAAGATAAATCAGAGCATGACAACTTTCAGGATACACTGTTGATGGAATTGGATTTTGCCTTGGAATACATCAACATTAAAATAAGAAAGGTGATGAAAATGCTACAAATGTTCGTATTTTAAGACCCTCCTCATCAGACAAGCTGTTGCCTCTATGCATCTAGGATGTTTTGATATTCAATTACAAAATCTATAACTGGTTGTGTCTTGTAAATATCGTTGTAGAAATATCTAAAGAGAACAAAATTTCGAACAACAGATACTAATCATGGAAGTTTTGCCAAGAGAGTTAGGAAAAAAAACATATCACAGATGATTCTATTTAAAAACCGTTTGTGATAAACTCATATCACATACGGTTCTATTCAAAAACCGTTTGTGATCATACTTATCATAGACGGTTCTAGTTGAAAACCGTATGTGATATGTGTTTTCATAGTCGGTTTTTAAACCGTCTGTGATATGTGTCGTGTTATCACTGACACATGATTATAAAAGGTTTAAGAAACCGTCTATGACGACGGTTAGACCGTCTATAATAGTCTTCTGTGTAATAGTGACCCAAGCCGCGTTGTCCCTGAACAATTGGTAGGTACAGTTCTGTTCATGGCTTGGACCATTTTCATGTCACTGTTCACTGTCTACTATAGCATGGTAATAGTAGTATACTACATTTCATTGCGTTTATTGGACTTTACAATGTGTACACAGATGCTGTAAATTTCAGTACCTCTGGAATCAACCTTGATGACTAGCATGAACTGTTCCATCGTACGTAGTATTTGTGCACGTGCTGTTAATTTCCAGGGTTTCAATTTTAAAAAACCTGCAGCGTAGCCAAAGGGGTTCACGGTTTCAGTTGACAATTTACCAGCATATACATACATCAAATCATAGTGTAGCTAAGCATTGCTAATTAACTTATCAGACACTCAGACAGCGATCAACTAACAAAAATACAAAATCTTTTGTTCACTAAAGCATCTACATCTATGACTTGTAACACTATGTCCTGGTGCTCCAAACTGTTAAGCCGGACATTGTTAAGCAGGCCACCCATGCGGCCATGCAAAGCCATTGCATTTGTTTAATGAAGGTCTCACTCACATCTTTTGACTAGTAGCAGATAATTGAGTCCAATTAATTATTGATGTTTAAAAAGAATGGCCAAAGATCGGCTTGGCTTA
This sequence comes from Otatea glauca, assembly GCA_036346275.1. Classification (NCBI taxonomy): domain Eukaryota; kingdom Viridiplantae; phylum Streptophyta; class Magnoliopsida; order Poales; family Poaceae; genus Otatea; species Otatea glauca. The sequence continues at coordinate 4,487,196 of CM070713.1, forward strand.
GCATATGCAAGGAAAGAAGACTTGGAGAGGAGCTGCAGGTCTGTACATGCACCTTGCCACATCATGCGCCATGCAAAAGAGAGTTGTAGACTAGCTAGTACTGTACGTAAATACTTAGCTACACTATGATTTGATGTATGTAAATACTTAGCTACAAATACATATGCATGCTTGATGATGGGCATCATGACATGAAAAGATGGATGAATCCGACATCTGGGCACCAGCTATCTAGCTATTGTATTGGGTTTGGTTGAAGGTGGAGGTGGTGAGTGGTGACCGCTGCAGGCTGACGGATTGGATGGTTTGGCTTGGGGGCAACGCATGCACGCATGGCTTGTATTGTAGCACTTGGTGCCTAGCTTCTCCCATGGGGAGGACTAAGGGATCAATGTTCTCCAGATTAGCAGTTAGACGGATTTGCCTAATTGCGCCCATGGGTACCAAGAAAATAGCTTAATTTGGAGAACTATATGTAGATTCGCCTGATCTTTGGTTTTTCTTTTCTTCACTTTTTCTATGTATCAACATGAGTTGCCGACTGAGATATTGCAGGCGTCTATCTGGTCAAAGATCCCAAACTTGTAACTGAATTTCAAAACAAGAATTGATCATTGCATTGCTATATATATATATATATATATATATATATATATATATATATATATATATGAAGCCTCTTTTCTACTTCAGGGAGTATTTACTTCCTATGTCGTATCTTACAATATAAGGAGTATCTCGCGAAACGAAGGGTATGTACGTGTAGTATACAAGTATATAAGCCTATCTATGTGGTATGTACTTTTTTCAATGTGGTATGTATATTTTTTTGGACATACTCCTTTTTATATGCGTATATGAAGGTATTTACAAAATACACTAAAAACTACGGACTCCCTTGCAATTTTTTCATGTGGCTCGTATTGGAATATCTTATAATTAGTGTATGAGTGTACCCAAAGTGATAAATGAGTATTTCAAGTTCGTTTAGGTGGTATTTCAGAGATGGGAGTAACTACTCCCGGGAGTATAATTATTTTTTCCTATGTAAATACACACACATATACATACACACACACACACATATATATATATATATATATATATATATATATATATATATATATATATATATATATATATATATATATATATATATATATATATATATATATATATATAGGAAAATGGTTCCATACTCTTGGTGTACATACTCACTCTAAGTATACCACTTAATGATGTTGTTATACCTCTTTATCCTTTTGAACATACTCTAATACTAATTATAAGATACTCCTAAGTGAGTTCTATAAAAAATTTCATCAAGCTCCACCTTTTATAGTATAATTTGTGTATGCACTCCTTTTACATATGAAATAGTGTATATAGCAAAAATAAAGAGCTTCGATGAAATTTTTCCAACTATATCGCATTGGAGTATCTTATAATTATGATTGAAGTATAATGAAAGTGATAAAGAAGTATAACATATTCGCTTAAATGGTATATTAGAGGTGGGAGTATGTACACTGAGAATCTGAAAAGGCTTCCTATATATATATATATATATATATATATATATATATATATATATATATATATATATATATATATATATATATATATATATATACACACATATGATAGCACTATTCTACTCCTAAGCGTAGAATAGCTATTCTGCGCTCCGACCGGAGAAGCGCATGCAAACAACATCATACTGAGAAATACAACCTGATAGCAAATCACGAATACATTTTAATTACTATAGAACAACTGATGAATTTATTGGCGAATCAGTTACGTGGTCAAACCAACTAGTTATTGCGTTTTGTAGTTTGTACACGAATATATTTTCTCTTTGTTTTAGACATATCTTTTTATTGGTAGCTTCGATTTGCAAATGGTTTTCACCAGTAGCTTACTGATAATGAGAGGAACAGAATAATATAAGTCTCGCTATTAAACAATAAATTGATGTTCATATATATATATATATAGTAAATTGTATGTATACATATACATACATACATATAAACATATCTATATATATACATATATACACAAAACCATATGATTATGCTGAAACAATTTGTTTTTTATTGAATTAAAAAAAGCCAAGTCTTTCTTTTTCCAAACAATAAGGACAATGGTGATGACTTTTCTAACCCTTTTATCTCTTTTTTTTCCAAATCTAGCCTCCTTTCCAGATGAATTGTAAATATAGCCCTCTCCATCATGCTCCCGTGCTCCCCTACCATGAAAGCCAACATGCCGTGCCCCGGGAGCGCAGGAGCAGGCGAGTGTGGCACACGGCGGGTGCCGCCTAGCGAGCTTGGAAGGGCACGCTGCTGTGGCTAACAAGCGCGGGAGATGGCTTGTCGTAGCAACTGGGCGCGGGAGGCCGTCTCCCACGGTAGGAGAGTGCGGGTGAACGTTGGAGAAGGCTAGATTTGTAATTCTGGTTGGTAGAAGGCTAAATTTGAAAAAAAAGATAAAAGTTGTTAAAAAAGTCATCATTTCAACCGTGCCTCTGCAGTGCTCATTCCATGCCTTTTCTAGCCAGCACGTACGTAATGCATGCACACCATGGATGATTCCAATTCACATTGTCTAATCTAATCTAAAAACGGTGTTTTTCTGCATTTTTTTAGTTACATAAATATTAAGCATAAGTGATTACCTACTCTTTCGCTTGCTTCAAGATTTGTGCATCATGTATTAAGTGGAGATGCGTAGAAACACCTCTCTCTCTCTCTCATCTAACTACCGTGTTTAAGTCTTTGTTGCTTTCTGTGAAGCTAATTAAACCATCGACAAGAATGGCATGCACTGTTCGTCTTTGTTTCTCCGAGCTCTAGCTAGAGCCTCAGCCTGTTCGATCGGTTGGCCTCCGTCCATGGCCTGTCCAAGTGAAGCGTATGTGAAATGTGGCAGAGAAGCTCAAATTGGCCACATCAAATTAATGCGGCGAGTTTTTTCTTTTCTTCGTGCGCTAATTTGTCTCACTTCATTTTTTTTGTGCGAATAACAACCTAATAAACAAATGCAACACGCTTGATTTTTTTTATGTCAATAAAATTACGGTCTTATATCAAACACGCATGCTCTCCTTTTTCACAATCTTGGCCAAGAAAGAGGCAAGTGTACGACGCGTGCAGCAGAATGAGAATGTTCAATCACCGTGCATCACGCACGCACGCATGAATCTATGTCGCATGAGATGTAAAGATCAGGGCGGGTTCCACTCTCACCAACCTGTCTAGCTAGCAACCACGCGTGTACTTTTCTTTTCTTTTCTTTTCTTCTTCTCATGTGTGCGTGCGTGCTTTTTTTTTCACTGCACAATAAGGAAAAGATTAATTAGCACCATGGATATTCAAAAGCAGGACTTGGAAGATGGAGAAAGCAGCAGGCAAGATTTGTCTAGATCATATCGTAACAAGACTTATGTGGCCGTATATATCTATATATAATACTAATATGTTGTTGTTACTTGTTAGTAGTTTGCAGAAAAGCAAAGAATGAAGGGGCCAGCCAGGGCTGGCTTTAAGAAAAGAAGAGAAGAATTGACGGGGGGATCGATAATCACGTAGATGATATCTAGCGTGTGTATATATATATATACTACTATATTAAAGATGGATGGTTTCTTGACCGGAGAGCTACGCCACATCGGAGAGGTCCTTCAAAAGTTTTGAATTTGTGTTTAGATCCTCCTATCATTTTTTTTAAAAGGGCTATTCGGAAATTCTCAAATTGCGTTTAGGTTCCTCTAGAGCTACGCCACATTGCCAAGTTTGCGGAGAGGCCCTCCGAAAGTTTTGAATTTGCGTTTGGATCCTTCTACCATTTTTTTTTGTAAAAGGGCCATTCAGAAATTCTCAAATTGTGTTTAGGCTCCTCCAGAAATTCCAAAATTGCGTTCGAGTCCCCCACCGGTTCTTTCACAAAAGACCCTTTCGAAAAATCCAAATATACGTTTAAGTCCTCTCACCACCTGTTTTGCCAAAAAAACAACTTGTGGTTCCGTAAGTTCGAGTCAAACTCCTTCTCAAATTCTTTTGCAAAAAGCCCTCACGGTTTAAGAGAGTTACATTCCGATCTAAATCATGCCCTTTAGTAAAAAAAATCTTCAGATTCTGAAAAATCATCGTCACGCGGCGCTGCGTTTAAGCATCTAGCTAGTATATGGGATTGGAGGGAGGTAGATATTTCTCTGCCCCCTCGTGCGTGGAGCTGATCAACTGTACGCCTGCTTTGTGGTGTAGGTCATGGCCGGCCGGTTGCGAGCGCTTTTTCTCTTCATGGTTACATCATTTCTCCGGGCGGCCAATAATGAGAACTGAGACACACGTGGAGAAAAAAAAAACGCCCAGAGTAAGAGAGTACGTACTACTAGTAATAGCTAGTAGAATACAAGAAAAGAGAAGGTGCAGTATGGCCGGCGATCGATCGCAAGCTTTTTTGTACATGAGCTAGCGGTGAGTTCATGTAAAGCTAGCTCATGCTAACTACCGCCAAAGCGGTGTATGAAGGATGTGCGTGCGTTTGTGTTGTAGTTGGTAATTTAAGTGGATGATGATGATGATAGGTATAGCCCAGCGGACTTGCGACGTGGCGTTAGGATTCTAAAGTCGGGTCGGTCCCGGCTAGCTGAGAAACGGCGGCACCACGTACAGGAGAGTGGGGCACCCAGCGGTGGACGCACGGTGTGTCGAGTGGAGCTGACGTCTATCCTATCTCAGTCGTATGTAGATATCTACCTTAAGATATATATAGATGGCAGCTGTCTGTAGTATATCTTCATATCTATACTTTTTTATAATGCACTTAAGCATTCTTTTCTATGTTCACCCCAAATAATGCACTCTACTAGAGATGACCCAACCTTCATACATCTAGCGAAACGTCTCCAGAAACTTGCCTCCATCAAAATTAACCTCTCAGATCTTTCATCAGCTTTACTCACCCACATCCGATGGCCATTATTTAATGTGTCTAACTCACCCCTGTGGCCCACAACAGATCTCCCCCCACCTCCAGCATCACCTCAAGGAAAAGGAAACAAATATCCTGAAATTAAGAAAAAGGAAACAAACGTTCTAGAAAAGGAAAAGACCATATATTACGTGCTGGGAAAAGGAAACCGGAAGACAGAGCACTATACTAGTCATCTATAAATAGCACTAAAAATGTTTCATACAATGAATTGTCTATATAGTTATCTGTAATGGTCTATCATCCAATTAGCAGACTGTCTATATAATGGTACACAAAATAGAAAGCTTTCTATAAATCCGTCTATTAAATAGTAGACATCAATTTTCTCTCTCCTCTACATCGTCTAAAATCCTATGTATCATAGTCTTACAGTCAGCTGACATATACCATTATACATGCCCTTAGCACTTTAACTCTGTAGGATGTTATGGATACAAGTTATAAAGATTTAAAATGAAAGAAGAAAATTAGAGCATCTCCTAAATTCTAGCGGTAGATCCGCCGCTAACCAAAACCGGCGCGAATTCACTTCACTCGACGACCGTAAGAAATGCCGACGCGCGCAACGAGCTATCTGCTGCACGGGCCGCCGTTTTGGCGGGGACGTCGCGTACGTGGCTGTGCTGCACCATGGATGTCCAGCCACGGCTCATGGCGCGTTTCCTCGCGGAAGCAGCTGGGCTAGCTGTGCGGCGGCAAAGCGGAGATGGGCACCGCACCGCTGCTCCGGCATTTGGGAGCTTTGCAAATTTGGGCATCGCAAGGGCCGACGAAACTGATATGGATCGCAGCGATCTCACTTCACCATGACCTTGATTTGGGCCTTCACTGTCTTTGTTAATCGGTAGCTCTCTTGCGCCACGACTTCCTTTTCTTTTCTTTTTTGGCGAGGACACTGGCAAAGTGGCAAGCGGCAACTTCTGCTTTACTACTACGGAATGAAAAATATTTGGGACGTGCTTCTATGTATTATAATTTAAAAGTTGTTTAAATATTAAAACATAAATAAAGATTAGATGGTGATTACTTATCTCTTCTCTTGTTTCAAAATTTATGCAATTTATATCGGAAGATCAGCGTATAACCACCGTTCGAAATATTATTTGCTTCTCCGCTCGCGATATGAGAATACATATGATTGCGTAGCTGTAGTAGCGTAGCGCATTGGTTGTTTGGCATTTAGTTGTAGCTATATATACGTAGCTTCGACAGCAATCTCACTTTGTTGATTTACTATATACTTATTTATCAAGTAGTTAGTACATATTTTTCTAAAAAAATCATCAAGACGTCTACTTGCGGGCGATCGAGCATGGCTTGTGTGACCAATCAAGCCTGAAAAAAACGGGCAGGAATGCAGTCTCATAAATTAATTTATTCAAGACACAGAAAATAAATAAGGACTGGGACTTATATTATGCCACGGTCCAAATTCCACTAACTTATCATGTGTGTTTATTTGTGAATTCTCCTAGATTTGATTCCACGCACTCTTGGTAGATTTTTGCCTAACTACGTACGATAACCAAAATGCATCCATCCACACAAAAATAATCCTTATATTTCCTTTCTCTGATTCTTATATGGTAACAATCAAACTGCATCCTAGTGAAAATAACTAGTGCAATAATCCAATAGATTGCATATGCACACATAATTAACCATGCATCAGCTAGCTGTCCCCTTTTGTTTTCTTCTCCACTAGTACTACTCAACTCATGAATGAGTTCCATGTTTGTGAGGGACCATTCTCGCCGTCGGTTAGATGGTAGTGACTCTCAAATCCATCCTGAGTCAAACCCTGCAGAGGCAACTCTCTTTTCACAGCAAGGCCTTCAAACCTAGTGAACTGGTGGTTCAGAACATCTTTGATTGCCTTCCCTGCATGTTGCCCTTCAAACAAGTAGTCTACGGCCGGTATCGACGGCATATAATTCGTCGATGGTGGCGGCTGAGGGGAGCTAGAGAAGCAGGGCACTTGCTCATAACCCTCAAGGTTCCACGCCACGCCGGAGTGGTTGAAGGAGATGGAGTTGCTGACGAGGGGTGGCAATGGAGATGGTGATGTTCCATTGATGTAGGATGCACTCTCCACTGCTGACACGGCAACTGTTGTCCTGCTCTTGTAGAAAGCCCTACACAGGACCCAGTCCTCCTATACATAAAATATGAAGAAGAAAAAAATGTCAGCCAACGTATGAATAGTAAAAAGTCTTGCAAGAGAAGATTCTGAAAGAATGGCAGACAATAATTTGCCGAATAATTGCATAATGGATAAGTGACTGAAAATTAAGGATGAATTATTATGTAGATCGAGGGAGGAAAAAAAAAGAGATATTTTTATGAAGGAAGAGTTGTGCATACATCTAGCTAGTAGAATGTGTCTGAAAGAGACTTGCTAGAGCCTAGAGGATCTCATGCGTCTAGCTGGCACGAAAGTGACTGACAAGTAAACAAACACATTCGAGTGCAAACGGAAAGCGAAATCCATGGGCATGAACTGGCAAAAATCATGCATGTTAAGTACACCCTCTGAATTCTTCGCAATCAACACATATCATGAGAGGCTGACTTGATCTAAAACCACATGCTTTTAGGCACAAGATTACTAACCAACTAGAGATCACTTGATTGTGATGGACATGGAAGACTTAACTAGTTCAATTATTATTATTAGTGCTATCATTACCTTGAGAGGCAACTTCATCTGATGATGATGATCACCTTGCTCTTCCTTCCGGAACTCATGCATGACCCAATCAGTCTTGTTTCCCTTGGGAGCTCTTCCTCGGTAGAACACGAGTGTCTTGCGCATGCCAACAAGCAACCCTTTCCGGCGTATTTCTCGGTCTTTCCCGGTGGCCTTCCAGTAGCCTGATTCAGTCGCTCTGTTTGTCCGTTGACCGGTGGCGTACTTCCTGTCTTTGAGGCTGTAGAAATACCACTCTTTGCCACCAATACACGCAATTTCTAGATCAACATACACCAATAAAGCGATTGATAAAGCATAAATATTTCCCTAAAACAATCTATAACAAATAGCAGTTCTTACACAAGTTACAATTTAATGTATTTTTCATTTCTATTGGGCGTGTTAAAAGTATGATCGGAATTCGTTTGGATTTCGTTTCCTACTCCAATTCAGAGTTCTACTCCTATGTGTAGTCCTTTATATTTCACTGTAAATATATCCATGTAGTTCATAAAATAGAGCAAGTCAAGTCAGGGGCGGATCTACAGGGTATGCCGGGTGGGCCGCGGCATACCCTGTAGATTTGGCCCAACCCATACATGATTCTCATCATAATCTGTCACAATAACCTTGTAGGATTTATAACTTTTGATCCATAGGTTCGATCGTGCTAATTATTTTTTAGTTAGATGCGTATTGGAATCTAGTTTATTCTGTTCAAATTTCAGGTAAATCCAACGGTTGGATCTCTGAGAATTCGTGATTTACCGAACACATCTACTCTGTTTTGTTGAATACGAAGCAATTATTTGAGTCTGAATTGGGGTGAATTTTTTGTAGATCAAAAATTTGATTTTAGCTTCCGTGCAATCATTCACCCCCCCTCTGATTGCTAGTTTAGTATATTTCGATCCTACACATATACTTTATTCGACTTCTACTATAGCTGATAAGGTTATATCTTTATTTATTGCTTATCTTAGTTAGTATTTTAACCACCCAATGGGCGTATTTTATTTGCAAGGTTTTTAAATTATGAAGAGGAACGGAGACATTGCATCTCTTTTTGGGAAACATGCAGCAAAGAAGGCGACTGCTGTGCTTCACCTCCTCTCCCGTCACAAACTGCAACATTGAGCGAGATATTTTCTTCAAAATGGAAGATGATATAATCAAGAGTTTTATGATTATTAGAAGGCGTAGACCGAACAAGAAGAAGTAATATTATAGGTATATAAGCTTTTTTAAAATATATCATCTTGTTTTTAATTATTTTTTTACTTGTATACCGAATTGCTCAATAAATTTTAAATCGTTTACCGAATTATTATTTAATCAGCATACCCTAAGTTTAAATCCTAGATTCGCCACTGAGTCAAGTAAGATGAGAGAAGAGAAAAAGATAGCTTCGTTGTAAACATCTCCTCGTATAATGATACTTAACTTCATGCGTCATGGTTTTTCCAAAAGGGTTTTCAATGTTTAATCTTTGTCTCTTGTTCTTTTGATCTTGTATTTTTGCCGTGCTTGTTGTAACAGGGCATATACTACTTATGGCTGTTCTATGATATCGTAGAACTAAAGGGGTGTTTGGGACAGCTCCAGCTCCACCAAAATCTGTGGAGTTGGTGGAGTCGGGTATTTCTAGCTCCAGAAATTTGTGGAGTTGGAGCTGTGAGTACATTAAGAGTGTTTAGGTGGATCATCTTGTTTACATTTTAGACTAAAAATATAAACTTAATTCACTTTATTTTAACCTACAAGCTCCAGCTCTGAGGTGAAACTAGGATCTGGAGCTCTGCCAAACAGAGCCTAATATATCTTGAACAAATTAACCTCCATTATTTGGTCAAGACAAGGAATTGAGGGAAGTACATGCTACATAGAATTGTAGGAAGCAATTATTGATCCTTGCCCAGTTGCCATTTTATTCTTTTCCCATGCTTTTGCAGACTTCAGTGCTTCTACTAATAGGCAAAGTGACGGCCTCCTTTTTTGTATCAGTCTCTGTCTTCTATTTTCTCTTTAGGATCAGGCAAAATGGGAGAATATGGGCAGGAGCAGGGACCCATACGAGAGAAGAGGCCAAACAAACTCTCTGGGCAAAAGGAATATCAGTCTGTTATGGTGACGAGAAAGACGACAAGCCAACAAGTAGGCAGACAAGACGTGTGAATTTTGTTGTCATCGCAGATTTTTTTTTCTTTGTTACAATTAGATTCTCTCAAATACGAAAAGAACGTAAACCATGAAGCTTCTTGTTGAAGAATTGTTCAAAAGCAACAATTACTAGACTAGTCCTTAATTAGTTTAGGTAATGTGATAATACAGATGAGAAAACTAGCAGAGTTAATTAAAGCACCTGGATCTCCAGTTTTTTTCTAGTAAATATATATGAATTTCGTCTAGTCGGATAAAAATTCCACATAATTACATCAAGTTTGATCAAATTATATATTACGATCAAGCTCTGAAGTTTAGGTCAACTTGACGGGAGTTATGTGCTTGAAGATATGCATCATGGGAAACTTGCTAGCTACTCGACTTGCATGGGCACCATCATGCTCTTGTGCACTTCGATCGTATAATAGAGTAGAGGAGGCTATATATATATGTGCCATATGATCGAAGATATAAATATATGCATCTTATGCAACAAACTTATAAAAATTTCTATGCACATGGGGATTAACAAAGTCATGAAGATTCCAGAATGCTTAGCTTCTCTAGAACTAGAATCAATCGTAAACGAATGAACTACATGAATTATATCGGAACACCAATTTTCCATTTACGTACCAGGACTCACACACCACGTATACATATGTTTACACATTACACATGTGTATCGTGCGTGGTCTTGGATAGGTAATTAAGATAATACAAGGGCTTGTGTAGTTGTGTACGTACCTGGAAGGTCCCAAGGCTCGCACTTGTTCAGATCGACGTCGACCAACGTAGGGCAGCCGTAGACGCTCGCCGCGCCGCCGCCGCCGAGTTTCTTCGACAGGTAATCAAGCACGAGCTCGTCGTCTCGAGGATGAAACCTAAATCCGGGAGGCAGGCTTGCCTCCACCATGCTCAACGAACTCATGATGTGTGTGTGTGTGAGAGAGAGAGAGAGGTGAACCTACGTAGTACTACACTCTACCAAGAGAAAGGATCAAAGGGGTAGCAAAGGCATGTTTAGTACAAGCGAAGTCCAAGTCAAAAACTTTAGATGGGTGTGATCGACTAACTATGGAGGAGATGAAGTGTTTATATAGGGCAACATGCATCTATGGGTACACATGACTTTGACTGCCAAACGACAGACGTGGCATGCTTTTGCATTGGGGTCCTTAACCTGCAAATTCCCTCACTGATGCTACCACTCATGTGAGAATTAATACCCAATTGTTCATGTAAGTAAGAATCAAGAGAGCTTTTCATAGGCAATGCGCTGCTAATATGTAGATTAAAAGTGAAGTAATGTGCTTTTGGCGCGCGCGCGCACATGCTTTTCTTCGGCAGAGAGCGGTTTAATCTGTTACATATTTTTAACGAAGCACAAAGGTTGCTGAAGAACTTCTCTACCCTTTTGTAGTACTGTAATATTGTTCAAATCATGTGCCACAGAATGGAACAGTGTAAAACCTGCAAGATGAACTGGTACCTCTGTTCCAAAGCACGCGTTACGTCAGACATATAAGCAGTTTCTGGGGCCGATCATTCCAAGTTTGAAATAGTTCAGAAGCACAACTAAGCCCTGATGAACAAGATCGAGTTGGACACATTGCAATCGCTGAACAACTCGCAGTCCTCGGCTAGTGCTTCGTCCAACGCATTGTATTCTGTAAACGCGTTTGATACACTGACAACGCAAGCAGGAACTTAAAGACCCGAAATACCGGAAATGACGATGAAGGGGACGAATGATTATAAATAATTTTTTTCAATTCTATTGAACAAGAAGAGCCAACCAAAAGTTTTGGAGAGTCAAAAAGGTGTAAAAGAGTTACACAACTTCAGATATTCAGCCTGGGAGCGATACTACCACAAATCCAAGTCGGTAGCATCGGAAAGTCGGCACCACAGCTCCTCATGAGCGGCGCTACCGTTATGAACAGTAAAATCAGGTATATGAACAGTAATTTCTATCACGAGTTCAAATCAAAAATTGATGCAACTTTTCATTGAACAATTCAAAACTTGTGAAACTTTGTATGCACCTTTCTAAGGATCTCAGGAATCTATTCCAAACTTCAATAGCAAGGATTGATGTCAAAGTTCCAAACTTTTTCAAAAATACCGAATGTAGCACCAAAACCGGGTCAAGAACCTAAACTTCACCCTGAGCTTGCTCATGGGGATTTGATGATCAAGAAGGACCTAGATGGTCTCCCACATATCACAGCAAGCAAGAACCCCAAAGAGATTGCTCCCAAAAGACCAAGATCAAGATCTACCTCAAAATCTCCCATCTCAACTCAAAAACCGGTTTCTTGAATAAACTTAGATGATCAAGAAGAGACTTGCCTAGATGATTGGGAGATGATCTACAGATGATCAAAATAGTAAGAAACCACAAAAAAAGATCAAGAGTAAAGCAAGAAGAAGATCAAAACTTGAGGCAAAAACTTAAGCACGAATTTGATCTTTATTTCAGAGCTAGATGGATGATTACAAAACCTCTAACCTAAGGGCAAAGCTTCCAAAAGAGCACTCACACACCACACAAGAACATAAAATCTTGTGGAAAACCCTAACTCCCCTAGTGGCTAAGTCTAAGGTCTCAAATCCTCACCTCCCACTATATCTCCTTATATAGTGGAGGCAACCCTAACCCTAAACCTGGACACCACAAGCGGATACCGTCTACATTTACATGGGCTAACCTGAAACACAACACTCTTAACCGGTTTTTCACTCACACAAGCACGCTTCTCAAAGTGACCATTACATAGACGCCAAATCTACTCCGCGAGCCCAAATTTGCGTCCAACTCCACTTTGACGTGACCTTAACCACTTAGGCCACCGTCACAGTTTTCCAAACCGTCTCGACCGTCGGTATTGGACAAATTAACAATTTGCCCTAATGTTCGGTCTTTCTTCTCCTCGAAGCATCGCCATGCTTCGAGCTTTCCACGTGGCCCCAATGACTTGTCGCCAAGCATCTCACGTATCCAGACTCCCCCGAACCGTCCTCGCTTGCAAGTGGGCCCAAGTCACTTGACCGCCACGTGTCCTTTTTCGCTTCACTACGGTGGCGTCGGCTTCCTTGACTGTTCTGGACCTCAACTCCTCCCTAAGCCTAGTCCCGATCACCATGGTGGCGTTAGCTTCCTTGACCGTTCTGTACCTCAATTCCTCCCTAAGCCTAGTCCCGGTCTATGCTGTTGCTCGCCATGTCCATCACCAGTGCATCATGCTCCAATTCCTTGTTTTTCTGGCTTAGAACCACTTCATGGTCTCAATCATCTTCCAGCGTCCCTCGACCGTTTTGGACCTCGGCTCTCCTAGCCTGGTCCTGGTCTTACCTTCGTTTCACTATGACCTAGCCCCGGAGTTCTGCAACCAACACAGACAAGAAGCACATCACAGAGCACTGTTCACAATAATATGCATTAATCAACAATTATTACGAATATTAAGCTCAAGTCGTAGTAAAGTTGGACACTACCACCACCTAGGGCCGGTAGTACCGCACCCCGGCACTACCGCTCCTTGTTGGCCGTTAGTGCCGCTCGCCCTGTAAATTCCCCGAGAGACCCTTTCTAAGAAATAATTACTGCCACTAGAGGCCGGTAGTACCGCACCCTCGGTACTACTGCTCTCAGATGGCCGGTAGTGCCGCTCACACTCAAACCCAGAGAAAAATACCTCTTTGGAAAAAGACTACCGCAACTAGACCGGTAGCTCCGCAGGGCTGGCACTACCGCCATCCCAGGCCGGTAGTTCCGCTTGGCCGGCACTACCACTCCTACATGGCCGGTAGTGCCGCCTTTGACCTGACAGCACATCAAATTGCTTCAAATTCAAAATAGAATTCAAAACAAACTCAAACTTAAGCACCACATACTCAAACACTATCAATAATTCATTACAAATATGGATAGACCTCCACATGCTCAAACACTATCAATACCTTGTGTGTGTTTAAACTGATCAATCCATCGTCACATTTTTCTACGCCATCACATTCTTAACGATCCATGTATTCAGTACAATCTTTTGCCCATCACACGATCGCTTCTTGCAGCATATATTGCAAGCTACATTCTTGGCATCTTCTCGAGAAGAAAAGGAACCACTGTAGCAAAATCAAAAAGGAAGACGTGGCCTAAGATAGATTCTGAAATGAATTAGATCAGCACCGCATGGGAACAGTGTTAATCAGAACTAGAAAACTTTATACAAGATGTACATTTCACGCGTACAACTTTATAGTTTTTTACAATGATTTTGTAATATTTTAAATTTAACATATATATTTGAAATTTGCTAAAATTACGATACAAATAGTTCTAAGGTCTTAAAAATCATAAATCACTAAAATCGAAACCAATTCAATCAACAAATTTAACATATTGAAATGATAATCTTGTAACGTTTTTCAAATTTTTGGGTGCCCTAGATCCCGGCCTGGTGTTAGTCTACCCAAATTATTTGGCCAATTCACCGATGTGTTTAATTTGTGCTAGCGAGTTTGGCGTGGGCCTAGCCATGTATGCAGACCACGACAGATCGGACGGCTGAAATATGTACGCGTAACCGATTGGTCGATCAATGATGCGCCGCGTGTTGCCAGCTGCATCAGATCGGCTGGTGCTGGAGCAGCAATCTAAACAAGAGATTCAGGTTAGGCACTTAGGCCGGTGATGACAAGAGGGTCATTTCACAGTTTGGAGGGTGTATCATGGTAGGGCCTTTGGATGACTCGGATCTTATTCTTCCGGGCAAGCCCAACTGGTTGCTGACACAGCCCATTGGGTCCCGCTCCACGTGTCATCTGCACCGCCATAATGCCGCAGACGCACAAATTTGACTGGTACGTCCTCCCCTCTACTGAAGCCCGAAGAGTTCCTGTCTCCTCCTTGCTTTGAGCCGAGAGCAAGTTGGCTCGCTCGAGCAGCGAAAAAAAATTACGCTCAGATCCTTTTTCGAAAAAAAAATTACATATAAATCCTTTTCAGAAAAAAATTACGATCGAATCCTTTTTTGAAAAAGAATATATATTACGTTCATACCCTTTTAGCGTTTTTAGGCGTAGCGCTCGGGTCCTTTTTGGGAAAATTGAAATTACATTTAGGTCCTTTCTCCGGAAACAAAACTACGCGCTACGTTTAGGTCATTTTGCTATTTTTTTTCTTTTTTACGTTTAGGTCCTTTTCGGAAAAAAAAAACGCTCGGGTCCTTTTTTTTAGGAAAAAATTTGTTTGTCCTTTTTGCGTACGTTTTCTCGATTTGCTCACATGGCAGGCAACGGTCGCGGTGTGGCATGCCGCGGACAATTACCTAGTATATATCTATATCTATGCTAATCGAAGACTCTTCTAAAAGCCTCAGTGTTAATCCTAGGATGTAAAAGGCTAGAAATTTCCGTATTAATCGGAGAAAAGAAAAAGGCTAGAAATGCTAACGTTAATCAGAGAAAAAGAAAAAATCTTGATCGTTCAATTTTGCTTTAGTGGTTTTGTATACTACTAAGATGCGTGACATGCAATTAAAATAGCTGCCGAAGCTGAGTAGGAAACTAAAAGATAGTGAAAGATTATGTGGAGATATATTCTTGTTGGTGATGAATTATTGATTGTATTTGAGCATGTTGTTCTCGAGTTTGATTTGTTTTGAATTCTATTTTGAATTTGAAACAATTTGAGAACTGTCAGGTCAATGGTGGCACTACCGGCCTTGTATTAGCGGTAGTAATGGTCAGGCGGCACTACCAGCCTGGGATGGCGGTAGTGCTGGCCCTGCAGTGTTACCGGATCTAGGTGAGCGGTAGCCTTTTTCTAGAGAGGTGTTTTCTCTAGGGCATGTCTGAACGGCACTATTGGCCCCTGGGGGCGGTAATACCAGGGGTGCGGTACTACCGACTTCCAGTTAGCGGTAGTTATTTTCTAGAGAGGTGCTTCTCGGGGTTGATTAGTGCGAGCGGCACTACTGGCCAACTAGGAGTGGTAGTGACGGGGTGCGGTACTATCGGCCCTGGATGACAGTAGTGACGACTTTACTGCGACTTGAGTTTAATGTTTGCTTTAATTATTGATTAATGCATATTAGTGTGAACAGTGCTATGTGATGTGTTTCTTGTCTATGTTGGTTGCAGGACTCCAGAGCTAGGTCATGGTGAGCCGAAGGCGAAACCGGGACTAGGCTAGGAGAGCTAAGGTCCATAATGGTCAAGGGACGCCGGGAGATGACAAAGGCCAGAAAGTGGTTGTAAGCCGGGAAGACAAGAAGCCGAAATGTGATGAACCGGTGATGGACATGGCATGAAAGTTCAAGCTCCATTAATTTGGTTTTGGTGTTAATGATAAATCTAATATTGAGACTAACTATTTTGATAATCGTAATATTAATTAGTCTCAATTTCTAAGACAAGGGGAATTCATCATGTGTTAATGAACAAGACGAAGATCCCGACTTGGAGAGAAGATTATCGGTCATCATGAAAGTTCCAAGTGGTTGCGAAAGGAAAAGGTATAACTAGCTAGGGATAAGGATGTGTTCCTAGTCTTTTACCGGTCTCGGTGTTTGGATGAGAGACCGGGTTGCTAGTATAGGTTGTCGTACTATTAAGAGGGGTCGAGTCTTATAGCTTGAGCTTCATCATGTATTGATAAACTCAATCCAGTACATTCTAGCTCACTCTCTTGGTTGGTTCTTGCATGAGTTAAGTATTTGCATGTGTTGCAAATAAGGGAGTTCATGCTTGCTTCTTATTGAATCTTATTTGATTTGGTTTTTGCATAGAGCTATGGATTTGCATGTGTTGCAAAAGGGAGATAGCTTATGCAAGTTGGTTTAAGTTGTTATTTGCATGGAACTAGATATTTGCATGTGTTGCAAATAGAGAGCTCATGCATCGGAGTCTTAACTTGTGACTTGATCATGTGTTAATCATCACAAGGCTAAGATATGTTTATGCTTTGTGTTTGTAAAATTAGTTTTTGTAAAATATGGTTTAGTTGAATCTTTCCTTGGAGCATGTGAATAGAGTTTGCAAATGTATTTTGCAAATTGGTTTGATCATGTGTTGATCATTAAATGATTCAAAGATATGATCTTGATTGCTCTTGTTTGTAAGATTTATATTTGTAAATGTGTTTTGCAAAATATTGGTGTTCATGCATTTGATTTTGGAGTATATGATTAGAATTTACAAATATGTTTTGCAAAATTATTTTAATCATGAATTGATCATCACATGGCTGAAGATTTGATCTTATTGACTCTTGCTAGCTTGTAGTCACGCTCTTGATCATGTCTATGTGAGGGATTTCGAGTAAATCAAATTTTAGACTTCAGTGACTATATTGGAGTTTTTGTTTTTGTGATATTTTAAAAAATATCTATGGTTGCTTAAATCTTAAAAAGGGTAGAAATTGTAGCCTTTTTGGTAAGCTTCGCATAGAGTCCAAGGTCACCTAAATCGGAGTTCAGAATAAAAGGTTATGATCGTTTTAGTTGCTGAAATAGTGGTAGCACCACCCCTAGATGGGCTGCTACCGCTCAAAAAAGCGGTGCTTATTTTTCAGAGAAGTGTTTTTGGATTTAAATGGCCGGTGCTACTGGTCCTAAATGGGCGATAGCACCAGGGTACTGTACCAATGGCTAGTTTTGGTGTATTTAATGCACGAAACTAACCGTTGGGCCTGGGGCTGGTGCTACCAGTCTTAGATGGGCGGTAGCACCGGGTTTGCTGCGTTTTTTGCCCCCCAACGGCTAGTTTTCTTTGGAGAGGCTATAAAAGGAGCCGTGGGGACTGGCATTTAGTTGTTGTTGGACTTGTTGAGTATTTGGGTGGTATTGTGCATGTGTTGCACTCCCACATTTGGTTCTTGAACTAAGAGTGAGCTCTAATTGCATGTGTTGTAATTATGAGAGGATTGAGAAACTCTTGTGCATGTGTTGCATTTAAGAGGAGACTTGTGCATGTGTTGTACTCGGTGATCACTATTGTACATGTGTTGTACTTGGTGGAGCTCAAGCTAGAGGGCTTGATTTGTTACTCTTGGTATATGTTGACACCTAGACGGCGTGTGGAGGCGTCGTGAGCGGTGACCTTCTCAAGAAGATTGTGAGAAGGCACGGTAAAGTTGTGAAGATCGGAGCTCACCTACTCGGAGGAGGAAAGAGCTACCACTAGTGGAATCAAGGCGGGTGCTCAATTCATGGAGCCGATCCAAAGTGGTTTGGGCTTGCCTCAACGTGGATTAGGGGAGACCGAGAAGTCTCCGAACACCATGGTAAAAATTATTGTGTCTCCTTGTGTATGCTTGTAATTCCTTATTTATATTGTTGCAATTTACATTCTTAGAATTAAATTGGTTGCTTATCTTTAGGATTATAATTTATTGTTAGAGAGATAATTAGCTAATTCACTTAGTGAGTCTAGTTGATTTAGCCTTTAATTGTCAAAACCTTAGTTTATCGCCTCCGTATTGATTATTGTTTAGGTTTTGACATAGGGATCAATAGAATGTGTATTTAGTGAGAAGAATTTTTAAAGCCGCCTATTCAGCCCCTTTAGTCGGCATTCTCGATCTTACACAGGCAACGGTATGGACTGAGACTAGGCTTAGGGAGGAGTTGAGGTCTACAACAGTCAAGGAAGCCGATGTCGTCGTGGTGAAGTGGTCAAGGACACATGGCACGCCAAGTGATTTAGGCCCATTTGCAAGCGAGGATGGTTTAGGAGAGTCCGGACGTGTGAGAGGCTTGGCGGCAAGTTATTGGGGCCACGTGAAAAGCGATGAAGCGTGTCTATGCTTCGAGAAGAAGAAAGTCCGGTCATTGGGGCAAAATGGTCATTTTTCTCAATACAGGCGCCTGGGCGGTTTGGAAAACTATAGCAGTGGCCTAAGTGGTTTAGGTCATGCCAAAGTGGTGTTGGACACAAATTCGGGCTCACAGAGCAGATTTGGCGTCAACATAATAGCCACTTTGAGAAGCGTGCTTGTGTGAGTGGAAAACATGTTAAGATTGTTGGGTTTCGAGTTAGCCTATGTGAATGTGGATGGTATCCAGTTGTGTGTCCAGTTCTAGAGTTAGGGTTGCCTCCACCATATAGGAAGATGTAAAGGGAGGAGACGCCTTGAAGCTCTAAGACTATGATTATGTTTCTCACAAGATTTTGGTGTTCTTATGTTGTGTGTGTGCTCCTTGGGAGCTTTGCCCTCAGGAATTAGAGGCTTTGTAAACACTTCTCATGGTCTAAATGCAAATCATCTTCATGTTCAAGTTTTGCCTCAATCTTTTATCTTCGTCTTGCTTTGCTCTTGATGTTTTCTTGTTGCTTCTTTATTGCTTGATCTCGTGCTGCCAAGGATCTATGATTGATAGATGTATTCTCTGCAGATCATCTTCTCAATCATCTAAGCAAGTTTTTTCTTGATCATCCAAGTTTCTCCAAGAAACATGTTTTTAGGTTGAGAAGGAAGATTTTGAGGTAGATCTTGATCCTACTTGTTTGAGGGATTTTTCTTAGGTATTCTTATTTGCTATGACATGTGAGAGGTTATATAGAATCATCTTGATCATCAAAATCCCACGAGTAAGCTTAGGGCTAAGTTTTTGTTATTGAGCTCGTTTTTGTGCATTCTTCCTTGAATTAGAAAAAGGTTACTTTGACGTCAATCCTTGAGATTAAAGGTTGGAATAGGTTCCTGACATCCATAGAAAAGTGTTTACAAAGTTCCACAGGGTTTAGATCAGTCAATCAAAAGATTCATCGACTTTCGTTTTTGAAGTCATGCTGATTTTCCTGTTCGTCGCTGTTTTTAGTGTAGCACTGGACTACTGTTGCAGTACCCGCAGTACCTGGGTATTGTTCATCCTAGAACTGTCGACCTCTGTGGCTCTGGTAGTGCCGCTCCTGAGCTAATCTTTCTTCTTCCGCTCATCTGAGGTCTTGGAAGGTTTTAGTTGAATTCTTTGAGCAAAAATTATCGTGTGATCATTCACCCCCCTCTGATCGCCATTTCCGGTCCTTCAGATAGGAAGGCGTCTGACCCGAAGTTGAGTAGAAAACTAACAAAAAAAAAGGAATGAATGAATGCATGCATGCACACAGCCGGATGCATGTGTGCACAAAATATGGAATCCAAAGAAAAAAAACATATGGACATAATACACATGGATGCTATAACTTCGGATGAGTTCGAAAGTAAAGCTTTAAATATAGTCATCCATGATGTGTATATATTAATTATTAATTCTAGAGGGATAAACACTAATAAATTACAACTTGATTAATAGGAGAATAAAAATCTAGAAATTCTTACATTAATTGGGAAAAAAACCTTAGCCATCAATTTGGTGCATCAATATAATCTATAGTTTGAATTCAGTGTCAAGATAGATGCTCTTGATATGTGTCAACAAATATGAAGAAAGTGTTATTGCTACAATACAAATCGAAACTATTCGAAAAAACAACTTAGCTATTCAAAATTCAAATGCCAAAGTTAAGTATGAAATAAGAATATGTAAATCTAAATTAGGAAATAGAATTAAATTTTAAAAATAAATTAGAAAAATAGATTTTGAATTAAAATAAATTTGTATTAAGTTAAGAATGTATATAAATACAACTTTGGAAGTTAAAATTATTATAAATGGGATTAAAATTATAAGCATGAATTTGAAACCTTATATTATGTATCCAAATATAGCTTTATATTGGTATTAAAAATTGCAAACTCAAAGTTAAAGGTGGCAAACTTCGTATCCAAATTTTAGTTAACATTTCAAATCTAAAATTTGCTATTTTATTGTTTATAAATCCAGAAACATAAGTCCTAAAATTTTTTAGGTTTATGCATAATTTTGAATTTGGGACTACTATATGGATCATATAAAAAAATTCAAAAAATTGAGTAAGAAATTGTAAAATAAAACTATGCCACTCACATATACATAATCATAACTTACCAAAATATATTTAGGTTTTGTAATTTCACAAAGTGATACTCACAACTTTTATAAATTTCCTATAATGTTGTGTTGGGAGACTATTTTGTAAAATTTAAGCAATAAAGTTTTGATATATTCAAACTAATAGAAGCTAGTTCTTAATGTTTTGTCCTAATTTACAATGTCTTTAAATAATCTAAGTGTATTTCTTCGTATAAAAAATATTTTTAAAACATGTAGCCTGTGCGGGTGCACGGGTTGATGTTTAGTATGAATAAAAACAATCGCTAATATTCAAGACACCTCATTCATTTTAAAGGCAAGAAGATCCCACAATAATCCTAAAAAAGAAAAACATCCTAAAAATTCTCACATTAATCGAAAAAAAAGAAAATAATCTCCACAACTTATTCTGATAGGTCAGATTATAACAGTATAGATTAATCATGTGTAGATATTATAGTAATATAATTTAGAGTTATATTAGAGTTTCATGTATACGATTTGTATTTCAATTATAGGAAGTAGTGTAGTATATCAAAGACAGCTATATTACAATATCTAGCCACACAATTACGTGGATAAATGTGCTAGTTTACGAAAGTACGTACAGGTAATGGAATGATCATTTGTTGCAACTAGTGTAATGGTATCAATAGTCAGATCAGTCCAATCATGCAGATTTGAAGTCCTGTATGAGTAAAGACCGAACTGTAGAGAGAGGTGATCTATGCATCACTGTTTAAAAGTTGTGCAATATTTTTTTTTGAAAAAAGTTACACAAATATTAAAATATGAATGAAAGGTGAATGGTGATTAGATGTGATGTGAATGTGATCGATGTATAGTAGTGATCTGGCATCGTGTCAATAAATGGAGAGGGCAAATTAAGAAGTACCATGCATGGTCCATGCCCCTTATTACCAAGAGAATCAGGTCTTGAACTTATTTTCTACTAGGCTGACAAGGATCACTCCAGTTTTGAACTAAAATAATCCATTACTGGTTCTGGCAATCTGGCCTTCCAACCGAAAAGGTTAACGAGTTGATGCCACTAGTTCAAAGCTGTATCCTGACAGTTTGCTACTGGAGTTATGATGTGCTCTGCAGCCAGGTAACCCAATCAACATGTGTTTTCACACCAGAAGATCAATTGAACAACCAATATATCAAGATTTTCCTCATCCACCGACAGCTGCAAATTCAGGTTAGCGCAAAAGTGGTCGCAGAATATACACACTCCTTGTACCAATGAAGCCTGCAAGTACAGTAGATCAGTAGATAGATCACACCCCTGAGTCCCTGACTTGCAGCCTCCAATAGCTGTGTTGCTGCCTTGGCACAGTGCTTCAAACAAGAACTTTTACCTAAACAGGACATAGATATGCTTCTCAAATTTGTCAAAGGCCTACTTCACATGAAAAAAGATCAGCTGGAGAAAGTCGAGATGTACAACTTAATAAGAAAGGACAAGCACAGTCCATTTCTTTTCTAGAAGGAACCTCGAGAGAAATCTATTGTCCTGAATAATGTTGAGGTCAGTTTCAGAGTTGTCAGGTTGAATTTTCTCGACAGTGATATATATATCAGGTAATATTTCAATAGAACAGCAGAAGAACTCGAGAGATTAAAGTTGAAAGCAATTTCCCAGAATTGTTTATGTGCCGGTTTGGCTGATCGCCAACCACTATCGCAAGAGTGCGTTAATTTGAAGCACTCTGTCAAATTTGTTTCTCATACTCGATTATGTGAATTTCAAGCAATAATGATGGAAGGCAAATAGTGCTTGTTCGAAAACTGATCACACGTTACTCAATCTTAAAAGTGAGGTGACATCTCTTGGGTTTTTTTTTCAAAAGATCAAGTGGCAGATACTGAGGTCATATGGTCTGTTGACTTTTTTTTGGAAAATGAAAAGGAAAACATTGAGTCTAGTTTTAGTATATCCATTTCCTCCTCTTGACAGATATATAGACTAGGTTCCTTTTCATTTTCCAATGAATAACATCAAGTAGACAAGCACCGGTGCAACAGCATATAATTCTGAAGTGAAATTAGCTAGCACTCATCAGCAGAGACGATCCTTAAGTGCGATCAAAACCTTCCCTCAGTGCGATCCTTAAGCCATGGCTGAGCCGGGCCAGAGTTGTGCGCGGAGGGAGTAGCCGCGCGGGGAGAAGCCGGCCGGGGCCATGCGCCTAGCCGAGTTGGCGTGGGGGAGAGCCGGGCGGAAGAGCAAGCGTCGAGTAGTAGGGAGGAGAGGCGTCAAGGAAGCCAGATCGAACGGGACGGCACCAAGCCAGAGGGAAGGAGAGGGAGCCAGACCGCAGAGGAGAGCAGAGAGGAGAGGAAGGGAGTAGTGGAAATGGGGAGAGGGCGGGCGACCGAGTGGCTGTTGGCTAGGGAATGAAAGAAGGAAAAGAAAAAGAGAAGAGGAGAGAAAGAAGAAAGAAAAGAAAAAAAAGAAAGAAAGAGAAAAAGAAGAAAATAGGAAGAGAGAAAAAGTGAAGGGAATAGTGTAGGAAAAATAATTCGTTGCGACGAACCGTGTTGGTTTATGTAATCAACTTGCGGATCGTTTAAAAATCGCAACATGATATTGATTAAATAGTGCCAAGATAAAATATGAACGGTAGATCAAAAATTGGTTGGACGTCAGAATAAATTATTCACCTTAATTGCCCTAGTTAATGCTTTTTTGCTTTCAGGATCAGACCTGAGCATTCCAGCCAATCAAATCCAGGATACAGGTGAGGCTGATTATATCGATCCTAATCCAGGCAAGATCTCTATTGACCATCTTTATTAATATTTTTGAATGCTTTTCTACAAATATCCATATCATCACTGCATTGAAAATCTTATATCACAATTGAAAAATTTGATCTGGATTCGGATGGAAAGATGGTTTGTGATGAGATGATGAGTTGGTGATTGAGGTTTTGGAAGTGATGTTTGGCTCGTTCCACGGTCGGTGATATTCCGTATATGTATGTATGGTTGGTAGAGCGCGCTGATGAGGTGGGAATAGCCGGCGGGCTTCTCTACATAGGCTATAATATGTGGTCAACCAACAACACTCGGGCAATGAACCGTATTCCAGTATCAACCATAGCGAGATAAATCGCTGTCAGAAAAAGTTATCCTATGAAGGTATTATGATCTCCACATTGGTGGTTATATAGTTAAATAGGGGTGTGAAGCTGGGTATGCCGGGAGTCCCAGTGATAGACACGATATCAACTGCGGTTGATCAGACGCTATATTTAAAGCCTAGGGGAGTATCAGTGCTGCTGCGGTAGCATGGTACAACTGGTATGTTGAGGGTAGGTGGGGAACAGTCGAGGACACCACTATTCGTTGGCTATCAGGGTTGGAGATCAAAATGCTGGATTAGTGATAAACTTTCTGGGGCCACACACGGTGGGGCCGTTATGGGTAAAGTGGTACGAACCTGCGTAGGGTTAAAAATTATAAATTCATATCCGTCTCCTGAATTAGAGGCTACTGAAGCTAAGTCTGCCTCATATACGAGTGCTAGTAGCTGGTTTTGAAGTTTAAAATAAACAACCATTAAAGAAAACCAAAAATCTAATTTCTGTAAAAGTGGATGTTGAGGGAAGGTGACTATTAGTTGGAATTTGGTTGGTTTGAGAGAAAATCATTTTCTGCAATTGCTAATAAAGTTTGCTGAGTATTTTTGTACTCACTCTTGCTAAATCCCCCTTTTTCTAGAGAATGGCCCCGGTGCTCAAGCTTCTGGATGAGTTGACGAGGCAGCTGAGTTCTACTAGGAGGAATAGAGGGATGAGTAGCCGTGCATCGGCTTCGTCAGTCTTTTGGTGTAATAGTATCTATGTTATATCCTTTTGTTGTATAAGGATCATTATATCTATGTAATAGATATATAGACCTGCGTGGCTTGGTTTGTAATATATTAACATTCAGTCTCTAATTATTGTTCTATTGTAACACTTTGAACACGGCGTACTAACTGATAAAACATTGAGTGCGCTCGATGTTTTGATTAGTTAGTATACCAAGATTCGCGTAATTATCCCAATGTGGTTAAGTGCTACTGTCGTTACCCTGTGCTAATTATGCGGGTCACCACAAGTATACCGTTGAAAGTGCTACCAATAATATAGCACAATTTTATGAAGTTTGAACGGCACCAAAGAATTAAAGTTTCAAGAAGGCTTCGACATGACTTTTAAGTACATTTTAACAAGTTTTACAAATTCGTACAAGTTTCAAAAGATTTCAAGGAAGTTTAAAAAATTCAAGTATAATTTTCATCCTTGTTTCGTTAGGTTTCACTATGTTTCACAGAGTTTGAATGCATTTTTAAAGTGTTTCAATGAGTCTAAAAAATATGAAACTTGATTGAAAAGTGAGTTTTTTGGAAGTTTCATGTTTAAAAAGTTATAGTTCCAAGAAGGTTTAAATAGAAGACTTTTGTAGATTTTAACAAGGTTCATAAAAGTTTGAACAAGTTTCAAAAGGTTTTGGGGACGTTTCACAAATTCAATCAAAAAGTTTCATCCTTATTTCATCAAGCTTCACTAGGATTCAAACAGTCTCAAAAAAAGTTTAAAAGAGATTTTGACTTCCTTATGAAGGCGAAGGAAGTGGGGAAATGCATCCTATCTTCCTTAGGAGGGTGTTTACACCAAAATTTGGCAAGACTTCCTTATGAAGGCGAAGGAAGTAAACTTTTGAGTGCACGAGCACAGAAGATACGGTAACGTTTTGAGGGCACAGAGATCCAATATAGTCAAAGAGTGACTGCAACTTTAGCGGTTACATGTGTATTGTTGGATCAAATAATGTTGTCCCAGATTTTCTAGAGCACTGTTCAAAACACAATGTGCTGATTTTTTACATTGTCACGGTACTGTAGCAAAATTCAGGCCTTTCGTTGCCTCGATCCAATGATTCAGACGAATGAAAGCTGCTTAAGTTACGGTCCTCTTCCAATGTGGGGCGGCAACGTCTCAGAGGCTGCGCTTGTCAGTGCTATCTCGGCCGCCACGTGGCTCCCAGTAGGCGCAACACCGGGGGCGAGCAGCTGGCTGTCACGCCGAGAGCACTCCCACCTAGGGTTCAAAATCTCGTTTTGCTCCAAATCTAATCCATAGCCGAAGAACGAAATCTCGGCGAGATTTAGAAATTTCGAACAATCTCAGACGAAATACAAAAAAAAAATCTGGATTTTTTTTCTACCGAGAAAACCAAAATTTCGGCCAGTTTTGCCGAGATCTCAGCGAGATTTGCCGAGATCTCGGCAAAATTGCACCGAACGAAAAATATATCAAACGACATCGAAATTTTTTGATTTTTTTGTAAGTTCCTGACACATCATTAATGTTCTCATAAAAATTTTAAAAGATTATCAGATATTATGAATTTTTAAAAATTCAAACATTGCTACTGTCGTGATAAAACGCTGACCAGCAAGTTTGATCCGAATAAAAAAATGAAACAAACTATGTTAGAAAATTTTGAAATATTTTTTGTATGGTTGTGATGCATCAATAATATTCCCATAAAAGTTTCAGATGATTATCAAGCTTCATGATTTTTTACAAATTCGGACAGTGCTACTATGCTAGTAAAAGCTTTACCGGCAAACTTCAACCAAATGAAAAATAGTATAAACGAAACCATGTTATAAAATTTTGAAAATTCTTGTGGATGGTCCTGATTTATCATCAATGTTTCTATAAAAAATTTAACTAATGATTAAGCTTCAAGAAGTTTCAAAAATTCTGAGAGTGCTACGTCCTTGTAAAAGCCTAATGATCAATACATAGATTTGCTTTAGCAACAAAAAAATGTTTAATATTTTTTAAAATTTTGAATACGGGTTATAAGGAAATTCTTAAGATCTCATAAAGATTTTGAATCATGATCACACTCCAGTGAACTTATAAAATTCTTACAAGTACAGTGTACCATTTATGTTCTTTTTGTTTTTGATTTTTGAAATATAACAAATGAAGTTCAATACGTACATAGATTTGATTGAGCAAACAAAACAAATTTATTTTTTAAAAAAATTTATATAATGGTAATGAGTCAATTATTAAGCTCTCATAAAAATTTTGGATCATTATCACACTCGAGAAAATTTATAAAATTCTGACAATGTTACTATCCAAATTATGTTTATTCTGTTTTTGATTTTTTAAAGATAACAAATGAAGTTAAATTTTTTAAAAAAAATTTATATATGATCCTAAAATTCTTAGGATGGTACCATAATTTTTTCAGCTCAAGATAAAGTACGTACCATTTTATAAAAATCTGAGAGTGTTTCTGAAGTTTTTAAAAAATATCTTAAAATTCGGTTTTTCAACAAAATTTCATACAAAGTTGACTTTCTTAAGGGTTATTGATCAAATTTTGGTCAGAAATGGCAAGATCTCGCTGAGATTTTCTTAGATTACAGTAGCAATTTATTTTTTGTTTGAATTTTTAAATTCGACCGGCATTTCAAATCTCGTCCACGTCCGGAAACCGAGATCTCGCGAAATTTCGGCGAGATTTTAAACCTGGCTCCCACCGTCGGATCAGACGGACGCCCGAGATGTTGCCCCAACAAGAGGATAAGGGCCGGAGTGGGGTGGAGTTGGTAACGCGGCATCACGTGCTGATATCCTTCTTGTAGTTGGCGGCGTCCAAGTAAATACATGGAAATTTTTGGGAGGCGTGCTTGACTTTGGGCTAAAAGCTCCCTAAGCAAACATGGTCATAAGCAGTGGGAAGCTAAGCCACAGCAAGCACCCCAAAAGTGCAATTTCTTGAGGAGGAGCTTTTCACCGTGGCTTCGCTCGAACTCCTCCTAACTCGCTTGCTCTGCCTTCCCAACCATTGCCACCCCGTCTCGCGGCCTCTACGTCACCTCCCCACTCGGATGCCGCTGTACTTCACTATGTTGCTACCTTCCATTTCGGTTAGCCCTCAAAAGCTACAACTCTGACAAGCGGTTTGCCAAAAAGCATAACAAGAAAAGCCACGGTAGCTAGCTACAATTTGCTTTCTGACCAAACAAACCAAAAGTAGCTTTTACCACCACACTCCTCCAAACAGGCCCTATGTGTGTCATTGCATTGTTGCCATCACGGCGTCGTCCATCGTTTTTGGCCAAACGAGGCATTAATTCACGGAACATGACCTAACGGAAAATGCAGTGGTACATGTAATCTTTCTATAAATATACGCTATATAAGATTGTAAAATGATGTGAAGAAAGAGAAAAATAATACTTCCTTGTTACTAAATACATGCCATTCTAGCTTTTTAAATTTTGTTGCTAAATACATATCATTCTACAATTCCAAGATAACTTTTTACCCTTTCTTTCTTGTATATCCCTTAAGCTATTTTCAATGCTATTTACTACTTTAGACTAGAGCAAAATATATTATCCAAATAATAATAAGTGATCTAATAAAGAGAGGGAATGTAATATATGTAGATGCATATTTATAAAATTACAACATCTTAGAATATCATCTATTTAGGGACTGGGAAGTATATCTATTATTTAACCGCCGGTAATCATTTGAACTGTTTTTGATCACGGCAGAGAAACAAACAAACTTTAGGGAGGGTGCTGGGGCCAACGAAGCCCTGCGTCTGATGGGACTTCAACTTGGACACAAACAACCGTACCAGCACTACCGCTACGTACCTGCTGTCAAAAATATTAGAGAGGTGTTTTCATATTTTTCTTTTTTTACTGCTACATAAATATTAAAATATGAATAAAAGGTAAATGATAATTATTTATCTCTACGCTTGCATCAAGATTTGTACAACTTGTATTAGAAGGAAAAGCATTGAAGCACCGCTCAAAATATTAACCCCGGATTAATTCCCCATTTCGATCTCCAGGCCCAGGACACAGCGGAGCTGACCACGCGTCGGCCTGCCACTGGCTTGTTTGGTGAACCGGGCCCGAGTTTGTCACGTTAGAATTTTACTCCTACGGGAGAGTGACGAGTGTGGAAGATAGAGTATAGTTATTTCTCTGTGAATATACGGCCTAAGTCTATGAATTTTGGATACAAAATATAATTGTATAAGTTATTGTTGATAATAAATAATTTTTCTATTTTACAATTGTAGAGATAAATTTAAGACATAATCTATCATATAGGATGTCTTTAATTTTATTTTTAGATGAAATAAAAAATATATAGATAATAGCGTGTCTACTGTTATACTCTGCCTTTACCACCTTTACCCGTCACTTGTCTCACATTTCTCACTTCCCATCCCACTGGCCAAGTACAGTACCAGTGTACCACCATTGCCGTCTCCACCTTTGATGCGCGTCGCCGCCGGCCATGGCATCCGCCGTCGCCAGTAACATGCCCCCCGCGGCCCCCACCGCCGTGTCGTACGGCTGGCTCAGCCCACACGTGTCGTTCGGCCGCGACGCTGCCGCAGACCGCGAGCCGGCATTGTCGTCCTCCCCGGCGGAGCCGGCGATCTCGAAGGACTTCATTGGCTTCGAGTTCAGCCTGGGGGGATCGGCGACCATGCTGCCAGCTGATGAGCTGTTCGCGGACGGGAAGCTGCTCCCGCTCCGGCCGCACCCCGCTGCGGCGCCGGAGATGGAGCGGGAGCGGCTGAACCCGCCGGCGGAGCTCCCGCAGACGCCGGAGCTGGTCAAGACCCTGCGTCCCGCGGCGGCCGAGGCCCTCGACCCGTACGCGTTCTCACCCAAGGCGCCGACGTGCTCGAGCCGGTGGAGGGAGCTGCTCCGGCTCAAGAAGGTCCAAACCCCGCAGAAACCGGTGGCGTCACCATCTGCATCGCCGTCGCCCGCGACAACGGCGGCGACTCCATCAAGAGCCTCAAACTCTTCGGCGGCCAGGTCCCTAAAGCTCCTCCTCCTGCAACGGAACGGCGGCCGCGCGTCTGGTGCCGCCGCTTCGGACCTGTCCTCGGCGCCGCTCCTCCGCGACAGCTCCCACTCTGAGGCGTCCCTCTCCCTCACCTCCTCCCGATTCTCCCTGTCGTCGTCCTCGTCGTCCTCCGGCCACGAGCACGACGACCTCCCGCGCCACTCCCTCGTCTCGGTCGACCCAGCCCCAAGGCCCCGCATTCGCCTCGTCCGGTCCCAACAGCAGCCCCACTCGCCCGCCGCCACGCTGGCCCGCGCCGGCCACAGCCCCGCCCGCCGCCATCGCACCTCCCCGCTGCCGCCTCCAGTGGCCTCGGTGGACTCCCCGCGCATGAACGCCTCCGGCAAGATCGTGTTCCAGGGGCTGGAACGCAGCTCCAGCTCCCCCGCCGGCAGCGTCCATCCCGGCCTCCGGTCCCGCTCGCGCGTCATGGACCGGTCCTACTCCGCCAGCGTCCGCGCCACGCCGGTCGTGCTCAACGTGCCCGTGTGCCCTCGGCCGGTGTTCGGGTTCTTCAAGGACAAGATGGACGCGCCGGTGAAGGAGGCAGCGGCTCGGCCACGGTCGGCGCTTGGCCGGTAGACTCCCCATGGCGGTGGCGCAAGCAGTGTGAGTTGCAGAGATCTTGGCACTAGCAATTGGCCTCGTCTTGACTAAGCTAGTAGTAGTAGCTGCAGCTAGCGACCTTAATTAGCTAATTGGGAGAGGACAGTTTGGTGAGCAGATTTTTGGTTGTTGTTTGGAGAGGCTAGCTACAATCATCATCTGATCTGATCCGTTAATTAACCCTTCCATTTTGCTCCGTCTCCTGTAAATTTTGCTTCTCCATGTTTTTGCTGTCCTACTTCCTCATCTTTGTGCTCGTATCGTGCTCTACGCACGCTAATTTGATCTCAAGTTCTGAACTCCGACGATGAAGGGAAATATTTTTGTAAAAGGGTAACGCTAATTTGTAAAATGGAAATACTTTTGTTTGTCTTTGTTGTCTTGCAGTTCCAATTGATCACACAGTAGTAATTGGCTATTCTTGACGAAGGGGTAAAGTTATTATCATGCCTGAGGTTAGCAATTCGAAGATCAAGCTCAGTCGTACTTATGTATGTATATATAACAAATTCAGTGTAATAGTGATTTTCACTGTTTGTTACTGTTTAGCTCACCGTTTGTCATTTTCATATAGTAAAATTTTTTGACAATTTTTAAAAACTCCTACGTATAATTTTATAAAATTTATACTATCAGGATGGTTTGCACCTTATATATCTGCTGAAATGAAAGATAGAAAAGGCAGACGAGTTAATCGTGGTGTCATGTGGTAGTAGTGTGTGATAAAAAGACAACCATGCAAGCACAATGGCACATTGGTAACTTTTGGGTTGAGTTAAACCTTGTCTAACTGGCCTGAGGCATTGCTGCGTAACTGTTGGTAATTGATGGAGATGCCGGTTTAACAGGAGACAGGACACAAGCTGGGCGGTCAGGTCAGATCGGAGGCCGTCCGCTCCGTGCGCGCCGGTGATCGGGCACTGTGCAGCATGTGCACATACCTAAATTTTTGTGTAGAAAAATACTCTGCAAAAGGAGCAGTAAAAGAAAACTTAAAAACAGATAGCTGCAGCTGTAAGCTACTGCTGCTGAAACAGTGAGCTCCATAAAAAATGAGGCTGGCCGCACCGGAAGCATTTTTTTTGGCAGAACTTTTTTTTGTCCGTCGGACCTGCAAATAAAATTATAAAAACAACTCTATTTCTGTTCGACGGTGACCCATCGCTCATGTGCCATGTAGGTGTTCGGTCTCACGGCAACCTGATCGATCACGGTAGTAGCTATAGAACAGCCGCGGTAGGAGGGTTGCCATGCTCTCCCCCTCCCCGTGAGCTCGGGCGTAACTTGCAACTGTCCCTATGCTCGTTAGTGTCGATTTTTGTAGTCGGCAATGAATTTATGGGGTAGACGTTCGATTTCAAACTCGATGGTCACACAAGACAAGGGGTTTATACAGGTTCAGGCTCTCGCGGAGGAGATAATACCCTAATTCTATGTGCTGGGATTATATGGATCTCTTGGATCTGGGGTTGCTCAAAGCACAATATGCTCTGGGCGATGTGAGGTGTTCTATGCTCTATGACTTGATTGCTCTATGCTTGGATGATCGGATCCCCCTGTTGTTGCCCGCCCTCTCCCTTATATAGCGGGGGTGGGGCGGCTTACAGAGTCCTGATCGGTTTGGAGATTTCGATCGGTTACAAGATTTTAGTCGGTTAATAGGATAGAGTTTACATCTTTATCTACCCTATTAACGACTCGGATTACAACCGTATCTATCATATCTAAATATAAGTTCAACTTCCTTTAGGATATGTTCCTTTGCTGTCTTGGTGTACTAGCACTACATCTCTTGTCGCGCTGTGTTGAGATGCCGCGAGGATGGCTATCTACCACGGTACACAGACGCGGCGGTGACATGTATTACCTGCCACTGCTTTCACGGTTGGAGTGATGGTCATTTTTGCTATTTTATTTGTAGAGATGTGTTTTTATGCTTTTATTTTTTAAAAGTTGTATAAATATTAAAGTATAACTTAAGGATATATGATGATTAATTAACTTTTCGTTTGCTATAAGATTTATATCACTTGTAACGAGAGATTTGATTTTATTTTTAGGGACAAGATTTGATTTTTTATTTTTTTAGAAGATGGCCACAGCAAGGCAAGGCTTCAACACTCCGAGCCAGTGTTTTGGATTTCGGTTTCGGATAAAATACCGTTCATGCCCGGAAAACGAAATTTCGGCGAAATTCGGTAATTTCGGACAAATCTCGTCCGGAAATTCAAATCAAATTTTGAACCGGTTTTTTCTACGGAAATGCCGAATTTCGCGAGAATTGGCGAGATCTCGAGAAATGGCGAAATTTCGGCCAGATTGACAAGCCGAAAATTGGTCCAAAAGATGGAGAAAAATTTGAATTTTTTGGAGAGTTCGACGTATTATTAGTGTTGTCATAAAAATCTCAGATTTTTTGAATCATGTAAATTTTTAAAATTGAAACATTGGTACTGTCGTAATGAAACGCTCATAAGCAATTTTGAACCGAATGAAAAATGGGACAAAGCATGTTATAAATATTTGAAATTTTAATAGCATGATTCGACATGTGAATAATGTTGCCATAAAATTTTCAGTGAGTTCTTGAAGCTCGAGGAATTTTTAAAAATTGGGGAATTCGGGTATCGTCGTGAAGTATGAAATTTGTGACATTTTGATTGAAAATCGAAGATTGAGAGTCACAATTCAAACAATTAATGTATATTGGCATGACAATTATTAAGAATGTAATAAAATCGATACACACAACAAGTCTTCACATATTTGCATATGACAACTAAATGAATGTATGTTTGCATCACATACCTATGAGTAGTAAAGCGCCCGGTGCAAACTCCACCTCGCGTTATCGACAATGATCTCGTGATACCTCCTCTCGTGTTGTTGCTTGTATTCCTCCCAGTCATGTCTCGTGGTAGCGAGCGGACTTCCAATGTTGGTAATGAGACTCCAGTATCGGGTTTCTCGGTGGTGAAGGTACATGACATTAGCGGATGAGTGCCGTGCGTATGGATCGACATATGGATCATTGTAGTCAAATGGCAAAGAGATGCTCGATCCGTCATAACTCATCTCAGAATCGTACCCACCTCGATCCCATCCGTACCCACCCCGATCCCATTAAACGGCATTTGAGTATCATAAGAACGAAATCTCGCCTCGAGGCCGAGATTTGCCTCCGAGCCTTGAGGTGGCGGATTTGGCGGAGCTTGGCCGGACGAGGAGGAGGAGAGGTGGAGAAAGGAGGCTGCAGGGAAAGTAAAATAGCAGACTCTCGGTGGGATGAAGTGTGAAGGAACTTCAATGATTGACGATGTATTAAAACCGGTGAAGTGTGAAGGAACTTCAATGATTGACGATGTATTAAAGCATCCGACACCGGTCCTTCAACGCATCCCACAGCTCCTCATCTGCGCCACATCCGTAAGCCTGCAAAGTAAAACCAAGATAATCTTACATTTAAGGAAATGTGACAATGTTGTAAGATTTGGCACTCGTTAGGCCATCTCCGTGACGTTCCCTAAATCGGATCCCTACATCCACATATCTGAAATTCCCTTATGGCAAAGTTATGGAGGGTGTAATTCAAATGATGTTTTAATTATGTACTAACTTATATGTTATATATGTTGTAATAGGAATCTTTAAATGAAGAAGTTTATGACTCCGTGACCTACTAATCTTATTGTATATGGAAATCTTATTGTATATTGAAATCTTATTCATATGACCTACATTGATCCTACTTGTGTTTTGAAAAGGTTTTATCAAAATATCACATTTAGGGGGAGTCAAGTTTGCTACATGTGCAAATTCGTCCCTATTTCTTCTATATGTTTTCTTGAAAAGGTTCATCGAAAATGTCTTATAACCAGTTAGAATTAAATTTCTCATAATTCTACGCCGGACCACTTGAATTCTTTGTCCGAAGTTTTTACTTCTACGTCCGGACTAGTTAGCGATACTAGTCGGTTCACGCGGACTAGTTAGCGATACTAGTCAGTTCACGCGGACTACTTACAAGTGGTCGGCGTGAACAACTTTCTGTGGACCACTTCCAAGTGGTCGCGTGAACAATGTTTATCCTATTTCGATTTTTATTTTTAAAACATAACAAATGATGTTAAAATATTTTTATAAATTTTATGTATTATCCTACATATCTTATGATACTCCCATAAATTTTTCATAGCATGAAAATGCATTCTCAATTTTTTAAAATTCAGAGAGTGTTTCTGCCGAAATGCCAAAAAGTCTAAAAATAAACTTTTTCGAAACATTATCATTGAAGATCACTTCCTGAGAACTTATTGATATAATTCCGGTCAGATCTGGCCAAAAAAATTCAAATTCCGGTTTAAAATTCCGAAATCTCGGCGGTTTTGCGAAATCTCTTGAAAAATAAAAATCCGAAATATACTGTAGCAATTTCAAATTTTTTTCGGATTTTTACATCCGGTCGGTCTATGCAAACTCGCTGTGGTTCGAAATCCGAGATTTCAACGAGATTTCGCCGAATTTCGGCGGTTTTTTGTAACCTTGCTCCGAGCAACTCCGTGGAGTGGACTGGAGGCGTTGGCTTCGTGTAGCACAGCTCTAGGTATCGTACAGTTGTTTGCCCTTGTGGCTGGCGCTGGCCAGCCGCTGTTAAATTACACTCCACCTTGCCTTTCCGCTGTCTGCAACTCGGTCTTTTTGACCTATTTTTTCGCTGACTCCAGCCACCAGTAGCTCAGGCTCTCTCCATCTGTCCATCTAGTCCTTATTTCTTTCGGCCTTTCCTTGTCTGTTTTGCTTTACCTCCGCTGCCCTTTTTAGTTTTGACTCGCGGCAGCCTTTTCTATAGGTTCTTCTGTGATGTTAACCCCTAGTCACCTGTTTTAATACGATACTGACTTCAGGATCGTGTGTTACGTAACGTCGTGTAAAATTTGGTTATGCGACGCTGCGATGTATGAAATTTGATCTGATGATTATTTTTGAAAAATACGGGTTTAAGGACATAAACGTGAATTCTTTTTTTCTCTGAGTTTTTTCTAAAAAATGCGCTAGCTAGGAATTATCGACGAATTTATGGCAGTACGGGTCATTTCTGTGTGGTGAGGAACCACTAGGAGTCGTCGTTAAATCTGCGAAAATGCGGTTTTTTTGTTTGCGTAATTTCGGTTTTCTCGTGTTTTTATTCTAAAAAAAGATGGGCTGCTAGAAGCCATCGGTGAATCTGCGGATTGCTAGGAACCGTCGGCAAATATGTAGAACCATGGGTTTCCTTTTCTTGGGGAAAATCAATGCGAAAACGTGTGTTTTTTATTAGAAAAACGGGTTGCTAGAAGACATCATCAAATCTATGGACTGCTATGAGCTGTCGGTGAATCTGTTGATTTTTGTGAAAAATGCGGAGGGATATAAATGTAATTTCGTTTTTTGGGTTAATTCAGCAAAAAAACGTTTTTTGGGACCTAAACGTAATTCCGTTTTTCTCGAGTCTATTTTGTTAAAAACCGACGTGAGGATCTAAACGTAAACTATAGAGGGACCTAAACGTCATTTGATTTTTTAGATCTATTTAGTTAAAGAACCACGAAAGGACCTGAACACAATTTCGAATTTTTTGAAGAGCCTTTTCGTGTAAAAGCTGAGGTGGCACGGTCGGTTAGCAGCCAATTCCACCGCTTTAATATAAATATATACTAGTCATGTGCCCATGCGTTGCAACGAAAATTTAATTTGCGACAAAAAAAATTATTTGCAAAGAACACTAACTTTAGTTATGTTTCAATAGTAGAAAAAGTTTGTTCCTCCAAAGGATTTGACTATCGGGTTAAATCCTCTTCCATCTCAACCGTTCATGTTAGATCTAACGAATCAATTACTCTGAAGGAGAACGGATGATCGTAACCAACTTTTAATTAAAATTAGTAGAGAGATATAAATCCTTACTATTGAAGGAGGAGAAAGTTATTGCCTTCCTCTTGTAGGAAGGAGTAGATGAAAGAAGAAGGCAACGTACGCAGGCGGATAGAAGCTAAGTCTCCCCGACATCTTCGTGATTGGCACATGATTTGGTTGCCTGATTCTTTTCTTTTAATCTATGTATTTTCAGATATGATGAGATAGAATTTTCAGATATGATGGGATATAATTTGAACACGCACAATTTCCTTTTTTTTTTCTTTTCACGAATACATAACGTTACGGGATCTTACATTTCATCGAGATACACGTAGAAAGAAATAAACTACTCTATTTTATTATATCACTTTTTGCTCTTCCATGTTGTGGCACTCTCGTAACAGGAGGGATGTAACTGTTATCCTTTTGCAGTGATACAGTTAGGCTGCAACAGTTCTCGCACGAATGCAGCCGATGCGGCAAGATCCCTGCGCCTCTGCCTCGTGGAGTGAAGATTTGACCGCAGTCCAGGAGAACAAGAAGAAAAGCTTGGGTTGTAGTAATGGCGATCGATGTGCGAGGAGGGAAGAAGGGAACAAAAAGAAGAGGCCGTAATTTGGGGTCAGAATCCGTGCTGAATAGACTGGTCGCCTGCAAGGGCTGAGCCCTGTGCCGTGCAGGCACCTGCGGTACTCCTCTCTCTCTCTCTCTCTCTCTCTCTTCCCGTTTGCTTTGCCTTTATCTCATCTGTGCCTGCGGCGTCTGATGGATCGGATCGATGCGCGCGCCGGTGGCGGTGCAGGGTAGCCATGATGTGATGTGATGTGATGTGATGCGATGGGATGGCCTGCAGGATCCTTGGATTCCAGTTGGGGTTTTGCTCCGTGGTTGGGTGGTAAATGGGTCGGTTATCATGGCGTTCATTGATGTGGGTTGCGCTTGCTAGCTCCTCGCTATGGACAAGGATTTAAATTTCGTTTTCGGATAAAATACTGCTCAGAATCGGAATCTGAAATTTCGGCGAAATTCGGGTATTTCGGATAAATCTCGTTCGAAATTCAAAAACCAAATTTCAAATCTGGTTCGTTTTCTACCGAGAAAAAACGAAATTCACAGAAAAATACCGAAATTTCGGGTGAAATACCCAAAATTTCGGTCTTTTTGCAACGCAAAAAAGTGGGTCAAACGATGTTGAAAAATTTTGAATTTTGTTTTGGAGAGTCCTGACACATTGATGATATTTTTATAAAAATTTCAGATTATTCTGAAGTCCGTGGAATTTTTAAAAATTAAATATTGCTACTGTCATGATAAAACGCTGACTCGTAATTTTGAACCGAATGAAAAATAGTTCAAATCATGTTATAAAACTTTGAATTTTTTTTGCATGGTTATGATGCATCATTAATATTCTCATAAAATTTTTAGATGATTATCAAGATTCATAAATTTTTAAAAATTCGAACAGTACTACTGCCCTATTAAAAGGCTTACCGGCAAACTTGAACAAAATGGAAAATTATATAAACCACGTTAAAAATTTGTGAAATTTTCTGTGGATGATCCTGATGTAACATTAGTGTTTCTGTAAAAGTTTTAGATGATGATAATTCTTAAATAATGTTTAAAAATTCAGACAGTGCTACGTCCTAATAAAAGCCTCATGATCAATACATAGATTTGCTTTAGCAATAAAAAAAGTTTAAATTTTTTGAAAATTTTACATAAGGGTGATAAAGAAATGCTTAATATCTCACAAATATTTTGAATCATGATCACACTCCAGTGAATTTAGAAAATTCTTACAAGGCACAATACCATTTATGTTCTTTCTCTTTTTGATTTTTGAAATATAATATAACAAACGAAGTTCAATGCTTACATAGATTTCATTGACCAAACAAAAAAGTTAAATTTTTTTGAAAAATTTATATAATGGTACTAAGTCAATTATTAATCTCTCAAAAAAATTTAGATCATAATCACACTCAAGAAAATTTATAAAATTCTGACAATGTAACTGTCCCAATTATGTTCATTCTATTTTTGATTTTTTAAAGATAACAAATGAAGTTAAATTATTTTGAATCTGTTTATGTATGATCCCAAAATACTATATATAGTACCATAAAATTTTCAGCTCATTATCAAGCTTGTACAATTTTATAAAAATTTGACAGTGTTTTTGCCAAAATTTTAAAATGTCTCAAAAATTCGATTTTTCAACTAATTTTCATAGGAGATGACTTTCCTAAGGGTTATTGGACCAAATCCGTCCCTAAAAGTTTCAAAACTGGCCAAAAAAACACGAAATTTCGCCGAGAAAAACCGAAATTTTGGGGTTAATGTAGAAATTTCAAAAAAAAATAATTTTTTTCCCAACCGGTAGTTTAGATTTCGGGGTGGTTCGAAATCCGAAATTTCACAAAAATTCGGTGAGATTTGGAACCCTGGCTGTGGAGTAGTTTTTTTGTGAAGATAGAGATTTTCTTTTATTTATATTATGAATAAAGTGTTGGAATCGAAGGAAGTTAAAAGGAGGTAGAGTTGATGGTGTGGGACTTTAGTCCTATTTTATTTAGTTCGGTGGTGGGAAATCAACTTATAAAGTGAGCTCTTATATGTGGCAAGATTAGAGGTATATGTGATTGGCTATGTTAGGCATGTATGTGCGCTCGTATTGTGTATTTTGTGTGTTTATCGCGTGACTTGCACACGATCGAGACGTGCTAAGTGTACTTAGCCTTTTGTCATATATACCGATTATGTCATATCACCTTAAACCTCGACTCATGTTCTTGTGCCGCGGACTCAACGAGGGTGTAACGACCCCCATTTTTACAAACTTGCAAAAATGGAAATCTAATATGCATTCCGTACTAGTCCCATGATCAGTAGCTAGTACGCACATACACCAATTGGAATCACAACCATACAACAAATATTATTAAGCGGAAGCTATTATACAAAGAAAATTCTTACAACTCAGAGATATAGCAGCAAAAGAAGCAAGGTCTTGTAGTGTGCCCGTCCAAAACCAACAGGCAACTGACAAGGCATAATCCCTAGCAAGATCATGACGAAGAAAAAAAAAATCCCGCAACCTGCGACGGAAGAAACCTTCGAAGCTTTGCTAACTTATCCACCTAAAAACCACATATAAGCAAGGGTGAGTACATTCGTACTCCGCAAGACTTGAGCAAAGCCTATAATATATGCAGGCCATTTCAAAGGAGGCTACTACAGTTAATTTGCATAAAGCAAAATTGACATTGTAAAACAAGTTATTTGCAAACGGAATTTATAAAAGCATAATTGACTGATATGAAGTAAGTAAAGCATAAGTAATATTCACAACCCATCGTGAATATCGAATAATCCAAAAATAGAATCCATCAATGTCGATCCTTTGACATGAAAACAAAAGCTGCTAAACAAGTTCAAATCCACAACCCATTTTAGAAAATTAAACATTTAACTAGTGCAAGTTCACCAAGTTTCCCATAACCGAGGGGACGGCTAATCGATTAGATTTACACTCTGCAGAGGTGTACAACTTTACCCACAAGTCATGACCTTTTCTTTTTGTCGCGAGTTTCACGCACCTTTGGCGTGTGGCGAATGTTCATGACGAAAACCTTTACATTATCTAATTTAACTTTGCACCAAAGACAGGACGATAAAACCCACGCTATAGCTGGGAGAACTCGAGCATAGGAATGTTGGAACTCCCCATAGGCGTGGCGCACACCGTTATATTGGTAAGTGTTGTTCCCAACACCTCGGTGTGGGCACCCGTGAAACAAACCCGAAAGGAAAACCCGTACTACTTGACCTACCAATGTGCAAAGTTAAACTAGATAACTTAATTGGTTTAAGGAAGCCCCATAACAACACTTGTGGTTTGCACAAATTATCTCGGATCATACAACACTGAGTTCGGTCCTTAAATTGACACGGGCGATACTCCACCCTAACTACGTGCAAATCCCTCCGCACCTTCGGCTATTGCCAATAATCGCCCGCATCAAAACCATAGTTTTGTTTTGGGTTTTTAATCAAAATACCCATAACCAACAGCTACAATTACAACATTTTCCATTTCTCAAGGAACACATTTTGATCTGATCATCATCATCATCATTTGATCTAAAAGCATGGCTAAGCATGGATAAAAGTATTCGTATATACCCATGGCGACATTTAGTAATTGTCTAAGCTTAATCTATGGTTATCAAGGTTCACATATTCATACTTATCAAGGAAGTTTCATGAGACAACAGGCATAACTACCAGTACCACAAAATAGCAATTTACAGAAAGTAAACGTATGCATGAAACATTTTAATAAACAATGCAATTTAAATTCTGGGATCAAGATGGTCAAAGGGGGTGCTTGCCTTGCTTATATATCATTTACGACGAAGACGCGATCGCAGATGACGAAGGCAACGATGGAGGAAGGGACGTCGAATTCTACACGTCGATCGATCGAAAAATATAGCAAATAATAAACTTCAATAAGGGCGAAAAGAAGACAGACAGAAAATCAAATAAAGATTCATTGCAGAAAACAGGAATGATTTAGGGTTTGGATTATATGATTTCGAGATGTTATGATTTAGATAAATACACATTCATAAAGTTAATGGCTTTTAGGATGAGCAAAACATGGTTTCCTTAGATAGATTATCTAATCTTGAATTACGAATTCAAGAGGCTAAAATTATGAATTCTAGTATTTACGATTTCGAATTATAGATGCTAAAATTATTTGGATTAAAAGAATTGAAACACTAGTTAAGGTTACGCTAATAGCACTTAGCCTTAAGATTTTGCATAAGAAAGGTTTTAAATAAGTTATAACTGGTAGTTAGCTAAATAGATTTATTTATAGTTTTTAAGAAGGTTCTGGTAATACAAATATATTCACTATAATTTCCTTATTACAAGGTTCGCTTATTCTTATTATGAAGTTCATAAAGCATAAAACTAAGGGTTATTTGACTATTAAAGTTTATATGCCAAACATGACGAAATAAGATTATTTCTTCGGAATTGGATAGCATATACTTTGAAGAATATATCTAGGCTGATTTCATACATTTTAGCTCTTAGACGAGACATTATTTTCTTAGTTGAAAATGCTTGTGTGACATTAAGGTTATGACAAACATACTTTTTAGGGGTATTCGACTGACAAGATTTAATTGAAAAGAAAGTTGTAAATAAAATATTTTTCCAGAATATTATAGTACACATCCCAAATATCATTTCTAAACTGGTCTTCATAATATTTGCATTTAGGCGAGAGGTTCTACGGTCGATGAAAAGCTTGAGTGTTCAATTTACTACTCGCTAAGGATTCAGTTTTTGATATGCGATTGCGATTACACCGCCTAGGGTAATCTACTCATTTTTCAGGTATTAACAGGGCATGATATTAGAAGTGATTTAAAGTTGGTTTCACGACAATTGGCTTTTATCCGAAATGTTTTTCCACTTAAGATATCATTAGGGTTTAACATGATCCTATTTCGACCTAACACAAATATAAGGTATTTTTGTATAAACAGTAAGAGTACTATTTTTCAAAGCT
The DNA here is from genome assembly GCA_036346275.1 of Otatea glauca. NCBI lineage: Eukaryota > Viridiplantae > Streptophyta > Magnoliopsida > Poales > Poaceae > Otatea > Otatea glauca. Next base: position 4,529,037 of record CM070713.1, read on the forward strand.
ATAGGGTTTGGTTTCATCAAATTCAGAGTTTATTTGTGAAAGTTATGACTATTCGAATTATTTAAACATTAACACTCCAACTATTAAACATTTACTATTTTATATAGTAAACCTTAAATATTATTTTATATCTGAGATTCTTGCAATGCCAGAGGTATAATAAAACTGTTTTAGTGATTATTAAGATTCATTTGATCCATATATTAACTAATCAACTTTCTATACATATCTATGCACATTTGTACTTAGGTTATTTAATATTTTTCAGGATAGTTCAATTCAAGTTCACTTCTTTATTATTTTGGCAAACTCAGGTATCTTACTGACATGCCAATATTTAGAATCCAATTTTTAATTATTCCATATTTCTCTTATTCAAATTATGCTTATTTAAACTCCTAGTATATTGATTACAATCTTTATTTGCAAGCAGTTCAAACTTTAATGAAATTTAAATATTTTTATATATTTGAACTCCTGGAAGCATGATTATTTCACTAAAATTGGTTCCATTCATTTTTAAGTTTATTTACAACTTTTTAATATGAAGTGTGTTTTTAACCCTTTCTTTCAAATTTAAATCTCAAATTTACCCAGTGAACATTTTCAAAATGTTATTGCATAATCTGAAACTAATTGATTTTATATGAATTTAGAATTTTGTTTCATTTCATTTGGAGTTACAATGCAAAAGTTATAAAGGTTTGAATCAATTCGGTTATACAAAATAACTGAAAAATAAGAATTACGTTTTCAGAATTGGAAAGTGTATTTCACCGCTGTACTGAAATCGCTTCGCCGGCTGACAAGGAGGTCCCACGGGCAGCGACACAGAACAGAGGAGTGGCTAGGGCTCAACGGCGACGAAGTTCCGGCGGGGTTCCGGCCGAATGGGCAGCATGGCAGGCACCAGGGGATCAAGGCGCATCCGAGGGAGGTGTTGGTCATCAGCGGGGACGGCCGGAGCAAGCTGCCGACGGCGACCTACGGCGGAAGAGGAGGCGGCTCACCGGAGAAGAAGACCAGCGAATTAAGGACCGAATCGGTAGCAGTCTAGGCATCAGTGTGCTCAGAGCTTTCCATTTTTGCGGTTGGCTGGGCCGGAGAAGCGACGGGCTGACCTGCCACCGTCGGCCGGCCGTGGGGAAGAAACGAGCACGGTGGCAGCAAGATCTCGAACAACCTGAGCTGGAATTGAGCCGTGGGTTGGTCTTAGGATTGTGCCTAGATGCCTCTGATGAAGTGATTTGGAGCAATTTTCACCGAGCTAGCAGAATTTGGGTTTTTTCCCCTTTTCTGTTTTTCTGGCGAAAATGGCGAAAGGAGGTGAGTTCAAGCTCGATCATTTGGTTCTGAGGGTGAATGAGGAGAAGGGGAACCTCAAGGCGCTGCACATGAGATATTTATAGCCGGGGATTCGTCTTCACAGTGTTAGAACGCGAGGGAAGAAATGTGGCTCGGTTCGGTGCTTCGCAGTGGAATGGCGCAATCGTCTCACCGGCAAGGATTGACGCGGGGTTGAATTGCAGGGCATGGAGCACGAAGACCAAGGGTGAACGTGGCTGCAGTGGACCGCTCGGGGTGGCGTGGTCGGCGTGAATCGTGTGGAGACGCAGAGAGGCGTGAGAGAGGAGCTCGGGAGAGTTCTTCGGCAGAACGGGGAGAAGAGAGGAAGGGCAAGGCAGCGCTGACAAGCAGGTCCGGGGCCACCAGTCAGTGTCTGAGGGATTTTTCCCGTTGGCGTTGAACGGTTACGGTCAAAGGTGTTGGCCCCACATGTCGGCGAGAGAGGATGAGGCAAAGGGATAAGTTCAGCCCAGACAACTCAGTACACGCATTAAATCACTGATTAATTCACGGCCAACTTTTGTGAAACTTTTTTACTAAGCTCTAATGTTAGTTTCTAACCTTCAGTAAAATTTTTAGGTTAAAATACCGCATGGTTGAATTTTAGAAATTCTGACACTGTGGACTTGTACAGGATTTGAATTTCGGTATTCTCTTTATTTAGGGATGTAAATCATATAAATTATTTTTGAAACTTTTATGAGAGGTTATATATAGGTCAAGGATGTCTCTGTAAAATTTTCAAGTCAAAATATTGGGTATTTATTTTATATAAATTCTGACATTAGGATTTCTAGTTTTTAATTGTTTCAGTTTTTGAATTATTAGAGGGCTTTGCCGACATGATTAAATCCTGATATTTTTACCAGGTGTAGGTTTTACACTGAGGGTGTTTTATTAATTTTTACAGATCCATATAAACTACGAATATTTTTCATTATTTCTGGCTTTCACTGTTTTTAGTCAAAAAGAGGTGTCATTCATTTATTTACTCACTTTTCTGTTCATAAAAATTTTACTTGTTGATTTTAATGACTTAACAGCATGGTTATGGTTCCATAGTAATTTTTCCAAATTTTTACTTTTACCATTTTATCTTGTTACCATTATCCATTCCTTAATTCTTTTTGTTTGATTTTCCATCAATACAAAAATCCAGGAAATCCCAATAAAAACAAATAATTCCAAGAAAACTCAGAAATAAACATATTCAAATTTAAAATATTCATTTTCATTTTATTGCATTTTTCAGGATGTTACAGAGGGTTAGTCCGTTCGCCAATGATGAGAGATTCTAGGGTAGTGGCAGTTCAATTTTTGTAACGCTGAGGTTTTGTGGGACGGGTTTTGGCTTGACGCGTCATAATAAGGGAGACATCCCCGTACGTGAAGACACACGGCCAAAAACCGATCTTGTCTTCCTCTAGTGCTCTTTGTTTCCTTTGGTGCCTGCTGCCACCCTAGTCATCCGTCCCTTTGCCTGTCGTGCAGCGGGCGCGAGGGAGAGCAGTGTCTCCAATCCGACGCCGGCCTTTGACGACCTGCACGAGAGATCGACGATCCGGTTTCTCGGAAGCGACATACTGCACGACTACTCATCTTTGTCTTCGATTGTCACGTCGTTTGCATGTAGCTTCCTTTTCTTTACGAGCCCGCTGCAAGTGTTTCGGACCAACTCATTGTTGGTCCAAGTAATCTTTCTGTTGTGATAAGATGTCATGAGAATGAATGCTATTATGATAGTATTGTTTATATCAATGTATTAGTTGGGCTATCTAGCATGTTATGTATTATTTGAATTTTTGCCCGCTGCTAGTAATTCTATCGTAGACGCAATATCTAACTTTATATTTTTGTTGAGTAACCATATAATTAATTTAATAATAGGCCATGTTAATTTTCTTACGTAAAGTAGGCAAGCATCTAACTTTTACGTTGGAGATGTTCTAGATGAACAATACTTGGGCGGATGGACATGCTGCACTGCTTCATCTTCTTCATTCATGATAGACTACGTGTTTACAACGATACCATAATTACCGACAACGGAAAATACAATGTCAATGGTATTTGATTGATGTGCAGGGCCTTGCGCTAGGCAGAGAGTACCACCAACATGCAAACCCACGCCAGAATATGGGCTGGCCGGGTCAGGCAGCCACATCCCACATGTAGGCTGCCTGCCATAGCCATACAGGTTCCTTCTTTTCAACAATATGTAGAGAAGACAAAGTGGCCCAACGCGTCACGCTCGAAGGCGACGACGGACTAGCTGCTTGTTTCATCTAAATTTGTCCAGTTCACCTCGCATTGGCTGAAGCAGACCGTCATCAACTGCTAGTCAATATAAACTACGATTGCTTTAGCTGTCGAGTGCAATATTCAGCAAATTAAAGACATACACGTCCTGTTAATTACTCCAGTAAGATACTGTCGCATCGGTATAGCTGGCTAGGTGCAGCGTACGTAACGTAGCAAAACGATTCGAAATTTTTTAGACCGGCCGAGTCGTCCTGTCTGTCGTTGGCCGTTGCCATCGTTGGCGTATATACGGATATGCCCCGCTAGCCTCGTCGTCGGGTCAACCGTTGGCTCATCTATATCGATCGATCTCGCCTATGTTAGAGCCATGTAATCCGCCTACCTCGGCTGCCAGGCAGGCCGTATAATAGCCCGGCCAGCTCCGGGCGGCGACCGTGGCCGCCGCCGCCGCGCGATAGCAGCTATCTCGCCGCCGCATGTCACGGGGCTTACCAGCAACTGCCGAAAGTATGGTTCTCTTCTTGATCGCCCCCACTCTGCTCTGTTGTCTATCCTTATCGATCTATAGCTCAAGATTAACGTAGATGCATGCATATGCTTGCATATATACAGAGATGCATGCATATGCTTGCATATATACAGAGATGCATGCTCGCTCTCAGGGAAGTTATGTTTTTTTTTGTGGCGTTAACTTGTCCGCCCGTCGACATCTGGTATTTTTTTTTGTGTCTCAAGAACGAAGGGCTGCGCTCTGCAGCATCTTATTTTTTGCAAGATCGACGCAGCTCGATCAGCTTCGTTCAGCTCTAGGTGTTTGCGGCTTGCGCAAGGAGAACTTCAAAAGGTGAACAAAAAATGTGAGTACTTTGGTTTCAATTTTATCCCCACTTACTTTTCTTTTGGAGGGACTTGAAGATTTACTTTTGAGTGTTATGTCGTCCATTATTTTAGATGAGTTTGCTGGGTTTAATTTGCTTGTGTGACCCTTCTAAAAATACTTGTCTGAGATGTTGAGATGTTGTTAGGCTAAAAATAACTGGGAATTGCTAAATAGCGCTAGAGTATTTTTTTGGTTTGTGAGCTCAATTTTTTTTGTCTAGTAGATATTGATGTTTTTCTGATAGATATTGGTGTTTTTCTGGAGCACTATTTTTTTGTCTATTAAATATTGCTTTGTGGCCCATATTATGCTTTGTCATTTCGACTTTATCAATATCTAACTTTGTAATCTATATTTTTATTTGTTGGGTTCTTTATAATTTATTTTATTCTTTTTTTTATAAAGTGTGATATTATATTTTACATAAATTAATTTATGTAAAGTTGGTATGTAATTGATGTAAGTTTAAGTACTATTTAGCGAGAAAACACCGGCGTTCTCTCCACACATCCCCAAATACTTTTGTAGCCCGTTGAAATTCTCTCCAAATGCAAAGCCGATATTTTAGTTTAGCCCATCAGAGTTCTGGGCCGTGCACGGCGGCCTATCCGCACGGATGATCGACGATCCATCTCCCTCCTCTCTCTGTTTCTTGCATTTCTCCATGTTTCGAGGAAAATACATGCCGGATTCGTCACATCGTCTGCCTGCCTTTCCGCGCTGTTTCCTCCTTTCCCTTTTCTTTTCATAAACTGAGCGATCAAACAACCGAAAACCCTAACCGTAACAAGGCCGCCCCTAGCCGATCGCCACCGGCCGCAAAGTAGGTAACGCGCGATGCCCGGGGCCGGAGAGGAGCACAACGGCGCCGCCGCGGGGTGGTTCTCCTTCCGTACCAGCACCTTCCGCGCGGCGGCCCTCTTCATCCTCTGGGGAACCTCCGGCATCATCCTCGGCGCCGTCCCCGACCTCTCCGCCAACGCCGACCACGTGCTCCTGTGCTTCTCCTTCCTCGCGGTCGGCGTTGCGCTGCTCATCCTCACCGTCGCGGCTCCGCACCGCCCCATGGCGGCCAGGGCGGCGGATCTCCTCGAGGGCTGGCTCATGGCGGCCATGACCTAGCTAGAGGCTAGCTGAATCGCCATGAATATCTCATCCATCCTCGCGCGTAACTGTGCTTAATTATGTGCATGTCACAGTTCGTTTCTTCAGTTTTTGTGGTTATACATGTCGTTGGGGTCTTGGAACTTTAGGCGCGCTTGTGTATGTCTGTATTGTTGTTACTACGTTTCACCGTACATGTATTACTTTGCTGTTGGGTTTGGACAAGCGTGCAATTACTAGATCCTTAATTATAGTACGTGTACTGCCTAGCTTGTAGTATATCTTAATTTGCTTCTGGTAATGAGTACATAATGTCACTTTCATTGCCGTTGTTCTTAATTTGTTGGTTAATTTCTTTGCCAATTAGGCATATATAGTTAATTTTGTTAATTTGGGTTCATAGGCGAACTATATAAAATGTGATGAAACTTTGAAATGGAGATTGCTGCTATGTTATGAGATCCGCGCGCTCTTTGCAAACCTTATGGTAATCAGACGAATTAGCTGCCAAAAGCAAACATCATGGAAGTCTTGTTAGTTGTTACCGTACGTCTGTATTTAAGCATGCATGTCCAGCGATGCTGGCATACCGCAAAATCAAGAGATCAGGGCAGCTGCATGATGAAAACCCCAGATGTAGGTGAGTAAATGTCTTACCCCTTATTTGTTGTTTTGCTTAATCTCTACATTTAGCAAATATTTCGTGCTGCCCATGCATGCGTAACATATGGATAGATATAGATATATACCTGGCTAGCTACGAGAGTGCACATAAAGTTAATTTGTGTTCGTTTTCTGACGATTGTTTTTGTTCCTCAAATTGTTAGTGCTTGTAGCGGAATGTAGATGTTCAAAACATGCATGACAAACAATCATGCGTGTCAGCATACACACACAGACACCAAGAGCTTCTATATCCATGAGATGGTCGACAGTGTTCGCTGGCTCATTGTAGGGAAAATTTTACATGTATGTGGTTTGTTTATGGTTGTACAATTTTACACCACTCTTTTGCTAATTTGATAGGACCATATGGATGTCCAATAGTGAGTTCTCTGCTGGAAAATCTTGCAAAGCAATTGTGTGGTACATGCATATGTGTAGAAGACAGTGGCGGATGCTTTTGCAAAAATGCTCAATTACTATTTGATATCTATAGATAAAATCATAAAGCTCTAAAGATTTTACAAGGACTGGGAACAGCACGGAGGTGACAGTAGCAAGCGCAAGGATGGTCATCTTATAGATCAGAGTTTGGTATATGTTCATCTTGTGTTTATTCACTTGAAAATATTGCACGATATGTTTTCTTTCGAGGTTATTATATATTATTACTACATTCAATCGCTACTTAATTGGAGTATTCGAGTTTGTGCCAGATACGTTTGGTGGGCTGTCCACGGACGGAGGCTTCTAATGTGCAATCTCTTAGCCGGTAGCATGACCAATATGTTTGGAAATTGGTTATTAGGGTTGAAGAAAAATTCAAGGGCTCACATTTTGGTCGGGGCTACCGTTTTGTGTTGGTCAATTTGGCTGTATCGAAATGATGTGGTTTTTCATAGGAAAAAAATCTCTGATCCATTGCAGTTTATCTATATTTGCATCAACTGGTTGTGATCGTAGTATGTACTTTAGTGTCAGGTTTTTTGGGAGGTAATGTTATCGGTATGCAGGTCGCTAGAGATAGTGGTCAGGGATCTTTTCACCACGTATGGGTGGTGATTCAGTAACAGGCTGTGTGAACTGAGGTTTTAGATTTCATGTTTATTATGGTTTGTTGCAACTTTCTTTCAGTATTTGGATGTTTTGTTATTGACACCTTTTTGCTGTAACTTTGTGATAAACGGTTGGCTGTGTGCATTCTATAATGTAAAGGCCGGGAGATATAATCTACCATTGTATAAAAAAATGCTAACCCTCCGGCTTCCTGCCTTCATCTGCCACGGTCATATATACAATACGGTGTTCTTGGTAATTGATACCTGTAGCATGCAGAGCAGTGTCCACAGCCATGCATGCATGCTTGACAAAAAGCTCATGCCATGGGCGGTACAGGGTGCCGGGTATGCCGCGGCACTATTTTAAAAAAGTTGTATAAGATCGTCTTTTTAATGTGCTAAATTTGTTTATTGAATTGATTTTAATTTTAGTGGTTTGGAATTTTTAAGATCTTAGAACTATTTATATTGTGCTTTCAGCAAATTTTAAAAATATGTGTTGGATTTACGATATTATGAAATAATTGTAAAAGACTACAGAGTTGTACGTGTAAAGTGTACACTCTCAACAAAAAATTTCTAGTTCCGCCGTTCTATATACGATGTTTGATCCATGCCATTTTTTTTGAGTTGTGTTTGTCGTTTGATCTGTGCCCAAAGCGTCCGTAACGTCGTGCATGCACGCCTGCCTTCCAGTTCCAGCCGTCGAGCGCCTGCTCCTCCTCGCCCGTCATCTTCCTCCTCGCGATTTCCTCGTACGCGTCCACGTGCGGGCCGGCGCCTCGGTTGATCGGCGATGCGCGCCTCGTCGCCGCCCGTGAGTGCGCCGCACTCGAGCGAGGAGGACCCGCGCCAGATAGTACGTGAGCCGCAGCTGGCACTGCTTCCCGTCCGCGTCCGATCGAGGAGGGGAGCTTCTTCCGCAGCCTGTAGATGCGCTCCCGCACCGCCCAGCCGGTGGAGCAGCCGCGCCAGCCGGTGCGCGTGCGGTGGCGTATGACTTGCCGTGCCGCTGCACTCCAAGCCCCGCCGGCGCACGGCCTTCTTCTTCTTCATTGGACGGCTTGCTGCTGGTGGTTAATTAAGGTGATCGTCGTGTGGAGAAAATTTCACACGTCCTGACGTGCATGGTTGCTACGTTTGGGAGATCAGTGGGAAAAAATATTTAAATTGTGGTTTAAGAATGGTATCCACAGGAATAATTAAAAAAAAAACTCAGTACTACTTGAATCATCCTCTAACTAGTAGTACAGTTCCTTGTTTAAATTCCTATATGCCATCTCAAAACAACCAATCCCAAGGTCATGTGATTAAATCATATTATTTTTGAAAGATCATTAAATCACATTATTAAATCCACAAATGACCAACCTAACATGTACAGTCATATTATGTGATACTATCATGGTGCCGAACTGATTAAAGGCCCAGTGCAGGATGTGCAGGTCCAGTCCAGGTGATTGCATTTGTGCAAAGTTCAGTCAAGCAATTAACGTTTCTATTTGAAGATTAGGATCGATCACCAATGGATGCAACCCTACCGAACATTCCAAATGCAACAAAAGCCCACGTTTAGTTAGCGTGTGTGTACATATACTCAGGTTTAGCAGCTTGACCGCTGATCTCCCAATTGCAGCGTTTGTTCATTATAATTTGACTCCCAATCCATTATAGTCAGCAGCGCTCTATGTTTAAGTTAACTTCACCCCCTATATTTGTTCCCTGTCATGCCTGCCTCCTTGATGGAACAAATTAAACAAATAGGCTAGCTTGCTACTTGTGTAAATCATCCTGCTGTGCTCTTCACGTTGTGTACTACTGACTTCAATTCTCCTATGACAAGTTCTGCTGTGATTGAGGAGCAGATGGAAGTAGGACGAGGGGGCAGTGAAGAATGTATTTTGATGCGTGCCGAGGCCTGTGGTAGACGAAGAAACGGATGATCGGTTAAAGGCATCAAACGACGACGACGTTGAGGTAGGCGAGCACAGCTACTACTGCAGTTCTACGAGTTTCCTAGTGTGTACTACATGTATTTCACTGATTTTATCTGACTAATGATTTCTTCGTGTGAATAATTGAACACTGAAGCACAAATTAAGATTTTTGCCACGGAGGGCCGTAGGGCATTCAACGGGACGTGAAGCCGAAGAAGAACGCCTCCGCGAAGATGGCGCTGGCCGTCGCCGCCACGGCCGCCGTCGAACTGGCCAACCTGTTCATCCTCCACGGCGACACTGAGCGGCAACGGGACCCCCGCCGCACGGCCGGCCTCACGGCGCTCGGAGCGGTCGCCGTGCTCTTCGCGTTCGCCGCCTTCCTCCTGTCGGCCACCGTCCTGATGATCACCTCTGCGGCGTGCAGCGGACTCCTCTTGGCCGCTTCCACGGCGTCGCTCTTCGTCGCGTCCGTCGGCACGGTCTTCTCCCTGCTGCACGGCCTCTAGCTAGAGCTACCCTCCGTAGCAGCAACTCACTTCTAGTTCTCGGTTCAGATCACGGCAACGACCTTAAGAGTAGTAAGGATGAACGGATCCAGAGGCGTGTGGGTCGGGGATGACCGGATCCAACGGCCTAGATGGTCTAACCTTTAATTATTATTTGGTTAATCTTGGCATTAATAAAGTAAAATGAGCAGAATTTAGGAATTGTCTATGCATGTTTTCTCACCCTCCCCTCTTGATATCTCTCCATCTTCTTCTGTTGTCGTGCAAATATAGCTACTACTATCTCCTAATTCTCGTAATCCAATATGAATTATTGACATAAATATAGTGCTACTATTATCTCTTTATTCTTATCCGTCAAAATATTGTGTGTTTCTTTGTAGGTCCAAGTCAAACACACAACTTCTCTATATTTTGTGTTGCTATTGCGCATTCTTGATCTTTTATATATATATATATATATATATATATATATATGAAAATGATTCCATACTCCTGGGTGTACGTACTCCCACCTCTAGTATACCGCTTAAATGATGTTGTTATACCTCTTTATCCTTTTGAGTAAACTCTAATACTGATTATAAGATACTCCAAAGCGAGTTCCACGAAAAATTTCATTAAAATCCACCCTTTATAGTATAATTTGTTTATATATTTGTTTTACATATAGAAAAGGGTATGTAGCAAAGAAATAAAGTGCTCTGATAATTTTTTTCAACCATGTCGCATTGGAGTATATTAGAATTATTATTGGAGTATACCAAAAGTGATAAAGGTGTATAAAGCGTTCATTTAAGTGGTATATTAGATGTGAGAGTATGTACTCCTAGGAGTACAGAAAATGTTTCCTATATATATGACGTCGAAATGGGGCACCATGGAGTCTAGGCTCTAAGATTTCAAATGCATCGATTTAAGTCAAATTCGGGTATATTTTTCAAAAAAAATAATTTTAGGGTATATAATCATCTATAACAATTCAAATTAACACATACCTTTGAAAAAATATACTTGAATTCAAAGATTTTAAACGAATTTAGATTGCATGCTTTGCTGATTTATATATATAATCAGCACATACCTACAATCAAACTATCATAAAAAAAGGAAACTCTAGTTTAAATTTCAGTTCAAACTTGTTTGAACTAGTTAGTAAACTAGTTAAACTCAACATCTTAAAAATTTTAAAAAAATTAGACATGCAATATATAGAAGAATATACCTATTTTGTATCACGGAGCTTATATAGAGAGAGAGAGAGACACACATATGTGTGTGTGTGACAAAGTCGATTTGAAACTCTAGCTTTGAGCCCATTGGGAGATCACACAGGGGGGAAGGCCCAGTTCAACTGGTTAGCAGGCGATACTCCGTAGGCCTCAGGAAGTTAGTCGTTCGTTTCGTTTGTGTATATGGACCTCTTCGGTCCAACAGGGAAAATCCTTATGTGGAATAAAATTTGGCAGCTAGAACAGACTGTTTTACTGTACGCTAAATTTAACATGAAGCTTATTCAGTTGCTGGAGTGCCGCTCGGCCGTGGAATGGAAGCGGTTGCAGAAATGTTGTCTTTCCCCGAAGAACAGAAAGTCTGCGCAAATTAAAGAAGACGCAGAACAAAGATGAAGGGCTATGTAGATTGTCTCGGAGCAGGTGTATATCGTTGGCCAATTGTTGAACTTTGTCTTTGTTCTGTTATTACGCAGTTTTTTCTATCTGTTTTCCTTTTTTTATTTGGGCTAGATTCCTGTTACAAAACGCGTAAAAATATAGGATCTAAGGAATAAGAGACAGTGATTTTACGTGGAAACCTTTTCGGAAAAAATTACAGGCGCACAATGGCTATATTATCATATAAGGAGATGTTTATAATGAGCTCTTCCTCTTTGAGATGGAGTAGGAGTATATTTGAGATGGAGTAGGAAACAAATTCGTACCACCCTATGTAGGAGTATATTTGAGATGGAGTAGGAAAAAGTCACAGGCGCACAATGGCTATAGTGGTACACAACAAACTCTATGTAGGAGTATATTTGAGATGGAGTAGGAAACAAATTCGTACCACCCTCAAACTCAACAATATCTACCTTGAAACGAATTCCTCTTGTAGTCAAAATATAACGTAACTCTCCTCGAAGCAAATCATCGTGAACACCTTGTGGCTCGATAGTCTAATTGACTAATCTGAATAAAAAAGACCGTAACAGTCTAATTCAAACACTTTTTCTAAACCAAAACATCGCCTATGACATTGATAGATAGTGAAAAACTCATATCATGTATAATTTCATATGCCTTATTTGTAATAGAAAATTTGATAAACAATGCTCACTGAACAGCAACTTGCACTTGTGATTGTCACGTACATTAAACTACCGACTTCAATGTAATTAAATTCCATGATATGATTGAAACTGCTCCTATAAAATTGTCTGGATGAAATGAATTCTTGTGTCGTCAATGGAGTATAAATTACAGTAGACCTCTCATATCGAGCAATGATAACTGGATAACGTTGTAGTATCCACGAAAGAGCAAACTCCTTCTCCTTCTTGCACTTTCATTATTCATCTCAAACTGATATATGTGATAACCCAAGGGTTATTTGGGTTAATAACAATCAATAAACAACTAATAAAGTAGTAATCAGGAATGATAATTAATAACCAATATCATGAATCAGCAAAACAGTAATGCAAGGGTAATAAAAGAATAAGGATTCGAAAATTGCCGTCAGACCCGCAGATGAGGGTATCGCTCATCGATATACCTGATCCATCTAGGGGGCCAGATCGGCACCTCTCGCTATACCCAGGTTCATCATTCGGCAATTAGTAATAAACCTGGTAAGGTTGCGGGTACCTTTAGTAAAAATTGAATAATGATTTATATGCCCTTAGAAGTCAGTAAAGGAGCCAATGGTAGGATGGTAAAAGGCCAACAGTGAAAAGTAAATATAGGTAGCCAATGAGAAGCCAGCCCATTCACAGCCACCAAATTCATCCCTCTGCCTCACACACAAACCAAGAGCACATCAGGCAGCCAGCCCTTCCTCATTTCCACCAGAGAAAGAGAAGAGCCAAGAACCAGTGTAGCCGAAGCTAGAGGAGAAGGCCAAGAGGGAGTCCAGAAGAGAAGGAAGAGGGAGTCCAACAGAGAAGACCAAGGGGAAGTTCAGAAGGAGGAGGTCGAGAAGCTAGCTAAAGCCAAAAGAAGAAGGCCAAGTGTGACAGTTTCATCAACACCAGCACATCCTTTAGCCCCATTTCCAAAACTCAAAACCCCAGGTGCATTCACCAGTAGAGGTAGTAGTAGTAGTAACAGTACAATGTAGTACGCACAAGAGGGTAGATCGGGTAGCTAGCTAGCAAATGGGGTGGGTAGCCAGTAGATCGGGCTAGACCCTAGTGGTCTCAGTGGGTTGAGCAGCCCTATGGGCCGTGAGAGCTTCCTGACTTCACCTCACACTCCCCTGGTGTGTGGATCAAGTCAGTGTCATCACTCACCGTCAACATCTAGAGCCTCCAACCGAAATATCATCATAGACCCCATCTAGCTAAAGTACATCAATAATCAGTAAAAGCAGCAAGCAAAATCGTTAGAAATGAAGAAGGTAGCAAACCCTAGAACCAGGCCAGTGTAGTATCGGGTAGAGGAGAGCAGGGGAGAAGTGTGGCTGGAGCCTGCTGGAGCCGGAGGGACCAAAGCCGGAGTTGGGCCAAGGCAGGGCCGTGCGGGTGCGGCCGGGCCAGCGCTATGCTGCGGTTGAGCCTACGCCAACCGAGGCCATGTGCGCCAGGGTGAGCCAGAGCAGGGCCGTGCGAAGAGGGGCCAAGGGCCAGGCCAGCTGCCGAGCCAAGTAGAGGCGGGGAGGAGGCGGGCTAGTGTCAGGCCAGGGAGGAGAAGAGGTAGGAGAAGGGAATAGCCGCCAGGTGAAGGAGAGCAGAGAGCTCTGCCGGGAGAAGTAGTAGCATAGGGAGGAGCTTTCGGGTAGGAGAAGAGGAAGAGAGTTGGGGAAGAGGAGAGGAGGGAGTCGACCGTGAGGGAGGAGCAGATGTAGAGAGTTTGGTCCAGTGAAGTAAGATTAAAGGGAAAGGGGAGGAACCGAGACCGAGAACAAGGCCTCGGCCAGGCCCAGGAAAAAGGAGAGGCAGAGAGAAAAGGGAAAAGAAAGAAAAGGAAGGGAAGGCAGGAATGGAAAAGAGAGAAGGGGGAAGAAAAGAAAGAAGGAGAGAAAAAGAAAAAGGGAAAAAGAAAATGGGAAGAGAGAAAAGAAAAGAGAAAAAGAAGTTAAGTAGGAAACATAATCCGTTGGCCATGAATCGCGTTTAGTTTAGTTAATCATCTCGCGGTTTGCTTAAACATTAAAAGACTGTGCATAACGTGAATCATCAAACAAAGAGCCATATAAAAATCGCAAATTTGAAATAATTATAATGATGACCCCAGTACCCCTCTAAAATAAAATATGGTACCAAATTAAAGAAGAAAGAATCAAAATCGCTGTAAAAATAAAACGTAGTGCCAAATTAAAAATACAAGAGTCCAAATTGTTGCAATTAAAATGCACTGCATTGAAATGTGCCCAATTAATAACTTACCGCAGTTCAAGAAATGGTTGGACGCTTGAAAAACTCGTTCACATTAAATTGCCTAAGAGTAATGCCTTATGATTTCAGGACCAGACCTGAACCTTCCAGTCGGCTAAATCCAGAGTTCAGGTGAGGCCGTATCTTTCAAATTATACCAGGCAAGATCTCTGTTGACCATATTTAATAATAATTTCAATTGTTTTCATATAGCTACACATATCTTCACTGCATAGAAAATCTTATATTGCAATTGAAAACCTTAAATCAGATTCGGATGGAAAGATGGGTTGTGAATGAATTGATGAGTTGGTAAATAGAATTGCTGAAATGATGTTTATCTCGTCCACGAATGAAGTCGTGGATATGATCGTAGCGTTAAGTATGGTGGGTAGAGGGTGCCGGAGAAGACGGCGTGTTGATGCCAATGCCGGTGGGGCCCTTTACATAGGCTATAATATAAGGTCAAACAACTACACTCGGTCAATGAGCCGTATTTCAGTTTCAACCATAGTGAGATAATTCGTTGCCAGAAAAAGTTGTCTTATAAAGGTGTTGTGATCTCCACATTGGGTAAGAGTAGTTACTAGATCAAAAGTCTGGGTATACCGGATGGTCCAGATGAGACCACAACTGAAGTGGATATATATATAAATGCCACGGGTGGAGTTACTCCCGACTAGAGGTCGGGGTACAACTGAATATGTGAGTTAGTGGGATGGCCTTGGATAGGATCCCCCCTCGAGTACAGGGTTAGAGATCTAATGCTGGATTAGGGATAAACGTTTTGGAGCCTCACAGGATGAGGTCACTATGGGTAAAGTGGTATGAACCTGCACAGGTTAAAAATAATGAATTCATGCATGTCTCCTGGATTGGAGGCTACTAAAGCTAAGTATGCCTCATATACGAGTGCTAGTTGCTGATTTCAGAATTTAAAATATCCAACTCTTAAAGAAAACCAAAAAACTAATTTTGGTAAAAATGAATTTTGTGGGAAGGTAAGCATTGGCCGGATCCAAGAGAAAATTCATTCATGCATTTGTTAATAATGCTTCCTGAGTACTCTGTACTCACTCTCGTTAAATCTCCCTTTTCTAGAAGGTGAGTTAGATGGATCTACATATGAGGCATGAGGTGAGGACCACCACCAGGGCGAGTACCAAGACCTTCAAGAGGATCCACACGAGGCTACTACTGCAACTACTACTATCGCGGGGGCTAGGGGATATTATAGGCCTTATCAACATGTTGGGAGGTACTCAGGGTAATATAGATAGTCATATTATATTTTGATATACAGAGATCAGATGTATAATTATGTAATGGACATATAGCCCTGTATGGCTTAGTTTGAACATATTTTCATTCAGTCTCTAATTATTATTTTGTTGCAACACTTTGAACACGGCGTAGTAACTGATAAAGTATCGGGTCTCCCGATGTTTTGTTAGCTACTATGCCGAGATCCGGATAATTATCTTGGGGTGATGACAATGCTACTGTCACTATCCTGGGCTAATTATGCGGGTCGCCATAATATTGGAGCAAAATCTTTACTTTTAAACAGGAAAAACTCTGGAGAGTATAATACTAACTACCATCAGGGTTTCATTAAATTCTTGATAATTAATGTTGCCAAAGTCTTCATAATGGTCGTGTAAATGATCCAAAATTGCAACATATCCAAACAGTGATTGAACATTGAATTCAATTGTCTCCTCAACTGACGTTGATTTTTTTCTCAAAATCTCCTCAATCAAGCATAGTTCAAATTAACTCATTGTGTTGAAATACCTGCAGCTCCACCATAGACTCTATATATGCGGATCTTACCACAATAACCCATAGAAGATGTCGAATCATCAAAAAATCGCTAATGATTAATCCCGCATTGATGTCGTCGATAATAGGCATAACAACTTGAATTGCAATATAATCCACCTCCAACAGAAGCAATGCTCGATTGACTGTGGCAGAAGATTGTCGACGGAGATGGTGCAGAACAACGCTTAGATATGGCGCCGGGCGATGTTGACGATGATATTGGTGAACTTTTGGCGCTAGAATAGTCACCAGTAGAGCGAGGGTCAACGCTCCGTTTGAGTCGAATCGTGGAACGGAGTCTAGGCGAGTTGAACTTGTGGAATTGAGACTTCTGAATCTACTGTTATATTTCTCTCTTCCTCTTTTTTCTCTTGCCTTTTTTTCTTTTCTTGGTTTTCTTGCTTGCGCACTGCTGCAGTCTACTGTACAACACCTGGATGTGGTTGCCTCCTGGAGGGAGTCTGCTACTGCCTGTCGCTTTCATGTTGTAGTACTTTTCCTTGGGATGCAGCCGCACGTCGTCGCTGCTCTCAGAGAATTCTTTTCTTTGCGACGCTGCGTAATGTCTGGAACGGCCAGCGCCTTCACCTGCTGCCGTCGCCGTGACTCGCTACTTTTCTTTGATCAGATGCCACATAACTACATAATGATACAATATTATCTCTTCATCTGAGTCGTTTTTTAACTTTTCAAGAAAAAAACGATAGTGATATATAATTCCACGTGGGTGAGAAATATGGTGCAAAACATCACTATTGGTCTGACCTTAAAATAGATAGTGATAAGCCGATAGTGATAACAATCGTCATCACTATCGGTTCTGAGGTCAGAACTGATAGTGATGTTATTGTTAGTGATATTGTACTAAAGATTCTGATATCAGAACCGATAGTGATGACTTGGTCATCACGATCGATTTTTTAGGTTAGAACCGATCTTGATAGTATACATACCAAACGCCTCCTCGTGCTTCACCTCTCGGCTTCTCCCGCGCTTGACATCTCGGCTTCTCCTCCCGATCCATTCAAATATCAAAAGCCAATGTGCGAATACTAAAAGCCGAGGTGTCCACCTCGTGCTTGACCTCTCGGCATCCCCTCTATTCTATAAAAAAGGAGTTTACTCCTCTTCGCCCTCACGCCCCTCACCCACGGCCTGCCCCTCCGCCTACCCTCACCCTCGCCGCCCATCTGCCTGTTCGACGCCTGCATCACCCCTCCCCCTCCACGGTGCCTACTTCGCCCCTCGGCCTCTTCTACATCGCCCCTCGGTCTCTCCAGCTCCCGTGGCACACCCCACCCCAGAGATAAGGAAGATGTCGGCGCGACGATGGAGCACCAAATTTGGCCATCGACGTCTCCGTTGTCACATCCAGCCACCGTACCGCCCCTACCCACTGGTTTCCCTTCGCCATTATCTTCGTTGGCTACAACGTTAGGCCAAGGTCAATCACATCACTAACGGTCGTATGCTCAATGATGCTATGGATCTATTGACGAATTAAAACAATTAAAGTAGCGAATGTGGCCTTGAACTATAGAGTTACTTCCTGTTAATGCTAGAAAGTGTTGCTTTTATTTTATTATCTTTGAGCTTGATCATCATATTCAATATCTAGTTTGATAATCGTGTGATTATTGCTGAACATACCGATTATGATTGCTTAACTTGATCTGTTCATAGCATCTGTTTAGTCAGTTGTTGATATACCTGCTTGACCAAACTGTTCATAATCTAATTTTGATCATTTGAATAATGAAATTGACTTTAAATACTTTATACTTGCTTGGTCGAACTGTGCATAATTTAGTAAGGTAAGAGTTCAATGCCTTATTTGCTTATTTAATTGTCTAGTTCAATTTTGATCGTATGACCCTAGCGTAGTGGAGGTAAGAGATTAGTCTCTAGTAGCCCTACACCTTGTGGCGAGGAGGCTAAAGATCTAACCTTCAGTAGCCTGACACTTGAGAGCACTCTATTCTACAATTATTCATTAATATGTTAAATAGACATGATTCAATATCAAATCGATATAATAATTACAAATTGCCAATGACTGCAAATTGCAAACATATATAAAATGAAACCTACAAGCAAGATAGACAACTTGAAAAAGCTATTGGATGCTAAACGAAAACTTGAGGTGGAGATAGAACAATTGAAGGAAAAATCTGAGTTAACAGGATAAATTTATGAGATGAAACAAAAAGTGAAAGACATAGATGACAAATCGCTAGATATTGAATCTGTTAATAAGGTACTCATCGTTAAGGAGCATAGGGCGAATGCAGAGCTAGAAGAAGCAAAAACTGAGCTTATAGAGGTAATATAAAGGTATTGATATTATACTGTGACAACCTATTTTCACAACAAAATGATCACTTTTGTATGGATTAAGAGATATGATTGAAAGTCAATCAGTTATTGGTATTAAATAAATGAGCACTGTGCCGAAGCTGTGGAACTTCATGGAGAACGGAAAAGCCTCTATTGTGAAAGTTGTGGCATATATGATGGCAGATATGAAAAAGCCCTGAGATTTCCTTGTCTTGAACTATCAAATAATGTTGTTTTTCAATGTATGCTTGTTAATATTTTAACTATTTTATTGTATCATTGTAACATAATAGGAAATACTTCAGACAAAAGTTAGCTATAAAAACGATACGAAAGACTGCTCTTGTACCAAGAAGTTCTTCAAGGAAAAGACTGCTAGAGGATTGTGCTAATTTCTACATCGAGTATGTATCCTAAGGAGAGTTACGTTTGAAGATTGTACTACTGATTTTTGCATTGAGTATATATCCATAAGTTAACATTATCAACAGTACAGTGAATATGAATATACTGTGAATTTGTTAATCTGTGAGTATACTATGAATGTGAATATATTGTGAATTTGCCAATTGTGCATATACTGTCAATCTGTGAATATACTATGAATTTATCATTATATGAGTATACTGTGAATTTGTGAATTACTAGTGTTGTTCCAGAAAAATAGCCTGGGATACGAATCTCTATCGTTTCCACGCTAATACCCGTAGAGATTAGGAGGACGTCTCTATCGGCTATGAGCGTGGAACCGATAGAGACAATTGGCCTTATGGGTCGGTTCCAAGATCGGAACTAACCTAGATGACAATATATCTCTATTGGGTGAAAACTGACCGTGATAGCCGCTTGTTATCATTGTCTAAGGACTTTTTATCGCTACCAAAATCGATCCAGATGACCATTTCTGTAGTAGTGCCACTTGTTACAAAACACACGACAAAAGTCTGTGATCAAAGGAACGAGATACAAGGGTTTTTGCCCTTTTGGAAAAAATCATAGGCGCACAATGGCTATATCACTATACGAGGAGATGTTTACAATGAGCTTTTGCTCTTACTTAGGCTACATAAACATATTTATAGTGGTATATAACAGACTCTACGTAGAAGTAAATTTGAGATAGAGTAAGAAACGAATTCGTGTCACCCCAAACTCAACGATTCCTTTGTTTTGCCTTGTTGTTTTATTGCGGAGCTCCACTTTCTAACTAATGGCAGAGGTCATGCCCGATTTTTTAAAAAAAAGAACGGAAAGTCAGGGTCACTCCTCTGTCGTGGACTACAATATTTATCTGGTCTGAAAGAGATGCAGTTAACGCAGGCGAACAACCAAGAGCTGTGGACTCAAATCTCCAGTCAGGCATGGCGTCACGCGCTGGAATTCATCGAGAGGTTCTCTGCATGAAGACGCCGGTTCTGAAGCCACCCCAGCCAAACTGGTCTTCTCCTGTATGGGATCTTCTGAAGATTAATATCATGGAGTACGTTAGAAGGGAAAGAGATCCGGTATAGCTTCTACGACTACGAGGACTGTAACTTAAACAGTTTAGTGGCTATGATCATCCTATCGAACCAGAGAATGGTTCGAATCGTTCAACACCATACTGCTGTATCAAAAATTAAACTTCAATTTTAAAGAGCTACTTAAGGTTTGGAGGTGGTCTCGAGCGTAGCGGAGCCCACACCGGCTACGCCTATGTACAAAACAGGTTATAGCCCCATGCCTGTAATAAAGTAGCGGATGCTATGGCTAGCCATGGTGTAGGGTTGGTACGTACCGGGCTCGGTTATGCTTTGGCATGACTCGGTTCTTAATTATCTACGCTCTTTGATGGCTAGCGATTTAGCCGTGTCTTCGATTTGACGGAATCCTCATAATTTCATCTCAAACGGTTTGAGGTTTATGTCTAAGTTTGCTCGGCGGATGTTTCAAAAAAGAGTAAGTCTAAACTCCTTGAACTTTTGAGCGTACATCTAATCTAGGATGATCTACAGATCCGTCTAAATAATTAATCTTGTTCAAAATATTGATTATTCAGCCAAAACTCTCATATTCTCTCTTTTCTTTCTCTCTGTCCCAAAAAGAAATTTCCATGTATACAGATACAATAAGTTAACTGGTTAGCATAGTTATCTTAAAAAACACAACTCACGTGTCGCTGGTCTAATTCCTATAAAATCATAATAGAAAACTCACATTGATAACCTATACATGGATGGTGCTTTCCTTCCAAATTAAAAACCCTTGATTATACATTGGTATTTCGTTGAATGGATTCTTGTTGAGCCATAGAGTAGTTATTCACACAAATTATTAACATATAATGCATTGAATTGACCCCTCTTAATCTATAGTCAAGCTCCGCCACAAATAGCCAATTCTAAGTTAATAAACCCGAGGCCGGATCTCTCCTGACTTTTAGACTTCAAAAGAAGAAGTCACCACTTTCTCATTTTACTGGAGTACAGTAAAATTATATTAGTATCACCACCGGCCGTGCAATACAGCAAAACTAACCGTGGAAATTACGAGTACGAAGCATGCATGGTAGCATAGCAGCAATTTCTCTCTCTCTTTTTTTCCCACAGAAAGACCTGGTATCTTGCCTGTCGAACGGAACAGGCGAACAAGTTTTTTTATTGGAAGCGACGACAAAACACCGGTCAGACGCACAAACCCCAAATCTCTTTCTGCATATGATCTGGAGATTCTGAACTGTGTTGCTTGCTGGAGATAGGAAAGCAAAGCCTGGGCAAGCCTAGCATGGATCATAGGTCCTGTCTTCTGATTTTTTTTTATCAGCCTGAATGCCTGATGATGCCTGGGCGTGCATCGCACAGCATGTCTATGTAGTACGCACTACTACTAGTAGAGCAGAGCAGCAGCATCTTGCCATCCGAGCAAGAACTCAGGGGCTCTTGCCATGCAGTGCATGCATGTAAACAACCAAGCACGTGTGTTCCTCTGCTAGTTTAAGGCGGCTTAGCCTTTCTAACCCCTTTATTTAGAGAGAGAGAGCACCAACTCCGATTTGTGAAATCAACTATAGGTGACACGTACTACTAATACCATAGAAAGGTCTATATTAGACGTCTCACTATAAACAGTTTTCAAAAACTATCTGTTTTGAAGCTAATCACAGATAGTTTTGCTAGCACGACCGTTTAAGTTACTAGATATGCCCGAGCCCGCGCGCTTCCTCCGGTTAGCCCTTCTTCTAGCCCACCACCTCCTTCGGTTAGCCTTTCTCGACGCCTCCGGTTAGCCCGTTCTCGATGCCTCATTTTCTAAAGATGTTGATGCAATTAACTAACTATTTGATGGATTTGTGGGTCTATTCTTTAGATTATAAATTAGGATATTTTGCTCTAGGGTTTGTATGTCTGTTCTTTAGATTAGAAAGGGTTAGAATGTTTTGCTTTAGGATTTGTGGTCCGTTCTTTAGATTAGAAATGGTTATATCGTTTTTAGTATGCTCAACATGTGTAGGCCCTATGTTAATCATGTTCCACTTTTTGTTATAATGTAGTTCTAGTATTGGAGTTAGTGCACTTTCTGGTTTCATTTTTCTTTCACGCTTTTAGGTTAAGATTTGTTAATTTAGTTGTGATGTTGCTTGGAACGTGAGACTAGCGTGGAAAGCTTACTGCCAAATTAAAAATATATTGTGGCGGTAGAATGCGTTTTGATTAGTTGTGTGCTTATTGTGTACACAAAGTATTATCAATGTTTATATTTTAATAAATTTTTACTATAAGCATTAGATTTTTTTGAAAAGGTTCATCTAAAATGGTGATGAGTTCTCAACAGAAGGCAGTTTGAGAATGCCATAAGTTGAAAAGAAGATACCGTCCCCTTATTCTTCGTTGCCAAATGGATCTGATGCGCCGACGATAGGAAAACCGAGAAACGGTCTAAGAGGAGTAAATAAAATGCCCCAAGTTCGACCCTATATACAAGGCTGTGTTGGATGCTTCTCAATGCAACAATACTTCGTGGGAGTTGATGAAGGTGATAATATTGTAATTACTTTATACATTTCATTGCTGATGCGATCATGTAAGTACTATTTTATCTAGCTTATTGTATCCTTGTAACCTAACAGGAAATACTTCGGACAAAAGTTGGCTATAAAAATAATATGAAAGACCAAAAAGTTATCCTGTTTCCGAATGACCGCTCTTACGCCAAGAAATTTTGCAAGAAAAGGTTGTTGTTGCAGTATAAGGCTACCTGAGGAGAGTTACGTTAGAGGATTGTGCAACTGATTTATGCATTGAATATGTATTCATAAATTAACACCGTCAATAGTAGAGTTACCTTCATTCCTTGTTTGTTTGAATTGTTATAAAATCATCAGGGGGCTTCTTCGGTGTTGACTTCATGGGCCGTAATGGTATATGTGTAGAGATACTTGGGCTATGAATTTGTGCATTGTAGTGGCATATGTGTCAATTGTGAATTTGTCAATTGTGCGTTCAATTGGTTAATATATTTGAGTTGATTTCTAAAATAGATTTGCTGTGGCGTAATCTGCTTGTACTATGATGTAATCTGTAATCTGCTTGTTTCAAAGGGCATGACTAGCATTTTCTGAGGCTAACTAATAAACAGAAAAAGCTTAACTAAAACAAAATAATATCACAGACGGTTCCTTAGGAAAAACCGTCTATGATGTATCTTATATCACAGACGGCTGAAACTATGAACCATCTATGATAATACACTATCACACACGGTTCTTGATTAAGATTATTGTCCGTGATAGCTTATTATCACTGACGGTTCTATGGCTTTCACGAACGGTCTTTATCAAGAATAGTCTGTGATAGGTGTTCCACAGATGGTTCAGGAACCGTCTGTGATGCGTCGTATTATCACTGACACATGTTTACAAATGGTTCAAAAATCCATCAATAATGACGTTTTTGAACTGTCTGTGATGGTCTTTTCTGTAGTAGTATACATTCGTGTACTACGATAGAAGATCGGGGTCACAGCAAGACAGTAACCACGGCAGGAACCTGCTGCACTAGGTCACCATGGTAGGTCCCCTGTACTGCTCTGCCGCCCTGTTGCCGTGTCCATGATGCTTAGTACCTGGCTGCCGAGTTGGGAGAGCACGACAGTAAGCTAACTGCAGTCGGCCGGCCTGCTACAATACATGGGTATGACAAGTAGCATGTGTCACCTGACGATACTTCTATGATCGACAATTATATTCGTAACAGACTAGATTTACGGATAAAAAGTGGCAACCGGACCAGTTATGGGAAGGCTTCCTAGTTTCAAGCACGTGATGCGCGCCTATACTGACCACACCGTCACACGAAAAGATCGATTCGACAGAGATTATTTATGGTCAGCAAAAACATCGAAACTAAACTTTCGAAGGATTAAGAAGCCCCTAGGGCCACCCCTGATTTCATTAAGTCTTAACATGATAATACATCCCCTGCATTACAGTTTTGCCCTGAGAACATAAAAGAAATTACAGTAAAAACTAGAACACCAGCTGTCCCCAACACGTGTTTGATAATTTCGCCGAGAGAACTCCACGCGTTGTTGGACGAAGTCCAAGCAGAAATTGAGCGGCGGAGGCCGTCTCCGACGAACCTTGGGATGATCTGCTCGACTGCCGGCGACGGCCAAATTCACGTGACTTGAGCCACCTGTTGTTGCTCTTGAAGGAGAAGGTGGCCTTCGTCCATTGTGGTAAAAGCTTTCGGTAAGTATGATTCGAGGTTAGCACCTACCTCGTGCTGCCTACTAATTTGCTGGAGAGGCTAGAGGAAGAATCATGCGCGTTTGGAAGCATCAAATCAAGCTCGAAAGGTTTTCTCTACCCATGGGCTGTATTTGATGTTCGGGAAGTAAATTAGCCTTACTGCTGTATCAAAATTCTAAAAATGGAATAGCAAAAAAGTGTAATATTAACTACTTGTTTGGCACATTTTTAATGGCATAGATTGAGCTTGGTTTATATATGTATTCAGTTTTATTAATTACTTATCAGACCTCTGAAATTTTTTCTAAAAAAAATGAATTGGATTCTCTTGCTGTTAGATATGCAGAGACCTTATATATTCTCTATAAATTATTCTTGCGTAAACGGAAGGTTCTAAGTACATGTTCATGTGTTCTCCTCCCTGGGAAAGATTAGGAAAAGGACATGGAGTATTATTGGGATCTACTGGATCCAATCGTATTAATATCAATTAATATTTAGTAATATACTATAGCTACTAAGGATTTGTTAAATTGTATGATGTCAACTGCTATATGCATCGCTATGTATGAATTTGGCTGATATAGAGGAAAGAGAAGAGAAAGAGCATAATTGTCTCTTTGTGAAGAGACAATAATATAGAAAATATAAAATACCATTATATCAGTTATTGTGTACAATAACATATTTTTATACTACAATTAAAAGATTCTAGGATCTCATAGAGACAAATTTAAGATGTTATCTAGTGTGAAAGTTATTTTTAGTTGTCTTTAGATATATGAAAGAATATATAGAAAGTAGTTATTTTTACTAGTGTACACGCTCTAACAATTTGATACATACCAGAGAAGCTGGGACAGACACTTGTATGGTACAAAAGGCATCCATATATATGCACCTTACTTTACTGTTGGAACGAGCTGCGCACGCAGGAATGCATCTGCACATGGATGCACTCTGGCGGAGCCCAAAAATTTTGAGAGGCCGGATAATCCTAATTATTTGATAGTCTATGACGAAAGTTTGTCTAAAAAAACCTTTATTTTTATAGTGTTTGCAACAACGGAGCTATACTATATCTTTATGACACGTCATCAGAAAGCTCAGACAGTCGTCCATCCTACCCAGAAGGTGGATCCTCAGGTGATTACACTCGACTACATTAGTGGTGGGCGTCCTATCGTGTCGGGTCGGCTTAGCACGGCTCTATCGTGCTTCGTCCTTGAACCATGCTGGGCCAAGACGGCCCATCGTGTCCGCTGTGTCAGCCCGGCTCACCTTCGGCAAGATCAGGCACAACCCATTTGCGTATCGTGCATGTTTCGTGCCATGCCGGCCCAGGCGTGAAGTAAATTTTATTTATTTTTGAACAAGTACATAGTTACTACCTCGTTAAAAACCTTACACCTCGGTGTGGAGTACCCCCAATAAAGAAAAGAGTACAGTAACTATATACATAGACTACTCGAGGCCGAGATGGTCAAAGTCGGCTATCGCGCCCATGATCTCTGGATCATCGGTCTGATGTCGTGTCTTTTCATCTGCATGCTCCAGTCTTTAAGGCATGTAATTTCCTCAACCATCTTAGGTCTTAGAGACAATCTCCTCGGCTCAAGTATCCTCCCCACCAAATTGAAAGTAGCTTCCGACAAGACAGTGGACGTCGAAACTACAAGTACGTCTCGTGCAAAATGAGATAACACGGGGTAAATAAGTTTGTGATTCTTTCACCACAAGAGCAAGCTGAGTCGATTGTCATCGTCCATATCAAACTCGCCCTCCACGAAAGGCGTCTCGAGGTAGTGGTTGATCTCTACCCATGAATTCCATTGTGACCTGCTCGATGTTTCAAAAGATGAATTAGATGCCTTGCTTTTTAGCTTCTTCCACATATTTGAAGTGGTCGAACTGCCTCATGCTTATTACGTTGTTGAGGTAGATCTTCTTGCTTCACTTCTGGTGTCAAAATTTTTGTAGTATTTGTCAAAAACTCTGAGAAACTCGTTATAAATATGAGTATATGCTTCAGAAAAATAAAGATCGAATGCTTCACATATTCTCTCGAAGGCACCCTGCAAATCAGATAACTTTCTCTGAGGATCTAGAATAATAGCAAAACAGTAGAGATGTGGAATAGCTTGAAAATATTTTTTTTCTCCATTGGTTCTATAATGGGTTGTAAAATGCAATTATCTCTGTTTTTTTAACTATTAGCAATAGTCCAAAGTCATTCGATAACTAAGCAAGAAGTTGTGTAGTACACACCGGATAACATGTTGGTTGCATTGTAAAAAAATTCTAAAAATTGACGAAAATAACGGACAACTTCCCAATCCACATCATAAACCAACGAATTACTAATATTGCAATTGACGAACACAGTGATAATGTGATTGTAGTCCTTGCACCTCTCCAGTATAGTATACGTAGAGTTCTATCTAACATTTATATCAAGGTTGAATCTTCTTTGTAGTTTATTGTTGGCCATGTAGTACTCTGAGAACTGAGCGAACCGTACAATCGAAACCGTAATAAAATTGATAGCATGGTGTATGTTGTTCAAACTAGGTTTCATTATATCCAAATCTACCTGCACAATGAGATTAATGGTATGACATACACATCTCTTGTGGAGTACGAAACCACCAACATAAGTCTCCAAGTGTGGTGAGAGACACTCCATGGCTGTCGTGTTAGCTGATACATTGTCAAGAGTGATGAAAATAATATTATTTTCTATGTTAAAGTCCGTAATAACCTCAAGTACACGGTTAGTGATAGCCAGTCCGTTGTGTGTTTCATTGATTGGCCTAAACCCTATGACCCTTTTATTTAGGACGTGGTCATCGTCCAAGTAATGTGCGACAACACTAAGATAGGTTGCTCTTTGGTAGGAGGAAGTCCATGTATCTGATGTCAAGGCAAAGGAATAACTAACACTCATGAAGACCTGTTTCAACATTGCTAGTTTATTTATGAACATTAAGTATATGTCACATGTAGTTGTTCTCCAAATAATTTGTTGGTATTATTGGCAAAAATCACGTTGCACCATCCTTTCAAAACTAGAGCTCTCACCCATTCTAAGTGGAAGATCCTCTGTAACTATGTAACGTGCAATTTCATCTCTAACTACAATGGCGTCGTATACCCATGTACTTACCGAACCGTCAATTTTAAAGTTGAGCTGTGTCTGGACGCCCTCACCCGATCTCTGTCCTGCTGATATCTTTTTCAATCATGCTTGCGCTTACTGCTTGAGATGACATGTTCCTCAACATGTACGTGCAGATAATTTAGATTGACAGTATTTACATATAGCATACACTACCTCACGCTCGTCCACAATTTCGACGGTTCTATCCATATGTTGCCAGCACCACGCCCGTCGACTGCCGGATTTGGACGTCCGTCCTGAATGCACCGATGTAGCGGCATCGGAGCTCGGGCCAGAGCCGGATACCGACGTCCGTCCCAGATGTATAGATGTAGCACCATCATAGCTCAGTACGAATACCGATGCCCACACCTAGGGAATGTAATAGGTATTATCAATGTCGTACGTATCATCCAAATGACTGTCATCTATCCCATAGTCTCCTATGCTGGGGGAGAGTTGGCACGGATCGATCTCTTGATCCCGATGAGGGGGACTTGGAGAGCAAGGGCGTGCTCTCCTACTCTTGCTCTTACCAAATATTTTATTTCGTGGCGGGAGAGCAAAAATAGAGAGTGTATAGAGCGAACAAATTAGAAAACGAGCGGATGTGCTAAGCAAATGAGAGAGCGAGGGAGATATGCTGAGTGCTAAACAAACGAGAGCCTTCGAGCTAATTTTATAGAGTGTTCGTTGAAATGCCCGTTGAAAATTGAAATCAAGCGCGAGAT
Source organism: Otatea glauca (assembly GCA_036346275.1). Classification (NCBI taxonomy): domain Eukaryota; kingdom Viridiplantae; phylum Streptophyta; class Magnoliopsida; order Poales; family Poaceae; genus Otatea; species Otatea glauca. The sequence continues at coordinate 4,557,171 of CM070713.1, forward strand.
GAAAATTAAAATCAGCTTTATTTCTTTTCACACGTCACATCGTTGTCTCTCTCTATCGTTGAAATGCCCGTTGCGCGGGATGGAATTACAGATGAAAATTAAAATCGCGAATCTTCCTGTTGGACGAATCTTGCCCTCTCTCCCTCTCTTTTACGGGTTTGCCCAAAAAAATCGCACGCGACTCTCTTTTTCCTCTCTCTCTCTATCTTCCTCCCTCTTCCTCTCTATTTCTGGTTTTCCCGCCCTCTATCTCTCCCTGTCTTTCCCTCTCACTCTCTCTCCCGGTCCCCCACTCCCCCTCGGTTCCCACGCCAGGGGCACTACTGCATGGCTCCCGCACCTCTCCCCCCAAATCGTGCCCCTCCCGGCCCCTCGCCTCCCTCGGTCCCTCCGCACAGCGCCCGCCTGGCCCCTTGCCTCCCTCCATGTAGCATTGTGTCCGACTGCCCGGCCCTTCGCCTCCCTCCCCACAGTGACATGACTAGCCCCTCACCTACCTCCCCACAGCACCCGGCCAGCCCCTAGCCTCTCTCTGCGCCGCGCCACGCCACGCCACGCCGGCCCCTTGCCTCCTTCCCCGCCGAGCCGCCTCACCGGCCCCTTGCCTCCTTCGACCCCTCGCCTCCCTCTGCGCCGCGCCACGCCACGCCAGGCCGGCCCCTTGCCTCCTTCCCCGCCGAGCCGCCTCACCTCCCTCCCTACGGTGACACAGTGGGGTGGCCGAGGAGGGCACTGGCACGGCGGGAGGGGCCCCGGCGGCCATGGTGGGCACGATCGCCCTCTCTGTCACCGCATGCCACTTCGCCCCCTTCCCACTCCCCACGGCGACGAGGCAAGGCAGCACTGCAGCGCGCGCCGGAGACGAGGCGACGACGAGGTGTGGAGGCAAGGCGGTGCGGGCACGGTGGGGAGGCGAGGCGACGCAGTCACGGCAACACGGCGGGGAGGTGATTCGGTGGCGCGACAACACGGCGGGCCCACGGTGGGCCACGACGCGGCAACACGGCGCGATGACACGGCGGGCCATGGCGTCCACAGCTCGACGGGCATGACAGCAGGCGTGGCAACAGCTGCCACGACGTGGTGACACGGCGGGCCACAACTCGACAACACAACAGGCACGGCTCAGTGACCATCGCAGGTAACCCCTCTCTCCCGCACCCCTGCTGCGGTCGCCGTGCCCTGCCGCGGGCCCGCGGCAGTGCCACCATGCCGAGCATTGCCGCCCATCATGCTTGGTTCCCAAGCCCAGCACAGCCCACAGAACAGTAACGTGCCGGCCCAGCACGACCCACTTCATGCCGGGCCGAGTTTTTGATCGAACCATACCGTTGTGCCTCGGGCCGGCCAACAAAAGCTCGGCATGAGTGCCCATCTCTAGACCACAAGTGTCCACGGTAATGTATTTCAGAGGGATAATTTGCTTTTTACAACATTAAGCAATCATCGTACAATACAAGTTGTTACTCTTCTGAAAAGAACAGCCTTTCTTGTTAGATTATTACGGGGCTGGCACATAATTAATTTAATAGAAATTCCAAAAGGACCATTAAAATACTAGGAGTCATGAAATTGGTTTAGTACCATACGAGAAGTTGGGAGAAGTTTTCCTCAACTTAAATAGTTGAGTTGTGTGTCTCTCAATTAGAAAAGTGAAAAAGGGAAAAGGCGGTGCCACACGCGCGCGCGCACGCGCCGAGCCGAGCCGAGCCGAGGCGTGGCGTGTCGAGTCGAGTCGAGCACGGCACAGGCCAGTCCGGACGTGATATGCTGTTCGTTTTTTTGCCGTTTCAGTGATTAATGTGGTGGGTTTATGACCAGTAACCGCCGTCAGTTACGAGTAACGGACGTGGTTGATGGCTGGGTCATAAACGCCGTCAGTTACTAGTAACGGACGTCTTGTTGGAGTCAGTTACTAGTATTTTTTTGCCGTTTCAGTGATTAATGTGGCCGGTTTATGACCAGTAACCGCCATCAGTTACGAGTAACGGACGTGATTGATGGCTGGGTCATAAACGTCGTCAGTTACTAGTAACGGACGTCTTGTTGGAGTCAGTTACTAGTAACAGATGTCTTGATGGCCTCCTATTAATCACCGTCAGTTACTCTGTCGCAAGCCTATATAAGGAGGGCAGCGGCTGTGCCTTTCTCCATCTGTTGGCTCCCACCTGAGTTCTCCCGTAATACTCCATTGTTCCATCTGTAGCGCTGCTTTGCTTGTCTCCCCACCTCCATTTTCTTGCGCGCACAAGTAGCGGAGGGAGCAGGTCTCCGAAACCTCGTCCTTCTTGAGATCTTGCTCGAGATAGAAGACCGATAAGGTTTTTGGGAAGCGTACCACGCGACTGCTCAAGTTTTTGTCCCGACCAGAAGCACCGGCGTCGGAAGGAGCCCTTCTGCACTGCATCAACCTCTCCACTGCACCAAAGGTTTCTCTGCGACAACCTGTGATCCTCTACACCGACTGTCATGGCGAACAACAATGAGCAAGTCATTGTTCCGCCTGTGCCTATGGTGGCACTGGCTCAAGGGTATACTCTCTTATACCATATTTTTATCGTGTTGATTTCTTGTTCATTAGCCTTTGTGTTTGAGATAGATAGATTGTTATCTAGTACCTTTGGCTTTGAACTAGAATTGTGCAAATGTTTAATCATGATTTACATAATTTTGTGGATTAAAATATTGAGAAAATTTCTAATATTTCCAACATTTCCTAGCAACAGAGAGAGAGTGAAAGCTTGTTTTCATGTGGTCAATTTAACTAAGTACTTTCATAAAAATCATAAAAATCAATGATTAAGTTTACAATTTTTACTGATGCACTCTAAAATGAATTCTTTCCCGTAGAGTCCAACGATGACATATAGTACATTTTATTGGCATGTTTAGTTTGTGTCCATATTTCCCTATACAATTGTGGGGAAGTACTTAGTAAGCTCATCGGCGGCTAAATCACCGTGACAACTGTGCCAAATTTTAGCGCAAAAATAAATATATGACAAGTGAACCAGGTAACTAATTCAGTTGACCTTGGGCAAGGCAACATGACGAAGTGTTGCTCCAACTAAACAGCTTATGTCCTTTGGCCGGTATGCATATCATTGAGGTTAATTTGGCCTCAATACGACCTTTCCAAATCCTCTCCAACCGTACATTGCACGTTGCATGAAGCATACAGTATATATTATCCCATATTAAATAGACTTTTTATCATTCTTATAGTATAATTTTTTTATCATTCTTGAGAGATGCATTGAAATATAAATTTAATTAGTACCTGATGTACAAAAATATTTAAAGGACAACGAAGGTTAAAAAGACTCGTGGTACCTCTGGCGATAAAAACTGTGTTTAGAAATATAGCGTCGTCTCCTGCATTTGTTTCCTTGTGTTGTTTTCATGTTGAGGTGACATCTCCCTTACCTCCCACTCCCCTCGCATTAAATGCTCTCCTCAAGGAAACAAAACAAGCAGCCGGCCATGGCGAACGAGAGAGAGAGAGAGAGGGAGGGAGGGAGGGAGGGATTACATGAGAGAGAAGGTGAAGTGACTACTGAGACGACAACTTTTTGTGTAATGGGAAAGAATCGCCATCTCCTCTCTCTCTCTGACTCTGCCCGACGAGGTTGATATCTGCGCTCATGGGTCCCACCTGCCCTGTCTCGCTTTCCCTTCTTCTTCTTCTCCCTCTTCCATACCCCATCCAGTCATCCTGTCATCCTGTCTTTACATGTCTTCTTCCCTCAATATCAAAGCTCAAGCAGCTGGCCTCCCTCTGGCTAGACTAGCTAGAGTACGTCTCCTTCACAAATCTTCTTCTTCTTGGTAAGTTTTCTTGTCAAGCACCACCATGCGAGTGACTAAGTTGTTACTTGATCGGCTTGCTAATTTGCATGCATGCGCCTTAATTAATTTTGAGGAGCTACTCCCCTCCCTGTCTAGTAGTTCTTGTTGCTCTTGGATTAATTTCGCGCCATGTGTTAACTGCACTTTACACTTGCGCATGTGTTAAATTCTTTGGACACGGGTACATGCACGCACGTAGACATACATACATACACATGCATCGAAAGCCCGGTCTGCCGCTGCACCTACCATGCCCTTCAATGGATGCTTGCCTTCTCACTTCGGAGATCAACTCGCCCTCTCGAGTAGGTGATGAACAGTTCCCCTTTGATTGGATTGATTAGCTTTTGTGTGTCTTTGTGTGTATCTTTCTATCTTTGCACGCTCTCCCCTCTCTCTCGCTCTTACAGTCTTACCTACCGAAACCAACCTCAAGTAGTACTGCTATATATCTGCACCAAGCAAGGGAACATGCCTTGATCTCTGCTGCTGCTGCTGCTTGTGCAAGCTAGGGTTCCGTCCATGCTTGTGCAGGTTGCTTCAGAGTTTTTGCTATCCTGCAGGAGAGCTTGTTTTTGGTTTGCCTAGTGCACTGTTTTTTTTTCCCTTCTGCATATTCCTGCATGCCCTCAGTTTGCATGTGTCCGTTCTTGCGTGGCTGCCAAAGCTTTAGCCCGGCTCAGATCTTAAATTACACACACTTGTAGTACTCCCAAACTGTAATTGTGCTAGGTAGGTATCAGCTAACCTCCAAGCTGAAACCCTAGTTCTTTCTGAATTCTGATCCGTCCTACAAAAGCCATTGCTACTTTGCTAGCATTGAAGCTAGGTGGTCTAAGAAGCGAAGAAACTGACGAACCCCATGAGCCATCACTAGTACAGTACACACTTAGCTAGTACTGGCGCACTGCTAGCTATATCTAGTTCTTAGTTTCAATCGTTTGACCGTTGTTCAAGGCACTCTACTAATGGAATGGCTCTGCTGCAGATCTGAGCTGACAAGCTAGCGACGAGGAGATCGGTCGGCCGGCGATGGACATGTCCGGCGTCGCGGCGGCGGACAGCCCGGGCGGCGGCGTCGCGGCGCGGCCGAGCAGGTACGAGTCGCAGAAGCGGCGGGATTGGCAGACGTTCGGGCAGTACCTCCGGAACCACCGGCCGCCGCTGGAGCTGGCGCGGTGCAGCGGCGCGCACGTGCTCGAGTTCCTGCGCTACCTCGACCAGTTCGGCAAGACCAAGGTGCACGCGAACGGGTGCCCCTTCTTCGGCCACCCCTCGCCGCCCGCGCCGTGCCCGTGTCCGCTCAAGCAGGCCTGGGGCAGCCTCGACGCGCTCGTCGGCCGCCTCCGCGCCGCCTTCGAGGAGCACGGCGGTCGCCCAGAGGCCAACCCCTTCGGCGGGCGCGCCGTCAGGCTCTACCTCCGCGAGGTCCGCGACAGCCAGGCCAAGGCGCGCGGCATCGCCTACGAGAAGAAGCGCCGAAGGCGCCGCCCGACGACGCCGAAGCAGCATGCTGCGGCCGCGGCCGCGTCCACCCCCGCCCCGACCGCGTCGGCGGGAACGCCGGACGTGCGGCACGTGCCCGAGCCGACGCACTTCTTGATCCCCCACGCGCACTTCTACCACGGCCACTTCTTGGCGCCGGCCGCCGAGAGTGACCTGGAGGCATCCGCGGGCAGTGTCGCCAGCGCCGGGGATGACATAGTGCTGGCGATGGCGGCCGCCGCCGAGGCGCACTCCACCGGGTGCATGATGCCGCTCTCCGTGTTCAACTAGCTTGCTCGACCCAATGCTCCATGCCTAGCTAGCTCCGTGTAGAAAATGAAGTAGGCCTAAGTATGCAGGTTTTGCTAATGGCGATGTCTCGTCTCGCCAATTTGATCGGTTTGGTTGTACGCGCACGTACTGGTTTGATGATCCACGAACTGTTCGAGTAATCTTTCGGTAATTGGATTACTTGGGATCGCAGGTTAATTTCTGTAATGTGCATGGTTGTGTAAGCAAACGATAAAATGGCAGGGTAAATTTTTTGGCTTAACGGAACCAAACTGCTAAGTGGTCTGTTTATGTATCACTGCTCTCATGGCTAGCACGGTTCGTGTCTCAAAGTTGGTTGTCTGATTTAGTAAATCAATTACTCGCCTACTTTTGTAATTGGCCTAATTAAGAAAAGTTCTGAAGTAATTTTAGAGAGCTTGCCGAATCAAATGTCAATTGCCAAGGTCAGGCACTATAATTGTTCTCCACAGATACGTACTTGGAGTAATGGAGTTCTGTATTGTATGCCATCTGAAGGATGACATTTCCGATTTTCGTTCTAACGACCTGCAAGATGCTTAGAGAAGGATTTTGTTGGTTTGATCTTTTCGGATTTAATTTAGAGTTTGAACTGTTGTCCTTAAAAAAGAACCCAAAACAATCCGCTGTCCAACATTTGACATTTTTTTTCTTATAGTATACCATAAAATGACATGATAGTACTTCAGATGAAAATCGACTAATATTTTTTTCAGACCATAGGTCTAAGTGCTTTCGTGTATATTAGCGTTAAAAATTGTATTTCAGATGACAAGTGTAAGTAATTTTGTGTTATACTAGTGTTAAAAGAGTTGTAAAAGCTTGACTAGAGACATTCTAGAGCAATATCTACTTGACAACGGAGACAGTACTACACAGAAATTAATCTCTGCCATGGCCTTGTCATGGACATGGACGGCCAATTTTCTGTCGATCGAAGTGGACATGGGCCATATAGCTTGTTCAGCATGCATGAATGATGCACATCATTTTCAGTACTCCCAATTGACCTCCATTACTATAGCTGATTTTAACAGTAGATCCACCCAAGGACAGACCGACGTTTTCCTGTCAGACTTTCTTTCACCATACCATACCGAACGCCCCCATTGAGCGATAAGATCGTCGATCGATATGTAATTCATATACACCTTCAGGAATGGGGAAAAGAATGCGTTTGATTGGGACTGATGGACGTGTGCCGCAACCATTCCTGTCTCAGGAAAAGGCAAAAAAGAACGAAGGACTCAATGGTCGTGTTGAGACTTGAGAGGTTGCCCTCTCCTCCTGGTGATGGAACAGCCATGGGAGTTAGTGACTTGGTGTGGTCTTCTGTGCTCAGTGCATGCTTCTGGTCGCCTTGGTGAACTTGCACAGTGAATTTCCAGATCTTTCCTTCAATTCCTATGGGAAGCCTAGTCTATTTCCAACATCACTTTGATCCGTGATCAGCCTGCCCTGATTAATTGTCGAGAGTCGGAATATACAAATTCAGATTATCTATTTATACCATACTAGTCTAAGATCATGCCAGTACGCACAATACTAACATAGATAAAATATCACAATCGTACATAATGAAAATATAATAAAGACTGTTTATTGAATATAAGACAGTTGATTGACCATATAGTCGACTATACATGATTAAGCTGCACATAGCTTAAACTCTAAGAAATAAAACAACAGTGAAACAAAAGCCTTGTAGATAACCCATCAATACGCTACAATCAACTGACAAGGTTTGCACCTTAGTAACTCGCCACCTAGTGGTATTCCTCTTCCAAAGCAGGTGTAGACTCCTCTTTAACTGAAGATTTTATTGTGGTAAAGGTAAGCACATAAAGTACTTAACAAGTTGCGTACAGAATGCAAATCTAATATAACTACATGCAAAGCTTATTCCAAATGAATGTCTGATGTGGCTATTTTACAATAAAGCAGCATTTTCAATTGAATACCATAATATATTAAAATAACAGTAAAACAAATAATGATAATAAATAACTTTTAGGTATTTCTCAAGAATAAACTGACACATAACCCTAAACAATTTTCAATACTTCCAATGGCACACAACTTCCATTGCCAAGTTTTATTTCATAAAATCTAATGCTTGACTGAAATTCCTGAGCATTGTCTATAATCAGGGACACGGCTATCCGAAAAGATTTATACTTTGCAGAGGTTACACACTTTCCCCACAAGATATGATCAACATTATACTGTCGACCATTACACAGACTAAGAAGACTATAACAAAACCTTTCAGAAATTCTATCTGAACATAGATACTCCTGATGAGCCTCAACATGCTATTTCTTCCCTCACACGGAGCAGAAGAATACGAGGGATTTATCATTGGACTAGGAATAATCCTAGTTCAAGATGTAAGGCTACTGCACATACACCCTCCCCTGACCACACACACAGTTTGGGTTTTACCTGAGGCATCATATGTCATGCTTGGTAACTTACTAAAGTAGGTATGACCCGTAATAGACATGTGATTGCATGATTAGCTCAGTTCATTGGCTTACAAGGTTAAGTGCTTAATTGACCGAGGCAAGACTTCCAATCACTCACAAAAACCATATCACTCCCACTCACATATCAACCCAATGCCACACAGCCCCACCACGGCTCACACCCAATTGCCACTTGCACCAGTCTAAATCATTTACCACCTCAGTTGATTATCGTGCAACACATGCCGTCAACAACTCAACATCATTGTGTGACAACACATGGCACATCCATTCATAAATATGTTCCACGTTCCATTAGTTGAATGGAATTTACACTTTCAATAGGCATCAGTGTTGGAAATATGCCCTAGAGGTAATCATAAAGATGATTATATTTCTATAAATGTTCATGAACTATGAGATTGTTCTTTGAATAACATCATGGATATTGATTAACAAAGTGCATGACTTGTTTGTGAAACTTTGTATTCGTCGTTATGATGTTCATTCTAAAAGGGGTCCCTAGTCGATAATCATATGATGACACATATGAGTAGACTAGCATATGTATTGGTCGATGACCATGTTTCACGGGTTATAAATATGTAGATATCAAACCAATAATATAGACACATGTTAGAGAATATGGTGTTGGACATCGACCCACTATGAGACATTGCGATAATGTTGTTTTATTTCATGTCATCAGTTCGTCTCATATACGATGTGTATGCTATATCTTTCAACTTGAGATTGTCGCATGTTCTCAAGATGTGTAATGGCTTACTTGGGGGTCGTCAAACGCTACTCCGTAACTGGGTAGTTAAAAAGATGGCTTTCGAGTTTGTCATGAAACATGCTGCGAGGTGTGGTCGATCAAGATAGGATTTGCCCCTCTATACAACGGGAGAGATATCTCTAGGCCTCTCGAGTGGTCGGATTCCGAAAACGTATGGCCATGCTACTTGAGTAAAGAGTTACTTGAGTCATCAAGTTAAAAGAGTTACTCGATGTATTCAAGGAATCTGAGCCACGACATCGAGATAAAGTGGTCGAGACATCCAAATATAATATATATATTAAGCCGGAAATAATCTGAGCTCATCCAGGGCATGCCGTACTTTTTTGCGAAAACCCCTCCATAAATTTCGAAATCGCGAACAGGTCCTTCCACCCGTTATTTTGCAAAACAGACCCTAGAAAATCCGAAATCGCAAACAGGTCCTTCTACCGGTTATTTCGCAGATAGGACCCTGTAATTCCGCAGATTCAACTCGGGCGTTGGTTCTTTAAACTTGAAAGATTTTAAATTACGTTTAGGTCTGATTATTTTGCAAAAAAAACGAGGTTCCGCAAAATTGATGCCAACTTGCAAACAGGTCCTTCCATCCTCCCGAGCGCCGGTTCTTTATGCCCGAGATATTTAAAATTATATTTAGATCCTTCTACCATTTTTTCAACGCAAAACTCTGGAGTGAGATTTACGCGGCGCAGCGTAGCGCGCTATACTACCTAGTAAGAATGACAACAACTCACCTTAGGTTTGACCGATATCGTGAGGCAAAAGGAAATGCATATAGAATATTGTTGAGTTTCGTCCGATCTTTACATGTACTCGGGAGTCGGTAAGTTCTGCTAGAGGCCGCTATCGACTATTGGTCGAATGCTCAATATTGGAGTAGGAGTACTCGATGATCGAGTAGGTGTACCCGATGGTCAAGTAGGAGTACTCAACTATCGATAGGGGTACTCTAGCCATATCTGAGTGCACGTGAACCTATAGGGTCGCACGCTTAAGAGGCTGTAACCAATTCGGATAGGGATCCGAGTTGTAATGGGCTTAGAGTTACTAATGGGCTTCAAGGGTTGAAACCTATTATGAGACGTCTATATAAAGGGAGGAGATGGTGGATTTGCGACGAGAGAGATACACGAAGAGACATATCAGGAATTCAGAATTCCCGAAGCACTAGCCATCACCCCTCCTCTGTCCAGAACTGCGTAGCCGGCGTGTGGTGTTCCTACCCTGTACGTGTGGATACCTTGGAGGCGTTGCTGCGAAGCTTCAACGCTAGGACGATCCGCAACCTGCAACAGTCACAAGGAGCTGTTGGGGAGGCATAAGGCTTGTACGACTACATTGCACCACCACGCTACATCGACTCTACTTCCGCTACGGGTCTGCACGTCTAGTGGTAATTCTATGATCTATAACTTGTAGTGGTTCCTTGGTTACGCGGTAGAAAATTTTATTTTTCGCTAGAGTAGCCTACCCGTAACCCATCAAACAGTTGTACGTGGTATTGCTAAGCAACTACACACGATCTAACCAACCCATGTTAGTATCTATGAGCAACCAACTAATAATTCCTCATCCTAGGGTGAAAAATAATTATGGCATACAAATGACAAGGTAGGTATAATCCAATTGGGTTGAACAGTTAATCTCCCAAATTAATTGGTAACAATTTTAAGCATAAAATATTGTGCAATATTTTAAATCAATATAGCATTTGCAAAACTGGATTCAACATGATCAAAGCACAACTTGCCTTGAAATAAGTCTTGATTTTAATCTGGACCTTGAGCTTGAGTCAACTCTTCACCCTCGAATGCTCTGGGCATTTCAACGTCTATGTGAATCAAGAGAGAAACACCAAATAAATACAAACTACAGAGCAAATAATCTCCAAAATTTACATTAAATTCACAATTAAATATATCTTAAATTTACACATTTTAAAAACTTGAATCACCTCACTCGTAGCTTGTATGAAGAATAACAAGCTTGTGAAAGATACAAGATAAATAAAAATTCAAAAAAAGATAGATACCGAATTTCTTGAAATATTTTTCTAAAGAAAAAAAAATCAATTCATGACTTCATCGCTAACGTCAACAAGAAATAAAATAATTCTAAAAAAATATATTAGACTGACATGTGGGCCCTAGGGTCTATAGACCGAATCCACGGGAATAGATCGATCCATGGTGGACTTGTCTCACGAGATCACAGTGGTTGACCTGTTGGACCCCACCAGCAGATGACTGGCATGACAACTCGGCTGACTCGCTAGCACCGACACTGATCAACCGACACATCGCGCGCACATGGCCTTGACGTGGCAGCCACGTCGGCCTAACATTAGGGTTTCATTTCCAGCAGAAGACGGCGAGGATTCGGCGGTGGGGCTTCATCGGAGACGAAGACGATGGTGTGAAAATCAGCGAAAAGATGCAGATCTGGAGCAAAACCTAGAGGATCTAATATCACTCGATGTGACGAACTCGACGATGGACTCGTATTTGACGGAAACTCAACGATAACAAAATCCACATGGTTGAAGCGACGGTGGTAACCGTAGAACACCGACGAGGAAATGTGGGCAATCGACAATGTCTTGGGCAAAAATGATTAGGCAAAAGGTGCGGTGGAACTCAGGGAACACACTACATGGGCTCTTTCGGCTTTTAAAGGCCTCAGGCGTCGTGGCGGCCATTGACTCCGAGGACGGCACAAAAGTGGCAGCGGCGCGGATTAGGGTTTGGTACGATGACGGCGCAAGTTGGACTAGGCTAGGGCAGGCTGAGATGCTAGGTCGGGCGTGGTGAAATAGGAATGGGTCGGCCAACTTTCGGCCAAAAAAGCAAAAGCTAATTTTCCATGGTTTTTTCAATAAAAATAATTCTCAAATTTCATTTGACATCAAATAAAATAGAAAACATACCTGGAAAAATCTAGAAAATTTTTACAAAATATTTTGATACATATAGAACCCAAATAAAATATTGTTGATAAAATTTTATATAAATTTTGCATATATTTGAATATTATTTACAATAGGCTTAATTTTAAAATATTATTTAAAATCCAAATAAATTCCCAAAAAATCACAAAAAATCATAAAATGCAATAGAAATTATTATGAGCCAAAAATTGGGATGCCACATTAATGTATTGTCATCAAATCATTGGAAAATAGGAGTACCCCTAGCTAAACAAGAGAGTATCTATAGCACTACCTGTATTTTACCCTGCGAACTGAAACGGTCTAGATGGTCCAATCAAGTCGATTTCTGTTAGACAGTGCCTAAACTGTTCAATAGTAATCCAATGAGGCAACACATCCTCCGAGTTGCATGATCTCATAAGCAAGGACGCGAAGCACTCATTCTGCCACAAACCCAATATGAGCTCACGCCCGCCGATCGGATTGGGAGGAGGTCATAGTTGAAGCAGCGAGACCCTCACGCCTCCTTGACCAAACATGTCTCCAATATGTATATCCCTGCTCTCTCTCTATGTCTCCTCTCTATTTAGGTTGTTGAGGAGAGGGCGGCGAGGCAGATGTCAGGCTGAGAAGCCATGGCAGTGGACATTAAGCTGAGGATCATGGCTAGGGCACGACAACCAGAGGGTGAGAGGCATAGAGATGGTATGGGTCAGCGACGAGGCACTGAGCTGGTCCTGCCTCGCCGTATATGGGCCTATTGGCCATGAGGTGGGTTGGCTTCTTCTCCATGGGGGTGCAAAATTTTAAATAGTTGATATATTGTTAATTGCATCACTAGAGAGCCTATCGGTAAGATCAATTGCACCCACATTCATTATGCCCGATGACATACAGTACCCTCTCTATCCAATACCCTTCTCAAATTAGTGGAGAACAGTACAAGCGATGGTTGCCCAGTGAAGGACTAAAAATACGACTAGAGGAGGGGTGAATAGAAGCTTAATAAAATTATCTATCAAGTATTCAAGCCTCTTTTCTAAAGAGCTAACTGAAAGGCTCAACCAGGCCAGCACTGGACAAAAGAGCATTGAAGCCACTTTTCTAAAAGAGCCAACTAAAGGGCTCAGCCAGTCCAACACTAGGCAAACGTCCAATGGTCTTGGGTGAACAGTAAAATCAACACGATTTTAAAAACAAGAGTGGGGATAACTTTTGATCAGCTGATTCAAAACCCCTGAAACTTTGCATGCACCTTCATATGGATGCCAGGAACCTATTCCAACCTTCAATCACAAGGATTGATGTCAAAGTTCCATCCTTTTTTAGTTTGAAGGAAGGACACACAAGATGAGGATAAAACCCACCAACTTCACCCTGAGCTTTCTCGTGGAGATTTTGATGATCAAGATAATCTTAGATGTTGTCCCACATGTTACAGCAAGCAAGAATTCCAAGGAAACACCTCTCAAACGAGTCAAGAAAAGATCTACCAGTTTCTTGAGAAGAATCTGAGATCTTCTTCAAAGCTTGCCTAGATGATTGGGATATGATCTGTAGAATATTCATCCACCAATCATTCATCTATGGTAGCACAAGATGAAGAGAGAAAGAAACCAAAATGAAATCAAAGACTCAAAAATAAGGGAGACCAAAAACTTGAGTAAGAGTAAGTTCTAGTGGATCTTGCTTGGTGGGAACATATTCTAGATGAAGCACAACTCAAGTTGCAAAATAGAACTAAGAAAAAATGCAAAAATAGAAATAGATTTCATAACATAGATGAACTTAGATCTTGCATTGATTAGAGAGAGATGGTTACAAAACCACACTTCCAGGTGGACAAAGCTCAATAGAGAATAAAGAAACCAAAGTACTCTACTCTAAGGCTTAGTTCTGATCTTGGTTCCAACCAGGGTGTGGAGGCATAACTTCACCTCTCTATTTATAGAACACTGGGAGCAATCTTCACCCTTAGATTACCTTCTTGACCCTCAAGAAATCTTATCGAGGGTTGAGATTTACTCCATCACACATACATGGCCTAACCTGCAACCCAACAACATAACAGGTTTCACTAAACTCTAACGTCTCTCTGATGCTCAACTCTCACAAAATCAGGAACAATACCTGTAGAAGATGTTGGAGCTGGAGCTGGGTTGGCCCGCCGACGTGCAAAGGCAGACTATCCCAGTAACGCTACCTAAACCTCCGACTAGTGGGAGCAAAATCGTGCCGTCGATATCAAGCTGGATAGAAAAAATGAGGAATATCAAGAGGACGATGGAAAGACTCACCACAAACAGCTCCAGGACGAAAACCAGAATGAACAGCCTAAAAATCAAATCCTGAATGCTGTCCAAAAATAGGAGACTTTCTAACCTGTCAAGAAGTTGTGGGAACCTTAGGAGCACTCTGAGTCTGGAAATGACCCTAAATACCCCTAACAGCACGAGCACGCTCACGTCGTGCAATCTTGGCACACCTAAAGCAGAAATCAGCTAAATATCCATCCTTTTGATAGAAGGTGCAAGAATACTTCACCTTATGAGAGGCAAAAGCAGTAGGAGGGGCAACATTCTTTTCAGAGATCCCATAGACAACACCAGCTGACCGAAACACTATGGTGCTAGACCTAGGAGCAACCACAATCTCACCACTCTTGGAGGCACGAACAATAGTAGGAGGATGTACCCGAATGTGTTCTAAGTAATGAAATCCTAGATCCTGATTGAATCTACTAATTTTGTATTGGTCTAAGATGAGATTGAGTTTCTTTTTGCCTCCAACAAATCTCTCAAGAGTGCTCATGAGGTACTCACACTCTTGGAAGAGAGAAGCACATGAAGAGCAGGTGGAAGATGAAGATGAAGAACCAGAAGAGCGAACAGCACGTACATATCTCTCCCTATACACGGCCGCCTCAATCTTGAGAGCCTCACAGTAAACACACTGAGCATTCCTAATCCTAGCGGTCTGGGCCTCTAGCTTCTTTCTAAGTTCATCATGGATTCTACCCATGTCCCCCTCAATCTCAGCACATCTAGCACAAGCAACTTATGATTTAGCTAGTAGGTCTTCAACAAGTTCAGCACACTTGACATTCAAAATATCATTATCATGTTTTAGTTGCATACATCCCTCACATGAGTTGACTGGGTCCTTAGAAGCAAATTGTTCAAGTTCTTCATTTCTAACAGAAAGCTTTCTAAGGTGAGTGCTCATGGCATCAACTTCAGCAAGTAATTTAGGGCAGTTGTCACAAGAAGCACTAGTGTGAGCATGAAGAAAGTTAGCATCAGCAGTAATAGCATCAGTGTACTACAGCTAACAGTCTTCCCTCTAATGACCTCTACTTCAGAAAGCACACTATCATGTAGGGTCCTTAGGTTCTCCAACTCCACAAGCAAGGCATCACACTAACAATAATCATCAGTGCTACAGGAGGAAGTAGATTTACATGAAGCAAGCTCCTATGTCAAACTACCTACTTCCTTGTCAAGCTCCGCACATCTAGCTCTAGTATTGAATTTTCTAAGTTTGCAGAAGGCATCATTGAGCTCATCGTAGGTAGGTACCTTATTAGATTCTTTGTAGAGGTTGTCGTTGCTGATGCCGTTCTCATCCGCCATAAAGCACATACCGATGAAGCTGTCACTGTTCTTGGTCTTCTCTTGCGGATCATCCTCTCTATCATTATTGCTCGACGTCTCGAAGTTAGAGAGGGAGATGTCATCAAGAGCAGCAATGACACGGTGGAAGAGCTTCGTGTTCTTTACGAACTTGCGGTCCTTCTCACGCGCGGGATCACGAGCTAGATCCTTCTTGTTGCGGTTCTTGTTAGTGTAGTCGTTCTTGCCCTCACCATCATAGGCATTTTTGCAGTTTGGGGCAATTTGCCCGAATGTGGTTGGGGCCACCACACTCAAAGCAAGTGTTAGATCCACCTCTCTGCAATCTCTCACCATCTTGTATGCATGGGAGAACTTTCTGGCTAGAAGGGCAAGATCATTTTCTAGATACCTATCTAGTTGCTCATCACACATCTCACAAAGAGTCTAGAGGGAAAACCAACAGAACTCTCAGGAGTAGACATGGCGGGATCGGTGACTAGTGCCATCGACTGTGACTTCATCTTAAGCGAGATGACGTCAATCTCATGAGTCTTGAATCGAGAATATAGCCCGTCAAGAGTCAAGATCGACAAGTCAGTGGTGCCCTTGATGGAGGTCACCTTCATGTCCTAAATGGAAAGATTAAGTGTTGTGAGAAAATGATGAGCATTCTCCGAATCAGATTATGTGGTACCAACATTTCGAAGATAGCTCAAAATCTTGGTGAAACGTCCAAAACACTCAATCAAGGATTTTTCAGCGTGCTGCTCAAACTTATTGTAAGCACGCTTGAACTGATCTTGTCTCACCGTTTTGATTTAGGTGATACCCTCATGATAAGCATCGAGAGTCACCCAAATCTGGTGAGCATATCAGAGATGGCAGATCCTATCGTACTCACTGCGTATAAGCCACTATATAAGAATGTTTCTAGCCTTAGCATCAGCCTCAACTTCAGTCATATTCGTGGCATTGATGTTTTTATCGATAGGAACCTCATATGAGAGCTTCACCTTTTACCATATCGAAAATCCTTGATCAGCGATGTATGACTCCATCCGAGACTTCCAAAAAGGGTAGTCCACCCCAAAAAACATCGGGGGCTTGGTGGAATACCTATTTGTCGCCATGGCTCTTGAGACCGGTCAAGATATAGAAAGACCAAAACCGGCTTTGATACCAATTGAAGGACCGAAAAGACGGCTAGAGGAGGTGTGAATAGGAGTCAAATAAAATTATCCCTCAAGCATTCAAGCCTCTTTTCTAAAAAAACTAACTGAAAGGCTCGGCCAACTCAAGCCTCTTTTCTAAGAAACCCACTTTTTAAAAGAGCCAACTAAAGGGCTCAGCCAGGCCAGCACTAGGCTAACATCTAGTACTCTCGGGTGAACAGTAAAATCAAGATAAACAGCAAACCATCACGATTTCAAAAATAAGAATCGAGATAACTTTCGTTCGGCTGATTCAAATCATGTGAAACTTTGCATGCATCTTCCTATGGATGTCAAGAACCTATTCTAATCTTCAATCACAAAGATTGAAGTTAAAATTCTGACCTTTTTCATTTTGAATGAAGGATGCACCAAGATGAGGATAAAACTCACCAACTTCACCCTGAACTTGCTCATGAGATTTTGATGATCAAGATGATCTTAGATGATCTCTCACATATCACAGCAAGTAAGAACCCCAAGGAAACACCCCTCAAACGATCAAGAAAAGATCTATCGATTTCTTGAGAAGAATTTGAGATATTGTTCAAACCTTGCCTACATGATTGGGATATGCTCTGCAGTAGATTCATTCATCAATAATTCATCGTTGGTAGCACATGATCAAGAGATAAAGAAACCAAAACGAGATCAAAGACTCAAAAAGATGGGAGACCAAAAACTCGAGCAAGAGTAAGTTCTAGTGGATCTTGCTGGGTTGGAACATACTCTAGATGAGTTCCTAAACCTCTTATGTGTCCTAAATCCAGTATAAGAAGAGCAAGTAGAAGGATGTGAAGCACAGCTCAAGTTGTAAGAAAGAACCAAACAAAAAAAATGCAAAAACAGAAATAGATTTCAGAACATAGATGAACTTGGATCTTGCATTAATTGCTTAGAGAGGGATGGTTATAAAGCTCATCGAGGGTTGAGATTTACTCCCTCACACATAGATGGGCTAACCCACAACCCAAAAACATAACAGGTTTTGACCATACAAACTTAACCACTACTCCACCTGCGAACACTTGATCTAGCGATCCTCTCTCGATTGAGTAGGGATCCAGTTAGCATCACATCCATCCACTTGAAGCATCGTCCATGCTTCGTCACCTTCCATGTGCCCCCAATGACTTGCCGCCAAGCCACTCACGCATCCAGACTCCTCCGAACCGTCCTCGCTTGCAAACGGGCCCAAATCACTTGGCATGCCACATGTCCTTGTCTAATTCACCATAACAGCTTTGGCTTCCTTAGCTATTTTGGATCTCTACTCTTGCCTGAACCTAGTCCTGATTCACCTTGCCATTACCCGCCATGTCCATCACTGATGCTTCACGCATCGGCTCCTTGTCTTCTCGACTCGCAACTACATTCCAGCCTCAGTCATCTTCCAGCATTTCTTGACCGTTTTGGACCTCGGCTCTCCTAGCCTAGTCCCAGTCTCCTTCGTCTCACCATGACCTAGCACCGAAGTCCTGCAACCAACACAGATAAGCAAACCATCACATAGCATTGTTCCAGAATAACACGCAACAGTAATTGGACAAAGATTAGTGATCAATCAAACATCAAGAGATCCCACATGGAATCAATTAGACCATGACCAACTTGGTCCATGACAACTCTTCAAGTCATGATCTCCCTTAATCAAACATCAAGAGATCCCACATGGAATCAATTAGACCATGACCAACTTGGTCCATGACAACTCTTCAAGTCATGATCTCCCTTAATCAAACATCAAGAGATCCCACATGGGATCAATTAGATCATGACCAACTTCGTCTACAACAACTCTTCAAGTCATGACCTCCCTTAGCCGTGACCCCTCAAAGCCAAAGATCACTCTTGGCTGTGACCACTTTAGTCTATGACTACTCTCTTAGAGGCTACAACCACTTCCTCGGTGGTCAAGACCACTCAAGACCAATCTTACAGAGGTCATGACCACTTTCTAAGTGGTCCTTAAAGGTCAAGACTACTCCCATAGTGGTCTAGACTACTCTAGTCAAGGCCAAGACCTCTCAAACCAAACTCAAACCTAAGCACCACAGGCTTAAACACAGTCAATTACTCATCACAAACATGAATAGATTACCACATCATCTCTCACTGTTGGGAATGGAACGCAGGCAAATGCATGTACTGTTCAAGTACCATAGGCAGCCATGCTTCTTGAACTATAGAGTTGATTAAGTCATCATATGGAGTTGATTAAATTATCGTATGGCTCTATACGATAATTTAATCAACTCCATATGATGACTTAATCAACTCTATAGTTCAAGAAGAATGGCTGCCTATGGTATTCTCGTTCGGGGATGAGGAGGAAGTGGAAGCGATAAATCAGAGCATGACAGCGTTCATGATGAACTGTGTAATGAAATAGATTTTACCTTAGAATCCATCAATATTATAATAAGAAAGAGATGAAAGTGCTACAAAACTTCATATTTTAAGATATCCTGATCAGACAAGCTGTTGCCTCGATGCATCTAGGAAGTTTAGATATTCAATTACTAAATCTATAACTTGGTTGTGTCTTATAAAATTCGTTGCAGAAATACCTAAGCAGAAGAAAATTTTGAACAACAGATACTAATGATGGAAGTTCTGCTAGGGATTTAGGGGAAAAAAGAGGATCACACGCGGTTCTAGTTAAAAACCGTCTGTGATATTGTATCACGGGCGGTTCTAGTTAAAAACCGTCTGTGATGAGTACTCATCGCAGACGGTTCTAAAGTAGAACCGTCTGTGATAAGAATTTTCACAGACGGTTCGAAAACTGTCTGTGATGTGCACTTACATCACTGACACATTGTTAGTGACGGTTCATAAAACCGTCTGAGATGACGATTTTGAACCGTTTGAGATGATGTTTTCTGTAGTAGTGTAAATTCCCGTCGTACAAGTTGAAACTGGAACACTGCAAGCAACCATTGAGATTACAATCGACACTGTAACACAGTTGTGGGTATTCTAGTCATGATCCTACGAAGGATATAAACAGATAGCACCATAGAAAATAGCTATCTCGTTCATATATACTCTAGTTATAAACAAGTTTTTTGAGGTATGATTCTACTGCGCTTGCACGACGACGATCATGTCAATACAAAAACCAATCTACCTTGGATCGTGATTATGACAACATCCATTGAAAGATAACAAGAACTCGATAACGACTAACGAGTGTAGACTACATAGTAATTCTTCAGGTATACACAGGGTTCACAATTTCGTTTCGCTCGCGAAAAACGCTAGCCCCGCGGTAGCGGTTTTCGCGAAAAACCGCTCGAAAACCGCGAAAAACCGAACGGTTTGCAAATTTGAAAATTTTGAAATTTGGTCAAATGAAATACCGAAAACCGCGGTTTTTGACGAAAAACCGCTCGGTTTTCGCGAAAACCGAGCGGTTTTTTTTGGAGAAAACCGCAAAAACCGCCCGAGGTTGAAAAATTGGGGAAAAATCGAAAAAAATTGGGAAAAAAATACAAAAAAAATATTGTAAAATTTGTAGAAATACAGGGAAGGTTAAAATTGAGTAAAAATGTAATAAATATATAAATAAGGTATGTGAAAACGTGAAAAAATTCCAAAATGATCTCTTCTAAATTTGGAAAAAATCGACATGACCTTTGCTATATTTTAGTGAATTAGAAGTTGTAAGTTATGTATTTTGCAATAATATGTCAATAAGTAATCTTTTATTGCAATACTACAATCACATAAGTGCAAAAATCGGCATTTACATAATTACAAAGCAAAATCATTCGCAATTTCACTACCATTTACTTATCAACACCATTTACATTATAATGCATTTAAATTGAAGTTGTGGAGTAGGTATAAGTATAGCTTCGTCACTCTTCCATTGTCATAAAAATGACATGTTCGACCTACATGAACGGAACATCGAAAACCGATGATGAAGGAAAAATGGTGAAAATATAAGAACAAATTGAAAAGATTGCAAAAAAATTAAAAATGTAAAAATCCCAATTAATCTATAAAACACCTAAGAGAAATGTTTATAATTTTTAAATCATTTATTTCTTCTAAAAATCTAAAAGCAGAAATTAATGAAAAGGAACAAATACATCACGATTTTTATAAATAGTAAAATGATTTATTATATTCTAAAATTTTAATGAAAATATAAATAGTTCTAAAGGATCATGTACTAAAATTTTCAGAAATATTAGACTTCATTTATTTCCCATATAAAATCAAAAACAGAAGAGCATATACAATGATAATAGCACTTTCGGAATTTTAAAAAAATACACATATCTGATCATCATCTCAAAATTTTACATAATAATTTTAATGACGTTATAACATCACAAAAAAAGTTTAAGAAATATTAGACTTGATTTTGTGCCCTAGAAAATAAAAACTGAAGAGCATATATTGTGATAAGATTGTCGAATTTTTAAAAAATGTACATATGTGATAATAATCTGAAAATTTTAAATAATCATTATTATTACCTCAGGAACGCACATAAAAAATTTTTGACACTGTTTGCTAAATTTCTTCAAAATTTTGAAATTTACTGTTCATCTGGCCGGTTTTTCGAGCGGTTTTAATTACCGAACCGACTCGGTACGGGCGGTTTTCGCGAAAACCGAGCGGTTTTCGACGGTTTTTTGAACCCTGGGTATACACTTGATTAAAAAAAACTGCTCCAAAATAACCAGTGTTGTGAAACTAGGGAGAGAGGTGACCACATCAAAAGGCTTTCAATCCTTCAAATGTGGCACATATAGATGTCTGACAGTTACGTACTACATAATGATCAGAATGACAAATTGCAACGGGCAAAGCCACTTTAATTTGGAACTGTTTTTATGAAATTGCCGCTTCAAATTGTTCAATTTCAACAATGAATCAAGAAATGTCCGAGATTGAAATGCAGGAATATAAATTACTCACTCCGTTTCTGAATATATATCATTCTAGTTTTCAAAAAAAAATTCTTAAATATGTGTCATTCTACAATTACAATATGATATTTTACCATTTTTTCTTTCTATACTCCTCCCTTTTAGCTATTTCTAATATCATTTATTTTAATTTATGTGTGTAATAAAGAAAAGTAATATCGACTTTCATGTTGTCTATGCGTTGACGAGAGTACCAAAACCTAGAATTATATCATTTAAGAACTAAGAGAAAATAACTAAAATGTTTAAAACTATCCTGTCACGAATGGAAGTCCAAAACCAAAACTATTTATCACCGGATGGAACAGCAAAAACTGTTGGGAAACCCTAATAGCCCATTGAAGGCCCATGTGGTCCCTTAGCCAAAACCCTAGATGAGCGCTATAAAAGGAGGAAGGGTCCCCCCTAATGTACAGGAAATCATTAGTAATAAAGAATTTCCGCTGTTGCTCTCCCTAAACACGTGTCTCTCTCTCTTTCGTTCTCCAATTCGGATCTGTCGGAACCCGGACTATTCGATAGCGAGGTTCCTTAACACGTTATCGAGACGAAGCTCACCGAGATCGAATTGGAAAGGTGAGAAAGGTAGGATTTTGGAGATTGAATCTAAACGCTTATCGCTTTCTTCGCATGCATCTATCCCACGCATCTTGTAATCGTTTTTCGCCACGCGGCACGAAGTCACACAGCGATCGCCGGCTACAGATATCTTGTTTTTACCGCTCATCTCACAAAAAATTGCATGCATCTCGGCGATCGCAAGACGGTCGCGACCGGCCGCACCACGCCTCGTAAGGCACGCCGAGCCGTGGCGCGACGACCACCCTGCGCGCACCACCCGCTTGAAGCGACCATCGCCGCTTGCGGCCGGCGATGCTCGCCAGCGGCACCGCCGCCAGACGGCGACGCGCCGCGCCGCCGAACCGGCCGCGACCGACCGGCGACCGACTGGCTCGCGGTGTTCTCCGGCCTTCGGCCGGCAAGCCGCGCCGCCGACGCAAGAGGCACCTCGGCGTGGCGTCTTGGCCTCGTCGGCTCCGCTCGGTCCGGCTCAAGCTCGGATGAGCCGCCCCGCCGTCGGCTCGGTGGCCGCCGCCGCCGGTCGCTCGGCCCGCCGACGAGCAGCGCCGCCGGCCTCGGTTCGCAGCCGTTCGGTTCATTGCTCGCCGCTCGGCGACACTCAAGACGCAGCCGCCGCTCGGCCTTCGGCCCGCCGACTTCCGGTCGCAGAAGAAGCGCACCCGACGCGCCGCCTCGATTCGTCTTTTCCTCGCCCGACTGCACTCGGCCTCGGCCGGGCGCCACCGCCTCGCAAGACGGGCGCCCGACCGCCTCCCGAGTGTGCGTCCTCCCGCCCGCGTCAGATCCGCAGCACCGCCTCGCCCGGCCGCGCGAGTCGCCGTTACTGTCGGCTGAAGCTCGGCCGACCGCCGCCCAAGGCTCAGCTCGGCTTCGGCTCCGCCGGCAGCCGCCACGGCCTCCGTGTTCCGCCGCACGGCGGCACTGCACCTCCTCGCCCGGCACCACGCCGAGAAAGCGGCCACCGCCCGGCCGGCCGCCGCCGCCACAAGACGCCGCCCGCCAGCCCGACGCTCCACCGGCCACAGACCAGTAGCTGCCGTCGGCTGGCCGGCGCCGCCGCCGCCGCCGCCGTGCTCGCTCCACGCCGTCGCTACGCCTCGGCCCGAGCCCGCATGGAAGCATGAGTAGCAACGCACGGAAATGAGAGCGCAAGAAGGGGGTGGTGGCGGCTAGGGAAACCCTAGCCGCGGCGTGGGTGGGCAAAAGGAGCGGGCAAGGCCCGCCAGCCGTCGGCTAAGAAGAAAAAAAAGAAAAGAAAAGAAAAGAAAGAAAAAGGAAAGAAAAGAAAAAAAAAATTGCAGAAAATTTTGAAAAATTGCCAGAAAATCAAGAAGATTTATTTGGCTCTGTTTTTTATTTTTTCTTGCTTTATTTCTCTGTTTTATGAATATTCTTTATGAATTTTGAATTCTTTGCTTTATTTTATATAATGCAATGCACATGTATTTATTTTTCTGCACTTTATGCTTTTGCAACCATTTTCTATCAGATTACACGCAGTAATCTAAACCAGAATTTTGAAATCATGCAGATGTCTGGCATTGTGAATCGTGAGTTTGAAGAACTGGCCCCGCAGTCGTAACTATCTCACTTGGGCATCGGACGTAAAGATTGTTCTTGGGGCAAGAAGCTCGCTCGCGATTGGTCTAGGGTCCTCGCAGACGCAAAACCTACTGCACGAGCGTAACGATCAAGCTCTCCATTTTCTCAGGCACCACCTCTCAACCACTCTGAAGAATGAATATATGGCTGAGGAGAGTGCACTTGAGCTTTGGACTGCACTTCAGAAGCGGTTCGAAAAGCTCAAGTACACCATCTTGCCCCAAGCACAGCAAGATTGGGTACGCCTGAGGTTTGCGACTTGAGCGATGGCGAGTACAATTACGCCTTGCACGTAATTTGTACCAATCTCTCTATGTGGCAAGAAGATCACTGATGAAGAGAAGATTGAGAAAACTCTCTCTACCTTCCACCCTAATGCTATCCAGAGTGCACGCAGCTATCGTCAGGACGCATACAAGGAGTATAGCGAACTGATTGATGTAATGCAAGTTGCGGAATCGCAAGACGATGTTCTACGCAAGAACTATGTCTCGCAGCCACCTGGACGAGGCACTGGCACAGAAGTCAATGCCAATAGCTACAAGGTGAGAAAGCCCACTCATAGAAGGAAGGGCAAGCAGGGTGGAAAAGAGAGACCCCATGCCAAAGGAAAGTCCAAAGCCCCTGTGAAGAGGGATGACAAAGAAAAGACGCACGCCAAGCCGTATGGACAATGTAACGGACGTGCTTCAAGTGTGGCACTTGGGGACATTGGTCGAAGATATGTCGAGAATCCAAGGAAGCGATCAACGCATATCAGGCTAAGAAGAAGGCAAAGGAAAACGCCCCCGCAGAGGCGCACTTCGCCAACATCGGTGATGATGATGATGTCATGGATGTAGACACCCCACTTGCCTCATCCTCACAGAATAGCCTGGATATCGATGCTACAGCCATTATTATGGCAAATGAAGAGAAAACTTCTGCAGATGACATAGAAGCAGAAATTAATGCATATTTTACAGATTCTGTTTAATGCATTTCTTTTAGATTATGGTTGTTAGCATTTTTCTTTGAATAATGAGTTGTAAGCTCTAGAAGAGCATACTTCTTTTATGAATAAATACGCAATTTATTCTTTATCCCAGTATTCTTCATTTTGCAAGTAATATTTGGGTTGTTTTTGCCTCTATCTGATTAGAATTATATTTCTTTTATCTAGAAATCGTGTAGCGCCCAAATGGAAGAGATATGCATTATTGATAGTGGCACAACAAATACCATCTTAAGAGAGTCTAAATATTTCCAATGATCACGAAGAATTTGGAAAGATTACTACGATCGCAGAAGCGACTCATATGTAATCGGCTCAGAAGAGCCACTATTATATTGCCTATGGGTACAACTTTGGTAATTGAAGAAGCCCTTTGTACCACGAATCAACGGGCACTCTCTTAAGCTTTAAAGACATCGCGCCAATGGTTTTCACGTAGAAACCAATGAAGAAAATGGCAAAGAATACTTGTGCATTGTGAAGCACGCGGTATGTGGAAAAATGGTATTAGAAAAATATCCTCATATGAATCAGGTTGTACTACACGAATATTCATGCACCAAGTGTATACTTCCTTGAAGTATTTTTAGAAGCTCGAGTTATTTTCTTTATGGCATGGTAGATTAGGTCATCCCGGTCCGAGAATGATGAGAAATATAGTGAACAACTCACAAGGTCATGGCATTAATGTTAAAAATTTCCGAATCATGAAGATTTTGTGTGCCCTGCATGTGCCACCGGAAATTAATAACTAGACCTCTGTCATGAAAGTGCAAAGTGAAATCCTGCATTCTCGAACGCATCCGGGGATATTTATGTCCGATTCACCGCCGTCAGGCCGTTTCGATACTTTATGGTGCTCATCGATGCTTCCTCGAAATGGTCGCATGTATGCTTGTTGTCAACAAGAAACCATGCTTTTGCAAAGCGATCTCGCAGATCATAAGAATTAAGAATGCTTTCCCGATCATCGCGTGAAGTCCATTAGAATGGACAATGCCGAGAATTTACTTCAAAGGCATTTGATGATTATTGCACAAAGAACAGGATAGCGATTGAGCACTCAGACCGCACGTCCATACGCAGAATGGACTAGCGTAGCACTAATAAAGAGGATTAAGTTCATTACGCACCGCTTTTGCAGAGTTGTAACTTGCCCAACACTTGTTGGGGACACGCAGCCTCGCACGCAGCAGCTCTTATCAATTTTAGACCGTCGGCCTACAACATCCATTCTCCTATGCGGCTTGTGCACGAGATCATCCCAAGATCTCCCATCTTAGAAAATTGGGTGTATGGTATATGTACCTATACCACCCTCACGGATCGCAATGGGCCCTCTCCGCAAGTCCGGGATATACGTTGGTTATGAGAGTGCATCCATAATCGTGTATTTGGAACCCATGATCGAGATTTGCATACACCGGTTCATTGATTGCATTTTTGACAAGGATCGCTTCCGTCATTAGGGGAGGAAATCAACCTTTGGATGAAAATGCCGGAAATCATATGGCATTCCACCGATCCCCGCACATGACCCCGCACTAATGAAGCAAATCAAGAAGTCAGTAAGATAATTGATTTGCGAATTTAGCAAATGAGTCGCTCGATCATTTTGTGATCCAAGGGTGTGGTTAAGTCGCATGTACCGCAAGGAATGCACCGAGAGGGTGGAAATACCAAAGAAAATAGAAGGTGTCCTCAACCTGCTCAGAGGCCTCAAAGAAAAGAGCAGAAACTGCCTCAAACCCAAAGTACCGGAGATGTCCGAGAAAATCAAGCGAGAGGACTTACCACAACCAATCACGAAAATGCCCCAAGGAAAGAAGGGAGCCAGTTGAGACTGCACCGAAAGAAGCCAACAGAAAAGGCAATTCAGCACTTGAATCTTCCACCGTAGGAAGTCACGGAAATAATGTGTGCGCACACATAGGCGATGAAAGCTAAAGGAACTTGCTCTGCGATAGGGAATAGCAAATAAGAGCAAGTAGAAGTGCATGAAGCACCCCATGAAGAAATGGCCATAAACTTTGTAATAACAGAGAATCCCTAAATAGAGCAACGACCAACGTTGATGCATACTTTGCAAAGAAGATTGCCTCAATCATTGATCATGATCCCGAGCCCGCATCTCGCAGAGTGCAAGAAAAGGCTAGATTGGGAAGAATGGAAAAGGCAATCATCGCAGAGTTAGTCTCTCCGAACAAGAGAGAGGTGTTTGAGCCGTGATGCCGCACACCTTCCCATGTAAACCCCGTAGGTCACAAATGGGTCTTTGTTCGAAGAGAAATGAAAAAACGGTTGTAAGGTACAAAGCAAGGCTTGTAGCTCAAGGTTTCACTCAACGCCCGGAGTTGATTATGAAGAAACCTATTCTCCGGTCATGGGAGGAATTACCTTTAGATATTTGATCTCAATGGCGGTCAACTTGAAGTTGAGAATGAAGCTAATGGATGTTGTCACAAAGATATTTGTATGGAAACTTGGATTCGAGATATACATGAAAGTACCGGAAGGAATCCTATCCCGAACCAAGACGGAGCAAATAGAAACACATGCAGTGTGAAATTGGAGAAATCACCGTATGGGTCAAGCGATCAGAAGAATGTGGTACAATCGCTTGAGTGACTTTCTCGCAAGAAAGGCTACACAAACAGTGAAGATTGTCCATGTGTGTTTATACAATGATCCCGAATGGATTTCAGATAATCTCCGTCTATGTAGATGACTTGAACATCATAGGGACGGATGAAGAAATTGAAGAGGCATGCTCATACTTGAAGTCCGAGTTTGAAATGAAAGATTTGGGTAAAACCAAGTTTTGTTTAGGGTTGCGGCTTGAACATGTCCAAGGAGGAATCTTGGTACATCAATCAACCTACACGCAGTAAAGTGTTGGAAAGATTTGGATTTGAAAAGGCATATCCTGCGAAGACTCCAATGGCTCAAGGTCACTCCAAGCGCACCTAGATCCATATGCACCTAGAGAAGAGGGGAGGAAGTCCCGGGAGCAGAATTCCCATATCTGAGTGCAATTGAGCGCTCATGTACCTTGCGAATAGCACTAGACCGCACATTGCGTCACTGTGAATTTGCTAGCTCGATGCAAAGGCGTAACCCACCAAAAGGCATTGGAAAGGGATCAAGGACATCTTCCGTTACCTCCAAGGAAGCAAAGACCTTGGTCTGTTTTTCAGAAGAAATAATGAATTGAATTTGGTTGGCTATGCAGATGCTGGGTACTTATCAGACCCGCATACTGGCAAGTCCCAAACTGGCTATGTTTTCCTATGTGGAGGAACAGCAATTTCTTGGAAGTCGTCTAAGCAGACTCTTGTCTCAACGTCGACAAACCACTCGGAAATCATTGCTTTGTATGAAGCATCTCGTGAATGTGCATGGCTCAGAAGAATGGTTCACCACATCCAGAAGTCATGTGGTTTGAACATTGAGCAAACCCCCACGATAATTTATGAAGATAACGCAGCATGTGTTGCCCAAGCACAAATGGGTTATGTGAAGAGCAATCTCACGAAGCATATCAACCCCAAGTTCTTCTATGCTCATGAATTGCATAAGATGAACGAGATCAAGATATTGCATACTAAGTCATGTGAAAATCTTGCAGATTTGTTCACTAAATCACTCCCAGCGTCTACCTTTGAAAGGTGCGTGAAAGGAATTGGGATGATGAGACTTAGAGAAGTGCAGATTTCAGGGGGAGATATTTCACATACTCCCACATGAATCCTGAAGATGAATTATGAATACCCGACATGAATCTCGAAGATTTGCAATCGCCATTTGAAATGGCGACAGACAGCGCCTATATAAAGCCGCGCGTGGCCCCCCCCCTCTCACTCGTGCCAGCCAAAGCGCAGAGGAAAAAAAACAGAAAAAAGAGGAGAAGGAGAAGGAGAAGGAGAAGGAGAAGGAGAAGAAGGGGAGGGAGAGGGAGAGGGAGAGGGAGAAGGAGAAGGAGAAGGAGGAGGAGGAGAAAGGGAGAGGGACTTCGAAGATCTGCATTTCGTCAGGTACTAATTTTTTTTAAGTATTTAAATGTTGAATATGTAATATAGTAATCAGATTAAATAGAGTAATAATAGTTATTTAGGTAGATGACTTAGTTTGGAATGAGAACCTGATGCAAGTTGTTTAGCTAGTTGACTTAGTTAGAAATTTATATTTATTTCGGTAAGAATAGATGTTTAGTTAGATGAATTAGTCAAGAATTTATAGTTATGTCGGTATGGACAGATGTTTAGTTATGCGACTTAGTTAGTAATTCATTTTCGATGTAGGGATGACCTAGAGGTAGGGATTAAAATTTTGATTGTAATAATAGTTTTTTGATTAGAGATCATGGATAAATTTTCGACGAACTGGGAAATGTAGAATCCAAATTCGTTATTTGTGTACCGAGAATTGGAGATGTCATGTAGAGTTGGGTGGCTAAAATTGTCAGGACCGAAATATAACTCAATCTGTAGAGGTTCCTGACACATTAGTTTAGTTATGTTCTCATAGAAATTTGAAAATGATCACAGAATCTGAAGAATTTGTAAGAATTGAAATATTGCAACTGTACTGATTAAAAATTTGTGATCATTATTAGTCGTACAATGTAGAGTTAAATTGTGCAAATGTTAAGAATTCGATGAATTTGCATGACGGTATGGATGATAGAGTACAATTTAAAATATATTATGGAGAAGGAGTTCCGCATATGGGTGTTGAAGGGTAGATCTAAGTCATTTCGCAAGTGTAGAGGCTAGCCTGCCACGCGCAGGGAGCGCTCATGGGCTACGGTTATGAGATGGTTGTACCACATGTTCTCTTTGGACCGTGAATTGCATGATCCGGGTTACATGGAGTACTTTGTCAAGAATAGATTGCACGTCTCGGGAGTTAATGGAAATGAGAGGGTGAAATCTTGGAGTTCAGACGTAAGAATTGCAATTGAGAAAGGATGGCCATTAGTGTTATTGGCACAAGCATTTGAGAAAGTCAATCTAGGGCATGCGGCGAAGAAGAGGTTGTTGATGAAGAACCAGAGGAAGTTGGGGAGAGCGAGATAAGTAGAGAAGGCTTAGTAGAGCAGGATGTAGGTTCGGTCAATCTGAAGTGCAAGGTGGGAGAGCCGATGTTGCAACGGAGAGGTTCAAGAAGCAATGGGCATGGCGATTTAGGCGAAAACATTGAGTCGATGGTCGGGCGATGGACACAGAGAATGAGGACTATGAGGTTTTAAGTAATGATGAAGTCACCAAGATCTATTCCCGCAGAGTGGGATGAGTATCCGCTCGACAGTGGTGGTGAACGATGACGAACAGTTCCTTCGCAGATGATCGAATGAGGTGAGAAAAGATGCAATTTACAAGAATAAAAGTGAGGTTTAAGAAGCGATAATAGCATGGTCGATGTCGCTATGCGCAGAGCCTTCAAGGTTGTAAAGTCCGATCGGCGGGTGTATGATGTAAGATGCCGACGAGGGTTGCCCGTGGCGCGCCCATGCGTATCACCTAAATGGGACACCATTTGGAAGTGTTCTATAGTCCTTCCACATACATGTGTACTAACAGAGTCTGCAGATCACATCGAACATATCATCGCTTTATTGCCAATGCAATGTACGGAGAGATTGTAGGCAACCTAGATTTAGAGCCATGGGACATCGTACTCGCAATACAACAGAGGTTCCAAGATATAATAAGCTACGCGAAGGCATGGAGAGCAAAGCGAAGGCATTGGAAACACGGTTCAAGACGCACGAAGACTCCTACCGTAACTTGCGAGTTTGCTTGGTGATAAAGGACCAAATCCTCGAACTTATGTGGACATTTATGAGCATCCTTCGCAGCGCTTCTCGGGAAGATGGTTTTGAAGCGAGCATTCTTCGCTTTAGGTCCATGCATCAATGCGTTCGTGCATTGTCGCCCTTTGTTATGTGTCGATGGGACATTTTTGGTCGGTAAATACAAAGGGCGATATTGACCGCCATAGGAGTGGATGGCAATAATCAAGTTCTCCCATAGCGCCAGATTTGTGGAGGGTGAAAACACAGATAAGCGGCATTGGTTCCTACTGAATGTCAAAGCCGTGTCGTTCATCGGCCCTGGAGTGTGTATCATACACGATCGGCATTCCGGCTTTTGAGGGCAATTATTCATTGCAAAGAAGGTGTGGATGAGACTCATCTATGGCTTGATTTGCGTAGTAGGTGGTGCAAGCGCCATATGGGTGCCAACTTCTACAAGCGATTCAGAACAAGGAGCTAACAAAGCTTTTCAAGAGGCTCATGACTGAACCAAGCAGAGAAAGTTTGATGTACTGAAGAAATTGGATGAGCTGACATCGAGGCACACAAAGCAGAGGCAACGAAGAGGGCAGCCTCACTTAGGGAGGCCCGGTCGCTACCGGAGGAGTTACCCACTAACCCTCCCCACTGGTTCAAGGAATGGAAGGGCTCAAACGCTTCTCCGAATGGATAGAGCATGAGCCTAGGGAGAAATGGGATGCGCTACGACACCGATGGTGCGAGGTATGGTGTCATGACAACAAACCTTGCGGAGGTTTACAATCGGGTGATGCGAGGTTGAGACCCTTCCTTGGTTGGTATTGTTGAGGGTGTTCTTCGTGGCATCACAAAGTACTTCGTTGATCGCCATGCAAGGGCGATCACGCGCATGAACGATCCTGCTATGAAGTACTCAGAGATGATTTCTGCATACATGGAGGACAAAGGCAAGAAGGGGGAGATGCACGGAGCAACAAAGATGGGTACGAGGGAGTTTCGAGGTGATGTGCAAGGAGAAAGCCGGTCGTGGGACGAACCGACGAAAAGTTGCTCACGAATGCATCATACACAGGCAAACTTGTGTCTGCACCTGCAATAAGCCTCGTCTATTACACAGGACATGCTCCCATGTTATGGCTGCACGCTTTCGATGATTCACATGGATCCGGTATATTCATGTCTCAATTCTTTAGTAAGGAAGCCGTGGTCGCAACCCGAGCGCGAAATGTACGGTTTTCGAGTGGTGGGTTTATTCACGAGCACAAAAGCGGGAGGATACACGTTGGGTCCTGCACATGAGCAAAGCTAAAGGGAGTGGGAAGAAGGCAATCCAGCGTATAAGGAATGATATGGACGCCACGAAAGTGGCCGCAGCAGAAAGAAATGTTCTACTTGCAAGGAGACAGGCACTCTTTCAAGAGTTGCCCAAGATTGTAAGCCGTGAAGTGTTATATGTTCTTTTCAGATTGAACTATGGTTTACTTGATGCACTAGAATTTCATTTTGCTTGTATCGAATTAAATGCGTGTGGTCAAAATATGTAATACTGAATGTTATTGTACTTGATTAAATGAGAGTGTAGTATGTTGTATTCATTTTGTATCTTTTAACGCTTTGCACATAGATGAACATTTTTACTTCCATGTATTACGTGTGCTCTAAATTATGACAAGATTCGTTTCATTCATATTCTATTTGTATTTGTTGTATTTATTTTGCACATTTTTACACCTTATGTAACATAAACATTTTTATTTGCAGGCATGGCGCGGACGGTTGTACGAGTTGCTTGACCTGGTCGGCCGACGCGACTCACGGAGCCGTTTAGCGACGTTGCCCCGCAGATGGGGAGGCGGCCTTGGAGCTTGGGGCCTGGCGCTGCGCACCCCATGAGGGCATGGCGCCTCGATCCGCGATGGATCCCGAGGTTAGTTCAATTTTGTCGCAGTTGTTGTACTCATGTCCCTTCGACACCACAATAATACTTCTCGCATTCTTTTGCGTGTTGAGGGCGGTGGCCTACTACCATTGTCGTATGGTCGAGGCGACCGCCGCGGATGCGCAGGATCGACGGAGTGCCTCTAGGCGGTTCCCTTACGACAGAGCTTGCCGATCGCTTCTAGTGGACCGGTGGCGGCCGAGACCCACACCTTTCACTGCCGCCGTGGTTAGATGGCGCCGACACTAGAGGACGCCGATTACCTCTGGGCTGCCCCGCCAGAGATGCGGTGGTTCCCGCAGACGCCCACCCAGTGGTGGCGTGATATCCTCCACCGGTTCTGGGGGTGCTACCCACCACAAGACACGACTTTCACAAGTGCGACGGTCCGACGCGCGGCGGTGGCTTGTGCGATTCTAACGTAAGCACGATTTTTCCTTGTCGATCGATTTAACTCACCGTGTGTGATTTTCATTGCATTTACAACCTAACCATTACTTCTGCACTCGAGAGGATGGTACCCGAATCGGGAGGAAGCGGCCGTCGCAAGACTTGGAGGCGCACTTCCGTGGCTCTTCGGGTGGGTCTTGTTCGCTCGTCGCCGACGGGACACCGTCGACAGCACATGATCCGCTTTGCGAGGACGATCACCGACGCCGACTTGGAGGAGATCCCGCGGTGGTTTGGGACTGCAGACTTGCCGCGACGCATCGTGCTTTGTGCGACGGGTGTCGTCGCGTGTCCGACTCGCCCACTCTCGCC
Source organism: Otatea glauca (assembly GCA_036346275.1). Taxonomy (NCBI): domain Eukaryota; kingdom Viridiplantae; phylum Streptophyta; class Magnoliopsida; order Poales; family Poaceae; genus Otatea; species Otatea glauca. Next base: position 4,590,469 of record CM070713.1, read on the forward strand.
GCCGCCCTTTGCTATCGCGGTGTGTGGTCGCTCGAGAGGTTCCAGATCGGACGACCATCGATAGACCCGCCACTTCACGCGCAGATTTCTACTGAGGTTCCCGGGACGAGGTTGATCGTCCGACGATGGGGACATTGTGGTGTCGCCGACAGTCAAGATACTTATCGTAGCCGATGTTGTTTTTTAATTCTCCACGTGTTGTACTAACGCTTATCGCCGTGTTTTTTTGCGTACCGCGGTTCACCCTGAAGATGACGCACGCTTGCACCCTCAAGACGTAGCGATGTTGGACCACCACGGACGGCCGCGCCATATGGCGCCCCACGCCTCGAGCTTGTGCAGCACGTCGCGCGCCGCTTGGTCTGTCCGCAAAGGTAATCGCCGACGTGGCGATCGTTGACCCGACGCCACTTGGTGTTCGGCGTGTTCGCCGAGCCGTATGCCGCCCACCGCCTTGAGGCGCTTTGGTCTACGGCAGCGTTCCCAGTACCCACAGCGTTGTCGCTCCAGCCGTGCACTCGCTCGTATTTCTACATTTTTCCCTTCGCTAGTACTTACGATCTCGGTGGCTTGCGAATTAATGTTGCGCTTTCGTTTTTGCAGGTACACACGCAAAGGCTTCGTCGGCACGCAGAGCTAGGCAGCACGCATGGTACCTCATGCGCAGCAGTGGGCACTGGCTCTTGCGGATGTGATCGACGAGACTGCCCCCTACGACCACAGAACGTACGACGCATATATCGAGTGGTACAAAGACGCGCACCGCGCTCGAAGTTGTGCGTGTCGTGGAGTCACCTCCCGTGCAATATCCGACCACTTCGACACGCACCCCACCCACCGGACTCGCTTTCCACCGCGGTTTGTACTCCCTCCATTTGTCATTCAACGTAACGTCTTGAAAATTATGCCAACTAACTAGGCTCTTTTCGTTTTCGTAGAGCGACCTTGCCAGGGAGGCACACAAGGCGACGTCGGTGTTGCTACAGGCGGTCGGTGCCACCCATACGATAGGGGTCACAGCGGACGGCCTTCGAGGGGCGCTGCGCCATATTCAGGACTTGACTTACCGTGCCGTACACCTGACGTCGTGTAGGCGGCCCAGGGTGGACGACGTGGTACAGATCCCCCTCGCTAAATCTGCATGCGACGAGGTCGACACAGCGCACTCGACCACCCTCGTCTGGACCGCCTGGGGCTCCGGTGTGTACCGGACCGGCGTCATTCCGATGACCGCAGTACATCGTGGTCTCTTTTTCATATATTTTGTTGTTCACATAACATGTCGTTCTAACTTGAAAAGTTTGTCATCAGCGTGTCGATCTCGCCTCGATCAGAGTGCGAGCACCTCTGGGACTACGGTACTTTCCAGACGAGGACTTGACTTTCTCGCCGATCCTTATCGCAGATCCGCGGTGTGGTAGTTGGTTCGTCGCCGCCGCGCGTCGCCCTCACCCATCTCACCGACACAGACGCTTCACATTCGCCACTTGGCCGGTCCGGCCTCCTAGGAGTACTCGTGGATGTGCCTCGACCACCACATATCCGTCTCGACATGTGCGGTCAGAGGAGGCCCGGGACCACACGAGGTGTTGCACCGCATGAGGGCCCTAGCTAGTTTGTTTCTTTTACTCATGATGTACCGTAAACAATCTCGTCTTTTACTTCCTTAGCTCATGTAATATCACATATGTTAGTTTTATTTATGAAGTTTTGTGCTATATATAATCTTTACTCCGTGGCGCTATTTGTAAATATGCTACCAAGACCTTTGTCACGCCGATAGACAACACACACGTAGCTACTTTGTTAGTGCGATGCGACAAAGATTCTTGGCGACTATCCCAAATAATGTTTTCTTTCATATATTTCAGATCGAACACAAAATGATGCTTTATTTCCTTATATTACGCCAAATTCAGCTATAGAATTTTGTTTACATAAGTTATGTTATATTACGGTATGATCACTATAGCTTTTCGTGGATTCCGTAAAATAACAGTTTACATGATAAATTATGGAGTAATAGCCCGAAACACCATTCGACATATGTACGACCTTGTAGCACTTTCCACGCACGATTAGACAACTCACGGGCGCAATGCTTTCAACCTTTTCAGCCGATTTGACCACACGACAGACTTCTCTTTTTTCGCACACGTGCTTTGTCACACATGCAGCAGCTCAATGTGACCACTCACCGCCTACTTTTGTTCGTGATGACAGTCGTGTGGCTTTTCTCGATGGTGACAAATCGTGCGCCTTTCGCAGAAGGTGACAGCGTGCGGCTTTGATGATGGGTGACATGTCGTGCGGCTTTTCACGAGAGGATGCCAGACGCCAACCGACAAGTGTTGAGTCGTGCGGAGTAACCACTCACCACCACTATAAACCGCCTAGGGTTACACATCCAACACCACCAAACAAGCAATACACGCCATCCGAATCTACACAAATTAGGGCACGATGTCGTTTCACCGCCGCCTCTTCAAAGAAGCGAAGTCATCCCGCCGAATACCCGGATACGATGAGCGCACGCCCGATTCTGCCGGAGTTGCCTGCACCCAAATGCGATCGCAACCTTCCGGCGAAGATGATGCAATCTACCCACGGAGAGACGGCCGCCGCGCCACCATCAAGCAGTTCGCCTACTGTAAACCTACTTGTATCCATAAAATACAAAGCAACGGTACCATTTCACGATCGTTCTTTCCTTTCAAAGACAAGGACCGTGTTGCTTCCTCCAATGGATCGACGGCCTTAACGACGTGACTACGAATTTGTCTACAACTACCACGACGCCAACCCGCTTCGCCCGAGAACTTCAACCGGGGAGAGGCCGCCAGATACGCCCTCGTTCTAGAGCGACCGAGTTCGGGGCGGTGGGCAAGAGGCCAACTAATCGGTGAGTTTCATGCGACGAACCCATGCTTCACTCACAAAGTAGTAATTCTAAACCAGTTCATCCCATACAGGAGTTAAAAAAGAAAATTGCGAAATTGCTCGAGTCAAAGGAGAAACCTCCCCAGGGGCCACCCGAAAGCCCTAACTTTTGCGAACACGGCCTTCAGGCAGTGGTTGATACCTGCCACGATGAACTAGCGGATCGGAGATTCTACCGGTGCCCCTTGGCCGAGGATGAATGGTGCAGCTACTTCAACTGGGTGGACCCGGAGACATACCACCCACATCTCAAACTTCCCGTATGGGATAATCGGGGAGCAACCCTCCCGTGGTGCTACTACCGCCGTAAAAGCTGCACTCGAGCACGCCTACGGTGTTATTCAACGGCCAACGCGGCATATCGCATTGATCGCAGGCACGCCCGGTTGTACAACGATAAGCCCAACACACACCGCCTGCACCATACAAAGGAGTACGAGCCAAACAGAGCAGCAGCGTCTCCGCAAGGTCCGCTTAACGCCAACACACCGAGGTGCAAGAGGGTATCTCCTCTCAAGAGGAAGGGACAAGGGAAGCAATGGCCGAGGTCCGCACCACGCAACAAATCCTTAACGCGTACGCAGATCATCCGGAACCTGTGGTAATAACATAAGGGACGCCGAATTGGGATGACATGCCCATGTGGGAGGCGAAATCCACATCAAAGACCAAAATCTCGGTCTTACACACCGAGACGACGGCATAGGCCACCCATTCGGCGACACTGGAGCACTACGGATCCCCATGGAGTTCTTTCATAGTGGGATTGAGCGTGTCCGAGGACAAATCTCCAAATTTACACGGGTCGTAATATGCGTAAAATGTGGGACATCATTCGCTGCACCGGATAGGAGGAACGATCATTTGTTCCACCATGACAACCAATGCTTTCGTTAGTTAGTTCGGCAAGCAATTTCACATCTGTTGTAATGCCCTTGCAATATAATCTATCTATTGCTTATTTTATCATCCGAACTTTCGATGTATGTGCCCTTATATATATGTTCAACAAATAATTTAAGTGCTTCGTGGGAACTATTTATAACATGCGTTGTTGTCGACTATAATACTTAGGGTTGTTGCACTAGTGGAAATTAGATGCAAAGCAACGTAAATTAAATATTTTCCCGAATATGGTAGTGCACATATCAAAGAGCAAACTGGTCTACTCTTCCTAAAAATTACATTTAAACATTAAATTTTACGGGCTGTCAAAAGGCTAAAAATCATTCTCCCGCATCTCGATTCGCACTCTTTTAATCTCCTCTCGTAAAACATCACAACAACTAATCTCGACTTTTTATCAACTACACTACAGCTCATAATTTACATACATTGCAATTCGAATAAAAATGGTTAAACCTCTCATCGCCGCTTCAAACGGCGACAGAGAGTTCTTCGCTATTTCAAATGGCGACACAAAGTCTGTCGGTTTTTCAATCGGCGACAGACTCTCTGTCGCCATTTGAGTCTGTCCCTATCTGAAACGGCGACAGGCTGTCTGTCGCCATTTTAAATGGCGACAGACTTTCTGTCGCCATTTGAAATGACGACAACGGGGTAGTTTTGTAAAAAAAAATTCGGTATATTATTTTTGTAAAATAGAATAAAAATAGTATTATTTAAAAAAAATTCCCTTGGCGAGAGTGGAGATCGATGAGCAAAACAAAATCTCTGGAGATTGCGTGGGTGTCCGAGTCTCATGCAGACTACAAATGGATAGCATTCCGGGAAACAAGGAGACTGGAGTAGTACTATTACTACTGCATGTCATTTCACGGAATTCAGCCAGACAGGTCACCTCGATCACCTGAAACGAGCTGCTGATCTGATCTAACGTGTCAAACAAGCGAGGTGATATGAAAAGACATGAACGAACGATTGGGAAGCTGCATAGCTTCTGCACACTGAGTTCCAGGCTTGCAGCTTGCTGCAGCCAAATTCGTGACGGACCAATTAAGGAGCAAACACAAATTGTCGAGCAGTAGATCAACACACGTCAGCGTTTGACAACGGGGCGGTGCTGACGTGACCGGGCGCCCAGCCCAGGGCGCGCCCACCGGCGACCTAACATTTGACAGCCTTCGCGCGCCGTCGCCTCTGCGCTGGCATCGTGCTGCTCAGTCGGGTTACGCTTGTCACATCGTTCTTACCCTGAGTCAATTACATTGATCTCAACATATTAATTTACAAAATAACAGACGCAACCAATATTTTATCCGCTAATATACTGTGTTCAAAGTGTTACAATAAAAAATAATAATTAGAGACCGAAATAAAAATTTATTACATTCAATTGCTATGTATGGCTACAAGTCACGCATTGATTATACATACGATCCAAGTACAACAGAAATCTAGTCACCCCAAGACTGTCGAGGCTGATATACGATCTACCGAACAATCTACCCCTCCTAGTAGTCCACCTTCTCATAGCCTTGATCTTACTAGTAGTCTTCACCCCTGTCTCATAGGCATAACAATCGGGATCCATATCTTCATTGGTCACATGATCTCTTGTGTGATTTTCCAAGTAAAGGGGGAGTTAAGCAAGACTGAGTATAAAAGTACTTAGCAAGTTTCAATAACAAAAATGCATAATATGATTTTTTTTCATCATTCATCACGTATCGATCTCTCACACAAATCCATTTTTTTAAGGAAAGTAGGGTTTTATTAGGAAAAGGTGGGTTTTCGATTTTAATCTTTCAAATTGCTACTAGCACTCATATATTAGGCAGACTTAGCATCTATAGCCTTCAATCTAAGAGACATCATGAATTTATGATTTTACCCTGTGCATGTTTGTCGGGGATTGGTAGCCTCGGTACGGAAGAATACTGTCGGGGATTGGTAGCCTCGGTACGGAAGAATACCCTTCGGACTCGAGCCTGTTTCCTACGGTTCCGAAGCGCGCGCCCTAGGGCTCGTGCGTACGAGCTCGAGCATGCGCCTCCCGGGCTCGAGTCTGTATCCGACAAGCTCAGGCTCGGGTAAGAGGATAAGGCTCCAACCCGAGCTCGGGGCCGTAACACTCGTGCCCTCCAGGCCGAGCCCTTTCTTGTAACGGTCCGTTTTGGAGAAGTAGAAACCATCTCCTGCGTGGGAACTAGGGCCAACACATCCCCTGCGTGGGAACTAGGGCCAACAACTCTCAACAACTCCTGTCAGCTCACAACTACTCACATTGGCTCGCAGTAACTCCCGTCAGCTCACAACGACGACATGACGTCGATCTCGGGAAAGAGTAACAAAAGCTCCCGGAGGGCCCTAAAAAGGGCGACAAGGATCCAGACAGAGGGGGAACGAAGGCGAGACCCAAAAAAAAGAACACTTTCCCACGTACGCTCTAGCTCGAGCGGAATCGAGCCCGAGCTCTCATTGTACTCTTCCACAGAGCATTGCATTCATCTTTCGCCTGTGGGCAAGACTAGAGTAGAGTTTTTCCCGGACTCGGGGGCTCGAACCAGTATAGTCATCGTGTCCACCGAGCTGTTTCTCCCCCCTGTTCTTCATCGATATACGCTCGACAAAGCCCTTTCTCGGACGAACAAGACCTCGGGCTCCGCCCTCACACGATCCTCCACACCCCCTCGCGGTCGGCGGTCCCGATCGCCGATAAGGTTTGTTCCACTTTACCCATAACGAACCCAACCCAACCTCTGTTGAGAACCCAGAATATTTATCACTAATCAGGTATTAGATCTTCAACCCTACTAACTCGAGTCATGGACACCTTCCCTAGGCCGTCCCGCAGACTCGCAACTAGTGCTTGTACTCCGACTAACAACGGTAGTACTCATCTCATGCCGTTTAAATATATTGCCGGGTCTGATTTTGTGTCCTTCACCGAGACTCCCAACGTACCCAGCTTCACACTCCTAGTTATCTATTCATACCCAATGTGAAGATTCTAACACCATCATTTGACAATCTTTTTTAGTCGTTTCCACACACTATAGTTGATACAAATTATACGGATCATTACCTAAGTGTAGTGGTTTATCCTTATATCATAGCCTTTGTAGAGGGCCCCTCCTGCCATGCACAACTCCATGGCACCCTCTACCCACCTCATATATACGGCACTGGCTCTATTTGTTGGATGAGTCATTTCAACACATCAATAATCAACCACTGCTGCAGCAGTTCATCAACAATTCAACATATCCATTAGCAATTATTACCTCAGCAGTTCGTCATCAAACCATATTTCTGACCACATCCGATTAGAGGTTTTATTTTAAAAAATATTTTTCCCATGCATTGATGATATCTGAAAACATTTAAAAAGAACAATTTCACAAATATGATCAAAAGAAGCTTGCTTGAATTTTAGTAAAAGGGTTCGTCCTCGCACGGTTGTTGCTGAAGATCACCGATAGGACTAGATTTAATTCTTGAAATTATAACATCAAATAATATATTTTAGGTGGTTAATAGATTTTTGGCATGTTTATGGTGTCCAACCATGTCTTGATTTGATTGAAATTAGTACAAGTAGAATGTTTATTTTTTTTAATTTAGGCTATATTAATTTGTCACATTTTAACTTGGTGTATTTTAATTTAGAATATTTGAGGTTGTTGTATTTTAAATTGGGCTGTTTTTTATTTCACATATTTTTATTTTGGGCATAATTTAGTTCTGGTTATTGCTTGACCTAAATATGTCTTTCATATTTTAATCATTGGGATGATTGTTAGTAGTTTATTTTAATTTATTTTTTAATTGACCTCTTATTTCAGATCATGACTGTCGACGATCGGGATCGCCTGACCGCAAGAGGAAGGAGGGTATGATGTAAGAGTGGAACCCAAGAGCGTGCTCGCCAGGGAGAGGAAACCTAATCGTTGCTAAGGATGAGAATAAGAGAGCGATCGAAATGAAGAATTATACTAGTTCAAGCCCCCAGCACGGGTAACAGCTCTACTCTAGTCTTGCCCAGAGGCGTAAGGTAGACGATGATGTAATGTAGTTGAATACAAGGGGTGCTTGAGTTGAGGTCGAGCACTGGTTCTCTGTGTTGTGTTGCTTCTGTCTCTCTATCTTGTCCTTTTTGTTTCACGCAGGGGAATGTTTTATACCTCTAATACAGACCGTTGCAAGAAAACAGCTTCGTTCGAAAAACTCAGGAACGTGGTGCTAAACTCGGATCTGGGGCGCAGTAAAGTCGGGTGGTAACTGCCCCGAAAATGTAGTCTCCATGTTTGGCTTACTCCGTCTTTAAAGTCCTTTGCGTGACTTGGTAACCGTCGGCTTCTTTAAACCTGGCCCAGCCTGATTTTGCTAGCTCGAGCTGGGCCCTCATTCTTCTGCTCAAGCTTGAGCTCGTTGGTCAAGAGCTCGAGCTTGGGAAGATTATGCTCGAGCTCGGAAAGCGCCTGCTCAAGCTCGTGGGATACACCCCTCGAGCTTGAGGGGTGTTTAATTGCACAGAGGTTACCGATCTTCGATAATGACCTATTATTTGTTATTATATATTTATTTTTATTCTATTTGTATTATTTAATTTAATTAAAAAATTCAACCTTTTCTTTTTTCTTCCCTTTTTCCTTTTTCTCCCCTTTTTTTCTTTTCTCCTCCAGCCATATCCATTTCCCCATTTTACTCTCTCTCTCTCTTCCTTCTCATCATTATCCCAATCCGACTCCTTTTTCTTCCTCCCCATTCCCCCCTAGCTATACGCCGCTCAGCCACCTGGTCCTCGTCGGTGTTCGAACGTCGTCGAGTCCCAACCGCCTCCAGCTCCTGCTTCCTTGGGCCGCCTCCCCTGCATTCAGCTTCGTTCGGTCCTATCGCCTGGCCCCCAAGCCACCTTCTCCCCATGGCTTATGCGTGCGTGCGCCTCGTCGTCGGGCCCTGCCTCTCGGCTCCGATTGCCTCCTCTCCCTCGGGTCACCTCCTGCTCGGCTATTCCCAGGTTGGCTCCACCTCGGCCTAGCACCACCTCTGTAAGATCGAGGATGCCGACTAGAGGGGGGTGAATAGGCGGCTTTAAAAATTTCTTCTCACTAAATACACGCTCTATTAATCTCTATGTCAAAATCTAAACAATAATCAATGCAGAAGCGATAAACTAAGGTTTTGACAATTAAAGCCTAAATCAACTAGGCTCACTATGTGCACTAACTAATTATGTTTCTAACAAATATTGCAATCCTAAAGACAAGCAATCAATCAATTTAATTATATGAATATAAATTGCTTGAATATAAATAACGAATTCAATGCAAGCACACGAGACACAATACTTTTTACCGTGATGTTCGGAGACTTGCCGGTCTCCCCTAGTCCACGTTGAGGTTAGCCCAAACGAATTGGACCGGCTCCACGAATTGAGCACCCACCTCGAATCCACTAGCGGTAGCTCCTTTTCCCTCCCCGGTAGGCGAGCTCCAACCTTCACAAATTTTGCCGGGGCTTCTCACAACCTCTGTTGAGAGCTCCCGCGCACGATGCTGCTACGCCGTCTAGGTGTCGGCAAACACCAAGAGTAACAAGTCAAGCCTTCTAGCTTGAACCTCACCTAGTGTAACACATGCACTCTAGTGACCTCCTAAGTGCAACACATGCACAAGAGGTTCTCAATCCACTTTCTAATTGCAACACATGCAATTAGGGCTCACTCTTAGCTCAAGAACCAAATTGGAGTGTGCAACACATGCAACCAACTCCCAAATGCTCTAGTAACAACAACAACACCTGCCCTTGCCCCCAAGGCCTCCTTTTATAGCCTCCAAGCCAAAACTAGCCGTTGGAGACGAATTGGGCAAAAATCCAGCAACCCCGGTGCTACCGCCAAACTGGGACCGGTAGCACCGGCCTCCTCGCCAACGGCTACAAAACTAGCCGTTGCAGGAAATACGGTAGCACCGGCCAACTAGGAGCGGTGCTACTGCTCGGCGGTAGCACCGGCCTTGGACCCCGGTAGCACCACCAAGCCAAGCACAAAAACACCTCTTCTGGATTTTTCACACCAGCCAGAGGTGCTACCGGGCTACCATGGGCGGTACGACCGGCCTCAGGGAGAAAATATGGTTTTTCACAAAAACTTTTCTCCAAACCATTAAAGATTTATTCTTTGAGCTATGTGAGGATCAACACATGATTACAACACTATGCAAAACACATTTGCACATGTTAATCACATACTCCAAAGAATCGCATTAAGCACAACTTATTTGCAAATAAACCAAGGACTTATGAGATCAATCCTCTTAGCCATGCGATGATCAACACATGATCAAGTCAATTTATAAACCCTATTCACATTCTCTAGGATCGAAACCCATAATCTCAAGTTCATTTGCAAAACACATTTACAAATAACAACTCCAACTTATTTGCAAAACACATTCGCAAATAAACCACAAACTTATAAGATCAATCCTCTTAGCCATGTAAGGATCAACACATGATCCCGACACTTTGCAAAACACATTTGCAAATGCCAACACATGCTCTAGGATCGAACCTCATAACTTCCAGCTTATTTGCAAAACACATTTGCAAATAACAAATCAATACTTTGCAAAAACACATTTTGCAAACACAAAGCACAAACCAAGCTTAGACTTGTGATGATCAACACATGATCCAATCACAAGCTAGAACACCAAAACATGAGCTCTCTATTTGCAACACATGCAAATTCTAGCACCATACAAACAACCATAACAAATCAAGTTGCTTGAGCTTTCTACTTTTGCAACACATTCAAAACTTAGCTCCAAGCAAAAACCAAATCAAATAAGATTCAATTAAGATGCAAACATGAGCACCCTTATTTGCAACACATGCAAATACTTTGCTCATGCAAAATCCAATGCATGAGCTTCACCCATTTGCAACATATGCCAAATGGTTAGTTCCATGCAAACACCAAATAGGAGAGTGAGCTAGAGTGAACCGGATTGAGTTCATCAACACATGATGAAGCTCAAGCTAAAAGACTCAACCCCTCTTAATAGTACGGCACCTAACTAGCAACCCGGTCTCACATCCAAACACCGAGACCGGTAAAAACTAGGAACACATCCTTAGCCCTAGCTAGTTATACCTTTGCCTCTAGCGATCCACTTGAAACTTTTATGATTTCCAATCATCTTCTCTCCAGGATCACATCTTTTTCTTCTTGTTCATCAACACATGATGAACCTTCTCTAGCTATTCTCTTCACTTCGGGATCACCTCTTGAAGCTCATCAACACATGATGACTTCTTCTTCTTCCCGATTCTCTATTTTCTTGGACTCAACCTACTTCACAACTCATTGAAGATGTTAGTCCAACAAACACGGTTGTCTCAATCATCACCGCACTCCATTAACACATAATGGATGCCTCTAAGATCTATTGAGCACAACCCAAATGAATTTGAATGATTAATTGTTGTCTTGAGTACTTTGATGCAACAAATGCTTCATTATACTCAAGAACTTTTCACTTGTCTTTAATCAACAAAGAGACACCATCAACACATGATGAAATGTTCTTTGATTGATTGAAAGACAACTGAACTCAATTTAAATTACATTTAAATTGATATGAGTATATATAACTATACAAGTTTCATATACTCAATGTGATGGTTAATAATGATACATATATGTTTGAGTGATGAAAAGGGATCAATACATTTGAGACTATCAACTATAGAATAAACTCCATTTGATATGTGCATATAGATAATTGAACTTTGAAACCAATATGCACATAATCAATCTTAGATTGCATATGAGTTTATCCTATATTAGCGTGAGTATATTACAACTACACAAGTTATATATACTCAAAAGATTGTTTCAAGGTCTTTATCTTTTATATTATATAGCAAGAGGACATGGATCAATACAATTGAAACATCAAGTTAATTTATTAACTGCTCCTAGATGTGTGCATTCATGCATATATAGATTTGGAAACATAATGCACATATTTAGATTAAGACAATGGAAGAGTTCATCTTTTAATTTGAATCCTACGTATGCTTTAAAACAATAGAGTGAATACAAGTGCATACCTTGGGTTTTCCATTTTCCATCCAAATATGAGACTAATTGAGAATAAGGCTCAATTAAATATGTTAGTCTCATAATGATTAGATTTGTCATTAAACAATGATTAAACATTAATCTAAAACCAATCACCAAAACCAATAGAGCTTGAACTTACAACCTCGCACCGTCATCGCTTGCACCAAGCGACGCCCTGTGCCGCCCTCATCTCCGTCAGCCCTGCCGACCAGCAGTCGGCCTCTTCTCCCATAGTCGTACCGCCCTGAGCCCGTGCTTGAGCTGCCTCGGCCAGCTGCCCCTAGCCTGCGCCTGAGCTTCCCCTCCTCCTTCTCAGGGCATACTCCCTTGGGACTTCAACTCAACCCCACTGCCTCTTGGGTTGCTCGACTATGTCGCCTCTAGCCGCCTCTCTGGCTTCCCCTGCGATGCCGTACTAATTTTGATGGCTGCCTACATGATTTTACCTTAGTATTCCTATGGATTAGCATTTTTAGGGGTTTATGATGTGTGATTACAGGCTAACTTACTATGGACGGGCGGTGTCGTGATGACACCCGGAGGTTTCTCACACATCGAGGGGGGTGAGAAGGCCATCGAGCATGCGCGGCGCCGCCTCTAGAGTGGTCTCTCATTGAAACCTCATTAAGCACTAGCATTGAGGGTATGGGTTTACCTACTGGGATGGATGCTAAGGGAGAGTAATGGGGTTGTGCTGTGAAGTTGTTGGTGGGGTTGATGATCAAGCACCAACGGTCGTTTCCCACCTTCCTCGAGGTCCGATCTGACCTCCTACTGAAGAGATGACGATGGCCTTCGTGTCCCTCAGCACCGTACCCTGCCCTCATCGCCACCACCCCGGCATCTGGTGGTGCTAGCCATACATCTACCAGACACCCTAGCGGCTCGGATGGCACCCCCAATGGCCTCGGTGGCATCCAGGCCGGTCGTAGCCTAGCCCCCCTCCAGGCACTTCCCCATCACAGTCTGGGGGCGAATCTGGCAGCTCCAACCGACGCCGTTGATGCGGGAAGAACGGTGGCACCGGCAATGGGGGCTGCTCCACCTGGCCCTCGTTCTACAATCTGTGGACGGGGATCATTCAGATGTGGCCTGGTCCCTTTCCTAGCGTCCCAGGCGGCCAACCCCCGCTAGCACAGGGCATGCAGCACCAGCAGCACATGCGCCCCAATGCACCACCGCAAGCGTTCTACGTAGGACCTCCTCCTGGTCCTTACCCGCTGCGTCCACAACCGATCTACCCAGCTACACCTGCTCCTCCACCGACCCCCGGCATGTCGGGCTCTTGGAATCAACAGTCGTTGGCAAATGTGTTCATCACTATGATACTTGCCTCTCCCGTGACGACTGGCTGGTACATGGATTTTGGGGCATCTTCGCACCTGACATCGGACTCCGATAACCTATCCTTGTTCCATTCACCACAGTCATCTACTCCTTCATCGATAGTTGTCGATAATGGGTCCCTTTTGCCTGTCACCTCTTCTGGCTCAACCACTTTACCTGGTAATTTTCATCTTAATAATGTTCTAGTCACTCCTAGCATTGTCAAGAATCTTATATCTGTTCGCTAGTTTACTACTGATAACAATTTCTCTGTTGAGTTTGACCCATTTGGTCTCTCTGTGAAGGATCTACGGTCCCAGAACGTGATCATCAGGTGCAATAGCTCCGGACCTTATATCCCTTCCACGCACCGGCGCTCGCCTCATGTGCTCTTGCAGCTGCTGCTCCCACCACCCTGTGGCATCGCCGCCTTGGACATCCTGGACCCGACACCATCTCCAAACTCACTAGTGTCTTTGCCATTACCTGCAATAAAAGTGCTGGTGATTCTCTTTGTCACGCTTGCCAACTTGGTCGTCATGTGCGCTTGCCGTTTGCCACATCCACCTCTAGAGCTATTAATAAGTTTGATTTAATCCATTATGATCTTTGGACATCTCCTGTTACTAGTGTGTCTGATTATAAATATTATTTGGTCATTCTTGATTATTGCTCTTATTTTCTTTGGATGTTTCCTTTGCGTCTTAAATCTGATACTTTTTCTTAAATCTGATACTTTTTCCACCATCTCTAATTTTTTGCTCTTACGTAGCTACTCAGTTCGACGTGACAATCAAAAGCATCCAATGTGTCAACGATCGGGAGTTTGACGACCTCTCCGCCCGCACTTTCTTCCTCACCCATGGCATTGACCTTCGTATGTCGTGTCCCTACACCTCTCAACAAAATGGGAAGGCCGAGCGTACCATTCGCACCATCAATAATATTGTGCGCTCCCTCCTATTTCAAGCGAGTTTTCCTCCTTCCTATTGGATCGAAGCACTCCACACAGCCATACCTTCTCAATCGCCTACCCACAAAGACACTAAACCACTCCACACCTTTCTTTGCATTGTACGGCGTTCATCCCACCTACGACCACCTTCGTGTGTTTGGCTCCAAGTGTTACCCCAACTTATCTGCTACAGCTCCCCACAAACTCTCGCCTCGTTCGACCCTTTGCATCTTCCTTGGATATTCATCAAATCACAAAGGTTACCGGTGTTTTGATCCTTTGTCAAATCGCGTCCTCATCTCCCACCATGTGACGTTTGATGAGACATCTTTTCCTTTTTGCTGAAACACACACCCCATCACCCATCGTGATTTGATTTTTTGTCCAATCTTGACAAATACACAATTCTCGTCGGTATTTGCTTTTCAAGCAGGTGTACACCACCATCGGTTGTCGAACCACCGCCCCATGGTCGCCGAGTCGCTTTTGCGCCCATGGCGCCGCTCCTACCGGTTGCTGACCCAGTGGTCGAGCGTAGCCACCGGCGCGTTGCTGGCGCGACGCGCAGGAGCGCAGCGGCCGCTCGCACCGCCGCTCTATCCGCCATGTCGACGTCAGATAACAAGCGCGCCGCATGTTCGGCGGCAAGCGACCGCCGCGCCCATTGCTCCTACGGTGCGCAGAACAACTGCATCAACTACAACTGCTCCCGTGTTGAGCAGTACTGTCGCCCCGCCCGTGGACATACTGCTTGATGGCACGGTACCGATCCCGTTAGTCAGCAACTCTCACACCATGATCACCCGTGACAAGCTCGGGTTCCAGCAGCCCGTCAAGCGGCTAACCCTTCATGCCACGACCCTCTCGCCGATTCCGAAGACATATCGGTCTGCTCTAGCTGATCCTAACTGGCGTAGCACCATGGAGGCTCAGTATGCCGCCTTGCTCGGCAACAACATGTGGGATCTCGTCCCGCGACCTCCCAAGTCAAACATTGTCACTAGTAAATGGATCTTTCTGCACAAGTTTAACGCTGATGGTACTCTTGACAGATACAAAGCTTGATGGATTTTTTGCAGATTTACACTACGTCGGGACATTGACTTCGATGAGACCTTTAGCCCGGTCATAAAGCCAATCACTGTCCATACTGTGCTCTCTTCGGCCCTTTCTAGAGACTGGCCCATTCATCTGCTTGATGTCAAGAATGCATTTTTTCATGGCACACCGACTGAGACAGTCTACTGCCCCCAGCAGACTAGTTTCATCGATCCTTCCTGTCCAGACTACGTCTGTCGTCTGAACAAGTCTCTTTATGGCCTCAAACAGGCACCCCGAGCTTGGTACAACCGCTTTGCCTCATATTTGCTGACTCTAGGTTTTGTGGAGGCCAAGTCGAATACGTCTCTGTTCATTTACCACAGTGGTGCTGTGACCGTCTATCTGCTTCTTAATGTGGATGATATTGTCTTGACGGCGTCGTCCGTTGTTGCGCTACGCCGGACTGTTGCAACTTTGCAAAGTGAATTCTCTTTGAAGGATCTCGGGACACTTCATCATTTTTTAGGCATTTGCGTGCGGTGGAGTTGCACCGCTTGTTCTCTCTCGACAAGATACATCGGATATCCTGGAGCGTGCTGGCATATCAAACTGCAAGCCCTGTAGCACACCGGTTGATACTCATCCTAAAGTGTCTGGATCTGCTGGGACCCCAGTGAGCGATGCCACTCAATATCGCAGCCTCACAGGTGCCCTAAAGTATCTCACCTTCACACGGCCGGATATTGCCTATGCCGTCCAGCAAGTCTGCCTTCATATGCATGGCCCCTGAGACCCTCACCTCATGGCAGTTAAGCGCATCCTTCGGTACTTACGCAGCACCATCGAATATGGGCTCTAGCTTCATCGATCTCCGTCGGCGGACCTGGTCGTATATTCTGATACAGACTGGGCAGGATGTCCAGACACACGCAAGTCCACCTCGGACTATGCTGTGTTTCTTGGTGATAATCTCATTTCCTGGTCTTCCAAGCGTCAGAACACAATGTCTCGTTCCAGTGCCGACGTAGAATACCGGGCCGTTGCCAATGCCATTGCAGAGGCTTGCTGGCTTTGTCAGTTACTACATGAGCTTTGAAGCCCTCTCCACCAAGCTACCGTTGTCTACTGTGACAATGTGAGTGCCTTCTACCTGTCGACGAACCCGGTGCAGCATCAGCGCACCAAACACGTCGAGATAGACCTTCATTTCATCTGGGAGCGTGTGGCTCTAGGCGATGTTTGAGTTCTCCATGTTCCGATGATCTCCCAGTATGCCGACATCTTCACCAAGGAGCTGCCTACGTCCATCTTCATCGAGTTTCGGTCTAATCTGAACGTCCTTCTTGCTGGCATTCCGACTGCGGAGGCGTGTTAGACGGAGAATCCGGCCCTTGGCTCTCTCCTACGCATGCATGCATGCATGGCATGCATGGTACTGTATGGCTGGCATGGCTCCGGTCCTGCGTGACTGAGTCCGGTGGCACTAGGATCACGCGTTAGCACTAATCCCATCCAGATATTCCTCGCCTTGATCCTGTTTCCATAAATCATGCGAAGTGGTTATCTCAGTCTTAGGATATAAATCTGTAACGCGCGTTTCCTAATCAAATATTCATTCGCGTGATATTCCCTCTTACATAGTCGATGAGCGTGGGAGGTTGCCTCTCATGATAGTAGGCATGGGAGCATGTTAGAGAGGATAGATTTATAATTTCACTCCAAAATAGTTATAAATGTTTTTTAAAAAAAAAATCAGAGGATCAGAAAGTGTTCACTTTGATGCTAGTCTGGTCCGTATGACCTAGATGACTCGGAAGCTACAGTATACATGCAGAGGGTCCCGTACGGTATGTGGTGACGTGTCGTCTTCTGCGCGCTCATGTGTGACGTCCTGTCGTGGGTCCCACGGCTTTGTCGCGCGCAGACCGCATTTTCCGGATCTTGGATGCTACATCCACAGCCCGGGTTGACCCACGTAGGGCTAGGACCCGTTAATGCTTGCTTTATATTCTCAAAATTTTACTTACATGTTACATGGTGATAAAAATTGCTAGTGTTTGGCTGGCTGGCTGGCTGGCCAGTTAAAAAGGTTGTAATCCTAGCATGCATCTCGGTTAATTACCTACCTACCTAGCAAGCTAAAACCGCCGGTTCAGTTGTTGATGCGTACCACTTGCTGTTTGGATGATGCAATTGCAAGGATCAAACTGCCCGTTCAATTGCTCTTCGCCTCTTCCTATGAGTAGTAGATCGAAGAAACGAACGTAGAACTAGCTCCGACAAGCTACTTCTATCCTATGCATGCAGCGTGAGATTGAGAATATATAGCATCTCGCGGATGTTTCCACAGTTCCACTGCTTAGAGTAAGTACAATAGCAAAACCAACTACTGGTAAATAGTAAGCTAAAAGCTAGTTTGTACAATAACTGTCTCTAAAAGTTGTCTCTAAATATTGTGCAATAATTATCTTTTCTCTCTTGTATATAAATGATCTACCTATATTCCCGTGCAAAGCTGACTACTAAATAAGAGCCAGCTCTCTTCTCTCTCATCTTTTCTCACTCCTCCGTATAGATCAAAGCTGATGTATACAGATTAAGAGCCAGCTGACGTGACCTTGTTGTACATACCATTAGCCAAACTAAAGTTAGCCAAATGCCCTTAAAAAAATAAAGTTAGCCAAACTTCTTTTAGTGGCCATCGTTTGATTCATTCATGGCCACGGCCCACGGTTGTGAAACGCCACAGTTTTTTGTACCTGGCCTACACGTTATGAACACGTTTGTCTATAACTTTGTTTAACCTGTGACCCCTAATTTATAAGCCACAAAAAAGTATGTCTCGCTGCATTTTTACCGTAACTAGGTGGGGCAAGATTCGGTAGCATGGAGTTAATTTGCGATCGAATTCAGTATTGCAGCGTCTGCATCTGGTAGATGAGTAAATATGTCAGTCAATGGATGGGCGGAAGGCGCTCGAGTCGGGTCGACGAACCATGGGCCTTGCCTCTTACAGAAGAGGGAGTGAACTCCTTGTCAATGCACATAGACAAGTGAAAGTACATCTGCAATCTATAGTTACAAATAGTTGTTATTTTGAATATAAGTGCAGTTAAACTTTGAAAACTTAGATTGCCAATGTCTTTTTAAATATTTAAATTGGATACATAAAAATCATATGTGTATATTTTTCTCAAAAAATTCATAATATTATAAATTTACTGGGTTTTATAAATATATTATAATACAAATTAGTTATTTTTTTAAAGCCAGCAATTGCTAGGGCATATATTAGAATACAAATTAGTAATCAAAGTTATATTTCAGAGACCATGTCGATATGTAAAATGATAACTATGTGACCGAAGGGAGTATTAAAAATGACTAGCCTACCCCTAATTATCATCTCTAAGTACTATACTTAGTGCATGTATATAGAAAATATCATGTAAATCTAGATATTTATTAAAGATATAAAGAGAAAATAATTCTGATTTACATTAGAATATAAAATACGTGATATATTTAAAGATAAGTCTATCTAAAGTATCTCTTCTACGAACTTGAACTTGGATGTAGGGAGTAATACGAGT
Source organism: Otatea glauca (assembly GCA_036346275.1). NCBI lineage: Eukaryota > Viridiplantae > Streptophyta > Magnoliopsida > Poales > Poaceae > Otatea > Otatea glauca. Next base: position 4,609,361 of record CM070713.1, read on the forward strand.
AATATGTGTACACAGACGACGACGATGATCTTTGAAGGAGCAGCGACAGGGCAGGTCGATCGATGACATGTGCACGGACCGACCGACCGACTGCTCATCGATCGTCCATCCATCTATCGCTAGCTCCATCAAACATTTATATATCGATCGATCGATCGTCATCAATTCATGCACGTCGTCCAAGGCAGCAATAACGCACATACTATATATGCATGCTTGTGTGACTTGTGTCCATATCTCGTTGATTAATTATTTAATTATTGTACCATGCTTGTACCCTTCGATCGATGAGAGTACGTGCGTAACTGCGCAATAATTACTTCATTTACCACATAAAATATATAGGAAAACTCCTTACGCTTTCAAACGGGCCTTAATCTCCGTTTGCGGAATCATTTTTTTCTATCTTCTGTGGCTCGGTTTTTTTTTTCAAATATAGCATCTCCGTAAAATTATTTGTAGATTTAGTTCCTTTCTCACCACGGAAGGTGCTCTCGCGTTTAGGTAGCGCAACAGCTTATGAGCTACGGATACAAGTACGCTAGCACAAGAGCAGCGGCTTCCGCGGACGAGCAGCGCGGGAAGAACGACTGATGCCATAGCCAGGGAGCGCGGAACCTCCTTCTGCACTGGGAGCGCCGAAGGTGACATATCTACGCTTCCGCGTTCAGGATCAGGGTTGTTCTGTAACTGTATTCGCCGGGGCTAAATTTGTAAAAAAATGAGGAGGGAGGCTAGAAAATAGATGATTTGTCTGTTTGCCAGCGTAATTACCATTTTGTCTTTGATGGAATTATTTTTACTTCGCACGTTATAACTCGGACCGTTCGATCGTCAGCATACTCATGAATCATGATGTCAAGACATATGAAGCTAGCCAGGCCAGTAGCCCAATAATCTATGTTAGTCGAAATCATTAATATATAGCAAATTACCTAGATGAAATTAATATACTAGTAATGTCTAACTATTTTTATTCTACACATTATACTTTTAAAGAAATTAATGATCAAAGTGTCACTTTAAGGCTCAATATTCAATCCAACTTACATTTGGAACGAGAGGGTACTAATAAAGGTTTGAAATCTCGTTTTCGGATAACATTTCGAAGGTGTCTGAAACCCGACATCTCGCTGAGATCTCGAAATTTCGGATAAATTTCGGACGAAATACAAAAAAAAAATTCAAATCCGGTTTTTCTTTTCACCGAGAAAACCGAAATTTCGGCCGAAATTCTCAAAATCTCGACGAGATTTGTCGAGATTTCAATAAATTTGCACTGAGCGAAAAATAGCACAACTAGGTCGAAAGAATTTAACATTTTTTGTGCAGGTTTCTGACACATCAATGGTATTCCCATAAAAATTTTAGATGATTATCAAGTCTGAGGAATTTCTAAAAATTTAAACATTGCTACTGTCCTGATAAAACGCTGATCGATAAGTTTGAACTGAATGAAAAATGGAACAAACCAAAATTTGGAATTTTTTGTGCATGTTTATGATGCATCACTAATGTTTCTATAAAATTTTCAGAAGATGAACAAGCTTTATGAATTTTTAAAAATTCATACTGTACTACTATCCTAATAAAAGCTTTACCTGCAAACTTCAACCAAATAAAAAATGGTTCAAACCACATTAAAAAATGTTGAAATTTTTTGTAGATGGTCCTGATGATCATTAATGTTTATATAGAATTTTATCAAGCTTCAAGAAGTTTCAAAAATTCTGACAGTGCTATGTCCTCATAAAAGCTTGATAATCAATACATAGATTTGCTTTAGCAACTAAAAAAGGTTTAGAATTTTAAAAAATTTACAGAAGGGTTATAAGGAAATGCTTAAGATCTCATAAAATTTTTGAATCATGATCACACTCCAGTGAATTTATAAAATTCTTACAAGGGCACTGTACCATTTATGTTCTTTCTGTTTTTGATTTTTGAAATATAACGAATGAAGTTCAATGCTTACATAGATTTGACTGAGCAAACAAAAAAGTGTAAATTTTTAAAAAATTTATAGATTGGTAATGAGGCAATTATTAAGATACCTTAAAAAATTTGGATTATGAGTACACTCTAGAAAATTTATAAAATTCTGACAAGGTTACTATCCCAATTATGTTTATTATGTTTTTGATTTTTTAAAGATAACAAATGATGTTCAATTATTTTTAAAAATTTTATGTATGATCATACACTACTAAATATAGTATCCTAAATTGTTAAAATCATGATCAAGTTTGTACAATTTTATAATAATATGACAGTGTTTTTTCTGAAATTTTAAAATATCTCAAAAATTCGGTTTTTCAACAAATTATCATAGAAGATGACTTTCTTAAAGGTTATTAGACCAAATCTGGTCAAATCCAGCCATAAAAAGTCAAAAATCGGTTAAAAAAACTCAAGATTTTGTTGAGACCTTGACAAAATTTTCTAGATTACTATAGCAATTTATTTTTTTTAACTTTTTTTATTTGATCAGAATCCGAAATCTCGGCCAAGATTTCCGAGATTTCGACGCTGTTTTTAACGTTGGTACTAGTAATAATAGCATGGAAGAATAACTGAAATATTGAATAGGGTGAAAGCATCTTCCAGCAATCCAACAGACTAGAGTCCAAGTGCTCCGGTGAATAATAAATTGATCCGTAGACCAATCTTTGTACCAATTAAGAATATTGATAATATCTAAAAACAATCATAATAGATGAAAATAAGATAGAGATGGTTTCAACTCTTTTGCCGTTTTATTGATTATAACTTCATTCTCTTTTACAATAAAGTGCTATATATATATATAGAGAGAGTTGGACTAAACTAAATTGAAGTGGAGTAGACCCGAGTGACTTAGGGGCTATTTGGGGGACTGTGTTTCAGTTTTGCTTTAGCTTTAGACTAAAAGTTCCTCCAAACAGTATGGCTGCAAAGCAGCTGGGAAGTTAAGCCACAGTAGAAGCATCCTCAAAAGCTGCAGTTGCTGGGGAAAAGCTTTTCAGCTGTGGCTTCGCTTGACCACCTCCCACCTCGCTCGCTCCGCTTTCCCGACCTCCGCCACCCCGCCTCACCGCCTTCACGTCACCTACCCACTTAGACGCCGTTGTACTTCGCTATGTTGCTACCTCTTCGCTCGGTTGGCCCCCAAAAGCTACAGCTGCAGCAGCCAGTTTGTCAAACAGCATAATAAGAAAAGTCACAACCACCAACTACAACTGCTTTACAGCTCAGCAAACTAAAAACAGCTTTTCAACTCAACCGCAGCTCTCCTAAATAGACCCTTACTAGTTCGGTCCTTTGGTGTCTCCTGCCATGCACGCAAAGCCCAATCTAATCACCTACCTACTCCTTAAAAAAGCATGTTAAGAGACGACTCTAATCTCTCTCACCAGCACGAGTTCTAGTCTAATTCACGTATTCGAGATCCGTTGATGTTTCCTTGATTCGGAGCAGGAGAAATCCTCTGTATAAACACGATAATAATAACACTACCTTTCTATATACACATACGGTGTAGCGCTATTCTACTTTTACATGTAGCGCTGACTATTTTACATGTGAGCTATAACTCTCGTGTCGCAGAATTAGCCGCTGCGTGCAAACCATCCCGTCTATAAATTCATGCAAACCGTGTGTGGACTAAACCAATCACTAGTAAATTTATTTCTAGTTGTACATGAACCTATTTTTTCTTTATTTTAGCTAAAAAAATTTATTCGAAGATCCGACTCACGAACGAATTTCACCGTATTAGATTACTGACGATAAAAGGAACAATATGATATAAGTCTTGCTAATAAACGCCGCATAAATCAAATTTTACTGCCAAACGAACGTCAATTTACTGATGTGTAATAGTAAAATATATATAGAAATATAGTAATTTCTTTATATAGATGTAGTATAATCAGTTATCAGCCAGTAAAATTACTGTTTATTAGCGATACTTATATCATTTTATTTCTCTGATCGTCAGTAACTTACGAGTGAAAATCATTTGTGAATCGAAGCTGTCAATAAAAAGTTACGGCAAAAACAAAGAAAAAATATTCATGTACGAACAAAGAACATATTTATTAGTTTGTTAGCCCTGATACATGGCTCGATCAACTGGAGCAGTTCGATACGTTGATTATTTGCATAGTGTATATATGTGTGTTTTTTAGAATACATGTAGTTAAACTTTTAAAACTTTGACTATCGATATATTTTTAAATATTTAGATTGGTCGTACGTATAGATTTATTCAAAAAATACTTTTATAATATTATAATTTTATTAGGTTTTATAAATATATTACAATATAAATTTGCGGCCAAAGTTGTGTTTGTGAACCGCATCCGTGTAAAACGATATGTATTTGTAAGTGAAGAGAGTAACTATTTTATAAACAAGATGAAGAAATAGCACGTGCGAGTGTGCGAAAACGAGAATATTTTGTGTGAAATTCATGCATCTTGAGGATCTGTTTGTTTTTGCTGTGGATTCTGGATTCTAACATCAAAAACTGAATAAAAAACAAACAGTCCGATTCTAGAAATCAATTCTCACAATTTAGCCCACACATATACATTAGAATCCATAATCCACTTTATATATGCTTTTGTGGATTCTGACAAATGCAAATACGAGAATGCCACTCAAAGTTTCAGTAATCACTCACCAAATATTATTTCAAAATTCAAAATCAATTTCTCTGTAATTATAATGTAGAATCAGCTTTGGAAGAATCTACGGTAAAAACAAACTCACCCTAAAAGGCCCCGGTACTCTCGGTCCCTCGCTTTGTCGTATCAACTAGCCACGTTTGCGCGGTGGCACGCCGCGCCGCGTAGGCGGGCAGCGATGTGCATAGATGGTTTTTTAGTCGAAGAAAATAATAGCAGTAAGAATTTATTTTTTTTGGAGGGCAATTTTGTAAAAAAAAATTGGTCAGATGTAATTTCCAAAGTATTTCACGTGATTTTAGGATCAAAGAAAAGAACCGTAAGAAAAATACAAGAGGTTTTAGGGTCCATTAAAAAAAAGCTAGTTAGATTTTATGTGTTTCATAGGCAAGCTTTCCTTTTATTTGAAATCTCTTAACTCCTTTAAGAGGGGTGACTCTGAGATAAACATAATCATTGAGTTCGAAACTTAAATCTCTGCGACGATTATCTGCATAACTCTTCTGTCTGCTTTGAGCGATCTTTAAACGGTCTCGAATTAACTGGACTTGCTCTTCGGCTTCTTGAAGTATAGCAAGACCAAACAATTATATTTCTCCAGAACTACGATGTGACATATGCAACAACTGCATTTCTTCGGGCAGCTTCTTAGCGAATCAATACAACATTACTACTCCAATAGATGTTTATCATCAATTTTTGTTCATCTTTCTACCTGGACTCGAGCACAGCAATACAAGCGCTATAATTCTTTTTGTTTTTTTTGTGTGTTTCGAGACTTCATTTTGGAGCAAATGACATTTATTGATGTAGGATGATAGATGAAACTAAAACTACGCTTACCTAAGAATAAATGGAATCTTGAGTTTTGGTAATGCATCATCACCAAAAAGGGAAGCTTCTTGAGTCATCTTTAACAGAACTCTCCGAACAATTTTCCCCTAAATACATACCAGAGATCAGCTTTTCATAAATCTATAAAGGAAGAATGCAATGATTAGTTGTAATTGGCAATGAAAGAAGATATACCTCTTTTCTATATACCTGTTCACCAGGGTTCAGACTTTCAGCATCTAATGCTTGGTCAAATTCAGTCAAAGGAAGATGGGATGACCTGAAGTTCCCCCATTCCATATTTATTACGTATGACAGCATAAAAACTGATAAAAACCCTGACAACAATCTCAAGCTTATGAATGAGCTAATCAACACAAGAAACATGACTCATGATAACCATACAGACGATGTGTTGCTCCTTTTTTCAGTTTTTCACTTTCATGTTTTTTTTGACATGGCCACAGCCCATAGGTATTACATATTGAACTGGGAAACACAGATATCTTAAAATGTTCTCAAAAGACATACCTTTGACTATCTATCTCCTTTTTTTTTGCTACTGAAATTTTACAGAAAATATCATTCGGCCATATTTTTAACCCCATTCCGTTGTCCATCACCCAAGCATGCTCATATATAATCAGTACCATTAGCTAACCAACCAAAAAGCAACGATAAGAAATTGAGATCAACTAAAACCCAACAAAATAACAACTGCACAAGCAGAGATCAGGACAATATTATTTAGCCACATCTTTTAACCCTATTTCGTTGTCCATCACCCAACCATGGCCATATGCAATGCAATTAGTACCATCAGTTAATCAACCAGAAAGCAACGATAAGAAATTGAGACCAACTAAAACCCAACAAACCAACAACTGCATAAGCAGAGTTCGAAGGTCTCACAAGCTACACTGTTATGTGTTGCACCCTAAAGTACAATAACTAAAAGATAAGTGTAGAATTCTATGAGAAAGCATTAATTAGGCAAGCAATCAAGGAAAGAAGCAGCATGCAGGATGAAGAATAGAACCAACTGCTACCTAGAACAACCAACTAAGATCTAACCTTTTCAGTAACAACTAAATCCTAATCACCACCATTAAATCTAAGCAAAAGCCATACCGTATGGCTTTGCATTCACAATCTGACAGACTTAAGCACAGAGCAGCAGCCGAAATCACCTTTTGCGCTAGGACACCAATGTTCGTAGATATGTGCATATGAAACTGTACTTTTTTTTGGAATATAAGATTCTACATTAATTTAGCTAGCCAATTGAAGCATGGGGCACCAGCTGAAATCACTTAGAACAGAACCCCCAAATAGTCTAGCTCAGAAAACCCTACAGGTAGGGATTTTGCAGCTGCTGAAGCTACAAGTGCATTAACAAAGCTGACTTCACCAAAAGAGAGAAAGGGAAAGAGCAACACATCTGCAAAGAAACTTACCTTCCTAGCGTCAACGAGCTTGACATCGTCGCTGTGGAGGGCGACCCTGGGCACGAAGCCTCTGATCCTCCCGAAACCTGCCCCCAAATTGACGCATGTAGGCAAGAGAACTCGACCAAATCAGCACATTAACCGTCGACCCCGATCTTAATCTTGGCTACATCTAAAAATCCACCATAAAAATTAGGGGGAAAATGATTAATTGGGACAGGAGAAGAAGAAGTAGTACGAAGCTATAATTAGACGAAGAAATCTGCTGCGGAGGTAAGCACCCTAAAGAGCAAAAATAAACACGCCGAGTGAAGAGTGGAGGATAGGAACTCAGCGGCGACATGCGGACAACGCGAGAACGCTGGAAGCCTCGCGAAGCACGTGCACTCGTCCAGCGAGAGAGCCGGGGCCCCGGGCGCCGTGGCAGGCGGGCGCACGCGTCGAACGATGACGGAGCTGCAAGAAGAAGAAGAGGCGGAGACCTCGGAGACGATATGAAAACACGTTGTGTGCAGGCCAAAAGGCGCCCGGGGCGCCGTGGCAGGCGGGCGCACGCGTTGAGAGAGGCGAGCGAGCACGACGACGGAGCTGCAAGAAGAAAAAGAGGCAGAGACCTCGGAGACGATACGAAAACACGTTGTGTGTAGGCCAAAAAGACGCGGACGGGGGAGTCGAAGCCGCGACCGATGGCGTGAGGGCGAGGTGTCTTACCGCTGCGCCGCGCGCTCGGTTGTGAAAAATAACGGCGATAAACTATATGAGCTAAAGATGAGGGCGAGCCACGTGGGCGAACGGTGAGCTAGCCATACGCACGAGCGAGGCGGGCGTGTCGTCACGCGCGACGTGGCCGGCAGGCGCGCGGCCATGAAGCCCAAAAGGCAACGTGGATGCAGCGAGGAGCCAGGAAAACTCGCAAGTTTAATATCTGTATTATATTATTATATATTATATGTGTCAGAGATACTTGGTAAGGAGGGCACGTCAGCCCAAATCCTTGTGAGAGTGTAGGCGGAGAGGCCTGAAACGAAGTGGCCTATCTCTGAAGGCCCAAACGTGGAGCTCGTTCACTGAGCCCTTAAAGGCCCAATTTGTTGGCCCACATCGGCCCAGAACTCACGACGAGAAAGAACAACCAAGTGGCGGAGGAAACGAAGAACGACGGCAGCACTCGATGCCGTTCCCCGTCCGCCTCCCTCCGCCCGCCGCCGCCGCCGCCGCCGCTGCGGCCGCGGCCGTGCTCGCTGCCGTCGCCCTCCGCCGCTACCTCTCCTCACACTCCCGCCCATCCACCTCGATGACCACGTCCGCGCATAGGAGCAGCAACGCCGCCGCCACCGCCACCCTCGTCGTGCTCTCCGGTAAGTCCCCCAAGGACCAGCAGCTCCTCGCCTCCGTCATCAGTTCTCTTGCTCTAGGGGAGGGCGATGCCGGCGGAGGCGAGCTCATCGTCTCCCTCGCCCCCGACGCGCCCGTAGCCGGCTTCGACGCGGGCGCCTACATGGGCGCGCTCTGGGCGCGGCGCTTCGGGAGGTGGATGCTCTGGTCCCCGAGGCTGGCGTCCACGCACGACCTCGTGGCGCAGTGAGTGCGAGACTTTATTCTTGAATAAAGCTGTGGAATTGGGATCGCTTTCCTACGTTGCCTCCGCGTCTGCTCTGTTTGCAGGAACTTTGCCAAACTTCCGGTGGGCGTCGTGTGCGTCGCGGACGTGCAGTTCAAAGGGAGAGGTGCGTGAGATAGACAGTCTAGTTGGTGCTTGTGTGTTGCTGTTCGTGTTTTAGTTGTGATAAATTTGCAACCTTGTCGATCAAAGTCTGACGCTTTTGGTCGGATCAATGCTGTTTGCTCTATTGTCTCTGACATGTTTGATTTGATTAAACTGGTGGAAGTGTCTGTTGTCTGTTGTGTAATTTCGAGGATAAATACGCACCCTTTGTCTTCTATTTGATGAATACCTGTTAAAAATGTAGTCTTGGTGAACAGACGTAGTTTCAGGCGCGAATTCATTCTGACATTTGTGGTTTTCTGATCGTAGTCTGACAAATTTGATCAAAATTTGGTTTCAGTTTATTCCACCTTTTGTGCCCGCGGAAATTCCTTGGTTTATGTACGTATGTATGCTTGATAAAGCCATAGCCTGTTAAGCTTTTAAGAGTTTTTTAGTTATTGCTAGTTTGCCACAATGTGTGGTATCTTTAGTTTAAATCTGATCCTTCCTAATGAATTATGTAGGTCGATCAAAGAATGTGTGGGAATCGCCACCAGGCTGTCTCATGTTCTCTTTCACATCGCAGATGGAGGATGTGCGGAAGCTGCCACTTATGCAATATGTCGCTTGCCTTGCCATGACTGAAGCCATCAAAGAACTGTGTTGTGCTAAGGTGAGGATTTACTGCAGTATTATCATGTTTCTCGTTTGTTTTTCACGGCCACTGATTGCATTATGATTATTTCCCTGAGGCCGACGACTTGGTTATCGCTTCATATACTATCTATGTGATAAAATGCAGGGATTGCCTGAACTTGATCTAAGGATAAAGTGGCCCAATGATCTCTATCTGAAAGGGCTAAAAGTTGGTGGTATTCTTTGTACCTCATCATATCAACCAAAAGTCTACAATATTTGTACTGGTAAGCATGCATTTTATGTGCTGCTGATACTAAGCATTGAAGATAAAGTAATATCAGGTTAAGCCAGTTTTCAATACATCTTCATGATAAACTTGAATTCCTTTTATTCTTTTCAGGCATTGGTTTAAATGTCGATAATGAGAAGCCTACAACATGTTTGAATGCTGCACTTCAAGAAGTAAAGGCTAATTCACCCAAACTAAAACGAGAAGACATATTGGCGTCCTTCTTCAACAAATTTGAAGTTCTTTTTGAGATTTTCTCAAATCAAGGTAACTTAGGTGTAATTATTTCCCCTCCTTTACTATAGTATTACAGCATACAGCAGTGGACCAGTGGTACTTGATGTGTGTGCATAGAGTTTTATTTTTTGTTGCTCATAATTTTACCTTAGATAAATTTCCTTTGTCTTAGTGAGTGATGGATTCATGAATCCTTATTTGTTATATCTACAATAACTATGTTTGCAATTTAAGCTGGATTTTCCAACTTTTGGTGGTAAAATCGGATACCATAATATTCTCAATTTTCCATTGCAGGATTTCAGGCTCTTGGGGAGCAATACTACAACTCATGGCTTCATAGGTAGGAGTATTATATCAATATAGGTTCGTTAGACCTCCATTACCAAATTTTGACTGGCTTACAGTGTATCCGCTACCACTTGACTTTAATTGATAATCATATGTTACTTATGTGCCAGAATAACCAAATCAAGTGGTTGGAAGTAAATATGCTTTATCTTCTAAGAATCATGTTGCTTTTCATATGTTTTGGTATTCCCCATTTCATATGAAAGAGCTTTGCAATCTTCACTGTTATGTAGTGGCCAAAGAGTCGTTGTACAAGATGTGCATGATGGCCAGTTTGTAGACAGCGTGGTTACTATCCAGGTTAGCACAGAACTTAGATAATTGAGTAGATATTTCTGCTTTTCTAACCAGACTAAACCTTTTCAGGGACTTACACCAACTGGGTATTTGTATGCTATTGATGAGGACGGCAAAAGCTATGAGTTGCACCCTGATGGCAACAGGTGCTGCCCATTTGTTGTCCGTCGCTAATATTTTTGTCATATATCACCCTTATGCTTCTCTCGAGACATGTTTGTCAAGAATGTCATGGTCTACACACACCATTTTGGTCAAGAAATCTGACACAATTTCCTGCACTGCAGCTTTGATTTCTTCAGAGGATTGGTGAGGAGGAAGATGGAAGCATAGTACGTCAATACCATTACTAAATAGTAGATCACATTGTAAAAGGGGATGGAAGGTAGTTAGGAATTCCGTAATGAATTATAAATGGCATTAAATAATGTTTAAAACATCAGCATTCAGCACCATCACCTGCATTCCAATGTATGCTTAGAAACACAAGGAATCTTGGAGTATTAACTCATTGTATACTGGCAATATCAGAAACTGGTTCCGCTTCCGGTTTGCAACTGCTATTTGAATTCTACGGAATATCAACCAGGAGTCCAAGCCCGAAGGCTGAGACACCGGAATGAGTTAAAATGTCGAATAGAGTCTCTAGGACTAAAAAGGAGCTACTTAGATGAACCGTAGGAAAAGGGCAGGAAACTCATGAAACGATTTCTGCTGCTATTTGTAACTCCGGTGGAAATGATAACTGTATGGAGTTATTTGTATACTTGCATTGCAGCATATTCTTCTGTAATATTCGGCTGAATTTGTAAAGTAATTGTAACATTAAGTACAGCTTATGTGGAAGTTGAAATAAGAGTAAGATCTGAACTTTCCGAACTGCTGAGCTAATCTGCGTGATGGTGATCCCTTTCGGTTTCCTCTGGTCGAAACAAGATTCAGGTATTTAGAAGTCCATTGGCTTGATCCATGTTTTATGATAAAAATAACACTTTTTTTCAATTTGGATTCATTCTGATTAAGAATCAAAAGAGAATAGAGAGAGAGAGACATCACCTCGACTTGTAAACTGAAAACAAAAAAGGCGGCTTATCAGATTGGATTCTTGGCTATGTGCAACTTAGGATGCGGAGACCGGGAGATGTAATTTTCTATTATCTAAAAAAATCAGATTGGATTCTTGTGTCAAAGTGTCATGTAAGACGTTCCTCGTAATCAATCTACAGTCTGCAATCTTTCTTGCTCGTGAACTCCAATAATCCGACACAGAAGAATACACAATTTGCTCTCACACGACATCCCTGAACCAAGAGTTGTTTTAACAGGAATGATACCACGCTTGTACGACGAAGAATGTATCAACGGACACCGCTATCGTACCTCAAAATAGCAGCGCCGTAAGTTTTTAATATTTTCTCCCTGAGGTTGCTCATCTTGGCTGCTGCGGGCCTGCGGCTGCCTCACGTGTCCAAATCGACTCATCAACTCCGGTCAATAACCACACCCCCCAGGCCCCCACCCACCCACCCACCAGAAGTGTCTTCTTGAGCCCTCCACCGTTCTTGGATGCACAACTCCTCAAGGTCAGCAAGACCAAGGTGAGTTTCAATCTTGGCCTTCTGCTGTTGAAAAGATTACTTCTTTGCTTTCTTCGACCGCCCTTGGAAGCTTCGTTTCAGGTTGGTAATCTCGCCTGCAAGTTTCGCTTCCTAATCCAGTTCAGCAATCTCAATATCTCAGGGCCAATGGCGCTGGATGATCCGGTTGTTTCTGCTCGGTGGCTGCATCAGCACTTAGGACAGCCTAACATTAAGGTGAAGAATTTGTCATCTACTCCGTGTTTTCCTCTTCAGTTCTGAAATACTTGCTTCCTTTTGCCAGCAGTTCAGAAATAATATAATCTGTTGTTGATTTCTTATCCAGTTATCCCCGTGTAAGTAGTATGTGGAGGACAGTTTAGTGATTATTAGCAGAAGCAGTTGTGATTATATACCAATTTGATTTTACTTGCTTTCATATTGTATCCTTATTGTGCACATTCAACTACTCACTCTGTTTAGGTTTTGGATGCTTCCTGGAACATGCCAGAAGAGAATAGGGATCCATGGCAAGAATACCAGGTTTCTGGATCAGTTGTACTGTGCTTTGTTTACCTTTTTGTGGTAATGTTCTCTCAGGCTCTCGGCTCAAGTATTCTGATATAGTGATATACTCAGGTGGCCCATATTCCTGGTGCACTGTTCTTCGACATAGATGGCATAGTTGATCGGACGATTGATGTGAGAAACGTTTCCAGATATTAGTTACTTTCTCATTTATATTAACGTTTGACTTTGACTTAAGTAAATAAGCAGCAAGAACATCATGGTGTTTTTGCAATTGACATAATCTTATGTGTATATTCATATATGTTAATTGTGCCACCAACAGAAAACCCATTCTTTCAATTAATTTTTGCAAGGTGTATGTTAAAAGAATTTATTGGACAAAGCTTGTCTTTTGCTTTTTGAAACATGTCTATAAATATAGATATGTGATATATCTTTACTGCATGCAATTCTTTCAGTTGCCACACATGCTGCCATCAGAAGAGGCTTTTGCAGCAGCAATTTCTGCACTTGATATCAAAAACCATGATAAGGTTATTGTTTATGATGGAAAGGGGTTCTTTAGTGCACCTCGTGTTTGGTGGTAAGCAGAACGTTTGCATTCAGTTTACGAAAATGATGAAATTGACTGAATGTTCCTAATGCACAATGAAAGTAGAGCTGCTGGAAGTTATTCTTGTTGATATATCAACTGTTTGGTTGTTTTCTGTTAGTATATGTAAGCCACTTTTTTGTTCTTTTATAGTATCTTGCAATGTAAGTTGATGGAGCTAATTACTTTTTCAACTCAATGTTCTAATATGTGCCTTACTTCAAACAATAAGCTTTGATCATGCAATGAAAGCATGAAATTTGCATGCAGTGAAAAGATACGGTAGATAGTTTGCAATTATGAGGAAAGTATATTGTCCATCAACTTTAAACGCTATACCTGGCATACTTTAAACGCTATATTTTCGGTGTGCTGCAGAAAGCAGACTGAATGAACCCACCCCCTTGAAGTATACCTGGCATACATGCCAGACTGTCCATTCTCTGTTTTACTTAAGTAACATGCCCTACTTCTGACATGCACAAGATGATGAGATTTATGCATACTTCATCAATTAATAGGATGTTCAGAGTTTTTGGACACAATAAAGTTTGGGTGTTAGATGGAGGTTTACCTCAGTGGCTAGCTTCTGGATTCGATCTTGGAAGCAACCACAACAGTCTTGATGATGCAGTTCTAAAATCTAAAGCTGCTAATACTGCTGTTGAAACAGTTTATACTGGTGAATTGGTAAGACAGCTATAAAGATGGTCTACGTATGCTTACTGCATACTCTTTTTGCTCATTGAGTAATCATGGTTCCATTCTTTGCAGGCAAATCCTGTCACATTTCAGACTGAATTTCAGCCTCAGCTATTCTGGACACTGGAAAAGGTTAGCTCTTCTTTTTACCTGAAAACTTAAGTCTTGTATATATATAGATACGGATGAATCTGATCATGAATGCATGTGCTATTTTTGTTTCTACATTGCTCCCCCAACTCAATGTTACTTGGAGTTGTTCATATCTCATGATCTTAGTTTTAACCTCTTTGGAAGCTTAACAAGAAAAAGTATGAAGATGATTGACATAACTCAGTGAAACACATTACCCTTGATTATGCCCATGTGTGCTGAGCTGTTTGGTTGTGTAACAGGTCAGACACAATATAGCTGCTCAGGCTCACCAACTAGTTGATGCCCGATCAAAGGGCAGGTAATATCTCCTAACGTGTACTCTTTGATTACTCTGATTGCAAGAGCTGATTATAGAAGCTCTGATGATAATTAAATGTAGCTTGCTACAACCAAAAAGTTGTGAAGACATTGTTTATGTTTCAAGTGAATATGATGATTTATCTCACCGTTTGAATTCATAGGGACTGCATTAAACAGGAATCCCTAGTGCTACAAAGGGTTTTTGCCTTTTATCTGTCTCTTAATTTTCAAAACTTAATTTAACTGAGTAGCTGATACATTCACTGCATGGCTACATGATGCCGTTTGCTGTTGTTAATCTTCTCCCCGTACTGGAAGTTTCTTTTTTTTTTGTGAAGAAAACTATTGATTTTTCTTTCATTCACAGGTTTGATGGTGTAGCACCTGAACCACGGAAAGGAGTAAGAAGTGGACATATACTGGGAACCAAATGTGTTCCATTCCCTGAGGTTGTTATAATGCAAATGTGAAAGATATAACATGATGCTTGGATAACCACGAATTGCTAAGAATTGACATCGTTTGTCTTGTCCCAGATGTTTGATGGCGCGCCAATGCTTCTCCCTGCAGATGAGCTATGTAAAAAGTTTGAGCAAGCAGGTCTGAATTCTGTTTCATCTCACTGTTCTAATCTGAAACTGGTCGTTTCGTCATGGCCTTTGCAACTCAAGAAAGAAAGCAATCAACTTTTCCAATGTGCACTATACGAAAAGCAGAACAACCTCATTGCATAACTGTGTAGATCTTGTTGCATAAGAAATATGTTTTTCTTAGGAATATCATATATGTACATCTGATATGAAAGTTTCAACAATCAATAACAATAATAGCACCCGATTTGATGTTTCTCAGGGATCTCCCTTGATCGCTCCATTGTCGTCACATGTGGATCTGGTGTAACTGCCTGCATACTTGCTCTGGTCTGGATATTTCTCCAGCTATTCTTGAATTGTGTCGTTTGGTCGTAAAGCAGTCTAACAATATCTCTTTACAGGGGCTCTATAGAATAGGGAAGCATGATATTCCAGTTTATGATGGGTCTTGGACAGAATGGGAAGCGCAACCAGATACTGATTATCCAAAGGTTATTTCCACTGGTTCTTAAAATCACCAATTCTGAAGTGATGAATCCAGTTGTTTGTATCCTGCAGCATTCAGTTTTGATTGTCAGCAAAATGATATTTATGTGTAACAAGCTTTGCACTTAAAATCAAGGTGAAGCTTATAGCGGAAACAAATGTCCAACATGCTTCTATGTTGTGCTGTGACCAATTGCGATAATGGCAAGAGTATAGAAGTTGGCGAACTGAACATTATTAATTATAGAAGGAATTTCGACTTGAAAACAACGATAAGCTTCTGAGTTGATTTCATTTCAGAGTTGCAAACTGTGGTGACAACACAGTATTTATCATGCTCGCATAGCCTCGTATGCTCAGCAAAAGTGCAACCAAAGCACAAGTTCTAGCAACATGAGGGTCGATTCATCAAAATTTCATCTCACACACAACAAATTTCTTCTGTAGCTCAAGGAAATCAAACACGAAAAATGATTGCTTGAAATTGAACGACTGATGCTAAAAGGGACTACCGGGTACACGAGAGAGAACGCTCTGCTCTCCGGTACATGTGGAGAGGTAACCAAAAGACATTGTATTTTGCTATAACGGATTAGCCGCTGCTTCTGGTTTCAAAGAAGAAGAAAATTTAGTGCTCGTACCTTTCGACTTGTTCTACATTTGAAATGACAAACTATCACATTTCATCCGATGATCCATTCAGATGAAGTTAACTCACTCTCATTATGATGGGCCCGGCTATGCTTTGCGCTTCCACACGCAACAGCTCACCACAGTGCATGCAAATCAGGATTGGACCGTGTTTGCACTAAAATTTGACAGATAGGGTCAAAATCGGCAGTCTAAGATCAACAAGATACGATTGGATAACGGATCAAGATATTTGGAAACAAAAACATGTTGTTAAGGAAAGCACCCTCCAAATAGAGGCCGATACGGATTCTATTCCTAACGTGTTGTACCAGAACTCTATCGGCCAATGGCTATAAAAGATGTCTAGAGGTGATCAGAAAAGCTGCCCAGAGCCAACCAACCAATTCGCGTCTACTTTTCATCTATTTTTTCGTCGACTAGGAGTAGTTCTTGTAATTTAGTCTTTGTAATTCGATCTTGATCAATAAAGTTGTGCATCGCCGATTGTTGATCTTCTTCAAATTACGCCCCAGGTTTGATTTATTCTGATTTTGTTGCGCATCGCCTTCTTGTAATCGATCCGCTTTATCCTCTCGATTAGCCTTAATCGGCTAATTAGACTTATCTTGTTACTTTGATCTTAATCGGCTTCAAGCTGATTGGGTCTAAGCCGATTGATCGTTACGATCGGCTTTTGAGTAAATTTTATATTTTACCTTGTCGTTTCTGAGTCAAATCGACCGCACGCTTTTGAACGGTGTTAAATGCGGTGTCTGCCGTCGAAACCCTACTTCAAGTTTTTGACGTCAACACACTCTTGGCACGCCCGGTGGGACCAGATGGCAGCATCAAGCAAATCAATTCCACCATCCGATCTTAACGCCGAAGCTATAATCGTCCCAATGATGGATGATTTAACGCCAGAACAACGTAGAGAAATCGAAGATCGAAAAGCTGCTCTAGAAGAGATGATGCTGAATTGCTATCAAAAGACTAGACGTGGCGTCACTCAAAAGACTGCTTTGCCGACGATCAATGCCCTTGGCAATGCAGACATCACAGATGGTCCGGTAAGTTCATACCTACCCGCTCAAGCCGAATTATCGGCTATGATTAATCAATCTATACACCACGCGCTGGTAAACCAATCATCGGCTCTTGTTACAACGCTAAAGTCGATGATTGTGAATAGTGTGAAGACAATCGCTCAAGAATTAGCATCATCTGGGAGTCTGCTTAACCCGATGCAAGCTCTGCCAAGCTATCCTGCTTTTTCAATAGCGCAAAATACGCAGAGTACGTCAGCCGATCCTAAACCATCGGCTATAACTTCACCCCCAACCATGGTGCCGACTCAAAGGATGACCAGATTTCTGCCGTGTTGAGAGATCAATTCGGCTTACAACCAAAGGGTAGAGTCATTGGCTATAGAAAGCCGTATCCGGATTATATAGATCGCGTGCAATATCCACATAATTTTAAAGTTCCTGATTTTGCCAAATTTTCTGGGAATGATTCGGTCACGACCTTAGAGCACGTCGGACGCTTTGTCGCTCAGTGTGGCGAGGCATTTCGATCCGACGGGTGAAAATTAGATTATTCCCTTGTCTTTATCGGAGTCGCTTTTACTTGGTTTACTAGTTTACCTCCAAATTCGGTTCATTTTTGGAACGATTTGGAAAGCCGATTCTATGAGTACTTTTTCTCCGGTAGTCTGGAACTCAGGATTTCAGATCTAAGTTCTATCCAATAGAAGACTGAGGAATCGGTAAATGATTATGTTAAGAGATTCAGGGAAGTGAGAAATAGGTGTTTTAGTGTTACCTGCACGATAATCGGTTGGTGATTTAGCTTTCGGTGATACCCCATTAAGAGAAAAATTAAGTGACAGAATTCACCAATTTAAGTCATCTCCTACAGCGAGTATCGGCTCAAGAAAGCCGTTTCTCCGATGATAACGACTTCAAAGATAAATTGAAGAATAATAAAGACAAGATACAATCGGCTATAGAGGATGACCAACTAAAATTTGCAGAAGAGCCGACGATGCAGCTGAACGCTGATCCTTTTCCAATTAACATGGTCCATTGCTCCAAAAAGAAGGAAAAGCCGACACAGGATGCAGAGCCTAAGGATCAAATTCATATATCATCGACTATAAAAATGACGCATCAAGCCGATGTACAATCAAATTCTGATGGCAATAGGACACTCATGATTACTGTTGGCTCTATACAAATAAAAGCCGACCGTGAAGGGAAAATTTTTAAAACAATCACATCAAAGGGTTATCAGGCTGAAAGAGCATTGCCACTATGTAAGCCGATACAGAAGTCGAAGCTCACTTTTTCCCAACTACTAGCAAAATATGAAAGGAGGAATGAAAGGCCACGACGAAGTCCTCCACATCGGCCAGTTAATGAATATCGGCCAAGCGGCCCTGAAAGAGCTCACCAACGGTACCCTTTTTGGCAATTTTGTTGGGAGAGGGGATTAGCTTTGCCATCACCAAACACATGTCCGATGCGGTATTACCCATGTCAAGGTGATAAGCAGCGATGGTCGGCTAAAGATAGAATTTCTAAGCCGACCATAAGTCAGAAACAAGACCAAGATGAAGGGTCTAACATTGCGGCTAGTATGGATCTGTTAGGAAAAATATGTAAGTCGATCGAACCAAAGCCGAGATGGTGTCCTCCAGGTTTAAGCCGATCACAAAGAAGAAGAATTGAGTGACTAAGGACCCAAGAGATGAGGGAAGCTGAACAAGAAAAACGAAGGGATAAAACTTTTAATGAGCTTCATCCGATTAAGATTGCGAGAAAAGAGTGGAGGAAGAAAAAACCGGATTCGGCCAATGATTTTTGTTCGACGAAGCCGATCTAGTCTGGAAAATCATACCACCCGTCAGCTCGTGATAGCCGATTTGGTAAGGGATCAACGTGGGATCGTGTAGTGTGCATCGGTTTGTCCAAGGTACTAGTTAGGTCTTGATTGGCTAAAACTCAAATACGAATATACGAGTTGGCCGATTACCGACCTGAAAGCCAAATTAACTCGATGCAGTTAAAAATTTGGCTATGGTAAGAAAATATATGTTCAAGTCGATGATGAAAATTTTTGGAAGATAACATGTTATCTCCCAAAAATGGGGGGCATATGTTTGCACCAAAATTTGCGAATAGGGTCAAAATCGCGATCCAAGATCAACAAGATACGATTGGATAACGGATCAAGATATTTGGAAACAAAAACAGGTTGTTAAGGAAAGCACCCTCCAAATAGAGGCCGATACGGATTCTATTCCTAACGTGTTGTACCAGAACTCTATCGGCCAATGGCTATAAAAGATGTCTAGAGGTGATCAGAAAAGCTGCCCAGAACCAACCAACCAATTCGCGTCTACTTTTCCGTCAACTAGGAGTAGTTCTTGTAATTTAGTCTTTGTAATTCGATCTTGATCAATAAAGTTGCGCATCACCGATTGTTGATCTTCTTCAAATTACGCCCCAGGTTTGATTTATCCTGATTTTGTTGCGCATCGCCTTCTTCAGAATCGATCTGCCTTTATCCTCTGATTAGCCTTAATCGGCTAATTAGACTTATCTTGTTACTTTGATCTTAATCGGCTTCAAGCTGATTGGGTCTAAGCCGATTGATCGTTACGATCGGCTTTTGAGTAAATTTTATATTTTACCTTGTCGGTTACAGATCAAATCGACTGGCACGCTCTTGAATCAGGTGTTCGTCTGGTGTGCTGCTGTCAGAAACCCTACTTCAAGTTTTTAACGTCAACAGACCGTTTGCAGCATAAGACGGGATAGAGTTTCCGTGCAGTTGTAAGGTGACTACAACTTAAACAGTTATCGATCTTCAAAACTACCCGATCAAAGCAACGAACAGTTCAGATCGTGTAACAGTGCTCAGCTATATTACTTTGGCCGTTTTTTTTTGATCCAATAGTAGTTACTACCACCGCTAAAGTTGCACCAGATCCCGTTCGCATAAGACGAAATGAACCGAGTATGTAATCGTCTTTGCGCCTAATCTGTAACGGAGTCCATTTCTGCCTTTCAGATTCCTTCTGCCAGTCCTTCAGGCTACGGCCGTCTTCCAGTATTGCATAAAGCTACATACAAGAGCACAAGAGTGAAATCTGAGGCTCGCAGGCAAATTGCGCGAAAGTGGCACTACCGGATTCAGCAACCATTGGCTTAGATTTATGAGTGAATTTGATTGCAGAAACTCCAGACTTTGAATCAGCCAGCACATGTCTGGCCTTGGTGTACTTCTGTAATCCCAGGATTGTTCGCTCGGTTGATGAACATTGTGAATTCTCCACCATCCGTTCCAAGATCACCAGCAACCATAAAGGCATGAACACCATCCTTGTGATCTATCCAGCTGTACCCACGACCTTTCACTACCCCACGACTACTCGTCAATGCCCTAACAGCTGATGCATCACCATGTTGGCCCAAGCAGGGGCGGGGCTAGGCCTCGAGCCATTGGGGCCTGGGCCCAAGGCCCAGCTCAAATAACAAGTGCAAATTACTGTATATACTCTATTTGGGCCCGAGGCCTAGATTTGCCCTGCAAAGGCCTATGCGGGATGCGGCCATCCTTGCCCAACTGAAGAAGGCTAAAATGGTGAAACCCTAGCCACTACCAGTCCCGTCCCGACCCGACGCGCACGTCGTCGCACCTGCCTCCCGGCCTCCCGGCCGAGCCTCGGCCACGCCACCGCCGCTCCTGGACTCTCGCCCGTGCCGAGTACATGCCGCCTTGCTCCGGCCTCCGTCGAGGCCCGGCCTGAGCCAAGGTGCCGCCGCCCGCTGCCGTTCCCGGCCTTCTGCAGTTCCGCCGAGCCAAGGCCACGTCGACTCCCCCCCTTCACCGGTTCGCCCCACGCGGCCACACCCTCTGCAACTCTGCGCCTCTGTCGACTGCCCACCCGCACGGGCTGCGCGTGCTCCTGGTCGACTGCTCCGGCCTCCTAACTCGTAGATCTGGTCATCTGGACGCCGGCGCGCCACTGCTCCCTCGGCCACCGCCCACTGGCCTGCCGCCTCCCAACTCCGGCCAAGCCTCCATGCCCGCGCAGCTGCCGGCTGCGCCTGCTGGCCTAGGCTGCTCTGGAGACCTCTGCCCTCTGGTATTGCTTGATCTTGAATTCTTGATGCCTTGATAGAATGATAGTTGCTAATTCAATTGTATGATTAATGATTGTATTGCTCTGGTATTGCAGTATTGCTTGCTATTCGTTAGTTGTTAGTTCATAGTTCATAGTTGTATGATTGTATCTATGAATTTTTTGCAATTTATACATATAGTCATCACTTGATTTACTTGTACTTATGCTAGATTCCAGTATAATGATTTGAACAATTTATATATTTCGTGATTAATTGATTGAACTCAATTTGATGTAATAGAAATATATGATGAAGAGGTCAAAGCTATTGTCATCTTATTTTCTAGCATAATCACAGTCCAACCAATCCCCTCCGGAAACAATAGGAACTGCAGCTAGTAATACCCAACAAAACAATCCTCGTGTTGTGCTTAATTTGAAAGATATTGTTGCCGATCTGGGCTTCAAAAACCAATTGAGGAATTCGATGTAGACATTAGGGATGCTGCTAGAAGGGAGTATTTGCTACGGGGACCATGCCAGCCGAAAGGTCATAAGTTTTCACGGAAATCTATATGAAATCACAAAAGAAGCTTCCAAGAAGAGTGGTTCAAAAGGCATGATTGATTAGAATATAGAGTTGCTAAAGATGCTGCCTTTTGCTTTTATTGTTTTCTATTTAAGCAATGGAAACCTGAAAACTTTGGTACTGATACATATACAAAGGTGGGGTTTAGCTATTGGAATGCAATTCAATCTTTTGATGAACATGTTGGTAAAATCGATAGTGTTCGTAATAGAGCTAGAAAATGTTGTGAGGATTTTAAAAATCAGAGGCAGAGTGTCAAACATGTGTGGACTGATACAAGCAAGAAGGAGGAAGAATATTTGGGTCGTATTACTATCATTTTAGGTGTTGTAAGGTTTCTTCTATTGCAAGCTCCAGCTTTTCGTGGACATGACGAGTCTTTTAGATCAAACAGTAGAGGAAACTTTTTAGAGATGCTGCAATGGTATAAAGAGAAGGACAAAAATGCTGTAAAACTGTTAGATAGTGCTCCTGGGAACCATTTAATGACTTCGCCAAAAATACAAAAGCAGTTGTGCAAAGCTTGTATAGAAGAGACCACTAAAGCCATTGTGGATGATATTGGAGATAGACAACTTGCCGTTCTTGTTGATGAGTCTCGAGATGCGTCTATCAAGGAACAAATGGCTGTGATTTTGAGGTTAGTATGTGCTATTTGGAATTTTTGGATAGCTTTTTAACTACGTTTCTTGCTCTCATTAAAAACTACACTTCTTTCTCCATGTAGGTATGTGAACAACCAAGGGCAGGTGATTGAGAGATTTCTTGGGATTCAACATGTTAATGACACGACATCAGCTTCATTGAAGGTAGCTTTGTATGCTATGTTTGTTTGTCATGGTTTATCTATCCATAGATTGCGAGGGCAATGTAACAACCTAAATTTTGCTCTAATTTAAATTTTTGGAGTATTTTTGATTTTTGAGAATTTTTGGGAATTTATTGAAATTTATTTGGATTTATTCAAATAAAGCCTTTCTTGAAAACAATTAAATAATGGAAAAGTTTTTGCAAAGTTTTATTGGAAATATTTTATTTGAGTCCCAAATAGCTCAAAGTAATTTCTAGAATTTGTTTTGAATTTTTCTGATATTTTTACTATTTTCTTTGGCCAAAACTATTTTCTCGAATTATTTTTATTCGAAAAGGATTTAAAATCCCAGAACAGTGTTTGGGCCGAAACCCTGGGACCGGCCCAGTACTGTGCTCTGGCCCAGCTCACGTCGTCGGCCCACGCAGCCCGCCCCGCCGAAACCCTAGCCGTCGCCGCGTTTCGCCCGTTGGATCAACATCGTGCGTCTAAGAAGCTGCCGCGTCACTTCACCATTTTCGCCCGTTGGATCGCTGCGCACGGACGCCCGGGATTTCGCCACGTCGCATCTTCCTCGCGAGATCGCCGGAGCAACAGCCGCCTGCATGTTCGCCCGTTTCGCCGAGGATTGCGCGCACGTCGAGGCGCTATTTAGTGCGCCGCTGCCACCCCCGTGCTGCGCATTTCAAGACGCTCCTGTAGCCCTAGCGCACGCCTCCCAAAACGCCTCCGTTTACCCGCAAGAGCTCGCCGTAGTTGCTCTCTGTGCGCCGCCGCTGTTTTTCGCTTTTTCCTTCGCTGTCGGTCCACTCCCGCCGTCGCCGAGGTCACTGGAGCACTGCCCGAGTCAAGCCGCGTCGAATGCGCTAAATCTTCTCACCGGGGAACCACCGAAACGCTGTCGACTACGTCGTCTTCCTCATCTCCGGCAAGTCTGCACCACCGCACGCCATCGTCGGACTCCGAGCATCGTTGACCGTTGGATCTGCAAGGAGGGGTAAGGATCGTGCCACGTCGCCCTTCTCTGTTTACATTTAGTTTGTATACGTGCGTTAGATCTGTTATGGACGGCCGGATTAACCCCAAGGTTTACACGTTAGTTGGATCTTGATCGTTAGATCTAGAACGAACGGCTTGGATTAGATCTAATTTCTGCGATATGTTTTTGTCTTAGCGGTTGTATCGTTAGTGAACGCGTGAGATTGTGCTGCGTAGCGTGTTGAATAGTAAACATCTCGGGTACTGTGAGTCGTTGGATTAGATCTGAACGGCGGCTGTGAGTAGATCGGTGGAGCGCGGATCCGTGCCGTTCAAATTTGAACGTGCGGCGGAGATGACACCGCACTTCATCGAATCTCTGCGGCGACGCTGTGCGCGTTGACCGAGGGAGAGACCAGATCCAACCGTTGATTTCAGGCACACCGTTGGATGCGTGACGCGTGGGGGCGTGGAGTGCGAAGTGTCGCCGAACCGCGCGGGGGTGAGATCCGACCGTTGGTTGAGCGAGCGGTCTGGATCTTGCCGCGTGTCGTGTCGGGATTGGCTGCGCATCATCGCTGACGCCACGGCTTGTGTCACCTGGTGCATGAGCACGATCTTTGCCGATCCACGGTGGACGAGCGGGCGTGGACCCGATCCATAGGCGAGCGACGTGGCGACCTGCGGGCATGCCATGTCGTCGGCCGGCGTCATCGGCGACGTCATAAATATTTTTTTATATATAAAAATATTTCGGCCGAAATTCTTTTCTGTGCTGATGTCATCATGACGCAATGCTGATGTCATATATGCGAATTTTCAGTATAAAAATAATTTGGAAAAATCGGATTTCTTAATTTCTGTATTTTCAGATTTTATTCAAACTTCAAATGACTATAACTTTTGCATTTTAACTCGGGTTTGGGTGATTCAAATTTCTAAAAATTCATAAAATTGTGATCTATTTAATGATGAATTTTATTTGAATTTTTGAGGTCATATAGTATTCTGTATTAGCTATTTATTGTATAATTTGTTTGTACGCGTAGACGCAATTTTGCCGGAAAGTTTCGAGGAAGAATTCGTCGCTCAAGACCAAGCTTCGGAACACGACCAGCAACTCTTTGAAGGCAAGTGATGCTTTGATCATTTTGATCCCAGATTTTAAAATGTAATTTATGCTTTGAAATTATGCATGCTTATTTATTTAAAATGAAGCTAATTTAAATTGGGATAATGTAGTTAATCAACCCATTTTGTTATGTCACCTTGAAATGATTAATTGTATGCCCTAAATCATTGTCACCCTAAGTTGAATGTACTGGTTGAATAATAATATGATGCCAACACGGGAGGCTAGACCATGAGTAGATGCTTAGCCTTGCAACGAGTCATGAATGATCTTTCAGAAAAATGCTACAAAATTGACTAATGGAATATTGAATGTATTTTGAAAGTGGTGTGATGATACCACATGATGATATGGAAGTATGGTGACCTGTGTGGTTCCATACTGATGTTGAGTTATTGCAGGCATGTGTTGCACAATAATCAACTGGGTGGGTAATGATTTAGACTGGGGCAAGTGGCAAGAGGCTGTGTGCCTGGTGGGCCTGTGTGGCATTGGGTTGATGAGTGTTGTGAGTTTGTGTGCCACAATGGGCTGTGTGCCACTGTTGAGTGTTGGAAGTCTTGCCTTGGTTAGTTAAGGACTTCACCTTGCAAGCCTTTGATCTGAGTCACCCGTACAACCACATGTCTGATATGGGACAGACCTAGTTGATTAGGGTTCTGATATCTTTCCTCTGATACCTCGGGGTGACAGTGCACGGGGGTGTATCTGTACGGGGGAGCGTACCTGTGCTACGGCTTGGTGCCCATCCAACGGTGATTGGCCTGTCCTATACTTCGGCTCTGTGTGAGGGAAGGGATAGTAAAGGCAATACCGGAGAGGTTCTTTGGTTAAGGTAGAGGTTCCTGAAAAGCTTTGTTGAGGATAATCACCTGTGTGGTGAGCGGCTGTATCTTGTGGGTAAAGTGTACAACCTCTGCAGAGTGTCAAAACTATTCGAATAGCCGTGCTCACGGTATTGAGCATTGCTCGGGGATTACAGTCAAGGGGTAGATCTTCATAAAACAAAATGTGGAAAGGGTGGCTGTGTGCCAGTGTTAAAAATGAATTGTTAAGGCTGTGTGCCGAGAACCTTCGAAGAAAAACCATTTGAAGAAATTAGTATTACTTATAACTGTTCCACTGCTTTAATCTAATTAAGATATTGGTTTAAAAATGCTACTTGATGTAAAAGAACCACATAAGCCAATCCTTTGGAATAAGCTTTGCATATAGTAATAGCGATGCATTCTGTGCATTACTTGTTGAGTGCCTTGTGTACTCACCCCACCTTGCTTATCAACCCCAACATCAGTGGAGGAGTCTACACCAGCATGGGAGGAGGAGTACATCGAGGATACAAACAAATAGGGGGCAAGCCCAGTCGGTTGCCTGTGGCAAGATGAAGGCTTCCACGACTTTTATTTATGTTCCGCTGCTATTTCAATTACTCTGAATAATGTAAACCCTGCGTGGCCGATTCTATGTAAGGAGACCATGAGGTCGTACAACTCAGTTTATATAAATGGTTGCACTATTTATTCTTATATCGCTGTGAATGTCTGTGATGTGCAACTCTGTAAGACTGTGTGTGCTAGCGTGATCCAGGACTAGCACAGAATACACAGAGGGTCCGGATTTGTAGATTCGGGTCCCGACAGGCAAGGATATGATGGCGCATCAAATATGAGAGGGGAATTCCCCGGGCTACAAAGATGGGTATTGGGTGAAAATCCATATGCATTTTATATACATTGCTTTGCTCATCAGCTGCAATTAGTGGTTGTTTCCGTTGCCAAATGTTGTTCTTCTGTCTTGGATTTATTTAACTACATCACTTTGATTGTCAACACTGTGATGAGGACATCACTTCTATGGATATAGCCACACCTGCAAATCCATCACCTACGCATCAATCGGTCCCCGTTGCTGTAATACATGGACCGATTACTCGAGCTCGCGCACGTCAACTCAATTACCAGGTGAATTTGTTCCTCGGGCTTCATACGAATATTTTAATGGATGGAATGCTATTTAATTCTTGTGATGATGTCCTTTGCCTCAGGAACTTGGGTGAGGAACCAACCAAGATGAAGGATAGAAGAGAAGTGCACGAGTTCGGTTCAGATTCGACTCCAGGACAGGGCTGACTTGTTTCGGCCGCCACGGCTACATCCGGACTCCGTTTTGGGCGTTCTTGTACTTCACTGAAAGCTTATCAAGTCTACTTTCCAACGGATCTGGAATCACATCCAAACTCCTTCTGAGTTGACGGGAATCGTTCAATCAAGCAGCGTCACTTTTTCAGTCCAAGTCAAAGTGGGCCTTTGGCCTTGTAACAAGGAAAGCCCACTTAAGGCTGCACCCTAGGGTTCCTAGACGCCTCTCCACAATAAAAACAGCCAGCCGCTGCCATTAGATGGTGGGTTTTTTAGATCAAAGATAGCAGTTGCTACTTCTTGTAATCGCGTGTTGGCTAAACCGCCAATTACTTGTCATCTAAACCCTCTTTTGTGATTCGAATGAACTCGTGGTTTCAATTATAATTTCAGTGCTTGTTCATCTTGTTCTTGCGTGTTCTTCGATTGCTTGCAGGGACAAAGGCCTTCGTGGTCGAGTTGATCGTGCACGGCAAGATCAATAACAACCGGAAGTCGGTGTAACGATTGCTAAGGCGCATCGTCGGGGCGGTGTAGTCGGATCGCCAACGTCTTTTCCACCCAATCGAATCTATCCTCTCTCATCGAAGGTCGGGACCTATCCTCCTATCACGTGGTATCGAGCTCAAGGTTGATCGGTGAGAGATTTTTTCCCCATCCATTATTTTACCTACGATCCGTAAAACCATAAAAAAAAAACAAATAGGCGATTAGATCTCCCTTGTCCAAAACAGTTTGTGCCCTTGCTTTTGCTACTTTAGTTCTCGGCTTGTTGAATTTACGGTTGCTTCGACGAGTCAAGTTGTCGGTCTTTAGTTTCATCCTTTAGAGTTTCGAGTTCAGTCATGTTTTTGTCACGATTGCGTTCATAATTTGAGTCGATACGTTAGTAGATCGATCGGACTTGAGTTTGTTTCATCTAGTGTGGGAGATCAAATTGGGTTGCGATTTCCTTGCTTTGTTTACTAATCCGCTTGATTCTCTGTGTTTACCAAAATAAATATCGTTTCCAAATATATATATATAAAAAAAAAGAGGCGGTGCAGGTATACAAGAGCCGCACCAAATCAAGGAGTTAAAAAAAGGCAAGTGCATATAGAAAAGCCGCACTAAATCGAGAAGAAAAGGCAAGTGCAGATAGAAAAGCCGCACCAAATCAGAGAAGAAAAAGGCAAGTGCAGATTTCAAAAGCCGCACTAGATCAATTGCAAATCTTTTAATTACCTTTATACCCCTGGTTTTGCCAAAAGTCCTTTGTGCAAATTTTGTTTTTAGGGTCTCCTGAGTTCATCTAAGAGAGTTTTGTGACCCTCAAAAAAAAAAAAAAAAAAACTTGTTGTTTTGGGCGTTTGGTGACGACGCTTGTGTCTTGGCTCGCGTCTCTAGTACGGTTCGGGACTAGGACCAGACGGTACCGTCAGAGAACGTTTATTTAGCTTGCTGTGACTAACGTGGTGAAGGTTACTCCTTGTGCTATTTCAGCCACCTATAGCTCCACAGATTGTCTCCTACTCTCTGAAGTTGTTTGTCTTCTTGGTTGCCAACACCTCCTTGCTAAAGCTTGGTAAGAACAGTAAGAACTTGTTTGAACAGGTTGAGAGTGAGCGATTTGACACTAGCACACCACTTGTAGATAGGGATAATCTTGTTACTTGGTGTTAGCTTTTTTTCTTTGTTTTCTAACCATGGCAGGATCGGAAGCCGATAAAGGGGACAACATTCACCTCGCACACGGGATCGTCAAAGACTTCGAGCGCCAAATGAGGCTTCACACCGATGCGCTTGATGAGGACGTTCGTGTTACCAATGACCGCCTTGGTCAATTGGAGGCGATTCAAATTGACACCAACACCAAAATCACCGCGTTGGAAGTTTACGTAGGCGCAATCAACACCTCCCTTGCAAGCATTCTTGCAATGACTTGAGGAGAGGATCGTGGGCGCCTACGATGGACATGTGAGCAGCGTTGCGAGAGACAATGAAGCGAGGACTATGCAATGGACACGAAGTTGAGGAAGAGGAGGATGATAGGCCACAACGACAGCTACACCGCAACCGCCATGGTATGGGTTTGCGACCACCACGACAGCAGTGCGTGAACATGATGATTCCCTAGGATCAATCAAATTCAAGATGCCACCTTTTGATGGGAAATATGACCCGATGCATACCTCACTTGGGAACTAGTCGTAGATCGAAATTTGCTTGCTATGATTTTCTGAACACAAGAGGGTTAGGGCTGCAACTAGTGAGTTTCTTGATTTTGCCTCCGTTTGGTGGCGCGAGTATCGTAATAAGACCCCAAACAATGTGCCACAAACTTGGGATGCTTTGAAAAGGATCATGCGAGCTAGATTTGTTCCTTCGTATCATGCGAGATTTATTACATAAGGCTGCGAGAATTGAGACAAGGTAGCAAATCAGAGAAGAATATTATCGGGAACTACAGCATGTGCATGTTGCGTTGTGGGTTAGTGGAAGAAGAGGAAGCTGCTATGGCTAGATTTATGGGAGGGTGACCGTGAAATTCGGGACATATTAGCTTACAAGGAATACAATTCTATCACTCGTTTATTCCATCTTGCTTGTAAAGTGAAAGGGAAGTGCAGGGCGTCGCGCAAGGACTAATGTTTCGCAGTCGGACTACATCATGGCATCCACGCACTTCAAAGACTGCCCCAAACCGTGCATCTTCACAAGGTACCACTAGCACCGCCACACACGCCTCAACAAAACTAATGCCGCAGCATCGGAAGCAACAAAGGGTCGGCACCAACACCCGCCAAGAGCGCTTCGTCCGTTGCATCCACGGAAGAACGAGGATATTCAAAGTGCCTACAATGCAAGGGATTTGGGCATGTGAGGAAAGATTGCCCAAGCAAGCGTGTCTTGATTGTGCGGGATCTTGGTGAGTATTCTTACGCTAGTGATTTGGATGATGAGACATATGCTATGCTTGCCATTGACCATGCAGAAGTGGACATGAGAAGGAAGAAGAACATATTGGTCTTTGAAAATGCGAACATTATGAGAGCCTTGTTGTTGGTGGCGTGTTGAGTGCCCAAATGGGGAAGGTGAGCAGAACCAATGACATAATTTGTTTCAAACCAAGTGTGTGGTCATGGAGCGCTCATGCCGCGTCATCATTGATGGGGTAGTTGCAATAACTTAGCAAGTTACGAGATGGTTCAAAAGCTAGAGTGAAAACAAGCCCACATCCACACCGTACCACATCCAATGGTTTAACGACAATGTAAGATAAAGGTAACACGATTGGTAAGAGTGCACTTTGCCATTGGTTCGTATCATGACTATATTGATGCGATGTTGTGCCTATGCAAGCATGTTCTATGTTGTTCGGAGACCATGGCGAGACGATAAAGACACCTTGCATCATGGTAGAACTAATCGGTACTCTTTTGTGCATAAAGAGAAGAAAATTGTATTACATCCTATGTCTCCTGAAACCATTTTGAGGGATGAAGTTGCTAGAGCCAGCAAAGAAAAAAATCGAAAACATGAGAAGAGTGAAAATCAGATTGTAGCAAAGGAATTTGTACAACATAAAGAGGGCAAGTCTAAATCTGTTCATGTCAGAAAAGATGAGATTAAACTGAAGGGTGCTTGTTTACTTGCTTCCAAATCTGATTTAAATGATTTGAATGATGGCTCTAAAGTTTGCTATGCTTTGGTTTGCAAAGAAGCTTTATTTTCATTTGAAGATACATCCTCTTCTTTGCCTCCTGCTGTCATTAATCTTTTGCAGAAAACATAGACATTTTTCCAAAGGAGGTGCCACGGATCGCCACCAATCCGTGGAATTGAGCATCAAATTGACCTCATTCCCGGGGCCTCCTTACCAAACCGTGCACCATACAGAACCAATCCAGAAGAAACCAAGGAGATACAACGACAGGTGCAAGAATTGCTTGAGAAAGGGTATGTGCGCGAATCTCTTAGTCCATGTCTGTCCCAAGACTTTTAGTTCCTAAGAAAGATGGATCATGGCGCATGTGTGTGGATTGTAGAGCGATTAACAACATTACAATTAGATATCGTCATCCTATTCCTAGGTTAGATGATATGCTAGATGAATTGAGTGGCTCTCTTGTGTTCTCTAAGATCGACTTGCGTAGCGGATACCACCGATTCGCATGAAATTGGGCGATGAATGGAAAACAGCTTTTAAAACAAAATTTGGATTGTATGAGTGGTTAGTAATGCCTTTTGGACTCACTAATGCACCCAGCACTTTTATGAGATTAATGAATGAGGTTCTGCGCCATTTCATTGGAAAATTTGTGGTGGTGTACTTTGATGATATTCGATTTATAGCGAACTCTAGAACAACATCTTGATCATTTGCGTCTTTGTTTTTCATGCCTTACGTGATGCTCGCTTGTTTGGTAACCTTGAGAAGTGCACCTTTTGCACGGATCGAGTCTCTTTTCTTGGCTATGTTGTTACTCCGCAGGATTGAAGTTGATCAAGCCAAGGTTGAAGCAATACACAGTGGCGGTTCCAACAACGGTCACACAAGTGCGAAGTTTCTTAGGACTTCTTGGATTCTATCGTCGCTTTGTGAAGGATTTCAGCACCATCGCCGCACCATTGCACGAGCTCACTAAGAAGGGAGTGCCATTTGCTTGGGGCAAAGCACAAGAGAACGCCTTCAACATGTTGAAAGATAAGTTGACACATGCACCACTTCTCCAACCGCGATTTGTAGAAACCTTTGAACTCGAATGTGATGCTAGTGGAATTGGGTTGGGAGGTGTGTTGTTGCAAGAAGGAAAACTGTTGCTTATTTTAGTGAGAAATTGAGTGGGCCTAGTTTGAACTATTCCACTTATGATAAGGAGTTATATGCGCTAGTTCGAACTTTGGAAACATGGCAACATTATTTATGGCCCAAGGAATTTGTAATACATTCTGATCATGAGTCATTAAAACATATTCGAAGTCAAGGAAAACTAAACCGTAGGCATGCTATGTCGGGACCCGAATATGCAAATCCGGACCCTCTGTGTATACTGCACTAGTCCAGGATCATGCTAGTGCACACAGGCTCAACATAAGTAAATATCACAATCATACATAGCGAAAACATTAGGAAAGACATCATATGATATATACTACTAATTAAATGACCTCAGGGTCCACTTACATGACTATGCCTCGCAAGGCTGAATAATATATTAAACTGCAGCGGAATGAAAACGTAGATAACCCCTCAGTATACCACAGGCAACTGACAAGGCTTGCGCCCTAAACATTCGTCTCCTCTTGGAATCTTTCCTCCAGCATTGATGTAGACTCTTCAACTGGTGAGGTTATTGTTGGCAAGGGTGAGTACTTAAAGCACTCAACAAGTTGTGCACAGAATGCAATTCTATGTAACTATATGCAAGGCTTATTCCAAAGGATAGGCTATCATGGCTATTTTGCAACAGAGCAGCATTTACGAACAAATACAATAAATAGATTGTAAAGACGGTAAAACAAATAACAATAATGATAGATTCAACTTTTCTCAAGTAAACCAAGTTTCCAATCTTAAGTCAAATTCCATCTTCCATATGGCATTCTGCCATCCCAACCAAGTTGTTCATTTTAATTAAACTAACCCTTAATCTGTAATTCCGAGCATTGCTCAATACCATGAAAGCACGGCTATCCGAATAGTTTCACACTGCAGAGGTTATGCACTTTACCCACACGGCATGATATTCTCTTTGCGCTGGCCATTAGCACACTTCCTTTGGTGTGCTTGGCAGAGAAATCATGACAAAGCCTTTACAATGCTCTGGCTTAATCCAGTACTACCCGTTAAGGTTTCAACACTGGTGGGTCTGAAAACCACAACCAGGGCCCCCTCTTGCGCCATGTGAATTACACCATAACTGGGAACTCACACCACCAATGATAGTACCGAGTTAAGGCATTACAAATTAATCACTAGGTTGTCCCATTACAACATGTGGTTGCATGATTGACTCAGTCAAAGGCTTGCAAGGTTAAGTCCTTAGTGTGATCAAGGCAAGACATCCACATACCTCTCGCCCATTGGGCCCACCTTAGCATACTCGCCTTGCCACTTGCCCCAATCTAAATGATTATCACCCCGTTGATTACCAAGCATCACGTGCCATCAACAATTCAACCTCGTTGCGTGACATGACTCGCCACAACAACTCAATCTCATCGTGATCCCACATTACACACAAGTTCATAACATTGTTCCATATTCCATTAATCAAGATTAATTATCAATGATTCTGACACATGTGATGACGTGGCATGGCTAAGCAACTAATACGGTCTAACCTCCAATGTTGATTATATTCATTAACCAACTAAATTAAACCAATCTAGGGTGACAATGGATCATGGCATACAATGACAAGGTAGGGTATAGATCAATCTGGTATAATAGCTAAGCCCAATCTATTTTGAAACAGTTGTATACTTGAAATATATGCAATATTGTAAAACAAACATAGCAATTTTATAAACATGGGTTCAACATGATCAAAGCACAACTTGCCTTAGAATAGGTCCTGATCTTGATCTGAAGCTTGCTCTTGAGTTGTTGGATCTTCCTCTGAAACGTCGCACAATTCAACGTCTACGCGTATCGAAGAAGAAAAGCAAATAAATACCAAAACAGAGAGCAATTGAACTCCAAAAATCAAATAAAATCCACCATTAAATAGATCTCAATTTTACAAATTTTTAGAAATTTGAATCACTCAAATCCGAGTTACGATGCAAAAGATATAGTCTTTTGAAGTTTAAAATAAATACTGAAATCAGAAAATCAGAAATTCGAATTTAACAGATTTGTTTTTATTCTGAAAAACCGGTTTATGACGTCAGCATGACATCAGCCCTGATTCAAACCAATCGAACGCTGCCACGTGTCTCGGCATATAGACCCGGTCCACGGCGTTGGGTTGGTTCACCGCAGACGCGGTCCATGACGCCTCGATGCTTGCGCCCGACACGCGGCGAGTCACGATTGGTTGCAACGACGGTGCGATCTAGAGCGCACGGGTTTGATCGGACGGCTACCGATCTCACGCGACGTGGCAAGACACCCGCCGGGATCTAGATCTAACGATCGGCGCTACGGAGATGTTCACTGCTCATGCGCGTCGTGGCACGATCTAGACCCTTCACCGAGATCCGACGGCTCAAGCTTCAAGCGTGACGATGGCAACGCGGCGGCGCAACTTCACCGGACGTGAGAATGACAACCTCGGCTACGGCGTTCCGGCGACGAAACGGCGATGACTCTTCACGGATCCGACGCGGCGCGGTTTGGCGATCTCGATGGTGGCACTCGTGACGGCGAAAGATCAACGGCGGCGACGAACCGAGCGAAACCACGCGGCAAGGACCTCCACTCCGGCGAGCTCCTCGAGCGAACGACGGCGCGACACGAGCCTCGGGCTTTGGAAAAGATGCGCGGCGAGGTAAGGGTTCCGTGTTCGCGTCGGCGCTTTAAATAGCCTGACGGAAGGCGTGTCCGGCGGACTCAAGACGGCTCGTGGCGACGGCGGACTCGGCGACGACTTCGGAAAGACAACGGCTTCATCCGGACGCCCACGCGTCGCTCAATCAACGCCCCTGAAGCGCCAACGACGCGGCGAGATCTCGGCCGTTGGGTCTCGATCCAACGGTCGGGATTTCTTAGGCCTAGGGTTTTGGCGAAGTAGGCGCCGACGGCTATCCGGGCGCACAAAGTGCATGGGGGCCGTTCATCGTTCACACGCTTTTTCAAAAGGTTTCTCAATTAAATTAATTCCGAAATTCGTTTTATTTATTTTAGGCAATAAAACTATTAGGAAAAATCCAAGAAAAATCTCAAAAATACTTTGAGATATTCTGGACTCAAATAAAATATTTTTGGCAAAACTTTATTTTAACTTTGCACAGATTTAAATAGATTTGAATACAAGGCAATAAACTTGATTTCAAATAAATCCAGAAAAATCCAAATAAATTCCAGAAAATCATAAATGCACATTTAAGCAATAAAAACTTAATTAAGCCAAATTTTGGGATGTTACATGCTAAGTGGGTTGAATTCATCGAATCTTTTCCTTATGTCATTAAACACAAAAGGGGAAAGGAGAATGTTATAGCCGATGCATTGTCTAAGCGATCGCTATGCTTTCCCAACTTGACTTCAAAATTTTTGGCCGAAACGATTAAAGGGCAATATGAGCATGATCTGAATTTAAAGATGTGTTGCTCAATTGTAAAGAGGGAAAATGTGGAATAAATTTGTCCTCAATAATGGGTTTGTGTTTAGAGCTAACAAGCTATGCATTCCGGCTAGCTCCGTTCGTTTGTTGTTGTTACAGAAGCGCATGGAGGTGGGGTGATGGGATATTTTGGTGTGAAAAGACAGAGGACATACTTGCTAGCCATTTCTTACGGCCAAAGATGAGGCGAGATGTGGAGCGTTTCGCCGCTCATTGCACAACATGTCAAAAAGCTAAGTCACGACATAACCCACATGGTTTGTACTTGCCCTCCTGTTCCTAGTGTGCCTTGGGAGGATATTTCTATGGACTTTGTTTTAGGGTTGCCTAGAACAAAGAAGGGGGATAGTATCTTTGTTGTGGTGGATAGATTTTCTAAGATGGCACACTTCATACCTTGTCATAAGAGTGATGATGCTACCCATGTTGTCGATTTGTTTTTCCGTGAGATTGTTCGATTGCATGGTGTGCCAAACACAATAGTTTCAGATCGTGATGCTAAATTTCTTAGCCACTTTTGGAGAACTTTATGGGCTAAATTGGGGACTAAGCTACTTTTCTACTACTTGTCACCCACAAACCGATGGGCAAACCAAGTCGTCAATAGAACTTTGTCTACCATGCTTAGGGCTGTTTTAAAACAAAACATTAAGATGTGGGAAGAATGCTTGCCTCACATTGAGTTTGCGTATAACCGTCATTGCATTCTACTACTAAGTTGTGCCCTTTGAGATTGTGTATGGTTTTGTTCCTCGTGCTCCCATTGATTTATTACCTATTCCGCCTTCGAGGGCCGAATTTTGATGCTACACAACGTCTTTGAACGATGTTAAAATTGCATGAGACAACGAAAGCGAACATTGAGTCTATGAATGAGAAATATAAACTTGCTTGGTAGTAAAGGAAGGAAACATGTAACTTTTGAACACGGAGATCTTGTTTGGTTGCATTTACGGAAGGACCGCTTTCCTCAATTAAGAAAGTCTAAGTTGATGCCTCGCACGATGGCCCTTTTAAAGTATTGGAAAAAGTTAACGATAATGCATATAAGCTTGAGTTGCTGCAGATTTTGGGGTCTCTCCACATTTAACATTGCGATTTAAAGCCATACTTTGGAGAAGAGGCGAGCTTGAGTCGAGGGCGACTCCAATACAAGAAGGGAGGATGATGAGGACATCACTTCTATGGATATAGCCACACCGCAAATCCATCACCTACGCATCAATCGGTCCCGTTGCTGTAATACATGGACCGATTACTCGAGCTCGCGCGACGTCAACTCAATTACCAGGTGAATTCGTTCCTCGGGCTTCATACGAATATTTTAATGGATGGAATGCTATTTAATTCTTGTGATGATGTCCTTTGCCTCAGGAACTTGGGTGAGGAACCAACCAAGATGAAGGATAGAAGAGAAGTGCACGAGTTCGGTTCAGATTCGACTCCAGGACAGGGCTGACTTGTTTCGGCCGCCACGGCTACATCCGGACTCCGTTTTGGGCGTTCTTGTACTTCACTGAAAGCTTATCAAGTCTACTTTCCAACGGATCTAGAATCACATCCAAACTCCTTCTGAGTTGACAGGAATCGTTCAATCAAGCAGCGTCACTTTTTCAGTCCAAGTCAAAAGTGGGCCTTTGGCCTTGTAACAAGGAAAGCCCACTTAAGGCTGCACCCTAGGGTTCCTAGACGCCTCTCCACAATAAAAATAGCCAGCCGCTGCCATTAGATGGTGGGTTTTTTTTTAGATCAAAGATAGCAGTTGCTACTTCTTGTAATCGCGTGTTGGCTAAACCGCCCAATTACTTGTCATCGAAACCCTCTTTTGTGATTCGAATGAACTCGTGGTTTCAATTATAATTTCAGTGCTTGTTCATCTTGTTCTTGCGTGTTCTTCGATTGCTTGCAGGACAAAGGCCTTCGTGGTCGTTGATCGTGCACCGGCAAGATCAATAACAACTTCGAAGTCGGTGTAACGATTGCTAAGGCGCATCGTCTGGGGACGGTGTAGTCGGATCGCCAACGTCTTCTTCCACCCAATCGAATCTATCCCTCTCTCATCGAAAGGTCGGGACCTATCCTCCTATCACACTGTTAATGCTTCTTGTAAGAGACATGATCAATTGGCACAACAACACCATGATAATCTTGTGAGTAGATTGGAGAGCGGTGAAATTTTTACACGAAGAGAGAAAAACCAAGAAACTAATCTTGCAAGACCTGGGGATACTCGATGGGGTTCACATCACAAAACCTTGTGTCGTCTTCTCCTGATGTGGGATGCAGTCCTTGAGGTATTAGAGAACGTATGTGATGATGCAACAAATACAACACAAAAAACCACAGCTTCAGGTTTGTTGCGACAAATGGAAAGCTTTGAGTTTGTGCTTATATTGCATCTTATGATCAGAATATTGGGCAAAATTAATGATATGTCACATTGCTTGCAAATGAAAGATTAGAACATTGTTAATGCTATAGGATTGGTTGGGGCCACAATGCAAAAAATTAATGGCATAAGGCAACATGGCTGGGATGAGCTCTTTCAGGAGGTAAAGATATTTTGTCTGCAACATAACATCATTATGCCAAACATGTTAGATACAATAACAGCTAGGGGCCGCTTGAGGGGTCATGGCAGCCAATTGGTAACTTATTACCATCATTTCAATAATGAAATATTTAATGTGGTGCTTGATCAAATTATTGTTGAGTTAAACAATCGCTTTGCTGAAAGATCTACTCAGTTATTGAGATGTATTCTTGTCTTAATCCAAATAATTCTTTTGCCAACTTTGATGAAGACAACCTAAGTGAACTAGCTAAGATGTATACTGCCGACTTCTCCTAATATGATTGTATAGTACTTAAGGACCAACTTGAGACATTCATTGCTGATGTGAGAGCTGATCCAGATTTTTTAAGTTGTAATGACCTTGGTGAAAGTTCAAGCGCCATTAAGTTGGTTTTGGTGTTAATGACAAATCTAATATTGAGACTAACTCTTTTGATAATCATAATATTGATTAGTCTCAATTGTTAATTAATGACAAATCTTTTATAAGACTAACTCTTTTGTTGAGGTTAACTCTCATTAGTCTCTTTTGGATGAACAGATGAAAATATCAAAGGTATACATTCGAGTTCATATTATCATATTTTGTTGCATTCTTTGATGTCAAATATGTTATGATTTTATTGATAAATCTAAATGTGAGACTAACGTGTTTATTGAGTATATTTTTGAATAGTCTCATGAAAAAGAAAAATGGAAATCCAAAAGATATGTATCCAATGCAATTTTATTATTTCTAAATACATTTCTTAGATTCAAGATAAAGGGCGAACTCCACCATTGTTTTAACCTTAAGATGTGCATTTTGTTTTCGACTCTATATATACATGAATGCACACATTTAGGAGGAGTTCATGCTTTACCTTGATGTTTCAATAGTATTGATCTAATTCATCTTCTATATCAAGGATCATTACTTTGAAATAATCCCTTGAGTATATTTAACTTGTGTAGTTGTAGTATACTCATGGCAATATAGGATAAACTCCAAAGCAATCTCAAAATTGATTATGTGCATATTGATTCCAAGTTCAATTATTTATATATACATATATGTAATGGAGTTTATTCTATAATTAAATGGTCTTAAGAGTATTGATTCCTTTCCACCACTCTGCATAAATTGGATCATTACTTTTAGATTCCATCGAATTGAGTATATGAAACTTGTGTAGTTAATATATACTCATGACAGCTTAAATTCAATTTAAATTGTGGTCGGTTGCCATTCAATCAACAAAGGACTAATCATGTGTTCACTTTGTTGATCCTAGGGCAATCGAAAGTTCTTGAGTATACGAAGCATTAGTTGCATTAGTATACTCAAGACACAATTAATCTTTCAATCAATTGTCTTTGGGTTGTGGTCAATCATCAAAGGAAAAGATTGAAGGATCTTGGGAGCATCCATTATGGGTTAATGGAGTGCATTGATGATTGAGACAACCATGTATTTTGGACTAACACTTTCAATGAGTTTGAAATAGGTTAAGTCCAAGGTTGAGATGGATAAACGGGATAAGTACGTCATCATGTGTTGATGAGCATCAAAAGAGGATCTCGAAGCTAAGACAAGGGGAGTTCATCATGTATTGATGAACAAGATGAAGATCCCTACTTGGAGAGAAGATGATCGGTTGTCATGAAAGCTCCAAATGGTTGCGAGAGGCAAAGGTAAAACTAGCTAGGGCTAAGATGTGTTCCTAGTCTTTTACCGATCTCGTTGTTTGGATGGGAGACCGGGTTCCTAGTATAGGTTGCCGTACTATTAAGAGGGGTCATGTCTTATAGCTTGAGCTTCATCATGTGTTGATGAACTCAATCCGGTTCACTCAGCTCACTCTCTTGTTTGGATTTTGCATAAGCTAAGTATTTGCATGTGTTGTAAATAAGGGAGCTCATGCTTGCTTCTTATTGAATCTTAATCAATTTGGTTTTTGCATGGAGCTATGGATTTGCATGTGTTGCAAAAGGGAGATAGCTTATGCAAGTTGATTTAAGTGGTTGTTTGTATGGAGCTAGATATTTGCATACGTTGCAAATAGAGAGCTCATGCATCGAAGTCTTATGTAACAGCCCAAAATTTAATAAAATAAGAAATAAAATATCAAAAATGTTCATATGATTTATTGTTATGTTTTCTGATTTTTCTGGATTAAAGAAATTATTTTTGGCTTTTTCCTATTAAAAGAAATCCAAATGATCTACATAGTAAAATGGTGAAAGGTAAAAATATAAAGTAAGTAAAATTCATAAAAATCTCAGATAAATCCTAGATACATCCAGGATCCTATTTGTGCCACTTGCACTAATCTGGATCAATAAAACAAATTAAAAAGACAAAAGTAATCACAAGGAGATAAATCAAAATCTGAACCCATAAGATTTCTTCAGAATTTGTATTACCTTAAATAGGGTTAAAATTTTAACCATGCTGACATATTAATCTTACCCATCCCTGGTAAAAATATCAGAAATTTATATTTGCATTTGTAATTTTAGAAATTCAAAAATAGGCAATCAGAAAAGCTGGAAAATGCAATGTCAGAATTATCAAAAATTAAATATCAGATATAAAATCATGAAAATTTTATAAAAGGTATATAATATTAATATAAACCCTGTAAAAAAATTTCATAAAATAATAAACTTATTTTAACCTTCAATTAAATAAAAATCAGAATCAGTAAAAATCTATAACAGTGCATTGTCAGATTTTTGGGTATATTTTTACTCATCACTCTTATCTGAAAATTTTACCAGACCCTTATATTATCCTTTCCGACCTCTGTAAAAATTTTCATAAAATTTTGAGTTAATCTGTTAACCCAAACCAGGGATTTACCTCAAG
Organism: Otatea glauca; assembly: GCA_036346275.1. Classification (NCBI taxonomy): domain Eukaryota; kingdom Viridiplantae; phylum Streptophyta; class Magnoliopsida; order Poales; family Poaceae; genus Otatea; species Otatea glauca. The sequence goes on from CM070713.1 coordinate 4,649,885, forward strand.
CTGTCCAGAATTTTCCTGAGATTACCCTAGTGTCTCGCTGACAAGTGGGCCCGAGACGCCAGCAGTCCTCCCCGGCCGACCTCTTTATCTCTTGCTGATAGCCTTGCCCCACCTTTCAGTTGCTTCTTCTCCGTTCTTCTTCCATTTTCTCGAGCGAAACCAGCCGAGCCAGTGCCGCCTCTCCGTTTGTCGTCATCCCACCGCAATTTCGCAAACCGAGGTCGCCTGCACGTCACCCCTGGACACACCACCGCTGTCTCAGCCGACATGCTCACTCTCCTGCACCAGAACTCAGCCGAGAATGATCGCCCGAGCCGCCGCTTTTGCCCTCTTGTTCAAACCCTGTGCCTTACCGCCTCATTCGCCTATTTAAGCGTCGCAAGCCTCTATTGGCACTCATGCTCATCTCTGGAACCCACAAAACCAAACCAAACTGTAGCAATACCGCCAACGCCCACCTTTTTCCCCAACTCCGGTCGAACACCCGAAAAGGGGAAAAACATCCAAACTCACTCTCCACCGCACCATTCTCAGAACCATCACAGCCGAAGCATCCTCTTAGTACCCTGAAGCTTCCCGCAACCTCAATTTGTGGCCTTCTTCCCCGGAGACTCGCCGCACGAAGCTCTTTCTGCTGCTACCGCTGCCGCACGGTGAGAACACCTTCCCGATGCCTATTTCTTTGAATGGAAGCTAAAAACCAAATCCTAGCAACTCACTGTTGCTCACCGTGGTGATCTTCCACCTCGGGAAGCCGTAGTTTCGCCATTTCACCACTGGCCATGTCCGTCGCTGCCCCCTCACGGTGGTAGGCCAACTCCGGCCACCTCCGGCCGAAGTGACACCGCCCCTAGGTTCGCGCAAGCACGCTGAGTGTGAAAGTGGAACCTATTCCACTTATCCGGCCACCCCTCGTCGCCGGCGAGCTTCGCAATCTTCTTCCCTGCTTCGGGTGACCGACAAGTGGGCCCCCTTTGTCATTCAGACGCGTAGACTAAGCCTCTGCCATGCGGGCCCCGGTCCACCTCACAAGCCGCCAGAGCGGGCGGCGCCGCATGTCGATCCCCTCGCGTGCGTCTCACGCCACTGCCCGGATGCATCGCTGCCTCACCAGCGCTAAGCCAAAATGGAAAGCGATTGATCGCGAAAGCGTACTTTCCATTTTTGGTTAAATTTCTAATTTTCAGAATTATCAAAACCGAACACATTCAAACTTGAATATCTTTTGAACTAACTGTCCAAATTTTATGAAATAAATTTATAAATTCATATAAAATCATGTATATTCAAAATATGGAAAAATATTATAAAATGAACTCTGTCTGAATTTCAGATTCAAATTTAAAGAAAGAATTTTAAATATGCCATGTATAGAATTTTTGCAAATTAGCTCCAAACTGAATGAAACAAATTTTGTTAGACTCCATGCTCTGTTAGGAACCTGATTATGCAAAAATATTTAGGGTGTACCATGGAAAATATTTAAAACACTACAAATGGTGAATAAGTAAGTCAATATTAATGTAAATAAATTAATCCTTTAAATTGTGAAATAGAGATAAAATGATCCAAGCAACCATCCCTGATTTATGAAATTGTTTTCTTTGAATTCTTCCATCTGATTTCTTTTTGGCCCTATTGAAATTTATTTGTTATGTTATTATTATACGACGTGTAGAACCCGATTTAATCCGAGTAGTCGATTTACTTAACAAGAATTCACTACGCAGATAATAAACAAGGCAAGCACCCTTTTGATCATATTGATCCCAGTTTTATAAATATTTTCATTAAATGTTTTACTGCATACGTTACTTTTATTATAGTCTGCTATTTTGGGGATATTGGTAGATGTACCTGTAGTTTCATAGAACTTCCTTGATAAGTATGAATTTGTGAACCTTGATAACCCTAGAATAACTTAGACAGAAATTGATGTCAATTTGGGTCACTCACACTTAGTGTCATGCTTAGCCATGCTTAAAGGTATATAAAATCCTGACATGATTAAAAATTTTGGATATGACATTCAATGGGTACGACCTTTATTTGTGGTTGGTATTTTGATCAAAAATGAAAATAAAACTATGATTTTGATGCGGGCAATTATTGACAATAGCCGGGTGTACAAGGGACTTGTACGTAGTGTAGGGGGGACTATTGCCCGTGTCGGATTAAAGACCGAACTACGTGTTCGTTAAACCCAAGAATTACCGTACAACCACAAGTGCTGGTATGGGACAGTCTTAACCTATTAAGTTGCTTAAAACTAGCTTTGCACATTGGTAGGCTGGGGTAGTACGAACTTCTTCGGATCGTTGTTGAGGGGCGCCCACACCGAGGTGTTGGGAGTCACATTTGCTGATACAACGGTGAATGCCATACTATGGATATACTTAATCATTACTGTGCAGTGACTGTGCAAACATTTACACCATAGTACAGGTTTAACATCACCGGACTGGTGCAAAGTTAGGATTTGTCGAGGATCGGACAGCCTGGCGCGCGTCCCCCTGACACGTGTCCGTTCCCCTCCGCACTGGGATCGCTCCTAAGCCTGTGCAGACGCTCGATCTACGGCCGGGCGCCGAAAGCAGATCGTTACACGGATCCGACCAAAGGTCTCAAGAGGCCACCGGGACCACTCCGAGCTCTTCCCGACCAGCGGACCTCTCCGAGCTCTTCCTCGACCGGGCGGACCTCTCCGAGCTCTTCCCGACCGGCGGGCCCGGCTCGACTCCGCAGCGGACGGGTCCTCGACCCGACCGAAGCTGGGCTCCCGACCTCCGCATGCGGACGGGTCCCCGACCACCAAGCCAAGGCAACTCCCGCCAAGGGCAGCGTGTCAAAGCCTCCACCGCCAATGCACCACGTGCCCCACTGATGGGGTCAATCAAGTGACTATACGAGAGCGGTGGCCATCTCCCAAGATGGTTTAATGACTGCCGAAGTCATGCTCCCAGTCCCATCCGCCGGTCACATACAGTACGAAGACACGCTCTCTCCCGAGGCAACACCCACGTCATGCGCAGCAACATCAACACTCGTAAGGTTCGCAGAGGCGTGTACGCCGCTTCCCGGAAATACTTAACCGCCTCGCCAACTAGGCTACCGACCCAAAGATGGGTAAGAAGGGGGTGATCGGTCAACAGAACGAAGGACCAAGCTCCTAGTGTAGGTCATCTCGCCCTCTTCCATTCTCGATGTAACCCGCCTTCCTTTCATATAAAGGAGGCGGGAACCCCGTAGGGGGATCGAACCCATCTCGCTAAGCCATTAGCACTCTCGCTTGTAAACTTGGTGCAGTCATCTGTACTAAAGGGAATACAACGCCACCACACGAAGCCCGAGTAGGGTTGGTCCGAACCAAGATAAACCTTGCGTCTCTGCTTGGTTGCACAGTTCCCCGCTTAGTGCGCCCGCCGAGGGTGCCACCCGACGAACGAAGCTCTGGGCCTTGCCCTCCGTACGATCCTTCCCCCTCTTTCTTTGCGGTCGACGGTCTCGATCGTCGACAGCTGGCGCCCACCGTGGGGCCCGAAGTTTCTTTCATCCAAAGTTCGTCATCTTGGCCAGCTCAACACCTCCAGCTCCACTACCAGCATGTCACGAACGGCGAGCTTGGGCTCGGACACTGTCCCCGAGTGCCAAGGCTCCACATCCATGCTCTCGCCATCCTTGCCGCCCCGCGAACGCCATGCCTTCGTGGCCGACGGACGTGAGGCAACCCCTAGGGCGGACGACGGTGGCTCGAAAACCCCTCGGGAGGTGCATCGGCTCGCCCAGGTCGCCATCGACCAAGCCATCGCCGCCATTAGGCGAGAGGGGCGTGGTACAACCCGCCTCACCCGGCGGTTCGGGCCTCCCGTCCGCACGAACTCGCCTAAGAGCGCTGCGGCATCGCCGTGTCATGGCGACCCGCGGCCGGCTCGGCCCTCTTCCGACGGTCCTCGGCCGAAGAGCTCAACAAGGCGACCGACGGCGCTACACCCGGCGGCAAGCAAGCTCTCACAGGCTCGAAGTCTCGCCCGTGACGGCCGCCGCCCTCCACGTGATCACCGACCGCCACGGCGGGATCCCGCCTCGGGCTCGCACCCCAACACCATCTTCACCGCCTCCCCGACAGGAAGGGGCGGCACGTGGGCTCGCCCGTCGCCAGCGGCGTAATAACGATGCTCGCCCGGACAGCGGTACTTCCGTAAGTCCTCTCGGACGCCCAACTCGGCGACGAAGATCCAGAATCGCTTGCGACGCCACCACAACGGCGCTCCCGTCGACCATCACGGTCGACGCGGGGTGCGCCGCCGGCTCGAGTTCTCCCTGTCGGCTAGTGACGACTCCAACGCTAGCAGCGGCAAAGTGACCTTTCACCACTTCGCCGCCGGCGTACTCGCGGCGATCTCCGTCGGTACGCCGCCGGCCCGCTTAGGCGGCGATGATGGAGCGGTTCGACGGGACCAAGAATCCCGCGAATTCCTCTCCATCTACTCCACCGCCATCCCGGCGGCGGAGGACGAGGCCGTAATGGCCAACTACCTCCCACCGTTACATGCGGCACCGCCCGCACTGCTCTTCAACCAAAGGCCCCGCACCTTCCGGCCGTGGCGCCACCGAGGAGCGCTCTCCACTCCAACTTCGAGTTGCTACGAACGGCACAGGCGGGAGAGGACTCGGACCGTGTTATCCAGGAAAGGGGGAACATCTGCATGGACTTCGTGGCGCGGTTCACCCGCGCGAGAAACTCGATCCCCAATGTTTCGATTTAAACCGTCATCAAGGCTTTCAAGTTTGGCGTCCGAGATGACGCCTTACGGAGGACCTCGAGATTGCCACAAGACTCACCGTCGACAAACTATTCCGCATGATCGAAGCGGTACGCGGACGCGACGATGTTGTCATTGGAAGCATGACTATGACCGGCAGCTCGGCCCGCCCGCGAAACGAGGCCATCCGACGCTAAGGAAGGAGACCCGCCCACGCGACAAAAGGAGGGAAAGATCGCGGCGTCGAGGGCGCTGGGCCCGCCTTAGTCGCCACGGCCGACGACAAACATGAAGGGGCGGGACGCGCCGCCACCGACCGCCGGCCCCTACCGTGAGAACCATCCGCGATCGCAGAAGCGCCGCGCCGCCCCAACCGGCAAGGTCGGGGACCCTCCACGCGAACATCCGAGCTTGGGGCAACGAGGAACAACCCGCCGACGCCAACAAGTTTTGCCTGCTCCACAAGATCCACGCCATGACCGTGGGGCCGCAGGACATGGTCGCTCTGCCGGACGCCTTTTATAAGGGGATCGGGAAATGCCGCGCTACAAAAAGGCGACGAACGGCCAGAGGAATCGACGCCGCGTGCCCAAGCGGCCCCGACTGAATTCCAACAGGCGACCGCCGTGTGGACATGATCTTCGTGGTTCCTCCGCGATACCGATCTCGGGCGCTGAAGCCGGCGACGCCGCGTCGCCTATCAAGCCACCGCCGAAGCTCGCCGACTAACCCCGCAGATGGGCGTTGTCCCCATCACCTTTTCCCGGACGACACCTCGGGATGTCCCGAGACTTCAAATCGCTCTGGTCGCCGCCCACCAAAAGCAATGTCGTCATTGGCGGGTCATGGTCGACGGGGCGCCTCAACTTACTCCTAGCTAGCGCCTTGGACCGGATGCAAATACCGATCGAAAATCAAGAACATAGCGATCCTTCTTCAAGATCGCGTTGGGAGCTCGACCACCCCCCGGGCAAGTGGTCCTCCCGTCACCTTCGGCGACCAGTAAACTTCCGCACCGAAATGATCACCTTTGAGGTCGTGGACGGCGATCTCCCTACTAACGCCATCCTCCGCGCCCATACCGTCAAGTTCATGGTCGCGAATCACTACGGGCATCGTGTATGAAGCACCTGTGGTCCGGGCGTCATAACGGTCCGCAACGACCTTAAGGCAGCACACGGTTGCGAAGAAAAGGCCCTAACGCTGGCCGGCATACTGCCCCAGCCGGGCCCCGAGATCACCCCGAAGGACGCCCGTCGGAAGACGGCTATCCAGCCAAACGGCCCGACCAAGGCCGTGCAGCTTGAAGAAGGGGGCACGGGCAAATGCGTCTGTATTTCTGCCCAGCTCGATCCCAAATAGGAAGACGAGCTCGTCACCTTCCTCCGAGATAACAAAACCATTTTCGCATGGGAACCAACGGACATGCCCGGGGTCCCACGGGAGGTGATCGAGCACAAATTGCAAACAAAGCCTGGCTGCAGACCCGTGCGCCAGAAGCTCCGGCGCTTCTCTTCTGAGAAGGCGGTGATAATCAGGGAGCACCTCGACAAGCTCCTTAAGGTCGGCTTCATTCGCGAGGTCAACTACTCCGAATGGCTGGCCAACCCTGTGATCGTACAGAAGAAGGGCGGGAAGTGGCGAATGTGTGTCGACCACACGGGCTTGAACGCTGCATGCCCCAAAGATAACTTCCCGCTCCCCCGCATAGACCAGATTGTGGACTCCACCGCCAATGCCGAGATGTTGAGTTTTCTCGACGCTTACTCCGGGTACCACCAGATCAAGCTCGCCGCGGAAGACGAAGACAAGACCGCCTTCATCATGCCGTTTGGAACATTCTGCTACACGACCATGTCGTTCGGCCTCCGCAATGCGGGTGCCACGTTCGGTTAATGGCCAAAGTTCGACCCGCAGTCGGCGGAACCTCGAGGTGTACGCCGACGACATCATCGCCAAGAGCCCTCTAAGGCTAACCACGCCAACGATCCGCCAAGACCTTCGCCAACCTGAACAGTGTTCGCATCAAGCTCAACCTCGAAAATGCGCTTTCGCACGGCCCCGGAAAAGTACTCGGCTACATGATCGGGACGGGCGTGGCCCGAACCGAGAAGATCGAGGCGATCGAGCGATGACCGCTCCGACCTCGAAGAAACAAGTGCGAGCCTCACCGTCCGATCGCCGCCTCACCGCTTCATTTCCGGCCGACGCGCGGGCTGCCTTTCTTTAAGATCTCGCGCAGCCATAAGGGTTTCGAGTGGACTCGAAGCCCGGCGGTCTTCGACGAGCTCAAGACGCACCTCTCGCGTCCTCCCTGCCGACAACTCCACAACAGGAGAGGTGTCGCTACTTTACTCGCGGCGCGACCTGTGCCGTCACAAGGTCCCGTAGCCGAACGGTAGGCGGCAAAGACCGATCTACTACGTTAGCGAAGTACTCCACGGCCGAAGGAGCGCTATCCCTGTGTCGTAAACTCCCACGCACTCTTCATGGCCTCGCGGAAGCTCCGACACTACTTCCAAGCACATGCGGTGGTCGCCCCGAGCGGCCCCGCCGGGAAATCCTCAAAACCCCGGCCGAGGTCGCGTCGCCAAATGGGCCATGGAGCCGCCGAGTTCGACCTCCGCTTCACGGCCCGCACCGCCATCAAATCACAGCGCTGGCAGACTTCGGCGGCGGACGGCGAGCTCGCGCCGAGCCCGAGGTCGGCCGAGGACCCATGGACTATGTTCTTCGACGGATCAAGATCCTTTGAGCGATCGGTGGCGTTCTCCTCATCACCCCTCGTTGACCACTTGCGATATGTGGTCCGCCGCTTTCCCGCCACCAATAACGCGGCGAATACGAGGCCCTCTTGGCCGCCTCCAAGCCTGCAAGTCCTCGGGCATCCGCCGCCTAATCGTGAAAGGAGACTCACTCGTCGCCAATCAAGACAACAAAGTCTACCAATATTCGGAGCCTCTGATGGCCAAATACCTCGCCGAGGTACGCAAGATGGAGAGATGGTTCCGGAACCTGAGGATCCAGCACGTACCAAGGAAAGACAATTCCACCGCCGATCTCCTGTCCAGGCTCGGATCATCCGGCGACGAGCTCCCGCCGGACGTCATCCTTGAAACCTTGGCCACATCGTCCGTCGCCGACCAGGAAGACCCGGTGGCCTTCCTCGAAAATGTTCCGACGTGGATGGATCCATTCATCAAGTTCCTCGACCAAGGGGAGCTCCCCACCACTCCTACTGAAAGGAGCAGGCTCTGGCGACGTGCGGGCTCGTCTGAGCTCATCGGCAGCGGCTCCACCGTCGGGGCTTTGGGCGCTCACAAAATGCATCACCTGAAGAAGGTAAACACCGCCAACGACATACACTACGGCGTGCGACGCCACTCCTCTTCGTGACTATGGTCGGGAAGGCCTTCAGGATGGGTTTTTACTGGCCAACGGCGCTCGAAGATGCGCAGGGCATCGTTCGTTCTTGCCAGTCCTGTCAATTTCATGCCCGAAAGGTGAGGCAACCGGCCTACGCCCTGCAGACCATTCCCCTCGCCTGGCCATTCTCGACGTGGGGCCTCGACATTCTCAATCCCTTCCCGAGGTCGGTCGGGGGGAAGAAGTTCCTATTCATGGCGATCGACACCTTTTCAAAATGGATCGAAGCAGAACCAGTCTCCGCTATCACCGCCAAGGCTGCGGTAAAGTTCTTCCGTTCCTTCGTGGTCACGAGGTAAGGAGTCCCTTGCAGGATCATCACCGACAACGGAACGCACTTCACCAGCGAGCTGTCCAAGAGTTCAGCGCGGATATGGGGACCAAGGTCTGCTATGCCTCAGTGAGCCACCCCCAGAGCAACGGGGCGGCTGAGCGCGCCAATGGGCAGCTCATCCAAGGGATCAAGAAGCGAGTCTTCGACGAGCTCGGTCGCCGCGGCCGGGCATGGGTGGATGAGCTCCCCGCAGTCCTTTGGTCTGTCCGCACCTCGACCAGCCGGGCAACGGGGGCAAGCCCTTTCCAGCTCGTCTTCGGGGCCGAGGCTGTCCTGCCGCCCGAGGTCGCGCTCCATTCCACTAGGACGAGCTCGGTCGACCATGTCGACCTCGAGCAGGAGCGGTCCCTCGACCTTGCCTTGGCGGAAGAAGTGAGGTGTCACGCTTTCGCTTCGGCGCTACACCGCAAGATCTCCGCAGACATGCTACCCAAGCCGTCCGACCTAGGGGCTTTCGCGTCGGGGACCTGGTCCTACGACGGATCCAAGACCGCTCCCACACCAACAAGCTGTCCCCGCTGTGGGAGGGCCCCTTCAGAGTCGTCTCAACAAGCCGCGCGGGGGCTTACCGTCTGGCGGTCCCCGATGGCAGGGAGCTCACGAGCTCGTGGAACGTAGGCCAGCTCCGGAAGTTCTACGTCTAGCGCCCCCTTCACCCTTCATTGTTAAGGTGCCTCTTTCTTTGTTCTTTGTGTTCGCCTCAGATTCGACCCGCGCCGACGCGCCCGAGGGCTCGTGTTGCCATCCTCGTCCGCCCAGTTCATGGCCATAGTAAAGTTTTCTTCCGATTTCGTGCTAATCTCTTTCGATTTGTAGAAGGGTTGGTGTTCCACACGACCCTAAGTTGCGATTCCTTCTGGCCGAAAGTCGCGCCATCTTAAAGGCCTCGAACGCGCGCCTCGTCGTCCTTTTTTTTAACCAAAGTAATTTCTTCTTAGAACGCCTCGGGCGGCCCGACCTCATGGCGTGGCTATAAGGGCAACCATAAGGCCACGCGCGGGCTCGGCCTCGAGGCGCCCATGCGTGTTCTTTCTTGCGCTACGGGTCACGTTTCTAGGTTCGCCTCGGGGATGAACAACCCGCCTGGGCATTCCTGTGATCGGGGCCACGGTAAGGCGATCGTTATCGGGGTAAGCCGCCATCCCCGTCCGCCAACCATTGAACGCTCTCGAGGGCGCCGAGCTCGATGACTTTTCGGGCTCGAGGTCGCAGCTTGGGATTCACCAGGGGATGACTCGTCGTTCTAAGCCGACCTTTCCCGGCCGGGTGGCTCGGTTCGAATCTCTAAACCGCCCTCGAGGGGTCTTGCCGAGCTCGATGCATTCCCGAGCTCGCCGAGTCGACCCAAGGCCAAAAACTGGTCCACCGAGCTATCCCAGCCGGTCACCGAAGTTGTGCCCAAAACTCGTAATCGCCCGGCGAGGCCTCGGTGGGGACCACGTTCTCGGGTTCATCTCGGGGATGCTGTCCCGAGCCCGACGCGTTCCGGGCTCGAGGCGCGCAGAAACGATCCTTATCGAGTAAGTCGGCTATTCCCGTGTTACCGATCGGTGGACGCCTCAAGAAGCGCCCGCCCGATGATATTTCGGCATCCGAGGCCGCAACCCCTAAGATTACCACCGAGGATGATCTCGGCCGCAATAAGTCGCTTGCCGCAACAAGCCGACTTATTCCCGCGACCAAATTATCGGACATGTCAACCCGAAGTCGTGGATCGGGCCCGAGTGATTTCAGGCGAGGCCTCGGTTAAATCAACATCGTGCATCGACGGCTCTGCCGGCCTAAATGGGTAATTCGGGCAAAAGGCGGTGAGGCCTCGTTGCGAAGGTCGCAGAACGTGCTCGCCACGCGCCACGTATCCGAGATCGCTCGACCCTTCCAAGAAATAGCCCGCACAAAGTACGCAGATGGCGCATTGCATCGACAAATAAGCTAAGTTCTCCAAAAACACAACTCTATAAAGCTTAGCATAAAGTTGTTTTATCTTTACAAGGGGGAATCTTTTACCCCTGACCCATCTGCTAACTCTAAAGTTTACAGAGACATGTCTCGGCGAGTTTTTCCGCTCAAGGCCTGAAACCCTCCGCCGCGGTCATGAGGACCTCTGATTCGCCTTGTCAATCCGATCGCGGTCGCCTTGGAGCTGGGCCAAGGCGTCTTTCCCGCACTCGAGCCACTGCGTCGGCTTCTCTCCGAGACTAGCATTCCGGCCTCGGCCTCCCACCTTGGTTTCGCTCGGTGGCCTCGCCTCCAACCCCGCGGCCGTCTTCTCGAGCTCGGCGCTTTGTCCTCGAGCTCGAGGAGGCCCCTCGCGCGCGACTTACCGCCTCGAGCGAAGGCCGAGATCTCGAGCTTGAGGCACCGATCTCCGCGGACGCTCGCGCGTCCTCGTCAAAGACGTCCTGCGCCTCTCGACGGACCGTGCAAGGGTCTCTCCGCCTCCTCCGCTCCCCCTTGATGGCTTCGAGAGCGCTATGGCGTATATCTCCGGGCCACATGCTCCCGCGGCCTCGACGGCCCGCGAGCTCGTGGGCTGGGCCTCCTCAGCGCGAGATTTCTCTTGACCGCGCGACACGGCGGTTTTAGCTCGGCGATGTCCTCCGATTGGCCTCGAGGGCACCGTGATAAGGGCGGAAGGCGAGCACATGTTCGCGCAATGTTGTACCCCGAAACCACCAGACCTGCGAAGGCAAAGAAAAAACCCGCCATAGAATCAAGGTCAAAAGGGAGGGGAGAGAGCGGGGTCGCAATCAAGGGATAGAAGGCGTTGACGCAGAGGGACGAGGAGGAAGAAGGCAAGAGCACGAGAAACGGGAAGTGAAATCCTAAAGGGTGAGACCCCGGTTTTAAAAGACGCCTCATCTACCGACATCACCATTACCTCAAAAGGCGCTGTCAGAGCTGGCCGGCGCAGGTTCAAACGCCGGGGCCTTTCAAAACCCCGTGACGGGCGCCGGGCCCGCCCACGCATCCTCTGACCCCATTCCTTCAACTTCCCGTCCGCGAGGCCCCTGGCTTCTGGGCCCGCCGGGAAAACAAAATGGCGAAGTCAAGTATGTGTCCCGATGGGAATCCTCTTCAAACAAGACTTGGACTCAAGAGCGCCTAGAGTCTCGCATCTTCTTGAGCCTCGGGGCCTGGTTGTCGGGATCGGATACTGGCGCGCTGCCCTCGACACGTGTCCGCTCCCCTCTGCACTGGGATCGTTCCTAAGCCAGGCAGAGACGTCTCCGATCTACGCCCGGCGCCAGCGATCGTTACACGGATCCGACCAAAGGTCTCAAGAGGCCACCGGGACCACTCCGAGCTCTTCCCGACTGGCGAACCTCTTCGAGCTCTTCCCGACCTGGCGGGCCCGGCCCCGACTCCGCAGCGGGGACGGGTCCCCGACCCGACCGAAGCTGGGCTCCCGACCTCCAGCGGGACGGGTCCCCGACCGACCAAGCCAAGGCAACCCCGCCAAGGGCGCGTGTCAAAGCCTCCACCGCCATCGACCACGTGCCCTACTTGATGGGGTCAATCAAGTGACTATACGAGAGCGGTGGCCATCTCCCAAGATGGTTTAATGACTGCCGAAGTCATGCTCCCAGTCCCATCCGCCGGTCACATACAGTACGAAGACACGCTCTCTCCCGAGGCAACACCCACGTCATGCGCAGCAACATCAACACTCGTAAGGTTCACAGAGGGCAGGTACGCCGTTTCCCGGGGAAATACCCAACCGCCCTGGCCAACTAGGCTACCGACCCAGCATGGGTAAGAAGGGGGTGATCAGTCAGCAGAACGAAGGACCGAAGCTCCTAGTGTAGGTCATCTCGTCCTCTCCCAATTCTCGATGTAACCTGCCCCTTCCTTTCGTATAAAAGGAGGCAGGAACCCCCGTAGGAGGGGGATCGAACCCATCTCGCTAAGCCATTAGCACTCTCGCTTGTAAACTTGGTGCAGTCATCTGTACTAAAGGGAATACAACGCCACCACACGAATGGAGTAGGGTTCGGCCCAACCAAGATATAAACCTTGCGTCTCCTGTTTGGTTGCACAGGTTCCCCTGCTTAGTGCGCCCGCCGAGGGTGCCACCCGGACGAACGAAGCTCTGGGCCTTGCCCTCCGTACGATCCTTCCCCCTCTTTCTTTGCGGTCGACGGTCCCGATCGTCGACAGGATTAAACAATGTAACAGTTATGTTATGATCTCCTTGCCGACACACCAAAGGAAGTGTGTTACTGGCTTGGCAAAAAGGGGTTGATCATTACTTGTGGGTAAAGCTGTACAACTCTGCAGAGTGTGAAACTTTTCGAAAAGCCGTTCCCGCGATTATGGGAGTCTTGGTGCGCCAGCACTAGTTTGCTGTTTCTATTTTTATAAAATCTAGATTCTACCGTGTGATGGTAGAAGTTGGTTCTTGAATATGGTCATGATACCCAGGTACCTGAAATATTACTTATGCTTATATTTTATTACTTTCAGTATTAAATTGCTTTCATTTAAATTCTGTTTTTGTAATTTACTATCCGTATTTACAATTCAAACCAGCTTTATGCAAAGCAACCATAAGCCTTTCCTTTGAATTGGCCTGCATGTATAATAGGTTTTGCAAAAGTCTTGCGAGTACGTAAGTACTCAACTTGCCTATGTTGATATTTTTAGGTGAAGCCACAGATTTCCCCGACGATACATATTATGACGCAGGATTCGGGGATATGAACGATGAATTTTACTAGGGTTCTCCTTGTCAATTACCTGTGGGGATATTGGGTTAAAGGCATACTACAAGAAAAATGTCTCCACTGATATGTTTTTACTTTTGGTATTGTAAGAATATTATGTACTTGCTTTCGGTGTAATAATAAAGTTGTGTATGACTGTGATATCAATTTGTAATTGTGCGTGCTAGCCACTGATCATGGGACTAGTACAGAAAGCACATGGTACCCATTATTGATATTTATTTATCAAAAATGGGGCCTTACATCTTAGCTTGTGACTTGATCATGTATTGATCATCACAAAGGCTAAGATAGGTTTATGCTTTGTGTTTGCAAAATATAGTTTAATTGAATCTTATCTTGGAGCATGTGAATATAGTTTGCAAATATGTTTGCAAATTGGTTTGATCATGTGTTGATCATCACATGGCTCAAAGATATGATGTTGATTGCTCTTGTTTACAAGATTTACATTTACAAATGTGTTTTGCAAAATATTGGTGTTCATGCATTTTATATTGGAGCATATGATTAGATTTTGTAAATATGTTTTGCAAAATTATTTTAATCATGAGTTGATCATCACATGGCTCAATATTTGATCTTATTGACTCTTGCTAGCTTCTAGTCATGCCCTTGATCAAGTCTATATGAGGGATTTCGAGAAATCATATTTTAGACTTGAATGACTGCATTAGAGTCTTTGTTTTTATGATATTTAAAAATATCTATGGTTGCTTCAATCTTGAAAATGGGTGGAGATTGTAGCCTTCAAGATAAGCTTCTCATAAAGTCTAAGATCACCTAAATCGAAGTTCGGAGTGAAAAGTTATGAGTTTTTTCGTAGCTGTAATAGTGGTAGCGATGTCCGGTATGACCGGACTTTCTGTGTAACAGCTAGTTTTTTCTAGCCGTTGGATCAGAGGTCAGTCATACCGGCCCTAGGGCGGTATGACCGGGTCTCCTGCGACTTTTTGCCTATTTTACCCTCAAACGGCTAGTTTTTCTTGTGGAGACTATAAAAAGAGCCTTGGGGGCTGGGATTTGGTTGTTGTTGGCCTTGTTGAGCATTTGTGTGGTCTTGTGCATGCGTTGCATTCCCAAATTTGGTTCTTGAGCTAAGATTGAGCTCTAATTGCATGTGTTGCAATTAGGAGAGGATTGAGAACCTCTTATGCATGTATTGCACTTAAGGATAGCCTTATGCATGTGTTGCACTCGGTGTTCACCATTGTAAATATGTTGTACTTGGTGGAGCTCAAGCCAGAGGGCTTGACTTATTACTCTTGGTGGTTGCCGACACCTAGACGACGTGTGAAGGCGTCGTGCACAGTGATCTTCTCAAGGAGGTTGTGAGAAGGCCCGGCAAAGTTGTGAAGGTCGGAGCTCACCTACCCAGAGAGGGAAAGAGCTACCACTAGTGGATCGAGGCGGGTGCTCAATTCGTAGAGCCGGTCCAAAGCGGTTTGGGCTTGCCTCAACGTGGACTAGGGGAGACCGGCAAGTCTCCGAACACCACGGTAAAACATCAGTGTGTCTTTTGTGTTTGATTGCATTCTCTATTTATATTGTTGCAATTTATATTTCTAGAATTAAATTGCTTGATTGTCTTTAGGATTGTATATTCTTGAGTAGAGACATAATTAGCTAGTGCACTTAGTGAGCCTAATTGACTTAGGCTTTAATTGTCAAAACCGTAGTTTATCGCTTCCGCATCTGTTATCATTTAGGTTTTGACATAAGGGTATTTAGATGAGATTTTAATTAATTGTAGAAGAAATTTTTAAAAGCCATCTATTCACCCCCCCTCTAGTCGGCATCCTCGATCTTACACTTGGTAATCTTGCTGTGAAGATGGTTCAGACCGATAGATACACAATTTTTTCATTGGTATATCGCCTCATTGAATTGGCGTTGATTTTGCCCGTTGCAACCGCAACAGTAGAGAGAGCTTTCTCAGCTATGAACATTGTCAAAACTGAGTTGCGTAATAAGATGAATGATGAATAGATGAATGATAGTATGATATGCTACATTGAACGAGATGTATTTGCAAGCATTAAAGATAACAATATTTTACAACGTTTTTAAAGTATGAGGTCTCGTAAGCAACAACTACCTCGTAATCTTCGTACCAGTGGTATGTTACATTCTTCTAATGCAATTTGCCTTAATAGTTACCTTCATAATTTTGTGCATCTAATTTACATGTGCAATTTCCTTTTTTACAGGTTCAGTTTCTTGTTCTATTGTTGATGAAAATATGATAGTCTCGGATGCACAAAACTTTTCTTAATTAGGTGTTAACTTTTCTACCACTTCATTACGCTATATTGTTTCGACATATTTATCTATTTTATTGAAATGTTAAGCATGGAATTCAAATTTATCTTTAATTGTGTATTTGTATAGTGTTTTTGTTATACCTCGGCGTGGATAGTATTTAGCGTTAGTTATTGCTGTTTAGTTTTCGGCCTGAAGCTTAATAAAATTCTGGCTCCGCCACTGGCCCAAGGACGCATATATATTTGACAGAAGAACGCAAGGAGATGGGTTCTTTGGATCAAGGTGGAGCAAGTGCTTCGCGGCACATTTCCCCAATTCAGCATTGTGATGTACCACACAGGCAGCAAGTAGAACTTCTCAAGCTATAGGATATCTTTGCATGGCATTTCATCTATCTAGGGCCTACACTTCAACAAGACGACCAGCTCGCCCCAGTGCATCTATGAGACAAGTGTAGTGCTCAGACAGTGGTGTACTGTAATCCCATGACTGCTCTCTTAAAAGAATGCAATAGCTTTGTCTACGAGCCCGGTGTGAGTCCATCCAGTTAGGACGGCAATGAAAGTGAAACTGTCTGGCTTCTGTCCTGTAGTTAACATGTACTCAAACAATCCAACAGCTCTGTCTCCAAAACCATTCCCAGCGTCTCCATGTATCATCTTCTCATTCCATGCAACTATGTTCTTCATCATCATGCAGTCGAAGGAAAGGCGTGCATCATCCATGCATGTTGCCACACTTGGCATACACATCGATCAGGGCACTGCCTGCATAGACATTCTGATCGTAACCATCTTTCACAACCTGCGCATGTATCATGCCTACCTTGAGGTACGGAAGACAGTCTATCACATGAATTGATCATACTAACATAGGAGGACTCTGGGCATCATTCCATTTTCTCGCACATCTGCTTGAAGAAATCGAAGGCCTCTTTATTCAAAGAATGGATATAGCCAAACCCGGGATCATGGAATTCCAACACGTACACAACGTCTCTCTCGGTCATCCTGCTGAAAATGTTCCTAGCTATACCGACCTGGCCACATTTTGAATACAGATCCACCAAACCACTGGCAACAAACATGTCATATATTATGAAGGAAAAGTCTTACTGAAGCAGAATGCACCCGCTTGCCATGTTCCAAAATTCCCAATCTTGAGCATGAACTGAGGATATATCACAGCCAAAGTTGTCCGGTCGGGCTGCACATTTTGATGCTGCATCCCCCTAAACAACTCAATTGTGTCCCGATGCTGTTCCTCCTGGCAGTAATCAGATAGAAGCGTGTTCCATGTCAAACATTGCACGAGCAGATGGGACATCCCTCGCCTTTATACAAGAAGCAGGCATGTTACTGTAAGTGACCTCATCAAGGTCAAAATCTGACTCTTCCATCAGGTTCAGTACTTCCATTGCCTTCTCATGGCTGCCCCCCTGACCATATCCAGCTATAAGAATGTTCCAAGAAACAATTAATACTGACGCTGGGCATCGACTCAAAAACCTTGACAGCCTAGCCTCATCCATCTGCATGCACTTTGCGACTTTGCGTACTATCGCGATCAACAAGTTCCCCAGTCCCCACATGCTGATCTGATCCAAACCCTTTTCTGACAACCAAGGCGCGAATGGACTACTGTCCAGGCCGGAATGCACGAACAACGTTGTACTCACCGGCGCAACCCCAGAACACTGGAGACAGCCACCGGATCGACACGAACCCCGCTCCTGCACATCCTCGCAAACGGCATCAGCGCGTCGTCGACAGACCAGCACTGCGCCAGGCCCCCCATCATCGCCGTGAACGACAGACACCTCGTTCGAGCGAGCCATCCCGTCGAACAGCTAGCCTCACGGCGTCGCCGACGCTCCCGCACTTGGTGTGCATGCCAATGGGCGCTTCTCCACGAACAGGTTCCCGTCGAGCCCGTGGCAGCGCCTCCCGTCCTCGAGCGCCGCACGCTGGCGAGCGTGAAGTGCGTCGGCACGAGGCCCTCCCGCAACATCCCGCGATACAGCCCCAGGGCCTCACCGGCGCGAGCGCGGCGGTGACGTTGCCCACTGCACTTGTGTGGTGGAGACCGGAGTGGCGGAGTCGTAGCAGCATCGCTCGTGGTGTGCCGACCTTTACGCATACATGAGTACGTTTCTGTTAAGAAACCTCGCTATCGAATAGTCCGGGGTTCCCGAACAGATCTGAATTAGAGAACAGAAAGAGAGAGAGACACGTGTTTAGGGAGAACGGCAATGAAAATTCTTTATTGCTAATGATTCCTTGTACATAGGGGACCCTCCTCCTTTTATAGCGCTCTCCTAGGGTTTTGGCTAAAGGGACCAGCATGGGCCTTCATGGGCCATCTGGGTTTCCCAACACTCCCCCTTAGGCCCTTTGCCGCGAGATGCATATGCCTCATTAAAACTCCAGAA
Organism: Otatea glauca; assembly: GCA_036346275.1. Lineage (NCBI taxonomy): Eukaryota > Viridiplantae > Streptophyta > Magnoliopsida > Poales > Poaceae > Otatea > Otatea glauca. The sequence goes on from CM070713.1 coordinate 4,667,831, forward strand.
AAACCCAGTGGGAAAAATACTTGGAGAAAGAGTACATAGCATACGCTTACTATGTTGCACGAATTGCCTCGTTAAAACCTTATGCAAGAAAACTTCATGAAAAACTTGCTAAGGAAAAAGAGTACAATTCACCCAAACTTCAATTGCTAATCTTCGAGATTCATGTTGGGTATTCATAATTCATGCTCGAGATTCATGTGGGAGTATGTGAAATATCTCCCCCTGAAATCTGCACTTCTCTAAGTCTCATCATCCCAATTCCTTTCACGCACCTTTCAAAGGTAGATGCTGGGAGTGATTTAGTGAATAAATCTGCAAGATTTTCACATGATTTAGTATGCAATATCTTGATCTCGTTCATCTTATGCAATTCGTGAGCATAGAAGAACTTGGGGTTAATATGCTTCATGAGATTACTCTTCACATAACCCATCTATGCTTGGGCAACACAAGCTGCATTATCTTCATAAATGATTGTGGGAGTTTGCTCAATGTTCAAGCCACATGACTTCTGGATGTGATGAACCATTCTTCTGAGCCATGCACATTCACGAGATGCTTCATACAAAGCGATGATTTCCGAGTGGTTTGTCGACGTCGAGACAAGAGTCTGCTTAGACGACTTCTAAGAAATTGCTGTTCCTCCACATAGGAAAACATAGCCGGTTTGGGACTTGCCGAGATGCTGGTCCGATAAATACCCAAAGATCGGCATAACCAACCAAATTCAATTCATTGTTTCTTGAAAAATGCATCGAGGTCTTTGCTTCCTTGGAGGTAACGGAAGATGTCCTTGATCCCTTTCCAATGCCTTTTGGTGGGTTCTCAGATCGCATCGAGCTAGCAAATTCACGGCAACGCAATGTCCGGCCCGGTGCTATTTGCAAGGTACATGAGCGCCCAATCGCACTCGATATGGGAATTCTGCTCCCAGGACTTCCTCCCCCTCTTCTCTAGGTCTGTATGGGTCTAGGTCTGCTTGGAGTGACCTTCCGACCATTGGGGTCTTCACAGGATATGCTTTTTCAAATCCAAATTTTTCCAACACTTTCTGTGTGTAGGTTGATTGATGTACCAAGATTCCTCCTTGGACATGTTCAAGCTGCAAGCCTAAACAAAACTTGGTTTTACCTAAATCCTTTATTTCAAACTCAGACTTCAAGTATGAGCATGCTTCTTCAATTTCTTCATCCGTCCCAATGATGTTCAAGTCATCTACATAGACGGAGATTATACAGAATCCATTCGGAGATCGCTGTATAAACACACATGGACAATCTTCGCTATTTGTGTAGCCTTTCTTGCAGAGAAAGTCACTCAAGCGATTGTACCACATTCTTCCTAACTGCTTCAGCCCATACAGTGATTTCTCCAATTTCACACTGTATAGGTTTCTATTTGCTCCGTCTTGGTTCGGGATAGGAATTCCTTCCGGTACTTTCATGTATATCTCCGAATCCAAGTTTCCATACAAATATGATGTGACAACATCCATTAGCTTCATTCTCAACTTCGAGTTGACTGCCATTGAGATTAAATATCTAAAGGTAATTCCTCCCATGACCGGAGAATAGGTTTCTTCATAATCAACTCTAGGACGTTGAGTGAAACATTGAGCTACAAGCCTTGCTTTGTACCTTACAACTTCATTGTTTTCATTTCTCTTCCGAACAAAGACCTATTTGTGACCTACGGGGTTTATATGGGGAGGGGTGCGGCATACGGGCCCAAACACCTCTCTCTTGTCCAGAGAGACTAATTCTGCAGTGATTGCCTTTTTCCATTCTTCCCAATCTAGCCTTTTCTTACGCTCTGCGAGAGATGCAGGCTCGGGATCATGATCAAAGATCGAGGCAATCTTCTTTGCAAAGTATGCATCAATGTTGGCTGTTGCTCTATTCAGGGATTCTCCTGTTATTACAAAGTTTATGGCCATTTCTTCATGGGGTGCTTCATGCACTTCTACTTGCTCTTCTCTGCTATTCCCTATTGCATAAGCAAGTTCCTTTAGCTTTTCATCGCCTATGTGTGCGCACACATTATTTACGGCGGCTTCCTGCAGTGGAAGATTCAAGTCTGGAATTGCCTTTTCCATTGGCTTCTTTCCAATGCCAGGTCTCAACTGGCTCCCCTTCTTTCCTTGGGGCATTTTCGTGATTGGTTGTGGTAAGTCCTCTCGCCCGATTTTCTCCGACGCCTCCGGTACTTTGGGTTTGAGTAGCGAGTTTCTGTTCTTTTCTTTGAGGCCTCTGAGCAGTGAGGATACCTTCTATTTTCTTTGGTATTTCCACCCTCTCGGTGCATTTCTTGCTGGTACATGCGACTTAACCACGCCCTTGGATCACAAAATGATCAGCGATTCAGATCACAAAAATTCGCAAATCAATTATCTTACGACTTCTTGATTTGCTTCATTAGTGCGGGTCATGTGCGGGATCGGTGGAATGCCATATGATTTCCGGCATTTTTCATCCAAAGGTTGATTTCTCCCTAATGACGGAAACGATCCTCGTCAAAAATGCAATCGAATCGGGTCAGTATGCAAGTCTCCAATCATGGGTTCCAAATACCGATTATGGATGCACTCTCATAACCAACGATATCCCGGACTTGCGGAGAGGGCCCATTGCGATCACGAGGGGTGGTATAGGTACATATACCATACACCCAAATTTTCTAAGATGGGAGATCTTGGGATGATCCCGTGCACATGCCGCATAGGAGAATGGATGTTGTAGGCCGACGGTCTAAAATTGATAAGAGCTGCTGCGTGCGGAGGCGTGTCCCCAACAAGTATTGGGCAAGTTACAACTCGCAAAAGCGGTCCGCAATGAACTTAATCCTCTTTATTAGTCCATTCTGCGTATGGACGTGCGGTCTGAGTGCTCAATCGCTATCCTCATTACGTGCAATAATCATCAAATGCCTTTGAAGTAAATTCTTGGCATTGTCCATTCTAATGGACTTCACGCGATGATCGGGAAAGCATTCTTAATTCTTATGATTTGCGAGATCGACTTTGCAAAAGCATGGTTTCTTGTTGACAACAAGCATACATACGACCATTTCGAGGAAGCATCGATGAGCACCATAAAGTATCGAAACGGCCTACGACAGGCTGAATCGGACCGCAAATATCCCCCGGATGCGTTCCAGAATGCAGGATTTCACTTTGCACTTTCATAACAGAGGGTCTAGTTATTAATTTCGGTGGCACATGCAGGCACACAAAATCTTCATGATTCGGAAATTTTTAACATTAATGCCATGACCTCGTGAGTTGTTCACTATATTTCTCATCATTCTAAGACCAGGATGACCTAATCTACCATGCCATAAAGAAAATAACTCAGAGCTTCTAAAAACAGTCTTCAAGGAAGTATACACTTCGGGTGCATAAATATTCGTGTAGTACAACCCAGATTCATATGAGGGGCATTTTTCTAATACCATTTTTCCACATACCGCGTGCTTCACAATGCACAAGTATTCTTTGCCATTTTCTGCATTGGTTTCTACGTGAAAACCATTGGCGCGGATGTCTTTAAAGCTTAAGAGAGTGCGCGTTGATTCAGGGTACAAAAGGGCTTCTTCAATTACCAAAGTTGTACCCATAGGCAATATAATAGTGGCTCTTCCTGAGCCGATTACATATGAGTCGCTTCCTGCGATCGTAGTATTCTTTCCAGCGTTCTTCGTGATCGACTGAAAGTATTTAGACTCTCTTAAGATAGTATTTGTTGTGCCACTATCAACAATGCATATCTCTTCCATTTGGGCGCTACACGATTTCTAGATGCAAGACATATAATCACAATCAAACAGAGGCAAAATAATTCAAATATTGCTTATAAATGAAAGAATACTGGAATAAAGAATAAATTGCATATATATTCATAAGAGAAGTATGCTCTTCTAGAGCTTACTATTCATTATTCAAAAGAAAATGCTAACAACCATAATCTAAAAGAAAATGCGATACATGCATTTAAACGGCAGTGCAAGACTTGATCGTTCTGCTCCACGGTAGGTTTCACGTCCTGCGAGGACCCTAGACCAATCGCAGCACGGAGCTTCTTGCCCCCAAGAACTATCTTCACGCCCGATGCCCAAGTGAGGTAGTTCTGACCGTGCGGGGCCAGTTCTTCAAACTCACGATTCACGATTCATGATTTCAAAATTCCGACATTAGATTACTGCGTGTAATCTAATAGAAAATGGTTGCAATAAGCATAAGGTACAGAAAATAAATTGCTATGCATTGCAATATACAAAATAAAGCAATGAATTCAAAATTCATAAAGAATATTCATAAAACAGAGAAATAAAGCTAGAAAAATTAAAAACAGAGCCAAATAAATCTTCTTGATTTTTCTGGCAATTTTTCAAATTTTCTGCAATTTTTCTTTCTTTCTTTTCCTTTTCTTTCTTTTCTTCCTTTTCCTTTTCTTTTCTTCTTTTCTTTGCTTCCGGTCGAATCGGCCATTGGGCCGCTGCTTGGGCCGTTTTTTTTTCTTTTCTTTTTCCACCGAGAGGCCTGCTAGGCTTTGCCTCCTTCGGCCGAAACGGCCTTTGTGGGTCGCCCCATTCTTTTCTTTTTGCCGAACCGGCCTTTGGGCCGCGCTCCTTTCCCAGCCATTAGCACCCGGCGGCTAGGGTTTTCCTTTCATTTTCTATACGCCGCCACAGCCGCACTACATCCAAGTGCTTCCCCTGCTCGCGCCGCGTCGCCCGCCTTTTGCGCCTGCGACTCGCGCCGCTTCCCTTCTCCCGTGTGCGGTGGAGGCCGAGTCCGGGTGGCACGTCTTCGCGCCGGAGCGCGGCGGCACGTCTTCGGGCCGTCTCAGCGTAAGCGAGCGGCTACGAGCCGGCGTCTCGAGGCGCGAGCGACCGGCACAACAAAGCGCACGGCTAGACGGAGCGGCGGAGCGACCGAGGCAGAGGCGCGGCGCGGCGGCGAGCAAGGGAACGAGACGAGCCGGACGCCAAATTCGAGGCGTCGCACACGCGTGCCGAGGCACGGCACGCACGGCTGCGCCGGCGCGGCCGGCGGCCGAGCTTTGAGCGCTGGGCCGACGGCCGAAGCTTTGTCGGTGGCGGCGCGAGACCGAGCGGCCGGCGACGCGCGCTGAGGCTGCCGCCGGCGGCGGCGGTGCGGAGGTCGAAGAGACGACGACGCGCCGAGGCGAGCGCCGCACGGCGCCGAGGCGGCGCTGGCGCCGAGCGCATCACCGGTGGCGGCGGCGGCGCAGATTGCTTCTTGCGCGCAAGCCAAGCGGCGGCGGTCGGTGGCACAATGGCTACCGCGAGGCACCATCGGCGGTTGTGGTCGGCGCCGGAGGAGGCCGGCCGGGCGGCGTGTGCGCGAGGTCGAGGCACTTCGCGGCGTGGCCGAGCCGCGTTTACGGCCGTGGCGCACGCGAGGCCGACGGCGCGCGAGACGGCCGAGCCGCGGCGGTATGGCGCATGCGAGGCCGGGAGGCGCCGGCGGTGCGGCTTCAGCCTGGCGGCGCTCTGGCGCGCACGCGCCGACGGAGCGGCGCGCGCGCGACGTCGTGCGCGCGCACCGGAAGCCGAGGCGGCCGCGTGGGGTATTATGGTCGCGAGCCGAGGTCGGCAATGGCGTCGGTCGGGTTCGAGCCGTGGCCGGGCCGGAAGCCGCGCGGGCGCGACGGATCGAGACGGCGACCGACGGCGGCGGGCGGAGTCGACGAGGCGCAGCCGGCCGACGGCGGCGCAGCCAAGGCCGGGTGGTGCATCGCGGTGCCGGGCGCGCTCTGGCGGAGCCGGGTGGGTGGCGGTGCCGGTGGCCGGTCGGCGGTCGCGAGCCGCTGGCCGAGGCGACGACGCGGCGGGCGGGTCAAGCCGGCGCCAGGCGTCGCGGCGTGGTCGACCGCTTCAAGCCGCGTGCACACGAACCAAGGCGGCGATAACGGGCGCCGCGAGCGCGAGGTCGCGGCAGAAGAAGAAGCCGGCGCTTCGAGCGCCATGCGTCGCTTTTTTTTCCGTATGAGCGATAATTCTTATCGTAGATTCATATCGTGTAGCTTCTTGCCACGTGACGGACAGTACCAGATGCGTAGGTTAGATGCATGCATTGAAAACAACAGTGATTAGATTCAATCGACGAATTCCCACCTTTTCTCTCCTTTTCAATCTGAACTCCGGTAGAGTTTCGTGCTGATAACGTGTTAAGGAACCTCGCTATCGAATAGTCCGGGGTTTCCGAACAGATCTGAATTGGAGAACAGAAAGAGAGAGAGACACGTGTTTAGGGAGAGCAACAGCGGAAATTCTTTATTGCTAATGATTCCTTGGTACATAGGGGGGACCCCCCTCCTCCTTTTATAGCGCTCTCCTAGGGTTTTGGCTAAAGGGACCAGCATGGGCCTTCATGGGCCATCTGGGTTTCCCAACAGTTTCAACGGATAATTGCGCATTATTAGTACTTAATTCATTGATTCTATCCCTAACCTCTCACAATTCTAGACATGTGTTAGAGGTGCACTCGTGGGTACGTGTGTGTATCAGTGCGCGCGCACGCCTTGTGATATAATCGAAGTGAACAGAAAAAAAACTCCGAGGAGTGTTTTAATGTTTTCTCTCCTACTACAAGTTGTATAAATTTTAAAGCAAGCGAAGGGGTAAGTAAGTAATCACCATCTACCCTTTATTCGTGCCTTTCTCTAATATTTGTACAACTGTAGAAAAGAAAAGCATAGAAACAACTTTGAAAAACTCCTCGACTTTTTTTCTTCTCGTTGAGCGAGAAGGGCGCCACAGCACATCAGGCGTCTCAAAAGAAAACCTCGTGATCCAATCAAACAGGACGTGATCTACTTAGCGGTTGGAGAAGTACCGGCGCAAGGCTGACAATTGTCAAGAAAAAGATCCATATGCGGCTGACAAGCTCCAAGAGTCCTGGAGTTGTGCAAGGGAGATGGGATCTGCTAAGGCAATAGTGTTGGACTGTAGTTGGTTTTAGCCAGCTGGTTTTTGTTTCAGTTGTCTGAGCTCATGTATCCTTTTGCTTTTGGGGGTGTTAGCTGCACTATCGGGTGCCAAGCATGCTATTTTTTGAAGAGACGACGAGCTCTACCGGATGTATTAAGAAAGGATAGCAAAAGTTATAGCAGCAGTTTCACAGACATATGCAAGGCATCAAGCTGGTAAGTAAGAATCTCAGAGGCCAGAGACCTGGGAGACTACAGAACAGAGTACAATGCAAGGGAGCCACAAACGCCAAACATCCTTTGCACGAATGGCCGCCCGAGCTTTTGGATCAGGTTCTGTATCCTATTAGCGCAATCAAACACCGATCTCCGTCAGACAGAATTCCTGCAGCCTCATGCAATTGCGAAAGCATTTGCTCGGTTCCGTACATCTTGAGAAATGTTATTAGCCACCAGCTCGGCCGTTCGATAAGAGTTTTTAAATATCCTGCTATTTCGTTCTTCCCAAAGATTCCACAGGGCGTAATTGACAATATCATCCACCTCCCTACGACGTTGCTTGGTGGCAGAAGAGCGGACAGATCGCCACCAAGCAGTGACTCCTAACTCAACCAATGTAGGCTCCGAGGCGCTGTGTTTTATCTACATAGAGTGGAAGGCTTTCCTCCAAACTTGCTTCGCGAAAGGGCAAAGCAAGAGAAGATGGACTGCCGATTCGGGCTCCGATCTGCACAATGCACAAAATGCACTATGAGGCTATCCCCTAAATGCAAGTTTGTCAGCTGTGATGATCCTGTTCTGTATAAATAGCTATGCGAAGAACTTACATCTTCCTTCCGCCCTTGAGTGCCATATAATGGTGTAGTTGTGGTCTGGTATAGAACCAAGGAATTGGATCCTATATGCTGTTTTGGCCGAATACCATTGGACGTCCATTTCCAAACAATTTCTTCCTGCACATCGGCATGTAATTGGATCTGCTGAATGGATTGCCACAAAAGAACAAACTCATCAAGCTGCGTTTGGGTACTGATCCTACGCATTGGTCGAATCCAATTCTGGTTGGTCAGCTTCTCCCTAACCGAACCTCCTCCCATCCGTGCTAACTGGTAGCAGTAGAGAAGCATGCTATTGTAAGCTGGTCTCCCCAGCTTTGTTTTCTTTTTTCTATTAAAACTTGTATGAATACTGTTACTCACCTTCAATAAAAACAGGGAAATGCCTTTAACAAAAAAAAAAGGAAGAGAGAGAGAGAGGAGGGATAGACATGGATAGACGCCGGCGGCCGGCGCCCGGCGTGCACCACCATCTCAATAATCATTATCGATCAACGCGTTTGATAACGTCTCGCCATCCAGAATGACCGCATCAAACAGGATATCTAAGGATTGGGCCAAACACGTACATCAAATCCGCACGAATTAATCATTACTACTTCAAAAAAAATTAGTGGTGATTCGTAAGACTGTTTCCTCTCATATAAGAATTATGTAGTTACACGTGGGTTTTTTTTAAAAAAATCTCCGACAAAAGTACAGAAAAGCCCATATATCTCTCTTCTCAACTCCTCTCATGTAAGAATTACAAGGTGACATACGGGTCTTTCTAAAAATCTCTAACAAAAAAAAGAAAGAAAAAGCAATATAATAAAAAACAAATGCAATATCACTAAAAATTCTCTATCAAAAAGTGCTGATAGATAGACCCAAATATCTACCCTAACTAATTTATAATATTGTTACACTATAGCTTATTTGTATTCCGTTGTATCGTACGGACATTCACACAGTTTCCATTATGTTATCGGATAAACAGGAGTCCATCCATCCTACAGGACCCGGTCATGCTCAGCACCTTGATTTCGTCCAATCACAATTAGCAGGCCAACAAGTAGCTAGCTACAATCAGATGATGGAGTCAAGCTGGACGTGCGCATGCATGCACCACCGTGCCTCTCCAGTCTCCACAGCTAGCTAGTTGGTAGCTGCCGCTATATATATATATATATATATATATATATATATATATATATATATATATATATATATAGACACACATCCTGCATTCCACATCGATCTCTTCATCCAAAACCATTCTACTCAAGCATAAATTACGTCGCTCGTACAGGTGCTTGACGACAAAATCTAGAACGTAGCTATACATCCATGGCAAGGTCTTGCATGCTCTTCCTTGCTCTTGTAGCAATGGCGGCGTCTCCACTCGTTCTTGGCTACGACCCAAGCCCCCTCCAGGACATATGCGTCGCCGACAAGACCTCTAATGGTAAGTACACATGTCACATGCGATGATATTTACGCTGTAATGGTAAGCTGTGGCTAGGACACTCCTACCTCTGACTGGACCGTAGTACTCTCTAATGCTCCATACATCAGATGGTTCGATAAATGTTTCGTTCACTTATCTCATATTGATATTATTAATTCTATTAATACCTCCTAAATTTTAGTCATAGGTCTGCTACTGTGTACATGTGTGTATAGGTGACATGAGTAGAGTGTGGTCCTACACACGCTCTCTCTAAAAATAATTCTTTAGAAGAAACATATATCATCGATGAGAGGTGTTTGCTGACCTTTTTGTCATCTTCCATATGCATGCAGTGTTTGTGAACGGGCTGGTGTGCAAGGACCCGGCGCTGGCGACGGCCGACGACTTCGCCTTCGAGGGCCTCCACAGCGCCGGCGACACGGCCAACAAGCTCGGCTCCAAGGTGACCCTCGTCGATGTCCACGCGCTCCCGGGCCTCAACACGCTCGGCGTCTCCATGGCGCGCCTCGACGTCGCCCCCGGCGGCCTCAACCCGCCGCACACGCACCCGCGCGCAACCGAGGTGCTCACCGTCGTCGAGGGCGAGCTCTACGTCGGGTTCATCGCCACGGACAACCGCCTGTTCGCTCGGGTGCTCTCCAGGGGCGACGTCTTCGTCTTCCCCAAGGGGCTCGTGCACTTCGAGTTCAACCGCGGCGCGCGGCCGGCGGTGGCGATCGCTGGGCTCAGCAGCCAGAACCCCGGCCTCATCCGCGTCGCCGACTCGCTCTTCGGCACCAGCCCCGTCCTCTCCGACGACGTGCTCGCCAGGGCGTTCAGGCTCGACAAGGCCACTGTGCAGAGGATCAAGGCTCAGTTTCAGACCAAGAATTAGAGTCGGCTGGGTCGTCATGGGCTCGAATAGGATTACATCAGTTAATTGCCCCGCAGGTGTGGTCCATATATATGTAATTTGTTCGTCTGATTTTCTTATTAATACGTTCATTCCTAAAGTGTTGACGATATATTTTATATTATTGTTCTTTGCCGCTCAAAAGTTATCTTTCACGCATGGAGCTATCCAATTAAACATTATTGTTTGTATAATTTTCTCATTCAATTGCTTATGTATATCAACATAATATCAGTATGGGCAGTGCTTCAATGCATTCCCTTCCAATACAAATTGCACAAATTTTGAAGCAAGCGAAGGGGTAAGTAACATTAACCTAGTGAGTAGCGTTTATATGCATTCCTTTCGAATAAAATTTGAAACAAGCGAAATAATAAATAATCAACATTCACCTTTCATCCATCTATCCATCCATACTTTAACGCTTATATAATTTTAAATAGTAATACCTAGAAACATCTCCCTCCAAACTTTAGCTCCGCCAGTGAGGCCATGTTCGATCGGCTCGAAGCCGTCCATGTCCGACGACGTGCTGGAGAAGATGTGAAGAACCGCACGTGTCGCTGCGTGCGGGCCATGCGTGCACTGCGCCATCGGTGGTTTCGTATTACCGAAAATTTTCTAGGATTTTTGCCAGAGTTTCTAGCCCATTAATTAGGTTTTTTTGTTCAGAGTTTCTGGCTGCCAAAACAAAGTAGATGTCTTAATGCTCTTTTCTGATATCTGGCACACCAGCGCGGAGGAGAGATGCAAGTTCTTTACATGGTTATTTATCCATGACAGGATCCTCACAGCTGATAAACTCGCAGCTAGGGGTTGACCACATAGTGCGTTCTGCGCTTTGTGTAGATCGGAGCCTGAATCGTCAGGCCATTTGCTCTTCCTATGTCCTTTTACAAAGTAGGTCTAGAGGGAGATCTTTTGTTTCATGTAGATAGACCACCAGTTCCACAGCCTAGCTCGGTTATGCTCGGTGCCACTGCGTAGTGGCTCACAGTCTGCACCACTGTCGTCAGGCAAAATCGGAAGGAAGTGGACGGTACTAGAATGTACGCCTTCTGGAACCTCTGGAAAGAAATAAATAACAAGATTTTTAGTAACTCTTACCGAACGGTACAGATGATGTCTATTACCATTGCTCAGGACGTGCACAACCGCTCAAGCGCTCTCGCCAATGCCTGAGGTTACAGGCCCCTGGCGGACAGGGAACGGCTTCGGCCTGCGGCCTCCCTCGGTGCTGCACGCCGTTTTCGCAATGTTTGCTACCTCCCCCCATCCAGGCGATGGACAAGTGCGGATGAAGCCCTTCGAGACTGGAAACTGAACAGCCGAAAAGCACCAAGAGGAAATGCATACACAGGCTCTCGGAAGAAGACCTCTGAAGTCTGCAATGTGCTACTTGTCAATTCTTGCTAAATTAGTGACCTCTGTGAAGTAGCTTCCCTGTGTCACCTTGTTCTTAGTATCTCTATCTGTTGCCATCGCTCTCACCCAAACTGCTGCGGTATCTTTTGCTCTACTACCTTAATGCATGGCAGAGCTCTCGCTCTTTCTTTAAAAATAAAATGCTCTTTTCTTATAAGTTTATCCATCAATCCTTCTGGCGGGGAGAGGAGATGTTTAATGTAGAAAATGGATCGCTATTTGATGTGTCTAACCGTAGAGAACTGAGCTCAGCTCAGTTGGCTGAGCGCCAAGTGCGTGCCTCAGCCCGCCGTGATTCGAGCTTGACTCAACGCGAGCACTCACGAGAGTTGGGTATAGACGTATGGGTGTGTGTGCACTTATAGTCCAGCTGTTGTTCTCCTTCTTTAATGAATGCTTAAGCTTTTGGTCAATTTTTTTAAAAAAAATGTCTAACCGTATGAATAAGGTCATGTTAACCCGTAAATTTTGAATCTAATTCGAGAATCTATACCCCTTTATAATGCACCTAAGCATTCTTTTCTACGTCCACTCCAAATAGTGCACCCCACTGGAGATGGCCCAACCTTCGTGAACCCAGCGAAACGTCCCCATAAACTTGCCTCCATCAAAATTAACCTCTCAGATCTTTCCTCAGCTTTACTGTAAGGCCCCCATTTTTGATAAATAAATACCAAAAATGGATACCATGTGCATACAGTACAAGTCCCATGATCAGTAGCTAGAACGCACAAATACAAATTGATATCACAGTCATACACAAACTTTATTACACAGAGGAAGTAAGATTACATATTATTTTACAATACCAAAAGTAAAGCTGCAGTGGAAACAAATTCTTGTAGTATGCCTTTTAACCCATTGTTCCACAGCAATCGACAAGGAAAATCCTTAGATAAATTCATCGATAAATTCCCGTATCTTGCATCAACGTAAGAATCGTGGGAAATCATTTCTTCACCTAAAAACATCAACATTGGCAAGTTGAGTACTTACGCACTCGCAAGACTTATGCAAATCCTAAAATACATGCGAGCCATTTCAATGAAAGGCTAATAAGGTTAATTTGCATAAAGTCGGTTTGAAATGTAAATCTGAATAATAGATTGCAAAATGGAATTTAAATAAAAGCAATTTATTATTGAAAGTGATAGAATGTAAGCATAAATAAATCACGAATGTTTGGGTATCTCGATCATACTTAAAACCATTTCCTTCCGCATACAAGTGAAATGACCAACACGTGGTAGAAACCACTTTTTATGAAAATAAGCAAAGCGCTAACTATGTGATGACTTTACTAAGTGTCCATGATCATGACGCGCTAATCGATTAGTTTTACACTGCAGAGGTATACTGACTTTCCCACAAGACATGACCGACTCTTTGAGCAATCGATATTTGCACACCGCTTTGGTGTGCCGCAGAGAGTCATGTTATAATCTGTTACATTATTTAAACCTAACTTTGCACCAAAGACGGTGGCGATAACCCATTCGTGGTGTAAGAACTCGAGCATAGAAATGATGGAACTACCCACGATGGCATACACCGTTATATTGGTAGACGTTTAACCCATGATCACCTCGGTGTGGACGCCCGTCGAGCAATTCATTAAGAAACATTTCGTACTACTCCGCCTTCCAAGTGCAAAGCTAGTTTTAAACAACTTAATAAGTTAGAGCTGTCCCATACCAGCAATTGTGGTTGTATGAATATTCTTGGCCTGAAAACAACTCATAGTTCGGTCCTTAATCCGACATGGGCAATAATCTCCACCCTACACTACGTGCAAAGACATGCACAACCGGCTATTGTCAATAATTGCCCGCATCTAAACCATAGTTTTGTTTTCATTTTCCAACCAAATACCAACCACAAAAATGGTCATACCCATTTAAATGTCATATCCAAAGTCTTTAATCATTTCACAGTTTTATCTTCATTTAGCTTTGGTTAAGCATTTCACTAAATGTGAGTAACCCAGATTGACATTAAATATTGTCTAAGCTATTCTAGGGTTTTCAAGGTTCACAATTTTCTACTTATCAAGGAAGTTCTATAAGTCTACCGTACAATTACCATTACGAAATATAGCAGACTTTACAAAATAAAGTATGCAGTAAAACATTTAATGAAAACATTTATAAAACTGGGATCAATATGATCAAAGGGGGTTTGCTTGCCTTGTTGACTATCCTCGACTTCAAACTCCTGGTCGTCGAATGTACCGGATTCGTCGGGTTCTACACGTCGTACGGCAACATATAACAAATACCAAATTTCAATAGAGCCAAAAAGAAATCAGATGGAAATATTCAAATAAAATGTTTTCACAAATTCAGGAATGATTACATGAGTTATTTATTCCCATTTACAATTTAAGATTTAGTTTATTTAAACCATTATGGCATTATTTACTACCCATTTTATAACTTAACTTTTTATTACAACACACCCTAATTATTTTTACATATTCTAGTTTCTGAGATTTCATGGATTCTAATAAAATTTATTTTACTAAATTTGGAGGTTATTTGCAAAATTTTCATGAATGGCATATTTCTAACCTTTTCTTTGAATTTAAATTCGAAATTCAAACAAAATTCAATTCTGAAATATTTTTGCATATTCTGAATCTACTGAATTTTATATGAATTTAGAAATTTATTTCATCGAATTTGGTTAAATGATTCAAAAGTTATAGCTAAATGAATATCTAGGTTTTGAATAAATACTAAAAATCGGAAAACTGCCGAAAATGGAAAGTACGCTTTCACAGGAAAACGTGCTTTCCTTTTCGGCGGAACTGCTACCGAGGCGCCGACAGTCGGGCCCATCGGTCGGGCCGATCGATCTGTATTACGCATGTGGCCGACGCTACGGGCAGCCGTCGGCAGAAGGCGCGAGCGGCCTGCACGCGGCTCGCATACATCGCGCTCTTCGCGATCGAGCAGTGGGGGCTGGCAGCGGCGATCGCGCGCGGTCAGGTCGACTAGCCGGGCCCGCTTGGCGGTGTCCCAGAGCGTGGTCGCGACGAGTTTGAGCTTCGCCGGCGGCGATCCGGTCTCGGAGCGGCGGAATGGATTCCGCCCGAGCATCGCCGCATCCGCGCGAACCTGTGGACGGTCGCGCGGCGGCCCGAGGTGGCCGGAAGGCGGATTCCACCGCGAGGGGCGGCGGCTCTGGCGGAGTTCGCCGACGGCGGAAGAGAGCCTCCCGGTGGAATGGGTTCCACTCGAGGTTCGAGGCATCCGTCGCGACACTTTGGTGGCGCGCGGTGGCTCGAGGGGCTCTGCAGCGGCATGCCACCGCGGCGAGGGCGGCGGCAATGGACGAGCGGCGGCGATGCAAAACTAGAGCTAACCAAGCTTCATTTTCACTCGGATGAGCACTGCGCGACTCAAGGAACCAATTCCATCAATCGCTTTGAAGAATGAATGAAGGAGGAAGGCTCTCACCGCGTGATGGCGGAAGAAAACACACGCGAGAAGCTCGCCGGGAAGAAAGGGTTTCGCCGAGGCTTGGGACGAGCTCTCGGAGGTGCTAGGGTGCTTCGGGTTGAAGGAATTGGAGTGGAATGGGTTGAGGCGGCTGGTTGCGAGTTTTTCCCGTTTGGGTTTTGCCGTCGCCGGAGAAGAAGACCAAAGTAGCGACGGAATGACTTCGCAGGGACACGGCTAGCTCGGCTGCGACGAGATGAGAGGGGTTTATATAGGGAAACGAAGTCGGTTTGGGCGCGGGTACGACAAAATCCGAGGCGGTGCCGCCGCGAGAGAGAGCAGGGAGAGGGGAGAAGAACGCCGCCGGGAGGCTGACACGCGGGGGCCAGATGGCAGCGGCTGTCGGCTGAGCTGTCTCACTGACAAACCGGACCCACACGTCAGCGAGAGCGAAAAAGAAGCCTGGAGAAGACTCACGACCGAACGGGATAAAAACGGGGTTTTTGACGGTCAAAACAAAGCCAAATTTTATGAAATTTTTACCATAGGTCTGCAAGGATATTACCAGCCTCCTGAAAAATTTTCACTATTTTATGATGCATGCAGATTTTTATAAAATTCTGACATTGCAACAGTTGCTGCATTGCCCATTCGGTTTTTCTTTTAATTTGCGATTTAAATGAAATGATTATTTTACAAAACTTTTTATTACCGTTTTAAATGATATTATACACCTTCTTTAAAAATTACAGACTTTAATTATTATTATTTAAATTTTAAAAATTCTGACATTACTGTTTTCCAGATTATTTATTCACAGTTTTTGAATTTTTAAAATTATAAAATGAATTAATAAATTCTTGATATTTTTACTGAAGGTTGATACTGTTTTGATGTCGGCAATATAAAAATTTTGGGTCAGGATGACTTACAGATATTTTTACCAAATTGTTTTACCATTTTACCCTGAGATATTTACTCATGATTATCTTTTGATTAATTGTTATTTTTATTAATCCAGCTTACCCACCGACTTAAGCAAGCTGAGGAGAGCCCTTAGATATTTTTGGAGGCTTTGGTAAATTTTTGTTGAATTAACATTTTTACTTTTTACCATTTTCTATTTACCATATTCTTTGTTTCACTTTCTTGCATTAAAGAAAAGCCAAAAGAATACACAGAAAATCCAGGAAATTCAGAAATTTCGAAAATAATACACAAAAGATTTTTTTTCTTTTTTTTTCTTTATTTTATGATTTTTGAGGCTGTTACATTTACTCACCCACATTCGATGGCTATTATTTAGTGTGTCTAATCATCCCTATGGCCCACAACAGATCTCCCCCCACCTCCAGCATCATCTGAAGGAAAAGGAAACAAATATCCTGGAATTAAGGAAAAGAAAACAAACGTTCTAGAAAAGGAAAAGACCATATATTACGTGCTGGGAAAAGGAAACCGGATGACAGGGCACTATAATAGTTTATATATAGAAACATGTCCAAATAAAAACATAAGATCAAATATCAGGGCCGGGAATTGTGTATGGGCCGGAACTGGGAGGTTGCAACGTGGAAGAGGCCCGTAAATTGATCTTAATTACTGCCCGCTTGATCATACAATCACATGTTTCTGTAGTCCTGTAGGATTGTTCTTCATACGACACGAGTTATTCACAACATTACATGTGAGCAAGTTCATATATATCATGCATTAATTGGGACCTTAGTATCGCGTAGATAGGTCGGTATTTTAGGCTTCTCAAACAAGGCCGTAGTAGAATTGCCTACCCGTTGTTGTAAAACACGATGATCTAAACGCTTTGGTGTTAGATCCGGAACGCTATAAGAAATTCCAAAGTATTTATTCTGCTGCAGCTCATGAATCTGAGAGGAAAATTAATGGACGGCTCAAGGATCTACTCCAGATATATACTCCATGATTACATCTATCCAGCCGGCCTGTGATTTTGTGTTTTTCACTAGAAGGATATATCAGGCGCAAACTGCTCTTATTGTGTAAATTTCGTAAAAACTATATGTAAAAGTTTTTAAAAATTCTCACAAAATTACCACATGTAATTACCAAACTCAATCGCTTTTGAAAGATATGAAATTGACAAGCAGTGAGCTGCATATAGTGATGAACGGTGAAAAATCATTATTCATATTGAATTTATCTTAATCATATCTTTAAAATACGATTGAGTTTAGTCTTTAAATTTTATAGGGTTGTAGAAGCTAATATCTCCTTATAGTAATTTTGTGAGAATTTTGAAAGTTTTAACATATAATTTTTATAGAGTTTACACGATAAAAACAGTTTGCAACTAATATGACCCCTTTCACGAGGAAGGCGCGGCATGGTCCTCCTGGGCCAGCGGGTGCCTCATATGGCAACGCCAACCTGATAGCAGATCTATATCTATCTGTGTTCATGTTACTGTGGTTTAGCGAGTTAAGAACACGAGTTCTTTTTCACCTGTTGATCGAGCGTTGCATGAGCATGTACGAATGCTCGCTTCTTAGGAAGCATCGTAAACTGTTGTTCAGTTAAAGTTATGGCGCTTTAACAACATCTTAGCCCAACCTTTCTTCTGAGAGCAAGTATCGAGCCATATACCGTCGAGGGAGAGCTCTCGATGCCATATAGCCTTCTTCAGCATTGACGCTGCCCGTGCCACCCCTGTCGCTCCTCTTTCCCTCACTCCTTCGCACCCATCGCTCTCCCTACTTTCTTCTCTGATGCCGATCGCAGCTCTACGCTCCTCCTCCTACCCTTCCTCCCTCACCGGCAGCTGGCGGAGACTGCAATGCCTCGCCACACCGCCGTCTCTCCCTTCCCTACAGTCCCACCTCACCCAATGTAATATTTAGTGCATCGTTGTCTTGCCGTACTTCCCTCCACCACCACCCTCCACCCACCACCCACCACCGGGCCACCGCCTCCCTGCCCTCCCTCTACAACAGGGGGATGTGTGAACTGTCAGCAACTGCGGCGCGACCCTGTCGGCGCAAGAGCGAGAGAAAGAGAACAGTGCCGGGAGGGAGTGAGGGTGTTCATGAGCAAGAGAGAGAGGCTTGATATACCATTTGAACGGTATACCCAGTGACAGATCCAGGACATGAATTTAGAGGGTGCTAAACCAGCCTTCAAGTTCTAATTTTTTGACCTGCTTCTATAGCGACAGCGTAGTGACACCCCACGTTGGGTAGAAGTGCTAAGGGGGTACCCATGGTGTGATCGGGGGTAGGGGGTGCTCTAGCCCCTAACCCCCGCTCGGTCCGCCCTTGGGTATACCGTTTACTAACATTTTATGGCTCCGAAATGCGCTATGCTTTGCCATATATAACTAGATGGGCAGTCCGCTCGTGGAAGCTTTTGCAAAGTGTGTTGATGGATTGATTTGTTCCCTTATACATGCCATTTCTTTCTGCGTTAGTTAAGGGAAGCTCTTGTAATTAGTCAATCATCATATGTCAGTTCAGCCGACTGCAACTACCGTGATGGGGAGATTAGATATCAATGCTGCGTGAATGAGTGAGTTCATTGTGTTGTGCTTTTGTTCTCTGGTTGATAACCGTATGACTAGGATAAGACGGTAAGAGCAAGATGCGGTTGTTGGGAAGAAGCTCTCGAAAGCGAAGTACCATCCATCCAATGCTCCCTGTATGGCTCGCGAGGGCCAAGTTTCAGCTGTAAATGCATGGTCCCATCGGCGGCTAGATCTGTAGTTATGTTCAGTGTTCAATCGTTCGCCACCGGCAACCAACAGTGGCGGACGCAAAAAAAATTTAGGGTCAAAAGTACGATAAAATAACTGGAGATAAGATTTAACGTAGAAAAATCCTTGCGAGAAAAAAAAACTACAGAGAACAATCCACTATAATATTCAATGATTACATGTAAAGAGGGTGTGACTTATATAGTCAAAAGAGTCTGATTGTAGTAGACTTGAATTAACAACCTATTTGGATAGAACTACGACATATGGTAAGTTGAGATATTGAGTTATCTCCAACAAAACCCCCCTTTAACTAAAAATCCATAATCAAATGGTATAAGGCAAGACATCACCTGTGGTGCTAGATAGATAACGAAGAACACATAACATGGACTTTTGATATGCTCTACCTGGAACATAAAATTCGGCAAACTGTCTACTGAAAATCTATAACATGGCTGAAACCTGAAACTGCTCCTGCAAAAATGTCAAGATGAAAAGAACTATCGTGATGTCAATGGAGTATAAATTGCAGTAGACCTCATATCGAGCAAAGATAACAAAACAACGTTGTAGTATTTACGCAGAAACAAATTCTTTCTTGCACTTTAAACCTTCATCTCAAACTGACATTGGAGCAAAACCTTCACTAGAAAAACTCCGAAGAATATAATGTTACCATCAGGGTGTCATCAAATTCCAAATTAATGTTGCCAAAATGTCCATAATGGTCGCGCAAGTGATCCAAATTGCAACGCATTCAAACGGTGAATAAAACACTAAAATAATGGTGATGGAACACCAAGTTCCAATAAACGGTGATGAAACATCAAATTCAGTTGTCTCCTCAATTGATATTTTTTTCAAAGGTAGATGATGAAATGTCAAAGAAACTGACAACGAAACGTCGAATAAATCTCCAAGAGGAACTGCCAATGATAAATCCCGCATGAATTGCAATGAAATCCTCCAATAATATGCATAAAAGCATTAGTTACGATAAAATCTGCCTCCAGCAGAAGAAATATGACAATCGATTATGACAAAAGATTATCAACGGAGATGACGTAGAATGACACCTAAACATGACGTCGAACGACGCAAGCGAAGAATTTGGCGAACCTCTGTAAACAGAAGAGTTATGATGATGGCTGCCTTGTTGGAATAAATAGTCTTGTTCATAATAAGCTTAGAGAGCATAGCTCCGAGGCTTGGCACAGAGCGACGTGGATCTGGACACAGGGCTGATGACGACAACGTAGATTGTAAATCCCAGGTAGCGCTCTGATATCACTTGTTAGGGTTAGAAGCACGGCAAAATAACTGGACATAAGATTTAACGTGAAAAAACCCACGAGAAACAGTCCACTATAATGTTCTAATGATTACATGTACAGTGGATGTGGCTTATATAGTCAAAAGAGTCCAAGTTGTAGTAGATTTAGGCTAACAACCTATTTGATAAAACCACATAATATGGTAGGTTGAGATATTAAGTTATCTCCAATAGAAAAGGTGTGAAGAATCTAGATCATCATTGTCATGACGCTATTATCCCCTTAGTTCTTTTGTCTTTTTTCGATTGTTTTCAAGGTACCGTACGGTTGCCCGGCTTCTATGAACGTAAGAAAGCGTAGCAGCACTGAACACCTCTTTAATTTTTTCCTACGTGCGTCACTGGCAACAAACTACGCTAAACATAAACAAAATCTCATTCGCAAAAAACACGATTTCATATATTCCTACGAAACAAAAAATTTACTGAAAACCCCTAAAATTTATACTTCTGCCCGTGAGACTTATGTAGAATTCATGCATTCTCCGCGCATTTGTTGGCCGGCTTGGGTCCAACATTGCTGGCAAAAAAATTTCCGTAAACATGCGGATTGATGAAACAGTTCTCTTTGGCATCATTGCTCGATGGGCTGTTCAGTTTGACACTACTGTCGAGCTTAGTTAACCTTCGGATATGAAATTTAAGGTTTTATTTAGAGCACTGGAGTTTTTTTACTTGTTCCTATAGACATTGATCCGTTTCCGTAAAGTTTTTGTGAAATTCAAGAATCCAAACGGGTCTGTGCTTTTTAAAAAAAAAAAACATAATGTATTCTTTTAAAGAAAATCATAGAAAAATACGTAAAAAATAAGTAGATAAATATAGACATTGCCATCAAAATCACGATTCTACGCGGGGACGTTCTAGACTCTGACACTGAACACCCACCCGGTAAATAAGAAGCCTCTCACCGGTCCAACAAACAAAACCCTCCTTCTAAAGAAATTTGAAATTTTGAAGTCGGTAACCTCACCAGAAGACTCCCCTCACCCACCCCTTCCCGATAAAAATCTCACCCGCCCCGAACCACGCTCCCCATTCCCACATATCCTCCTCCTCCTCCTAAACACCTAAACCTCGCCGGAACCCTACCCGCTGCAGCTGACGCGATGAGAGAGATCCTGCACATCCAGGGCGGCCAATGCGGCAACCAGATCGGCGCCAAGTTCTGGGAGGTGATCTGCGACGAGCACGGCATCGACCAAACCGGCAAGTACGCGGGCGACTCCGACCTCCAGCTCGAGCGCATCAACGTCTACTACAACGAGGCCGGCGGGGGCCGCTTCGTGCCCCGCGCCGTCCTCATGGACCTCGAGCCGGGCACCATGGACTCGTTGCGCTCGGGGCCCTACGGCCAGATCTTCCGCCCCGACAACTTCGTCTTCGGTCAGTCCGGCGCCGGCAACAACTGGGCCAAGGGCCACTACACCGAGGGCGCCGAGCTCATTGACTCCGTCCTCGACGTTGTCCGCAAGGAGGCCGAGAACTGCGACTGCCTTCAAGGTATAACCTCCGCCTGGATCTACCAGTTTCGTTGGAAATGGTGGGACACTCGGTGTGGTTATTGGGCTGTAAGCGTCTAGATCTAGTAATGCTGCAATTTTAGGGTTCTTAGCTCGTAGATCTGGCCTTTTGTGTGTGTGTGTAGGACATGGTTCACGCGGTTCTGAAATTGTAGATCTGAGCTTTTCCGCATCCCAATTTTTCCCCCAATATTTTTGCGTTTCTGGTTCACTGCTCATTCGACATGGGCTGTTGATTTTAGTTGGTGCAATTGATCATTTTGACATGTGGCTCAAGAGCCCACATGTGTGAGACATCACGGGGCAAATGCAAATGATCAATGGCACAAGTAAATAAGGGCAAATCATCAATTATAAGAAGATAGGATGGTTCCCGGCCATTTGATTTGTCATTTCTGTGTCGTTTGGTAGATATGATTGGTTTTTTCTCGTGCTCAACTGCAAAAGTGCGACGCTTCTTCTTTTTATATAGTTTAATCGTTTCAATGGGTGATGTTTTGTTGGAGTTGTTAAAGCCATGTAACTTGTAGTGACGTTGTATCCCATGTTTTATTCCTTGATGAGTAGTTGGAGTTTATTGATTGCACTTCACAATGGCGAGCTAGAATGGTAGAATCTATGTGTATGGTAATTTGGTGGTTACTGGGACTGGGAGTAGTAGTTTAGATTTTAGCTTTGAACCGTGGCTTGTTGCCTTGAGGTTGGTTCTGTTGCATCCCCTGGTTGCAAAAATGATGTCTGCTATATATTAGTGAGTAGCTGTTGGCTCTTTGCTGCTATACTGAGTAAATTCTTCTGTTACATCAGTAGGGTACTACATTGGATGTTGCTTTCTCAAGCACTGATTGCTTATGATTCAGCTTAATGATTTATTGTGTTGCAATTTGCTATGTGTGTATCTAATTGTCCTGAACTTTGTAAAACAAAACACAATTGTAGTTTTTGGATTCCCTTATTATTTATGTGCTGACTGAAAATTAGATCCAAAATAACTTATGAATTTCATTTACTGCAGGATTTCAGGTCTGCCACTCTTTGGGAGGAGGAACTGGTTCTGGTATGGGTACCCTGCTCATCTCAAAGATCAGGGAGGAGTACCCAGATAGGATGATGTTGACCTTCTCAGTTTTCCCGTCACCAAAGGTGTCTGATACTGTGGTTGAACCTTACAATGCTACACTATCCGTTCATCAACTTGTTGAGAATGCTGATGAGTGCATGGTCCTTGACAACGAGGCTCTTTATGACATCTGCTTCCGCACTCTGAAGCTCTCTACACCCACTTGTAAGTGAAAACATACTGTAATTAGGCTACTGTGCTCAGCAGGGTTCGCAAAATCGCCGAAAATCGGTGGAAAATCGCGATTTTCGGTTGTATCGGCGCGGCTCGGCTTCTAAAACCGCCCGATAAACCGGTGCAATTCAAAAAAAATTCAAAAAAATTATGCGACGTAAACTGGTGAAAATCGACGGAAATCGCTCAAAAAAATCGTCCACCAAAAAGTTCAACTCGCCTGTCGATTTTCCACAAAAATCGGCCGATTTTCCATGAAAACAGACGATTTTTTATTTTCCTTTTCAATTCTTTGGATTTTGAAACTCCACGATTTTTTACGATTTTCGGCTCGATATTTCCGATTTTCGAAATTCGGCCGATTTTTCCCAAACCGATTTTGTTAACCCTGGTGCTCAGTTCCCATACTCTGCTCCCATTAGTTATTGATTATTGATTTCATATCTTGGTACAATATAGTGGTTTATAGTCATCTCTGTGTGGATGCCATGATACCAATTTATCTCTTCTCATGCAGTAATTAATTAGATTACATGGTCCTTGTTTTCCATTTTGACATATTTTCTGCA
Organism: Otatea glauca; assembly: GCA_036346275.1. Classification (NCBI taxonomy): domain Eukaryota; kingdom Viridiplantae; phylum Streptophyta; class Magnoliopsida; order Poales; family Poaceae; genus Otatea; species Otatea glauca. Next base: position 4,691,279 of record CM070713.1, read on the forward strand.
GTCTGGCACTACTTGATTCAATTAATGAATCTGCCAGGCACATGCATTTTACTGCTATTTTGATACTTTAAGATACGATATATTCAGAATTTTGCTTGTAGTGCATGTATGGTATAGTATCCTGAAATGAATATGGGCATTCTTCATGCTGTTCTACTTTGTTTCTTGCACTTGTTTTCCATTTAGATGTGTATCCTGACTCGGCTATGTTTCTTTCTTTTCCAGTTGGTGATCTGAACCATCTTATTTCTGCAACGATGAGTGGTGTTACTTGCTGCCTGCGCTTCCCAGGCCAGCTGAACTCTGACCTCCGGAAGCTTGCAGTCAACTTGATTCCGTTCCCTCGTCTCCATTTCTTCATGGTTGGCTTTGCACCACTGACCTCAAGGGGATCCCAGCAGTATCGTGCCCTCACTGTCCCCGAGCTGACCCAGCAGATGTGGGATGCCAAGAACATGATGTGTGCTGCTGATCCCAGGCACGGCCGCTACCTCACGGCCTCTGCTATGTTCCGTGGGAAGATGAGCACCAAGGAGGTGGATGAACAAATGCTGAATGTCCAGAACAAGAACTCATCCTACTTTGTGGAGTGGATCCCGAACAATGTGAAGTCGAGTGTGTGTGACATACCCCCCAGGGGCCTGAAGATGGCATCCACGTTCATCGGCAACTCCACATCAATCCAGGAGATGTTCCGTCGCGTGAGCGAGCAGTTCACGGCCATGTTCAGGAGGAAGGCCTTCTTGCACTGGTACACCGGCGAGGGCATGGACGAGATGGAGTTCACCGAGGCCGAGAGCAACATGAACGACCTGGTGGCCGAGTACCAGCAGTACCAGGATGCCACGGCCGACGAGGAGGAAGAGGGGTACGACGATGAGGAGGAAGAGGAGGAGGTTGCTGCCTAAGCCACCTGGCCTTGCTCAGTCATCCGTCTGTCGTACATGTGCCTTGTGTTACTACTATTCTACTGTCGATTTGGTGCTTGCGGTGCCGTTAGATCTCTAGGCTGTTTAATTGACGCTTCTATTTGCTGCTTGTTGCCTTCGGAAACGCTTCTTCTTGTTGTATGTTAATGGTGTGTTGACGCTTAGCGTAACTGTTGATCCTGGAATTGTTTGTTGAGTAAATTTTATGGAACTACAATTTTGTTGTACAAATTGTCAGAAAACTAAAGGTTTTAGTTTCTATTTTACAAAACTACATATTTTAAGAGAATTTAGAATTGATTTTTCCTTGTAACAAGCATGTGGGCTCAGTTCTTTAAATATGTAGTTTTGTGAAATAGAAGTTAAAATCTATAATTTTTTTATAGTTCATTAGTTTTTTTATAGTTTATAGAATAAATCTGTAGTTTTGTGAAATTTACTCGAGTAATATTTTTATGCTTTCTCTTGTGATATAAGTTGTATAAATTATGAAAGGGCAAGTAATCATTATCTATATTAATTTATTTTTTAATATTTATGTAATTTTTTAAAAAAAACCTGAAAGCACCTCTCAATTTACTCTAGTTTTTTTTTTCTGGTTACACCATGCATTGTGCTCCATGACTTCTGTATCTCTTTACTATGTAGTGTGGTTAGCTAACGGTTGTTCTTGAGATACTGTAATTCATACTGTTGCGTTTCTGGGAGTTACATCTTGAGTAAAGCGATGCATGTAAACATATGAAATCTTATCGCTGGCTGATTTTCCCAGATGTAATCGTTTACATGTTCTAAGCACCAGTTATTTTCCCTAATGTTCGTCTGGGGCACCAGTTATTTTCCCTAATGTTCGTCTGGGAACCAAACACTGATACTGCCTTGGATAATTTAGTGATGGTCAAACGGGCCATCCGGCGGCATGGCCCATTTAATGTACGCACTGCCAATTTAGATACGGTCCGTTAAAGCACGACTAGCTAGTAGGTCGTGCCGTGCTGGTCTATGTGCCGAGGTTAAGGTCTAAGTACGACCTAGGTGGCTCTTGTGCTGTGCCGGCACAGGCACTTATGAACCGATGGGCCGTGCCGAGGCCGGCTCGTTTGGCGCAAAAAATTCAAAAAAATCGGAAAAAATGTTAGAAAAACTAGCTACAAATGGCTAGAGTTTTCAAAATTCAAATAAAAAGGTAGAAATGGGCCTAAATAGGTCGTGTCGTGCCGGTCCAACACTGTGCATACCGTGTCGTGCCGGCACGCTTGACCGAGGCTACGGCCCAAGCACGGTTCAACCGTTTGGGCTATGCCGACCTAACCCGACCCATTTACAGTTAGACGTGCTATGTTTAGACTCTGCCTACAATCCCATGCCATGGGACCCAGGTGGCACGACCCGCTTGACCGAGGCTACGGCCTAATCACGGTTCAACCGTTTGGGCTATGCCGACCTAACCCGACCCATTTATAGTTAGACGTGCTATGTTTAGACTCTGCCTACAATCCCATGCCATGGGGCCCAGGTGGCACGACTTTACTTGAATTTTTGTATGTTGGTAATCTAGCTCGCTTCTTCCCCTGAGCAAACAGCGCACAATGTGCGCTGCCCTGGTACCGAATGATTAGTCACCACCTCCTGCTGCTGGTTATGGTCTTATGGATAAGGATGCACGGCTACCTAGGACGCCGTCGATGACCTTCTTCTCCGACTCTGACCCCGACGAGCTGTCCCCCGTGAGTGCATCGCCTTCGCCTTCTCCGGTAGTACCTTCGTCGGCCTCAGCACCAGCAACCGCACGCTCACATACGACACGTACGTCCCCATCGGCCCCGAGGTCTACGCGCAGAGCATGTTCCCCGGCCCTGCGGAACCCGACCGTCCCACTTCAAGGGCATCGTCCCTGCCGGCGTCGGGTTGTCGCGGCGAGACTCCGCCGAACTTGCACCCCTGCAACCACTGGGTGCAAGGCCACGTGTCACCTCGTGGTGGGCAAGCGGCTGTGGTTGTCGGCGACGGGACGGGGCACCTGCTCTACTCCTTGGACTCGTGTGGCGGAAGGAGGGGGTTTGGGAGCTGCCGCTCGACGACGTCGTGCGACCTCGAGGCGCGGGCGATGTGGTAGGACAGGAGACGAAGCCAGTGGCGGAACCAGGATCCATTCAAGAGGGGGGATGAACACAAGTACATATACTAAATATAAAAACTACTAAACCGACATATTATAGTTGAAATTTAAATGCATGTAATATAGCATTAGTATGTTAATATGCAAGGGGAAAAATTACCTTTCATTGCTTCAAAAGAGGTGATAGTTGACATTTACGAGTTTTCACGTTCTGAAAACGTTGTAAGATATTTTCCATATTTATTTTTTTAAACACTTCTCTCTCAATATAGCATACCTGAGGGTGGAGCCCCAACAACCCCCCGCCGCCTCCTCCTCTGGACGAAGCCGCACGACAAGGGCTGCACCGCCAACAATGTACTCTTGTTGCATTTTTCTCATTTTCTTTTCATTAAATCCTCAAGTAATCATGCGCGCACATACATTTAGGTTGCTAGCATACTAGAGAAAATTATATGTATGGTCGGACAAAATCACAGGCGATAAAGAAGAACACGATATACAAGCCGAAGCCAAATGTACATCCTCCATGCAGGTCTCATGTTATTTTTAAGGAACCTCGCTATCAAATAGTCCAAGGTTCCCGAATAGATCTGAATTGGAGAACAGAGAGAGAACGAGAGACACAAGTTTAAGGAGAACAACGACTGAATTCTTTATTGCTATTCTGATTGCTTGTACATAGGGGGGACCCCCTCCTCCTTATATAGTAGTCGCCTAGAGTTTCGACTAAGGGACCATCGTGGACTTTCATTGGGCCACGTGGTTTCCCAACACTCCCCCTTGGGCCCTTTGCCGCGAGATGCATATGCCTCATTAAAACTCCAGAAAAACTCCGTGGGAAAAATACTTGGAGAAAGAGTACATAGCATATGCTTACTATGTTGCACGAATTGCCTCATTAAAACCTTATGCAAGAAAACTTCATGAAAAACTTGATAAGAAAAAAGAGTACAATTCACCCAAACTTTAACTGCTAATCTTCGAGATGCATGTTGGGTACTCAAAATTCATGTTCGAGATTTATGTGGGAGTATGTGAAATATCTCTTCCTGAAATTTGCACTTCTCTAAGTCTCATCATTCCAATTCCTTTAACGCACCTTTCAAAGATAGATGTTGGGAGTGATTTAGTGAACAAATCTGCAAGATTTTCACATGACTTAATATGCAATATCTTGATCTCGTTCATCTTATGCAATTCATGAGCATAGAAGAACTTGGGGTTGATATGCTTCGTGAGATTGCTCTTCACATAACCTATCTGTGCTTGAGCAACACAAGCTGCATTATCTTCATAGATGATCGTGGGAGTTTGCTCAATATTCAAGCCACATGACTTCTGGATGTGGTGAACCATTCTTCGGAGCCATGCACATTCAAGAGATGTTTCATACAAAGCAATGATTTTCGAGTGGTTTGTCGACGTCGAGACAAGGGTCTGCTTAGACGACTTCTAGGAAACTGTTGTTCCTCCACATAGGAAAACATAGCCAATTTGGGACTTACCAATATACGGGTCTGACAAATACCCAGCATCGGCGTAGCCAACCAAATTCAGTTCATTGTTTCTTCTGAAGAACAAACCGAGATCTTTACTTCCTTGGAGGTAACGGAAGATGTCCTTGACCCCTTTCCAATACCTTTTGGTGGGTTCTGCACTGTACCGGGCTAGCAAATTCACAGCGAACGCAATGTCCGGCCTAGTGCTATTCGCAAGGTACATGAGCACTCGAACTGCACTCAGATATGGGAATTCTGCTCCTAGGACTTCCTCCCCCTCTTCTCTAGGTCTGTATGGGTCTAGATCTGCTTGAAGTGACCTTCCGACCATTGGAATCTTTGCAGGATATGCCTTTTCAAAGCCAAATCTTTCCAATACTTTCTGCGTGTAGGTTGATTGATGTACCAAGATTCCTCCTTGGACATGCTCAAGCTGCAAGCCTAAACAAAACTTGGTTTTACCCAAATCCTTCATTTCAAACTCAGACTTCAAGTATGAGAATGCTTCTTCAATTTCTTCATCCGTCCTAATGATGTTCAAGTCATCTACATAGACGGAGATTATACAGAATCCATTCGGGGATCGCTGTATAAACACATGAAAGGACAGGGGATGTCGCCTAGAGGGGGGGTGAATAGGCGAATTAAAAACTTTGTAACTAAATGCAGCGGAATACAAATATTGCAGCTAAATAGAATCTCCCGAGGGACTCAACCCAGAATGTCCGGGATATTTAACCCGGATACTCCGGATTATCCGGACTGTCCGGGTTCAGTGGTCCGGACACTCCGGACTGAGGATCTTCAAGAGGGATTTTAAATCTCTGCAATATTTCAACAATCTACTTGAATACAAAAGATCTAAATGCTATCAGGTACATGGGGATGATGAAGATCTAGAGCCAAACACAACAATGGAGTAGATCGGGCAATTTCAAGATTCAAAATCAAATACTAAAGCAAGAGAAAGAAGCAAACTTGGAGACAATGATTTTTCACCCGAAGTTCGGATCCTTGAGGGGATCCTACGTCTCCGTTGAGGCGGCTCGGTCACACTTGAGCCGGGTCTCTTTCAACCCTCTTCCTCCGGTGTTGCACAAATGCACTCGCGGTCTTCACTCCTTTGATTCCTTCCCTTACGGAGGCGGAACCGACCTTCACAAACTTCCCACTACCAACCACACAAAGCTCCGGTGGCTCGAGGCGACCTCCTAGCCGCCTAGGAGTCCTCAACCTCCAAGAGTAACAAATGCTCACGAAGAACAAGCTTAGAGATGAAATCAAGTGCTCAATCAACTCAAAACTCACTCCCCAAACTCTTCCCAACCCTTCTCACAAGGGGATCACTTAGATCTAAGGGTAAAAGCTTCCTCAAAGCCTCCACACAGCCCCCCAAAAGCCTCTCAAAAAATCCACACCAAAAGCCTCTTCAAAAAGAGGGAGGATGGGCTATAAATAGAACTCCCAAAAACTAGCCGTTGGGGCAAGTGCGACAACCGGAGACTCGGACATTACCCGGAGACTCGGATTGAAGGATCAGCTCATCCCGAGAGAGCCAACCCGGAGACTCCGGACAAACACCCCGGACACTCCGGACTAATTCAACCCGGAGTGTCCGGACTAAACACCGGATACTCCGGACCAACCGAGAACAGCCACCGAGGGTGCCAACCCAGAGTGTCCGGACCAAATGTCCGGATACTCCGGACTGTCCGAACAGCACTGAACAACCCGACGAAAACGAGCACAACTTTTCACTCCGGACTCCGATTCCAGAGATCTTGGACTCTACCGAAAGCTAAGACCGAGGGCTACACAACCAACAAGATCTCACTATCCAAAACTCAAAGGATAACCACAGATTTCACAAAGAAATCAAGAGAGACCTACAACCCTCACTTTCCGGCACTACCAACACCACTCTCTTTCTAAGATTCACAAGGATGGATCACTTGAGCACTTGACACATCTAAAAGTCATTCGAAATCACATCCCTCTTAATAGTACGGCAATCCTTAGACTCAAATTAAATCAAAGATAATATAAGTCTAGAAATAGTCACTTGTCGTCTTCTTTCTTGATGTCGATGCATGAAGACCTTCACCATATAATTGATGACATCTTCGCCTTGTCCAACTCGACTCGATTCACCTCATGAGACTCTCGTCCTATCAACCTTGACTTGATCATCCTCTCTGACGATCTCCACGCCAAGTCGATCTTGACTTAGTCCTCAGCTCTTGGTGACACCGCCGTCTTGTTGACCTCGACTTAATGATCATCCTCCAAGATACCTTGGTCATCATACACGACGGACCTAATTCTTCCCAAACTACTCATGAAAGACATTAGTCCCAAAAGCTCAATAGATATGAACAAGTTGATATTTGTGAACAGTTGATTACAACAAGTGTTTCATATAAAGAAGCACAATATAAATGGAAACACTTGACATAAGAAATGTTCTCTACTAAGTACATCATGATGAATATGTAATTGATCTATATGCACTAGAGAGATAATTGCCAATATGATGAATCAATTAAATCATGGCAAGGATCACAGACTTTACTTAAATAAAGCACATGATAGAATATACACGAATTGTACATGTGCAAATAATATTTGGAGTAAGAGTAAATATGTGATCCAACACTATATAAACTTCACTAAGAGAATTGCATGAGAAGATATACAAATAAAACATGCATGCACCAAGTCAATCTATAGCAATATGAAGTTTAACTCTAGTCAATACATGTATACTAAAAACAAAGTACATAATGAACTCAAATGAATATATATGCACAAATAAATATGACATGAACCAATGTGCATATATATAATCAACATGCTACTTGGAGTTCACTATGCATTTGCACAAAAGGAATGCAATAACAAATATAGAAGAGATACCAAAATTGCATACCTTATCTTTGCTTAACCTTCCTATTTGATTTTCCTCTAAATAGATGAGACTGATACTCAACTAGGCAATAACAAGTTAGTCTCATAGCAATATAATCATATTAGAGGTTTGTCATTTGTTAAGCACTAAGTTAAGCATTTACTTAATTGCATAGATTGTCATTATGAGTGTTTGTCATTAATCACCAAAATAACATAAGTGCCTAGATGCACTTTCAACACACATGGACAATCTTCGCTGTTTGTGTAGCCTTTCTTGCAGAGAAAGTCGCTCAAGCGATTGTACCACATTCTTCCTGACTGTTTTAGCCCATACAGTGATTTCTCCAATTTCACACTATACATGTTTCTATTTGCTCCGTCTTGGTTCGGGATAGGAATACCTTCCGGTACCTTCATGTATATCTTCGAATCCAAGTTTCCATACAAATATGCTGTAACAACATCCATTAGCTTCATTCTCAACTTCAAGTTGACTGCCATTGAGATCAAATATCTAAAGGTAATTCCTCCCATAACCGGAGATTAGGTTTCTTCATAATCAACTCCAGGACGTTGAGTGAAACCTTGAGCTACAAGCCTTGTCTTGTACCTTACAACTTCGTTGTTTTCATTCCTCTTCCGAACAAAGACCCATTTATGACCTACAGGGTTTATATGGGGAGGTGTGCGGCATACGGGCCCAAACACCTCTCTCTTGTTTAGAGAGACTAACTCTGCAGTGATTCTCTTCTTCCATTCTTCCCAATCTAGCCTTTTCTTGCACTCTGCAAGAGATGCAGGCTCGGGATCATGATCAATGATCGAGGCAATCTTCTTTGCAAAGTATGCATCAACATTGCCTGTTGCTCTATTCAGGGATTCTCCTGTTATTACAAAGTTTATGGCTATTTCTTCATGGGGTGCTTCATGCACTTCTACTTGCTCTTCTATGCTATTCCCTATCGCAAGAGCAAGTTCCTTTAGCTTTTTATCGCCTATGCGTGTGCACACATTATTTCCGGCGGCTTCCTGCAGTGGAAGATTCAAGTCTAGAATTGCCTTTTCCGTTGGCTTCTTTCCGGTGCCAGGTCTCAACTGGCTCCCCTTCTTTCCTTAGGGTATTTTCGTGATTGGTTGTGGTAAGTCCTCTCGCCCAGTTTTCTCCAGACGTCTCCGGGTACTTTGGGTTTGAGAAGCCAGATTTTCTGTTCTTTTCCTTTGAGACCTCTGAACAGGATGAGGGATACCTTCTGTTTTCTTTGGTATTTCCACCCTCTCTGGTGCATTTCTTGCGGGTACATGCGACTTAACCACGCCCTTCAGATCAAAAAAATGATCAGGCAGTTCATTTGCTAAATTCGCAAATCAATTATCTTCGGACTTCTTGATTTGCTTCATTAGTGCGGGGTCATGCGCGGGATCGATGGAATGCCATATGATTTCCGGTATTTTTCATCCAAAGGTTGATTTCTCCCCTAATGACGGAAACGATCCTCGTCAAATATGCAATCGCGAATCGGTCAGACGCAAGTCTCCAATCATGGGTTCCAAATACCTGATTATGGATGCACTCTCATAACCAACGTATATCCCAGACTTGCGAAGAGGGCCCATTGCAGTCCACTGAGGGGGTGGTATAGGAACATATACCATACACCCAAATTTCCTGAGAATGGAGATTTTCGGGATGATCCAGTGCACAAGCTGCATAGGAGAATGGATATTGTAGGCCGAAGGTCTAAAATTGATGAGAGTTGCTGCGTGCAGGACTGCGTGTCCCTAACAAGTGTTGGGCAAGTTACAACTCTGCAAAAGCGGTCTAGCAATGAATTTAATCCTCTTTATTAGTGCTTCAGCTAGTCCATTCTGCGTATGGACGAACGGTACGGAGTGCTCAACTGCTATCCCTGTTGCAGTGCAATAATCATCAAATGCCTTTGAAGTAAATTCTCCGGCATTGTCCATTCTAATAGACTTCACGCGATGATCAGGGAAAGCATTCTTAATTCTTATGATCTGTGAGATCAGCTTTGCAAAAGCATAGTTTCTTGTTGACAATAAGCATACATGCGACCATTTCGAGGAAGCATCAATGAGCATCATAAAGTATCGAAACGGCCCTGACAGGGGCTGAATCGGGCCGCAAATATCCCCCTGGATGCGTTCCAGGAATGCAGGAATTTCACTTTGCACTTTCATGACAGAGGGTCTCGTTATTAATTTCGGTGGCACATGCAGGCACACGAAATCTTCATGATTTGGGAAATTTTTAACATTAATGCCATGACCTTGTGAGTTGTTCACTATATTTCTCATCATTCTAAGACCAGGATGACCTAATCTACTATGCCATAAAGAAAATAACTCAGAGCTTCTAAATACAGTCTTCAAGGAAGTATAAACTTCGGGTGCATGACTATTCGTGTAGTACGACCCAGATTCATATGAGGGACATTTTTCTAATACCATTTTTTCACATACCGCGTGCTTCACAATGCACAAGTATTCTTTGCCATTTTCTTCATTGGTTTCTATGTGAAAATCATTGGCGCGGATGTCTTTGAAACTTAAGAGAGTGCGTGTTGATTCGGAGTACAAAAGGGCTTCTTCAATTACCAAAGTTGTACCCATAGGCAATATAATTGTGGCTATTCCGGAGCCTATTATATATGAATCGCTTCATTCGATCGTAGTAATCTTTCCAGCATTTTCTTCGTGATCGACTGGAAGTATTTGGACTCTCTTAAGATGGTATTTATTGTGCCACTATCAACAATGCATATCTCTTCCATTTGGGCGCTACACGATTTCTAGATAAAAGAAATATAATTCTAATCAGATAGAGGCAAAATAATCCAAACATTGCTTGCAAAATAAAGGTTACTGGAATAAAGAATAAATTGCGTATTTATTCATGAGAGAAGTATGCTCTTCTAGAGCTTACAATCCATTATTCAAAAGAAAATGCTAACAACCATAATCTAAAAAAATATGCATTAAACAGAATCTGTAAAATATGCATTAATTTCTGCTTCTATGTCATCGACAGAAGTTTTTTCTTCATTTGCCATAATATTGGCTGCAGCATCGATGTCCAGGCTATTCTGTGAGGATGAGACAAGTGGGGTATCTTCATCCATGGCATCATCATCACCAATCTTGGCGAAGTGCGCCTCTGCTGGGGCGTTTTCTTTTGCCTTCCTTTTAGCTTGATATGCGTTGATCACTTCCTTGGGTTCTCGACATATCTTCGACCAGTGACCCCAAGTGCCGCACCTGAAGCACGTTGGTTCTGCTGTCCATACGGCTTGGCGTGCGCCTTTTCCTTGTCATCCTTCTTCACTGGGGCTTTGGACTTTCCTTTGACCTGAGACCTCTCCTTTCCACCCTGCTTGCCCTTCTTTCTATGAATGGGCTTTCTCACCTTATAGCTATTGGCATTGACTTCTGTGCCAGTGCCTCTTTTAGGTGGCTGCGAGACATAGTTCTTACGTAGAACATCGTCTTGCGATTCCGCAACTTGCATTACATCAATCAGTTCGCTATACTCCTTGTATGCATCCTAACGATAGCTGCGTGCACTCTGGATAGCATTCGGGTGGAAGGTAGAGAGAGTTTTCTCAATCTTCTCCTCATCAGTGATCTTCTTGCCACATAGAGAGAGATTGGTACAAATTCTGTGCAAGGTAGAATTGTACTCGGCCACTGTTTTGAAGTCTGCAAACCTCAGGAGGACCCAATCTTGCTGTGCTTGGGGCAAGATGGTGTACTTGAGCTTCTCGAACCGCTTCTGAAGTGCAATCCAAAGCCCAAGTGCACTCTCCTCAGCCATATATTCATTCTTCAGAGTGGCTGAGAGGTGGTGCCTGAGGAAGTGCAGGGCTTGATCGTTCTGCTCGGTGGTAGGTTTCGCGTCCTGCGAGGACCCTAGAACAATCGCTGCACGGAGCTTCTTGCCCCCAAGAACGATCTTCACGTCCGATGCCCAAGTGAGGTAGTTCTGACCGTGCGGGGCCAGTTCTTCAAACTCACGATTCACGATGCCAGACATCTGCATGATTTTAAAATTCTGACATTAGATTACTGCGTGTAATCTAATAGAAAATGGTTGCAAAAAGCATAAAGTACAGAAAATAAATAGCCATGCATTGCAGTATACAAAATAAAGCAATGAAATCAAAATTCATAAGGAATATTCATAAATGCAGAGCATAAAGCTAGAAAAAATTAAAAACAGAGCTAGATAATTTTTTTATTTTAGATTTTCTGACAATTTTTCAAATTTTCTGCTATTTTTTCTCTCTTTTTTTCTTTCCTTTCTTTTCTTTTTTTTTCTTTCTCGGCCATAAGCCTTTGGGCCGCACATTTCTTTTCTTCGGCCCATAAGGACCGGCGGCTAGGGTTCCTACCCCTAGCCGCAATTTCCCTCACGCGGCCACTACCGCCGCCCGCGAGCGCCGTTTCTCCTCGGGCTTTCTTCCCGAGCGCCGCCCACCTTCTCGCGCCTTCTTCCACGCGTGGCGCGACGGCGATGGAACCGAGGAGGCAGACCAAGGCTGCTGCGGGCTGGGGTTGAGGCGCGCCAGATGCCGGGCGGCGGCGGCGCGCGTCTTGGCACAAGACGGCCCGAGCTGGCGGCGGCGGTGTGCCCGCGCGCATGGGCTCGAGGCGGTGGCGATCGCGGGCCGAGGCTCTCGGCGGCGGCGGCGTGCTTGCGCGCAAGACGGCATGAGGCGGTGGCGGCTGCGGGCCAAGTACATGACCGACCAAAAAGTTAAATGCAAGCAATAGAGAGAATATGAGAATATGAATGCAGGAAAAAGAAAACATTTGTATGGCAGACTACAGCTACTCAAAAAGGGCCTATTCGAGCACAAGTAAGTTCAGGTTATATTGCTTTATTCAATTTCATCAATGTGCCTTTCTGCAATAATGACCTTAATGCGGTAATATACGATAGATAAAATACAAGACAAGAATAGCATCCAAAAAGATGGACAAGTAACTGAAAAAATTCTACTCTGCCAACACACTAAAAGTAGATTAACTGTTTTGCAAGACAGGCTTGTTGCCGTACCAAACATCTTCACATGCTTACATAACAAAGTAATATCACGTTAACGCGGTCTCATACAACTCCTTTCTTTCGATTTTATTATTGACCGAATTCTATATAAAATTTGCTTCAATCAACTCCCCTTTTGTCATATGCTATCAAATTAATAAGATATTATTGTATCCTGTTTGGTCTTTGTCATATGCTTCGTGGATCAGTACTCAACAAGCACACATACCTGTACTCAAAAAATATCTTCCTACCATCAATTATAAGGCCATTGTCTCCAGGACCTTTCATCGTTCTGCGGGCAGCTTCCTGTGGAGTTTGTACAACTTTTTGAGAATAATAGTACATGACAGTTTGGATGGGTCATGCAATAACACTTGTACAGTTAGTACCACAGTAGGAAAGTCAATAGAAGCAAATCCCCGAGACATGCCAGAGGTTCGTTCCTTGATTACGCGCACACTACAAAGAGGGCCCCACACAGCCTAAAAGAGACCAGACCCCAAATGATTAAAACGAACCAGAAAATACACTTTCAACCAGTTTAACAGTTTATGAAGAGGAACTTGTACAAGAATCTGATATAGGTCGTCTTCATTAGTCTTCTGGGACAGACCCTTAACAACGACAGTGGCAGATGGACCCTGCAAGCATGAATGCAAATGTCATGGGATTCGTAAGTCCAAAACACATTCTGCTAAGCATGCATGTATTTATAAATAAAGGTTGACCATACCACTGAATCACCATGCCTTCTTTCATCCCAGTCATATTCCCTTCTTCTGTCAAAGCGATTATCATCATAAAATCCATCTCTTTGGTCCCGACCACGACTTTCGCCACGAGATCTTGATCTAGGCCGAAATCTTGATCGGTCATCGTGCTCACGTGACCGAGAACGGCTATGGTGCATGTACGGACTTTCATCTCTTTCACGACTTAACCCTCTTCTTTCATGTTCACTCTCACATGAATCATGCCTTCTCCAGCTACGGTCTCTCCTGCCTCTCTCATAGTCCGAATCATAGATGTAACGCCCATATTCACGATCTCTCTCATTGCTGTCTTCTCTGCTTTGGTGAGAGCTGCGACACCGGTCTTCAAACTCAGCATGAAACTCCGCACGGTCTCTACTTCCCATCCTTTTGTTCCTATCAACACCAAAATCATGGTAACTACCAGATTCATAGTGGTTGTCAGCAGCAGGATAATCACGGAGTCTATCAAGCCCTCTGTACGAATCAAATTCATGATGCTTTCCATCATCGTGATAATCGGTGTCATGCCTTCTGTAGTCTCTGGCAGTTGCATGTTGCTCATCACGATTTCTTCGAGGCTGAGACCACATGGTGCCAACAGAGGGTGGTGGATACATATTTCTATCATGTAAACCCTGACAGAATGCACCCCTTTCATACAAATATCTAGGAAAGCCTTCATCCACAAATCTCCTACCATTGTAGGATCCACCAGCCCTGCAAAATGAGTTAGTAGTGGAAAATATGGTACCATGACAAAGCACTTAAAAGTGAAAATGCATATGAGAAATCACAAACGGAAAAAAATTACAGTTACCCCCCAACAAAATATAGTTGGGTTCACTTCAGAAGTAAATTAAAGTATTAAACACAATTAAGATGAACACACACATTTTACAGGAAATAATGGACATGAATACTACAGCGAACATAGCACCAGAATAGCTTACACCAGAATAGCTTATTGACTTACCTAAAATCTGGCTCATTGATGGCACCATACCCATCCAGTTCCTGTAGATTCAACATAATAAGTTGAGTCAGCAACAAAGTCTATAGAACTGGCAGGTAAATCCATTCCATTTAAGCAATGGCCGCTTCTTGAACTTCTTTATAACAGAACACTGGTTACACAGAGGTCAACCACATGGCCAATAAATCTGCTATTTCCATCATCCTTCGTGGTTAATAAGGGAAAAGGCTGCAAGGCTGCAATTACACTGATGTTCTCCCATCCATGCTGTGGAGCATAACGTCCATGATCCATTTCCAAAATTCAGCACTAGTGTTATCCTGCAAGGTACTTGGAGGTCTTCCAAACTTTTGGCTGTAGATTTGGTGGTCTTTCAAACTTTTGGCTGTAGATTTTTTGAGTGTATCCTGTAAGAGGCGCATGCTATCACACAGTTAAGCAAGTGCCAACAAGGAAACCACCATACGGTTACCCCCTTTACTGGAACTTTAGAATGAAACAGAAGTGCTATTAAAATCTCAGGTTTGACCTGTTTAATCAATCCGACAAACATTCATTGCTGCTGCATGTACCCACTATCACCAAAATCGATTGCCCATTCATCAACTTAATTATTATAAATTTTGTAATAACTGTACAATATTTAGGCCCTTTTGGAATGCATGACTTTTGCAGGAAACAGGACAGCTCCTCTAGAATTCCCATGAAATTCCTACATCCCAAACAGGGCCTAAGTATAGGTCGGAAATGTTTGAGGGGAAAAACAAACTGCGTCCTGTGACTCCAGAACATGATGTCAGCAGTATCACTACAAAAAGGGCAAGCTCAGTGGTAATGGTAATTATCAAGTAGGGTGTTAATTTATAAGAATAACGCCACATGTAAGAATATTTGGATTAAAAAACATGCAAGCTTATAACTGTGTCCTGCAGAAGACTAAGCGCTATCATCAAGAGAGGTGCTTCCATGCTTCTCTTTTTTATAATTGCACAAATATTAAAACATGAATAAAGGGTAGATGGTGATTACTTACCCCTTCGCTTACTTCAAGATTTGTGCAACTTGTATTAGGAGGGAAAGCATTGAAGCACTGCTCTATCATCAATCATGTGCGAAAAGGAAAGACAGGATCTGCTTCCACGTTACTCGTATTAGAAAAACTGGGCATTTAGGACACATATGGAATTAGAAACACGCATGACTAAACGAATAGCTGGGATTGCACTGGTTTTAGTTTCCCTCATTCTGTAATTACAGTCAATCCCTTTAAATCATGCATTAGGACAACAAACTAAACGGCAAACGCATAGCCTTCAACGAAAGGGTTATCCTTGGATGTAGTTTCCTAATCCTACCAAACTACGGATAAAAGCATTAGAAGATCCATCTGCAACCAAACCACCATGTAGAATCTTCCTTAATACTATCGAGGCTCTGCCAAAACGACTCGATAATAAGTATATCTTACGGAACTTTGGTATGCCGAATACAAGAAGAAAATAGAACATCGAACTGTTTGCTTTAGGACTTTGTGTATAATAACTTGGAACTTAATATTTTTAATTAGAGGGTTAGTAAAAAAACAAACGTATGTCACTAAATTGGATGCCCATACTATGCGGTTCACACGAGTCTAACGAAAATTAAGCATCTAAATTCCAAAGTGGTAAACTACGATATAACTCATTCGATTCGCATCCAAGCAAGCAGCTCAAAAATCACGGCATATAGTGGTAAGCACGACAGTCCAATCTAGCATAGCCTACAGGAACGACATGTATGGCGACAACCCAAACCCCGCAAAAGTGGTGAAACCGGAGCGCCACAAGCGCGCGTTCCAACCATCCAGGGGGAGACCCTCCTGATACACGCCCAATTTTACCTCTTGGTTCCCGGCGGCGCGAGTAGAGTAGGGATCGATGGCGGTGACGAAGGCAGCCTCGCTAGGGCGCCGGTGCGAATCGCAATCTGCGAGAGGGATCGAAGAGAAGCCGGCGGAATCGATTTGGTGGAGTTAGAGGCGAGGCGGCGGCGGTTAGGGTTCCGGACGCCGGCGTGGGACTTGGGGGAGGGAGGAATCGTTCGTGCGGCGCTGGGAGCGGAGACGGGAGGGAGAGCGACCGAGCGACGCCGCCGACTGAAGCGTGTGGTGTGCGGCTCGGCCGTTGCGACCTCCTTTTATTGGTCGTTAATTCTGTTCGTCATGGGAATCCAATCACTATTCACTACCTCTCTCTCACATGTCGCTTCTTCTCCATATCGATCATTCGATCTCCCACCGAGCGTTACTATGGCCAGAGCCCTTGTGGAGCGCTTCTCTTCTAAAGTCGACACCTCTCGTCCTCATCTGAGGTCAGGCCACTAACAGTCCATTCGAGACTCTGAGGAGTTCATCGTTGTCGCTAATGCTTGCGAGAGATCGTCGGCATCAACATATATGAGCACCGCTCAAGCTCTATCTTTGCTAGACATAGCCTCCCTATGAACAGAGGTGACAGTTTAATCTATGGGTTTGGATACCCGACCCGATAAAGACGAATACGGATGGCACTTTAGGCCTATGGGTTTTCGGGTTTGGATACCCGATAAAATCATACGATGGGCGTGCCGCGTGCGTGCCAATTTATACCTATTGGGTATCTTATAACATGTGGGTCATAGGTACCTAATGGGTATCCTATGACATGGACATCCTATGTCATGTAGACCATAAGTACCCATTGAGTTCCAATGGGTATCCTATGACATTGCAGCGACCTTTGGAACTAGGGCAGAGCCAACTCATGGGCCAATCCTCGGGGCGGGTCAGCTATTCTCGGACTATGGCCCAGGTGGATCAATGTTCCTGGCCCCTTTAAGTTGGGTTTTTTATCCTAAGTTTCAGACCATGGTCCGGATGGATCCAAACCTAGCTCCATCACCGTTTAGTACAGTCCATGATAACACTCGTTATTCATAGGAGAGTTACCTTAAGAAATGTTGGACCTCGTAGCTCTAGTGATACTATAGTCTTGAAACTCTGGCTACTTGTTTTTCTGGATCAGCATATGTGATCACGTACGTTCAAAAAAAACACTATTCCCTTTGTAATTGTTTGTAGATTAATTGGCATAGCTTACTTGGATCGCAATAGTTAGCACCCAGTGGAAGAGAAAAAAAACACTTATATATATGTCAGTCAGGTGTGACTATCACGACAAAACCACTACATATACCGTCGATAAATTAAAGAGCAGTGCTTCAATGCTTTCCCTCATAGTACAAATTACACAAATCTTAAAGCAAGCGAAGAGGTAAGTAATCACCATCTACCCTTTATTCATGCTTTAATATCTGTGCAACTGTAAAAAAGAGAAGCATGGAAGCACCTCTCTAAATTAAATTATGCGTCAAGAAGATTATATTGCTCCGATCCAATCCAAACGATGCGGATACATATCATATCAGAAAAACTATCCTAGGTATACCATCCAAACCCTATCCAATGGGATAGGATTCAACCAACACTGCTATATCTTATAAACCATTTGATTGCTTTAGTCTTATCTATTCGCTGCAACTCCTTCCTGGTTCCTCTCCTCTGCACGTTCCAAACCCTCTTGATGCGGAGCGAACAAACACAATTGTGGCTACCATGGAGAGCACTCCCTCGCGAGCTAGTAAGATGGATGCAAGAGGACGTGTCGATGGTGGCCGCAGGGGAGTGCCTGCTACAATGGAGCGTGGCGGCAGCGACAAAAGTCGACCAAGGCAAGAGGTGAGGCATCAAACTGCTGTAGCTAGTAGTGAGAGGGCGAAGCAAGCTGCTGCAGTGGCTACTAAGCACGGTCGTCGTGGACGGCGAGCGGCCGGGGGTGAGGCTAGGGATGGCAATCTTACCTGATTACCCGTGTACCCGCGGGCAAAAATCCTAATAGAGATTAGTATGTTTCTCTTTTATTACCAGCGGGCATATTTATGGGGGTCAAACTCTACCCGATGGGTAAACGGGTATGGGTATGGGGGAGCTTCACCCGTACCCGTTCCGCCCGATTACCCGTCACCTTCTATTAACATATGGGCTAAAACAGGCGCCCAGTTGACCCCCTGATCCCCAATTTGTAGTACCTCATTTCAATAATTGTTGAACTTGAGCATCTGTGTGTTATTTGTCTGCATGTATTATTTTAATTTTTTATTCTCATGTGCATTTGAAACTTTGAATCATTGATAATCATTCTTTAATCCACAGAATGTAGCTAATACCCATAATTTCATCAAAAAGATTGTATTAGTACCATAACTCATTAGAAATTTGGTTGGAAAGATTGTTGATGGTGGCGGGTAAATGGGTATATCCGCGGGTATCAGGTACTCGCGAATGACGGGTATGGGCGAGATTCTTCGCTCGCGACCCTTCGCAGGTATACTCGTGGAGGAGATTTTGGTTCGCGGATATAAGTATAGGCGAGCACTACTAGTATCCATCGTACCCGATCGTCATCCCTTAGTGATTCAAGCTGTTGCGATGACGAACGAGCACGGTAGTTGTGGACGACGTGTGGCTGTAGACAAGTGCAATAGGGGCACGACTTTGAGCGAGCACAGCCGTGGACAGCAAGCAGCCACGAGGCCATCAAGCGGCCCAACAAGTGTCATTCCGTTATATCCCAATCGATCAATTCCTGCACTCCTGGTCTCCTTATCTGATTGGCATATGAAACCAGCACTTAATTTAATGTCAGCAAAGAAAATTGCATACATAATCAAATGGTATAATATATCCTCTTTTTCTCCGTTCCTAATACATATCATTTCAGCTTTCAATTTTTTTTTCTAAATACACATCATTCTACAGTTTTAAGGTGACTTTTTATTATTTCTTCTTTCCCTTTTAGCTATTTCTAATATCGTTTACTGCCATAGATTAGAGTAAGACACATCATTCGAAGATATAATAAAAATAGGATAATATGATTTTTTTTATAGATGTAATTTGGTTGAGGTGAATGTTCAGGAACCGAGGGAGCAGCTAGGAGCGAAGCTAGGCCTCGAACCACCCGGGCCTAAGCCCGAGGCCTGACAAGAAAAGTCCATATAAAGTCCATGTAAGTCTATAAAAAATCCAATAAACTTTAGATCAGCCCGAGGTTTAGATCTAAATTGGCTCTGCTCCTGAGAGCAGCTACTAGCGCTCGGAGGGTTGATTAATTGGCTTGCTTGTCGTACTACATACACAGTGCTTGGATCTCGATCGTGTGTGTGTATATATATATATATATATATATATATATATATATATATATATGCCCCACGCGCGGCGACCATGACGTTAATTTGCTCGATTCCAAGTCCGAGCTGCACGGCAACAAGATTGCGGCCAACCATTGCGTCGGGCGGCTCGACTCTAGTCAAAAGATGAGCCCATTTTTTCTCCCCAATCCGATAGCGATGCATGTATATTTACATTGTTAATGTATCTAGGTCGATGCGCCTTTCACTCGAAAAGAACAGCTGTATAAGCATGTTGGAATATTGTGCTGGATCATTTTTTTTTCTTTTTCCTTTCGGTCAAAAAAACTGTTCCTTCTAGTAAAAGAGAGCAGTCATTTTATACTTTCCGTTTAAATACAAGTTGTATAAATCTTAAAACAAGAGAGATGTAATTAATCATCGTCTACTCTTTACTTATGTTGTAAGCATCTTAAAAATATATAGGAGCGTAAGAATCCTTGGTAATGACTAAACGATGCACATTGCGGGCTCCAAAAGTTGTGCGTCGTTTTCGTGAGGACCGCACGATTTGCACTTGCACGTACATGTAGTGGTACGGAAGGGATGCACGAAGGATCTTTCACTTGTTTATTTAATGAAAAGCATGGAAGATAAGATAAAAGGAACTTGCATGATACGGTGCTCCAGAAGGTTCGAAGATTGCATAGGCATGGACAAAATCTTCGAGCACAAACTACAACCACTGCTACCTCAACATCGACCAAACTAAACTTTGCTTACAAGCAGTGGTGGGCGTCGTATCGGGTCAGACCGGTTCGGCACAGGTTTATCGTGCTTAGTGCATGAACCGTACCGGCCTAGGCACGACTTATTTACGCTTCGTGTCATGCTAGTCCAGACTCGGTTCATTTGTACTATTGCGACGAGAGTAAAGAAGCCGTAGACACACAATAATAGACAAAAAATATTGGGAGGGAGAAGTAAATTTTATTCATTATTAAATAGATGCATAGTTACTGTTTTGTTAAAAACGTTACAACCCGGTATGAACTTATATATCTCTGAAGGTTCTGGAGGTAGGTTTGGAAGCCAAGATGTGTACAAAGGAGCAGTGTACCCTTGGGGAAATTACAGTAATTAGAAGCGTTACAGAGTCCAAACATGATCGGCGAATCTGTGATAACCTTGTTTAATCAGCCTTGACAGGCGTGTACCTTTCGAGGACAAAAGACGGAGAAACTGACCGGATCGATCTTGTAGCAACTCGCTAGAAAAATCCGAGGGGGAAAGCGGTGTGTGTTGAAAACTGGAGGTACATGATTCCGGACTGTACGGTATGGGGCCCACCTATCGTAGACGGTTGCTGCCACCGCCGTGAAACTGTTGTAAAACGATAACGATTAGTACATGAGTCAGTACAATTTCATTTAGTATATCATTGCCTTGGACCAATATCACATAATTGGCGAGCCCAATGTATCATCAAAATAATGGGTGCATACGTTGCTACGGGTAAAAAGAATTATTGAGATAGTTAGATATTTTTATATAGAGATGAAATATTTTTTAAAAATACCTTAAAAAAGAAACAAAAAAAACCTCTAAAAAGTTTTTAATATCTAAAAAATATATAATTTTTTAAAAATATTGTCCTATTTAAAAAACGGTAGCAAATATTGTTCCTGTTTACTGTAATTTCTACAATGAACAGGAGACACGTGGTGAGGAGGTCGGCTGGCTATCGTACCTTCTCAAGAATAATGAGTTATATAGATTAGTATGTTTCTTGCGCAAATACAATCTAGCACGTTTCTTGCGATTTTCTTCTCGATTTCCTCGCAGCTTGACTGTGCCTAGAACACAAAAATGCAAACACAAATCATTAACATTTCCAAACATTCTTCTCAATTCCATTACAACTTGAACCAAAGAGTTAACTAGCTACGAGCCTATGTGACAGTAACATGATAAGCAATTCAGTGATTTGCAATGAAGTTAACAAGAAAAAAAATCCTGAAGAGTTAACTAGTTACAAGCCTAACTTTATTTGCTGCAACAGAACAATGTGCCATTGCAACATCAAGTATGATTCTGGGAGGACTTTACTTGCAAAAGATGCCATTTCAGTTTTGCTAAAGTATTGGCAGATGGTATCATTCTAGGAATTCAAGCACTCAATTATCCCTCCTAAAAGTCTCAGACCTGTGCTATATCAACACAGGAGCAGTAATCCATTTCAGTTCGAAAGTGCTCCTGAGCTCTATGAACGGACATAAATTGTAGGAGAAGAATAGGAGACGAAGGTCTTCATTTGCTAAACAAGAATGTTTCAGTTGCTAAACACATCTTTCCATTCTCTACCAAACCTGATGTAATAGCAGTATCAGACTTGTTCATGAAGTAATAATAGCTAGCAGACAGGTTTTTTTTACTGCGATAGGTTTTTTTACTGCTATAATAGCAGGAAGTACGACATCATTCATTCAAAGAAAAAAATTACAACGACTCTCAGTCACAACTGAATCAAAACAGGATATATACTATTTGAGCAGTGTTTTAGCGTTTTTCCTCCCAATACAAGTTGTACAAACTTAAAGTAAGTAAAGGGGTAAGTAATCACCATCTACCTTTCATTCATGCTTTAATATTTGTGAAAGTGTTAAAAAGAAAAGCATGGAAGCACCTCTCATACATTTTTTTCGGTCCTAGTAATCACACTTAAAACTACTATCAAATTTTCTATAGATCTTGCAAATTTCTATAAAAGCATAAGCCCATGCGCCTATCTCCCAACATGAGCATACCAAATAGACAATGCACAACAACTTCAATGGTAGAAACTAGAAGCACAAGATAAAGGATTTCCTTCGAGATCCACCAATTTTGCCAAAAAAAAAATACAACTGACAACCAAATCTACCAACTACAAACATCAATTGAACTACGTTGCCACAAATTTTGAGGTAGAGGGGGATTTGGGTTCCATACCTTCAGTTCCTGCAATGAAGTCACACCAAGTTGAGAGAGAGGAGGAAGACTGGTGTTGGGTGGCCGAGTAGGGGCTGCGAGGAGGGGGAACGGCCAGCGAGGTTAGGCTTAAAAGGGCGGCGGAGGAGGTTAGGGTTAAGGGAGCGGCAATTACTGACCTCAACATGAGGAGAGAAAGTCGGGGGAGGTCGTCGAGGTCGCTAGAGTTCGTCATGGTTGTTGCGGTCGCCGACCACGCTCCGTTCGTGCACCGCCCACGCTCGAGCTCTCTCAACGCTTGAAATTAGAGAATTAGCCAAGGGGTACGGGAGAGGGGCAGGGAGTATAAGAGTATATGGATGGCAAAACATGGGTAATTTTCTCGAACTTTCAAGGCCACTATCATTTTGGGTGGTGCGGCTCCTCACCAGAATTCACCTTTGGGTTGCTCTGCGTTCTTGTTGGAGATAACTCAATATCTCAATTTATCATATCTTTTGATTTTATCCAAATAGGTTGTTAGTCTAAGTCTTTTAGCTACAATTAGAACTCTTTTGACTATATAAGACAACCCATGTACATGTAAACATAGAAGCATTATAGTAGATTGTTTCATGTGGTTTTTTTCTGAAATGATTTTTTCATGTTAAATCTGTAAAAGATAGTGTTTATATCTTTGATTGATCCTGTACATCTGCTGTATAGTAACCGATCCATCTCCTAGGATCTGTAATCCTGTTTCCTTATCATGCAAGACATGATCCTTATATAAACACATGCATGGGATCGCCCTTTTATGTGGCGTACTCTCCCATCCAAACCTAAACATTCTTTACATGGTATCAGATTGGTTCTCTTGGCCACATAGCTTCCTCTCTCTTGCATCATGAACACCAACGCCAGCACCAGTGCAAGTCTCGCTGATGTCCTCTCAACCACCAGCGCTCCTTCCTCTGGCGGCACCTTTCCTAGCGCTGCTGCTCACGCTCCTGTCCAAGCCTCCTCTCAAGCGATCAATGTCGCCAGCGTGAAGACGCATGTGCCAGTGACACTCGATCTCAAAGCATCTAACTTCTCCATATGGCGCACTTTTCTCACCGTTCTCCTCGGCAAATATGATCTTCTCGATCACGTCGTCTGCACTTCACCGCCTCCCGCCGCCGACGCAAACTGGGCGCGCCATGACTTCATCGTCCGCTCGTGGCTGTACGGATCCATCTCTGAAGAGATCCTCGGCATCATCATGGCGCCAGAACAAACCGCGTATGACGTCTGGGCTCACATCGAAGACCTCTTCCTCGACAACAAGCTCAGTCGTGCCGTCTTCCTTGAAGCCGAATTCCGTGGCCTTGTGCAAGGTGACTTGACCATCACCGAATACTGCCACAAGATGAAGACCTTCTCCGACGCACTTCGCGATGTCGGCCAGCCCGTCTCCGATCAGACTTTGGTTCTCAATACACTCCATGGCCTCAACGAGCGTTATTCCGATATGCAGACCTCATTCCGATGCAGACCCCGTTCCCAAGCTTCTTGCGCACTCGCTCTCTCCTTCTTCTTAAAGAAACCTCCGTGAACCAGACCTCCAAGATCATCGCCTCCACTGCCCTCATCGCCTCCTCTATTGGCGGCAGTTCTTCCTCCGGTGGTCGCGGCTCCTTCGGCGGCAACCGCGGCGATCGCGGCGGGGATCGTCGCAACACTGGGACTCGCTCCAACAACAACCGTCGTCGCAACTATCGCTTCAACAACCGCGGCGACGATCGCGGCAACGGCGGCGGCGGTGGCTACTACAACAACCAGCAGTTTCGTGGCGGCAACTCTTCCTCAGGCATTGGTCCATGGGTGTGCTTCAACCCATGGACCGGGCAGGTCCAGGCCCTCCCAGGCACCTGGCGCAACTCCTCAGCACCTGGCGTTCTTGGCCCGCGTCCCACTGCACCGCAGGCCTACACGACAACCCATGGTGCTCCGACGCTACCTGCACCAACACCTCCTAGCTCTTCCCCGTCCTGGGATCAAGCTGGCCTTACCGTCGCCCTCAACAACATGCTGCGGCCCGCCCCCTCTGTCAACGAATGGGTGATGGACTCTGGCGCTACTTCGCATATGGCCTCTGAGCCTGGTATACTCTCTTTTGCCTCATCCCTACCTCCTTCCCGAGGTGTTATTGTCGGCAATGGCAACACCATGCCAATCAGTCATGTCGGCCGTCTTTCTGCTCCACCCTTTCACCTTAACAATGTTCTTGTCGTTCCTTCCATCATCAAGAATTTAATTTCTGTTCGCAAATTCACATCTGACAATTCTTGTTCTGTGGAATTTGACCCTTTTGGTTTTTCCATCAAGGATCTTCGTTCCAGGATGGAGATACTTCGTTGCAATAGTGGAGGCACCCTCTACCCTGTCTCTGCCGCCTCCCACCACGCCATGCTCTCCATTGCCTCGTCCACTGAACTTTGGCATCGTCGTCTTGGTCATCCTGGCCGCAGCACCTACCTGTCGACACACAATAAATCGGCTCGTCATCTCTGTCAAGCCTGTCAGCTCGGCAAACACGTCCGGCTCCCTTTTTCATCGTCTAAGTCTATTACCACTGTTCCGTTTCAGCTTATACACTGTGACTTATGGACCTCGCCTCTTTTGATTACTTCTGGCTATAAATATTATCTTGTGATCCTGGATGACTTCTCACATTTTATGTGGACATTTCCTCTTCGTTCCAAATCCGATGCCACCAATTCCATCAAAACTTTCTAAACACACACACGCTTTCGGTTTCGTCTTCCTGTGGTCGCTATACAGGCCGACAACGGTACTGAGTTTGTTAACTCTCGCCTCTCCGCTACATTGGATAGCAATGGTACTCACCTTCGTCTCTCTTGCCCTTACACTTCTCAACAAAATGGCAAGGCAGAACGCTCTCTTCGCACCATTAACGACGTCATCCGTACCCTCCTTTTTCAAGCCCACCTCCCGGCCTCCTTCTGGGCCGAAGCCCTTGCGGCTGCCACCTACCTCTTAAACCGACGTCCCTCCCAGGCCATTCACAACTCCACACCTTATGAGCGCCTACACCAATCCAAGCCATCCTATGATCATCTACGTGTGTTCGGTTGTCTTTGCTTTCCTAACACTTCCTCCACCGCACCACACAAGCTTGCCCCTCGCTCATTCCCGTGTGTGTTCCTTGGCTATCCTTCTGCTCATAAGGGTTATCGGTGTTTTGATCCTAGCACTCGACGCATCATCATCTCTCGCCACGTCACTTTCGACGAGTCTGTTTTTCCCTTTGCTGCCATCACTCCAGCACCCCCTGCACCCTCCTATGATTTCCTCTTTAACTTCACCATCACCACACACCCTACCCCTCTCGCTGCACCTACTACTCGCACACCTCGCGATGTGCCACTATCATCTGCAACAAATGTTCTCGCTCCTGTCCCAGCTGCAGTCGCACCTGCCACCATGGCACCCGCAGCACATCCTACGACTTCCCTCGTCACTCCTACGGAGGGCTTTACTACGACAATGCCCACCGTTCCCGACGGCCCAGCTGCCCGGCCTGCACCAGGTCCCCACCAAATGGTGACCCGCGCTAAGGCTGGTATTGTGCGTCCTATCGACAAACTCAACCTCTCCGCCATTGACAACTCCATCTCGCCTGTACCGTCGACATACCGCAGCGCCCTTCATGATCCTCACTGGAGAAAGGCCATGGTGGATGAGTATGAGGCACTCTGCGAAATCATACTTGGACTCTCGTCCCTCGACCACACGGCTCTAATGTGGTCACTGGCAAGTGGATATTCAAACACAAGTTCAACTCTGATGGCTCGCTTGCTAGGTACAAGGCTCGGTGGGTCGTCCGCGGCTACTCTCAACAGCAGGGCATCGATTTTGATGAAACTTTCTCCCCGGTGGTCAAGCCCTCTACGATTCGGGTGGTTCTCTCCATCGCCATCTCTCACCACTGGCCGATCAACCAACTCGACGTCAAGAATGCTTTCCTTCATAGTACGATCAATGAGGTTGTCTACTGTCAACAACCACCTGGCTTCGTCGACGCTTCATATCCCGATCATGTTTGCCGCTTGCACAAATCTCTTTATGGCCTGAAGCAAGCACCCCGGGCATGGTATCAACGCTTTGCGCTGTACGCTCACCGCCTCGGGTTCGTTGCCTCACAGTCGGATGCCTCCCTTTTCATCTATCGGAGTAGCTCGGAGGTTGCCTACATGCTTGTCTACGTCGACGATATCATCCTCACTGCTTCCTCCACCCGGCTCCGACAACAAGTCACCAATGCTCTTCGTCACGAGTTTGACATGACGGATCTGGGCTCCCTCAGCTACTTCCTCGGCATATCTGTCACACGGTCGACCAAGGGCCTCTTTCTTTCCCAACGGCAGTATGCTCTTGAGCTATTGAAGCGTGCAGGCATGCTCCAGTGCAACCCCGCCGTCAGCCCAATTGAGACCAAGTGCAAACTCTCGGCTACAGACGGTGTCCCGGTCGACGATCCTACGGAGTATCGTAGTTTCGCCGGCGCCCTTCAGTATCTGACTCTGACTCGTCCAGATATTGCCCATGCTGTGCAACAAGTTTGCCTTCACATGCATGCCCCTCGGACGCCTCATCTCAACCTCGTGAAACGTATTCTCCGCTACATCAAGGGCACCATCAACTACGGTCTGCAACTTCATGCCACACCGTCCCACGCCCTCACCTCATACTCTGACGCAGATTGGGCTGGGTGTCCGGACACTCGACGGTCTACGTCAGGATACTGCACTTATCTCTAATTATTTTACCGTGCTTCCAACTCTAATAAGTGGTATCAAAGCCTAGAGTTAAAGATCCAAGCCACTCCTCGGAGCGAAGGAGACTCCCGGGACGGCGGTTTCATCAAGGCAGTGTAAATCTGTCTCGCCGATTCCGTGGTGCGGGTCGCGGGCAAGCAGCTGTACGCCGTGAACGACGTGTCTTTCATGGACGCTGACACACCCGATCAAGCTGGCCGACTAGTACAACATCAGCGGCGTGTTCCGGCTCGGCGGCATCCCGGATGCGCCGACCGCCGGCTTCGACGCCATCCGCATCCACAGCCGGCCGCTGATCCCTGTCCAGGGGCCTGCTTTTTGAGTACTCTTTTTATTTTGTCGACGTATCATGTACATATTCTACCAAGCATGCATGCCATGAGCGTTGCCTTCTCCAGCATTGCATAAATGCACATGGATCTGCTTCATGGTTGTGCACATCCATCGAAACAGCAATCCATCTCCTCTCACTACTGCAGAAAATATGACCACTGTCGGTTCCAAATCCTCGTTACTGTCGGATATAGAAACCGGCAGTGATAGTCCACTGCCGGTTTGTATGCGAACCGGCAGTGATAGTCTGCCGATTCGTACATCTAAAAAACACTCGGTAAAATCAAAGTCATGCGATTTTCGCGTGAAATACATTGCTAAGAGTCGAACTGGTGACCTATTGCTCCACGCGTGTTCCTCTTACCATCTCACCTATCACTCAATCCTCAACTAGTATAGGATATATTTTCCTTATGTTCCTTTGTCTCCAAAACTTTTGATGATTATTTGGATATCTAAATAACTTCAAATGGAAAGATTGTCAACTACAAAGTTGTAGATCTCGTCGAGAGCTAAAATTTTTATATAAATTTTATCTCCATACGACTCCGTATGAAAAAGTTTTGATTTTTTTTTAAATGTTTGATAGCATTATTACTGCAGTTTGGTAATACGAACCGCCAACCGGCAGTGACACCATTATTTGGATATCTAAATTACTTCAAATGAAAACGTTTTCAACTACAAAGTTGTAGATCTCGTCGAGAGCTACAATTTTCATATAAATTTTATCTCCATCCGACTCCGTATGAAAAATTTATGATTTTTCAAAAATGATTGATAGCATTATTACTTCCGGTTGGTACTACGAACCACCAACCGGCAGTGATACCATTATTTGGATATCTAAATTACTTCAAATGAAAAGTTATCAACTAAAAAGTTGTAGATCTCGTCGAGAGCTACAATTTTCATATAAATATTATCTCCATCCAACTCCGTACGAAAAGTTATGATTTTTCGAAAATATCAGCACTGTCAGTTCGTGTCGTCCATTATCACTGTCGGTTCTTGTTCCGAATCGACAGTAATAAGGGATTTATCACCGATGATTCTTCTAAAAAACCGACAGTGATAGTATCGATTTTCAACTGTCTCAACAATAAAATTGTCTCAACAATTGAATTGGGTTAATAAGGGATTTATCACTGCTGATTCATCAGAAAAAGCCGTTATTGTCTGTTTTTCATCTGAACCGACAGTGATAATATTATTATTGTCAATTTTTGATGAACCGACAATAATATGATGACAAGGATCACTGATTCTATAATAGTGTCTGCCTGCTGACTTGTTTGTCTACTTCAGTGGTTGCTATTGTCCTTTGTTTCTTTTTGCTCGTGGTGCTGTTCCCGCAGCCGAAGCGGATCCACGAGATCAAAGGACTTCCTGCTGACGATGCGGCGGAAGGACGCGCGGTCTGTGTTTTGATACGCGTGTGGTGAAGCAGCCACAAACGCAGCGTGAAATTGATGCTATTAGTGGGATTTCGAGGATATTTTGTGAAAAAAAAATAATATGAGACAACTGAATTTAATGATATCTTGTTGGTAGCATTATACTTTTCATAGTTTTTTCTAGTGAAGGTTTTGCTCTAATATTAGTTTGAGATGAAGGTTTAAGTGCAAGAAAGAGTTTGTTTCTGCGTGGATACTACAATGTTATTTTATTGTCTTTGCTCGATATGAAGGGTCTATTGTAATTTATACTTCGTTGATGTCACAAGAATTTTTTTCTTCATATTGACATTTTTTGAGCAGTTCCAACCATGTTCTGGATTTTCAACAGGTAGTTTGCTGAATTTTATGTTCCAGGTGAAGCATATCAAAAATTCATATTATGTGTTCTTCACTATCTATTCAGCATCACATGTGATGTTTTGGTTTACACCATTTGATGATTGAGTGTTTGTTTGAGAAAGTCAGTTACACAGACTCAGACTTTACTGGGGTTATGAATCATTAAAGACCCAGATTTTTTCGTCTACTTTATCGATAGCTGTGTGTTTGGATTGATGTTCCCGTCTTTCTCGCTACTTTCTAGCGGTTTGCTCAATCTTGCTTTATTAGAAATGTTTATATAAGAATGTTTCAGCGTTTCATACCCTTTGTGGTTTTCGAAAACGATTTTGAGCTAAGTGGAGGTTTATTGGAGATAACACAATATCTTAACTTACCATATATTTTAGTTTTATTCAAATAGGTTGTTAATCCAAATCTTCTACAATTAGAACTCTTTTTACTATATAAACCAACCCCTGTACATGTAAACATAGAAGCATTATAGTGGATTGTTTTCCGTGATTTTTTCCCGCAAAGATTTTTTCACGTTAAATCTTATCTTCAGTTATTTTGTCGTGCTTCTAACTATGACAGTCCTAGTTCAATTTTTACTCCGAATTCTCGTAAATTCTACCATAGGTTTGGCTGAAAAAACCGTTTGGCATAGGACCTCCGTACAAGAATCCAGCAGCAGGAGCTGTTGGCTGTAATTCAGTATGGATGCATATTACCAGCCAAGTAAAAAAAACACAGGGAGTTGTACTGTAATACATGTGCTTATTGTAGCAAGTCAACCTTTGAATTGCTTCATCTGATGCGACCTCACGTACGGCCATCTCCAAAACGTGCAGCCATCAGACCTCACACGTAGGACTATTGCTGATGATCATCCGATCGAGAACGTACGTACGTACCTACTCACGGGTGTTGGGCGTTTGGTTCTGTACATGTGTAGTTTCATGGACTTAATTAATACTTTCATTTGTACGTAAGTACACGTATACACATTAACAAACGCAAGATCTATTGCGCGGCTTGGCGCGTGTAGTATTACAGTGCGCCTAATCGCGTGCTACAGTCTTGTGATTCCATCTACTGCATCTTCTCCTCTTTCCTATTCACTTCTGTGTAAGTCGCCTCCCCCACGACTGCTCTTGTCAGGGACGGTGGCTGGCTAGCGAGGGTAAGAATTAGGGTTTATTGGGTTAGAGAGGGATTCACTGGGACCTGAGGTATAGAGGAAGGGGGGACGGTGGTGACGAGTCGATGAGGCGACCGTGGTGCCATTGGCTGCGAGCCTGCGAGTTCGGAGGAGGTTGGCGGGCGGGACAAAGAAGACAACAACGAGTGAGGGTGGGCAGGCTGTGTGGCGATGATGAGCGGTGCACGTGAGGCAGCAATTAGGCGTTGTCGCCCGCAGGAGGTGGCGATGAGCGGTGGTGGGTAATTAAGGTGCAGTGGACGGCGCTGGAGTTGCGAAGAGGTGGACCAGTGAGGCGGGGGCGGTGGTGAAAGTAGACATTGGAGAAAAAGAAAGATGGGCTCGACGATGGTGACAAAGAGTACGGCGACAGAGGACGGTGCCCAAAGAGGAACCAAAGG
Source organism: Otatea glauca (assembly GCA_036346275.1). NCBI lineage: Eukaryota > Viridiplantae > Streptophyta > Magnoliopsida > Poales > Poaceae > Otatea > Otatea glauca. The sequence goes on from CM070713.1 coordinate 4,722,255, forward strand.
TGGAGAAGACGATGGGTGGGAGCAGCGGTTGAGGACAGAGATGGAGAAGATGGGAGCCAGAGGTGCAACCGGGGATGAAGGTTCTGCGGTCTAAGAGGGCAGCGCGATAGGACTATCATGCTTATGGTTGCACTTTAGCAATCTCCATTAACAAAAACAAACGTCAGTTTTGTAAGTTACCATAGCTTTTTTTTTCTTTCTTTCTTTTGCAAGGACTTGGTTGCTATAGCCTATAGCTAGTGGTTGAGTCGTGTGTACAAGTACGTACTCCCTCCGACCACGAATAGTTGTCATTTTGAACATCGACATGGTGTTTAAAACACAGATCTGACTACTAATTTTTTATTATAATATATTTATAAAACCAAATAAAATTATAATATTATGAAAGCATTTTTTGAGAAAAATATACACATATGATTTTTATGTATCCATTTTAAATATTTAAAAAGATATGATAATCAAAGTTTTAAAAGTCTGACAGCACCTATATCCAAAACAACAACTATTTATAACCGGAGCGTGTACCTTGCAGTCAGTGAGGTCAGAGGCTTTCAATTCTTGAATAATGCACGGGGCCACCATGGTGACCATCCATCAATGGGTGGCATTCATTCCAAAATCCATTAATCTATGGCTTATAGCTATAACTCCATTTATCTAAGTTTATAAGATGTGTTTTTCTAAGTACATAGATCAAAGAGATATTGAAAATCGGTAGATTACCTCTAATTGTTATTACTAAGCACTAAATTGAATGCTATGCATCCATGTAGAGAATATAAAATAAAGATAAATATTTATTAGAGATACAGAGAAAACATAGCATTAATTTTGTATTAGTATATGTAATACATCCTATAATTATACTATTTAAAAAATAAGTTTTATAAATTTAGACCGAAGGATTAGTATATAGTAGTGCTGGTATGCACTGAGGTCAATTCATATTATGATGATGGTGACTTAGAAAAATCTTATTAAGATGGTGCTTAGTACTACCATATTTGTCAGGTCTCACGGGTGGGACACGCCGATATTTCACCTCACTGCATCACTGGACCATGCTATATATATAGCTAGCATAGCTAGCCAATAGGGTGCATGCCCTTGAGATCGCCATACACATATCACATACGTGGCTTGTTGTTTTTAGCAACTTTCTTTAATCATAAATACATATTATTTTGTGCATTGACATAATCTTTAAAACACCTTTGATCATAAATACATATTATTTTAAATATTGATATAGTCTTTAAAACACAACTTTAATGACTAATTTGTATTGTAATATATTTCTAAGATCCAATAAAATTATAATATTATGAAAAGAAATTTTTTAGACAAATCCACATATAATTTTTGTGTATCTAATAAAAATATCTAAAATAATTTTGATAATTAAAATTTTAAAAATTTGATTACACATGTATTCAAAACGACATGTATGTGTGACGGAATGGAGTACGTAGGTAGAACTGCCAACCAGCTTCTCTCTAACGAAGCAGGGTCTAGCTAGCCAGTGGCCGAACCGTTGGTAGGGTGTGAAGCTCTCACTAGTTACATGTTAGGCAAATTATTTGTAACATTTTCAGGATTTGATCCCATATCATCTCTCAGTTGTAGAACTTTAACAATGATAGCCATCTGCACTTTTCGAAAAAGAAAAGAATACTGATCATGATGAATTATTAGCATGTGCTAGTTTAGTAGTTGAGATGAACTCTTCTCTTGGGTTGGAGGGCGGAGATATTTTCAGAGAAGACCAGCTGCTAACCTCATAAATCTTATTGCTTAAACTAAAACTCTCTATATACTATGTAACAACGGAACATCCTGACACAGTCATTTGCAAATTTGGAAATATTGGAAGTGAAGGCATATCAGACCCATTTGCGCACGTTATTTTTCAAATATATCTTTCTTCAAAATCATTTGCAAATTTTGCACTCTCATTGACCACATTAGGAGACATGTATCGTTTATCCCGCCCGTAGAGTTCGGCATGTCGTCGGTGCCTCGGCAGATCAGACGACCACGGCAGGATGCAAGCCACCGTGGTAGCAGGGCGCTGCCGAGCCATGGCACAGCAACAGAAATCTACCGCCTGCTACCACGCCTGGGCTACTCGGTAAGCACTTGCCGAGATACGGCTGCTCGGCGGGTGTACTGTTCAGCATTTAGGTGAGTAATTAGTTACTAATTTAATCACGCCATTTAATTGATCACTTAATTACATCACTAATTAACCGCTTGAGACAGCGTATTCCTACCGAGTAGCCTAGGTGCGGTAGCAGATAGAAGATTCCTGCCGCTGTGCCGTGGCTCGACAGCGCCCTCCTGGCACGGTGGCCTGCGCCCTACCACGATCGCCTAGTTTGTCGAGCCCTACAGTTGGACAAGAGGCTAAATTTACAAATATTCTTAGAGAGAGACTATATTTGAAAATAACATGCGTAGAGGGGCGGACGTGTCAAAAATTTCCAAATATTGGGACTATTCAGACCATTAGGAAAAGGGTGTTGCTAGGAATCGGACGTCCGACGTGAGACTTTTTTCTCGGGCGTATCGGCGCAACATTTTTTAATAACGCGTGCAACAAATTTAATCACCATGTGCAACATTTTTTGTATGGACATTCTTACTGTCATCGCGTATTTTTGTTGCACACGGTGATTACAATTGTTGCACGCATGGGTAAAAAATATTGCGCCGATCCGGATCGACATTCCTACCGTCATCGCGTGGTTTTATTACACACGGTGATTACAATTATTACACGCATAGATAAAAAAATCGCAGACATCGGATAAAAAAAATCTCACATCGTCGGAAATCATCCCTCGGTAGAAAGAAGAGAGGAGAGCTCCAGGTGGCCACATATATGGCAGGTGGGGCCCACACGTCCCTGCGACGGTCGCGGTGGTCATGGGCGGTCCCCACCATGGCTCGAAAGGGTAAAGGCCAACCGTACGAGCCGGACTACGGACGCGCACGGTCGGTCGGTCACACGGAAGGCGAGTGCGGTCGGGGTCGGGGTCGGAGTCGGAGTCGGAGCAGGGCACGCAGACGGAGGAGGGGTGGCGAAGTTACTCCGGGCACAGCAGGGTGGGGCCGGCCCACCGGCTTTTTGCCTCCTGTACCCGCCGGGTACACAAATCGGTACCCTCACCTCACCCTCCCCTCCCATCGCGCATTCAACCCTCCCCTCGCCCTCCTGTCCTTTTGCTACGCGCACGCGCGGCCCTGCCCCGCCGCTCTCTCCTGGTCCTGGAATATATATTGTTTCTGACTTCCGTTTTCGTTGCTCGTCGAATTCGCCCAGGATTGTACAGGGCTGGTTGCTCTCTAATGCAGGTGCACCGGCGAGCTCGAGATCATATCGATTTCTTTTCTATTTCAAACATGAACACCCTACTGCTTCCGATTGGTTATCGTTCGGCTTGGACCGCAGGACTATCTATTTCCCGCTTATGTTAAGAGTGTTTGTGTGTTTAACTTGAACTAATTCTTATGTACTCGGACGTAGAACCGTTTCGAAGTATTCAGGTGACACGAGACTCTCAAGAAGCAGATTGAACGATCCTATCGCTAAGCTGGGCATATCAAATATCGAAATATGGTATTGCTGCTGCAGCTCATCAGGTGTGCACGCAGCAAATAAAAAGGGATTAAAAAAGTGCATTAAAAACTTGCAGCGAGCACTAGTGTTTGCTTTTATTTGAGCACGAAGCAGCAGAGCAGAAGCAGAGCACTAGAGCAGTAGAGCACACCACCCGGTCCTCCTCCCTCCCCAACTCCAAGAACACACTCGGACACTCCTCCTCCCCCATGAAGCGCATCCTCAGGCGGCTCTCCCGCGTCGCCGCGGCCGACGACGACCGCGCTGCCTACCCATCGGCGACGGCGTACCAGCAGCTCCGGCCGAAGAAGGAGCCGCCGGCCGCGCGGGTGCCGCAGGGACACGTGCCGGTGTGCGTCGGTGAGGAGGGTGGGCCCGTGCAGCGCTTCGCCGTGCGCGCCGAGCTGCTGGGCAGCCCGGCCTTCGCCGCGCTCCTCCGGCGCGCCGCCCAGGAGTACGGCTACGGCCACCCGGGCGCGCTCCGCATCCCCTGCCCCGTCTCCGACTTCCGCCAAATCCTCCTCAGCCTCGCCGACGAGCCCGCCGCCGATTGCTAGGCACCCCCACCCCCTCTGCTCTTCTTGGCTCCTGCCACTGGACGACACGCAGTTCATTCCCCATTTTACGGTTTTACCCCTGCGTACAATGTAGATAGAGACTGATGATGTGATGCAGAGTTGAGGGCAGGATGGCGATTTAATACTAGCTTTCTCCTGCAGCTTTGTGACTTTTTTTTACCACCGGTATTACTACTAGCTCAGCTACATGATGTGAAGAACTATGGGTGTTCTTTTTTTTTACCCCTTCTAGTTCTAGGACTTGCAGTGTTAGTATTTGTGTGTGTGTGAGATTGTTTTGCTAGGGATTAATTCTGAGACATTCAGTATTAGCCATACATGTGATGTACCTCTTTGAGGGTGGTTCATGTGATACTATGGAGGTAGTAATTTTTTTACTACTAGTATATTGTTGCGTTTCTTTAATCCCTTTTCTTCTCCATCTGTTTGGCTTGATCTCTGAGATCTGATAGTAGTGGTGTCTTTATCCTCCCCTACATACTTTCAGGCCTAATTGGAACACGAGAATTTTTTACCAGTTCAAAAAAGAACACAAGAATTTTACATGGATTTAAATGGGATTTTGAGTGAAAGCAGTGTAAAATATCTGAAATTCCTGCCGAATTCCGAACATGATTATCTTATATCGACTTTCTTTTATTGCATATTGCACTTTGGGGCGTAAGTTAACATTGGTGCAAGCTGTGATGCCAAGCGATGTTGGTGGTCCGGGCAAAGATGGCAAGCCTACTGATTAAAGCAGAATCTGCTAAAGAAACCTGGACAGCGCGCGCTCGCCTCTTCAGTCCGACAGGCTCTCTGCGGCAACCGAACACGTGCATTTTTTATTACATCAAGGCAAACAAACTATATATTTGGAGCATTTATACAACTAATGTAGTGTACCAGCAAGAAGATGCTCATCTAACTCGAAAGATTCATCGAGGTTAAAAGTTCAGAAAGAAAGATTGTAGCCTGCCTCTGAATTGCACTCTGAACGTTTGTCCGATCTGTCACAGATTGTTCATCAAAATTTGGTCAGTATATTCAACAATGCCCTTATCAATCAGATAGAAAGAAAGACTGTTCATTTCAGTAATTCACTGAGTTTTTCGTTTCCATTCATAAAGAAACTAAGGGTCAGGCTTCCAGTGGCTAGGATAGAAGCAAGGCAAGAAGGAAGCATCATGCAGAATTGCAGTCTTCTCTTTGTACGACACTTAACTGATCGTCAGGCTGTCATGAGAACGACGGTTTGGTTTGGCACAACCGAAAAAGGAGATGAGACAGCCAAGATTGATTAATTCACTGTTCATTTCCTTGCACCCTCATCAATGTAGGAAACGTCAGTGTCAAATCTCCTTAAAAGCTAAGGCGATCAAGTTGACCACCGAAATAAGATTGATGCATGCGCTGCCTCCATTTCTAACCTCTAAATTGAACATGCGGTAAAAATTTGTCGGAACAGTTTGTGCAAATTAGTCGTGCGGAATTGGCAGTCGGTCCAATTCGCGAAAGAATAGAGTTGTTTTTTTCTCTCAAAGAAAACAAAAATACAAAAACAATTGGTGATAACATGCTATACTCCAGGTATGTAATGTAGTTCACCAAGTTGACTTCTTCATCAGCCACAGCATATCAAGACATGATGTTCCAAATTTCTCTTTGGAGGTTTCCCTGAAATTTCAGAATTCAGGTTTATTGCATCGCCATTGGAAGAATATAAAACGTGTTGCTTCAAAAAATAAAAAAAGAAGAGGCAATGTGGGCTAATTCTTGGATTATACAACCGGAAGCAGCCCCATGTGCAGAGATATTGACCAGTAAAGTTGACAACTAACTGCTGCTTAACCGTGACTTAGCTGAGAGAGAAGATTCAGCAGGGTTCCAGACTACTTGTACTTAAAGTAACAAACCTGACATTATTAGTATCATAATGCTCTCCTCATAATCATTGTGACAGAACCAGTGTCAAACTGTTTCTGAATCTCCTGCTCAAATAAAATAAGCATGACATACATCATACATAAAATAAGCAGGTGTATATTTTTTCCAGGTCTGAACAGATGAGAAAAGAATTGCAGATATTGGGGCACCGAAGAACCACAAGTGGAGGCAAATACCATAATGTCATCAATGTCCTGCTCATAAGCGCTCTCTGATATACATAGCACACATGCCCGCAGACCAAAGACTGCACCCACTCATCTCTCTTCAAGTTGGCAATGTGCAAAAGTCTGCATTGCCACATGGTGAGCACTAGGAACTTTCTCCACCCAGCTTGCAATTGCACAAGTGCAGGAATGGAGGTATGGCAATGCAGAGTCGCAGGTGCAAAGATGGGGAACAACTGACAGGAAAATAGAAAAATGTTACTGCATTGGTACCTGAGAGGAGAGTTACATAGCCGGACTTTTTGCACCAGGTCATGTGCAGGGGCGATGCAGGCCACATTGAAGCCAAGGTCGTCCATCCGGTCAAAGTGCCAAAGACAGGCAGACACATGACGGGTTCAGACCCCCCCTGCTCGAATCATTTCCAATGGCATCAAGTGAGTTGCAGGGCACCACATGGCATGGCGCGTGCTGCGTGCAAGTCTCCCTGGCTTGGATACAGGGGAAGTCATGTTAGGAGGTAGCATCGATCTCCCTGTGTGGAGCAGGCAGCAGCAGCTCAGTGCTCACTGTTCGAGATGCATGGCATGCCCTGATGGAGCAAGATCTTGCAGCTACAGTAGAGGCAAAGTGGCAGCTAGTAGGCACCTATGGTGCAAGGTAAGAAGTGGGAACTATCTTATCTGAATTCAGTGTGGCCGTAGACCTTGGAACTAATCGTCCTCAGGTCCTAGTTCTGAATGTGTAGACAAGCACGTCGTGTTGTGCTTGGCTGATTGCTTACGGCATCGCATCACGTGACCATACACCGAGAGCATAGCTCAGTTTCAGTGCGCATCCTCCTCTCCGAGACGGACCGAAAACCTAAAGATGTGTTTGATGAAAATTAGTAATCTGATAACTAAAGATGTGTTTGATCGAAATTGCTAATATGAGGACATCCTCGTTAAGTTTTTTCAAGAAGGCATTTTTATTGTGGAATGTGCTGGCACTTCTTTCCTTTACCCACTTTACTTCTCCTCGAATGCTCTCTCGTTGTGACATTTAACGACAAACTCTTCATCTCCCTTCCTCTCTTATTCCCTTTCCCTTAAACTCAAAAAGTTTTTGTTTTCAAATATCCTCTCAAGTTTTTAAGTAGGAACTATTTTTTAACTATTTTTGAAAGTTTTTTAATCAAAAGTTTCTAAACTAAAAGTTTTCGCTTGAATTCATCTAAAAGTTTTGAATCAAAATTTTCTCATGTTAGAGAAGGAAAAGGTGAGAAAGAGGAAGAGAAGCAGAGTGGAGAGAGGAACAACATATGACAACAGCTAGATGTGTCTTTACCAAAGAATTGACGAGGATAACCTCAAATTGACAATACTCGTGTTTGATCAAGACATTTAAGATGACTTTGCCTTGGCTGAGTGATGCAAAATAAGCTTGTTTGTTGGTTGTATACATTGGGCCAGGCTTGTAGACAAGCACATCGTGTTGAGCTTGGCTGATTGCTTACGACATCACATCAAGTCACGACACACCAACTTCATAAAAGCTCGGTTTTAGTGTGCATCCTCGTCTCCAAGAAGACCCTTCAGCCGAGAACTGAGCTCAGCTCAGTTGGCCAGAGCGCGACGTCGCTCAGCGGCCCGGCTGGGACCGAAGTCGAATACGGGAGCTCACTAGTATTAAAATGGGTATAAGGTATGCGTGTTCGGTAAGATAGCGTGTAACCGTACTCCGAAGATCATAGTGTCCTCAAAAAAATTCCTTACCGTGTGTATAGAACATGCACACGATATGTGTAGATAGGGTATAAGTGTGCCCGTGTAAAAAAAAAAAAAAAAAGAGAGAATAGACCTTAAGCCTTTAAAGCTTATTTGTTTTTATTTTGGATTCTCTAAAAGCTGATTCTAGATTGTGGTTGTAGAGAAACTGATTCTCAAAAACTAAAAACTAAAAACACATATAAAGTGAACTGTGAACTCTAGTATATATAGGTGGGTTGGATTGTGAAAATCGATTATTAAAATCGGATTATTTATTTTTTATTCTACTTTTGAGACCAGAATAGAATACAAATCAAAAGTAATAGGACTGCCACAAACCTAAGCCTATCCACTGGACATTTCCTTGTGAGCTGCACAGAAATTTACTTTCCGACGAACGCATCCTCTGCGAACTGAGCCATGGTGGACGTCGCTACATTCTCAATTTCTGATCCAGATAGACCGAAGGTCGTTAAAAACCGCACAGTTATAACCAAAGCTCCACAAAAGGCGAGCAGCATTGAGAGCTCCGCGATGACCGAAATACACAATACTGATTCCCACCTTTACTGAATTACCAACAGATTTTGTACAGAGAAAAGGAATGTCCAGCATGCAAAAGCCAGCCATTTGATATCAGAACCTTTTGTTTGCACATTTTCGCAGAACATTTCAGCCGTAAGGGGCGGTAAAAAAGTACAAATCTCTCAGCTATATCATCCGGACTAGCTACAGCAGAAACATGCCCTTAACGAGAATCAGTGTATCAATCTAGAGCACTGCAGGGTTGAAAATCTTCACCTCAGATTGGCAGGCACATGTACCAAGTTGAGCTTCACCTATTTTATACCATATATAAAATTCAGCCTTTTATTCGCTGCGCACTGAGTTGTACTTCTCAGCAAGTGGAGAGGAGGCCATTATCTTGTTCATCAGATTCTTGAACCTCATGCTGTAGTCGCTGCCACTGCAGATGAAAGTCAAGAGAGAAATAAATGTTGAAGAGACCTCAAAATAACTCAGGTGTGGGATAGCAAAGCTATTTTGAAAACCAAGCATAAAAGTATGGCCTATGGATTGGCTATAATACAAGGAAACAGGCCTAACTTTATGTTGTCAAGAGTCTAAGATATCAATACGTTGCTGTTAGCAAGTAATAACAGAAGTGATTACAGCACGCTTTAAGTTTCAGCTAAACCAGAAATAGTAGTGGATTAATAGGGCTGAATCAATCTTGACCTTATGCGGCTTAAAGCAGCAATTGCTCGAAGAGCACTGCGAATCATGTCTTCATTGCGATCAACCTCCTGCTTCACTGCATCGCCCTTAGGTTTGTGACTTATAGTTTTCTCAATAGGTTCAACTAATGAGTCCAAAACTGAAACAGCATAGTAACAATATTAGAAAGGGCATCCGCAACATATGAAACATCCATTAAAGGCCTTTAATTATAACAAACCTGCAAGAACGGCAGAAGGGCACTTGTCTGCTAGCTTTGAGAGAATCAGATGGCAAGGCATTTTTACATCATAATGATCTGCAAAGAGTAGTACAGTAAGAACAACTGACAAGCAGTAACTTTAGCAAGTTTAAATTGAAAACACATTCAACAAGAATATGCTAGCAATGGCATGGTAACATTTTAGGCTTCAGAAAGGAAAAACAAACAAGAGAATTACATAGCGGGGAGAGAGAGAGAGAGAGAAGCGCTCAGTGATGTGGGCCTTGTTTAAAAAGAAAAACCGAGAAACTAGCATATAAATATAATATAACATCGCAACAATAAAAGATGGCCAAACATCACAGGTAACAAGAAAACTAGATAAACATGATTTATTTGCAGTGCATATAGGGTCTGAAAGACCACACAATGGTAATGCAATTGATGAGGCACATTTATGCAGTCCAAGACTATATCACTACACTGAATTAGAGCAGAGTGCTGTGATGAATTATGTAGTGTCAAGCTGTACTTACCACCTAAGCCAGATAAGAGGAAAGGGACAATGAAGGACGATGGATTCACTTGATCAAGACAACTATCCAGCAATGTGTCCACACATTCAAATGCAGCTTTCCTGAGTTCAAGCCCGTCATCTACAACATGCTTGAAAGGCCCTAGATCAACTGTCCTGATCAATTCTTGCTGCAAAAAATAACTCATTACTTCCAAGATGGATAAGAGATGGGAATTTACTGCAACATCTTGAAGTATAATGTATATTATATTTATATGTAGCTTCCCAGGTCAGAACAAAATATGCAACCAAAAAGGAACAATACCTTCACAACAGTCTGATCGTACAAAAGAGGCAATAATTCAGGAAGAAGACATTTAATCAAATTTGGCTTGTTGTGTGCAGCTGTACTCAAAGCCAAGACAGCCGCACGTCTTACATGCTGCAAGTAAAAACAACAAATGCAATTGTCAGCGTCATATCTTACAAACATTACTATGTAGATATGTTAAACTATGTCGAGAAGTATCATTACCCTGTCACTATCTTTAATTAACATCAGGAAAGTAGAAATCTCTGAGTACATGATTTCATCTATTTTTCCAGGTCGTTCAACAATTGAATATTTTATAGCAATGGCAACTGTAGCTCTTGTGTTTGCTGCTGGGCTAGAAGTGCGTTCCTACAAAAATATAAGAAATGTCCTATTAGGCTTCATAGCAAGAAATGACTAAAAAGCAGAAAATAGCTTTGCTAATTATCCACATGTCACACCTTCAGGGCTGGGATTAATTTCTTAGGTTCAATTAGAGCAATTTTGCCTAAACACTCCGCAACTACATTCCGAACTCCTTCCTCCTCACTTTCACAGTGATTAAAGAGCAAAGCCAATATCTTCTCAATGTTTGAATCCTGGAGCTCACTCTGGCCAGTATGATCAACAGACTGTCGTGCAATTACCTGATAAATTTGAATGAGCACCAATTAAACAACGATTAAATGGAAAATGCGTTTTACAAACCAAATTCCAACAGAAATCAACCTCTTTCAGTGAATGAAGCAAGAGATATTGCTTCTTCTGCTGATTGTCAATCTGATCCAAGATAAATGGCAAATACTTGGATAGATTCCCAACAGCAATGTTTCCAAGAGCATATGATGCTGCAGACTTTATCTCCTCAAAAGGTGATTGAAATGACTCGATGACAATATTTTCGATTTGAGCATGATTGCTGAGGTCCTTCCTCCTTCCAATTTCTCCCAAACATAACAAGGCCATGTGTTGTTTAGCCTGGCAAATACAAATTATACACAACACAATTAACAAATGATAAAAAAAAACATATATTGCATCTTAAAACACAAACTTATACAATCAATCAATAGCAAATACGAATAATGTGATGACACCCATCATGGCTAAGTATCAACACTACCACCAAGGGTTTAAGATTCGCGTGATAACCATATTATGTTTTTAAGATTGTGGAGTAGAGACCACCAATCAATAATTTAATGTATATCCTTGTTGGAGGAATGACTAACACCCATCCTATGGGGATGACAAGAGCCCAACGATAGCGAGCCTACACTCCTTGCTTCTGGTCCCTAGAGGCTATGGCTTGGGGGGCACCCTTGCCCTCAGGCTACGTTTCTGGCATTACCCAGTACGAGAGGCCATCACAAGGATTCTACACCTCCTGTGATCCTTGAAGGCGTGTAAGGGGAACTACAATAAAAAACGAAGGCCATTCAAGGCGGCATCCCTGCCTAGTGGGCTCCTCATGATAGGTGGGCCCACCGACCTAAGAATATGCCATCATCCCTGCTTGCGTTGCATTGATACTTGGAAAAACTGGCGTACCCGTATCCGGTACGTATCGGATACGGGTACATATCGGATACTCCCCGATACGTATCCTGCACATATTCGTTAAGTTCCTTTTTTGAAAAAGAAAAGAAAAAACCCGATACTTCTTGGATACTTCTCGGATACAAGTTACCCTAAGTTACAAAATCCCCAAACCAGCCTCAATCTTTCAGTACACAGCCGCCACCTGAATCCCCGATCCCTCATGTCACGCCTCACGCCGCTCCCGTCGCCGCTAGCCCGCCACTCTCCGCCGCCGATCCGAACACCGTCGCCGGCCAGCCGCTCCCTCCCCCGATCTAGCGCGAGCGGGCCAGCTCCCTCGATCCACTCCTCCGCTCCCCCGATCCCTCGTGCAGGTCCCTCGATCCAGCCGACACGAGCGGGCTAGCTCCCTTGATCCCCTGATTCGGCTGACGCGAGCAGCTCCCCCGATTCGGCGCGCCACTCCGCCTCTCCCTCGATCCGGCGCGCCACTCTGCCTCTCCCTCGATCCGGCGCGCCGCTCTGCCGCACCCCCAATTCTGCATCAAGCCATCAAGGTATAACTCCGCCACTCTTGAGTTATTGGTTGTTACTCATCAAAGGAACATATGTTGGATCCTTTTCCAGCGTACAGATGTCAATTAAGAGTCAGTCTAGTGTTCATTACTTCAATGTTTTATATATTGACAATGTTGACAGACGGCCACTTCAGCGCTTAAAACTTGTTCTTAGTTCTTAGAGCATCAAGGTACATTTTCTTGTTCAAACTTGTTGGAGCAGATAGCATCTGGTTGTGGTGGACTTGGAAGCTCGAGTGGGTCATCTAGCACTGGTACTAGTGCTACCTGTCCTCCACCATCTAGTGGAGCTGCCATGGCAAGGAACATCCTAACTGCTGCCCGTGGGGTACCTTCAAATGGCAGTGAAAAGAAGCCACTTTGGAGGTATGTTGAGTTGCTAAAGAACACTGGAAATAGTGCAGGAGGAAATACATGGTCTAGGTGTAGGCTATGTGGTCACATTATCCATGGGAGCTACTCAGGAGTTAAAGCACATCTCTTGAAGGTTGGAAATTATGGTGTAAGGTTCTGTCCGCAGGTTACAGTAGATGGGAGCTACTCAAGAGTCAAGAATGTGGGACGTTGGAGGGGATAACTTCGAGTCATTTCATGGTGGTGCTGATTTCCTTCAGCATGCTGATCTCTTACTGGATGAACCGGACCTTGAGAGAGTACTAGAAGATATTGGGGCGTTGGACTTGTCTGCATCAGAATTTGGACCTCCATCCCAAACAGAGACAACTCCAGTGGATGGCAGCAACAATTAGATTTGACATTTGTGGTCTATTGGACTTTGTGTGGTCTATGTCTCTATGATTATTATTTATCAGATTATGTACTAAGTGGTTGAACTTTTATGTAATATGTATTAAGTGGTTGAACTTTTATCATAATCTATGCACTGCTTATTTGCTTTTCTATTCTTCTTATCTAATATTTGTACTTTGGAGTTTGGAGAAATGGAATGGACTATTGGAGTGGTCAAAGCTACACTTACAAGTTACAACTTACAAATTATAATGTAAGCACCATGTATCTATCTGTGATTCTATTATTTGTTTGTATCTATGTACTAATTTCTTCGCAGTTGGTTCATTACTTCATTATATTGGTTTCATGAACTTGCATAAGGTAAACAGCCATGGGGGAGAACTGAAGAAAGTACTTGGCTACATCAATATTAAGGTATTCTCATTTTATCATTCCCTTACAAGAATTCATTAATTTTATGTTTTTATATTACTATTATATATATATATATATATATATATATGTATCGCTGTATCGGTATTTTTGAGAAAATGTTGTATCGCGGTATCAGCGTATCCTGTATCCGATACGTATCGACGTATCCAGGCAACGTAGATCCCTGCGACCACCTGTCAGAAAACCTCATAGTACAGTATAACCAGCGCTTGAATAATGGAAGTACAGATCAAGGACTACTACCATCTACACAAATGATGATTGTACCCCTCACTTGTACATATACCTTAGTTATTTGTAGAAGAGGCAATTTAGTCTTTTGAATAGGCCAAAGAGCCTATAAATACCCCCATGTAACCTCATTTAGGACTTGAGCTCTCTTGAGCAATAAAAAAGCACATTCAAACTGGTGAGCCCTCGGGGACCTGCTCCCTAGAGGCAAACCCCCATTGGCTCACGAACAGGAGTATGGTGGTCTTCTCGATCTCCCGAAGCTGTATAAATCCCCGTGTTAATTTTACTCTCTTGGACGATGACCTGTTAGACGGTCGACGTCCACCCTTTGGGTTTCACACCTACAGCAATCCCTAGTTGCAAAAAATGTTGTTTGACCTTCTGTTGACTAGTGTAACATTGAAAGATTAAATCATGAACAGAAGTAGCAACTTAACATACGAGCAATTTTCAGAACTGTAATAGCTGTAGGGAACAAATAAAGAGAGAGCATGTAGGGTCTGTTTGGTAGAGCTCCAGATCCTAGCTTCACCTGAGATCTGAAACTCGTAAGGTAAAATAAAGTGAATTAAGTTTATATATTTGGTCTAAAATGTAAACAAGATGATCCATCTAAACACTCTTAATGTACTCACAGCTCCAGCTCCACGGATCTGGTGGAGCTGAAGCTCTACCAAACACACCCGTAGTATCCCAATTTACAATGCTATACAGTATACTGAATAAGATCATCTAGATAAAAGATGCCCATGAATGAAAATTTCAAAAACTAACTTCAATGGATTACCCAGACATTGCAAGTTATACCACAGCATGAGTATGACATAGATGCACAGGTGTAAGTCTGTTGGAACTTGAACAACAGACGTATCTGTGATCAGGAATAAGCAAGCCTTACAGAATTAGTAGTGCTGTTGTCTTTTAGAATGCCTTTAAGCATATCAATAGTTGAAGCACACTTGTGATCACCAGCAGCTAAGCATAGCACTGCAACACACTGAGCAATGGAAGACAACGCCTGCTTGGCAAGGCCACCTGACTGTGTTGGTTTAGCAGTAGAAATAAGAGAGTCCAACAAAGTATCAAAGCTTGTATTTGCAGACTGGACCAGCGAAGCAAAAAACCTCTGTAGTGCCTGTAACAGAAAGCAATGTCCCATGTTAGTTGCAACTTAACAAATCAAGTGTTTAAATATGAAAAATATACCTGTAGTGCTTGCCCTTGCAAGAGAGCACTCCTGATCAAAATAAGGGCCTGAGGCAAAACCTTATATCTTACAGCTAAACCAACATTTTGAATGGATTTTCTGTCAACCATTATTGTGCAACAAAGTTCCAGGGCAAGAGCAGTCATATGCAAATCCATGTCACTAAAACAATAAATAAGTCAATATCAATTATCATGGGAAGCAACATATGCAGGATTGATGAAGAATCATGTAAGAAAAAAAAACCTTATAAGGGTAGAAAGTTCAGCGATTATAGTTTCATAAGAGGACGAGCCAATTTGACCACCATATGTGACAACCAGAGAATTTAGTGTTCCCAATGTTGCCTGCCTAAGAGCCCTGTTGGCCTGTTCAAGAAGGAGCAATAAATAAAGCTTTAACCTTCAAGTTTTATGCCCATTGTTTAAAAACATAAGTTTTCAAAATAAAAAATCAAAACAAACACTGTGCATTATATCTTTACCTTTCGAAGGAAAGCTGTCAGCTCAGAAATGACATGGTCCAGGACACATGAAAGGTCAATCCGAAGAGGTGAATTGGCGATCACTGCAAATGCCTGTAAAGGGATGAACATTTTAAATGCCACAACAGAACTGACCAATAAAAGTAATAAACAGCCATATCAACAGGTACATCAAAATAGAGAACGACTAAAATTGCCTCAAAAATTTCACACGTAGGCATTAAGCTAAGGATAACAAGTATTAAATCGATAATCCCAGTCAACAACCACATGGCAATAGCAAGTTAGCTAGCCTATCAAGTGGAGTTTTATCTCCATTTTGGTAGCCTAAGATTTACCGCCTCCAAAGTAACTGTCTAATTTTGTCTTGATTGTTGGTTATTCCTTTGCTTGTTCCTATAAGACTCTCTAAGCTGTATATGTTTTCTCCTACCTTAAAGAATTAAATAGCAGAGCTTCTGCTATTCCCTAAAAAATTAACATGGCAAGGACAAGATACAAGCAAATAAATTGGTAAATTCTACCCCAGGTATGTTTATATCACAATGAATCCACTATAAAACCCTCTCTTCCAAGCAACTCAGAGAGATGGCAAGCCCAGCACTGATCATTCGCATTTGTTCTTGCATCATTGGCTATAATATTGAAATTCGGTTTCGATTAAGGCTTACTTTAAGCATTTTGTCCCTATTTTAGAAAATCTTCACATAAGTGTTTCATACTCTGGGACTAAACATTAAACAAAAACGAAATAAACAAGCAATGCTCATAAGGACTGAATTGAGAAGGACAACAACTTTGTTGGATCTCAAATAGATTTTGGTATTCTAAAGGTGTATTCTACAGCTTACCTTGACCGCCGTAAGTCTTGTTATTTCATTACCCATCCTATCAACAAGTATGGGAAGGCATGATGGTAATTCCCTTTGAAGACCATCACCAAAAGTGGAGACCACAAGGCTCATGCAAGATATGGCACACTCTTTAACCTCCTGGCAACAAAGACTCACATATGAGAGAGAGAGAGGAGGGGAGAGGGGGAGGGGGGTCATCTTGCTAAACCTGATCTTGATCTTGATTAGCCAAGCGGGCCAATATAGCATTATAGATCGGACCAATATATAGCCTGAAATCTAGAGAGTGTGCCTGTATCACAAAAGAATAAAAACTTCAAAAATCAAAATAACTGGGTACTTTATGTCAGCAACACATGGAGTACAAGACTGACCTCAAAATTTGGACGGAGGACACGGACTAGCTCTCCGCACGCCCGTAAAGCCTCAGCAGTGACTTTGTAATATCTATCTCCAATAGCAGATAATATTGGGCCAGAAAGTGCCTGGAAATTCGATTTTATGATTAGCAACGAGTAATTATCGCAGGTGTTGTAGGTAATTTATTAAAGATAGAAGCTATAATACCTGGATGTATGCATGAAACACAGAGGGTGAATGTGAAGCCATAACAAGCCTTGTAAATACAAGGGCTTCAATTTTCAGGTTGGAGGTAGACGATTTATCCTATACAATAGATGACAAGTTAAAATCAAACAGAAGTCCTACAAAAGAAATTTCTAAGCAAATGGAAATCACTAACATTCAAAGCCTTCTCAATCCCAGGAACAAGTGACCCAAAATGATCAGCAAGACAGTCTGGTAGTACAACAACAAGCTCCTTCAATACTGAGAATGCTCCAACCTGAAAAAGTAGATAAAATTGTAATTGCGAGTCTAGAAACATGATTTGCAAGATGGTTGGAGAACAAACCTTTGTCTTGATCGATTTTTCACGCAACTGCCTATTGATAGACTTGACAACTTTGGGTACCTCTTGTTTCAGCAACCATCGAGGGCTGCAAAGCAAAAAAGATAAATAAGACGGGCTCAGTGCTTAGGACATGTAATTACAGTGAAGAAACATTTTATCCCTTAGATAATAAAGAAGTCGAGTTGTATGGCCAGAGCACGATATTTGTATTCAAATAACAGGTTATTTCAAGTTTTAATCAAAATAAGCTTAACTTCAAATTATTAAATCTAAATAAGAAAACAACTGCATCAGATGCTCTAATTTATAGTAACTAACACAACGAAAAAATGTACCTAGACTCATCAATGTCACCTTGTCCTTTCGTCACATTGCCAGTTTGGCGTAACAACTCAATAAACGTGTTGAAGATGTCCATCTAGAATTGCAGATAAGCTTCATAAGATTGATAAAAAACAACAACTCAAGTCTAAATAACTAATTAAATACCAATCAATGCAATTACCTTTACATTCTCCTCTCTTTCCCTAAATCGTTCAATTAACTTTGGACAAGCCTGCATAAAACCAAATAAATTACTCCCAAGTTCCATGGTGACAATTGCATGATTAGCAAGTATCCAAAACAGAGTATCAGTAGATAATTGATAAAAATCATCTCTAAGACATTGTTACAAACATGTCCAAAATGGAAACATGCTGTCATAAAGAACAAGATTTTCCAAATATGTTTGTTTAACTTGCTTTTGCCAACATACCTCCTCATACATCTTAGACAACATTTCAGGACGAGACACTATAATTGCAGATAGGCACTTTGCTGACGCCCTACGAACTTTCCAGCTTGCATCCTCATCATCTGTGTATTCATTTGCACTCTCACTGGCAAAAAAATGTTACATGTTTTAATTACGTAAATAGGAGCCAATTTATCTGTGTTATAAGAATAAAAGTAACATACTCATCATCTTCTTCATCCTGGCCTTCATCGTCAATATCCTCCTCCATGCTATCGGTGAAATTAGGATCATAGCTTACATATTCCAAAGCAAGATTCAAAATACCCTCACAATATGGGGATATATCTCTTGGGCACCTCAGCATAAAACTCTCGAGGGCCTACATGATGGAGATAATTTAGAATCATGTGAGAAAGAACACTTCTAGTTCTAACGTAGGAAAGAAGCAGAAATTCTCACCTGCAAGCTGTATTCACGGAGCTCTTCATCATTTTCTGATGCACTTGTACAATAGCTTATGAGCAAAGGAACAGCTTCAGCAAGGTGTGGCCCAAAACGGTATCCAACTGAACGACTGTAAATCAAAATAAAGTATGTTAGAACATGTACTGCAGTAATCACTAAGTCACCATAATGTAAACATATTGGATTTCTTTTTAGTTTTCTTCACCCCAAAAGACTTTACTTATCCTATTGGTATTAACCAGCCATATAAAAAAATTGTAAGTATTTTATCCATGTTTTGAAGTTAACACATATAAGCTATTACGAGCAAATGACTCTGATCCTTAAATACCTATCAAAGGCCGAAGCATATACCTTAAAGCACCAATCATCTGGATATTTGTTCGGGTTATTTCAGACCGTGCACTCCTATTTTTCAGCAATTGGACAACCTCCGAAGTTGCCTTGGCTAATAAATCATCTGACAAACATGGAGCAAGCGATGCTGCAAAATAGAGTGATACATTATATAGTCGTTATAAATAACTATAATCAAAATAATCATTTGCCAGCAATGAAAAACAAAATAATTATAAAAGGCATCAGCCATAAGTTTTACTTACCAATGCAAGAAATAGACTTTTTTCTGACGCTTGCTTGATTGGAGCTCAGCTGTGAAAAAAGTGCAATAAGCATGTACTCATGATCTTTTGTGATCAAGTTGCCAAATCTATGAAGTACATCCCCTAAAATATCAAGACATTCGCATTTAATTTCAGCACTTTTCCCCTGTCAACAAAAAAAGAGTTACATTTAGCATCTACAAGACAAGCCATGGAAGAATTAAAACCATTTATATGCTGCAAAGCCTTGAAACATGCAAATGTATTTACAAGCTTCTCTGTCATAGGCACATGATAAATCTGTCATGCAACCATACTTCCAGATGTAATGTCAAAAGCAACGGAATACACTGCTAATACAACAGAGTTACAAAAGCAAGAATCAATGAAACATAAACAAAGATGCAAAGCTGCCATAATTAAAATATATATATTTAATGTTCCCAAATCAAATCTAGCAAACTGTATGCATAGTCTATTGCCAATTTTACAGCTAAGATTCTTCATATGTTAAACAGGAGAGCTTCATACTTGTTTCTCAAAAGCAATGATTGATGGCATTTTTCCATTAGTAACTGCATTAGCTTTGGGGTGGTTGCTAAACAGTAGAACTACAGTTCTAAACTTCTAATAACTAGAAAAACCAATATTGACTGACCTGGAAATCCACACTGGTTTCTGTAGTGGTTTAGGTATGATACTCATTATCATGGCTTTTAAACATGAAAGTGTGAAACAAAGGTCAAAAAGCACATATCTTGGGTTGCAGTGCTGCTACCCACTCTTGTTCTCTAGTTAAGATCGCTAACTAGAAGATAACTATAATAAATTCAACATAGTGGGTAAACATGTCTGCACTCACGTGGTCAAGCCCAAATGAACAAAGTTTCCAGATAGCTCATTTCCATTGTAAGACTGAACAAATGGGTGAGAAACAATGAATATATATAATAGAGTACTCTCGACTTGCACAAATATATACTGATGTTATTTAGACCATAGTTACCAGAAAAGCGGTTTGTCCGAGTCGTGGTACGGGATTCGGGTTCGCGGTTAGCCATTTTTTCTTTCAATTTCCACTGCGAACACGAACCCTGTACCATAAACCGGTTCGGGTTCGACGATTCTGGTTTGTGATTCGTGAGGGTTTACAACGAATCCGGTAACTATGATTTAGACCTTGCACAAATACAATGAATATTAACGCTTAATTAGCAAGCACTCAGCATTTCGGTTACAATGCCAAACTACAAGGTCTGAATAAGAGGCCTACAGACTACTAAGGAAAAGCACGCTTTCTGGCAATCAAGACAGACTAAGAACTTACAGAATTGGTGACACCCTTGATTAGCTGTGGGGAAAGAGAAACCAAAATCTTTTCAGCAAGTGATGTCGTAGTAACTTCCACAATGATCGTCTTCAGAGCTATACTAGCAGTATCTCGATGCTGGTCCTTTCCATTGAGTAATTTATCACAAAGTGTGTTGGTCATCTCCACTACCCTGTCCTCGCCAACCTTCTTGACAAGTGGAGCCAAGCTAACCAAGACAAGA
This sequence comes from Otatea glauca, assembly GCA_036346275.1. NCBI lineage: Eukaryota > Viridiplantae > Streptophyta > Magnoliopsida > Poales > Poaceae > Otatea > Otatea glauca. Next base: position 4,742,932 of record CM070713.1, read on the forward strand.
AATAATGAGTGAACATAAGAAATGGATGTAGGAAAACACCATAAAATGCAGAATGCTAGAATGTGGAAAACAAAACAGAACAAGTGGGTATCAAATTTCTCAGCAAAAAGTGCTCCCGCAGGTGCAATAATTGAGGTGTCACGAAAAAGCACTTAATAATCCGCAAAAGTATATCTTCTATAGAAAACCTAGAGGCAGTCGATAAGATTGCAGGAGGTAGTATGCCATTTTAACAACACCTAGTGCACCTGCCAGAAATTACAATACAGCGAGTAGCATCATTCTAATGTTCCCAAATTCTAGCATGAAGGAGAGCCCAATCAACAATAACAACATCTTCACAATCCCCACTCCCCAACCCCCACATCACGAGGAGAAATGTGGATTCATAGTTTTATAGAAGATAGATTGAACATAAACTTAAAAAGCAAGGATGCCGATTGCCGAAACAGAAAAGAGAAAGGTAACAAGATGAAGCATTTTAAACAAAGAAATAAAGAATATATACCATTTCACAGCTAAACCAGAAACATCTCCTGATGCATCTTCCAGTTGTTGAAGAACAATATTTGTCAACTTTGGCTCAAGGTCTTGATCAGCTTTGAAACCCTCTTTGCTCAATTCACTAAGCAGATCCGATGTTGCCATATATCTGTAGTCTTTATCTTTCCCTGTCATCTGAAAGCACATTTAACAAGAAGATGTTAAATGGTAGCATACATAAAGAGTTGAAGTCAAAATATTTCTCCTCCAATGAAATGTAAATTAATGCAAGGGATACCTTCTCCAAGATGTTGGTTATGTTCATATTTGCCATTGTAGCAAGCCTGTATCCAAGTCCTTTTCAGATTGTATTCACTGGTGTCCTGCTAGAAAGCAAATTAAGCAATGAGATGAGTTTCATTGTTGACAGCTTAACAGCATACGTGTTGTTGAGTGTTCACCTGATGCCATGCATATAGCACTCAACAGCGGCAGGAGACTCTAAACTATGGTCAGATTCATTTCATGATCCAAAAAGAGAAGTGTTTTCAACTCTAGATCCGTGCTTGATAGACAAGAAGGATACTGCTTTATTGCATTGTCTATGATTTTTTTTCACTATATGGTTTCCTTTTAACCCAGGAGTATCTACAAATAACGGCATGTATCAATAAACAATTAAGCTTCAACCAATTGAAATCCCAAAACGACATTAAAAGGCACACTTTTATACATAAAACAATTGAATACTTGGGATGCTTCCAAAAAAAAGGGAAGATGTCACCACTTGTCTATTTGTACTTTTGTAGACAGGCGAAGGACCAAAATTAACATGAAAATTTCAACCGGCAAGTATTGACAACTTCAACATCTCACGTACCGTCGGACCATATGGGACTAGAAGTAATTTCTAGCAGCCACATAACTAAGCTCCAGGTGAAAGAAAAACGAGCCACCTAAATTACTCACGTCAAGTGATTTTGCCAAATGCCAACTCAATACATGCTAAATCCAGGAGAGAAAAAAAGGTTATGCTCATATCTATCAGAAAGCAATGCCTTGTCATTCTAATCTCGCAAGTTGCAGTACACCACTTCCAGATCATTACGCGGCCAGGCTTAATTAGAAACAAAACCCACACGAGCACACGAGCATTACGCAGCTAGTACTTCATGGTGACGGAAGATGAAACAGCAGCAGAGCTATACGGTGCGCGAATCACTCGACGGGAAGACGGGGATGGCGACAGTATACCTTTCCTTCCCCTCGATCCGACTGGCTCGTCGACGGTGAAGCGGAGGACGCGACCGATCGGAACGCTGGGCACCACTACCACCGCGAGCTCCGATCAGCAGAACCTCCGAACCCTACACCACGGCGACCTCACGGCCGCGCGCGGAGCGGATGGTGGAGGAGAATGCGGGCGGATCAACGCTACAGTGGCGGCGCCATCGCTAGGAGAGGTAAGCACTCGCCGGAGAGGTGGGGATGGGATGCGGCCGTGGAGTGGAGGGAAGCAGGAGAAACCCTAAGCTGAAGCCTTTTCCTTTTGTTATCTCTCGCATCGTCCTACCCTTTTACGCTCGTTAAAAAAAAAAGTAATTTTCATAAAAAAAGCTAGAAAACTATAAACCTATAGTTTATATTTTACAAAACTAAAGATTTTAAAGAATTTATATTACAAAACTACATGTCTAATTGACAGTTTCTTACCGTGAATCTAATAGTGTAGATCTATATGACAGTCTCATTGTCATATAGATGTCTATATGTCTAATTGTCCAAAATGACTCGATAATAAGAATATCTACGGAACTTTGGTATGCCGAATACAATAAGAAAATAGAACATCGAACTTCAGACCCATGAGTTTTCGGGTTTGAGTACCTGATAAAATCATACGATGGGCATGTGTGCCAATTTGTACCTATTGGGTATCCTATAACATGTGGGCCATAGGTAACCAATTGATATCCTATGAGTTCCAATGGGTATCCTATCACATGGACACCCTATGATATGTGGGCCATAGGTACCCGTTGAGTTCCAATAAGTATCCTATGACATGGATACCCAATGAGTATTCTATGACAATGTACATTATATACTATTCATGGGTACCCATCGAGTTCAGGCGTAGGTATAGATCTGTGCCTATGAAGTTTAGTGGGTTTGAGATAGTCGTACTCAGAGGTACCCATCCGATTGCCATCCCTACCTGCAAGCTCTCACGATGTTGTTGTGCTGCTTTTGGGAGCGTACGATGGGAACGCCAGTGCTAGTATCACACTATCGGACCAAATATTAATCTCTCTTTTTTAGGGAATAAAGCGGACGCACACCCACTTACACACTACACGTGTACACGTCCTCATCAAATATGTGATGATGGCAACCTCTCGTTGTGACAAGTGGCAGCACTGTCTTCCTTTCAACTTCCATTTCCGCTCAAAGTCTCTCTTGTCGCGACACTTGACGTCATCCCCTTTATCCCCATTTCCCCCTCATTCCCTTCACCTGAGTTGACACTTTCTCATTTGAAATTTTTGGATTTAAAATTTTTCAAGTTGAAACTTCCTCATCTGAAATGTTTCGATTTGAAATTTTTTAATTGAAACTTTTTGAGTTGAAATTTTTTGCAACAAAATATAATAATATGAACTCGAATGCATACCTTTGATATTTCCATCTTTTTCATCCAAAAGAGACTAATAAGAGTTAAACTCAACTAAAGAGTTAGTCTCATAAAAAATTTGTCATTAATTAACAATTGAGACTAATCAATATTATGATTATCAAAATAGTTAGTCTCAATATTAGATTTGTCATTAACACCAAAACCAACTTAATAGAACTTGAACTTTCACGCAGTTCATGTGCTAGTACATATTTTTCAAAGTGTACATTTTTGGTTCTTATCTGTACCACACCTTATGCCAATAGCCAGAAATAGGTGCAATTAATACGTCGACCTATGTGTCTCAGCTAGGGTCAGTACTACCGGGGTTCGTATGGTTGTAGTACCGGATTTCACAGACTTTCATGATTTATGTTTAAACGGCTAATTTGAGGGATGTGGGCTATAAATACCCTCTCTCCTGTAGCAAGGGTGATGTTTTAGAACCTCATTGAATACTTCTTGAGCCTTTGCAAGTCTTTCTTCACTATAGTGTATTCATTTCGCATTTTTTAGTTGGTGGAGAGCAAATCAAGTGTGTGCAGCATTTAAGCCATTTTGTGTCACTTGAGCATCCTCAAGCAAGCATCGTTGATCTATTACTCTTGGAGTTTGTCGAATTCTAGACGGCTTGGAGGAGAAACCGGTGATCTCTTTAAGAAGATTGTGAAGAGACCTGATATTGGTGTAATGGTTAGGGATGCAATCGGCTCGGATTCGGTCGGATATCGCTCTTTCCGTATCCTAAACCATATATTTTTATCGGATTCGGAATCGGTTTCCGATAGTCCTGGATACGAATACGGCTCGGATAATATTGGTCGCGGATTCGAATCGAATACGGAGCGAAATCGATACGGTACCGGATAATTTTTATCGGATATCGCGAGAAAATTGATACCGCATAAAGAACACATATGGCACTTATTGATCAACCGTATGAGTTCGAATGCAACATAACACAATTTAATTAGTTATTTTATCAAGTAGTCTAGTTGCAAAAGTCCATTCAATTTAAGTGGTACACATAGCGAAAAGTTACGAAAGATAGAACAATATGTAAATAATATCTTAGCAACATGACCATGACTCCATGTCTATGAAAGAGACAATAAGACAAAATAACAATATTACGATTGCATCGTACAAACATACACACAAAGACTCAACAAAGATGTAATCTTGTAGAAGGGTTTGAATACTGAAGTGGCCAAGGAAGACTGTCAATATCTCAATGAGACCACAAGGCATAACCATGGCTACTTGTTCTCGACACTCAAGCACTTAGTCAATATCAACCTCAACCATTGTCTCATCCTACAAATTGAAAAGACTTAAAATGTCATATTGCACTACAATCTACACGTTCCACTCTTTGCTGGCTTGCCCTCAAAAACACGCCTCCCTGTTTCCCCAAAATTGCCCATTGAGGTGTGGCATTTCTGGATGAATCTTGATTCTCGACAGACAGCTCAATGTAGTTTTCTCTTTCTAGGCTAAAGAAATTTTACTAAATTAAGGTGGCAGATTGTAGAAATTTTGGGGATAGCAGACTTTTGACAAATTTCCCTGTTCATTTACTGAAGCATGCCAATGTTCATCACTTTAATAATACTCTGTTTATATGGTTTTCCTTCTATTACCTAGGAAGAACGGAGGAGAAATGGCAGGATTGGCAGAGGGCGGCGCCGCGGCGGGACTCGGGCAGAAGGCGCCGGGAGGCGGGCGGCCTCGGCGGCGGTGCTGGGAGACCTGGGCAGCGGCGCCCGGAGGTTGGCTGCGGGAGTCGGGGGGCTCGGGTGGAGGGCGCCGGGAGGCGAGGCGGGCGGAGGGCGCCGGGTGCCCGGGAGACGGGCGGCCTGGGAGGCTGGGTGGCGGCGCCGGGAAGCCTGGGTGGCGGCGCAGGGAGGTTGGCTGCAGGAGTCGGGGGGCTCGGGCGGAGGGCGGAGGGCGTCGGGTGCCCGGGCGACCTGGAGGCTGGGAGGAGGCGCCGGGAGGCCTAGGCGGCGGGAGTCGGGGGGCTCGGGGCAGACTGCGAGGGCGCGAGATCTCTCAGATCAGATCGGATTGGGGATTGGAACTGGAAGAGACATGGGTGGCCTGGAGGGCTAGACGGCTAGTTAGGGTTTGAGTCGGATATCCGAATAGGTTTGTAACGGATATATCTAAAAAAAATTCGGAATATTCCGACCCGACAGATAATGCTATCCCGAATCCGAAATAAAATATCCGAATTTGATACCGAATCCGAAAAGTATCCAAAAAAAATATCCGAATCCGATCCGAACACATCCGGTCGGTCGGTCGGACGGAAAATATCCAATCCGATCGCAACCCCAGTAATGGTTGAAGCTCACCTACACGGAGCAGGAAAGAGCTACCTCTAGTGGATTGAGAAAGGCTCAATTGTGCAAGGAACCAGTTTAACTCATTTAAGCTACCTCAACGTAGATTAGGAGAGACCAGCAAGTCTCCGAGTCCACGAGAAAAAATGGATTGTGTTCATCTTGTGGTTTGCATTCGTATTACTCAATTTGGAAAATTTACATTCCTAGTGACCATATTGTTTGATTATCTCCCAAGGATTGCAATACTTGATTAGATTTAGGCCCTGTTTGGCAGAGCTTCAGATCTCAGCTCCACCTTAGATCTAGAGTTTGTAGGCTAAAATAAAGTGAATTAAGTTTATTTTTTTATTCTAAAATGTAAACAAGATGACCCACCTAAACACTCTTAATGTACTCATAGCTCCAGCTCCATAAATTTATGGAGATAGAATTTCAGTAGAGTTAGAGCTGTGTCAAACACCCCCTTAGATTGTTGGTACCTTAGTGAAATCTAGATCATTTAGGCCTTGTTTGTTGAGATTTTATAATTCTTGTCATTCTTGCTAAATTATCGTATTGTAGCCAAAAGAATTTTAAAAGCCTCCTATTCACCCCCTCTAGTCGGTTATCCTTGATTCTACAGATGGTCGACGACCGATGGTTGCGGCTAGGGAACGGCCGATGGCGGCTAGGGCGTCGTGAGGAGGATTGAGGAGAGGAGAAGTGAGCACTGCACGAGCGTGAGTCACGTTAAGGGGTGGGCATGAGAAGAGCTAAAGAGGCATCGGTGCAGGAAGTGAGGAGAAGAGGCGTTGGGCCGAATTGGTTGTGCGAGCCTCGAGCCATAAGTCAGCCCACTCCCTCTACTGTACTGCTCTACTACTAATTGGGCTAGGCCTTGGATCGAGGCCTAGCTCTGCCCCTAGTAACAGCCAAACCATTAGTGTCTTGCTTCGAATCTTGGTGGAAGGAAATGTAACAAGGAAGAAGGAGCAATAGATGAGGAAAGCTAGGAAAATAAAACAGATAAGGTTAGAATAATAGTAGCTTTCTAAAATAATGCTTTTAACATCGATGTATTTGAATAATACTTATCTAGTTCTAGAGAACGATCTGGACTCTGGAGGATAGATATGACAGCTGATTTAAATCGATTTTGTTTTGATTAATAATGAGAGATGTAAAAAGATAAGAACTCAATCTCCTTTATTGATCTATGTGAGTCTATATATACATCATGAATGGGTGGAATGAAACAACGTTTTGCTGGCGTCACTTGAGTTTGGTGTCGTTTATGAGATCACCGTTTTGTAACACTCCCCCTTGATCGAGTCCACCATGAGAAAAACTCCTCAAAAACCATATAGGAAAAATAAGGAAAAATCATGATATATATCCAATTTATCATCTTGATATGATATATAAACTTGTGGTAATATTGCCTCATTAAAAACTTTAAATGAGGAAAAAATCCTTTTGAAGGAAAAACCTCATAAAAGAAAAGAGTACAATATGATGTGGAATAATGTTTCTGATCAGAGAGAATCTCCCCCTGATCCCTGCAAATGTCTGAATCTTCTCATGCCTATTCTTTCAACATATTTGTGGAAAAGGGAATAAGGTAGAGACTTGGTGAATAAATCTGCAAGATTATCACAAGATTTAGTTTGCAGGATGTTTATCTCCCCATTCTTTTGCAATTCGTGGGGATAAAACAATTTAGGAGCAATATGTTTAGTGATGTTGCTCTTAATGTAACATGTTTCCATCTAAATAACACAAGCAACATTATCTTCATAGATAATAGTTGGTGATTCCAGAGAACCAAGACCACATGATTTTAAGATGTGGTTAATCATTCTGCGAAGCCACACGCATTCATGTGATGCCTCATATAATGCAATTATTTCAGAATGATTAGTGGATGTAGCCACCAGGGTCTGCTTTGAAGACTTCCAGAAAATGGTTGTACCACTTTGTAAAAATACAAAGCCTGTTTGTGATCTGGCATTATGGGGATCAGATAGATAACCAGCATCAGTGTAACCCAATAATATTGGATCAGGGCTCCTCATGAAATAAAGACCAAGATCTCTTGTGACATTAAGATATCGAAAGATATTCTTAACTCCCGTCCAATGACGTTTAGTAGGAGCGGCACTATATCTTGCCAGTAAATTGACTGCAAATGCAATATCCGGTCGGGTGTAGTTTGCAAGATACATGAGTGCTCTTATGGCACTGAGATATGGTATAGTAGGACCCAAAATATCTTCTCCATCATCCTTAGGTCTTAATGGATCTTTCTCTATGTCTAGAGATCGAACCACCATAGGAGTTTTTGATGGATAAGATTTATCCATATTGAATTTCTCCAATACTTTCTGGATGTAAGCGGCTTGATGTATAAAAATTCCTGAAGGTAAATGCTCAAGTTGTAAACCTAAGCAATATTTGGTTTGACCCAAATCCTTCATTTCAAACTCCTTTAAATGATGACGTGCCTCATTAATATCTGCTTCATTACCAATGATGTTGAGATCATCAACATACACTGAAATGATACAAAATCCTTTGGAGGATTTCTTAATGAAAACACATGGGCAATCATCATTATTAGTGTATCCCTTAAATTTAAGGAATTCACTTAACCGATTGTACCACATTCGGCCCGATTGCTTTAATCCATATAATGACTTTTGCAATGTTATACAATACATGTTGCAATTTTCCTGAGGATTTGGTATACCAATTCCTTCTGGAACCTTCATGTATATATCCGAATCCAATGACCCATATAAATATGCAGTCACTACGTCCATCAACTGCATAGATAGACGATTTTGTACTGCCAAAGATATAAGATATCGAAAAGTTATGCCGCTCATTACTGGAGAATATGTCTCATTGAAATCGATGCCAGGCCTTTGCGTAAAACCTCGTGCTACTAGTCTTGCTTTATATTTCACAACCTCATTGTTTTCATTTCGTTTCCGGACGAAAACCCACTTGCATCCCAAAGGGAAGATACGAGGAGGTGTGGGCATTACTGCCGAGAAAACTTCTCTTTTATAAAGTGAGGCTATTTCTGTTTCGATTGCTTCTTTCCATTTGATTCAATCTGAGCGTCGTCTGCACTCTACCATGGATTTAGGATCTGGATCAAAGGTTTCAGCAATTTGTTCAGAAAAAAAAGTGTCGATAAATGTAGCTCGTCGATCAAAAGACTCTCCAGTATCAATAAAATTGATGGTAATTTCATTTATCTTTAAAGATTCATCATTATTTCCCAATATGATAGATCTAGGATATTCCGATGTTACAGCCTCAGTGCATAAATGCACTTGCGCTTGAGAGCTAGATTGTGGAACAGAATGTTCCAACTGTTGTTTTCTAACCATAGGTTGGGATGCAGTTACTGTTTTCTTCTTCTGTTTGGAAGAAGTAGAATCCTGTTTCTTGGTCATGCTTCTCCCCCTCTTATTGATAGTCAGGGGATGAGTGGCTTTGATTGGTATCTCCACTCTTTCTGGTACATTAATGGCAGGATTCAAAGATTTTGTAACACCTTTGTAATTGGTGAATGCATCTGGCATATTATTTGCAATGTTTTGCAAATCAATAATTTTCTGAACTTGTTGTTGATTGATGAGTACGTGGATCCGAATTGAAATGCTTTGTGCATTCCAATCAATTTCCCGGCATTCTTTCTGGTACTTGAAGTCTCCCCCTAATGCCGGAAAATGATCTTCATTAAATATAGAATCAACAGTCGAGCGATAAATAGATCCCGTAAGAGGTTCTAAATACTTAATGATCGACGGAGAATGATATCCCACGTAGATCCCGGTTTCTGTGTGCACCCATAGTGGTACGAGGTGGTGGTCGGGTACGCATAATCGCGCACCCAAATTTACGCAAATAGGAAATATTTGGAGGAATTTCACGTACTAACTGCATGGGAGAAGATTCATGATATGCAGTTGGTCGTAGTTGTATTAGGTCAGTAGCATGTAGGACTGCATGACCCCAACATGACGTAGGTAAATTACTATTCAATAAGATTGGTCTAGCAATGAGTTTGATTCTTTTAATCAATGATTCAGCCAAACCATTCTGAGTATGGACATATGGTATAGAGTGTTGAACTTGAATTCCCAAAGCCATGCAATAATCATTGAAGGCTTGAGAAGTAAATTCTGCAGCATTGTCCATGCGAATTGATTGAATTCGATGTTCAGGATAATGGGCCTTCAACTTGATAAGTTGGGATATTATCTTTGCAAATGCATGGTTACGTGTCGATAGAAGATACACGTGAGACCATCGAGTAGATGCGTCGATCAAAACCATGAAATACTTGAATGGTCCAGAAGGTGGTGAAATTGGTCCACAAATGTCACCTTGAATACGTTCAAGGAACTTAAGTGGTTCTGCAATAATTTTAAGAGGAGATGGTCTTAAAATCAATTTCCCAGTGGCATAGGATGTGCACATAAAATCAGAAGATTGAGGGAATTTTGCAGTACTCAAAGTATGACCAATAGAATTGGTAATAATCTTTCTCATCATCCCTATACCAGGGTGCCCAAGTCGATCATGCCAAGTTTGAAATGCATCGATATTTTGAAAGATTACTTTATATGCAACAGTTGCAATGGGCTTAATGTATGTGAAGTACAATCCAGATTCGAGTGATGGAATTTTCTCACATATGTGTTTGCCGGATCCAGTAGGTTTAGTAAAGAGAAGAAATTCCTCTTTATTCTCTATATGGGTTTCAACATGAATCCCATTCTTACGGATATCTCTATAACTTAGTAGGGTGCGAGTTGAATCAGGATACAATAAAGCATCCTCGATTATAATCTTCGTACCCATTGGAAGAGAGATAGTGGCTTGACCAGAACCAACTATCAATGCATCGCGTCCGACGATGGTCAAAATATTTCCTTCTCTTTTCTTAAGAGTTTGGAAATATTTGATTTCTCTAAGTATAGAGTTTGTGGTACAACTGTCCACAAGGCATAATTCCTCCTCCAGGAGATTGACTTCATGAGACATCTAAAGTGAAAGAAGAAATAAAATTCTTTATTCAACAAATAGAAGTACATTCATTATTTTCTATATTAAAATATGAAACATGAAAATAAGATATTACAATATAGGAGAGTTTGTATAACTCCAAATTACAAGGAAGTTAATACAACTCAAATAAGTTTATAGGGCCTGCATAAAATTACAACAATACAAAATAACCATCACCATCAGGGAGGCTTCAACTTAGATCCCTAAACATGTCATTAGAAACATATTCTATGATCATGTCATCCGTGGATGGGAGATTCTTTTGTTGAGGACGAGAGGGGATATTTTGATGAATATCCATCGGATCCCCTTGTGAGCAACCAACCTCTGGAGCAGCCTCAGAAAGATTGAAATGTGCTTCATAGTTCTTTGCTGGTGCTGGTTTTGTTTCCTTAAGGTATTTCTGGTACAGATCAACCAAGTGCTTGGGGGTACGACACTTATTGGCAAAATGTGAAATACCACCACACTTGTGACAACGCTTGTTGTCATTTGATGGCCTCACATTACCTTTTCCTCTTGCATTATGTTTTCGCTTCCAGTTGTGGTTGCGCTTACCACCAGGTTTCTTTAGATTACTAGAGGTAAATCCTTTGAAATTCTTTTTATTCTTAGATTGATGTTGTACATTGTGAACCTCAGGTAAAGGTTTAGCACCAACAGATCGCTTATGATAATTCTTCAAAAGAAGTTCATCATGTTTTTCAGCCTGAGTCAATGTATGAATCAATCGAGAATAAACCTGGTAGTTTTGAGCACGGTATTGCTGCTGCAATACACGATCTGCCGGAAGCATAGTAGATAGAGTCTTTTCTATCTTGTGCCTTGGTAGGTTCTTTTCCACAAAACTTTAACTTGGAGCAAATGTTATGAACAACATGGTTGAAATCGATAGATTTAAAATCTTGAAGTCGCAAATGATTCCATTCATGACTTGCCTCGAGCAAAATCAATTCCTTTTTGTTGTTCATAGCGCTCTTGAAGAGCGAGCCATAATGCACGGGGTTTTCTTCCATAAGATACTCATATTTGAGATCTTTATGGATATAGAACCTTAAATATAATAAGGCGCTATATTTTTGTTGACACGTGATCGAGGATTCCTTCAATGCATTCCTCGATCGTATGCAGAAAAACTTTGGATGCAAAACTAATCCTGATATCTGATGCCCATGTAGGATAGTTGTGTCCGTTTAAGGCAAGTTCATCAAACTCCTTGACAGCCATTACTCCTACAAAGGATAACCATTGATTTAATTAATTTACCTGTGGTAAATTAAAAAAAATCTCTATGGTATTTGTTGTAATGAGTGAGGCAAAATTTGATCTTATAACACGTTGGATGTGTTTTGGAATAAAGAGGTAATCACAAATAGTGTAGACCTCCAATCTTTTATATTTTATTAATAGTGTTATACAAAGTGAAGATAGTCTCTATGTCTCATATAGAGTAGATCTCCGAGCAGTAGGCAAGAAACTTACTGCTATAGGCATGGTCTCTGGGCTGATATGTTCAAAAAATAAACATACAGCAACTAATGCCTAAGACTCTACCACCAAGTGTATAACCAAAATTAATAAAAGAAAAGAAAATTTGGTAATCACCACAAAGGGTGTAGACCATTTGATTATTCCAAAATATACAATTTGGATGGACATAGTGGAGGTAATCATCAAGTTTTGTGAAAACATGATGTAGACCAAAATAATGGGTGAATTCCATCACTGCTATAGGCATGGTCTCTAGGCTGATATATTTGAAAATATGAATATATCGCAGCCAATGCCTAAGACTCCATTACCTCTATGTCAAAAACCAAAAAAATATAAATAATTGAAATCAAATTTTTATTTCATTATGTTTATGCAATTATTGTAATGCAAACAAATGCAAAATAATAAATACATGTGATTTAAAATACACATATATGTAATGAAGCCCTTGAATTGCAGTAAACATAATAAAATGGATATATTTACAAAAACAGTAAATTACAAGGATCTAAAAGATCTTGTTATTTTAAAAAGGACTGAAATGTAAATATGCTGGAATTTATGGACTAAAAAGTAAAATTCATAAATATGAAAATATATAAAAAAAAGGATAACTGTACGTGCAGGCCGAAACAACCTCGGAATCAGCCCGCACGCACAATGAGCCCACTGGCCCTAGTGGTCTCGCGCGCGGGGAGGTAGGCGTCGCCTGTTATTTGGGCCGAAAAAAATGGCCCACGGCCGACTGCGCTATAAGAGGCGGCGGTTAGGGTTTGCAACCCTAACCGCCCCCATACAGGCCGCCGCCTCCTCCCTCTTTGGCCGCCGCCTCCTCCCTCCATGGCCGCCGCCTCCCATCGCCGCGTCGTTGCCGGCTCACAGGCAGCACCGCCACCCCGCCATCGCCATCCTTCATGGCCGCCGCCATCCTCCTCCGTGCCTCGAGGCGGCACGGCCAGAAGATAGGGAGAAGCGAGCGATCGCGTGGCGGAGTTCAGCGAGGCGTTAGCGTCGGGAGCGATCGCGGGCGAGGAGAAGCCACTTCTGTAGAGAAGTGAGTCCACCTGCGTCTCGGGCAAAACTCGAAGGCGTCGTGGTGGCGCGGTGGCCGGCCGGAGCCTCGGCGCCAACCGGCTGTGGGGCGCGCCGGCCACGTCGACGACGATGACAACGGCCACCGCGACGCTCAGCCCTTTGAAGGGCGCGACGGATGACGGCTTCAAGGTCGGCGTGGCGGATGCGTCCAATATGAGCGCGATGAATCGCATGTTCCACGGCGAGGACGAGACAAGGGAGAAGAACTGAAGATGGGGGTAAGGTACCAAAACAAGGCATCTTACCTTTGATGATCTTGTTCTTGTTTCTTCCGTGATTGGAAGAGCCTACGGGCTGATAACGTGTTTTGATTAAGAATGAGAGATGTAAAAAGATAAGAACTCAATCTCCTTTATTGATCTATGTGAGTCTATATATACATCATGAATGGGTGGAATGAAACGACGTTTTGCTGGCGTCGCTTGAGTTTGCCGTCGTTTAAGAGATCACCGATTTGTAACAGATTTCACTGTTATCCTAGCCCAGTCAGCAACTCATCACCTTCCCTACTGGCAAACAACAAGCACCAAAAGACAAATCCCATCCGCCACTAGTAAACCTGCTGCCACGTGGCGACATCTCCTCCCTTTATTTACCCCGCCCCCGACCACCCAAAACAGGCGCAGCTGAAGCGTGAGGCAGCACCACCCAAGAAGAGAACACCATGCCCCCCCATCCCCACCACCGCCAACGGCGGCGCCGTGGCGCCGGAGCACGCGGGATTCCGCCTCGTTGGCCACCGCCGCTTCGTGTGCGACAACCCGCGCACCGACCGCTTCCAAGCGCTCTCGTTCCACCACGTCGAGCTCTGGTGCGCCGACGCAGCCTCCGCCGCCGGCCGCTTCTCCTTCGCGCTCGGCGCGCCGCTCGCCGCGCGGTCCGACCTATCCACGGGGAACTCCGCGCACGCCTCCCTCCTGCTCCGCTCCGGCTCCGTCGCGTTCCTCTTCACCGCGCCCTGCGCGCAGCACCTCGCCGACGCCGCCACCGCCTCCGTGCCCTCCTTCTCCGCCGGCGCCGCGCGCAGCTTCGCCGCGGTGCACGGACTTGCGGTGCGCGCCGTCGCGGTCCGCGTCGCCGATGCCGCCGAGGCCTTCCGCGCCAGCGTCGACGCCGGCGCGCGCCCGGCCTTCGCCCCCACTGAGCTCGGCTGCGGCTTCGGCCTCGCAGAGGTCGAGCTCTACGGCGACGTCGTGCTCCGCTTCGTGAGCTACCCAGACGACGCGGACGCGCCGTTCTTGCCGGGGTTCGAGAACGTCAACAGCTCGGGGGCTCTGGACTACGGGCTGCGGCGGTTCGACCACATCGTCGGCAACGTCCCAGAGCTGGCTCCGGTGGCCGCGTACATCGCCGGATTCACGGGGTTCCACGAGTTCGCTGAGTTCACCGCGGAGGACGTGGGCACCGCCGAGAGCGGGCTCAACTCGGTAGTGCTGGCCAACAACGCGGAGACCGTGCTGCTCCCGCTCAACGAGCCGGTGCACGGCACCAAGCGCCGAAGCCAGACACAGACGTACCTGGACCACCACGGCGGCCCAGGCGTGCAGCACATCGCGCTGGCCTGCGACGACGTGCTCCGGACGCTGAGGAAGATGCGGGCACGCTCCGCGATGGGCGGTTTCGAGTTCTTGGCGCCCCCACCACCCAACTACTATGACGGCGTGCGGCGGCGTGCCGGAGACGTGCTCTCCGAGGCGCAGATAAGGGAATGCCAAGAACTGGGGGTGCTGGTGGACAGGGATGACCAGGGGGTGTTGCTCCAAATCTTCACCAAGCCAGTGGGGGACAGGTAAAGATGTTTCCTTCAATTTCAGCTTTTATCCTGTTATTTGAGTTCTACATTACACTAGTATAGTACCCTGTCTTTTAATTTCTTTTTCCCAACACGAAATATATGGTCTTTTCCTTTTCTAGAACGTTTGTTTTCTTTTCCTTAATTCCAGGATATTTGTTTCCTTTTCCTTGAGATGATCTTTGGAGGTGGGGAGATCATTGTAGAGCCACGAGGATGAGTTAGACACATTAAACAATGGCCATCGGATGTGGATGAGTAAAGCTGAGGAAAGATCTGAGAGGTTAATTTTGATGAAGGCAAGTTTCTGCGGACGTTTCGCTGGGTGCATAAAGGTTGGGTCATCTCTAGTGGGGTGCATTATTTGGGGTGGACGTAGAAAAGAATGCTTAGGTGCATTATAAATTCTACATTACATGATGCATGCAAATGAATAGGCTCACAATTTCAGATTTGTAGTCAGCAATGGGCTGGTTCCATGGATATGCTGCAGAAAGGTATCAAACATTAGGATGGATCGTATGGTACTGATTACTGAGTGCCATGATCCAATTGAAACTCTAAAAAGGGTAAAGATCCATGTGCATAGTGAAAAGCCAATACATATTGCTCTTGCAATCGTATCCCAGTTCCCAATTGGTGGCATGCTGTAATACACATATTATCGTAGATAGTTATTTGCATTTTCATTTTGATGCAAAGATCTAGAGCAATGCTTAGCCTTTTTTGCCAACTCGATGAACATAAATCAGCAAGGCTATTGGGAACAACTTACTAGTAACCAATGAAAACTTTAGGTTCAGGAGGTTGTATTAGTGTTCTAATTCAGTAATTTGAGATTCAGTATTCTAGTAACTTCTGGCTGAATCTTTGTTATTGTTATTTACTCTCTGTGTTCCAAATCTAACTGGATCAGCTATTTCATTTAGGCCAACCTTTTTCTTGGAAATGATCCAAAGGATTGGGTGCGTGGAGAAGGACGAGTGGGCAGGAGTACCAGCAGGGTGGCTGCGGCGGGTTTGGCAAGGGCAACTTCTCTGAGCTGTTCAGGTCCATTGAGGAGTATGAGAAGTCCCTTGAAAACAAGCAAACTGCTGCAGCTCAGGAATCCTAGGGCAGGAGCTGGAGCAACAGATAAATTGCTTTGTATCATGGAGCGAAAGAAAATGATGTGCTTTGTAAGATGTGACATGCAAATGTTGATGTTATATTTGTTGAAGCTGAAGAAGGATGATGTTATGATCAGTGTAATAGATGCTAGAGAGGGCTCACACACCAGAATATAATGATGCACTGTTGGCATTGTTGTTATACAATCTTTCTTGCAAATAAAATAAGAATCAGACTGGGGAAGAGATGTCATTTTTCTTGAACAAAAGGCAGTTGTCCTTTACTTCCTCCGAGGTAAAACCGTGGGCAGAATGACAAAAAATTGTATTCAGCAACCTGAAAGAAGCAGAATAAATGCAGAATAAGGCCATCTGGACATCTAGTTGGGTGTATCAGGTGGTCATCTTGTTTTCTGTGACCTTGAGTGGCACAAAATGAACTTGTCTAATCTAAAAAGATCAGTACTCGCAGCAGGATCCAGAAAATGAAGCTAAATACTACTTACTCCCTCCGTTGATAAATATAAGGCGTATTTTGACTTGGCAAAAGGATTAAGGTTGTGGTGAAATTGAGGAAAACATGGGAGGAAATGACTTACATATCCCTCTTAATTGTCTTGAAAGATGAGAGATAATACTTTGTGTAGGTGGTAATGAATAAATGCATATGATTGAGAGAGAATAAATAAGGGTATATGTGGAAAGACTCATTAAATCTACATACGCGCCTTAATTTTTCAACAAGATCATTCAAACTATAGGCCTTATATTTATCAACGAAGGGAGTATTGTCCACTGGATTGAATGAATGCTCATCATGTCCTTGTTAGAAAACATCACTGATCTGAAGCTTTTCGTCTCTCAGCTTCATTGCACTAGTCGTCACCACCGTGTACCATGCTATAGAAGATGTTTATACATAGTAGCACATATCTCTATCAATTAGTTAACTGGATTATTCAGGAAATGAGATACAATGACAATGGCAGGCACCCTACATCAGAAAGAGAGAAAGGTACCTCAAAATTGAGCTCTGTGCTGTGTATGTTTGAAGGTTATGTACAAGAGAAGGAAAGGTATGGAAGTGCACCTCATTGTCAGGAGCAAAACAGCCTGGAGAACATGTAAGCATGGCAACCCTGCAATGCATCAAGCAGAGGGGCAGTCTGTGATGCTTCCGTGACATCACGGTCCCTCCACTTCTGCAACATCCTTTCAGCATCTGGCGCAACCTGGTGCTGCAGCATGGAAGCAGCCAGCGGTCCGATCAGATTGAGCCTCGTGGCAGCAGAGATCACATCCCTCATCGTGACAAACATGTAGGCGCGCTGCGTTGTCTCGCTATCAAATCCAACCAGCCCGCATATCAACCCGAAAATAGGCGCATGGTGAAATGACATGGTCTTGGAGCCGAGGAACCTCTGTCGCAGATCCTGCAACGATTGAATCTCGGTGAAGACAGACGCTGCCACTCTCAACAAAGCCGAGCCTTGCGATGTCGATGCCTTCCTGCAAACTTCGTTCGTTAACGTAGCTTCCAGCAACTGATCTAGCTTGACCCACGTCGCGGTATCAGGAGACCTGCTAGAGCAGTATACGAATGGAAGCAGCAGGCTGCCAGTGTTCTCCACGACCTGGATGACAAATGACCTCAAGTCCTCCGGGTTGTTCACCATGCGAGATTGCATAGCGGCCTCGAGGCCATAGGAATGCGCGAAGCCACCAGTGGGAAGGATGGAATCCAGCAGCTGCCACTGGCTCCAGAGGAAATGCTGATTCATATTTGCTGCATTGGTAGGCACTTCATTGATTGTAGAATCCATTGGATGGAAAATTTTCGTTTTCTTCGAAGCCGTGTGATCCCATTCCATTAGTATCAACCGGGACGGATGGACAAATCTTCAGTACTGAAAAGAATAAAGTTTTGTGTTACGTTACTGTACATGAACCAGCAGATTGTGGGAGTCCTAAATATTTTCCTGCTCCTGGAAGGCTCATATCTTTCTGAATTACGAGAGTACATAGACAGAACAGAACCCACATAGACTAGAAAATGCTACACAACATATATTATTAGCAGGACATTGCTAAGAAGATTTAGCAATGCTTGAGGCAAAATCGCGACTAACAAGATTATAACCATAGCTATTTCTGGGTACTTGTGTTCTTTGCAAAATCGAGACTAACAAGATTAGATTATTAGCAGGCTTGTCCAAAGGACATTGCTAAGAAGATTTTGCAATGTTAAATGGTAGCATACATAAAGAGTTGAAGTCAAAATATTTCTCCTCCAATGAAATGTAAATTAATGCAAGGGATACCTTCTCCAAGATGTTGGTTATGTTCATATTTGCCATTGTAGCAAGCATGTATCCAAGTCCTTTTCAGATTGTATTCACCGGTGTCCTGCTAGAAAGCAAATTAAGCAATGAGATGAGTTTCATTGCTGACAGCTTAACAGCATACGTGCTGTTGAGTGTTCACCTGATGTCATGCATATAGCACTCAACAGCGGCAGGAGACCCTAAACTATGGTCAAATTCATTTCATGATCCTAAAAGAGAAGTGTTTTCAACTCTAGATCCGTGCTTGATAGACAAGAAGGATACTGCTTCATTGCATTGTCCATGATTTTTTTTCACTCTATGGTTTCCTTTTAATCCAGGAATATCTACAAATAACAGCATGTATTACAATAAACAATTAAGCTTCAACTAATTGAAATCCCAAAACGACAATAAAAGGCACACTTTTATACATAAAACAATTGAATACTTGGGATGCTTCCAAAAAAAGGGAAGATGTCACCACTTGTCTATTTGTACTTTCGTAGACAGGCGAAGGACCAAAATTAACATGAAAATTTCAACTGGTAAGTATTGACAACTTCAACACCTCACGTACCGTCGGACCATACGGGACTAGAAGTAATTTCTAGCAGTCACATAACTAAGCTCCAGGTGAAAGAAAAACGAGCCACCTAAATTACTCACGTCAAGTGATTTTGCCAAATGCCAACTCAATACATGCTAAATCTAGGAGAGAAAAAAAGGTTATGCTCATATCTATCAGAAAGCAATGCCTTGTCATTCTAATCTCGCAAGTTGCAGTACACCACTTCCAGATCATTACGCGGCCAGGCTTAATTAGAAACAAAACCCACACGAGCATACGCAGCTAGTACTTCGTGGTGACGGAAGATGAAACAACAGCAGAGCTATACGGTGCGCAAATCACTCGACGGGACGACGGGGATGGCGACAGTATACCTTTCCTTCTCCTCGATCCGACTGGCTCGTCGGCGGTGAAGCGGAGGACGCGATTGATCGGAACGCTGGGCACCACTACCACCGCGAGCTCCGATCAGCAGAACCTCCGAACCCTACACCACGGCGACCTCACGGCCGCGAGCGGAGCGGATGACGGAGGAGAATGCGGGCGGATCAACGCTACGGTGGCGGCGGCGGCGCTGGGAGAGGTAAGCACTCGCCGAAGAGGTGTGGATGGGATGCGGCCGCAGAGTGGAGGAGGGAAGCAGGAGAAACCCTAAGCTGAAGCCATTTCCTTTTGTTATCTCTCCCATCGTCCTACCCTTTTACGCTCGTTAAAAAAAGTAATTTTCACAAAAAAAGCTAGAAAACTATAAACCTATAGTTTATATTTTACAAAACTAAAGATTTTAAAGAATTTATATTACAAAACTACATGTCTAATTGACAGTTTCTTACCGTGAATCTAATAGTGTAGATCTATATGACAGTCTCATTGTCATATAGATGTCTATATGTCTAATTGTCCAAAATGACTCGATAATAAGTATATCTTACGGAACTTTGGTATGCCGAATACAAGAAGAAAATAGAACATCGAACTGTTTGCTTTAGGACTTTGTGTATAATAACTTGGAACTTAATATTTTTAACTAGAGGGTTAGTAAAAAAAACAAACGTATGTCACTAAATTGGATGCCCATACTATGCGGTTCACACGAGTCTAACGAAAATTGAGCATCTAAATTCCAAAGTGGTAAACTACGATATAACTCATTCAATTCGCATACAAGCAAGCAGCTCAAAAATCACGGCATATAGTGGTAAGCACGATAGTCCAATCTAGCATAGCCTACAGGAACGACATGTATGGCGACAACCCAAACCCCGCAAAAGTGGTGAAACCGGAGCGCTACAAGCGCGTGTTGCAACCATCCAGGGGAGACCCTCCTGATACACGCCCAATTTTACCTCTTGGTTCCCGGCGGCGCGAGTAGAGAAGGGATCGATGGCGGTGATGAAGGCAGCCTCGCCAGGGCGCCGGTGCGAATCGCAATCTGCGAGAGGGAAGAGAAGCCGGTGGAATCGATTTGGCGGAGTTAGAGGCGAGGCGGTGGCGGTTAGGGTTCCGGACGCCAGCGTGGGATTTGGGGGAGGGAGGAATCGTGAGTGCGGCGCTTGGAGCGGAGACGGGAGGGGGGAGGGAGAGCGACCGGGCGACGCCGCCGACTGAAGCGTGTGGTGTACCAAGGGGTGGGCATTCGGTTTCTTCGGTTTTTGAAAACTAACAACTGAACTAAACCGAATCAAATCTAAAAACCGAACCAAATTAACCCAAAAAATCCAAAGGCAAGCAACCAGAACAAATTGCCGAGGACTCACCAGCATAGAAGAAGCCACGGACCTGCAGGGCTAGCTGATTGAGATCCTAGACTGGAGCAGCAGAATAGTGGCGGCGCAAATAGAGGAGCAGAACATCAACTGCCAACTGGATAGGGAGCAAAGGACCTGGATCTGGTGGGAGGAAGTCTCCAAAGAACATCAACTGCCAACTAGACAGGGAGCAGAGGATCCGGATCTGGCGGGCCAGCAACAATTGCTTTGGCTTGGGACCTAGATCTGTTGGGAGGAAGCGATAGGATAGGCGTGGGAATGGGAGGGGTCGAACGGAGGGGAGGAAAGAGGAGATTGGGGAGCAGGCGGAGAGGGCAAGTGAAATGGAATCGAGGGAGCCAGGAGGGATATTCGGTTCGGTGATGTGTCTGGGTCTGGGCTGGCGCTCTGGTGATTAGTTTGTTCGGCTATTCGGTTTATGAAAAATACGAAAACCGAATAACACCTAAATGTAAACCGATCAGAAACCTAAAACTGAAATAATCGATTACTTTGATTTCGGTTAGAAAAACATCCTCCCCTAGGAATAAATAGGGAGTGAGTGGTGTGTACTCGTCCATATAATATACAAGGTTTTTTTTCCTGTGGTGTTGATGTCCTAGTCCTACGGATACAGTCGACCAATCCGCCAAAGACACACGTACCAAACTAGATGGGTAATGCCTCCTGGTCAATTCGTCGCGAATCTTCTGGAAGATCTACTCGATCGATCTTCCTCGGCGAGTGCGATGGCAATTTGTTCGTTAATAAAAGCCCGCGGTTGATTTTACTGGTTACTAGTGGTGTATACGTTCCCAGAGTTGCTATTCCAAGGTACTTGGGGCCTTTAGGGGAACTGCAACTTTTCTAAAAAACTATTTTTTAGTTTTTTAAGCTGAAAAGCTGTTGTAGCTTTTTATAAAAGATCATTTAACAAGTAGCTAATTTCCTTCAGCAATAAGCTGCAAAAGATCCAACCTAGCTTTCAGCTCTTATCTACGACCTCTAGGCTTGCTAGCTTTTCAGAAACTGAAGCTGGTTTAAATCCCCAAACAGGGTCTCGTACAATCTCCGAAATGGCTAAATTAAAATCCGAAATGACCCGGCCGGGCGACCTCCATCTAAAGCACGTAGAGAAGGAAAATGGAGGCTGTAGAATCGGGTATGCTAGTGTGACGTTGGTGTAAAACGATGTCCATCCCAATACCGATCAAGACTGACAATTTAACAATCATAATAGATAAATACAGGATATAATAAGATCAACTATTTTCTTTTATTTACCGTAGATTCATTCTCTTGTATAATGGAGTGCTATATTTATACCAATAATCCCTCAGAGTAGTTTCAAAACTCGCGCATCAAAACCGAGATCGGATATATCTAAATAACAGGGACAAAGAGTCTGGTTATATCTCAAAAGAGGTTACCCTCAAACTAAAAAAAACTAAAGACATCCTCATAGTATGTTATGTGTCATCTTCTCCATCCTTCCCTCCCCCTACTCATTCCTCCACCTCCCTTTCTTCCTCTCTAACACAAAAATTTTAAACATTAAGTTTCAACTCGAAAAAAATTTAGCTCAAAATTTTTAACTCAGAAAGTATCAACTCAAAAAAATTTAAATCAAAAAAATTCAACTCAAAAAGTTTCAATTAAAAAATTTCAAATCGAAACATTTCAGATGAGGAAGTTTCAACTTGAAAAATTTTAAACCCAAAAATTTCAAATGAGAAAGTGTCAACTCAGGTGAAGGGAATGAGGGGGAAATGGGGATAAAGGGGATGACGTCAAGCGTCGCGACAAGAGAGACTTTGAGCGGAAATGGAAGTGGAGAAGGAAGACAATGCTACCACTTGTCACAACGAGAGGTTGCCATCACCACACATTTGATGAGGACGTGTACACATGTAGTGTGTAAGTGGGTGTGCATCCGCTTTATTCCCTAAAAAACGAGAGATTAATATTTGGTCCGATAGTGTGATACTAGCACTAGACGTACGATGGGAGCGTTCCCATCGTACGCTCCCAAAAAGCAGCACAACAACATCGTGAGAGCTTGCAGGTAGGGATGGCAATCGGATGGGTACCTCTGAGTACGACTATCTCAAACCCACTAAACTTCATAGGCATAGATCTATACCTACGCCTGAACTCGATGGGTACCCATGAATAGTATACAATGTACATTGTCATAGAATACTCATTGGGTATCCATGTCATAGGATACCTATTGGAACTCAACGGGTACCTATGGCCCACAAATCATAGGGTGTCCATGTCATAGGATACCCATTGGAACTCATATGATATCAATTGGTTACCTATGGCCCACATGTTATAGGATACCCAATAGGTACAAATTGGCACACACGCCCATCGTATGATTTTATCAGGTACTCAAACCCGAAAACCAATAGGTCTGAAGTGTTATCTGTGTTTGTCTTTATCGGATCGAGTATCCAAACCCATAGATTAAACTGCCACCTCTATTCATAGGAAGGCTATGTCTAGCAAAGATAGACTTTGAGTGGTGCTCATATATGTTGACGCCGATGATCTCTCGCAAGCATTAGCGACAACGATGAACTCCTTAGAGTCTCGAATGGACTGTTAGCGGCCTGACCTCACATGAGGACGAGAGGTGTCGACTTTAGAAGAGAAGCGCTCCACAAGGGCTCTGGCCATAGTAACGCTCGGTGGGAGATTGAATGATTGATATGGAGAAGAAGCGACATGTGAGAGAGAGGTAATGATTCGATTCCCATGACGAACAGAATTAACGACCAATAAAAGGAGGTCGCAACGGCCGAGCCGCACACACCACACCACACATAGGGGTGGGCATGTTTTAACCGAACCCGAAATACCGCACCGAACCGAATTAACCGAAAAATTTGGTTTTTTCGGTTTTCGATTTTCGGTTTTCAATTCGGTTTTAATTTTGATGTAATTCGGTTTATGGTTTTCAGTTCAGTTTTTGTATTTTGAAAACCGAAATAACCATAGAACCGAATAAGAAGTGCAAGTTCAGAGCCACAGCCCGCAATGCAATTCAGCAATTCCCCATTTCCCCTTATCTCGTCTCATTCAGCTACGAGCTCCCAACGATGCCCCATTCCCGCCGCCTCCTCCGATGCTCCGCCTCCCATCCCCCATGCTGCTTCGCCTCCCATCCACCTAGGTTGCTCCGCCTCCGGCCTTGGTTGCTCCGCCTCCGCCGTCGCTCCCCATTCCCATCCACGGCACCGACTCTCCCCAATCTCATATCCGGTGGAGTGGGGAGAAGAGGTGGAAATCCCATATACGGGCTGCTGTGCGGTGCTGAACCAACTGCTCCCAGAAGATTCGCGACGAATTGACCAGGAGGCATTACCCATCTAGTTTGGTACGTGTGTCTTTGGCGGATTGGTCGACTGTATCCGTAGGACTAGGACATCAACACCACAGAAAAAAAAACCTTGTATATTATATGGACGAGTACACACCACTCACTCCCTATTTATTCCTAGGAGAGGATGTTTTTCTAACCGAAATCAAAGTAATCGATTATTTCAGTTTTAGGTTTCTGATCGGTTTACATTTAGGTGTTATTCGGTTTTCGTATTTTTCATAAACCGAATAGCCGAACAAACTAATCACCAGAGCGCCAATTTGCACTGCAGACACATCACCGAACCGAATATCCCTCCTGGCTCCCTCAATTCCATTTCACTTGCCCTCTCCGCCTGCTCCCCAATCTCCTCTTTCCTCCCCTCCGTTCGACCCCTCCCATTTCCACGCCTATCCTATCGCTTCCTCCCAACAGATCTAGGTCCCAAGCCAAAGCAATTGTTGCTGGCCCGCCAGATCCGGATCCTCTGCTCCCTGTCTAGTTGGCAGTTGATGTTCTTTGGAGACTTCCTCCCACCAGATCTAGGTCCTTTGCTCCCTATCCAGTTGGCAGTTGATGTTCTGCTCCTCTATCTGCGCCGCCACTATTCTGCTGCTCCAGTCTAGGATCTCAATCGCTAGCCCTGCAGGTTCGTGGCTTCTTCTATGCTGGTGAGTCCTCGGCAATTTGTTCTAGTTGCTTGCCTTTGGATTTTTTGGGTTAATTTGGTTCGGTTTTTAGATTTGATTCGGTTTAGTTCAGTTGTTAGTTTTCAAAAACCGAAGAAACCGAATGCCCACCCCTTGGTACACCACACGCCCACATGCGGCGCCGGCCGCTTCTCCTCCCCTCCCGTCTCCGCTCCAAGCGCCGCACTCACGATTCCTCCCTCCCCCAAATCCCACGCTGGCGTCCGAAACCCTAACCGCCACCGCCTCGCCTCTAACTCCGCCAAATCGATTCCACCGGCTTCTCTTCCCTCTCGCAGATTGCGATTCGACCGGCGCTGGCGAGGCCGCCTCACACGCGCCATCGATCCTTCTCTACTCGCGGCCACGGAACCAAGAGGTAAAATGGGCGTGTATCGGGAGGTCTCCCCGGATGGTTGCAACACGCGCTTGTGGCGCTCCGGTTTCACCACTTTTGCGGGGTTTGGGTTGTCGCCATACATGTCGTTCCTGTAGGCTATGCTAGATTGGACTATCGTGCTTACCACTATATGCCGTGATTTTTGAGCTGCTTGCTTGTATGCGAATTGAATGAGTTATATCGTAGTTTACCACTTTGGAATTTAGATGCTCAATTTTCGTTAGACTCGTGTGAACCGCATAGTATGGGCATCCAATTTAGTGACATACGCTTGTTTTTTTTACTAACCTCTAGTTAAAAATATTAAGTTCCAAGTTATTATACACAAAGTCCTAAAGCAAACATTTGATGTTCTATTTTTTTCTTGTATTCTGATACCAAAGTTAGTAAGATATACTTATTATCGAGTCATTTTGGACAATTAGACATATAGACATCTATATGACAATGAGACTATCATATAGATCTACACTATTAGATTCACTTGAAGAAAGCATCAATTAGACATGTAGTTTCGTAATATAAATTCTTTAAAATCTTTAGTTTTGTAAAATATAAACTATAGGTTTATAGTTTTCTAGCTTTTTTGTGAAAATTACTTTTTAACGAGCGTAAAGGGTAGGACGATGGGAGAGATAACAAAAGAAATGGCTTCACTTAGGGTTTCTCCTGCGCTCCTCCTCCACTCTGCGGTCGCATCCCATCCACACCTCTCCCGTGAGTGCTTTCTCTCCCCGGGCCGCCGCCACCGTAGCGTTGATCCGCCGCATTCTCCTCCGTCATCCGCTCGCTCGCGGCCGAGGTCGCCGTGGCGTAGGTTCGGAGGTTCTGCTGATCGGAGCTCGCGGTGGTAGTGGTGCCCAGCGTTCCGATCAATCGCGTCCTCCGCTTCACCGCCGACGAGCCAGTCGGATCGAGGAGAAGGAAAGGTATACTGTCGCCATCCCCGTCTTCCCGTCGAGTGATTCGCGCACCGTATAGCTCTGCTGCTGTTTCATCTTCCGTCACCACGAAGTACTAGCTGCGTATGCTCGTGTGGGTTTTGTTTCTAATTAAGCCTGGCCACGTAATGATCTGGAAGTGGTGTACTGCAACTTGCGAGATTAGAATGACAAGGCATTGCTTTCTGATAGATATGAGCATAACCTTTTTTTCTCTCCTAGATTTAGCATGTATTGAGTTGGCATTTGGCAAAATCACTTGACGTGAGTAATTTAGGTGGCTCGTTTTTCTTTCACCTGGAGCTTAGTTATGTGACTGCTAGAAATTACTTCTAGTCCCATATGGTCCGACGGTACGTGAGGTGTTGAAGTTGTCAATACTTACCGGTTGAAATTTTCATGTTAATTTTGGTCCTTCGCCTGTCTACAAAAGTACAAATAGACAAGTGGTGACATCTTCCCTTTTTTTGGAAGCATCCCAAGTATTCAATTGTTTTATGTATAAAAGTGTGCCTTTTATTGTCGTTTTGGGATTTCAATTAGTTGAAGCTTAATTGTTTATTGTAATACATGCTGTTATTTGTAGATATTCCTGGATTAAAAGGAAACCATATAGGTAAAAAAAATTATGGACAATGCAATGAAGCAGAATCCTTCTTGTCTATCAAGCACGGATCTAGAGTTGAAAACACTTCTCTTTTAGGATCATGAAATGAATTTGACCATAGTTTAGGGTCTCCTGCCGCTATTGAGTGCTATATGCATGACATCAGGTGAACACTCAACAGCACGTATGCTGTTAAGCTGTCAGCAATGAAACTCATCTCGTTGCTTAATTTGCTTTCTAGCAGGACACCGGTGAATACAATCTGAAAAGGACTTGGATACATGCTTGCTACAATGGCAAATATGAACATAACCAACATCTTGGAGAAGGTATCCCTTGCATTAATTTACATTTCATTGGAGGAGAAATATTTTGACTTAACTCTTTATGTATGCTACCATTTAACATTGCAAAATCTTCTTAGCAATGTCCTTTGGACAAGCCTGCTAATAATCTAATCTTGTTAGTCTCGATTTTGCAAAGAAGACAAGTACCCAGAAATAGCTATGGTTCTAATCTTGTTAGTCGCGATTTTGCCTCAAGCATTGCTAAATCTTCTTAGCAATGTCCTGCTAATAATATATGTTGTGCAGCATTTTCTAGTCTATGTGGGTTCTGTTCTGTCTATGTACTCTCGTAATTCAGAAAGATATGAGCCTGTTAGAGATAATCACGGATGCCTCAAATCCTAACTTCCATATCTTTGGATACCTATATTTTCGGAATCCTAATAGGCTATATAAGCCACCCTCATGTACATGTAAATCTTTGAACCAAATAGTGTATTTGTCTCCCGTGGTTTTTTCCGCAAGGGTTTTCCACGTAAATCTTGTGTCTCCCTTTTTTGTGCGTGTGTTTTGGATCTACAAACCCTAACAAGTGGTATCAGAGCGTACCTCACGCACCTGGGGTTCCGATCTGCGCCACCGGCCTTCCGCCTCCGTTGGTCACGCCATCGCCGTCCCGCGCGTCGGCGCCGCCCTTCGCACGCGCCGGCCTCCGTCGCTCCAGCGTCCTTCGTGCGCCCCGGATCTACGCTTCAGCTTCTGCTCGCCTGTCGCGTCGTCGGCTTCCTCGCCGGCCTCGTCTCCGCGCCTTCGCTCTCCCTCCGCGCTGGCCCGTGTGGCCCGCGCTCGAGCCGTTCGTCACCGTCGCCGTCCTCCGGGCCGTCGCGACCGTCGGCCGTTTCGGCTTCCGCGCGCCGTCCTTCTTCGGCGTCGTCGAGGCGCAGCCGCGCCTCCCGCCTCCCGCCGCGTCCGCGGTGGTCTCTGCGCACGACCCGGCCGGTCGTCTTCCGCGTGAATCCCGCACCGAGGTCTTCCGCTGCGCGGCTTCGCACCGGTCCTCCGGCGCCTCAATCGCCTCCTATCGAAGTGCTTGCTCGTGTTTTTGCTGCTTATACTTGTATGCGGAGCTAACAATTGGTTGCTTGCTAGTTGCTGAACAAGCTCTACGCGTGAAGAACAAAGCCAGAGAGCCGAGAGCCTGCTCAATTTTTTTTTTTTTTGCTCGTGAAGGCCTAGCCGAAAGCAGTGGACTCCCGTTGCAGCTTTAGTCACGTGAAGGAGATTGCAGCTTTAGTCTGTACCCTTTATAATGCACCTAAGCAATTTTTTCTACATCCACCCTAAATAATGTACCTCACTAGAGATAGCTCAACGTTCGTGCACCCAACAAAACGTCCCCAGAAACTTGCATTCATCAAAATGAACATCTCAGATTTTTCCTCAGTTTTACTCACCCACATCCGATGATCATTATTTAGTGTGTCTAATCATCCTCAAGGAAAAGGAAACAGAATCAAGGAAAAGGAAACAAACGTCATAGAATCAAGAAAAAGGAAATAAACGTCCTGGGAAAGGAAAGTACCATACATTTCATGCTGGGAAAAGAAAACCGAGAGACGAGGCAGTGTGGTATTATTTTTTCCGAATCAGGCTCTCGCGGTGATGAATTTGCTATTGTAGCCTCGGTAAAAAAATTCAGCGGAGAGTCTTTGGAATTTTTTTCCACGCTCAAATTATCCAATGGAAAAAATAAAACCAAGCTCTGCCTCATTGGATAATTTGAGCGTGAGAAAAAAACTACAGTGCTTCTTGACCGTGGAAAAAAAATTCTAGCATCTCTCCGCACGATTTTTCTTTCTCGAGGCTCAATCGCAAATTCATCTCCGAGAACCCGATTGAAAAAATTATAACGACGATACTAATATAGTAAAAATTCAAGCTCAGGTATTTGGTAAATAATATCGCCACATCTCACGAATTTTTTTCGGCTCAAAACTACAATCGTAAATTCATCGCGCTGAAAGTATGATTTGGAAAAATTATAACGATGATGCCAATACAAGAAAAATTCTCAAAAATAATAAAAACAATCAAGCGGTGTCGGTCCGCTTGTTAATTTTGGCAAAAAAAATCCTCGGTGGCCGCTAAAAATTTCAAGCATAGGAGAAAAAAAATTCAAGCGGTGCTGGCCCACCAATAATTAGGAAAAATATGGAAAATAAATCGCGCCACACCACCGGATCCGCAGGGAAAAAGATAAAATTAAATAGCCAGCCACGTACCGTTCCGTGAGAAAAATTGAAAAAATTAAGCAAAGACTCACATCTGCATTGGTTTCGTGGATAAAAAACGAAAAAAAAATTCAACGCTCTTCGTACGCTGAAATTAAGCTATATGGTGTTAGATCCGTAAAAAACCTCGAGAAATGTCATATTCGAAAAAAAAATACGATCACGAAGCCAGGACAGTAAAAAATTCAAGTCTGGTTTCCTTGCACGCGGATCCTCCCTGTTTATTTCCTTGTTTGATTCGCTCTCCTTCCAAATATGCAGTACATACAGTTTTTGGTCTGAATAGTAAAAAATTCAAGTCTGGTTTCCTTGCATGTAGATCCTCCTTGTTTATTTCCTTATTTGATTCGCTCTCCTTCCAAATATGAAGTACGTACAATATAATCACAAGATTATTTATTATTAAGTATTATATTTATACTTATCTTCTCATTTAATTGATAAGCGGATGTACTGTCGTCGTAGCGTTAGCACTGCCACTATACTAGTCACGTGAAGGAGACAGAGCAGAGTGCAGATCTCGGTACCGTTTTTTTTTTCAATCGTTTTTCTCAGGCACACAACTTCGTTTTTTTAGTACTTCTCACCCGCCCGGATCGCTTAGGCTCCGCCTGTTTCAAAGATAAAATTGCTTAGCGCACCTGCAGCGCACTGAAGTTTTCTTCGTAACCTATCATATTTTCTGATCTGCAATTTTTTATTCTCCATCATGTCATCACCAAATTTGACATTGAGAAGTTTGATGGCAAGATCAGTTTTTCGATATGGCAGTTCAAATGAAAGCCGCTCACACAGTGGGCGCTGAAAAGCATTGTCACTAAACCAAGAATAATGACGGATGAACAATGGGAAGAACTTGACCAAAGCCTCTCCGCTATACACTCGCTTTGTCTACGAGACATTCTGCGTGAAGTCATTCATGAGACTACCGCAGAAAGCGTAAGCGTAAATTGGAAGACTTGTACATGAAGAAAAGTCTTGCCAACAAATTGCGCCTCAAAGAACGTCTGTACACAATTCGCATGGCGGAAGGTACCTCTATTCAGTCTCATCTTAATGAATTTAATTCGCTCATCATTGATCTTGAGAAATTAGAGGTGAAAATTGATGATGAAGATAAGGCTATTCTGTTGGTCGTCTCTTTGCCTGCTACCTTTAAGCATTTCAAGAAAATTATGCTTTATAGCAATCATGATACCTTTAGTTTTGAGAATGTTAAATCAAATTTATTATCTAAGGAGAAATTTGATATTGATTCTCATTCTGAAGTTAAGGCTGAGGGGTTAATTGTTAGAGGTAGATCTCCACATAAAGGCAATTATAATAGATCAAAGTCTAGATCAAAATCAAGAGGACATAAACCCAACAATTTTCGCCGTTATTGCAAGACACCTGGTCATGTTATTGATCATTGTTACAAGTTAAAAAATAGGGCAGATAAAGACAAAAGGACACATTCTGATAAACCTGCCGAGGCTAGTCTTGTTGAAAATGAATCTGATGGTGAGGCTCTAATTATCACCTCCAACTTGAAGAATCAAACTGCATGGATTATTGATTTAGCTTGCACTTTTCATATTTGTCCATATAAAGAGTGGTTTTCTACATATGATTCTGTTGGTAGTGGTGAAGTTGTGATTGCTGATGAGTCTCCACTTGAAATTGTTGGCATTGGTTCTATTCAAATCAAAACCCATGATGGCATTGTTAGGACTCTTTCAAATGTTCGCCATATTCCCAGAATGAAAAGAAATCTTATTTCTTTGGGCACCATAGAATCTTTGGGTTATAAATATACCGGTGAAAATGGTGTTCTTAAGATTTCAAAAGGCAACCTCGTTGTTATGAAAGCCAATAGAATGAACAGTCTTTATTACTTGCAAGGTTCTACAGTTACAGGTTCTGCAGCTGTTTCTACAATCGCATCAAATACTCACATCACCAAGCTTTGGCATATGCGCTTGGGTCACATGAGTGAGAAATGTATGCATCTTTTATGCAAGAAAGGTCTTTTACATGATATTGGCAAACTTGATTTCTGTGAACATTGTGTATTTGGCAAACAAAAGAGAGTCAGTTTTTCTGTTTCAACTCATCAGACTAAAGGAATTCTTGATTATATTCATTCTGATCTTTGGGGTCGTTCTAGATTTCCTTCTATTGGAGGTTGTGAGTACATAATTACCTTCATTGATGATTTTTCTCGCAAAGTTTGGGTTTATTTCTTGAAACACAAGCATGAAGCTTTTTCAGTTTTCAAGAAGTGGAAAGTCTTGGTTGAAAATCAAACTGGCAAGAAAATCAAGAAACTTAGAACTGACAATGGATTGGAATTTTGTAGTGGTGAGTTTGATCAATTTTGTGCTAATCATGGTATTGCAAGACATTTAACTGTTCCAGGTAAACCTCAGCAGAATGGTGTGGCAGAGCTGTTGGTGTTTCGAGCACCGGCAAGTAAATTTGTAAGTTTAAGGGGCCGCACGTTCCCTCTCCCTGAATGGTTAGACTCGGAAGTCCAAGAAGTATACTGGTTCGGGCTGAACGTCCCTACTCCAGTTCGTGTGGTGGTGTATTTCCTCTGGTGTGGATGGCTACACACTGTTCTTACAAGGGTGGAGAGCTTTTTTGGCACTGTGGCGCTAGTTGCCTGTTCGTCCAAGACCCCTCCCCCCTTTTCTTCTCTCTACAGGAAGAAGCCCCTCTCCTCTCCTTTATACAGCGAGGAGGAGCAGGTTACATCGGGAATAGGGAGAGGAGAGGGCGACGCGACCTATGCTAAGGGCTTCGGTCCTTCGTTCTGACGGCCGATCTTCGTCCACCTTGCCCACGTCGGGTTGGTAGTCTCGCCGGTCAAGGCAGTTGGCCGCTTCATCGGGAAACGGCGCACCTGCGTTCTGTGCGTCTGACAAGTGATGACGTTGCTGCGCATGATGTTGGTGCTGCCTCGGGAGGGGGTGCGTCAGATCGCGCTTGATCGGGTCGATAGGACCGTAAGCTTGACTTCAGCAGTCATTATACCATCTTGGGAAAGAGCCACCTGCTCTCGTACAATCACATCGATTGACCCCGCCCGTAGGGCACGTGGTTGCCAGCTTGGCGGAGGCTTCGATACGAGGCCCTAGGCAGAGGTCGGGGTCGGGGGATCCCGACCTGCTGCGGAGGTTGGGAGCCCCTGGCCGGTTCGCAGTCGGGGATCCCGACTGCTGCGAGGTCGGGAGCCCCGCACGGTCGATAAGCGGGCTCGAGCGGCCTGTTAGGCTCGAATCGCGCTTGAGGCGGTCCGCTTGCCACTGGGCCGCTGGGGTACCACCGTATAAGTGTTCACAAGAGTCCCGAACCCCGAGCGATTTCGCCAGATACGGTTGGGGGTTGAACTTGGTGACCGCCGCATTAGTCGACCGATTTTGCAGTGTGCCCCAACAAGATCTGCTTACTGCCAGAACTGGTCAAGGGCATTCGAACCGCCGGAAGCTTTAAATTGCTTCGTTATGGGTGCTGGCGATAGGTGCTCCGTTTTCTTGCGCCAACATTTATTCCAGGGACGCTTGATCTCCCTTCGTCCAACTATATAAGGGCGCTTTTGCTCATTCGAACGATTGACTCCAGAGCCCTCTTTTATATTTCTTGAAATGTCTTCGAGGCATCCATTGATCTTCAGCTTCGGCAATGATATCGCGGTGGAGGAAGAAGATCCTCTGGCCGAGCTCTGGGCTGAGTGCGATTAGGCAATGGCTGAGCTCAGGGAGGAGGAGGAATCCGTAGCCCGTGATGCCGCCGCCATCGACGCATTGCTCAAGGTCGTTCCGAGGCTCAAGGTGGTAAGGGGGGCCCTCTTAGAGGCGATGGCGCGAGCACGCCGGTAGCCGTCGGGGCCGCCGTGGAGCCGGTTGTCGTCGGTGTGGCGGAGGCGGCGCTGCGCGCCGCTCGCCGTCCAGCACGGAGGCGATCTTGAACTCCAGAAGCGTCGCTACCGACGCCGCATGGGTTTATTTAGGTACGAAGATAGCTTCATCATACCATGTAGTTTTTCGTAGTGTTTGGGCCGGTCGGGCACCTTATGTAGCATTGTGTAAAGCTTGAGCCTGTTGGCTTATAATGAAGTCTCCTCTTTCTTTATGAGTGTCTTTACGCTGAGTTTGTCTCGAGCACCCCTTTTTGACTGATCCGGTCTTCGAGATTTTGCAACCGGTAAGTGATCACCCTTTCCCGGGCGCGAGCGGTCGGATGTGCGAGTTCACTAAATGCTCGTTAGGAGGGGTCTGAGTGCTGCCTTGGTCGGTAGGAGGAGTCTGAGTGCCGCCTTGGTCGGCAGGGACGACCGGATGCCTCTGCGCGAGGTTCTGGTGTCCGAGTTGCTCGTTTAATGTCGTAGCTAGACCGTGCCTTAGTCGGCAGGGACGACCAGAT
Organism: Otatea glauca; assembly: GCA_036346275.1. Classification (NCBI taxonomy): domain Eukaryota; kingdom Viridiplantae; phylum Streptophyta; class Magnoliopsida; order Poales; family Poaceae; genus Otatea; species Otatea glauca. Next base: position 4,776,635 of record CM070713.1, read on the forward strand.
GCCTCTGCTCGAGGTTCGGGTGTCCGAGTTCTCGTTTAACGTCGTAGCTAGACCGTGCCTTGGTCGGCAGGGACGACCGGATGCCTCTGCGCGAGGTTCGGGTGTCCGAGTTGCTCGTTTAACGTCGTAGCTAGACCGTGCCTCGGTCGGCAGGGACGACCGGATGCTTCTGCGCGAGGTTCGGGTATCCGAGTTGCTCGTTTAACGGACGTGCCTCGGTCGGCAGGGACGACCGGATGCCTCTGCGCGAGGTTCGGTGTCCGAGTTGCTCGTTTAACGGACCGCGCCTCGCCGGTAGGGACGCCGGATGCTCTCGCGAGGTTCGGTGTCCGAGTTGCTCGCTTAACGTCAGTAGCTAGACCGCGCCTCGGTCGGCGGTGGACGACCAATGCCTCTCGCGAGATTCGGTGTCCGAAGTTGCTCGCTTAACGTCGTAGCTAGACCGCGCCTCGGTCGGCAGGACGACCGGATGCCTCGCGCGAGGTTCGGGTGTCCGAGTTGCTCGTTTAACGTCGTAGCTAGACCGTGCCTCGGTCGGCAGGGACGACCGGATGCCTCTGCGCCAGGTTCGGGTGTCCGAGTTGCTCGTTTAACGTCGTAGCTAGACCGTGCCTCGGTCGGCAGGGACGACCGGATGCCTCTGCGCGAGGTTCGGGTGTCCGAGTTGCTCGTTTAACGTCGTAGCTAGACCGTGCCTCGGTCGGCAGGGACGACCGGATGCCTCTGCGCGAGGTTCGGGTGTCCGAGTTGCTCGTTTAACGTCGTAGCTAGACCGTGCCTCGGTCGGCAGGGACGACCGGATGCCTCTGCGCGAGGTTCGAGTGTCCGAGTTGCTCGTTTAACGTCGTAGCTAGACGTGGGGCATTCATCCCAAGTCCTCGTCTAGCAAGGGGAGCTGCGAGAGGAACTGCCACCATCTATCCCACACGTATACCCCGTCCGCAGGTGTGGGACCTGGAGGGGGTGAGCGACGCACGTTTACCCGCGTTGGTTTGAACGTCGTGCTCGTGGAGCTAATAGCGGGTAGTCCGAGTGGGTCCTGGGAGGTCCCGCCTAGGGGGACCCTTCCGAGCGGACGGTCCCAGAGTAGGGTGTCCTGGCCCGCTGTGGGGCAACCCATAAAACCTTTCTTTACTCGATCCCGTATCGGACTCTGGGTCGTCCGCCAACCCAGAGCACAGCTGGCTGTCGCCCGTCGACGGGCTCCCGGGAGAGTGTGAAGTATGGTCTCGGACACGAGTCGAGGTGATCGGGTCGTCAGCCAACCCAACCGGAGGCCCACTGGGGGCTCACCTCGAATTCGTCCCTTGCTCGATTTTCGCTGGGGCGGCCTTATACCCATTTGGTGGGGTTGGCCTTTAAAAACCCGCAGCCTCCTGCTGGGCCCCTGGCGTGAGCCGTCGGGCTCTTGCCGTTCTGGGGCCGCAGCGGCCCAGCGGGCCTCTCACACGCGCCCCGAGGCAACCGCCCTGGCCAAGAGGCGGAGACCGAGAGGCCTCAGGACGCATGGCCCGAGGCGGTGTCTTTTCGGCTGCTGCCGTTTTTGTCAGGATTAAATGCAAAGTGGAATTGGAAATCGGGCGTTATGTCGGGACCCGAATATGCAAATCCGGACCCTCTGTGTGTTCAGCACTAGTCCAGGATCACGCTAGTGCACACAGTCTCAACATAGATGAAATATCACAATCATACACAGCGGAATAATAAATATGGACTTCATCTATTAATATAGAACTATTGAACGACCTTAAGGTCAAACTTACACTTGTGAGGCCTTGGTGGCTTCAACTCAAAATAAATAAACAAAGAATGGAATGAAGAACGCCGATGAATCCCATCAATATGCCACAGGCAACTGACAAGGTTTAACTCCTAGATATTCGCCTCCTCGTGGAACTTCTCCTCCTTAGAAGTTGTAGTATTCTCCTCAACTGATGATTTTGTGTGTTGCAAGGGGTGAGTACATAAAGCACTCAACAAGTTGTGCACAGAATGCAATTCTATGTAACTATATGCAAGGCTTATTCCAAAGGAAAAGGCTATTATGGCTATTTTGCAATAAGCAGCATTTATGAACAAATACAATAAGTAGATTGTAAAGACTGTAAAATAAATAACAAAGAATAGATAGGTTCAAGATTTCAAGTAAACCAAGTTTCCAAACCTAAGTCAATTTCCACTTTCCATGGCATCCTCGCCATCCCAATAAGTTTTGTTTAACAAAAGTCTAACCCTTAATCAGTAATTCGAGCATTGCTCAATACCGAAAGCACGGCTATTCGAATAGATTTTACACTCTGCAGAGGTTATGCACTTTACCCACACGACATGATCGTCCCTTGTTGCCAAGCTATTAGCACACTTCCTTTGGTGTGCTTGGCAGGTAATCATGGCAAAGCCTTTACAATGCTCTGTCTAGACTGTCTTGCTCGCCACGAGGTTTCAACACGGAAGGGTGGTTACCACACTCCGGGCCCCCTCTTGCGCCATGTGAGTCTACCCATACACTCGGAACTCACTATACACCACAAAAGCATCAAATCTAGACATCACAAATTAGTCGGCTAGGCTGTCCCATTCCAGACATGTGGTTGCAAGTAGGACTCAGGTCAAAGGCTTACAAGGTTAAGTCCTTAAGGTGACTAGGGCAAGACTTCCACATACCCTCTGCCAAATCTGGCCCACCTTGGCACACTGCCCCTCGCCACTTGCCCTAATCTAAATTATTACCACCCGAGTTGATTACCAAGCACCACATGCTATCAACAAGTCAACCTCTTTGCGTGACATCCACTCGTCACCACAACGCAATCTCCTTGTGTGACCACACATGACACACAAGTTCATAACATTGTTCCATATTCCATTAGTCAAGATTAATCAGTGATGATTCAACACATGTGACGACATGGCATGGCTAAGCAATCTACGACGGTCTAACCAGCCCGTTTTGATTATCAATATTAACCAACTATTAATTAACCATCCTAGGGTGACAATTAGATCATGACATACAATGGCAAGGTAGGGTATAGATCAAATTGGTATAATAGCTAAGTCCCAATTTAATTTGAAACAGATGTATACTTGAAATAATATGCAATAGGGTAAAACAAATATAGCAATTTAATAAACATGGGTTCAACATGATCAAAGCACAACTTGCCTGGCCCTTGCGATTTTTACTGATCTTTACTCTTTATCTTTGATTCTTGATCTTTGCTTCAATCTTTACCTTCTTGATCTTCAGCTCCTTAGAACAACTTCCGGACGACGCGTCTAACGATTAAAGAAGAAGCAAATACAAACCAACTCAAAAGATAAATCAAATAAAATCCAAATTGAGAACGGATAGTATTGGATCACAAAGGCTTAGATGAATTTAGGAACTTGAATGGATTAGATTGAAGATTAGATAAAAGAGAACAAGCATTCGGAATACACCGAAAAGGAGAAGACTAATAACGGAGAAAGAAAGAATAATATTCCAAAGAATATTTCTTCTAAAGTTATTATCTTGATTGGATAGACAATGATATATGGGCTCTCGATCTATAAACCGGGTCCATAAAGATACGTTAGTTCGCAATGAACTAAACTGATGCTCAATGATGACTTTTGTTGACTAAACAGATATACGGTCAAACAAAAGAAAGATAGACTAATAGATTAGATATGGCACAAGGATATGACATATGGCCAATGGTCTATCGACCAAGTCCACGAATGACTTCTAGGTCAATGGTAGATTAGATTTTCAAGAATAGGACATGGATAAACGGGGTTGACATTCATTCGATTCGATCTGAGATCAGTCATACGTTGATCAAGAGGCTTGACGATGACAAGGTAGCAAGGAAATGAAGACAAGGCTAAACTCATAGGTGATGGGGTTAGACTACAATAAGGCGATAGAGAGGATGATGATATTGCACTAGGGCTTTTGCGAGCATGCACACATGCAAAGATAGCGAAGCAATGACAGGACACTCATGCAAAGATGAGATGTCGATCGTCGGAACAATGATATGGTAGCAAGGTTATGATATGGCTCAGGATTGATCTGCGAGTTGCGAGGTTTACATGACATGATGCATCATTGACGATAGATTGGACCCAAGGTTCAATTAGGGTTTGAGAGGAATGACTCACGGATAGATCAACTTGGCATAGGGATAGGATAGGTAGGGTTGGCTCTGCGATAAAATATTACCAAGGGTGGCTAACCAAAACAAGATCCGATAACAAAATAACCGGATCGAACGACGACGGTTAGACACTAGATTATGGCTTTGATGGCAATCGAAGACCAAATGAACTCTAAAGATGGGCAAACCAGAGAACAACGATCTACTGGACATGATGACACAACCAAGGCGAACTAAGGTGGTTGGCGGCAAAACTGCGCGGCATTGATTGACGAAGGCGCGCTAACGAATATTAAAATTTTCGGTGAATGGAACAGCAAAGGGGAAGTGAGCACCACGTAGAACGCGGCGAGACGATCTTAACGGTATAAGCGGATTTGGCGGCAACCCAATGGACAGATCACAAACTACCGATGAACGGCTGCTAAAGCTAATAGATCAAACGGTCATAACTATTAAAATAATGGATGAAACCTAACCAAATTTTTCAGAGAGATATCTGGGATCATTTGGCACAATATGACGCGAACGGATCTGAGTTTTACCTTCTGGATCAACGGGGAACGCGCGAGGAAGTTTTCAGCTGTACGAACGCAGCCTGATCGGGGAAGACTGAATTTACTGCGGCAATCCCGAGGACAAAACCTTGAGTTAGGGTGAGCACCAGATAGAGGACATTAAGATGAGTCTACAGAATAAATTTCACGGTCAAACTCGCAAAAACGAAGGAGAACGGGCGACGGCAAGATTCTAGATTGGAACGGCCGTAACTTTTGATTTCCTGGATGAAACAGCACCAAATTTAGTGGAGAGGTAGATGGGACCCCATATGGCACGAGATGACGCAAGCGGATTTCAGAAAAACTCACCAGGATGACGGGGAACGCGACGCCAAGATCGGCCGACGTTGGCGGCGCACCGGAAAGACATGGCTGCAGTTTTTTAGGGTTTGGGAGGTGCTCTGGGCATTAGGGGTGCGTGGGAGGGGTCTTAGGACTCTTATCTATACTCCTATATAATGCACCTAAGCATTTTCTTCTACGTCCACCCCAAATAGTGCACCCACTAGAGATAGCTCAATGTTCGTGTACCCAGCAAAACGTCCCCAGAAACTTGCATTCATCACAATGAACGTCTCGGATCGAACACCTGGCGCATAATGAATAGTAAATGGATGACGTGGCGCATTCTGGTGCGTCGGATGGAGATCGGAAGGCTGAGGTTAGGCGATGACGTGGCCAGCTCAGGATCCGCCACGTGGATTTAACCATTTCCGAATTAAAATAATTCTAGAAATTAAAATAATTCGTTTAGAGCAATAAAAATACCAGAAAAATTCCACAAAAATTCCAGAAAATATTTTAAGACATTTGGAGCTCAAATAAAATATTTTGAACCAAACTTTATTTAAAATTTTGTAGAATCTAATTAAATTTAACAAAAGGCTTAATATAAATTAATTCCAAATAAATAGCAAACGAACTCCGAAAAATCTCAAAAAATTACAGAAAATTCCTTGAAGCAAAATGAACTCAGATAAAACTAAATTTATTTTAATTAAAGTTTATATTAGTCAAATTAAATTATTTTAGCATTAGAAAATTCCAGATTAAGCTTTATTAAAGAGAGAAAATCCGCAGGGATTTTTGGAAAGATGAACTAAACAAAGATTTTTGAAAACCCAAATTTTGGGATGTTACACGTTACAGCGTTTATTGCGGCAGACGGGACGTCGCGCGATACTTCACCGAAGGGCGTCAGTGGGTGGCGCCGCATTGGTCACCGCTTTACTCGGCGATTCGGCTTGACGGACGGGTCGCGGCGCGACTTCACCCGAGGAGGTGCCCGTTCGGCTGGCGTCCGCTTGAGCCCTATAAGTACGTCGCTGGTACGCTTCGGGTCAATCATGCGCTCTTGACTTCTTCTTTCCTCATCTTTCCAGCCTTCGCCTGAAAAGAGCGACAAGGAGCCAGAGAAGAGAACCCTTTAACCTTCTTCTTTTCTCACCTTCCCGCTATCTTTCTTCAAGAATGTCGTGGCCGGAGTGCTCTGCCCAGGCCAGTCGTGCGCTCGGCTTGGTAAAGAAAGGTTTTCTCCCCGCGCAGGATCTCTCCCACTAGAGGGTGCCGATAGGGGCCTCCGCCCCTTCGTCGGGGAGAGACGAGATCGTGGTGCCCGCCTCATTCTTTGAGCGCGGCTTCGGCTTGCCGCTGCACCGATTCACTCGAGGGCTGCTCCTCCACTACAAGGCAGAGGTTCATCATCTCAACCCCAACGGGGTCCTCCACATTGCCATCTTCATCACGCTTTGTGAGGCCTTCTTGGGGATTGAGCCGCACTGGGCGTTGTGGAGGTACTTCTTCCACGCAAGGCTCTGGAAGGACAAGCCGGCGGATGCCACGGCGCCCATCGGTGGCCTGGCTCTTTAGCTTCGAGCCGGCCGGAGCTCGGAGTACATCGACGTCAAGCTACCGTCATCCAACCGGGGATGGCGCTCTGACTGGTTTTACATCCGGAACACTGGGGACAGCGCCCCGCCTTTCACTGGCGAGCTCCCCGTGGCGGGGGAAGAATGGAACTGGGGTGCTGACAAGAGGGAGAAGAAGAAGGTGGCCCTGATTGTGGACCAAGCAGGGCTCTTAGGGAGCGGAGGCTCACCGGGGACATCGTTGTGCGCGCCTTCATGAGGATGCGCGTGCAGCCCCTCATGGACAGGCCGCGTCCCTTGTTCCGGTACGAGAGGGCCTCCGATGGGATGAGGATGGCGGGGCCCGAGCTCGCCGCGAGCGAGATCGAAGCCCGGGTGGTCGCCGTTACGGGCGGCAGTGCTACCGAGGCGGCAGGCGGCCACCCAGAGCCGTTCTCGATGGCCCACCCCCTGAATCTGGTAGGTTGGGCAGACTTCTTCTCGTTTCTCTCTCTCCCTTGCCTTCGGCGCCTGTTCTGATCAGCGTTTTTGCGTCTTCTAGGGGCTTATGGGAATGGTCTCCCGGTTTTCGCTCCCGGAGGAGAAGGCGGCGAAGGCGGCGACCCGTGCGGAGGCCGCACAGCTTGACTCCTCCCGCAAGAAGCGGAGGGAGGAGAAGAGGAAGAAGAAGAAGAAGGAGCGCGCAGCCAAGGCCGCGCGTGGTGAAGAAGTATCCGAGGCCACCGCCGAAGGTACGACTTCCACCGACAGCAGCAGGGGCAGCCCCGGTCATCCATACCGTGGGTTCCTCTCTGACTCGTCGGCCGGCGGTGGCCCAAGCGGGGACGATCGTGCGGGCGCTGCGGCCGAGGGGCCCCAGGCGGAGGGCGACCACGCGGATGTCGTCGTGCCTCCAGTGGAGGCGTCTCGCGCCGAGGTGGCTTCGGGGAAGCGACCGGCGGATCTGCCTCCTTTGGGGGGCCAGCAAAGAGGGCGCGCTTGCCGCGCGCCCGCTCAGCTCAGTAAGTACCTCCTTCCCTTGTTTGAACATTGTTGCCACGAATCCGCCCGAGCGGCTCCTAAGTGTCTGCGACGTGCAGCGCCTACACGGGTGTGACCGTGGCCGCGGCGCGCCCCGCGGTGGCTCTGCAAGGGACAACGCCGTCCCTACTGCCGGAGGAGTCGCACTGCGGTGGGGAGCTGCGGTTGGTGCCGGAGGCGTCAACTGGGTTGGCGCTGGTCGTGGCGCAGGTGGCCGAGCCGTGGCGCGGCGGCGCTGCCACCGGAGAGACGGGGCCTCACGCGGAGGCCGAGGTGGCGAGGGCTTCGCCCTCCGCCGAGGGCGCCGGCGGCCGGGCGCGATCGCAGATCACGGAGGAACCGCGATCTTTGACGAGGGCTATTGGCGGAGGCAGCTGCATCGAGACGTCCGACCCCTTGCCTCAAGGGGTGGAACCGATTGAAATCCCGCGAGCGCAGGCAGCCGAGGGGATCCCCGAGGAGCCAGCACAACCATCCTTACCGGTGGTGGTAGGGTCGGGTGGAGTCCCGTCCATCCGAACGACCATGGGTCCGCCGCTGAGGGGTGGGCCGCTCTCCAGCAGGGCGCTCTGGACGCTGAAACCGAGATAGACCAGATTCGAAAGGGTCTGACCCACGCTCTCGAGTCCTCCGGCAGGGCGTTAGATGCGATCGTCGGGGGAGTCCAGCCGGTCGGTACGGTAAGTCGACCGCAAAGTCCCTTGGTATGGCAACTTTTGATGAACTTGCGGCTGAACTAACAAAGGTGTGGGTGTTTGTGCAGCACCTGCGGGCCCGCTCCGAGGGAAAGGCCGAGCTCCTCCAGCGCTTGGACAGCCAGCGGGTGGCCGCCGTGGAGGAGTGTGACCGGCTTCGTCCCGAGATGCGTCTGGCTCGGGAGGCTCTGACCGTGAGGCGGGCGGAGGCGGCGAAAAACCGCCAAGAGCTGGAGCAGGCCGCGGAGGCCCTCTTCGAAGAGCGTCTGGGGGCCAAGTCTCTGAGGGCGAGGGTGGCGGAGCTGGAGTCCCTCCTGGCGGAGGCCATCAGCGCCAAGGAGACCGCCGTCACTGCGGAGGGGGCCGCGTTGGCGCAGGCGACCCGTCTCTGGAACGAGCGGGACCAGGCCCGAAAAGACGCTGATCGAGTGCGCTCCGAGCGGGCGACCGCTCGGGAGGAGCTGGCTTCTCTGAGGACATCGTACGAGGTGATGAGGGAGGAGGTCGGCAACTTGGCGAGCTCCGCAGCCGGTAAGTGCCTCAACTCCTTAGTCGATTCTGCCGGCGCGGCTTTATAAGGCGTGCTCATCCGGAGACGTGGCAATCCGCAGAGCTGCAGAAGAACCTGAGCGCTGCCACTGAGGCGTAGAAGGCAGCGGCGAACGCTTGCGACGTGGCGATCGTAGCCCGGGACGCAGCCCTGGTGGCGCAGAGGGTGGCGGAGGAGGAACGGTCCGAGATGTCCACCGAGTCTGCAGCCCTCCGAGAGGCCGCCTAGGAAGTATGCGACGAGGTGCTCGGGGTCGTGCCTGCCCGAGCTCGCTTGCCGCCGTCTTGGCCGGGGTGCCCACGCACGTTCTCAACTCGGTGAGCGAGGGCACCGTGCTTGGAGCGTCGTCGGCGCTCGTCAACGCCGTCTCCTACTACGACGGAATTGACCTTGCCACCGTCGGGAGCGGGATCGCAGGGAACCGCACGGAGGAGGAGGTCGACCGGTTCGAGCTCCAGGTTGAGCCCTACGCCCGGGAGATTGCTGACCGGATCTCCCCGTAGAGTGTCCTCCATAGAGAATAGGAAGAGGTCAGAACCTTTTCAAGTGGTTGTAAAAAGACTATTGTATATGAACAATCTTTAAGTTTTTAGCAAGTTCCAGTATGCATCTTGCCCTTTTTTATGTTTATGTTTATGGTGGGCGCTTTGACCGGCCATAGCCTTAAGGACCGCGGGGGTCACTTATGCGTAAGTCGGGTCGCTTTGGGAAGGGCGAAGAGGATAGGAACTTTAGCTATGCAGCAGTTACGCGCACTTGTGAGGGATAGGAGTGTTCCCAACTGATCGGAGGCCACTCCACCCGGGCACTTCCTTCTTCCGCTAAGCACTACTTCGCAACCATAGCCGCTGGGGCGTAGGCCGTAGCACCCGGGTCGAGAGGGTTACCGCTTGGGATGGACCTCGTGACCGGTCAAGTCACCGACCCGCATGAGTGCGTGAGCTAGCTGTGTTTTCGCGGGAGAGGAGTGTTCCCGACCGACCAAAGGTCACTCCACCCGGGTACTTCCTTCTTCCGCAAAGCGCTACTTCGCATCCATAGCCGCCGGGGCGTAGGCAGCAGCGCCCGGGTCGAGAGGGTTACCACTTGGGAAGGACCTCGTGGCTGGTCGGGTCACCGACCCGATAAACGCCGACCGAAGCGGCTGAGCGGGGTGCTAACGGCAGTTTGAGGCGTCATGTGGCGACTGTGTGCTCGGAAGGAAAAGTAAAGACGGCGCAAGGAAAAAGAAGAAAGAACTCAGGGATAGAATCGCCTTAACTTTTCTATGTTCCATGCGTTGGGGTGGACGTGGCCTTCCGCGTCCTTGAGTCGAAAGGTGCCAGGTCGAAGAACCTCCACGATGGTGAAGGGACCTTCCCAGGGCGGCGAGAGCTTGTGCCTATCTTGGCGGGTCTGGACCCGGCGCAGGACCAGGTCGCCAGCACTGAAAGATCGCCCTCGAACCTGACGGCTGTGGTAACGTCGTAGAGCTTGTTGATATCTGGCTGATCGTAGAATGGCCACATCACGCGCCTCGTCGAGCTGATCAACGGCGTCTTGTTGCGAGGCGAGCCCCCGAGCCTCGTGAAGGCTTGTAATCTTGGGGCGCCATACTCCAGGTCGGTTAGCAAGACGACTTCGGCACCGAACACCATGAAGAATGGCGTGAACCCGGTCGCCCGAGTTGGTGTGGTCCGCAAGCTCCAGAGAACGGAGGGTAGCTCGGCCACCCATCGTCCCACGAAATGCTTCAGTCGACTGAAGATCCGCGGCTTGAGCCCTTGGAGGATCATGCCGTTCGCGCGTTCGGCCTGGTCGTTAGTCCGCGGATGGGCCACGGCCGCCCAATCGACGCGGATGTTGAAGTCGTCGCAGAACTCGAGGAACTCCTTCCCTGTGAACTGCGTCTCGTTGTCGGTGATAATGGAGTTCGCGACCCCAAACCGGAAGATGATGCCGCAGAAGAAGTTAGCCGCTTGTATCGAAGTGATACTGGCGACCGGCTTGGCCTCTATCCACTTGGTGAACTTGTCCACCGCGACAAGGAGGTGGGTGAAGCCCCCGGGCGCCTTTTTGAAGGGCCCGACCAGATCGAGTCCCCAGACCACAAATGGCCATGCGATAGGAATCGTCTGCAGGGCCTGTGCCGGGAGATGCGTTTGCCAGGCAAAGAATTGGCAACCTTCGCAGGTGCAGACGATCTGCTCTGCGTCGGCTACTGCGGTTGGCCAGTAGAAACCTTGTCAGAAGGCTTTCCCTACCAAAGACCGAGGTGCGGCGTGGTGACCGCAGACACCTCCGTGGACATCAAGCAGCAGCAGCTTTCCCTGATCGGCTAAGATGCATTTCTGGAGGACCCCGAAGGGGCTCCTTTTGTAGAGGTCTGTCCCGACCAGGACGAAAGATTTTGCTCACCGAGCGAGGCGCCGAGCCTCGGTCAGATCGTTGGGGAGTGACCCATCAGTCAGGCGGTCGATGAAAGGCTTCCTCCAGTCAGACCCGGTTGTCAGCACATCGCGGCCCGAACCAGGTAGTTACGCGTTCGACCTCCCGTCGGTCGGAGCAGCTATGCCGGGCTGGTCGGTCGCACGGTGGGTCTCCGAGTCCGTCCGGACGGAAGGTTGCTGAAGGTCGCAGATGAAGATCCCAGGCGGGACCGGGCTTCTGGCGGAGGCAAGATTGGCAAGGTAGTCGGCCTCACCATTGTAGCGTCTGTAGCTATGGTGGAGCTCGAAACCTTTGAACCGTTCCTCGAGCTTGCGCACTTCTCGACAGTACGCGGCCATGCGGGCGTCTCGGGGCTCCGAAGCCTTCATGACCTGGTCGACAACAAGCTTGGAGTCCCTGTAGACGTAGAGTCGGCGAGCGCCTAGGTCGGCAACGATCCGGAGACCGTTGACGAGAGCCTCGTACTCAGCGATGTTGTTGGTCGCGTCGAAGAGCAACCTGATGGCGTACTGGAGTTTATTCCCGAGTGGGGAGATGATGACAACCCCTGCGCCCGCGCCATTTTTGGTGTAGGACCCGTCGAAGTACATTGTCCAGTACTCGGGGTCTTCGAGCGCTGGCGGTGCCTGGGCTTCAGTCCACTCGGCGACGATGTCGTCAACGTACGCCTCAATATTGCGGTCGATCTGGTCGTTGAAACACGTTTGCATACATCGCTGGTATGTAGCACCCACGTTTTTGAGACCGAACGGCATTGTCACGTAGCAGAATGAGCCGAACGGAGTGATGAAGGAGATCGCGAGCTGGTCGGACTCCTTAAGTGCTATCTGGTGGTAGCTCAAGTAGGCATCCAGAAAGGAAAGGGACTCGCACCCCGCAGTGGAGTCGATGACTTGGTCGATGCGAGGCAAGGGGAACGGGTCCTTTGGACATGCCTTATTCAGGCTTGTGTAGTCAACACACATTCTCCCTTGCCCATTCTTCTTTTTTACAAGTACAGGGTTGGCCAACCACTCGGGGTGACGCATCTCTTTTACAAACCCTGCAGCCAAAAGCTTGGCGATCTCCTCCCCTATAGCCCTACGTTTCTCCTCGTCGAAACGGCGCAGGCGCTGGGCGACCGGCTTCGAGCCAGGTCGGATGTTCAAGGAGTGCTCGGCGACCTCCCTTGGGATTCCAGGCATGTCGGATGTTCTCCATGCAAAGACATCGTTGTTGGCGCGGAGGAAGTCGACGAGCGCGTTTTCCTATTTGGTGGGGAGCGTGGCTCCGACCCGCACGGTTTTGGTCGGATCTTCGGGATCGACCGCAACCTCTTTCGTGTCCTCGGCGGACTTGAAGAATCCCGCCCCCGATTTACTGGATTCGGGAGCGGACTTGGAGGCTTGCCTCCGGAGTTCGGTAAGCTCGGCGGACGCGATGACCGCCGTTGCCAGTTCGCAACTGCTCCGCTCGCAGTTGTAGGCGAGCTGGAAAGATGAGGCCACGGTGATGACTCCTCGTGGCCCAGGCATCTTCAGCTTGAGATAGGCGTAGCTGGGGACCGCCATGAACTTGGCGTAACATGGCCTCCCCAGGATAGCGTGGTAGGATCCGGGGAAATCCACTTCCTCGAAGGTGAGGGTCTCGGTGCGAAAATTTCCTGGTCTCCCAAAGGTGACGGGCAGGTCGACCTGCCCGAGCGGGTGGGCCTGCTGGCCAGGGATGACACCGTGGAAAGACGCCTTGCTCGGTCGAAGACTCGAGCGGGGGACGCCCATGGCGTCGAGTGTCTCAACATAGAGGATGTTGAGGTCGCTGCCGCCGTCCATCAGCACCTTTGTGAGGCGCTTCTTCCCCACGACGGGGTCGACCACGAGCGGGTACCTTCCCGGTTGCGGAATGTGGTCGGGGTGGTCGGTCCGATCGAAGGTGATCGGAGATTCTGACCATCGGAGGTACCGGGAAACGGTTGGCGTGGCGGTGTGGACCTCACGGCAGGCGAGCTTGAGCCGACGCTTGTCGGCGTAGCATGCTGGACCGCCGAAGATCATGAGGCAGCCGTCGGGTTCCGGGAACTCGTCGTCCGCCATCTTTTCCACAGCCCGTGGAGCCGGAGCTTGCTTCTTTCCTTTGCCCCGTGGCGTTGTGGGGGTACCGGAAAGGAAGCGCCTCAGGACCTCGCAGTCCCGGTATTTGTGTTTCACGGAAACCGTGGTGTGAACCTGACATCCATCGATTTTGAAGTGGTGGTCGGCGCGGCGGCCGCGCTTCTTCGCCAGAAGCGGTCGACGGCCGCGACTACTTGGGTTTCGCGGATCTGCTTCCCGTGCCGCTTTCGCTTGTCGGAGCGGTCGGATGGGGACCCGGCTTGGGCGCTGGGTTTTTGCTGGGCCTTTCACTTCTTCGAAGATGGCTCCCACAGCCTCTTCGCCGGAGGCGTGGTTGGTGGCGATGTCCAGAAGCTCCTTGGTGGTCCTGGGCTTGACGCAGCCCAGCTTGTGCACCAAGGCCTTACAAGAAGTGCCATAGATGAATGCCCCCACGACGTCAGCGTCGGAGATGTCGGGGAGCTCGTTACATTGGCGGGAGAATCGCCGGATGTAATCCCGGAGGGTTTCTCCTGGCTGCTGTTTGCAGCTCTTCAGGTCCCAGGAGTTCCCAAGGCGCTTGTAGGTGCCCTGAAAGTTATCGACGAAGAGACTCTTCAAGTTGGCCCGATTCTGATGGTCTTGGCGGCAGTACTCGAGCGAGCTCGGCCGAGTCCATGAGTAGATGGGGAGGTACTGGATGATGAAGAGATCGTCCGTTGCTCCCCCCGCCCGGCATGTGAGCCGGTAGTCTTCGAGCCATACACCGGGGTTTGTGGCCCCAGTGTATTTGGCTATGTTGGTTGGCGCCCTGAATCTGGCAGGGAAATTCGCGTGACGAATCCCCTGACAGAAGGCCCGTGGTCTCGGACCATTGGGGCTTGGGCTGCGGTGGTGGCGGCGTCCGCTGTCCGCAACACGCGAGTGGGCAGCCTCTTCCACCGCCTTTCTCCGCGCCTCGAGGGTGGCGCGAATGTCGTAGTCATCACCGAGGCGCTAGCGCACCGGAGCGCGCGAGGCCTGAGGCCGCTCGTGGTGAGCCACCGCCTTTGCCGGGCCCAGACGGCTCCGAGCGTCGGTATGAGTCCGGCGGCCGGAGGTGGCGCCCGAGTGGTGAGAGCCAGAGGCCTGCATGTGCTGCACGGCAACATGCTCCACCAGCCCCCGAAGGTTCTGGTATGTGGCCTTAGCCTCCGAGTCGGCCGGCTCGAGCGGGCCGCGGCAATCGCGCGGCATGCGGCCATGTTACGCTTGCGTGGGGAAGGCGAGGGCCATCGATTCTCCGTCAGCGGGTGGTGTACTTGGCGCGCGCCGTGTCGCCGCCAGATACTAGTGGAGGCTCGGTGGTCCCGCTCGTGTTAGCTCGAGTTTGTCGAGCTCGGCCCTCCGGTCCTCGAGCTCTTCGTCTTTGCCATTGGCTTCGGCGGCTACCTCGAAGCGTTCGGTAGCGCTTCGCTGGTATTCTTCCTCCTGCGCCTTAGTGCGCTGGATGAGGACCCCCGTAGCCGTGGGGGTCACGGTTAGGTAAACCGCGCCCGCCATGTTGCACTCGCGGGAGTGCCGTCTGCGGGTGGTTGGCTCCGTGTCAGAGCTGGAATCGTGGCTGGAAGAGTCTTCCGGCTCGTGACGAGGCGGCATGTAGCCGCCATCGCCTGAGTTGTGAGCTCGCGGCGGTGACACGGTCGCCTGCCCGAGCCCTTGGGAGCTATTGCCAAGGGTGGCAAGTTGCTCCTCAGGCCCCGGCCTTGGGGCCTGCCGTGTTGCCCCAAGCCGGAGTTCGGCGAAGTCGCCGGAGACGGAGCCCATGCTCCCAGCGGGTGCCGGGCCGTCGGAGGTGGCAGGGATGAGCGCGAGCCCCCCTGCCGAGGTGGCGACGAAGTCGAGGGAGCCGAAGCGGATTCGGCTACCCGATGCAGTCATGCCGTCGCGGGTGAAGAACGCCATCAGGGAGGCAAACGGGAATCCGGAGATGTCGATGAAGACGCGCGAAGCCCCCTACCTGGCGTGCCAACTGTCGGTGTTTCGAGCACCGGCAAGTAAATTTGTAAGTCTAAGGGGCCGCACGTTCCCTCTCCCTGAATGGTTAGACTCGGAAGTCCAAGAAGTATACTGGTTCGGGCTGAACGTCCCTACTCCAGTTCGTGTGGTGGTGTATTTCCTCTGGTGTGGATGGCTACACACTGTTCTTACAAGGGTGGAGAGCTTTTTTGGCACTGTGGCGCTAGTTGCCTGTTCGTCCAAGACCCCTCCCCCCTTTTCTTCTCTCTACAGGAAGAAGCCCCTCTCCTCTCCTTTATACAGCGAGGAGGAGCAGGTTACATCGGGAATAGGGAGAGGAGAGGGCGACGCGACCTATGCTAAGGGCTTCGGTCCTTCGTTCTGACGGCCGATCTTCGTCCACCTTGCCCACGCCGGGTTGGTAGTCTCGCCGGTCAAGGCAGTTGGCCGCTTCATCGGGAAACGGCGCACCTGCTTTCTGTGCGTCTGACAAGTGATGACGTTGCTGCGCATGACGTTGGTGCTGCCTCGGGAGGGGGCGCGTCTTCGTACTGTGCTTGACTGGTCGATAGGACCGGAAGCTTGACTTCAGCAGTCATTATACCATCTTGGGAAAGAGCCACCTGCTCTCGTACAATCACATCGATTGACCCCGCCCGTAGGGCACGTGGTTGCCAGCTTGGCGGAGGCTTCGATACGAGGCCCTTGGCGGAGGTCGGGGTCGGGGGATCCCGACCTGCTGCGGAGGTCGGGAGCCCTGGCTGGTCGGTGTCGGGGGATCTCGACCTGCTGCGGAGGTTGGGAGCCCTGGCTGGTCGGAGTCGGGGGATCCCGACCTGCTGCGGAGGTCGGGAGCCCTGCCTGGTCGATAGCGGGCCTGGAGCGGCCTGTTAGGCTCGAACTGTGCTTGAGGCAGTCCGCTTGTCACTCTGGGCCGTTGGGGTACCCCTGGTATAAGTGTTCGTCAAGAGCGTATGAATCGCACTCTTCTGGAAAGAGCCCGTTGCATGCTTTCAAATGCAGGTTTATGGAATAAGCGTGCTTTGTGGGCTGAGACTGTTTCTACAGCCTCTTATTTGATTAATCGCTCTCCAAATTCAGCCATTGACTTTAAGATTCCAGAAGAGGTTTGGTCAGGTAAACCAGTTGATTATTCTAATTTGAAAATTTTTGGTTGTCCTGCTTATGCTCATGTTAGTGATGGAAAATTAGAGCCCAGAGCAAGAAAATGCATATTTGTTGGGTATGGTTCAGGTGTCAAAGGATATCGTTTATGGTGTTCTGATTCTCGCAAATTAATCATTAGTCGTGATGTTACTTTTCATGAAGATGCTTTACTTTCACCCGGTAGTGACAGTGATGATTGTTCATTCACAAATGAATCTGAAATTTCTGAAGCTGCTGAAAGAAATGCAGAATTTGAGGTAGTTTTACCTACCATTGATAATGATTCTTCTAGTGGTTCTTCTTCACAACCAATTTCAGCATCTAGTGGTTCTTCGTCACACCCAGTTTCTGCATCTCCTAGTACTAATGATCATTGTATTGCTCAAGATAGACCAAAGAGGAACACTCAATTACCTGCTAGATATCGTGACACTGATAATATGGCCTATTATGCTCTTCTTACTGCGCAAGATATTTGTGATACTTTTGAACCTTCTTTTTATTCTGAAGCTATCTCATGTGAAAATTCTTCCAAGTGGTTGACAGCTATGAATGAAGAAATTTTGAGCCTTCATAAAAACCGTACATGGGATTTGGTTAAGCTTCCACAAGGTAAGAAACCTTTAAAGTGCAAATGGATTTATAAGAAGAAAGATGGTATTTCTGGAGTTGAACCTGCAAGATGGAAAGCCCGTTTAGTGGTAAAAGGTTTTGACCAAAGAGAAGGTATTGACTTTAATGAAGTTTTTTCTCCTGTTGTGCGTCACTCTTCCATTCGGGTTATGCTTGCTTTTGTTGCTTTATTTGACTTGGAATTAGAGCAACTTGATGTTAAAACTGCCTTCTTACATGGAGATTTAGAAGAAGAGATCTTTATGACACAACCTGAGGGTTTTGCTACTCCTGGAAAAGAGGATTTAGTTTGTCCTTTGAAAAAGTCTCTCTATGGCCTTAAACAAGCTCCTAGGCAGTGGTATAAAAGGTTTGATTCCTTTATGATTGCACAACAGTATTTTCGCAGCAATTATCCAGGAGCAGGAAAATATTTAGGACTCCCACAATCTGCTGGTTCATGTACAGTAACGTAACACAAAACTTTATTCTTTTCAGTACTGAAGATTTGTCCATCCGTCCCGGTTGATACTAATGGAATGGGATCACACGGCTTCGAAGAAAACGAAAATTTTCCATCCAATCAATGAAGTGCCGACCAATGCAGCAAATATGAATCAGCATTTCTTCTGGAGCCAGTGGCAGCTGCTGGATTCCATCCTTCCCACTGGTGGCTTCGCGCATTCCTATGGCCTCGAGGCCGCTATGCAATCTCGCATGGTGAACAACCCGGAGGACTTTGAGGTCATTTGTCATCCAGGTCGTGGAGAACACTGGCAGCCTGCTGCTTCCATTCGTATACTGCTCTAGCAGGTCTCCTGATACCGCGACGTGGGTCAAGCTAGATCGGTTGCGGGAAGCTACGTTAACGAACGGAGTTTGCAGGAAGGCATCGACATCGCAAGGCTCGGCTTTGTTGAGAGTGGCAGCATCTGTCTTCACCGAGATTCAATCGTTGCAGGATCTGCGACAGAGGTTCCTCGGCTCCAAGACCGTGTCATTTCACCATGCGCCTATTTTCGGGTTGATATGCGGGCTGGTTGGATTTGATAGCGAGACAACGCAGCGCGCCTACATGTTTGTCACGATGAGGGATGTGATCTCTGCTGCCACGAGGCTCAATCTGATCGGACCGCTGGCTGCTTCCATGCTGCAGCACCAGGTTGCGCCAGATGCTGAAAGGATGGTGCAGAAGTGGAGGGACCGTGATGTCACGGAAGCATCACAGACTGCCCCTCTGCTTGATGCATTGCAGGGTTGCCATGCTTACATGTTCTCCAGGCTGTTTTGCTCCTGACAATGAGGTGCACTTCCATACCTTTCCTTCTCTTGTACATAACCTTCAAACATACACAGCACAGAGCTCAATTTTGAGGTACCTTTCTCTCTTTCTGATGTAGGGTGCCTGCCATTGTCATTGTATCTCATTTCCTGAATAATCCAGTTAACTAATTGATAGAGATATGTGCTACTATGTATAAACATCTTCTATAGCATGGTACACGGTGGTGACGACTAGTGCAATGAAGCTGAGAGACGAAAAGCTTCAGATCAGTGATGTTTTCTAACAAGGACATGATGAGCATTCATTCAATCCAGTGGACAATACTCCCTTCGTTGATAAATATAAGGCCTATAGTTTGAATGATCTTGTTGAAAAATTAAGACGCGTATGTAGATTTAACGAGTCTTTCCACATATACCCTTATTTATTCTCTCTCAATCATATGCATTTATTCATTACCACCTACACAAAGTATTATCTCTCATCTTTCAAGACAATTAAGAGGGATATGTAAGTCATTTCCTCTCATGTTTTCCTCAATTTCACCACAACCTTAATCCTTGTGCCAAGTCAAAATACGCCTTATATTTATCAACGGAGGGAGTAAGTAGTATTTAGCTTCATTTTCTGGATCCTGCTGCGAGTACTGATCTTTTTAGATTAGACAAGTTCATTTTGTGCCACTCAAGGTCACAGAAAACAAGATGACCACCTGATACACCCAACTAGATGTCCAGATGGCCTTATTCTGCATTTATTCTGCTTCTTTCAGGTTGCTGAATACAATTTTTTGTCATTCTGCCCACGGTTTTACCTCGGAGGAAGTAAAGGACAACTGCTTTTTGTTCAAGAAAAATGACATCTCTTCCCCAGTCTGATTCTTATTTTATTTGCAAGAAAGATTGTATAACAACAATGCCAACAATGCATCATTATATTCTGGTGTGTGAGCCCTCTCTAGCATCTATTACACTGATCATAACATCATCCTTCTTCAGCTTCAACAAATATAACATCAACATTTGCATGTCACATCTTACAAAGCACATCATTTTCTTTCGCTCCATGATACAAAGCAATTTATCTGTTGCTCCAGCTCCTGCCCTAGGATTCCTGAGCTGCAGCAGTTTGCTTGTTTTCAAGGGACTTCTCATACTCCTCAATGGACCTGAACAGCTCAGAGAAGTTGCCCTTGCCAAACCCGCCGCAGCCACCCCGCTGGTACTCCTGCCCACTCTCGTCCTTCTCCACGCACCCAATCCTTTGGATCATTTCCAAGAAAAAGGTTGGCCTAAATGAAATAGCTGATCCAGTTAGATTTGGAACACAGAGAGTAAATAACAATAACAAAGATTCAGCCAGAAGTTACTAGAATACTGAATCTCAAATTACTGAATTAGAACACTAATACAACCTCCTGAACCTAAAGTTTTCATTGGTTACTAGTAAGTTGTTCCCAATAGCCTTGCTGATTTATGTTCATCGAGTTGGCAAAAAAGGCTAAGCATTGCTCTAGATCTTTGCATCAAAATGAAAATGCAAATAACTATCTACGATAATATGTGTATTACAGCATGCCACCAATTGGGAACTGGGATACGATTGCAAGAGCAATATGTATTGGCTTTTCACTATGCACATGGATCTTTACCCTTTTTGAGTTTCAATTGGATCATGGCACTCAGTAATCAGTATCATACGATTCATCCTAATGTTTGACACCTTTCTGCAGCATATCCATGCAACCAGCCCATTGCTGACTACAAATCTGAAATTATGAGCCTATTCATTTGCATGCATCATGTAATGTAGAACTCAAATCACAGTGTAAAAGCTGAAATCAAAGGAAACATTTTTACCTGTCTCCCACTGGCTTGGTGAAGATTTGGAGCAACACCCCCTGGTCATCCCTGTCCACCAGCACCCCCAGTTCTTGGCATTCCCTTATCTGCGCCTCGGAGAGCACGTCTCCGGCGCGCCGCCGCACGCCGTCATAGTAGTTGGGTGGTGGGGGCGCCAAGAACTCGAAACCGCCCATCGCGGAGAGTGCCCGCATCTTCCTCAGCGTCCGGAGCACGTCGTCGCAGGCCAGCGCGATGTGCTGCACGCCTGGGCCGCCGTGGTGGTCTAGGTACGTCTGTATCTGGCTTCGGCGCTTGGTGCCGTGCACCGGCTCGTTGAGCGGGAGCAGCACGGTCTCCGCGTTGTTGGCGAGCACTACCGAGTTGAGCCCGCTCTCGGCGGTGCCCACGTCCTCCGCGGTGAACTCAGCGAACTCGTGGAACCCCGTGAAACCGGCGATGTACGCGGCCACCGGAGCCAGCTCTGGGACGTTGCCGACGATGTGGTCGAACCGCCGCAGCCCGTAGTCCAGAGCCCCCGAGTTGTTGACGTTCTCGAACCCCGGCAAGAACGGCGCGTCCGCGTCGTCTGGGTAGCTCACGAAGCGGAGCACGACGTCGCCGTAGAGCTCGACCTCTGCGAGGCCGAAGCCGCAGCCGAGCTCAGTGGGGGCGAAGGCCGGGCGAGCGCCGGAGTCGACGCTGGCGCGGAAGGCCTCAGCGGCATCGGCGACGCGGACCGCGACGGCGCGCACCGCAAGTCCATGCTCCACGGCAAAGCTGCGCGCGGCGCCGGCGGAGAAGGAGGGCACGGAGGCGGTGGCGGCGTCGGCGAGGTGCTGCGCGTAGGGCGCGGTGAAGAGGAACGCGACGGAGCCGGAGCGGAGCAGGAGGGAGGCGTGCGCGGAGTTCCCCGTGGATAGGTCGGACCGCGCGGCGAGCGGCGCGCCGAGCGCGAAGGAGAAGCGGCCGGCGGCGGAGGCAGCGTCGGCGCACCAGAGCTCGACGTGGTGGAACGAGAGCGCTTGGAAGCGGTCGGTGCGCGGCTTGTCGCGCACGAAGCGGCGGTGGCCAACGAGGCGGAATCCCGCGTGCTCCGGCGCCACGGCGCCGCCGTTGGCGGTGGTGGGGGTGGGGGGCATGGTGTTCGCTTCTTGGGTGGTGCTGCCTCACGCTTCAGTTGCGCCTGTTTTGGGTGGTTGGGGGCGGGGTAAATAAAGGGAGGAGATGTTGCCACGTGGCAGAAAGTTTTACTAGTGGCGGATGGGATTTGTCTTTTGGTGCTTGTTGTTTGCGAGTAGGGAAGGTGATAGAGTTGCTGACTGGCCTGGTAACAAGAGCCTAATACAAATTTCTTTTTCTGTTTTTGTTAAGGCATGTTCACGCAAATTCGTAGAAAAATTGTCATGTTCCAAACACGGATACGTTGATTTTTGTCATATGTTTAATCTTTTCTACGTATCTACTTGGTACTTATCTAGTTTGATGGATAGACATGACAAGCCGTAAGCGAAAGATTTTGTCTAAGCCATGGTTGTAGTTGTGCGTGGTAAATTCAAGTATATCTTATAAATTCCGGAAACAGTAAAATCGATTTAAATCAGCTGTCATATCTATCCTCCAGATCGTTCTTTCTCAGAACTAGATAAGTATTATTCAAATACACCGGTTGTTAAAAGCATTATTTTAGAAAGCTACTGTTATTCTAACCTTATCTATTTTATTTTTCTAGCTTTCCTCATCTATTGCTCCTTCCTCGTTACATTTCCTTCCACCAAGATTTGAAGCAAGATACCAATGGCTTGGCTATTACTAGGGGCAGAGCTGGGCCTCGGCTCAAGGCCTAGCCCAATTAGTAGTAGAGCAGTACAATAGACATAGTGGGCCGACTTATGGCCCGAGGCTCGCACAGCCAATTCGGTCAGACGTCTTTGAAAGGATCAAGTTGGTCTAGAGGGATGAATAGGCAACTTTAAAATTTATGGAAAAACTTTTCTCAATAAAACAGCAACAACAAAAATTATTGTAAAGATTTAGCACAACTTTGATTTAGTAAGACTTGTATAGAGAAGAATTTGAAATAGAAATAACAATAAGAACAGCAAAACGAAGATAGATCAATAACAGGGAGACTCAAAGATTTTTTCACCGAGGTTCAGAGCTCAATCTCCTACGTCCCCGTTAGAGCACTTCTTCAGAAGTATAGCTTAACCAAAAACACTTCTTCAGATGTATTACTCCACCAAATGGCCAATCACAATGGCTTTTGGTTTTTCACTATCTTAACTCTTTCACCACTTTAGTGAGGTGAGTCCCAACCTTTTACAGTAATGGTGGCCTTCCACAATCTCTGTTGGATAGGTCGAACCAACAACTTCTCCAACCGTCTAGGAACAGCTAGTTCCAAGAGTAATAGACTATCCACAAGCTCTGTCTCTTGGTTCAGTAGCTAGATGCAAACTAGACTTAGCTTGAAGCAAGAACTTCTAACTATTCAGAATGAATGTTTGTAGTTTTTCAGTTGGAGTTCAAACTCTTTGATGAAATGAAGCTCAGGAATTCTAAAAATCAAAGAGTTGTATATGATTTGAAAGATGTCAACGGTGCTCAGGATGTCAAGGATGTATATGTGCAAAAGCTCTCTATTTTCGTGAGCTCAAAGCACTGTATATATAGAGCCTGAACAGAAATAACCGTTGTATCTACCATTTGCCCATTAGGGGTTGGTAAGATAGATAGGGTATGTCAACTACTACCTTTTTATAAGAATTTTAAGGTGTATGAGTTATAAGTCAAAATACACACACGACGGACTGAAATTTTTAGTCCGGGGTACATAGGATTTGAGAAGCATTATTATACTCATAGTGACCCATTTGCGCCGGACCGAAAATATCGGTCCGTCGTAAATATACTTGTCAAGGTAGTTTGTGCCGGACTGAAAAAGGTGGTCTGATGTACACATACTTTGATTTATATTGATATGAGCAAAACAATGTTTGCACTGGACGAAAAAAGTTGGTCCGGCGTACACATGGTTTTGTTCCATTTGAATACCAACGAATAACATTTGTGTCGGACTAAAAAAGTTGGTCCGGAGAACATGGGAAAACGGCTGGTTTTATCTGAAAGAAGTATGTTTGCGCCGGACCGAAAAAGTTGGTCCGACGTACACATAGAATTCTGGTCCGCATCAAACTTCATATTTCTGGTTAAGATTTAAGCAAAATAATTCTTAACACAGACTAGAATTTTATTTAGAGTGAAAATATAACTTATGTCGGACTAAATTTAAGAAAGAATTTAGATTGGTCCGACGTAAACAGTGTACGCTTGGTTGAAAAGAATCAAAGAAGAATTCTTAACGCCGGACTGAAAAAGTTGGTCCGGCGTACATGGAGTGCGCTCGGTGAAGAGAACTCTTAGCGCCGGACCAAAAATATCGGTCCGACGCACATGGTGTGCGCTCGGTTGGAATTGAACTTTGATAAGGTGTTACCGCCAAAAAGATATTTGGTCTGAGAGAGAATTCTTTTTGGCTAAGACAGAGAAGACTTGGATTTTGAATGAGAAATTTGAAATATCCTATGCTCCAAGTAATCTTAGTGATTTTGCATATGAACCAAGATCATTTCTTATGTATAATCCCTCTTAATAGTACGGTGAGTCTGGCTATATGACTTGAAACAATTTCAAGCCAAAACTAAAAACAAACACCTTAGCCTTGATCTTCAAAAATAGCTGTTGTTGGCTTTTTCTTAGTATCCTTTTGATCATCAACACCGAAACCTACATAATAAGCATAATTGACAAAAAAATAGGGAGCCTAGATGCTCTCAGCCTCTTCTCCTCACGGGCCGCACCGATGCCTCTTTAGCTCTTCTCACGCCCACCCCTTCACGTGACTCATGCTCGTGCAGTGCTCACTGCTCCTCTCCTCGGTCCTCCTCATCATGACGCCCTAGCTGTCGGCCCGCCGCCGTCGGTCGCTCCCTAGCCGCAGCCATCAGCCATCAACCATCTGTAGGATCACGGATAACCGACTAGAGGGGGTGAATAAGAAGTTTTTAAAATTCTTTTGGCTACAATACGATAATTTAGCAAGAATGACAAGAATTATAAAATCTCAACAAACAAGGCCTAAATGATTTAGATTTCACTAAGGTACCAACAATCTAAAAATCTAATAAGTATTGCAATCCTTGGGAGATAATCAAACAATATGGTCACTAGGAACGTAGATTTTCAAAATTGAGTAATAGGAATGCAAACCACAAGATGAACACAATCCAATTTTTCTCGTGGACTCAGAGACTTGCTGGTCTCTCCTAATCTGTGTTGAGGTAGCTTAAATGAGTCAAACTGGTTCTTTGCACAATTGAGCCTTTCTCAATCCACTAGAGGTAGCTCTTCCCTGCTCCATATAGGTGAGCTTCAACCATTACACCAATATCGGGTCTCTTCACAATATTCTTAAAGAAATCACCTGTTTCTCCTCCAAGTCGCCTAGAATTCGACAAACTCCAAGAGTAATAGATCAACGATGCTTGCTTGAAGATGCTCAAGTGACACAAAATGGCTTAAATGCTGCACACACTTGATTTGCTCTCCACCAACTAAAAAAATGCAAAATGAATACACTGAAGTATTCAATGAGGTTCTAAAACATCACCCAGCCCACATCCCTCAAATTAGCCATTTAAACATAAATCATGAAAGTATGTGAAATCCGGTACTACCGCCATACAAACCCCAGTAGTACCGACCCTAGCTGAGACACATAGGTCAACGTATTAATTGCACCTATTTCTGGCTATTGGCATAGGGTGTGGTACTACCGGTGTATAAATTCTGGTAGTGCCAGAATTTGAAAGCACAGATAAGCTCCAAAAATGTACTCTTTGGAAAATATGTACTAGCATGTGAACTGCGGTACTACCAGCTTTTGAAATACGGTAGTACCGTGTTTTGAATTTCCAGTGAAAAGCCACGAAAATCATTCTCTGGAATATAGCTACTGCTCCAGGAGCGGTACTACTGACTTGCGGTAGTACTGCTATTTGCATGGCTGTAGTGCCGACAGTATGAAAATCTGAGAAAACAACACTCTCTGGAATAAAGCTACCGGGCCTGTAGGATAGTGCCGACTTTCCGAACTTTGAGTGAGATTTTCAGAGAGGCATTTTCTTAATGCAACAATGATCTTATATGAACACTATTTGAGCCATTTTGTTCTTTAAATAAGGTTCAAGCTACTAACCATTTGACCCCTCTTAATAGTACGACACCTTCTAGCAATCTGATCTTTTCAGAAAACTCTGAGATCGGTAAAAGCTATGAAAGGTCTTTATAATTTTTATACCTTGGCTTTGAGGTTGAATCATCCTCATCCATTCTTGTTTTATGCCTTTTCATGCTCCTTTCACCAATGAGGACCAACCCTTTCTCATACACTTAGAAAAATATGGTAGTCCTTTAAACCGATTGTCATTAATTACCAAAACTATTTATTTTAGAGGCCTAGATGCTTCACCATCCCCTAACTGCCACAATTGGCCGTCACCCCCTAGTCGTTGCCATCAACCATCGGTCGTCGCGCATCGGCCAGCGCCACCATCAGTCATCGCTCCATCGACCAGCATCGTCGTCGGCACTTCGTGGCATTGCCCGCCATACGTCGGACTGTCGGTGCTGCCCCGGCACCCCTGTGTGGCTGAGCCCATCGGTGGCCCCAACCGGATCGTTGCGTGCGCAATCCCTAACCGAGCCGTCGCCACCGCCACAGTATTCGAAGCCGCCATCCTCTGTGTCCTCCTGATGCCGCCAACCCCTCCTGTGGCTCCTTGACGCACGCCTCACCGCCCCCCAATCTCAAGGTAATTATGTTGCCCCCAGCTGCTTCCATCCTCGATCTGGGTTAAGATGTGATGATTAATCGGTATTGTGTGTTGAGGATATGACAAATCTCTCTCCTTTTTTGTATGTTAGATTTGCCCAAACTTCTCAGTTCTAGAGGTGGTTGTAATTCATGCTCATGCCTTCTTTAATTCGTTGTTGAGCAACCATGCAGCCGATGCTTGATTAGATTGCCTTGAGTAATTCGATTTGAGTCTTAAATTCTAATAGACAGTTCTCATATAAACATTTCCTAATTCTTCATTCATTGCAAATTTGCAATTGCAGCCACAACAATGCAGTAGTTTGTCTATTGTGTTGAAATTTTAAGCATAAAATTCAAATTTACTTTTAATTGTGTATTTATGCTGTACTTTTATTATACCTCAATATCTGTAGTCTTTGATATTAATAATAGTCGCTTATTTTTTTGCCCGAGGCTTACCGAAATCCTGGCTTCACCACTGGCTGTTGCTAAACTTCGTGCCCTCTTCCGTACCTATCCCACCACTCGTTGCATTGCAGCTACATTAATTGATTAGTATAACATCTTGCCTACATGAATTGCCTTACCGTGCTTCCTTTGCATGCTCGCCCTTCTCTCCTCTATCATCGACGAAGTCATTCAATGAGCATTCCCCGTAGAAGTATTCCGGTGCCTTGCTTGTCCTCAAGTCTACCCTTGACCACTCCGATCTCATATTGTAATGCTTGCCTAGTTTCTACTCCTCCTAACCCAACGTGCGTCAGCTCATGCTTTTCCTTACCAATAATGTCATGTTGCACATAGATAGATGAATTGGTGATAAAGATGCATTTATACGTGACTGTCTTACATCATATTTACATTTGGAACCGTGATAGCACTTGTGACTTCCTACATCAACCTTCCAATATCATTTTCTTGCATAATCTTCCATATTACTTAGTTCAAATCACGTCGATCAAACCCCATAGGAAACGACACCGGAGTTCTATTTGTTAGCTATGTCAAATTTCATCCTCCACCTTCACATATTGAAAACGTTCCTTGAATGATTTTATTCTGTTGTGATCATACAAAGTGCATCTAAGAAAATATTTTTTTTGCTATTAGATGATGAGGTAGTTTCTCTCATTCCTAGATGCTACATATATAGATTCACATCTCTTAGTAATATGTGTGGTATGCATCTACAACATTAGAGTCCTATTTGTTATCAAAATATCATTTCTATTTATAGATCATTAATCCTCACCATTGCGGACCTAACATAATCGACGGAGTAGATATTTCTCTTTTTTCACCGACTAACATGGCAATTTCTAGCTCTTCAGAGTAATATATGGTAAAATCTTTTCAATTTGCATATTGTTAGATTGTACATCATATAAAGTTTTTTTATATATTTTAGGTTGGAATTGTTTATAAATCCAACATATATTTTCATATTTATTTAGAATTTAAGCTATTCAGGGATTTTACTTTGGAGTTCTTATAGAAATCAAATTGTTACTTTTATTTTATTTTTTATTCTGAATTTTAGTTTTAGGTTAAAATCTTTAAACAACTCTAAGTACTAATTTCCATTTAATTTTTATATCGATTTTAGTTTTACTTTGAAGTTCATATGGAAATCAAATTGATTTGGCATTCATATAAAAATTAGATCCCTAATTATTCTTTGATGTTTATTCCAAATTTGAATATTGTTGGATTGTACATGATATGGAGTTTTTTTATGTAGTTTTAGATTCGAATCGCATACGAATCTAACTGATATTTTTATTTTATTCTTATTCCGAATTTAAGCTATTTAGGAATTTTACATTAGAGTCTGTATGGAAATCAAGTTGCTCATTTTATTTTATTTTTATTTTGGATATTAGTTTTAGTTTGGAATTCGTATACAAATCCAAATGTTAATTTCTATTTAATTTTTATTCTAATTTCAGTTTTTCTTTGATGTTCGTGTGGAAGTCAAATTTCAATTTTTTTGTTTTACTAAATTTCAGTTTTTTTATTGTATTTGACATGTTTTTTAATTTAAGCTTTTATAACTTGAGTCTGTCAGGTTGACAACCAAATCTTTTCTCTGATTGAATTTCTAGCTCTTAAGAGCGAACGTAGTGGCTCCTTTTTTTTCATGTTTTAATAATATAATAGATAGATAGATGGGTGAGATTGAGATCTGAACTTGCAGTATTGCTTTCCTTTTGGAGATAGACGTTTTGAGTTTGTTGTTCGCAGTTTGATCCGACTCATCAATCAGCTGGATAAGTAATGGATGGTCCAGGCTCGAGAGGGTATGCATCCAAGCTGTGCTTCCTAAGCTTAGTTTCTTGTTTGACTGTCTCTGTTCAGGAACTGTCTCAACGTCTCGTCCTGCTAAACTCCATGCACCATTTGTGCACGCAACTTTGGATCACCTCGCCATCATGTTCCTGGTAAGGGTTAATTACTACCATCGTGCTCATCTGGAACAGGCAAGCAGGTATGAAAATTATACATCAGGAAGGCAACAACAGAACAGATAGGTACCAAACTCCAATAAGCAGCTAATTAAAGACCTTTAAAGCCGATAAATCAGTATAACAAATTGGAGAAGAGTGACAAATCGAAGAGCTTCTTTTATGGGAGAACTTCATTTCCAGACATTCGATCTGCTGTGGCGAGCACACGGTATTCTTTAGTAAAAGGTAAAAGAATAGTTGGCTCTGCTCAGCACGCAGCTGCGTGAGTTTGGACGCTGCAGCTGCTAACCCGTAAGATGATATGAAGATTGGCGTTAGACCTAACTAGTCATATGTCCGTGCGTTGCAACATAAATTTAATTTGTGACAAAAAAAATTATTTGCAAAGAGCACTAACTTTAGTTATGTTTCAATAATAGAAAATACTTGTTCCTCTGAAGAGATTTGAGAGGGAGAGCTGAGCGCGCCGGATCGAGGGAGGGAGAGGTGTTGCGGGGTCAAAATGGTTTGAGATAAAAGATATTATGATTGGAGTGGTTCGGGTTGCGTGAGCGTGTGAGAAGATCAGAGGAAAGGGTGGGACTATCAGATTAAATCCTCTTCTATATCAGCCATTCACATTAGATCCAACCAATCAGATACTCTGAAGGAGAACGGACCGTCACCAACTTCTAATTAGAAGTAGTAGATATATAGGAGTATATAATAAAGTTTGGTTTACTTCGGCCCGTACCTTCATAACGCTGCTGGGCCGGCTTTGCAAATATGGTTCTACTGCATTTGGTCTCTGGTCCCTCATAGCTGTTTCGATGTTTTTGGGTGTCTCCTCCCTTTGGGCTTGTGTTTGTGTTCTCTTCTCTCTTTAACGAATGAGACAGAGTTCCTGTCCTCTTTTGAAAAAGAAAAATATCAAAAATAAAAAAAAGAAAGTGCAATTAACACATAACGGCAAAAGTCAACCTAGCTAGTACCGTGTGTGTATATACCTATACTAATTAGGCACGGTAAGAAAGCTCTCACAGCAAGTAGAAAGATCTGATCATTTATCTATCGAACTCGAGTTACAACGATTTAGATTAAAAGAAAAATAAATTTCACAAAACTACATATTTCTTTACAAACTATCATAAAACTACAGGTTTTAGATCATATTTCACAAAACTATAGATTTTATGAGAACTTGTATCACAAAACTACATGTTTTGGAATTGACCGTTTCTCATAACGGGTCTTACAGTTTGAGCCCACATGGCAGCTTCATGTGCGAGTGAAACAGGAAATAAGAGCGCGTAAGGCTACCATGTGGGCCTACATTATCAGACCTGTTATAAAAAACAGCAAATTCTAAAACCTGTAGTTTTGTAACATAAATTT
The DNA here is from genome assembly GCA_036346275.1 of Otatea glauca. Taxonomy (NCBI): domain Eukaryota; kingdom Viridiplantae; phylum Streptophyta; class Magnoliopsida; order Poales; family Poaceae; genus Otatea; species Otatea glauca. Next base: position 4,806,601 of record CM070713.1, read on the forward strand.
TTCTAAAATCTGTAGTTTTGTGAAATAGAAGCTAAAATCTACATTTTTTTGATAGTTTGTACAAGAAACATGTAGTCTTGTGTAATTTACTCTTAAAATAAAAAGTCCATGTCCAGTACAATATAAATTAACTAAAATTTGAAATAAAAAATTAAGAAAAACTAGCAATTTGATTTCCATAAGATTTTCAGAGTTAATCCATAAATAAATAAAATTTAAAATAATAATTAAACAATAATTAGTAATTAAAACAAAAGAGTCTATGCCAAGTAAGAGACAAATTAACTAAAATTCAAAATAATAAAATAAAATTATCAATTTGATTTTCATATAAATTCTAAAGTAAACTCTATAAAATAAAATTTAAAACAATAAAAATTAAAAATATAAATTTTCATATGAATTCCAGCCTAGAACTAAAAAAATGCACCCCAAGTATGATAAATAAATATATGCAAATTCGGAATAGAAATTAAAGGATGATTAGAGATTTGATTTGTACGACTTCCTAATTAACGTCCATAAATGACAAAAATTAGAAATAATAATTACTCATCTTAGCACATGGACCAAGATTGTATTGAAAATGAATAGATCACCCCTGATTATTATCTACAAGCACTATATTCTATGTATGCATGTAGATGATATAAAGTAAAGCTAGATAATTATTAGGGGTATATAGGGAAGATTGCATTTTTTTTACTGGAATATGAAATACGGCTTATATTTTTGGACATGATCATTCAAAAATAAACCATATATTTTTTTGACGAAGTGAGTCTCTCTTAACTCTTAAGTATAAGCCAAATTAACTAAAATTCGGACAAAAAGTGAAGAATAGTAATTTAATTTCCATACAAATTTGAAAGTAAAACCTAAAAATAAAATTCGGAATAATAATAAATAAAAATAGAAAATAGAGTTTTTATACGAATTCTAGTCTAAAACTAAAAAAATCCATCCAAAGTATGATAAAAAATAGGCAAATTAGGAATAAATTAAAGATGATTATATATTTGATTTGTATATGAATTAGAACACTAAATTCCAAAAATATTAAAATTTATAGTAAGATCTATTACCTAGACTAATTATAAATTACAAGAAAATTTTCATAGTAATCGAGAACCGGAAAAGGACAGGCCCAAATTATAGCGACTATCACGTACTATCCAAATTAACGGATCCAAACAACTTTATCTATGAAGCTAGCTAGCCTGTACAAATGCACGGATCGACTAGTATATATAACCTTCTGAAGACCTACTAGTACTACTCAAAAGGCTTAGCATGTAAAAGTTTGTTGTGAAGTGTTTCAACCTCCTTTGTTGTATATAAACAAAGATGTATCTGATTTTGATGTAATAAATCCAAGACTCTGAAGTTTTGTACTTAGCCGAGCATACCAAGCTCTAGGGGCCTGTTTCAGACCATACAACGCTTTATCAAGCTTGCAGACATGCATAGGTACCTTTGGATCTTCATAGCCAGGTGGTTGTTTCATATATACCTCCTCTTCCAGAACACCATGTAAGAACGCATTCTGTACATCTAATTGCCTTAAACACCATCCTCTAGAAACAGCAATAGCGAGCACAAGTCGAATAGTGGCAATTTTTACAACAGGACTAAATGTATCTTCATAATCTATCCCATACCTTTGTTTAAATCCTTTTGCCACTAAACGAGCCTTGTATCTGTCAATAGTGCCATCTGCCCTTTTTTTGATTCTGTACACCCATTTGCAATCTATTACATTTTTACCTTCTTGAACAGGAACTAAGTGCCAAGTCTTGTTTTTCATAAGTGCTCCATATTCATCATCCATTGCCATTTTCCACCTTGAATCATCAAGTGCCTCCTGCCAATTATTCGGTTCACCTCCTATAACACATAATAATCCATAGCCGTATGGTACAGTTCCATCAGTGAATTTTTTTGGTTTTCGAATGCCGCCCTGCAATCTGGTTTGTGGTCGCAATGCAGGAACAGAAGGGACAGAAATGATAGGTGAAGTAGAATTAATTTGCAAGCTTGGTGCAGAAGACCTGAAGTCACGATCAACCGAGTCTGCTGCTACGCATGGCTGTCGTGAACCAGACTCAACTGGGTGACAAACAGGTTCACCTGATTGCATGGACGCGATTGGAGATGCTGTGTCGACAGGATCCGCGCCATGCACACTGACTGGATCACCATGCAAGTTGATCACACCACCACTGTATTCTTCGTTTTGATTCAGATTGTCACCAACTTCTTCATCAATTTCTTCAAGACTTCTTGTAGAGTCAATCTGTTGATCAGTAACAGAAATACTAGTATGGTTGTTAGGCATTTGATTAGTACATTGCTCACCCCCGGAATCAAATGAATCAAAGGAATGTAGAGATTCTGGAAGTAAAAGAATTTCTTTTCTGAGAAGGGCACCGGCATTGGGATGAAGTTGAGCAAACGGAAAAATAGACTCATCGAAAACAACATCACGTGATATATAAACACGTCCTGAAGAGATGTCTAGGCACTTAAAACCTTTATGGAGAGCACTATAGCCTAGAAAAGTACATTGCTTGGACCGGAAAGCAAGCTTGTGGCAATTATAGGGTCTAAGATTTGGCCAGCAGGCACATCCAAAAATGCGGAGAGAAGTATAATCAGGTTTCTCATGGAAAAGACGTTCAACAGGAGTTTGAAAATCAATGACTTTGCTAGGTAAAAGATTGATCAGTTTGGCAGCAGTAAGAAAAGCTTCATCCCAGAATTTTAAAGGCATGGATGCATTTGCAAGAAGCGCAAGACCAACTTCTACAATGTGTCTATGCTTACGTTCTGCTGAACCATTCTGCTGATGGGAATGCGGACAAGAAACATGATGTGCCACACCAAGTTTTTGGAAGAAGGAGTTTAGTTTCTCATATTCTCCTCCCCAATCAGATTGCACAACAAGAATTTTCCTATCAAGTTTACGTTCAACAAGATTTTGAAAGTTATGAAAGACTTGAAAGACATCAGATTTTCTTTTAATGAGATAGATCCAAGTGTACTTGCTATAATCATCAATAAAGCTTACATAGTAGGAATATCTGCCAACTGAACTGGGAGCTGGCCCCCATACATCTGAAAAAACAAGTTCAAGAGGAGCCATAGACCTACTAACTGACTTGGGATAGGGTAATTGATGACTTTTAGCCTTTTGACACGAATCACACACAGAATTAGAACTGAACTCACTAGAATATGGAAGCTTATTAGTCTTAATGACTTGTTGAACTATAAACGAAGACGGATGACCCAAACGATTGTGCCATCTCTCAACAGAAGGTTTGACCACACTGAAGGCTTGCTTTCTCGGAGTTGATGACTGTGGCACAAGGGGATAGAGACCTCCTTTACATCTGCCGTGATGAATTATTTTCCTCGTTGCCTGATCCTTTATAAAAAAGAAATTTGGATGAATTTCAAGAAAAGCTTTGTTATCTTTTGCAAGGCGATAAGCAGAGACAAGACTTTTGGTGGCGCAGGGAACATGGAGAACATTCTTGAGATGTAAGTTTTGATAAGGGGTATGAACAGTAGTACTACCAATATGCCTAATTTCCATACCTTTACCATTTGCGCCATGAATTTGATCTTGTCCATAATATTTATCATGCACTGTGAGCTTCTCAAGTTCTCCAGTGATGTGATCTGTAGCACCTGAGTCGATGTACCAGTTCGTGTCGATGCCGTAGGTAGTATTGGCTTCCTTTACTTTAGGCTGATATTCTTCTTCAAATCTCCACCAGCAATCACGAGCGACATGCCCTTGCTTCGAACAAATCTGGCATGTAGGACGAGGATTAGTACCCTTGCTATTTTCTCCTTTGTTGAAATAACCACGTCCTCCACCATTGTTCTGGCTGAAGGTGCGTCCACCGCGGTTATTCCCACGGCCTCCACGTCCACGAGGTCCTCCTCGTCCTCTCAGAGTATATCCGCCATGTCCCCGCGCAACGGTATTGGCAGAAGACTGAAAGCCTACACCATTTTTAGTGCCTTGGTAGAGCTCTTGACGCATGTCAAAGTTTTCCATCTGTGCATACAAATCTTCAAGAGAGACTTGATCTGTTCTGGCATCAATTGCAGATACTAGCGGGTTATAGTCGATGTCGAGACCCGCTAATATGTAGGACACCATCTCATCCTCTTGGAGTGGCTTACCGGCTGCAGCAAGTTCATCGCCAAGTGCCTTCATCTTGGTGAAGTAAGCTGCCGCTGTCATGTTGCCCTTCTGGGCATTTGCAAGCTGAATTCTCAGATTATTAATTCTAGATCGTGACTGCGAAGAGAACATTTTCTCAACTGCAGTCCAAACCTCCTTGCGCTTGTCATGCTAACCACCTGAGTTAACACTTCTTTAGATAAAGAATTCAGAAGATATGAAAGGACCTGTTGATCCTGCGCCAGCCATTGGGAATATGCAGGATTGATCTCGGTCTTTTTGGTCTTGTCATTGAGTTCAACAGTGTGCGTCTTTGGAGGTTCTTCAGTAGATCCATCAAGATATCCAAAGAGCTGTGCTCCACGCACAGCAGGAAGAACTTGTGCCTTCCATAGGAGATAATTCTCCCTTGTTAGCTTCTCAGAGATTTGGCAGCCAAGAACCGTGTTCGTCGTTGATGAAGACGCCATTGCTTTGTTGATTGGATCTATGTGGAGGATGATAGGGTAGAAGAGGATGGCTCTGATACCATGTAAAAGTTTGTTGTGAAGTGTTTCAACCTCCTTTGTTGTATATAAACAAAGATGTATCTGATTTTGATGTAATAAATCCAAGACTCTGAAGTTTTGTACTTAGCCGAGCATACCAAGCTCTAGGGGCCTGTTTCAGACCATACAACGCTTTATCAAGCTTGCAGACATGCATAGGTACCTTTGGATCTTCATAGCCAGGTGGTTGTTTCATATAAAGCTGATGAGGAAAGGTGGACAATTCACTTATACTTCAACACTCCCCCTCACGTGTAGGTTCCCTCAGACCTAGGACGTGGAATAGAAGTGGACTGCAATTTTTTTTTAATTGCGTCAACCGGGTCTTGAACTCGAGACCTCTTGGCTCTGATACCATATTGAGTTGCATGCACCAGCCAGTTCACCCAAAAGCTTAAGCTGATGAGGAAAGGTGGACAATTCACTTATACTTCAAGATAGCATACAAATGTACAATACAATCCCGTACATGACATCTCCGGCCGTGTGCGTGTATACGCACATGCGTAAGATCAAGATCTTCAGAAAGCTACATGTATATAGATACCCAATCCAGCTAGCTATCTAAGATGTGAGCCAAGAAGCAGATGAAATATTCAGGTCGAGGTTTATGGCCGGCCGGTCCCGGTGTCCGCTCATCTCCTTCTCGTTGGTAGTACTACTAGCGTCAAATCGGCCACCGGCGCCGGTGGCAGCTGCTGGCGGCCGAGTGGAACAGCCAAGCTGGCCGTGCCCTCCGTTGATCCTTGACACAACCTGCAGCGCCGGGAGCTCGTCGCTGATGCTCGAACCATCGACGTCGCTCATCGATTCTTCACCGCCGGAGCCGGCGCCGGCGGTGCCGATCGACAGCGTCAACTCGCAGCCGTCTACAGCCTGCAGCTTCCGAAGAGGTTTTTGCTGGCAGTGGCTTCCTGTACTAGATACCTGCAAGCACGTACGTATATACGGTATATATGTAATTAGCCAATGTACATGTACGTCCATAAATACATTTTCTACGAGGAATATATACAACAATTGTATTTTTTGTCACAAACTCACAGCTCAATCAAACATGCATGCAGCTATATAGCAAAGTGTCGCAATTAATCTCTGTTAGAGGAAGAAGGGAATGATTTACCTTTGGGCCTGTTTATTGATAAATTGTCCGAATTTTATTCGATCTCAGTTGCTTTTTTTAGCCATAGGATTTGCCTCGGATGGATACTATATTTTACTCACCCACATATCTACAAAATACAAAAAACAAATACAAAAACACAAATGGAAAAAAAATCTAACCTAGACAAAAATAAAGTAAACCTAGGTAAACCCTAAAAAATACAAACACAAAAAAGAATTCTAACATAATAAGAATAAAGTAAAATCGTACAAATACAAAAATAAATAAAACTAAAAATTGCAGTAAAGTGGTACTAACATATTACTTAGCACTGTAATCTTAGTCCCGTGTAATTTTAGATGACTACGACATTAAAAAATTTCGGGGGAATTGATCATATGCCCCAATTTACTTTGTGCAATTGATAAAATGCCCTGTTTGTCTCACTGATATGTGGCCCCTGGACTCACATGTTAGTGAGACATCACGGAACATTTTATCAATAACACATATAAGTGAGGGTATTTTATCAATTGATCCAAAAATTTCACACAATCGAGAATTAGCAAACCAGTTTACCTTTTCTGCTGTAAGCGCGTTGAAGCTGCTCCATGGAGCATGGATTGTACTCTGTCCTTGTTCCCAACTTCCGACTTTCCCCGACCTTCATATATCCATGCCCAAGATCGATCAGTACGTGTATTCATCCCCAGATGTATATATGCATGCATACATGCACGGGAAGGATGATCATGATCAGTACAAACCATAACATGATCGCGGTTAAACAGACAATTAATAATTAACCAGATTTAAGGTACGTTCGTACGTACGTGAATACTCACGTTTGGTGGTGCATGGAGTCGCTGCAGCTGAGCACGACGATGCTGTTAGCTTTGTCCGGATCAGCACGAGCACGGCGATATTCCAATTCATGAGAAGTACTCACAGCCTCCTGTATTTTCGATCTATGTGTTGTTATGTCCAGCGTCGGATTCCATCCGGGGCTCATCGGACGGCGAAATCTGCTGCTGTTAGAGCTCCTGTACATCTGCTCCACCAAATTCGATCAACAACAAAAAGAAAGAGAAGTATGGATAATGTCAGTCATCATGCTTGAATCCTAGTACATGCGTACCTCCAGTCTTGGACTGTAAATTTTCCTAATTACTTATATGCTAATTATTGTGAATATATATATTATGATATATATATATATATATATATATATATATATATATATATATCGAAGTAATTAATTCTGATGACATCTATCATTTCCATGTGACGACATCTATTTGAGAAAAATTAGTCTATAATTAATTAATCAACCGAAAACGATTATTTGAATCAAATATATACCAGCATGTGATGCGAAAGTTCACCGTCCATGCCTATATAGGGTAAGAATATATAATACATGAAATTAATATGTCAAAGACAAATATACACACGTTTGCGTGAAGATGTAAAGTATGTCAAGCTAGCTAGCTATATACCTGAAGATGGCTTTTAATATGAGATATGCTGACTCCCTTCACGCCCATCAGCCGTAGAATTCGCTTCGGTGTGGCTTCTGTTCAGAGGGAAATGAGCATAAGTTACTACTCCACACATACGTGTATGTATATACTGTTTACATCATGAGCTACAGAATTGGAGAGAGTGATGAATACTAGTGCAACTATTTCACAGATTGCAATTGTAATTTGATGATATGAATTAAATTTTATGGCGCTACAGACTTGAAGTCAATATATATATGTTATTTTATTATTTTGGGGAACTCTGTTGTTGGCTATTGACATCACTACGACATGTATGTGTTTTTCTCCTCGAACAAATAATCAAAACAAACATGAACTCTAGCTGCATATATGCATGTGTGGCCTCACAAACTCACAGGTCACCGGATCAAATTCCGAAAATCATACTCATTCCGATCACAGATAGTTGTCGTTTTGGACATCAACACATCTCCAAAACACAGCTTTGACCACTAATTTCTATTATAGTAAATTTATAAAACCCAATAAAATTATAATATTATGAAAGTACATTTCGAGATAAATCTACATAAATAATTTTTATGTATCCAATTTAAATATTTAAAAAGATATTAATAGTCAAAGTTTCAAAAGTTTGACCACACCTATATCCAAAATGACAACTATTTGTGACTAGAGGGGCCGTAAAGATGAATAAAATAACCCAATTAACTCATGTACTAATTAGTCGTAATCGAACTCCGGTTGTGAGCCTTGAAAATCACTATTACAGAACACTATATCACTGCCGGTTCCAAACTGGCATCACTGCCGGATTTTGGAACCGGCAGTGATTGGTCGGCAGTGATAGTCCAAAATCCGGCAGTGATTGGTCAGCAGTGATAGTCCGGTCCGTAAATCACTCGGTAAAATAAATAAAAAATAAATTATTTGCATCTGGACCGACTACCCCGTATTTTACGCACCTGCTGCCTCACACGAGCCCACCTTACCATCTCACATATCACTCATTCTCAACCAATATAGGATATATTTTCCTTTTGTTCCTTTATCTCCGAAACTTTTGGTGATTATTTGGATATCTAGATGAATTCAAATGGAAATATTGTCAAATTTTATCTCCATCCGACTCCGTATGAAAAAGTTATGATTTTTCGAAAAATAGTTGGTAGCATTATTACTGCCGGTTGGGAATACGAATCGCCAACCGGCAGTGATACCATTATTTGGATATTTAAACTACTTCAAATGAAAAGGTTGTCAACTACAAAGTTGTAGATCTCGTCGAGAGCTACAATTTTCATATAAATTTTATCTCCATCCGACTCCGTATGAAAAAGTTATGATTTTTTGTAAAATATCAGCACTGTCGGTTAGCGATAGTATTACTACCGGTTCGGACACGAACCGGTAGTAATACCATTATTTGGATATTTAAACTACTTTAAATTAAAAAGTTGTCAACTACAAAGTTGTAGATCTCGTCGAGAGCTACAATTTTCATATAAATTTTATCTCCATCCGACTCCGTATGAAAAAGTTATGATTTTTTAAAAAATAGTTGGTAGCATTATTACTGCCGGTTGTAATACGAATCGCCAACCGGCAGTGATACCATTATTTGGATATTTAAACTACTTCAAATGAAAAAGTTGTCAACTACAAAGTTGTAGATCTCGTCGAGAGCTACAATTTTCATATAATTTTATCTCCATCCGACTCTGTATGAAAGTTATGATTTTTTGTAAAATATCAGCACTGTCGGTTAGCGATAGTATTACTGCCGATTCGGACACGAACCGGTAGTAATACCATTATTTGGATATTTAAACTACTTCAAATTAAAAAGTTGTCAACTACAAAGTTGTAGATCTCGTCGAGATCTACAATTTTTATATAAATTTTATCTCCATCCGACTCCGTATGAAAAAGTTATGATTTTTTGAAAAATAGTTGGTAGCATTATTACTGCCGGTTGGGAATACGAATCGCCAACCAGCAGTGATACCATTATTTGGATATTTAAACTACTTCAAATGAAAAGGTTGTCAACTACAAAGTTGTAGATCTCGTCGAGAGCTACAATTTTCACATAAATTTTATCTCCATCTGACTCCGTATGAAAAAGTTACGATTTTTTGTAAAATATCAGCACTGTCGGTTAGCGATAGTATTACTGCCGGTTCGGACACGAACCGGCAGTAATACCATTATTTGGATATTTAAACTACTTCAAATTAAAAAGTTGTCAACTACAAAGTTGTAGATCTCGTCGAGAGCTACAATTTTCATATAAATTTTATCTCCATCCGACTCCGTATGAAAAAGTTATGATTTTTTGAAAAATATCAACACTGTCGGTTAGCGATAGTATCCATTATTTGGATATTTAAACTACATCAAATGAAAAGTTATCAACTAAAAAGTTGTAGATCTCGTCGAGAGCTACAATTTTCATATAAATTTTATCTCCATCCGACTCCGTATGAAAAAGTTATGATTTTTCGAAAAATGGTTGGTAGCATACTAGCATTATTACTGCCGGTTGGGAATACGAATCGCCAATCGGCAGTGATACCATTATTTGGATATTTAAACTACTTCAAATGAAAAAGTTGTCAACAACAAAGTTGTAGATCTCGTCGAGAGATACAATTTTCATATAAATTTTATGTCCATCCGACTCCGTATGAAAAAGTTATGATTTTTTGAAAAATATCAACACTGTCGGTTTTTCTAAAAACCGGCAGTGATAGTATCACTGCCGGTTCGGACATAAACCACTGCAGATTCATCAGAGAAAAGCCATTACTGCCGGTTTTCCATTCGAACCGACAGTGATAATATTATTACTGCCGGTTTTTGATGAACCGGCAGTGATATGACGGCAAAAATAACTGATTCCGTAGTAGTGAATTGAGGTGCCATGCACACACCGGTTAGATTTATCCAACGGCTGGCGTTGCATATATAATATGCGGTCCTTCTCTAACGATCTAAGTACATTTCATGTTGTTATGCTGCATGTACATCCAAATTAAACTCATATTGTAGCTATTATGCATGCATGTGCCAAGCTGATCATTGAAAGAGCCATACATATATAGAAGGCTGAGAATAAATTAGTTTGTGTTACAGCTAGTAGGTTAACCAATTTAACACACACATATATATATGTTTGGCACAATATTAATTGCAAATTTAAGTAGATGTATATATATACTATCTACCAAAGTAAGTAATTAGCCTAGATAAAATTAATACTCCATAATTAGATATTTGCAAGGATTAATTATCTCAGGTTTGGAAGATCTGTCATGCATATGCATGTACTGCGCTCATATAGACATATGTACACAGTAGCTATGTATCGCTACTATCTAGCTTGAGGTTATATATATGAAGAAGAAAATTGAGTAAAAACCCTAACTAACAAATCAGGTAATTAAATCTTCATTTCTGGATTATATTGCTTGATCAAAAGAAACAATACCCTGGCAGATGCTCAATAAAACACAAGGAGTTGATATATCTTAATTTTGGTAAAATGAATCTCAATCATCAACTGATGCTATATCAATATAAAGAAGGAAAAAAAGGATCGAATTAATCCGATGGATATATGCACGAATTTCACATGTTGAGGGAAGCTTCTTTCCTTTTCTCCAATCAACTTTAACTTGCATCAACTCCTGCCTAACCTAGCAACCTTGCTAATGGGAGATCGATTCGTATCACAAGGGGGAAAATGAGGAACATAAGAAACCAACCATGCGTTAATGCATATGTACCCTAAATAATGCTACTTAATCAGTAGTATTACTCAGGATTAAATCAAATATATATAGACCAGTAGCATGCATGGCTAGCTTAGTAATAAGAAAGAGAGAGAGAGTAACCATCCTGTCCGCCGAGGCACTCGACGGCCTCGACGAAGCGGCGGTGCAGCTCCTCCGTCCACCGCACCCGCGGCACGTCGGTCCGGTTGTACTGCCGCACACCTTTCCTCTCGAACCCTCCTCCTCTGATCATCATACCTCCTGCAGCTTGATCTATCCCTAACCTGCTACCCTGATCTTCTCCCTCCGGCGACACAGGCAGCTGATGACTCAAGAACCAAAATGATGAGCACATATTCAGATACATTCTAATATAGTACTATAAGCAGACATATAATGTTGTGTTGCCTACCTTGCAATGACTTCGTTTATATACGGCCAAATAATTAATTACTATATGTTTGTGAATTAGTAAGCAAGAAGCGTAGCACCAATGGGGGCTCACTTTTCTGACCTAGTCCAGTCAAACATGCATGCGTGCATGCTATTCACTTTTTCCTAGCCGAGAGCCCGAGAAAGGTGTGCAAAAGGAGGAAAATTAGGAACCCTAGTTTGAGAAAACCTGGTCGATCAGCCGGCTTTTGTTCATGCACGCGTGGATGACTCGTGCGACAGTGAAACACATACAAGAGCGATCCATAAAAAAAATCGCATAAGTCATTATAAACTTATAACACTAATTTATAACTATTATAAGATGATCATATGTTTATATATATATACACACTAGATGAGAGGATATTGGTGACACTTGTCCGCCGATATACCGTAAACCCGCATGTGAACACCTATTGCAGGTTCATCAAGACTTCAAGTACCGCCCCATTGCAACGCATGCATGATATATATTTGTTGGAATCAGTGAAGCTAGACGTGAGAAGGCACCTTGCGATCCAACAGTATTTTATTAATTGTTTGTTTATGCAGAAAATGGTGAGTTTAATTATATAATATATATGTACTCTGTTGTTGAAAAAAAAGATTGAACGATCAACGATTCCTTCCTGGTTCAGTTAATTGTTCATACACGAACAATTTGTTAGCCGTCATTGTCATTATAGGTTTGACGTACAAACTAGTAAATAAAGAAAATTTATTGTGTACAGTAATATAGATTTTGGAGGTGGACACTGTCACACTAATTAAATTCGGTCTTATATGCATGTATCTCTCCAAGAGAGTAGGAAAGCAACAGGAACACACGTGGTACGTACTGTTCCTGAATATTCCGCCTAACGATGATACATATAGCCTTTCCCGACGGTTTTTGGCCGTCAGAAAAAAAAGCCATTTTCTGGTAGTGCATGCATGCCTGAACTCCTTTGTTATGAGAAATTCTGTCCCGGCCGGCCGGGATAATTAATCAATATACAAAAACGTGCACGATTGGAGCAAAGCTAAAATGGCTGAGCAATATTGTCAATTATGTACATTCTTAGTACGTGCTGAGACATCGATCTCATCCTTTTTAGGACAGGAAAGATCGAATCAAGTGGCTGAAAGTGCATGCATCTCTCCACAGAAAGAAATTGTCATTCCAATCAGTTTCGTGCAATAATTCATTCAACCTGGCAGCTGATCAATTGATCGATCGATCTACATCGCGACTAATTAATCTGATCGGTGACTTGATATGCAAACTAAAACATCGATCGAAAATTCTTCGTTTGAATGGTTCAAAACGGGAGATATATATCGCATGGTTCTTGAATTTTTCTCCTCTCTCGTATGCTCTTGCGTATACCCAGGAATTAGACCGGGCCGTAGTATGACAAGCACGGTACGATCTTGTCATTCGTGCCGTACCAGTGACAGGCCTATGCCATGTCTCGTGGTCGGACGGCACGGCACGCCAGCATGGTCGTGCTTGAGCTGGTACAGTATGAAACAGGCCCGATGGACCTGAAGCAAGCACGGCACGAGGAAGGCGCTCTGCCACGACATTGCTTCATGTTGTGGCTTACCCTACGACTGGCGTCTTTTGCGGTTTTTGCATGCGGAAAAAGGAGAGACAACGGAGATGAAGGTTGAGAATGGGGACTGAAGAGTACATACTCACTGACACCGAATACGCGTACCGAGCCGCTCCGCACTGAGGTACCCCACGCAGATCTAAGGTTTTTAACGGAGACAGTAACTATGTACCTATTCAAGAATGAATAAAATTTAGTTCTTTTTCCTTAATATTTGTATCCACTGTCTCAGTTCTGTGCGTCTCTAGCTAGATCCTTTCCTCTTGTCACAATAGTACAAATATATCGGGTCTAGACCGGTACGAAACCGACACGAATCGCAGATAGGCCATGCTTCGACGAGCCGGGCTGGTATGACACGGCACGATAGGTCGATCGGGCTGTGGTGACACAGAATGATTTAGACACGTCATGCCATGACACCCACCTCTACAGTCAGGGGCGGAGCCAGCCTGTGGCTGGGCCTCGGGGTAGGCCACTGTTCTCAGGTCAGGATGGAATCAGTCCATAGCCAAAGTAAACCCAACTCAAAGTATTTTAATCACAGGTCTCGAGCCCCTGCACGGGTGACTCGACGCCTGTCTCCACCTCTGTCTACAGTCATGCGCATACTGCTTTGCATGTTCATGCATGGGACTTCGATCGGTTTGTGGCTGGTATAAGAACACCTTGCAGGGTGAAATGCTAACAAAGTCAAGGTGGTAGTTTCTGATCACCTATCACAGACACTGTGCAGCAATGACGACGCAAGTCAGTGTGCATGTGGGAAAAGGAAAGAGCTGGAAGCTTGCATTTTGATTCTGTACGGAAGCTAATGAAAAATAGTACTTTTCTTCGGCTATGTACATTCTTGTCAAAGATGATACAATGAAGAAGTTACATCATTCACTCAATCGATCCGTATTTCACTAACCAGATTAATTTATTCGACTCTTTTGGCCGGATAGTACTTTCGATGAATACCATTAGTTCAAAATTAGTATAGGACGATGGCAGAAAAAGTATATAGGGATGGCTATGGTACTTACAACTTTCTAGTTTAAATACGTTTTAACACCTCACTGTTTTTTCAGTCCCGACAACCAGTATTTGCTGATTAGTGGATGATGTGCAAAGATGTATGTGTACATTACATTACTACTGCACGACCGCATATTACAGACGGTTCATAAACTACATCACAGACGATTTTGTGAACCGTCTGTATCAAAATGTCAGTGATGACAATAGATCACCATAGACGATTTTTGAACCGTCAGTGAAAATTAACATCACAGACGGTTTTCTAGCCTAGAACCGTCTGTGGTGTGGGATCATCACAGACGTTTCTAGGCTAGAACCGTCTGTGGTGAGGGCTTATCACAGACTGTTCTAGCTTAGAACCGTTTATGATATGCCCTTGTCATACTAGATAACATGCCCTCTGAAACAAAAAGATTATATAAAAATATAGAACAATATGCCTTATTATTTAAGATGCTGTCTAAAGTTGTATAATGTAATGAAAACATTATATTAAGATGTAATGAACAGAATACGATAAATGATTTTAGTCAACGCACTTCAACATATATGAGAAGCAGACTCGAATAGAAATGAATACCCAAATTTTGCTTGGGCTATCCCAAGTCATGATAAAATTGAAGACTTAGCTAAATTTGGGCTATCCCAAGTCATGAGGTTCAAGCAACATATTACCAGAGAATTACAACAGCAGGCAGGAACTAATAAAATATTAAATAACTTAATATGAAACAAGATAGAGTCAAGTTGATGACATACCCACTAAGTAGATGGACACATAACAAATATAGAAATCGATAACCATGAAGGGCCCTTGATCTTCCTTTTGATGAGAAACAATTCAAGAGCATGTCAACTTGTCAGCATGAACACATACCGCATCAAATTTTCTGAAACAAAACAGATATGAACTATGATGTATTCAAATGACATAATCAATCTAAAAGCATATTAATTTCAATACTTACACACTACTACAGAATGGTACATCACTATCGCTTCACCCCCATTTTCACTTAAATGCAAAAATGGAAATTTCATGTGCATACAGTATTAGTCCCATGATTAGTGGTAGCACGCACATTTACAACAATTGATATCACATCCATACTTTTTATTACAAATGATAATGGTAATTTATACAATAAGATCTTACAATACAGAGAAATGTAGCGAAGAGATTTAAGTCTTGTAGTGTGTAGGGATGAAAACGGATCGGATAGTTTTCGACCGATCCGGATATTTTCGGATACGGATTCTATCGGATCGGATATTTGTCGGATATTATCGGATCGGATACGGATACGGATTTTTTTTTTGTCGGATACGGATTCGGATAATCCGGATATTGATGGATCGGATATCTGGATATACATATGGGCTGGGCCAAAACTACTCTTCTGGCCCAAAAATGTTTCTTAATTTCAGAATTGTTTTCTAATTTAATTAATCCATAAAGTAAGTTTCAATTATTAAAATTAGCAAACCAACTCCAAAAATTACGAATTTTTTTTGAGAAAGTTCCAGAAATAATCTAACATTTTAAAAATTATTTTCAAGATTTTATCAGATTTTAAATTTTCTCAAAAATTCAAATATTCCTATTCTTAATAGGAAAATATTTAAATAAGTAGCTAAAAATCATAAAAACTCATAAATACATAATTTATTATTTTTAACATAATTCAACAAAGAATATAAATCTTGGATCATTACATATAAGTGTTATATACTTTTTCTAGAGACGTGATATTTAAGTATTATCAAACTTTTAGTGTGTTATGTGTTTACCTCCATTTGTATCTTTGAGTAAAGATTACCTTCATTTTTTTTGTTATGATCTACGTGTATAATGAACTAATTGTATGTGTGTGATAAACTAAGTCTTATATAATTTTATTTGCGACATGGTATCTACTTATTGTCTAAGTGAATGAAAATGCTTATATTTGTTCAATTTTCAATAACATTTTTATCAAATCAACTAGTTATGTGTTTTCGTTGACTTTTTATATACAATCTAAGGGGTTATCATGTTCCGATAAAATATTCGAAATCGTATCCGATTCGATTCGTATTCGATCCGTATCTGTATTCGATATTATCCGTATTCGTATTCGTATCCGGACTATCCGTATCCGTATCCGTATCCGCATCCGAGAAAAAATATGAAAACAAATATGGTAGAGCTATTATCCGTCCGTATCCGATCCGTTTTCACCCCTAGTAGTGTGTCCATCCAACCCTTAGGCAACTGACAAGGCATAATCCCTAGAAAAGCTCATCGTTAATATCCCGAATCCTGCGATAAATATGTTTCATCGGGCTAATTTGATTCTTCACCTAAAAACAACAATTAAGCAAGGGTGAGTATTTTCGTACTCCGCAAGACTTTTGCAAAACCTATGATATATGCAAGCCATTTCAAAGGAAAGGCTACTACGGTTAATTTGCATAAAGCCAATTTGAAATGTAAATACAGAATAGTAGATTGCAAAGGAATTTTAAGTAAAAGCAATTTCATATGTAGAATAACAGTATGTAAATACGAATAAGTGAAATCATGAACCTGGGTATCCTGACCATATCCATGAACCATTTTCCACCAACACTTGGTAGAAATCAGATTTTATGAAAATAAAAACATCTAACTAGTGCTAGCGCACCAAGACTCCCATTGGTGTGACGTAGAGAGTCATGACATAACCGTTACATTACTTAATCCTAACTTTGCACCAGCACGGGACGAAAACCCATACTATGGTAGAGAACTCAGAGCATAGAAATGATGGAACTCTCCATTGTACAGTGTACACCGTTGTATCAGCAAACGTGACTCCCAACACCTCGGTGTGGGCGCCCCTCCGAGCAATCCATTAAGAAACAGCTCGTACTACTCCAGCCTACCAATGTGCAAAGCTAGTATTGAGTAACTTAATAGGTTAAGACTGCCCCATACCAGTACTTGTGGTTGTACGGTAATTATTGGGTTTAACGAACACGTAGTTCGGTCCTTAATCCGACACGGGCAATAATCTACCCCTACACTACGTACAAGTCCCTTGTACATCCAGCTATTGCCAATAACTGCCCGCATCAAAACTATAGTTTTATTTTCATTTTTGATCAAAATACCAATCATAAGGAAAGGTCATTACCCATTATTTTGTCATATCCAACATTTTTAATCAAGTCAAAGTTTTGTGTATATTAAGCATGGCTAAGCATGACACTAAGTGTGAGTAACCCAAATTGACATCAAGTACTATCTATGTTATTCTAGGCTTATCAAGGTTCACAAATCCATACTTATCAAGGAAGTTCTATGAAACTACAGGTACAACTACCAATACCCATAATATAGCAGACTTTAATAAAAGTAATGTATGTAGTAAGACATTTGGGATCAATATGATCAAAGGGGGTGCTTGCCTTGCTTATTTATTGCTTACGACGAAGTCAAGGTCGCAGTTGACGTTGTCGATGATGGAATCGATGACGTCGGGTTCTACACGTGGCGAACGAAGAACACAACACAACAAATAACAAGTTCAATAAGGGCAAAAAGAAGTCAGATGACAAATCAAATAAAATCAACTATAGGAAACAGGTGTGACTTAGGGTTTGTGTTGAATGATTACATGGTCTCGCATTTTGATTGACTGACTATATATATACATTCATATCGCTAACGGCTTTCAGGTTGAGCAATGCACGGTTTCTTTTATAGACTATCAATTCTTGATTTTCGAATTCTAGATGCTAAAATTATTTGGATTAACAGAATTAACACATTAGATCATTAAGTTGCATGCTGTGAATGAATAGAACTTAATCCTTAATTGATTTTGCATAAGTAGTTTTGAAAATATTAAATCTGTTAAGTTAGGTTACTGGTTATATATTTGTGGTTTTTAAGAAGGATTTGATGATACAAATATCTTAATTACAGATTTCTTCAATACTACTAGGTTTGCTTATTCATATTATAAAGTCTAAAAATCATAATACTTAAGGTTATTTGGCTAATAGGATTTATATGCAAAACATGATGAAATCAGATTATTTCTTCAAAATAGGATAGTATTTACTTTGAAGAACATTCTTAAGCTGATTTCATACATTTTAGTGCTTAGAAGAGACATTATATTCATCGATGAAATAGCTTATATGGCATTAAGGTTGCTGATGATCATGACACTTAAGGGTATTGGGCTAGCAGGATTCAGATGCAAAGCAAGTTGTAATAAGAATATTTTTCTGGATTATGGTAATACATATTCTAAATATTATTTCTAAACTGATCTTTCATAAAATTTGCATTAAGACGAGATGTTCTACGGGCCGTTGAAAATGCTTAAGTGTTTCTAACTTTTATGCGACAAAGGTTTAGTTTTAGTTTTTAGTTTGCGACTACATCTTATAAGATTATTTATCTATTTTTCTGGCATAAGCAGGGGACATCACTAAGAGTGTTTTAAAGTTGGTTTCGCAGTATTTTGCTTTTATCCGAGATGTTTTTCATATAAGTAAACATTAAGATCTAATATGTACTTAATTCAAATCTGCACAAACAAGAGATATTCTTGCATAATAGGGGTATTATTGTTTTATTGAAGACCTAGGAATCATTTTACCATTATTTGAACTTGCATGCTTTAAGTTATATTTATTTTGATTTCTATGCATTGGAAAATAATCTATTTTCAAGTTTAATTCAAACTAGATTCAATTCTAAATGTTTTTGCACATCTAGGTAGATTACTAACTTTTAAACACATAGAAACTAGTTTGTCATGCATTGAATGCTTTTTGCAAAAGATATTCATATTTGAGTATTCAATACATTGGAAACAACTTACTTTAGGGAATGATGTAAATAAAGTTAAAATCTAAATAATTTTTCATATTTAGGTTCATGAGGATTTAAGGTTTCTAAAAAAATTGGTTTCATTTAAATTGGAGTTCATTTGCAAAAATTCTATATATGACATATTTTTGATCCCTTTCTTTAAATTAAATTTAAAATTTAAACAGAGTTCATTTCCAAAATATTTTTTGTATATTATGAATCTAAATGATTTATCATGAATATATAAATTTATTTCATTTCATTTGGGCTAATGGTTCAAAAGTTATAAGCATTTGAATATCCTAAGGTTTTGAAAATACTGAAAATCAAGAAATTGCTGAAAATGGAAAGTACGCCTTCGGATTCAAAGACCGCTTTCCGTTTTTGGCTGGTGTCGGGCCGAGGCAATGACGGGTTGGCGCAAGCTGTAGCGAGAGGCCACGTGCGCTGAGCGGCTGACGCGTGGGCCTGCGAGTTATGCCACACAAGTGGCTGATGACGGGGCCCGTTTGGCAGCGATTGGCACGACGCAAGAGGATGACAAACGGGACCCGTCTGTCAGCGACCCGAAGCAGAGAAGGCGGCGCAAAAGCTCGCCGGCGGCGGAGGAGCACCGGAGCGACGGAATGGGTAGCACCACAAGCACCAGCACGACAGGGCACACCAAGGGGTGGTTACGCGGTGGCCGGAGATGGCCGGAAGGATGGTCGCCACTGTGGACTTGCGGCGGCGGCCATGGCTGAGCGGCGGCAGAGCAAGAACTCGATTTCCCACAGTTCATTTTCACCAGCATAAGTATCAGTGCATCACAAGGATTCGGTTTTTTGCTTTTATTCAAAGAAATTGGTACCGGGGAAGGGTTCTCACTGTGCGAGGCGACGGTGGCGGAAGGTGCTCGGTGCGGCGGCTCACCGGAGAAAAAGAACTCCAATTGGGGGCGGAGATGAGTTCTAGGTGCTACGAAGAGGCTCTAGGCTGGTTTATTTTGGGTAAGGTCCACTAGGACGGCTTAATTGAGCCTTCCCCTTTCACTGGGTTTTCATCGGTGACGGAGAAGAAAGTGGAAGCTGGCGGTGTTCTGGCAGTTCTGAGCTGCTTTGAAGGAATGCGAGTGATTAGGGAGACTATAACGTGCTTAAATAGACGGCCAAGGCGGTGGAAGCAGGATTTGAACGCGACCGGGATTGCGGCGGCTGAGTTCACGCGCTGGCTCTCACGGCTTCTTTAGGCAAGGTTCAAGCCACTTGGCCTTGGCAGCGCAGGAGTGACAGAGAAATGACGAAACCTCGGGTTGCGAGTTGCGGCGAGAAGGCGACAAAGAAGAGAGGCGGCGCGGCTCGGGCGAGAGACAGAGGGAGCTGCGGGAGGGGAAAAGAAGAATGGAGAAGAGAGCTGACGAGTGGGGGCAAGATGGCAGTGGGAGAGGTCGGCAGGGACAACTGGCTTCGTCGGGTCCACAAGTCAGCGAGATGCAAGGGTAAAACGCAAGAAAGTTCAGGACAGGTTGAGGTAAATCCATTGAATTGGAACAACAGACAGGCTCGAAATTTTATGAGGATTTTTTCATAGGTCGGCTCGGAATAGATAAGAGTCTGGTAAAATTTACAAATAAAAAATCTTGGTAAAAATATTGATAAAAATCTGACAATGCATAACTGTCATTTTCTATTGATCCAGATTTTTATTTAATTGAGGATAAAGATCAGTTTATTATTTTATGAAACTTTTTGAAAAGATCTGGAATGACATTATTTACATTATATAAAAATTTTAGATTTTATACTTTTATTTTAATAATTCTGACATTACTATTTTTAGAATTATTTCCTTTCTATTTTTGAATTTTTAAAGGATTCAAACATAACTTTTAATTTCTGATATTTTTATCAGAGGTAAGGATAGAGTTTATGTCAGCATGGTAAAAAACTTGGCTTCAGATAAGCTCCAAAGATTTCTATAAAAATCTAACATGCTCTTTAATTGATATCATTTCTCATGATTACAATATCTAATCTTTTATTTCATGTATTCAGATTATCTTTGACAGTATGACAAGGGCTATGACTGTTTATAATATTTTATTGTTATTTTTTCAGATTTTTATTGCTACTGTGTTTTTATCTTTTTACTTTTACCATTTTACCATTTCAATATATTTGTCTTTTCTTTTAAAGCAAAAACTTAAGAAAAACCAATAATTCAGAAAACTCAGGAAATTAAAATTCAAATTAAAGATAACATCTCAAATTCATTTTTATAGTTTGTTTATTTTGGAAGAAATAGTTTTAATATTGGAATATCTCTTTTCTTTAAGATTAGAATGCAAGAAAGAAGGAAAAGATATTGTTTAAAATCAAAATCTTGATTCCAATTGAAATTTTTATTCAATTCCATTTTTAAATTCTAAACTTTTCATTTTTCATATTTTTGAATTTTATGTGATGTTACATACATGTCATGTAAATCTTTGCCAAAATTATGTTCTATCATCCCCTCCCCATACTGAGATTCTTGCAGCATCTAGGTCGATCGAGTGATTGAATCTTTCCATGTTCATGTGGAACCATATGATCCATAAAACAACTAGATATAGCAAATGCATGAGCACAGAAGTAAAATTGCCCCCCAAATGACAAAAACTCCATCAAATTACTCTAGTGAGCACACGGATGACCCAACATTACACCATCTATTAGTATTCACACTGATATTAGTCATAAAATCACCAACTTTAAGCTCAATTATGCGTAGATTGATTTGTCCAAGAAATAAAGAAGAGCTGAATTGAAGTTAAAGCTACTGAGTCAACCGCATTTTGAGGAGAAAGACAGTCCCCTCCTTTTACCTGGATGATGAGCAGATAGGGCAAGACGAAATCGGCGACCAGGCGCTCCATCTTGGCGCCGTACGACAGCGTGTCGTCCAACTCGATGGTATTGCACTCCCCCAGGAACCATAGCACGGCGCCGACCGTTCCGCCGTTGTCCGCCACCGCGGCGTGCGTCCTGGCGACGGCGGCCTTGTAGAGTGGGTGGCCCTTGGTGCGAGGAGGAAGAAGAGCAGCGCTGTGTCGACCAGGGCATCAAGCAGCAACCGGTGGGGGCGAGGTCGGGGGGACGCCAGGGGGAGACAACACTTGTGGGGCTAGACCCAGGGTTTGACCCAGGGGAAAGATGACGCGAGTGGGTAAATATATATTAGAATCCAAATCACAGATGGTTTTTGGCTAAAACCATCTGTGATGTGGCCCTCATCATAGACGGTTTTAGCTAAAAACCGTCTTTGATGAGGGGGCAATATCACAGACGGTTTTTTGCTAAAACCGTATGTGATGTTCCCTTCATCACAGACGGTTTTAGCAAAAAATCGTTTGTGATGTGCCTGAGACTCATCGCTAACTATTTTTGCAAAAAATCGTCTGTGATGAAATGTCATCACAGACGATTTTTGAAAACCGTAAGTGACGAGGAGTCTAATATAAGTCCTTAATTTTTTAGTAGTGCATACACATGCCCAATATTAAGCTATGCGAAGTTTTTTCTTCTGAAAGATGAAGTTAGGATCGACTTTGGGAAAGTATTTCCCAATACAAGCAATATTTAATAATGCTTTGATTTCTACATAGTAGCTAGTGCCGAGCTAGGACCGTCAAGGGTCAGAACTTTCCAAGGGACTCATGCATCCACAAGACTTCAAAAATACTTGCTATGGCATCTACGGTACATATGTGGTCGATCTCTCTATATAATTTGCATGGGCTCGGAGATGCCATATCTGTCTTTGTCTTGTGAGCATATACATACAGCCATAATTAATTAAACTAGTGCAACACATGATATTCTTGTCATATTGTTTTCTAGCAAGATATATACAGGAGCTGAAAATATACATAACTTTTTTTTAGAATAAGAAGGGAAAAGAACCATTCGATTTCTATTTTTATCAGAAACCAAACAGAGCTCATACTTGATACTACTACCTATGTACATATAAGCATGGATCATGTCATACTTGATACTACTAGTCTACTACCCTGTGTGTTGCTGTGGGAATTTGTAGATATCAGAGAGCCGAGCTTAGCTTGGATGGCATGGGGTGTGCGTCCAGCCTACCCGCGTTCAAGCATATACAGGACAAATTAAGCTCATGCTAGTATCAAATATAGATGAAATTTGCCAAGACATATACAGGGCATGATCGAGAGATTTGTCGAATGACAAAAGGCTAGCAAGCTATAGGGCCTTGGATTAATTCGTCATGAGCTCATGATGGAGATCGCGCTGTACGTACGTACGCCCGCGGCATCGTCTTCTTCTTCTTTGTTTTCTCCTTTGTCGTAACCGATGGATGACGGCATGAAGAAGACGGTGCCTACCTCTTAACATACTCGTGGACTTTTTATCGCCTCTAACTGCCGTGTGGCTCTACACTAATTAATTAAGTAGTCTCCTTTCTTTTTAATATATGTCATCTTAGGTTCTTACATTTCCATCAAAATACTTCTGCAAAAGACTGCATTACATTTCTATTATAATTTTCTACGTTGTGTCGTACTATCGTTTATGCAGTAAATGACATTAGAAATAGCTAAAGAGATAGAAGGGTATACGAAAAAAATGGTAAAAACTCACATAGAAATTGTAGAATGGTATATATTTAGAAAACAAAATTTGAAAATCAGAATAATATGTATTCACGAATAAAGAAGTACTGTACTTACTATCCCTAGTGTAGTTTCGGAGCTAGCTTGCATTGGCAAGAAACACGTGGGTCAATTATTGTACGTCTTACTGTTGCTATGTATTAGGGTCGCGATGCCATCGTCAAACACTTAAAAGGCGACAACGAAGTAGATACATGATGTACATAGTTCGAGTAGGAGCGCAATCGATTTAGATTTGGTGAGATATCATTTTTTTCTTTATTCTAAACTATATATTTTTTGCTAGACTCGAAGTCGGGTATAAATAGTACCAGATATGAATACAACGCGGATAATATCGACCATTCGAAGCGAATACAGATTATAATCGATATGGTACCAAATTTTTTTTGTTGAATATCACGCGAAAATAGATAATGTATATAACATACATATAATAATGATTAATCAACCGTATGAGTTCAACATGCAATATGATTATCGTAATTTAACAAATTATTTTATTAGGTAGTCCAATAAAGTTACAAAGGTATCGAATATTCCTTTATGTTTTGCAAAAGGATGCTAGGTATTTACGTAGGCAGGTGGAAGTATATTCTTGCATGTCAAGCTTTATTGACGGGTGGCATTGGTCGGTGAGATAGCGGATAGATGGCGGTAGGAGGGTGAAGCCATAGAAAGAGGGCATAGCTTGGTAAAGCCATAAAGGGAGGGTATAGCTTGGGCTATTTGGTTGGACCAAATTGAACTTGCTAGAATATGGGATGTAAATACCCGAATTTAAATATCCGAACAGAGTTATCCGAGAATATAATCAGAATATTCTGATGCAACGTTTGGTGATGTCCTGAATTCGATGTCGAATTCAAATCCGATCGGTCGATCGACATCTATCCAATTCATTTGCACCTGTGAGATAATTTTGTTCCATTCTTCTCCTTCTTCCGTTCTCTCGTGCTTGAAATGGAAACTTCCCACTGTGCTGTCGCGTGCCGTGATACATTATGGACTGCCTCCGATGATCCATCCTCCCCTCCCTGTCTCGCCACGTGGCCGGGTCGCATCGCAACGCAAAGATACGTCGACATCAAAGCCCACTAGGCCTAATAAAAGCCCAGGCAGAGCTCGCATCAAACAACAAAAACAGAAGGCCCATTAAGACCGGCCCAGCCCAGCCCGTCTCCGATCCGATCCCTTCTTCTTCTCCACTTACCATCTTCGTCTCGTTTCGATTCAAATTCCCTGGCTTCGCCGCCTCTCTCCAGCCATTTCTCCCAGTCGCAATTCCCAAACCCTAGCTAACCCAAGCCATCCACTGGGCGCAAGCGCGCGGTGGGCTTCCTCCTCGGCGGCGCCATGGGCTGCTTCCTCTCCTGCTTCCACGCCCGGCCTGACGACCCCTCCGGTGACCTCCGCGTAAGCGCCCCCCTGCGATTTCCGATCCCTTGCGCCTCTCTGTCTGTTCGGTTCTTTCTAGACGCTGATGGTGGTGATCTGCTCCTCTGGGCTCTTCCTCGGACCAGGATGCGCTCGTGCGCGAGAGCCGGCTCGGGGACGCCTTTCTGGACGACGAGACAAGTTGGTTTTATATCCCGTGCCATTTTTGCAGTGTCGATCGGATTTGGGGTGTGGGCTAGGCTAATCACTTGATTTTGGTTGTTTCGCCTGCCCTGCGTGTTGTTTTCAGAGCTTGAAGCGCGTGGAAGCCGGGAGGAGGACAGCGGTAATGGCGGAGGCGTGGACGAGGAGCTCACGCCAGAGGTACCTGCAAATCATTATTCTGTTCCTACGTTTGTTACTGTTTGCAATTGTATAATCACTGTGTCGTTGACGAGGAGCGGCAGAAAATTAATCTGACAATGCATTCTGGACTGATCTATTTGTCATGTATATACAGCGAACATGGTCTGCCTGGATATTGTTTTGATTTATGAATTTGGGTTTAGGCCTTTTTGGCGTGGTGTACTAGTTTCACCCCGAATATTCCTTGATAAAGAGTGACGTGCAATGTGTGAATAGGGATTAGGTGGTAGGTGATTATCGTCTCTTGCATTGTGAGTAATATGCCTAGATGACAATGGATTGTGAAAATTTTCAAAACTGAAACTACAAATTAGAACTGGGTTCTGCACTGATTAATACGGCATTTTGATCTATTTAGTACTATAATGTAAATAGTGTACGACCCTGAAAACTTCCTCCTTTTTGCCATTTCTTGCTTCCTTGTTGTGGAGATGTATGTGACAACTGGTTGGAAATTCTACCTTTTAGTTTGAAGTCAAAGTTTTCACTCTCAATTTAGGCCATGTTCCACTGAATGTGACATAATTTGGAAAGCTTCCAGATGCTAACTTTGTTATATGTGTCCACATTCTAGAAATTCGTTTTGGACTTTCAGGCGTCATCAAAGTATATTACTATTTAAGATACAAGTTGTTCGATGCCCCCAAAAAAACATTTTGGTACCTTTGGTCATATATGTCATAGGTAGTTGAAAACGCTAAGTTGCCATTTCAGATTCTAATGGCAGTCACACAATCCGACTTGGCCAAAACTGAACATGACAAAGGCGTTGTGTGGCTGCCATGTGGGCTCCATATGTCAAAGCGGTAACAAATCACGTTAGATGCTACAATATGTAGTTTTGTGAAACAAATATTCCTAAAATCTGGAGTTCTCTGAAATAGATGCTAAATCCTGTAGTTTTTTTTATATAGTTTGTACAAGAAACCTTTAGTTTTGCGAAATTTACTCCTCTCTTTTTACACACAGTGCAATGACACATCCAACAATGCAAAGGTGATTAAAGGGACGATGGTATCTGAAGATAACTTATCTGAAGGGTAAAGAACTACCCTCAATTTTCATGAATGTGACGACTTGTAAACTAATGTCATTACTATGGTTATAGAATCAATTCTTTGTTTCTCCCAAAACAGGCTCAATTGTAATGAGCATGGTACTTTGAGGCATGAACATAACATTGATGAAGGTATTGAGCATATTCTCGGAGCTGAATCAGTGCCTCGATCATCTTTAGAGGACAAGTCTTCATGTCAGAATATCAGAAACCAGCAGCTTGATTCTAGTGATTCACCTTACCCAACCCCTCTGGTTCTCCATGGCGACATGCAAACTCCAGGAACAATTTACACTGCATACAAGGGGAGTATGCGATCTGGAAAGTGCGCGAGGACCAGCAGACAATTCATCTATCCTGTCCTGAGACCTACTGAGAACATACTACGCTGGTCAGAACTAAGAGATGACTCTTCTCCTGTGCTGTCATCCAATCCTCCAAAAAGAAGATACTCGAGGGCAGGCTCTATCGAGAAACCTGAGCAGACTTTTCCAAGCTCAGCGACTACAAAGGCAGAGCTATCAAAATCTCAACCCATTTCATTTCATGCCGACAACGAAGAGCGAGATGAAGGAGTGACATCTCCAGATGAACCCAAGGATCAAAATAGCAAACAACATCTATTAGATGGTGGAGAGCAATTGAAAAATGATTCAGACTACGGAAAGCATGGTGTTTCAAGCCTATCTTGTTGGCTAAAGCCTTCATCTGCAGATGGTGAGAGTCGAAATGACATTGAGGGCAACGAGGAGAAGCAGCCATGCTACCAGAGAAGTGTTTTCACAGATGTGCCCATCTTTGTAGCTTGTGGTCTGAATTGGGACAATGACAATCCTACTCCAGTGTTGCCCAAGGCGTGGGATGGTAATGGCATTCCAAACACAACCACCAAGTATAAAGAGGTACACTTTCATCTAATGCTTTCCTTATCTCGCACTCATAGTCATAGTTATCTGTACCACTTACTCTAGTATTTTGCTGTTATCAGGACCAGAAAGTCAGTTGGCATGCCACGCCGTTTGAGGAAAGGCTGTTGAAAGTTTTGTCCGATGAGAAACCACACCATCAAAGGTCTGTTTTCAGCTGGTGCTGTTGTTATTTATAGTCTTATGGTGGATATCGGATCTATTGGTTCTGTTTTTAGGATAAAAACTTAATTTACAAGTAGCAGGCTTGATCTATTGGCTTAAAATCAATATTCACATCATGATCATTGTAACAGGAAAATCAGTGGGAAGCTGATCCAACTCGAGGAAAACACTGAGTAGCTAGAGAGCCTTGCAACTGCTTCCTCATGATCGACAGTCCGAAAGGGTACCAGTGTTGGCCAATCTGATAGGAACTCCTCGAGCCGCTTCTCTCATCAGCTGCATAGCATTTGCAAATAGGGTGTCTGAACTACATTCTTGTCAGCTTCATTCCACACTGTTGCTTAAACCAATCCATAGCTGTCAACCGAAGCTGTTGTAAAAAAAATGGTATAGCTGCTGTGAACTTTAATGATGGTTGATGCTTTGTATCAATAAAAAGAAAACTTCGCTTAGTTTCTTCATTTCCGGTGCATTCCTCTGCTGGTTCTGTAATGTTGAATCTCTTGGGTTACTAATTAGTTTGACTTACACATCTACCTTTCTCCTTTGTTTTCTCACAAAATGCACAGGAGGGAAGAACTGGAATCCTTCGCTTATCTACTGAGGTTTAAAAATTGGATGAGCCTGATGATTAAACCGTGGGCTCCCAAATCCCAATCTTGGAGAAAATGAAACAAGTAGCTCATCGGTCTACGCAGCGGCTGACTGACACCTTCAGATCGAGTGAAATCAAATCAACTCATCGGATGATGAGACGTGTAAGACAAAACAAAGGGCATAGCACTGCAGAGATGTAGTACACCACCAACACCAAACCAGATCCAGCTAAAATACCATGTAGGCTCAAATGGTCATATTATTATTGGCAAGCTACCCATCGTGCAGTTGCAAGCAGGGTTCACAAAACCACGGTAAATTACTCGGTTTTCGACCATACTGCTCCGGTTCGAGATCCAAAACTGCTCGATAAACTGGTCTAATTAAAAAAAATTAAAAATTTGAAAAAATTTATGCGTTGAAAACCGCTCGAAAATCGTTTTTTAGAATATTCATTTGGTTGGCTGGTTTTTCGCGAAATCCGAGCGGTTTCTTGTGAAAAACCACGTTTTTTCGTTGAAAATCGAACAGTTTTCATTTTTTTGGATTTTTCAATTTTTTTTATTTCTTAACCCTTCGGTTTCTAACTGTTTTTAAGCGGTTTTTGCGGTTTCGGTTTTTACGATTTTTCATAATTTCGGTTTTGTGAATCCTGGTTGCAAGCTCACGGGTATCCGGCAAACCCTGCAGCGATTGATTCCCCCGACCCAGTAGCGAAACCCATGCCGTTTCCTTGGCAACTTGCATGCTGAATTCACCACCACCCTCGTGTGGATCGGATCGATGAATCGATCGTGCCATTTAATTTCTTTCACCTGGGTACGTAGCTAGTTAGCTTGTGTTTTTTTTGACACACTTGGTAGCTTGTGATGCTCTTCGTTGACGAGCAGTGTTGGAACTAGAAAACTTTTAATGAGGGTATACATTTTATAAGTACAACTCTATAATTTTATACTATGGTTTCGTAACATTATAAATACAACATATATATTCAAAATTTACTAAAAGTACAATGCAAATAGTTCTCAAAACTTACGAACCTTAAACCACCAAAATCGAAACCAATTCAACCAACAAATTTAATTTAATGGTGAGGTACTCTCTTGATATTTTTAAAAAAATTTAAGGTGCGGATGCATACCCGGGAACCTAGATCCGCCTACGCTGACAAGTTAGCTTAGGTCGGTATGGGGTACATGCCGGTTTGATGAAATCAATGGCTTTTCTTCATGTAACGACCATGTCTCTCTTGCTAGAAGTAATACGCGCATGTTTATCTAGCTTGGATTACAGATATACACAATCTAGACACATTGATTTTGTACAAGCTAGCGTTGTTAATTTGCAGCTTTGTCTACTTGTTGCTTGTCGTTCCCATCTCGCACAGCCCCATGCCCACGCCGTTCCCGAGCCATTAAATACTGCAAAAAAATCTCACTCTGAAGTAGTACCTGAAGAAGGGCATCGTGATGAACTCCTGCAGGATCAAGTGACTTTCTAGTTTTTAGATAATGGAAGATTTTAGTGACTTTCTAGTTGATGGCGACCATCGTCTCGTAGCCGCAATACGAGTCCTCCCACTATCCTATAACCCTGTGCACTTCCTCGTAACCTAGTGAAACACAGCACCACCTCAAAACCACATTGCAAATTAAAAATCCCCAAATCGACAAAAGGCAAGAATCTTAACAGGTAGCCATAGCTTCTATTGCACGAGTAGGAGGATGTTGTAGCATAAGGCTAAACAATAGGTATTTTCATGCTCTTATGGGAATGAGAGTTGAGAGGAGAATAAAAATAAGAAATTGCCTCTCATGCCCTCCTTGGGTGCTTTATATAGAGGAGAGGTAGAGGTGGCCAAACGGGTCGCCCGGCACGGCACGGCCCGTTCAAGAATGGGCACGGCCCGTTTAGGCACGGCTAGTAAACGGGCCGTGCCGTGTCGGCCCACGTGCCGGGATGGCGGCCTAGGCACAGCCCATTGGCCTCTCGGGTCGGGCCGTGTCGGCCCGGTCTTTCGCGGGCCAAACGGGCCGGGTCGGCCCGGTAGCCCGTTTAACGTCAGAAAATTTGAAAAAAAAATCAAAAAAATATGAAAAAATTTAGAAAAATAGATAAAATATGGTAAAAAATGCAAAAAATTATGAAAAATTCAGAAAAATGGGCGTGCCGGGCCAGGCCGTGCTGTGCCGTGCCGCTCCTCCGGCCTAAGCACGGCACGCTGGGTTGGGCCATGCCGTTCCCGGGACGGGCCCACAGTTGCGTGCCGCGTACCGGCCCGTTTGGTCACCTCTAGGAGAGGTGGAGGGGTGTATTTTCCAAAATGCCCCTCAACTATATGACCTAAGAAACGGCATTTTGGTACATTCCTCCTTACTACAACATGGAAATTGATACATATGTTAGTACATATTCCTTACGATCCCAGAATATCCCTGACAGCCCTAGGGGATGGGCACCCACTACAACAGAGAACATGATAGATAAGCTACGGGAGTTCACGGTTATGGCACCGGATGCCTTCCTATGCCACAAAGAGGGCATTGTGATTCTGTGCCCTGGCCTGCTGTAGCTAGTGATAACAACGATGCTCGTTAAGGGGAGATGATGCTGGGGAAGGGAGGTGTCGGCATGGAGAGGCGGCACCCATGGCGAGGAGGGGAGGTGGTGGCAGGGAAGCGGAGTCGTTGGGAAGGGAGGGGAGGCAACACTAGGGAGAGTAGGTGGCAGTATGGGAGGCGACACCAAAAAGTGAAGTTTGTGGCGCGGAGAGGACACGGCGCCATAGACGAGACGTTGTCATGCGCGGATCCATCAGCATGGGGGTTACGCGAGAAGGAGAGGAGCTGGCGGTGCGGTTCGTGGAGGAGGCGGGGGTGGTGACTGGAGCTGGTGGCGATGAGTTGGGGATCCAGCCATGAACATGCTCGGAAGCGGCAACGCCAGAATTGCATGGGAGAAAAGGATGGCGTAGAGAAACGGTGGCGGTCGCGGTGCCTTGAGGAGGAGGTGGGGACTGGGGATTGAATTGAGAGGGAGAGAATGGAGGAGAGGAGCTGGACCTATGGAGAGAACTGGTGAGAGGGAGAAGGTCTGATTGTAAATAAAACTATATTAGAACCCCACGCGTTGCCGTGGACGACCCCTCAATTTTAACAAAGAAAGAAAAAAATCGAAGGAAAAAAGTAAAAAATCGAAGAGAGAGAGATTTTTTTTCAAAAAAAAACTGAACTATAGCTATGGCACTGTAGAAACTACTGTGCCAAAGTGCCACTGTCGGGCTGATGATGATCTCTCCAATATTATTGATATAGAATACTACCTATGTTACAGACAGGGGGATTCTGGCCCAGGTAGCACCTGCCATGTCACCAACTTTGCAGAGAGACCCTCCAAAAATTCCAAAATTGAGTTTGGGTCCTCTACTATCTTTTTTGCAAAAAAAAGTCCTTCAAAAATTTTGAAATTGCATTTAGGTCCCTCCAAAAATTCCAAAAAAATATGTTCAAGTCCCCACCGGATCTTGAACATGTCACCAACTTTGCAGAGAGGCCCTCCAAAAATTCCAAAATTGAGTTTGGGTCCTCTATTATCTTTTTTTGCAAAAAAAGACCTTCAAAAATTTTGAAATTGCATTTAGATCCCTCCAAAAATTCCAAAAAAATATGTTCAAGTCCCCACCGGATCTTTCTCAAAAGACCTGTTCAAAAATTCGTTTAGGTCCTCCCGCCGCTTCTTTTGAAAAAAAAACTTGTGATTCTGCAAATTCGAGTCTAGCTCATTCTCAAGCCATTTTGGAAAAAGAAACTCGCAGTTTCAAAAAATTTCATCCAGACCTGGACCACGCCCTTTTGCAAAAAGAGTCCTCAGGTTCAAAAAAAAATTGCGTCCAACCCTGAACCGAAATTCACCCGACACGGCGTATGATGCGCGCCTCTACCTGGTTTGTAAACCAAAGCCGGGGTTTCTCTAACCAATGCTTCGATCCATGTGGCGTTAGCCGCGTTACCCTCCGCGCGTCCGTATCTAGTTGATATAGATAGATGGGACGATAGAGTTAAGGGGGACGGTTTGAGGGAGAAGGTGAGAGCTGTAGAGGGGGTTGCCCTACTCCCACGCGCTCTCTTTTTTCCGGAGGGGCTCGTGCATGTGTGTGAGAGTATCGTCCCATTGCTTGAAGGTAAACACTTTTATCAGTTAAGGTAAGAAATGTAGTTTCCCTTTATGAATTACGATGGGCTGGTCAGTTGATCTGCTGCAATTTCTGCAGTGAAAAAATTCAAAAGAAATTCTCTACCACTGACAAATAGGGGTGGGCATTTTTAAACCGAAACCGAATTACTGAACCGAACCGAATTAACCAATTCTTTCGGTTTTTGGTTCGGTTTTTGTTTTGGTATAATTCGATTTTCGGTGATCGGTTCAGTTTTTCGCTTCCAAAAAACGAAATAACCAAATAGCTCATGTACAATACCACTTTTATAATGTTATTCCTTAAGCCACTAAACAATTCTCATATTCTAACATATTTATGCATATGTTTGGTATATTCATATGTTCTATTATGTTTATACTGTAATGACCTATGAATATTATGTGGTTTTATCTGTACTCTATGTTGCGATATGATAAGGACTAAATCTAATCTACTTAGTGTTTATTCATACTTCGGTTAACCCAAAAACCAAAAATGAACTGAAATATTTTGGTTAATTTGGTTTGGTCTTTTATTTTGGTCCGAGAAATTCGATACCAAACACCGATTTTTTTTAAAATCGAAAAAATCGAACGGATTAGACGAAAAAACCAAATGGGCACCCCAACTGACAAATTGGACCAGCCTGTGGGCCAGAGGTCAGTGCTTAGCGGTTTGGTAGAATCGCTCTGCTCACGTTCTCCCTGCGTTTCGTGTTTTGCCTCCTCCACATCCCAAATTTCCCAACAGTTGTCTTCTTCTCCGCTTCCGGTGAGCTCGCCGTGGAGTGGAATGATTTGTCGCCGGCGACCGGAGCCAAGTTGGGGCTGCGCGTGTGGGCCTTGTCATCTACCAAACCTGCCTAAGCTTCATCCCAAATCCGACGCCGCCGAACGGATCGGCGTGGAGTGCTCTCCTCTCCTCCTCTTACCGTCCGCTGCGCTGAATCGACGTGACTGGAGATCTGTCCAACCAGACTTATTTCTCTTGTTGGTAAGGAAACCCTGACCTTGTTTGGATTGATCTCACTTTGTTGCTTGCTGTGACCTGTGAACAACAAAATCAAAATCTTTTCTGCGATTCCCATATCCAATTAGCGCAAGTGGATCATGATTGGGAGAAATATTTCATCTACATAGTTTTAAAAATTGTTGCGTGGAAAGGTACGTAGATGGAATTGTACGGTGAGATGATACTCTATTTAATAAAAAAGATATTACTATACAATTTAATTGTTAAATAATACTCACTCCGTTGATAAATAGAAGACATATAATTTGAATGGTTTTATTAAAAAATATAAGACGTACATGTAGATTTAATGAGTCCTTCCATAAATATACCCTTATTTATTCTCTCTCAACCAAATGCATTTATTCATTACCACCAACCCAAAATATTATCTCACATCTTTCAAGAAAATTAAGAGAGATATGTAAGTCATTTCCTTTTATATTTTTTTAATTTTATCATAACTTTAATCCTTGTGCTAAGTCAAAATACATCTTATATTTATCAACGGAGCGAGTTCTCAGCTAAAAATTTGAGAAGATCGGTCGAGTTTCTCACCATTAAATTTGCACCACAATTTGTGCATAGAACACGTAGAGAAGTATTTTATGCTTAGAACAAAATATGTTGTCTCTTTCTTGTCCCAGATTCACCTGACGCCCGAGTCTCATGTCACTGGCAGGCGGCGCCCCTCGAATTGGAGGAGATACAAGAACACAAGGAGCGACCGAGACATTCTCCGCCACTTCTCTTCGTTTCCACCGTTCGCTTACCCCTTCTCCGGCGGCCGGCGCGGTGAGCTCTCCCGCCTCTTCTCCTCCCCTTCCTTCGTTTTCACCGTTCGCCAGATCTACCCCCTCCCCCTTCCCCGGCGGCCTGCGCGGTGAGCAATCCCATCCAAATCTTTTTTTCTGGGATGGATCCTCGTGGGGGATCTTTTCTTTGCTGTGAGCAATCCCATCCAAATCTTTCTTTCTGGGATGGATACTCCAGCACATGCAGTTTGTGGTGTAGTGGAGGGAGTACTAATAGCTTTTAATATTCCAAAAAAATTTGGGGTTCAACTGAAGCCCCATGCCCCACGTTAGGTGCATCGATCCCAAAGTTCCTTATGAAAACCTAATATGCATGTTGTCATATGTTATGTCCGTAAAAAAAATTCCTATAGACAATGCTTATTCTCTTACTGATAAGACAGTTTATCCACAAGTGAATGCAGTGGAAAATATGTTCTGTATGTGGCCACCTAGTAGGTTTTTCAGAATTGTACAAGGGATGGCACTACAACAACCTTTAATTGTATCTTTATTTTCCTTCTCCTTTCATTTGCAGCCTCTCCATTGAAGCATGTGTACTAAATTGTTAACTGAAGTGTTCAAGATGTCTGCTGATGTTAATAGTTGAATTATCAGGACTTGACAGCTGATTTTCATCAGTGGCCGGGAAGAACTCGTGAAGCCATCAAAGCAAGTGTGTTCGGTTATTGATTCCATTGAATTGCAGTGCAGTTTGTAGTTCAACCGAAAAAATCAAAGGGAAATGTTGCTCATGCGCCATGGGCATTGGTAATGAGATAAATCTGCATGGTTGGGTGATAAAAAAGGACTTTTTAAGATGAGAAGGGTTTAAAGCACTGTTTCAATGAACATCCTACTAGAA
This sequence comes from Otatea glauca, assembly GCA_036346275.1. Taxonomy (NCBI): domain Eukaryota; kingdom Viridiplantae; phylum Streptophyta; class Magnoliopsida; order Poales; family Poaceae; genus Otatea; species Otatea glauca. Next base: position 4,841,726 of record CM070713.1, read on the forward strand.
CTTAAGCATCTCAAGCACATCAGCTTGCCGACAAGGCCTGTCATATGCAAATGCCTTCTCATAGTTATTGTCCTGATTGTATTGAGAGCAACTGTCTCTCCTTTTCTTGGCATTAACTCATCTGAGAAGATCAGTCGAGTTTCTCACCATTAAATTTGCACCACAATTTGTGCATAGAACACGTAGAGAAGTATTTTATGCTTAGAACAAAATATGTTGTCTCTTTCTTGTCCCAGATTCACCTGACGCCCGAGTCTCATGTCACTGGCAGGCGGCGCCCCTCGAATTGGAGGAGATACAAGAACACAAGGAGCGACCGAGACATTCTCCGCCACTTCTCTTCGTTTCCACCGTTCGCTTACCCCTTCTCCGGCGGCCGGCGCGGTGAGCTCTCCCGCCTCTTCTCCTCCCCTTCCTTCGTTTTCACCGTTCGCCAGATCTACCCCCTCCCCCTTCCCCGGCGGCCTGCGCGGTGAGCAATCCCATCCAAATCTTTTTTTCTGGGATGGATCCTCGTGGGGGATCTTTTCTTTGCTGTGAGCAATCCCATCCAAATCTTTCTTTCTGGGATGGATACTCCAGCACATGCAGTTTGTGGTGTAGTGGAGGGAGTACTAATAGCTTTTAATATTCCAAAAAAATTTGGGGTTCAACTGAAGCCCCATGCCCCACGTTAGGTGCATCGATCCCAAAGTTCCTTATGAAAACCTAATATGCATGTTGTCATATGTTATGTCCGTAAAAAAAATTCCTATAGACAATGCTTATTCTCTTACTGATAAGACAGTTTATCCACAAGTGAATGCAGTGGAAAATATGTTCTGTATGTGGCCACCTAGTAGGTTTTTCGAATTGTACAAGGGATGGCACTACAACAACCTTTAATTGTATCTTTATTTTCCTTCTCCTTTCATTTGCAGCCTCTCCATTGAAGCATGTGTACTAAATTGTTAACTGAAGTGTTCAAGATGTCTGCTGATGTTAATAGTTGAATTATCAGGACTTGACAGCTGATTTTCATCAGTGGCCGGGAAGAACTCGTGAAGCCATCAAAGCAAGTGTGTTCGGTTATTGATTCCATTGAATTGCAGTGCAGTTTGTAGTTCAACCGAAAAAATCAAAGGGAAATGTTGCTCATGCGCCATGGGCATTGGTAATGAGATAAATCTGCATGGTTGGGTGATAAAAAAGGACTTTTTAAGATGAGAAGGGTTTAAAGCACTGTTTCAATGAACATCCTACTAGAACTTAAGCATCTCAAGCACATCAGCTTGCCGACAAGGCCTGTCATATGCAAATGCCTTCTCATAGTTATTGTCCTGATTGTATTGAGAGCAACTGTCTCTCCTTTTCTTGGCATTAACTCATCTGAGAAGGAGGGTTTTTATGAGTCAACAACCCCCAACTTGCAGCCTGGAGTTAGACGAGACAAGTTTATTGAGGTCCCACAGATAATATGGGGATTGAACAATCAGAAGATTGCTTTTGCCAGAGCATGCTTGACTGCGAAATTCCTGAACCGATCTCTGCTCATGCCAAGTCTGAGTGCTACACTCTTCTACAAAGAGGTTGACTTACTGCAGCCAATCACTTTTGACATGGTGTTTGATTTTAGCAAGTTCAATGCCCGTTGTCATGAGTTTGTAAGGTTAGCTCGGTATTCAGAAGTTTCGAATCATACTGAGCCTTTCAAACTCCAAAAGGGAAGTGGTAGGAGGTGGACGGTGGAGAGAGACTTGGATCAACTGCAGCAATCCAAAGGGGGTGAGGCAGATGACTTTGAAGTCATTCAAATCATCGGGAAACATCCATTTCTGTGGCCTGACCATTGGCCAGTCAAAGACTATGCAAGGATCTTCGATTGCCTTGCCTTGGCTCCTGAGATAGAAACTGAAGTGGTTAAGGTCATATCCAAGATTAGAGAGGCAGGCCAAAAAGCAAGACATGAGGCTGGTATATCTGATAATAAGAGCAGGAGAGATGTTTCAGTGAATCTGCCTGTGCCGTACATTGCTGTTCACATGAGAATAGAGAAAGATTGGATGATCCATTGCAAGAAGTGGGAGCAGCGGTCCAATTCTAACGAAATCTGCAGCAGCAAAGAAGAGATCATTCATAAGGTCTCGCAGATCACCGATCTACGTCGTCCAGTTGTAGTTTATCTTGCTGTAGCGGACAGCCTTCTAGAAGACGATTCAATAACCAGCGGTTGGAGAGTGGGTATGATTGCTTTTGAGAAGAAGAGACTCGGGGTTACTGACATCTATGATAGGCAACCTTATCTCATAAAGTCTGCCATCGACTTTGAGGTATGTGCGAGAGCAGATGTGTTTGTTGGCAATAGCTTCTCAACATTTTCCAACCTTGTAGTGCTGTCTAGAACACAAAGCTTATATAAGCTGGGGAATGCAAGCTCATGTGGCGAGAATGGCGGGCTATCATCGTACGCGTATAATGTCATTGGAGATGATGGTGGGCCACAGAGATGGATGACAGATATGTCAGACGCAAGCCTTCAAAGATTAAGTTACGGAACGAATAACATCTCGTGCCACTGACTTTTGACGCGTAACACTTGACTGAACACGATCACACACGGGAAGATAATTCTTGGCTGAATCAATGTATCTTGTCTACAAACGAGCAGGTGCAGCTATTCTGTGGTACTTCCATGTGAGAATCTGGACACGGACATGTCAGTCATGAAATGAATTTGGCTAAGTATTGTTTGTGTACTTTGTGAGTATGTACAAAGGTTTTTTTTTCATGAAATGCGTCGACTTGTATTGAACAGTCTTCAGTTTGTAAAGCTAAATGCTTTGTGATAATTTGTTTTTTCTCCCAGCCTTTTCCGGTTTCAGTAGCGCAGCTTCACACTGTCGAGAATTCGAGGCTGGTACTCTCACATGAATCATTTGCATGAGGTTTATTTGTTTGTTTGCAGTGACTTCAGAAACTTCCTTGAAAAAAGATTCTGCGTTGGATTTGTGCTGTCTCAACAAAACGTAGTTGAAAAACGTAAATTTACGTAAGAACGAGGCTGGTTGAGCTAGATAGATTTGAGCATAAGCAAGGTTGCAACTGTGTACACACGAACAAATTTATCAAAAAAACAGTAGTAACGCAACTGATTATATAGCTTTTCCAATAGCGTTTTCAAACATGTCTAGGAAAACCGCCTCGATCTTCCTTTTTTGTGTCTTCAATAAGGCTCATGTCTCCTACAAACTTGTAAGCATGAAAAATGCCTGAATCAACAGGAACTTCCTTACAAAAAAGGATATCACATGATTCTTCTTCGGCAGGTTGATAAGAGCACAAGAGCATGACCTGATATTTGGTGATCATGAGGTATGCAACCCAGCGACACAGAGCATAGCAAAACATGATGCGCAGCGCAGTGCAGTTCAAACATCTACAACAAAATCAAATCCGATCCCTTCGTCTTTGATGCATTAAAAGTTAACTGGGCGGTGCCTCTGCTAACTCGGCCGAATTCCACACAGCACACACACACACTTAGTTTAGGTCTTTTAATGGGTAATTTAGGGTATTTAGCCACCATATTTAGAGAGGATAGTTGCTGCATTTTTTTATTGCCAGTGTCGCGTTCCAACAGTCACCTCGGACGCAATGTTGCTGTTTCAACTAACCTTTAGCAGACATCACGAAGAAATTACGGACCAAGTTGACCATGGAGCATCCGCAACTGCCTTCGTAGCAGCTGCAGGCGAGAGCAGCCAACCTACGACGAGTAGTTGGAGCAAGGGCATGTACAATGGTATAGACGATGGTTGTCTGTAATACAGCTCCTTGTTATTTATAGATAGGATTAAAGACGACTTATACAATAGACTGTTTATATGGCTGGTTGTAATGATATTTTATACAATTAATAGGATGTTTGTACAATAGTATACACATTATAAAGTTGTCTATAAGACCGTCGGTTAAATAGTCGATATCATCTTTCTCTCTCTTCCGTATCATCTAAAATTCTATATGACATACTCTTATAAACAGTTGACATATATCATATCATTGTACAGAGGCGGCGTAATCATCGTGCCTCTAGACCGCCGTCACTCTCTTCTACACGCAACTCAACTCGGCTGTGTCCCGTTAAATTCCTCCAGTGATGTTGCACTTCCACGCTTGCTTTGTGCGTAAGCACAAGTTTAGCGTACGGCAGAGGATTTCGCTTCATCAGCACCTTGAAGAAGACCTGCTGCTACAACAAGCCATGACAATGCAGCCACCCATGGCAAGCAGCCTGCGGACTTGAAGATTGATCAGACCTTCCACGCTACCTACATATATTGTTCGAGGTATCATCACTTGCATCCACAGCCGTCTCAACAGTAGCCGCATCTACTACTACATCCCTCTGCTTTGCTCGAGGACGAGCAACGTTTGAGCATGAGGTAAGGCAGGCTTCACCGTTCCACGTCGAGATGCATTTTGTGTCGGTATTGTGTTCTACTAGGTATGCTTGCGCGGCGGCACGCCGCCCAGCGCATATGTTCATTGAAGAAAATAATCGGAGAAAAAATCTAAAATTCTTTTGTAATGCGTTATCGCAGAGCATTGAGCTAGACGCAGAATTTAAAGTATGCTAAAAGATATCTGTGATGGAAGAAAAGAAATGCTAAAAGTGTATAAGAAGCTTGGAGGGGTTTATTGGAGGAAAATGAACATATATGTAACCTTGCAGTTATTTCACAGTGAACACAAAAGCTTTGTCTTGTCTGTAGCACAAAGTAAACAGATCTTCAGGAGGAGAGGATGTTCGCAGCGAAATAAAAGGAGAGAAGGCGAAATAAAAGCAAAGTTGTCTTCTTTTTGTTGTTTCTTTCTGCTAATATTCAGTAGTTAGTGAGATCATGCCAGCGTTATTTACATGCAAGCCCGTCGTTCTTGTAACAGAAATGCATGTCATCATAAGTACATACCAATTAAATTTAAAACTAATCAAATGGGAAAAATGTGAAGGTGTAAGTTGAAACGTAATATGATTGTAAATTAAATCTAACCATGTCCTTGAAGAACTAACGTGGACTATACCAATTTCACGGAAAATCCCAAAACCATGCTGTAATGGAACTCGTATAATGTTTACACAGATTATTGGTTATCCCAACGCAATAGTTGGTACTTGCTATACATACCTTTTCAGAAGCACATAATTGATAAAAGGAATGAAAATCCCTTTCAGGATCAGTAATTCGCACAACACGAGACCTTTCCAAAAGATGGGTCCTAATGGTAGCTCCGGATATCGTGCCACTTCCATTAAACTGCATCTCAACAAATTTACCAAACCGGCTGCAACCAAGAAAGCATCGTAAGTTAAGGTAATACAAAGAAAGTTTGGAAATGCTAAATTCTACAAATTAGAAAAGCCATTGTATATTATGGGAAAATATTATTGTTTATCATGGTTAATGACGATCAACAGGTAATATCTAATTCAAGAACACACTTGAACCGCTGAATAGAATTGACCCCCACACTAAGCATTGTAAGAGTGAAACCTCACCTTGAGTTGTCATCTCTTAACTGTTTTTGCATTGCCAAATGCCTCCAAAAGAGGGCCAGACCGGTGGGGAACAAAAATGAAGATATTATAAGATAGCACCTTCAACCAGGGGCGGAGCCAGCCCAGGCCCAAGCCTCGGGCCGGCCTGGGCTGGCCCAAAGACTATTGGATCAAATTGTGAATTTCTATAAATTTTTAATAGGCTTTGTATGGAGTTTTTGGGCCAGGCCTCGGGCCCAGGCCCGGGTGGCCCGAGGCCTGGCTCCGCCCCTGCCTTCAACAGTACTACCCAGGAAACAAATATTCCAAAAAAAACTTAAAGTGGAAGATCTCTGTTTCCATATATAACAGCGGGAAAGCGTACTTCGAGAACCTGTTGTTCAACTGTTCGATCATCAAGAGGAGATCTACCACCAACATATGTAAGATACTGCACGATAAGCTTTGCTGTTTCAATCTTGGCAACACCACTTTGAGCACTAACTAATATTGATTGGCTCCGGGATGCATTCAGCATAGCCCATATTAACCTGGCAATTGTTAGCGAAACAAATTGTAAAAACAAACAGGGGTACACCTTGCAATTGAATCAAAATGTAACCCCTATGGCCCACCTGTATGATGCGCCAGGTACTGCAAAACACGTGCACTCAACTCCATTCGATGTCTGTGCACAGTTTCGCAGGGAGATCCAAAGTAACGGGGGAAAAAAAGCAAGAAATCGCACAAGTAAAAGTTCAACAGCTAGCAAGTTATTCTGGAGGGAGAATTACCATTGTAGAAGTAAGAAGCTTGTGCTCGTCCTTCAGCATCTTCTGCTGCAGTGAACCACAAAGGCAATGAATGATCAGAATCACATAAGTCCTCATTGAAGTACTCCGTGATATACAAAATAAGCATGGAGAACAAAAACCAAATTCAGAGCTCATACATTCCGGATATGCATCCTCGAGTGGTGCATCTGCAATGACAAGTCCTCCATTACTTGTAACAGTCATATAGCAGCTTGACTCTTTTGGAGCTGGTAATGCAAAATATGGTATTAGGACTGTAAACAGCAGAATCATATTGAGGAAAACATCAAAACATATACATGTATGTGCACTGAATTTGCATGAGCAGCATCTCTAGTCTGTACATCAAGGCACATATATAGACACATGGATAGAGGATTACCGAATTAGTGAATTCAACCCTAAAAAAAGCACAGCAAGAATATGCTATACCTTGATCATTGTTGTGTGATTCCTATCGCAGATAAAGCAAATATTCCTATCACCAAAAGTAAAACAATGCACTTAAGCGTCCATGCACTATCTTACAGGGAGATCAAAGGTCGTTAAATGAAAGGAGAAATTAGTACTATAAAGCATATATTTGAAACAGATGGCTGAACAAATGGGCAAAAATTTCCACTAAATTCCAACTTTGTATCAACAGCAGCTAGCACTCTATAAGCTGCAGGCACCGAGAACATTTATCTTAGTAAATGAAAAAGGAACCATCACATATTTGATAAGAACACTGCTGCATAAGAAATAAATTTACCCATATATCTAGAGGTTGATGTGACACAAGCATGATAACTGTAGGCATCAGAACCCCATAGCTGCTCATCTGATACCTAAACATCAATAATTGCTTCAGTTAAAAATCATTTGCTAAATAAACACTGCACTATCGCTGAGCTATGATTCAGTACTAATTTCATTTTAGAAAATGGGAAGCACGTGAAGTAATTCTAGATGTTTTAAGAAGCTAGGTTTGGATATTGAATAACGAGCATTGCCACAGTGCTACACTTCTTGAGGTTTGCTGGGTCAACATTCCTGAGAGGCTGAAACCATTTCCCTGTATATCTTAGCCATAACATTTCATTTTTGCAGTCTTTTGTTTCAAGAACAGCAAGCGTTTCATCTTGGTTTATCGCTACTACTATTGATGAACCTCCCAAGAGCAGGTGCAACTTCCACGTTGAATGCTCAGCTATTGCACGAACAAACCGATAAGCTTTGCTCTCCCATAGGAGACATGTCACAAATCACAAGGAAACGAGCTGAATTTATGAACGGGAGCAAAAGGCTAGAGAAATCTGCGGAAACAACAGCTAGGCTCATCTATGATCACATACCAATGCAACCACTGAAATGGAGCGGAAAGGATCGTACAAGACCTGGCTTGGTCTGTTCGTCGAGGTTGATATCGCAGCTGAATCTCCTGCACACGGTGATGCAGGCAGCGAAGATCATGGTGAGGAGCAGGAGATCCACAAGGATGAGCAGTCGGAGCTGAAGCGTCGATTTCCAGCCGTTGCCAGATGCCGCTCGTCGACGTCCTACTCGCCGATGCCTCCCGAAGGTGCGAAGGGGAGCGTCACCAGCTTCCAAGCGATCCCCGGCTGACGCTGCTACTGCCGAGGCGGCGGAGGCAGGACCGCGACGAAATCCGCCTCCAGCAAAAGCGGCTGCGGCGGAGCGGACGGTCGACTGCAAGGTCGGAGTGGACATAGGGTCTGGGGATTTTGGGGCGGCGGTGGTTCGGGGGAAGAGGCGAGAAGGAAAGCAAGCTTAAATCGCAAAATAAAGGTAGAAAACTTATCCCTGTTGCTAAAAACTTTTCCCCTACCATGGCCACTGGCGTGATCGAAGAAGAAGAAGCAACACGATCCTATTTTGGGTCTGGACGAGGAGCGACGAGAGCGCTGTTGCCGATGACCAGCGGCGATGCATCCCGAAGAGAGAGCGCTAGCCCGCGATGCAGCTCGAAGAGAAAGGGGATTAATCGGGGTAACCAAACCGGCAAAAAAAAAAGTGAAGCAAGCGGGGAATCGAACGCGGGACGGTGGGACGCTAGCGAGAGCCCTTACCACCGCGACACAACCCCACACACGCAAGACGACAGCAACGAAGCAGCTGAGCTTGGCACCGCCGCGAGCAAGGCGGGCGACGTGGGCGAACGCGAAGCCGGCCATACGCACAGAGGCTCGCTTTCCTGTTACGCGGGCAACGCGGCGACTCACGGCGCGGCCACGACACCTCGAGCGTGACGTGGACTCCGCGAGCGACGGCGAAAACTCCAAGCCTTATATACGGTAGTATTTTCTATTTCTTTTATTTTTCTTTCATGATTTATTAGGTGCAGTTGTGCTATGTTTAGGGAGTGTTCTTTTATATTTCTCTTGTGTTTTCCAGAATGGCATCCTTTCCGGTTGTTCCACTTTCTATAATATAAATTTTCTTCTCCCTCGCCCTTCATCGTCGTCATTGCGATTCTAATGGACTTTTTGACAAGACTTGAAAAATTCAGTACGAGCCCTTCTTTGACTTCGCAACATCTAGACTTTCAGTTGAGCATCCTACCCAAAGTATCCTACCAAGCCACTCATATAAGCCTAGCTTTTTGTAGAGGTAGGATAAAATTAGCCTCTGGCATGTGAAGATTATTTGAGCCACTGAAAAGTTTGTTCCGGGTCATAACAAGGGAGACTTCTGATAAAGATCTGGATTATTGAGGAAGTTTTAAGCTTTCACTCTGGTAAAAAAACACTAGGAATCTGAATTGTGATGAGGGATCCTTGATAGGGTGATCGATTTGCACCACTAGGTTGTTAGTTCATTTTGTGGTGTTCAAGAAGGCAGTAGTTTATTGATAGCACCTCATTAGTGGTTTGGTTGTCTAAGGGTGTGTTTGGTTGGTGAGATAAGGTTGAATGGGATGGGATGGTCATGTACTATTTGATTCCATTGTTTTGAGTGAATGAAATGGTTCAACATCTATAAGAAATATTCCTTAAAATTGTATTCCACAATTCAATGCGGGATGGTTCCGTTCAAGCAACCAAATACTTAGATGACTTTTTTTCTTGAACCATCCTATACATATACCACTTAGTACAAACAACCAAACACACCCTAAGTCGTGTGAATTCATGCTAGGCTTATGTCTACCTTCTCTTGTTATTGGAAAATGGAAACCGGTGATGCTAATGATTGGAACTCTCGTCGCGTCGAGAATGTCCATGTCTAGATATTTGCTCGAGGACGAGCAAAGGTCTGAGCATGAGGGACTTGTTAGCACTTATTTTATATATGTTTTCATACCCTAAATTTCTGATAAATTAGTAGGAAATCACCATATTTATGGATTATTACTACTAACCTTAACCCAAAATCGAAGTTTGTATTGTTGGAACATTCTTTGCATAATTCAACAAAAATACCGTGGAAAATGCGCAAAGAATACAACGGACCGCATTGGGCCGAAGACTCGAGGTAGCCGGGCCTTAGGCTGAGGCAGTGTGGGCCAGTGCAACCCAAGAGTCGCCCCGTGCTCACCCCCTCTCGGCACCGACTCTCGCTTGAAGAACTTTTCTACGTGTCCGTATTCGGCCAAGAAACACCATTTGAGCATAAGGCAACGGACTCTATCTAATTTTTGGAAGCCAATTCGAACTTTGGATGAAAACCATGAGATTCGAACTGGACTCACATGTCACACACACGGAACCCTCTAGAAAGGCGAACCGATTGTAGACTTTAGAGTATAGAGCCGACCGGCGCTCAGGGGTCTGATCCCCTTATAAAAGGGCACCCTCCCTTAGTTTTTGGCATCCAGATTTCGACATTTCAAAGCCAACTTCGACATATTTCGACCATCGAAATCCATTCTTCCAATTGATAGGCTAATTTAAAGTAGTTCTTGGTGGAGAAGCCCTACCGCAGGTTCTAGAGCTCTTGCTTCAGCATCAATGAAGAGGTAACATTGTAATTGTCAGGTCGTTGTTGTAATCTTTAATGTTCTAGTTGATTTAATCTACGTTAGTTTCTCCTATTTTGTGATTGTTTGGTTATGCAATATTTCTCCATTATAAACTTTCGATTTGACAAACATTAGCAATAAGAGACTAGTCTCCTAGCCGTACTCAATCACCTCAACTTCCCAGCGGCACCATGAAACACAAAAGTTCCACGTACACGATGCCAATCTCTGTCAGATAAGCTGCTGAAAAGAGGGGGAAAAAATACCACTGGTAATTTCTAACTTCAGAAAGCAAACGGCAACAATATATTAAATCAGAACAGCAATACACAAATTTGATAATACCACGGTAACTCATCCATTAAAACTGATTCATTCAATTCAAAATTGATTGATCCATTGAAACTGATCTTACCACAAGAACTACAGTTAGAAAGTACAATATTATACTACATTGTTCATCTGATACTACAATCCCCAAACGATCCCTCTCTACACAACTTGCATAAATCTTGAAACAAGCGAATGGATAAGTAATCACTATTTACCTTTCATTCATACTTTAATATTTGTGCAACTGTAAAAAAGAAAAGCATGGAAGCACTCCACAATAACATGGATATTACAAACTTTGTTTTCTCAGGTTCATCTTGACTAAGGATAAAGATTGGTTCACTTCTGCTAATTCTTGATCCACTTGACACAATGCCATATCCACGCTTTGCGTTGTTTCTTTGAACGCATGACCATTCCATTGCTTCAGTTTTTGTCTAAAATGCGGAGAATTGTAGAGTTTGTTTGTCAGCACTTCAAAATGCGAAGAATGCAACGGCTAAAGAAACAGTCCAAAACTGTACAGTTTGTTTTTTCATCTTGTTCTTCACAAAGCAGTGGAACTTTGGCACTTAAATGTACAAAATGCTACACAAGTTATGTTTCCAAGTGAGACATTACAAGTTGCAACACTAAATAAAGAGAAATAAGGTTAAAGATGCTGGACTGAGTGGAAAAGAATCACCAATGCCCATCTAAAACAGCGAGTGCTTCTTTATTAGCCTTGAGCGTTGGAAGATATGAAGGTATATAGCATATGATGACTATTGAGTTCAGGTGAAATGAAAGTATATAGCACATGATGACTACGAGGTCAGGTGAACTAACCAATGATACGGAATATCCAGTAGAAATTGATGGAATGAAAGAAGTGAAATTCTATTCTAACTGGTAGACATTAGCAAGCAAAATACTCCTCACCTTCGGTTGCATACAAGGAATTATAGCGTACTTCACTCCAGAAACTTAGCAAAGCTCTGCAAGAAGGAACGAGGGAATGATCAAACACCACATTTTTTGTTGGGTTTACGCCGGGGATTTAGTGCTAACAGTGGGAAAATATTTCTATATGAGGTTTCTTTGGGTGATACTTGAAGCATTATCGCAATACTAAAGTGGTTGGCACTGATGAGACAAAAGTTCGAAAAAGAATAGAATATGTGAGCATCGGAACAAACAGGGTCCCAACTCTAACCTCTAGTGGGAGCGACATCCCTGGGGACTATCTCAATTAGGTAAGTGTGTCTAAATAACGTCAGCAGACAAATTTCGGAAGCGAACTGATTTAAGAAATCAAAAGGAAGTTGGATAAATCATAACTGATATATGATGCCTACTAATATAACAATGGAGTACTGGAAGCTTGTGGTTATCAAGTTGAAACATCAGTGAAGTTTGTATAAGAAAATGACCTATCTTATTTGAGAGAAAGAGAGCACCCAAACGCATCTGTTTTAGGAAACATGTTAATTCGAAATTCCAAACTTAAGCATAAGAAATAGGAATCACAGCTTGCTTGATTGTCAAGAAAGAAAAAATAAATAAATACAGAAAATATGGTGTTGACCTGCCAACTGAATACATGATCATACGAGATGACATTTGTCGGGACCGGATTTCCAAATCTGAACCCTCTGTGTATAACCTGTGCTAGTCCAGAAAAAGCTAGCACACACACTAGAAACAGTGATGACAACACATTCATATCACGAATCAAATAATATTACTTAAGCAAAAGAGTATTAGCCTTATGGCCAATTATTACAAATAAGCAGCATCATGGCTTGAGTTCAATAAGAAACAGCGGAAACGAAATAACAAAAGCAAAGTAAGTAAGCCCATCCATTTGCCCAACAGCAATCGGTGGGTTCGCGTCCTAGCATTCCGGATCGCCTTCATCATAACCACAAGCGTAGAAATCGTAGTCACCTTCAGCTTTTGCGAACTCTTCTGTGGAAAGTTGGGGATGTTGCAAGGGTGAGCACAAAATGTACTCCGCAAGTCTTGGAAACATAATGCATAATAACTATATGCAAGGCTAAACAATTGAAGGCATAATATGGCTCTTTTAGCATAAAACAAAGTTTAACAGTAAATACCAATATTAATTTTATAAAGCATCATTTGAACAAAATGTAATAGCATAGTAATTGAATTTGATATGACAATTAAGCGAGTTCCATCTACAGTGGCTCCATCGCCAAACCATAACCCAAGAGTTCCATCTGCTCTCAGATTCCCAAACCATCATTTTCCTTTAAAACAAAACCATGAAATCTACAATGTGCAAGCGTACCTACTTTGCCCTTGACCGTAGGCACGGCTACTTAAGTAGTTTTAACTCTGCAGAGTGTGTACACTTTACCCACAAGACATGATCGACTCTTGTTGCCATGCACTTAACACACTTCCTTTGGTGTGTCGGCGGAGAGATCATGACAAGGCCTTTACAATGCACAACCCCACTATTAACCTCGCGCTAAGGTTTCACATTGTTAGGGTTCTAGTTGCCCGATCTGAAGCACCCTCTTGCGCTGCCAACATCAGCCCTCACCAACTGGCGAAGCTAATAATGAGACGCACAAATTATTTAGCCAGGTCGTACCCATATAGACTTATGGTTGTACGGTAGTGCTCGGTCCATGGTAACACGCGCCGGTCCTTAATTGACCAGCGGAACATTCACATACCAAGGTCTCGTGCTTTGCGCACCGCCAAACATCCATCCGCCGGTCTAAACCATTTCCACTTTATTTCATTTAAATCACAGCAGCAACACCAATTGCCGCAATTTCACAAATAAGTTTGAACAACATTTGAAATGATTCCCATAATGGCACAATACCGAAACACTTAAGCTGGACTAAGCAATTCTACCGTTCCATGCTAATCTACTGAACATCACCAAATAAAATAGCTAGTATATATGATCTAGGGTGTCAAAGGTTCGACATGATCAATACCAATGAGGGTATAACAAACTGGAATTTAACTATACTCTAAAACTATATTTAAAGTACATTGCATAAAGTAAGCATGCATAATTTAAAAAGAACATAATATTTTCATAAAATTTGGGATCAATATGTTCAAGGAAGACTTGCCTTCGCTGCCTCTTGCTGGTTCTACCTCTGATTGTTGATTCGACTGATCTTCAACTGCATCGTCTACACGCGAAACGAGAGCAAATAAATAAAACAAATTCAAATAAAATTCAAAAATTGAAAATAATGGTACTGGAAGATAGATCTTGAATTTAGATGAATTTAGAAATTTGAATCACTTGGAATCGAGCTCGAGCGAAGGAGAACGGGCTCTGGAAGATTCCCGGATCGAAAATCAGAAAAAAAAGAGAATCTTGACACGTGGCGGTGTGATTGGCTGGGATTTCGGATTTTCGGAAAAATCGAAAAGGAAAAGAAATGCCGCCGACACGTGGGGCCCACATGTCGATGGCTCGATCCTGATGGCCGGAGCACCAGGAGAGGGATGCCGGCGTGGCGGACCACGCCGAGGTGGCGACCACGCGGGCTAGGGGCGTGGCGACCACGCGGCGGTGACGCGCGCACGGGGCTGAAACGAAGCGGCGCGCACGGAACGAGGCGGCGCCGACGCGGCGACGCGACGAGGCGACGCAGTCTTGGCGACGCGCGGAGGTGGCGCAAGAGCGGGCGGCGCGTGGCGTCGCGCGTGGCGCGACCGACGACGACGCTGCCGAGGCACGGCAATGCGGGACGGAGCGGCTCACCGGAGCGGGAGAAGAAGGCGACGGCTTGGGCAAAACTGCGATGGATCCGGGGCGGGGCGTAGGGAAAAGGAGAGAGGGAGACGCGGGGATCTCAGTGAGACCAATAGAGGCGGCGGAGGCTCACCGGCGAGGAAGAAAAGTGGCGGAGTGAAAGTGCATCTAGGCACTTATGTTATTTTGGTGATTAATGAATGTTATTTTGGTGATTAATGACAAACACTCATAATGACAATCTATGTAAATTAAGTAAATGCTTAACTTAGTGCTTAGCAAATGACAAACCTCTAATATGATTATATTGCTATGAGACTAACTTGTTATTGCCTAGTTGAGTATCAGTCTCATCTATTTAGAGGAAAATCAAATAGGAAGGTTAAGCAAAGATAAGGTATGCAATTTTGGTATCTATTCTATATTTGTTATTGCATTCCTTTTGTGCAAATGCATAGTGAACTCCAAGTAGCATGTTGATTATATATATGCACATTGGTTCATGTCATATTTATTTGTGCATATATATTCATTTGAGTTCATTATAGTATGCATGTATTAACTAGAGTTAAACTTCATATTGCTATAGATTGACTTGGTGCATGCATGTTTTATTTGTATATCTTCTCATGCAATTCTCTTAGTGAAGTTTATCTAGTGTTGGATCACATATTTACTCTTACTCCAAATATTATTTGCACATGTACAATTCGTGTATATTCTATCATGTGCTTCATTTAAGTAAAGTCTGTGATCCTTGCCATGATTTAATTGATTCATCATATTGGCAATTATCTCACTAGTGCATATAGATCAATTACATATTCATCATGATGTACTTAGTAGAGAACATTTCTTATGTCAAGTGTTTCCATTTATATTGTGCTTCTTTATATGAAACACTTGTTGAAATCAACTACTCACAAAATATCAATTTATTCATATCTATTGAGCTTTTGGGACTAATGTCTTTCATGAGTAGTTTGGAAAGAATTAGGTCCCGTATGTGTATGATGACCAAGGTATCTTGGAGGATGATCATTAAGCCGAGGTCAACAAGACGGCGGTGTCACCAAGAGCTGAGGACTAAGTCAAGAGCAACTTGGCGTGGAGATCGTCGGAGAGGATGATCAAGTCAAGGTTGATAGGACGAGAGTCTCATGAGGTGAATCAGTCGAGTTGGACAAGGCGAAGATGTCATCAATTATATGGTGAAGGTCTTCATGCATCGACATCAAGAAAGAAGACGGCAAGTGACTAGTTCTAGACTTATATTATCTTTGATTTAATTTGAGTCTAAGGATTGCCGTACTATTAAGAGGGATGCGATGTCGAATGACTTTTAGATGTGTCAAGTGCTCAAGTGATCCATCCTTGTGAATCTTAGAAAGAGAGTGGTGTTGGTAGTGCTTGGAAAGTGAGGGTTGTAGGTCTCTCTTGATTTCTTTGTGAAATCTGTGGTTATCCTTTGAGTTTTGGATAGTGAGATCTTGTTGGTTGTGTAGCCCTCGTTCTTAGCTTTGGGAGAGTCCAAAATCTCTGAAATCGAGTCCGGAGTCAAAAGTTATGCTCGTTTTTGTCGAGTTGCTCGGTCTGATTCGGACTATCCGGAGTTAGTCCGGACTATCCGGATCATCCGAGTATCCGGATATTCATCCGGACTCTCGGGTTGAGTCTCTCTGTTAGCATTTTCTCAGTCAATCCGAGTATCCGGATTGAAATCCGAGTCTCCGGATTGTGCGCACTTGCCCCAACGGCTAGTTTTTGGGAGGTCTATTTATAGCCCTTCCTCCCTCTTTTGAGAGAGCTTTTGGAGAGGCTTTTGGTGTGGATTTTGAGGGGTGTGTGGGGGCTTTGAGAGAGCTTTTACCCTTAGATCTAAGTGATCCCTTGTGAGAAGGGTTGGGAAGAGTTTGGGAGTGAGATTTGAGTTGATTGAGCACTTGATTTCATCTCTAAGTTTGTTCTTCGTGAGCATTTGTTACTCTTGGAGGTTGAGGACTCCTAGGCGGCTAGGAGGTCGCCTACGAGCCACCGAGCTTTGTGTGGTTGGCCGTGGGAAGTTTGTGAAGGCAGTTCCGCCTCCGTAAGGGAAGGAATCAAAGGAGTGAAGACCGCGAGTGCATTTGTGCAACACCGGAGGAAGAGGGTTGAAAGAGACCCGGCTCAAGTGTGACCGAGCCGCCTCAGCGGAGACGTAGGATCCTCAAGGATCCGAACCGGGTGAAAAATCATCGTCTCAAGTTTGCTTCTTTCTCTTGCTTTAGCATTTGATTTTGAATCTTGAAATTGCCCGATCTACTCTTTTGTTGTGTTTGGCTCCGGATCTTCTATGCCCTCGTGTACGACATCATTTAGATCTTTTGTATTCAAGTAGATTGTTGAAAAATTGCAAAGATTTAAAATCTCCATTCGAAGTCCTCAATCCGGAGTATCCGAATCCCTGAACCCGGACAGTCCGGATAATCCGGAGTATCCGGATTGAATACCCCGGACACTCCGGGTTAGGACCCTCGGGATTGGACTATCCGAGTATCCGGATTGAATACCCGGACGATCCGGATAATCCGAGTATCCGGATTGAATACCCCGGACACTCCGGGTTAGGACCCTCGGGATCGGACTATCCGGAGTATCCGGATTGAATATCCGGACACTCCGGATTGTTCAGGAAACTCGGGAGATTTTATTTAGCTGCATTTAAGTTACAAAGTTTTTAATTCGCCTATTCACCCCCCCTCTAGGCGACATCCCCTGTCCTTTCAATTGGTATCAGAGCAAGGTCTCTCTTTTTATTAGACTTAACCGTCTAGAGAGTAAAGGATGTCGACTAGAGGATTAGAACACTCACATAATCCACTTGTGCTAGATGGCACAAATTATGCTTCATGGAAATTAATTATGACTTCTCATTTTAAATCCATGAGCCCCCAAATATGGTGGATCGTAGATGTCGGCTTTTCCTCTCCGTTGAATGAAGTTGCTCCAACCGAAGGAGAGAGGAAATGCCTACATCTCGACGCTCAAGCTACTAATGTTTTATTTTGTGTTGTGAGCGATGAAATCTTTGATAGAATATGCAATCTCAAGAGCGCTCATGAAATGTGGATAAAGCTTCAAGAACTATTTGAATCATCCACTTCTATTGAGGATTGCACTAAGGAAGAGATGTCGGGAGATGAAACATCAAGCTCCACCTCAAGCTCAAGTGATGAAGAACCGACATCTCCATCAACCTCAACCTCCGCCTCAAGTGACGATGAAGATGCTCTTCCATCACAAATCCGTTGCTTCATGGCGAAAGGTAAGAATGAGGTAAGTGACGATGATGATGATGAGCTCACTTATGATGAACTTATGAATTTGCTAGAGGAGCTCAATAAATGTCTTGGAAAGGAGAAAAAGAAATATAAAATTTCGAAATGATTATAATATGCTTCAAGAAAATCATGAATCCCTCATTTCCAAAGAAATTCATAAGCCTAAGGTGGATATAGGAATCTCATGTGATTTAATTGATGAAATGTCTTGCTTAAATGTTAATCCTAATATTTCATCAAAATTTGACATATCCACCTCTTGCAATGATTTACCTTGTTGCTCAAATTCAAATGTTTCCACTTCCTCTATGCATGTTGAGACTAATCTTGTAGAGGAAAACAATGAGCTCAAGGCCCAAGTCATTAGATTAGAAAATGACTTGAAGAAGTGCGTAAAGGAAAAGCCGTTCTCGGCGAGATCTTGAGCAAGCCAAGGCGCCTCAAGATAGCGAGGACTCGGCTACATCTCCAAGAGGAGACTAGCAAGACAAGGCACAACGAAAGACTCTCGAAGATCATCAAGTGCTTTGCTTGCAACAAGAAGGGACACTTCGCCTCCGTGTGCCCTAATAAAGTGGAGATCAAGCCACAACCATCAACAATGAGGCGAACCGACAAAGAGCAAGTCAAGAAGAAGAAGAGACGCTCAAAGCCTACTTGCTACAATTGTCGGAAAAGGGACACATCGGTAAGGATTGTCCCAAAGGTATTACTCCTAAGCCTATTATCGTCAATGATCATTATTTGCTTAGGAAGGACAAAAATGGCAATGTGTTTGCCAAGTTTGTCGATTCTCCCAAGTATTTGCAAAATTATGATATTCAATTGCTTAGGAGAAATGAATCTAGAAATGTGTTTGCTCAAAATGCTAGACTTCCTAAGACCAAGAAAAATCATGTTGATCATGTGCTTAGGAAAAATAACAATAGCAAACCATTTGCTAGATTTGCTAGATCTTCTAAGCCCTTGCATTGTAATGATTATTATGTGCTTAGAAAGGATCAAACTAGAAATGGATTTGCTAAAAATGCTAAAACTCCTAAGCCTCCTCAATTCAATTCCAATAATTCGCTTAGGAGTAATAACAATCGCAAATTCATTGCTAGTCATGTTAGTTCACCTAAGACTATTAATGTTAGGGCCATTTGGGTTCCTAAATCTATTGTGACTAACATTTTTGGACCCAACAAAAATTGGGTACCAACAAGTGCCTAGAAGTTTATTAGGTGCTTGGAGATGCATTGGAAAGCTTTGGCTCAATCAAGAGGATGATTTCATCATATGAAAAAAAGAAGCCAAGCTTGAAGACATTCACTTCAATCATAAACCAATGACATCTCGGGTAACAAGTATTTAAATTGATTCTTATAGCTTATAGCCTTGTGTAGGTTATATTGCATTATTCATGAAAATCAATTTAGATTGCTTGATTATATGCTTTCTCATGCTTATTAGTTGTTTTGATTGCAATCTTGAGTAAGTTTGGGATAGTGGCACATTAAGGGGGAGTGCTAAATCATAACCATGTATATTACATCCCTACATGTGCCCATATTTATATAAGTGCAAATATATATTTTCAAAATCAAGCCATTTAGCCAAAAGTCAAAATTTTGTATACTATTAGTATTCTTGTGAAAAACTAATTGCAAAATGTATACAAATGTATTTGAAACGTTTTTCAAAGGGTTTTGGCTTCAAAAAAAATCTATTTTACAAAGAAAATGAGTTTCATGCCCAAAATCAAGTTTCTAGTATCTTGTTTTGGATTTAAACTTATAATTTTCATAGTATTAAATGTAAAATGAATTTGAAAGTAATTCCAAAACGAAAATCCTAGAGTTGGTCATTCTTAACAATTCTTGTGTTCAAAAGACTTTCAAAAGACCAACCTAGTGAAAGTTATTTGATTTTGAAACTCGCCGAAAAACTATATTTGACCCATAATAGTCATACTATTGCACTTAGTGAGTTTCTCCGTTTGGACCGGATCTTGTGTAGTATCTTGGTTCAAAATGGTATCTTAGACTCATACACAAAATTCAAATCTCTATATCTCATCTTATTCTTCATTTGAATCTTGTGTTGAAATATTTGGCTTTGTTTTACAAATAGCTATTTCAAAAGGACCATTTTGGTCAAAAGTCAAATCTTATGTTTAAAAGGCCCAAATTTGTGAAAAGCTTTGTAAAAGTATTCTAGTATGTATTTCAAATGTTTTACAAGCTCTCAAAATGAAAATTCTATATTGAAATCAATTTTAGCCCGAAAAGTTTTTGGTTTGAACTAAAATAGCTTATTTAAGCATATTGCTCAAATCTTAGCATTCAAGTTGGATTTCATTACAAATCTTGGCTAGAAACCATCTTGATAATCAATTCTAAGCCATGGAAATTGAAATTGCATGAAATCCAAATTGAGTTGTATTTTGAGGCTTTTTATGAAAAACTATTATCTATTTTAACTTGCTCCAAAAAAGGGTTAAAAGCAAAATATTTGTTTGAAATGCAAAATCTTATGAAAATAGTCTTCTAAAAATGTTTTCAAATGCATTTCAAATGTTTTCAAGTATCTAACCCTTGGCTAGAAGCTAAAAGTCAAACTTTGGCCTAAAAAGGATCTTTGTGATCTTGCTTTTGCATTTAACTTCAAATTTTTCTAAAGCAAAATCTATTTGGAGTTTGAAAAAGTGGTCAATACAAAACTCATAGGGTTGGTCATTTTAAGCATTTCTTTAGTTCAAAGTTTTTCCAAACGACCAACCGTTCAAAAGTTATAGCCATTTGAATTTGGCCAAAATCATCCAATTGACCCAAAATGACCCGTTGTTGCATTTTGTGGATTTGGCTATTTGAATTGGATTTATTTGCATATCTTGAATTGAAATAGTATTTCTTACTCATACAAAGCTATGAAAGTTCAAATCTCCATAAATTTCAATCCGGAATGCATTTTGAGCATTTGGTGAAAATTCAATTTCTTTTCAAACCTTCAAAGCGCACTTTGTCATATATTTTGAACGAAAATTCCTTTTAATGAAATTCTTATTGGGAAACCTTCTAAATAGTCCAATGTTTATTTCTGGAAAGTTTCAAACCATTTGGACTCAATTTGAAAAAGTTTTGACTTTTCTTCTCTTTGAGTAAAAATCATGCCTACAAAGCAAAATTTGGCATATCTTTTGATTGGAGACTCCTTTTTGGAAAATTCTTTTTGGAAAAGTTTCTTGGGAGTCTAAATAATGTTTATGCCTAATTTCAAATAATTTAAACTTAATTTGAAATAGTTATGCCTTTTTCTCTCTTTCGATCTTATTTGGCATACTCTTGCATTAAGTTGGATTTTACGATTTGAATGGATTTGATTATGCAAATAGGCTTATAAACATCTCTATAAATCATATGAAGCCATATAATTGCATATTACCATTCAAAACTCATTTGGTTCTATTTTGAGGATTTGGTGAAAATCTTAATCTTTTATGTGTTTCATATGCAAATTTCACCACATTTCTCAAAGTAAAATTTATTTATTGAAAATCTTTGTTAGAAAACCTTCTCTCACATATGGAGTTCATATCTGAAAAATTCTCAAATTTATTTGAACTCATTTGCGAGATTGTTGACTTTATTTGACTTAGTGTCAAAACTAAACCTCCTATGCTTCTAATGATCTATTTTTTATTGGAGGGTGATATTTGAGAAAATCCTTTTGGAAAAAGTCTCTTGGATGTTCATGGATCATTTCTGCAAAATCTTATGGCTACTGGATTTCATTTGATCAAGATTTGATCCAAATTCAAAATGTTCAGTTTTAGGGATGAAGCTGAACAACCCGGAGTATCCGGGTAATATATCCGGAGTATCCGGATTATCCGGACACTCCGGATCAAAAACACCGGAGTATCCGGGTTGTACTGCTCGGCCCAAATTCTGAAATTACTATCTACACTTTCTTGCAATATCTTGTTCATCCTATTTTTGGGGTTTCTCCTTTGCTCAAATCAATATTCAGTCTTCATAGCCCTCGAAGAGGATTTCGAGTCGGATCTGTTCCGCGTTGATGATTTTTGTATTTGAGCAATGGTTTAAAAGTTATAATCGACTTTGTGCTGCTATTTGAATCTTTTTGAGACTTTAAGAGTTTTAAATTGGAATCTTGGCAAGCCTTTCAAGATGAAAACTAAGTGAACTTATCCATTGCTCCAAGCTTCAAAGTGGAGCATATCTATTTAAGTTTTCATTCCAATGAAAGTGCATCTTTTGGCTAAGTTCTTTTGGAAATTGGATTTAATTGTAACTTAGCCTCAAAATGTTTCCTCTCTTGCATAACTCGGAGTTTATTATGGAAAAGAGAAAATTTCCCTTGTAAGCTCAAGAGTGAGTTTGAATGTGTTTTACTCATTGTCTCTCTTACAAGTGGGTGTCAAGATTAAATTTGAATGAGTTTCAAATATTTTCATTATAAAGTGGTGTAATAAAATCTTCAATTGATATCTTAAATTGTCTTAAATTGCATGCAAAGAGTATTGTCTTGTATATCATATATATCATGCATGTTGTACTTAGACATTATCAAACTAACTTGGGTCAAATTAAAAGATATTTGTTCCCGGAAATCGTGTGCTTGTCTATTGATGTTCAAGGTATTGGAAAAGGGTCACCTTCGACGGTGGGATGAAGGAAATGGAGAGGAGCTCCATAGTACGAGGGATCTAAGACCGGGCGCGGTGATCATGACCAATTCGAACATGCGGTGGACAAGAATCGACAAAGGGACGTATTTCTTTTCTGACCATATTCAATAATGTCTTTGCACACCATTATGCTAAATTGTGTTATTCTAAATGGTGTTGTATTTTTCAATTGATATGATTAATTGGTATCTTTCAAGAGGTATCCTCTAATCCTAAATTGTTTTGAAGTATCATCTAACTTGCATTCGGCATTATCAAGAACTAAAAGGTACATATGGGTGACACATTGCAAAGAGGTATGCCCTTGATAAGTTTATGAAATTCTTGATCATGAAAGTGCATCTTACTTATACAACCTTGATTCATGATCTTGTATACATCTTGTGATCATATAAGCAATTCCTTCTTGTGTAATCTTCTTTATATGATCTTGATTGTTAGAATTTGATTTGATCATAAGCATGTGCTTAAATTATAAATTTGCTATATGATCTTGATGTTTAAAGAATATGTGAAATCATATTCGTGTGTCATGTTTAAGCATCACTTATATCCTAAGAATCATGACTTCTTTAATTTGGTATAACTAGAAAAATCTATTACCTAAATCTTGGAAATAATTGGTATCATATCTTGCCTAGATTTAGGGGGAGCTTAATATTATTGTCCTACTACTAGCTCCTTATCTTTATTTTATTTTCTCCCTAATCTTTTTATTGAGTGTGCAATCAAGGGGGAGAACAGATTTTATTGAATAAACAATAAGAATCTTTTAAGCACCTTTTTGGGATTAATGACAAAAGGGGGAGAATTTATGGAATTTTCAATTGTCCCCTAATCGATTGACAAAAAGGGATGATTTGTAAGTATGATCTCTTATTGTATCTTTATGCTTGTTTTAATGTTAAAATATCTTAATATTGTCATTTGGTGCAATTGATAATAGGTTTGTCATAAATCACCAAAAAGGGGGAGATTGAAAGTGCATCTAGGCACTTATGTTATTTTGGTGATTAATGAATGTTATTTTGGTGATTAATGACAAACACTCATAATGACAATCTATGTAAATTAAGTAAATGCTTAACTTAGTGCTTAGCAAATGACAAACCTCTAATATGATTATATTGCTATGAGACTAACTTGTTATTGCCTAGTTGAGTATCAGTCTCATCTATTTAGAGGAAAATCAAATAGGAAGGTTAAGCAAAGATAAGGTATGCAATTTTGGTATCTATTCTATATTTGTTATTGCATTCCTTTTGTGCAAATGCATAGTGAACTCCAAGTAGCATGTTGATTATATATATGCACATTGGTTCATGTCATATTTATTTGTGCATATATATTCATTTGAGTTCATTATAGTATGCATGTATTAACTAGAGTTAAACTTCATATTGCTATAGATTGACTTGGTGCATGCATGTTTTATTTGTATATCTTCTCATGCAATTCTCTTAGTGAAGTTTATCTAGTGTTGGATCACATATTTACTCTTACTCCAAATATTATTTGCACATGTACAATTCGTGTATATTCTATCATGTGCTTCATTTAAGTAAAGTCTGTGATCCTTGCCATGATTTAATTGATTCATCATATTGGCAATTATCTCACTAGTGCATATAGATCAATTACATATTCATCATGATGTACTTAGTAGAGAACATTTCTTATGTCAAGTGTTTCCATTTATATTGTGCTTCTTTATATGAAACACTTGTTGAAATCAACTACTCACAAAATATCAATTTATTCATATCTATTGAGCTTTTGGGACTAATGTCTTTCATGAGTAGTTTGGAAAGAATTAGGTCCGTATGTGTATGATGACCAAGGTATCTTGGAGGATGATCATTAAGCCGAGGTCAACAAGGCGGCGGTGTCACCAAGAGTGAGGACTAAGTCAAGAGCAACTTGGCGTGGAGATCGTCGAGAGAGGATGATCAAGTCAAGGTTGATAGGACGAGAGTCTCATGAGGTGAATCGAGTCGAGTTGGACAAGGCGAAGATGTCATCAATTATATGGTGAAGGTCTTCATGCATCGACATCAAGAAAGAAGACGGCAAGTGACTAGTTCTAGACTTATATTATCTTTGATTTAATTTGAGTCTAAGGATTGCCGTACTATTAAGAGGGATGCGATGTCGAATGACTTTTAGATGTGTCAAGTGCTCAAGTGATCCATCCTTGTGAATCTTAGAAAGAGAGTGGTGTTGGTAGTGCCGGAAAGTGAGGGTTGTAGGTCTCTCTTGATTTCTTTGTGAAATCTGTGGTTATCCTTTGAGTTTTGGATAGTGAGATCTTGTTGGTTGTGTAGCCCTCGTTCTTAGCTTTCGGGAGAGTCCAAAATCTCTGAAATCGAAGTCCGGAGTCAAAAGTTATGCTCGTTTTCGTCGAGCTGCTCAGTGCTGATTCGGACTATCCGGAGTTAGTCCGGACTATCCGGATCATCCGGAGTATCCGGATATTCATCCGGACTCTCCGGGTTGAGTCTCTCTGTTAGCATTTTCTCAGTCAATCCGGAGTATCCGGATTGAAATCCGGAGTCTCCGGATTGTGCGCAGCTTACCCCCAACGGCTAGTTTTTTGGGAGGTCTATTTATAGCCCTTCCTCCTCTTTTGAGAGAGCTTTTGAAGAGGCTTTTGGTGTGGATTTTTGAGGGCTGTGTGGGGGGCTTTGAGAGAGCTTTTACCCTTAGATCTAAGTGATCCCCTTGTGAGAAGGGTTGGGAAGAGTTTGGGGAGTGAGATTTGAGTTGATTGAGCACTTGATTTCATCTCTAAGTTTGTTCTTCGTGAGCATTTGTTACTCTTGGAGGTTGAGGACTCCTAGGCGGCTAGGAGGTCGCCACGAGCCACCGGAGCTTTGTGTGGTTGGCCGTGGGAAGTTTGTGAAGGCAGTTCCGCCTCCGTAAGGGAAGGAATCAAAGGAGTGAAGATCGGCGAGTGCATTTGTGCAACACCGGAGGAAGAGGGTTGAAAGAGACCCGGCTCAAGTGTGACCGAGCCGCCTCAGCGGAGACGTAGGATCCCTCAAGGATCCGAACCGGGTGAAAAATCATCGTCTCAAGTTTGCTTCTTTCTCTTGCTTTAGCATTTGATTTTGAATCTTGAAATTGCCCGATCTACTCTTTTGTTGTGTTTGGCTCCGGATCTTCTATGCCCTCGTGTACCGACATCATTTAGATCTTTTGTATTCAAGTAGATTGTTGAAAAATTGCAAAGATTTAAAATCTCCATTCAAGTCCTCAATCCGAGTATCCAGAATCCACGAACCGGACGGTCCGGATAATCCGAGTATCCGGATTGAATACCGGACACTCGGGTTAGGACCTCGGGATTGGACTATCCGAGTATCCGGATTGAATACCGGACGGTCCGGATAATCCGAGTATCCGGATTGAATACCTCGGACACTCGGGTTAGGACCCTCGGGATCGGACTATCCGAGTATCCGGATTGAATATCCGGACACTCCGGATTGTTCAGAAACTCGGAGATTTTATTTAGTGCATTTAAGTTACAAAGTTTTTAATTCGCCTATTCACCCCTCTAGGCGACATCCCCGTCCTTTCACGAGAAGCGCTCGGGCGGCGGAACCGGCGGCGAGATCTCCGCGACGAGGCAACTCGGCGGCGAGGCTTGGGGCGGTGGAGTGCGCGCGAGGAGGCGAACCTCGGGATGGGTGCGGCGGCTTAAATAGCTCGGGAGGCGTCGCGCGGCACGGACGCCAAAACGACGCGACGCAGTTAGGTTTAGGGTTTTGGCGCGGGCGAAGGCGGGGCGACGCGGCGCGATCGCAGCCGCAGCGTGCGGCGCGCATCGGACGACGGACGCGAGCCGGGCTAGCTGGTCGAGGGCCATGAGTGGGCCAAGAAGCGAGAGGCAGGCGAGCGGCCGAGGCGAAGCGGGCCGTGGGAAAAAGGAAACGGGCCGGCGAAGATTCAGCCCACAGAGGAATTTCGTAAAAACATTTTTCGTTTTAACAAAATTCCAGAAATTCAAATAAAAGCAAATAAATATCAAATAAATTCAGAAAAATCTCCAAAAATACAGAAAAATTCCTTGCAGCATAATGAAGCCAACTAAAACTGAAAATCTTTTGTTTGATGGATAGATTAGCCAAATTAAATCCTTTTATAAAAAGAAAATTCAAATTAAGCTGAAATTAATTCAAAGAAATTGCAAATGGTGAATTTTGAAATTCAAACAATCTAAAATCCAAATTTCTGGAATGTTACAACATTCAAGTTTCTTACTCTTCAAACTCAAACATATACAACAGTAAAAAAAGTTGGCAACAATAATAAAAACACTTTCATAGCATTGACTAAAGAATTACATTTACAAAAAAAAGCAAACAATATATCGTTAGCTTCAAACTTTTGACGGAGTTTTATCAAGAACGAGAAAAAAAAAATCAGATTTAGTCTACAACTAGAACTAAAAGTCACGAGACAAATAATGTAAAAAAAATGGTAGTTAAAAGGTTTTTGCTCATATAAACCAATTAGCCATCTTGAAAGTGCTACGTTACCTGGTCTGCAGCCGCTTGTATGGTCGCATGATCTTCCCATTCCCCAGATCTACAGTGTCATAAATAATATAGCTATGCATAAGGAGATGATCAACAAATTGGAAATTTCACATGATAGGCATCTCGAATCTGCTATGAACTGGAAGTCTGGAACCTTTTCATTTTCTTCAAATAAACCTTATATTCCATTGGTACATAACCTTCATAGTGTTTCCTGAATTCCTTTAGCTAGAACAGAGAGGCATTATTTCAGCATAGCTGCATATCCATGAAAATATATGGTGAAGACTGTAACTAAGATAGCAAACTCTTTATTCACAGAAAAAACACATTCTGCTAAGGGATCTACCTGCTTCACTACTGCCTTCCTCACATGTTTGTGATAGTCAGGATTGTAGCATAACTGGTCTGCCAGAGCTCGGAACTGTAGAGAAAATACACAACACAAAATGGGAAAGGTTGAAGACAGAATAAAAACTGCACCTGGAAAATAAGCTGAAATGTGATAATTATAAGATAACATTTCTTTAGAAAGAGGATTTTTATGGAAAATATATTATATATGTGTATACGGGGAAGAAGATATAATAAATTATTAATACCTAAATGTAGGATAGATTCAAGCAATAGAGTCGGCTTGTCCACTCAATCTATCAGTACGAATGAACAACGAACACATCATATGGCAATTAAACAACAGTGACATTCAGAATGTAGTGGGTTTTTTTAATATTAGTCTTTATAGAAAAAGAAATAGTATTTTATGTCCAACAAGTTCGAAACTAACCTGACAATTCCTATCCCCTTCTATTTGGAACTCAGCTAAACCATAAGTGCCCAATCTGTCAAAAAGAAGTCAGGTAAATGAACCTTACATAAAACAGAGGGTGAAAGCAATAACATAATGTAGCCTTTACCTATCCATTAATGTTTCATGGTCTAATGTTGCACTATTAACATCAGGGATTTTCCCATTAACTTGAGGAGTGTGCTGCTGATGAGGAGAACATCAGTAACTTGCTACAAAGGCAAGTACTTGAAAGGTATGAAGCTAACACTATTCTATACTATATTCATTACTACCAATTAGCTTTATTGAATGCTACATATACAGGTTTTATTTCAGAGAGAAATATCTCCTGTCAGTAAATATGGCAGGTTTCAAAGGTAAATTTCCAGGAAACAGAAAGCACCAAAATTATCAGAAGCACACATCAATAACTGATAGATTAGTACCGGGATTGAATCTATGTGGGACAGGCGCTTTCCAAGACTCTGCTCACTGTTCTTCACTTCAGTTAAAAGGGTACCAAATGGTCACGCCCTGCCGCACTCCCCTGAGTACTACTGCTAATACTTGAGCAAGAGCTTTTACTAACATGATTCTTTTGTTCAGACATACTACCTAAGAAGGAACATTGAGAATATATGGTTGACTGTATGCTGCAAAGAAAAGAAAATACATTTGGTGATAAACGGTACTAACAGTTAAGAGCATGCATCTGCATAATAACATGGGCAACAAGCACAATTATAAAGAAACTGGTGTCAACTGGCAAGTAGCAAAACAGCAAGCTCATGTTCAAGACATAAACATTTAATGGCTTCCATGCTGGCATTACGTATTATCCATCTAGACATTCAAGAGGAAATATCAAGATGCATGCATACATACATACATACATACATACATACAGTTCCTAGTGTCCATTTCATGAACCAGAGATTGTTTTCGAAAGAAGGAATTCCTCGCAAAACTGATAGCCAAAATAGGGGAGGCGTTCACATGACAACCTGCTATTTTGTAAGGAAAATCCCATGCTTAATGTCCAAATAATGAACTTTTGTCTAATAAAGATAGTTGTGGCAACCCGCATAATTAACCCTTAGTAACGATTAAAACTCTAGAGTTAATTACACGGATCTCAGTATAGTAGCTAGCAAAACATCGAGTATCCCAATACTTTATTAGTTACTATACCATATACAGAGTATTGCAGCAGAACAATAATTAGAGACTAAAACGGAGTTCTTTATTACATTCCATTGGCCACGTGGGCTATTGTACATATCTTAACTTTACATAATAGATATTACAACAAAAGACATTCTTAACCTCCTAGCTCTCGTCGGCTGGCTAACGCGGTTATACGGTCTACTAGTACTCCTCCTCCTCCTAATAGTAGTAGTAGTAACCGTCCTCCGGAAAGTCCTGCTCCTACGAACTGTCCTCCACCTAGGCCTCGGAGGATTGTCCATGGACCTCACCGTCTAAGCAAGGAGAGGATTAAACAAGGGTGAGTACAGAGTACTCGGCAAGCAATAATATATGAATGCAATAGATGATTTTTCCCTCCCAAGTTGATCCACACCTAATCTAACTTCACCCAAGACCACCTTTTCCCTAAAATACTCTTTCTACAGGAATTAAATTTTAGCTTAAAGGTTATTGATTTTATATTTTAGAAAGTTTTATTAACACTGTATATAAGACAACCAAAACTTTCCATAGTCTCCGATTCAAGAAACTGGCTTGAACTCGAGATTTACCCTGCGCAGGTTTGTACCACTTTACTCATAGTGACACCCACAAGAGATGCTCCAGAATGTTTATCGCTGCTCTAGTATTAGTTCTCCACCCTGCACTTCGAGTTTGTGATACCTATCCCAGGCTGCCCCACAACTCCAAGGTACAGTTGTTGTGAAGACCCTCCCCCTTAACCCTTCCCTCATTAAGCATAATCATTATTATTATTATTATTATTAAGCATAGCATGAACATTAATTGTGTTGTGATCGCTTTTTACTTCATTCATCGTTTTCAAAATGTAATTTACTTTCTCAGACGATGTGACAACACAACACCGGATACCGATGTGATCTGTAACCTTTTCAGACTACGTGACATAGCATAGCAGAACACTGCCACGCACTCACTGAAGACTTATACCAGTCTGAAATGACCCCTCACTGCACACAATATAGTCCGACGTGACTACTCACTGCACGCTACAAAGTCCCATCGGTACACTCAGTACGCACTAACTGCACACTGCACAGTCCGAAGTGACCACTCACTGCCTACTTTTAACTTTGAAGTGACCACTTATTGCACAGTATATTTGTCGGTACTGACACCTTGTATGCATGACTGCCTTTTCAACCCGACTTGACTACACACTCCAGCGTTTTGCTGTTCGTCTGCACCTTTGAATCTTACCTTCCAACACTTAATCCATACACCACCCCTTCGAGATTATTAAAGGCCAAACCGCACGCACACATACACAGCTCCCACTCACACTTCACCATGGCTGGATCCTCTAGCAGAGCATTCTTGTGGACACCTGATATGAGCAGCGTAGCCCTTCATGACACGTTGAAGGTACGCGTAATGGGAAGGATGATTCATTCAAGGAGGAGAACCAAAGTAAAATGATGTCCAAATTGCAAGAGTGGCGTCCGACATTATCGAGGCATAACGTGACAACCTCTAGCATGAACCTTGTGACCTCCGACGACCGTAAGGCGCACTTGCAAGGGTGGCATCAAAAGTATTTCAGGGTGCGAACTTGCCGACCACCCTTCTGTTACAGGTTTCTCTACGAGATTTCATAGGGTACTGTTGCTGCCCGAACAGTATGGAGAGCATATTAAGATTAGTTATTTCCTATTTGTACACCATACTAATTTTTTGCATTATCCATAAGTTCACTCATTCGTATGCTCGTCTTGTGTGTTAGTCATTCTCAGAGGATAAAGAGTTGCTGAACAAAGATATCACAAAATTTGTAGCGATGTATATACTTTTCGGCGGAGGTGTGATTCCTGATTCACGTAGAAGAGGATCTAACTGGAGGGGTAGAGGTCCACCTAGTACTGTTGCAGCAGAAAGTTCAAGAGGACATTCAACCACCACCGCAAGAGGGCTTGCTCCTAACTATACAAATGATAATGGCGATGATGATGACAATTCCATGTCACCTAGAACTTGACGTTCAAGCACTATCACAACAGGCCGTTCAAGCAACAACGAAAGAGGACGTTCAACCAGCACTGAAGGAGGGCTAGCTCCTAACCATACAAATGATGATGACGATTTCATGCCACTTAGGCCACGAACGTTGCGTCCTCGAAGTCCTCCGAATCCTAACGATGATATTACATTAAGCCCTATCAGGTATCCAGGGGAAGTACCCCGTCAGGAACCAATAGATAACTATTATTATTTTTATTCTAGCGATCTATTCCGACAACCATGGCTATAGAATGTATCTTAGATGTAGTTCATATGTCATGCTATTGTAGTTGTTGTACTTACTATAATTTGTAATGTCAATATCGGATTTTATTCAATGTTTTACTATTATTTGTCATCAAATTTGTCGTATATCGAAAGAGAATGAGAACAACAAATTTTGAATTTTGTCAAAAAAAAAAGTAATGACAAATAATTTTGTAAAATACTACATAAATTATCATTGACATATATGATTTTTTTTGAGTTTATTGAACCCTGATTTGAACTCTAAAATTCTAGCGATTATCAAAATAACAATGAGTTTTAATACTTAATGCTCACAAGTTACAGCGAATTTTCAAATGAAATCAGTGCAAAAAATTTCCTCAAAAATTTAATTTCCTCCAAAAAAAATTTCATGATTTTTAGAATTTATTTGGTTTTGGGGCTCTGTAGTCGAACCATTTGGCGACAACTATTTGTCACCAAATTAATTGGCGACAGAACTTTCTGTTGCCAAATGGTTTGGCGATAGAGGCATGTCACCCTTTTATTTGACGACAGAGAGGCCACACCAGCGCTAACTCAGCTCTTTCTGTGTTTTTTATTTGGCGACAGAGAGGCCACACCAGCGTTGACTCAGCTCTTTCTGTGTTTTTTATTTGGCGACAGAGAGGCCACATCAGCGCTGACTCAGCTCTTTCTGCGTTTTGCGCTATTGTCGCCCAACTATATGGCGACAGAGGTATAGTTTTGTAAATTTATTTAGATCAAGTTATATTTTTGCAATTGAATAAAAAATGCATTATTTAAAAAAAACGCTTCTCTCGACCGGCGCCCGCAAGCGAAGGGGTGCGTTGTTAAGCCGGCCCACTGCGACTGGTTGTCGTCGAACCGTTGGATAACATCCTATTATCGCCACACCGTATGACGACAATGCCATGTGTCACGATCTACTGTCTCGGCTCTATAGGTGCAACCTAACGAATTTTTTTAAAAATATTACATTTTTTATTCAAATTGCAAAAATATACTTCGATCTCAAAAAATTACAAAAATATACCTCTGTCGCCCTTTTAGAAGGTGAGAGGGACATTTAGCCCGTTCAAAGGGCGAAAGAGGCATGTGGCATGCCTCTGTCGCCCTCTGAACGGGCGACATTTCCCTTCCTGCAGCTAGTTTCTAAAGAAATCATAACTTTTTCATATGATATCGGATGGAGATGAACTTTATATGAAAATTGTAGTTCTCGACGAGATCTACATCTTTGGTACACAAAATTTTTTCATTTGAATCCATTTAGTTGGCCAAAAATGGGATAGAAGGTTCAGATCTAGTTCAGATCTAAAAATAGATCAGTTCCGATCTGATTTTTAGATGTGAACCTTCTATCCCATTTTTGGCCATCTAAATTAATTCATATGAAAAAAGTTTGTATACCAAAGTTGTAGATCTCGTCAAGAGCTACAATTTCCATATAAAGTTTATCTTCATCCGAGATCATATGAAATATTTATGATTTTCTTTAGAAACTAGCTGCAGGGCAGGGGAAATGTCGCCCGTTCAGAGGGCGACTGTCGCCCTTTGAATGGACGACATTTCCCTCTCGCCTTTTAAAAGGGCGACAAAGGTATATTTTTGTAATTTTTTGAGATCAAGGTATATTTTTGCAATTTGAATAAAAAAATATATTGTTATAAAAAAATCGCAACCTAACAACGGGATTAAGGAGTTGTCGTCGTACGATTTAGCGACACTAGGGTCTTCGTCCAACCCGCTGGCGACTGCTCCTATTTCGTCGTACCGTTTGGCGACACTGTATTATTTTTGTTATTTTTCTATTTCGCGTATTAATGTCGCAATTCCTTTTAAAAATGTATTATTTAAAAAAAAATCCAAATAAATGTAAAGCTTAGTCTTACGTATCACTAAAATTTGGGCAAAAGGAAAACAACCCATTATCCCAAGATCTTAGCAACATAGCTAAGTGAATCACGCAAAGATCACGGTTATACGAGCGACAAAGGAAACAAACGCATCCAGGAACATAAAAATGGAGCAAAACTTGGCACTACCGCATCCATAGATCCAAGAAATCGGGACCGTGAGACAAATACAGTTCGGAAACCAAGCGAGTTGGTCAGGTTGCGGAGAGGA
Organism: Otatea glauca; assembly: GCA_036346275.1. Classification (NCBI taxonomy): domain Eukaryota; kingdom Viridiplantae; phylum Streptophyta; class Magnoliopsida; order Poales; family Poaceae; genus Otatea; species Otatea glauca. The sequence goes on from CM070713.1 coordinate 4,875,052, forward strand.
AGCTTACTAGCAGCTCAGATCGGAGGTCGTTGGTACGGGTGGGCATTTTTAAACCGAAACCGAATTACCGAACCGAAGTAACTGATTATTTCGGTTTATTCAGTTTTCGGTTCGGTTTTTGTTTTGGTATAATTCGGTTTTCAATGTTCGGTTCGGTTTTTGGCTTTAAAAAATCGAAACAACCGAATAGCCCACGTGCAATACCATTTTTATAATGTTCTTCCTAAAACCACTAAACAATTCTCATGTTCTAATACATTTATGTATATGTTTGGTATATTCACACGTTCTATTATGCTTATATTGTAATGATCTATGAATATTATATAGGTTTGACCCTATTATGTGTTGTGATATGAGAAAGAATAAATCTAATCTACCTAGTGTTTATTCATATTTAGGTTAATTCGGTTCGGTTTTTTATTTTGATCCGAGGAATTCGGTTACTAGTTTCTAAAACCGAAAAATCGAACCGATCAAACCGAATGCCCACCCCTAATCGTCGGGTGCGGGAGCCGCTCAGTAAGCACCCACTTCGTTCGCACAAAAAAATTGTAGGAAAGAGGATTTTCCTTTCCTACCTTGTGTGCGTTTCTCTGGAGTTAATCTCACTGACCCCTGCATTATTGCTCTTATATAATTGGACCCCTGCATGTTATGATCTGTTTGACTATATTTTTTGCTTTCTCTTTCACGTTTTAGGAAGTGTCTGACCGAATTATTATGAATCTTATTAATTCAACTGAGGGAAAGCAACGACTCCATAAAATTGGTTGTATTTCACAGGATTTTTTTTCCTGATTTTTGCACGAATAGAACTATTCCTTATGGCATTCCCGCTTTTTAAATAGCCCTTATGGCTTGTTTGTATTGGGGTATTTCGATAGGGGAACCACTTCTTAGTGGGGTAGAGTTGTGATTGTACGACTCCACTATCCAAAGTTTAAACTTATGCTTATCTTTTTATACACACGTGAGTACGTTTCAGTAAAAATTTTGTGATGTCGTGGGTTTATCCCCACCCTCTATCTTGTAGGCATGTGCTAAAGAGGTGCATTCATGTGTATGTATATATGTAGTGTACGTGAGTGGTGATGTGTATACATGTACGTCTTCCTTATAATCACAAAAAAAAAGAGTATTTCAATAAGGAAATAAATTGTTTCCTTCGTGTTGAATTATGACAGATTCGACATGAAAACTTGTAGAAAAACCTTTCAAGTTTCAGCTACCACACTTGAAAGCTGAAGATGAGGTATGTATTCCATAGTGTTCGTACTGACGAATCCTTCCATGATTCCATCCACAGAATTGCATGCATGCTGTGTCCATGTGCTAGGAAAATAGACAGCCAGTAAGAACGAATCCAATTTCTCCAAACATTCCTACAAATAGTCCTAAAAATTACTAGTCTCAAATGTGGAGTCTAATTACTTACTAGTAGACTTAAAAAAAAAGGGTATAATAATTTCAACTTTTGGCTCCTCCAACTCGGAGGCATAAACATTTTCGCTAAAGCAACCTGTTGTTTAGTAATATGTATACAGGCCCTTTTTCTTTAAACAAAAATTCGTATTATTATATTCACATGTTCCCCACTTTTTTTTAGAAAAGAAGATGTTTCATAGTCGGATGCACTCTAAAGTAAAAACATTACATTATTATTGAATAAGCTACGCGAACATGCCTAAATTAAGATTCCGCACGAGTATACACTAAATAGAATCTGAATCCTTTTTCTCGCAACATCCGAGAAAGATCACTACCAATTATCTATAATTAAGAGTGTATCATCACATCAAACAATATGTGTTCTACTGGAGAAGCATATCTAATCTAAATATTCAGCTCTTCAAAAGCAACTACCAGTCTGTTGAAAAAGTATGATATTGATGCAACGCAAGTCTGGTGTGAGCTAAAGAATGTGAATGTATTTGTGGCATCCAACTTTCTGCTGATGAGAGCGAACACCGCTGTAACACCGTGTGGTTGTGTAAACCCTAACATTACAGAAGGTGCATGCAGAAGCAGAACCAATATCATATATATTTACTCCCTAGTCCCTAGTAGGACCAGGAGCAAAATAATGAAATGTGATGTTGAGAACACTTAATTTCTCGCTGTTCTTTCTTTCTGTACCTTACAATCTGTACCTGTACGATTGAGATTGCTCAAGAAGTGGAGAAAATTTCTGTGTTTTTCTTCATACTACATTTACAGGCGGATTGAACAGAAGCATGATCAGATCCTTGCTAAAAGTTTCTTTAAGACACAGATGTACACTGCCAAAAATTTGGCAAAGCAGAACAGTCATGTATGCTGCCTTACACTGACTAGCTCGATGTCGAAGATGAGTGTACCAAGAGTGGAACCCTCACCATTTGCAAGGCGTGTTGGATTGAATATAGTAGTAAATAGTCGCTGTCGATCAAAGAACTGCACATGAAACAACAGGCAAAATTAGTCTTTCCCTGATGTCTTATCAGTTGCATCATTCGGCGACTAAAGTAAAGATTTTCTTAATCTAAGCGCATCCATATGTATGAGGCTAATATAACGGTAATGGCCTAATAGAAGATGCCATGTCTGAATGCATGATGTATGCAACAGAAAGGAACATGTTGGAAACTAGGAATTGCCTAGATAGGAGAAACTTCAGCAGAGCATGAGTAAAATAAAATAATGAATGTGGAACTCTGGAATCTGGATAGAAAGAAACTTTCATTAGGAGGAATTGGTTCTTGTGATGTGTTTTGGTATCCCTGTGAGGGCGGAATGATCACACGGCGAAGACCACCAACTCTCATGGACTTCACTGCTGCTTCCATACCAGGTATAACCTGGAGGACTCATATATTAGATTATGGCAATTGGCAAGAAATGTATTGAATAAGACATCAGATAAACAAGAAAAAATTACCAAGACCATGATGATGAATAAGAACAAATACTTGTCAAGTTGTGTTCATTGATTGTGAAGCTAATTTACAATTAGTATGCAACGACTAAACTCCACAACAGCACAAGGGTAATTGACATCTAAACCAGACCTGTGCTTGCACAGTGTAGTTTCTCTTCCATGTTATTTAGCCACTGGAACTCTCTGCATATGATTCATTACTTACCTGGGCATGCTTGTAAGCAAGTATTACAACTACAGTACTTAAAAGTACAAAACAATAATATCCATGAAATGTAGCAAAGCTTCCTCGCGAAAAAGAAAAGTAGCAAAGCTCATTATCAAACAAAACATGATTTGATTTTGAAGCCGGGGATCCTCAAGTGCTTTTTAAGAACAGAAGAACTTTAATGTGTTGTAGTCTCAAATTTCAACTAACAAACTAAATTTGCAGCATGTAGTGTATTATCAGCACCCTAAAACGGAATTCATTTATTTTGCAATGAGTTTGAATGGAATTCTTATCTCACCTTTCCGGACCCAATGGTGAAGACAAATGGCATCGGATCACCGGTATTGTCCTTGTGATCATAGGTTGAGTCGAAGCGCCATCCTTGCTTCGCAGCCAATCTCCCATAATAGTGAATTGCAACCTACACACATGTAAGAAAACATAAGAACCTTTCCTATACGTTTCTCAAAAATAAATATCATACAAACCACCAAAAAAATGACTGCATTACATATAAGCAATCCCTGCACTTATAACTTCCATAAGCAGAAAACTTCCTCGCATTTATGCCAATGATTAGCTTAGTATCGACTAGTTGGTTAGCTACAACGATTTCAAGGTGTAAGCTTTGTTTATTGGGACATGCAAGAAATGGGCTAGTAAGCAGAAGTTGTGCAGAAAGGCGGCGCCTTTACCTGGTCTCCGTCGGTTGGGACCTCGCCGGAACCATCCCGGAGGTCTAGGACCTTTACGCCGCCGGAGCCGGGGATCTCGGCGAATCTAGGGGCCGCGGCGGAGGCGGCGGCCGTGGGAAGAGCGGAGGCGGAAGACGCGAGGAGGAGTTGCCGCCTTGTGGCTGTGAGGGGTGGTGTTGTAGCTAGGGTTACGGCTTTCTTTTTAGGGGGAGGCCGCGGCACGGCGACGGCCGCCGCCGCGACGGCAGTTATGATCATGAACGCCGTTGTTTGTGCAACTCTATCTCTCTCCTTTTTTTTCAGCTTTACTTTTTGGATTTCTGAATTCGTTGTTTTTTTTTAGTAAAATGCATGGAGGGCCATTTAAGTATTTAACTAGGGCGGGTGTATTACTAAAGTCCTTGTACTTTCCAAATGTCGAATAATAAAACGGTCGTTGTAGACCAATCTCGATATCAATCAAGAATGCTCCAAGAATAATAGCGATAGATGAACGCAAGATATATGATATATCAACTTCTTCCTCTCTTTATTGATTGTAGAATGATTCTCTCGTATAATATTATAGCAAAAATCCCTCAGGGTAGTTTTGGATTGATGGTACAATTGTCTATAAAACAGATTTTCTCTTCCGCTATTGGATTATACGTTGTTCTATATTAATAATATGCTTTTATCATTAAGACAATTGTTGCTTTCGAAAACATATTGTAAAAATATAGAATAAAATACAACACAATGAATGAATTTAACATTTTGGAAATAACAATTATTCAACCACAATGATAATCGCTCTTCGCGAGCATATACCAATATTCATCAGGAACAAAAGCTAAATTGATCTATTTCAAACAAGAAGTACAAGGAGGACATTTTACGCAGTTGTTGTATAGTCTTTGCAAATACCAAGTCCATGACTTATCCTGCACCCCCATTAGTCCATCATACCTTATTCAAAATTTTCGAGCTACGTCAAACCAAACCATAGAATTCAAATTCTTAGTCGAGGGGTGTATAGCAAATCCTTATAAACTATTGTGCAAATTGATCAAATCTATAAAAAGTTTAATTACAATAACTTGAAAAACATCTATCTGAAAACAGAGTCGGTATATACTGGCTTTGTCCAAGTTTATATGACGTATTTTTTTAAAGGTGATACTAGCAATCAGATGTCCGATCACTGTTTATTTCCTCGGACGCGTCGTGTAACATTTTTTTCCACGCTTGCAATATTTTTTTCAACGTCTGCAACATTTTTGTTTCACACGGACATTTCTACTGTTATCGAAGGAAAATGTTGCGCGCGTGAAAAAAAATATTGTAAGCGTCCGAAAAAAACGGATGTCCAAACACAAATCATTCCGTTTTTCTAATAATCTTATCTATAAATATGGGATGTATTCAATGTTCTATGCAAATTAATGTGATATTCCATTTATACCTTTAATAAATATTTAGATTTACTTAATATTCTCTATACGTAAACATTGAATATAGTGGTTAGAGATAATAATTAGAGGTAGTCTAGCTATTTTTAATATCTTTTTAATTTACGTGGGTCGTTATTAAAACTGTAAATCGATAAATAAACCGCAAAACTAAGGACGTCACAAGATGGTTCAGGGCTTCAGGCAAGGTAAAAATCATGGTCGCTGTGGTTGGCCAATCCGGACGCATTATCCTCTGCCCCTCATCCATCCATCCATGCCGACCCTGAGAAGGCGAGAACATAACACAACGCCTCAACACATCCATCCTTCAGAATAGAGAATTATATATTCTTGCTCTCCCAATCTCCGCCTCTCCCAATCCTCTCCAGCCAATCGCCGGAGATGGTGTCGCTGAGATGCACCACCACCGCCCACTCCCTCCTCGGCTCGCCGACCTGCCTCGCGCGCCCGCGCCGGAGGTGCTCCGCCGTGGTGCGCGCCGCCGTCGCCGTCGAGGCCGAGGCGCAGGCCAAGGTCTCCCTCATCCGGATTGGCACGCGCGGGAGGTGATCGAAATCGAGCCTTTGTTATGCTTTCTTTGGTTGATATGATCAAAATTTGCGATTCATTTGTGGTTAAGTTGGGGGGAAAATCGAGTCTTTAGGTGTTATCGTTTGGATTTGGGGGTGGCAGTGCGGTGGACGTGCCCGCAAGATCCAATTGCATTTATCTGTTTTTGTGGGAATTTGGGTTTTCAGATGTCGCTCTGACCCCAATTTCGTTTGGGATGAATGTCCGACATTTTGTACACTGGGTGAATTAAGATGCAAAGTATTGTGGATGTTCACCAAGATGTTCGTTTTTAGCTTCGTTTTGATGGAATCTTGGATCGGTAGTTACATACCATTGACCTCAATAGAGCTAAAGACTAGACTTTTGAGATCGGTGAAATTGCAACTTTAGACGCTATCTGTACGATTGTTGGTCAATGCGACAGGTTGTATTGTTCTTGCAAGATTGTAGACTTGAGCAGGGGTTCACAAAACCGATTTCGAAAAACCGGTTCGAAAACCGAATTTCGAAAATCAGCAAAACCGAGCCGAAAATCGCTCGAAAATCGTCAGAAACCGAAGAGTTAAGAAATAAAAAAAATGGAAAAAAATTCAAAAGAAATCGAAAACCGGTCGAAAACCGACAGACCAAGTGAATATTCCTTAGAGCCGATTTTTGAGCGATTTTCGCTCGATTTCATCAAAAATCGAGCGGTTTTCACCGATTTTCGACGGGTTTACGTCACATAAATTTTTTCAAAATTTTCAAATTTTTTGAATTTGAATTTGAATCGAATCGGTTTTTCGTTCAGTTTTTAATGCCGAACCGGCCCGGCAAGCCCGGTTTTCGCGAAATCCGACCGGTTTTCGTCGGCTTTGTGAACCATGCTTGAGCTACCTTTCTTCTTGCTTAGTGAGTTCTGTCATTGACTTGGATCTTGTGGAAAGTATGCATAACTTTGACTTTTTTTTTTGGTTGGGAAAAAAGCTCTAAGTAGAGATCCACAAGAAAAGTTATTGTTTACTGTCGGATCCTACTTTGCCTTTTCAATGATCAGTTGAAAATGTTTTTATTACTTTTCTTTTCTGGCCTAGAATATCTTGCTTGAAATATGCAAGTCTATAATTCAAATTATTGGCTATTTAGGACAGTCCTCTTGCTCTTGCGCAAGCTCATGAAACCCGAGATAAGCTGAAGGCTGCACACTCAGAGTTGTCTGAGGATGGGGCTGTTGAGATTGTCATCATAAAGACCACAGGAGACATGATCTTGGACAAACCCCTGGCAGATATAGGAGGCAAGGGTTTATTCACCAAGGAGATAGATGATGCACTCTTGCAGGGAAGGATTGACATTGCAGTTCACTCGATGAAAGATGTTCCAACATATCTACCAGAAGGCACCATATTGCCCTGTAACCTCCCACGGGAAGATGTCAGAGATGCATTCATATGCTTGGCTGCAAAATCTCTTGCGGAACTTCCTGCTGGTAGTGTTGTTGGAAGTGCTTCCCTGCGGAGACAATCTCAGATTCTCTACAGATATCCATCACTAAAAGTAAGTATTATGACTGCATTCATCATACTACATGTTTTTGCTTTTGTTTTCTTTCTTTGTTTCTTATCTTGCCCAAAATACTTCATACATCACTCATATGTTTGCTCGGTGGTTTACTCCATGCAAATACCAGTTATATTTTTACTGCTAGATAATCCACTGTCCGTTCATTAATACTTCCTCTCATGTACTGTGAAGCTCGTGTTTTTTTTCCTTTTATATAGAGATCTTTCTTGGCAATGTATCACTCATAATTGTTTATGCTGTCCAAAAAAAAATACTTGTATAAGCAAATGTATTGTAGAGTTCTATTGTGAAGGGGTGGTTTCCATGTCATAATATGTGAAGTATACCTAGAGCCAGTATGTATTCTTGCAATGCTTTGTAAATTTTACAAGCAAGATTTGATTAGATGTTCATCTTGATTAGTAGAGCTTAACAGTAGTTAATTTTTTTCAGGTTGTTAACTTCAGAGGAAATGTTCAGACAAGGTTAAGGAAACTCAAAGAAGGAGATGTCCATGCTACATTGTTGGCACTGGCTGGACTAAAACGATTAAATATGGCAGAAAATGCTACATCTGTACTTTCAGTGGAAGAAATGCTTCCAGCAGTTGCTCAAGGTGCTATCGGCATAGCTTGCAGAAGCAACGATGACAAAATGGTAGGTGATATAGTGTTTTAAATATGCTAGTACATTAAGGAACATAGATTCTGAATGTATAATGCCATATCTAAATCTGACTACAGCTGCGCTATCTTTTAGTAATTCAACTTTGCATGCTCCTCTGATAAAGTCATAAATTGAGTGCCTATTTTCTGTTCCTTGTTGGCAGCTGTACTACATCATGTTGTTAACACAACACAGACGAATGTTTCGAAATCTGATTGCTTTGTCAGCCACCTCCTCATATTTTTATTTGCCCAGTGCAGCCTCTGATCCTGTTATCTGTTGCTGTTTTCTCTGACCATGTTACATATTTTGGATTTTCCAAAGATATTTCATTCCTGAAAGTACTGATAGACTTATACCGCACTTTTATAATATTTCTGATGTATTAGTGCATATTTCCGTTCTGTTCAGTGATGTTCATGAATGCCTGTGCAGAGTGTGCCAGGCTCTTGTCTGAGTTCTTTTATTTGCACCCTCTAGCTAAAGATGCTGAAACCTCCTTATCTTCCCCTTTTTTGTAGATGAATTATCTATCCTTGTTGAACCATGAAGATACCAGATTAGCTGTTGCATGTGAAAGAGAATTCTTGGCAGTTCTTGATGGTAACTGCCGAACTCCAATTGCCGCTTATGCTTATCGTGATAAGGATGGGAATTGTTCATTCCGAGGGCTATTGGCTTCACCAGATGGATCTAAAGGTACCATTTTTTCATTGAAAATATATGATATGGAATAGCTGCATTTTATTACGGAACAACAATTTTTTTTTTTTGTGTGTGATTCTGCTTACAGTATATGAGACATCAAGAAGTGGACAATATGTTTTTGATGACATGGTTGCGATTGGTAAAGATGCCGGCCACGAGCTGAAAGCAAAGGCTGGCCCTGGCTTCTTTGATAGCTTGAAATGAAAGAAAAAAACCACCACGGCCCACCTAGAGTGTTGAGGGTTATTTTGATTTTCTTTTTCTCCTAGTTCTGCTAGAGGCTTGTGCGACATATTGAGCTCTCATTCAAATTTGTATCCCTTGTTCTTTTAGCACTGTGGGTTAGAACTTAGAATGTGGATCCACGGTTTGTAATCCATCCCTCGTATTTCCGTCCAACTCTGGAGGAGGCTTTTGTAATTCGATGTAATTTTGCAGATATTTTGTTGCTTTAAGAATAATTCAGATCTGAATCTGTCGTTTGCTAAAGCTGCTGTCTTGTTGATTGCTTCTATCATGCGTCCAGTAAAACCTACGATATGTCAACCGGAGCTGAGGTTTTTTATGAATCCAATTGTGCCCGTTTACCTATGTGTTCACGGGTAAATACCCGAATAGAAGTGGGTATGGGTTTTTTTTTTGTCCACGGATATATAAATGGGACTAATTCTTTGCCCACTGGGTAAATAGGTACGGGTATGGATAATCTATACATGTACCCGTTATACCTGTTTACCCGTGAATTAGATTGACATGTGGGACATGCTCACATGCATCAAAAGAAAACCCTAAATTCCAGTCGCCAGCCTAGCGCATTCGCCTCATCCCCGAAGTCTCGACTTCAGAGTCCAGATCCAGCCGTACTACCGTCGGCGACTGGCCGCGCTGCATCGCCGGTCACCTTGCATCCCGAGCCACCTCCTACCCCAAGCCACCCTGCCTCCTCCGGTCGCCCTACCCCGAGCCAACTCCAAAGTCCAAATCTAGCAGCCCTACCGCACGGCGACCGGGTGCCCTGCATCGCCGACTGCCCTACATCCCGAGCCGCCTCCTACCTCGAGCTGCCCTGCCTCCTCCGGTCGCCCTACCCCGAGCCGACTCCAGAGTCCAGATCCAGCCGCCCTACCGTTGACGGTCGGTTGCCCTGCATCGCCTCCGTCATTGTCGGCCGCCTTGCCTCCTCCGATCACCCTACCCTAAGCCGCATTGCCTCCTCCGGTCGCCTCCTACCCCGAGCCGCCCTGCCTCCTCCGGTCGCTCTACCCCAAGCCGACTCCAGAGTCCACATCCAGCTGCCCTACCGTCGGCGGGCGGCCGCCTTGCATCGCCTCCGTCATCACCAGCCGCCCTGCATCCCGAGCCTCCTCCTCTTGTTTTTACTAATTTCGTTAGATCTTATTTAGCATACACTTGTTTTTACTAATTTCGTTAGATCTGATTAGTTCTCCTATGGTGTTTTTGCATATTTTCGCACTATCATTATTCTGGTCGCTAGTTGAATGGTGAAGTATGTCTTTCATTATTCTGGTCGTTAGATCTGATTAGTTCTCCTATGGTATACCTGCAGACGACAGGTATGGACAATGTTCGTCACCCGCGAAGCTTTGCGGATATGCCCACAGAGGACTACGGGGTCGCGGGTACGAGTATAGGCGAGTGCTACTATACCCGCCGTGCTCGATTGCCATCCCTAATCCTACATCTAACAATGGTAGGTGATTGATGCTGTCGATGATATTCCACGGTATGGGCGCCCTATCCGGTTTTGATGGAGTTGTTTGCTGAAACATAGCACTCTGCCGAAATCAATGTTTCTTTGAAAGGTAACATCTGACATTTTTTTTTCCAAAAACATATTAAGACTAATTTTTCCCACATCATATTAAGACACGACAAATACAAAGTTCACATTGGCACATCGTCACAACATTACAGGTAGCTGATAGCCTGATACAGGAATAGTCTGTAAAACAGGAAAGAAACAGAGTTCCTAAAACCAGTGGTACATTTGAATTTGATGCAGAAACTTCTCTTCTAGAAGAGAACGACAGGTCAATCGTTCTTGCATGGTATCCAAGGCTGATCACCTTAAGCAGAGTACCTGGCCCTCACAGGCTCACAGTTAGTGACTATTGTTTCAATTGGGACAATCTCAATGCTCATTAGATGCAGTGAAATACTCCCTCCGGTCACAAATATTTGTCGTTTTAGACATCAACACGGTCCTCAAAACTCAACTTTACCACTAATTTCTTTTGTAATATATTTAAAAAATCTAATAAAATTATAATATTATGAAAGTACATTTCAAGACGAATCTAAACAAATGATTTTCATGCATCTAATCTAAATATTTAAAAAGATATTGATAGCCAAAGTTTCAAAATTTTGACTGCACGTATCCCAAACCAACAAGTGTTTGTGAACCGGAGGGAGTAGTAGATTGGTTGTTTAGGATGGTTCACCTGCTGGAAACTAGAGACTGAATTTCATATCATGTGAAATTACGGAATCACTATGTGATGAATCTTGGTCAGCTGTTCTGATTCTGCATGGCTGACATGTTAGCCAGCTCTTCAGCAGACACCGGCTTGTGCATCTGCGTGAACAGGAAGCTCTAGTTAGGACTGTGATGGAATTTCAATAGTTCTTTGAGTGAATAATTTTGATGTACTACTACGTATTACCATGCCTAACCAAAGGAAAGGGTCAACAGAAGATTAATAAAACAGAGAACATGTTGATCAACTATAGGCGCAGCTCAAGTAGGTGCAGAATAAGTAGGTGCAGAATTAAATAAGAAAACATCACAGAATCAAACAATACTGTTTCTTTTGCAAATTGGTGTGCATCAGACAGTCAATAAGACTAACATATAATTGGTCAGCGAAATTGTGAGAGCAAGGATTACAGTGAAGTCAATTCATTATATGAGCATTCGATAATACTGATTTCACCAACAATTTGGATTATATGCCTTACTACATGGTTCATACGAATCCACCAAATATTTGACAATGGAAGCTAAATAGTACAGAAGCATAACAGCTCAACTGCTCAGGAAATGTTTCAACAGATCTGGAAACAACTCAACTACTCAACCAAGGGTTACAGTAAATTCAATTCATTCTATGGGCATCGATAATATTGACTTCACCAACAATTTGTATCATGTGCCTAAGTGCCTTACTACATGGTTCATACAAATCTACCAAATATTTGAGGATGGAAGCTAAATAGTACAGAAGCATAGCAACTCAACTGCTCAGGAAATGGATCAACAGATCTGGACATAAATACTCACTGCATCAGCAATGCTTAGCCAATGAAAGCACCGTGGGAGGGGATCCTCTGCTGATGGCATGGTATCATGATTCCAGTATGTTATGTTCTGGAATTCTGCACGGGATACAAAATAGCTAACCTCCCCTTCCAAGCTCTGCATATCCTTTTCTCCACTCTTCTTCTCCAATACATAACCTATAGAGAATTTGAAGCCACCACAAACTCGATCAAAATACACAAAGATTGTATCCAACTAAAATTTTCTACTGAAAAATCCGGGAGGATAAACTGTGACCACCACATTGCTATAGTTGCAAACTTTTTGTATTCTCAGAGAATTTTACATTTATACCAGGATGATATCTCACAAGAGAGTAAAACTGTAAAAGACGATGACACCATTCAATGAACATTTCTGTAGTCAAAGCAAATCAAAGTTACCAAACTTCATGTTCCCTGCGAAAGGTTAGCATTATAAGCACTGCCCTGTTGATGAACTACACCTATCTAACAATATACACATATGTAGGATCATTAAGTATACTTTCACAATCTTTAACACGCAGTCGAGTCATAATTCAACTCTAAAAGATTCAGATTTCCACACAAGCTTCAACTTTTAGCAGTACCGCACACAACAATTCCTCAAATCTACCGAAAAAAAGGATGCAATCTGGATAGAGGGAGATGCAATTGCACAGTTTTAGGGACCCATCATACCATCAGGCCATGATTCGAATGCACATTGATATGAACCGATCGAAATTTCACATTTCCCAACCAAAGATTCCAAACTGATTATAATGTCACCGTCTCCACCAAACAATACCAGGCTTAGGGAACACCATAACCAAGAAACTCACCTCGGTGGCCATCAGGGAGCGCGAGGGTGGCGCCCTGCAGCTTCCTCCCCCGGAAGAAGGCCTCCTCCACCCTCACCCCGTCCATCTCCACACCTGCACGCACCCACAACTTCCTCAACCAAAACGGACAAAAAGAAGATCAGATCTTTCAGGCGAGGCAGCCCTCGAGAAGCGCACGGACCTGTGTCCCTGGGCTTGAAGTAGTCGGAGACGGCGGCGCTGCTGTTGTGCCTGATGCCGCAGGGCAGGATGTGCACCCTGCCGAGGTCGGTGGCCGCCGGGGAGAGGTCGACGGTGGCCGTGACGCCGGCCGCGACCGCCCGAGGGTTCGCTTGCTCCATGGCTCGGGGTTTCAGCACAGCCGCCACGCCGCGCTGCGAGTGCAATGCAACTATGCAAGTGGTGGTCACTGACTGTTGTGGGCCGATGGGGCGGAGCTCGGCTTGCCGTCCACGTTGGCGGAGGCGGCTGACGGGCTAGACGGCCCAGTCGGCGTTTTTTTGTTATCAGGTTCAGTAATAAAATGTAGTCTCAATTTTGTTGTGAAACAACAGCACAAATCACAAAAACAAGAATTAGAGCACATACAAAGTAGAGAGCAATGTTCTCTCGCTTTATTAGATTGATCTTTTGTACAAGGAGATGCTCAATATATAGTAGAAGGTAGTAAGAGATAGATTCGGATTCGCCCATCAATAGATAGAGTCTTTCCAAGTATGAATTGGGATCCTATCTATATCATAAGACTCTCCCTTGGACGAATACCGTGTAATGCATATGCCTCATCAAAAACTCCACTCAAAAACTCAATGGAAAAAAGAAGATGGAGAAAAGAGTACATTGCACTCGCACTCTATGATGCACTAGTTGCCTCATTAAAAACCTTCATGTGAGAAAACTTCAGAAAAACTCACTAAAAAAATAGTACAACTTATAATCTTCAAGATTTAAAATATGACCTTCAGGATCATACAAAAGGGTTATGGTTCAAGGATTTATTCCCCCTAAACTTTGCATATCTCTAAGTCGTTTCATTCCAATGCCTTTAACACATCTTTTTGAATGTAGATTTTGTCAAGGACTTGATGAATAAATCTACAAGATTTTCACATGACTTAGTTTGAACAATCTTTACCTCACTATTCTTCTGGAGTTCGTGAGGATAGAAAAGCTTAGGAGCAATATGCTTCGTGATATTGCTCTTTATATAACTCATTTACATTTGTACAACACAAGCAGTATTATCTTCATGATAATTGTGGGGGGTCGACGGTGTTAAGACCACATGATTTCTGGATATGATTAATCACATGTCGTAGCAAAACGCATTCACATTAGGCTTCATATAACGCTATGATCTCTGAGTGGTTGGTAAAAGTAACTACCAAAGTCTGCTTGCAAGATCGCCAAGAAACGGCTGAACCACCGCAGAGAAACACAAAACCAGTCTATAATTTGGTAATGTGGGGATCAAACAGATAGCCAGCATCCGTATATCCCACCATGGTCAAGCCTTGATTCTTCTGAAAAAACAATCCAAGATCTTAAGTACATTGGAGGTATCTAAGTAAAAGCCTTGACACCAGCCCAATGTCTTCTAGTTAGGGTTGAACTGTGTCTTGCTAGAAAATTCACTGTGAATGCAATATTAGGCCTTGTGTAATTCGCAAGATATATCAGTATGGGACTTCAGGTCCTAAGACTTTCTCATTTTCCATTCTTGGTCTGAAAAGGGTCTTTATCCACTTCAAAGGATCTTACGACCATAGGGGTTTTTAAAGGATGCGATTTATCCATATTAAACCTTTCTAATCTATACCCCTTTATAATGCACCTAAGCATTCTTTTCTACGTCCATCCCAAATAATGCACCCCACTAGAGATGGCCTAACCTTCATGCACCCAGCGAAACGTCCCCAGAAACTTGCCTCCATCAAAATTAACCTCTCAGATCTTTCCTCAGCTTTATTCACCCACATCCGATGGCCATTGTTTAATGTGTTTAACTCATCCCTGTGGCCCACAACAGATCTCCCCCACCTCCAGCATCATCTCAAGGAAAAGGAAACAAATATCCTGGAATTAAGGAAAAGGAAACAAACGTTCTAGAAAAGGAAAAGACCATATATTACGTACTGAGAAAAGGAAACCAAAAGACAGGGTACTATACTAGTACCTTCTTAGTATAGGAAGACTGGTGTACAAAAATTTCTTCTGGGAAATGCTCTAGCTGCAGGCCTAAGCAAATTTTGGTTTTACCCAAACCTTTCATCTCAAACTCCGTCGTGAGGTAAGCACTTGCTTCCTTTATCTCCTCTGTGGTTTCGATGATATTCAGATCATCGACATATACCGAGATGATACAGAATCCATTCTAGAATTTCTTTATGAACACACATGGATAATCATCATTATTGGAGTATCCCTTCTTCAAGAGAAACTCACTAAGTCGGTTATACCATATTCTCCCCGACTATTTTAACCTATATAGCGATCTCTACAGTTTGACGCTATACATGTTGTGATTATTAGGATCCGGAACTTTGACTCCTTCAGGGACTTTCAATATAAATATCCCGTATCCAGTGACCCATATAAATATGCGGTCACTACATCCATCAACTGCATTGTTAAATTTAAGTCAGCTGCCATTGATATTAATTATCGAAATGTTATTCCACTTATTACAACATAATAGGTTTCATCGTAATCGATGTCGAGTCTCTGCATGAACCCTTGTACTACAAGCCTCGCTTTGTATCTCACCACCTGGTTATTTTCGTTTCTCTTCTGGATGAAAATCCATTTTGATCCTACAGGAACACTTTAGGAGGTGTTCGGTCAACATGACCAAATACTTTCCTTTTATTAAGCGTGCACAATTCCGCCTCAATTGCTTCTTTCCATTTGGCCCAATCTGAGCGCTTCTAGCACTCTGCCATGGACTTTGATTCTGGATCCAGTTTAAGAATTTTAGCAATTTTAGAGGCCAAACAAATGTCAACAATTGTAGTCTTTCTTTTAGCCACAAACCGTCTGCGATGTGCCCGAGCCTTTTTCCAAACGATTATCGTAAAAAACAGTCAATGATAACGTGTCTAATATAACCTCTTTTATAGTAGTGGCCAAACCTGCTGAAAGGTGCTACACACCATAGGAGGAAGAATGATGTCACAAGTTACAAGGTGAGGGTGAGGCCGTGAGGGTTTGGATCGGTGTACTTGTTGTCGGCGAGGGTCGAGACTGTGGACGAGGGCAAGCTGCACCACGACTGTACAGGAAGGTCGTCTTGTCGTTCGACTAGGCCACTGGCGGCGGGTGCACAGCCGTACTCGTCCACCGGAGAGGCAAGCACATCTCCTTCGTGAAGGCCGGCGGCGAGCGCTGGGTCAAGGCGGTGAGCCGGAGCATGCTGGACGGGGACTTCTTGTACAAGGACTGCGTTGTTGGAACTCACATGGAAACAGAAAAAAAAGGAACACACATACACAAGCCTTTGCGGCACAACGCACCTGTGCCCTTTTCTTCTTTTTACACACTTAATTAGCAGGTTACGTTGGACTCATATTTAAACATACGCACGCACCAACTAATGGCCTTGCCGTTCCACAACCTGTGCTCATTTGCTACAGGAACCGGTCAACGGAATTAGCTAGTAGCCTAAACTAATGCATCTGCTTGCAAGCATCCAAGATAAACACTACAGCACGTCCAACAGCTCTTCTGGTCAATCACCGATGCATGCGTCCATACAAAGCCTGACTGCTTCCGTCTCCTGAACGTGCTCCATGACTTGGTCTATCACTGACCACACCAAACATGCATGGCTGGCTCTATACCACATACGTGCACTCAACTCAACTCCTAGCTAGATGGCGATTAGCTCACTACGCACTGCCGATCCGGCCACTACGCTATGCAGCACGTATTCATCTACCATTGTTTCAGCCTATTACATGTTACACCAACACATGAACACAACTAGCATGTAAATAATGCAAAGAACAACAAGATTAATCTAACATGCGTGCACCACCGCGGCCGGTTCTACACCGTGACCAACAGCAGCGCCGTGTCGTCGGAGCTGGTCGTCCCGCACGGCTCCCCGGCGCTGTGCGACGAGCAGTACCTGGTGTCGGCGCCGTGGGGCAACCTGCTGCTGGTGCAGAAGGTGTGCTCGTACGGTCGCGGTCCCGAAGACGAGGCGTTCTGGCGCAAGAGGGACCTGATCAGGGTGGACACGGTGGACGTCGAGGGGAGGAGGCTGGTGGAGATGGCGAGCCTGCGCGGCCACGCGTTGCTCCTGTCGTGGCACGGCGACGCCGTCTGCCTGCGTCCCCGGTGGCGCCGTGCCGGAGCTCAGGGCGAACTGCGTGTGCATTGCCGTGCCGAGGGGGAGGAACTGAGAGCTGTTCGGCGCCGTCGTGTACGACCTGAACGAGGGCACCATCCGGCCGCTTGATCCGTCGATCGAGTATTTCGTTGAGGAGACTGATCACCATCCTCCCATCTGGATCACTCCATCACCCTACCTCTGATGACGACGCAAAATTGTTACTACCATGTAGTTCTCTGCAAAATCCAAATAGTAGTAGTAAGAGTAGGAGCAGCAACAGCAGAAGCAGGAGTAGGAGTAGCAGGAGCAGCAGCAGAGTGGTAGCAGTATTAGGAGTAGGAGCAGTAGCATGCCAGATGTTAATTTTGAGCTGGTATATAAGAACCGGATTTGCAGTGCATATTTGCTTTTCTAGAGAATGACCAATGCAGTACAAGAACATGTTTCTCGTAAACCTAGAAAGGTGCATGGTGTACAAGAACACGTTTGGAAAGTATAAATACGGAAATAAGTTCATAGGCCTCGTTGTCATATGTATCGTCAGTCTGTTGTTGCTGGAAAGAAACAGTCCGAACGCTGTTTTGCACTGCCATTGATCAGCTATTTCTATTCTACCTATGCTTGTATCCATGAAGAGTCAATATCTCCTATGTATGTATGTACATTTATCATATCAGCATCAACATTAACCATATAGCTGCATAGTTGCTGTCCAACTCGCAAAGCTCCATAGCAGTTGTTCTGATAATATGTCAGATGCTTTGTCCTCCTTTACTCACATCAAGGAATTTATGCCTCCGACTTCTTTGAAGAGCGCTGTATATTGTCCACTTTAAATTCCAGTTCTTGTCCCAGTGTGCTCTCCTATGTGGCTATCAATGAACGAAATTGTGAAATCTCTGCATTTGCTGCAACCTGCCGGCAAACCTTGATTTTGGGTACACCTGTGAGGGGTCAATTTGTTCAGCTATCTGTCAGAGGCGATGGCTTCTTCTATTCTCCTGATGACGGTGCTAATACTGTATCCACTTTCAAGTGCTTTGACGGCAGCTCTATGCGCTTTCTTGTGCCACTTCAGAAGGTTGTAAGATTGCATGACCGACCAACGAGCTCGGTTTGCCATCTGATAAGCAATTGAGAAATACTTATCGACTACGTAGGTTTAATTTGAAGTAGATAAGAAATAAGAAAAGGGTAATATGGACCTGCGCAACAGAAAGTGGGGGGTTCAGTAGAATACACAAACTCCTGAACAAATTCTCATCATTTTCTCCCCCTTCTGCCTCTCCATACACGAGTGCTTCCGCAGCGATTCCAGCGAATAGAATCATGCAGTATCTGCAATTCAGCTCTTGCTCAGAAAAGGAAGAAATGATGTCCAAGAACTCCAAGGGCCAACATTCAAACATGATAACTGGTTTATGTACCTGTCAAATGCTGTACTTGATAGATGGCCCTCAGCAAGTTCTTTCTCCATCTTTTCATCCCAGAACTGAGTCCCTGCCTGCAGAGGTACGAAATGGCAATCTTCAGATCTCTATAATACATACAGATCTCTATGAAAGGTATATCTCAGATCCTTCAGAAAGAAAAACTTATTAAAATGCACCACAAGCTGCACAATTCAAGGTAAGAAAGTCTAATAAACGCGAAATGTGAAGTTCAATCTCATAGCAGAACATCAAAATATTGGAAGGACCATATCAAGCATTATCTGGACTAAATTATAGAAAGAGGCACATGATCCGTCATAATAATTCTCACGAATACTCACTCTCGTTTCTAATTATCTGAGAGATAGAAAACGATACACAGATGGAATAGTTAGAATAAACCATAACCATGTCACCTAAAAATGGTAAATCTTAATGGTTGCTGAGACGTTACAACTTATTAGAATCTTAACAATTCACTGCAGCTGATACAACTCACTAAACTAGTATTTAATATCAGAGACTTCTAAAATTGAAGCCAAGTCCTACTTGATAACAAAATACTTGTGATTTCTTTATTAATATGGCATGTAGCAACATAAGCAGATTGAACCCTGTTACATCACTTGCTAGCAATAGCAGTAGAACCATTGTAAGTAAACATTGAGGCAAAATTTGAAAAGGCACGGTGAAGTTTTCAAGTGACAGAAATTACACTGCTTCACCAGATAATGGACTTGAGAATACACCAAGCACAACAGATATATTATAAAATCACAACATGAAAATTAATATATGTACCTGGCCTTGAATGCCCATTCGCAAGGCCACAAACGGATCCAAAATGACTCCTCGTATGGGGCAACCCATTAGATAAGCTATACACAAGTTCAATGGAAGTAAGATATGTTAGGATAACAAAGTAGAGTCTCAGAAGTCAGATGTTACACAAATTACAGAATGGAAAAGTTGGAAGTAAAAGCTACCATCCTAAAAATTGCAGCAATTACAGGAACTTGAGGCGGTAAAAAGTGGAAGAAATTGAAGGAAGCAATACCGGTAAGAAGATGGCCTGCTTCATGTACAAGGATGCGGCGCTTGTACGGAGGCCAGAAACAATAGATTTGTGCAAGACAAGTACCACCAAGAAAAATCGCATCTGCTGTTGCTAATGCCAATATGGCAGCCAAGTTAGGCCGTATGTCAATTCCTTGAGTTAGTAGATAAGATACACCTCCAAGAAATGCAACCAGAGCATAAGGAGAATTTCCTGAGAGACCCCACTTCTTTGGTGCAAGCTTTGCAGCTGAAAAAAGTAAAGACATAAAGAAGATGAGATTTATAAGAAAGAAAAGCCCCCTTGAAATTGCTCTATCAGTCTGTTGCAACTATGTATTGCTAAGGAGTACTGCAGTATGGGATTGATAGGTAAAAGAAGTACAAACAACCTGAAATCTTAGAATAACGATGTCGTGGGCTTTGATCAGGTGTATTACCGCAGACATAAAGATAAAACGGGTCCGGTGATCGCTGCTTTTGGCAAAGACTGATTGCAGCCGCAAGTCTTGCACAGGAAAGCTAAATCCGGATGGATAGCTAGTTAGTTGGAAAGTTATCTAGTCAATAAGTTATATTTGGTTAGTCAAATAATCTGTTAGTTAGTCCTAATTCTTGTGAATCACGTCTGTAAGATAATCTATATATTTGAGAGAAAGAAGAGAAAAGCGCATGCTGTTTTTGCGGAAACTGATTCTGGCGGTGTCTTCCGATTAACAAGACCGGTGGCTCCGTTCGCTAGTTATCCTTCTTCACCCATCACGGCATCCTCATCCAACTTCTCTCGTGCGGGTTGCCGTCCAGTCACTCGTCTCTACACCCAGGCACATAACAATTTGGTATCAGATTCCGTTGATCCTCCGACCATGGAAAAGCCCACCATTGATGATCGCATCAGCAAGTTGGAGGCATCCATGGATGAACTGAAGACTTCCCTTGGGGAGCTTCTCTCCATCTCCCGCGCCTCACGTCATCTCACCGGCGAGGATGGGCAAAGACAACCGTCGGCTTGAGGAGTCTGGCCGGCGGCCAGATCCCTGGCCAAATCGTCGCGCACGTTCACCTACGACGGATCCTGCACGACCTCGGGCTGCTGAGCGAGGCCGTCGCGAACGGCCACCGTGGGACAACGGGGATCACAGGCGCCCCACGCTCGATCATCAACATCCTTCTGACGACGGTGATGCGCTTCATCCTCGGCGTTGGGCTCCGCGCGCGCCGCGGCTCGAGCTTCCAAGTTATGATGGCACGGATGATCCGCTCGCGTGGCTTCGTCAATGTGAGCGCTTCTTCCGTCTACACCAAATTCCAGCTCACGAATATGTCGACCTCGTCGGCCTACATCTCCGTGGTGAAGCTCAGGAAGTGCTCGATAACTGGATGCTCGACACCGATTGGATATCCTGGGAAGATTTCTTCGATACTTTTCTTCAACGCTTCACTCGTCAGTTGGGGGCGGGTCCTCTCGGCGATCTCGTCAATTTGAAGCAAGATGCCAATCGAGTCGACGACTACGCCCGTGAGTTTCAACATCTGCTAGCACGTGCGCCGCGTATGCCGCGCGCCGACCAAGTGGAGACCTTCACGGCCGGGTTGTCACGTTCGCTCACCGCCGAGGTTCGTCGAGAACGACCCCGTGATATATCGGGAGCAATCGCGTGTGCTCGGGAAGCAGAAGAACGGAAGGATTTGTGGCTAGCTGAAGCCGCGCCGACTACGGCGACTTGCGGACGCAGCCGTATGGCTTTCAGTCGTGGTTTGCCTTCCTCACCCCGGCGCCAAATGACATCAGTAGGTGGGCCACCCTTGAGCACATCGGTGTCCGCCGGTGGTAGTAGTCGGCCCTCCAATGCGGCGTCCAGTGCGACGGTTGTACCTCCACCTCCCGGCAGACTTAAACTCAACGCTGATCAGTTGGCCGAGCGTCGTGCAAAGGGGCTATGTTATCACTGCGATGAATTTTACTCCCGAAGCCATCGTTGCAAGCGCCTTTTTGCCATTGAAATCTGCGTCGACAACAGTGATGAGGCGGCTCTCGCCGATCAGATCGATACTGGGCTAGAGGACATGGGAGAGCCAGCCGAACCATCTTTGTCTTTATTGGCTATTCTCGATCCTAAACCAGGGGGTACCATGCAACTGATATTGACAATGCGAGGGCATCAGCTCCGCTGCCTCATTGACAGTGGAAGCACCCACAATTTTATTAGTAGTCATGCGGCCACCCGGATGACTCTGTCTCACGGCCAGCCGTCTGCTCAGCATGTTCGAGTTGCTAATGGGAGTCATTTGCCCTGTTTGGGGGACATTCCGGATGAGTGCTTTCACATTGCTAATCATCCTTTTACCACATCTTTCATGGTTATTCCATTGGATGGATTTGATGTTGTTCTGGGAATCCAATGGCTTCAAACGCTGGGAGTCATCCAGTGGGACTTTGTCAAATTGCAAATGTCGTTTGTCTATTCCGGCCATCCAATTCTTTTGCAGGGCATCCATCACAAGAGTCCACGTCAACTCCTGCCGATTCACTGTGATCAAACTTTGGAGGATCTCATTGCCGCCTTCCAGGATGTCTTTGCCGAGCCTACTGGTCTTCCTCCTCATCGCACCTGCAACCATCGTATTTGTCTTAAGGAAGGCACGGACCCAGTGGTCGTTCGTCCATACCGATATCCATACCATCAAAAGGACGAGATCGAACGTCAGTGCTCCGCCATGCTCGCTCAAGGTATTATTCGGCCCAGCCGTTCACCGTTTTCCTCCCCAGTCTTGTTAGTCAAAAAACGAGATGGTTCTTGGAGGTTCTGTGTCAATTACCGTGAGCTCAACGCCCGTACGGTCAAGGATAAATTCCCAATTCCAGTGGTCGAGGAACTACTGGATGAACTGCATGGCGCCAAGTTCTTTTCTAAATTGGATCTTCGTTCTAGCTACCATCAGGTACGCATGACTGAGAGTGATATTGACAAGACAGCCTTCCGTACCCACCACGGCCATTATGAATTTTTGGTGATGCCGTTCGGACTATCCAATGCGCCATCCACATTTCAAGCTCTCATGAATGAAGTGTTACAGGATTTCCTCTCGAAGTTTGTCCTCGTTTTCTTCGATGACATACTTATCTATAGTCACTCGGCCGCAGATCATTATACTCATGTTCGCATCGTTTTCCAACGACTGCGTGAGCACCAGTTGTATTTGAAACAATCTAAATGTGCCTTGGCGCAACGTCAATTGGGTTATCTGGGACACATTATCTCGGCCAAAGGAGTTGCGGCTGACCCCGATAAATTGCGGGCCGTTGCCGCGTGGGCACAACCTTCATCCGTCACGGCACTTCGCGGTTTCTTGGGGTTAACAGGTTATTACCGCCGTTTTATTCACAAATATGCCGATGTGGCCGAACCCTTAACGGCCATGCTCCGCCGTAATAATTTTCAGTGGACTTCGGAGGCAACCAACGCTTTCATCCGTCTTAAAACAGCACTTATCTCCGCACCAGTACTCAGTCTTCCGGACTTCACGGCTACTTTCATTGTTGAGTGTGACGCATCTGGAACCGGCATTGGGGCAGTTCTTCAACAGGATGGCCACCCGGTCGCTTTCTTTAGCCGGAAGTTGGCCGATCGTCACATGAAGTTGGCGGCATATGAACGGAAGCTTATTGGATTGTCAAAAGCGGTGCGGCATTGGCGGCCCTACTTATGGGGACGCCCGTTTCTCGTTCGCACTGATCATGCCAGCTTGAAGTTCCTCTTAGAACAAGCCTTAATCACTCCGCCACAACAACACTGGTTAAGTAAATTGATGGGTTTTGACTTTCAGGTCGAATACAAGCCAGGCAAAACCAACACAGCCGCAGACGCCTTGTCCCGCCTAGACAACTCAACACCGGTTTGTGTGGCTCTCTCCGCTCCTCAGCTCTTAACGGCGGATCAGTGGCGCGCTATCCTTCGTGACGATCCGGAAATTCATCATCACGCTGACCTTTTTGTCCGGTTCGCCACCGCCCGTATCCTCGGGCCTTTTGCTCAAGATCGACGGCCGTTTTTCCGAGGCTACGGACATCGCCGACTTACCGCACGGACCGACTTCTTCAGCCGAGTCGACCGGCCCTGCGAGGTCCCCAGTCTCGCCAGACGATGGAGATGATGCGCTCCCCACAACCTCACGGCCAGTGTGGACGGTTCGCGAGGGCCTTTTATTCCGCAATAACCGTCTCGTCGTCCCTGCAAAGTCATCACTTATTCCAGATATGATTGCCGCTGTTCATAATTTAACACATGAAGGAGTGCACAAGACTTTTCATCGACTTCGGCAATTGTATTTCTGGCCTCATCAACGAGAAACAGTAGCAGCATACATTGCAAGTTGTTCAGTTTGTCAACGCAATAAGGCTTGTTCCTTGTCTCCAGCGGGTCTTTTGCAACCCCTTCCGATTCCACATCAAATATGGGCGGACGTTTCCATGGATTATCCAAGTATGCGCACTTCATGTCCCTTAACCGGCCTTCATCCGCATCCACGGTGGCGCAACTCTTCTTCGACAACGCTGTCCATTTGCACGGCATGCCGGAATCCATTGTCTCGGATCGCGATCCCGTCTTCACCAGTGCGTTTTGGCAAGATCTTTTCAAAAGATGTGGCACCAAACTTCTTTTGTCTACAGCCTACCACCCGCAGACGGATGGACAAACGGAGGCTGTTAACAAGACAGTAGAAATGTACCTTCGTTGTTTGACGGCTGATCATCCTAATACATGGGTTAAGTGGCTCTCATGGGCGGAGTTTTGTTACAACACCTCCTTTCACACAGCACATCGCATGACACCTTTTGAATTGGTCTACAGCCGTCTTCCTCCACCGCTTCTTCTGTATACACAAGGCACCACTGTCATCGATAAGGTTGATTGTCAATTGGCTGATCGCGACGCCCTTATACTTTGTGCTCGGAACCATCTTCGTCATGCACAAAATCGCATGAAACAATATTATGACAGCCATCATCACGATGTCTCATTTGCGGTTGGAGATTGGGTATGGCTTCGGCTACAACAGCATCGTCAGTCCTCTCTCCGCCCTACTGCCGATCATAAATTGACTCCTTGGTATTTTGGACCATACCAGGTCATTGAAGTAATCGGCAAGGTGGCCTATCGGCTTCAGTTACCTCCCGGGACACGACACCACGACGTTTTTCATGTGTCACTATTCAAGCCATACAAAGGCGAGCCTCCTCTTTCAACATCACCATTGCCCCCTGATGTGTTGATCACTTCCGACCCCGCACGGCCAGAGCCCTATCGTGCGCTGGCGCAACGTTTTCTGCAAGGCAAACGCCAGCTGTTAATTCAATGGTCAGGCGAGTCCGCTGACGAGGCGACTTGGGTGGACGCAATGGTGCTGCGTCGCTCTTATCCTACATTCCAGCTTGCGGACAAGCTTGGTCCGGAAGGGGGGAGTAATGTCGTGGGCTTTGATCAGGTGTATTACCGCAGACATAAAGATAAAACGGGTCCGGTGATCGCTGCTTTTGGCAAAGACTGATTGCAGCCGCAAGTCTTGCACAGGAAAGCTAAATCCGGATGGATAGCTAGTTAGTTGGAAAGTTATCTAGTCAATAAGTTATATTTGGTTAGTCAAATAATCTGTTAGTTAGTCCTGATTCTTGTGAATCACGTCTGTAAGATAATCTATATATTTGAGAGAAAGAAGAGAAAAGCGCATGCTGTTTTTGCGGAAACTGATTCTGGCGGTGTCTTCCGATTAACAAGACCGGTGGCTCCGTTCGCTAGTTATCCTTCTTCACCCATCACGGCATCCTCATCCAACTTCTCTCGTGCGGGTTGCCGTCCAGGCACTCGTCTCTACACCCAGGCACATAACAAACGAACAGTACAGACAGAAGAAAGGGGATATTGCCTTAAATCTCACCTTCCAAGCCTGTCATCTCCTTCAAAACTGTTGGTGTCACTTCTCTTGGTCCCTCCAGAACTGCAGCAAAAGAAATGCATTTACACTAGTGAGCGGGTATAAATATCAATCTGAAGGCCGGTTTGAATGAAACCAAATTATCAGTGCGTCACTGTGAATATCAATTCATACTGTAAGCCAAGTTAAAAAAAATTCGAGGGCATTTCTTCGATGTGACCCAATCAGTACACAAAAATCATCACTTGCTAATGATTTTGCATCCCCAATTCATACACTCCCTTCCCCAGAAGTTTTCACTGTACATACAGCTAACTACTGCCTGCAAGCTAGATTTTACCATGAAACTCTAAAGACAACATGGATTCATGCAACATCTGAGAAACCGAATTACACACAATGTTCTGCTCAATTTTGGAAGGCAATTTGCATATGAAGACCCTCACGGGACCCAATTCACGTATCAAAATAGAGTAAAACGGAAGAAAGAACGGCATTTACCGATATTCTTGCACTTGCCGAAGTTGGCGAGGATCCTGCGGTCGGAGAGGAACTGGTACGTCCGTCCGACAAGCCTCATGTCATCTGCGTCGATGCAGGCGTCCAGCACCTCCCAGTCCCTCCCCGGCGGCACGGGGAGCACCACCTGCGTATCCGCCGCTGCTGCATCCGGAGGAGGCTCCACGGACTGCAGGAAGCGGAGCGCGCGGGAGAGGTCCTTGCTCCTGACGGCGTCCTCGAACTCGCGCCACTCCTTGAGGGAGCCCGCGCGGAGTCGCGGCCCCGAGCGCGGGGGTCTGCGCGGAGAGGGGAAGAAGCGCCTGGAGGCGGAGCCTCGGGCGGAAATGGCCGCGGTGGAGGCGAACAGCGGGGAGCAAGAGGCCGTGGTCGCCATTGGTGCGGTCGCGGCGTGGAGCCGAGGAGGGGTTGTTTTGTCTGCGCTGCTCTGCTCTTTACCGTCCGTGTCGCCAACGAATCAGCCGTTGGTTTTACCGACCCGAAATTTGTGGGCCTTCTGGCTGTTAGGTCCATCCGGCCCGATCTAGTAGTAGTTTGGGCCGAGTCGAGCCCATTACGGCCCCGAGGTTGCCAGGTGTCGGGATGGTTTGGTCCCCGGATGTCAGCGGTGTTTACCTCCGCAGGGTGGGTTCCTGCGGGACAAAGATCTATGAAGCTGAATGGACCGTAAGTTATCAGTTCTTTTTTTGACTGTCTGATTTAAAAGCGACACCCAGATCTTCAGAGGTACTGTAGCAAAATATTATGCCTAATTTTTTCTACTGTATCGTACATTCTTGAATATCTAAGCCGTCAATTCGCTGAGTCAGACAGCTATAAGACATAAGGACTGTTTAACTTATAGTCCCATTCAAACTGTATGAGATCTCTATCTGTTTCTGCGGTATCTCGTCCATCCACATATAATCCTGCTCAGGAAAATTGAGGGCACACGGAATGGTGCAATATCATGATAATTTTCAGGCTCGGTTGATAAACAGCAGATGCTGGGACAAAACGGAAAAGGAGAAATTTTGGACGAATAGGAGCATGCAGGCACTGGTGGGTACGTACTGGCACCGTACCGGCGATGGTCGCCGGCAGCCGCTCTTCGCTGACTCTGAATCGATGGACCATCAGGAGCTGAGCTAGCTGCAGATCGAGCACCTTCTTCCTTGAGACTGCATTGCTAACTAGCTTCGCCAGAACAGTACATCGTGTGTGAGTGCGCGTACACGGTTGCTACCAGGTAATAAGCTCATCATCGGTTGCTCTTCGTGCCAACGTGTGCATAGATGTGGCCATCGGGCCAGTTTTTTTAGGTTGGTACGTGGCAGGGCAGGTACGCATAGCTTAAGGTACAACACGGCACGACACATATACACACGGGTCAGGCTAGCACGACACGATTACTAGGCCGTACGTGTTGGGCCTAACGGCCAGATACGATGGGAGTTACGGCACAATCTCGAATGGCGTTACAGGACCGTCAGGCACGACATAGGCACGATACAAATAGAACACGAGTTTGTTTATAGTTATTCCATAAATATTATAAAGAGTTTAGTAGCAAAAGTGAAATAAGAACAACTACCTCAACAATGTAATAATCATGAGGCGGTTCGAGCGCTTCAATGTTTTAGAAGAAGCTAGGAAGGCAAGTCGTCTAGTTCATTTTCCGACGCGTTAAGCAAGCCGCAATGGAATCCAGAGTAGAAATCAATCACTATCTCGACACACTTTTTGCAGAGAATGAATAAAATTTAGTTATTTTTTTCCTATTATTTATGTCCACTGCTTGACCCCATATTTCTTCAAATCATTTTCTCTCCTTATAATAGTACAAATAGATCGAATCTAGACTGGTTAGTACGAAGATGGTACAACGAGAGTCGGGCGAGCGTACTGTACTACTGCATGCAACAGCAGGACTTGCAACAGACGGTGATGGGACAGTTTAGTTCAGGGACAAAACAGAAGCATATTCAATTTTCATACATGTCTAGATATTAGAAGTACGCATCGATCATGATGATGTTGGAATAATTAGCACTTTCAGGTTTATATAAATTTCGAGATAAAATATGAACATGAACAGATTGACTAATATGATCATATCGTGAGAGTATAATTTACATATGCATAACACAAAGCTACACATGAATAGATCTACTATACTCGGAGTAAAAACAACAACAGATTAAACATGATTCTCACGTACCAATCTACTGTAGAGGAAGCAATAGTCGATGTAGATGGTACGTTGTTTGATGACGAGAACGTGTTGGCACCGAGTGCGTCGACGACGAACAACGGCGCCCGAGCGTACTGGTAGACGAGCCGTAATGACGATCGTGAGCAGTCGCGCAAAACGCTTCCCAAAAACCTTATTCGTCTTCTCTCGGTGCAGGATCGCAAAGACGACAGATTCCGGAGACCTGCTCTCTTGTTCGCCGGTGCACGCTGACGCAGCGGGATGAGGCGGACTACGGTGGCGGCGCAGTACTGGAAGAAGGCAAAAGCTCGTGTATAGATCTGTTGTTTTGCTCATGGACTCGGTCAGTAT
Source organism: Otatea glauca (assembly GCA_036346275.1). Lineage (NCBI taxonomy): Eukaryota > Viridiplantae > Streptophyta > Magnoliopsida > Poales > Poaceae > Otatea > Otatea glauca. The sequence goes on from CM070713.1 coordinate 4,903,771, forward strand.
ATATAGAGACGGAAAACGCGTTTTTCAGTTTGGATCCGAAACCAACACGATTTTATCTCTATATCTCGAACTGATCCCGAGTAGCAAAAGATAAAACTGCAAGCCGCCCATGACCGACGAGGCGAGCGAGCGTGCGTGTAGATTCTTTCTTTTCCCTCCATTGCCATGTGTAATAGGGAGAGAACCAACTTCATATTTAAGTAGGTCTCTCTACCTCCGTATATAAACAATATGGTATTAAAGACATCTCAACCCTCTTCCTTCATAAATGAGTCTTTGAGATTTATTAGATTTTCATTTAAGTGGGCTAAGCCCATATAATTCAACAGGTGAGGTGCCAAATTGGGGCAGGGAATAAGTGCAGACCTCATGCATCCTTTTCAGAAGTCTGAAACTGAAAGGAGATAACGATCGACAACGCGGATCTTGATGGCTGGTGCAACATTTGACAAAAGCAGACGGGATAACTTGATTTAATTATCGCAGCAATTGACACGAACTCAGACGGGTCACTCGCCGGCGGCGATTCACTGCTGGCTAGCCTCCAATAGCGTCGGAGAACGGACGACAAGACTGCTCAACAGTGACCGAACTAACAAAAAAATTTAGTAGGTGTGTCTGTGGCGCCGTGCCGTGCCGCCGCTTGGTGTGCCGCTCGCCTCACCCCCGTGTTGCTTGCAGCGTCATTTGCCCCGTCCCCGCGTTGCCTGCTGCGCTACCGCCCGCTCGAGCCACTTGCTATGGCACTCGCCCTGCTCCACATCACGCTACTGTCAGCTAGAGCCACTCGTTGTCGCCGCTCACCCAAACTGCCCGACACCTACCACGTTACTCACCTGGGTAGCTTGCTGTCAGATCCGTCCCAATACTATATGGATTCCGACAAAAAAAAACAGAATTTGAGAGCAGAAAATAAATTGGGAAAGTAAGCTTCTATGCTAGATACTTTACTCTACTTAGTCTAAAGTTTTGTGAATTAATCATGATTCACTTTCTTCCAACTAAAATAGGCTTTAAAGCTTTCTGTCTTTTACAGCGATGAAAAATTGCAGTAAAACGAAAATAAAAATTAATTCTGCTAATTACATGACTCTGAACAGTAAGACCGACATTACAGACAACGATAATTACTACTCTCATTCTGGGACGTCGGATTTCACTTAAGTCATATTTGTGTTTTGATCTCAACCCTTGATCTACTTTAACTAAAACCGATCACATGTTATGTTTATTGCCGACTTTGCCACTGACTGCAAATTTTAAACTCTCATCTATTTCTTTAGTCCGCATAGCTCTGATTCTGATACTTGTGTTTTCAAAATTTTAGAGGTACAAAGCATCCTAGTTTCACGCTCTGATGCCTGACGGCGTTGGATCATGGCTGGACACCACGGCACTCGTGGAGTCGGCCGCATACGGTGGTGCTCACTACTCAGTGTTGCCGGATCTTAGCCATGCGTGTCAATAGAGAGAGAAGGATGGGGGAAGGGGGAGGTCGTGTGCTCGCGCAAGAGAGAAAAGGCCCAATTAGTTAGCTTGTTGTAGGACTCGATGATGGGAGCTTGGTCGGAGTTTGCCGCAGTGGGATTGGCAGGAAGACGTGTGCATAGGTGGTAATAGGAATGTGATAGACAACTGCTGCGTACAAGATTATGAGTAGAGCTGGACACTCAGATCGGGTTTTTTTAGCCGATCCAAGGCATGGCAGGCACGGTCTAGTCCAAAGCTTGACCCGGTACGAAGTAAGCAGTGCTGTGCTGGCACAATATTGTTGCACGGGTCGTGTCGGGTCCGAGAACCAGACACGATGGGCGGTACGGGCCGGCATGATACTGTAGCACGGGTCGTGTCAGGACTGATGACCCAGGGTATGAGGAAGAAGTATAGCATGAAGGTCACCAACCCGCAGAGCATGAGCGTCACGGATACATCCAGCATCATGGACGTCACTCCTGCCGCCGACACTTGAGAGACAGACAAGAGGGGAGTGAGAGCTGAGAGAGATTGAGAGACGGTGTAAGAAACTCTCTCACCCGTCTCTCTCAATATCTCCCTCTCTCGCCTGTCTCCCTCACTCTCTTTCTCGCCTATTACCCTCCTCTCTCGCCCGTGTTCAACATATCTCCCTCGCTCTCAGTAATTGTTGAAGAATAAAATAAATTTTAGTTTTATTTCCATAATATTTGTGTCAACTGCCTCAACTCTATGCGTCTCCGGTTCCTTTACTCTCGTCGTAATAGTGCAAATAGGCTAGGTCTGGACTGGCACGGCACGATGCAAGCACGAAGCGCAACTAGACTGTGCTTGAGCTCGCCGAAGGCGAGTCAGATCGACACGACACGACACGGCGGGCACGACTAAGCACGAACTACAATAGATCTATGCCGGACCTGTCCGACCTGACACGGCACGACGCACACCCCTAGTTAGGAGTGGATGAGAATAAGTTGCCTTGGTGCAGTGCAATAGAGAATCTAGTGGACCCTCTGAATTTTCTTCCTCGCGTGGAACGTCTTCACAGTAGCATTGTCGTAGACAGTATGTTGGCATTCGGTGAAAAACTAAATCTATGATCACTGGCCATATTGCACGGAGAGTTATTGCTGGATTGTGTAAAACTAGGAAGCGGCACGTCGGCTCGACTCGTTAAACTCGATATTGCCATCTAAGAGAAGAATTGCTGTTGAGACTATACAGTATGCTATGTGTTATCATCCTCGCCTCACATATATACAGTTATACTTACCGACTCGAAGGACTCGTTAAACTCGCGAGTTGACTCGTTTAACTCGCGAGTTAGCTCATTTAACTCGTTATAGAAACGAGTTTAAATCATAACTCGACTCGACTTATTAAGAAACGAGTTCGAGCCGAGTTTACGAGTACTTGTTTAACTCACGAGTTTCGAGTTTTTTTTCCACCCTACCAACGAACTGTACATCCTAGAGTCGCAATTCCAAGAGCGAAAAACAAGAGAATCCGATTCCGCGGCGCCATAAAACTGCAAACAAGATGCGCCAGCGCCAAAACCATCCAGGTCCCCGAGCAAGAAGAAGCATTTCCACGCCGTCCGTCGCCAATCCGTGGGTCCAGAACCCGCAGGCGCCGCACCCCTCTTACCCCCGCTCCAAGTCACGCCCACAAAGTACTACCCACAAAACCCTCTTCTCCCACTGCCCACCGGGGCCCACCATGTTCGACCCCACACGTCAGCTTAATGCCACCGCCGCGACCTCCCATCGCGAGCCCCGCCTCTCTCTATAAAGAAACCGAAGCGGCCTCCCCTGCCTGCATCGCCACATCCAAAGCTGCGTCTTTTCACCCCAATCTCGCACCCAAAAGGACGCCGATTCGATCCGGTTTTCCACCGGCGAGTTCATCCTTCGATCGCTTCGTTTTTACTTGGATCCGTGGTCGCCTCCTCGCGAGCTGTCGTGTGACCTTCGCGGCGTCGGATTTGGTGCAGGGAGCAGGGAGGAATGGCGACCAAGAGGAGCGTCGGCACCCTGGGGGAAGCGGATCTCCGGGGGAAGAAGGTGTTCGTGCGCGCCGACCTCAACGTGCCGCTCGACGACAGCCAGAAGATCACTGACGACACCCGCATCCGCGCCTCCGTGCCCACCATCAAGTTCCTCCTCGAGAAGGGCGCCAGGGTCATCCTGGCCAGCCATCTGGTGAGCATCCACGCTTCTTGATCTGCGCCATACTGCGTAGGCAAAAAAGTTAATCTTGGATTTTTTTGTGGGGATTGGATGCGTGTTTGGAGCATTGGTTGGATTGGACGCGGTTGAGCGGTTCGTGTGTGATCACGGTGCAAAAAATTGGAGTTACTTTAGAATTTAGATCGATGGCTATGAAAAGGTAGGCTCTTTTGTTAGGGTTGTAGTGATTATTACAGCTGTGGCTACAGCTTTGCTATTCGTTATTTCGAAGGATTTGAACATGAGGCAAAGGTTTTCCATTTTTGTTGTCAGAATTATAATTAATTTCATATCTGTAGTTCTGCAATTTAAGTCGGAATCGCAACTCTTTATCTCAGTCAGTACCTGCATGTAATTAGTTTACTGTTAGATGAGGGTTACATTGAAGTGGAGTTAATTTTTCCAGATTTACTGCCTGTCTATGTGAACCAAGTACTGCACACTGTGAGAGTGACAATTGGGTAATAAGTCTCAATTTTGTGCAGACGTGGTCCTTATCGTTAAATCAGTTGTTACAGTATTGTAACCAATTAGTAACGTATGAACGTAACTGTGCTGACTAAACACTTATAACACGTAGTGGCATGAGAAGTGTTGTATTTGTATCTCAATTGTGAGGAGATTGGACCGATTATGTTTGATCGGTGCCCAAAATGAACTTCTTCAATTGCGGTTGTTGGATCAATTTGTATGTTTAATGTTGTCTTCTGTTTTTGTGGTTGCAAACTATTCTGGTTGGGGTAGTCTGCTGTTTTATAGTATACCTTTCAAAATCTGGTTGTGAACCATTCTGGTTGGGGTGATCTGCTTGTGAACCTTTCGGCAATATCTGACAAGGCTTCTAGTGCCATTCTATTTTTGTTTGTATGTTTAGTATGATAGGTAGAAGAAATTTAAAATTTGTCGGCATCAAAGGTTGGCCATTATAGATTACAATAATAAATAGACTATCTATCCCGTGACAAATACCTTGGGTGGTTGCCTTCTTTGCTGTTGCTTCCAGTTAATGCAAGTTTCTTGGTCTATAACTGATCATTAAATGGTGGTTAAAAAAAGTAGTAGCCTTTTGTGTGCTACATATGTTGGTTATGTTCTTTGAGTAGGAGCGGTTACAAAGGCCTATCAAGCTGTTTCTGCTTCTACATTTCACATGTTACATACAGAGCATGTTTCTTTAATGTTGTCCTCTGTTGTAAACTGCATTTGGTTGCTTGGTCTTGGATATCATGATAAATAGTATCAGCACATCAGATGGATAGGTTATCTGGCTACTGATAACAAAAGAAAAATGACAACAGATCTTGTACCTTTTGCACCATGTTAATTTGCAGCAGGTTTTAAACTATTCAAACTAAAACAGTTATATTATACGACAGGTAATTGTGTTACTTTTAATTGATTCATATGGATAACATGATATCTACTTTAGGCAACCTTGGATTAGTTGTCCATTCTTCAAATCAATGCAGACTTGTATTTTCTGTAAAAAAATATATTTTTACTTGTGTTGCTTGCTATGATCACGAACACAATGAAAATTTTCTGTCAAATGTACTAAGTTATACTGTTGCTTTTTCTGTTTTGACTTTTTCTAATGTAATTCACTATCGTAATTTCCAGGGCCGCCCAAAAGGTGTCACCCCCAAGTACAGCTTGAAGCCTCTTGTTCCACGCTTGTCTGAGCTCCTTGGAGTCAATGTATGTCATGGGATGATAGTAGTTCATGATTACTTTTGTTGTCTTTGAACTAGCTTAAGAGCAACTATTATATCCCTCCATCTGTTTCTGTGCATAAATAGGTTGTGATGGCCAATGACTGCATTGGTGAGGAAGTAGAGCAATTGGTTGCTGCTTTGCCAGATGGAGGTGTTCTACTCCTAGAGAATGTCAGATTCTACAAGGAGGAAGAAAAGAATGATCCTGAGTTTGCTAAGAAGCTTGCATCTGTTGCTGACCTTTATGTAAATGATGCTTTCGGCACAGCACACAGAGCTCATGCTTCAACAGAGGGGGTGACCAAGTTTCTGAAGCCTGCTGTTGCTGGCTTCCTCATGCAGAAGGTATTGCTGAAATGAAATCTCAGTCGTGCTCATTATTTGCTTAAATATACTTTCCCGTTATACTCAGGTCCTGCTGCTATTAGTAGGAATAGGGTCAATATACAGTATTTGCCTCAATCAATCTATGCTCATATCAAAACAAGCAATACCTTCCTTAGAAGCTGCGAATGCTCAATCTACCATAGGAGATTTTTAGACTGAAATCTACTATAGGGGATGACACAGAACTTTAAAGAACATAAGTTTGGAAGTACATGGATCCTTTGCATTTTAAATATCTGTTTATTTTGCAACCATCAAAAGATACCCTGAATAGATTTTTCGAAAAGCTTTTGTATTTCAGAACGTAAGTATGGTTCAACTAATAATTTTAATTATCCCAGGAACTTGACTATCTAGTCGGAGCTGTTGCCAACCCAAATAAGCCATTTGCTGCCATCATTGGTGGATCAAAGGTCTCGACTAAGATTGGGGTGATTGAGTCTCTGCTGTCGAAGGTTGATATCCTCATCCTTGGTGGTGGCATGATCTATACATTTTACAAAGCCCAGGGATATGCTGTTGGAAAATCTCTTGTGGAGGAAGACAAACTTGAACTTGCAACTTCACTTATTGAAAAGGCTAAGGCGAAGGGTGTTTCTCTCTTGCTTCCCACTGATGTTGTCGTAGCTGACAAGTTTGCGGCAGATGCTGATAGCAAGGTTTGTTCATTTACACGATTTTACATCTTGGATTGTCTACGAAAGCATGTTATATTCCAAAGTTAGTTACAAAGGCTGTTTGAATTCATCCTGCAACTGATATTGTGCACGGAAGTAGGAAAACTAGGTGTTTCCAAAAAACTGGAACTGTTGACTTGGACTCACCAAGCAATCAAGCATCATACAAGATTGTGAAAGCTTAATGTATTCTGCCATGCATGGCACTTCAGCCTCCACTGATAATATGCACTTTAAATACATCACAAATTTAATAATGATAGATAAGAACAGTTGTCACAGTGAATAGCAACATGGAAACATATCATGTTAATTTGCAAACTAGATGGATGTGGAGTAATTTCATCTTGCAGATATTGAGTTATATGCCAACACATTTATCTTCAGCTGTCTTGTGATGCTCACTCTAACATCATTTACAGATTGTTCTTGCCACTTCTATCCCTGATGATTGGATGGGTCTCGATGTTGGCCCAGATGCCATCAAGATCTTCAGTGAAGTGTTGGACACCACCAAGACTATTATTTGGAATGGACCTATGGGTGTCTTCGAGTTTGAGAAGTTTGCAGCAGGCACTGATGTTAGTATAATCTTACATCACATTCATTGATCTCAGTCTCTTTTGGTTTTTTGGTTGCTAAGTACAACCGTCTTTCCTCAGGCAATTGCCAAGAAGTTGGCTGAGCTTACTGCAAATGGTGTCACGACCATTATTGGCGGTGGTGACTCCGTTGCTGCTGTTGAGAAGGCTGGGCTGGCCGACAAGATGAGCCACATTTCGACCGGTGGTGGTGCGAGCTTGGAACTGTTGGAAGGCAAGACTCTCCCAGGTGTTCTTGCCCTCGACGATGCATAAGCTGCTGTCACTAATTCAGCTGGCCTGTCAGCCTGCATGCCATTTTGTTTCAGACCTTGGTGTAACGTTGCAATGTAATGGTTCACTGAACTTGAGATAGGCTTATCACCAAGTTTTGCTAGTTGAGTACTTGAGTCGTGAATAAGTTTTTCACTTCCTCGCTGTAAGTGAAATAATTCGAACTAGTTTGTTCCCATGGATGTGTATGATATTTTGTGTTACAGTTTGCATCCCTGTGGTTGTCTCATGGTTGTGTGTTCTATGTTGGTGTTTTTGCTAGATGAGTTGCGAGTTTAAAGTTTTTGACTTGTCTCTGTGTATGAGTGAAGCGCTTGAATATAGCATCCTTCCATGAATGTTTCTGTTTTCATACCATTCTGATCTGATCTATTGCTCGAGTCGACTGTCTAGACACAACTACACAATTTGATCTGATTAACTATTCTCTACTATTGTTTGAATGTTAAGTCTCAAATGACACCTTGTGACATACCACCATGATTTACAGGAATTTGAGTATCATAATGCCACAAAAACTGCAAGAACACCATTGCGCTCCTCTCTGTTGCTGCATAAAGCTATTCAGTTTTTTTTACAGCCCGTAATGATGGACTAGCATGACTATTCTCTCCTTATACGATCTCCCTTATTTTGGAAGCCTAAGACAGAGAGGCAGCCATTGCCCTTTGGTGATAAAATGATCAAACTTTATTTGCTCTCTCTAACATTTCTCTTTCGGAACCATTTCTGATCAGGTTTCCTTGGTTGTATAATCTGAAAACAAAACGACTTCAGCGACAATCCACATAAGAAAGACCTGACCCTTTCACATCTTCACTTTTTCCAAATCACATATAGACTTTAGGTTTGAATTTGACTGTTATTCAATTTCCACTTGCAAAGTGCTTTATTCTCATTAAGCTTTAGTTACTTTCGATATTTTAATTTGATACTTGTGTATATAAATTCCTCCTACATGGCCTCCTTTAGATTGATATTACTATTTTCCTCATTTTTGACAATTGAAAAGACATGCCTTTCAGACATCATTTTCTAACTCTACGCCCCACCAAAATCTAACTTGCCATCGTCTTATATTTCAGTCAACTTGATCCACTTTCTGAATGCACACACACACAAATAGTTGGAGTTGCCTAACATGTAAACAAATTAGGAAATATTTGGATGAAATAATTCACAGAAAGCACAAACTAATAAAGGCTACTGGAGATAAATTAATCAACAAAAAAAATGGTGGTCATTATATTCTTTTTTCAGACAACTAGGCAACTGAAATATTTCAAGTCCACAATTAACATGATTTAGAATTTTAGATGGCCAACATGAACCACAAATGAATCAAGATAAAAAGCTAGTTTTCAGATTGAGCTCAGAAATGCATTATGATTAGCCTGGTCTCTTCCATCGAATGTGCGTGTCATTGCTACTGAAGTCTGTCTGAACAGGGAGCCTAAAGGAGTAGCATGATGTGTGTCGCTGTTAAGCACAAACATCAGAATCTTATTATATGTTTTTTTTAGTGGATTCAGTCCATGAGTTGCATGGCCTTTTGGAGGCAAGGAATCTAATTGCACATGATCACATTTGGTTAATTTGTACCCGATTGTAGTTTTCTCCTACAGCATGCTGTTTTTATACTACTATTTACCGACATCTCAATTCGCAATTCGCAATTACTTGCTTTCACTTTGGGAGTGGCATGTCCTTTTTCCCATATATATTTTCTTCTTGTGTGAAAATTCCTTTCTTTACTATTTGACTGTATGAACATTGACTATGAGCGTTAGATGTGGCATCATTATTGTGTCGTCTGTTTTCCGTACTCATAGTCATACCGACCAAATTAGTGCGTTCTGCTAGAATTTGTTAGTACAGCATATCTATATCAGCAATGTTATAGATTGCTGGCTTTATTTTTTCTTCTTGAGGATCTTACACTGCCATTTTCATTATACAGCCAAAATGGAGGCATGTTAAATAATAAATTAATTCCCATTGTACTTCCTCCGATCACAAATAGTTGTCATTTTGGATATAGATATGGTCTCCAGAACACAGCTTTGACCACTAATTTCTATTATAATATATTTATAAAACTCAATAAAATTATAATATTATAAAAGTACTTTTCGAGACAAATCTACATATATGATTTTCGTATATTCAATTTAAATATTTAAAAAGATATTGACAGTCACAATTTTGAAAGTTTGACTATATTTATATCCAAAATAACAACTATTTGTGACTGGAGGCGGTGTTACTTGGACACGGATACGTGAGTTGGAATACGACTTGGATTCGGGTGTTCGATTCGGCAAAAAAAATTTGGACACAAGAAATGCTACTCGGAATCAGACACGGGCGTCAGAATCCGACTCGGATTCGAGGTGTCCGATTCGGCAAATTTTTTTGGATAAGGGTGCTGACCGGAGGGAGTATTAACTTTAGGCATATGTTTTTTTTTTGAGAAGCTGACAGTTTACATAACAGTACTGCAATCTAGCGTTGAATGGGAAAGATATTAAATGTTAGAGAGACAGCTGGCGTGTTCTAGCTGAAATCTTTGATGCATTAATAAGTACATACAGATATGGGAAACCATCCAGGAAATTGGACTATCCAATAGTAGAACTGTAGCAAAGTTAGGCAGAACTTTACGGGATTTGCTGTGCAAAGTGATTTCACTAGGATGTGAAATAAACAGAACTGAAGCATGTGTGGGACAAATGACAATTGGTTTATTTTCCTTCCCTTTTGCTAAGAATGAGCTTTCTTTTATGGGATAAGCACGAGGGAAGTCTGATGCGTCCGAAAATGATTATAAAAACCTTAAGAAAACCGAAATTGATGATACGTCCTTAATTCATAATATATATATTAATGAAATGAATCAGGAAAAGGTTGAGAGAATTTTCATGACAGAAATTGAGCAAAACATACCGAACTAATTTAAGTAAACATCCACAGTTCGGTTAAAGGAGGCATAATGAAACCTCCTAAAGAAAAGAGAAACATCATAATGAAAGATCTACTAAACAGAAGAAAGGGTAGGATAAACAATAATAGATTAGCAGATATACCTTCCATGCATATTTGCCTAGACAAATCTCCTTCAGATCTTTTGGTGGTGGTGAGAGAGTGAAGCTGCAACATGATCTGATGGAACCAAAATACCAAATTCCATGCACCCTCACTAAACCTTGCAAGAACAATGGAAGTTCTACTTCTACCAACCAAACCCACACCTCCTCTAGCATCAACATTCATCGAGAGCCAACAATTTCTTCGCACTTCGACACGACAAAACCTTGAAAACCTTACAAGAACAATGAGAATTGCCTATACTAAGGCAGAGATTTGGCCCATGTTCGACGATCAGATCATGCTGGCAGCTTCAATCTCTCACACCAGCAAAATTCTCCGGCATGTTCTTGCAGGAATTGGTGACAGGTAGAGCAGGGAGAGGGAGGGAAGTGATTATCGGCATGTACCTATCTACCTATATGTCTCATGAGTCATGATATCAGTGGGAGGTGAAGAAGAGAGACAAAACTATAGCACGAGGGAGGGTGTGTGTGCATGGTGGTTGTTGCAAGCATGGTCCCTCTCTTGCAGCTCACACCTCGTGACACTGCCGTTCTGCCCTCACCACCGCTGCCTCTGCTGTATGTATGTACGTTTGCGTGTTTTCTGTGCACCGTCCTTGCTTCCTCAGGATGTTGGTAGGCAGCCCGGTACTCAATCTGCATTTTCAAGTTCAGATAATTAACCATGTTGCCATGGTGATAATGCTGATCTACGCTGATAGAAGAAAAGCCTGAAACGATGGTGTTCTTGATGCGTGATGATCAAACAATAGAAGCTGAAGTACAGACAAGTATGTTGAACAAACTAAATATTCAGAAAATTCTCAATGCAAGGAGATATTCATTCATGTTATATTATCCATTTGATGAATTCGTGGTGCAACTCATGTAAGTATTCACCAAGTTACGTACTGTTGGCGTCGAAAAATGTGACGAAGGATTAATCGGCTCAAACACACGAGAACGCCGATTTCAGATTGGTTCGTGGCGTGCCAGCCGATTTGATCTGTAATCGGCAAGATAGAAAAATATATACTCAAAGCCGATCTAATGTGATAATCAACAAAGATCTAAATAGCTACCAGAAGCCGATTAAATCAAAGGTAACGATAAGTCTAAACAGCCGATTAAGGCTGGTTAGATGGTAAAAAGGTAGATTTATTCCGAAAAAGACGATGCGCAACAAGATTGGAGAAAATCAAACCTAGCGTAATCGAGGATGACCAACAATCGGCAATGTGCAACTTTATTGATCAAAATCGGATTACAAGGGGATTCTAAATTATAGAGTTACTCCTAGTTGACAGGAAAATAAATAAAAAGTAGATGAGTGTTGTTTGGTTGATTGGGGTTGTTGTTTTTGCTTGCTCCCGGTCCTCTTTTACAGTGTATTGGCCGATCGTATCATTTTTCAATACATTGTCAACCATGATTCATATCGGCCTCTATACAGATCAAAATTTCATCTTTGAATCAATATCGGCTATAATTGTAACTTTAACATAATTTTCCCCTTTTAAACCGATATCGGCCAGAAACACCCATCTCTTCCTTCGGCCCTACAATTAAATCATACCTTACCAAATTTGGGTGCAAACACATACATATATACATCTGTTGGAGCCTCGTATAGGTGTGTGATTTTGTCTTGGATGGCAACATTGATGACACTGAAAATTAGTACAAGGTACATCTCTTGGCAAGATATATTGCAAGAGTAACATGGCGCAGCACTGAATTTAGTACAAATCTTCGCTGCAACATGCACTCGACTCCCCCGTTACGAACACTTGCCTGAATTTGCGTGACGACTTGTTTCTTTCTTTCTGGAAAATATCCTTCTCTCTCCTTGTCTTTGGTCCTGTATGAGAAGATCGATTGTAGAATGGTGGTAATTGTTCTCTTAATTCAACGGCCCACAAGTCTTTTGCGTGTTCTCCAAAAAGGATAATTTGACACTATCTTCTGCTATGTCTTCTATGATAGTTAATTTCAAGGAAATGTTCTTCAGATTATAAGCCATGTACAACCAAGGTGTTTTTGCAATCTTGTGCTTTCCGAGACCATGATTGTATTTGCAATCTGGGACATGGACTACAATATAGGGTTTTATGATGTATTATGCTGGTAGTATATAGTGGTAGTAAAAATCAGATCTAGTCGTTGATTTATTAAGCGTATTTCTACTGCTCTACTACCATATGAAGTATAAATAAATTGTAGTTAATCTGATCCATTAGATCGAACAAAATGAACGAACTATATTGAATGTAGTGTACAGTAAACAAAGCTCTATCTTAAAGAGGAAAGATATTTATGATCCAGGGTAAAATGTCATTGGGATCACCGTATGCACATTAGGATCACTATGGGGCGTGAATTAGCTAAGAAACTTTGTAATATCATGACGAGCATCAACTTCTTCATTGTTTAAGCTACATGGCATTGGGGTCACTTGACCCCAACCCTCCTATGCTAGATTCGTCCCTGTTTGTTAATAACAGGAAAGAGATATTTGTTAATAACAGAAACAAGCCGTCCATGGAATCAATCATCTGGTTTAGGTGGGCAATAATTTCAGTGGACTCGATTAATTGGCTGACAATGATGGCTTAACTACCTAATTGGAGCAGGTAATGATGATCGCTAATCACTAGTTCACTACGTACATTGTTGACAGAGCCGATCGATTTCAGCAAGCTGGCCACCGGAAGTTGGTCGATTTCGACAAGGAACAGTCCATTTCCAGCATTTGAAACCCTGATCGGCTACATTGTTCGCTCTTTTTTCATCTCAATATCCCAAATGCATGTGTGTTGCTGTTGAACAAATAAAGCAGATCCTATCATTCCTCGTCCTGCCAGATACAAGAGACCGAAAAAAAATCCATTCACTGATGCAGATACTTATATATGTTCGCATCACGTGAAATATTCAGCCACGGTAAAATTAATCCAGGAGCAGCGAGAGACAGAGACCATCATATCACAGCTTAGGATTCACGTCTAAGAAGAATCTAGCCTCTCCTCATGTCCCACTGTGTGAACCTGGCAAAAATGAGGACATTTGCATGCACGGGACGAGAGAAGTGAAAGCCAACGGGGAGGTGTTTGCATCAGAATTTGATAAGATAGGGTTAAATTATAGGTTAAGGATAAATAGATATTTTGACTGATATCAGATAAGGAAGAAGAAGTTAAAGACAGAATTATGACCGATATTAATCCAAACATGGAAGTTCTGTCCGAGTAAAAGCCGATACGGATCATGATCGACAGCGTATCGGAGAGGAAGACGATCGGCCAATGCACTATAAAAGATGGCCAAGGACGAGCAAAGACAACAACACAATCAACCAAACAAACTCGCATTTACTCTTTTTAATTGTAGCTCTGTAATTTAGAACTTTCCTTGTAATCCGATCTTGATCAATAAAGTTGCGCATCGCCGATTGTTGATCACCTTCGATTACGACAATCAGGTTTGGTTTTTTTCGATTTTATTGCGTATCGCCTTCTTTGGGAAAGTCTACCTTTATCTACCATCTATTCAACTCTAATCGGCTGTTTAGACTTATCGTTACCCTAGATTTGATCGGCTTTTTCTTAGCCTTTTAGATATGTTTTCACCAAAATTTGGCAGTTATGGTTAAATCGGCAGTTCAGAATCTGCAAGATACGATTGAGATAACGGATTGGGATATTTGGAAACAAAATAAGCCGATAAGGAGATCACCCTCAAAATAGTGGCCGATACAGATACAACTCCCAAAACTTGTCGTACTGGGACTCTATCGGCCGGCGGGTATAAAAGGCGGACAATAGCAAGTCGCAAAAGACAACACAATCAAACCCACAAATCTACTTAGTTCTCTTTTTTCCTGTTGACTAGGAGTAGCTTTTGTAACTTAGAATCTGTAATTTGATTTTGATCAATAAAGTTGTGCATCGCCGATTGTTGATCTTCATCAACTATGCCCAGGTTTGATTTATTCTAATTTTGCTACGCATCGCCTTCTTCAGAATCGATCTACCTTTATCCCCCGATTAGCCTTAATCGGTTAGTTGGATTTACCCTTTTGCCTCGATTTAATCGGCTTTGAGTTGATTGAATTTAAGCCGATTGATCTTCACGATCGGCTTTAAATAAAATTTTATATTTTACCTTATCGACTGAGTCAAATCGACCGCACGCTCTGAACGTGTGTTAAATGCGGTGTGTCGTTGTCGTAAACCCTACTTCAAGTTTTTGACGTCAACACACTCTTGGCACGCCCGGTGGGACCTGCATTCCGCCCTCCGATCTCAATACTGAAGCCATAATAGTCCCTACGTTGGACGATTTAACGCCAGAACAGCGTAATGAGATTGAAGAACGGAAAGCTGCTCTTGAAGAGATGATGCTAAGTTGTTACCAGAAAACTAGACGGGGTGTCACTCAAAAAACCGCGTTACCGACGGTTAACGCCCTTGGCGATGCAGGCGTCACAGATGGTCCGGTAAGTTCATACCTACCCGCTCAAGCCAAATTATCGGCTATGATTATCAATCTATACATCACACGCTGATAAACCAATCATCGGCTCTTGTTACAACGCTGAAGCCGATGATTGCGAATAGTGTGAAGACAATCGCTCAAGAATTGGCATCATCTGGGATTCTGCTTGATCCGATGCAAGCTCTGCCAAGCTATACTGCTTTTTCAATAGCGCAAAATACGCAGAGTACGTCAGTCGATCCTAAACCATCGGCTATAACTTCACCCCCAACCATGATGCCGACTCAACCTACCGTCATGCTGCCACGAGATCCTCGGCCGAGTGGGGTTACACATTATCAGGCGTATACCGATGCTGCTAAGTTAGACGCATCGGCTAATTTACCGCCATCGGCTCTGTTTTACGCTTTTCTAAAATCGGTTCCACAACTGATTGAATCTGAAAGGTACCCACAATACCATGAGCCTATCCAGCCTAGGAATCCAGTTCCACACAAGATAGTAACCTATTCAGAACCCTTTGTCCCATTACCGGAGCCGTCGATTAGGAGGAGCAATGGGTACGACCAATACACACCACCCGTTGTCTCAGTCTAACCGACAGCCTGAGTTTGCACTCGGGGGGCAGAATGTCAGTCATGATCATTGGCAGAGCCCCGATATCTCGTCGGCTAACAATATTAATTGGGCTGACCAGATTTCTGCTGTGTTGAGAGATCAATTCGGCTTACAGCCAAAAGGTAGAGTCATCGGCTATAGAAAGTCGTATCCTGATTATATAGATCGCATGCAATATCCACATAATTTTAAAGTTCCTGCTTTTGCCAAATTTTCTGGGTATGATTCGGTCACGACCTTAGAGCACGTCAGATGCTTTATCGCTTAGTGTGGCGATGCAGCTCAGTCCGATGGGCTAAAAATTAGATTATTCCCCTTATCTTTATCGAGAGCTGCTTTCACTTGGTTTACTAGTTTACCTCCAAATTCGGTTCATTTTTGGAACGATTTGGAATGCCGATTCCATGAGTATTTTTTCTCCGACAGTCTAGAACTCAGGATTTCAGATCTAAGTTCTGTCCAACAGAAGTCCGAGGAATTGGTAAATGATTATGTTAAGAGATTCAGGGAAGTGAGAAATAGGTATTTTAGTGTTACCCTGCTTGATAATCAGTTGGCCGATTTAGATTTCCAGGAGTTGATAACCCCATTAAGAGAAAATTTCGGTGGGCAGAAATTCACCAATTTAAGTTATCTCCTACAACGAGTATCAGCTCAAGAAAGCTGTTTCTCCGATGATAAGGGCTTCAAAGATGAATCAAGAATAACAAAGACAAGATACAATCGGTTATAGAGGATGACCAATTAAAATTTGCAGAAGAGCCGACGATGCAGCTGGACGCTGATCCTTTTCCAATTAACATGGTCCATTGCTCTAAAAAGAAGGAAAAGCCGACAAAAGATGCAGAGCCTAAGGATCAAATTCATATATCATCGGCTATAAATTGTCTTTCAATCAATTGTCTTTAGGTTGTGCTCAATCAGTCTCGGGGGCATCCATTATGTGTTAATGGAGTGCAAGTAATGATTGAAACAACCGTGTTTGTTGGACTAACAATCTTTCATGAGTTGTGAAGTACGTTGAGTTCAAGAAAATGAAGAATCGGGAAGAAGAAGTCATCATGTCTTGATGAGCTTCAAGAGGTTATCCCGAAGTGAAGAAGAAGAGAGGAAGTTCATCATGTGTTGATGAACAAGAAGAAAAGATCCCGACTTGGAGAGAAGATAATCGATCATCGTGAAAACTCCAAGTGGTTGCGAGAGGCAAAGGTATAACTAGCTAGGGTTAAGAATGTGTTCCTAGTCTTTTACCAGTCTCGGTGTTTTGATGTGAGACCGGGATGCTAGTATATGTTGCTGTACTATTAAGAGGGGTCGAATCTTATAACTTGAGCTTCATCATGTGTTGATGAACTCAATACAGTTCAGACTCTAGCTCACTCTCTTGGTTGGTTCTTGCATGAGTTAAGTATTTGCATGTGTTACAAATAAGGGAGCTCATGCTTGCTTCTTATTGAATTTTGATTTGGTTTTTGCATAGAGCTATGGATTTGCATGTGTTGCAAAAAGAGAGATAGCT
The DNA here is from genome assembly GCA_036346275.1 of Otatea glauca. NCBI lineage: Eukaryota > Viridiplantae > Streptophyta > Magnoliopsida > Poales > Poaceae > Otatea > Otatea glauca. The sequence goes on from CM070713.1 coordinate 4,920,852, forward strand.
TATGCAAGTTGGTTTAAGTGGTTATTTGTATGGATGGTTATTTGTATGGAGCTAGATATTTGCATGTGTTGCAAATAGAGAGCTCATGCATCGGAGTCTTAGCTTGTAACTTGATCATGTGTTGATCATCACAAAGACTAAGATAGGTTTATGCTTTGTGTTTGCAAAATGAGTTTTTCGCAAAATATGGTTTAATTGAATCTTATCTTGGGGCATGTGAATAGAGTTTACAAATGTGTTTACAAATTGGTTTGATCATGTGTTGATCATCACATGGCTCAAAGATATGATCTTGATTGCTCTTGTTTGCAAGATTTATATTTGCAAATGTGTTTTGCAAAATATTGGTGTTCATGCATTTGATATTGGAGCATGTGATTAGAATTTGTAAATGTGTTTTGCAAAATTATTTTGATCATGAGTTGATCATCACATGGCTCAATATTTGATCTTATTGACTCTCTCTAGCTTGTAGTCATGCTCTTGATCAAGTCTATGTGAGGAATTTTGAGAAATCAGATTTTAGACTTGAATGACTACATTAGAGTCTTTATTTTTGTGATATTTAAAAATATCTACAGTTTTATTGTAGCCCTTTTGATAAGCTTCACATAGAGTCAAAGATCACCTAAATCGGAATTCGGAGTAAAAAGTTATGACCGTTTTAGTGGCTGAAACAATGGTAGAACCACCCCTAGATGGGTGGTAGCCCCATAGGCGGTGTAAAAATACCAGAGAGGTATTTTTTGGTTGAAATGGCCGGTGCTACCGGTCCTAGATGGGCGGTAGCACCAGGGTACTGTAGCAACGGCTAGTTTTTTTGATGTTTTTAAAGCACGAAACTGACCGTTGAACCTAGGGCCGGTGCTACAGGTCCTAAATGGGCAGTAGCATCGGGTTTGCTGTACTTTTTGCCCGTTTTGCCCCCAACGACTAGTTTTCTTTAGAAAAGCTATAAAAGAAGCCTTGGGGGCTGGCATTTGGTAGTTGTTGGCCTTGTTGAGCATTTGGGTGACATTGTGTATGTGTTGCACTCTCACATTTGATTTTGAGCTAAGAGTGAGCTCTAATTACATGTGTTGCAATTAGGAGAGGATTAAGAGCATCTTGTGTATGTGTTGCACTTGAGGGGAGTCTTGCGTATGTATTGCACTCGGTGATTATCATTGTACATGTATTGTACTTGGTAGAGCTCAAGCCAGAGGGCTTGATTTGTTACTCTTGGTGTTTGCAGACACCTAGACGACGTGTGGAGATGTCGTGCGCGGTGATCTTCTCAAGGAGATTCTGAGAAGGTCCGGCAAAGTTGTGAAGGTCAGAGCTCACCTACTTGGAGGGGGAAAGAGCTACCACTAGTAGATTCGAGACAGGTGCTCAATTCGTTGAGCCGGTCCAAAGTTGTTTGGACTTGCCTCAACGTGGATTAAGGGAGACCGGCAAGTCTCCGAACACAACGGTAAAAAGTATTGTGTCTCCTTGTGTATGCTTGCAATTCCTTATTTACATTGTTGCAATTTATATTCCTAAAATTAAATTAGTCGCTTGTCTTTAGAATTGTAATTTATTATTAGAGATATAATTAGCTAGTGCACTTAGTAAGCCTAGTTGCCTTAGGCTTTAAATTGTCAAAACCTTAGTTTATCGCTTTCGTATTGATTATTGTTTAGGTTTTGACATATGGATCAATAAAGCGTGTATTTAGTGAGAATTTTTTTTAAAGCCGCCTATTCGCCCCCTCTAGTTGGCATCCTCGATCTTATAAGCGTGTTGTCACTTCTCTCTGAGATAGGCAGTGTGTTGTCCGTCACTTTTAGATAGGCAGTGTTTTGTCACTTCGCGGTGCGCAGAGTGTTGTCAAATCGACGTGAGAAAGCTGCTGGCAGCGTGTTGTCAAATCGCACTGAGAAAGCTGATGTGTATGTTGTCCAATCGGCTTGGCAGCTGATGGCATTATGAAAGCAAAAAATCATATCTTAATAGTACATAGCTTAAGAAAGCAAAAGACCATATCTGAATGGTACATGAGTTAAGAAAGTAAAACACCATATCTGATTAGCAGCTTGCCTCACCTCATTTTGATCGGACTGCCATGCGAAGTGCTCACCCTCGTTGACCACCAACCTATTGAACTAACACTCATCCCACTCCGCAGTGATATGTTCTTCATTGTCTTTGTCGTTACTCAAAGCCTCGTAGTCCTGGCTCTCTGCCTCCATCGTTTGAACCAACGATTCAATATGTTCTCCCTCGTCTGTCACACCTATTGGTTCCTGCACATCTAGCATTGGAACATCAACTTTCTCATCTTGTACAACCTCATAACTCGATCTAACATCCTGCCTTACTAAGCATTCTTTGGTTCGGCTACTCTCCCCAACTTTCTCTGGTTCATCACCAACAACCTCCTCATACGTCGCATGGTCAGCATTGGCTTTCTGAAATGATTGCGCCAACAACACTAATGGCCAACCTTTCTCAGTCGCTAATCTTACATACGACCTCTAGGACTTCGTTCCCTTCAGTTCCACTAACTCCCAATACGTGCAATCCCGTCTCCGACACCCTATTCCGTGTAGCTTGAGGTCATGCAATTCATGGGTCCAACGAGAACATGTGGTACAACCATCTGATAACTGTGCCCTATGAACGCTCCCCGACACGTGACAGGCCAGCCATGACATATGAAAAATGACTAAGTTCCACCCTTTGTGCACCCATGTGCGGAACTCCTTCTCTGTAGTGTATTTTAAATTGTACTCATTCATCCATACATGTCAAGCATTTCAGGAATTTTTTAATATGTGCACAACATAACGCTAACACCTTTTAAATTCTCAACCTACACATACTGCTACACCTATGTACCATGACGACATACTCTACACTACTTCAAACAACTGCTGCTGCCATACAAAAATTAATTTTTGCAACTACATAGCATCTCGCATAATTCTCGTAGTTTTTTATATCCATAAATATTGTTACTCTATACAGCTAATTACTTACGAACCTAAAAAATCCGATCGCTAACTCATCAATGTAAAAAAACTATTGGCAATCTACACAGCTAATTACTTACAAAAATAATTAATCGGGTCTCTAAGTCATGTGCGTAAATAACTATTGCTACTCTACATGACTAGTTACTTACAACCCTAATTAATCTGGTCCCTATGTCATCTATCTAAATAATTATTACTTTACAAACCTAATTACTTACCAATCTATTTAATCTGTTCACTAAATTACATTTCTAAATTTTAATTTAAATGAACGATACAAAATTTACTTGCACAAACGATGAACTTTCTTCCTCCTCCCCCTCTTCTTCTTCCTCCTCCCTCTCTTTTTCTTCCTCTTCTTCTCCTCCTTCTCCTCCCCCCTCCTCCTCTTCTTCCTCCTCCTCCCCTCTTCTTCTTCCTCTCCTCCTCCTCCTCCTCCTCCCCTCCCCTCTCTTCTTTTCTCCTGCACGACACTAAGTCGTCGGTGAAGTGTTTTGCGCTCGGTTGAAATGAGGTCGAAGGCTTGGGCACTGCATAGTAAAAGCGTCTCTGTCGCCATTTGGAATGGCGACAGCTCTCTATCGCTATTCCAAATGGCGACAGAGTCTTAGTCGCTTTTTTAAAACACGACAAAGTCTTGTCACGATTTCAATCCGCGACAGATAGGTATATTTGCAATTTTTATTTTTAGTATTTATTTCTGTAAATTTTCATTAAAAAAATATTATTTAAGAAAAATTCACTCTTTCCCTATTTCTTCTTACTTGTTCATTTTTAGTGCTTCGTCTTAGGCTACAATCTGGTCAAGCTGAGCCAGCCATAGTAGCAGGGGCTAGGCTGAGTGGTGCCTCTAGTACTTGTTCTACGATGTTGGTCATTTTTTAGTGCTCTTCATAGCGCAGCACCAACCGATGTAGCGAGTGACATAACCGTAAGCACTTATTGTATTTTTATCCGGATTAGGCATACACATGCGTCTTTATAACTTTTTTCTTTTTATCTTAATGTAAACATATGCAAAGCTTTTAGTTATTTGTGAAACAAATGCTTTGATTCCGATGTCATCACTTTTCTAGCTTCTCACGATTTTTTTTGGCAAATCTGGTTTTCTTCCAAACTCAATTGCAAAAATAATCCTATCTCCGACCATAGAAACATCGATAGGTGACACGCTGCGCTCTTACAGCTCGAAAGAACCTACCGAGTTATGAGAGCTCGGTAGCTTGTTGAGCTCCCCTAGCTCAGTCGGTCCTTCTGAGTTGTGGGAGCGTGGTAGGTGACATATGTCGTCTACGACGCTTCTACGGTTCGGGATGGTGCTATTTTCCAATTGCGTTCAGAAAAGAGATAGATTTGGAAAAAAAATATCGGAAGTTAGAAAAATGATGGTTTCTTTTATTCTTAAGTTGAATCGTGTTTAGGGCTGGGCCTAGATATAGAGCTGTAAAAAGACAAATGTTGAAGGAAAGCAACGCATGAATATAAATCATTCATTCTTTTTAGTCTAATTGATTAGATTAGCTATAATTTATTTATATTACACCCGATAGCCGAGTAATAAACATAACCTTAAAAAATAATTTATTTATATTACGTCCAAACAGTATGCCTTGACTTAAAAACAGACGGGTTTTTAAACCAAAAAGCTAACTTTAAGCCAAAACTCAAATAGCCTGAGCCGAAGCTAACAGGGCCATGTACTGTACTACCACTGTGAAATTTCTCAAAAGAGAAACATCGAACCCTTTTTCAGCACCAATGGCACGGTATCTTCTCCCTTCCACCGCCTCCGCCTCTTCCCTCCCCAAGAATGCCAAGAACTCGCCGGCGCCGATCCTTGGCCTCCGCGCGCTCGCATCCAAGTCCAGGAAGGCCCGCCTATCATGGCCGTGGCGTCGGAGCAGCCCACCGCGCCCACCAATTACTCCAAGGTGGCCGCCCCCACGACCGGCCCGATTCCCGCTGCCGACCTCCTCGGCGTCATCCAGGCCGTCGCCAAGGCCGGGGCCGAGGTGCGTTTGAGCTTCTATTGTTGTCAGCTCTCCACGTGTTGGTTTTGGTAGATGATTGGAGGTTGTGATGGGGTTATGCTTCGCAGGTTGATTGGTTTGCTTGGAATTGATGGTAATTTTAATAAAATTCAGAAATAAGAACTACTAATCGTTTAGTTGAATTGGCATTTGCTGGGTTAATGATGTACTATGACGCGAATAAGTACTTGTTCCATAATTCGGGGTCTTTTGACTAGTTAGAGTAGCCAAGTTGGTTCTTTTGCTCTACTTTTGATGAACCAATTCTGAAAGCAGTTTTCCTTGTCTTCCACTCATTGTAGGTTGTAATGGAAGCTGTTAATAAGCCACGCAATATACATTACAAGGGAGTTGCAGACTTGGTGAAAGAGTAAGAATGCTTCTCACTTATCTTGTTGCATCCACATCTGTTGTTAATTACATTGTCATATAACTGTGCCTATAGGCTACAATTCTCTAAACGTGTTATCACTTTGAAACTTAAGTGTTTCTACTTGGCTACTTGCTAAAGTCATCTTTTCATAAGCACTTTCTAGTGGAAACAACATTAGCATTTGAATTTAGAGTGCTTTGTACTTATGTTCAGCACAGACAAGTTGAGTGAGTCAGTTGTTCTGGAAGTTGTGAGGAAGAACTTCAAAGACCACCTCATACTTGGGGAGGAAGGTGGCCTTATTGGAGATTCCTTGTCAGATTATCTATGGTGCATTGATCCTTTAGGTCTGTTCCTCCATTCCTACTATCTGATGAATAATTATTCCTGTAGTAAGATTAATTTGTTTTTTAGCCATCTCTTGTAATACTGGATGATTCCTGTAGTCTTTCAGATGCTTTCTTTATTTAGTAAAGGCAACCTGTGCACTTGCATGAGTTAGTCCCTTTCACTGATTTGGTCGGTGACAGGAAAATGGATGGACAGAATGATCTGGAGTAGTGTAATGACCCGGAGATTTAAACTAAGCTAATAAAATTATTAAGCAATTGATCAAGCAGATAATCAGTAATTTGCTTAGTAATCAATGTTATGAACCAGTAGAGGACCAAGGGTAGAAGGGTAAAAAGTGACCACAGTAAAAAGAAGATAAAGGCAACCAGCTGAGAGCCAGGCTAGCAGCTCATTCATTCCCCTTAGTACACCTCCAGCCGAGTAGCACAGCCCATCCATCCCCTTTTTCCTTAATTCAACCAAGAGCAGCTGCCAGGTTCTTTTCCCCTTTCCCCATTCCAACCGAGAGCAAGGGAGCAAGCCAGAGAAGAGCCAGGCCGAGGCACAACCAGTGCATTTCCCCCATTCCACACTCCCACCGAGAGCAAGAGAACAAACCAGAGCAAGCTCAGGAGGAGAGCCCAGACCGAAGCAAAGCAAGAGGAGAAGGCCTGGATCAAGGAGATCGGGATCTCAGCCACCTCTACTCCCATCATCATCCCTCAACATCAATCACCATTTCCCACATCAGCACTAGATCCATCATCATCAAAAGTGCACAAGCTAGCCTTTTTTATTTGGATTTAGGAACATTATTGCATGAAGAAAGAGACTAGCTAGTAGTACTAGGGTTTACCATAGTCTCAGTGGAGGTCGGAGCCAGGGTAGGCGGGGCCGACCTCGGGACTGAGCCGAGCGCCATATCCATGTGCAGATGGCCGGGCTGGAAGGGGAGGGAGCAGCAAAGGGCCGGCAGGAGAAGGAGAGGAGAGGATGTAGGATCAAGGATAACCGACTAGAGGGGGGTGGATAGGAGGTTTCTAAATTTTTCGAATCTATTTTGCAATTAAGAAAGACACTAAGATATAGGAGCAATAATTGCAAATTCACAACTATAATCTCTAGCAATCTCTTAAAGTGCCTGATCAATTCAAGTATAGTAAAAACAATTCTAAGCACAAATAGTCTACTCAATTTTTGCTAGTAATGAAATTAATCACAAGAATGAAAAATACAAGTCACAATAGAGTAAGAGATAAGATTTTTGACCCGTGGTCTCGGAGACTTGCCGGTCTCTCCTACTCCACGTTGAGGTGACTTGAACCACGTTAAGCCGGCTCCACTCGCTTAAGCCTTCCTCGATCACTAAGGTAATTCTTCCCTGCTCCGGGTAGGCGAACTCCGGCCTTCACAACTTGCCGGGGAAAGCTCATCGTGCATGATCGCCTCTAAGCCGTCTAGGAGGCGGCAACCTTCAAGAGTAATAAACCTTGACGCTTGCTTGAAGTCGAATTTTGAGTGTCTAAAGGCTCAATCACTAAATGCAACACTCAAACTTGCTCCTCATACTCACAAAAGAGAATTTGATAGAAAGATTATGCCGCAATTGATGGATTGTATTCCAGGGAAGGGGAATTACATATAGAGGGAGAGTCCGGTTGGTTTAGGAAACAAACCGGACTCCTTCCTAGAATACAAAGAAATATTCTATCTATAGCCTCCTTCCTAGAATACAAGGATATATGCTATCTATAGCCAAACTCGCCAATGACTAGGAGGTGCAAAGAATATTCGAACACTCCCGCAGCCACAACGTCTAGGCATGGCAAATGTTGAGACGGACCGAAATTCGAGAAGACAGAGGAGGGCAATCCTTTGTGAAGATGTCAAGAACCGTGATGTTGTCGGGACATGAAGAACACGGACATCACCGATAGCAACTGTTCACGAACGGTGAAGATCAATCTCGACATGCTTCGTGCGTTGATGCTGGACCGGGTTGGTGGAGAGATAAACCCGCACGACGTTGTCGCAGAGACAAGAGTGCCGCGTGTCGTGATCGTGGAGCTCTCAAGGAGTTGGCGCAACCAAGAAGCCTCGGCTACTCCATTGGCGATAATCTCAGACTCCGCTTCAAAGATCGAACAAGAAACCGTGCCGACGCTCGACGACCAAGAGACGAGGTTGTCGCCATGAACACCGCATATCCGAGGTGGATCTGCGTGTATCCGGGCAACCCGCCCAATCGCATCGATCGCAGACCACGAGCTCTAAGCGGAAGATCGACGAAGGAAAAGGCCGTAATCCAGTGCTTTGAAGGTAGCGTAGGATGCGCTTGACCGCGATGATGGGGCTCCCGAGGATCATGCATGTGAAGGCACACCGCCGAATCGCATAAGAGATGTCCTACCGGTGAAGGCGAGGTACTAGAGAGCACCGCGAGGCTCAAACCTGGTTGCATTGTTGACTCGCACCGAGTCCGAGGACCTTGGCTTGAGTATCCACAGTGTGGTGCATGGTTTGCGAGCCACCATGCCACCGCCGAGAATGTCAAGTGTATACCGACGAGACATGAATAAACCATTGAAGCTACAACAGATAGAAATGCCTGAAATGATGAAGTCGACCAAGATCCTTCATAGCGAACTCCGTAAAGCGTAGATGGCGCGTTGCAACAACTCGCTACTGGAGGTTGTAAGAACAATATCATCAACATATAGCGGCAGATGTACCGCCTCGAGCCGCGGTGGTAGATGAACAATGGCATCGGATTTGGCCTCAACAAAACCAAGGAGAGCAAGTAAGTGGCGGCGGTCAGATTGCACCGAGGTGCCCGCTAAGTCCATAGAGGACTTGTTGAGGCGGCAGACTGCATCCTACCGAGCAGGTCAATAAATCTAGCGGGTCGACTACAAAAACTGTCTCACCAACGTCTCGTGGAGGAAAGCATTCTTGACATCCAATCGATGCACCGCCGCCTCGAGAAAGAGAGAGAGAATCATGCGGACGGTGGCGAGCTTCACCATGTGGTGAAAGTCTCATCATAATCAACACCGGCGCTGTGTGAATCCGCGAAGAACCCAACGCGCTTTGTAGCGATCCAGAGCCATCGATGTAATTTGTGTTTGAAAATCCACTTGCCGCTGATTTACATTGGAGTCCGACGGCCGTGGTACCAACTCCCAAGTGTTGTTGGACGGTAGCGTCGTACTCTTCCTCCATCGCGCGGCGCCAGCTGGGATCGAGAGTGGCACGACAGATTTTGGAATCGGCGATAGCCGGTCCGTGGCGTAGATGGCTTGCATCCCGATCCTCGCTGGCGCGGTGGTCATAGGGCGGGATTGACCACCGAGCGAACAGGATCGCGCCTTTGGGAAGACGCGGTGGCGAAGGGATCGCGGCGGAACGCCAGAGGACTGGCGGGGCGGCGCGAGTACACCCCGAGCGGTGGATCTCGAGAGGCCGCGCGTGGCGTGGGCGGCGGCAGCAAGCGTGGCGCGGAGAAGATGCTGGGGCGCGCGTGGCGCGGCGAGGCCGGACGGCGCGTGGCGCGGGAAGAACCAGTGGCGTGGTCGGAGAACTCAGACGGGAGAGTCGGGAACCAATGGAAAAACCACCGGATCCGACTCAAGTAAAAATCCAAGTCATTAGCTGGATTTGGCGAGGCGTGAAGGAAAGTCGGCCTCATCAAACACAACGTGATGAGAGATCACGATGCGGTTAGTGGAGAGATCAAGGCACCGTATCCCTTATGGTCGGAAGAGTAACCAAGGAAGACACACCGGCGAGCGAGGGCAAGTTTATTGGAGGCGGTTGTTGAAGGTTGGGATAGCAAGCGCAACCAAAACTCAAGATGCTCATATGGAGGGTACCAAGAGGCGATGTATGGGCGGGCGATGGTGGTGGAGGAGACGGTTCAACAGGTAGGTGGCGGTGTGGAGGCTCTCAACCCAGTAGCGTGCTGGGAGGGAGGCTTGGAAAAGCAAAGAACGCACAATATTGTTAGTGGAACGAATTATGCGCTCAGCTTTACCGTTCTGAGGGGATGTGTAGGGGCACGACATCCGCAATAGCACGCCGTGAGTGAGAAAGAAGGACCGCGAGGAGTTGTCGAACTCACGCCCATTGTCGCACTGAACAGTCTTGATGGTGCATCCGAACTGAGTGGACACATAAGAGAAGAAATGTGACAGAGTGGTAAAAGTGTTAGATTTCAAACGTAAGGGAAAGGTCCACAAATAGTGAGAGCAATCATCAAGAATTACTAAATAATATTTATAGCCCGAGATGTCGATAACCGAGATGTCCATGTGTCACAATGAATTAGATCAAAAGTTTTAACAATAGGAAGAAGAGTGGGAACTAAGTCTAATGTGACGACCGAGTTGGCAAGCATGACAGAGCGAATCATGTGTGCTTTTATTACAAATGATAGTCAAGAACTAGATAATCTAGATAAAACGGCAGACCGGATGGCCAAGACGGCGGTGCAAAGTGGATGAGACGCAGCAGTAGCTAGGCGCAGGGTAGCAAGACACGAAGGAGAAGCGTGTGTGGGGTGGGCAAGCTCAGTGGTGTAGAGGGCCCGAGCTATTGGACTGACGATCACGTTCTCGATAGCAAGATCCTTCACAGAGAGGCCGAGAGGTCAAACTCAATAGAGCAGATGATTGTCGGTGAGGAATTGACGAACGTAAAGAAGATTCTGAATAATGTCAGGAGTGCAAAGGATATTGTTAAGGTAAAAGGGGCCGGGAAGAACCGTGTCTCCTACTGAGGTGACCGGTAGAACAAACCCGTTACCGACAATGAGAGAAGAAGGATGCGCAGAATTAGGAGGTCGAAGCAATGATATGTTACCGATGTCAGGCGTGGTGTGGTTGGAGGCGCCAGAGTCTGCAATCCGTTGGTGACAATGTGGGTTCGTCATGGTGCTAAAGGAATTAGCGAGTGATCACGATCCCACTCACGGCCCAGCAGGCCCAGCGTGAGGTAGCAAGTCGCATACGGAAGTCTTTATTCTTCGCTGGCTTTCTCCTGGAATGCCGGCAGGGGCGGCGGTGTGAACGGTGGCTCGATCTGTTGGACAGGGCGAAGGTGGCGCATGACGCCAGGCTCTTTGTTGATGATAGGCCGCCGCCGCCGTAGAGAGGGCGTTGTTGCTGTCCTCCCGCAGACGGGCCAGGCCACATGGAGATGGTGCCCGTCCATGGGTTATAGAAAGTCGGCCAGGGAGCGCCACCCTTGCCGTTCCCGTCCCGGCGATTTTTGCGGTTGTTTTTGGAGCCGAGCCGCTGCTCGAGGTGTCGTGGCGGGGTGGCCTGGTCGCAGAGGATGGAGCAGCGGGCGGGCGGGACGCTGCCGTTGTCGGCTGCCACCGGCGCAAAGAAGACAAGAGAGCCGTGGCGACCTCCGTGGAGGCCTCGGTTTCATGGTGATCTCTCGAGAAGAAGATCGTTTGGACGGAGCGAACGTCGGAACGGACGCCGCTGGCGAGGAAGGACTTGAGGTGGTCGAAACGCTTGTTCGCACTCCGCAAGGACGCTGAGGACGAGTGCGACGGGCAAGACCTCGCCGAGGCCGCGAGCGCGTCGGCCATGCCCTTCATCGTCCGGACGAGAGTCGCTCACGCTCGATCACCTTGAACGAACGCGCGGAAGGTGGCGCGAGGCGAGGGCGCGGTCTCGCGATTCCCAAGGAATCGGTCCTCGATGGCAAGCCATGCATGGCGCTGCTGCGCCCCGCGCTTTCGCGCAAGACGGTGTCCTCGTAGATCAACGGTGATCGTGCCAAGATCCGGAGAGACGACGCTATCCATCCGCTCCCGTGACGGGTGTCAAGGCGACGCCGGAGAGCACATGGTCGACGGGCGAAGCGCTGAGGTGAGAAGAACGCAGGTCGCGCCGCCGTGAGTAGCGGGCGGAGAGGGTTCGTAACAATCAAACGAGCGAACGATGTTCGACGCCGGAGGCTTGGGCGTGAAGGTTGGTGATGACGGCGTTCGTAGGCGGCGGCGTTGCCGTTGGGACGATCCGCTGTCGTCATCTCTGGAGGTGCCACCGGCTTTTCAATGGCGGCGACTTGGCGCCCAGGCTTCGGCGACGGCTTTCTCGCTTCCAACGAGGCGGCATCACGGACGCGGCGCGCGCGGCTTAAGCGGCCGCCTTGGCCGCAACGATCGCGGAAAGGAGGCGCCGAGCTCCTTTTTGGCGGTGGTTTCTTCCTTCAGACGCGCAGCGCGGCGGCGCTCCTCCTCCGTCATGGATTCTCCGAGCCATGGTAGGCGCCGCAAAGCGGCAGGCGGCGGCGCGACCGCTTGCGGCGGCGGCAGGAGGTGAGCGGCGGCGGCAATTGTTGAGCGGAAGCGATATCTCGTGATACCATGATAGAAAGATTATGCCGCAATTGATGGATTGTATTCCAGGGAAGGGGAATTACATATAGAGGGAGAGTCCGGTTGGTTTAGGAAACAAACCGGACTCCTTCCTAGAATACAAAGATATATTCTATCTATAGCCTCCTTCCTAGAATACAAGGATATATGCTATCTATAGCCAAACCTGCCTAACAGACTAGGATATATGCTATCTATAGCCAAACCTGTCTAACAGACTAGGAGGTGGCAGCAATATTCGAACAGAATTGAATGCACTAAAGAGTGGAGAGCACTTGCTAGGGTTCAAATATCATCAATGAGGACCAAGAGAGTCTCTAGAATGCAGGTGGAGGTGTATTTATAGCCCCCACCAATTTTCCTAGCCGTTGGAGCTCGATCAATTGGTAAATCGTAACGGCTCCATTCCAACGTTAGTAAAAAGTGCATTAAATGCACTTGCCGATACTGCTACAGAGGTCCGGTGTATACGCTAACTAGACCGTAGCACCGGCCCTTTTATTTTTGCTTTGTCACATTTGTACTTCTCTGGAATTAAGGCATCGGGCTAAAGGCCGATGCTACCGCTCGCCCGGTAGCACCGCACTACCATGGGCAGTAGCACCGGGCTCCCAAAGAGCACAAAAAGGTGCTCTCAGGAATTTTCACACCGCCTTATAGCCGGTGCTACCGCTCCCCCGGTAGCACCGCGCTACCATGGGCGGTAGCACCGGGCTCCCAGAGAGCACAAAAGGGTGTTCTCTGGAATTTTCACACCGCCCTTATAGCCGATGCTACCGCCTCGATAGTATCGCTACCACGGGCGTAGAAGACGGGCTCCTGCAGAGCACAAAAGGGTGCTCTCTGGAATTTTCACACCGCCCTTATAGCCGGTGCTACTGCTCCCCCGATAGCACCGCGCTACCATGGGCGGTAGCATCGGGTTTCCAGAGGATTTATTTTTGACTTCATAGATCTTTCAATAAGACTTTTAATCTTGACACAATGCATGATCTTGAGAATCAATTTGAGCCTTTAAACCCTAAATGACATCAAGACAATCGTCAAGATCCCTCTTTATAGTACGGCCTTAATTCAAGCAACCCGATCTTTTCTCCAGACTCTGAGATCGGCAAAAAGCTAGAGAAAGACCCTTATATTTATACCTTTTCACTTTCTTGACGTATTGATCTTCCCTTTGCGCCATTCTTTATACTTCCATGATCACCAAGCCTAGGACTAACCTACTTTCAATGTTCTCAAGGAAAATATTAGTCCTTTAACCAAAGTTGTCATTAATTATCAAAACCAAATCAACATGGGGGCCTAGATACTTTCAGAGGAGGAGGGCTGGACCGGCAGCGGGGCAGGAGCAGGGCCAGCTTGGGGTGACGCCGAGCCTAGGGGAGGCGAGCCAGGCAAAGAGGCGGCCAGAGTCAAAGCAAGACAGCCGGACTCCGGCAAGGCGAGGAGGGGCGGTGGACCTGGGCGGTGGCCGCAAGAGCTGAGAGAGAGAGAGAGAGAGAGGGGGGGAGGGAGGAGGGGAGGAGGAGGGGGAGAGAGAGAGCATGAAATGTTCGGTCGGGTTAGGAAAAGAAAAGGAGGAAGGAAAGAGAAAAGAGAAGAAAACGAGGGAGGAGAAAAGAAAAGAGGAGAGAAAATAGAAAAATATTTTCGAGCTTCACGAACTGCAATTAATTAAATGAAGGGTTATATAAAATTTGCAATTACAATAATAGCTAAAAATGGAAATTAATACCCTTAACAAAATAAAATTACACCCTACAATTTTAATAAGCCACATAAAATAAAATGGTGCTAAATTAAAATGTAGGCCGTGAAACCCTTAAATTAAAATACACCACATTAAAATGTGACTAATTAACAAATTTTAATCTAAGCGAGTATCACATCCTTGCTAATTTTAATGCTGGAAGGTTAGACACCATAAAATATGCCATGATTTAATTGCTCCCTAAAATTTTTAATATTTCATAATTTTAGGAGTCGAACCAAATCCGGCAGAAGGTCATCTTCAGAATCCGGGTGAGGACGATTATTGTTACACAATTCCAAGCAAGTTTCCTTTGATCATATTTTTGAATCCGGGTTGTATGAAAATTTGAATGTTGAATTTACTGTGCTCATTACTTGCATATCAAAAACCTATTTTTTTTAAATTAAAAAGGAGAAATGTGGATTTAATGAAATGATGGAAGAATTGGCAAGTCCAGCTGAAGGAGCAGTTGGCTTGTATATGTATTATTATGGTGGGTAGAGGGTGCCCATGGTTAGGATTGTTTAAATTGCGAGCGGGCCGTATAATTTGTATCAACCATAGTGTGTGGGAAGCGATCAGAAAAGGTTGTCCTATGAAGGTGTATGATCTCTACATTGGGTATGTATTAGATAACTAGGTTGGTATGACCAGTATGGGCTTGGTGAGGCATACTGGTAAGACCGGTAAGGCTTGTTGAGGTAAGACTGATAAGACCAGGGTGACTGGCAAGAGCGCTAAGGTCCATGAGGCAAAAGCGCTAAGGTCAGGGGCGCTATATTTAAAGTTGTGGGATGAGTATCAGGGTTGCTGCGGTTGCCTGATACAACTAGTAGGCTGTGAGTAGGTGGGGAACGGTCAAGGACCCCACTATTCGTTGGCTGTCAGGGTTGGAGATCTTATACCCGAATAGTAATATACGTTCTGGATTCTCAACTGAGGTTGGGTTCACTATAGGTAAAGTGGTACAAACCTGCGCAGGGTCAAATCATGAATTCATGCATGTCTCCTGGATTGGAGGCTACGGAAGCTAAGTCTGCCTTATATACGGGTGCTAGTAGCCATTTCAATAATTAAAATTGGAAACCCACGTTTTCTTAATAAACCCTATTTTTCTAAAAATTGATTTGAGGCGATGGATATGTGGTGAATGATAGGAAAACTCATAATATACATTTTGCTATTAATGCTTACGGAGTACTTTGTACTTACCCTTGCTAAATCCTCCTTTGCTAGATAATTGTCCTGGTGGTCAAGTGCCTGGTGGGGATATGGATCCCAATGGACTCGCCTACGAGGTATGGGGTGAGGAGCACCCGCAAGATTTGGGTTGTGAGAATGGGGACTACCAAGAGGGTTAGAGTGTTGAATAGAGAGTGCACTAGTTTTTGTAGACTTTTGGATCATTAGTATGCCTGTATTATATTTTTGTTGTACTTGGATGTCATGTACAATTAATGTAGTGAAAATGTAGCCTGCGTGTTCATGGAATGTAATAAAGTTTTCATTTCAGTCTCTAATTATTGTTTTATTGCAACACTTTGAACACGGTATACTAACTGATAAAATATCAGGTGCGCTCGATATTTTAATTAGCTAGTATGTCGAGATTCATGTAATTACAGCGTAATGGTAGTGTTACTGTCATTACCCTGGGCTAATTATGCGGGTCGTCATAAATAGTCATAGATCTGAAATCATATTTGGATAATATAGATTGTTTTGAAGGGTTTTACATGAAGTTTATGTGGGTTTTTGTTACTTACTGTAGTAGAAACTTTAGTATCTAGTTTTGAGGCATTATCATTATATTCTTGGAGCCATTTTGACCAGACAAGATGGAAAATAGCCTTTAAATTCCATAGAAATTTTAGGTCATCTTAGTGGTCTTCGTCATTGTTGGGGGGGGGGGGGGTCTAATATAGTAAATGTCTCCCCTTTAGACGGAACAACCAACTTTGCACATGGTTACCCCAGCTTTTCTGTATCCATTGGAGTTCTTTTCCGCGGAAAGCCTGCTGCTGCCACTGTGGTATGTGTATGCATATCTTATTCTCAAACCGTTGAATAGTGGGGCTACAAAATATTGTGTCATTGTAGTATATAAATAGTTTCTCTCTGCATTATTCACATTTTATTACTCTCTCATTTAGGTCGAATTTTGTGGTGGGCCTATGTGCCGGAGCACTCGTACAATTTCTGCATCTTCTGGTAGGATCTTTGATCAACAATCGACATGCTTCTTTCTTCTAAAATAGCTTATTTTCTCTTATACAAGTAACAGTATGTGCACATATGTGTGTGCCTGCTATGACAATCACTCAGTCCTCATATGATCCATGTATCTGTTCATTTAAGTATTTCTGGATGCAATCAGAATTAATGTAATATAAATAGTTCATCCCAGCAGATTGACTTTATAAGATATTCTATCTAATTGATTCTCTAGGTGGAACAATCTCTTCTGGTAACTGGGTTTGGATATGAACATGATGATGCATGGCTGACCAACATAAATTTGTTCAAGGAATTTACTGACATTAGCAGGGTAAGTGAACGTTCACCTGATTATTGCACACCTAATTTTCTCCCATTGTTGTTTCTTTTATCCTTTTTTCAAATTTGCTTTTTTTTTCAGGGAGTGCGAAGGCTAGGCTCTGCAGCTGCTGACATGTCCCATGTTGGCCTAGGTATTACAGAAGGCTACTGGGAATATTGGCTTAAGCCATGGGACATGGCTGCTGGCGTTCTGGTAATCTTTTTTACTGCATGGGAATGTCCACAATTAATAATTGGGATCAGATTCGATATATAATCATCAAGTTTAGTATAAATAGGGATTGGCTTATTTGCCTATTTTAAAATATGACCACCTTTTCATTCAGATAATCCCTTTTCTTGTTTATGAGGGTTACAATATTTTCTAAGTTCTGACATTTTGGGTTGCCACCAAGCAGTTCAAAAACTGTTGATGGCATTTTCTGTAATCAATTATTGAGTTTGCACAAAAAGAAAAAATATTTCAAATTGATGCATATATTCTCAAATGTGTTTATCTACTGCAGTCTTGATTTCAGTTAGAGCAATTGTTACTTGTTAAGCCTGAGTCCCCCGCCGCGATCTAAGCAACTCTTATCGTGTGGAGTTTGTCAGTATAGTTACCTCATGCATTTGTTCATTTTTTTCAACAGATAGTTGAAGAAGCTGGTGGGGTGGTGTCACGCATGGATGGTGGAGAGTTTACAGTCTTTGATCGTTCTGTTCTTGTCTTCAATGGTGGTGTTCATGCACAGGTTTGTTCTTAAAAAAATATTTTTTTCTCCCAATTTTAAAATTTAAACAGGAACCCCCTAATGTTGTTACAATACTAATCTCTCAAGCATTCTAAGGCATCACCAAAGAGTCAATTATGTGAACTTAGAATTCAGATCAAAAGATTCATCACACTAGGTGATCTGCTTACAGTATGTTTGTGTTATTTGGCGTATGCTGTATGCAGTACGTAGACTAATGATAATTCTATGGGATTGTTTTTTAGAGAAATTTTATGGGGTTGTTGATGATTCCTGTTACTGAATTGCAGCTTTTGGATCAGATTGGCCCTGCTACTGAAGATCTTAAGAAGAAAGGAATTGATTTCTCCTTGTGGTTTAAGCCCGACAAATACCCTACCGACTTTTGACTTGCACCGCCCTGCAGTCATTTTCTTCTCTGTCAACAAAAAAAAAAAAGATGTTTCGTTCAACAGCCATGTACTTAGACTGACAATACATTTTGAAGTCGTTTGACTCAAGCGGCTGGGATGTGAAGGTCAAACTTAAGAAAAAAGAATAGAGCTTCATACTTGCACATGGGACATATAGCCTTTACATTTGCATTAATCAAATGTATCAGAAATAGAGGTCTGCAAAGAGTGTTGTATGTATAGTATCTGTTTGTTGTATTTGTCAAAATTAAAAAATCATTACCAACTATGTCAATCATGGATATAGCAAGATTGCTCAAGACCAAGAATTTGCCATTACTCAAGGAGAACCTGGTGGCATTGTGATGTTACAATCATGTGAATTTTGTGGAATTTTGAGCATTGCCATTTCTCCATGTAAATAGTCTTGAAATCCAGAGTTCTTGGGGAGAAATGTGCTGTCACGATGCCCTTTCATTCTCTTTTAATACAACTGATTTCTTCTGAGCTACAGTGATATGCTACTATTCTTTGAGATATCAAGTAGTAAAGCCTGTAGCTACAGACGGCCAGCAAATGAATGAAATTACTATTTACCGGGCACTAGAACTTAATTCGAATAGCCTCTTTGTTTTAAAATGGGCATATTAACGTATGTAGCATAAATCTACAACTACGAGATCACTACAGAAAGGCTTCAGATATTAGTTACTCCATTCACAGAACAGTGCCAATGCAACCCAGCAAAACCACCAGATTTTATTTGCCTTTTGGATAAGAAGCCTGAATGATAGGTCTTATGGGGCTCAAAAGGGCACCCTAGGTAGAACAAATCGAGTGATATTTCAGTTTTGTCCTTTTGCACCCTCACTCAATCATCAGAAGCGACCACAAGCTCAAGCAAAGCTTAAGAGCTCAACGATATTTTCTCCATCTTATTCCCTTCTCACAGCTGCAGGTTGCAGGTTTTCACTCTTTGCCTGTAAAGACCTCTACCCTGTGCTCATGTAAGTCAGTTTCTACTTCTCTGAATTCTCACCTAATTCTTTCTATGTTCATGTAGTTTTGCCCAATTAGGCAATTACAACTGTGTTTGATGGTCACTGTGAATTTGTGATTACATCTTATGGTACTAAGCGTTTTGGTCAACACTTCAATGCTAAGCATTTATATACTTGCTTTCTGAATTTATTGGCTAGAAGTTCCAAAAACATACTTATTCTATTGTTCTATCAGTGACGTTTGTAATCATACTGACATGTCTTCATCCACCATTTTGCAGGTTAAGGATAGAAGCTCCGCTGTATTATCCGATCACAAGACCAAGATGGAAAAATTGTGCTTGCAAAAACGTTCCGCAAGAAACTGCTCTACATGATGCAGAGATTAGTTCCTATGACTACAGCGAAAGCAAGAACTGGAAAAAAGAGGGGGCCTACATCGACAAAGATGGTGTAGCAAGGACCTTCAATCGAAAGAAAATATCAAGAAAAAGAGGTAATGCAAGAATGCTATCTTCCACAGTCCCCCAGTTCATTTTGTCCAGTACCATACGGTGACAAACATATCAGGAACTCTTAGGCTATTTCACACAAAATTTCTTGTACTTTTGCTTGAATTCACTGTGACATTAAAAATTTAAAAGGGAGTGGCATTTTCTTAGTGAGCATCATTGTTTTCTCTGCTTGAAATGAGTTAATCCCTTCAAGTTTCATGCAGGGGGTGCTATGAGAGGCCGTGGTTGGAAGTATGGCTCTGGGTTTGTGGATGGGGTCTTCCCTGTGCTCAGTCCAATGGCACAGGATATCCTAGAATTTGTTCAGAAGGGAGCAGATGTCGACAAAATTTGGGAATCATTGGATAAAATTCCTCCTACACACAACCTGTGGGATGACCTTCTTAATGTTGCCGTGCAATTTCGTCTGAACCGACAATGGGATCCAATCATATTAGTAAGTCCCAACCAGCACGCTATCGTTGTTCATTTTTTTTTTTGAAAGAACTAGCAGGAGCACTGCTAAAATCCATTTAAGAAGAATAGAACAGTTATTTACAAGAGCTCCCGACATGGGGGGTACACAGAAAGGGATATCGCCAGAAAAAACATGGATAACGATTAAAAGGTACCGGCATACATGCTTCTGTTCTTCTCATTTGATATAAGCTGGAACCCTTCAGACAGAGCTATAGCTCTTGCTCTTTGTCATGCCATCTGGTGCTGCATGTCTGTTCTGGAACTTGCGTATTGCAGAGGCCATCTGGGAAAAAACTAAGGCGTTGTTGCCTTTTGCCAATTACTTGCCAGCGACGGTGGTATCAGGTTAGGGTGACCAATGCCAGCCCCTGGATTCTGGCTCCTGTTCCGGTAAGATCCTGGCGATCGTTGAAGCTATGTGTGCGTGTGATGATCTCTCTGGTCCGTCTCTGGAAGAAGCGCTATCTTTCTGTTATTTACGTCCTGGGTGCTATCGTTGTTCATCACATGTCATTATTTCTCTATCAGCTTTATTCCATATGTATATCATGTCAAATTGGTGAGAGTGCAATGTGTAGCCTGATTAACCTGTCTTGTTGACACAATTCCTAAGTTTTTGATGTTTGATTTGTCAAAAGTGTCTGTAGGTCTGCGAGTGGATCATGTACCGGAGTTCCTTCCGTCCCGACATCATTTGCTACAACTTGCTCATAGATGCCTATGGCCAAAAGCGTCAACTGAACAAGGCAGAATCAATTTACATGGCTCTTCTGGAGGCTCGCTGTGTGCCAACAGAAGACACCTATGCCCTTCTCTTACGCGCCTACTGCAATGCTGGATCACTGCACCGAGCAGAAGGCGTGATTTCGGAGATGCAGGAGCACGGGATTCCTCCAAGTATGCACCTCAATTCCTCTAATTTGTCAGGGGAAGACACCTCTCTAAAATAAATCATACCAAGAGCTCTGATTTTGCAGGTGCAACTGTATATAATGCATACCTCGACGGCTTATTGAAGGCGAGTTGTACTGAAAAGGCGGTCCAAGTATATCAAAGGATGAAGAAAGAACGCTGCAGAACTAACACAGAGACATACACCCTGATGATCAATGTGTATGGGAAGGTCAGTCAATTTTGTTACCAAATCACCAGAAATATTCATGTAGCCTTTCGATATAGTGGCTTGCGCTCATTTTCAGAATTTCTCATGCAGTCGAAGCAACCGATGGCAGCAATGAAAGTTTTCAACGAAATGAACTCGATAGGGTGCAAACCCAACATCTGCACCTACACTGCCCTGGTGAACGCATTCGCTAGGGAAGGCCTGTGCGAGAAGGCAGAAGAGGTATTTGAGGAGATGCAGCAAGCAGGGCACGAGCCTGATGTGTATGCCTATAATGCCCTCATGGAAGCTTACAGGTGATAGATCATCCATGAGGCTAACTTCCCTACTCATAATTCGATTGAAATTTGTTCAGATCGCTGTGAGCGTGAAGTTAATGTGGCAACCTGTCAATGTATCGCAGTCGTGCAGGATTTCCGCAAGGCGCATCGGAGATCTTCTCGTTGATGCAGCACATGGGATGCGAGCCTGACAGAGCCTCATACAACATCTTGGTAGATGCATATGGAAGAGCCGGTCTTCATGAAGGTACATTCAATAACTCAGCAAGCTTCATCTGTTCACTTTATGGAGAATTTTAGTGTAATTCTGATGAAGTGGTAGACTGATAGCTGCTGAATTTGCTGCTGATTTGTGAACTGCAATTGTTCAGATGCAGAGGCTGCATTCCAAGAACTGAAGCAGCAGGGGATGAGGCCGACGATGAAGTCGCACATGCTGCTCCTCTCCGCCTACGCCAAATCCGGCGACGTCGTCAAATGCGAGGGGGTGATGGCGCAGCTGCACAAGTCCGGCCTGAGGCCCGACACCTTCGCGCTCAACGCCATGCTCAACGCCTACGGTCGCGCCGGCCAGCTCGACAAGATGGAGCAGCTCCTCGCGGCCATGGAGGACCGACGACCGTCACACGGCGGCGGCACGGACATCAGCACGTACAACGTGCTGGTGAACGTGTACGGCCGCGCCGGGTACCTGGACAGGATGGAGGCCGCGTTTGGCTCCCTCGCGGCCAGGGGTCTCGCCGCCGACGTGGTGACGTGGACGTCCCGCATGGGCGCGTACGCGAGGAAGAAGGAGTACAGGAGGTGCCTGGAGATCTTCGAGGAGATGGTCGACGCCGGGTGCTACCCCGACGCCGGCACGGCAAAGGTGCTCCTCGCCGCCTGCTCCGACGAGCAGCAGGTGGAGCAGGTCACCGCCATCGTCAGGTCCATGCACAAGGAGGCCAAGACTCTGTTCACCATATGAAAAGAGAAACACTTTCTTTAGAAAAAAATAATAATAATAAAAAAGAGAGAAACACTTGCTTGCATTACACGTAGACTAGAGTCACTAGACTAGGATTAATTCAGCACAAGTTATATTATCGTATTACAAAAATTCAAGTTTTGTCAGGAAAAAAGATGGGAGTTCCATGCTTGCGAAGAGAAATTAGAACTTGCTTAAAAAATCATAATTGGTGACACTAGCTTATGATGTTGATTTGCTGCCTCCTATACAATCCTGCACTTTTAATGACAACTTGTGTGCACTGTTGCTGTCTTGGTAAGTGAGTCCAGTGTCAGCCACCTACCACACACTCAACTTTCAGGCCTAATACATACAATACGACTTCCACATTAATTAGTTGCCAAAAAATCCTCCTGAAAATTCAGTCTCAAGTCTTTAACAGTAGTAACAAAAAACTATCTTTGACAAATGAAACATGGAGCTACTGTGATAATCACCTTTGTTGTACCAATTTTCAACTGTGATAATCACATGGGTCACTGGAGTAGACAGTGTACCAGATCCCCTCACCAGCTGCCACTGCTGTTATTTGCAGTCTGCACCAGCCACCAACCGAAAGTCTGATCAGTCAGAGAGCATTTGTACGTACCCAACCTTGCCTCGCTGATTGATTGTTTACGCGTTCCAATGAGGCAATGACCCAACCAAACTAACTATCTCCAATACTCCATCCCGTGATGGCGACTTAGTGAGTGCAGTAAGAATCTTTTTTTTGTTCGTCAGTTGGAGCCTCCAAGGCAACACCCCAGCCTATTAGGTGATTAGTTTAAAGGGCTTAATTAAGCACCAAATGCCCTCTTGGACAGAGAGGATTTGATGCTAAGTTTCTGCTGTACTGTAATCCTTGATGGTGTTTCGACACTCACCGGACAAAAGTGCGATATTATATTTTCATCCCTGTCTAAGTCGATGCTTGCAAATTCTATGATAGTATGTTTCGCCTTTGTATCCCCTTGCCTTCATTCTCCCTATATTTTCTTGACCTCTCTCTTTCTGGTGGGTGAGGATCGGGCTAGCAGCCTGGGCAGGTTCGATCCCAAAATTGAATTGATTATTTTTCTAGCCCATTTTCTCTTTTTTTACAAATTTAATTCTTTTCTAAACATATTTGCAAATCTAGCCCACTCCTTCACCGCCGAAGACGCGGCAGACGACACCTGTCCCTAATGGTGGGGCCAAACCTTGGGTCATTCGAGCCTTGGCCTGAGGCCTGATATCAAAAGCATGTGGGAAATATGACCTACCTAGGAGATAACCCATCATTAGCAGTCCGCCCCAAGGCCTGAGCCCAGTCTGGCTCTTTCCCTGCCTATCCCCTGCCGCTCCTAAGGAATGCGGGAGACAGCAAGCATGGCAGCAAGTGGTGAGTGCGGGAGCAGGCCCTGTCGTGCCCTGGAGCGTGGAAGGCTGTTGTGGTCGGAGAGCACGAGAGGTGCTTCCGCGGTAGGAGGGCGCAGAAGATGCTTTTTGCGGTGGGGATAGGGCTACATTTGCAATTTCATTAGGAATGGAACTAATTTTGCAACAAAAAGAAAGAAAGAAAAAGCTAGAAAAGTGATCAATTCCCCAAAATTTACCGGTGGTGCGTTCTCCCTTAGAAAAATGCTTGCTCACGCTCACATATTCGTCCCTAGCCTCTGTAATTTTAGACATGCGCAAATAGGCACACTCGCATTAGTACATGTGCGGCCATGGTTGTACTCTCTCCAAAAATGTCGACAGGTCATGAGATTCCTAGTAATGCAAAGTGAGGACCCATTCCATGGCACCTTATATCGGTGAAACTTACTAATTGGGAGAATTGGTTATTTACCCTTTTTATTTGGTGTAATTGATCATTTGTCTCGTTTGTCTCAATGATATGTGCCCCAGGGTCCGCATCTATACCTCTTTATAATGCACCTAAGCATTCTTTTCTACGTCCACCCTAAATAGTGCACCCCACTAGAGATGGCCTAACCTTCGTGCACCCAGCGAAATGTCCCCAAAAACTTGCCTCCATCAAAATTAACCTCTTAGATATTTCCTCAGCTTTACTCACCCACATCCGATGGTCATTATTTAGTGTGTCTAATCATCCCTATGGCCCACAATAGACATCCCCCCACCTCCAGCATCATCTCAAGGAAAAGGAAACAAACGTCCTGGAACTAAGGAAATGACCATACATTACGTGCTGGAAAAAGGAAACCGGAAGACGGGGCACTATACTAGTGTTAGTAAGACATCACGGGGCAAATGATCATTGACACAGGTAAGTGAGGATATTTTATCAATTATTCCCTTGCTAATTAGCCATTTTATTTTACCTTGTCTAAAAAAAAAGTTTCTCTAAATCATGAAAATTCGGAGGGCAAAATTGCAAACCCTAAAGGTTGGTGTAGACCTGGCCAAACGGGCCATGCCAAATGGGCCAAGACGGGCTCGTTATCGTGGCACGGCCGGCACACAGACGGCCCGGCGCTAAGCGGCCGTCTTGCAAGACGGCCAACCCACCGTCGGCCGTGCTTGGGCCGGAGGGCGCAGACGCAAGACGCGGCCGTTCTGGCGGGCCCGGCCGCCCAACGACAAGAACGGCCCGCCCGGCAAGGCACGCACGCGACGACGGCACGGTCCGCCCGTTTAGACCCGTTTAAAAAAATAGCCGCTTATAGCCGTGCAGATTTAAAAATTCATAAAATTCAAAAATCGAAAAATCCGAATTTTTTCCTATAAATAGGTGGCTGCCCCTCCTCATTTCTACACCAGCAACCTTGCATTCTCTTCTAATCATTCTCTTGTGGAAATTCTTTTGCTCTTAGTGGTAATTTGGCAAAATTAAAAATAGTTTTGTCAAAAATCCAAATTCGGCTTTGGCCTCACAAGAAATCAAGGTGATAATTGTGATTTATTATTTTATTTTGTTAGTATTTTCAATCATATTTTAGTATTAATAGCGTGATTATTTCTTATAGTTAGCTTTATGGAGCCTGTGGATTTTCCGTCGTTCCGACTTCCGATTTCTAGATTTCACCCGAGGAGCTTCTTGCATCATATGGCGAAGAAGTCGCAGGAGCTGTGCCATCTTCGAGCTCTACAAGTGCAAGCTGCGCGGCAAGCACCGGGCGAAAAGAGCAAGACGCAAGACATCGAGTCCGGGAAGATTTCACCGCATTTTTGAGATATCAAACGACGCCCAAATCGTATGTTGTTTGTAAATATTGCAAGCATAAATTAATCGCAAATCTTCGTGGAACGGGCACTTGAAGAGGCATGCCGACAAATTGTAGAAAAAGGGAATGGCTTCGAGGCGCACGATCGCAATACAACCCGACGCAGTGCGATGACGAATCGGGACTATAATCCCGAGGTAGCTCGTGAATCTCTTTGTCGCTTAATCGCTTCTCAAGATCTTCCTTTAAACTTTGGTGAGTCACCGCGTTTGAAAACTTTATTAGGACCGCCATATTCCTAGATTTTCTCGCAGCTTTCTAGATGCACAACAACTAGAGATTTGATTAAATATTATAATAATTGTTTAATAAGCTAAAAGAAAATTTTAGTACATGTACTTTTTCTGTGTCTTTGACATCTGATATATGGAGTGGTAGAGCTAAAGAGGATTATCTTAGTGTAGTTGCTCATTATGTAAACGATGATTGGCAACTAGAAAAGAGAATCATAGGATTCAAATTAATTGATGTAGCACATACTTGGTGAAAATATTCTTGATTGTATTGTAAAAGTTGTGGAAGATTTTGGACTTAATGATAAGATTTTTGCAATAACATTAGATAATGCTTCCGCAAATACTTCTTCCATGAACATACTTACTCCGCTTTTCAATTCATATGCTGAATCTTTCTTATTACATCATTGTGCTTGCCATATTATTAATCTTATAGTTAAATCTGGTTTAAAGAGGTTAAATCAAGATATTGAACCTTTTCGCATCGCAATATCTTTCTTAATTCATTCTAATCAACGAGTAGCAAGATATAAAACTTATTGTATTGCAATGAATGTACGTCCGCGTAAGTTTGGTTTGGATATGCTGTTAGATGGAACTCTACTTACTTGATGCTTAAGAATGTTATACCATATGAGAGCACATTTTCTTTTTATTAACACGCACCGTCGTATTACCGGATGGTCAACCTGGTACTCACAGAGCGACATTGGTATGTTGCTAAATACTTGCTTTCATTTTAGAACTTTTTTGATTCCACCGTTGTTTTATCCGAGTTTATTATTCAACCTCTCCTTTAATTGTTCATCATATTTTAGAAATTGCTACCCACTTAAAGAGCTACGAAAATGATAATATATTGCGGGAAGTCATTTATGCTATGAAAACTAAATTTTTAAAATATTGGCAAGAAATTCCTATGTTATATGTATTTGCATTTATTTTAGATCCTAGAGCTAAAATTCGGGATTCGTAATGTTCTCTCACTTCTAAGTGATGCGGTAGGTAATGATTATTCTAGTTATTTTTCAACCGTCGTGCTAACTTAATCAAGTTTATGATAAGTACGATCGGAAATTTGCGGAGTTCGCATGCAATGACCTCCACCAAAGACCTACAATGTAAGAAGAAAACCGCGCTGGGAAAGATATGGGGTACAGTGGCTCTTCCTCAAGGAG
The DNA here is from genome assembly GCA_036346275.1 of Otatea glauca. Classification (NCBI taxonomy): domain Eukaryota; kingdom Viridiplantae; phylum Streptophyta; class Magnoliopsida; order Poales; family Poaceae; genus Otatea; species Otatea glauca. The sequence continues at coordinate 4,947,439 of CM070713.1, forward strand.
TTCAACTACATCAACGACAAGCGGACACATCAAGTAGTGGGAGCTAGTCGCTATCTCAACAATGACATCACAACTACCAAGAGAAGGAAGAGGAGTTCAACATTTTGCGGTGGTGGCATGAGCACAAGATAACATATCCGGTGCTTTCCATACTAGCACGGATGTGTTAACAGCCTGTCTCCACGGTTTCTCTGAGTGCGCCACCTATCCTAAGAATAATCAAGAGAGAAGAACAAGTCGACTAGTGAGATGGTGGAAATACTTCTCACCGTGAAAGATTGGGAACAAGCTAATCAACGAGCTCAACATACTACGAAAATACCGAAATGGCAGAGACGTTCAAAATCTTTATCTAGATAATGAGGAAGAATAATTGTAATCTTCACCTTTTATCAGTATCACCGAGCTATAGGTCAGATTCTTTTTCTTTGCCAAGGTTTTTCATGTTGAGTTTTTACTTGGCAAAGTTTTTAACGAGGCAAACCAAACATCAATAAAGCTCATTATTTAATTCAAATTATTTGTCTTATTTTAGAATTTATCTTGTAGTTTAGCTTTTTCTTAATTTATATATATATTTAAAAGTTTTTATTCATCATTCGAGTTTTTCTAATTATTCTAAATTTTCCTATTTTTCTGAATTTTTTCATATTTTTACCATATTTTATCTATTTTTCTAATTTTTCTATTTTTTCTAATTTTTTCAAATTTTTCGAGCTAAACAGACTATGGGCCGACCCGCCCGCTTGGCTGCTGAATGACCGGCGCAAGACGCAAGACGCCCGAAGTCTCAAACGTCGCGTTCGGGCGGAGGTTCAAGACGTGGTAAGACGCAAGACGCCTGCTTATTTGAGCCGGACCTAAACGGGCCGTGCCTAAACGGGCCGTGCCCATTTTTAAACGGGCCGTGCCGTGCCGGGCGGCCCGTTTGGACAGCTCTAGGTTGGTGTACCAGCCCATTACGAAATAATTTTCGCCATTTGCAAGCGCCGCCACCAACTTTCCTCCATTTCTTCTTCTTTTTCTATTTTTGCAACGACATTTTTCTGCAAAACAGAGAGGACAGGATCACAGGAGACACCAAGCCAAGGAGGAGGAACCCCGAGAGCGGAAGCGGCGGCCGAGCGATTCCTCCGTCCGTCCTCCGATCATGGCCATGGCATCCTCCAGATTGCTGTGGGCTTCGCGCGCCGCCTCCTACCTCAGGATCTCCACCTTCCCCAGGGCCTTCTCCACTGGTATCTCCTCTCCTCTTCATGGCCACCTTCTTGTTCGCGCATGTATCTTGTGTGTTCCGTGCTGCGTGTCCTGGGATCACATGCCCCTGGTGTCGGGATGGCGGGATCTGGTTGTCTATTCCTCGCAAAGATCGGATTTTGGGAGGACGGTTCTTGTAGTCGTCACTCGCCAGGTGACAGATATGTTTGGGTTGGTGGTCTCTTTGGTGGTGAAGATTTCGTCCTTTCTAGTAAGGAATCTTGTCTCCGTTTCTGCTTTTGGCTGATTTGATGGTAACCGCGCATGTATGAAAAGTTCAACATTTCTGCCGTTTCGATATGTACTGTGCTACATATTTGTGGCAGATTGATTTGTCAGCTTTAGATTAGCCTTAAGTTGCTGTTGATGATGAAGGCCCCGGTCTAAAATTCTCGTTGTGATGTTTATCTGATGCATTTGAATGTTCCCTCATTGTTATAGCAAAACCATGCCGTTCAAAGTTGATGACTCTGTACAGTTTCAGACTGATAAAGATGTAATACTTCAGAATTCAGATATTTTCATTAAATTTCAGGAATAGGCCTGTAAAATCCATTATGAGTAAAAGGGTTACCTAATACCAACCTACAACGGACAGATTTTACAACGCCATGATTTTCTGCTTATGAATAAAGAGTTGTTTTGTTAAAATGGTGCATGTGAGGTAGAGATGCAAAAGAAATGAACTCAGGGAAAAGCTTATTATAGTACATTTCGTTACAAAAAAATTGGTTATCTATACACTGGTTTTAGGAAATAAAAATAGATGGTTGTAGGTATTTATTCCCTGAAATCTGCCTTGGAAGAGGCTTGCCTTTCTATCAGACTAGGGCTAGATGGTGGCAGGCAAAAACATCCTTACGGTACTTAGTTGCAAGGGTCACCAGTTGGTGTGTGAATGTACTTTTTATGTGCACATTGTTGATACATTGCTGCTTCAGTGTTTAACACATCTCATGCTATGTTTTACATTTTTTCAGTGCTTAAGGATCTGAAATATGCTGACACTCATGAGTGGGTGAAGGTTGAGGGTGACTCAGCAACTGTTGGGATTACTGACCATGCTCAGGTTGATACATTCATGTATTCTATCACTGTGAACATATTTAGGTGTTAGACCTTCCAGATCTTAGGTTATTCATGGCTTCACTCGGTACCTATTCTGATATGCATAATGCATGCACTCTATTGCTTAAACATTTTCTTAGGATATTGCTTAGTCATTTTGACTTCCAATATATATTATCATGTTCAGCATATAAAGTCAGGGCTTTGCCATGCTTAAGTTAATAGTGTGTTGTTTTTGTTTCCAGGACCATCTGGGTGATGTTGTGTATGTGGAGCTGCCAGAAGTTGGCAGCAGTGTATCCCAGGGAAAGAACTTCGGCGCTGTTGAAAGTGTGAAGGCAACGAGCGATATCAATTCGCCAGTTTCTGGAGAGGTTGTTGAAGTGAACGATGAACTAAGCGAGAAACCTGGATTGGTAAGTTTTAACTCATAATAGCCCAGCACGCAATTGAAATAGACTTTTGTTTTGTGAGTAGATTAAATTCCAGTTGAACCTGTATGTTGGTTATTTTTTCCTGCATAGGTCAATGCAAGTCCATATGAGAGTGCGTGGATTATCAAGGTCAAGATCAGTGATTCTAGTGAGCTGAAGTCGCTGATGGATGACGAGAAGTACTTGAAATTCTGCGAGGAAGAAGACAAGCATTGAGCAAATACTAGTGGCTTCTGAACAACAAGAATCTGCGTTTCAATCCTTGTCGACGCTCGCGATGTGCCATCGAGCACTTACCTCTACCACCTGTCGTCTTAAGTCGGCAAGGATCAACGTATGGAATAAATTCGTTTTTGGTATTTGCCTCTTCTACAAGGGCTTGCAAGATTCGAACCTGTAAATGACATGAGTTTCTTTATTTCTTTGTAGTATTGGCGTGATTTCGTCTTTAATTATAGCTCTGTCTGCTCCCTTAATATTTGAATTGCGTGGTCCTGGTCTCTGCCGTATATTGGCATTTGGTAGTGCACGAATAGCTGAATAGGGGATATATTAGGATGAAGTGATGCTAGCAGACATGAATTTTGCATGTTGGGATCCCTTTCATTGTGGGGGAGTGCTGGTACTAGATAGGCTAGAACTCTGGTGCTCAGTTCTTGTTTCTTACGGTATCAGACATACAAGCAAACCAATATAGCCTGTACAACCTTAACCGCTAGGTGTGTATATTCAGATCTGCAAAATTATCTATAGCTACAGTATATTGATTTAGACACCTACCAAGTTCGCATCGCATCCTCCTGCCAAAGAATATATATCGCCAAAATAGAATTGAAGCATACAAACCGTGGATGTGCAATATTTCTATAGCAAAACCAGCATGAAAGGAACGAGTAACATATGGTGGCACCTATCGGTGGTCATCGCACGAAGCCAGCTTCTCACCATAGAAAAATAGCAAGCCGTTTTCTCATTGCCAGGATCTTTCAGCAAAGGTCGGCAGCAGAACTAGCATCAGTGATAAATACAGTGATCCTGAACAACTAAGATTCACCCTCCATTTTGGATTGACCATTCTGTATGAGCTTAGATATAGAGACCTAGAAGACGAAAAAAAAAGTGGTGCTGGTAGTATGGTACATCAGTTTCGTCAACAAAACACACAAGGCCCCAAGCTGCAGGTCACAATGAAGCAAAACTTGTCTCACGCTTTGATGTTCCACCTGTGTGCTGATCGTGGACCGCTACAAATTCCCTCGTAGTATTGTGTTGGCAACTTTCCTTTGTTCCACTCTTTGACAAACTTCTCGAACAGATCATGAGAAGACTCTGAAGAAAGATCAGAGAAATATTTGCCTTTTTCTTCCTTCAACCAGGTTGCAAACTCATTGTTCTTTGAGAAGTAGTCATCTTTGGATATTTCTTTGAAACCCTGCTGCAATGGAAAAAATGAGGCATGGAAAACTCAAGGAGAAAGGAAAAAAAAATAAGGAGACCATGGTTCACTACATGTCAATCACTTCTGTCTTGGCAAGGACATATGTACCCAACTGGTGCATTCTGTATGTTCTTAAAAACCTGCTATTTTTGCTGCATTCCAGTTAACCTTAGAATGGTATACAAACTATAGTTCTCACTTGTCAAGATCTTTGCAGGCATGATACAGCATAAAAAATTGTGGGAGAGAAAGCAACAACCATAAAAAACTTAGTACCTAAATTGACACAACTATTCTAGTTCAATTGGAACAACCTAAAAAGTCTTGTCCTTCTATTCAGCCTTCAGATGCGAAATACATCCTGGCAACTTTTCATGAAACTCCGTTGTCTAGGACAGCACAAGGGACTACTTTGGCTATGCAAATTGTAGAAATTCGCGATACCTAATCCCTGATTTCTTGGTCTCAAGATTTACCAGAAATAGGAACAGGTTCTAAGTTATGTTGGACCATTGTTCCATATGAGACCTGTGCAAAAGCTCAAGCTTCTTCAACAATTAATCTACGACAAAAGGAGTCTGAACGAGCTGATAAGTCCAGAAACTTTAATAAATCGTATACAAGCTATTTGCTTGAGATGTGATGCAGATAAGCATACATCCAGTACTTTCCGGTTTAATATCTTATTTAATTGGAAAGAATTATTAAGCAGCATCGAATATCATTAGGTGAATTTGTTCGTTAGTTAATTTCCTTTACTACATGAGAACTGTATACTACCAAATAGCGGTTGTTTGCTTGTTGTTAGGTATGAAGGTATCGAAGATGTTTCATGGAATCATTACACGTTATTGTGCCATGGTGGAAACCCAGGGGAGGTGTGGGAGTACGGCGACCACTTGGATAGGGCTAGCTATCGAGTTTCTTTCGAAATTGACATAATTCGATATAAAATCATTTTATTTATCATTTAAGTAGTTATTTCAAATTCGATCTAACGAGCCACTATCGAGTCAATCCTTGTTAACATTTTTCACTTGAAATTGACTCACTTTAAGTTTGAACTCATTAACTACGGTAATCAAAGCAATTTTGATTCGAGCCCTAACAAGTTTTTTTGCCAGCCCCACACTTGGAGCACAAGACGAAGGGATAACTATAGCAGTGAAGGACAAGTTCATGATTCGTTTGGTGCCTTGGGCCATCCTAGCCACAAGCCAGACTCACCTGATTGGTATTTGTATTCATCACCCATCTTTACATTCTCTTTCAGCATATTATGATATGTAGCACATCATAAACTATAAGTAAAAATCAGCAATGACAATCATAGAAAACAACGTATAGGCGTGATATATATAACTATCAATTATGTTATTATTTCGCATGTTTCATACATGACAACTATATGATGTTAATAGATGTATCATATCCACACGTCAAGATGTCTGGTAAAAGTAAAACAGAGCATATTGTCTAGAGAACTCACAGCATCCTTGTCTTTTCGCTTGCTCTTCTCCATGTCCTTGGAATGGTTCTCCTTCGAATTCCTCTCTGTCAAAACACATATAAAATCAAAACAAAATCTAGCACGATAGATATGATCAAATCTCCACCACAGCGCACAGCACCTGGCGGAAATCACTAACCAGACACAGATTAAGATATCACAAGAACGGAACTAATTGAGCATAATGTCAGGTAAAGAGCAAGAAATCAAGAGATGTTACTCAAGCCCCAAAGACAAAAGGAACCCTACCTTTGTCTTTGGATTTGTCCCTGTCGCCGTGCTTCTTCCTCCTCCTCTTCTTGCGCCTCTCCTCCTCCTCGTCCCCCCTATCATCCCGGCTATTCCTCCTGCTGTCCTGCTTGCCCCGCCTCTTCTTCCGCTCCCTCTCCTCTTCCTCCCCTGAACCACCGACCCAACAAACCAAGAAAAGAAATCAGCACACACCGAAATAGAGGCCGAACCGCGAAAGATCGAGATCTTTGGACACCTGAGGAGGGAGAAGAGCGGCGCTTCCTCGACTTGCCCTCGCCGCCCATCGTCGCCGCCGGCCTTCTCCTGCTCCGCCGAAGAGAAGAAGGAAGTGAGGAACAACTAGGGCTCGTGTGGGCCCGAGCAAATGTAACGTCCCAATTTTTAGCTTATTTAGGTTTAATATAGTTTTGTGGATTTTCTGAATTTTTGGAAATTTTTGAGAATTTATTTGGATTTATTTATTATTTTTAAAATATGTTCAATATAAAAAATATTTAAAAGTTTGGAGAGTTTAAATAAACTTTCATAAAAAATATTTTATTTGGGTTTCAAATGTCTAAAAATATTTTTAGAAATTTTCCAGAATTTTTACTATTTAATTTGGCTTAATTTATTTTCTAAAATTATTTTAAATCAAAAATATTGAAAAATTATTTTAATAGTATTAGGCCAAGCAGTAGAACGCCTAGCCCATTTCGACTGTGCTGGCCCGGTTTAATTCGATCGTGGCCTAGCACCCGAGAACCTTGGTTGTGGACCGTCGATCTCCGATCGGACTATTGATGGTCTCAGGAACTTCAAGGGTTATTAACCGTCAGATCTAGGCGAGCTGCTAGAATTGGCCAAGATTAATGGAAACCCTTGCAAGTCTCAGCCATCTAATCTTTGGAGCAGCCCGAATTGTTCCGCGTTTGCATGCATCTTGTTCGTTCATCTTGCCACGTGTTTGGCGCTGGTCCTTCGTCTTCGAGCAGAACTCCTTCGCGCCAAATTCCTTCGTCGCCATGGATTCAGAAGTTTGCCAGATTAAGCACGGACTCTTAGGGTTTAAATGAGGGCGCATCATGATCGCTAGGGATAGTGTAGCCGAAACCCTAGGTTGATTAGATTGTTTTCGACGTGATTTCACCGCAATTGGAGATTCGTTCGTGCGCTACTGAGAAGAAGATCCAATCGATTTGCTGCCGGTGGAGGTTCTTTCGAGTCATCAAGCACTCCGGTAGGTTCGCCGTTGCGAGGAGCATTCTGTGCGCACGCTTCTGAGGCCGGAGCACCATCGGAGCTTCGTCGCAACGAGGAGCCCGTTGACGTTGGGAGAAAGGAGTTTGCTACCATTGCTCGAAGCTGCCAGAGAACAAATCAATCGCGTCATCGTGACCATGACGACGATCTCAACCGAAAGGTGACCTTCTTTGCTGTCGCCGACGACCCTAGGCCCTTGTGCCTCGCCGTGTGACGTGGCCTGTCTCGTGATCGACACGTGGCACCATGTCAATTGCACAGTAAGCGCCAGATCGAACACCATGTTGACGTGGTCGCCTATGTGTCGCTTGGTTGGCTGCTTTGCTGTTGTGATGCGTCAGCTTCATGGGGCCCTGGTGTCAGTTACACCGTGCGCATACACCGGGTTCACTGTGAACTGGCATGACATGTGGACCAAGCCCATGCACCAAGGGCCACGTGTCAACATGAGATTTTTCTGGGTTTAGTTAATTCTGGTGTTGATATCAGCAATGACGCAATAATTAGCTTTTTCAATATAAAAATAATTCATTAAAATCTGTTTTTTTCTTTCTATTTTCCTGATTTTTACTTTTATTTCAATCTTTCGAGAGCCCGTTCTCTCTTATATGAGCTCCGATTGAGGCGATTCAAATTTCTAAAAATTTATAAAATTGAGATATATTTAATGGAAAATTTATTTGATTTTTGGATTTTTTTTCTCTCTCTATCTTTGTGTTTATTTGATGTTTTCTCTCGTTATGTGTAGACGTCAAAGTGCTTAGAGCATCTGAGGGAGAATCGTTGACTTAAGACCAAGGTCCAGAGTAAGAACAAGACATTCTCCAAGGAAAGTTGTGTTTTGATCATGTCGAACTCAGTTTTACAAAATTGCTATGTTGATTTAAATTATTGTATGTTATTTCATGTGAGCAATTGATTTCAAATTAGTTTGGGATCTAGTTATTCAACCCAATTGTCGGCGTTTTCGGGAGCGCCGGCAAGTAAATTTGTAAGTCTAGGGGGTCGCGCGTTCCACTCCCTGAATGGTTAGACTCGTGAGTCCAAGATGTATCTTGGTTGGTGAAGGTCCCTACTCCGATTCGTGTGTGGTGGTGTTGTATTACTCTTGGGTACAGATGATTGCACAAAGTTTTACAAGCGAGAATGCCAATGGCTTAGCGAGATGGGTTTGATAGCGCTCTCTCCTTTCTTGTTCTTGCTCGTTGCCCCCTCGATCGTTTAGCCCTGCCTCCTTTTATACTGAGGAAGGAAGGCGGGTTACATCGAGAGTTAGGAGGAAGCGAGGTGACCTACGCTAGGAGCTCCGGTCCCGCCCCGTGGATGAGTCGCCACCCGTCTTGCCCATGCCGGGTTGGTAGCCTTGGTGGTCGGGAGGTTAGGTATTTCCGGAAGTAGCGTACTTGCCTCTGTGATCCTTGCGAATCGCCGACGCCGAGTGCGTGGCGTTGGTGCCGCCTCGGGAGGAGCGTGCGCTCGTCTTTGACGTGGATCGTTGATGGGCCGAAGCTTTGTCTTCTGATCACCGGATCTTCTTGGGAAGGAGCCACCGCCTTGTATAGTCGCCCGATTGACCTTATTCGAGGGTGCGTGGCGGTAGGCGGTGAGGACGACACGCGGCACTCGGCGTTCGTCACCTTGGTTTGGTTGGAGTCGGAGATCCCGCCCGCCAAGAGGGGTCGGGCGCCGTCTGGTCGGATTCGCTTCCCTGGCGGTCGGGAGCGGATGCCTTGCGTGATCTCGCAGCGATTCGGTCGGGCGGGCGGCGCGGCTGTTTGGTGGAGATATGCTTGAGGCGGCTCGCTCGCCGGGCCGTTGGGGTATCCTTTTATTAGTATTCGTCAAGAGCCCCGAACTCCCAAGCGATTTTGCAGATTCGGTTGGGGTTGAACTTGGACGAAAGTGGTGGGCGAACTGGTAGGTCGGTCCACCGATCCGGTTAGCGATTTCCGTCGGTGTGCCGTTGGATCCGGATACTGTCCTGGAGTTTGGCCGGGGCATTTGAACCGCCGGGCTTTTACTTGCCTCGTTGCGCATGCCGAAGCGTAGTTTAGCGCGCCGCGCTGCTCGTCTTCTTGATCGCCTCGGGTTTACGGTGAAGGATGCTTCGTTTTCGGCACCGCATTTACTCGAGACGCTTAGCCTCCCTTCGTCCGGATATATATATCGTGCGTCGTAGCTTGCTTGAAGGGGCGAGTTTTTCTTTTGTTCTTTCAAATGGCTTGAGACATCCTCTAGTCTTTAGCTTCGGCGATGGCGTCACGGTGAAGAAGAAGATCCTCGGCCGAAGCTTTGGGTGAGTTCGACCAGCGATGGCCGAGCTCGGGAGGAAGAAGCCGCTGCGACGCGACGCTTCGTTGACGCCACGCCGCCGAGGCCGCCCGAGGCTCGAGGTGGTAAGGGGGGCCCTGCTCTGGAGGCGATGGCGCAAGGGCGCCGACCGTAGTTGGTGCGGCCGCGTCGATGTCGCTGAACGGCAGCAGAGGCATCGGCGTGTTGCCAGCGGCCGTGGCGGTGTCCGTCGACCGAGCAAGGGCCTACCAAAGATGCCGTCGGTGCCACCGATGCCGCACGGATGTTTGATAGGTTCTAGGCGTGGGTAGAGTCCTGCCGTGGTGCAGCGTGGCCACTCTTGTATCTGTCGGGTACTGTGTGTAAAGTTGTGTAAAGCTTGAGCCTGTTGGCCTATAATGAAATTTTCTTTTCTTTATGAAAATGTCTTTGCGATGAGTTTGCTTTAATTTTAATCGTTGTGGGCGGTGCCTTGGTCGGCAGGGCGACCGGATGCCTCTGTGAGGTTCGGGTGTCCGAGTGCTCGCTTAACGTCGTAGCTAGGCAAAGTGCCTTGGTCGCGCAGGACGACCGGATGCCTCTGTGAGGTTCGGATGTCCGAGTGCCTTGGTGGCGGGACGACCGGATGCCTCGTGAGGTTCGGGTGTCCGAGTGCTCGTTTAACGTCGTAGCTAGACAGTGCCTTGGTCGGCAAGGACGACCGGATGCCTCTGTGAGGTTCGGATGTCCGAGTGCCTTGGTCACGGACGACCGGATGCCTCTGTGAGGTTCGGTGTCCGAGTGCTCGCTTAACGTCGTAGCTAGACAAAGTGCCTTGGTCGGCAAGGGACGACCGGATGCCTCGTGAGGTTCGGATGTCCGAGTGCCTTGGTCGGCGGACGACCGGATGCCTCTGTGAGGTTACTCGTGTCCGAGTGCTCGCTTAACGTCGTAGCTAGGCAGTGCCTTGGTCGGCAAGGACGACCGGATGCCTCTGTGAGGTTCGGTGTCCAAAGTGCCTTGGTCGGCCGGACGACCGGATGCCTCTGTGAGGTTCGGTGTCCGAGTGCTCGTTAACGTCGTAGCTAGACAAAGTGCCTTGGTCGGCAAGGACGACCGGATGCCTCTGTGAGGTTCGGATGTCCGAGTGCCTTGGTGGCGGGACGACCGGATGCCTCTGTGAGGTTCGGTGTCAAGTGCCTTGGTTAGCAGGACGACCGGATGCCTCTGTGAGGTTCGGGTGTCCGAGTGCCTTGGTCGGCCGGACGACCGGATGCCTCTGTGAGGTTCGGGTGTCCGAGTGCTCGTTTAACGTCGTAGCTAGACAGTGCCTTGGTCGGCAAGGACGACCGGATGCCTCTGTGAGGTTCGGGTGTCCGAGTGCTCGTTTAACGTCGTAGCTAGACGTGAGTGCTCGTTTTCCGTCGTAGCTGGACGTGAGTGCTCGTTTACCGTCGTAGCTGGACGTGAGTGCTCGTTTACCGTCGTAGCTGGACGTGAGACTCGTTTACCGTCGTAGCTGGACGTGGGGCATCCTTCTCGAGTCCTCGTCGGGCGAGGGTAGCTGCGAGAGGAATGGCCGCCGTCTATCCCACATGTATACCCCATCCGCAGGTGTGGGACCTGGAGGGGATGAGCGGCGCGCGTTTACCTGCGTTGGTTTGAACGCCGTGCTCGTGGAGCTAATAGCGGGTAGTCCGAGTGGGTCTGGGAGGTCCGCCCAGGGGACCCTTCCGAGCGGACGGTCCCGAGTAGGGTGTCCGCCTCGTTGTGGGCGACCCATAAAAACCTTTCTACTCAATCCCGTATGGACTCTAGGTCGTCCACGACCTAGAGCACAGTGGTGTCGCTCATTGATGAGCTCCGGAGAGTGTGAAGTATGGTCTCTGACGCGAGTAGAGGTGATTAGGCCGTCACCGACCTAACCGAGGGCCCACCGTGGGGCTCACCTCATACCGCCTTGCTCAAGTTTTCTTTGGGCGGCTTTATACCCATCCGTGGGGTAGGCCTTTTGAACCCACTCCTGGCTGGGCCTGGCGCAAGCCACAAAGCTTTTGCCGTCTTGGGGCGCGGCGGCTGATGGGCTTCGCGCGCGCCCGAGCAACTGTCCGGCCTAAAGGCGAGACCGAGAGGTTACGGACACGTTGTTCGGGCGGCGTCTTTATGGCCCTTGATGCACGACAAGACAGGGATTAAAAGCGGAGTGGTATTGGAAACCGGGAGTTACAGTGGCGCGACAGACGACGGGTGGTCGCGACGCTCGCTTGACGGGCGCTGCTGGCGGCGTTCGTTCGTCCTCTATAAATACGCCCGTTGGGTGCTTTCGAGTGGTCACGCTTTCTTGCCCTCTCTGTCTCTGCCTCTGAAACAAGAAGAGCACCAGAGAGCTAAGGAAAGAAAACCCCAGCCTTTCTTTCTCACCTTCCAGTCGTCTCCCCTGTGAAGATGTCGTGGCGAGTGCTCGCGCAAGACAACGCGTCGCGCTTCGGCTTGGTGAAGAAGGGCTTCCTCATGCCGCAGGACCTTTCCGCCTGGAGGGTGCCGACCGGGGCTACCACCCCCGCGCCGCGGGGCGACGAGATCGTGGTGCCCGCCTCGTTCTTCGAGCGGCTTTGGCTCGCCACGCACCCGCTCGTCCGGGGTCGTTGTTTCATTACAAGGTGGAGGTGCACCATCTCAACCCCAATGGGGTCCTCCACATCGCCATCTTCATCACGCTGCTGAAGCCTTCTTGGGGATCGAGCCGCGACTGGCGTTGTGGAGGCACTTCTTCCGAGCAAGGCTCGAAGGACAGCCGTCGGGCCTTGTGGCGCCTCTGGGTGGCTGGCCCTCCGGCTTCGCCCGGTCGAGCACGGAGTACTGGAGGTAAAGCCGCCTCGTCTAACAAGGGTGGCGTTAGAATGGCTCTACGTTCAAACGTCGACAGCAGCGCCCCTCGTTTCACCGGAGAGCTTCCCATGGCGGAGGAACGGTGGAACTGGGCGCCAAAAGAGGAGAAGAACAAGCCGCCCCGATCGTGGAGCGCATCGGGCTCAAAGGGCGGGCTCACCGGGGCGTGGTTGTGCGGCGCCTTCATGGGGATGCGCGTGCAACCACTTGTGCACTGAGCCGCACCTCGCTCCGGTATCTTGGGCCGTCCGACCGGGCGAGGATGGCGAACCCGAGCTGGCCGCGTCGAGGTGGAGGCTCGGGTGGCGGCCGTTCTGGCGGAAGCGCCATCGTGGTCGCGGATGGCCACCCGAGCCATTCTCGCGCTTTTTCGCGAATCTGTAAGCCGGTGAAATTCCTTTCTACTTCTCTTTTCTTTGCCCTTCGCGACTTGACCGACATTCCCGCATCCTCTCGGGGCTCATGGGGATGTCTTCCAGCGCCGCTCCCGGGATAAGGAAGCGCGGCGCCGCCCGGCGAGGGCAGAGGTCGACTCTCCCGCAAGAAGCGGAAGGAGGAAAGGAGGAGGAAGAAAAGTAAGGAACGCGCGCGCAGGCCTTGCTGGCGAGGATGTGTCGAGACCACCGCCGTGGGGACAACCTCCATCGACAATGGCGGAGTGCCTCCGCCACCCCTATGGTGGGTTTTTCCGACCGCCGATCGGGCGGCGCCCGAAGCGTGGACTCGGCCGAGGCGGCATCACGGGCCCGTGGCTACGGATCCCAGTGGGGTGATCTTGCGCTGCGGCCGTCGCAGCGTCTCGGTGGAGGTGGCTTGAGGAAGCGACGGCCGACTGACCCTTGGCGGGGGCGGCAAGAAGAGGGCGCGCGTGCCACGCACCCGCTTCGGTCTTGTAAGTGTATTATTATTTTATTTTTGGAGCATTTTTCTTTTTGGTAAAGCCGCCGAGCGACTCTTGAATCTTTGCGACGCAGCGCCTATCTTGGGGTGATCGTGGGGCGTGCCACATCGGCCCGCAAGTAACGGCGCGGTGATTTGGTGACCCGGTTGGGTCGGCGAAGGTCGCGCGTCGGCGTCCGAGGGCGCGATCGCCGAGGGGACAGAGCCCCACCCGAGGTCGTGCCAAGAAGAACTTCCGCCGCCTCGGCTGGGACCCCTCCGACGACGTGATCGTCGTTTGGAGGATGAGACAATGGCGTTGCGGTGATCGCGCCCGCCGTGGCGAGCCGGCGACGGAGGTGCTGACCCCTCGCCCCGTGGGGAGGTGCCGACCGATGCCCTCAGCGCAGTCGCCGAGGGATTTCGAAGGTTGACCTCGTCACCCTTGCCCATGGTGCTTTGACGGGTGGCGCCCCGCCCGAGCGGGCGAGCGGAGGCGCGCCGGGTGTAATTCCGGTCGGGCATCATGGGAGGCGGAGGAGAGCGAGTGGGCCACCCTTCGGCAAAGCGCTACTGACGCCGCCGAAGCCGAGATAGGCGATCCGTGAAGGTCCGCCTTGCTCTGAAGTCTTCCACCGGTATTGGATATGATGGTCGGGAGTCCACCGATCGCCGGTAGGTCACCAAAAGTTCGATTCGTTGCACATTTTTGATAGTTCATCCGTGCGACTAACGGAGTGTCCACATTTTTGCAAAGACTTGCGGGCTCGCCCGGCGTCGGTCGAGCTCGCAGCGCCCGACAGACAATCGCAGCGGTGCAATGAGGAGTGAATGCGATCAGTGCGCTTGAGTTGCGCCTAGCCCAGAGGCCCCGGGCATTAGGCGGTCGGAGGCGTGGTGATCCGCCAAGGATTTGAAGAGGCCACAAAGGCCCTTCATGATGGCGCCTAGAGCCGAGGCTTTGAGGGCGAAAGTGGCGGAACCGAGTCCTCCCGATGGAGGTCACGAGGCCAAGGATGCCGCCGTTGCGCGGAGGGATCGCGCAGACGCAGTAACACGTCTGCGGACCGAGCGGAACAAGGCTCGGGGGGCCGCTGCGAGTTCGCCCGAGCGGGCGATCGCCGTATGAGGTGGCCGAGTGAAGACTTCATACGAGGCGCCAAGTCGGAAGCCGCAATCGACCAACTCGCGCCGGTAAGTGTCTCAATTCTTCAATTAAGTTTGGGGTGCGACCCGTGGCGAACTTATCCAAAATCTCCGCAATCGCAGAGGCGCAGAAGAATCGGCGCCGCCGTGGAGGCGCAGAGAACGGCCGGACGCCCGCGACGTGGCGATCGTGGCGGGACGAGGCCCGGCGGCGTTGAAGGTTCTTGAGGACGGTCGGGCCGAGATGAGCGCCGAGTGGAGGCCCTCCGCATGGCGGTCGGAGGTCCGCGATCGCACCCTTGGAGCCGGGCAGCCCGAGTGCCCTTGCCCGCTACCGCCCGAGTGCGGACTTCATAGAAGAGGCGGTGGTCACCGCGCGCGCTTGAGCTTCATCGGCGCGGTCAACACCATCTCGTACTACGACGGCATCGACCTCGCGGTGTGGGAGCGGCGTAGGCGGGAACCGGATCGACGAGGAGATCGATCGGTTCGAGCTCTTGGTTGAGCCGCACGCCGGGAGATCGCCACCGCATCCCCGCCGCAGCCGCCTCCAGAAGCCGAGGCGACCAACTCTCCGCCGCCACCGGCCGCTCGCCAAGAAGAATAGAAAAAGTTAGCTTTATCCTTCTTAGATTGTAAAGACCGTTATTTAAACAATCTTGAAATTATCAAGTCCCGTAATCGCCCTCGTCCTTTTTCGTATTTAGGATGAGCGTTGGGCGACCATAGCCCTAAGGACCGCAGGGCCACTTATGCGTGGGTCGGGTTGTTTTGGGAGGAGCGAGGTGGATTGGAGACTTGGCTATGCAATGGTTAGGCGCACTTGTGAGGATAGGAGTGTTCTAGACCGGCCAGGATCTTTCCACTCGGGCACTTCCTTCTTCCGCAAAGTGCTACTTAGCAACCATAGCCGCCGGGCGAGGCCGTAACACTTGGGTTGAGAGGTTACCGCCGGGATGGACCTCATGACCGGTCGGGTCACGCACCCTCATAAGCGCGTGGGATAGCCGAGTTCGTGCGGGGAGGAGTGTTCCGCCGACCCAAAGGTCACTCCACTCGGTACTTCCTTCTTCCGCGAAGTGTTAGCAACCATAGCCGCCGGGCGAGGTCGTAGCACTTGGGTCAAAGGAGTTACCGCCGGGAAGGACCTTGTGGTCGGTTGGGTCATCAACCAGCGCAAGTGCCGGCCGAGGAGAACTGAGGCGCCGAAGGCGCCCAGTCGTCGCCGACGGCGACTGTGTGCTCGGAAGGAAGAAGGTAAAGAGCATGCTAGGAAGAGGAAAAGAGTTTAGGGATAGAATCGCCTTAACTTTTCAATGTTCCGCATTAGGAGGATGCGACCATCGGCGTCCTTGAGTCGGAAGGTGCGGTCGGAGAACTTCCACGACGGTGAAAGGACCTCCGTGGGGCGTCCACTTGTGCTTATCTTTGGTTGTCCGGACCCGACGCAGAACCAAGTCGCCGGTATTGAAGGATCGATCCTCGAACTTGGCGGCCGTGGTAGCGCGCAGGCTTGTTGATATCGGCCGACCGCAGACGGCCACGCCGCGCGCCTCGTCGGCCGGTCGATGGCGTCTTGTTGCGAGGCGAGCCCCGAGCCTCATCGAAGGCTTGCAATCTCGGGAGCCGTATTCGGTCGATGGGCAAAGCGGCTTCGGCACGAACACCATAAAGAAGGGTGTGAACCCGGCCGCCGGTCGGCGTGGTCCGCAGACTCCAGAGGACGGAGGCGCTCGGCTACCCGGCGCCTGCGAAATGCTTGAGCCGATCGAAGATCCGCGGCTTGAGTCCTTGAAGGATCATGCCGTTAGTGCGCTCGACCGGCCGTTAGTCCGCGGATGGGCTATGCGCCCAATCGACACGGATGTTGAAGTCGCCACGAACTCGAGAAATTCCTTCCCGTGAACGTGTTCCGTTGCCGGTGATGATGGAGTTTGGGACTCCAAACCTAAAAACGATGTCGCGGAAGAAGATGGCGCTTGTACCGGCGTGGCGCCACGACCGCTTGGCCTCTATCCACTTGGTGAACTTATCTACCGCGACGAGCGGTGGGTGAAGCCCGGCGCTTTCTGAAGGTTCGACCAAATCGAGTCCCAGACGGCAAAGGCCACGTGATGGGGATCGTCAGTAAAGCAAATTTGGCGGATCGTCACGAGCAAAGAATCGCATCCTTCGCAGTGCGCACGATATGCTCGGCGTCGACGACGTGATGGTTGGCCAAGAGAAACCTTGTCGAAAGGCCTTTCCCACAAGAGATCGGGTGCTGCGTGGTGACCGCAGACTCCATTGTGTATGTCGTCCAATTTGTTTTCCTTGGTCGGTCAAGATACATTTTTCGAGGACCGGAGGGACTCCTTTGTAGAGGTGCAGGCCGATCAGAAGAAGGATTTTGCCGCCGGCGAGGCGCCGGCCTCGGTCGGTCGGGAAGTGACCCGTCCGTCAAGCGGTCGATGTAGGGCCTCCTCGGTCGGACTCAAGTGCTAGCACACCGCGGGCGATCCGCCAAGTCACGCCCGACCGCGTCGGTCGGGCGGCCGTCTTTGGATTGGTCGGGTGGCCGCCACCGCCGAGTCCAGTGGGACGATGGGCGCAGGAGGTCGGAGACGAAGATCCCGGCGGGACAGGCTCTCTTGGAGGCAAGATTGGCGGTGATCGGCCTCGCCATTGTAGCGTCGGTAGCTATGGTGAAGCTCAAACCCTTGAACCGCTCCTCGAGCGGCGTGCTTCGACAAGACGCTGCGGCCATGCGGGCGTCTCGGGGCTCCGCAGCCTTCATGACTTGGTCGACGACAAGCTTGGAGTCCCGTGGACGAGCCGGCGGGCACCGAGGTCGGCGGCGATCCGGAGACCGTTGGCGAGCCTCGTGCTCGGCAATGTTGTTGGTCGCGTCGAAGAGCAACCTAATGGCGATTGAAGCTCGTTCCGAGTGGGAGATGATGGCGACTCCGCGCCGCGCCATTCTTGGTGTAAGACCCGTCAAGTACATTGTCGAGACGGGGTCTTCGACCACCGGTGGTGCTCGGCTTGGTCCACTCGGCGGCGAAGTCGGCGAGCTCGCGACTTGATCGCCGTCCGAGGGACGTATATTATGCCATGGCCGCTAAGCTCGAGCGCCCATTTGGCTATCCTTCCTGAGGCATCGCGATTGTGGATGATCTCGCCTAGTGGGGACGTGGTCACCACGGTGATGGCGTCTTGATCGAAGTAGTGAACGAGTTTCCTCTTTGCGATGAGCACCGCGTGAGTAACTTCGCACTGTGGGTACCGAGTCTTGGACTCGGAAAGTACCATCGATGAAGTAGACCGCCGTTGTACCTTGAGCTCACGGCCTTCTTCCGCTCGCTCCACCACGAGGGCCGCGCTGACGACTTGGGTAGTGGCAGCGATGTAGAGGAGCAGCGGTTCACCTGGTGCCGGGCGATCAGATCGAGGCGAGGACAGAAGGCCTTCAAGCGGGTGAGGGCCTCCCGAGCCTCGGTGTCCAAGCAAGCGGTCGGATTTCTTGAGCGACCAGAGCGGCATTCGCGTTCGCGAGGCGAGACACGAACGGCTCAAAGCCGCGGGCATCCGGCCACCTCTGGACCCCTTTGAGGTTGCCGACCGGGCCCATCCTTGCGATCGCCGAGATCTTCTCTGATTGGCCTCGATGCCTCGCTCGAGACGATGAAGCCTAAGAGCTTTCCTTTGGGGACCCCAAGACGCACTTCTGGTTGAGCTTTATGCGAAACCGTCGAAGGTTCGCGAAAGTCTCTTCTAGGTCGGCGATAAGGTCGTCGACCTTCCGGTCTTTACGACAATATCGTCGACATACGCCTCAACGTTGCGGCCGATCCGGTCATTGAAGCACGTTTGCATACATCGTTGGTATGTAGCGCCGCGTTCTTGGCCGAAGGGCATTGTGACATAGCGAACAGGCGAACGGAGTGATGAAGGAAGTCGCGAGTGGTCGGACTCCTTTAGCGCAATCGGTGGTAGCCCGAGTAGGCATCCGAGAAGGAAAGAGACTCGCACCCAGCCGTGGAGTCGATGACTTGGTCGATGCGAGGTAAGGGAATGGGTCCTTGGGACATGCTTTGTTGAGACTCGTATAGTCAACACACATTCTCCATTGCCCGTTCTTCTTTTTACAAGTCTGAGGTTGGCTAGCCACTCGTGGTGGCGCACCTCTTTCTGAACCCCGCCGCCAAGAGTTTGGCGATCTCTCTCCTATAACCTGCGCCTTTCCTCGTCGGCGGCGCGGCGTTGGGCGACCGGCTTTGAGCCCGGTCGGACGCTCAAGGAGTGCTCGGCGACCTCCTTTGAATGCCGGCATGTCGGAGGACCTCCATGCGAAGACATCTTTGTTAGTGCGGAGGAAGTCGACGAGCGCGCTTTCCTATTTGGCGGGAGCGTGGCTCGACCCGACGGTCTTGGTCGGATCACGTGGATCGACCGTGACCTCCTTCGTGTCCTCGGCGGATTTGAAGGATCCATACGATTTCTTTGGATTCGAGGGACGGACTCGCGGCTTCCTCCCGAGCTTGTTGAGTTCGCAGAGGCAACGACCGCTGAGGCGAGCTCGCACCGCCGCGCTCGCAGATTGAAGGCAGCTGGAAAGACGATGCCGCGTAATGACTCCATGCGGTCCGGGCATCTTCACTTGAGGTAGGCGTGGCCGGGATCGCCATGAACTTGGCGTAGCATGGCCTCCCAGGATGGCGTGGTAGGCGCCGGGAAATCCACGACCTCGAAGGTGAGGTCTCGGTGCGGAAGTTTCCGGCTCCCGAAGGTGACGGCGGTCGACCTGCCGGCGGATGGGCTTCTTTGGCGGGATGACGCCATGGAAAGGTGCCTTGCTTGGCCGGAGGCTTGAGCGCGGGAACCCCATAGCGTCGAACGTCTCAACGTAGAGGATGTTAAGGCCGCTGCCCCCATCCATCAGCACCTTCGTGAGGCGCCGTTCGACGACGGTCGACCACCACCGGTACCTCCCGCTGTGGGACGCGATCGGGGTGATCGGTCCGATCAAAGGTGATCGGGAACTCCGACCACCGAAGATATTGGGGGACGCCCGGCGCGACGGTGTGGACCTCGCGGTAAGCGAGCTTGAGTCGACGCTTGTCGGCGTAGCAAGCCGGTCCTCCGAAGATCATGAGGCAGCCGTCGGGCTCGGGGAACTCGTCGTCTGCCTTCTTCTCCGCCGTTCGCGAGGCCGCGGCGGGCTTCTTTCCTTTGCTTCGCGGCGTGGTGGGGACGCTAGAGATAGCGCCTCGGGACTTCGCATCCGGTGATTTGTGCTTGACGGAGAACCCATGGTTCGGGCATGGGCCGTCCATCAATTTCGAAGTGGTGGGGCGGCGGTCGCGCGCGCCGCTTGGCGGCGGTCGGACCGTGGCGACCACTTGGGTCTCACGGATCTGCTTCCCGTGCCGCTTCCGTTTGTCGGCGGTCGGGAGGAGACCCGGTTTGGACGCCGGGCTCCTGCTGGGCCTTTCCTCCTTCGAAAATAGCCCCTACGGCCTCCTCGCCGGAGGCGTGGTTGGTGGCGATGTCGAGGAGCTCCTTGGTGGTCTGGGCTTGAGGCCCCACTTGTGCACCAAGGCCTTGCGAGAGGTGCCAGATGAAGGCTCCCACGACATCGGCGTCGGAGATGTCGGGAGCTCGTTACCTTGGCGGAAAACCTCCGGATGTAGTCCCGAGAGTCTCCCGGCCGCCGCTTGCAGCCTTCGAGTCCCAGGAGTTACCAGGGCGCTTATAAGTGCCCTCGAAGTTACCGACGAAGAGATTCTTCAAGTCGGCCAGTTCTGGCAGCTTTTGGCGGCGGTACTGAGCCGAGCTCGAGCCGAGTCCGCGAGGTAGATGGGAGGTCTTGGATGATGAAGAGATCATCTGTCGCTCCCCCAGCCCGGCACGCGAGCCGGTAATCTTCGAGCCAGACACCTGGGTTGGTGGCCCCGGTGTACTTGGCAATGTTGGTAGGCGCCCGGAATCGGGCGGGGAAATCCGCCTGGCGGATCCCTTGGCAAAAAGCCCGTGGTCCGGGACCATCAGGGCTCGGGCTGCGGTAGTGGCGCTCACCATCCGCAACACGTGAGTGGGCGGCGTCCTCCGCCATCTTTCTTCGCGCCTCGAGGGTGGCGCGGATGTCGTAGGCATTACCGAGGCGCTGGCGCACCGGGGTGCGTGAGGCCTGGGGTGGTTCATGGCGGGTGCGGTCTTGGCGCACCTGGCCGGGCTCGCATGGCGCAGACGGGCCCGGTGGCCGGAAGTAGCGCCGGTGTGGTAGGAGCCGGAGGCCTGCATGTGCTGCACGGCCGCGCGCTCCACCAGCCCCCGAAGGTTCTGGTAGGTAGCTCTGGCCTCCGGGTTTGCGGGCTCCGGAAGGCCTCGGAGCAGCATTGCGGCCGCAGCCACGTTTTGGCTTGCGTGAGGGAAAAACTGGGGGGCGCCGGATTCTGCCCCCAACTTGTGGTGTTCTTGGCGCGCGCGCCCGTGCGCGTCGCCCAGCACTTGCGCGGGCTCGGGCTCGTCCTGCTCCAGTCGGCCGAGCCGGTCGAGCTCGACTTTTCGCTCCTCGGCTCTCGCGTTGCCGTTGGAGCTCGGCCGGGCGAGCTCGAAGGCGTTCGGCCAAGCTGCTGGGTATTCCCCTCCTGTGCCTCAGTGCGCCGGACGGGGACCGTCGTAGCCGCGGTGGCTACGACCAAATCGGCTGTGCCCGCCACGTTGCACTCGCGAGTGCCGCCTGCGGGCGGGATACTCCGCGTCGGAGCTGGAGCCGTGGCTGGAAGAGTCTTCCAGCAACTCGTGGACGGAGGTTGGCATGTAGCCAGCCATCGCCACCAGTCGCGAGCCTACGGGGGGTGACATGGTCACCCGCCCGGGCCTACGGGAGTTTTCGCCGACCGCGGCGAGCACTCCTCGGTTCCGGCCGGGGCTGCAGGGCGCCTAAGCCGGAGCTTAGCGGTCGCCGGAGAGGACGCCCAAGCTCTCGGGCGCTGTCTTCCGAGACGGCGGACGACAGCGTGAGCCCTCCCGTCGGGTGACGGGCGGTCGAGGAGCCAAGCGGATCCGGTTCCCGGCGCGATCATGCCGTCGCAGTGGGTGGATGCCATCAGGGAGATAAACGGAATCCGGAGATGGTGATGAAGACGCGCGAAGTCCCCTACCTGGCGCGCCAACTGTCGGCGTTTTCGGGAGCGCCGGCAAGTAAATTTGTAAGTCTAGGGGGTCGCGCGTTCCACTCCCTGAATGGTTAGACTCGTGAGTCCAAGATGTATACTGGTTCGGGCTGAAGGTCCCTACTCCAGTTCGTGTGTGGTGGTGTTGTATTACTCTTGGTACAGATGACTGCACAAAGTTTTACAAGCGAGAATGCCAATGGCTTAGCGAGATGGGTTTGATAGCGCTCTCTCCCTTTCTTGTTCTTGCTCGTTGCCCCCCTGAATCGTTTAGCCCTGCCTCCTTTTATACAGAAGGAAGGGGCAGGTTACATCGAGAGTTAGGAGGAAAAGCGAGGTGACCTACGCTAGGAGCTCCGGTCCTTCGTCCTGTGGACTGGTCGCCACCCGTCTTGCCCATGCTGGGTTGGTAGCCTTGGTGGTCAGGGAGGTTAGGTATTTCCCGGGAAGTAGCGTACTTGCCCTCTCGTGATCCTTGCGAATCGCCGACGCCGAGGTGCGTGGACGTTGGTGCCTCGGGAGGAGCGTGCGCTTCGTCTTTAGACGTGGATGGTTGATGGGGTGGAAGCTTTGTCTTCTCTGATCACCGGATCTTCTTGGGAAGGAGCCACCGCCTTGTATAGTCGCCTGATTGACCTTATTCGAGGGTACGTGGCGGTAGGCGGTGAGGACGACACGCGCACTCGGCGTTCGTCACCTTGGTTTGGTTGGAGTCGGGAGATCCCCGCCAAGAGGGGGTCGGGAGCGTTGTCTGGTCGGATTCGCTTCCCCTGGCCGGTCGGGAGCGGATGCCTTGCGCGGTCTCGCAGGCGATTCGGTCGGCGGCGGGCCGGGCGCGGCCTGTTGGGCTGGAGATATGCTTGAGGCCGCTGGCTCGTCGCTTCGGGCTGTTGGGGTATCCTTTTTATTAGTATTCGTCACCAATTGAATTAATCTACCTTGTCATTTATATGCCATGATTATTTGTCACCCTAGGATGGTTCATTGCTAATTGGTTGCTATTAGAAATCAACATGGGATGGTTAGATCGTGTATAGTCTGCTTAGCTATGCCACATATGACACATATCTTTTGAAATATCAAAATCATTCTTAACCAATGAAATATGAAACGTGTTTATGAAAGGTGTGTCGAGTGTTGTCACACAATGATGTTGAGTTGTAGTGACATGTGTCACGAAACGATGTTGATTTGTTGATGGTACATGGTGCATGATAAACAACTGAGGTGGTAAATGATTTAAATTGAGGTAAGTGGCAAGGGGCTTATTGCCAAGGTGGATCAGTACGACAATTGGGTTGTGGAAGTCTTGCCTCGGTCAATTAAGGATTTAACCTTGCAAGCCTTTGAACTGAGTCAAACATGCAACCACATATCTGGTATAGGACAAACCTAACTAAGTAGGATTACCGATATCTTGACATGTGATACCTCAGGTGGACAATCACATGGAAGTGTGGTTATGGCGGAGGATGTGGTGTACAACGCCATGAACTTCAATCACCGTCCAAGTAGGTCCCTCTTCGTCAAGTTGAGGCACTTTTACAAGGATGCAGTTGAGTTAGAAACTGGCGCTCGACCTGAAGCTGACTACCCAAGAAGAGATTAATAGAAAACGTGCAGAAGTAGCCTCTGTCGTTGAGACATACATGAAAAATATAAAGATTACATTCAAACAACATGTATGACTTATTTGAATGAATGAAAAGATCTCTTCTTGTGTTATATTTTATTTTGTATCTAATTTGCTTACATATTTTTCTGAGTATATCACTAGCTCCTAACTATTTGTGTACTGACTAGCAATGTGTTCGGAATACAAACAGTTATAGGATTGACGACCTTTTCGTTTCAGTAGTACTTGGTATTAACTAGCAGCAAATTGGAGATAAGGTCATTCTAACGAGTTTCAATGCAGTAAGTACTGGCTTACAAGAAAAGTCTTTATTAGATGTTATCTCACAATCCGACCAGCAATCTTGTATGTTATTTATAGAGAGGTCAAGTATGACTTTGTGAATTCTCATAGAAGTATCAGAATAGAAACAATTTTGATATACAATGCCTTAAAGAGATACTTTATGTAAATGAAAAATTAAGAAATAAACTTATTTACATTAAAAAACCTATGAAGATGCTGGATATTTCAAGTGTTTGACCGAATTCTTTCATCTTCCATAGCAAGTCGAATAAAACCTGGTCGCGTAATTTGTTGCGCTTCAGTTGCTCATCTTTGGAGCAACAGAGCAGATGAACGAGCTAATAGACAAATTATACAAGGTACAAAGAAACAAGTGTTTGATCGTCTTACCAAATGCTCGGGGGTTTGGGTAGATGATCTCTACTCTATGCTCTAGGCCATTCATACAACGACTAGTAAAGCAACAGGAGAAATACCTTTTCAACTGGTCTACAGAGCTGGAGCCGTATTGCCAAATGAGATTCATTTAGGTTCTACACGGATCGGTGCCAAAAAGCCGATCCGATGCCGACGTGTAGGTGGAGGCATCCCTTCGCCTCGACCTCGGCCGTGCAACCTGGATCGGACGGCAAATGTCGGGTCATACACGATCTTTCGTTGCCGCTCCCCAGTTTCTCCGCGGCGGCGTGGTAACAATTAATGGTGGTGATGAGCACATACGCAGAGTGCTGCTGCATCGGTAATTCGTTGCACTATTTTGGTGTTTATGCATGTGCTCTAGATCTCAAGCACGTAGATAGCAGAATGGCATTGGCATTTACAAAGAGAGAGAGAGAGAGAGAGAGAGTCCGACCGACCTGTTCGCCGTATCGGACATTCGCACGCTATTCGCATCCTATTCGATATTTCGATCAATAAGACTAAGATGATTTCAACATGGCATCACTACAAAATAAATGGCATTGGCTTGTTTTCTGAACTAGTCTTTACAGAGAAAATGTACGGTAAGATATTTGTCAAATTAATCAATCGGCATTTAGCACATCATAAATAGCTGTCGTTTTTTATATAGGTGAAATAATCAAATTTTTGGTAATTTTGACTGTCAATATCTTTTTAAATATTTAAATTAGATAAATGAACATCATATGTGTATATTTATCTCGAAAAGTACTTTCGTAATATCATAATTTTTTATTGGGTTTATAAATATATTATAATATGAATTTATGGTGAAAGTTGTGTTTTGAAGATCGTGCCAATATCCAAAACAACAAATATTTGTGACTAGAGGGAGTACACATCAAGACATAGCCACTTACATACATACACGCACGCATTTCTACTCCCAGAGTAGTTACTGTCATATCTGATATATCAGCTAAACGAATTTGAAATACCCTTTTATCATTTTAGGTACACTCATACACTAATTATAAGATATTCCAACGTGAGCCACATGAAAAAATTATAAGGGAGTCCATAGTTTTTAGCGTATTTTACAAATACCTTCGTATACACACATAAAAAATGAGTATGTCTAAAAAATATATATAACACCTCAGAAGAAAATATATATACCATACA
Source organism: Otatea glauca (assembly GCA_036346275.1). Taxonomy (NCBI): domain Eukaryota; kingdom Viridiplantae; phylum Streptophyta; class Magnoliopsida; order Poales; family Poaceae; genus Otatea; species Otatea glauca. Next base: position 4,972,490 of record CM070713.1, read on the forward strand.
GATAATCTTATATATTCGTATATTACACCTGTATACTGTTGCGCCAAATACTCCTTGCGTCGTGAGACGCAAGCACATGTGAGTACATTAGCTTATTAATACTACATCCCCGAACCTCGATGATCACTTGTAATTAATCATGCATTGCATTGCATTGCATGGACGCATGCCTATAGACATGCACTAGTTACTATACCAAGTACCAACAAATTGAACTGCTAGCTTAATTAATTAGGCACACACAACATAAGTACCCAGATGGCTCAGATACACGCATATATATATCACTTATCCAGATTAACAAACTCACAACTGAGCACCCTTAGTTTCAAATCCAATAGTCCTCATGCATCTTCCACTGTGATCTTCTCCTAGCATCAGTCATGCATACATGCACTGCACCCATACATGGCAAATCTCTGCAGATAAGACAATGAAATTGTATATGATCAACACAGAACGTAACTACTAAGCAAACCTGTTATTAATTGCCATGTGTACGCATACGATGTACATATATACACACCTGAGTGAACAGATGTGCAGCTAGTGCATGCATGTGTACGTCGATCGATCTTACCACAGCTGCAGGCCGTGGCCACCGGCATGGAAGCTACTGCAGGCGGCCGGGTCCTGCAGGTTGGGCTGCGTCGGCTGCAGCCGGAAGCCGCCGACCGCGGCGTCGCTGTGCAGCTGCGGCGGCGACGTCAGCTGCAGCGCCGTGCTCGAGGACTCCTCCCCGTAGTACGTTGCCGCGGGATGCGCGAAGGCTGCGGTGGACGTCGTTAGCATCGACAGCACCGGCGCCATCTCCCCTAGCTTCACGTCGGCGCCCACCGCCTGCTGGTTCTCGTTGATCTGAATGAAGAATGCAACACTTACACAATTGATCAAGCACACATACCTGCGTATACGATCAATCGATGCACACGTGGTGTGCTTCAAGAACATAATTATTCTAAGCACACTACTATACTTAATTAATTATGTACCATGCGGCACAGGAAGCTGTTCTGGTCTTCCAAGATGTGCTCCTGTTCATTAGCCGTTACCAGAACATATCAATCAATGAGTGGTACAGAGCGTATGGTTTGTTTTAATTTGATGTAAGATTAACGATCTATGTTTTTTTACCTTGCGACGTAAGTTGTCGAGCTGCTGGTTCAGGAGCTGATGCTGCAAAACAGATTTTCATCATGCATGCATTGATCAGGCAATTTGCATCGCAAGAATCGATGTAGCTAACCAGATCTTCGCATGAGAAATTTGATTCTGAAGAATATTAAATTACAGTAGCATGCAGTACTTACCTTTCTTGCGCGGACTTTGGTGACGGAGAACTCGAGCTGCTGCTCGAGGTCGTTGATGTCGGCCAGGGTGAGGGAGGAGAGGTCGTCGCCGGTGTACCTCCCGATGCCCGTCTCAAGCTTGTCCATCTCGTTTCTCATCCGTGTCATCTCCACAAATATTTGCTACATATACAAAATCCAATTCAACCGATCGATTAGTAGCTACTAAATACTACTCTTAACATAGGATGATCATTAATTAACGGTATATTTTAATAAATGGTTATTGTGTGTATGTGTTTACCTGATCGTGGTTTATCTCCTCGAAGTGACTGTTGGTGACGTTCTGGTACTGCTCGATGAGCTCCCTCAAGCTACATCATCAAATAGTTTATATAGCAAGTACTTTAATTAATACTCCTCTGTTGTTGATTTTTATAAGATGTCTATGTATTTCGAGATTTTAAGTTTGTAAACTTTGACTAACAATTATTCTAATAATATATAGATTATATGACACAAAAAGTGATACCGTTATTTTTATATTTGAAAGCATTTTGTAGCTATGAACAAACTATTATAAAAAAATTAACGATTAAAGGTCAACTTTAAAAATCGTATCAAGTCAAACCATGCTTATCTATTCTCTTTGAATAATCAATAATTCATTCAAAAAGGGATGCGACTGTAGATGAATCTCAGATAATATAAATTACTTGAGAAATTAGCGAGCATTTTATTGATCATATATGTTATATGAACAGAACCATTTAGTTCAAGGCTTGATCATCTGTTGGAGCTACACCAATTTACAGCAACATTTTGCAGTAAGTTAGCCGCTTCTACTAAAACAGGGTATTCACAAGTATAGACACATATATATAGTCTTGCACTGCTCAGATATGCTCATATACTACAGAATTCTAGGAGCATGGTACGTTAATAACGATCCTACTTCTTTTCCAAATCTCCCTTCTGATTTTGGTTGTTCACAGAATATAAGCAGCTACCACGAATGCATGTACTTGTCAACTTCGATCCGAATAATGAGTTTGAATGATTTGGTGACAGATTCATATATACATAATAACTTGATCCACAGACCAAGAAATCTCTCAAAGGCTAGATGACATGCATATCAAAAGAGAGTACGTATCTTCTTCAGTCTTCACTGAACTGATTGCAGATTTGAGGTGCCAATATGAAATAAAAAATTAGAGTGCACATCCTTCTGACATATTTAACGTGCGTGTAACTGAAATAATTTACCTGTCAAATAATTTTTGAAGGAGAAATTTACCTAGCAATCATGAGAACCAAGGAAATAAAGAGGGGCTAGCTATAGCTACTTACTTAGGATCATGCGGATCTTGCTATGCTTAATCAGTAACACCGAACAACAATAGCTCCCCAATTCTGACATAAAAAGTACTCTATATACACACAAGTATGTTATAATAAACTTTAGTAGTGAAAAAGGGCATATGTATACTGTCTGTTCCGTTTCAAAAACAAAAAGAAAAGAAAAAGGGCATATGGATCATGCTTCAGTATTATGACTTTGATGTCGATTCAATTTGATAATAAATTATAGATTCTCAAGCAAAGAAGCCAAGGGAAACTACAGATATATATTGCACACTGCAAAAGTTAAAATGAAGAAGGAAGAGAGAACTCAAGCCAAAATAAAAAGTATATGCTTAATATCATGCATGCATACATAATTAAGATGAAGAATAAGTGAAACATAAATTACACACAGAGATCGAATGATCGTAAACTTGAGCAAAGGAAGTGTGTGTGTGTGGGTTGTGGGGTGGGGGTTCTACAAGGGTAGTAATTAATAGTCTCTGCGAAACCCAAAACAAGGTAGAAACTATACAAAAACTAAACAAAATACTTATTTTCTTGATGTTTGAGAAATTAACAAGAAACCAATCGATCGATCGATCATGATGCAAGTGGATGAACAAGTTAGCTAGGCATACAGATCGACCTGCAAGTAGGGCTGCAGTACTCGAACATCCTGCCGGTGCTAGAGAAGATGACGACGCCGACACGCGCGTCGCACAGCACGGCGAGCTCGTTGGCCTTCTTCAGCAGCCCTCCCCGGCGCTTGGAGAAGGTGACCTGCCGGTTCGTCGCGTTCTCGATCCTCTTGATCTCGATCTTCCCACGGCCCATGGCTACGATCGACCCAACGTCTCGAAGAGGAACTAAGCTCGCCTTTCCTAGCTTTCTCCTGCAGGAGCAACAACAAGGGGTTATCGATCGGTAACTAATGGATGTGTATAATTTGATGGAATTGACATGCGTTATGAGCTCAAAGTGGATCTAGTCACATAAGAAATTGCTCCAACTAATAAAAGGATACAATCAGAAGTACTAGAAATTTTCTTGCAGAGATATAGTTCTCTTTGTGAAGAATGACGGACTAGACAAAAAAAGGTTCCATTTTTTCTTGTATTAATCACAAAGATGGAGATCTAGAGAGAGAGAGAGAGAGAGGATCGACACGAGTAGTAGTAGTAGTGCTATGTACAATACCTTGTGAAGTGCTTGCTTCAAAGGCTAAGGCAGGAGGTACAGAAGGAGAGACATATATAGAAGGAGATAAGGTGTAGTGCTACTGCTAGGTCTCTACACTCTCTTCAAGTAAATACTCAGCAGTAACACTTCATCAATTATTTAACTGTAATTATTGCCACGTTTTAATCTGTTTAGATTTATTACCCCGGTAATGATCTCTATTACTTCTAATTAGGAGTTGGTGGTGATATGTCCGTTCTCCACCTTCTCACGCGCTTCTCACATGCTCACGTTCAATGGAAAAAAAAACCGAATGCTCCCACGTTCTCAAAAAAGTGGATCTAAAAAACTGAAAAAAAAAGGAAACCCATGCTAATAGGAGACCGGCTCTCCATCGCATCATCCTCCCCTCCCCTCCCCTGTAAAGACCGCTTCCACACAATCTCCTCCTCTAACTCCCCTCCCAAGTCCCAACCCATTGCACAACCATAGTTCCCTTCCCCTCCACCTCCCCACATCGAGCGCCATCGATTTGGTCAAACTGCGCACGATTTGGGCCCCCAACGCTGTGTGCGCACGATGTTGTACCTCTACAGGGGAGGACGGGCGAAGCAACGTCAACAACGGCCAAATTTGTGAGGGGCGAGGATGCGGTGGCTGGATGAGTGCGAGACGGGTTGCACGACAGGCGAATTCGAGTGCGATGAGGTGCATGGTAGCCGGATTCAAGCTAGACAGGGTGCACGGTTGCTCAACATATGCAGGTGAAAGGGCTCTCGCCGGAGGAGACAGCCTTGTGGAGCGATCTGGCTGCTGCATTGCCCTATAGGATCCAGTCGATCCCCGACGAAGGCAGCAGCGGATCAAGATAGCAGCTGGAGAGGTGGGAATGCTCGGTCGGGGATCAAGTTCGATTCTTCAGGTTTCTTTTCACTTGCAAACATCTATCTACTGAAATGGTGTTTCTCTCTGTTTCTAGGCTATAAAAAGTCTATTCTTTCATCTTCTGTGTAGTAACTAATGAACAGTAACCCATTCTTCAGTTTGTAGCATTCTGTCATAGAAAATCCTATGTAGTGTGACAATAACATTCCTCCAGGGAGTTAATGGTGCATTTTTCGTGTAAACATAGTGATAAGGTTCTCTTCGGAGTTCGTATTAACCGTGTTTATCGTATGGTGACTAAATGCAGCTAAAACTTTTGATGAGGGCTACTTCCAGACCAGTGAAGAATCAGAGCAGTTCAGAAGTGAATACGAGATGCGGCGAATTAAACAAGCAAGTTTCTGTTCATGGAAGAATTGTTATATTGATCAAATGCATTTTCGAATTCATATATTAAAAAAAATATGCCAGACAGTACATGCTGCTACACACCTGCAAAATTGATTTTATTTCACCTGAAAAAATTCTATTCGGCTAGTCAAACGCAGTTGCTAATTTACAGATTACCTTGTCAAATGTGATGTGCACGATGAATGGTTGAACATCATTTCTGAAGGTATGGACTCTGGACACACTGAAAAGTCTAGTAGAGGACATGAATGAGGTTTATTGTAGATGCATGTAGCTTCTTTATTGATTAAATCAGATCTTGCTTTAAGTCAAAGCTAAAATTATTCATGTAACCTTAACTCTCTGCTGTCATTAAGAACTAAAATTGTTCATGTAATTTTGTAGGAACTGGATAGGCAGGTCCCTTTGATGGATGAGATTTTGACTCCAAGACTGATTTTTAGTTTTTTGTCTTTTCAAAGTAACGGTTATCATAATGTCCATAGTTAAAGTTAAAAGAAATGCATGTGCATAATTTTTGCAGGTAGATAAAGCTAATGCAGAGCTAAGAAAGACTAATGTTAGGCTAAAAGAAACTATCAACCAGGTGAGCGGTTGGTTTTGTTGAAACCTGAAGTCTTAATTTACAACTTAACTGTCGTTGCAGTGTTCTTAGTTTTACTGACAAATCTAGGTGCTGTGCAGTTTCGATCGACTAGAAACTTCACAATTGATATCATCTTGATTTGCGTCATTCTTAGCATTGCTGCATACCTCTACAAGTGTTCATCAGTTTTATCAATCACTGCATGTTATCTGTTTGAGTTATTATCTGGTTTCCTTGATGAAATAGGTGGTCTCCCACTTTCTCATAAGAAAAATATCAGTTAGTTTAATGCTTAATTCCTTGATTTTCGAAGATTCAAATTTACTATCTTCTAACAATGTAATAGTATTGTGTCTTTTTAAATTTGCTCCCTGTGACAGAAGTGAAGGAAATTTAAAGAAATTATGTTGTAGCTGTGGTGAATATGAACATGTTCTCCCCAAGTGCCTTAAGACTATTTAAAATGGTAATCCTCATATATTTATCTTATATATCTCCGATTTCAATACTGTATACTTTCCAGTGGTATAATCCTTATCTTCGTAATTTGACCAAAATCTCTTACCTGTCTAGCAAGCAATGCCATGTTAGGTTCATTTGGGACAATGAATTTTATAGGATTCTTTTGGGAATTACATTGTTTCACATGAAAAAAAATCATGCATTTCAAATGAGATATTTTTATATAATCTTGTCTACTATTCATTGTGTTTGTACATAAGCAGTACTTATGTGCATCTAAAATTTGCAAAATATTTTGTAACATGAGGGCCTTCAGATTGCAAAATTAAAGATAATTTTAGGCTCGAGTTTGTAATTAAACAGATGTTTGGAATTTGTATGCTTCGATGAATTGATTTAAACAATCAACCATTGCATATTCAGAGTGAACAGTATCATTCAGACAGGGTTAATGCTCTTTGCAAAGAAATTTTTTGTCGTAAATTGAGTTTCCGTTGCAACGTACGGGCACATGACTAGTAATGTACTGTTTTTAAGGACATGTACAAGCAAGGTTACCCTCAAGCCAGTGGGTCAAAGCATGCAACAAATCTCCGTACACATGAGCATGACCAGTGCATGCATATATATGCACATATGTTGCATGCAATGATCACCCCTGCACATATGCACGAGCCTTGTGACGCGTATATACACGCTGCAGATCACACACACACAAAGTTCAGAGGCTGCGCAATGCATAGATAGCTAGCTACCTCATGGCAAGCTCATGAGAGAGTGCTGCGAACCTAATAAATTGGCTCCTTGTTGCATGCACTGTGCAGTAGAGATGATGATATGTTATGAATGCATGCGATTGCGAGGAGGGCGTAGCTAGCAACTGTCTGCATGCCCTCTCAAGGCACCATGGACAGCAAAGTTGAGCTCAGTGTGTGTCTGCAGTGTGTATGTATGTGGATTTGTAACCACCCTCTGACCGTGTGGCCCCGCGTGGTTTCCTCCTCCTTGCCGATCTTGGCAGGTTCTTGAGGTGGCCATGGCCATGGGCGGCGAGCCAGAGATAGACACTTGCTGCTTATGGCAACCGAGCCAAGAAACCCTAGCTTGCGAGAGAGAGACAGCAATGCTGCATATTGATCACAATGGTTTGCTTGCCTAGCTTGATGGGGACTGCCACCTTGTTCCACATGGGGTGGTGGCCTGCCCGCTCTCCCGTTTGGGAAGGAGGAAATAAATAAAATTTGGCAGAGATTTCTCTGAATCAATTTGATCTCTATGTTGGCTAGGTGTGTGTATGGTTTCATACTCCTTGTGTACATACTCCCACTTCTCATATACAGCTTAAATAAAAACTTTGTACCAACTTATTCTTTTGAGTATACTTTAATAATGATTATAATATATTCTAAAATGAGTTTTATGAAAATTTTCATCAAAGCCCACTTTTTTATAGCATAATTTGTGTATATACTCATTTTTTCATATGAAAAAGGGTATATAGCAAAAATAAAGGGTTCCGATGAATTTTTTTCAACCATGTCGTATTGGAATAGAAAGTGATAAAGAGATATAACACGTTCGTTTAAATGGTATATTGGAAATAGGTGTATGTATCTTCAGGCGTGGATGCTAATTAACTAGCTATATAGGTCTAAATGTGAAGAGTTCCTGGGAACTGAATATATATTACCAAGGTAAGGGCATGTCTCATGAGTAATTACCCCTCTAGGACATCATGTCACAATTAGTAATGCTAAAATAAATTTGGAAAATATTAATGCGTGTGCATAAATGACTATTCATGTTCATGTCAAAATGTTTAATTATAGTGCCAGTCTTAGCACATAAATATGAGCATATGCACGTAGCAAATATGTGAGCATGCACAAATTAAAGAAACTTGGGCTCAGAACTGTGTTGACATGCTAGCTAATTTTTAGAAAAATCTTACATTAACCAAAAGTAAATGTTAATAACTGAGCATTCTTACCCACATGTGATCGGCGCGCCTGCTCGATCGATCGTTGCTCATCCAAACAAAGTTGATTTATATTTTTCATATGTACACTGTCCGAAGTCTGTACATACAGAAGTAGATGGTTTCCATTTATGCAGTGATAGAGAAAAGAAACGGCCTCTTCACATGTACTGATCCATATGCATGAGCTGACCAGACTGGAGTACTTCAACAAACTCTCACTTTCTTCTACCGACGAAAGCTCAAGTCAAGATTCGCTTTCAGATCTACTGAAGGTTAATTTGTAGTCCTAACTTGACTCTGCAGCAGGAAAACTGAACATGTTTAACATCGTGTGATCACTCAATTAATTGTTCAGATCAAGACATGTATAAATTTTAAAAAGAAAAGCACTACCAATTTTTCTAGTGGTCGATCAATAGGTTAAACGACTGCAACAAATCCAGACAACATAGGAGTACACGAATGGCAGCTCTTTTTTTCTGAAGGCCAATGGCAGGATTTGAGCCTTTAATTTTGTACTTAACAGACATTTCTGATAAGCTTGATGATGACAAGAGGGGGAGAGCTTCTGTTCAGGTTTGGCTGAAATGTGAACACCATTGCATGCCATCAACCAGTTGCCATGTACTTGTGTGACATCAAAGGGCACCACAAATGGGAAAAAGTGATGGTGAGGAGGTTTAGTAAGAAAGCTTATGCCATACGTGTATCCGAGTTGCAACAACCACCACTTTACAGCAATGACAATTATTGATGTGCCAACTGCCAAGTAATCAAGAAAGATGGGCTAATATTTGCATCAGACATTGATGTCATGAGGAAGTAAACAAATTGCTTTCAATACAAATTTGATAGTTGTTATAAATAAAGTCTAGCTAGTCGATCCAACAATTCAAGAGAACCTCACAAACATCAGCTTGTCTGTTAGGTACAGATTAAGCTATGAGGAATACTTTGCCGGTTTGCCCTGCATTAGGCTCTCTTGAACCTGCCCATTTTGATTCAGATTTACTATTAGTCTGATGTAAAATTGATAGCTACAGCCGGACATTTGCAGCAGTATATGATAAACTATTCTGCTCACAAATTCAAGATACAAACTAAGGATAATATCCCAAATATACTAGTTGCCTCCTTTGCTAGTTTGTTGTTTGCCTTACAGCCTAAGCCCTGTAACCTCTGTAATTAAGTTGCAACACACCAAAGAAAGCCCAAACTTACCATCATTCTTTGGACGTACTTCTTGGAAAATGTTCTAGTCGGATAGTGATGGAACCTAGACTAAAAAGTAAAAACACAGTGAATGAAGTGCATATAACCATTGTTTTGTCCTTGTGAACTAGAATCCAAATTTGTCCTAAAGAAGATAAACTTATATGAACACTGCCCCCTTGCGTTTCAGAGCTCGGTGAAACAAGCTGGAAAATGGAAATGCATACACAGGACATGGTGCGCATCGATTCAACGCTCACACTCATAAAACACCACTTCCATAATTTCTGTCCCCAAAATTCCTCAGAAGTGCTGGCTACTTCAAAGAGCCGGACGGCTCACCGAGCTAATTCTAGTTGCTGCTAGTAAGAGCATGGCAGTAGCTTTCCTGTTTGCCCCCAACAAGTTGCAACTTGTATCTCGCTCTCTTGAACTTAAAAAAATTTGCCGGCCGGGCAAAAAGATATATATGTTCCTCAAAAGTTTCTAGACAGGCAGTTCTTCCACACATACATAGGATTCATTACAAAGAAAGGAAACACCAACCTGTTTTTCCATGATTCAACAGTAACCTTGATGCCTTACATTACAGCAAGCACCCTGTGTTTTCGTGACTGCCAAATCGGGAAGGCAAGATTCTTGTGAAGCAGGCAGCATGATGACCGATAAATGAGGCAAACAAGCAGAGACATGGCATGCACCTCCACCGTTCAACTCATACAGGGGCCTCCATAGGCAGCATTTGGAATATTGCATTAGAAACTAGAAAGAAAAGGTACGCTACTACATCAGTTGCAAATCACCTATCAAATCACAATCGTTTTTCTACTGCTGCATAGCAGCGTCGAAACTACCATTATGGAATCCTAAGACCTAATCAGAAGTTCCCATTTCTGCCAGCAATCGTAGGCATAATTTAACAAAAGCATGAGTCTAGAGGCCCTAACTTCAGGATCATGTCATAACTTCACTGTATCATCACTTAGCAACTTTCAGGCAGTGACTGCTGCTGCTCTTCAGGGGGCTCTTCCTGTTGCCCTTGAGGCTGCTGCCACATATATGTCATCGGGTGACCCTGCTGACCACCGTACACCATTCCTGCTCCAGCCATCTGTTGTGCTGGCACATAGTAATATGGATATGTATCAGCTGGCGCACCCATAGCAGGTGGCAAGCCAACCCTCGGAAGCCCAAGTCCCTCTTCCTTCATTTCATCCCTGGGAACTATGTCCACCAAGAAGTCATAGATGTCAGTCCTAGTGATGGCAGCTGCAATATCATTCTTCTGCAAGGTCCGGCGCTTGTTCTCCTCGGTGTGCATCCATGACCTCAATGTCAACTCTAATATGAATACCTCGCATGCTTTCGCAAAGACAACAGGAGCTTCTGCCGAGATCATTCTGACATCCTCATCAGCCTTCATTATCTTCTTTATCCTTGCAAGTGGCAAGCTGTGGTTCTTGAAGTCAGTTGTCTGCTCAATCTCATCCATTTGGTTAGCCCAGAACTCATGGAGTTGCTGCTGTTGCTGTTGCTGCAGTTGTTGGTGAAATTGCTGAGCTTGTTGGTAGACCAGCTGGTGCTGAGCACTGAGTTGAGCTGGATTATTGGGAAATGGTGCTGTTGGCTGTGAGCCTGGAGGGGGAGGGGCGACAGCAGGAGCTCCAGGTACCATGGGTGGCAGCTGATAGGCAGCAGCGGCAGCAGGAGGATATGATTGTGATCCACCAGTAGCAACACCCATCACAGGCTGAGGCTGTGAGGATGGTTCCATGTCAGATCTTGTTCGTCCAAAATCAATAACCTTTGTATCACTGGGGAGGACAATCGCATGTATTAATCAATCGATTATTCATCTAGATTAACCAGAAAGATCATGGCAGGTTATAGAAGTCTAAATTTTTAAGATATATTGTTGATGAATGGGAATGACTTTGTATATGAACAAAACTCCATGTTTTTAACTTTTACCGTTGTTGCATGAATTTTAAACTTGAGTGCAGGAAATAACATGATTGAAGGAACAAAAGCAACATGATTGCAATATTTTATCTTTAGCACAGCTCATGAGCTCAAAATTTCATCTTGATAGGTTGATTGCAATATTCCAAACAGAAAGGGACTTTCATTAAACACGGAATAAAATGCATGATGACCCAGAATGTGAAATTAAAAGGAAAAGTATCATCAGAAGACAAATAGTATTAAAAAAAAGACAAGGTAAACAGAAATTACGGCCTTCTATGAAACATGTCCCTATGATGTGTGATGATAAGGCGAAATTACCTTTCATACTCCCACTATCAATAATATGAAAGTGGGTATTTGCACAACCAGTCAGTCCCTGCCAATATTGGTCAAATAAGTTATAAAGTATGGACAAATGCAAAAGTATCTATTTTCTTGACTGCTATCAGAAACCAAGTTACATGGATCTGAATGAATCGTGCAGAGAGTTCAGAGCCTCAGATCATCCATGTACAGCATACGCTACATGTCTCAGGTTTCCCAGTGCAATCTCTAGTAGCTGGTCCCATAGGTTCACCCACAAAAAGCACATAGCCCTACACGGCTACACCTTGAGTTAGGAGTCTCCCAAAACAGTGGTATTGCTGACTACGTATTCCTCCTAAATTAGCAAGGCAGTGTCATCTATTTACATTAAGCAGAAGGGACTTTGAATAAAGTCTATATCACACCCAGTCACCCAGATGCCAGACTTTGCAAGGCTAAGGTCATGTCCAATTGGAGTGGCGTGTAAAAGAAGACTATTTTTTTTATCTTCCCATTCCACAGCTTACGTATATGAATTTTAATTATGGAAAGGACAAAGTTTGTTTAATTAGACCGACTACATCATTAACTCTATCATAGATAACCAAGACGCTAAGTGATTTAAGCTGCCATTTTACTCTCTTCTCACCATCAGTTACTAAAAATAAAGGTTCATGTTTTCTGAGACGGACTGCAACTACCATAATAGGATTCCTTAAAGAATATGGCGATTGGGTAGTTTCAGGTGATTCACGCATTTGGCATGACTCATGAGCAAAGGAAGCTGGCATGTGTTATGCCACCATGACTTTCAGACACAGAGCTGGGCATAATTCAATAACTTCCAAAAATCAGAATCAACAAATGCATGGGACCAAAAAAAATGTTGTTTGTGATACCTTGGCATAATTAATGCTTAGGAATCGGGAAGGGGACGCAACACCTTCCACAACCAACACTAGTTGGTCAGAGATTGGCTTAGGAATCGGGAAGGGGATGCAACACCTTCCACAACCAACACTAGTTTGTCAAAGATTGAGCTTTATCCGAACCAATACCAACCAAGCAGACTGCACAAGTGTACATTTCACCATTTCGCAATCTTACTGAACTAGCACTGAGGAGAAACACCATAACAAAAGCATATACTTTGAATCTCTTATTTCACATGGACAGAAATCACACAGCCTGTTTAAGAAACTGTGCATGCCACTCATTACAAGTTTTTTTAGTTATGATATACTCCTTCCGTCCAAGTTTATAAGGTGTATTTCTTTTTGGTACATAGACCAAAAAGATATTGAAAATGACTAGATTATCCCTAGTTATTACCACTAAACACTATATTCAATGCATGCATGTAGAGAATATAAATTAAAGGTAGATATTTATTAGAGGTATAGAGGGAACATCATATTAATTTTGTACACCCTATATTTGTGGACAAGACCATTCAAAAAATACGCCTTATAAACTTATACGGAGGGGGTAGTAAAGTCCACATTTGGTACCTATACTTTCAAGTTAGTTCAATTCGGCCCCTATAATATAAAACTGGATATTTTACCCCCACTAGTTGTAATACCAAATCAAATTTCCTCTAGTGGCTCTCGACAGTGGTTTTGCGCTGACGTGGCTTCGGACTCAACAGATGAGATGATGTGTTATCCGAGTCATGATGACCAACAGTGGGGCTATGGGGTCTAACAAGTGGGGCCAACTTGTCAGTAGTTAAGAGCAAGAGGGGTATCTCCTTCCTTTCATTTCAAAAACAGAGGTGCAGAGGGGAGGTGTCCATGGTAGGCCTTGGAGGAGCTTCACCGGCGGTGGGGGTCAAGCAAGGGGAAAAAACGGAATGACCTGAGGAAGTTGACCTCAACAGTGGTGGTGTCACAACCAAACGCGCACCAAGGCGTGTTGGCAGTGACACACAGTGGCCAGGAGCGAGGAATAGAAGGGGCGACAGTGCCAGAGGAGGAGAGGTAAGGAAAGAAGGTGCGCGTGAGCTTTTTGGAGGGATGTGGAACTCACAAGCACAGATAGTGCAGGCAGAGAAGAGCCCAAGTGGCTCGGCGATGGCAACCTGGGGTGGCGGGGTGAACTCCACACGGTGGCGACGGTTTGGGAAAGGGATGCCCAAATTAGTGGTTAGGGATGGAAGAGGAGTGCTCCCGATGGGAGTAAGTGGCATGAAGCTCATTGCATAAGATATGGTAGCGGATGTGGCGAGTTTTGGTCGGAATTGGGGAAGACAACGGGGGCAGTGGCATTCTTATACATGAAAGGCGCAATTGATTGAGGGGTTTTGCTCGTGATGCTGTGGAACACAAGGTGACGCAAGTGGATTTGGGAGGAGTTCTCCGGTTTGAACAGAACGACGAGGTGGGTGTGGCAGCCGCGAACGGTGGCACTGCCAAAAGGTTGAAGATGGCGGCGTTCCTAGTGATTCTGAGTGGGAGAGTAAAAGGTGAGGAGGAAGAGGGAACCGGGAGAACACAAAGGTCAAGGTTGCCAAAGTTGAAGGTCACCGAAGCACGCTCAAGGGAGGAGGAAGTGGAAAAGGAGGACTGGGCAGGGCTGAGTCCCAGCTTCCCCTCTGGGCAGGACGCCGTGGGACCGCCTCGACACCGTGGGAGCAATGAAGGGAGCAGAGGATGAGGAGGAAGAAGATCGGAGAGACATGCCCTTTGCTGAGTCACCCATGCGATGTGGCCAAACCACCCTATGTTAGTGCCACCATTGCAAAACCGCCCAGAAATCCAGCCTTAGGGTTAAAATTGATCTATCGAAAGTAGGGGTGAAAACGGATCGGATGCAGACAGATAATAGCTCCACCATATTTGTTTTCATTTTTTTTTCTCGAATGCGGATATGGATACGGATAGTCCGGATACGAATACGAATACGAATAATATTGAATACGGATACGGAGCGAATACGAATCGAATTGGATATGATCACGGATATTTACCGGAACACGATAACCCCTTAGATTGTACACACAATTTTTTTAAAAAAGTAACTAGTTTATTTGCTCAAACATTCACGAAGAACATGTAATGACCCAAGATTTGTATTCTTTGTTGAATTATATTTAAAATAATAAATTATGTATTTATGAGTTTTTATGCATTTTTAGCTACTTATTTAAAATATTTTCCTATTAAGGACAACAGTTTTTGGATTTTTGAGAAAATTTAAAAGCCGATAAAATCTTAAAATAATTGTGTTAAATAATAGATTGTGTCAGGAACTTCCCTAAACAATTTCGTAATTTTTGGAGCCGGTTTTCCCATTTTAATAATTGAAATTTGATTTATGGATTAATTAAATTAGAAAACGATTATGAAATTCAAAAACCTTTTTGGGCCAAAAGAGTAGACTTGGCTCAGCCCACATGCGTATCTAGATATCCGACCCATAAATATCCTGATTATCCGGATCCGTATCCGTATCCGACGGATAGTGAGCTACCGAATCCGTATCCGACAGAAAAAATCCGTATCCAATCCGATACTATCCGACAAATATCCGATCCGACAGAATCCATATCCGAAAATTATCCGGATCGGTTGGAAACTATCCGATCCGTTTTCATCCCTAATTGAAAGTAAAGGGGGTAAAATACCCTGTTTTATAGTAAAGTGGCTTAATCGAACCAACTTGAAAGTTCATGTAACAAATATGGACTTTTTCCTATGATATATCATCTTCCTAATAGATGAGCTAATGCTTCGACGTTGGGTATAAAATTAGTATATACGATCTCAGTCTAGTCTCAAAGCAGAACTAGGTTAATTAATTGCGCATCGCTGAGGTACATGCACCGGAGCAGAGCCAAAGCTTGCCCACGGCGATGGTGACTGACGAGTTGACCCGCTGCTCTTCCAAGAAAACGCGGAATTTTCAGGGGAACACCACTATTTTTAGAAGTCAAACCATCTTGAAATCGCACTAAACCTACCGATTCAGCAAGCACGAAGTTACCCCACATACGCAAACTAAAAGAGAAAAAAGCACCAAATTTTCGATCAATCTAAGCACCGCATGCATACGGGAAATCGGACGGAATCAAGCACAGGGGCACTTACCAAAGAAACACCCGGATCTCCAGTACAGGAGCAGCAGGAAGAGGACGAGGGCGGCTCCGGAGACGGAGAATAGTAGGGCGGTGGAGGATCCCCTGCTCCTCCGGTGGATTCTCGCAAGCCCTCGGCGGAGGCGGAGGAGGCACACGCAGAGAGAGAGAGAGAGAGAGAGAAAGAGGGAGGGGAGAGACGGGGTCGCGCTCGGTCAGAACGAAGAGAAGAAGAGTCAGAGAGAGAGAGAGAGAGAGAGGAGACTGCATGGTTGTAGTGGGCCAAGTGGGCCTAAAGCTCAATAAAGAAGGTTTTAGAGGGCCCATCGGCTGCAAGGACGCTCCAGTACGTGTTGGGCCCAAATTCAGCGGCGGAGTAGTTTATGTGTGTTTTGGCTGGGCTTTGCTTATTTATATATAAATCAGTAGATACCTACAATCAAACTATCATTAAAAAGATAAACTTTAGTTTAAATTTGTTTAAACAAGTTAGTAAGCTAGTTAAACCCAACGTCCTAAAAATTTCAAAAATATTTGCATCCAATACATAGGGATTATACCTATTTTAGATCATGGTGCCTAAGTTCTATGATGCTCTAGGTAATTATGCGCATTTGAAATCATGGTGCACAGATTCTATGGTGCCCCATTCAAGCGTCCTATAGCATCATGGTGTCTGGACACCATGATTTCAAATACGTGAATTCAAGTCATATTCGGGTATATTTAAAAAAATTAGTTGTAGAGTATATACTCATCTATAACGATATTCAAATAAAACACATACATTTGAAAAAATGTACTCAAATAAAGATTTTGAATGAATTTAGATTACATGCTTTGCTGATTTATATATAAAAGCAGCACATACTTGTAATCAAACTATCGTTAAAAGGAAAAACTCTAGTTTAAATTTATTTGAACTAGTTAGTAAACTCGTTAAAACTCAGAGATTTCATCGGTGACTGGTGGCGGTGGTGTGGGAGAGGGGGGGGGGGGGGGCACGGGCATTCAGGCGCAAAGGTTTCGTCCTCCGTGGCTGAGCATGATCAGGAGGAGCTAAGTCAGCGAGGAGAAGCTTAGCACAACAGTAAAGAAGACACGAGAGAAGAGAGAAGGTGGAGCTCTAGCTAGTCCCTGCTCAGGTGGTGCTTGTAGCAAACCACAACAACAGATCGGGGAGGCTAATGTGGTCAAATCATCTCCACATTGTAGTCAATTATTCTTGACTTACAGCTCTCTGATTTGTGTGGTTGGTTTGAGAATTGGCTTGGTGGGGCTTCAGATTGGGAGTTCTGGATAGCTCGTATAGCATCAGATTCAGACTGTGTAGTTTTGGTCTACAGTGCACCGATACTTCGCTGAAATGCCGTACCGGTATCCGATACGGTATCGGAAAAGTATCGAAGAATTCCAGCAATAAGAAAATAAAAAAAATCGCCGATACTTCGGCGATACTTCTCCGATACTTTTCAGCCCATTTCCCCTTGCCTTGGCCCAAAAAGCCCAATACAAACTTAAAAACCCTAAGCATCCAGTCCACTGCCAGAGCTGTTCCCCGCAAGGTGCCGACGCCGTTCACGCCGACGCCGCTCGCGCCGCTCCCACCGCTGCTCTTCTCCCGCCGCAGCAGCTCTTCTCCCGCCGCTGCTCTTCTCACGACGACGCCGCCGCCGAAGCTCCCACCGCTGCTCTTCTCCGGCCGGCGCCCTCCTCCCAGCTGCTCCACCGGCCGGCGCTCCTCCTCCCAAAGAACTTCAAAGAATGCGTGTAGGTGAGCATGAGCATTGAGCAGAGCACTGCTAGTGCTTGGTTTGGTTTTAGACTTTTAGTTAGTATTTTGTTAGTCCTCTTCTGATTTTAGTTAGTATTTTGTTATAGGATGTCAAGTGTAAACTCTCAGCAACCTCATGCAACACATGGATCTGGAAGCAGTACTGGTACTGCTAGTAGTGTAAATTCATCTGATATTAGAAATGAGAACGATAACAGTAGATTTCCTTTATGGAATCATGTTAAAAATATTGAGAGAACTGGTGGACATGACGGAGGAAATGCAAGATCTGAATGCAATTTTTGTGGGCATATTATACCTGGTAGTTATTCTAGAGTGAAAGCCCATTTGTTGAAGATTCCAAACAAAGGTACTAGGGTTTGTCATAAGGTGACAGTGCCTATTCTTGAGCGACTACGCAAAGAAATTGCTGCAGCAGAAGTAGTCGCTATAAACAGCACACCAAGGAGTGTTCCCTTGCCAGAAGTTTCTACATTACCCCCTTCCAGAGCCACGACATCAAAGAGAATAAAGCAGACAGATATTTTAGGCAGCTTTCACAATGAGCTTCGCCAAACAGCTGATGCTATCATTGCAAGAATGTTCTACACCGGAGGTTTGCATCTTGTTCTCATTTCTTTTGAAGCATGCTAAATTTGCAATTGTTATATGGTTTATTGATTTGTTGTCTATTTGCAGGA
The DNA here is from genome assembly GCA_036346275.1 of Otatea glauca. Taxonomy (NCBI): domain Eukaryota; kingdom Viridiplantae; phylum Streptophyta; class Magnoliopsida; order Poales; family Poaceae; genus Otatea; species Otatea glauca. The sequence continues at coordinate 4,990,672 of CM070713.1, forward strand.
CTTCCCTTCAACTTGGCAAGAAACCCAAATTATAGAGTCGCTTTCAATTTTCTTTGCAAACAACAATATGGGTGGCTATGTACCTCCAGGTACAACAAGTTGAGGACAATACTTCTTCAACAAGAGAAGACCAATGTTGAGAGGCATCTTGAACCCATCAAGGGCACATGGTCCCAAAAGGAGTAACAATTGCGGTGATGGGTGGGTGATGCTCGAGGCGCCCACTTATAAATTTTTATTTGTGATGAAGGCGGTGCAATGTTCTTGAGAGGATGCAACATGAAGGAGAGGTGAAGAACAAGGAGTACATCGCCGACAAGTTGATTGCGATGATTGAGGAAGTTGGATCAAAGAATGTGGTCGGTGATCACTGCACAATGCGACTAATTGTAGGGTCTTTGGTCTAATGATTGAACAGAGATACAAGCACATCTTTTGGACTCCATGTGTTGTCCACACCTTGAATTTAGCATTGAAGAACATATGTGCTGCAAGGAACAATGATGGAGAAGGTGAAGAACTAGCATGGATAAGTGAGATTGCAGGGGATGCTAGTTTTATCAAGAATTTTATCATGAATCATGGCATGAGGCTATCTATGTTCAATGAGTTTAGTAAGCTGAAGTTCCTTGCTATTGCTGATACAAGATTTGCATCTGTTATTGTCATGTTGAAGAGGTTTCAGCTGCTCAAGGAATCACTTGTGTTAATGGTTATTAGTGATAAGTGGGCAGCGTATAAGGAGGATGATGTGGGCAAAGCACAATTTGTGAAAGACAAGGTTCTTAATGATGTGTGGTGGGATAAAATTAAATACATTCTTGATTTAGCTGAACCCATTTACTCCATGCTACGGGCAGTCGACACCGACAAGCCATGTCTCCATTTAATCTATGATATGTGGGATTCCATGATAGAAAAGGTGAAAGCTATCATTTATCGCCATGAGGGAAAGGAGTTTCATGAAGAATCTGTCTTTTATGATATTGTTCATGGCATTTTGGTTGATCGATGGGGCAAAAGCAATACCCCTCTCCATTGTTTGGCACATTCACTAAATCCAAGGTATGAAATAATTGTTGTCAATACACATTCCATGCTTGCATACCATAATTTTTATGTTCCATTGTTTTATAGGTACTATAGTCCACAATGGCTTTCTGAAGCTCCTGGCCGTGTAGCCCCACATGAGGATCCTGAAATTTCAGAAGAGAGGAACAAATGTCTCAGAAAGTTTTTTCCTATTGTAGAGGACCTAAGGAGAATCAAGCAACAGTTTGCTGATTTCTCTCTTTTTGGGACACACTTTGATTCATTTGATTCAATTGAGGATAGAGCTCATTTTCAACCAAAGCAGTGGTGGGGCACTTATGGGCATCGAACTCCAGAGCTGAAAGCATTAGCTTTCAAGTTACTTGGGCAGCCATCATCTTCTTCTTCTTTGTGAAAGAAATTGGAGTACCTAAAATTTTATCCATAGCATTAGGAGAAATAAGCTCACTCCTGAACGTGCTGAGGATTTAGTGTTTGTGCATAACAACTTGCGTCTTCTTTCTAGAAGATCTGAGGACTATAACACAGGGCCAACCCAAATGTGGGATATTGGGGGAGATAGCTTTGAGTCATTTGATGGTGTTGGCATTCTTGAGGCTGCTGAACTCACATTAGATGAGCATGAATTTGAGGTGATGATATGTGGAGAGGAAGGAGGAACACCACTTTCCGAAGAGATGGCTTGACAAGTTTGTGTAGCTTAGGTTTATTCCCATGGTTGCACCATGGAACCATTATATTTGGCATTGTGCCTTGTATCTTTATTATGCAATGAACTAATGTTGTAATGTGTTTAGAACTCGAAACTAGCGAGACGAGTAGTTGAGTACTATGTTGTGCGTCCATCTTTATATTATATCTGTCTAACTGTCTCTACGTGTCTATGTGATTCATTATTTTGTTGCACTACTGATATTGAGTAGTACTGATTTATTTAATTGCTCATAACGCAGGTTTACACCAAGTACTTACATGATTACATCAAGTTCTTCATGTACAGGATCATTTTACATCAAATACACTTCAAATTATTGCTATAATGCCTCTCCACTCTCAAGGTAACATTGCCTCTACAGTTTCTTATTTTACAATACATAGTATAGTGCCTGTGGTAACGCTACGACGGCAGTACAACCGCTTATCAATTAAATGAGAAGATAAGTATCAATACAACACTTAAAAATAAAAGAGAAATTTAGAATTTTAAATGAATTTAGAAAGAAAAATGGAACTAAATGGAGGTCGAATGGGCAAAAACGGGCTCCCAAAAGATTTTAAATCAAGAAAGAGAAAGAAAAAAGAATTTTCTGATTTTAGATTATTTTTTTGCAGCTTCCACAGAGAGCACAGCGTGCCCAGAGCTCTCTAGGCTTGGCCAACGCAAGGGGGAGGGAAGGCCTGATAGCATCTAGGCACCCCTCAATTTTATTTTTATTTTATTATGGTTTTGGTATTGATGACTAAGTTAGTAATGTTCAAAGCTTGAAGAAAGTAAGCTGGAACCTATGATGAAATAAGCTGGGACAACAAGATTAAGGCTTTCAGTTTATAGTTTATGTCTTGGGAGATGTTTTAAGTCGAATAGCCTAAGTGTTTTATCTTTTTTAGTTGTCCAAAAGAGGGACTTTGCACAAGGAAATAGTTTGTTAGGCAAAGGCAAAACTAGATCACTTGGAGCAAAAGACACCTAGTCTTTACCCTTCTAAAACTATACCTTTCAGTACAACGGACCAATCTTTACCTATCTATATTCTTCAGTCCGTTGCAAACCTTGAATCTATTCTATGTCAAAACTCCTTTGTATATCTTTTTGATTAAAATATACTCGCTTTCATATCCACATATTCTTGGTCAAACATTCCTTGAAAATCATCTTAGTCAAAAGTGCGCCTATGTATGACGGACCAAATATTTTGGTCCAAGCATACATGCAATATTCTCTCCTCGATGTCGGACCAAAGATGTCTTAGGTTTCCTATCTTCAGACCAAAAATTTGATCCGCATCCCTTCGATGTATAAGTTTTTGGCCGGACTAAATCTTTGTTGTTCCTTTTAATCGAAACCTAAAATAAGTATTCTCTATCTTCAAAAGAGGTTTTTACTTAGGAAACGGACAAAATATTTGTGTTTAATTACTTTAAGTCCGTTGCTAGATTGAAAACCCGGGATAAAATTTATCTATGTTGAGAAAGGTTCTTGACACCAATCTTCATGTGTAACGGACCAAGCAATTTAGTCTGATACTCATATATCTCTCTCAGTTGTATGCCAGACCATCTTCTTGATCAACTCATGTACTACGGACCAAAATATTTGGTCCGTCGTGAACTCTGAAATTTGGTCCGACATACACATAACCAGTATCACTAAGCACTGATACATAGTCCGTTGTACGTGTGTATTTCTGTTGTTTCTGACACGTCCAACGGCTACTGTAGCAGGTGTAACGGCTATTTTCACCCAAAATGGCTATATAAGCATTTCCTGAGCCATCTACCAAGAAAATAGATGAGCTCCTTACACTTTGGCATTGACATATAGCTCTCATTCCCAAAAAGGAGTCTGTGCTTCATTTTCACACAAAAATCTTCAGACATCCCTAAGTGTGTAAGCTCCAAGTCAGTGTCTAGTTGCGTGATTTGCAAAGTGAACCAAGAGATAGAACTTGTGCAAGGTTTATTACTCTTGGATCTTGGTGATCCTAGACAGCTTGGAGGAAGTGAACAGTGTGACCTGTCCAAAGGTGTTTGTGGAAGGCAACTGTGTTTGTGAGAGGTTTGGAACTCACCTCACTGGAGAAGTGAAAGAGTTACCTGAGTGAGCACCAGAGCTACTGCGACTAGCTTTGGAGAAGCTGAACTTTGAAAGAAGTGCTTCAACGTGGATTAGGAGTGCGGCTCTGAACCACGGGATAAAACTTGGTCTCTCCTGTATCATTTCTTTTATTGCTTTCGCTGTTATTATTAGTTGCTTGAATTCTGCTTTATTCTTGCTATAAGTTACTCTCGTTAAAATTAGGTTAGTTGATTAAAATTGCTAGAATTTGTAAAATTGCCTATTCACCCCCCTCTAGGCCATATCGATCCTTCAAGTGGTATCAGAGCTTAGGTTTACCTTGTTTAGCTTAACTAGCTTTGGTAAATGGTCGAGGAAATGGTTCTAAGAATCGTTAGTATTGGTAGAGTACTTTTTGATGGCACAAACTACGCTTATTGGAAAATTAGGATGAGATGCTATTTAGAAGCTGTTGGGTATGATGTGTGGAGGGTTCTGAGAGAAGCCTATGCCTCCTCGTGTCATACGAAGGGCAATCTGCATATGGAGAACCCACTCGGGTGAAATTCAAAATATGCAATATGATGCCCAAGCTAGAAATGCCATATTTTCTGTCTTAGCTTAGAAGTCTTTGATAGAGTAAGTAATCTTACTTCTGCATATGATATATGGACAACATTACAAGAAATTCATGAAGGTACCTCGATGTAAAAGAAGAAAAATACTATGTTGTTAGGAAAAATTTGATCAATTCAAAATGCTTCCTCAAGAAAATGCAAATGATATGTTCTCTAGGCTAAATCCTATTGTAAATGAACTAAAGGGCCTAGGAACTAAAATTTGAGATGTTGAAGTATGCGGGAAGATGATTAGAGTGCTTCCACGATCATATCACAGCTTGATCACTTATCCATCTACAGTGGTGATCTTAAAAGGCTCACTCCAACCGAACTCTTGGGCAAAATATCGCTCATGAGCTCACTCTGGTGATGAAGATGCTCTAAGAAAGAAATCCATCGCATTAAAGGCCAAAGAAGTTGTTCAAGACTCATCGAAGAAGATGATGATGAGTCAAGTGAAGATGAAGATGAAGACGTGAAGAAATTAGCTCTACTCATGAGAAGAGCAAACAAACTCATGAGAAGGGTCAATTTCAAAGACAGAGAATGGTCAAACTCTTACTCAAAGAAAAATCCTTTTTCTAATGTTGTATGTTTTGATTGCAATGAAAAAGGACACATAGCTGCTCGGTGTCCCAACCAAATCAAGAAGAAGAGCAAGTACAAGAATAAGGATGATGAGGATGAAGAAAAGACTCATGAAAAATCAAAGAAGAAGTTTTTCAAGAAGAGCTACTCTAAGAGATTTATGAAGAAAGGAAAGGGAGAAGCTCATATAGGAGAATGGGTCACCGACGATGAAAGTGAAGACTCATCCTCAGAAGAAGAAAGTCCGAAGTCAAAGGGGCTAGCTGGACTCGCTCTAGATGAGTCAACTCCACCGCCACCCTTATTCCCTCTCTGTCTTATGGCAAGATCAGATGAGAAAAAAGTAAATTATAAGAGTGGAGGCAGACATTGGGTCATAGACAGTGGCTGCACTCAACACATGACCGGTACCTCAAGAATATTCACTTCTATTGAAGGAGAAAGTGATCCAAGTCACAAAATCACCTTTAGAGACAACAGCAAAAGAAAGGTAAAAGGTCTTGGTAAGATTGCCATATCAAACGATCACTCTATTGACAATGTTCTTCTCGTTGATTCCTTAAACTTTAATTTACTGTCTGTTGCTCAATTATGTGATCTTGGATTTCATTGTAACTTCACTTCTGATGGGGTAACTGTTTTTGATAAAAATGAAAAGCTTATATTCAAAGGTTTCAGATTTCAAAATCTCTATTTAGTAGATTTCAAATCTAACTCCTCATGTATCTCAACCTGCCTGTTAGCCGAAGTTTCCCTTGGATGGCTTTGGCAGAGGCGTCTCGGGCATGTAGGTATGTCTAATCTAAAGAAGCTTTTCAAAAATGAGCTTGTGGTGGGTTTGAAAGATGTCAAATTTGAAAAGAATAAGCTATGTAGTGCTTGTCAAGCAGGCAAACAAGTAGCCAATTCTCACCCAATTAAAAGTATCATGTCCACCACTAGACCCCTTGAGCTTCTGCATATGGATGTGTTTGGTCACACCTCATATGCTAGCATTGGTGGTAACTCTTATTGTTTAGTAATTGTTGATGATTTTTCCAGATTCACTTGGGTATTCTTTTTGCCAAACAAAAGTGAAGTTGGAAAAATCTTCAAAACTTTTGCAAAAAGGGCTCAAAATGAATTTGATTGTCCCATCAAGAAAATAAGAAGTGACAATGGATCTGAGTTCGTTAACACAAATATTATTGAATATTGTGATGAATTAGTAATTAAGCATGAACTCTCTGCCACTTATACTCCTCAGCAAAATGATGTTGTTGAAAGGAAAAATCGAACCTTGATTGAAATGGCTAGATCTATGCTAGATGAATATGAAACCTCTGATGCTTTTTGGGTGAAGCAATCAATTACTGCTTGTCATGCTGTAAATAGACTTTATCTTCATAGATTGCTTAAGAAAACTCCTTATGAACTCTTGGTAGGAAGAAGACCAAATGTATCATATTTTCGCGTGTTTGGTTGTAAAGTTTATATCTATAAAAAGAGAACTCATTTGGGAAAATTTCAAACTAGATGTGACACTGGCTTCATGTTAGGATATTCCTCTAAATCCAAAGCATATAGAGTCTTTAATAATACCACTGGACTGGTAGAAGAAACTTATGATGTAAAGTTTGATGAATCCAACTGCTCACAAGGTGAGCATGAGAATTTAGATGATGTAGGAGATGATGGCTTGGCACAAGCAATGAAGAGGATGGAAGTGGGTGATATTCGACCAAAAGAAGACAAGGATGAACTCCCCACTCAATCAATGGTGCCTCATGATGGAACTCAAGAGGAAAAAGAAGATGAAAAAGAACAAGATTGTCCAGTTCACATCAAAAGCCATCATACCATTGCTAAAGATCATCCCTCAGATCAAATCATTGGTGAATTCAGTAAGGGGGTTCAAACTCGTTCTAGACAAGCTTCTTTTTGTGAACATTACTCTTTTGTCTTGTGTATTGAGCCTAAAACAGTGAAAGAAGCACTAGAAGATGCTGATTGGATAATTGCTATGGAAGAAGAACTTAACAATTTTGAAAGAAACAAAGTCTGGATTTTAACAAATCGCCCAAAGGATCACAATGTTATTGGTACAAAATGGGTGTTCAGAAATAAGCAAGATGAAAATAGAGTGGTGATAAGGAATAAAGCCAGACTTGTAGCTCAAGGATTTACTCAAATAGAAGGATTGGACTATGGAGAGACTTATGCCCCAGTGGCTCGTCTTGAAGCTATTCGGTTTCTTCTTGCTTTTGCTACTCATTTTAATATCACTCTATTTCAAATGGATGTAAAAAGTGCATTTCTAAATGGATTCATTGATGAAACTGTCTATGTTGAACAACCACCTGGTTTTGAAGACCCAAATTTGCCAAACCACGTGTATAAATTATCTAAGGCTCTCTATGGTCTAAAACAAGCTCCTAGAGCTTGGTATGAGCGTCTCAGAGATTTTTTACTCAATAAGGACTTCAAAACTGGAAAGGTTGATCCAACATTGTTTTTAAAAGACATCAATGGAACATTAATGATTTGTCAAATATATGTTGATGATATTATCTTTGGCTGTACTAATACTTCTCCTTGTAAAGAATTTGGTGACATGATGGCCAAAGAATTCGAGATGTCTATGATTGGGGAACTATCATTCTTTCTGGGATTTCAAATCAAGTAGTTAAAGGAAGGAACCTTTATTTCGCAAGAAAAATATACTAAGGATCTTCTCAAACGCTTCAAAATGGAAGAATGCAAGGTCATAAAAACTCCCATGGCTACTAATACACATCTTGATCAAGATGTGGGAGGTAAGTCTGTTGATCAAAAGCTTTTTAGATCCATGATAGGTTCTTTACTATACTTGACAGCATCTAGGCCTGATATCATGTTTAGTGTGTGTATGTGTGCTAGATTTCAAGCTGCTCCTAAAGAAATTCACTTGATTGCAGTAAAAAGAATATTTAGATATCTTAAGTTTTCCTCTAGTATTGGTTTATGGTACCCCAAAGGTGCTCCTTTTGAGCTTCTAGGCTACTCAGATTCTGATTATGCCGGATGCAAGATTGATCGTAAGAGCACCTCAGGGAGCTGTCATTTGCTTGGAAGGTCTTTAGTTTCTTGGTTTTCTAAAAAGCAGAATTCAGTAGCACTATCCACTGCCGAGGCCGAATATGTGGCTGCTGGAAGTTGCTGTGCTCAAATCTTATTCATCAAACAAACATTCTTAGATTTTGGTATAAAATTTGATAATGTACCTTTCTTTGTGTGATAATGAAAGTGCAAAGTGAAAATAGCAAACAATCCGGTCCAACATTCGAGCGAAGCATATAGAAATTCGACATCACTTTATTCGTGATCATGTTGCTAAAGGAAATATTATGCTTAGTCATGTAGGCGAGGACCAATTGGTGATATTTTCACTAAGCCGCTTGATGAGGCCAAATTTTGAATTAAGAAACGAACTAAATATCATTGCTTTTTCAAATATTGCTCGATAATGTCTGACTAAGGGGGAGCACTTTTGTTTACCATGTATATCCTAATGCTCTTTTCCCTTGGTTTCTTACCCCAGCTTTGCATAATTTTCTGTCAAAAATCGTTTCGTTTTCCGTACCTCCCAGTTTTTCCGCATCTTCTCTAACTTCAAAGTCTGTTCGAATTTTGATGTATTTACTTCTCTCTTGTCGAAATGGCTATAAAAGACGTTCCAGAGACCCTGAAAATACAATTCTTAACTTATCCCTTCTCTTTTCTGCTCTAATCTAAGTTCTTCACCATGCCGAAAAGACGTTTCAACGATGATCGGGACGATCCAGAGCTTGCAGAGCTCTGGAGGGAGTTTGATCGCTATCTAGCAGAGATGGCTGAAGAAAGGGCAGTTGTCAGAGACAGTGCTGCCGTGGACGCCTTTCTTGAAGCTTTCCCCACTCTCCTCAGGGCCAGAGATACGCTCATAGAGGCTCTAGGGCGCACGCGTAGGGGAGAAAACTAGTTTCTGTTCTTGTCTTGTAACATCCCAAAATTTGGCTTAATTAAGTTTTTAATGTTTAAAAATGCATTTGTGATTTTCTGGAATTTATTTGGATTTTTCTGGATTTATTTGAATTTATTCCTATTTTAAGTTTATTGCTTTTTATTCAAAAGTATTTAATTCTGTGCAAAGTCAAAATAAAGTTTTGCTAAAAATATTTTATTTGAGTCCAGAATGTCTCAAAGTATTTTTGAGATTTTTCTTGGAATTTTCCTGATTGTTTTATTGCCTAAAACAAATTAAATGAATTTCTGGAATTAATTTAATTGGAAAACCTTTTAAATCCGTGTGAACAGTATTGGGCTTGGCCCGATACTGTGCGTGAAGGCCCAACTCGCCGCGGCCCGGTCGTGTATTGTCGGCCGTCGCCGGACGATTCGGCCGTCGGATTCGAGATCAAAGGCCACGTGGGGGCGTCGATTCGGATCTCTCGAATCCGGCCGTTGGGATCCGCCGCGTGTTCGGTTGGATTTTGGTGCATCGCAGCCGAGCATCGTGCCACGTGTAGGGTGGGCGTCGTCGTCTTCGCGTGACCGGCGTGGACTACGCTCGTGTCCGATCTCGGCGCCGCCATGGATTCTTTCCGTTTGTGCGTGACTGGTCTCCTAAGTGCTATAAATAGGTGCGCACCGAGGGCACGGATCATATCGGCTTAAGCCCTAAGCTCTCGCCGTGAAAGTGGCTCTACGTGCGCCGCAATCGGAGTTTTCTCGAAGTGCGCCGCCGCTTTCGGTTTCGTCGATTCCGCCGTCATCCGTGGAGTTTGAGGCACGCAACCAGGGCCATTAGATTCGTCTCGTCGAGGAAACCGTGCGGCGCTTGATTCGTCGAGCACCGTCGGAGGAGAAGATCGTCGTGGAGGTCGCCCGCTGTTGAAGAAGGCCTTGCCGACTCGGTTCCGTGAAGGAATCGCAGATCCGTCGCGTCATCGAACTCCTTGCGTCGAGCCTAACCCGAAGGTAACCATCTTGGTCGCCGGCGATGACCGTAGGGCCGTGTCGCCGATGAGTGTCGTGGCGTAACTGCGGTCGACCCGTGGATCCGGCGTGGCGCGGATCGACCTCACGGCTTGCGTGGCGATGAGGTGGTTATGCAGTCGGCGTCGCGTGGTGATCCGGGCCAACAGAGGGCGGGCCACGCGTCGAGGAGCTTGACTCGGGTGGGCCGGATCCACCGTGAACCGAAGGAATCATGGACGCGATCCATGGACCGAAGAACGCGTGTCGACCGGAGCGGTTCGGTCCATGGCTGACGTCACGCTGATGTCATAAATCGCTTTTTTATAAAAATAAATCTGTTAAATCTGATTTTCGATTTGATGATTTATTTCAAACTTCAAAAGGCTATATCTTTTGCATTGTAACTCGGAATTGAGTGATTCCAGTTTCTAAAAATTTGTAAAATTGAGATCTATTTAATGGTGAATTTTAATTGATTTTGGAGTTCAATTGCTCTCTGTTTTGGCATTTATTTGCTTTTCTCTTTGATGCAGCGTAGACGTTGAATTGTGCGACGCCGGAGGAAGATCAAGCAACCCAAGAGCAAGCTTCAGATCAAGATCAGGACCTATTCCAAGGCAAGTTGTGCTTTGATCATGTTGAACCCATGTTTATAAAATTGCTATGTTTGTTTTACAATATTGCATATATTTCAAATATACAATTGTTTCAAATTAGATTGGGTTTAGCTAAAATACAGATTGATCTATACCCTACCTTGTCATTATATGCCATGAACCATTGTCACCCTAGATTGGTTTAATATAGTTGATTAATAATTATGATCAACATTGGAGGTTAGACCGTATTAGTTGCTTAGCCATGCCACGTCATCACATGTGTCAGAATCATTGTTAATTAATTTTGATTAACGGAATATGGAACAATGTTATGAACTTGTGTGTCATGTGGGATCACACGATGAGATTGAGTTGTTGTGGTGAGTCATGTCACGCAAGCGATGTTGAATTGTTGATGGCACGTGGTGCTTGGTAATCAACTGGGTGATGATAACTTAGATTGGGGCAAGTGGCAAGGGGCGAGGAGGCCAAGGTGGGCCCGATGGGCAGATGGTATGTGGATGTCTTGCCTTGATCACACTAAGGACTTAACCTTGCAAGCCTTTGACTGAGTCAATCATGCAACCACATGTGCGGTATGGGCCACTTAGTGAGTAATTTGCAAAGTCTTAATTTTGATACTATCGTGGTCGGTGTGAGTTCCGGGTCAGGTGTAATTCACATGGCGCAAGAGGGGGCCACGGATGTGGTTTCTGACCGACCTTGATGTTGAAACCTTAGCGGGTAGTATCGGGTTAAGATAGAGCATTGTAAAGGCTTTGTTATAATCTCTCGCCTTTGTGGTGTTTGGTTGTATCACGTGGGTAAAGTGCATAACCTCTGCAGTGTGAAACTATTCGGATAGCCGTGCTCATGGTATTGAGCAATGCTCGGAATTCTGATTAAGGGTTAGCTTAATTAATTGGACAACTTGGTTGGGATGGCGGAATGCCATGTGGAAGATGGAAATTTAACTTAGGATTGGAAACTTGGTTTACTTGAGAAATCTTGAATTTATTTATTATCGTTATTTGTTTTACATCCTTTACAATCTATATCTTGTATTCGTTCATAAATGTTGCTTATTGCAAAATAGCCATGATAGCCTATCCATTGGAATAAGCCTTGCATATAGATACATGGAATTGCATTACATGCACAACTTGTTGAGTGCTTTAAGTACTCACCCTTGCCAAACAACAATAATCAACAGTTGAAGAATCTACACTGTGTTGGAAGATGAAGTCCAAGAAGACACGAGTCATTAGGGTCCGAGCCTTGTCGGTTGCTGTGGTGGTGATGAGCTACCTCGTTTCTACTTTCCATTGCTTAATTATTAGCTTATATTTTCGGTCTTGCCTGCGTGGCTTAATAATGTAAGTTGGTCATAAGATCATACATTTAGTTATATCAATAAATGAACTATTATTCTATTATCGTTGTGTATGATGTGATATGTACCAATGTTAAGTGTGTGCACTAGCGTTGATCACAGGAATAGTGCGATAAACACGGTGGGTTCGAATCGGTGGATTCGGGTCCTTACAGAGGTGGTATCGAGCATCTTGTTGTAGGTCTTGGCCTAGATAGTTTGGAGGTGTCTTGAGTGTGTCCAAAATTATTTTCTAAAAGAAAATCTAAGCTTGACTAATAAAACCCTCTCGACTCATCTCATTCTCTACTTCTCGCCTTTGCTAAATTTACCCGTTTTACTTGCCGTTTGGTGGAGAACTTATTCAAGTTCTTGTGAAGCGGATGCCGATCGTTCAGACCTTTGAGGAGCGGTGGCGGCTACGCCATGGAGCCGTGGAGAGTACTTGAGACGCTTGGAGGTTTTTATCGTCCACTTTACCGAGGAGGCGGTGGTCGCTGAATGGTGTACACCGAGGATTTATTTGCAAGTTGATCATCTCGCTCGGGAGAACGAGGAAGCTAGCGGGCCAATCAATATCTCCGCGAAGATTCTCGCACGAGGTTGCAATTCAGAGGTCGCTCGACTTGCTCTTCGCCGTGTCTGCGCGACTACGCCGACGAGCTTCACGACTCGGTGTTCGACTTCACCCAGACGTTCAAGCATGCGAAGACGCGGATCGAGGAAGCGAGTGTGCTCTGACGCACCTTGCGAGTTCGCCCTTGCCGGGAGGATCATATGAGAGAGACTACCCAGAGCTGGAGGCGTATGCGAGGCACTCGAGTAGCGGCAGAACTCGAGGTGACCGTGCTTGACCATCGGGATGATCACCGGCCGGGAGAGGCCCCGGAGGCGATTGAGGACGAGTGGAGCGCGTGACTCGGGGAGTTCAGGAGCGGTGAGGAGTCGAGGAGGATCAGAGGAGCGAGTGGGAGCGAGAGGAGTCTGAGACCCGTTGTTGCAGAGGACCCGATAATAGGTCATCAGGATAGGTTTGCTCGATGCGACCCACCGCCGGTGTATCTGCGGATCGGTCTCGGCCGAGGTGGTGGATGAGTGAGTGTCGACCTTGGAGCCGTGTTGAGACTCGAGTGTGAGTCGCGTCTTTAAGTTAGCCTTTACCTTTCTAGTTGGCGTTAAGGTTCGTGTTTAGTTTGCTTCTTTGTATTCTTGAGTGTGCAAGTATGTGTTGCAAAGCTTGTAGGCTTAAATAAGCACCATACCAAGTTAAATAAAGAATTGTTCAGTTTGGGTATAACATATCTCCCGCTTTAGAAATTCTTACTTCTCATCTATGCTACATCTACCTTTCCTAACCTAAGAGGCAATCATCGGATGGTGAATACTGAGGAAACAACGGTGCTTGAAGTGGATCTGCGTCCGAATGACAATCCCAATGATGGAGGCAGACCCTCAACCACCGCCGGTGGACATGCAGAATCTGGGAGCATTCCTTGCGGCCAGAGACTCAAGCGATCAGAACAATGATCGGCGAGATCAAGCAGATGACCAATGCGTGATAAATCACAACAACCCCGCAACTCGGAACAATCATGGTGGACCTCGACCTATGTCAAAGCTATCAGATTTTATGAGGACTAGGCCACCAACTTTTTCGGGAAATGTGAATCCTTTGGAAGCCGATGACTGGCTTAGGACAATTGAGAAGAAGCTGCACATCACTCAGTGTGAAGGAAATGAGAAGGTGCTTTACGCCTCTCATCAACTGGAAGGGACCGCCGCAGAGTGGTGGGAGAACTACTGTGCCGCTCATGGAGCCCCACAGAGATAACACAGGAGGAGTTTACTAATGCTTTCCTTGATATCATGTCCCAGAGGGAATGATGGATCTTAAGAAGGAGGAGTTCAGAGCTTTGAAGCAAGGAGGCCAACCAGTGGCCGAATACTTGAACAAATTTACTCAGTTAGCTCGCTATGCCCCTGAAGACGTAGCGACAGATAAAGCCAGACAGTCTCGTTTCATGAAGGGACTGAACTCAGGACTACAGGTGGGACTGATTACCCACAATTTTCCAGATTTTCAGGAGCTGGTAAATAAGGCTTTGATCCTAGAGGATAAGCGCAAAGAGCTAGGTGAAAACCGTAAGCGCTTGATGAACAATCAGGGTGGACGCCCAAACCATCTACGCTTGAGGATGTCACCCCAGCAATTTGCTAGATTTCAACCGCCAGCTGGGAACAAGACATCAACCCCTACACCTCGCATACGCCAATCGAATTTCGGACCCAGCGCAAGGCAACAATGCACCAGGGGGAAATCAGCAGTCTGCAGTGAAGAGATGCTATACTTGCAATGAGCCAGGGCACTTTTCAAATAGGTGTCCACAGAAAGGAGGCATCACACGATTCGTTTCAACACAGGAACAACACCGCTAAAGCACCAACATCGGAGGAAATCGTGCACCAAGCCAAGCCGAGCAACGCCCGCGATCAACGAGGCGTGGAAGAATCAACCACATCACACCGATGGAGCTCGGGAAGCTACGAGGCGTCGTCTTGGGTAAGTTCTGGTCAACTCGATTAGACTGCTACGATTTTGTTTGATTACGAGCTTCGCATTCGCTTGTTTCTCAAAGTTTTGCAACCAAGAATGGATTTAAAGTGGTGAATCTTAAGTGTGTGCTCTTAGTCCAAGCCCCAGGATCTGAGCTTAGATCTAGCCTTGGGTGTTTGGGAGCTAAGTTGCTTATGGATGGGATAGAATGTCTCGCGAATCTTATCTTGATAGATCGCAATCCTAAACGTCATCCTTGGAATGGATTGGTGTCAAAGCATAAGGTCGTTTTAGATTGTGGCGAAGGATCGTGACCTTGGAAGGCCCTAGTGGCAAGAAAGTGGAGTTTCAAGCGACCGCGATTCGGGACAGGCGATTAACGGTCAACGATGTGAAAGCCATCGGCATGGAAGATGTGCGATGAGCGAGAATACCGGATGTATTTCGGAAGATTTGCCAGATTGCCACGGATCGTGATATCGAGTTTGTCATCGAGTTAGCACAGTGTACAAAGCACCGATATCAAAGAGACCATATCGGATGCCTACCAAGCGAGTTAGTAGAAATGAAGAAGCGATTGAGGAACCGCAAGAGAAAGGTTTCATTAGACCAAGTTCATCGCCGTGGGGAGCCCGGTTTTGTTTGTTCGCAAGAAGGATGGAAGTCTTAGAATGTGCATCGACTACCGTGCACTTAATGAAGTAACGATCAAGAATAAGTATCCGTTGCCGGGATCGACGACTTATTTGATCGATTAAGAGGAGCTGAGTTTTCTCAAGATAGATCTTCGTTCGAGGATACCATCGATTGAAGATCCGAGCGGAGGATGTACCTAAGGCTGCGTTTTACGCGATATGGACATTACGAGTTCACAGATCATGTCATTCGGATTGACTAATGCCCCAAACATATTTCATGAACATGATGAATAAAGTCTTCATGGATTACTTGGACAAGTTTGTTGTAGTCTTCATAGGCGATATCTTGGTTTACTCGAAGGCGGAGGAAGAGCATGCGAGAACATCCGAGAATGGTTTTAGGCAGTGCGAGAGCATCAACTATATGCTAAGTTTAGCAAGTGTGAATTTTGGAAGGAGAAAGTTGAATTTCTCGGTCATGTAATGACTACCAAAGGAGTCATGATTGATCCCGACAAAGTGGACGCAGATGTTGCATTGGGAGCCACCAAGTGCATTACTCAGTTCGTAGTTTTCGGGAATGGCGGGATATTACCGTCGGTTCATAGAAGGATTCTCGACAATTGCTAAACCCCTTACGCATTGTTAAAGAAAGAGAAGAAGTTTGCATGGGCGCTTGAGTGCGAGAAAAGTTTCATGGAATTAAAGCGTTTAACAACGGCCCCGTATTAGTGTTGCGGATATGCGAATGGATTTGACATTTATTGCGATGCTTGAGCGGGGCTTGGGATGCGTGTTAATGCAAGAAGGCAAAGTCGTTGCTTATGCGTCGAGACAATTGAGACCGCATGAAGTGAATTACCCAACGCATGATTTGGAGTTAGGCTGTAGTAGTGCATGCTTTAAAGATATGGCGTCATTATCTCATAGGAAATAGATGTGAGATATATACGGACCATAAGAGTCCAAATACATATTCACTCAATCGACTGAATATGAGGCGCGAAGATGGCTTGAGCTAATTAAGGATTATAATGGGAATCCATTATCATCTGGAAAAGCCAATGTGGTGGCGGATGCCCTGAGTCGAAAAAGCCATAGCGCAAATGCATTGTCAATGGAGGATCAACCGAATTATGCAAGGAATTTCAGAGGTTAAGATTGGAGGTCGTTCATGAGGAATGATAGGCTGCGCTAAGTAAAACCAACATTAGAGGATCAGATTAGAGAAGGTCAACAAGATGACGATAAAATTTCAAAAATCAAGGCTAAAAGGAAGAAGGCCTAGCCATAGATTTCACTCTGGACGAACAAGGAACTATGTTCTTCAAAGGCGAATTTGTGTGCTTAGGATAAAAGGAATTAAAACAATTGATTCTTGAGAAGCGCATGATTCAAAGTACTCAATTCATCCAGAAGTGCTAAAATGTACCAAGATTTGAAAGAGAGATTACGTGGCCAAATATGAAGCGTGAAGTAGCTGAACATGTTGCTTTATGCGACGTATGTCGAGGGTAAAAGCCATGCATCAAAGACCATTTGATGCATTGCGGTAGTTAAAAATTCGGAATGGAAGTGGGAGGAAATCGGAATGGATTTTATCACCGGTTTACCTAAGACTCAGAAAGGTTACGATTCCATTTGGGTTATCGTGGATCGTCTAACCAAGGTCGCTCATTTCATCCCAGTAAAGACCACTTACGCCGGAGATCGTTTGGCAGATTTGTACATGTCAAGGATTGTATGTTTGCATGGAGTGCCAAAGAAGATTGTGTCGATGAGGTACCCAATTTACCTCAAGGTTTTGGAATAAGTTGCATGAAGCAATGGGAACCCGTCGAATTCAAGATCTGACATATCACCCGCAGACAGATGGTCAGACTGAAAGAGTAAATCAGATTTTAGAGGATATGTTGAGAGCCTGTGCTTTAGCGTATGCCACGTCATGGGATAAATGTTTGCCATATGCAGAATTCAGTTACAATAATAGTTATCAAGCTAGCCTACAGATGTCACCATTCGAGGCATTGTATGGACGTGCTTGTCGTACTCCGTTGAATTGGAATGAAACAGGAGAGCGTTTGGTGTTTGGGCCAGACATTCTCGAGGAAGCCGAAAGTCAAGTCGCAATGATCAGAGAGAGGTTGAAGATAGCACAGTCAAGACAGAAAAGCTACGCAGACAACCGTCGTCGAGATTTGAGTTTTGAACCAGAAGATCATGTGTATCTCAGGGTTACCCCTCTTAAGGGCGTTAAGAGATTTCACGTTAAAGGGAAGCTTGCACCAAGATATGTCGGTCCGTTCAAGATTCTGAGCCGTCGAGGAGAGGTAGCTTATCAATTAGAGTTGCCTCGGTCATTGGGTGGAGTGCATGATGTATTCCATGTATCGCGGCTTAAGAAGTGTCTCGAGTGCCAAGAGCAAGCCCGTTGGAGGCAATAGAGCTGCAAGAAGATTTGACTTATAAAGAGCAACCAGTCAGAATTTTGGATGTTGTGGAGCGCAAGACCAGAAACAAGTCTATTCGCTTTTGCAGAGTTCAGTGGAGCAATCATTCGGAAAGTGAAGCCACTTGGGAGCGAGAAGAAGAATTGAAGTCAGAATTCCCGAACCTATTCTCTAGTTAGCCCCAATCTCTGGTGAGATTACATTAAGGGGGAGGTTTGTAACATCCCAAAATTTGGCTTAATTAAGTTTTTAATGTTTAAAAATGCATTTGTGATTTTCTGAATTTATTTGGATTTTTCTGGATTTATTTGAATTTATTCCTATTTTAAGTTTATTGCTTTTTATTCAAAAGTATTTAATTCTGTGCAAAGTCAAAATAAAGTTTTGCTAAAAATATTTTATTTGAGTCCAGAATGTCTCAAAGTATTTTTGAGATTTTTCTTGGAATTTTTCGATTGTTTTATTGCCTAAAACAAATTAAATGAATTTTGGAATTAATTTAATTGGAAAACCTTTTAAATCCGTGTGAGCGATTGGGCTTGGCCCGACATCATGCGTGAAGGCCCAACTCGCGTGCCCGGTGCGTAGCGCTGTCGGCCCGTCGCCGGACCGATTCGGCCGTGATTGAGATCAAAAGGCCACGTTGGGAGCGTCATCGATTCGGATCTCTCGAATCCGGCCGTTGGGATCCGCCGCGTGTTCGGTTGGATTTTGGTGCATCGCGGGCCGAGCATCGTGCCACGTGTAGGGTGGAGCGTCGTCGTCTTCGCGTGACCGGCGTGGACTCTGCTCCGTGTCCGTCTCGGCGCCGCCATGGATTCTTTCCGTTTGTGCGTGACACGGTCTCCTAAGTGCTATAAATAGTGCGCACCGAGGGCACCAGATCATATCGGCTTAAGCCCTAAGCTCGCCGTGAAAGTGGCTCTCACGTGCGCCGCAATCGGAGTTTTCTCGAAGCGCGCCGCCGCGCTTTCGGTTCGTCGATTCGCCGTCATCCGTGGAGTTTGAGGCACGCAACCAGGGCCATTAGATTCGTCTCGTCAAGGGGAAACCCGTGCGCGCTTCAGTTTCGTCGGAGCACCGTCGGAGGAGAAGATCGTCGTGGAGGTCGCCGCCGCCGTTGAAGAAGGCCTTGCCGACTCGGTTCCCGTGAAGGAATCGCAGATCCGTTCGCGTCACTGAACTCCTTGCGTCGAGCCTAACCCGAAGGTAACCATCTTGGTCGCCGGCGATGACCGTAGGGCCGTGTGCGCCGATGAGTGTCGTGGCAGAACCTGCGGCTGACCCGTGGATCCGACGTGAGCGCCAGATCAGCCTCACGGCTTGCGTGGCGATGAGGTGGTTATGCGGTCGGCGTCACGCGCGTGGTGATCCGATCGGCAGAGGCGGCCCACGCGTCGGGAGCTTGACTCGGGTGGACCGGATCCACCGTGAACTCGAAGGAATCATGGACGCGATCCATGGACCGAAGAACGCGTGTCGACACCGAGCGGTTCGGTCCATGGCTGACGTCACGCTGATGTCATAAATCGCTTTTTCGGTATAAAAATAAATCTGTTAAATCTGATTTTACGATTTGAGATTTATTTCAAACTTCAAAAGGCTATATCTTTTGCATTGTAACTCGGAATTGAGTGATTCCAGTTTCTAAAAATTTGTAAAATTGAGATCTATTTAATGGTGAATTTTAATTGATTTTTGGAGTTCAATTGCTCTCTGTTTTGGCATTTATTTGCTTTTCTCTTTGATGCGCGTGAGACGTTGAATTGTGCGGCGCTTGGAGGAAGATCAAGCAACCCAAGAGCAAGCTTCAGATCAAGATCAGGACCTATTCCAAGGCAAGTTGTGCTTTGATCATGTTGAACCCATGTTTATAAAATTGCTATGTTTGTTTTACAATATTGCATATATTTCAAATATACAATTGTTTCAAATTAGATTGGGTTTAGCTAAAATACCAGATTGATCTATACCCTACCTTGTCATTATATGCCATGAACCATTGTCACCTAGATTGGTTTAATATAGTTGATTAATAATTATGATCAACATTGGAGGTTAGACCGTATTAGTTGCTTAGCCATGCCACGTCATCACATGTGTCAGAATCATTGTTAATTAATTTTGATTAACGGAATATGGAACAATGTTATGAACTTGTGTGTCATGTGGGATCACACGATGAGATTGAGTTGTTGTGGTGAGTCATGTCACGCAGCGATGTTGAATTGTTGATGGCACGTGGTGCTTGGTAATCAAGCGGGTGATGATAACTTAGATTGGGGCAAGTGGCAAGGGCGAGGAGGCCAAGGTGGGCCCGATGGGCGATGGTATGTGGATGTCTTGCCTTGATCACACTAAGGACTTAACCTTGCAAGCCTTTGACTGAGTCAATCATGCAACCACATGTCCGTATGGGCCACCTAGTGAGTAATTTGCAAAGTCTTAATTTTGATACTATCGTGGTCGGTGTGAGTTCCCTGTCGAGTGTAATTCACATGGCGCAAGAGGGGGCCACGGATGTGGTTTCTGAGACCGCTTGATGTTGAAACCTTAGCGGGTAGTATCGGGTTAAGATAGAGCATTGTAAAGGCTTTGTTATAATCTCTCGCCTTTGTGGTGTTTGGTTGTATTACGTGGGTAAAGTGCATAACCTCTGCAGAGTGTGAAACTATTCGGATAGCCGTGCTCATGTATTGAGCAATGCTCGGAATTCTGATTAAGGGTTAGCTTAATTAATTGGACAACTTGGTTGGGATGGCGGAATGCCATGTGGAAGATGGAAATTTAACTTAGGATTGGAAACTTGGTTTACTTGAGAAATCTGAATTTATTTATTATCGTTATTTGTTTTACATCCTTTACAATCTATATATGTATTCGTTCATAAATGCCGCTTATTGCAAAATAGCCATGATAGCCTATCCATTGGAATAAGCCTTGCATATAGATACATGGAATTGCATTACATGCACAACTTGTTGAGTGCTTTAAGTACTCACCCTTGCCAAACAACAATAATCAACAGTTGAAGAATCTACACTGTGTTGGAAGATGAAGTCCAAGAAGACACGAGTCATTAGGGTCCGAGCCTTGTCGGTTGCTGTGGTGGTGACCGATGAGCTACCTACGTTTCTACTTTCCACGCTTAATTATTAGCTTATATTTTCGGTCTTGCCTGCGTGGCTTAATAATGTAAGTTGGTCATAAGATCATACATTTAGTTATATCAATAAATGAACTATTATTCTATTATCGTTGTGTATGATGTGATATGTACCAATGTTAAGTGTGTGCACTAGCGTTGATCCTGGGAATAGTGCAGTAAACACAGTGGGTTCGAATCAGTGGATTCGGGTCCTTACAGTCTTGTCCCGTTTCCTCTGATCATGTAATCCGGGACTCTGTTTTTAAATAAAATGATGGTGTTCTAAAATGCTCTTTGAGTCATTTCTTGTCTCTCATTCTTTATCAGTTAAACTCTATTTATAAGTGTATGCGTCGCTAAAACATGACTTGACTAGTCGCATAACTCGTTATGATCATTCGCGGCTCTAGCTCGACTGACTTCTTATTACGACTACGATATGGATAAAGTAAAAATGTCAAGATAAAATAACTCTTTGAATAAAGTTCGTTTTAACAAACCGCTACTATAAGACTCTCCTTCTATGATCATTCGTATCTAATCAAAATTTTAAAGGAAACCCAAAGTTTTCATTTGCCTTTTTCAAACAAAGTATGCATATTAAAGTACTTGAGTTTTTGGATAAGCTTAGTTTAAAGAAATACTTAAGCTTACTTGATTATCAAACTCAAACATTAATGAAATCGTTTGTTTGATTGAATTTGGTTGTTGATCTTAGATATATCTCTTATCTTTAAAAATTTTGAAATATAGACATGATGCATCGAGAACAACTCTAAGTTCTGAGTTCCTCCTTGGATCGGACCAATCTCAAATAAACCGACAATGCTCTCTCGGACTAAATTTTTTTTTGGTCCGTCGATAATAAGAGCTTTGGTCTTAATACCAAGCGGACTAAATCTGGTCCAGGCTGAGTACAAAACTTTTGGTCCGGCCCAAATTGTAATCTGTCCAAATCCATTTAAAGTCAAGTATGCCTCATGATTAAATATCTCTAAGTCTTAACTCTTATCTAAATTCAAACAATTTATACCAAGCTTAAATAAAATTCCTTATTTTCCTCTCAAGATTTCAAAAGTTGTTCAAAATCTTACCTATTGCTTTAGGTCTTACCTATTGCTATCCTGTCCTTATTTCTTTGGGACTCTCTGTGCCTGCTCAAACTGTCCTCAAAAAGGAGAGGTCCCACTGTCCTTACACAAAAAAAACTGCTCTCCAACTACCACCGTTAAAAGGTGTCGGTTTCAAGGTCTATTTACTACGCAAATGCATTCAATGCAATAACTTCTTCCATAAAAACCTCCTTGTTATTGCCTTGCTTGCAAAAACTTCTCTAAACGGAAGTTTCTTTCCTCTCTTCAAGTAAATCTGACGGATCTTGGCGGCGGTGATCGTTCGACATTGTGCGCGAGAATCTCCTTCAAGTTGAGAAGTTCCTTAGAACTTCTCTTTTCTCTTCAAAATCTCGAACCCTAGACCTAGTGCTTAGACTTAGTTCTTCCTTTTAGGTCATTCTTCGTGAAGAGAGTCCAGTCTGAGTCCGTGTTTGAGTCGAATGAGGTCAAAGAATCCAGATAAAAGGGGTTTGATTGGAAAAATCATTGATAAAGTTAAGAGTAAGAAGCAAAGAAGATCCAGTTCATCTTCGAAACAAATGTGCTGAACAACCTCAAGGACCAGTTCTAATCCCGGATGTTCATAATCTTTGCTCGACCAAACCGAAAAATAGTAACCTCTCATCCAAGAAAAGGAAAGCAGATAGTAGATTCTGAGTCATCCTCTGAGGATTGTCCCTATGAACCCGACAGTGAATCCTCCTCAGAAAGCACTGAACTAATCTCTGAAATTGATACTCTTAGTAGTGAAGAACTGGCAAAACTTAGTACTAAGAAGTTAAGAGCAGTTCGGTTAGTCAGTGAAAAGGTCTGGTTCCCAGAGTCAAGGCCAGCCCTGGGTGGAAATTTTGTGTCCTTGTTACACAAAAATATTTACAATGCCTATCTGAACAGAAGAGATGGAAAAAGAAAGTTGATTTCTGCTCTGTCAAATCACCAATATGTTGACTGGGATCAAGTGAAAAATATTATTGGATCATCTGGACTGTTTGATTGCATAAACTCCACTCCTGGACTAATAAGAATCATGTCAAACAAAACTATTCCATGGAGTGTCTCAAGGACTCTAGAGTTTTATGCATCTTTACTAGTGAACAAGCAAAGAAAATACATCATGTTCACTCTGAATAGAAAAATAAGAAAAATCAAGTCATCTCAGTTTGAATCAGCAATAGGAGCTTCTAGTCCTCTATCAAATAAGACAAGAATCTTTGAAAAGATGTATCCACATCAGAGGTGGAGACTGTGTGGGGACATGCCAGACTTACAAGTGTCGGGCACATATACAAAGACACCTCAAGTGAGGATTTTAATCCAAATAGGGTGTCTGCACATGCTGAAGAAGCTAAGGTTACGCTTTTAATATTGAGGCATACTATATATCCCAAGTGCGGATATAAAGAAGGAATAACCTCGGTGTTAGCTTGGTTGTTACATCTCATTCTGTCAAGACGACTGTAGATCTAGTGGATTACTTCTTTGGGCAGATGGAAGAAGCCATATATAAAAAGTTCAGTAGCTCTTTGCCTTTTGCCCAGTTAATCACTGGAGTCCTGTTGGCTCAAGGCATTATCTCTCAAGATGACCTGAATAAAGAATTCAAATGCTTTCTAAAGAAATATAGTATGCATCAAGCTACTGGACAAAGTCTAAGGATTTCTGGTTTTCTTCAAAGAGTGGCAGAAAATCAACCAATTCAGCCTGAAGAAGAAAGTGAAGAAAGGGTTGAGGCTGAAAATGAGTTTGACAGAAATAGTGCTAGAAGTCTTTCCCAAGCACAACAAAGTGACTTCTGGCATCAATCCTATGGAAGCTATCATCAAGAGTATACAAGTCATCATATGTCTGATCAGAGCAGAAATAACAGAGAACCTAATCATGGAATATGGATGATGCTGCTACTCAAAAGCTTTCTAGCTCAGTTATAGAACCTTGGATGAAGAGCAACAAATTTATCAACTTCAAGAAGCAGCTGCAGCAGCAAGGTTCATGGAAGCGCAGACTTTCAGACCAAGAGCAAATGAAAATGAAGCTGGAGGGTCTAGGATGGCATCTGAAATACCCCAGCAATATGAACCCTTCTTCATCATCAGCTCATCCTGAGCATGATCAAAGGGATACGTTTCCTGGTTGGGAAAGTTTATTTAATTGTCAGTATCCCATACCCTCCTCTCCAAAGTATGATGAGCAAGGACAAGATAACACATTTCAGGCTCAAGAAAACATCTTTGACTCTCAGCCTTCCTGGTTTCCAAACTTTGAGCAACAATACTATCTTGATCGAGAGGATTCCAAGCTAGATACATGGAAGATCGAATCAAAGACTCAAAGATATGAGGAAGAAATAAAGTTCTATAATGAAGCCATGTCAAGATTTGACCACCTAAGCAAAATCGGAAAATCTTAGGCGGCATGTCCAACACTCGACACTACTCAAAATCGATCAAGGACGGTGTATGATATGAACCGAAGATGGATGATCACTACAAGCGAGAAATCAAGTGGAAGCGCAAGCATATCTCATACAAGCAATCGACTATGGATGCGACACCAATTAGATCATCTGTCTGAATTTACTGAAGATGCCTTGCTCGACCATACTCGCCTGGCGCATGATTGCATATATGATGTGGGCGACGTCCTTCTGAGACTCGCAATATGAATGAATCTTTGGATCGATTGATCGGATCTTCAATCATTGGTTATCCACCAGAGACCCGGACTATCAAGTTGGCATGATCGAGCTATGTCTCAAGGGCGGATAATCCAAGCCAAGAAGCTACTGATGAACAACCTGTCTCTTCTCCAAAGAAAAGCAAAGCTCAGGGCCAGCTCAAAAGACTCTTTTCAAGGCGCAAATAGGGCCCCTTTTTGGTTATTGATGCTAAAGGGGGAGAAAAACCTTAGTTCTCCTCTATAGGCTGGCTTATCTATATGAATATTATTTATTTGTTCTGTGCTATGTTTATGGTGTGATTTGTTATTTATATTTGTTTTCAACTGTTTAACTGTTTAGATACTATATGCTCGGATTCTCTACTTTGATATGAATGCTTTCATTAAGGGGGAGCAAATTCACTCTCTATTTATTTCTGCTGTCAGTATATTCAGCTAACTCTGTTTTGCAGAATAAATAAGATATTACTAACTAAAAGGTATGTTGTCATCAATTACCAAAAAGGGGGAGATTGATAGCATCTAGGCACCCCTCAATTTTATTTTTATTTTATTATGGTTTTGGTATTGATGACTAAGTTAGTAATGTTCAAAGCTTGAAGAAAGTAAGCTGGAACCTATGATGAAATAAACTGGGACAACAAGATTAAGACTTTCAGTTTATAGTTTATGTCTTGGGAGATGTTTTAAGTCGAATAGCCTAAGTGTTTTATCTTTTTTAGTTGTCCAAAAGATGGACTTTGCACAAGAAAATAGTTTGTTAGGCAAAGGCAAAACTAGATCACTTGGAGCAAAAGACACCTAGTTTTTACCCTTCTAAAATTATACCTTTCAGTACAACGGACCAATCTTTTCCTATCTATATTCTTCAGTCCGTTGCAAACCTTGAATCTATTCTATGTCAAAACTCCCTTTGTATATCTGTTTTTCAGATTAAAATATACTCGCTTTCATATCCACATATTCTTGGTCAAACATTCCTTGAAAATCATCTTAGTCAAAAGTCTGCCTATGTATGACGGACCAAATATTTTGGTCCTAAGCATACATCAATATTCTCTCCTCGATGTCGGACCAAAGATGTCTTAGGTTTCCTATCTTGTGAGACCAAAAATTTGATGCAGCATCCCTTCGATGTATAAGTTTTTGGCGGACTAAATCTTTGTTGTTCCTTTTAATCGAAACCTAAAATAAGTATTCTCTATCTTCAAAAGAGGTTTTTACTTAGGAAACGGACAAAATATTTGTGTTTAATTACTTTAAGTCCGTTGCTAGATTGAAAAGCCGGGATAGAATTTATCTATGTTGAAAAAGGTTCTTGGCACCAATCTTCTGTGAAGTCCATGTATAACGGACCAAAAATTTGGTCCGAAGTACATGTGTCGTCTTGCCAAAACCAATCTTCTGTAAAGTCCATGTATAACGGACCAAAAATTTGGTCCGAAGTACATGTGTCTTCTTGCTAAAACCAATCTTCTTTGAAGTCCATGCATAACGGACAAAAAAATTTGGTCCGAAGTACATGTGTCTCTTTTCCTGGCAAATCTCTTGCTTTGTCCATGTATGACGGACCAAAATCTTGGTCCGACGTACATAGGTCTCTATGCCTAAGCAAAATCCTTTGAAAGTCATGTGTAACGGACCAAGTAATTTAGTTTGATACTCATATATATCTCTCAGTTGTATGCCAGACCATCTTCTTGATCAACCCATGTACTACGGACCAAAATATTTGGTCCATCGTGAACTCTGAAATTTGGTCCGACATACATATAACCAGTATCGCTAAGCACTGATACATAGTCCGTTATGCGTGTGTATTTACGTTGTTTCGACCGTCCAACGCTCATTAGCAGTGTAGCGCTATTTTCACCTAAAATAGCTATATAAGCATTTCCTGAGCCATCTACCAAGAAAATAGATGAACTCCTTACACTTTGGCATTGACATATAGCTCTCATTCTCAAAAAGGAGTCTGTGCTTCATTTTCACACAAAAATCTTCATACATCCCTAAGTGTGTAAGCTCCAAGTCAGTGTCTAGTTGCGTGATTTGCAAAGTGAACCAAGAGACAGAACTTGTGCAAGGTTTATTACTCTTGGATCTTGGTGATCCTAGACAGCTTGGAGGAAGTGAACAGTGTGACCTGTCCAAAGGTGTTTGTGGAAGGCAACTGTGTTTGTGAGAGGTTTGGAACTCACCTCACAGGAGAAGTGAAAGAGTTACTTGAGTGAGCACCAGAGCTACTGCGACTAGCTTTGGAGAAGCTGAACTTCGAAAGAAGTGCTTCAACGTGGATTAGGAGTGCGGCTCTGAACCACGGGATAAAACTTGGTCTCTCCTGTATCATTTCTTTTATTGTTTTCGCTGTTATTATTAGTTGCTTGAATTCTGCTTTATTCTTGCTATAAGTTATTCTCGTTAAAATTAGGTTAGTTGATTAAAATTGCTGGAATTTGTAAAATTGCCTATTCACCCCCCCTCTAGGCCATATCGATCCTTAAAGGCCGCCGGTCGATCGCGGTGGGTCGGCACTGGTGCGGCGAGATCGTCGGCACCGGCGCCTGCGGGGGAGGAGTCACGGTTGCGGTGAATTTCACCGGGAAAGATGACGGTGATGGCTTGGATTACCTCCAAAATCCGGCGATCTTTACAAGAGGGAGCACTTGGGGATTTACGCAATGCGATAGGGTGGAGGAGAGCTCGCCGGCTTTTATATCCCCGAAACAAGCATATTTATGGAAACCATAATTTGAGATCAAATCAGATTGAGAGGAAATTTTGGCAATAGAGCACGAAATTTGGGGAATTAATACCATAGATGGAAAGAGGAGATTTGGTGCGGGATTTGATGAAGCTTTGGAGCTTCTTTCTTGCTTTAATAGAGGGAGGGAAGAGAAGAAGCTTCTGCAGTGCAAGTGCTGACTAGAAGAAGCTACTGGTGAGTTGCCTTCATTTTTTAAATATAGAAGGATTTTTGAAAAGATAGCACATTAGGTTAAAAATTCTAGAAAAATTCTCAAAAAAACTTTCGATTATTTTGTACTTAATAAAATTATTTTCAAAAAAAATTAAATTATAAATTTGCCGAGGCACGGCGGCCGCGAGGTCGCTGACCAGCAACCTCGCCGCGTCAGCAAAGTCACCGATGGCGATCGTGGAGCCATTGCAAACTTGCGTTCTCCCGGCCGCGCTGCCCCATCTCCCGGTTTCCTTTTCCTAGCACGTAATGTATGATCCTTTCCTTTTCCAGGACGTTTGTTTCCTTTTCCTTGATTCCAAGACGTTTGTTTCCTTTTCCTTGTTGATCTTTGGAGGTGAGGAAGGTCTTTGTGGGCCACAGGATGATTTCAAAAAATATGAAAAAATAAAGCTGCGCTCGCCGCCATTTGGATCCATAAGGAAAAAAGATAAAATTAAAGCGATGCTTTCGCTACCGTTCCATGAGAAAAATTGAAAAAATTAAGCAACACTCACAGACCGTTGGTTCCTTAGATAAAAATAAAAACAAAAATTCAGCGCTCTCGTGTATTTGAAATTAAACTCTATGGGGTTAGATCCGTAAAAAAGTCTCGAGAAGGGTCATATTCGGAAAAAAATACGATCACAATACCAGGACAATAACAAATTCAAGTCTTGTTTCCTTGCATTCGGATCCTCCCTGTTTATTTCCTTGTTTGATTCACCCTCCTTCCAAATATGTAGTACATACAATTTTGGCCAGTAAAAAATTCAAATCTGGTTTCCTTGCATGCGGATCCTCCTTATTTATTTCCTTGTTTGATTCGCTCTCCTTCCAAATATGTAGGTGGGGGAGGTCTGTTCTGAGCCACAGGGATGATTAGACACACTAAATAATGGCCATCAGATGTAGGTGAGTAAAACTGAGGAAAGATCTGAGACGTTCATTTTGATGAATACAAGTTTCTGAGGACGTTTTGCTGGGTGCACGAACATTGGGCTATCTCTAATGAGGTGCATTATTTAGGGTGGACGTAGGAAAAATTGCTTAGGTGCATTATAAAGGGGTATAGATATATACTTAACGTATCGACGTATCCTTGTTTTTGAAAATTTCCGTATCGCCGTATCGTCGTACCCGTATCGCGTATCGGTGCTACATAGGTTTTGGTTGAAGACAAGTTTAGGTGGTGAAACAGTGTCCGATTTGGCTGGGATTTTGTCTTGGATCTGCGGTTTGCTCGCTGTGAGCTGAACTTCGAAAGGGAACAGAAGTGTTGCGACTCTATTTTAGCTGAAGGCTACCTCTTGTCAGATCTTTTGCTTTTAACTGTTGTTGGTAGTGCTGTTGTATCAAGGTTGTGTTACCTTGGGTTGTTTCTGCTGTTGTGGTTTCTCTAGAGGTTCTAGAGAATGCTCCTTGTATCCATTATCTTTCATAGTGGAAGATTTGGTCTGGGTTGCTTGCCCCATGGCTTTTTCTCCTCACGATTAGAGGAGGTTTTTCACGTAAATCCCTGTGTCAATTGTGCATGTTGTGATTATTATTCGCTGCTAACTTGTTGGTTGATACTATCCACAAAGTTCACTACAAGATGAGGGGTTACATTAAACTCTGAGTAGGATTACAGTACGTAATATCTCAGTAGGGTTACAGTAAACTCAGAGTTAGGTTATAGTAATATCTCAGTAGGGTTACAGTAATTATATACAGTAAACTCAGAATTAGGTTATAGTAATATCTCAGTAGGGTTACAGTAATTATATACAGTAAACTCAGAGTTAGGTTATAGTTTGTTAGAACATAACGGTAACAACTTTGGAACAATTTTCTCTTTTATTACTTTTCGTTCTGTTCGGTTACAAAACTTAAATCTACTCTTATATTTATATCCAAAACTACAACCCTATTTAACGGATTGTCCTAATCGGACTCCTCATCCTAAACTTTCTTAATACAACCTTTCCAAACTAAAACTTTCCTATTACAGGATTATTTCTATCGATCACCCCCTTAATCTTGTAACGCAACTCTAACTCATTGAGTCAATCGGTCTCAACTACGATTTGCCCAACTCATACTCAACACAGGATGGAGAATACATTTACTCAACATCTCGGACTCATCTTCGACGGACTTGACTTTGGACGGCGAACACGCCTCTTCAAAGCCCCCGAGTCAACTCTGACGAACTTGACTTTGAACGGCGAACACATCTCTTCAACGCCCCTGAGTCAACTTTGACAGACTGGACTTAGCACACACAACAGCTTTCTTTGATCTTCTCGTGCAGCACGATCTCTTTTGATGCGCACGACATCTCTAAGGAACTCGCACACGTTTATCCTGTAAATACAACTCATACAAGAACTCACTTTTCTCTTCACAATCTTGCACAACTGCTCTCACCACGAGTAAGGCGTCAGGTTTTTTCTTCGACAAATTTTTCGCGATGCTACAGTAACCTTTGAGTACTGTAGCTCATACGTACAGTACCTCTTCTCCCTTTGTTTTTTTTATTCACTTGCGCTGCTTGGATGTTGCTGTGCTGTACAACACCTGGCTACCGTACGTGACACACGTTCCTTCACATGCAGCCGCACCAGAAGGGAAGGGAGTCGACTGCTGCTGCTTGGTCTCCTGCAACGCCCTTTGCTACCTCCGTGACATCGCTCCCCTGTGCCGCCATACAGGTCCCTCGCGTGCGTAGTCTTCTCGATGTTCTCTACGCTTACCTCCTCAACCTACTGCCGCACCTCGTTGTCGTACACCCGCGCACGCAGCGCGCTGAAGAAGTCGATGGACTGCTCCGAAAAGATGTCAACTAGCTTCACGACGGCCTTGTCGGGGACGCTGTCAGTGCGGAAGATGCCCTTGCACACGCCGATGCGGTTGGCCGCCTCGAGATGGCTGCTCCTGGGATTCTCCTCCTCCCGGGGGTAGCGGTTTGATATAAAACCCTAGGTTCTGATACCAATTGTTAGAACAGAACGTCAAAAACTTTAGGATAATTTTATCTTTTATTACTTTTGGCTCTATTCGCTTATAAAACTCAAGTCTATCCCTATATTTATACTCAAAACTACAGCCCTATTTCTACTTCCTTGTCTTAATCGGACTCCTCATTCTAAACTTTCTTAATACAAACTTTCCAAACTAAAACTTTCCTATTACAAGATTATTTGTATCACAGTAATATCTGAGTAGGGTTACAGTAATTACGGTAAACTCAGAGTTAGGTTAGTTGTAGTAAACTAGTATAGTGCCTTGTCTTCTGGTTTTCTTTTCCCAGCACGTAATATATGATCTTTTCCTTTTCTAGAACGTTTGTTTCATTTTTCTTAATTCCAGGATATTTGTTTCCTTTTCTTTGAGATGATGCTGGAGGTAGGGGAGATCTGTTGTGGGCCACAGGGATAAGTTAGACACATTAAACAATGGCCATCGGATGTAGGTGAGTAAAGCTGAGGAAATATCTGAGAGGTTAATTTTGATGGAGGCAAGTTTCTGGGGACGTTTCGCTGGGTGCATGAAGGTTGGACCATCTCTAGTGGGTGCATTATTTAGGGTGGGCGTAGAAAAGAATGCTTAGGTGATCGCATATAAACTCCATTTTCAGCGCCACCATCCGCATCCGATCGATCAATGCATTGCATCGTAGTCATTGCTGCTACATGTTTATATATATGCGGTATCTCATGAGTCATGACGCAACCACACTGCTACGTACGACTGCCACTGCCAGCCTCCGTGCTGTGCAGCGCCATGTCCTCATCGAAGATGCAGAGAGAGAGAGAGAGAGAGAGAGAGAGATCATAGATGATCTGCCACACTGCTTGTGATCGATGAGACACCGATCGAACGGGACGCATGCTTGGTCATGGTCGCGCGCCGCACGGCAGAAATGAAATTATCTTAGTAGCTGTGACTAGCTTGCGTGCATCACGCATCTTCATTTGCGAGTGTCGCACGACATCACTCGATCACTCACTCGCCTCCGTCCTTCCCATATTTACAACCATCTTAATTTCAGCTTTCCGGAGCTTGATAAAAGAACAGAAAAAGAAGTGGAAAAAAAAGAAGGCAAAAGGAGCACATCTAATCTAGTGTACGTAACTGCCCTCTAATGGCTGGTGAAGCCACTGGGAGCAGCGGCGGCGGCTGCGGCGGAGGGGGCGAGCACGAAGCGGTAGGAGAAGGTGTAGTTGTAGTAGAGCTGGGCCGCGTCAGAGTCGGAGACGTCCGGCGCGGCGCCGAAGCCGCTGACGCTGCCGTCGAAGTTGCGCGCGTAGCTCGGCGGGTAGTCGTACTGGCACCCGTGCAGCGTCGTCGAAGTGCCGCCGTACCAGCCGCGCGCCCGAGTCCGCACCCGACGCCGCGCCGGCAGGACGGGGCGGGCGGAGCGCCGCCGCCGCCTTCTGCCATTCTTGGCTAGCAGCTACCCTTTTCCTTTTTCTTGGTGCGGCTTGGGTGTGTGTAGTGTGTACCACCACCAGTATGTGCAGACTTGTGGGAGTGCGTGTGGCTTCTTTTCTCGGTTAGTGAGGTAGTGAGTGACTTATAGGGTCTGTACGGAATCAAATGGCTGTTACTTTTACAAAACTGTTTCTGCGATTCTGTCATGAAATTTATGCATTTTATTAGTTCCCCGTGTTTTGCTATAAATAAAAATAGGAATTATTGGTGATTTGCCACCGCCAAGAGCTGCATGCGAGGAGTTGCCACTCCGTGTATATCGAGAAAACCGGGTGTATGAGTCAGAAGTCGTCACTAGGTTGAAAGCTTGATCGGCATTGGTTCCGGAAGAGATGGCAATTTTATTCAATTATTCGTGTATCCGTGGATAAAAATACTAATAGATGTGTGTATGTTCTTTTTTTTTATCTACGGGTATATTTATAGGGTTAAACTTTACCCGACGGGCAAACGGGTACGGGTATGGGGGAGCTCCACCTATACCCGTTTCGTCCGATTACCTACCACATTCTACTGACATATAGGCCACAACAGACACTCAGTTGGCCTTTGATCTCCAATTTGTGGTACCTTATATTAGTAATTTGTGATTGATGATACCGTGATGGGCGATTTGTAATGTGTGATGACTGATAGATTATTTCTATTTTAATTGTTCAAGTTGAGCATGTGTAATGACTGATGAACTATTTTCATTTTAATTGTTGAACTTGAGCATATGTGCGTCATTTGTCTGCATGTGATATTTTAATTCTTATTCTCATGTGCGTTTGAAATTTTGAATCATTGATAGCCATTCTTCAATTCACAAAATATAGCTAATTCTCAAAATTTCATCAAAAGAATTGTATCAATACCATAACTCATTAGCTCCTAGTGCTATTTAGTTAGGAGGACTGTTGATAGTGGCGGGTAAACGTGTATACCCGCGAGTAACGAACACCTGCGGGCGATGCGTATAGGTAAGATTTTTCGCCCGCGACCCTTCGTGGGTATACATGTGAAGGAGATTTTGGTTAGCGGATATAAGTATAAGCGAACACAACCCGTGCCCACAACACCTAATTACCATCCCTAGTTTGAAGTTTAAGGGGGACAAAACAGTGGCCACCAGGCGCACCCGTGAAACTCCACAATAGCGTGGCGGGCCGGACGCCATGGGATGCGATGGATGGCCGATGGAGAGCGTGACGGACGGACAGCCACGTCGTACGTTGGCCCAACCCGTCACCAACGGATCCGATCCAATCTGTGAGCAGCAGTCCCTCCCTCCCTGCGCGTGTACTGTACACTCGTACTAAGGCCGTGTTTAGGATTTTAAGTCAACTTTCCAAAAGCCAGTAAACTCTCCGAATAACTTAATTTTTAAACAGTTCTTGCATAAGCTAGAAGTCATATATAACTAGTATAAGTTAAAAGCTCAGCGGGATCTGCTTTTGCAGCTTATTGCTAACGGAATTTAGCTGTTTGTCAAAGGTCTCTTATAAGGAGCTACAATTGATTTTCAGTCCAGAAAATCAAAAAACAGCTTTTCAGAAAAGCTACAAGCCTGTTTTTTTTTGGGGGCAGGGGGGTTAAAGCCAACTTCAGCTTCTGAAAAGCCACCAAGACCCCAAAATAACTCAGTTTTTAAACGGTTTTTGGCATAAACTAGAAGCCACATATAACTAGCAAAAGCTGAAAGCGGAAAGCTCGACACGACTTCCTTTGTAGTTTATTGATGAGAGAAATTAAATATTTCCCAAACGACCTATTATAAAAAAAACTACAACTACTTTTTAGCCCAAAAAGCAAAAAAAAACACACATAGCTTTTCAGAAAAGCTATAGGTCCTCCAAACAGACACTATAGCTCTCCTAAATAGGCCATAAAATGTCGCTACTGTTGCTGCTGCACAAGGCTCCTCTTGTGTTTAAACCTCCTTTGAACGCCAATTTTTTTTTGACCCCAACGAGAATTAAACTATTTTAGTACAATTTTGTAAGTTTATACTCTTCAAACGGGTTTTGCAATGTCCGTGTGGAATCAAAGGAAGGATGTGCGCGCAGCGCAGTCAATGTCCTCATTCTTCGAGGCATCTTGCATCCTCTTAGGGTGTGTTTGGTTGTTTGTATCAAGTAGTATATGTATGAGATAGTTTAAAAAAAATATCATCCATATGTTTTATTACTTGTATGGAACCATCCATCTTGGATGGTGGGATACAAATTTGAAGAATATTCTTTATAAATGTTGAACAATTCTATTCACCCAAAACAATGAAACCAAATAGTACAGCACCATCCTATCCTATCCTATTCAATCTTATCCTTCAACCAAACACACCCTTAGCTTTTGTGCCTTCTTATGCGATCCAACTAAGGCAGATGGCATATTCTTTCAAGACAAAAATGCAGATGATATATCATCTAACTGCGGCGCATGACAAGGTGATGCATCCATCGCGTCAGCGTAGGTTCAGTCCATTGCTCACTACCAAGTGTAGTTGGACTGACAGGTTGCCACCAGATGCGGTTTGATTCGAGAACAAACAAGTTTAGTCGAGTTTAATTTTCAGTAGCAATAGCAAACACACATTCCCCTCGGTCGAAATTCTGCCTCTCTGTTTTCCCCCCCTTCTGAACAGGATGTGCGAGTCGTTTTTATAACAAGAAAAACTTTTGTTAGATCATGAGCTCACGGTCTAAAAGGAAAGCGCAAACTCTGAAGAAACCATTTCTATATGCTTGCTCTTAACATGCTTTGTCAGATTAAATAAATTGATCCAGCCGAGAATATTGGAAGCATGTGTGTATGCAGTCTCTAGGTGAAATTGTACATCTAGCTTCCTTTTCAACTACAGAAGCACCGGTGAACGATACATGTCACTTACCACAACAGGTGATCAGCACCATAGATGCTCTCCTACTGACCTCGGTACCACAACAAATATCTATCGAGCTCGGCACGAGGAAGTACTACTAAGCACGGGCAATGCGACAGATCTTGCCAAGCCCAATATGCTTGGTAGGTCGACTCTGCGGTGGTCCTACCCCACCTGCCGTGACAAACGATGTTGCCACGATCCTGCCGAGTTAGAGGAGCATAGCGGACAATATATCCTATGCCGTTACTTTCGTGGTTGGGAATAGAGCTATTTTTGTAATTTTGTTTGGATAAGGTCAAATTTCCAAAAAAAAAAAAAAGTGCGACGAACCGATTAAGCCAAAGCTTCGTAGTACTAAACTGGATCGGATTGAGCTAGAAAAACTGAAAATGACGAAGTAAGAAAAGTTACAAAAGCTCGGGCACTTTATCCGTCCTGTACTGTAAGGCATCAGATAAGATTGCCGTCGAGCCCATCATCTCCAGTACGTTGATGAATCACTATCACATTCTGAAGAGAGAGTAATAAGCTAGACCATACTATTCTGAACTTTTTTTTTAGAATCATATTAATCTGATCTGATTTTCTTTGGATGCCTGTTAGGCGGTTCTTAATTTCAAGTTCACATGACTGCACATTTTGGTGCGTTCTTATCGTTGGTTAGAACCACACAAGCTAGCTAGTTAATGGCTAAAACCCAGAATCCCATGAGTTCAGCAAGCTTACAATAATTCTTTATGTTAAACTGATAGAGATACTCGGATGGAGCTAAACATCACAATTTAGCCTAGGATCAAGAGATTTGTCGGTTATGATTCAACTTGATAGGTGATACTATGTCTTGTTATTATGGTACGCTGAATTCAGCCTTGGTGACCCTGGAGTTCTAACATGGTAACATGGCTATGCTCAGAATATAACGTCATTTTTAATTCCTGTTCAAGTTCCTAACTGCCCTAATCATGCATCTGCGTGCTAAAATCTTGCTTAAGGCCGTGAAACTAACTCCGAAAAAGAACCACAAGTCTCCGGCCCACGTCAGTTTGTTCTGTTAAACTATTACAAGATAGGATATCAAATTCCTGCCTCACCATGCTGTGAGGCTCAAACATATGATGCCAAATTGGATTGCCAACAAACGAGGAACCCCATTTCATTTCAGACTACTCATAAGTCATAAGCAACAAACCTGCACAATTAGACCCTCTAGTCTTGAAAAATGGTTATCAATTCTTCATGAAGGCTATTCTTAGAAGTTAGAACTCCTATATAAGAAAGCTTCTCTTTTTGTTTTTGGTTAAGAATTCCTATATAGCAAAAGTGCACTTTAAAATACACCAAACGCAGAAGAGTGATGAAACAAATGGCCGTTAATATATTTAGATTGTACAGAAAAGCAAAATGGATATGAACAGAAGTAGGGGGGCCATGGCTCTATGAACATCGAGGGGTCTATCACAGTTGAAACATGTGCAGGGCACAAAATAATCAAATATATACGAATGGATAGCCCCTGTACCTCAGGTAGTCCGTGCAAGCGCGTTGCTTGTTAATGTCGAATCCTTGGGGAAGGAATCTGAAATTCGGCAAAACACAGATGAACCTTCATAAATGACCATCAGCAAAAGCCTTAGTAGTTCACTAATTCCAAACATAACAGGACTTTTTACATGAATAACATATAACATATTGACAGTGCTTTTTCAAATATAATGGACACAAACAAGTGTTGGTTATACAAAGAAATGAGAACCAAAAAGTCACGCAAATACTGATAACAAACTTATAATTGCAAGTGGTGACCCTAGCTGAATTATTTGGAGTAACCTAAAATTACAAGATCAGTTAAAGGAGGCTTGGTGCTTGCGGTCTGCATTACTCAGAAATAAAAGGTAAAGTTATATGCCTGACTACATTGATATCAGCCTTTCCGTATGCAATTACATTTAAAAAAACCAAGAACATGTGTAATAGATAGACAAAAGTGGTGTCAGATCATCTCATTTCATTATGGGTTTCACACTGATCAAACAATTTGGTAGACAATCAGGATCTATAAAGTGCATTCTTGCAATAATGCAATCCAACTGCTTTCTGTCATATAATGACGAGAAAATATCATCCAAGTCCCCCTCCAGTTCCTAGCAGCTTTTAGAGGCACACGGCTAACAGTATGCAAGTATGCTACAAAGTACAGATTAGCGGTAGGAATGAAGTAGGCCCATTTGTTCTGCAACTACCCAACAAAGGAAGCAATTCTGAATGCACTATTCTACATAAAATTGTAAAGTGAATAGTATGCTAGTTAGGGACTAGACACAAATGTACAAGCCATACATTTGTGGGATAAAGGGATGCATTGGAACGACAATATCAGAAAACAGTATTGAAGTACTATGAGATCCTTGCCACCTTAACAAGTGTTTCAATAAGATAAAACAATTAGAAATATACACATCAATTGCTGGCAAAGATCTGAAGTAGCAAAATAGAATAGAAAAGTGGGCTTAGAATGAAATAAGTACCTTCAGCAAACAAAAACATATGGACACATCAGACAACTTTACAAAATACAACAGGCCGCATGGTCCCTGAAAAAGTAAATTAGCCAGTATAATTAGCAATTGCAATTCATGTTCAAATCAATTCATTTGTGAGGTAGTCACTTTTAAGTTTTAGTATAGTCAGAAAATGTAGTTTGATGTTTAAACTTTAAAGTAAGCTTGTATTTACGAAGTCATGTGAGGAGAGGACATGTTTGGTTGGCTACTCAGCCAAGTTTTGATTGGTTAATAAAACC
This sequence comes from Otatea glauca, assembly GCA_036346275.1. Taxonomy (NCBI): domain Eukaryota; kingdom Viridiplantae; phylum Streptophyta; class Magnoliopsida; order Poales; family Poaceae; genus Otatea; species Otatea glauca. The sequence continues at coordinate 5,028,342 of CM070713.1, forward strand.
CGTTTTATACACCCAAATCTCAAATTAAGTTAAACAAACAGAAGCATACTTCTTTGGATCTTGATAGTGTCTTAAAGCCTCCAGGAATTTGTTCCAAAACGGGCCAGTTTCCTGAAGGTTAACATTGTCTGGTCCCCCAAGATAAGCTTGAACAATGAATTCATGACTCCTTTCCCTGAAAGGAGGAACATAAAATGTGTCGGTTTGTCATTTATGCACTAAGATGAAAAGATACTATTTTTAATCTGTCTATACCAACCTTCCTTCATATTGCGACAACCATCCCAAGTAAGCTGCGCCAAAGTACATTGATGCAAAAGGATTGTAGAGATCATCCACAGAGCTGACTGTGTGTGCCCTATATCCACAATCTCTGCATACTCAGAAGGCAAACTACAAGTGAGGACAACCTCATGGAAACTATAATAGACTAATAGTAAATTTGACCTGGAGCAGTGGCAACGCAGCTTCGGATAGCCTAAGTAACCACTGCTCCAGTTAGTTCCCAAATTAATCTTCTACTCTAGAATATGACTGTCTGACTTCTGAAGTAATAGAAAGTAGTAGATCAAAAGAATTCTCATATTAGATGTCACACTTAGATCATGATATACATATGCATGAAACAGTATCCACTTAGATCATGATATACATATGCATGAAACAGTATCCAAAACTGTAGTTCAGCTACCCTGGACTGTGCATAACTCTGTAAGGACAACATTATTAGTAAAAGCAAAGAGTTTCCTGTTTGTTAGGATGAACAGTATCATACGAAGTGCTAAGGACCTACCTCAGATTCCACAATTAGATCACCAAAATTGTTTAGATAAAATGTACAGCTTCATGGCTAGTGAAAGCAGAATGGTAAACACAATACCGCGCTTACCTGTAAAGCCATGCAGCAGTAGGGTAGTCTATTCCCATCAATCCTGTCCGAGAACGTACTCCATGGACAAAGCGCATACTGCACACCTCTGCAAGAGCAGCTAGAGCTTCCTGTGCAGATATAAATCAGAATAGAGGATTAAACAAATGTTTACAATGCATGGGCTCATATAACTGATTATAGGAAATTTTAAACATATATTTATTGTTATGGGACACAAACACCTATACAGATCAATAACACTGGAAATTCAATTAAAACTATTTTATTCACCAGTTTTACCAGGACATGTACGCTAACATGATTCGTGGACAATTACATAATTGTCAAATATTCACAAAAAACAGAAATAAAGGAAATATTATGAATACTAAGTGAACGACAAATGCGCCGGTTCATACAATGATGTTGCATGAATTGAGAACCAAAATATGGTGAGCATAGTGTATGTGATGGTTACTCATGTCAGATTACCAAGTGTGGTCCTTCCAAATATAATACTCCCTCAGGTCACAAATAGTTGTTGTTTTGGACATTGACACGGTCCCCAAAACACAACTTTGACCACTAATTTCTATTATAATATATTTATAAAACCCAATAAAATTATAATATTATGAAATTACTTTTCGAGAAAAAACTGCACATATGATTTTCATATATCCAATTTAAATATTTAAAAAGATATTGATAGTCAAACTTTTGAAAGTTGGACTGCACCTATGTCCAAAAACGACAACTATTTGTGACCGGGGGAGTACTATGAAACAAAACAAAGCTTTAAGAGCTAAATGATTCTACAGTATGTACGGAGAAGGCCCAATTGATGAAAAGATACAAGAGGCAACATCTTTAAGCAAATTTGATACCTAATATCATTAAACATTGTGTGATGTTATCCTGCTGACTGGAATAGCATGCACAAATTTCAACCCAAAACTTACCGGCTTTACTCCTCTCGAGCTCAAATGGCGTGATATGATTATTTCAGCTACAGCCTGAGATCAAATTCACAATCACATAAGTCTGTGATGAAGGGAAACTAAGCGTTGGTGGCCAAGTTCACCATTGCATGAAGCCCCTCAAGATACTTTACTGATTAGATGATATGGGGTGAGTATATCAAATAAGGCGTGAGGTGATGGCACCTAAGTAACAAATGCTCCTCTGAACAATATTTGGTAATGGCACTTAGTATTGCGTGATAGGAGAGAGTATATGGAACACAGTAATAACAACTGTCCTGCAATATGAGCTATGTGAAACCATACAGTAGTTTGTTACATGGAATCCACATGAGCGGTTCTTTTGATGAAATTAAAGTCACACTCTTATCAGCACAAAAAAATACGCGGAAGTTTATAAGTGTAGCTTTACACACAAACCAATGTTCGTCAAAATTTTAGCATGGAAAAGAAGGGAGCCCACCTAGTGGAAATGTGAAGTAACTACACAATTGCCAATTGTTCAAAATCAACCTTACCTTCACCTCAACTCTACAAAGATTACCTTCACCTCAATTCTAGAAAGATAAGGTCTCTTCTTGGCATCATGGGAAAATCGGACATTTCCACGCCTCTCACCAGATTTTGTCCACTCCTTAATCACGTCAGGCTGACTCCACATTGCATCCATATCCCCCTCTGATACCTTGGAATCCCAATATATCAGCTGTGCTCCTGACCCAAAGATGATAACAAGATGCCAGCTTGAATGTTGTAGGAAGCTACAGAACATTTTACTATTCTGGAATCAAAACAAGAATCGGCATTTGAAGATCATATGCCATTTTGTGTTTTGCTTGTATTTCAACACCCCACTAACAAACAACAAAATAAAGAAAAACAAAAATACCAACAAAGTAAAATGTAACCTGTGCTTGAGGAATTTGCTAGGAGATTAGAAGTCAACTCATTGCAACTTTCTGGTTGTCTGCCAACAAAATAGTGAGAAACATTTCATTAACAAGGAATAGCTTCTCTGCAAAAGCATAACTTTTAGATTTTAATTCACTGAATAGTTTCTACACTTCTAATCCTAATGGATATTTGATGGGTTATAAGGAGTTTCCGATACAAAGCTTTAAGTTCCGAATATATTAGAGAGGTCTACTAAATGATGCAGTCATCAAGAAACATTCATTTCTGAAACAAATATAAAAACTGCTTATGAATAGTTCATTAGCTTGATACTTTGACATGTCAGGTGAACAGAAATGGTTAATCAAGAAAGTAACAAAAAATAGTGATATTCAGTGTAGGTTACTACAAGCCGAGATCAAAGTTACTATAAACTTAAATCCTGTCAAACAAAGTCAAGTTTTGGTTTATGCACCAGTTTTTTTAAGAAGCTCAAACCATATTCCCCCAACTTAAGGGCTTACTAGGCTTACAAGTTACAAATAAGCTCAAAACCTTTAAACAGGACCTTAATGGACCACAGGTGCTGGGAGAAACAGTTAAAGCAAATTACTGCACAACATAAGTTAGGGGTTGTATATGAAAAGAAAACAAAAAGGATGAAACCTCATAGACAACAAGGTCTCTTTCACATAAATATAACGTTGGAAAATGGGGGCAGTTGATTTGTGAGTAGCCTTCTTTTTGCCTCCCTTGTAAGCTCTAACAACAAATTCTTCAGTTCTTTCTCTGAAGCATTTTATCAAATAATTGGAGTTAGCAGTAGAAAGGTAAAATATGATAATGCCAATTAAAGCTAATGGTAAAACATAGTCTGACAAACAAAAATACATACTTTTCATCACATGAGAAAAGCCATTTTGCATAGGCAGCACCATAGTAGACATTTACAAAAGGCCAGTAGAGCAAATTAATATTGTCTTCAAGTTCAATGTCATAACTCTTGTAACCCAATTCCCTTAGTAGAAGTGAATAAAACAAGAAGTTAAGAACATAGAAGTTTAAGAACATAGAAGCGAAAGACAGTTACTAAAATTAAGTTAACCAGTAGTTCAAAAAAAAAAGTTAACCAGAGTTGATGAGTACCTGCCAAGCCATTGAGCAACTTCAGCTGTCACCTGCATAATGCCAACCTTGGTCTCTTTAGTTTTGCGATCATAGTTATCTACAAAGAGTCTCCTTCCACTTGCAATTTCGGCAATGGCGCCTATCATATACTGCACATGAGTAAAGGTCATGCTTAGCATAAGTCCACCAGGATAGCAGCAGATAACAATATAGCTGAACTCTATCACTGCTGTGTTTCACAGTCACAGCATTTCTTAAGCATTTATCTCCAGAGAAGCACCACAATCAATGCATTATGAAACATATGTTAGCATACAATTGTACTCCAGCAATGGCTTTTATGATTACAGATACAGGTGCAAATAATGGTAAAACTTGAGCAGTACAACCAATACCGGGTCTAGCTGTGACTTGAAGTGTCTGTGAACAGTAATTGCAGCCACTGCCTGAAAGAATCGGTTAATGTATATAAGAATTAGTTTAAAGCCACAATTGTGCAAACAACAAACAGAATTTTGAATAAAAATAAAATCCCCCCTTTGTGATTGATTTTCGTAGCTCAGCAAAATTATTTCAATCTACATTGTAGTAACAAACTTCTGAATGATAATTTAGTCATTTGTTAAATATAGCAAGAAACCAATATAGTTGGTCACATAGTTCACACTTCACAATACTGAACTACCGATTGATTTGTATCTTGGCTGAACTTCAGTAAAGAAATTTGCTAGCCACTACTACTATTAGTCTGCTATGAATGCCACTACAGCATAGGAGATACGGAAATAGTTATTCAAATGGATCAACCAAATAACTGACAGACAGGATATGTTGGACATGCAGAAATACAACTTGGAAAAATAGATATAGTGATTTACGTGTACAGATTTCAGTTTGATTTAACGAATACAAGTCATTCCACAGCTATATCATGGTTTACAGAATTCAGCTGATTGCTTACCATCATTTCAGTTTGCGTGAGATACGCCTCCCCATCAGGATCACGTGACAGGTGAACTTTCTGTCCCTGCACTTCCCCAGCATCGATCCACTCTTTACTTACTTGAGGATCTGCCCACATTAATCGCATATCCTCTGGATCCAAGCAATCATCCCAATATTTGAAGCTTACAGGCATTTTGTACTAATCGATAGTTGTTTCTGTCGACCCACACTGAAAACAATAAACAAGTGAAAATTAGATGCCGTAAGCTGGTTTCTTAAAGTAAAAGGAAGTCCAATGCCACAATCTGCAAAAAGCTCTGGGCTTAAATAGAATGTGAGACAGTCATAAAATGATAGGAGACCAGCAAATACTTTGGAATGGATACTTTGCAAAAAAATATTATCACATAATACTAGGAAAGAATATGCAACGATTGCACCATAAATCATAATAGATGTGAAGGAAATCCAAGTGTCTGTAAACCAAACCATGCATTCACTTCAAGATCAAAAATCTACCTTCCCTCTATATGCATCATATTGCATCGTCCAACGAACATGACGTACTAAGCGTAACCTGAAACTAATCACTGAAAACGAACAGAAATACAGTAAACTAACACACAAACGTTAAAGATAACTTGAATGCTCACAACAACCAGACCAACTAAAGAGCCAACACACACTCAAATTGGACGATTCACGTCAAAACAAATATCTCCGGGGCACTGTACAGTTCCCCTGAAATTTATGAAACATGTATACAAATTTTCTTATGGCCATCAAATTGGCAGGAAAAAAACTACATCCACATGCACATAGGTACGTAGCACCTCATGACCACCATTTTCCACCGCGATGTATCTAAATCACAATGTACGCACAATCTACAACGAAAGAAGCACTGAATATTCACCACAGACCTGAATCCACCACCGAGGCATGCACGAAGCAACCGCACACGATCGAAATCTGAAACTATGGGAACCGCACAAATGGAATGGCCACCCAACGGCAGCATCGCGTGATCGTATAAAACACGCATAGCGTCGCGCACACGCTAGCTGCACGTACGCCACGGTTGAGATCACCAAAACAGCAACCTCATGTTGGCATCATCAATCCACCAACAAACAAGGCGAACAAACCGAGCCTCTCGTGCATGCAACGCGATCTAACCGGAGACTACATGCGCGCGTGACGCAACAAAAATAATCGGCAAAAAAAAAAACACTAGCCAGCCGGTACGAACGCCTCGCTCCCACGCTCGATCGATCACCGAAGAGAACTGGGGGGGAAATGGAGCTCACCGGTGCTCGGGGCGCGCGGGGCAGGGAGAAGATTCGGGAGATCTCGCCTCCAATCCTTTCCGATCGGACGAGGATTTGGGGGTGATGGGGTGGTGGCGGCGGGTTGGTGGAATGGGGAATTGGTGAGAGGGAGAGGCGCGTAAAGCGGAGGAGGGCGTCTCAGAGGAGAAGAGGGCAATGCAATGCAATGCAAGCGCGACAGTTTAAACGTGGGGGCGCGGGGACACGTGTCATGTGGTTATGGCGCAGTGCTGGTGGATTTCTGATTTGCTTCGCGGTTGGGGAGTCGCATCGCATCCATCGATCTCTTGTGCTCCAAGAGAGGTGGACACGCACGCAATATGCATGTATGGTGCATTTTGTGAAAAATATGGCGGTGTTATGTTATTTTAGATATTTATTCTGTCAGCTTCTTTGATGCTTTATTGTACTAGGAAATTGTACGAAATTCGGAGTTATAGAGCTATAAACCTACCGCTGAGATGCTACGATATAATGTCTGCAATTATTTATTTCTATTTTCTTTTTGCTGTTGCTTGCCTTGGGCTTGATAGCGATTTTGCATTTTGCACCGCTGAAACATCGAAAGCATGATGGATGGCCTTGATGCACCAAACTCGTACGGCTCTTGCGCAGGTCATGATATGATGTTCTGAACTCTGACGCGCCTCAACGATCCGATCTTTTGGATGATTTGGCGACATATTGATCCCTGGTTCTCCTGAATGTTCTCCTGCCGGCTCCATATATACGATTCAATTTGGCGGGTTGCCGCCGCCGCTCGGGACATCAGATCAGACGTCGAGACATCATTACAGCCCGTTGTACGTATTCCAAGCATCTTTTCGGCCCATTTTTACCGAAGCTGCATGACAACGATGGCACACTCGCCCATGGTTTCAAATACCGTTTTCGTATGTAATCTCTTCTCCGTTCGGAGAGGATTTCGAATGAGATTTTGAGATTTCGGTGAAAAATAGCGAAATCTCGGCGGAAAATGGTGAGTTCTCGGAAAGTTTCAAACCTCTGAACGGAGGACGCGACGCGGTGCTCGGCGCAGAGTCGGCTCGGGCCCTCGAACGCGGAGGAGCTCGGATGCGGAGGAGCGCGCGGATCTAGCGGGAGGGGGAGCTCCGCGCCTCGGCGAGGATGACGCAGAGTCGGCTCAGTGCGGATCGGCGCGAGGGGGAGCTCGGCGAGGACGGCGCAGATTTGGCACAACGGGGAGCTCAATGCATCGGCCAGGACGGTGAGGATGGCGCGAGGGCGAGCTCGGCGAGGACGACGCGAGGGGGAGCTCGGCACGAGGATGACACAAGAATGGGAAAAAAGTGGGAGCTCGACGCGGACAAAAAATTGGAGGAGCTGGGATTCGATCCCCCGATCGATCACAGGTCGCTCGAGCGGCTTACGAACCGAACTAGCACTGGCTTACATTTGAAATGCATTCGGCCAGGTTTTGTTCTCTCGCCATCAACCGAAAACCAAAATCTCGCCGAGATTTCGCGAGATCTCGGCGAGACTTTGATGACTGCACTCGCCCATGGCGTCTGTGCGACCGAGACAACGTGACGTCAGCTCGTTGGCGTAGTAGGAATTATTAAGAAGCGCACACCGACATGGCTCTTGTATGGTCGTGATCGATCGATGCGATGGGCGTATATTCCAAATAAGTCCCTTGTTCTAGTGAGTGGGTTTCGACTCTCGAATCATGCATGCCGTCTTTTTTCTTTTTTTTTAATCTCTCTTTAGTCAACAGCACAATTCAGCGACCGGCTGTAAGGAAGGGCAGTAATGCAAGTTTCGACGCTAAACAACATATATACGGTTATACTATTCATCTAAGTTTATATAACGTATTTTTTGACATTCAGATTAAAAAGATATTGAAAATGACTATACTACCTCTAATTATTATATCTAATCTCTATATTCAATATATGCGTGGTAAATAATATAAAGTAGAGCTAAATATTTATTAAAGATATATATTAAATTATGAAATACGTGGTATATTTATAGGCAATCTCATTATAAAAAAACACTATGAACTTAGGACGCGTACAATAGTACATGTATGCTGTCTATAAGAGTATAGCATATAGGATTTTGAATGATGTGGTGGAGAGAGAAAGATGATGTCTACTATTTAACAGATGGTCTTATATACAGCTTTATACTGTGTATGCCATTGTACAGACAGTCTGTTAATTATATGAGAGATCATTACAGACAGCTTTCTAAACAGTCTATTGTATGGGTTATCTTTAATACTGTTTATATATGATATGGAGGTGTATTATTGTCGGCATTTTCGAGCGCCGGCAAGTAAATTTGTAAGTCTAAGGGGTCGCGCGTTCCACTCCCTGAATGGTTAGACTCGTGAGTCCAAGATGTATCTTGGTTGGTGAAAGTCCCTACTCCGATTCGGATGGCGATTGTATTGCTTTTGCACTATGTTTTTCTGACGAGGCTCTAAATGACTTAGTCTCCTCGTGTTCTTATGTGTCCCCTCCGAATCGTTTAGTCCCGCCTCCTTTTATACGAAGGAAGGGAGGTTACATCGAGAGTTGGGGAAGAGCGAGGTGACCTATGTTAGAGCTCCGGTCCTTCGTCCCGTGGATGTCGCCACCCATCTTGCCCATGCTTTGGGTTGGTAGCCTTGGTGGTCGTGGAGGTTAGGTATTCTCCGGAAATAGCGTACTTGCCTCTCGTGATCCTTGCGAATCGCCGACGCCGCGTGCGTGACGTTGGTGCCGCTCGGGAGGAGCGTGCGTCAGATCTTGACGTGGTCGTTAATGGGGTTGGAAGCTTTGTCTTCGCAGTCATCGATCTTCTTGGGAAGGAGCCACCGCCTTGTATAGTCACTCCGATTGACCTCATTCGGGGTGCGTGGCGGTAGGCCGATGAGGACGACACGCTGCCCTTGGCGTCCGTCACCTTGGTTCGGTTGAGTCGGAGATCCCGCCCGCCAAGAGGGTCGGAGCGCCGTCCGGCCGGAGTCGGAGATCCCGCCCACCAAGAGGGTCGGGCGTTGTCCGGTCGGTCGGGGATCCCGCCCGTCAAGAGAGGGTCGGAGCGCCGTGTCGGTCGGATTCGCTTCCCGGCGGTCGGGAGCGGATGTCTTGTGCGGTCTCATGGCGATTCGATCGGATGGCGGGCGGCGCGGCTGTTAAGTGGAGATATGCTTGAGGCCGGCTGGCTCGCCGCTTGGCTGTTAAGTACACTGTTATTAGTATTCGTCAATTATAAACAGTCATCGTCTATACCACTATATATACCTCAAATCAAAGAAGTTTATTATCGGTCGACGTCGGTTGGAGGTGTCATTTGGCAGCAACCGCGGAATGGTCCTAGATGAAAAGGGCAAGGAAGCCTCCTGGTGATTGGGCCATGTTTTCGAGGGTCACATCCGCGCGCTCGATGATTGCCATGTACCAAGCCCTACATGGCATGGTATCGTACTGTAGTACATGCGCAAGCTGCAACCGAAATCATTGTGCAAAGCAGACGCAATTAAGGACAAAAACAAAACAAAAATGAAGAAGAAACGATGCTGCCAAGTGCCAACGGTAGCGCTTAGACGAATAGCAGTCGCCTTCTAAGAAAGACGAATACAAGTTGTTCCTCTTCTTCTTCTTTTTTTAAAAAAATCATTGTACCAAAGTTGCCGAGAATAAAAAAAAACTTGGTTTTCTTTTTCCTTTTTCTTTTTAATACGAAGAGAGCGCAGAGAGTCGGAGATTCGGTGGGGGTAGGCGAAGCAAAGCAAAGGCAAAGGAAGGAAGGAGCCGAAGCAGGAGCCGGAGCCGAACGGCGAAGCAGCAAAGGAAGGAAGGAGCCGGAGCCGAACGGCGAAGCCACCAAATTGTTTGTTTCGCACTCCACACGGGCCGGAAGTGAAGCAACCCATCGATCCACCTTCTTTTTATAAAAACGCCGCCATCTTCCCCGCCAGCAAAGCCCGAGCTCTCTCTCCTCCACCTCCTCCTCCCCTCACGAGTCAAACCCTAGCACACACATGGCGGCGCTCTTCGTCCCCCTCCGCGCCGCCGCCGCTGCATCCTCCAACCTCTCCCGATCTCGCGCCGCCGCCGATCCCATCAAGGTATTTTATCACCGGTCCGTGCTCTCTCTCTGTGTCTCGGTAGGGGTTCACGCGGGTGGGTTAGGTTGCTGCGAGTCCCTTCCATTTTTTCTTTTGAATTATTTCTGTGCCTGGATTTGGATCCGGTCCTGGTTTGCTTTGGTTTGTTGAAACTTGATACCTTCGGTTTGTTTGAACAAAAATCTCGGCCATTTGGGCAGTTTAGGGGCTGTCATATAACCTGTGAGCTAATTTGGGTTTAGCCAACGACATCCTCCTAATTTAATACTGTGAATTGAGATGTTACGTCTTCAGAAGCCTTTCTCTTTCTGGGCTAGATTTTATGTTGGTACTGGAAAGATTCCTACTCCAATTGATGCGATTTGGCTGCAACGGCATAGGTGTCATGTGTAAGGAGCACGGGTTCAGCTCGGTTTGGCTGCGGCTTCCCCTCCATTGCTGCTTCCTCTTCGTCGTAAGTGCCTGCTTCTGATGCCTAGTTCCTCACTACCTTGGAACAGTAATACCAGATTATGCATGATATGTCACATCTAATTCTTCTGTAAAAGTGCTAGGAATGTAGAGCCGCTGAGGGCGATAGCTACACAGGCGCCCCCTGCCGTTCCACGTGAGTTGCTGGGTTCAACAAACATTACTGCTTGCTGTGCCATCTGATTATTCTATTATCTTGTTCTTATTTTGTTTTTGTCTGTAGAATATTCGAGTGGGGACAAGACGAAGGTTGGCATCAATGGTGAGTCTCGTGTAGTCTTGTGTTCATCTAGGGACAAAAATTGATGCAAAAACTTTTGTAATCTAGATGAGATAGATTAATTCTTGCCAGTCAATGAATTTTGTCTTGGATGCTTAGGCCTTGTTTTTTTGGTCTCATATATATGATGTATACCAAATACACTAGTTTAAATATCACCTTACAAGGTCATAAAAAGGTAATAAGTACTTCTCAGTCTAGTAACCAGATCACACTTGGCCTGCGGGGGTAGTTTACACTTTTGTATCATAAGTCGAAAGTAAACGAATTAACGAAGTAATACATATGCAATTTGTTCTTAAATGTTAGCTCTATGTTTTTGTTACTGTAGGGTTTGGGCGGATTGGGAGATTGGTCTTGCGAATTGCAACCAGCAGAGATGATATTGAAGTTGTGGCTGTCAATGATCCTTTTGTTGATGCTAAATACATGGTAAGGAAACAATGCAAAATGATGGAGTGTACCATATTTCATGCTGTGGACAATTCAGTTAAGAGAAATGAACACAATATGTTTTTAGTATTTTTGGGGAATGGACTTTTGCTTGCATCTATGTACCTTCTGGATCTTGAGATCTTTTTTTACACCTGACATGCATAATTACAGCGGGCGACCCATTATTTTGCAATATTTACTGCGCTGTATCATATTGTATGATTCCATGTTGCAGAACAGACATACTTTGATTTCTGTTTGTGTTTTCGTGTGATACCTTGTGAATTTTTTGACTACGGCCCTTTCTTAGATTAATCTAAATAATCCTATTTAGTCTAATGCAAACTATCTTTCCTATTTAGTCTAATGCAAACTATCTTTCCTGATAACTCATTGAAAATATGATTTGTGCGCTTTTACCTTACTTATATATTGTATGCAAAGGATAGCTTTACAAGTTAATTCATGAAAGCTCATTTATAATGCATTGTGTTTCGAGCCCAAAGGCATTGGTTCCACCATCCAATTTTATGCAACTGGCATTCCTATTTTATCTATTGATGGGATAACCAAAACCATCCATCTAAATGATCCACTGCACATGAATTTAACAAATTTTAATTCTACCATTATATTCTGTCCTTCACTGTGGGGGTAAAAACTCCATCCTTGCGTGAGATGAGGCATTTGGTTGTGCTTGTGTTTTGGTTTGTAGATAATCTCCCCCTTTTTTCCAGGCCTATATGTTCAAGTATGACTCCACTCATGGTCCGTTTAAAGGATCCATTAAGGTTGTGGATGATTCAACCCTGGAGATCAATGGGAAGAAAATCGCAATTACAAGCAAAAGGTAATATCACAACTGCATCAAGGTTAGCTGATTGTATAGCATGTTACTGTTTCAATTCCTTTAAATATTGTGGTTGCTGATTATACACGACATTGTCCTCTTGTAATCATGCTAGTAAATTTGGATCTGGCAGTTCTTGAGAACTACCACTGTGCTCCCGTGCTGTCAGATGGCTTACATAGCCCAACCTGCCTTTTGATTCCCAATTTCCAGACAGTTTTATATTAGATACATCAATAGTGTTTGCACTATGAATATGTGAATGCTAATTCTGAAAAATTCCCCCCTGCATACTTGAAACAATTCGGACCACTGGGAAAATATTTACTTCAGCTTACTGTGTAGATACATTTACAAACACATCTTATAACATTTACGCTGGTCATTTAGTACCACAAATTACTCGCACCTATTACAGTGCACAACCTTATGAAATAAAAAAAAAGAATCCTCTTTAATTTTACATGGAATGAAGTGGCCAAAGTAACATACTGTACCAATTCACAGTTTATAACCCCATGTTTTCACACATCCATGCACGCATACAATATTCATACCTGTGCGTGCTTGTTGTATACGTGGAGTACTGCATGCTCCTTTTCTCACTTTGATTCTGATATCCATGCGGCGGTTTTTACTGTGCATTCATATTTCTTGATTATGTAGTATCTTTTGACATTTTTTCTCCTCAGGTTCTTTGTTTTTGACTTTTTGTTACATGTGTATTTAAGAATTTGCATCTTTTGTTTCTCTATTTCCAGAGATCCTGCAGAGATTCCTTGGGGTTACTTTGGAGCTGAATATGTTGTTGAATCTTCAGGTGTTTTTACGACCACCGAGAAAGCATCGGCACACTTGAAGGTTTGTGTACCATTTCTGTGAGAGTGCCATCTAATTAACAAACAATACGCCTTTTTGTATTGCACAAAATGGTGAGATTTTTGCTGCCTTATTTCTAGGGTGGCGCCAAGAAAGTGGTGATATCTGCTCCATCAGCAGATGCTCCCATGTTTGTGGTTGGAGTAAATGAGAAGAGCTACAATCCCAAGATGAATGTTGTTTCTAATGCAAGTTGTACCACAAACTGCCTTGCTCCTCTTGCCAAGGTCTCTTCCCCATTTCCTTATTCTGTTGCCTTTCTTTACTAGTATTCACTTCCTGCGAAGCTAACAGCACATCACGATCATAATAAACTGCTATTGTGAGTCATCTATTCTGTCATTCCGATGATGCTCATCAATAGACCATGGTGCGCAGGTTGTCCATGAGGAATTTGGCATTGTTGAGGGTCTCATGACAACTGTTCATGCTACAACAGGTTTTCTTTCTCCACTTTGAAACTTGTCAGTTTTCACAGATGGCGACTGGTTGTTTTCCAGTCTGTTTGTGGCGTCATTGTTTCTTTCAAATCAGGTGTCATGGCAAACTTATTCTTCTGTGTTCAGCCACCCAGAAGACCGTTGACGGTCCTTCGATGAAAGATTGGAGAGGAGGACGTGGTGCTGGTCAAAACATAATTCCTAGCTCCACTGGTGCAGCAAAGGTAGTTTGAGTCAAGCACGCGTCATGTTTCTTCTAAGATTTTCATTATTGGCTGACTGGTTTTACTTTCCTGTCAGGCTGTTGGGAAAGTCCTCCCTGAGCTAAATGGAAAGCTTACCGGCATGGCTTTCCGAGTTCCAACACCAAATGTCTCTGTTGTGGACTTGACCTGCCGGATTGAGAAAAGTGCCTGCTATGATGATGTGAAAGCAGCCATCAAGTATGTAGACCTATCTCATTGTTCATGTGCATTACCTGTTCTGTTTGGTACTTGATTCATTGTTCAACACTTTACATTTCAGTTTGACTTCTCCTGTTGAGTAATACACTTGCTTTTGTGGCAATTAAGTTATCGAATAGTCATTAGTAATTTGAAGGTCAATAGTAGCGCTTCAGAGCTGAATGCAGGATGATCCATGGGAGAAATTCATGTACTGCTCAGGAAGTAGAAAGTGATAAAATGCGTTGACATACAGTTTTATTGCTCCCCTTAGGTTGTGCAGTCGTTGAAATTAGTCTCAACTGTTTGCTGATGCAGAGATGAAGATTTTAAGTGTGGTTTGTTGAGATTTGGCTATGTTATTAATTAGAAGTAGATTTGTACATGTCAATTGCAGTATAGCACCTTGTGGAACAGTTCTGTCACAATTATCAAACTTACCCATACACACTGTGTTTCAGGGCTGCCTCAGAGGGTGCACTAAAAGGTATTCTAGGCTACACAGATGAGGATGTGGTTTCCAATGATTTTGTCGGTGATTCAAGGTAAGAATTTACATGTACTCACATAGGAACATAATTTTATCTTGTGCCAGAAGGCAGCTGATCTCTCTCTCAGGTCAAGCATATTTGATGCTAAGGCTGGTATTGGACTGAGCTCTTCCTTCATGAAGCTTGTGTCGTGGTACGACAACGAATGGGGCTACAGGTGAGTGCCTATTTCACCGCATCAGAGGATTTTCCCCCCCTGCAAATCTTCAGTTAACCTAAGTATTAATTTGCCATCGTTGCTTCAGCAACCGAGTTTTGGATCTGATCGCCCACATGGCCCTCGTCAGCGCCAAGCACTGATGTGTTGAGAACCCTCTGCTAGCCTAGGAAGGCTGCAATTTTGACGGCCCCTTTCTTTTCAGTATTGGCTTGGAATAAGATGTATGTTGAACACGAGCAAAAATGGACGCGGATCCATGACTTGTTTGTACCAGGGGATGAAAATTACTCCGTAGTGTTCTGAGCATGTGGTGGAATTGTTGAGTGAATGAATCATATATATGGGTGACTTGATTCTTTGCGTCTAGTATGGCAGTCTGTGTTACTTCCTCCATGTTTGTTTCATGCGAGGAATATTCTGTTTTTGAGCTCTTGAACAAACTTTAACAATTAGATAGGATGTATGTACACACATTTATTTTTAGCTCGAAGATGGAAAAGTTTCTTTTTAAGCATGCCAGAACAAGGTACACGCATAGCATTACCAAGTATGTGCATTATTTGGCTGGTAGGTATTAGTTCCTGCAATTTGACTAGCATATCATCACAAGACATGCATATCACTTAGCGTTGCAAGAATATACTCCACAAGGGTCTAAATATGGTTGATTCAGTCAGCCTACCTTTTCTCCTTAATACCAATTGAAACAAAGGTAAATCCACATCATCCAGCCCATGGTAGATACCAAACTATCGATGCCTACCAATTTCTTTTAAAAAACTTGCATATCCGATTTCCATTATGGTACACGATTCTCTTTAATTACAATCACAACAGGGTTATTATCCAGATCATCCAGCTCATGGTTACTACCAAACTGTTAATGCTATACCAATTCTACAAATGGAATTGTTACGTTGCAAACGTTCGACGCATCGAACAACTCATCTACTCCGTGAGCCGCTTACATCTATATTTCTATCAACCACACACTACCACGTCTCCCCACAACCCTCTATGATGTGGTTGCACTCATGCCACCACTCCATCTCCGCCTCTACGTCTCCCTCCTCCCACCCACTCTATTTCTGTCCCCGCTTCCCGACGCATCACCTCTAGCTTTCCATTTGCCACGTCCTCACCCTCTACCATGCCCGCCACTTCCGTGCTCCCTTGCGCGCCACACAAGCCGAGACCACAAGACCGGAGGGGTCAAGGAGGAGCTGTAGCAACTGCTGGAGATGCTTCCAATGGAGCTACAACGTCAGGTTGAGGGCCACTTGGAGCTCCCTAGGCTAGTGGAGGTGGTCATGGACCTCGACAACACCCCGCTTGATCGCTTCCCCTCCAGCGACTTCCTCCTTTCCCACCACCCCACTAAATGAGCTTGCTGGTGGCCATCAACCGTGCCTAGACTCGATCCCCTACCTAAGGGTGGCTTGAGCATGCTATATTCGCCGTTGCCATGGTTGGAGCTCGTCAGATCTATCTCTATCATGACTGAAGATGGCCGGATCTGGTATTTGTTGCATTATCTATTCCGGTTTGTTGTGGCCTTCATAAATTTGTTGTGGATATGTTTCTCGGTTATTGATTTTTTTCGCAACATTTTGGATTTCATGCGTGCAACAATCAGCAGCAACCGTTGTAACATTAATAATTTTTGCTGTAAATAGATGGTTTTCATTGCACTCTTCATTAGATGTGATGTGTCATCTCCTATTCATTTTGTTGCACACATATTTTCATAATGTTGGATAGGTTATAACAACTTTCATTATTTTTATTAGAAAACTTCCATTCTAGTTTTATCAAGTATATCTATGCATATGAATGGGATTTTATAATTTAAAGTGAATTTTGATAAGAAACTAGAACCCCTCTTCCCTATTTTCTTTGAGATTCAAGTAATAATGTTGCAGATGTTGAAATTTTTTGTTGCATATGTTGTTAGATATGTTGCGTGGGAGCATACGATGGAACGCTTTCCGTCGTACATTCGAGCGCTAGTCATTCCTCCCTTACCATCCTACGCCTCAAAGCAGCCAACCTCAAGTTTTAGCCATGGCCTGCAAGATTACCGCCACCTTTTCGCCTTTCTTGATCTATTGGCACTCCTCTGGTATGAACCTGATCTACAATATACTCCCTCCGTCCAAGTCTATAAGGTTTATTTTTTGACTAGTCTTGTCCATAAATATAAGGTTTGCATATAGATTTAACGAGACCTTTCCTTTTATATCCCAATTAATTCTCTCTCAACTATATGGATTTATTCATTACCACCCATACAAAGTATTATCTCTCATCTTCCAAGACAATTAAGTGGGGGCATCTAAGTCATTTTCTCTTATACATTCTCAGTTTCAACGCAACCTTAATCCTCGTGCAAAGTCAAAATACACCTTATACTTTTGGACGGAGGGAGTACAAAATAGCACTAGTATTTTAGTAAATTAGGTACAATAGAGGAGGAATTGTAAGCAAGGACCGGGACGAACCTGGGGATTGAGAATTAGAGAACTAGAGCTTGGGGGAGATCAACAATAGGAGAGGAGATCCAAGGCTAGTGGTGGGCGTCATGCCGTGCCGGGCCAGCCCGGCACGGGTTCATCGTGCTTCATGCCTGAACCGTGATGGGTTGGGATGGCCCATCGTGCCTACCGTGCTGTGCCGTGCCTGTTCATGCCGTGCTAACCCATTTGCGCTTCATGCCGTGTCGACCCAGGCTAGGCCCATTTTCACTATTGCGACAGAGGAAAGGAGCTAGAGACGCACGGAGCTGAGGCGATGGACACAAATGTTAGGGGAAAGAAGTAAATTTTATTTATTCTTAAATAGGTACATAGTTATTGCCTCGTTAAAAACCTTAAACCCCGATGTGGAGTACCCCGATAAGGAAAAGAGTACAGTAACTACGTATATATGCATAGACTACTCGATCCTGAGATGGTTAAAGTCTGCTATCGCACCCGTGATCTTCGGATCCTCGGTCTGATGTTGTGTCCTTTCATCTGCATACTTCCAGTCTTTGAGGCATGTAATTGCCTCAACCATCTCAGGTCTGAGAGATGATCTCCTCGGCTCAAGTATCCTCCCCACTAAACTGAAAGTGGCTTCCGACGAGATAGTGGATGCCGGAATCACAAGTACATCCCGTGCAAAATGCGATAGCACGGGGTAAATAAGTTTGTGATTCTTCCACCACAAGAGTAAGATGAGTCGATTGTCCTCTTCCATGTCAAACTCGCTCTCCACGAAAGGCGTCTCGAGGTAGTGGTTGATCTCTACCCGTGGATTCCATTGCGACCTGCTCAATGCTTCGAAAGACGAACTAGATGCCTTACCTTTTAGCTTCTTCCATATGTTTGAAGCGGTCGAACTGCCTCGTGTTTGTTGCGTTGTTGAGGTAGATCTTTTTATTTCACTTCTGCTGCCAAACTTTTAGTAATATTTATCGAAAACTTTGAGAAACTCGTTATAAACATGAGTATAGGTCTCAGAAAAATCAAGATCGAATGCTTCACCTATTCCCTCGAAGGCGCCCTGCAATTCAGATAATTTTCTCCGATGATCCAGAATAGCAACAAAACAGTAGAGATATGGAATAGCTTGAAAATATTTTAATTTTTTCTCCATTAGTTCAATAATGGGTTGTAAAATATCATTATCTCTATTTTCTTTGAAATTGCTAGCAATAGTCCAAAGGCACTCGATGACTAAGCAAGAAGTTGGGTTATACACACTGGATAACATGTTGGTTGCATTGTAAAAAATTTCTAAAAATTTACAAAAATGACGGGCAACTTCCCAATCCACATCATGAACCAATGGCTTACCATTATTGCAATTGATGAAGACGGTGGTAATATACTCGTAGTCCTTGCACCGCTCCAGCATAGTATACGTAGAGTTCCATCTAACCTTCATATCAAGGTTTAATCTTCTTGGTAGCTTATTATTGGCCTTACAGTACTTCGAGAGCTGGGTGAACCTTATAATCGAACCTGTAATAAAATTGATAGCATCGCTTACATTGTTCAAACTAGGTCTCATTATATCCAAACCTGCCTGCACAACGAGATTAATGATATAGCATACACATCTCTAGTGGAGTACTAAACCTCCAACATAAGTCTGCAGGTGCGGTGACAGATGCTTCATGACCGTCGTGTTAGTTGATGCATTGTAAAGAGTGATAGAAATAATTCTATTTTCTATGTTAAAGTAGCCTCAAGCACACAATTAGCGATAGCCTCTTTGGTGTGTGCCTCATCGATTGGCCTAAACCCTATGACCCTTTTGTTTAGAATGTAGTCGTCGTCCAAGTAATGTGCGACAACGCTAAGATATGCTGCTCTTTTGTGGGAGGAAGTCCATATATCTGATGTTAAGGCAAAGAAATAACTAACTCTCGTGAAGACCTGTTTCAACATTGCTAATTTATTTGTGTACATAGTGTATATATCACGTGTAGTTGTTCTCCTACTAACGAGTTGGTATTGTGGGCAAAAACCATGTTGCACCATCCTTTTAAAACTAGAGCTCTCACCCATTCTAAGTGAGATCTTCCGTAACTATATAACGTGCAATTTCATCTCTAACTACATCGGTGTTGTATACCCATGTACTTATCGAACTGTCGGTGTTAAAGTTGAGCTATGTCTGGATGTCCTGCTCTCCTGCTCTTGCTCTTGCCAAACATTTTGTTTCATGGCGGGAGAGCAAAACGAGAGAGCAAACTCAGAGCAAACAAAGAGAACAAATGAAAGAAAGAGTGGGATTAGTGGGCTGAACTCAGGAGAGAGTGAGCGAGATTTGTGTGCTGAACAAATGAGTGGTCGAGGGGAATTTTGTAGAGATTAGGAGAGAGCCGTTGGCATTCATTCTGTCCGTTGCGCTCAAGCTCTCATTCCCCTTCGATTTATGTCTTTCACTGCGTCACATCGTTGTTTGGAGAGAACCATTCGCATTCGTCCGTTGGCATTCATTCCGCCTATCTTTCCCGCACATTACCCTCCTTTTCTCTCTCTCCCCCGGTCTCCCCCTCTTTCCTCTCTCTCTCTTCCCCTCGACTCCCATGTTCTCCCCTCTTTTCCCTCTCTCCCCGCCTAGCCTTGCCTCCCCCGCCCGGCCTTGTCTCTCCCGCCCCTCCCCACCTAGCCTCACCCAGCCGGCCACCCGCCCCTCGCCTCCCCGCCCAGCCGCTCGCCCCTTGCCTCCCCGCCCGATCTCACCTCCCTGGCTCCCCACCCCTCACCTCCCAGCTCAGCCGACCCTCCAACTTCCCCTCCGCTCCTCCACCTCGGTGGCTCGGCCCCTCCCCTCCACCTACCGCTTCTCCATCGCCCTTCGCTCCTCCACTCAGAAATGATCAATTGCACTCAGAAAAATGAAGCAAATAATCAAATCTCTCCCAATTAATCCCAAGTTTTAGCCATGGCTTGCAAGATTACCGCCATCTTTGTAGTTGCACTCCTCGTGTCTTGCGATGAGTATAGAAATACTACATGTCGCTAATTAATATAAATTAAGCAGCTTTAGGATATACATATACATATACATATACATATACATATACATATACATATACATATACATATACATATACATATACATATACATATACACACATATGGTAGCGCTATTCTATGCGTGCGTGGAGCTACGCACTGGTCGTAACCCCAAAGAAGCGCGTCCAAACCATTCGGTTATGTGTGTACGCCCGTGTGTTTAATAAACAAATCACTTACGTGGCTAACCAGGTAACTAATAGTAAATGCATTCTTTAGTTTGTACATGAATCTTTTTTTCTTTGATTTATCCATAACTTTCAAATGAAATTGATTTTGGTCTTTAAATTTTACAGACTCGTAGAATTTCACCTACCCTACGTTTGGTAAATTTTTGAGAATTTTTAAAAATTTGTACACATGTTTTTCATGGATTTTATAAAACACTGGATATATTGTTTTTACTATTTAAAAAACAACATATTACTCGCTATTACATGAGTTGTTACTATATTATGTGTAAACCATTTTTATCGTGTAAAATCTAAAAAAAATCATATGTATAAGTTTTTAAAAATTATTAAAAAATTATCATACGTAAGGGAGGTGAGCTTTTACAACCCTATAAAATTTGAAGACCAAACTCAATCACATTTTAAAGATATGAAATTGATAAAGCGCTAAACAATGAAAAATCACTATTTAGTTGAATTTGTCTTTTTCATATCTTTTAGCTGAAATTGCTTTTGGTCTTCAAATTTTATAGGGTTATAGAATCTTACATCCCCTACATATGGTAATTTTTGACGACATGTACATGTGGTTTTCATGAATAAGAATTTAGTTCTGTTTGTCGGTCCTGTAGTAAAAAAATTGAAAAATTCTAAAAAATTACCATACATACGGGAGGTGAGCTTCTACAACTATATAAAATTTGAAGACCAAACTCAGTAGCATTTGAAATATATAAAATTGACAAAACGCTAAACAGTGAAAAATCACTATTCAACCCAATTTGTTTTCATATCTTTAAGCTGAAATTGATTTTGGTCTTCAAATTTTACAGTATTGTAGAATCTCATCTCCCCTATTTATGATAATTTTTTAAAAGTTATACATGTGATTTTCATAGATTTTACACGGTAGAAGTGGTTACACAAGATATGTTGCCTTTTAATATCTAGAAAATAACTTGTTACTCGCTATTACGCATGATGTTACTATATTGAAACAAAGTGAACTATTAGCCAAATTTATCATTTTCATATCTTTCAGCTGAGATTGCCTTTGGTATTCAAATTTTATAGGGTTGTAGAATGTCACCTCCCTTACGTTTGGCATTTTTTGAGAATTTTTGAAAACTTGTACATGTGGTTTTCACGAATAAGAATTTAATTCTATTTGTTGGCCTTGTAGTAAATTGTTTGAAAAATTATTAACAAATTACCATACGTAGGGGAGGTGAGCTTCTACAACTCTATAAAATTTGAAGACCAAAATCAGTAGCATTTGAAAGATATAAAATTGACAAAGTGTTAAACAGTGAAAAATCACTATTTAATCTAATTTGTCGTCTTCCATATCTTTTAGTTGAAATTGATTTTTGCCTTCAAATTTCGTAGTGTTGTAGAATATCACCTCCCTTATTTATGGTAAATTGTTGATAATTTTTGAAAACTTTACATGTGATTTTCATGAATTTTACACGATAAGAATGGTTTATACATGATATGTTGCCTTTTACTATCTAGAAAATAACATGTTAATTGCTATTACACAAGATGTTACTGTATTAAAATAAAGTGAACTATCAAAATAAGAATTTAGTTCTATTTGTACAGTTTGTTTCAGTATAGTAACATCTTGTGTAATAGCTAGTAACATGTTATTTGTTTGAATAGAAAAGGCTACATATCTAGTATTTTTAAAAATTTATGAAAAACACAAGTACATATTTTTTAAAATTCTCAAAAAATTAGCATACGTAGAGGATGTGATACTCTACAACCCTATAAAATTTGAAGTCCAACATCAATCTCGTTTGAAAGTTATGGCTAAATAAAAAAAGATTCATGTACAAACAAGAGCTAGTATTTATTAGTCATTTTCTAGTTGGGAGACACTTGTACTGCATGGAGTATTGAATAGCTTGGTTGGTCGTTTGTGTTAATTGAGCTCGGTCGGTTTGCATTAACTGGCTGGTGCGTAAACTACACGTAGCTATAGAATAGTATGTGTGTGTATATATATATAACCATCTTTATTGTGTAAACTCTGTAAAAACCAAATATATAAGTTTTAAAAAAATTACTATACACAGAGGAGGTGCGCCCAATGATCCGGTGTGCCACAGCCGTGAAGCCTTTGCTCAACGGTGCAGAGCCGCCGGATACCTGATCGGAGGCTGCGTGGTCGACAAGAATGGATATGTCGACGAGTGCTACTGTGTCAGCTGTCCAAACCAAGCGCATGACAACCGTTTTTTGCAGAGTCGCTTCCAATTGTAAGCAAAACCCAGGTTTGAATTGAACCCATAATTAATCTTACATGTATCGACCATAATTAACTAGGAGTATAGCCTAGTGGGGATTGCCTGATTGTTAATCTTACATGTATTGACCAAGCTGAATTTTTGTATGCGATTTCTGAAATGCACAAGCAATATAACCTACTAGGGATTTTAATAATGGAGACCTATCGTAGTCGCAGTAAAATTCATCACAAGCATTCATATATTATTCAAGAAACACTACTACGGAAATGATCATCTGGTCGGTTCTTTTTCGTTATTTGGGTCAGTTTTGGTGACTATACAAAGTCCTTAGAAAGTGATGATGATCGGCTATCACGATCAATTTTTGCCCGATAGAGATATAGAATCGTTTTTCGAGTTCGGAACAAACCTAGAAGACCAATTATCTCTATCAGTTCTAAGCGTGGAACCGATAAAGATAATACAGAAATCTCTATCAGTTCCATGCTCAGAACCGATAAAGATGTCATCGTTATCTCTATCGGTTCCGAGCATGGAACCGATAGAGATAATTTAGGAATCTTTATCGGTTCTGATCTTAGTCAGTTCTGAGAGTGGAACCGATAGAGTCCTGAATTATCTGTATCGGGTCCACACTAGGAACTGATAGAGATAAATCCACCCTGCAAGCCCAGTTTGTTTTCCTAGAACAGCACCAGATATATACACAGTACATATATCATATTCACAGTAACAAACATACTTAACAGGAGTACACATATCACATCACATTCACAGTAACAATATTGTTTACATAGACTAATAGGAGTACACATATCACACATATCATATTCATAGTATATAATATTGTTTACTTAGACTAGTAGGAGCCTGTCGGGCCTCTAAACCTACCGCCCCTCGCTATAACTTCTACCCAGTACCATGTGCATATATGGTCTCGTACTATGTTGAAATCTTTATTTTGTAGGCTCTTGAGGGTGATATCGAGCTACTGCAAAATAGAAAGTAGTGTACAAATTAAGTAACTGAAGGGTAAAATAGTTAGAGTAGTACTTACCTTTCGTTGTATGGGATGGGAATAGTCATTTTTCGCCTCAGCGAGCAATGTCTGCTTGAGGTAGTCAACAACGAACTCCGACTGGTGCTCTACCATGGTCGAGCAACCATCTCAGGTCGACGAACCCAACAGGGTGATGTTGCATCGTGGCTCGCTTCCTCATCATCCTACAAAACAAATCATTTGTTAAAAAACATAGTCAAAATCCTATAACAGTCATAGGTTTATATTGTATGATGCAATACTCACAACATTTAGGTTCGTATAGTAGAAATGTCGACAGCTTTTCTGTTGTACAAAAAAACAAATTCTCAAAACTCACTGGGAATGTCTCATGCTCCTAGCGGTGGAAATGTCCTCCTCGATACCTCACCTAGAAATTGGTGTGAGGCTCAGCACTATCTGCCCTATTGGCCTTGTCAATGTACCATCCATAAAGTAAGGAGTGAAAAAGGATAGAGCATTCAATTCGTTGATTAGGACAAGGGGCTTTCTATGTAAGAACCCCTTATGTTTTTGAGGGGATCTATGGCCTTTTCAACTTTGCCTTCTTGGCAGAAGGAGTCTTCGAGGTCTCCTGTGATTCTTTGGTTGGCATCCTAATCTTTTTGTGCACTAGCTTTGCACTCTCTGTAGGAGTCGATTTGGATAGAGGAGTCATCATGGTGGCGGGAGCAGGTGCAGGTACGATAGGCCCGCTAGGCTTCATCGATGACGTAGAAACCTACAAAGCACATGCATGTGTAAGTGGTACATGTGATGCAATACTGGAATGATCGAGAAGAAGCGAGAGATTTTTTACCTTGAACAGTACGACACCCGTCATGGGCCACTTGATGAACGACATCTGTGCTTCCCCGAGAGTGGTGATATCTTCGTTCGGTGGGAAATCCAGCACATGAGACAGGAAGTCATCGTGGACATAGTGCACCTACACTCTCATATAGCTGTTCCCCAAAGGATCACCATGCACCATGTCAGTCTCCTTGTATGGAAATGCAACCCTGTGTCTAGCTTCAATAGAAAATCCGTCTTCGAGCACAACGAGCTGACACTTGACAGGTGCCTGCAAGAAGTGCATAACTTGATTAGAAATATTGTTTAGCTTATAACTCTCATACCTTTAAGTTAGATGTAATTATTACCTTCACCTGGGAACTGAATTGATCATTTATGGAAGTGCAACTGCTAGGGCGGCACATGCCTTTCTACGAGAGGCGAGTCCATCTGAGTTTACTATTGGAGGTCATCGCCATCATCTCAGCCTTCGGCGCTCCTCACGTGAAACCATCTGGGCCTCACGTGCCATCATCTCCTCCCTCAGCTTGGTCTTGAGGCGCTTCTCACGTGCTTACCATGGTTTTGCTCTAGCACTGGCAGCGTCTTGCTCGTCTTGGAAGAAGGACCTTTTGTATGCCCTGCACTTGTAGCAAGTACCTGTCCCTTATGGTTAGGTTTCCTGATCGCCAAAGATAAGATGTCCCGTGATTTTTGGCTCTGAAAGGTTCTCTGCTGGCGTACTTCCTCCTGCAAGAAGCGAATATAAATTAGTGCTAAAATATAACGGGAAGGGTTAACTACAATGTAGTAAGTTAGATGTCTTACGATGGAGGAGACAATCTGCGCGATCGCGGGGTTTGGAACTACAAGCCGACCGTCAGAGGTTTTCTTCGTCCTCGTAAAAACCCAATCGCGTGCCCGCTCCTCACATATCTCAGAGTAATGCATCACTGTCCCGAAGAGGGCACACTTCTCGGCTAGTCACGTCCACTCTGCCTTCCCTTCATAGTCGGTGGAACCGAGGTGGTGTGAGTGTGTGTTCTGTCTCTGGATAGCGATGTTCTTCTCTCTCAGCTCCTCCGCTTGGGGTATGCTCTTCATCCTTTTGAGCTCCTCCCAAACATCGGTAGTCACAAACGGATACATCTCGAAGGGGGTACAACCTTTCAGCACATAGTCATCATGATGACCCTAAAGTGCCTCAAAGATATACCCATTCTCTTCAAGGCGTACGACCTCGCTTTGCTTTCATGTTCCTCTGGTATAATCCATTTCCCTATCATTGCAACATAGAAAGGGTTAGAGCATTTCACGATTAGGTCACATGTTGAGAGAGAAGAATTACTATATTACCTTAACTTCGTTCCATAGCCGATCCTTCTGCTCGACGCTGACATCCTTCCTCCTATCCTAAACCTTGATCGACACTCTCTCCCTCACTAATTGGATGAGAAAAGATCGGTACCACACCTTATACTTGGGAGGACCCGTGCAAACCCCCGTGGTATTAAACTAGAGAACCTATGGCATTCTCCCTATGGCCCATTTATTCGGCCCTTGGGCCTTTCTCACCTTACTCGGTCCCTCAGCATCACCTTCTATTTGGTCGGGCGATGAGCTGGTGCTCTCTCTTTGCAATATTTGGAATATATATATCAAATATAAATGAGTTCATGATTAATTAGGATTAACATGAGAGTACTAAAAAGATAAATGGCATTGAAATCGCATTGAAGAAATAACCTTGCAAGAAATCATATTAAAGAAATAACATAGCTTCGTGATTGCCAACCTGACATCCTCTAGCAGAATATTTCTGGTTGTAAAAGGAGCATTTGGGTCATCAAGACATAACAATCATGGGATTTCATACCAAGCAACTTCAAATCATCCATGGATACAAGCTTCTTAATATTTGCGGAGTAGCCCGATGAAAATTTAATACATTGGAGACACTTGCAGAGGTCTTCTTTCTCCTTCTTGGACAAGGTGTAGCATACAATGAGGATGTACGGATCTTTTCTATCCTCCTCTATCACTGCAAGCTTGGGCCTGATTCCAATGTAGGCCATGTTGCGACGAGCATTCACACCATCCTTGGTCTTCCCAGGTATGTTCAGTAGGATGACAGCCAAATTGTCACAAACATTCTTCTCAACGTGCATACATCAATACAATGTCGGACATCTAACTCCTTCTAGTATGGTAAGTCTTAAAATATCGACCTCATCTTCTAAATAGTACCAGAAAGAACAAATTTATGGCTCTTTTCATACTGAACATTGATATCCTCCACGTGTCAATATACTTGCTTTCCACTTATAGGCTATGGGGACGAACGAACTTCCCTCTTTCTATCAAATTTATCATCTATCTTACCGTATCGATGATTTCTAGGTAGAAACCTACGGTGACCCATGTACACAATTTTCTTGGAATTCGGTGGACACAAACTCTCAGTCTCCTCTTCACAAATAGGGCATGCTTTGGCTCTCTTTGTACTGTAGCCTGCCAAATTACTAAGGGCTAGGAAATCATTTATGGTGCAAAGTATTAAAGCCCGTAGGATGAAGTTCTCTATTTTATATGCATCCCACATAGCGAACCCTTGTTCCAAAATTTTACCAAATCCTCAAAAAATGATGCTAGGTACACATCAATATCATTTGCCAGCTGTTTGGGTCTCAGGATTAGTATCGACATCATGATATACTTCCGCTTTATGCACAACCAAGGAGGAGGATTGTAGATACACAACAGAACTGGTCAAGTGCTATGATGACTGCTCATATTACCAAACGGATTCATTCAATTGGTACTCAATTCAAATCTTATGTTTGTTATCTTGACACCAAACTCCTTATATTTCCAATCAATGTTTCTCCATAGAGCCGAATCAGCAGGGTGTCTCAGTTTGCCATCTTCCTTTCGAGATTCATAATGCCAACACAACACTTTTGCCTTTTTGGGATTTACAAACAAACGCTCAAAATGGAGAATGATGGGCAAATACCATAATACCTTGCTAATGCCCCTTTGTTTACCTCTTCATCGTCATCGGCTCAGCTCTTACGCTTCTCCTTTTGTTTGTACCGTGGTACACCATAAATGGACAAACGTGCAATTCCTTATGCTCGTTACGGTATAAGATGCAATCATTCAGACATGCATGTATCCTTTCTATTTCCATTCCCATGGGACATAGTAGCTTCTTCGCTTGATAAATGATTATTGGCTACTCGTTTTCCTCCAGAAGCACATCCGATAGAAGAACTAAATTTGCATTAAAACTTGTAACTGTCCAATGGTGTTTTGCTTTCAGTTCGAACAATGCAAGGACCGAACCTAACTTGGTGTATTACACTTTGTAACCCGAGAACAACGGTTTGGCACCGTCTTCCATCAAGCTTTAAAATATTTTAAACTCTCTTTCCGTGTAATTTCCCTCCACATCCCTCCACATTTGATCTAAATTGTCATCTTCAAATATATCACGTACAAATCATGATCGGGTTTCAACATGTCTTTGTTGTGTACCAAATAGATAGTACTTGTCCCCCTATGATGGATCAACACGTGTAATTCCTCACGAAACCACGTCGAATCAAGTGGTCTTCAATTTAAGTTGAGTTGTTAAATCTCCTGATATTGGTGCAATCAAAGCAAGGATAATATATGAAGTTTACACCCCTCTTCACCATGTCTTTTTTGGCAATTTTTTGAACTCCTTAACACTTCTCTGAAATTCAGCACTCACACGGCTTTTCTGATACATCCATTCTTTACAGTGTAACATTCCAAAATTTGGCTCAAATTATTTTAATATTGTTATTTATGCATTTTGTGAATTTTTAGATTTTCCTATAATTTATTTGGATTTATTTATTACTATTGAATATGGCCTATTATGAAAATTATTTAAACAATGGGAAAATTTAAATAAAGTTTTGAAAAAAGTATTTTATTTTATTTCCAAATGTTCCAAAATATTTTTGAGATTTTTTCTAGAATTTCTCTGATATTTTTACTATTTTATTGTAATTATTCTATTTTTAGGAATTAAAATAAAAGTAAAAACTTTTTAAAATGCTTAGAACAATATCGGGCCAAAACCCATGTGGGCCTGGCCCAAAATCGCCACCTGGCCTGTGTTTTAGAAACCCTAGATCGCGAGCCATTCGTTGTCGATCGTGTGGTCGGGATTTCACCGCGTGGTCGCGCGTTGTGCACCATTGGATCTGAGTCGCATGGGCGGCCATGATTGCACTATGTCGTCATTGCCGTGTTCATCTCGGACTCCGTCGTCGTATCCCAACCAACCTCGGTTTCTACGCTCTACACGGAAGCCGATGGCCCTATTTATTGAGCTGACCCCCGTGCCGCGACCGTCCCACGCCGTGCCTTTTGCTTGTTGCGCCATTGTCGGAGTCATCACAGGTTGTGCGCAAGAGCTCGCTGAAGTTCACTGAGGAGAGCCGCGTGGTTTTTGCAAGATTCCACCATCGTCGAGCCTCGTCTATCGCGTTTGAAGGCATATTCGTGACCCTCACGTTGAGACGCCCCATATCCGCCAGTTAACGTCGTCGAGAAGCCATCCAGACGCTGTCGTTGAGGTCTTCGTCTTCTACTCTGTTAGGTTGCGCCGTCGTGCCATCTTCACTGTCACTCGTGTAACCCCAACCGTTGGATCTGCACTTAATCGCCCATATTGCGCCGCGTGGACGTCGCCTCCGTTTGCCGCATATCCGCGTCGCCATTTGATCTGTTGTGTGTGAACTGGATTACGTCAAGCATCGTGCGCCGGATCTGCAGTGTGTTGGCCATCGCATTGCGCTGCGCGTGCGTGCTAGCGTCAGCCTGACATCATCGCATGACGTTAGCACTTGCATCAGCCGGTGCACAGCACAACGCCGTGAGTCTACGGTGGACCAGCGGGGTTCGTGGACTGAGTCCGTGTGCCAGCCACGCGTCAGCATGTGATTGGCTTGGTTCCGTGTTGACGCACTAATTAGGGTTTTTCAATATAAAAATAATTCATTAAACTATGTTTTTTCTATTTTCTGTATTTTTCTATTTTTAAAATATTTTTGAGAGCCCGTTCTTCCTCATACAAGCTCCGATTGAGGCAAATCAAATTTCTTAAATTTTTTAAAATTGAGACATATTTAATGGTGAATTTTATTTAATTTTTAGAGTTTATTTGCTCTCTAGTTTTGGTAATTATTACAATTCTTTCTCGATTCGCGTAGACGTTGAAGTGCTCAAAGCATCTGAGGGTGAACCATTGTCTCAAGAGCAAGGTCCAAAGCAGGAACAAAAACTTTTTCAAGGCAAGTTGTGCTTTGATCATGTTGAACCTAGTTTTGTAAATTCGCTATGTTGATTTAAATTATGCATGTTATTTTATATGTAGAATTGCTTTCAAAATAATTTAGGATCTAGTTAATCTACCCAATTGGATTATACCTATCTTGTCATTTGTATGTCATGATTATTGTCACCCTAGGATGGTTTCTTACTAGTTGGTTACTATTAGAGATCAACATGGGATGGTTAGATCATGCGTAGTTTTGTTTAGCCGTGCCACGTATGAGACATGTCTTTTGAAATATCAAAGTTAATTTTGACTAATGGAATATGGAACATGTTTATGGAATTAGTGTGTCATGTGTTGTTACACGATGATGCTGAGTTGTGATAACATGTGTTGTTCTGCAATGAAGTTGAATTGTTGATGGCATGTGTTATATGATAATCAACTGGGGTGGTAATGATTTAGATTGTGGCAAGTGGAAAGGGGCAGTATGCCAAGGTGGGTCTGTGTGACAGTTGGGTTGTGGAAGTCTTGCATCGGTCAACCTAAGTACTTAACCTTGCAAGCATTTGACCTGAGTCAAACATGCAACTACATATCTAGGATAGGACGGACCTAGCTGATTAATTTATGATGTCTTAGCTTTGGTAATACTAGTGGTGGTGTGAGTCCCGACTATATGGGTAAAATCACATGGCGCAAGAGGGGGGTCCTGATTGTGGTAACCAGTCCCTTCAGTGTTGAAATCTTAGCGGGTAGTACTGGGTTAAGACAGAGCTTTGTAAAGGCTTTCTCTTGATCTCTTTGCCGATACACCAAAGGAAGTGTGTTAATAGCTTGGCAATAAGAGACGATCATATCGCGTGGATAAAACGCATGACCTCTGCAGAGTGTAAAATCTATTTGGATAGCTGTGCTCACAGTATTGAGCAATGCTCAGGAATTATAGTCAAGGAATAGGTTTTATAAAATTAAACTTGGATGGAAAAGCTAGGTGCTGGTGGAAGTTTGGAATATATTAGGGCTGGGTGCCACATTTACTTCAGAAATGCTGAAAATTACTATTTACTGTTATTTGTTTTACCGTCATTTCAATCTAGTTAATGTATTCTTTTATAAATGCTGCTTTATAGCAAAATAACCATATTAGCTGTAACATCCAAAAATTTGCTTATAATTTTATTCTCTGATTATTTGTGCATTTTATGTTTTTTTTGAATTTATTGGATTTTTCTAGAATTTATTTAAATTTATTTTAATTAAGTGTATTGAACCTTTTGTGAAAACTAATTATAAATAGATAAAACTAATATAAAGTTTTGCCAAAAATAGTTTATTTGAGTTCAAAATGTCTCAAAATATTTATGAGAATTTTCTTGATATTTTAATTGCTTAAAACTAATTAAACTAATTTCTGTAATTATTTTAAATCAAAAACTCGAGAAAATCGTTCGAATAATCGGGTCAAGCCCGACCTTTGTCTTGCGCGTGAGCCTGCGTGTCTTGCCCGTTCATCCCGCTCCGCTGCCGCCTTCGCGCTCGACCGTTGGATTTCCATCGTGCGGCCATCTTCTAGCCGAAACCCTAGCACCGCCAGCCGTTGGATTAGGATCTTGCGGTGGAGGTTGAGGCGCGTTGCTTTTGGTAAGAGTGGATCGTATCCGTTGATTTTGAAAGGTGCGGATCGGATCGTATTGCGTTCGGGGGAATTTCGGCCGTTCATCGTAGATATGACGGACTGCAATCATCGTCTCCGATTCGGTTTCCGAATCCGCCGCCGTTTAGCCGCCGCCGCCGCGTGATTTAGGGTTGCCTTTTCTGGGCGCTCGCCGAGGCTATTTAAAGCGCGGACCGCACCCCGATGATCGCCATCCCAGTGCGCATCTACCAGCCTAGCCTCTTTGCCAGTTTCACCGCCATTGTTGCTCAGGAGCTCGCCATAGTTTCCCGTAGCGCCGCCGCTAGTTTTTCTGTCGTTTCGCCGCCGTCAAGCTACCATTCGCCACACGGGTTCCAGATCCGGAATCCACGATCCAAGCCGCGTCGAAGCTGCCACTTCTTCACGCCGGAGTTGTGCCGAAACGCCGTCTTGGTGGTCGTCTTCCTCTGCTCAGGTGAAAGTCCTCCGTCGTGCCGCCATCTACGTCGGGAAGCTTCGTCGACCGTTGGATCCTCGTCGAACCGCCGCAATCGTGCCACGTCGCTTCGTCAACAGTGTTTCGCTCGGGCAAAGCTCTGGCCGTTAGATTTGAATAGACGTTCGGGATTGAGCCGCGTGTGCGTTGTGCGGTAGCCGTTGGATCATCTCGCGGATGTGCGACGCGTGTCGGTGTGGAAACCGAAGCGCCGTGCGTCGGGTTCACGGTGGACCAGAGGAGGTCCGGGGACCGGGTCCGTAGACCGATCCGCATGTCGACCTGGGATTGGTCCACGTGTCGCTTGCGCAATAATCTGAGTTTTCGTTATAAAAATAATTCGGGAAATCAGAATTTCTAATTTCAGAATTAATTAAAACTTTGAATAGCTATATCTTTTGCATTTGAACTCGGATTTGAGTGATTCAAATTTCTAAAAATTTGTAAAATCAAGATATATTTAATGGTGCTTTTTTTTTGAATTTTTGGAGTCTGTTTGCTCTCTATTTTGGGTGTTTATTGCTATTTTATCTCGACTCGCGTAGACGTTGAATTGCTCGGTGCTCTGGAGGAGGACTCATCGCTTCAAGACCCAAGTTCAGAGCAAGACCAGCACCTGTTCCAGGGCAAGTTGTGCTTTGATCATATTGCACCTAATTTCACAAAATTGCTATTTTGTCTTTAAAATTTTTGCATGATACTTTATGTGTATAAATGATTTCAATTAATCTGGGAACTAGATAATATGCCTATTTGAATTAAATCATACCTTGTCAATTGTATGCCATGATCTAATTGTCACCCTAGGCTGTGGAACTATAGTTGGTTAATATTAATAATCAACATGGGACTAGTTATACCGTGTTAGTTTGCTTAGCCATGCCACGTCATCACATGTATCTGGAATATAGATATTTAATCTTGATTAATGGATTATGGAACAATGTTTATAAATTGGTGTGTCATGTGTTGTCACACAGTGATATTGAGTTGTCGTGGCGAGGAGGTCACACAACTAGATTGAATTGCTGATGGCACGTGGTGCATGGTAATCAACTGGGGTGGTAATCATTTTAGATCAGGCGGTGGCAAGGCGTTATGCCAAGGTGGGCTGTTAGGCGGGGGTATGTGGAAGTCTTGCCTCGGTCACTTTAAGGACTTAACCTTGCAAGCCTTTGACCTGAATCTTACTTGCAACCACACGTCTGGAATGGGACAGCCTAGCTGACTAATTTGTGATGTTTAGATTTTGGTACTACGGTGGTGTTCAGTGAGTCCCGGGTTATGGGGTAGCTCACATGGCGCAAGAGGGGGGCCCTAGATGTGGTAACCAGTCCCACCAGTGTTGAAACCTTAGCGGGTAGTACCAGGTCTAAACAGAGAATTGTAAAGGCTTTGTTATGGTCACTCACCTGTGTGGTGTTTGATTATATCGTGTGGGTAAAGTGCATAACCTCTGCAGAGTATGAAACTGTAATGACCCCCATTTTCACATAAATGTAAAAATGGAAATCTCATGTGCAAACAGTACTAGTCCCATGATCAGTGGCTAGCACGCACATTTACAACAATTGATATCATATCCATACTCTTTATTACAAATGATAATAAAAATCTATACAATAAGATCTTACAATACAGAGTGAAGTGCAGCGAAAAGGATTAAAATTCTTGTAGTGTGCCCATCCAACCCTTAGGCAACTGACAAGGCATAATCCCTAGAAAAGCTTCATCGTCAATATCCCGAGTCCTACGATAAATATGTTGCATCGGACTAATATGATTTTTCACCTAAAAACAACAATTAAGCAAGGGTGAGTACTTTCGTACTCCGCAAGACTTTTGCAAAGCCTATTATATATGCAAGCTATTTCAAAGGAAAGGCTAGTATGGTTAGTTTGCATAAAGCCAATTTGAAATGTAAATACAGAATAGTAAATTGCAAAATGGGATTTAAATAAAAGCAATTTAATACAAAAATAACAGTATGTAAAGTACGAGTAAGTGAAATCGCGAACCTGGGTAATCGGACCATATCCACAAACCATTCCCACTGACACACAGTAGGAATTACCGACACACGGTAGAACCCAATTTTATTAAAATAAAAACAGCTAACTATGTGATGATTTTATCAAGTTCCCATAACCGCGGGTACGGCTAATCGATTAGTTTTACACTCTACAGAGGTGTACATCTTTACCCACAAGTCATGACCTTTTCCTTTTGCCGCATAGTTCACGCACCTTTGGCGTAGTGGCCAGAATGTTCATGACGGAAACCTTTACATTACCTAGGTTAACTTTGCACCAGTTCCGGGACGTTAACCCATACTATGGCAGAAGAACTCAGAGCATAGAAATGACGGAACTTCCCCAGAGTACGGCGTGTACCGGTGTATCGGTAAACGTTTGATCCATGATCACCTCGGTGTGGACGTCCCTTCGAGCAATTCATTAAAAAATAGCTCGTACTGCTCCAGCCTTCCAATGTGCAAAGTTAAACTAGATAACTTAATTGGTTTAAGGCTGTCCCATACCAGCACTTGTGGTTGTACGGTAATTCTTGGCCTGAAAACAACCCATAGTTCGGTCCTTAATCCGACACAGGCAATAATCTCCACCCTACACTACGTGCAAAGACATGCACTCTCGGCTATTGCCAATAATTGCCCGCATCTAAACCATAGTTTTATTTTCATTTTTCCAACCAAAATACCAACCACAAAAATGGTCATACCCAACAAATGTCATATCCAACATTTTTAATCATCTCACAGTTTTATGTTGCTTTAAGCATGGCTAAGCTTGACACTAAGTGTGAGTAACCCAAATTGACATCAATTATTGTCTACGCTATTCTAGGGTTATCAAGGTTCACAATTTCATACTTATCAAGGAAGTTCTATGTAGCTACTGGTACAACTATCAATACCCGTCACATAGCAGACTTTAATAAAATAAAGTATGCAGTAAAACATTTAATGAAAACATTTATAAAACTGGGATCAATATGATCAAAGGGGTGCTTGCCTTGCTTATTCATTGCTTACGACGAAGACGAAGCCACGGCTGACGGAGGCAACGACGGAAGTAGCGACGTCGGATTCTACCCGTCGTTCGATAAAAAATATAGCAAATATTCAACTTTAATAAGGGCAAAAAAAAATAGACAGAAAACCAAATAAATATTCACTGAAGAAAACAAGAATGTTTTAGGGTTAGAATTATGATTTCACGATTTAGTTAATTATACACTCATATTGTTAATGACTTTTATGATGAGCAAACATGGTTTCTTTTATAGATTATTTATTCTTGAATTACGAATTCAAGAGGCTAAAATTATGAATTCTTGCATTTATAACTTCGAATTATAGATGCTAAAATTATTTATATTAATGGAATTAAAACACAAATTAAAGGGTTATGCGAATAGCACTTAATTCTTTAAAGGATTTGGCATAAGAAGTGAATTTGAATATGTTAGATCTATTGAGCTAGGTTACTGGATTTTCTTATGGTTTTTAAAAAGATTCTGGTGATACAAATTACATATTTGCTTATTATTTCAAAGTTTGCTTATTCATATAATTGAGTCCATAAAAACATAATACTTAAGGTTATTCGGCTATTAGGATTTATATGCAAAACATGACGAAATAAGATCATTTCTTCAGAATATTATAGTCTATACTTTGAAGAACATTTCTAAGCTAATTTCATACATTTTAGTATTTAGGCGAGACATTATATTTATTGTTGAGAAAGCTTATATGACATTAAGGGTTACGACAACCATATTACTTAAGGGTATTGGGTTAGTCGGATTCAGATGCAAAGCGAGCTGAAACTAAAATATTTTTCTAGATTATGGTAGTACATATCTTAAATATTGTTTCTAAACTGATCTTGATAAAATTTGCATGAAGACGAGATATTTTATAGGCTGTTGAAAATGCGTAAGTAGTTTTATAGTTTACACGATAAAGGTTCAGTTTTAGTTCTTAGTTTGCGATTGCGCTTTACATGATTATGCGTCCATTTTTCTGGCATTAGCAGGGTACGACCCTAGAAGTGTTTTAATACTGGTTTTGTTTCATTTATTGATATTTGAACTGAAATCTTTAGGAAAGAAATTAAGCCTTAGCTACGGCCCTAGACTTATATCAAATAGCTAGCTTGGCTTCTAATCAAGCCAGCCTCTGCGTCATCTTATAATCACATCACTACTTTAGTTTGCAAGCTTGGTACGAGGATTTTTATGCATACATGTACATCCAAGATTATTTGAGATTATTTAAATACTACTTAAACTAGAGTTTTGATATTTGATACTTAAGATCTAATCAAGTTGAATTCATTTAACTTTTGATTTCTGAATTACACAAACTCAATTGGCCCTACATGATCTAATATTTAATTATATCATTTTATTTGATTATACTTGAAGTGCGGATTATAGTGATTTTTACTGTATTAAGTGGTCTGGACCTATAGCGTTTTAAATAAAGATCTTACATACATGTAGATATATTTGAAATAAGGATTTTATATGGTGTGAATGTATTATGATTTGGTCTGCCTAGAATTTCGACTTTTCATGCTAGAGTTTTGAAAGTATTATGAGTGGACCATGCATATGAGATATGAGATAAAGATCATTTGATTGACTTAATGTTTTCTTTCCCCAGGTTCTGTCTTTGAAATTAATCAAGTCTTACTTTCTTTTCTTTACATATATATGAATTCATACACATAATGTAATATAATTTGGGTTAGAGCCTACTTAAGCTTATCAAGATTTTACTGAACTGAAGATGATGCTTTATTGAGAACGACACATATGCTTACAGAGATAAAGGATGTTTGAACTATTAAAGTTAGCTTTAAGGTCTTAATATTTGGAGATTAACCATGCTTATTTAAAATGGTATCTTGATTCATGAATTGGAAGGTTAAATTAACCTAATTCTTTTGCTTCCTGTCCTTAAACAATTAATTATGTTTCTTAATCAAATCAACTCATTAATCTCACGAAGTTTGAATGAGGGCTTTCATATGGCATTAATGCATACATGAATGTGTACATTTAGGGTAAGATTATTTGAGCTTAATCAAATGCTACTTAGCTCTAGATCTCAATTCCAAGTTTAAGGATTACTTAGGCTAATAGAGCTAATGAACTGGGGTTCTACCTTTCCTTTGAGAGTCTTTCCTCTGTGAATCAGACATTCAGAGGTGCTCCAAATCAGTTTGGCCCTCACCTGACAAGGAGTAATGAGGGGCCAACTTAAACCACTTAGTCATCAATACTTTAGAACCTGGCCACAAGTAAGAACAGAAAGGAACAGAAGAAAGGAAGAAAGAACAGAGCTTCAGCACCTTCTTCTCATGGCGCCATGGTATTCTCTGGTGGCTTTGGTCGGCGCTGATACAGGCATAGGGAAGCAGAGGAGAGTACCAAAATAGAACCCCGGGAGCGCGGTAGTGCCAGAGGTGGTCTCGGCCGGGGCTGCAACGGCTTGTGGCAGTGGCGCCATGACGACGAACGGCGGTGAACGGTGGCTCATGGTGGTGGAACTCCACAGCGAGGGAATACCAAAACTTGGTTGGGGAAAATGTTTACGGGTGCTTGGTGATGCCTCATGCGCAAGCAATTGGATAATGGCTTGCTAATTGAGGAACTAGGTTTTGATTGGGGAATTTCGGCCATGGAGGAATTAGAGATGGTTCAAGTGAAATTGGAGTTTGTATTTGATGGAGGAGATACCAAAGAGCATGGGGAAGCTATGGGAGCACTTGGGGCTGCTTAAATAACATGGATTGAGGCGGTGCTCGTGTGAATTCGAGTTCCAAGTTGCGGCGCTGCTCATGGTGATGATTTACTTGGAATTATTGCGATTTTCCAGTAGTAGGGGTGATGGGGACCCTCCTCTTGGCTGCATATGGCGCCTTAAGTCGGTTTTGGGAAGCATGTGTTGATTTGGCTTTGATTTTTGTCAAGAATAGAGAGATAGAGAGAGAGAGCTCTCTTGGCTGCTTGCTGTCTTCGTGAGGAAGAAGAAAGGCAGCAGTACTGCATGCTGGGCCCACCTGTAAGCTGAACAAGAAAACCACACTCTACAATCTTCTGGACAGCACAAGATCTCTCTCTAATCGTAGCTATCAAACCGACTCAAGATTTTATAAAAATTTTTACTTAGGTCTTCAAGGTAAAGGTAATGGTCCAGTAAAATTTTCAGATAAAAATTCTTGATAAAAATATGACAATGCACAGTTATTAATTTCTGCTAATTCTGAGTTTTATTTAATTTAAGATCAAAATTAGTTTATTATTTTATTAAACTTTTTATGAAGATCTGGGATGTAATTATTGATATGATATAAAATTTTCAGATTTTTATATTTGATATTTTATTTTTAATAACTCTGACATTGAAATTTTTAGCTTTTCTGATTGTCTGTTTTTGAATTTCTAAAATTAACAAATGCAGGGATAAATTCTTGATATTTTTATCAGGGATGGGTAAAGTCAAGATGTCAGCATGGTTAAAAACTTAACTCAGGTTAAGTTTAGACATCTTCTGAAGAAATCTTATAGGTTCAGATTGTGGTTATCTTCTCATGATTACTTTGTCTTTTTAATTTATTTTATTATTCCAGATCAGTGCAAGTGGCAAAAACAGGATCCTGAGATTTATTGAGATTTTTACAAATTTTATTGATTTTGTATTTTTATCTTTATCTTTTACCATCTTACCACTTCAATTTATATGACTTTTCTTTTAAAGCAAAAACTCAAGAAGAATCAATAATTAAGAAAACTCAGGAAATTAAAATCTAAATTAAAGATTACATCTCAACTTATTTTCATATTTTGTTTGTTTTAGAAGAAATATTTTTAATAAAGGAAGTCTTTCTTTTCTTAAGATTAGAATGCAAGAAAAGAAGAAAAGATATTGTTTAAAATCAAAATCTTGATTCCAATTGAAATTTTTATTCAATTCCATTTTTAATTTCCAAAATTTTTATTTTTCATATTTTTGAATTTTACGGGATGTTACAGAAACCTATTCGAATAGCCGTTCTCACGGTATTGGGCAATGCTCGGGAATTACAGTCAAGGGTTAGACTTTTGTTAAATAAAAACTTGTTGGGATGGTGGATTGCCATGAAAACTTGGAATTTGACTTAGGATGGAAAATCCTGTTTACTTGAAAAGTTGAATATATTATTTACTGTTATTTGTTTTATTGTCTTTCAAATCTGCTTACTGTATTCTTTTATAAATGCTGCTTTACTGCAAAATAGCCATGTTAGCCTTCCTTGGAATAAGCCAAGCATGTATAATATTAGACTTGCAATATTGTGCACGACTTGTTGAGTGCTTTATGTACTCATCCCGCAACAACAAACTTCAGAAGAGGAGGAATCTACGACATTCTTGGAGGAGTACCACGACGCTGATGCTTAGGGTCCGAGCCTCGTCAGTTGCCTGTGGTGAACTAGGGAGCTACTGCGTTTACTTCATTTTCGCTGCTGCTTATTTGCTATTTCTTAGTTAAGCCCTGTGAGGCAATAATCATGTAAGACAACAGTTATTATTAATTATTGAAGTTATGCTTTATTCCGCTGTGTATGACTGTGATAGCATCTATGTTGAGCCTGTGTGCACTAGCGTGATCCTAGACTAGTGCGATATACATAGAGGGTCCGGATTTACATACTCGGGTCCCGACATTAGCCATTTCTTTGGGACAAGCTATGCATATAGTATGCTGCATATAGTATGCTAGAGTTGCATTCTGTGCACAACTTATTGAGTGCTTTATGTACTCACTTTTGCCACAATAACATCACCAGTTGAGGAGGAGTCTACACTAGTTTTGGAAGAGGAGTATCCAGAAGAGATAAATGTTTAGGGTGTGAGTCTTATCAGTTGCCTATGGTATACTGATGTGTTATCTATATCTTCTTATCGCTACAGTTTATTTTTTTTAGTTTAGCCTTGTGAGATGAATTCATGTAAGGTCGACCATAAGGGCAGTCAACAGGTTATACTTAATAAATGATGTATTTTTGTTATATTCCGCTGCGTTATGATTGTGATATTCATCTATATTGAGCCTGCATGCACTAGCATGATCCTGAACTAGTGCGATTAACACAGGGGGTCCGTATTTGCATATTTAGGTCCCAACACACGGTCCATATGTAATTAAACTACGGACACTAAGTTAAAAAAACTGAAGATTATTTAATTATCTTAGCACCCTAGAGGATGGGTTCCAAGATATATAATTTACTCCCTATACCTTCTTCTCTAGTTTCGAGCTTTCAATTCACTAGTTAGGAGACATGCATTTACAACATCAATAATGATATCAAATTACCTAGTGCAAAATTGAAGGGATTTGAAGGAATTCTTACCTTTTGAAGAAAACCACAAATGATGGCAAATTGAGAGGAAATCTCTTCAAACTAGGGCTTTAATTTTACCCCCTTAACACCCATCCCCGAGGACATCATAATCTCACCCCGATTATTGCTTTTAACTGTAGAGTATGTTTTGTTTTTTGGTTTGGCGGTGGGTGTTTTTGACCTCTAGAACAACAACAGAGAAGGGTTCAGCCCGAAGGTTATAACCTACTGAACAAGCATGTCACGGTCAGTTCCAAGATAAGAGCTAACTGTGATATATGTACTATCACGATCGGTTCCAACCTTAGAAACCGATCGTGATGACCATCGTCATTACTATCAGCTTATCACTATTGGTTCTGAGATTAGACCAATAATGCTATTTTGTACCATATTTCTCATCTACGCCGAATCATCTATCACTATTAGTTTTTTCCTGAAAAGTTACTAACCGACTTAGATGAAGAGATAGTGTTGTATCGCTCTGTAGTAGTGAAAAGATCGCAATGACATGTCGTAATAGTTTTTTTCTTTTTTTTAAGTGGTGATAGTTTTTTTTGAGGTGATTGAAAAGTGGATCAGTGGCAAAGCTGTCCTTTCATAGGGATTTAACTGAAATCTACCGTGAACGGCTAGCTAGCTGCAGCATCTTGGCAGAATTAATCGATCGACTGCGTTTATTACGAGATCATCGTCCACGGTGGTAGTGACTTGTTCAGTTGATGCAAAACTAATAATCAACGCACCGAATCAAAATGATCAGATCAATACTCTTGGCCTCTAGGTACGTACAAGAAAAGGCGTGTGTACGTATTCACCGGATAGCTGCATGCATGCACCGGAACTCGCCCGCCGTCGGCGAGTGACAGAGATTACTCTCTCTATTTATAAAAGATATGTATTATCCTTCTTCATTAGTTATTTAGATAGTGTGCTTTACTCTAGTCCATGATACTAACTAGTATTAGAAATAACTAAAAAGGAGAGATATACAACGAAAAAAAGTAAAAAATCATCTCAAAATCGTAGAATGAGATGTATTTAGAAACACAATTTGAAAGCTAGAATGACATGTGTTCAGTAAGATAATAGATTTTAGTCCGGCGAGGTACACCTCGCATTATCTGAGCCCTGCATATGTATAGAATTAATGCATGCAGATCGAGCAATTGGCATATGAGCCCAGCTCGGTGTTAATGCCTGTACTTGGACGACCATCTATACCCCTTTATAATACACCTAAGCATTCTTTTCTACGTCCACCCTAAATAATACACCCCACTAGAGATGGCCCAATGCACCCAACGAAACGTCTCCAGAAACTTGCCTCCATCAAAATTAACCTCTCAGATCTTTCCTCAGCTTTACTCACCCACATCCGATAGCTATTGTTTAATGTGTCTAACTCATCCCTGTGGCCCACAACAGATCTCCCCCCACCTTCAGCACCATCTCAAGGAAAATGAAACAAATATCCTGGAATTAAGAAAAAGGAAACAAACGTTAAGGAAAAGACATCAGCCATTGCCATTCTCAGATGCCAACCAAATCATATTATCCATGCAGCTCAAGGTCGACATCAAATCAAATCATCAATGCCTTGCAAT
Source organism: Otatea glauca (assembly GCA_036346275.1). Taxonomy (NCBI): domain Eukaryota; kingdom Viridiplantae; phylum Streptophyta; class Magnoliopsida; order Poales; family Poaceae; genus Otatea; species Otatea glauca. Next base: position 5,070,413 of record CM070713.1, read on the forward strand.
CTGAGAAAGCAAGCAGATCCATTTCCATTTTCCAACCCATGCATGATTCTCAATTCACACACCTCTCTGATCCTATAAATAGCCACACCATCAACATCGCCATCCTACGCCCCCAAAACCAAAGCAATCGATCCAATTAAGTTTCAGCTATGGCTCGCAAGATCACAGCCACGCATATCTTCTTCTTGGCCCTCCTCTTGTCCTCTACTAGCACTGGTAAGTATATATATACATGACACGGGAAAATAGCAGCAAATTAATCTTCAAGATAGCTTCGATTCATGCGCCCGGATCTTTGTGATTGAACAGAGGCAGCACCACCCAGGAAATGCGGCACGCTCCCCAGCCCACTGCCCAACATCTGCAACAGCAAGGACGCCTGCATCGCCTGGTGCATAAACGAGGGGTACGCCACGGGGATCTGCTACGACGACGCAGACCGCACTTGCGTGTGCGAAAGGCTGTGCGCAGACGAGGCCAGCGAGCAGCCGGCGCCGTTGAAGACGACCGGGGCATGAAGGCAGCTTGCGCAGGACGGTCGCCGGCCAGGCATGCATGGGCCGTGGAAAGTTTAATTAGGGCTTTGTTTTGAGTTTAGTTTCTTGGTTTGTATGGAGATATAAGTTTTGTGCTGATTCGGAGATTTCAGTCCTAATTCACCTTTCGATTTGGAAATATCTAACGGTTTTTTAATTTTGTTCTCTTGATATGAGTTTATTGTTTAAATTCAGATACCTGTAATTCAAGTACTAAATTTTGCTACTTAGCTAGGTGGATCGATTAATGGGTAGAGGGAGTGCTAAGAATTAGAGCACTTTTACTATACACTATATTATTAACCGTCCATTCTATTTGATTTAACGGATCAGATTAGTTAAGATTTAGTTATACCTCCGCTAGTAGTATTGGTAGTAGAAATCATATGGTGGTAGTATTATAATTAGCTATTTTTTAATTTTGAACGTATGTGTATTTTTTTTGTGGTTTTATATAAAATTCGAAACTGCTTCATGGGCCGCGCAGGATAGAGTGCTCGATGTGTTAGTGCAAGGCTATGATGTCGTCATGAATCAGGCGGGAGCGCGCCAGTTGCGGCGTGGTCACAATCCGAGAGGGCACCGACAGGAAGACAGAGGCTGTGGCGTCGATAGGACCGGACTGGCGATAGCGACGGAAAAAAGAGGGTAGTGATAACGAGTAACGCAACAAAGGGCGGCAGCGGCGGAAAATGAAGGTCAACGATAACGATTAACGAGTAACATAACAAATGATCAAAAGTCCATATTATCCCTGAGAAATAAACGACTAGATATGATTTCTACTAACACTATTTATTATATAAATTATCTACCGTAAAATTGCTGAAGAATTAACAATATGCATGTACTCTTGGTAAAACCAAATTCTGTTAAAGTCTTTACATATATAGTAAAGCATAACCTTTGTGGAGATTCAGGAATTCGTAAACATCAATATTGCACAACATACGTGACTGCAGGGGCGGAGCCAGTCCAGGCCCAGGCCTCGGGCCGGCCTGGACTGGTCCAAATTTTACTAGCATTTTGTATAGACTTTCAATGGCTTTTGCATAAGAATTTTGGGCCAGGCCTCGGGCCCAGACCCGGATGGCCCGAGGCCTGGCTCCGCCCCTGCGTGACTGCACGCATGAGACATTGCGAATGGTGTCGATCGAACACGCATGAACGATCGTGCAACCACGCCAGCGTACGGCGGAGCCTGGGCGTCCTCAGCCGCCGCAAAGCGTGATTATGCAAAGGACACTACTACCAAATGGTGGCAAAAATTATAGCTTTTTTTAGAAAAATTGGTCACGAGTTTTGACATTCACTGTAGAAAGAAAGCAACCGTGAGCTACAAACACATACACATCCCACACATACTCCCTTGCGCTTTTACTCGGCGCTGTGCGCTTCATGTGTAGGAATTTATCTCTGGCCTCAGCAATTTTTGTTGTGTACTAAGACGCACACTCGTGTATGCATTAGCAATGTAGCATACTAGCATGCGTGTGTGCGCCATTGCAATAAAAAAAAAGAAATAAAAAGGCGTGAGCAAATCAGGTTACCTGTGTGGCAGGGACGCAGGAGAGGCATCTCAAAAGTCAAGGAACTGCTGATATGTTATTTATTTCATTTTGAAATAGAACACGTTTAGAGTAGATAATTGATATGGTGTTCACTTTGTTTTTTTCTTCTTCCAATTTCTGGCCATGTAGTTATAGTAAAAAGATTTCATCAACAACATCTCATTATTCTTTGATTTCAAATGAAAAGCTGAGTTGCAACTTGCAACATGCATCAGAGCACGAGACTATCATACATACACCAACACCATACACTGAAACCTCACATGGTCTCTGCTCTCTGGCTTACGAGCCTCTTCCGTCAGGTCCTCGTCGTCCTCGGCGGTGGGGGCGCCGGGCTATTGACTGCATCCTCATCACACTCCCAAGTGCATATGCATTTGGTGCGGATCACGCCGCGGCAGTACCCATCAGTGAAGCCCTCGTTGAAGCAGGCGGTGGCGCAATTGGCACTCCGGTAGCACCGGCCTTTGAAGGTCTCGCTACGTTGTTCGCATAACTTGGCCTCGGCAACTGCTCAATCAATCAATCAATCACAACACACCCGTCAGATTAACTTGCTAAACAATTACAAGACAACTAGTATATCAGGTTAGATTCACGTAGTCGATCGAAGTATTAGGCTTAGTGAAGATTTGCTTTTGATGAACTCACTAAAGGTCAAGAGGAGCAAGACAAAGGCTACTGCTGCAACCATGGCCTTCATGCTGAATCAAGCTGAACTGAATTTTGTTGGGTGAGGATCGAGGAGGGAAGGGGTCCAGGTGAGACATTTATACAGCTTGGGCTTATGGCATGTATGTGCGTCATAATTGCAACCTTGCATCCGGAATGGATGTGCATATCTTGGGGATACTCTGAAGTCAGCAAAAATCTACCTACATATATCTTGGTTCTGTCTCTTCTAGATACTTGACAAAATTAATGTGCATATCTTGCTTTGGAGGAACTAGTATTCAGCAATAATGATCCTGGATAGTGAACAGTAGGAATCTAAACTTGTACAGTTATGCCACATAAATCTCTGAACTTGAGAGCCATACCACATAAATCCAAAGGCATCGATGTTCCATTGATTACACATGACGATTACAGAGCCACGGTGATTTAGAATGAGCTAAAGTGTTATTTGATGTCATCTCTAGTTACAAGTTAGTTGGGTTTACACTGATTTTTTTTTAATAATACATTTTTTATTCAAATTGCAAAAATGTACCTCGGTTGATTTTTTTTTGCAAAAATAGACCTATGTCGCCCTTTGAAAAAGCGAAATGAAAATGTCGCCTGTTGAAAGCGCGACAGAGAGATGTGTCGCCCTTTGGTTGGGCGACTAACCATTGTAGCCCTTTGGTTTGGCGATATACCATATGTCGCCCTTTGATAGGGCGACAGAGGTGCTCATGCCTCTGTCACCTAACCAAAGGGTAACTGAAGCCAGTATTTTATTAAAAAAAAATCGTGCGCGCTAGGAAGAAGTCGTCGAAAATTTTATAATTTCATGAAATATTTTCTAGGAGGAATTTTAATTTATGAGGAAGTATTTGGCAGTAATTTTATTGAAAAATTCACTATAAGCTGTGAGCATTAATTATTAAAAGTCAACGTTATTTTGACGGTTGTTAGAATTGTATAGTTCAAAGTAGGGTTAATAAATTCAGAAAAATTAATATTTATTGGTGATAATTAATGTAGTATTTTAAAAACTTATTTGTCACTTAACTATTTTCGGGAAAAAAAAATCAAATTTCGTTGTTCGTCATTCTCTTTCGGTGTGCGACAAATTTGACGATAAATCATAGTAAACTATTGAATAAAACTCGACATTGATATTTCAAAGTGCAGAGCTAAGTAACAAACTGGGATACAATATAGGTACATACCTTAAGGAATTCATAAAATTGGGATACAACATAGGTACATACGTGCCTTAGCGAATTCATAAAACTGGGGTATAACATAAGTCACAAAACCATACATTCTATGGCCATGGTTGTCGGGATAGGGCAGGGTCAAAAAAAAGTAAAGTTATATATTGGCGGCTGAAAGTTATATATTGGTGGCTGATGGGGTATTACGCTTGGATCGCTGATAGGACTTAATGTAATATCATCGTTATAATTGGGAGGACTCCGAGGACGCTAGTTTCCTGGTCTAGGTGGCATGAAATCGTCATCTTCATTTGTATGGTTAGGAGCTAGCCCGCCTCTAATGCTGGTTGAACGTCCTCTTGTATTGTTTGTTGAACAACGTGCTGTAGTAGTGCTTGAACGGCTTGCTGTGGTAGTGCTTGAACGTCGAGGTCTAGGTGATACGAAATCATCATCATCATCGTCATCGTCATTTGCATAGTTAGGAGCAAGCCCCCCTCCGGTGGTGGTTGAACGTCCTCTTGAACTTGCTGCTGCAACAGTACTGTGTCGACCTCTACACCACCAGTTAGATCCTATTCTGTGTCTTCTGCGCGAACCAGGCATCACACCCCCGCCGAAAAGCATATACATCGCTAAGAATTTCGGGATATCTTTATTCAGCAACTCTTCATCCTCGAGGAATGACTAACACACAAGACGAGCATACGAAGTAGTGAACTTATGTATAATGGTAAAAAAATAGTAGGGTGAACAAATATAAAATAACTAACCTTAATATGCTCTGCATACCGATCAGGCAGCATTAGTATCATGTAAGATCTTCTAGAGAAACCTATAGCAGAAGGGTGATCGGCTAATTCGCATAACCTGAAATACCTGACGCCACCATTGCAAATGCGCCTTGAGATCATCGGAGGTCACAAGGTTCAGGCGAGAGGTTGTCACATTATGTCTGCGTAATGTCGGACGCCACTCTTGCAATTTGGACACCACTTTACTTAGGTTTTCCTCCTTGAATAGATCGTCCTTCCCATCACGCGTAACCTTCAACGTGTAATTAGAGCTACGCTGCTCATATCAGGTGACCACGAAAATGCTCTGCTAGAGGATCCAGCCATGGTAAAGAAGTGTGAGTGGGAGCTGTGGATGTGTGTCTGCGGTTTGGCCTTTTATAGACTCGAAGGGGTGGTGTATAGACTAAGTGTTGTAAGGTAAGATTGAAAGGGTTAAAAGTAGGCAGTGAGTGGTCACATCAGAATGTGCAGTGTGCAGTTCGTGTCTAATGAGTGTACCCATTAATGGCAGCGTGTGGTCAAATCAGTCTGAAAAAGTTTAAAGCATTGGGCAGAGTGTTGCAACTTATAACCTGAAAAGGTGATAGAGTGTCGCTACATGTGACTTGTCTAATCGGCCTGACAAGAATGCACGCCCGTGAGTAGGCCATTCGCCCTGAAAAAACTGCTGCACTACAGTCATCTCTAAATAATGTTTGTGTTTTAGAATCTGCGCATGTAGTGATCGTTTAGGGTATTTGCTTTGGTAGGATTGAGCTGCATAGTAAGTTTTAAATAGGATCCTTTTGCGTATTATGGTAGTACATGTATCATAGCTTGTTTCGGGGCTATTTCTCCATAATATCTCTTATGAACATGTTATTTTACGGGCTACTGAAAAGGCTTAAGTGACCATTCACTTTACACGATTGCTTAATTGACCATTCACTTTACACGATTGCGATCCAGTTTTCTTTGTAAGTTTGCGACTGCACCGCATAGGATGTGTTAACCATTTTTTCGGTATTAGTACGTCATGTTATAACCTTTTTTAACTAATTGACTCTTTGTGGTTGAAAGCAAGTCGTACTGTAACAAAGAATAACAGTAGTGCATAACCAAATATAATACTTCACTATCACAAAGACCATATGTAGTACAACATATCCGGAATAAGTTAACTGCATACATAATGCAAAAAGTTAGAACAACCCAAAACACAATGAACTGCTGTCGGCCCCATTTCGGGGCGGCTCCTCGCGGCTGGGAAGGCCTCCTGCGAAGATGCCCCTGCGAGTACGTGAGTTGCGTCGGCGCGCGGTGGTCCCTCTGTAGTCTAGCTGGAGGTGTGGCGTACTCCGCCTGAGAAGGCTGCATCGGTGGTGGTGCTCCCAGCAACTGCGATGGTCCAGGCTCATCCGCATCAGCGAAGTACCTCGACACACCACCATCGTCGAGGTCGTACTCCGTGTAGGCTGGCTCATCGAACTGCCCCTCGTAGTCGTCAGGTGCAGGTGAAGATGTAGAGGAGAACCACCATGCCTGTGACCTTGTAAAAGTTGAAGAATTGTTGATAGCATTCAGAAAATTAATGCAAAACATACAAACCGCGATTAAGTTCTAACCTCCAACGTCAGGGGCTAGACCAGCGTGTCCAGCAGCTCGCCCTCTCGTAGGGGTCAGCGTAACTGTGGCACGGGAGGCTGTAGCATGTGAAGATGTACCTGTATCACGCCTCTCTCCACTAAGCGGCACGCCGTGAGCCACATCGGGAGGCGCGCGGCATCCCGCCAACTCGAGGACGCGTCTCGAGCTGTTCCTAAACCTCACGATGAAAGAGGACACCTCCTCTCTCGTCATCTCAACCCCACGGTTAAGACGAGAAAATAAGCTCCCTGACTCCTCGTAATACTGGCATAGGACATCAGTCTGGAAAATACATTACGAATTAGTCTAGCACATTAGTCTGAAAAATACAAAACGATAATATATCGTAGATTGGACGAAACGTACCACAATGTGCAGAGCCAATTTCGTATGGGCGGGATACGTGTCCCTCACCCTGAGGACGTGTCTAGGACGATCGGGGTCAACACGTACCAAACGTAGACGGGTACGGGACCTGTACCACTGTCGATACCCTTGGTACGTCTGCGGGTCGTACGACGCATCCTCAGTATGGACGTCCTCTAGGCTCCTCCCGACTCCTTGACCCATGGCGCCATACGTATGTGCCATGGGGTGACCCCATGCGCACCCTTCCTAGTCTGCCTGCGGATAAGTAGTAAATGTAACATTATTAGATAGCATTACACGATAATTATTAGAGAACATCGATGCGGGGAACTTACGTGTGGGCGCCGTGTGGGACCTGACGGTTGACTTGGGTTGGGAACTCTTGTCGTAGACCGAACTGCCTCATCACTCGATGGACAGCGTAGCCCTCGACCTAGATGTCGAACAGGATGAACCGGCGTGTACGCCAGTAGGGTGAAGTATCGCTCGTGTCGGATTAAGGACCGAGCGTAGTGTTGTATGATCCAAGATAAATCCGTACAACCATAAGTGTTGGGATGGGGCAGCCTTAAACCAATTAAGTTATCTAGTTTAACTTTGCATTTATGGAAGGCGGGAGATTGTACAGGCATTCCTTTTCGGTCTGCTTGTAGGGTTTCTACATACCAATGCAACGGTGTACGCCTTGCTATGAGCAGAAACGTTGTGTGGGTGCGGTGTGAATGGATCCAGGTCTTGGGTGTGTGTTTCCGCTTTCATGGCGAGGGCTTAACGTCCTGGGCTGATGCAAAGTTAACCAAGGTAATGTAAATGTTTTCGTCATGAACATTCTGGCCACACGCCAAAGGTGCATGAAACATGTAGTAAAAAGAAATGGTCATGACTTGTGTGTAAAGTTGTACACCTCTGCAGAGTGTAAATCTAATCGATTAGCTGTCCCCTCGGTCATGGGAAACTTGGTGAACTTGTACTAGTTAAAAGCTTTGATATTTTCTGAAAATGGGTTTTGGTTTGAAACCTGTTTAGCAACTGTCGCTTTATGTCAAAGGGCCGACATTGTTAGATTTCATGATCTGGATATATGCCATGTGATGGCATTGATCGATTCGAAGCTCACGTCATGGAGGACTGTGAGTATTACTTATGCTTTATGACGAATACTCATACCAGGGGTACCCAACGGCCCGGGATGGCGAGCAGGCTGCGTCAAGCCCAGCTCCGACCTAACAAGCTACCCCGGGCCTATTACCGACCAAAGGACCTGCGGGGCCACGAAGGACGCCCGTCCCCGACCAAGCAGGGCGAGCGACCCCTACCAAGTGGGGCTCCCGACCCCCGCGGCGGGTCGGGCTCCCCCAACCCCGACCAAGCTAAGGCCACCTCCACCAAAGGGCCGCATGTCAGGCCTCCGCCAGCCGTTGGCCACGTGCCCCACGGACAGGATCGATCGAAGTGACCGTACGGGAGCGGGTGGCTCTCTCCCAAGATAGTATAATGGTTGCTGAAGTCAAGACTCCGGTCTCATCGGCCAGTCACGCACAGTACGAAGGTACGCTCCCTCCCGAGGCAGCACCAAAGTCATACACTACAACGTCAGCACCCGTCAGGCTCACAGATGGCAGGTGCGTTGTTTCCCGACGAAGCAGCTAACTGCCCTGCCCAACGGGACTACCGACCCGACGTGGGCAAGGCGAATGGTGACCAGTCGCCAGAACGAAGGACCGAAGCTCTTAGCATAGGTCACCTCGCCCTTCCCTCTCCCAGTTCTCGATGTAACCTGCCCCTTCCTACTGTATAAAGGGAGGCAGGAGACCCTGGGAGAGGGGGACGGCTCCCCTCTCGCTAAGTCCTCACGAACAGGCAACTAGCATTCTTGTGCTAGAGCTCTCAGCTCTTATTTGTAAACACTGTGCAGCCGTCTGCACTAAAGGCAATACAACACCACCGCACGAACTGGAGTAGGGACATTCGGCCCGAACCAGTATACACCTTGGGCTTTCGAGTCTAACCATTCAGGGAGAGGGAACGCGTGGCCCCTTAGAATTACAAATTTACTTGCCGGTGCTCGAAACGCCGACACTTTACTTATTTCTTATCAGTCAAACTTGCTCTTACAAATTCCGTTTGCAAATGACAACATTATTTCAAATTCAATATTGCTTTATGCAAATTAGCCGTAGAAGCTTTTCCTTTGAAATAGCCTGCATATATTATAGGTTTTGCTAAAGTCTTGCGGAGTACGTAAAGTACTCACCCTTGCTTATATCTTGTTTTAGGTGGAAAAGTTAGCAAAGCTTCGAAGATATCTTTCCGTCGCAGGTTGCGAGATTTTTCGATGATGCAATCTTTATAGGGATTATGCCTTATCAGTTGTCTGTGGGTTGGATGGGTACACTATAAGACTTTGCTTCTTTTGCTGCTATATGCTTTGAGTTGTAAGATTACTTAGTATCATAGTTTCCACTTATTAATATGTTGTATAGTTGTGATTCTAATTGTTGAAAATATGCGTACTAGCCACTGATCATGGGATCAGTACTTTATGCGTATTAGATTTTCATTTTTGCATTTATGTAAAAATAGGGGTTGTTGCACAAGGTATGCAATCAACTTAGCACGGCGTACAATAGCTGGTGCCGCAACGACAACGGCAAGAGCTCAGCGGCTCACACCAGGGGCCCAGCCGAAAGCTGTGGGTTCTAAAGGCCAATCCCACCAAGTGGGCATAAGGCCGCCCCAGTGAAAATTGAGCGAGGGACGAGTACGAGGTGAGCCCCCAGTGGGCTTCTGTTGGGTTGGCTGACGACCTAATCACCTCAACTCGTGTCTGAGATCATACTTCACACTCTCCCGCGGAGCCCATCGATGGGTGATAGCGGTGTGCTCGGGTCGTGGACGACCCAGTCCGTCTGAGATCGAGTAAAGAAAGGTTTTTCATGGGTCGCCCCACAGCGGGCCAGGACACCCTACTCTGGGACCGTTTGCTCGGAAGGGTCTCCCTTGGGAGGGACCTCCCAGGACCCACTCGGACCACCCGTTATTAGCTCCACGAGCACGGCGTTCAAACCAACGCGGGTAAACGCGCGTCGCTCACCCCCTCCAGGTCCCACACCTGCGGACGGGGCATACACATGAGATAGACAGCAGCCACTCCACTCGCAGCTACCCTCGCCGGACAAGGACTCGGGATGGATGCCCTACGTCTAGCTACGACGTAAAACGAGCACCGTCTAGCTACGACGTTAAACGAGCACTCGGACACCAGAACCTCCCGAGAGGCATCTGGTCGTCTCGGCCGACCAAGGCCCGGTCTAGCTACGACGTTAAACGAGCACTCGAACACCAGAACCTCCCGAGAGGCATCTGGTCGTCCCGGCCGACCAAGGCCCGGTCTAGCTACGACATTAAATGAGCACTCAGGCACCAGAACCTCCCGAGAGGCATCTGGTCATCCAGGCCGACCAAGGCCCGGTCTAGCTACGACGTTAAACGAGCACTCGGACACCAGAACCTCCCGAGAGGCATCTGGTCGTCTAGGCCGACCAAGGCCCGGTCTAGCTACGATGTTAAACGAGCACTCGGACATCAGAACCTCCCGAGAGGCATCTGGTCGTCCCGGCCGACCAAGGCCCGGTCTAGCTACGACGTTAAACGAGCACTCGAACACCAGAACCTCTCGAGAGGCATCTGGTCGTCCCGGCCGACCAAGGCCCGGTCTAGCTACGACGTTAAACGAGCACTCGGACACCAGAACCTCCCGAGAGGCATCTGGTCGTCCCGGCCGACCAAGGCACCGTCCAGCTACGATGTTAAATGAGCACTCGGACACCAGAACCTCCCGAGAGGCATTTGGTCATCCCGACCGACCAAGGCCCCGTCTAGCTACGACGTTAAATGAACGCTTGGACTCCAGAACCTCCCAAGAGGCATCTGGTCGTTCCGGCCGACCCAAGGCCGTGTCCAGCTATGACCTTAAACTAGCATTCAGGCACCCCTTGACAAGCATTCGTGAGTTCGCGCATCCGATTGCCCGCACCCAAGAAGAAGCGATCACCTACCGATTGCCAACCCTCGAGGGCCCGGTTAGTTGGAAAGAGCGCCTAGGACAAGCTCATCGCAAAGACACAAAACAATCACAAAGGAAAAGGAGATTTCATTATAGGCCAACAGGCTCAAACTTTACCCAATGTTACATGAGGTGGCCGACAGGCTCAAACACTACGCAACGCTACATGAAATACGAGGAGCTATTTCCGCACCAAGTATTATATCACGAATTTCTGATTGCGTCAGTGCAGCCGCACTGACGGCTATCGGCGCGCGCACATCATTGCCTCTAAGAGGACACTCCTCACCTCGAAGAGCCTCGGAACGACCCCGAGCAACGCATCGACGGCGGCGATATCGCGGGCCACGACTTCTTCCTCCTCTGTGAGCTCAGCCATCGCCTGGTCATGCTCAGCCCCGAGCTCGGCCAAGGGATCTTCTTCCTCCACCTCGTCATCACCACCGAAGCCAGAGATCAGTGGAGGCGTCGAAGCCACTGAAGATTTGCAGAAGAAGACGTTGAGATGGGGACAACCATTCGAGCAGGCGGTGGCGCCCTTATATACCAAGTGAGGGAGATCAAGCGACTCCAAATAAATGCGAGCGCAGGAAAACGAAGCGCCCTTCACCAGACCCCGAAGCGGCCAAGGAGACGTATGGTCAAGACACGCCAAGCCATACGCGGTGCGCGCAACGAAGCAATTAAAAACTTCTGGCGGTTTGAATGCCCCCGACCAGGCTCTTGGGCAGCCACCGGAAGCGCTAAAGCGCACCTGGCAGAAACCAGCTGACCTGGTAGGTCGGACCGGCCAACCAGGCCCGGTCGCCACATACAACCACGTTCTCGTCAACCAAGTTCAACCCCCAACCGTATCTGACGAACTCGCTCGGGGGTTCGGGGGTTACTGACGAATACTCATGCCAGGGGTACCCCAACGGCCCGGGATGGCAAGCAGGCTGCGTCAAGCCTAGCTCCGACCTAAGAAGCTGCCCCGGGCCCATTACCGACCAAAGGACCTACGGGGCCACGAAGGACGCCCGTCCCCGACCAAGCAGGGCGAGCGACCCCGACCAAGTGGGGCTCTCGACCCCCGCGGCGGGTCGGGCTCCTCCGACCCCGACCAAGCTAAGGCCACCTCCACCAAAGGGCCCCGTGTCAGGCCTCCGCCAGCCGTTGGCCACGTGCCCCACGGACAGGATCGATCGAAGTGACCGTACGGGAGCGGGTGGCTGTCTCCCAAGATAGTATAGTGGTTGCTGAAGTCAAGACTCCGGTCTCATCAGCCGGTCACGCACAGTACGAAGGTACGCTCCCTCCCGAGGCAGCACCAAAGTCATACACTACAACGTCAGCACCCGTCAGGCTCACAGAAGGCAGGTGCGTTGTTTCCCGATGAAGCAGCTAACTGCACTGCCCAACGGGACTACCGACTCGACGTGGACAAGGCGAATGGTGACCAGTCGCCAGAACGAAGGACCGAAGCTCTTAGCATAGGTCTCCTCGCCCTTCCCTCTCCCAGTTCTCGATGTAACCTGCCCCTTCCTGCTGTATAAAGGGAGGAAGGAGCCCCTAGGAGAGGGGGACGGCTCCCCTCTCGTTAAGTCCTCACGAACAGGCAGCTAGCATTCTTGTGCTAGAGCTCTCAGCTCTTATTTGTAAACACTGTGCAGCCGTCTGCACTAAAGGCAATACAACACCACCGTACGAACTGGAGTAGGGACATTCGGCCCGAATCAGTATACACCTTGGGCTTTCGAGTCTAACCATTCAGGGAGAGGGAACGCGTGACCCCTTAGACTTACAAATTTACTTGCCGGTGCTCGAAACGCCGACACTTTACTTATTTCTTATCAGTCAAACTTGCTCCTACAAATTCCGTTTGCAAATGTCAACATGATTTACAAATTCAATATTGCTTTATGCAAATTAGCCGTAGAAGCCTTTCCTTTGAAATGGCCTGCATATATTATAGGTTTTGCTAAAGTCTTGCGGAGTACGTAAAGTACTCACCCTTGCTTATATGTTGTTTTAGGTGGAAAAGTTAGCAAAGCTTCGAAGATATCTTTCTGTCGCGGGATTTTTCGATGATGCAATCTTTCTAGGGATTATGCCTTATCAGTTGCCTGTGGGTTGGATGGGTACACTACAAGACTTTGCTTCTTTTGCTGCTATATGCTCTGAGTTGTAAGGTTACTTTGTATCATAGTTTCCGCTTATTAATATGTTGTATAATTATGATTCCAATTGTTGAAAATGTGCGTACTAGCCACTGATCATGGGATTAGTACTTTATGCGCATTAGATTTTCATTCTTGCATTTATGTAAAAATAGGGGTTGTTGCACAAGGTATGCAATCAACTTAGCACGGCCTACAATAGCTGGTGCCGCAACGACCACCGCTTCACCGTCTTCCTCACCGAGGGCTTCACCGGCGGGTACTGCCACGGCACGCTGGCCCCCAAATGCGTGTGCGCTAAAAAGTGTGATGGCATTAAGGCGATCTGACGGAGGCCCATGAGGCATCGCCGACGACTACAACGAGGGCATGATGCAGCTCACAAGCCAGACATCATTATGCTGGGTTTCAGTTTATGGTCTTGGTGTATGTATGATAGTGATGGTGATCTGATGCATGTTGCAAGATTGCAACTGAGTTTTTCAGTTGATGGTAATGGAATACAAAGAATAATGAGAAGGTTCCCGATATCTCTCCAGTCTCTAGTATAACATGGCCAGAACCTGAAAAAGAAAAAGAAAATAAACAAAGTGAACACCATATCAACAATCTATTCTAAACGAGTTCTATTTCGAAAAAAAAAGGAAAAGAATACACCACCATATTAATAACTATCACAAATTCTAGAACGATCCTAATTCTAGAATGAAGGATCAAAGACGACTGTCAGCAGTTCAACATGAACACAAAGCATTATTATTGCTCTACAATTAACCTCTACGAGATCATCAATCTGAGCAGCACAGTGACGACCAAACGGTTCAGAGAAACCGATGGACTGGTAATTGGTCCGTACCAAGACCACAAAGTGCCTAATCGGTATAGGGAATTTTAGTTATTTAGGTACATTCATTTGAATTTGTATGGAAATAATTTCGTTAAATTTATATTCAGAATTTTAGTTATATATTTATTGTTCATTAGAATTTGTGTAGAAATAGTTTAATTTAATATATATTGCGAATTTTAGTTATGTATTTTTTCTTGCATAGACAAATCCAACTGCTATTTATGTTTTTGTTTTTATTCTGAATTTCAGTGATTCCGGATTATTCTTGTAGTTTGTATGGAAACCAAATTGCTTATTTTGTTTACATTTTTATTCTGAATTTCAGTTATTTTATTGTAGTTGACATGAACTCCTTATTTTATTTCCTAATTTTATCCTATTATTATTCTGAATTTTAGTTATTTATGGATGTTACTTTGGAAATCGTTAGGAAATCAATTCACGAATTTCCTTTAAATTAATTCAGAATTTCAGTTAATTTGGATTATAGTTTACTCGGACACTTCTTTTAATCTGAGGCATTACTCGGATCCACCTGATGGGTCACTAGATCCTTCTATTAAGGTGTGAGCTTCCTTGGATCTTTTTTTTAATTCAGATTTCCATTAATTTGGGTTGTAGTTGATATAAACTCTTTCTTTTAATATGAGACATTATAACTCGGGTACACCGGATGGATGGCTAGGATAGATTAATGTTATTATTTCATTTTGAAATTGAACTCATTCAGACTAGATTATTGATATGGTGTTCACTTTGTTTTTTTTCCAATTTCTGGTCATGCAGTAATAGTAAAAAGATTTCATCAACTATATCTCATTATTCTTTGATTCCATTTTCATCAACCGAAAAACTCAGTTGCAAATTGCAACATGCATCAGAGCGCCATACTATGATACATATATTAGAGATAATCTTGACATGCATTAGTTAAAGAGATAAGATTGAGTTTCAGTTTTAGAAGATTAAAACTCTACAAGTTTTGTTTGAGTTTGTTAAGATTAGGAGTTCGGATTGCTATCCAGTTAGCATGTAATCTCTAGTGTAAATAGCAATAAAAAAACCAGAAAAGACTAAGCAGTTGTATAGACCAACAAAAAAGTTTTCTGTTAGTTTCAACAATTAGTATCAGAGCTTAAAATTTTAGATCAAGCCGTCTCCCCCGGGAGGAGGAGACTCTTGGAGGTGACACTCGAGAAAGCAGCCTGAATCAGGTGGAGGCGCGATTATCGCATGACAACAATCTCGTCGGTAATCCGTCGAGTAATTTTCTGGGCGACTTAGCGTTCTTCGTTAGCTCATCGAATCCGTTGCGGTGTTCTCCTGTCACGCAAAATTCAAGCTGGACTCGGCCAAAGGGCGTGCAACAACAGATTGATTCCATGAGGTCGTCCTAGGCGCTGCGCTTGACAGCAACGACCATGCGCGGCGCAAGGAGCAGCAAAACCGAGAAGACCGAAGCAACAAAGCAAAAAAAGAAAAAAGGAACGAAGTTCCCTGCGACGGCAATACAAGTAAGCTGGTGGTGGTGGCATAGGCAAGTGTAGAACAGGGGATCCTAGTAGCAAGAAGAAGCTTTCGGCGGCTACGCAAGAGGCATGAAATGCTGCAATTCGTGGAGGTGCCGTGCAGCTGGGAAGTCAGCAACATCCCATGTGACAGGAAAAGAAAAAGGAAGCCGCATGCAACATGCTCTTTCTTATTGGAGCACATAGAACTCGCCGTCGCAGCCGAACGTCCGGGCGCTGGTCAACACCGCGAAGGCCGTCAGGCATAGCACCGCTGTGACCTACCCGGGCGAGAGAAACACCAGAGAAACAGGTTTTGTGTGTGCAGTGCAAGTCGAAGATGAGCCCACTTGCAACACGATGTTGAGTCTGGGACGTTGAGAAGATACGTTCGCCGTTCAAAGTCGTGTCCGTCAAAGTCAAGTTCATCGAAGATGAGTCCGAGATGTTAAGGAGTTGTGGTCGTCGTTCTAGATATGTGTGCGCATGAGAGTTCCTGCAGGTGTGTCCAAGTTCTCTCATAGGTAAGCTCTAATGCGAGTCCGCGTTACCGTCAAATTGTGTTATCAGTGAAAAGACAATTGGAGCTGAAGCAAAAGGTCGTAATCGTTGGCGAAGTGCGTCACTGGTGGTATGGCCAGCAAGAAGGCAGAATTCTTTAGAGATGCGTTCACCCTCTTGTATCAAGTATGTGTTGAGCAAATCGTAGTTGAGACCGATTGTTTTAATGAGTAAGAATCGGTGTGTCAAGATTAGGGGGAAATACTTATCTTCTCATTTAATTGATAAGCGGGTGTACTGTCGTCGTAGCGTTAGTACATGCACTATACTAGTAAAATTAATGCATGCAGATTGAGCAATTGGCATATGAGCCCAGTTCGGTGTTAATGCCTGTAATTTGACGACCATATAAATAGTACGAGCATACATCAACATTCCAAAAAAGATATGCATACCACCCACTCCAATAATGGTCTCGATTTAGTGTCATCAGCCATTGCCATTCTTAGATGCCAACCAAATCACATTATCCATGCAGCTCAAGGTTGACATCAAATCAAATCATCAATGCCTTGCAATCTGACAAAGCAAGCAGATCCATTTCCATTTTCCAACCCATGCATGATTCTCAATTCACACATCTCTCTGATCCTATAAATAGCCACACCATCAACATCGCCATCCTACGCCCCCAAAACCAAAGCAATCGATCCAATTAAGTTTCAGCTATGGCTCGCAAGATCACAGCAGCAGCAGCAACAGCTAGAGCTGTCCAAACGGGCCGCCCGGCCTGGCACGGCCCGTTTAGGCACGGCCCGTTTAGGCCCGGCTCGTAAACGGGCCGTGCCGTGCCGGCCCACGTGTCGAACCTCCGGCCCAGGCACGGCCCGTTTGAGCCTCGGGCCGTGCCGTGTCGGCCCGGTCCTTCGCGGGCCAAACGGGCCGGGTCGGCCCGATAGCCCGTTTAGCCCAGGAAATTTGAAAAAATTAGAAAAATAGATAAAATATGGTAAAAAATATGAAAAAAATCAGAAAAATGGGAAAATTTAGAATAATTAGAAAAACTCGAATGATGAATAATTTTTTTTAAATATATATATAAATTAAGAAAAAGCTAAAATACAAGATAAATTCTAAAATAAGACAAATAATTTGAATTAAATAATGAGCTTTATTGATGTTTGGTGCCTCATTAAAAACTTTGCCAAGTAAAACTCAACACGAAAACCTTGGCAAAGAAAAAGAGTACTGACCTATAGCTCGGTGAAACAATAAAAAGTGAAGATTACAATTATTCCTCCTCATTATCTAGATAAAGATTTTGAGCGTCTCCGCCAAATTTCAAGTATTTTCTGCGGTATGTTGAGCTCGTTGATCACCTTGTTCCCAATCTTTCACGGTGAGAAGTATTTCCACCATCTCACTAGTCGGACTTGTTCTTCTCTCCTCGATTATTCTTAGGATAGGTGGCGGACTCAAGAGAACCGTGGAGACAGGCTGATAACACATCCGTGCTAGTATGGAAAGCTTGGATATGTTATCTTGTGCTCGTGCCACCACCGCAAAATGTTGAAGTCCTCCTCTTCCTTCTCTTGGTAGTTGATATTGTCATTTGTTGAGATAGGCACTAGCTCCCCACCACTTGATGTGTCCGCACTTGTCGTTGATGTAGTTGAACTCCTTGAGGAAGAGCCACCTGCACCTATATCTTTCCCCACGCGGTTTCTTCTTACTGTTGTAGGTCTTTGGTGGAGGTCGCTGCATGCGAACTCCAGCAAACTTCCGATCGTACTTATCATAAACTTCAGTTAAGTTAGCACGGACAGTTGAAAAATAACTAGAATAATCAGTACCTACCGCATCACTTAGAAATGAGAGGACATTACCGAATCCCCGAATTTTAGCTCTAGGATCTAAAATAAATGCAAATGCATATAACATAGGAATTTCTTGCCAATATTTTAAAATTTTAGTTTTCATAGCATAAACAGCTTCCCGCAATATATTATCATTTTCGTGGCTCTTTAAGTGGGTAGCAATTTCTAAAATATGATGCACAATTAAAGGAGAGGTTGAATAATAAACTCCAGATAAAGCAACAGTGGAATAAAAAAAAAGTTCTAAAAATGAAAGCAAGTATTTAGCAACATACCAAAGTTGCGCTGTGAGTACCGGTTGACCATCCCGTGTACGACAGTGCGTGTTAATAAAAACAGAAAATGTGCTCTCATATGGTATGACATTCTTAAGCATCAAGTAAGTAGGGTTCCATCTAACAAGCATATCCAAACCAAACTTACGCGGACGTACATTCATTGCAATACAATAAGTTTTATATGCTGCTACTCGTTGATTAGAATGAGTTAAGAAAGATATTGCAGTACGAAAAGGTTCAATATATTGATTTAACCTCTTTAAACCAGATTTAACTATAAGATTAATAATATGGCAAGCACAACGCTGATGTAATAAGAAAGATTCAGCATATGAATTGAAAAGTGGAGTAAGTATGTTCATGACAGAAGTATTTGCGGAAGCATTATCTAATGTTATTGCAAAAACCTTATCATTAAGTCCAAAATCTTCCACAACTTTTACAATACAATCAGCAATATTTTTACCGGTATGTGCTACATCAATTAATTTGAATCCTATAATTCTTTCTAGTTGCCAATCATCGTTTACATAATAAGCAACTACACTAAGGTAATCCTCTTTAGCTCTACCACTCCATATATCAGATGTCAAAGACACGAGAAAAATACAGTACTAAATTTTCTTTTAGCTTATTGCGACAATTATTATAATATTTAATCAAATCTCTAGTTGTTGTCTGTCTAGAAAGCGCAAAAAATCTAGGATTATGGCGGTCCTAATAAAGTTTTCAAACGCGGTGACTCACCAAAGTTTAAAGGAAGATCTTGAGAAGCGATTAAGCGACAAAGAGATTCACGAGCTACCTTAGGATTGTAGTCCCAGTTACGTACCGTACCGTCGGGGTTGTACTGCAGATGCGTCTGCCTCGAAGCCATTCCCGCTTTTTTTCTACAGCTGTCACATGCCTCTTCAAGTGCCCGTTCCACGAAGATTTCGCAGATTAATTTATGCTTGCAATATTTACAAACAGATATACGATTTGGGCGTCGTTTGATATCTCAAAAATCGGTGAAATCTTTCCGGACTCCGATGTATTTGCGTCTTGCTCTTTTCGCCCGGTGCTTGCCGACGCAATAGCACTTGTAGAGCTGAAGATGGCACAGCTCCTGCAGCTTCTTGGCATATGATGCAAGAAGCTCATCGGGTGAAATATCAAATCGAAGTAGGAACGACGGAAAATCCCGGGCTCCATAAAGCAAACTACAAGAAATAATGACGCTATTAATACTAAAATATGATTTAAAATACTAACAAAATAAAATAATAAATCACAATTATCACCTGATTTCTTGTGAAGCCGAAAGCGAATTTGGATTTTTGACAAAACTATTTTTAATTTTGCCAAATTACCACTAATAGCAAAAGAATTTCCACAAGAGAATGATTAGAAGAGAATGCAAGGTTCTTTGGTGTAGAAATGAGGAGGGGACCACCTATTTATAGGAAAAAATTCAAGATTTTTCGAATTTTTCAAATTTTTTTCAAATTTTTAAATCTGCAACGGCTATAAGCGGCTATTTTTTAAGCGGGCCTAAACGGGACCGGACCGTGCCGCGCCGCGCCGTGCAGCGCCATGCCATCGTCGTCTCGCGTCGGCCCGCCCAGAAAGGGCCGCGTCTTGCGTCGCTCTCCGGCCCAAGCACGGCACGGTGAGTTGGGCCGTCTTGCGCATGGCCCGTTTAGCGCCGGCCGTCTGCGTGCAGGCCGTGTCCACGATGCGACGGCCCGTCGTCGCCCATTTGGCCCGACCCGTTTGGACAGGTCTAGCAACAGCCACGCCTATCTTCTTCTTGGCCCTCCTCTTGTCCTCTACTAGCATTGGTAAGTATATATGGAAGCAAATTTTAAGAGACCTTCCCTTTTTTTAATTTGAAAGACCTTCTTTCGTTGTTTGACACGTGGAATTGTACAAATCTCAAAGCAATTGTGGGTTATCTCAAAGCAATCTGAGAGATTTAAATGAGAGAAGAGAAGACCCACTAATTGCTTTGAGATTTGTACAGTCCTATGTGTCAAACAAAGAAAGAGAATCTTTCAGATTAGAAAAAAAGGAAGATGTCTTAAAATTTGCTTCCAGTATATATATACATGACACGAGAAAATAGCAGCAAATTAATCTTCAAGATAGCTTCGATTCATGCGCCTGAATCTTTGTGATTGAACAGAGGCAGCACCACCCAGGAAATGCGGCACGCTCCCCAGCCCACTGCCCAACATCTGCGACAGCAAGGACGCCTGCATCGCCTGGTGCATAAACGAGGGGTACGCCACGGGGATCTGCTACGACGACGCAGACCGCACTTGCGTGTGCGAAAGGCTGTGCGCAGACGAGGCCAGCGAGCAGCCGGCGCCGTTGAAGACGACCGGGGCATGAAGGCAGCTTGCGCAGGACGGACGCCGGCCAGGCATGCATGGGCCGTGGAAAGTTTAGGGCTTTGTTTTGAGTTTAGTTCCTTGGTTTGTATGGAGATATAAGTTTTGTGCTGATTCGGAGATTTCAGTCCTAATTCACCTTTCGATTTGGAAATATCTAACGGTTTTTTAATTTTGTTCTCTTGATACGAGTTTATCGTTTAAATTCAGATACCTGTAATTCAAGTACTAAATTTTGCTACTTAGCTAGGTGGATCGATTAATTGGTAGAGGGAGTGCTAAGAATTAGAGCATTTTACTATACACCGTATTGAATATTAACTGTACATTCTATTTGATCTAACAGATCGGATTAGTTAGGATTTAGTTATACTTCTGCTGGTAGTATTAGTAGTAGAAATCATATGGTGGTATTATTGTAATTAGCTATTTTTTAATTTTGAACGTATGTGTATTTTTTTGTGAAATTCGAAACTGCTTCGTGGACTGCGCAGGATAGAGCGCTCGATGTGTTAGTGCAAGGTCACGACGTCGTCACGAATCAGACAGGAGGGCGCCAGCCGCGGCGTGGTCACAATCTGGGAGGGCACTGATAGGAAGGAAAAGGCTACGACATCGACAGAACCGAACTAACGACAACGGCGGAAAAATGAGGGTAGCGATAACGAGTAACGCAACAAAAGACGGCAGCGACGGAAAATGAAGGTCAGCGATAACGATTAACGAGTAACGTAGCAAAGGATCAAAAGTCCATAATATCCCTAAGAAATGAACGGCTAGGTCTGATTTCTACTAACACTATTTATTACACATATTATCTACCGTAAAATTGCTCAAGAATTAATAATATGCATGTACTCTTGGTAAAACCAAATTCTGTTAAGTCTTTGCATATATAGTTGTTTGCATCAAGATTTGACAGGTATGGTCAAAATCGGCAGATTTGAGTCAACAGGATATAGCCGATGTTTAACTCGAAAAGATTTAAGGATATTTGGTAACTGCAAATATTTGAGAAAAGACCGACCAGATTGAGGCCGATACGAATCTTGTTCTGCAACGTGTTGTAATAGAACTCGATCGGCCGATAGGTATAAAAGGTTGATGCGGGCAGGCTATGAAAAAAGACACAACAAAAATCAACCAACCTGCATTATACTTTTATCTACTTTTCCGTCGACTAGGAGTAGTTTTGTAATCTAGATTCTCCTGTAACTCGATTTGATCAATAAAGTTACGCATCGCCGATCATTGATCATCTTTTGTTACGTCAATCAGGTTTGATTTTCTCTGATCATGTTGCGCATCGCCTTCATCAGAGTCGATCTGCCTTTATCCTCTGATTAGCCTTAATCGCCTAATTAGATTTACCCTTACTTCTGATTTTATCAGCTTTCAGCTCGTTAGGTCCAAGCCGATTGATACGCAGAATCGGCTTTGTGCGTATTTCATATTTTTCCTTACCGATTGTAGGGTCAAATCGGTTGGTACGCCATGAACCAACTTGAATCCGGTGTTCGTCTGGTGTGTTGCGGTCAATAAACCCTACATCAAGTTTTTGGCACCAACACACTCTTGGTACGCCTAGTGGGACCACGAGGATGTCTTCTTCCTGCAAATCGATTCTGCCGTCTGACCTCAACGCTGAAGCCATAATCGTCCCTACATTGGATGATTTGACGCCAGAACAGCGTATGGAAATCGAAGATTGGAAGGCCGTGTTGGAGGAGATGATGTTGAGTTGCTACCAAAAAACCCGATGCGGCATCACCCAGAAGACCACATTGCCGACGGTCAATGCCCTCATCGATGCAGGGATCGCTAATAGCCCGGTAAGTTAATACGTGCCTGCGCAAGCAGAGTTATCGGCTATGATCAAATAATCTGTGCACCATGCCTTGATCAATCAATCATCGGCTTTAGTGACTACTCTCAAGCCGATGATTGCTAATAGTGTCAAAACTATTGCCTAAGAGTTGGCTTCGTTTGGAGACCTGCTCGATCTACTGCAGACATTACCAAACTACCCTGTTTATTCAGTAGCTCAAAGCGCTCAAAACCAGGTCATTGATGCAAAACTGTTGGCTCCAATTCCATCAGTGATGCCGACTCAACCCACTGTTATACTATCGCGGGAAACTCGTCCTAGCGAAGTCGTACATTACCAAGCATACACTGATGCTGCCAAGTTGAACGTGTCGACTAATTTGCCACCGTCAGCTCCATTTTTCGCCTTCCCACAATCGGTCCCACAACCGATTGAGTCTAATAGATATTCTCAGCACCCTGAACCAATTCCACCTAGGAATCCAGTTCCGCACAAGGTGGTAACTTATACAGAACACTTCGTCCCGTTGCCAGAGAAGCCAGTTAGGAGAAGTTATGGGATGATCAATTCTCTCTACATCCATCGGCTCAACCTAATCGACAACCCGAGCTTGCACTCAGGGGGCAGAATGCCAGTTATGATCATTGGCGGGTTCCCAATGTCTCGTCGGCTAGTAACATTAATTAGGCCGACCAAATTTCTATCGTGTTGAGAGATCAATTCGGCTTACAGCCAAAGGGTAGAGTCATCGGCTATAGAAAGCCATATCCTGATTATATAGATCACATGCCATATCCACATAATTTTAAAGTTCCTGATTTTGCCAAATTTTTTGGAGATGATTTAGTTACGACTTTAGAGCACGTCGGATGCTTTGTTGCTCAATGTGGCGAGGCAGCTCAATCCGACGGGCTGAAAATTATATTATCCCCTTGTCTTTATTGAGAGCTGTTTTCACTTGGTTTACTAGTTTACTTCCAAATTTGGTTTATTTTTAGAACGATTTGGAAAGCCGATTCCATGAGTACTTTTTCTCCGGTAGTCTGGAACTCAGGATTTCAGATCAAAGCTCTATCCGATAGAAATTTGGGGAATCAGTAAGTGACTACATTAAGAGGTTTAGGGAAGTTCGAAATTGATGCTTTAGTGTTACACTGCCTGATAATCAACTGGCCGATTTAGCTTTCAGGGGTTAATACCCCCGCTTAGGGAGAAGTTTGGTGGGCAGGAGTTCACCGACCTTAGTCACTTGCTTCATCGCGTGTCGGCTCAAGAAAGCCGATATCCTGACAATAGGGGTTCTAGGATAAATTCAAGGTAAATGGTAACAACAAGGAAAATGATAAGGCCAAGGTTAATATGGTCGACTATTGCTTGAGTGAATCCTCTGAAGATGATGAGGTAGAGATAAATATAGCCGAGTGGGTGAAGGGTTCCAAAAAGTCATTGGTTTGTTCATGGCTTAAACTGACTAGAAATAAGTCGGAGGTCAAATGTGCGTTTGATGTGTCCAAATGCGATCGTATTTTTGACTTATTATTGCAAGAGAAAATAATAATATGATTGCCTGTAGGACACTTCATACTATCGGCTGATGAGATCAAGAAGCGAAGGTATTGCAAATGGCATCATTCTTTTTCTCATAATACTAACGATTGCAATATTTTTCGCCAGCAGATCCAGTCGGCTATTGATGATAGTAGGCTAAAGTTTGCAGATGAGCCGACCATGCAAGTGGATATTGATCCATTCCCCATAAACATGGTGCGATGCTCACGCAAGGGGAAAGAGGCGATGCACGACGAGGGACCAAAATAGGCTCGACGAGTTAATGTTCAACCAACCTCGAGTGGCGATAAGACCTTGAAGATCATGATTGCACTACTACAGAAAAGCTCATCACAGACGGTTCGGAAACCTCATCACTGATGGTTTTATGAACCGTCTGCAAAAATATGTCAGTGATGAGAAGGCACATCACAGACGGTTTTCAAACCGTCAGTAAAACTAATATCAGAGACGGTTCTATCTACGAATCGTCTGTGATGATCTTTTGTCTTAGACGGTTCTAAGATAGAACCGTCTCTAATGATTAGTAATCACAGTCAGTTTTTAATTAGAACCGTTTGTAATATGGTTATCACAGACGGTTTTTAAATAGAACCATCTGTGTTATAGTTTTTTCCTCCTAACTCTCTTGGCAGAACTTCCATAATTAGTATCTGATGTTCATAGTTTTATTCTCCTTAGATATTTATGCAATGACATTTACAAGACACAACCAATTATAGATTTTGCAATTCAATATTAAAACATCCTAGATGCATTGAGGCAACAGCTTGTCTGATGAGAGGGTCATAAAAATCTCTGTGGTACTCTAGATGCAATTGCTTGTGGGAACATCCTAGATGCATTGGGCCAACAGCTTGTCTGATGAGAGGGTCATAAAAATCTCCGTGGTACTCTAGATGCAATTGTTAGAATACCACAAAAATTTTTATGACCCTCTCATCAGACAAGCTGTTGCCTCAATACATCTAGGATGTTTTGATATTGAATTGCAAGATCTATAATTGGTTGTGTCTTGTAAATATCATTGCATAAATATCTAAGGAGAATAAAATTTCAAACATCAGATACTAATCATGGAAGTTCTGCCAAGAGAGTTAGGGGGAAAACATTATTTCATAGTTCAAGGCCAGAAGACCTTACCACAAATATGATACCACAAATATGATAACAAAATATTTCATAGTTCAGGTAACAATACATTAACAAAATATGATATATACCATAAATTTCAATAAGTGTTCAGTTAGAAACCATATTATTTCGTAATTCAAGACAAGAAAACCTTATAGTTTTTTTATGTCTTCCATCATATGTGCCATAGCTTTCGCAATAGAGGCTTCTCGGTTCTATTTGAAGTTTCATAATTCTAGTACAGTGCTGATTTGTTTGGCACTAATAATCGATTGATCTTCAGTCATATCTCTCAATCCCAACAAATTAAAAGCGATCATGTTGTTGTGAGAAGGGCAGTAATCACATTGAATTCAGTATTAGAAACCTTCATATTACCTCTATAAGCTGAGCTTTAGCTTCTTCCAGCTCTGCATTTGCCCTGCGGTCCTTATGGATGAGTGCTGTGTTAAGGGATTTGATATCTTGCAAGCGATCATCTGTGTCTTTCAATTCTTATTTGATCTCACAAATCTTTTCTGTTATCTCAGATTTCCCCTTCAGTTGTTCGATTTCCACCTCAAGTTTTTGTTTAGTTTCTAATAGCTTTTCCATGTCTTTACCATAAATATATTATAATGAATTAGGTGTTCACTTCAATATGAGGATGCAAGATAGAGATATGATGACACGTACATAAGTTTCAAACATTATCACCTAGTATAGGCACAAAAGAAGCATTGAACATTCAACACATAGTAGCTCCAAGACATCAATCCTTGTGTGATATAATAAGTTTAATGTTGAATTCTAAATTATATGAATTTTATGTTCTGCTATATCTATACCTCAGGTCTAGCTAGCAAACTAATCCATACAAAGAAATAAAGATCCCAACATATTGACATAGAAAAATGAAATTACGTTGCGGTGACCTAATGAGGCATTAAAGCTTGCTAAGCTATATATATGCAGCTTGCTAAGAATTTTATGTTTGACCTCTCATGAATCCTATATCCAGTTTTGTTCAACCATCATGAATCCTATATACAGCCTCATTCCTTCTAAACATCATTCACAAACATCATTAATTCACAAACTCAAAATGGTTTCCCTAGTCAAGCAAATCGGTTTCCCTAGTCAAGCATTTGAGCTACAATTCTTTAGTTACAGCCTCATTCTTTCTAAACATCATTCACAAATATCATTCACAAACATCATTCACAAATATCAACCTCATTCTTTCTAAACATCATTCACAAACACAATAACCTAGTCAAGCATATCGGTTTCATACACAACTCACCGACGGAGATGAGGAGGAGGTGCTTGCGGACAAGGAGGTAGCCGACGGGGAGGAGGGGGTGCTCGCGGACGAGGGTAGCCGACGGCAGGGGAGGAGGAGGTGCTCGCGGAGGAGGAGGTGGCCGACGGGGAGAAGCAGGTGCTCGCGAAAATCGCCGGGGAGGAGGATTGCCGGGGGACTAGGGTTTGCAGGAGACGAAACGCATGCATCTAGCGCTACAAACCTCTATCAGTATGGTTATATAGGGGTCTCAGGTCATATCACAGACGGTTCCTAGTTAGAACCGTTTGTGATATTACCTTATCACAGACGAGTTTTAACTAAAACCGTCTGTGATATGACTGACGGTTCATAAAGAGAACCGTTTGTGATTAAATCACTGACGGTTGTACTAGAGAACCGTCTATGATGTTTGTCATAACAGACGGTTTTTTAAAACCATTTGTGAAGAGGATTCTAATATAAACCTTTTTGTAGTAGTGTTGGTTCGCTATAAATAGAAACTAATCACGAAGGCAAGAACTCAAGAACGGTAAAATCGAAGGGGGATCCGCAAGTTGGTAGATGGTATAAAATCGACAAATCGCCGCCACAAAAGCCGATCAACAGGCTTGGACCAACGTTCTCTCAATTACTGGAGAAATATGAAAGGATAAACAGTCAGCCACGACATCCTCCGCGTCGGCCAACCAACCTATATTGGCCGGAGAACCTGGAAGGGGCTCATCAAAGGTGCCCCTTTTGGCAATTTTGCTGGGAGAGGAGAATAGCATTGCCATCACCATACTCATGCCAGATGGAGCACTATCCTCGAGACGATTGGCCAAGACGATCGGCCAAAGATAGATTATGTGGGCCGATACGGGATCATCGTAGCAAGACTTACAGAAAGCCGATTCAAGAAAGGATTTCTCTACCAAATCAACCTAAGTTGCAGGTGGAGGAATCAAGCTCTACGATGAAGGAAGATCTGGCTGGAAAAGTATGTAAGCCGATTGAGTCCAAACCAAGATGGTGCCTGTTGGGTCTTAGCCGATCGCAACGCAGACGACTTCAGAAGCTAAGGACTCAAGAAATTAGATAGGCCGAACAAGAAAAACAAAGAGACCAGACGTTCAATGAACTTCGTCCAACCAAAACCGTGAAGAAAGAATGGAGGAGGAAAGATCAGATTAAAGAAGAAATAGATTCAACCGATGATTTGGGTTCGCCCATGTTTCGATATGATACGCCTCCAATCGACATCAATATGGTGTTCACACTGCCAGTTGAGTTCAAGATCAAAACTGAATTGGCTAAAGAAACCTTTGCTTAGCTGTGTTTAGGTGCTGAAGCCGTTGTATCTGAAGGGTCACATAAACGGCAAGCCAATTTTCAGAATGCTGGTGGATGGAGGAGCAACTGTTAATCTGATGCCGTATAACACCTGCAAAAAGCTAGGTAAGACCGACAAATACTTAATCAAGACTAATATGGTGTTGAACGACTTCACGAGAGACCCCACCGACGCTAAAGGCGTTATGGTCACAGAGTTGGATGTCGGCAGTTTAACTTTGCCGACTGCGTTCTTCGTTATTGATGCCAACCGCAACTATAGTGTGTTGCTTGGACGGGACTGGATATATGCGAATTGTTGCATCCCGTCAACTATGCACCAACTGCTCGTCCAGTGGAACGGAGATGAGGTCGAGGTCGTCCCAACCGATACATCGGCTCATATTGCGATGGTTAGTTCGGACGCGAATTGGCCGCACGAAGAGGCCGAATGCATATTGGGTAAAATACTGGATGATTATGATCTTATTTATATCGGTAAAACAGGGCTTGTACCGATCAATGTCAAACCAGGAACATTTGATCGGGTAAATGAGGTTTTACGCCGATGGGGTTAAAGCAAGCGATGAAGATTCTGCAAGATAAAATCCAAAGCTATCGGTAAATAACGGATAGCTATGAGGCCATCGTAGATTTCCAAGAAATCGAGAAGTTAGGTCAAGGATTTACATCAACCGATCTACTTCAAGAAGTCGACATAGGAGGTGGTGATAAGAAAAGACCTACTTTTATTATTGCAAAATTAGATTCAGCATATAAGGAAAAGTTGCTTAAAATTCTTAAGAATTATAAAGATTGTTTTGCTTGAGAATACTATGAGATGCCTGGCTTAAGCCGACAACTTGTTGAACATCGGCTACCTATAAAGCCAGGATATCGGCGGTTTAAATAATATCCTCGACGTTTTAATCTAGCCTTGTATAATATTATAAAAGATGAAATAGAGAGATTGTTGGAGGCCAAGTTTATCAGGCCTTACCGATATGCTAAATGGGTCTCTAATATTGTTCCTGTTATGAAGAAAGGTAAGCTTAGGATATGTATCGACTTCAGAGATTTGAATAAAGCTATTCCAAAAGACGAGTATCCGATGCCATAGCCGATATGCTTATCGATGCTGCATCAGGAAACAAAATCATCTGCTTTTTAGATGAAAATGCAGGATATAATCAGATATTTATGGCAGAAGCCGATATACCAAAGACCGCTTTCAGATGCCCTGGCGCTCTGGGGTTATTTGAGTGGACGGTTATGACGTTCAACTTGCAGAACGCTGCTGCAACCTACCAGCTGTAAGATCGATGATGCCGACTAGAGGGGGGTTGAATAGGCGGCTTTAAAAAATCTTCTCACTAATACACGCTCTATTTACCCTTATGCTAAAACCTTAATAAAAATTAATGCGGAAGCGATAAACTAAGGTTTTGACAATTAAAGCCTAAATCAACTAGGCTCACTATGTGCACTAACTAATTAAGTCTCTAACAACAATTTGCAATCCTAAAGATAAACAATCAATTAATTTAATTATATGAATATAAATTGCTTGAATGTAAAGAATAGAATGCAAACACAAGAGGCACGATACTTTTTACCGTGGTGTTTAGAGATTTTCGGTCTCCCCGAGTCCACATTGAGGTAAGCCCAAATGAATTGGACTGGCTCAACGAATTGAGCACCCACCTCGAATCCACTAGTGGTTGCTCTTTCCCCTCCGGGTAGGCGAGCTCCAACCTTTACAAACTTCGTTGGGGCTTCTCACAACCTCCGTTGAGAGCTCCCTCACACGACGTCTCTACACCATCTAGGTATCGGCAAACACGAAGAGTAGCAAGTCAAGCCCTCTAGCTTGAACTTCACCTAGTGCAACACATGCACTCCGGTGACCTCCTAAGTGCAACACTTGAACTAGGATCCTCCTCAAGTGCAACACATGCACATTGAAGCTCTCAATCCTCTTCTAATTACAACACATGCAATTAGAGGTTCACACTAGCTCAAGAAGCAAATGGGAGAGAGCAATACATGCACACAACTCCCACACACTCACAATAACTCCAAGAACCAGCCATTGCCCCCTGAAGGCCTCCTTTTATAGCCTCCAAACCAAAACTAGCCGTTGGGGGCAAAATCTGGAAAAACTTAGCAAAACCAGTGTTACCACCCTACTAGGCCCGGTAGCACCGGCCTTCAGGCCAACGGCTAGAAAACTAGCCGTTGTGCAGAACTTTCGGTAGCACCGACCAACTAGGAGTGGTGCTGCCGCTTGGGCGGTAGCACCGGCCTCCACTCCGGTAGCATCGCCCTTGATTTGACCGCAAAAACACCTCATCTGGATTTTTCGCACCGACGAGAGGAGCGGTAGCTCCGGACCTCCGGTGCTACCAGGCTACCATAGGCAGTAGCACCGGACTGTCAATCCACCCAAAACAGCCTCCCTAGAATTTTCACACCGGCCAGAGGGGCGGTAGCACCGGACCCCGGTGCTACCGGCCAATTAGGGGCGGTATGACCAGCCTTCCAGAGCAAATTTTAATTTTACACAAAAATCAAACTAATTCAAATCAAGAACCTCTTTAGATCGATTTTTAGAACCATGTGGTGATCAACACATGATCAAGCAATTTGAAAAACACATTTGCAAACCCTATTCACATTCTCCAAATAATCGCATTAAGCACAACTTATTTGCAAAACACATTTGCAAATAAACCGAGAACCTATGAGATCAATCCTCTAGCCATGTAAGGATCAACACATGATCCTGACACTTTGCAAAACACATTTGCAAATACCAACACATGCTCTAGGATCGAAACCCATAACCTCCAGCTTATTTGTAAAACACATTTGCAAATAATAAATCAACACTTTGCAGAAACATATTTTGTAAACACAAAATATAAACCAAGCTTAGCCTTGTGATGATCAACACATGATTCAATCACAAGCTAAAACACCAAAGCATGAGCTCTCTATTTGCAACACATGTAAATCTCTAGCACCATGCAAAACAACCACTTTTCAAATCAAGTTGCATGAGCTCTCTCCTTTTGCAACACATGAAAAACTTAGCTTAGTGCAACAACCAAAACAATCTCAAGTGCATGAGCTCTCTATTTGCAACACATGCAAATTTCTAGCTCCATACAACCACTTTAAACCAAATTAGTTGAGCTCTCCCCTTTTGCAACACATACAAAACTTAGCTCCAAGCAATAACCATATAAACAACATTACATAAACTATCTCCCTTTTGCAACACATGCAAATCCATAGCTTCATGCAAAAACCAAATCAATTAAGATTCAATAAAGAAACAAACATTAGCTCCGTTATTTGCAATACATGCAAATACTTAGCTCATGCAAAATCCAATACACGAGCTTCACCCATTCGTAACACATGCCAAATGGTTAGCTCCATGCAAAAATCTGATCAAGAGAGTGAGTTAGAGTGAACCTGATTGAGTTCATTAACATATGATGAATCTCAAGCTAAATGACTCAACCCCTTTTAATAGTACGGCAACCTAACTAGCAACCCAGTCTCCCATCTAAACACTGAGACTGGTAAAAGGCTAGAAACACATCCTTAGCCCTAGCTAGTTTTACCTTTGCCTCTAGCGATCCACTTGGAGTTTTTATGATATCCAATCATCTTCTCTCTAAGATCGAATCTCCTTCTTGTTCATCAACACATGATGAACCTTCTCTAGCCCTTATCTTCACTTCGGGATCACCTCTTGAAGCTTATCAACACAGGATGACTTCTCGTTCTCGATTCTTTATCTTCTTGGACTAAACCTACTTCACAACTCATTGAAGATCGTTAATCCAACAAACACGGTTGTCTCACTCATCACCGCACTCCATTAACACATAATGGATACCTCCAAGATCGATTGAGCATAACCCAAATCAATTTGAATGATTAATTGTGTCTTGAGTACTTTGATGCAACTAATGCTTCATTATACTCAAGAACTTTCCGCTTGTCTTTAATTAATAAAGAGACATCATCAACACATGATGAAGCGTTCTTTGATTTGATTAAAAGACAACCGAACTCAATTTAAATTTTATTTAAATTGACATGAGTATATATAACTACACAAGTTTCATATACTCAATTTGATGGTTAGTAATGATCCATATATGTTTGAGTGATGGAAATAGGATTAATACATTTAGACCATCAACTATAGAACAAACTCCATTAAGTATGTGCATATAACTAATTGAACATGGAATCAATATGCACATAATCAATCTTAGATTGCATATTAGTTTATTCTATATTTGCATGAGTATACTACAAATACACAAGTTATATATACTTAAAGGGTTGTTTTAAAGTCTTGATCTTTTATTTTATTTTGCAAGAAGACATGGATCAATACTATTGAAACATCAAGTTAAATTATAAACTCCCCCTAGATGTATGAATTCATGTAATAATATGGAATTGAAAACATAATGCACATCTTTGATATATAAGCAATGGAAGAGTTCATCTTTTAACCTGATTCCTAAGTATACATTAAACTAATAGAGTGAATACGAGTGCATACCTTGGGTTTTTCATTTTCCATCCAAATTTGAGATTAATAAGAATGTAGCTCAATTAAACATTAATCTAAAACCAATGATTAAACATTAATGATTAAACATTAATCTAAAACCAATCACCAAAATCAATGGAGCTTGAACTTACACCAGCGAACGATGAATTTAATATTTCATGATCTAATCGGCCATATCATTGAAATTTACATTGATGATGTTGTAGTCAAGTCGAAAGATGATTGGCAACATTTAGCTGATTTAGAGACAGTCTTCAAGAATACGAAGGCGCATGGCTTAAAAATGAATCCTTTCAAGTGCGCGTTTGGTGTGTCAGTTGGACAATTCTTAAGATTTATGGTCCATGAAAGAGGAATTGAGGTCAATCAGGAAAGGATCAAGCCATTGCCAAGACAAAGCCGTCGACATGCAAAAATGAGTTGCAAAAGTTGATTGGTAAAATCAATTACCTACGACGATTCATCTCAAACCTTTTTGGTCGGATTTGTGCATTTACTCCTTTGTTGAAGCTTAAAGAGAGTCAGGAGTTTGTTTGGGGAGCCGATCAACAAAGGGCTTTTGATGATATTAATGAGTACTTGACTAATCCTCCAGTCTTGGCTGCGCCGCGGAAGGGGGTTCCCTTCAAGCTATACATATTGGCCGAAGAGGAGACCATCGGGGCTGTTCTGGCACATGAAGTCAATGATAAGGAAAGAGTAATCTTCTACCTAAGTCAGTGACTAATAGATGCCGAAATCAGGTACTCTTTCGTATAAAAATTATGCTTATCATTATATTTTGCCTGTACAAAGTTAAGGCATTATATTTTAGCATCGACTTGTAAGGTGGTATGCAAAACCGATGTTACAAATTATATGTTGTCAGCTCCAATCTTGCAAGGTCAACTTGGTAAATGGGCTTATGCCTTGATAGAGTTCGACCTGTCGTATGAATCGGCTAAAGCGGTTAAAGGACAATAAATAGCTGATTTCATAATAGGACATGAAACTACTGCCAATCTAGTTTCTGTTGCCCCTTGGCAGCTATATTTTGACAGATCGGTATGTCGAGAAGGTAATGACATTGGTATAGTGCTCATTTCTCCTAAGGGACATAACTTCGAGTTCACATTTCGGCTAAATAGCCGATGCTCCAACAATCAGGCAGAGTATGAGGCATTGCTTAAAGGCCTGCAACTGTTGGAAACTATCGAGGTAAATGCTGTGGAGGCTTATAGTGATTCCTTATTGGTCGTGCAGTAGATTAAGGGAGAATACCAATGTTACAATGAGATATTGCTCAAATATTTAGAATAGTGTCTTGACACAATCGGCTTGTTCACTTCATTTTCTATTTCTTACATTCCCCGGGAGATGAATGACAAAGCTAACTTATTGGCTCAGCAAGCGTCGAGTTATAAGGATTTTAGCCAATATCCAATGCCTGAGCCGGTTGACAAAGTAATAATGTGTGCTGATATTGTCGACTGGAGGACGAAAGTAAAAGAATATTTGATTGATAAATCTAAGCCAACAGAGCGCAAAGTTAGGCAGCAGGCATTAAAGTATGTTGTCTTGGATGAGGTTTTGTACTATCGAACATTAGAAGGATTGCTACTGAGGTGCCTTGGAGCCGATGAAGCCAAAGTAGAAATGGGTGAGGTGCACGAAGGTATTTGTGGGTCTCATCAATCGGCTTACAAAATGAAATGGATGCTTAGGCGCACTAGGTATTTTTGATCAATAATGTTGGAGGATTGTTTCTGATGTTATAAAGGGTGCCAGACTTGTCAAAAGTTTGGCAACGTTCAACTCACGCTCGCATCGGCTTTGCATCCGATCATAAAACCTTGGCCGTTCAGAGGATGGGGAATAGATGTAATCGATCAAATATTTCCCGCACCAAGCAAAGGCCGCAAATTTATTTTAGCTGCGACCGATTATTTCTCTAAGTGGGTTGAGGCTATACCCCTCAAGAAGGTTACAAGTGTCGAAGCTATCGGGTTTGTTGATGAGCACATTATCCATTGGTTTGGAATACCACAAACAATCATGACCGATCAAGGCACTATGTTTATGTCCAATGAATTTTAGAGTTATGCAAAAATCCTGGGAATCAAACTGCTAAATTCATCACCTTATTATGCTCAGGCCAATGGACAAGCCGAGCCATCCAATAAAACTTTGATTAAGCTGATTAAGAGAAAAATTGATGAGAAACCAAGAAATTGGCATTCGACACTATCAGAGTCATTGTGGGCGTATCAGCTAGCATACCATGGGTCGACAAAGCTTTCACCCTACCAACTAGTTTATAGTCAAGAAGCCGTTTTACCAGTGGAAATTAATATCGACTCTATACGAGTGGCTAAACAAAACGGTCTGTTGGCCCAAGATTACAGTGATTTGATGATTGATAACTTAGATGATTTGGCAGAATTACGTTTGTCTATACTGGATCGGCTTAAGAAGAATAAGATAAGAGTTGTGTCTAAGGTTAGGGATTGACAATAAACTTGTACTTCGGGTACCTTCGAGATAGCAGAGTCAAGCATACAAACAGAGGCACATGATGTAGACAGGTTCGGGTCTCCTGACGAAGTAATACCCTAAGTCTTGTGTGGGAGATTACTGTATAAGCCAGATGATGTACAAAGCAAGAGGGGTATAGCCCCGAGTACAATGTAGGTGGAATCTATGCTACGGATGGCTGTGGCTAGAGGTTGTCGAAATGCAACTCACCGACTCCTAAGCTCTCTACGCACCAAGGCTTTGGCTTGGTGATTCTGGATTGCTAATCTTCGCTGGAGAACTTCCTTCTAATGTCTACTGGACCGCCTTTTTCTCTTTCCTCCCCTGAGGGTCCCTGCCCCAGGCTTTATATAGTTGCTATGGTCTTGCCTCCGGTTGAGAAATAGTTTATGTGGAGTCCTTCGCCGCGTGAAGGGCCGTATAAAATAACCGATTTGGGAAATGGTCACCTACGTGGGAAGGGCCGTACAAAATAAATTGACATGTTGATGGAAATTCCTACATACTCAAGACGTTAGAAGGAGTTGCTTTGCCTAAAGTAATTAATGGGAAATATTTAAAGAAATACTACCCTAGCATATGGATTGGAGCTTAGTCGGCTAAGAGGAAGTATTATCTTGAAAAGCCAAGTTAACTCGTTGCTGTTAATTGGCTAAAAGGGGTGAATTGCATAGACAAGACAAGTATAAAATCGGTTAAACAACTCATTACAAAATTAAAATATTACAGACATATTATTCCAAAAGCCGAGCATCCAAGAAGTTTTCATCATAACAATATTAACATTGGAGGCCAGAACCATGAAGTCTTGCGCCCAGAGCCGACAAGGCGGCTGTAGCCTTAGCAATAATATCTTGCATTTCGTCGACTATGAGTTGATCCTCTTTGGCGTTTCCTAGCACAGGAGTCACCTTGGGCGACTGCTTCTTCATGCCGACTACAGCCATGGCGATACCGAGTTTCTACTCCTTGATGGCCGACGAGGTCTTCTCTATGGTTTGTTGGATTTCTAAGATTTGTTTTTCCGTCTTGGCCAACTCTTCCAAAAGAAATTTCTTGTACTCATAAAATTTTCGGTAGCCGATACGCGTGGTGAGCTCTCGCTACTTTGCTCTTGAGGCTTGGGGCCTCTTTTAGCCAAAGCTTTAGTGGATTTGGTCTTCTTCTTCTCCCAAAGGATGATCGGTTAAGGATAAGTCTCAACAGAGATATGAAAGGGAGACATGTGATCAAGGTATGCTTACTGGGTTGCTGCTTCTTCTCTATATCTGACAGCGACGGGCTTTGGATGCCTAGAGTGCCAAATGTATATCCTGTAAGACCAATCGACTAACATGGCCTTTTTCCTTAGCCACTGCCTGATTGGGCAGAGATCGGCTTCATGCCGGTAGCCTTGGTCTACAAAGTAAGGATAAAAGCCTATTAGATGAAATTACTTACAATGAAGATTATCGGTAAGAAGGAATCCGTTTAGTCAATACCTCGCCGGTAATATCTACTTGGTTCGTGTTAGTATATTCGAAGGATTTGGAACTAGATTCATCACTTGAGTCAGTGCTAGAAGGTGCCGTCGGCTCAGGTAAATTTGGAAGAAAGATATTGATAATGGCCGACGATGCCTGTTCTAAGAAAAGTGCCTCCGCAATAGAAGACCACCATGAGGTGAAGCGGCTAGACCGGCGGGTATTCAAGAAGAAGTGTGGTAGATCTTTGATCTGGAAATCATCGGCTATCTCTAAAATAATGTTAGCTGCTGTAACATTTCGTACTATGGCTCTAGGTTGAAGCCGATCAAGAAGTTGAAGACAAGGGATAACCTGGTCAAAACCCAACCACCGAGCATAGGTTGAAGGGTGGTAAAACTCGTACGACAGCTGAAACGTTCGATTTCTGGTATTGAAGCCGACGTGCAATATGCTAAGGGAAATAAATGTCTTGTAAAAGTCCAGGGTTGATTGAGGCATCGAGGAACTGTCGTCTTCTAGATGCAAAAATGATGGCCACGGAAAATCAGCTACACCACTATATCTAAAGAAATCTTGTTGACTAAAGTCATCACTGCTCAATTGAAGGAAGAATGATAAATATTTTCTCGAGCCGATGGGTGTAATTTTTGTCTCATTCCCAGAGCAAATGATATATCTCTCACCATGTGATTGTTTAGCTCTAAATTGAGGGATGGCATTTTCTGCAATGTCCTCTCATGGAAACGTTGTATCTTCTGATTTTAATTCGAAAGATCGGCTGAACAAGTAATAAAGCCAGATCTGGATAAACCAAAGAGTACCTCGCACATTGCCAACGACAAAATTGGTGAAGCCTGTAAACAGCTGACTCCTTATTGTATACATCATCTGATAAGCCACTCCTAGCAGCATTTTGCCCAAGGCAAGCCGATGTCCTTCCACCAAGCGCTCTACTATCAGCTGATACACTTGCGTCGGCCCAAGAGAAACCCCGCAAAACAGGAATCTGTCCAATCACAAGTTCAAAAAAGCAACATGCTCTTCATCCGATACCGGCCCGTTCACTTTGTTATTATGCTGATGTACTTGCTCCATCCTTCGCCTTTGGACTGGATTAGCTTATACCTCGGCTTGCCACTATAAGCCGATATTTATTCGCCATCTGGTCTAAGGCAGCACAAATGAGCCATACCTAGAAAAGTTAGGCCGACAAGACCGGTGCGGAACATGAAAGCATTGAAGGTTTCTGACCAGAAATAGCAGGTCATGGCCATTAAGGGCTCATTGCCTTCTGGATCGGCTAAAGAGAAGGGGAGACACTCGGCTATACCCATCCTTTCCCCATTCACCCCTTTTCTGAGCCGCTACGCAGATATACCAAGACCTCCATCCTTTAAACGCTGTCGGGCAGGCTCTAAAGTTTTTATTCCAACCTTATATGTTGTATTTGGCAGCAGATAGGGGTAGGCGAGGAATTTCTTCATTGATAAACGTATCGGCATCTAGGTTTCCTACTAGTCCTAGGTAAAATTGGTCATTGCCGTTGGGAATTGGGATGAATACCTGAGAAGGATCCATTTAGGCGATCTTGGTAGGAAGCCGATTGAGGGCAGAAGATGGTGAGCACTGAAGGGCTTGATGACTGAAGTGAAGAAGCCAATTGCAGACAACTCGAGAGTTTGGGCGCGTGAAAATGACAGTGTAGGGGCTATATATTTGTAGTACGGTGAAAATCTAAAGAGGCGGGAAAAGGATCTCAAAGGACGTGAACAGTTAAAACGCACGATGTGCGCATCAAGATTATTACGGCGCAATTAAAGCAACGGTTGCTGTTGAAGACTTCCTAATAAGCCGACATTATGCAAAGCTGATGTTTGAGATTTTTGGAAGATAACGAGTTATCTCCTAAAAATGGAGGGCATATGTTTGCACCAAGATTTGGCAGGTATGATTAAAATCGGCAGATTTGAGTCAACAGGATATAGCCGATGTTTAACTCAGAAAGATTTAAGGATATTTGGTAACTACAAATATTTGAGGAAAGACCGATTGGATTGAGACCGATACGAATCATGTTATGCAATGTGTTGTAATAGGACTCGATAGGCCAATAGGTATAAAAGGTAGACGAAGGAGACTAAGAAAAAAAGACACAACAAAAATCAACCAACCCACATTATACTTTCATCTACTTTTCGATCGAGTAGGAGTAGTTTTGTAATCTAGATTCTACTGTAACTCGATTTGATCAATAAAGTTGTGCATCGCCGATCATTGATCATCTTTTTTTACGCCAATCAGGTTTGATTTTTTCTGATCTTGTTGCGCATCGCCTTCATCAGAGTCGATCTGCCTTTGTCCTCTGATTAGTCTTAATCGGCTAATTAGATTTACCCTTACTTCTGATTTAATCAGCTTTTAGCTGGTTAGGTCCAAACCGATTGATACGCAGAATCGACTTTGTGCGTATTTCATATTTTGCCTTACCGATTGTAGGATCAAATCGGTTGGTACGCCACGAACAAACTTGAACCCGGTGTTCGTTTGGTGTGTTGTGGTCAAAATATCAAACTATCCATCAAAACACAATCCCACTTCTCTTCACGTCTTACGGATCTCACCGCAGATCCAATGCTCCAAAATCTGGATACTTTTTTGCTAAGAAAACATCCGGACGATGTTTATCAAAACCCAAAAGATTCCATCAACAACATCTCATTATTCTTTGATGCCATTGTCATCAAATGAAAAGCTGAGTTGCAACTTGCAACATGCATCAGAGCACGAGACGATCATACATACACCAACACCATACACTGAAACCTCACATGGTCTCTGCTCTCTGGCTTACGAGCCTCTTCCGTCAGGTCCTCGTCGTCCTCGGCGGGGGGACGCCGGGCTATTGACTGCATCCCCATAACACTCTCTAGTGCACATGCATTTGGTGCGGATCACGCCGCGGCAGTACCCACCAGTGAAGTCCTCGTTGATGCAGGCGGCGGCGCAACTGGCATTCCGGTAGCACCGGCCTTTGAAGGTCTCGCTACGTTGTTCGCATAACTTGGCCTCGGCAGCTGCTCAATCAATCAATCACAACACACTCGTCAGATTAACTTGCTAAACAATTACAAGACAACTAGTATATCAGGTTAGATTCACGTAGTATATCGAAGTATTAGGCTTAGTGAAGATTTGCTTTTGATGAACTCACTAAAGGTCAAGAGGAGCAAAACAAAGGCTACTGCTGCAACCATGGCCTTCATGCTGAATCAAGCTGAACTGAATTTTGTTGGGTGAGGATCGAGGAGGGAAGGGGTCCAGGTGAGACATTTATACAGCTTGGGCTTATGGCATGTATGTGCGTCATAATTGCAACCTTGCATCCGGAATGGATGTGCATATCTTGGGGATACTCTGAAGTCAGCAAAAATCTACCTACATATATCTTGGTTCTGTCTCTTCTAGATACTTGACAAAATTAATGTGCATATCTTGCTTTGGAGGAACTAGTATTCAGCAATAATGATCCTGGATAGTGAACAGTAGGAATCTAAACTTGTACAGTTATGCCACATAAATCTCTGAACTTGAGAGCCATACCACATAAATCCAAAGGCATCGATGTTCCATTGATTACACATGACGATTACAGAGCCACGGTGATTTAGAATGAGCTAAAGTGTTATTTGATGTCATCTCTAGTTACAAGTTAGTTGGGTTTACACTGAATTTTTTTTAATAATACATTTTTTATTCAAATTGCAAAAATGTACCTCGGTTGAAAAAATTGCAAAAATAGACCTATGTCGCCCTTTGAAAAAGCGAAATGAAAATATCGCCTGTTGAAAGCGTGACAGAGAGATGTGTCGCCCTTTGGTTGGGCAACTAACCATTGTAGCCCTTTGGTTTGGCGATATACCATATGTCGCCCTTTGGTAGGGCGACAGAGGTGCTCATGCCTCTGTCACCCAACCAAAGGGTAACTGAAGCCAGTATTTTTTTAAAAAAATCGTGCGCGCTAGGAAGAAGTCGTCGAAAATTTTATAATTTCATGAAATATTTTCTAGGAGGAATTTTAATTTATGAGGAAGTATTTGGCGGTAATTTTATTGAAAAATTCTCTATATGCTGTGAGCATTAATTATTAAAAGTCAGCGTTATTTTGACGGTTGGTAGAATTGTATAGTTCAAAGTAGGGTTAATAAATTCAGTAAAATTAATATTTATTGGTGATAATTAATGTAGTATTTTAAAAACTTATTTTCACTTTACTATTTTCGGGAAAAAAAATCAAATTTCGTTGTTCGTCATTCTCTTTCGGTGTACGACAAATTTGACGATAAATCATAGTAAACTATTGAATAAAACTCGACATTGATATTTCAAAGTTCAGAGCTAAGTCACAAACTGGGATACAATATAGGTATATACCTTAAGGAATTCATAAAATTGGGATACAACATAGGTACATACGTGCCTTAGCGAATTCATAAAACTGGGGTATAACATAAGTCACAAAACCATACATTCTATGGCCATGGTTGTCGGGATAGGGCAGGGTCAAAAAAAGTAAAGTTATATATTGGTGGCTGATGGGGTATTACGTTTGGATCGCTGATAGGGCTTAATGTAATATCATCGTTATAATTGGGAGGACTCCGAGGACGATAGTTTCCTAGCCTATGTGGCATGAAATCGTCATCTTCATTTGTATGGTTAGGAGCTGGCCCGCCTCTAAAGCTGGTTGAACGTCCTCTTGTATTGTTTGTTGAACGGCGTGCTGTAGTAGTGCTTGAACGGCTTGCTGTAGTAGTGCTTGAACGTCCTGATCTAGGTGATACGAAATCATCATCATCATCGTCATCGTCATTTGCATAGTTAGGAGCAAGCCCCCCTCCGGTGGTGGTTGAACGTCCTCTTGAACTTGCTGCTGCAACAGTACTGTGTCGACCTCTACACCTCCAGTTAGATCCTATTCTGTGTCTTCTGCGCGAACCAGGCATCACACCCCCGCCGAAAAGCATATACATCGCTAAGAATTTCGGGATATCTTTATTCAGCAACTCTTCATCCTCGGGGAATGACTAACACACAAGACAAGCATACGAAGTAGTGAACTTATGTATAATGGTAAAAAAATAGTAGGGTGAACAAATATAAAATAACTAACCTTAATATGCTCTGCATACCGATTAGGCAGCATCAGTTCCATGTAAGATCTTCTAGAGAAACCTGTAGCAGAAGGGTGATCGGCTAATTCGCATAACCTGAAATACCTGACGCCACCATTGCAAATGCGCCTTGAGGTCATCGGAGGTCACAAGGTTCAGGCGAGAGTTTGTCACATTATGTCTCCGTAATATCGGACGCCACTCTTGCAATTTGAACACCACTTTACTTAGGTTCTCCTCCTTGAATAGATCGTCCTTCCCATCTCGCGTAACCTTCAACGTTTAATTAAGAGCTACACTGCTCATATCAGGTATCCACAAAAATGCTCTGCTAGAGGATCCATCCATGGTGAAGAAGTGTGAGTGGGAGCTGTGGATGTGTGTCTGCGGTTTGGCCTTTTATAGACTCGAAGGGGTGGTATATGGACTAAGTGTTGTAAGGTAAGATTGAAAGGGTTAAAAGTAGGCAGTGAGTGGTCACTTCAGAATGTGCAGTGTGCAGTTCGTGTGTAATGAGTGTACCCATTAATGGCAGCGTGTGGTCAAATCGTCCTGACAAAGCTACAGGTAGAGT
This sequence comes from Otatea glauca, assembly GCA_036346275.1. NCBI lineage: Eukaryota > Viridiplantae > Streptophyta > Magnoliopsida > Poales > Poaceae > Otatea > Otatea glauca. The sequence continues at coordinate 5,112,252 of CM070713.1, forward strand.
GTTGTCAAATCGACCTGAAAAAGTTTAAAGTATTAGGCAGAGTGTTGCAACTTATAACCTGAAAAGGTGATAGAGTGTCGCTACATGTGACTTGTCTAATCGGCCTGACAAGAATGCACGCCCGTGAGTAGGCCATTCGCCCTGAAAAAACTGCTCCACTATAGTCATCTCTAAATAATGTTTGTGTTTTAGAATCTGCGCATGTAGTGATCGTTTAGGGTGTTTGCTTTGGCAGGACTGAGCTGCATAGCAAGTTTTAAATAGGATCCTTTTGCGTATTATGGTAGTACATGTATCATAGCTTGTTTCGGGGCTATTTCTCCATAATATCTCTTCTGAACATGTTATTTTATGGGCTACTGAAAAGGCTTAAGTGACCATTCACTTTACACGATTGCGATCTAGTTTTCTTTGTAAGTTTGTGACTGCACCGTATAGGATGTGTTAACCATTTTTCGGTATTAGTACGTCATGTTATAACCATTTTTAACTAATTGACTCTTTGTGGTTGAAAGCGGTCGCATCTTGTAAAAAGAATAATGATTGCATAACCAAATATAATACTTCACTATCATAAAGACCATATGTAGTACAACATATCCGGAACAAGTTAACTACATACATAATGCAAAAAGTTAGAACAACCCAAAACACAATGAACTGCTGCCGGTCCCATTTCGGGGCAGCTCCTCGCGGCTGGGAAGGCCTCCTGCGAAGATGCCCCTGCGAGTACGTGAGTTGCGTCGGCGCACGGTGGTCCCTCTGTAGTCTAGCTGGAGGTGTGGCGTACTCCGCCTGAGAAGGCTGCGTCGGTGGTGGTGCTCCCTGCAACTACGATGGTTCAGGCTCATCCACATCAGCGAAGTACCTCGACACACCACCATCGTCGGGGTCGTACTCTGTGTAGGCTGGCTCATCGAACTGCCCCTCGTAGTCGTCAGGTGCAGGTGAAGATGTAGAGGAGAACCACTGTGCCTGTGACCTTGTAAAAGTTGAAGAATTGTTGATAGCACTCAAAAAATTAATGAAAAACATACAAACTGCGATTAAGTTCTAACCTCCAACGTCTGGGGCTAGACCAGCGTGTCCAGCAGTTCGCCCTCTCGCAGGGGTCAGCGTGACTGTGGCACGGGAGGCTGTAGCATGTGAAGATGTACCTATAGCACGCCTCTCTCCACTAAGCGGCACGCCGGGAGCCACATCGGGAGGCGCACGACATCCCGCCAACTCGAGGACTTGTCTCGAGCTGTTCCTAAACCTCACGATGAAAGAGGACACCTCCTCTCTCGTGATCTCAACCCCGCGGTTAAGACGAGAAAATAAGCTCCCTGACTCCTCGTAGTACTGGCATAGGACATCATTCTAGAAAATACATTACGAATTAGTCTAGCACATTAGTCTGAAAAATACAAAACGATAATATATCGTAGATTGGACGAAACGTACCACAATGTGCAGAGCCGAATTCGTATGGGCGGGATACGTGTCTCTCACCTTGAGGACGTGTCTAGGACGATCGGGGTCAACACGTACCAAACGTAGACGGGTACGGGACCTGTACCACTGTCGATACCCCTAGTACGTCTGCGGTTCGTACGGCGCATCCTCAGTATGGACGTCTTCTAGGGCTCCTCCCGACTCCTCGACCCATGGGGCCATACGTATGTGCCATGGGGTGGCCCCATGTGCACCCTTCCTAGTCTTCCTGCGGATAAGTAGTAAATGTAACATTATTAGATAGCATTACACGATAATGATTAGAGAACATCGATGCGGGAAACTTACGTGTGGGCGTCGTGTGGGACCTGACGGTTGACTTGGGTTGGGAACTTTTGTCGTAGACCGAACTGCCTCATCACTCGATGGACAGCGTAGCCCTCGACCTGGATGTCGAATAGGATGAACCGGCGTGTACTCCAGTAGGGTGAAGTATCGCCTGTGTCGGATTAAGGACCGAACATAGTGTTGTATGATCCAAGATAAATCCGTACAACCATAAGTGTTGAGATGGGGCAGCATTAAACCAATTAAGTTATCTAGTTTAACTTTGCATTTATGGAAGGCAGGAGATTGTACAGGAATTCCTTTTCAGGTCTGCTTGTAGGGTTTCTACATACCAATGCAACGGTGTACGCCTTGCTATGAGCAGAAACGTTGTGTGGGTGCGGTGTGAATGGATCCAGGTCTTGAGTGTGTGTTTCTGCTTTCATGGCGAGGGCTTAACATCCTGGGCTGATGCAAAGTTAACCTAGGTAATGTAAAGTTTTTCGTCATGAATATTCTGGCTACACGCCAAAGGTGCGTGAAACAGGTGGCAAAAAGAAAAGATCATAACTTGTGTGTAAAGTTGTACACCTTTGCAGAGTGTAAATCTAATCGATTAGCTGTCCCCTCGGTTATGGGAAACTTGGTGAACTTGTACTAGTTAAAAGCTTTGATATTTTCTGAAAATGGGTTTTGGTTTGAAACCTGTTTAGCAACTGTCGCTTTATGTCAAAGGGCCGACATTGTTAGATTTCATGATCTGGATATATGCCATGTGATGGCATTGATCGATTCGAAGCTCACGTCATGGAGGACTGTGAGTATTACTTATGCTTTACTTATTTCTTATCAGTCAAACTTGCTCTTACAAATTCCGTTTGCAAATGACAACATGATTTACAAATTCAATATTGCTTTATGCAAATTAGCCGTAGAAGCCTTTCCTTTGAAATGTCCTGCATATATTATAGGTTTTGCTGAAGTCTTGCGGAGTACGTAAAGTACTCACCCTTGCTTATATGTTGTTTTAGGTGGAAAAGTTAGCAAAGCTTCAAAGATATCTTTCCGTCGCGGGATTTTTCGATGATGCAATCTTTCTAGGGATTATGCCTTATCAGTTGCCTGCGGGTTGGATGGGTACACTACAAGACTTTGCTTCTTTTGCTGCTATATGCTCTGAGTTGTAAGGTTACTTTGTATCATAGTTTTCGCTTATTAATATGTTGTATAATTGTGATTCCAATTGTTGAAAATGTGCGTACTAGACACTGATTATGGGATTAGTACTTTATGCGCATTAGATTTTCATTTTTGCATTTATGTAAAAATAGGGGTTGTTGCACAAGGTATGCAATCAACTTAGCACGGCCTACAATAGCTGGTGCCGCAACGACAACCGCTTCACCGTCTTCCTCACCGAGGGCTTCACCGGCGGGTACTGCCACGGCACGCTGGCCCCCAAATGCGTGTGCGCTAAAAAGTGTGATGGCATTAAGGCGATCTGACGGAGGCCCATGAGGCATCGCCGACGACTACAAGAGGGCATGATGCAGCTCACAAGCCAGACATCATTATGCTGGGTTTCAGTTTATGGTCTTGGTGTATGTATGATAGTGATGGTGATCTGATGCATGTTGCAAGATTGCAACTGAGTTTTTCAGTTGATGGTAATGGAATACAAAGAATAATGAGAAGGTTGCCGATATCTCTCCAGTCTCTAGTATAACATGGCCAGAACCTGAAAAAGAAAAAGAAAATAAACAAAGTGAACACCATATCAACAATCTATTCTAAACGAGTTCTATTTCGAAAAAAAGAAGGAAAAGAATACACCACCATATTAATAACTATCACAAATTCTAGAACGATCCTAATTCTAGAATGAAGGATCAAAGACGAATGTCAGCAGTTCAACATGAACACAAAGCATTATTATTGCTCTACAATTAACCTCTACGAGATCATCAATCTGAGCAGCACAGTGACGACCAAACGGTTCAGAGAAACCGATGGACTGGTAATTGGTCCGTACCAAGACCACAAAGTGCCTAATCGGTATCGGGAATTTTAGTTATTTAGGTACATTCATTTGAATTTGTATGGAAATAATTTCGTTAAATTTATATTCAGAATTTTAGTTATATATTTATTGTTCATTAGAATTTGTGTAGAAATAGTTTAATTTAATATATATTGCGAATTTTAGTTATGTATTTTTTCTTGCATAGACAAATCCAACTGCTATTTATCTTTTTGTTTTTATTCTGAATTTCAGTGATTCCGGATTATTCTTGGAGTTTGTATGGAAACTGTTGACGTCAAAAACTTGATGCAGGGTTTCTGACAGCAGCACACAGGACGAACACCTGGTTCAAAGCGTGCCAGTCGATTTGACCTGGAATCGACAAGGTAAAAACAATAAAATTTACTTCAAGCCGATCGTCAAGATCAATCGGCTTAAACTCAATCAGCTTGAAGCCGATCAAGATCAAAGTAACGAGATAAGTCGATTAGCGATTAAGGCTAATCGGATGATAAAGCGAATCAATTACGAAGAAGGCGATCGCAACAAAATCGTAACAAATCGAACACAGGGTGTAATTGGCGAAGATCAACAATCGGCGATGCGCAACTTTATTGATCGAAATCGATTACAAAGGCTAAATTACACAAGCTACTCTAGTCGATGTAAAAATAGATGAAAAGTAAAGTGGTTGTTTGTATGTCTCCTCTCCTGCAGCTTGCTTCGGCTCTTCTTTTATACCCTTGACCGATCGTGTCCTACTCCAACACGCTTTAAGATCCGTATCCGTATCGGCCTTATCTCGAGAGGTTGTTTCCTTTAAAATCTCACAATTCACCAAGCGTTTGATTCTTTCCAAACATCCGTTAGCTTCCATATCTTTAATTCTATTTGCTCGATTTTAATTATCTTGCGAATTTTGGTGCAAACATATGCCCCTATTTTTGAGAGATGACTTGTCATCCGTCAAAAATCACAATTATCGGCTTGTTCAATCGGCTAACGTTTAATCTTCACTCATTGCTCGCCGCTTTATTCGCGCGTATTTCTCGACATGCGATTAGTGCGTTTTAAGCGCCACGCCTTTTGAAATTCACCTCCGCCTCTTCAAGTTTTCACCGTGCTATAAAATGCGGCCCCCACCGCGGTCATTTCTCACGCGCACAAGCTCTCTGAATCCAAACAATCGGCTTTTGTTCATCCATTGTTCGGTTTCCATCAGTCGGCTTGCATACATCTTCAATCGGCTTGCTAAGATCAATTTGAAATGGGCGTGAGTCGGTACTCATTCCGATCCCTAACAGTAAAGATCAGTATTTTCTTGGTCCGATAGGAAACCTAGGCCTTGAAGATAATTAGCCAAGATATTCCCGTCTTCCTTTATCGCTCTGCATTCAATATAGAGAGCTGGGATAAGAGCTTGAGCATGGCCGGCGGTAGCAAGGGATGGAGATCTTGGTATATCCGTGTGGCAGCTCAAAAAAGGGAATGGGAAAAAATGGGTATAGTGAGTGTATTCCTCTCTCTTTAGCCGATCCGAAGCCAATGAGCCCTTAGTGGCCACGGCTTTTGTTATTTCGGTTGGAGACCTTCAATGCTTTCTTGTTTCAGCTTTGGTCCCATCGGCCCGACTCTTATGGACATAGCCCAATTGTGTTGCTTGAGGCGGATGGTGAACAAATATCGGCTTTTAGTGGAAAACCGAAATATAAGCTTATTCAATCTAAAGGAGAAGGTTGGCGTAAGTACATTAATAACAATAACAAAGTGAACGGGTGGTATCAGACGAAGAACACGTCGCTTTTCTGAATCTATGGTTAGACCGATTCTTGTTCTGTGGTGCTTCTTTGGGACCAACACAAGTGTATCAGCTAGTGGCAGAGCGATTGGTAGAGGGCCGTCGGCTAGCATTGGGAAAGATGTTTCTTGGAGCGGTTGCCAAATGATGCATGTAATTAGGAGTCGGCTTTTTACTGGGTTTGCCAAATTCTGCGTCGGCAATGTAGGTGGTCCTCTCTGGTTTATTCAAATTTGGCTGTACTGCTTATTTAGCCGATCTTTCAGACTAGATCTCTCTGAAGATTCAGCATTCCCTCGTGAGGACACACGGAAAATGCAACACGAATTGAGCAGCCGATCCTATGGCGAGAGATTCATCATGTGTTACAGCGAAGAAGATTTCTCAGTTGGCTGAAAAATACTTATCTTTCTTCTTGAATTTGGATAGTAATGATTTCAATCAACAAGATTTTTGATTATACTAGTGCAGCCGATTTTGAATGGCCATCATTTCTTCACTTGGACTCGACGACTCGAAATGCAGAATCGACTTTGGATTTCATCAAAATTTTCATCTCCCAGTATCTTTCATGTCGGCTTCAACACAAGGAATCGTACTTTTGACCTTCTTATGAATTTTACCATCCTTCCATTTTTGCGGACAATTGGGTTTCGCCAAGTGATTCCCGACCTTCCACTCCTTGACTTGGTTGACCTAGGACTAGAGTGCGATCCTTAGTGCAACAAACATGGTTTTGGAGATAGCCGATGATTCTGAGATCAAATCTTTGCCACACTTTGTTACGAACAATCGTCGATCTAGCGATTCACCTCATGGTGGTCTTCAATTCTTGATGCACTTCTCCTTGACCGTACTCCATCGGCTATCATTGATGCCCTCTTCCCGGATGTTCTGAGCGATGCTAACCGGATAACAATTCAAGTGACGAATCGAGCTCGGATACGATAATCTGAGTCTTGTAAATATTGCTAGCGAGGTATTTAGTCGACTTTAACTTTTCGTTAAATAGTTTACGAACTTGTCTAATCGGCTTCATATTGTTTTCTTTGCGGACTAAATCGAGGGCAAAAGCCGATCGAAGTTCAGCGAGTAAGCAAGGAAAGCGACCACATAAGGCAAGCTGCTCGATGGTTACACCTCTGGTTCCTTGGGTATTCAAAGCCCATCATTGTCCGACTTGGAAAAGCAACAACAACCCGATAAGTTATACTCAATCTACCTTGATTCTTTCATCGTTTAGTCAAGCGACTTTCATCAGATGAATATGTAGAAAAGAGGAAGCCAAAGTCCACCAAGGTCCTGCCAAGAAGAAATACTCTAAACCACAAGAACAAAGTGGCGAGAGTTCACCTCACGAATCGACTCTTGCTCGGTATCTATAACACAAATCTTAATTTAGTCCATCGGTCTTGATTGGATCATTGGTTCAATTACATTCTTTTTCCACCGCCGCGCCGGCACAAGTGGCGAACATCACCGCAAGTTTGTCGGACATATCGCCAAAGAGCCATTGCCTCACCGATGCAAGACTAACGATCGCCGCTCCGAGACTTCGACCTATCCAACGTCCTTGGCTTCAATCTATCCGATTTGGATGATCCGAGATCTTTGCGGTGATGATTATATTTACGCAATTCAAAATATAATTCTGTTTCAAAAGGTGCATCATTTGCAGATTTCATCGCCCCTGGCATGCAAGAACGCCTCAACAAACTATTTGATTTAGTCTCAAGGCCCCAATCGGAGATTTTGAACAATAATCAACCGATTAGGGACGCTATGTCAGCAGTTGAGGCCGATCTTCCACCAGCGACTATGGCTGCACTGCTTGAGGTTTGCCATTTGGACGAGAAAAAGACTCTGGTGGAGGCAGCTGAAGAAAGGAAGAAAAGGAGAGCAGCCCAAGAAGCCGACCAGAGGATCCTTGACAAAATGATCATAGAGACAAAAGCAAAAAAGAAAAAATTTGATGTGATCATGGAGTCTCTGAAGGCTAACAAAACCTCTCTTCAAAAGCTAGAAACCACTAAGAAATTCCTTGAAGAAGAATTGTTGAAGGCGACAAGCTCATCATTTGAAGGCCAAGATTCCTTGAAAAAACATCGTCTTACCGCCAAGGAGCGAGAAGAAAGAGATAGCAACAGTATGGCGACCTTCAAGGAGCAATCGGCTAAACTTGTACCCATCCTGCAATGCAAACAGAGGATGGCGGGATCTGGATGAGGTGCAAGAAACAATTGCCAAAGCGGCTGGAGCACTGTCGGCTTTAGGAGCACGACTCCCAGGTTCTGGGATGTAAAACTTTGTCGGTTTATCTTGAAAACGTGTCCTTGTTACGAATGTTTTGCGACCTAACTTGTTATGTTTATAATCGGTCATTTAACCGATTTTATCTTGCTTATATCTCTAGTCTACAATCCTTTCACCGATTAACGACATCGTGTTAATCTTGGCCTGAACGCGATTTTAGTCGGCTAGGCTCCGATCAAACGCTAGGATAATATTTCTTTAGATATTTCCCATTAATGGCTTTAGGCAAAACATGCCCTTCAAGTGTTTCCGATGAAGTACGAGTTCCCACCGACTAACCGATTAATCTTGTATGGCCCTTCCCACGTGGCGACCATTTTCCAAATCGGTTATCCTTAGAACCAACAGTAGTATAGTTTTCCATACTAAGTCGGCTGATCGAAAGATTTAGGCATAACCTTTTATTATGCGCTTTTGCTACTCTAACCTTGTTCTTCTTAAGTCGATCGAGTGTAAACAAGCGTAACTCGCTAGTTCATCCAAGTTGTCTATCATTAAATCATTATAATCTTGAGCCGACAAACCATTTTGGTGGCTACTCGTATCGACTCAATATTGATCTCCACTGTAGAACGGCTTCTTGTCCATATACCAACCGGTAAGGTGAAAGCTTCGTCGCTCGTGATAAGATAGCCGATAGGCCCACAATGACTCGATAGTGTTGAGTGCCAATTCCTCGGCTTTTCATCAATCTTTCTTTTGATCAATTTAATAAGCGTTTTATTAGGCGACTCGGCTTGACCATTAGCTTTGGCGTATCGGCGAAGAGTTTAACAATTTGATCCCTAAACTCGTTGCATAACCTTGAAACTCGTTAGACATGAATACCGTACCTTGATCGGTCGTGATTGTTTGCGGTATTCCAAATCGATGGACGATATGTTCATTCACAAAACTAATCGCCTCAACGCTAGTCACCTTCTTAAGCGGTATAGCTTTGACCCACTTTGAAAAATAATCGGTTGCGGCCAAAATAAATTTATGGCCTTTACTCGAAGTTGGAAAAATTTGGCCGATTATATCTATTCCCCAACCTCTGAATGGCCAAGGTTTGATAATTGGATGCAAAATCGATGCTGGTGCTAGTTGTACGTTGCCAAACTTTTGACATGTCTGACATCCTTTGTAATATTTGAAGCAATCCTCTAGCATTGTTGGCCAAAAGTAACCTGTCCGCCTAAGCATCCATTTCATTTTATGTGCCGATTGATGAGAACCACAAATTCCTTCATGCACTTCACCCATCGCCACTCGGGCTTCTTCAGCCTCAAGACATCTTAGCAACAAGCCTTCTAGAGTTCGATAATACAGTATATCGTCCATGATAACGTACTTCAATGCTTGTTGCCGTATCCTTCGTTCCGTCAGCTTAGATGGATCGACTAGATAGTCTCTTATTTGTGTTCTCCAATCAGCAATATCCGTGCACATTATTGCTTTATCTACTAGTTCAGTTTCCTGACTTCGGCCAACATCTTTATATCCTGATGCTTGCTGGGCCAAAGCATTAGCTCTATCGTTCAATTCTCGAGGAACATGACCGATAGAAAATGATGTAAAAGAGCCGATGATTTCTGCGCATTGCTCTAAATACTTTGATAGCATTTCATCTCGACATTGGTATTCTCCTTTTATTTGCTGTACCACTAATAGTGAATCACCGTATGCTTCAACAGCACTCACTCCGATATTTTCCAACAACCGTAAGCCTTTGAGTAATGCTTCGTACTCGGCCTGATTGTTTGAACATCGGCTATTTAGCCGGAATGCGAACTCAAAGCAATGTCCTCTAGGTGATATGAGTACAACACCGATACCATACCCTTCCTCGCATACTGATCCATCAAAGAACAATTGCCATGGTGCGATCAAGACCAAGTTTTTGCTGTGTCATGTCTGTTATAAAATCGGCTAGGACTTGTCCCTTAACCGCTGGCGATTCATATGATAAGTCGAACTCGACCAAGGCGTAAGCCCATTTGCCAAGTCGACCTCGCAAAATTGAGTGACAATATATACTTTATAACATCGGTTTCTGAGATGACTTTACAAGCCGATGCTAGTATGTAGTGCCTTAGCTTTGTGCATGAGAAGTACAATGATAAACACAATTTTTCAATGAAAGGGTACCTGACTTCTGTATCTAGCAACCGTCGGCTTAAATAAAAGATAACCCTCTCTTTACCATGTACTTCTTGTGCCAAAACAGCTCCAATAGTATCTTCTTCAGCTGAGACATACAATCTGAAAGGAACACCTTTTGAGGTGCGGCCAGAATGGAGGGTTGGATAAATACCTTTTACGTCAAATGCTTTCACGATCGGCTCCCCATATAAATTCTTCATTGTCTTTTAACTTGAGAACGGAGTAAAAGCACGAATCCTACCAGAGAGGTTCGAGATGAACCGACGAAGATAGTTAATTTTGCCGATCAACTTTTGTAATTCGTTTTTACATGTTGGCGGTTTGGTATTGGCTATGGCTTTGACCCTTGTTTGGCTGACTTCGATTCCTCTTTCATGTACCATAAAGCCCAAAAACTGTCCTGCCGACACGCCGAACGCACACTTGTAAGGATTCATCTTCAAACCATGCGCTCTTATGTTTTTGAACACCCTCTCCAAATCGGCCAGATGTTGGAGATTTTTTGCAGATTTTACCACTACATCATCTATATAAATCTCAACAGTGTGGCCGATTAAATCGTGGAAGATAAGATTCATTGCCCGCTGATATGTTGCACCGGCGTTTTTCAAGCCGAAAGTCATTACAGTCCACTCGAATAAACCTATTGCACCGGGACATCTGAAGGCTGTCTTGGGTATATCGGCTTCTGCCATGAGTATCTGATTATACCCGGCATTACCGTCCAAAAAGCTTATGATCTTATTTCCTGATGCAGCATCGATAAGCATATCGGCTATTGGCATAGGGTATTCGTCTTTTGGCGTCGCCTTGTTTAGATCTCTAAAATCGACACATACTCGAAGTTTTCCATTTTCTTCATTCACTGGAACGATGTTGGAAACCCATTCAGCGTATCGGCAAGGCCTGATAAACTTTGCTTCCAATAATCGTTCTATCTCTTCTTTTATGACTTGGTACAAGGCTGGATTAAAACGCCTGGGATACTGTTTGAACGGTCGATAGCCCGATTTAATAGGTAGCCGATGTTCCACCAGCTGACGGCTTAATCCAGGCATCTCGTGATACTCCCAAGCGAAACAATCTTTATAATTCCTAAGTATTTTTATTAATTTTTCCTTGTACTTTACATCTAAATTTGCACTGACAAAAGTTGGTCTTTTTCTATCACCCTCACCTATATCGACTTCTTCAAGCAAGTCGGTGGACGTGAATCCTTGACCTAACTTTTCGATTTCTTCATAGTCTTCTATGACTTCGTAGCTATCTGTTGTTTGCCGATAGCTTTGCATTTTGTCTTGTAGCACCCTCAATGCTTTTCTTGTCCCCATCGGCGCAATACTTCATTTGCCCGATCAAAAGTGCCAGGCTTGACACTAATCGGCATTAGTCCAGTATTTGCTCACGCATATGAAGTCGCAATCGTCCAGTGCCTTGCCCGATATGCAGCCAGCTTCTTCGTGTTGCCAATTTGCATCGGAGCTAGCCATGGCGATGTGTGCCGATGTATCGGCTGTGACGATTTCAACTTCTTCTCCGTTCCATTGAACTAGTGCTTGGTGCATGGTCGATGGGATACAGCAATTTGCATGAATCCAATCTCGACCGAGCAAAGACTCGTAGTTTCCTTGGCGTCAATTACAAAGAACGGCGTCGGCAAAGTCTTACTACCGGCGTTAGCTCTGTGACCATGACACCTTTTGCTTCGTAGGGTCGCCTGTGAAGTCATTGTAACCATGTTAGTTTTAATTAAGTCTTCATCGGACTTACCCGACTTTTACATGTCGTAAGGCATTAGATTCACCGTGGCGCCTCCATCTACCGGCATTCTTGATATCGACTTGCCATTTATATACCCTTTTAGGTACAATGGTTTGAGATGCCGATGATCGTCTTTGGGTTTCTCAAAGATGGCGTTACATACCGGAGCATAAGCGAGCAACGGCCTCATTGGCGATTCTCTTCGACTTTGAACTCGGTAGGCAAGGTGAACACCATGTTGATGTCCATGGGAGGTGTATCGTCCCTAATTATGGGAGAATCCAGTCATCACCGATTCAAATCTTCTTCGACTGTTCTTTTCTTCTCCATTCTCTCTTGACGCATTTGATTGGACGAAGCTCATTAAATATCTCATCTCTCTCTTTCTCAGCATCGGCTTCACGAATTTCTTGTGTCCTTAACCTCTGAAGCCGTCGTCGCTGTGATTTACTTAGGCCTGATGGGCACCACCTGGGTTTAGGTTCCACCGGTTTTCGTACTTTACCAGCCAAGTCTTCTTGATTAGAACTAGTCTTGTGCGTCTTGGCTTGGCTTTGTTCTTGATCCGGTTGAGATAATCTCTCACGGACCGCCTTACGTGACTTGATCTTGTTCTCGATCGGCCGAATAGTCTATCTCTAGCCGATCGATCGCCAATCGTCACGAGGATAATGTTCCATCGGGCAGTTATACGGTGATGGCAACGCTACTCTCCTTTCCCAGCAAAATTGCCAAAAGGGACACCTCCTATGGGCCCTCTCCACGTTCTCTGTACGATACAAATTATCCGACCGGCGGGTGTGGTACCATGGTCGGCTATTCATCCTCTCGTATTTCTCCATTAATTGTGAGAACGTTGGACCTGGCTTTTTCGCTGGCTGCCTTAATGGAACCTTTTCTGCTTTGTACCATTTGCCTATCTGGGGATTCCCCTTAGGTTTAATGGTCCTTGAATTTTTTCCTTCTCGATCGGCTTCTATTTGTAAGGAGCCGATGGTAATCTTCAGTGTCTGGCCGCCGTCAGAGCTTGATTGCATATCTACTTGTCGATCCTTCTTCTGCTCATCTTGCATCGGCTCTTTTCCTTTAACCGAGCATTGTACCATATTAATAGGAAATGGGTCAACGTCCACCTGCATGGTCGGCTCATCGGCAAACTTCAACCGACCATCTTCAATGGCAGACTGGATCTGTTGACGGAAGATATTGCAGTCATTAGTGTTATGTGAATAAGAATGATGCCACTTGCAATACCTGCGTTTTTTGATCTCGTCGGTCGATGGTATTACATGTCCCTCCGGCAATCGTATTATTTTTTCTTGCAGAAGCAAATCAAACATGCGATCGCACTTGGAAACATCAAAAGAGTATTTGACCTCCGACTTATTCCTAGTCGGCTTCAACCAAGAACAGACTAAGGATTTTTTGGCTCCTTTTATCCATTCGGCTATGTTTATTTCTGCTTCCTCATCTTCCGACGAATCACTAGGACAATACTCAACCATATTAACCTTGGCCTTATCCTTCTCTTTATTATTGCTATTACTGTTCTTAAATCTGTCTTTAAATACTTTGTTATCAGTAAATCGACTTTCTTGAGCCGATACACGATGCAACAAATGGCTAAGGTCGGTGAATTCTTGTCCTCCAAATTTCTCCCTAAGAGGGGGAATCAAACCTTGAAACGCTAAATCGGCGAGTTGATTGTCAGGTAATGTAACACTGAAACACCGATTCCTAATTTCTCTAAACCTCTTGATGTATTCCGTCACCGATTCCCCAAATTTTTGACGTACCGAACTCAGATCTGAAATTCTAAGCTCCAGACTGCCCGAAAAGAAATATTCATGGAATCGGCTTTCCAAATCGTTCCACAGATGGACCGAATTCGGAGGCAAGCAGTAAACCAAGTAAATGCTGCCCAGATAAAGATAATGGAAACAATCTAATTTTCAAACCGTCGACTGGTCGCTTCACGCATTCGCGATAAACGCCCAACATGTTCTAAGGTGGTAATCGAATCATCTCCGAGAATTTGGCAAAATCAGGGACTCGAAATTATGAGGGTAAGGCATGCGATCTATGTAATCGGGTACGGCTTTCTATAGCCGATAACTTTCCTTTTGGTTGTATGCGAATTGATCCTCAAAAAAGCAGAGATTTGATCGGCCCAATTAGCATTATCGCCACCGATATGGCGGGCCCTTGATAATGTCTGTCATAATCGCATCCACGCCCCGAGTGCAAGCTCGGGTTGCCAATTATGCGTGCGTCGGCATCCGATTATATTGATCGTGCGATTATGCCTAATTTGAGGTTCCGCACCGGATAAGCGGTTACGAGTATGTTACTACCCTGTGGCCCCGAGTTTCTAAGCGTGATAGGTTCTTGGGGATGTCTCTCGAGTTAACGGTTTGTGAAGTCGATTGGGGAAAAGCGTAAAACGGAGCCGATGGTGGAAGGTTGATGGATGGATCCAACTTTGCGGCGTCGGTATAAGCGTGATAATGGCTCACCCCACTTGACCGGGGATCCCTAGGCAATATGACCGTGGGTTGTGTGGGCATCATTGTAGGAGGTGAGGTCATAGCCGATGGTTTAGGATCGCCATCGTGCTTTTGCGTGTTCTCGCGATACGTAAAAAGCTGGATAATTTGGCGTAACTTCCAATGGGTCTAGCGACTTCTTGGCGAGGCCAACTCACGAGCTATAGTTTTGGCGCTATTCACTATCATCGGCTTAAGGGTTGTTACTAGAGCCGATGATTGGTTTATCAAGGCGTGGTGTCTGATTGATTAATCATAGCCGATAATTCGCTTGAGCGGTGAATATCGGCTTACTTGTTACGTTATGCCCGCATCACCGAGCGTTGACCGTCGGTAGGGCGGATTTTTGAGTAACGCCACGTCTTGTTTTCTGATAGCAACTTAGCATCATCTCTTCAAGAGCAGCTTTCCGAGCTTCAATTTCTTGGCGTTGTTCTGCGGACAAATCGTCCATTGTTGGGACGATTATAGCTTCTGAGTTGAGATCCGATGGCGGAATCGACTTCCCTGATGAAGACATTACGGTCCCACCGGGCGTGCCAAAAGTGTGTTGACGTCAAAAACTTGATGCAGGGTTTCTGATAGCAAGACACGTGATCTAACACACAGTTCAAAGCGTTCCAGTCGATTTGACCTGGAATCGACAAGGTAAAAACAATAAAATTTACTTCAAGCCGATCGTCAAGATCAATCGGCTTAAACTCAATCACTTGAAGCCGATCAAGATCAAAGTAACAGATAAGTCGATTAGCGATTAAGGCTAATCGGATGATAAAGCGAATCAATTACAAGAAGGCGTGCGCAACAAAATCGTAACAAATCGAACACAGGGTGTAATTGACGAAGATCAACAATCGGCGATGCGCAACTTTATTGATCGAAATCGATTACAAAGGCTAAATTACACAAGCTACCCTAGTCGATGTAAAAATAGATGAAAAGTAAAGTGGTTGTTTGTATGTCTCTCTCCTGCAGACTTGCTTGGCTCTTCTTTTATACCCTTCGGCCGATCGTGTCCTACTCCAACACGCTTTAAGATCCGTATCCGTATCGGCCTTATCTCGAGAGGTTGTTTCCTTTAAAATCTCACAATTCACCAAACGTTTCGGATTCTTTCCAAACATCCGTTAGCTTCCATATCTTTAATTCTATTTGCCTGATTTTAATTATCTTGCCGAATTTTGGTGCAAACAGAAACCAAATTGCTTATTTTGTTTACATTTTTATTCTGAATTTCAGTTATTTTATTGTAGTTGACATGAACTCCTTATTTTATTTCCTAATTTTATCCTATTATTATTCTGAATTTTAGTTATTTATGGATGTTACTTTGGAAATCGTTAGGAAATCAATTCACGAATTTCCTAATGATGGAATAAGTCTTGTACTTGGGTCTTTGTTGTATTTGGTCTTTGTTTAGCTTTTAGGACAGCATCTTAACAGCTTTTAGGACAGCATCTTAGACTAGCATCTAGGTATATGCTTGGCTGCCTTGGCCAGCTATAAATATGTAACCCCAACCCCTTAGGTTGGTATGGCATTGTGTGAGAAATAAACTAGAAAAAAATTGCCCTAGCTCCTAGTGTCATCCTCTCTCGATGAGAGTAAGAGTTCCGCTACTCACATTTGGTATCAGAGCTTGGTTGTCCTGCAACCTAAACATCTCCTGCTCATCACCTTCCCACGTCTCTCCCAGTCCTCAGCCGGCAGCAGGAACACCCACTGTTGCTGCTCATCCCTCCTCTCCCGCATGCACGAGCGGCGGTTAAATGCAGGCGCCTCTTCCCACGCATGACCCCTCACTAGCACGCCATGTCCAAGAACGATCTCGGCTTCGGTGCGCCTTGAGTGCGCGGCACCGCAGGAGGCCGAGGTAGCCGCGCAGAGGAACACAAGCGAGCAGCGGCAATGCGGCGCAGCGGACGGCGGCGAGCGGAAAAAGGGCGGCGGCAGCAGAACCGGCGGCGAAGAAGGCGGAGGTAGAAGCGGCCGGCGGCAGATGCGACGCAGGCGGCGGCAAGAGAGCTCGAGCTCTGCGAGGCGATAGCGCCAAGGCTCCATTCTCGCCAACGACGAGCTCAGCCGCCGAGGAGGCAAAGGCGAGAGCAAAGCGGCGCGATGGATAGCCACGCATCCCCATGGGCGCGGTGGCGGCGATCCAGACAGACGCAGAGCGCCCGACGGCGCCCGGCGGAGGAGGCGCGGCGGCGGCTCGATGGCGCGGACGTGCCGGCGGCGCTCCCGGCGGCGGCAATTGGGGCGACGGAGATCGCGGCTTGTACCATGATCGGTACCATGTTCATCGCGGGATCCAGGCCGTTGTCAGGGACATCGGTCCCGGCGGTGGGTGACCTACCCTCACCAAGATCAACTACGTCGAATGGGCCGCGGTAATGAGGGTACGGCTCCAGGTGCGGCATATGTGGGAGGCAGTTCAGTACGACGATGTTGACTACTACGAGGATCGTCGGGCGCTGGATGCCCTCATTGCTGCAGTCCCGCCCGAGATGCAGTTCTCGCTTTCCCAGAAGCGAACTGCCAAGAAGGCCTGGGACGCCATTGCTGCGGCACGCATCGGCAGCGACCGCGCTCGCAAGACCACACTACATGCACTTCGCAAGGAGTGGGAGAACCTGGCCTTCAAGCCAGGTGAGGACGATGACGACTTTGCTCTCCGTCTCAACACTTTGCTACAGAAGATGGTGCAGTTTGGCGACGACACCTACAACGAGGAGAGAGCCGTCGAGAAACTCTTCCGTTGCATCCCCGAGAAGTACAAACAGATCGCTCGCTCGATAGAGTCTCTCCTGGACCTCTCCACGATGTCGATCGAGGAGGCGATAGGTCGTCTCAAGGTCGTCGACAATGACGAGCCACAGTCTCTCTCGGGGCCGTTTACCATCGGCAGGAAGCTACATCTCACTCGGGAGCAGTGGGAGGCCTGTCAGGGTGACGGGAAGAAGGGGGAGTCCTTCCTCTCGACAGGCGGCCACCAGCGCGGCAAACCGCGCAAGGCGCGCGGAGGCGCCCGGGCCGGGGCGTGAGGACGTGCCGAGGGTGGCGCCCGCAGAGGCGCCCAAGGCAGCGCCGCCGGCAACCAGAGGCCGACACAAGACGACGCCTGCCGCAACTGTGGCAAGCTTGGCCATTGGGCCAGGGAGTGTCGATAGCCACGACGCGGTCAGCCCACGCCGCCAAAGTGAGGAGGAGGAGCCAGCTCGCTCCCGCACACGCAAGCATCGAGCGCCTTGGCGGCATCGGCGCGCGGCTCTCCTCCACCTTGATGAGCCGAGAGCGCACGCCTTCCTTGGTGACGGCTTCGGAAATGACAAAACTAATAGGTGGTGCCTCGACACCGGTGCCACCCATCACATGACCGGTCGACGGGAGTTCTTCACCGAGCTTGACTCCAACGTCCGAGGCTCCGTCAAGTTTGGAGACGCCTCAGACGTGGAAATCAAGGGCGTCGGCTCCGTCATCTTCACCGCCGAGTCTGGTGAGCACAAGATGCTCACCGGAGTCTACTACATCCCCGCGTTGAGGAACTCTATCATCAGCCTGGGATAGATGGATGAGAACGGTTCGTGCGTGGAGGTCAAGGATGTAGTCATAAGGATTTGGGATCGCCATCGTCGTCTTCTTGCCAAGGTAACCAGAGGCATCAATCGACTCTATATCCTCAACGTGCAGGTTGCACAACCCCTCTGCCTTGCCGCTCGTCGGGACGACGAAGCGTGGTAGTGGCACGAGCGCTTCGGGCATCTTCACTTCGAGGCCTTGAAGCGGCTCAGTGCTATGAAGATGGTACGAGGCCTGCCGTGCCTCGACCACGCGGAGCAGTTCTGCGACGTCTGCGTATTAACGAAGCAGAGGCGGCTCCCCTTTCCCCAGCACTCGAGCTTCCGAGCCAAGGAGCGGCTCGAGCTCGTGCCGGGACTGTGTGGCCCGTGTGGCGGCCACACCAGGAGGACGACGCTACTTCCTGCTGCTCGTTGACGACCTCTCCCGCTACACGTGGGTGATGGTCCTCGGCAGCAAAGGAGAGGCAGCGAACGCCGTCGGCGCGACGCAGCTCGCGAGGAAGCGATGTCGCGCCGCAAGCTGCGCAGATCGCGCGACCGACAACGGCGGCGAATTCACGAGAGCTGAATTCGGTCGCATCGCGCGGATGAGGGTGTTGGCGCCACTACTCCACGCCATCTGACCGCAGCAGAAGCGGCGTCGTCGGCGGCGCAACGAGACGGTTGTGGGGTTGGCTCGGGCCCTCCTCAGCGGCCGGGAATGCGGTGTCTTACGGGAGGCGGCGGTGGCGGCCGTCTACATTCTCAATCTTTCGCTCACCAAGGCTCTCAACGGCAAGAGCGCCATACGAGGCTTGGAATGGGCGCAAGCGGCGATCTCCCACCCACGGGTCTTGGTTACCTCGCGTTTGCCAAAGAGCTTGGCCATATCGGCAAGCTCGGCGGCAGAGCACTCGGGGTGTTCGCCGGCCACGCGGAGGGCTCGAAGGCCTACCGCATTCTTGACCCAGGGACACGGCATGTGCGCACGGCGCGCGACGTAGTGTTCAACGAAGGGCGAGGATGGGCATGGGACAAGGCGGTGGCCGACGACTCGACTCCGATGTACAACGACTTCACTGTCGAGTACGTCCACTTCAAGGAAGCTGGGGGAGTAGGCTGCTCCTCTTCACCGAGCACGCCTACCCCAGTCCCCGAGTCTCCACCGACTCCAATCCCACGCACTCCAGCACCGACGATCACACCTCCGGGCACGACCACTCCGACACCAGCTCGAGTCGAGCACAGCCCAGTGGAGTTCGTTACTCCGCTCTCCCACGACGAGGAGCGCATCGACGCGTACCACGACGGCGAGCTGTTGCGGTATCGTACGATGGAGGACCTTCTTGGAAACCAACCGGTGCCGGGACTGGCGCCTCACGATCTGGAGATGCAGCTGCACCTTGCGTGCGACGACGGCGAGCCTCGGTCTTTCGCGGAGGCCGAAAGACACACGGCCTGGCGTGCCGTGATGCAGTCGAAGATGGACGCGGTTGAGAGGAACCGCACCTGGGAGCTCGCTGACCTCCCTCGTGGTCACCGCGCGATTACCCTTAAGTGGGTATTCAAGCTGAAGAGAGATGAAGCCGGCGCCATAGTCAAGCACAAGGCTCACTTGGTGGCACGCGGTTTCATGCAGCGCCCAACGACGAAACACCAGCAGGCTGTGAAGAGGATCATCCGCTATGTTGCGGGGACTCTCGACCACGGTCTCTACTACCCGAGGTGCCCTGGGAAGGCACACCTTGTCGGGTACAGCGACAGCGACCACGCCGGCGACATCGACACCCGCAAAAGCACGAGCGGGATTCTCTTCCTCCTCGGCAAGAGCCTTGTTAGCTGGCAGTCGGTTAAGCAGCAGGTGGTGGCCCTGTCCAGTTGCGAGGCCGAGTACATAGCGGCCTCCACCGCTTCGACTCAGGCGCTCTGGCTTGCTAGACTGCTTGGTGATCTCCTCGGCAGAGATACTGGAGCGGTCGAACTCAGAGTGGATAGTAAGTCTGCTCTGGCCCTGGCAAAGAACCCCGTTTTCCATGAACGGAGCAAGCACATCCGGGTAAGGTATCACTTCATCCGAGGCTGCTTGGAGGAAGGGAGCATCAAGGCGAGCTACATCAACACAAAAGACCAACTTTGGACTCGCTCACCAAGCCTCTTGGGAGGATCAAGTTCCTTGAGCTCTGCCTCGAACCGGATGGTCCAACTGTCTCACAAAACGACGCACAAGACTTAGGGGGAGAATGATGGAATAAGTCTTGTACTTGGGTCTTTGTTGTACTTGGTCTTTGTTTAGCTTTTAGGACAGCATCTTAATAGCTTTTAGGACAGCATCTTAACAGCTTTTAGGACAGCATCTTAGACTAGCATCTAGGTATATGCTTGGCTGCCTTGGCCAGCTATAAATATGTAACCCCAACCCCTTAGGTTGGTATGGCATTGTGTGAGAAATAAACTAGAAAAAAATTGCCCCAGCTCCTAGTGTTATCCTCTCTCGATGAGAGTAAGAGTTCCGCTACTCACACCTTTAACTTAATTCAGAATTTCAGTTAATTTGGATTGTAGTTTACTCGGATTCTTCTTTTAATCTGAGACATTACTCGGATCTACCTAGATCCTTCTATTAAGGTGTGAGCTTCCTTGGATTTTTTTTTAATTCAGATTTTCCATTAATTTGGGTTGTAGTTGACATAAACTCTTTCTTTTAATATGAGACGTTATAACTCGGGTACACCGGATGGATGGCTAGGATAGATTAGTGTTATTATTTCATTTTGAAATTGAACTCATTCAGACTAGATTATTGATATGGTGTTCACTTTGTTTTTTTTCAATTTCTGGTCATGCAGTAATAGAAAAAGATTTCATCAACTATATCTCATTATTCTTTGATTCCATTTTCATCAATTGAAAAACACAGTTGCAAATTGCAACATGCATCAGAGCGCCATACTATAATACATATGTTAGAGATAATCTTGACTTGCATTAGTTAAAGAGATAAGATTGAGTTTCAGTTTTAGAAGATTAAACTCTACAAGTTTTGTTTGAGTTTGTTAAGATTAGGAGTTCGGATTGCTATCTAGTTAGCATGTGATCTCTAGTATAAATAGCAATAAAAAACCAGAAAAGACTAAGCAGTTGTATAGGCCAACAAAAAAGTTTCCTGTTAGTTTCAACAATTGGTATCAGAGCTTAAGATTTTAGATCAAGCCGCCTCCCCCGGGAGGAGGAGACTCTCGGGGGTGATACTCGAGGAAGTAGCCTGAATCAGGTTGAGGCGCGACAATCGCATGACAACCATCTCGTCGGTAATCTGTCTAGTAATTTTCTGGGCTACTCAGCGTTCTTCGTCAGCTCATCAAATCCGTTGCGACGTTCTCCTGTCACGCAAAATCCGTGCTGGACTCGGCCAAAGGGCGTGCAACAACAGATTGATTCCATGAGGTCGTCCTAGGCGCTGCGCTTGACAGCAACGACCATTCGCGGCGCAAGGAGCAGCAAAACCGAGAAGACCGAAGCAACAAAGCAAAAAAAAGAAAAAAGGAACGAAGTTCCCTGCGACGGCAATACAAGTAAGCTGGTGGTGGTGGCATAAGCAAGCGTAGAACAGGGGATCTTGGTAGCAAGAAGAAGCTCTCGGCGGCTACGCAAGAGGCATGAAATGCTGCAATTCGTGGAGGTGCCGTGCAGCTGGGAAGTCAGCAACATCCCATGCGACAGGAAAAGAAAAAGGAAGCCGCATGCAACGTGCTCTTTCTTATTGGAGCACATAGAACTCGCCGTCGCAGCCGAACGTCCGGGCGCTGGTCAACACCGCGAAGGCCATCAGGCATAGCACAGCTGTGACCTACCCGGGCGAGAGCGACACCAGAGAAGCAGATTTTGTGTATGCAGTGTAAGTCGAAGATGAGTCCACTTGCAACACGATGTTGATCTGGGACATTGAGAAGATGCGTTCGCCTTCCAAAGTTGTGTCCGTCAAAGTCAAGTTCATCGAAGATGAGTTCAAGATGTTAAGGAGTTGTGGTCGTCGTTCTAGATATGTGTGCGCATGAGAGTTCTTGCAGGTGTGTCCAAGTTCTCTCATAGGTAAGCTCTAACGCGAGTCCGCGTCACCGTCAAATTGTGTTATCAGTGAAAAGACAATTGGAGCTGAAGCAAAAGGTCGTAATTGTTGGCGAAGTGCGTCACTGGTGGTATAGCCAGCAAGAAGGCAGAACTCCTTAGAGATGCGTTCACCATCTTGTATCAAGTATGTGTTGAGCAAATCGTAGTTGAGACCAATTGTTTTAATGAGTAAGAATCGGTGTGTCAAGATTAGGGGGAAATATTAGAAATAATCTTGACATGCATTAGTTAAAAAGATAAGATTGAGTTTCAGTTTTAGAAGGGTAAAACTCTACAAGTTTTGTTTGAGTTTGTTAAGATTAGGAGTTCGGATTGCTATCCAGCTAGCATGTAATCTCTAGTATAAATAGCAATAAAAAGATAGAAAAGGCTGAACAGATACATAAGCCAACAAAAAAGTTTTCTAGTAGTTCCAACATCTGTAAGGCCCCTATTTTTGATATTAAATACCAATAATGGGTACCATGTGCATATAGTACTAGTCCCACGATCAGTGGCTAGTACGCATATTTACAGATTGATATCATAACCATACATAAGTTTTATTACACAACGAAAGCAGGATTACATAGTATGCTTACAATACCAAAAGTAAAAGACTGCAGTGAAGACAGGATCTTGTAGTATGCCTTTTTAACCCATTGTCCCCACAGGCAACTAACAAGGTAAAACCTTAGTAAAATTCATCGTTAAACTCCCCGAATCCTGCATCAACATATGAGTCATCGGGACAGTCTGACTCTTCACCTAAAAATATCAACATGAGCAAGTTGAGTACTTACGTACTCGCAAGACTTTTACAAATCCTATAATACATGCAGGTCATTCCAATGGAAAGGCTAATATGGTTAATTTGTATAAAGCCAACTTGAAATGTAAATATAGAATAATAGATTGCAAACGGAATTTAAGTAAAGAAATTTTAATACAGAAATAACAATATGTAGAGTACGAATAAGAAAGATCTCTAACCTGGGTATCATGACCACATCCAAGAATCATTTTCCATCAGCACATGGTAGAAACCATATTTATGAAAAATAAAAACATCTAACTATGTGATGACTTTACCAAGTGCCCATGACCGCGGACGCGGCTAATCAATTAGATTTACACTCTGTAGAGGTATACAGCTTTCCTCACAGGACATGACTGACTCATTGTGCAGTCGATATTAGCACACTTCCTTTGGTGTGCTGCAGAGAGTCATGATATAACCGTTACATTACTTAACCTTGACTTTGCACCAGCATGGTGACGATAAACCCATTCTATGGTGGAAGGACTCAGAGCATAGAAATAATGGAACTCCCCACAATATGACGTACACCGTTATATTGGTAAACGTTTGTTCCATGATTACCTCGGTGTGGACGTCCCTTCGAACAATCCATTAAGAAATAGCTCGTACTACTCCGGCCTTCCAAGTGCAAAGCCAGTTTTAAGTAACTTAATAAGTTAAAACTGTCCCATACCAACACTTGTAGTTGTATGGTAATTCTTAGCCTGAAAACAACCCATAGCTCGGTCCTTAATCCGATACAGGCAATAGTCTCCTCCTACACTACGTGCAAAGACATGCACTTTCGGCTATTGCCAATAATTGCACACCGTAAGAAATATTCATGTAAGGTTTTGTGTTTCTTTAAACATGGCTAAGCATGACACTAAGTGTGAGTAACCCAAATTGACATCAAGTACTGTCTATGTTATTTTAGGGTTATCAAGGTTTCACAAATCCATACTTATCAAGGAAGTTATATGAAACTACAGGTACAGCTACCATTACCCACGAAATAGCAAACTTTAATAAAAGTAACGCATGCAGTAAAACATTTAATAAAAACATTTATAAAACTGGGATTAATATGATCAAAGGGAGTGCTTGCCTTGTTGATTATCATCGACGTCGAACTCCTGGTCGTCGACTATTTCAGATTCGTCGAGTTCTACACGTCGTTCGGCAATACATAGCAAATAATAAATTTCAATAGGGCAAAAAGAAATTAGATGAAAGAATCCAATAAAACAATTTACATAAGATGGGTATGGTTTCAATGGTATGTTATTTAGGTGTTCATGTATGCATTCTTTACTAACTTTGGTGTTCATGTATGCATTCTTTACTAACTTAGCTTAAGCAATTAATGATTCTTATTTCAGGGGCTACTATTTTTCCTTATCCTACCAGCATAAAGGACTAAAAATGAATCTTCTATTAGTTTACTTAAGAAGCTAATATTTATCACATTACTTACTACACATTTAATAACTTGAATATTTCTTACAGTGAACCCTAAGTATTTTTACATATTCAGGTTCCTAAGGATACAGGGAGTCCAATAAAATTTGTTTAAATCAAATTGGAGTTTATTTGCAAAAATTCTATGAATGGCATAATTTAGTCTTTCTCTTTGAATTTGAATTTAAAATTTAACCAGAGATCATTTTCAAAATATTTTTGCACATTCTGAATGTACATGATTTATCATGAATTTAGAAATTTATTTCATCAAATTTGAATTTTAAATACGCAAGATATGAACCATTGGATACTCTAGGGTTTGAAAAATACTAAAAATTCAGAAAATTGCCAAAAAGGGAAAGTGCGCTTTCGCGATGAAATTGCACTTTCCATTTTTGGGCGGCACCGAGCTGAGGCGCTGACGGGATGGGCCCATGCGACAGAGAGTGGCGCTAGGCTGGCAGCTGACGCGCGGGCCCGCGAGAACTGCGTGGCGCATGCGGCTGACCGGCGGGACCCAGTGGCAGCGACACATACACGCCGCGCAACTGACCAGCGGGACCCACAAGTCAGCGACGCGGGACAGCGCACTTGGCTCAAGGGACTAACAACCTTGGCCCACTCGGCAGAGATCTAGAGCAGGGGCGACGATCTTCTTGGCTGCAGGCGGCGAAGCATCGCTAGAGAGTCGGAATGGGTTCCACGATGAGCTTCAGCGTGCTCATGCGCATACCGGGGTGGTCGCCCGGTGGCCGGAGATGGCCGGGAAGGGGGTCACCACCGTGCGGGTGCGGCGGAGGCCATGGCCGACCGGCGGCGAAGCAAGAACAAAGGTTCTCGTTGCTCATTTTCACCACTAACAGCATCTACAAGACACAAGGACTCCAATTTTGGGGTCAGGTAAGGAAGTGAATCATCGTACAAGGTTCTCACCGTGCGCGGCGACGACGGAGGAAGGAGCACGGCGTGGCGGCTTGCCAGGGAAAATGGACTCCAACTGAGGTCCGGGACGAAGACTAGGCGCTATAAAGAAGCTCTGAGCTGAATGGCTTGATGCGGCGTGGACTGGTTGGGAAGTTTTTCCCCTTTTCTCTAGTTTCACCGGAGCTGGAAGAGACGAGCGTTTTTTTGGCGGCGATTTGGTTGCGGGGTAAGCTAAGAGGAGCATAAGGACTTAGCCGAGGTTTTGCGGGGGTTTTAAATAGGTGGTAAAGTCGGTTTGCATAGAAGTTGACCCGAGCTCGAGTTGAGTTGGTTCGGCGGGGAGAAGGCGCAAGAAAGTCGACCAGGTCAGAGGAGATATTGCCGCAGGTAGGCACTGGAAGGAACGGGAGATGACGAAGCAGCTTCGGCAGGTGAACAACGAGGCAGTTTTCTTCGCTGGCCTCGGACGCAAGAGAGAACAGAGGGAGAGAGTGGAAGAAAGAAGAAGAACCAGGCGAGGGGCTGATGTGCAGGGGCGAGCTGGCAGGGAGAGGTCGGCAAGGGGACCGGCTGCCACGCTGGGCCCACATGTCAGTGAGAAGAAGCGACAGCGCCGAGGAGGATTCTGGACAGGCCGGGGTTATTCTACTAGTTTAAGCCATCATTTTGACTAGGTTATTCCTGAAAATTTTTACATAAGTCGACAAGGTAAAGATAAGAATCCTATAAAATTTTTAGATGAAATCTCTGAGCAGAAAATTTACTAAAATTTTGACAATGGGACTTTTGAATTTCTACCGGTTCTGTTTTATATTTAATTAATGACATAATTGAGGTTATAATTTTATAAAAAAATTTATAAGGATCTGAAATGGTATTAGGTACCTTATGTAAAATTTTAAGATTTTTATTCTTAAAATTTAAATTTTAATAATTCTGACATTACTATTTTCCACTCTATTTCTTTTCTGTTTTTGAATTTTTAAAATTAAAAAATGTAATATTTAATTTTTTATATGTTTACCAGAGGTAGGTACTGTTTTTATGTCATCAAGGTAAAATTTTTAACCCGGGATAACCCCTGGAGAATTCTATAAAAATCTAACATTATCTGCATGGCTTTACTCTCAGATGCTTACACCTTGGTTTTATTATATTTTAATGATTCCAGGTCCTTAACTGCCATAATATGGGTTCTAACTCTAATATTTTATTATGATTTTTGCAGATTTTTGTTGACTTTATGTTTTTACCTTTTTTACTTTTACCATTTTACTATATCTCTAATTTACTTTCTTTTATTAGAGAAATGCCAAAAGAATTTGCAATAATTCAGGAAAAACCAGAAAATACAAGAATAATTCACATGAATATTTTAGATATTATTTTTCTCATTTTATTAATTTGGGCTGTTACAACAACATACACCAATTACACCATACACTGAAACCCTACATATATAGTCTTTGGCTTACGAGCCTCCTCTGTCAGGCCCTCGTCGTTGTCGCCGGCGGGGGCACCGGCGTATTGCCTCCATTAACACCACACTCGTTAGTGCACATGCATTTGGTGTGGAGCATGCCGTGGCAGTAACCGCCGGTGAAGCCCTCGGTGGTACAAGCGGCGGCGCAGTTGGCGTTGTAGGAGCACCGGCCTTTGAAGGTGGTGCTACGTTGTTCGCATATCTTGGCATTGGCAGCTGCTCAATCAATCAATCATAACACACTCGTCAGATTAACATAATAAACAATAACAAGACAATTAATATATCAGGTTAGATTCACATAGTAGACCAAGGTTACTGCTGCAACCGTGGCCTTCATGCTGAATCAAGACATTTATATAGCTTGGGCTTTTGGCATGTATGTGCATCATAATTGCCACCTTGCATCCAGAATAGATGTGCATATCTTTTGGATACTCCGAAGTTAGCAAAAATCTATCTGCATATATCTTGGTGCTGTCTCTTCTGGATACTTGACCAAATGAATGCGCATATCTTGCTTTTGGACGAACTAGTATTCATGATTAATGATCATGAATAGTGAACCATAAGACTCTAAACTTATACAGTTGTGCCACATAAATATCTGAACTTGAGAACCAGGCCACATCAATTCAAAGACACCAATGTTCCTTTGATTTCACATGACGATTATAGTAAAACGGTAATTTAGAATGAGCTAAAGTGTTATTTGATGTCATCTCTAGTTACAAGTTAGATGGGTTTAGACTTATCTAGACATAACTATATACACGAGTCTTGCAATCGAAATGTGTAATTCTCAAGACTCAAGAGGGCCCAACTAATACCAATGCAAGTTTATAGAATTACTCTGCACTCTCCGTACTCTCTGCTTTAAATTGATGGGTCATCAATGGAACGATTTTGTTGCTTATGAACCAATAGTACAAATTACAAAATGCCAGGGTCGTCTATTCATCCATTAATTGCCAAATGCAGGGTGAGCTCTTGCAGAGGAGTTGAACTGTTTATGCATGTATGCTCCTCCTAAAAAACATATCATTTTACATGAGTGAAAAAGTATAAGGAGAAACAAAGAATCACTGAAATACATTTATGCTTGTAAACAAACATGTCCACATTAGCAAATTAATAACGCCAGTGTGGAGATAGCTAGCACTACATACCCGTGTGGTATATTAATTACGTAGTTACACATATATGCAGGCCAGTTTTTTGAAATATTCTTGTATGTTAAAGAGCTCTTTTACATATAGTCTCACACGGCTGCGATCTTGCACTGTAACTCCATGACTAAATTGGTTTTGTTGGGCAAAGAAAGAAGGATCCTAGTGCCCATGCATTTATATATACAATTTGAGGTTCCACCGTGAATGGGTTTCATAAATTGGCAGCTTGCATTCAGAATGGGATGTGCATATCTTGATTTTGGATACTAGCTCGGTGGTAATCGACATATGTCTAAAAAAGCTTTAACATACAGGAATTTTTCAGAAAACAGACCTGGCTATATGTGTAACTATGTAGTAGACCTCATGGGTATGTGTGCTAGCTAGCTCCACACTTGTGTTATTAATTTTCTAATGTGGACATGTTTTTTTACCAGCATAAATGCTTTTTAGTGATTCTTTGTTTCTTCTTGTACTTGTCACTCATGAAAAATGGTATATTTCTTAAGGAGGATACATGCACAGAAGGTTCAACTCCTTTGCAAGAGCTCACCCTTCATATGGCAACTCCTTTGCAAGAGCTCATCTAAATTACCGTTTGACTGTAATCGTCATGTGAAATCATTGTAAATCGGTGTCTTTGGATTTTTGTGGCACAACTGTAGGTGAAATCAATGTAACATCGGTGCCTTTGGATTTATGTGGCACAGCTGTACAAGTTTAGAGTCCTACGGTTCACTATTCAAGATCATTATTGCTGAATACTAGTTCCTCCAAAAGCAAGATATGCACATTCATTTTGTCAAGTATCCAGAAGAGACAAAACCAAAATATATGCAGATGGATTTTTGCTGACTTGGGAGTATCCACAAGATATGCATATCCATTCCAGATGCAAGGTGGCAATTATGATGCACATACATGACAAAAACCCAAGCGGTATAAATGTCTCACACCTGGACCCTTCACTCCTCCACACCCAACAAAATTCAGTTCAGCTTGATTCAGCATGAAGGCCATGGTTGCAGCAGTTGCCTTAGTCTTGCTCCTCTTGACCTTTAGTGAGTTCATCAAAAGCAAATCTTCACTAAGCCTAATACTTCGATCTACTACGTGAATCTAACCTGATGTACTAATTGTCTTGTAATTGTTTAGCATGTTAATCTGACGAGTGTGTTGTGATTGATTGAGCAGCTGCCGAGGCCAAGTTATGCGAACAACGTAGCGCGACCTTCAAAGGCCGGTGCTACCACAGTTCCAATTGCGCCGCCGCCTGCACCAACGAGGGCTTCACTGGTGGGTACTGCCGCGGCGTGATCCGCACCAAATGCATTTGCACTAAGGAGTGTGATGGTAATGGAGGCGATACGCCAGTGCCCCCACAACCGAAGACGATGAGGGCATGACAGAAGAGGCTCGTAAGCCAGAGCTAGACTATGTGGGGTTTCAGTGTATGGTGTTGGTGTATGTATGATAGTATGGCGCTCTGATGCATGTTGCAAGTTGCAACCGAGTTTTTCAGTTGATGATAATGGAATCAAAGAATAATGAGATATGGTTGATGAAATCTTTTTACTCTACATGGCCAGAAATTGAAAAAAAAAACAGAATGAACACATCAATAATCTACCCTAAACGACTTCTATTTCAAAATGAAATAAATAACATATCACCATATATAGCTATCTATCTATACCTATATTAATTAAGCACTATGAGAAAGCTCTCACATTAACAAAAAAGATCTAGCCATTAAAGAAAGAGTCCATGTGAACTACAATCTAAATTAACTAAAATTCTTAATTTCTTAACTAATAAAAAATGCAGTTTACCCCACGCAATGGGAGGATGTCGAATATAGCTCCCACGTATTCCCGTTCGACCCAGCTCCCAAACTCCCGCACACCATTGTACAATCGTAAGATGTAACTCCCGCAGACCTAGGGGCGGAGCCAGGCCTCAGGCCACCCGGGCCTAGGCCCGAGGCCTGGCCCAAAACTCCTATGCAATAAGCTATCAGAAATCCATGTAAAAAGCCAGCAAATTTGGGCCAGCCCAGGCCGGCCCGAGGCTTGGGCCTGGGCTGGCTCCGCCCTTGCTCATACCCGCACCACCGTAAGACCATCCACTTCCCACAATCCCGCACCAACCTTTCTCATAGAAAACCGGCTTAAAAAACCAACAAAGAATGAAAAAGCTAGCTGACACATCTCATCCTCCCCCTAACCCCCATCTCATCACCTAAGCTCACCGCTCATCGCCCCGCCCCAACCGCCCACCCCCTCCACTACCGCCCGTCAGCCCATTGCTCCTCTACGTGCCCCTACTGGCCCCAGCCCACCGCTCCTCACCACGCCACTACTGCCACCCCGCCCAACCCCTAGTCCCGTAGTTCCCCACCCCACCTCACCGTAACCACCGACGTCACCCCTAGTCTTCTTCCCTTTTTCCACACTGCATCGTCGATTCCACATCACCTCACGCTGTCCACTTCCCCACCTACAACCACCATGGCGATCGGTGACAGTGACGGAGAGGCTGCGGTAAGCAATGGGGTGCATGGCGGCTGCATTGGGGCGCCTCTCTCGGATACACCCTCCTCCCAAGGAAGTGGCAACCTACGCCCACATGGTAACGTCCCTAGTTATGCCCTACTCCTAACCCTATGTGTGCAGTGGCGGTGACGGCCGGCATCCCAGAGAAGTTGAGCATCCACGAGTGGAGCCGGAGTCGGGCAAGGCAAGAGTGTGGTCGTCCCACCCCTAGACGATCGTCCCAGAGCAAGTTCTCTTCTACGTGAGTCTCACTACCCGAACTACTCGCTCCCTCCCCCAACTTCTCCCTCCGACTACGTCCCCAACCCAACAGCCCCCACTCCCCACCAACCTCCCCGCCATGGCACCCAGAATTTCTGCGCCGCCGTCCATGCTGCCAACCACTGCCTTCTATCGAATTTGTGGTGCTATTCCATGTTGCTCCCTTGCCCCCTTATAAAGGCTGGTCATTGGCTTCCGTAGCACCCTACCTCTCTCTTGGAGCTCCACGAATTGAGCCTCACCCCAAATTACGCCACCGTCCCTACCATTACCGAAGCTTCTCTAAAAGGGGGAAATCACAATTGACTCTCCACGGTGAAGTGCAGCTCAATTCGAGCAATTCTAAGCCTCATGATTCCCTAATGACCTATTTCGCTCAATTTATTATAACTTTCACCGACCGAGTCACCGTCGTGATATCATATTCTTCTCCGCCTCTAGTCGCACAGTGGCGGAGCACTACGGCCAACCTTCGACACCATTAACTGATAAAATGGACTCCACTAGCTCCACTGATGCTAACACCGCACCTTCCCAAGATCAAGCAAGCTCCTACTGCCGCCACGGCTAGCCACCATCTCACTGCCGCTCGACGCCATCGCGAGCTCACTTCCTACACCCTTAGCCCTCACCGATAGGGGTGAAAACGGCTCGGATACGGGCGGATATTGCTCTTCCCATATCCTAATCCATATTTTTTTCCCGGATTCAGAACCAGATACGGGCTAACCGGATACGGATACGGATTCGGGTTATTCGGGATACGGATACGGAACAGATATGTGACGGATTCAGGTCAGAAACGGGTAAAGATATAAGGATAATGCACGCATATATAGAGTAATATATATTGAATTAAAACCATACGAGTACATGACTATAGTAACAAATTATATATCAATTAAATTCAACAAACATCGTAGAAAGAATATGCTACTTGAGGATCAATAGAACCAACTAATTGTTAATATAAATGGGCTGAAATGGAAAAAAATGATGAAAATGGGCTGGGCCTTGCTGATATCCGAATATCCGATCCGATATCCGAATAGGAAAAATCCAGATATCCGAATAAGAAAAATCCGAATATTCGGATCCCGTCCCGTATTTACCGGATATTGGATGCTCCAGATCCGATCCCGAATCTGGATTCAAGTATCCGGATCGGGTCCCGGATCCGACCGGATAGTAAAATCTGGTCCCGGATCCGGTCCCGACCGGGTCCGGTCCCGGATCGGGCGAGAGATATCCGACCCGTTTTCATCCCTACTCACCGAGCTATGCCATGGGTCCCCCCTCTAGCTTCCTGTGGCCTTGGCCGAGGAAGATCGTCGCTGGAACGCCGCCGCCGAGCTCCCAAGAGCCACTCTCCATTATGTGTCGCTGAGCCGTGGGACCGGACTGTCAGTCTCCCCCTCACCGAGCCACTAACCATCAGGCCCCACCCGTCAGCCATTTCAAAATCTAATTAAACCATGTTCTTAAGTCTGTGCTTATGACATGTGGCCCCATGGTCAGATTCGCTGACAAAAGCTAATGAATCCCAGGTTTAAGAAATGACTCCATGACATGTGGGCCCGGCTGATATAAATAGGTCGTTACTAAGTACGTGAGTAGCTGACATATGGGTTCCAGTTGTAAGTGACTAGAAAAAACAAGAAAATCCGGAAAATAAGAAATACGTCTTCTCTGATAGAAAGCATATTTCCATTTTCTAGGATTCTCCAAAACCTAAAGTTCAAATACTAATAACTTTTGCATTTTAAGTAAAAATTGAGACAAATAAATTTATAAATTCATATAAAATCATGAGGATTCAGAATATACAAAAATATATAATTTATACCTAGGGTCAGAATTTTTGAATTTAAAATTTGAATTAACCTAGAATAGTCACTATTTGAAAATTCATAAACCCTAACTCCAAAAATTATAAAATAAATTTATGGAAATTTATTGGACCATAAGTAGTTCATTTCTGTAGAAATATTTAAATTTGACTTTAGTTTGGATAAAATTTGTGAAAAGATTACTTTCCAATACATCCAAAAATTGAAATAGCTATAAGTAATGCAAATAAATTGCAAATTTAATGAAACCAATTCCTATGCTCTGTAAATGTGATAGTTCCTCTGTTCATACAAAAATAGTTAATTTTTTACCTCGGTTCATTAATTTAAGTTTGAAATTTGAATAAAACTTAAAGTATGCTCTATTAAGAACTTTTGTAAACTAACTTCAAAATTGATGAAACAAATTTCTAAATATTCCATAAACCATAGGAACTACATTTATACAAATAAATTTTAATTTAGACTTAGTTTGAATTTTTTAATCTAGCACTTAATATCTTTTTGTCACTAGAAACTTATATTTTAATTCATTTTTGAATTTTTTTATCATTTGACTTCTTTTTACCTCTTATAGTTATTGCTTTGCAACAAATCACTTGTAGATACTGACGTACCACCTAAGGCTTCTGCTGTCGACCTCGACCCCGAGACAGTTCAAGAATTTACTGAGCAAGGCAAGCACCCTTTTTGACCATGTTGATCCTGCCATTTCAATTAGTTTATGTTGTTTTGCCAAATCCATTATGCATTCGTGTATTTTCATTAAATTGGCTATATTGTGGTACTTATAGCTATAATCTTATCTCTTGAAACTTAATAAATATTGTGTTGTCAACCTTGACAACCCTAAGATAAGGTTAGACAATACATAATGTCCACAAGTGCTAGTATGAGATGGCCTTAACATATTAAGTTATTTAGATTTAACTTTGCACATTAGAAGGCTATAATAGTACAGGCTTTTCGGGATGGATTGCTCGAAGGGGTGCCCTTATCGAGGTGTTGGGAATAACGCCTACCGATACAATAGTGTACGTCGTACTATGGGGAGAAGTGGGACAATGGGGTGTTTAACCATTGGTCTTACAGTGATTGTACAAATATCTTTTGCCGCCATAGTATGGATTTGACGTCATTAGGCTGGTGCAAAGTTAGGTCTATGTAATGTAACGGCTATGTTATGATCTCTCTGAGACACACCAAATGAAGTGTGCTAATAGCTTGGTAAAAAGAGTTTATCACATCTTGTGGGTAAAGCGGTACACCTCTGTAGAGTCTAAAACTTTTCGAAAAGCTGGTCTCGCGCTCATGGGAAACTTGGTGCACTGACACTAGTTATAGTTTTAATATTTTACAAATAGGGATGAATATGGAAATATTGGTTGAAAAGTCTTTATTTCATATTTTATGCTAGGGATTGGCAAAGGATGGTGCGATACTCATAATCATGGAGGATTGTGAGCTGTGATATGCTATGCTACTCTTATTTATTTACATATCTATCAAACTTGCTCCTTAAACTCCGCTTACAATTTTCATACTTGATATTCATGTTAAATGTTGCTTTATGCAAAAATAACCTTAGTAGCCTTTCTATTATCATAGCCTGCATATATTATATATTTGTGATATACTACAAGTCTTGCTGAGTACAAAAGTACTCAAACTTGCTTAAATTGTTGATTCAGTAGGCGAAGAAAGTGAAATTCCAAAGACACATATTTTCACGCATGCTACAGGGAATAAGATAATGAGTTTTTCTATGGTCTAACCTTATCAGTTGCATGTAGTGTTTTGGGTAAAGGCATACTACAAGACTTATATACTTCCGTTACGGTTATTTCTAGCTTGTAAGACTTTATTGTATAATTAACTTCTATTACCATATGTGAAATATTGTGTATGGATGTGTTATCAATGTTGTAAATGTGCGTACTAGCTACTGATCTTGGGATTAGTACTGAATGCACATTGGAACTATCCTTGGTATTCCATGCCATAAAGGAGGGTCTTCAAATGAGTCTTGCAATCCAAATGTGCAATTCTCAAGACTCAGAGGACCCAACTAATACCAATGCAAGTTTATAGAATTATGTTGCACTGTGCATACTCTCTGCCTTGAATTGATGGCTCCGGCAATGTATAATCTGAGCCCTAACCCACTCAATGTTTTTAGGGTTTCAGGATCTATCTTGAGGTAGTTGCGGCTGTGAGACGATCTGGTGAAAGGAGACCGTTGATTTCGAAGGGTGATTGTAGATCCATTTGTTTTTTGTGACCCAAGGTTAGTAATTGGTTTCAATTGCATTATATTCAAGATCTAGCTTTGTAAAGAGAGAATTGAAGATTGTTTAGATCTTGCTTGGTGTAGATCCATTTGTTCTTTGTGATCAAAGATAGCAATTGGATATAATTGTATTATATTCAATATGTAGCTAGCTTCCTCAACAGAGAATTGAAAATACTAGCTTGTAGATCCATTTGTTCTTTGTGATGTAAGGTAGTAATTGGTTATAATTGCTTTATATTCAAGATGTAGCTAGCTTGGTAAAGAGAGAATTGAAGATACTTGGTTTAGATCTAGCTAGCTTAGTACAGAGAGAAGATTATTTAGATCTAGCATGGTTTATGATTTATAGTAGGGCTTATCTAGTTAATTTGTGCTCTAATTTAAGAATGTGTGCATATGCACTCCTAGTATACTTCAGTATTTAACACTAATTGTCATATGCATAGCGTAGATGGACCGAAGCTAGATGTACACTAGGAACTGTGTGAGTACCAAGTACATTAATAGCGTCTCTGCTTTTAGAAGAGCTGTAGAGAAGGATATGTTTTAATAAGGGGGTTCAATTTATGTCTTGCCCATGCATTGACTGCGAGAACCTGAGGATGTTTCGAAACTCAGCGCAAATCGAAGCACACTTGATTTTAAGGGGTTTCAAAAAGGGGTATACATGTTGGACCAGTTAAGGTGAAGAGCAAATTATACATGAAGCAGATAGTATTAACATCACCGACGAAGTCAACGATATGCTGGATGATATCAATTGTGCTTCCGATGAGGATAGGTTGCACGATGATAATCTGGATCAGATGCTGCGTTGGCACTCAGAGGAGCATAAGAATGATAAAATGCTAAAACACCATGCTGATTCCACCTAGTGGAGAAACATCGATAGGAGGTTTCAAGAATTCGGAGTGGAACCGAGGAATATAAGGTTTGGATTGAGTACACATAGAATAAATCCTTTCGGTAACATAACAACAGACATAACACTTGGCCCGTGAATATCTGTATCTACAACCTTCCTCCTTGGTTTTCTATGTAGCGAAAGTACATTTTGTTGTATGTACTTATCTAAGGCCCGAAGCAACCTAAAAACGATATTGATGTGTACCTAGCACCATTGGTGAAAGATCTGAATGGTTGAGCTCCAAGGTCTTTAGGCAGGAGAGATGTTTATGGTATGATAAGGATTTGGATGTTGTGCTTAGAAAGGGACGTAAATCAAGGACCCGTGAGAAGAGCATACGAAAGAAGAGATCAACATTTTAGGACCAACCTTATTGGGAGCACCTAGATGTTCGCCACTACATTGATGTCATGCACGCAAAGAAGAATGTATGTGATAGTTTGATTGGTCTCTTACTGTAACATTTCAATTTTTGCATTTTATGGATTTAATGTGCATTTTACATTTTTGAGAATTTTTCCTGGAATTTACTTATTTTCGAATTTATTTGATTTAATCCTTTTGTAAAATTTTATTTAAATATTGGATAAGTTTAAATAATTTTTTGCTAAAAATATTTTATTTGAGTTCCAAATGCCCTAAAATATTTTCTAGAATTTTTCAGGTATTTTTGCTATTTTATTTGGCTTTATTAAATTTTTGGGATTATTTTTATTCAAAAATGCTTTTAAAATGCGTTCTAACAGTGTTGGGCCAAAACCCGTTGGGCCTGGCCCAAGTTCCCGTGTCGTAGCCCATACCGGCCTGTCAGCCATTTAACCCTAAGCCGTGCGCATCTCGACCGTCGATTATTGATCTGATGGCCGAGGAATCGCCGCGTCGCTTTGTGCTGAGAGCCATCGGATTCGGGACGCATGGACGGACACAATAGCGCCGTGTCACCCTCACCGTATCCTAACAGGACTCTGTCGCCATCGTCGTTTTCATCCTGAATTTCACGTCGAATGCGCTCATCGAGGTAGCTATTTAATGAGCCGCCTTGCGCATCGTGTAGCCCAAGTCGTGCCACACCTTTTGCCCTAGACGCCGCCCTCTGTAGCGTCGTCGTCTGCCTGCATGAGCTCACCGAAGGTCAAGAAGGAGCGTCGCCACAGTTTTGGTTCGTTCTACCACCATTGAGCCGTGGTTGACTCATCAAAGCCTAGATACGGAGACCTCTTGTCGCACCGTGCAAGATCTGCGCAGACTCGAAGCCAAACCATCGCCATTTCATCGAACCGAACTTCTTCTTCCTCAGTGCTGATAAGCTGTCGCCATGAGGGTTCGCCGTCAAGCCATTGTTGTCCCTGTTTGCTGTTAGCCATTGGATAAGGAACCTACGCGTGCGATCTTGCCGCATGTCGCAACCACAATAGCCTTAGGATCATCACTTCACCAGCACCGTCAACCGTCCGATCTGTAGCCCACGTCCTGTATTTGGACATGCTTGTGTTGTCACTTTGTCTTCTCATGTCCATCTGTAGCCATTAGATCTGCTAGGGTCGATCAGATTCGTGTCGCGTGTCACATGTCTATTGTCGTCGTGTGTCGGCTTGATCTCTTCTTGGTTGATCGCCACCGTTGCAGTTACTGCCGATCATCGCCGTTGGATCTGATGAGGGCCGTCGGATGTCTGCCAGATGTCATCACCGCGGTAGAAGCGAAGCCGATCTGCATCGGTGAATCTCGTCCATTCACTGCGCAACGTGCGGTCTAGATTATTCCATGTGTCAAGTGCCGGACCAGCCGCGCCGCTTTGGTTTCTGCACGTGGTCACCGCCATCCGATTGGATCTGGATGGTCCAGATTGAGCCAAGTGTCAAGACCGCGGTTGAGCCGTGTGGTTGTTCCGCTTTTCGCCACGTGTCTCGGTGAAAGTTCAAGCTCCATTAAGTTGGTTTTGGTGTTAATGACAAATCTAATATTGAGACTAACTCTTTTGATAATCATAATATTGATTAGTCTCAATTGTTAATTAATGACAAATCTTTTATGAGACTAACTATTTTGTTGAGCTTATACACTACTACAGAACGGCACATCACTATCGCTTTATTCGTGTCGGTTCTTAAGTTTTTAGGAAAAAACGATTGTGATAAATAATTTCGGAGATGTGTTAGTACTAATCACTATCGGTTCTGAAATTATAAGTGATTGTGATGTAACATTGGGCATATCACTATCGGTTCTAAACTAAAAAGCGATAGGGATGTGAACGGTCATCACTATCGGTTCCAACAAAAGAAGTGATAGTGATGATCACGTTCACATCACTATCGGTTCTTTTGATATAAGCGATAGTGATGAGAATATACATCACTATCGGTTCTAGGAAAAGAAGCGATAGTGATGTGCGTGATCATCACTATCGCTTCTATAAAAGAACCGATAGTGATGACCGTGCACATCACTATCGGTTCTAAGAAAAAAGCGATAGTGATGTGCGTGATCATCACTATCGCTTCTATAAAAGAACCGATAGTGATGACTATGCATATCACTATCGGTTTTAAGAAAAGAAGCGATAGTGATGTGCATGTGATCATCACTATCGCTTCTATAAAGGAAACCGATAGTGATGACCGTTCACATCACTATCGGTTCTAAGAAAAGAAGCGATAGTGATGTGCACGTGATCATCACTATCGCTTCTCTAAAAAGAACCGATAGTGATGACTATGCATATCACTATCGCTTCTTGAAAAGAACCGATTCTGATGTGCCTCGCTAGGTCATATATAGCACTCGCGCTGAACTCTTCTCTGTTGTTGCTCGGAGGAGATTTCTCCCGCCACGTGAGAAAACATCTTAATTGTGTGGTTGGAAGCCATACTTTGGGTGAGAAAATTTGAAGTCCTCATGGGTGGGTATTAAGAGGGCAAATTTGAAACCCTATCTTGAGGAGATTCCCCTCTTTTTGCCCTCATTTGCGGTTTTCTTCAAAATGTGAGCAATTCTTTAAACCCCTTCAATTTTGCACTAGGTAATTTCGACATGTCGTGAATAAAGTTTAGGTTGCACTGAAATTGTGTACGTGCCTTCAGATTTCACACTCTTTATTTGACAAGCACACATCTATTTAATTATTGTAGTGCTCTCGTGTTAATATGGAATTATTGTTGCTATCATGTGATAAATGTTAGAGTTTAGGCTGTGGAACCTACGTCTCCCGTTCGAGGATGCTTATTTATAAATATGCCGAATGAAATGGCATATTTATAAGCGAGCAGTCTCGAATTGTTCATGTTTTTTGGACAGTTCGAGGATATGTGGTTCGGGTAAGTTCCTGAGCTGTGTTGTACAACTTCAGAGTAGATTTCGGTAGCGTCTCCCTGGTGTTCTCCATATGCACACCCCTCTTGACCTATTGTCGAAACGTGTATATGGAGAACAGCGGGGAGATGCTACCGAAATTTTCTTTGGAGTTGTACAACGGCTTAAGAACTTGCCCGAGCCACATATCCTCGAATGGGATTAGGACCTAACCTATTTAGAGATTAGGAGTCATCGTTGATACCCTTGTTTTGTTTCGTTGTAGTAAAAAGATTTGCAAGCTATTGCACTAGCTATATAATTAGATTATTTGATATCATTGTTGATTTTAAAAATTTATGTCTCCTATCTAGGGAATTGGAAGCTCTAAACCAGGGAAGAAGCTAGGTATCGATCGGGAGTACATTTATATATCTTGGAACCTGTCCTCTATTTTGCAAAGGTAATATTAATTGAAATGATGTCTCAATATTTAAAATAGCTAGCTAGTTGTCGCTCCAATTTTTCCTTAATTTATTGTGCAAAATTTAATTACAGATGGACCGTGAGGAATGGATGTATCAGAAAAGCCGTGTGAGTGCTGAATTTCAAAGGGGTGTTAAAGAGTTCAAAAAAATTGCAGAAGAGGACATGGTGAGGAGGGGTGGAAATTTCATATATTGTCCTTGTATTGATTGCAACAATCTGAGGAGATTTAACAACTCAGCTCAAATTGAGGACCACCTGATTCGACGTGGCTTCGTGAGGAATTACACATGTTGGATTCATCACGGGGAGGCAGGTAGTACCCTTCCGGTATGCAACGAAGACACGGTGGAACCAGATGACGAGTTGCAGCTTGATATGTTTGAGGGGGATAATTTGGATCAAATGTTGCGGGATGTGGAGGGTAATTACACGGAAAGAGAGTTTGAAAAGTTTAAAAGCTTGATGGAAGACGATGCGAAACCGTTGTTCACAGGTTGCAAAGCGGAATACACCAAGTTGGGTTCGGTCCTTGCATTGTTCGAACTGAAGGCAAAACACCGTTGGACAGATACAAGTTTCAATGCACTTTTAGTTCTTCTATCGGATCTGCTTCCGGAGGGTAACGAGTTGCCAACAAGCATTTATGAAGCGAAAAAGCTACTATGTCCCATGGGAATGGAAATAGAAAGGATACATGCATGTCCGAATGATTGCATCTTGTAC
This sequence comes from Otatea glauca, assembly GCA_036346275.1. Taxonomy (NCBI): domain Eukaryota; kingdom Viridiplantae; phylum Streptophyta; class Magnoliopsida; order Poales; family Poaceae; genus Otatea; species Otatea glauca. Next base: position 5,152,483 of record CM070713.1, read on the forward strand.
CGTAACGCACATCAGGAGCTGCACATTTGTCCAGTTTGCGGTGTGCCCCGGTACAAACAAAAGGAGAAGAGTAACGACAAGAAGCGTAAGACTCGGGGTAACAACGGCGAAGAGGTCACTAAAGGTGCACCGGCCAAGGTATTGTGGTACTTGCCCATAATTCCCCGTCTGGAGCGGTTGTTTGCAAATCGAGAGAGGCAAAATTGTTGCGTTGGCATTATGAGTCTCGAAGGAAGATGGCAAGTCGAGACACCTCACGATTCGCTCAATGGAGAAACATCGATTGGAAACATGAGGAGTTTGGTGCCGAAATGAGGAACATAAGATTTGGGTTTAGTACCGACGGAATGAATCCATTTGGTAACATGAGCAGTCGTCACAGCACCTGGCCAGTTCTGTTGTGTATCTACAACCTTCCTCCTTGGTTGTGCATGAAACGGAAGTATATCATGATGTCATTACTAATCTCGGGACCCAAACAGTCGGGGAATGATATTGATGTGTACCTTGCACCACTGATCGAGGATTTGGTAAAATTGTGGAATGAGGGGTTCGTGGTGTGGGATGCGTACAAAAGAGAGCATTTCACCCTACGGGCTATGGTATTTTGCACCATAAATGATTTCCCAGCCCTTGGTAATTTGGCGGGTTACAACACGAAAAGAGCCAAAGCGTGTCCTATTTGTGAAGAGGAGACTGAGAGTCTATGGCTGCCGAATTCCAAGAAAACTGTGTATATGGGTCACCGTAGATTTCTACCTCGAAGTCATCGATACCGTAAGATGGATGACAAATTTGATGGGAAGAGGGAAGTCCGTTCGCATCGCGACCTATGAGTGGAAGGCAAGTATATTCACGTGTAGAGGATATCGATGTTCAGTACGGAAAGAGTCGTAAATCTGTTCGTCCTAGGACCATTTGGAAGAAGAGGTCAATATTTTGGGACTTACCATACTGGAAGGAATTAGATGTCCGGCATTGTATTGATGTCATGCATGTCGAGAAGAATGTCTGCGATAATTTGGTTGGCATCCTACTCAACATACCTGGGAAGACCAAGGATGGTGTGAATGCTCGTCGTGACATGGCCTACATGGGAATCAGGCCCAGGCTTGCAGTGATAGAGAAGGATGGAAAAGGTCCGTACATCCCTGCTGCATGCTACACCCTGTCCAAGAAGGAGAAAGAAGATCTCTGCAAATGTCTCCAAGGTATTAAAGTTCCATCTGGCTACTCCGCAAACATTAAGAAGCTTGTGTCCATGGACGATTTGAAATTGTTGGGTATGAAGTCCCACGACTGCCATGTCTTGATGACCCAAATGCTCCCAGTTGCAATCCGAAATATTCTGCCAGAGGACGTCAGGTTGGCAATCACGAAGCTGTGTTATTTCTTCAATGCGATCTCCTGCAAAGTTATTGACCCCGATGTGCTAGACAACTTACAGAGTGAGGTGGTGCAGACTCTGTGTCAGCTTGAGATGCATTTCCCACCGTCGTTCTTCGATGTAATGGTCCACCTTGTTGTTCACCTTGTCAGAGAGATTAAGATATGTGGACCCGCATTCCTACGTTACATATATCTGTTCGAGAGGTACATGGGTATATTGAAGTCCTACGTAAGGAGTTGGTCGAAGCCTGAGGGTAGTATTGTTGAAGGTTATGGAACTGAAGAGGTTATTGAGTTCTGCGTAGACTATCTCAGAAAAAGACAAGCAATTGGTGTTCCTGTATCTCGTCATGAGGGCAGACTTGCTGGCAAGGGAACTGTTGGGTCGAAACTAATGAGGCCACGGTTTGATGTGTATTGCAAAGCACATATGACAGTCTTGCTGAAAGTCAAAGGCGTGTCAGTAGGGTACATCGAGCAGCACAAGTTGATATTACGGGAAGAGAATCCACATATGGATGAGCTTTCTATCACGCGAGAACACAACGGTAGATTTCTCACGTGGTTCAAACAAAAGGCAGAGGTCTCCGTTAGTGAGAATGTCAAATGGTTGGCTGACGGACCTAGATTTAATGTACAGACATGGCAGGGGTACGACATTAATGGGTATACCTTTTACACTGAAAGTCAAGACGCCAAGAGTACTGTTCAAAATAGTGGTGTAATCATAGATGCTTTGTCTGATGAACATCACTCGAAAGGAGGATCCTCAACGGCAATGAATTCCTACTACGGATGATCAAGAAATTTGGGAGCTCGATTACGGAATATACCAAGTTCCATTATTCCGATGTAAGTGGGTGGGACTTCCACATGGAGTAAAGGTAGACAAGAGAGGTTTTACTATTATAGATCTTAGTAGACTCGCCTACAAAGATGACCCGTTCATTCTTGCGAAGCAAGCGAATCAAGTCTTCTACGTGCGTGATCCGGCCAATCCAAGGATGCATGTCGTTCTTCACGGCAAGAGGCGGATCGTAGGAGTTGAAAATGTCGTAGATGAAGAAGAATATGACCAATTTGATGAAATACCTCTGTTTGCGGATGGGGCCCGTCTTAGCGGGGACGATGACACACATGGGACCAATTACATGCGTGTAGATCATCAAGAAGGGTTGTATTGTAAATGAAACGAGTGCGTCATTGTATCACTTGCTATGTGTTTGAAATGTTTGTATTGTACGTAACTTAAGTTTCGAATTATAGCACTTTCTAGACCCTCATAAAACCCGAGAAAGATCTAAGAATTACATTTGTTCATGTGATAAATATTCCTTACAATACGCAATGATCTTAAAATACAACTGACTTTAAACTACTACCATATTTCCATTTGCTCCTTAGAGCAGCAGGGAGAAAGCACTATGCTTTTCCATGCCTATGTTCCATCCAAATGTAAGAAAACTGATCATCTAGTTATTCATGAGTGGGAAAGTGGCTTTATTGATACCTTGTATGTGCTGTTGTCCAACAATTACATGCTGCATCTCCATGTGATATACAGTCTATATAACTCTAGAACACAGAAATGAGGCTAAGCTATATGAAATCATTTCTGCAAATTTTCAAAAAACTTGGACTTTATTTGAGAAAGTTTTGACTTTTCTACTCTTTAAGCAAAAATCATGCCTACGAACTGAATTTTGGTATATTTTTTCAATGCTAACTCTTTTTTGCAAAATTCTATTTGGAAAATATTTCTAGTATCTCAAAGTATGCTTCTATAAAATTTCAAATAATTCTAACTATATTTGCAAAAGTTATGTCCTTTTCACTCTTTGATCTAATTCTGAAAATTCAGTCTTCACAGTTTCTCTGGAAAGCCGAACTACATTTGTGTCGGTTTTCCTCGAAAACCGATTGAGATAATGATTTATCAGTGTCGGTTTTATGAAAAATACGATAGAGATAATCATGTATCAGTGTCGGTTTTTTTTGGAAAAATGATAGAGATGAGGATATATCAGTGTCGGTTTTTGGGGGAAAATGATAGAGATGTATATATATTAGTGTCGGTTTTGTTGAGAAAAATCGATAGTGCTAAAAGATATCAGTGTCGGTTTTTGGAGAAAAATGACGAGAGATGTATATATATCGATGTCGGTTTTGGAGAAAATGATAGAGAAGTATATATATCGTTGTCGGTTTTGTTAAGAAAAGCGATAGTGATAAAATATATCGATGTCGGTTTTATGGAAAAAGTGATAGAGATGGTACATATCGTTGTCGGTTTGCTTGTAAAACCGACGGTGATAATTTCTACAAGCCATTCGCTAATTAAGAACCGTATGCATACACAAAAGGCCAAAACCTCCATCCGCCACCTCGGCTTCATCGATCTATCCCCATCGCTTCAACCCCAGCCGCCTTCCCACCTTGGCGCCTTCCCCGGCCTCCTCCCCAACGACGTGGTCCCGCCGCCAAGGTCCTCCCTGCGCCACCCACAGCGCCGCCTTGCCATCCTCCCCGCGCCACCCTGTGCTGTCGCCATCCTCCCCGCGCCACCCGGCCGCGGCCTCCTCCCCAACGGCGTGGTCCCGCCGCCGCCGTCCTCCCTGCGCCACCACAGGCGCCGCCGCGCCATCCTCCCCGCGCCACCCACCGCCGCCGCGTCCTCCCCGAGCCACCCGCAGCCGCGCCCGTCCTCCTCGCGCCACCACGAGCCCTCGCCATCCTCCCCGCGCCACCACGAGCCACCGTCGTCCTCCCCGAGCCACCCGCGCGCGCTGTCGTCCTCCTCACGCCACCCACCCAGCTGCGCGCGCGCCTGCCCTCCCCCGTGCCACCCACACCGCCGTCGTCCTCCCTCGCGCCACCCACCCAGCGCCGCAACCGCCCTCCCCGCACCACCGGGAGGCGCGTCGTCCTCCCTCGCGCCACCCACAGTGCCGCCACCTCGGGTAGGTCGGTGTTTTTATTTTGCGAGAATTTGGTTCTCAATTGCTTTAGGGGGCTATTATGCTATCTGTTCCCCTTTCGCCTCTACTTCATTGAGATAGCTACATTGTTTGAAGCAAATCACCAAATTCAAGATTTTGAGTTCTACATTTCATATATATGCTAATTTGCTATATGAAACCATGCTCCAAGGCTTGAGTTTCTCCCATTGCGGCCAGGTGATGCGTCCAAAACACCAATTGAATGCGTTCACTGTCTAGATTACTAGGGATAGAATTTATCGGTTTAGTGCTAGCGTGTATAGGTTTCGTTGTCTGTGTTATTTTGGGTCGAATACCCAACCAAGTTTGCCAACTTTTTGGTTCTGGTATCCTGGTTTTGCATGCTGTTACAATGGTGATACTTTCAGAAATTAATGTTGTATGTGTGTTTTGTTATTGTAGCAGTCTGCCAGAGCTTGGCAGCGCCACCTTGAGCCCTCGCCATCCTCCCCCGCGCCATCCTGAGCCGCCGTCGTCCTCCCTCGCGAGGAGTCCAGCTTGGTGCTCGCCGACATCGTCGCCCACCTAGGTGAGTATACACAGGATATGAGTATGCACAATATTAGCAATCTTCTATACTGTGCGCAAGAAGAGAGGAATAGTATTGCAAAAAAAATTTCATCAGGACATGATGTATGGGTGTGGAAATCTCTGATGATATCTAGCAGTCGTTTTGACTGTACTGTGAAGCATATGCCTGCAACTGCAATCAAGTGCATGCATTTGCTTAATGACAACTAGCCGTTACTTGTGATCATACATATGTAGGCTCATTCTTAGCTGGCTAGCTCCTGTTCTTTTTGCTATTTTGGGGAAAGATTGGTCCGGTCTTTCTATCATCGATCTGTGTGTTTGCCTTTCCTCTTTTCTTTTTCTGTGAGTTTCCAGTTGCTCTGAAAAGGCAGTCAGTAGAAGAGGGCATGTAGGCGATGGATCTCTTCATGTTTCCCTCTACTTGTAGGCTGTTTCCAACTCTAGCTTCCTTGTTTTCTTTAGTGCATGTCGATCAAGATCGATGAGCTATGATGCATATAGTGATTAGCAACTAGCTTGAGGTTATATTTTGGAGAAGAAACTTGAGTTTTCTTGATTTTTATCTAGCTGCATATATATATATGCTTGTACCTGCTGGGGTTTGTATTGATTATCATATATGAAGTTCAAGAGCTCTTTATTTTGCTACAAGACATGGGAATAGTTAAAGTTCTATAGCGATGGCATTTAACTACACTGAAAACCTCAGGAAACATAGAATTTTTACACTATGCTGATGACTTCAGGAAGACAGTACAGTGGGGTGACTTCAACTAAGTTATACAAGCCTACAATATATCACTCAATACCAAATGATAGAAGTCATCTTCCAAGCTTCATGTTGAGTTGTTGAGTTACTTCAAGGCATATTCTTTAATAGTGTGCACATTCACAAAGACTATTTTTTCGAGCATATGTACTTTAAGTTTTTACTGTGAGCAATGTAGAGTTTATGATGCGTAACCTAAGTCTCCCGTTCGAGACCGCTTGCTTATAAATATGCTGCTTCGGCATATTTATAAGAAAGCATTCTCGAATTGTCCACGTTTTTTGGACAGTTCGAGGATATGTGGTTCGAACAAGTTCTTGAGCCGTTGTACAACTCCAGAGTAAGTTTTGACAGCATCTCTCTGGTGTTCTCTTGATACACACCCCTCTTGACATGTTGTTGAGACGTGTATCTGGAGAACAACGGGGAGATGCCGCCGAAATTTTCTCTGGAGTTGTACAACGGTTTAGGAACTTGTCTAAACCACATATCCTCGAATGGGATTAGGACCTAACCTATTTAGAGATTAGGAGACATCGTTGGTACGTGCTTAGCTGTTCAACACATAAACTTTTCTTTAACATCATCTATGAATCTTTTATGTTAATTTACCATGTCAGATATACACATTCAAAATGTCGCAATTAGAGAGCATCGGCTCATCGCCAGATAGAGCAGAAGGTGCTGCTGAGGGGTCAAGCCAAGTTCCAAATGTTGAGCCGAGCCAAGATCCAAATGTTCAAGGGCCGAGTAAGGTGAGGAAGGCCCGAGGACCGAACAAAGGGGCCACAGGTAGAACACCACAGGTTCTCCACTTCAATGCCATTGGGGTTTGCACGGGCCCTCCCAAGTACAAGGGGCGATACCGTTCATTCCTCGGTCAGTTGGTGAGAGAGAGAGTGCCCATAACGATTAAAGATTGGAGGAGGGAAGTTAGCGCCGAGCAGAAGAATCGGTTGTGGGACGAGGTTAAGGGCAAATGGATTATAGAGGAGGAAGATGAATGCAACGCTAGGCGGTACGCCTTAAAGAGGATGGGTGTGGCCTTGAGGCACCCGTGGTCCTCATGCACAAGTGAGTACGCATCTTGAAGGGCGTACACCATTCGAGAGGTATCCGTTCGTTACTACAGATGTTTGGGAGGAGTTCACGACGATGAAGGGTACGCCCGAGGCAGAGCAGCTTAGAGAGAGGAATACCGCTATCCAGAGGCACAACACGCACCCGCACCACCTTGGTACAGGCGGCTATGAGGGGAAGAAGGCAGAGTGGGCGCGACTAGCCGAGGAGTGCGCGAACTCCGGGACGACGATGCCTTACTCCCATATATGTGAGGAACGGGCACGCAACTGGGTATTAGCGAGGACAAAGAAAACCCCCGATGGGCAGCTTGTAGTCGCAAACCCCGCTACTGCGCACGTCGTCTCTGCCATCGTAAGACATCTGACTTAGTACATTGCAGTTGGCCCAGCTTGTTGTATTTCAGATCTAATTCGTACTAGCTTATTGCAGGAGGAGGTAAGCCAGCGGAAAGAGCAGGGGACCTTCCAGAGCCAAGGGTCGAAGGATATCCTGTCGTCTGCGATCGGGAAGCCCGACCATAAGGGCCGGGTACTTGCCGTAGGGTCGGGGCATACGAAGAAGTCCTACTTCCATGATGACGCTTCGAGTGCTAGATCAAGATCATGGGAGGCACGTGTGGAGCGCCTCAAGGAGACGCTCAGGGAGCAGCTAAGGGATGAGATCAAGGATGAGATGAGGGGGGAGATGATGGCACGTGAAGATGAGATAAGGGGGGAGATGATGGCACGTGAGGAGCGCCTGAGGGCCGAGATGATGGCGATGATCTCTCAGAGTCAGAGCCAGATGCCCTCGCCTCTTGTAAAGAAGCCTGTGCCCCGACCTAGCAGCTGTGATTCCAAAAATGATAAGAATGATCCCCAGCTGAAGGTAATAATTAGTTTTTCCTAACTTAAAGCTACAAGTGTAACTCCCACAATGTTTCTCCTCAAGTTGCGTACATCTTGCGGCCCTCGCTAGTGCCACCACCACCCCGACAGAGGACGGATTTCTGCCGAGGTGCACGCTGGGTTGCTTTTCCATGCAAGGAGACCGACACTGTATGGTCGGCCTTTAGGAAGGGCTACATGAGAGTGCAGCGGACTACGCCCATGAAGACTTCTTATCACATGTGCTCAAGTTCCCCCAACGAAGATATCAAGACTCTCGCAAGCACGCATGTCGCTCATCAAGTGGCCCACGACGGTGTCGTACTAGTCAAGGTAAAAATCCCCGCGTCTTCTCTACCATTCCAAAGAGTATCGCAATAAGTTAAATATCGCGTGCTTTGCGTGTTCCTACCGCACTGCGTGCTTGCTCTCGCTCCCGCTTCATTCCCACCACCGTGATGAGTCCTACACAGAGTGCAGAGCTCACGTGTAAAAGGACAAGCACGACACCAATAGAACCACAAGAGGCCTCTGAGACTCCTTTCGCCAAGAAGGCAAAGCTGATAAAGGCCACAACGCCCCTTGAGGTACCTGAAAAGCCCACTACCTTGACCTCGAAGACTCCTTCGGCCCAGAAAAGAAAGTCAACACAGGCCACGGACATCCCTTACGATTTTAAAGCATACATACATGGAAAGCCCCTGATTGCATCCAACGAACTAAATGATCTAGGCAGGTGGACTCGCATGCTCCATGGATGGTACATAGATAAGGTGAATGAGGAAGAGCGTCGAGTCGACTTCAATGTGATGTATAAAAGGGTACATTTCCACCGTGACGAGAATGGGATATTCCCGTCGCTTTGAGGATCTGTTCGTGTGTACCAATTAATGGCCGTCGATATTTCTACTTTACGATCCTGGACGCTGTGAGTATCGCACCATACATCATGAGCTGATGACTTTTATAGGATTTTGCATTATGTTTCTAATATCAACATGACTTGTAGGGCAATGAGACAGCGAGCCGTGACGAATCAAAACCAAGTTGGGTTCGTCGACCCCGAGCTTGTGTCTGCGATCACGGCTAGGCTTCATCCGTGTTCGTTGTCGGCTACGCCAAGGGGTATTGCATACTGAGTCGAAGAAGGACTTCGTTGTAATACCGTACCACGAGGAGTAAGTAGTACAAACCCTTCAATTACTTGTACGCACTTAAACCGTATGCGAACTTATTCCCTTGCACTACATTCCATTTAATAAGCAACCATTGGGTTCTACTCGTCCTCGTTCCGAGCGAAAACACAATTTAAATACAATTTAAATTATATTCGGTTGCCATTCAATCGACAAAGAACTAGTCATGTATTGATGGTTCACTTTGTTGATCCTAGGGCAATCGAAAGTTCTTGAGTATATCAAGCAATAGTTGCATTAGTATACTCAAGACACAATTAATCTTTCAATCAATTTGTCTTTGGGTTGCGGTCAATCATCAAAGAATAATATCAAAGGATCTTGGGAGCATCCATTATGTGTTAATGGAGTGCATTGATGATTGAGTCAACCATGTGTTTTAGACTAATACTTTCAATGAGTTTGAAATAGGTTAAGTGCAAGGTTGAGATGGATGAACAGGACAAGGACGTCATCATATGTTGATGAGCATCAAGAGAGGATCCTGAAGCTAAAACAAGAGGAGTTCATCATTTGTTGATGAACAAGACAAAGATCCTGACTTGGAGAAAAGATGATGGGAATCATTAAAGCTCCAAGTGGGATTGATAGAGGCAAAGGTATAACTAGCTAGGGATATGGATGTGTTCCTAGTCTTAACTGGTCTCGGTGCTTGGATGGGAGACCGGGTTACTAGTTAGGTGCCATACTATTAAGAGGGGTTAAGCCTTTTAGCTTGACCTTCATCATGTGTTGATGAACACAATCTGGTCCAGTCTAGCTCACTCTCATGGTTGGTTCTTGCATGAGCTAAGTATTTGCATGTGTTGTAAATAAGGGAGCTCATGCTTGCTTCTTATTGAATCTTGATTTGGTTTTTGCATAGAGCTATGGATTTGCATGTGTTACAAAAAGGGAGATAGCTTAATGCAAGTTGGTTTAAGTGGTTGTTTGACGGAGCCAGAGATTTGCATGTGTTGCAAATAGAGAGCTCATGCATCGGAGTCTTAGCTTGTGACTTGATCATGTGTTGATCATCACAAAGGCTAAAATAGGTTTATATTTTGTGTTTGCAAAATGAGTTTTGGAAAATATATTTTAATTGAATCTTATCTTGGAGCATGTGAGAATAGGGTTTGCAAATGTGTTTGCAAATTGGTTTGATTATGTGTTGATCATCACATGGCTCAAAGATATGATCTTGTTTGCTCTCGCTTGCAAGATTTATATTTGCAAATGTGTTTTGCAAAATATTGGTGTTCATGCATTTGATATTGGAGCATGTGATTAGAATTTGGAAATGTATTTTTGCAAATTTGTTTTGATCATGAGTTGATCATAACATGGCTCAATATTTGATCTTATTGACTCTTTCTAGCTTGTAGTCACTCTCTTGATCAAGTCTTTGTGAGGGATTTCGAGAAATCAGATTTTAGACTTGAATGACTACATTAGAGTCTTTATTTTTGTGATATTTATAAATATCTATGGTTGCTTAAATCTTGAAAATGGGTGAAGATTGTACCCTCATGATAAGCTTCGCATAGAATCAAAGATCACCTAAATCGGAGTTCGGAGTAAAAAGTTATGAGTGTTTTAGTGCCTGAATCAGTGGTAGTATCGGTCCTAGATGGGCGGTAGCACCGGCCCGGGCAGTGCTACCGGCCCAAAGGGCGGTGTAAAAAGTCCAGAACGCGTGTTTTTAGCCCGAGAAAAAGAAAAAAAGGCCCGGTGCTACCGCCCGAAGCCCGGTAGCAGCAAATTTTCTGAGTAACGGCTAGTTTTTCTAGCCATTGGCCTAGAGGTCGATGCTACCGACCCTATTAGGGCGGTAGCACCGGGTTTACTGCACTTTTTACCCTTTTTTGCCCTCCAAAGGCTAGTTTTCTTTGCAGAGGCTATAAAAGGAGCCTTGTGGCTGGTATTTGGGTGTTGCTGACCTTGGGGAAGGTTTGTGGGAGTTGTGTGCATGTGTTGCTCTCTTCTATTTGCTTTTTGAGCTAAGAGTGAGCCCTATTAGCATGTGTTGCATTTAGGAGAGGATTGAGAGACTCTTGAGCATGTGTTGCACTTGATGGGGAGCCTTGTGTATGTGTTGCACTCGGTGATCACCATTGTACATGTGTTGTACTTGGTAGAGCTCAAACTAGAGGGCTTGGCTTATTACTCTTGGTATTTACCGACACCTAGACGGCGTGTCGAGGCGTCGTGCGCGGTGACCTTCTCAAGGAGATTGTGAGAAGGCCCGGCAAAGTTGTGAAGGTCGGAGCTCACCTACCCAGAGCAGGAAAGAGCTACCGCTAGTGAAATTGAGGCGGGTGCTCAATTCGTAGAGCCAGTCCAAAGAGGTTTGGGCTAGCCTCAATGTGGATTAGGGGAGACCGGCAGATCTCCGAACACCACGGTAAAACATCGGTGTGTCTCTTTGTGTTTTCTTTCAATTCTCTATTTATATTGTTGAAATTTACATTTCTAGAATTAATTGCTTGATTGTCTTTAGAATTATATATTCTTGAGTAGAGACATAATTAGCTAGTGCACCTACCTTAGTTTATCGCTTCCGCATCTATTATCATTTAGGTTTTGACATATGGATACTTAGGCGAGACCTTAATCATAGAAGAAATTTTTATAGCCGCCTATTCACCCCCCTCCAGTCGGCATCCTCGATCTTACACTCGGCTGACATCATAGCTTGCGTTGGCCGGTGCATGGGCACAGTGTCATTGGTCCATAGTGGATCAGGGCTGATCGTGGACCGAGTCCATACGCTGGGACACGCGTCGGCCAGGGATTGGTCCACGTGTCAGTGACACAATAAATCGGTTTTTTAGCAGAAAAATAATTTAATAAGTTCGGGTTTTCTATTTTTAGCCTTTTTCTTTTATTTCGAACTTTGTTTAGTTTGTTCTCCCTCATATGAACTCTGATTGAGGTGATTCCAGTTTCTAATTTTTTTAAAATTGAGCTCTATTTAATGGTGAATTTTATTTAATTTTTGGAGTTGATTTTTCTCTTTATTTTTGATATTTATTGCTTTATTGCTTGTTTCGCGTAGACGTTGAAGTGCTTGAGGCATTCGTAAGCCAGGAGCCAGCCCAAGATCAAGGTCCAGAGCTCTTTGAAGGCAAGTTGTGCTTTGATCATGTTAAACCCATATTTCTAAAGTTATATTGTTTTAAACTAATGCATGCTAATTCAAATATATACTTGTTTCAATTAAATTGGGTTTAGATATCATCCAAATTGAATTATGTCTACCTTGTCATTTGTACGTCATATTTCATTTGTCACCCCAGTATGGATCTTTATTAATTGGTAGCTATTAATTATCAATGTGGGTTAATTAGAGCGCAAATAGTTTGCTTAGCCATGCAACGAGTAATTGATATCATTTTATGTGAAAGGTTAATCTTGCTTAATGAGATATGGAACAAGTTTATGGATATGTGTGTCAGGTGTTGTCACACATTGTTGTTGATGGCACGTGGTGCATGGTAATCAAGCGAGGTGGTAAAATGATTTAGACGAGGCAAGTGGCAAGAGTTGTGATTTTATGGTGGGCCAATGTGGCATTTAGACGGTCGCATTGTTTTTGATAGTAGTCATTGATTGTAATGGAAATGATGAATTTTTTATTAGTCTTGCCTTGTTCAACTAAGGACTTAACCTTGCAAGCATTTGAACTGAGTCATTCATACAACCACATGTCTGGTATGGGACAGACCTAACTGATTAATTTGTTATGTCTAGACTTTGGTACTATCGTGGTGGTGTGGGTTCTGAGTGTACGGGTAGACTCACATGGTGCAAGAGGAGGGCCCTGGATGTGGTAACCAGTCCCACCAGTGTTGAAATCTCAGCGAGCAGTATTGGGTTTAGACAAAGCATTGGAAAGGCTTTGTTATGATCACTCGCCTTTGTGGTGTATGATTGTATCTTGTGAATAAAGTGTATAACCTCTGCAGAGTGTCAAACATATTCGAATAGCCATGCTTACGGTATGGAGCATTGCTCGGTGATTACAGCCATGGGTTAGATTTTATTAAAATGAATTAGGAATAGAGGTTGTATGCCTATAGAAGTATGGAAATTGGTTTAAGGTTGTAGGTCAAGTTTATTTGAGAAATAACTGAGAAATTTATTATTGTTATTATTTTTTACTATCATTTCAATCTATTTAAGCTATTCTTTCATAAATGTTGTTTATTGCAAAATAGTCATGTTATCCATTCCTTTGGAATAAGCCATGCATATAGTATATTAGACTTGCATTTCTGTGCACAACTTGTTGAGTGCTTTATATACTCACCCCTTGCAACAACACATCACTAGTTAGAGAGGAGGCTACGCCTGCCTACGAAGAGGAGTACCAGGATGAGACGACCGGTTAGGGTGCAAACCTTGTCAGTTGCCTGTGACAAATTGAAGGGTTTCTACGAATAAATTTATTTCCGCTGCTATTTCATTTATTTTTCAGTCTTAGCTCTGTGTAGCGTACTCATGTAAGGTGGACTATAAGGTCATTTCACAAGTTATATTTAATTTGATGAAGTCTTATTTATGTTATCATTGAGTATGATTGTGATATTCATCTATGTTGAGCCTGTGTGCAATAGCGTGATCCTGGACTAGTGCAGAATACACAGATGGTCCGGATTTGCATATTCGGGTCCCGACACTTACTGAACATTAAGGGCAAAACAAAGGATGGTATCAACGCACGTTTGACTTGGTCGAATGGGCATCAAACATGAGTTAGCACCAAAAGAGACCGATAAAGATCGAACGTATTGCGAACCTTCTTGTTACACACTGTCCAAGGCTAAGAGAACTGAACTGTGCCAGTTCGTGCATGGTGTGAAAGTTCCGTTCAGTTACTTCCCCAACATGAAGAGACTTGTTTCAATACAAGATTTGAAATTAACTAGGATGAAGTCTCATGATTGTCATGTGCTGATGACACAGATGCTCTCTATTGTAATTACAAGTATTTTACCGATCAAGGTCCGAGAGACAATCATGAGGCTGTGTTATTTCTTTAACGCAATTGCTTAAAAGGTCATTGATCCCGAAGGAATAGATACTCTGCAAGGCGAGGTGTGGTGATGACTCTATGTAATCTTGAGATGTATTTTCCTCTGTCGTTATTCGATATCATGGTCCATCTCATTGTTCACCTTGTGAGAGAGATAAATATGTGTGGGCTCGTGTTCCTACATAGCATGTACCCATTCAAGAGGCATGGGAACTCTTAAGTCCTAAGTATGGAATCGATCTCGGCTAGAGGGTAGCACTGTCGAAGGTTATGCAACCGAAGAGGTTGTCAAATTCTGCGTCAATTATATAGTTTAGGTTGAACCGATAGGTGTGCCTTGATCTCGCTATGAGGGGAGACTCGAGGGATCGGGACCATCGGAAGGAAAGCAATCACGCTTGATCCGGTTGTGTTTACTCAAGCCCATTTTACGATTTTACAACACATGGCTGTAGTGTCCCCGTATATTAACGAGCACAAACAGTAGTGACGAATACTAATAACAGGGGTACCCCAACGGCCCGGCGACGAGAGCCGGCCTCAAGCATATCTCCATTAACAGAGCGCGCGCGCCCGCAACCGACCGAATCGCTGCGAGACCACACAAGACATCCGCTCCCGGCCGGCGGGAAGCGAATCCGACGGACGGCGCTCAGGCCCCTTTGGCGGGCGGATCTCCGACTCCGACCGGACAGCGCTCCCGCCCCCCTTTGGCGGGGCGCGATCTCCCGACTCCGACCGGACAGCGCTCCCGACCCCCTTGGCGGGGCGGGATCTCCCGACTCCGACCGGACAGCGCTCCCGATCCCCTTGGCGGGGCGGGATCTCCCGACTCCGACCGAACCAAGGTGACAGACGCCGGGGCTGCGTGTCGGGGCCCTCATCAGCCTACCGCCACGTACCCCGCGAACAAGGTCAATCGGAGTGACTATACAAGGGCAGGTGGCTCCTCCCCTAGAAGGTTTGGTGGATCACAAGTCAAAACTTCCACCCCATCAACCGATCGCAGTCAAGATTTAACGCACGCTCCCTCCCGAGGCAGCGCCAACGTCACACACCGCAACGTCAGCATTCGTAAGGATCACAGATGGCAAGTACGCTATTTCCCGGGGAATACCTAACCTCCCTGACCACCAAGGCTACCGACCCAGCATGGGCAAGACGTGTGGCGACCAGTCCACAGGACGAAGGACCAGAGCTCCTAGCATAGGTCGCCTTGCCCTTCCCCCGACTCTCGATGTAACCTGCCCCTTCCTTCTGTATAAAAGGAGGCAGGGCTAACGATTCTAGAGGGACGAACACATGAGAACACGAGGAGATTAGGTAATTTAGCGCCCTCATCTGTAAAACGTTGTGCAAAGCAATACAATACCGCCATCAGAACTGGAGTAGGGACTTTCAGCCCGAACCAGTATACATCTTGGACTCTCGAGTCTAACCATTCAGGGAGTGGAACGCGCGACCCCTTAGACTTACAAATTTACTTGCCGGCGCTCGAAAACGCCGACAGTTGGCGCGCCAGGTTGGGGGGCATTCGCGCGTCTTCGTCACCATCTCCAGATTCCGTTTGTCTCCCTGATGGCATCCACCCACTGCGACGGCATGATGGCAGGGAGCCGGATCCGCCGGCTCCTCGACCGCCGTCACCCGGCAGAGGGCTCACGCTCGTCCCCGCCGCCTCCGGAGGACAGGCGCCCGCTGAGAGCCTGGGCGTCCTCTCCGGCGACTTCGCTAAGCTCCGGCTTGGGGCGCCCCTACAGGCCCCGAAGCCGGAACCCGAGGAGTGCTCCGCCACGTCTGGCGAAAACTCCCGTAGGCCCGGGCAGGTGACCATGTCACCCCCCGTAGGCTCGCAACTTGTGGCGATGGCTGGCTACATGCCGGCCTCCATCCACGAGCTGCTGGAAGACTCTTCCAGCCATGACTCCGGCTCGACACGAGTACCGCGCAGCGGCACTCGCGAGTGCAACATGGCGGCACGGCCGATTTGCCGTGGCCCCGCGACACGTGACCTCCTATCCGGCGCACTCAGGCGCAGGAGGAGGACTACCAGCGCGAGCGTACTGAACGCTCTCAGGCCCACCGCGCCGAGCTCCAACAACAGCGCAAAGAGTTGGAGGAACGAAGAGCTGAGCTCGACCAGCTCCAGGCCAACCTGGAGCAGGAGGAGCTCGAGACCCCGCATGTGCCTGGCGACGCGCGCGGACGCGCGCGTCAGACACACCCCCAGCAGGCGGAAGAGTCCGACGGTCCTCAGTTCTTCCCCCATGCAAGCCAAAACGTGGCCGCGGCTGCAATGCTGCTTCGAGGCCTCCCGGAGCCGACCGACCCGGAGGCCAAGGCCACTTATCAAAACCTCCGGGGGCTGGTAGAGCGCGGCCGCAAAGACATGCACGCCCGGCCCTATCGCCCGAGCCACCTCGCCACCGGGCCCGCTGCCGCGACGGAGCCGGTTGGGTCCGGCACAGGCGGCGCCGCACCACGAGCCACACCAGGCCTCGCGCACCCCGGTGCGCCAGCGCCTCGGTGATGCCTACGACATTCGCGCTACCCTTGAGGCGCGAAGAAAGATGGCGGAGGAGGCCGCCCACTCACGAATTGCGGGCGGCGGACACCACCACCGCAGCCCGAGCCCCGACGGTCCTGGACCGCGAGCGTTCTGCCAGGGGATCCGCCAGGCGGACTTCCCTGCCAGATTTCGGGCGCCTACCAACATTGCCAAATACACCGGGGCCACAAACCCAGGTGTCTGGCTCGAAGATTACCGGCTCACATGCCGGGCGGGAGGAGCAACGGATGACCTCTTCATCATCCAGTACCTTCCCATCTACCTCGCGGACTCGGCCCGAGCCTGGCTCGAGTACTTGCCCGCCAAAACCATCAGGAATTGGACCGACTTGAAGGCCCTCTTCGTCGGCAACTTCCAGGGCACTTACAAGCGCCCTGGAAACTCCTGGGACCTGAAGGGCTGCAAACAGCAGCCAGGGGAAACCCTCTGGGACTACATCCGGCGGTTTTCCCGCCAGTGCAACGAGCTCCCCGACATCTCCGACGCCGATGTCGTGGGAGCATTCATCTACGGCACCTCCTGCAAGGCCTTGGTACACAAACTAGGTTGCCTCAAGCCCAGAACTACCAAGGAGCTCCTCGATATCGCCACCAACCACGCCTCCGGTGAGGAGGCTGTGGGGGCCATCTTTGAGGGAGGAAAGGCCCAGCTAGAATCCGGCGTCCACATCGGGTCCCCTTCTGACCGCTCCGACAAACGGAAGCGGCACGGGAAGCAGATCCGCGAGACCCAAGTGGTCGCCACCGTCGACCGCCCTGCCAAGCAGCAGGTGCGACCGACCGTCGCGCCCGACCACTTCGAGAAGTTGATGGACAGCCCGTGTCCAAACCACGGGTTCTCCGTCAAGCACAAGTACCGGGACTGCGAGGTCCTGAGGCGTTACCTCTCCAGCGTCCCCACAACGCCGCGTGGCAAGGGGAAGAAGCCTGCTGCGGCCCCGCGGGCCGCAGAGAAAAAGGCAGACGACGAGTTCCCTGAACCCGACGGCTGCCTCATGATCTTTGGAGGACCGGTCTGCTATGCCGACAAGCGTCGGCTCAAGCTCGCTTATCGCGAGGTCCACACCGTCGCGCCATGTGTCCCCCAATACCTCCGGTGGTCAGAGTTCCCGATCACCTTTGATCGGAACGATCACCCCGACCACGTTCCACAGCCGGGGAGATACCCCCTGGTGGTCAGCCCCGTCGTAGGGAAGAAGCGCCTTTCAAAGGTGCTGATGGACGGAGGCAGCGGCCTCAACATCCTCTACGCCGAGACGCTCGACGCTATGGGGTCCCGCGCCAACCCTCCGACCCAGCAAAGGCGCCTTTCCATGGCGTCATTTCCGCCGCGAGCCCATCCACTCGGGCGGATCGACCGCCTGTTACCTTTGGGAGCCGGAAACTTCCGCACCGAGACCCTCACTTTTGAGGTCGTGGATTTCCGGTTCTTACCATGCCATCTGGGAAGGCCGTGTTACGCCAAGTTCATGGCGGTCCCCGCCACGCCTACCTCAAGTGAAGATGCCCGCCACGAGGAGTCATCACCGTGGCATCATCTTTCTAGCTTGCCTACAATCGCGAGCGCAGGAAGCCAGAGCTTGCCTCGGCGATCATCGCGTCTGCCGAGCTCGACAACCTCAAGAGGGAAGCCTCCGAATCCGCCGAGTCCAAAGAAGTCGGGGTGGGATCCTTCAAGTCCGCCGAGGACACGAAGGAGGTCACGGTCGATCCTCGTGATCCGACCAAGACCCGCGGATCGAGCCACGCCCCGCCAAATAGGAAAGCGCTCGTCGACTCCTCCGCACCAACAAAGACGCGTCTTCGCATGGAGGTCCTCCGACATGCCAGAATCCAAGGGAAGTCGCCGAGCACTCCTTGAGCATCCGACCGGGCTCAAAGCCGGCCGCTTAACGCCCGCGCTCGCTCGACGAGGAGAGGCGCAGGATCATAGGAGAGATCGCCAAACTTCCGCTGCGGGGTTCAGTAAAAGAGGTGCGCCACCCCGAGTGGCTAGCCAACCCCAGACTTGTAAAAAGAAAATGGGCAATGGAGGATGTGCGTTGACTATACGAGTCTCAACAAAGCGTGTCCCAAGGATCCGTTCCCTTTGCCCCAAGATCGACCAAGTCATCGACTCCACCGCAGGTGCGAGTCCTCTCTTTCTCGGATGCCTACTCGGGCTACCACCAGATTGCGCTAAAGGAGTCCGACCAGCTCGCGACTTCCTTCATTACTCCGTTCGGCTCATTCTGCTACGTTACAATGCCGTTCGGCCTAAAGAACGCGGGCGCTACATACCAGCGATGTATGCAAACGTGCTTCAATGACCAGATCGGCCGTAACGTTGAGTTGTACGTCGACGATATTGTCGTAAAGACCAAGAAGGCCGACGACCTTATCCCCGACTTGGAAGAGACCTTCGCGAACCTTCGACGGTTCCGCATAAAGCTCAATCCCGAGAAATGCGTCTTCGGGGTCCCCAAAGGGAAGCTCCTTGGCTTCATTGTCTTCGAGCGAGGCATCGAGGCTAACCAGGAGAAGATATCGGCGATCGCAAGGATGGGCCCAATCAAGAACCTCAAAGGGGTCCAGAGGTCGACGGATGCTGGCAGCTTTGAGCCGTTCGTGTCACGCCTCGAGCGAAATGCCACTCTGAGCTACTCAAGAGATCCGACCGCTTTTGGACCGGAGGCTCGGAGGCCCTCACCCGCTGAAGGCCTTCTGTCCTCGCCTCGATCTGGTCGCCCGGCACTGTGTGAGCCATTGCTTTCTACATCGCCGCCACTACCCAAGTCGTCAGCGCGGCCCTCGTGGTGGAGCGAGCGGAAGAAGGCCGCGAACTCAAGGTACAACGGCCAGTTTACTTCATTAGCGAGGTCCTTTCCGAGTCCAAGGCTCGGTACCCACAGGTGCAGAAGCTGCTCTACGCGGTGCTCATTGCGAAGAGAAAGCTCGTCCACTACTTCGATCAGCACACCATCACTGTGGTGACCACGTCCCCGCTCGGCGAGATCGTCCGCAACCGCGACGCCTCGGGAAGGATAGCCAAGTGGGCGCTCGAGCTTAGTGGCCACGACATCACATACGTCCCACGGACGGCGATCAAGTCGCAGGCCCTAGCCGACTTCGTCGCCGAGTGGACCGAAACCCAGGCACCACCAGTGATCGAAGACCCCGAGTACTGGACAATGTACTTCGATGGGTCTTACAACAAGAATGGCGCGGGCGCCGGAGTCGTCATCATCTCCCCGCTCGGGAACAGGCTTCAGTACGCCATCAGGCTGCTTTTCGACGCCACCAACAACATCGTCGAGTACGAGGCCCTCGTCAACGGTCTCCGGATCGCTGCCGACCTCGGTGCTCGCCGACTCCGTCCACGGGACTCCAAGCTTGTCGTCGACCAAGTCATGAAGGCCGCGGAGCCCCGAGACGCCCGTATGGCCGCGTACTGTCGAGAAGTGCGCGGGCTCGAAGTGCGGTTCAAGGGCTTCGAGCTTCACCATAGCTACCGACGCTACAATAGCGACGCCGACTACCTAGCCAATCTGGCCTCCAGCAGAGCCGGTCCGCCGGGATCTTCGTCTCGCGACCTCTGCGACCTTCCATCCGGTGGGCTCGGTGGCGAGCGGTCCCCGACCTACCTAGCACGGCGTCGCCCGCGCCGCCGCGATCGAGGCGAGACTTGGTCGGGTCGAGCCGCGGCGTGCTAGCGGCGAGTCCGACCGAGAAAGCCCTTCATAGATCGTTTGTGGACGGGTCACTTCCCGACCCGGCCGAGGCCCGGCGCCTCGCCCGGCGGGCAAAGTCTTTCGTCCTGGTCGGCCCAGACCTTTACAAAAGGAGCCCCTCCGGGGTCCTCCAAAAGTGCATTCTGGCCGACCAAGGGAAACAACTGCTGGACGACATACACAGCGGAATTTGCGGTCACCACGCTGCGCCCCGATCTCTTGTGGGAAAGGCCTTTCGGCAAGGTTTCTATTGGCCGACCGCCATGTCCGACGCCGAGCACATCGTACGCACCTGCGAAGGATGCCAATTCTTTGCCAGGCAGACACATCTGCCAGCTCAGGCCTTGCAGACGATCCCCATCACGTGGCCTTTTGCAGTTTGGGGACTCGATCTGGTCGGGCCTTTCAAGAAAGCGCCCGGGGGCTTTACCCATTTGCTCGTCGCGGTGGACAAGTTCACCAAATGGATAGAGGCCAAGCCGGTCGTGAGCGTCACGTCGGCACAAGCGGCCATCTTCTTCCGCGACATAGTCTTTCGGTTCGGAGTCCCAAACTCCATCATCACCGACAACGGAACGCAGTTCACGGGGAAGGAGTTCCTCGAGTTCTGCGATGACTTCAACATCCGCGTCGATTGGGCAGCCGTGGCCCATCCGCGGACCAACGGCCAGGCCGAGCGCACAAACGGCATGATCCTTCAAGGGCTCAAGCCGCGGATCTTCAGTCGGCTCAAGCACTTCGCGGGGCGCTGGGTGACCGAGCTACCCTCCGTCCTCTGGAGTCTGCGGACCACGCCGACCCGGGCGACCGGGTTCACACCGTTCTTCATGGTATACGGTGCTGAAGCCGTCTTGCCGACAGACCTGGAGTATGGCGCCCCAAGATTACAAGCCTTCGAGGAGGCTCGGGGGCTCGCCGCACAACAAGACGCCGTCGACCAGCTCGACGAGGCGCATGACGTGGCCATCCTGCGATCGGCCAGGTATCAACAAGCTCTGCGACGTTATCACAGCCGTCAGGTTCGAGGGCGGTCGTTCAGTGCTGGCGACCTGGTCCTGCGCCGGGTCCAAACCAGCAAGGATAAGCACAAGCTGTCGCCCCCCTGGGAAGGCCCCTTCACCGTCGTGGAGATCCTTCGACCTGGCACCTTTCGACTCAAGGACGCCGACGGCCGCATCCTTCCGAATGCATGGAATATAGAAAAGTTAAGGCGATTCTATCCCTAAACTCTTTTCCTCTTCCTAGCATGCTCTTTACTTTTTCCCTTCCGAGCACCTGGTCGCCATGCGACGACTCGGGGGCTGCCCTTCGGCGCCCCGTTCGGTAGCCTTCTCGGCCGGCGCTGCGGCTGGTTGATGACCCAACCGACCACAAGGTCCTTCCCGAGCGGTAACCCTTCGACCCAAGTGCTACTGACCTCGCTGGGCGGCTATGGTTGCTAACACTTCGCGGAAGAAGGAAGTACCGAGTGGAGTGACCTTTGGGTCGGCAGGAACACTCCTCCCGCACGAACTCGGCTATCCCACGCGCTTATGAGGGTACGTGACCCGGTGGTCATGAGGTCCATCCCGAGCGGTAACCCTCTCAACCCAAGTGTTACGACCTCGCCCCGGCTATGGTTGCTAAGTAGCACTTCGCGGAAGAAGGAAGTGCCCAAGTGGAAAGATCCTTGGCGGTCTAGAACACTCCTATCCTCACAAGTGCGCCTAACATTTTGCATAGCCAAGTCTCCAATCTACCTCGCCCCTCCCAAAGCGACCCAACCTACGCGATAAGTGACCCTGCGGTCCTTATGGCTATGGTCGATCAAACACTCACCCTAAATACGAAAGAGGGCGAGGCGATTTTGGAACTTGATAAATTCAAGATTGTTTACATAGCATCTTTACAATCTAAAAGGATAAAGCTAACTTTTTTATTCTTCCGGTGGGCGGCCGATGGCGAGGCGGAGAGTTGGTCATCTCCGGCTTCTCGAGGGCAACTGCGGCGGGATGTGGTGGCGATCTCCGGCGCGCGGCTCGACCAGAACTCAAACTCGTCGATCTCCTCGTCGGTCCGGTTCCGCCACGCCACGCTCACCACCGCGAGGTCGATGCGTCGTAGTGCGAGGCGGTGTTGACGGCGCCGACGAAGCTCCAAGCGCAGCCGATGATCACCGCCTCCTACGGTCCGCACTCGGGCAAAGACGGGGCAAGGGCACTCGGGCCTGCCCGGCTCAAGGATGCGGTCGCAGACTTCGACCGCCTTGCGAAGGGCCTCGATTCGGCGCCCATCTCGCCCGACCGTCCTCCGCAACCTTCAACGCCGCTGGGCCTCGTCCCGCCACGATCGCCACGTCGCGAGCATCTCTTTGCCGTTCTCTGCGCCTCCACGGCGACTTCGATTCTTCTCGCGCCTCTGATTGCGGCGATTCGGATAAGTTCGCCACCTGGGTCGCACCTGCACTTAATTGAAGAATTGAGACACTTACCGCCGCGAGTTGGTCGATTGCGGCTTCCTTCTTGGCGCCTCATATGAAGTCCTCGGCTCGGCCAGTCATACGGCGATCGCGCTTCGGAACAAACTCGGTCGGCATCCCCGAGCCTGGTTTCGCTCGGTCGCAGCGGGTTGCTGCGTCTGCGCTGATCCCTCCGCGGCAACGGGCATCCTTGGCCTCGGTGACCTCGTCGAGAGGACTCGGTTCCACCACTTTCGCCCTCAAGACCTTGGCTCCCGGCGCTCATCATAAAGGGCCTTCGTGGCCTCTTCAAGCCTGGCGGATCTCCACCGCCTCCGACCGCTTTGATGTCCATGGCCTCTGGACTAGGCGCAGCTCAAGCGCGCACTGATCGCACTCCTCCACCGCGCCCGCCACGATCGCCGAGCGCCGCAGAGCTCAACTGGCGCCTGGCGAGCCCGCAAGTCTTTGCAAAAACGTGGACACTCCGTTAGTCCTACGGAAGAACTATAAAAATGTGCAACAAGTCGAGCTTTTGGTGACTTACAGGCGATGGCGGACTCCCGACCATCGTGCCCGGCGCCCAGTGGAAGACTCAGAGCGAGAGCGGACCTTTACGGATCGCCTATCTCGGCCGGCGTCTAGCGCGCTTTGAAGAAGGCGCCCACTCGCTCTCCTCCGATCGCCCATGACGCCCGACCCGAGGACTACACGGCAAAGACGCCCTCGTTCGCCTGCTCGGGTGGGGCGTCGCCGGCCCAAAGCACCATGGGCAAGGGCGATGAGGTCAACCTTCGAAACCCCTCGGCGACTGCGCACCGAGGGCATCGGTCGGCACCTCCCACGGGACAAAGGGTCGAGCACCTCCGTCACCAGCTCGCCTCGGGCGCGATCGCGCGCACCGTCGCCTCATCCTCGAAAGGGCGATCACGTCGTCGGTGGGGTCCCAGCCGAGGCGCGGAAGCTCTTCTTGGCCTCGACCTCGGGTGAGGCCTCCCCTCGGCGACCGCGCCCTCGGCCGCCGACATCGCGACCGCCACCGACCCGATCGAGTCGCCGAAATCGCCGCGCCGCTATTTGCGAGGCGCTGCGGCGACGCCCACGGCCACGCCGTGTAGGCGCCTGACGTTACAAAGATTCAAGAGTCGCTCGGCGGCTTTGCTGCAAAAATGCTCCAATAAAAAGAAAAAAAGGGGAACACTTACAAGGCCGAGCGGTACGCACGCGCGCCCTCTTTCTTGCCCCCCGCCAAGGCAAGTCGGCTGGTCGCTTCCCGGCCGCCTCCCGGAGGCGCCTGCGACAACCGCGAGCGCAAGATCACCCCCGCCTGGGATCCGCGCCACGGGCCCGTGGTGTCGCTCGGCGGGTCCACGCCGAGCGCCGCCCGGTCGGCGGGTCGAAATACCCACCATAGGGATGGTCGGAGGCGCCCCGCGCTGTCGATGGAGGTTGTCCCCACGGCGGTGGACTCAGACACATCCTCGCCGCAAGGCGCGCAGCGGCAGCTCCTTATCTTCTTCTTCCTCCTTTCCTCCTTCCGCTTCTTGCGGGAGGAGTCGACCGCTAGTCTTCGAAGCGCTCGCGCCTCCTTATCCCGGGAGCGGTGCCGGAAGACATCCCGTGAGCCCCTAAGAGGATGCAGGAATGCGGTCGGACCAAGTGCTAGGGACAAAGAAAGAGAAGCGAAAGAAATTTCACCGACTTACGGATTTGGCGGGTGAGCGCCGAGAATGGCTACGGTGGCCACCGTAGCCACCGTGGCACTTCCACCTGAATGACCACCACCGGGCCTCCACCTCGAGCGCGCCAACTCGGGCTCTGCCATCCTCGCCCGGTCGGACGGCCCCGCATACGGAACAAAGTGCGGCACGTGCACCTGGGGTTGCACGCGCATCCCCATAAAGCGCGCACAGCGTCCCGGTGAGCCCCGCCTACTTTGAGCCCCGACCGCTCCACGATCGGGCGCCTTGTTCTTCTCCTCTTTTGGCGCCCGGTTCCACCGCCTCCGCCATGGGAAGCTCGCCGGTGAAGCGAGGGGCGCTGTCGCCGACGTTCGAGCGTAGAGCCATTGAATGCCACCCTTGTTGGACGAGGGCGCTTTACCTCCAGTACTCCGTGCTCCGACCGAGGCGGCCGGAGGCGAGCCACCAGGCGCCACGGTGTCCGGACGGCTGTCTTTCGAGCCTTGCACGGAAGAAGTACCTCCACAACGCCCGATGCGGCTCGATCCCGGAAGGCCTCGCGCGGCGTGATGAAGATGGCGATGTGGAGGACCCCATTGGGGTTGAGATGGTGCACCTCCACCTTGTAGTGAGACGGCCAGCCTCGACGAGCGGGTGCGGCGGCGAGCCAAAGCAGCGCTCGAAGAATGAGGCGGGCACCACGACCTCGTCGCCCAGCGGGGGTGACGGCCCGATCGGCACCCTCGGTAGGAAAGGTCTGCGGCATGAGGAAGCCCTTCTTCACCAAGCCGAAGCGCACGGTTGTCTTGCGTGAGCACTCCGCCACGACATCCTCGCGAAGAGGCGATGGAAGGTGAGAAAGAAAGGTGGGGTTTTCTTTTCCTTGGCTCTCTGGTGCTTTTCTTGTTTGCAGAGAGACAAAGAAGGCAAGAAAGCGTGACTACGGAGCACCCCAGCGGGTGTATTTATAGAGGACAAGCGGCGACGCCGACGGCGAGCACCCCCTCAAGCGGCGTCGCGTCCACCTCGCCTATTGCGCCACCGTAACTCCCGGTTTCAATACCACTCCGCTTTAATCCTGTCATGTCGGTGGCAAGAGCCATAAAGACGCCGCCCCGAACAACGTGTCCGTAACCTCTTGGTCTCCGCCTTTAGGCCGAGCAGTTGCTCGGGCGCGCGAAGCCATCTGGGCGCTGCGGCCCCAAGGCGGCAAAAGCTTTGTGACTTGCGCCAGGCCCAAATGAGAAGTGTGGGTTCAAAAGGCCTACCCACCGGATGGGTATAAGGCCGCCCAAACAAAACCTGAGCAAGGGGCGGTATGAGGTGAGCCACGGTGGGCCCTCGGTTAGGTCGGTGACGGCCTAATCACCTCTACTCGCGTCCGAGACCATACTTCACACTCTCGGGAGCTCATCAATGAGTGTGACCGGTGTGCTCTGGGTTGGCGGACGACCCAGAGTCCATACGGATTGAGTAAAGAAAGGTTTTTTATGGGTCGCCCCACAGCAGGGCCAGGACACCCTACTGGGACCGTCGCTCGGAAGGGTCCCCCTTGGCGGGACCTCCCGGGACCCACTCGGACTACCCGCTATTAGCTCCACGAGCACGGCGTTCAAACCAACGCAGTAAACGCGTCGTCGCTCACCCCTCCAGTCCCACACTGCGGATGGGGTATACATGTGGGATAGGCGGTGGCCATTCCTCTCGCAGCTACCCTCGCCCGACGAGGACTCGGGAAGGATGCCCCACATCCGGCCACGACGGTGGCGAGCACTCACGTCCGGCTACGGCGTTAAGCGAGCACTCGGACACCGAACCTCACAGAGGCATTGGGTCGTCCCTGCCACCAAGGCACTTTGTCTAGCTACGACGTTAAGCGAGCACTCGGACACCGAACCTCACAGAGGCATCCGGTCGTCCTGCCGACCAAGGCACTCGGACACCCGAACCTCACAGAGGCATCCGGTCGTCCTGCCGACCAAGGCACTCGGACACCAGAACCTCACAGAGGCATCCGGTCGTCCTGCCGACCAAGGCACTCGGACACCTGAACCTCACAGAGGCATTGGGTCGTCCCTGCCGACCAAGGCACTGTCTAGCTACGACGTTAAACGAGCACTCGGACACCCGAACCTCACAAAGGCATTGGGTCGTCCCTGCCGACCAAGGCACTGTCTAGCTACGACGTTAAACAAGCACTCGGACACCCGAACCTCACAGAGGCATTGAGTCGTCCCTGCCGACCAAGGCACTGTCTAGCTACGACTTTAAACGAGCACTCGGACACCCGAACCTCTCAGAGGCATCCGGTCATCCTGTCGACCAAGGCACTCGGACACCCGAACCTCTCAGAGGCATCCGGTCGTCCTGCCGACCAAGGCACTCGGACACCCAGACCTCACAGAGGCATCCGGTCGTCCTGCCGACCAAGGCAATCGGACACCCGAACCTCACAGAGGCATCCGGTCATCCTGCCGACCAAGGCACTCGAACACCCGAACCTCACAGAGGCATCCGGTTGTCCTGCCGACCAAGGCACTTGGACACCAGAACCTCACAGAGGCATTCGGTCGTCCTGCCGACCAAGGCACTCGGACAGCCGAACCTCACAGAGACATCCGGTCCTCCTGCCGACCAAGGCACTCGGACACCCGAACCTCACAGAGGCATCCGGTCGTCCTGCCGGCCAAGGCACTCGGACACCCGAACCTCACAGAGGCATCCGGTCGTCCTGCCGCCCAAGGCACTCGGACACCCGAACCTCACAGAGGCATCCGGTCGTCCTGCCGGCCAAGGCACTCGGACACCCGAACCTCACAGAGGCATCCGGTCGCCCTGCGACCAAGGCACTCGGACACGAGAACCTCACAGAGGCATTCGGTCGTCCTGCCGACTAAGGCACTCGGACACCGAACCTCACAGAGGCATCCGGTCGTCCCGCCGACCAAGGCACTCGGACACCGAACCTCACAGAGGCATCCGGCCGCCCTGCCGACCAAGGCACTCGGACACGAGAACCTCACAGAGGCATCCGGTCGCCCTGCCGACCAAGGCACTCGGACACCGAACCTCACGAGACATCCGGTCGCCCCGCCACCAAGGCACTCGGACACGAACCTCACAGAGGCATCCGGCCGCCCTGCCGGCCAAGGCACTCGGACACCGAACCTCACAGAGGCATCCGGTCGTCCCGCCGACCAAGGCACTCGGACACCCGAACCTCACAGAGGCATCCGGTCGTCCTGCCGACCAAGGCACTCGGACACCAGAACCTCACAGAGGCATCGGGTCGTCCTGCCGACCAAGGCACTCGGACACCCGAACCTCACAGAGGCATCCGGTCGTCCTGCCGACCAAGGCATTCGGACACCCGAACCTCACAGAGGCATCCGGTCGTCCTGCCGACCAAGGCACTCGGACACCATAACCTCACAGAGGCATCCGGTCGCCCTGCCGACCAAGGCGCCGTCTAGCTACGACGTTAAACGAGCACTCTCGCGGTTGTTCCTGCCGATCAAGGCCCGGTCTATCCATGACGATTAAAATCAAAGCAAACTCATCGCGAAGACATTTCATAAAAGAAGATTTCATTATATGCCAGCAGACTCAAATTTTACACAACGTTACATAAGGTACCTGGCGAGCTCAAAAAAGATACCTACCCTACACTACGGCAGGAACATATCCACATCAAACTTCCGGCAGGCCCTTGCCTGGTCGACGGGACAGATCTTGGATCGGTGGACCTGAGGTCGTTGGAAGTGACCTGCTGGTAGGCCCTTCCTTGCCTGGTCGACGGGACAGATCTTGGATCGGTGGACCTGAGGTCGTTGGAAGTGACCTGCTGGTAGGCCCTTCCTTGCCTGGTCGACGGGACAGACCTTGGGGTCGGCGGACCTGAGGTCGTTGGAGACGACCTGCTGGTAGGCCCTTACCCGGTCGACGAGGCCGCCGACATAGCCACGGAATGGCATGCCGCTGCTGCCGTTCAGCGACATCGACGCGGCCGCACTGACAACGGCCGGCGCCCTCGCACCATCGCCTCAAGAAGGGCCTCCCTTACCACCTTAAGCCTCGGAACGACCTCAAGCAGCACGCCGACAGCAACTACATCACAAGCCGCAGCTTCTTCCTCCCAGAGCTCGACCATCGCCCGGTCGTACTCAGCCCAAAGCTCGGCCAAAGGATCTTCTTCTTCTACCGCGGCATCATCACCAAAGCTGAAGACTAAAGGATGCCTCCATTTCAAGGATCAAAAAGGAGGATTTTGGTCTAAGGGTCCATCGCTCTAGCAAGCCCTTATATAGCCGGATGAAGGGAGATCAAGCGTCTCGAGTAAATACGGCGCCAGAAACGCGTGCCCCGCACTGAACCCGGCGATCAAGAAGGCGAGCAGGCGGGCACACAAGCCATGCTCGGCATGCGCAACGAGGCGATTAAAAGCCTTCGGCAGTTCAAATGCCCCCGGCCAAGCTCCAGGGCAGCCGTCGGATCCGTCGGGGTACACCTGACAGAAATCGCTTAACCTGATCGGCCTGACCGACCGACCAGGCCCGGCCACCACTCTCATCCAAGTTCAACCCCCAACCGAATCTGTCGAAATCGCTCGGGAGTTCGGGGCTCTTGGCGAATACTAATAGCGAGGTACCCCAACGCCCGGCGGCGAGCGCCGCCTCAAGCATATCTCCACCAACAGAGCGCGCGCGCCCGCCACCGACCGAATCGCTGCGAGACCACACAAGACATCCGCCCCGGCCGCCGGGAAGCGAATCCGGCCGACGGCGCTCCGCCCCCTTTGGCGGGCGGGATCTCCGACTCCGGCCGGACGGCGCTCCGCCCCCTTTGGCGGGCGCGATCTCCGACTCCGGCCGGACAGCGCCCCGACCCCTTGGCGGGCGGGATCTCCGACTCCGGCCGGACGGCGCCCCGATCCCTTGGCGGGCGGGATCTCCGACCGGCCGAACCAAGGTGGCAGACGCCGAGGGCCGTGTGTGGGCCCTCATCGACCTACCGCCACGTACCCGCGAACAAGGTCAATCGGAGTGACTATACAAGGCGGTGGCTCCTCCCTAGAAGGTTTGGTATTCTTTGAAGTCAAAGCTTCCACCCCATCAACGATCGCATCTGATTTAACGCACGCTCCCTCCCGAGGCGCTAACGCCACACGCCGCAGCGTCGGCATTCGTAAGGATCACGAGAGGGCAAATCACGCTATTTCCGGGAATACCTAACCTCCCGACCACCAAGGCTACCGACCCAAAGATGGGCAAGGCGTGTGGCGACGATCCACGGGACGAAGGACGAGCTCCTAGCATAGGTCGCCTCGCCCTTCCCCGACTCGATGTAACATGCCCTTCCTTCAGATATAAAGGAGGCGGGGCTAACGATTCTAGAGGGCGAACACATGAGAACACGAGGAGATTAGGTAATTTAGCGCCTCATCGTAGAAAGCGTTGTGCAAAGCAATACAATACCGCCGTCAGAACTGGAGTAGGGACTTTCAGCCCGAACCAGTATACATCTTGGACTCTCGAGTCTAACCATTCAGGGAGTGGAACGCGCGACCCCTTAGACTTACAAATTTACTTGTCGGCGCTCGAAAACGCCGACAAGTAGCTACGATAACAAAATTCGGCGCGGCAGGAGTCTTGGATCATGAGACAGCACAACCTTTAGTTCATCAAATGGTTGAAGGAGCGACTTATCACTGGGAGCTTATCAGGTGATACGCTAACATAGTTGGAAAAAGGGCTAACATTTACAGTTGTGACATATAAATGATATGACTTAAATGGGTACATATTTTACACAGGATTAGGATATGAAGAGCACAAACTAGAATAGCAGTGTCCGCATAGATGTGTTTAATACCACTGAGTAGACGAGGAGCTCCTATTATGGGTTCATAGAGGAGATTTGGGAGCTCGACTACATACTATTCAAGATCCCCTTATTTCGGTGTCGTTGGATAGCACTCCAGCTGGTAAAGGTTGATAAGTACGGCGTCACTACTATGGACCTCGAACGTGTCGAATACTAAGATGAACCATTCGTAGTAGCTAACCAAGCTGTTCAAAGTCTTCTATGTAACCGACCCGTCCAACAAGAAGCGCCACATGGTTCTTCAGGGAAAAAGGAGGATTATCGAAGTTGAGAATGTAATAGATGAGGAAGAATATAATCAATTTGATGAGTAGCCTTCTATCGGAAACGTCATCACGGTCCAGAAAAGAACAACTTGAGGAAGCAAGCTTTAGACACGTCAATAATCGTGAAGGGGTAATTTTTATACAAAAGAATAAGCAAGTGGAGTAATGATGAGGTCGTCATGTTAATTTGTCACGTATAAAAATAAATTTAAAAAATCAATTGTTGATTTTAAGTGTACGTACTCTCCAGCATAATAAAGTTGTGCGCACAAATAAACGAATGTACTATCGTTGTATTGTTATTACTTTCCATAATATATAAATTTAAGGAGCATGATGCAAGACTATTGTTGGATATTACTCCAAAGGTATGCAACATACAATAAAGTCTCTATGTTCAATAAATGAATTATCAGCAAATAAATAGCTAGGCTTTGCAAACAGGTCCACCAGAAGTCACAGAACAAAATGTACATGCTAATCTAGTGAAGAATGCATAAATTTTCCACTGTAAGACATCATAGACAATTCTCTACTAGCACCGTCTGTGATACTTACTCATCATAGACGGTTCTGTCTTTGAGTCTGTGATCACTCGGCTATATAATCTGATTCGCTTTGTCCTTGAACCCTAGTGGCCTCCTCTCGAATCCCCCAAACCCTAGCGGCGGCCTCCTCCACCCCCCAGCCCACCCCCACTCCCTCGCCGCTCTCCTCGCACACCCCCTCTCCCTCGCCGCTTGGTGCCTCCTATACCTCCTCCGCTCCGCCGACACGCTCCCACTCGCAACTTGCGGCCACACCTTCTCTATCTGACAGGGAGACCCTCGTGGGCCTCATTACTGCCTCTGTCTTCATCGTCTTCCTCGTCTCCGTGGGATCCCTCGTCTTCTCCACACTTGCCCTGGGCACCACCATCGTCTATGCGCATAGTATTTTTATGTCATAACTGTTTGGTTTAGCCTTCTAGATTCAACCCAAGAGCTGAGGCTGCCGGTTCTTATTTTAAAACTAGCTCTCATTCGATACAGCTTCATTTATATTTCCTAGTTAATTCGCTAATTTTGTTTTCTTATTGACCGGTTGTAGTTTGCATGCCTGTCCTTTCTTTTAAGAAAAGTAGACTAAACATAGTGTGTGTGACCATGGATAGATGCCTGACTTCGTTGTTGTCTAGTCAAGGTTGTTCTCTTTTTTTGACTCAGCAGAAAGTGTGTGGAGCATTGTGTTTTCTATAATCCCCGTAGTGTTGCACTTCACGGTTGGGTTTGAAAATGAGATACCGATGACATATATATCACTCCTGGCTCAAATGGCAATGTAACCATCTCTACTTTGAGATAGCCAATAAGAGTTTGGTTGACAAGTGCTGATTCCAAGAACTAAGTTAAATCCTTACCGCCATGGTTGATGATTGGTAGATGAAAATAGATACAGCCTGTGGGACAATAATTGCTTCTGAGAACCAAAATAAGCCTTTTGTAGTCCTATGGGCATGTGATACTGAAATTCATATTGCAACACTTGCAGTTACTGCATATTTTTAAATTTTGATCCCATGTTTCTTAAGGCTTAAAGTTTCTTCTATTACTCTAATAAAAACTCTTTCAGCCATTTTGCAATCATGTATAGGTCCTGCATGTATACATGCTAAATAATGACCTAAACAATTCATTTACCTAAGATGCAATGGAACCCACAATTAAGTTATCTATAGATACAGTTACCATAAATATTGATGAATATTAAGTTATCTAGATACAGTTACCCTGAATAGTTTCGTTGGCAAGTGCTGAAACAGAGACATCTGAAACAGAGATAAACAGCTATAGGAGTATTAACAAACCTCTGAAGTCATGTCATTAGGTGAATCAAATACTTTGGCCTTATACTCCATGTCCAACTCATCAATCAGCATTGTAATCTTCTCCTTAGAACCTAAATGAATGATGCATGATCTGCATAATCTATCAATAAATAAGTGTCAAATCAGAAATACCAGTGTGATAGTTGTGTAGTTCTGTTGTTGCTTGTACTAGATTTGACTTTGTGCTGCTTAGGAATAAATTGCTTACTGTTTTGCATACTTAGGAATAAATTTGATTTTGTGCTTCTTAGAATAAATCTACTTCCCTTAAGTGGTAATATATATTCTGGATCAATTGTTTACTGTTTTGCATACTAGTTGGCTGTCAGTAGAGGCTCTTTTTGTTAGCTGTCTTTATTCGCTCTCTTTGTTCATTACCTCTGTCATATAATTCAGAATTGCAAAGGGGCTAGACATTGTGTTGTCTTGGGGACCTTGCTTGCAAAAGGGGCATTGTTCGATGAAGATTGGGTATTAGAGAGATAATTTGTGACAACAATTCATACTCAGATTATTTGTTGCTTGGTTGTATGCTCAATGATGTATTTGGGTCTTTAGAAGCTGAATTGAACAATTGCAGCAGTAAGTTTGGTCTTGAACTAGATAGTTACTTTCTGTTAGTGCTAGAAAGTATTGCTTTGTAGCTTCTCTGGCTATGGGTTCATATGATTATTTGGGTCTTTGCAGTTTGTGTAACATTGTGCAAAAGGCTAATTTAATTTGCCCTACTACATGCATGCTTCAAACAAAAAGTGGAATGCTTTCCCTTACGACATGAGTTAATTTAACCATTAGCTAGATTGGAAAGGTAAAGTGGTCAAAATTCAAAATTAACAATTTGCTTTAGTTAGCTCAGTAGGTTATCCTTTGAATATATACCTTCGCATGCAGCTAGCACTTGTTTAAGGATTAATGCAAGCTGTGTTATCCTTAATTTGGTTTCCATTTGTCTTGAACAATCTTAGAATATCCAATACTATATCTGCTTCACACTTCATCCTACATTCTGATTTCTGAATTGTGGTTTGGTTGCCACTAATGTGCTGAGGACATCAAGGTGGGGTATGAAATTACGTTACCGCTTCCCCTTCTCTAACAGCCTCAAAATTAATCAAATAAATAAAAATGAATTAAAAATATTTTGTGTATTATTTCTGAAATTTCTGAATTTTCGGGATTTATTGGATATTCTTGTGGCTTTTCCTTAATACAAGAAAGTGAATTAAAGAATATAGTAAATTGGTAAAAGTAAAAAGTAAAAAAAAGGCCAAGCCAACAAAAATTTACCAAAGTCATAGAAAAATCTAAGGGCTCTCCACAGCCAGTTTAAGTCGGTGGAAGAGCTGGATTAATTAAAATAATAATTAATCAAGTAAATCATATAAAAAGGAAGTCAGGGTAAAATGGTAAAAGAATTCCTTAGAATTCTCAGGAAGTTATCCTAGAACAAGATTTTTACCCTGCTAACATCAGCACAGTGTCAATATTTAGTAAAAATATCAAGAATTTACTAATTCATTTTATAATTTTAAAAATTCAAAAACAGTGAATAAATAAATTGGAAAATAGTAATGTCAGAATTATTAAAAATTAAATATTAATAATTAAAATATGAAATTTTAAAGAAGGTGTAGAATATCATTTCAGACCATTGTAAAAAGTTTTGTGAAATATGAACTTCATTTATATAATAAATTAAATGAAAAACCGAATGGGCAGAACAGCAACAAGTTGCATTGTCAGAATTATTTGGAATTCCACATGCGTCATAAAATGGTGAACATTTTACAGGAGTCTGGTAATGTCCTTTCCGACCTAGGGTAAAAATTTTATAAATTTTTAAGTTGGTTTGACTGATGAAACCGCCGTAGAAGTCCCGTTCTGTCCTGAGTCTTCGTCAGAGTTCTTTTTCTTGTTTCGCTGACTTGTGGGCCCGGCTTGTCAGCCATCCAAGCCTATCGGCACCCGCTGCCAGCTCGTCCCCACGCGTCAGCGACTCACCCGTCGCCTTCTTCTCCCCTCGCTGTTCCCTCGCGCCGACGCAGCCCGTCTCGGGTTTTCTCGCGTCGGCGTCCGAACCGACCATACCTCCTCGTATAAAAGCTTCGCATATCGTCGCAGCCGACCCAGCTAGCCTCCTGTGCAACCCATTCCGCCGCTCGTTCCTCCATCTTCTCCAGCTCCGGCAACACCCAAAAAAGAGGGAAAACCGCCGTTTCGCCGCCACAACCATTTTCAGTCCAATCCAACCGAGCCGAAGCTCCCTTGTGACGCCAAGAACTCATCCCGAGCCGTGGTTGAAGCTCTTCTTCCCCGACGAGCCTCCGCGCCCCGTTTCTTTCTCCACCGCCGCCGCGCACGGTGAGAAGCCTCTTCACTTGCTCATTCTCCAATCTAAAGCCAGAAATGAACTCCTTGTGGTGCTCTGATGCTCTCCGAGGTGATCTTCAAGCTCGGGACGGCTTGCTTCGCCGGAACGCCGGTCGGCCGTGGCCATCGCCACCCCTCACCGGTGTCGACCCCCTTCCCGGCCATCTCCGACCGCCGCGCCACAACCCACGTGTGCGCATGGGTCCACTGGTGCCTGTGGTGGAGCCGATTCTGCCGCCGCTGTGCTGGTTCGCCGCCGGCGAGCTCAAACTCGCAACGCCTCTGCTCTGGGTCACCCAAGCGGGCTCAAGCTGTCAACCGCACGCGCCAAGCGCTGAGATGCATCGTTGACTAGCGGGCCCGGTCTGTCAGTCCCTTGTGCGAGCCGTGACGCCGCGAGCCCTTTGTCGACCTCCAGACGTGTCGCGCGATCGCGCTGGGCGGCGCGTTAGCCGCCGCCGCGAGCGCCGGTCGCGCCATCCTGGCCCAACTGTCGGCGCTTTGTCCGCACAGCACGAAAAGGGAAAGCGCGTTTTCCTTCGCAAAAGCGTACTTTCCATTTTCGGCAGTTTTCTAATTTTCAGTATTTTTTAAAACCTAGAGTATTCAAACTTGAATATCTTTTGAACTAAATATCCAAATTTGATGAAATAAATTTATAAATTCATATAAAATCATGTAGATTCAGAATATGAAAAAAATATTTCAAAATTGAATTTTATTTAAATTCTGTATTCAAATTTAAAGAAAAAGGTAGAAATATGTCATACATGAAAATTTTGCAAATGACCACCAAATTTAGTAAAATAAATTTTTTTAGATTCCTTGTAATCTCAAGAACCAGAATATGTAAAAATACTTAGAGTTTGTTATAATAAAAATTTAAGTTAATAAATATGTGGTAAAATGATAGAATAATAATCCAAATAGATTAAATCTTTAAATTGCAAATAAGAACAAGTAATTCATGTAACCATTTCTGAATTTGTGAATTTATTTTATTTTAATATTTCTATCTGATTTCTTTTTGGCCTTATTGAAATTTGGTATTTGTTATGTATTACCATACGACGTGTAGAACCCAACGAATCCGATACATTCGACGATCAAGAGGTAGACGTCGAGGAAAGTCAACAAGGCAAGCAATCCCCTTTAATCATGTTGATCCCAACTTTATAAATATTTTCATTAAATATTTTACTGCATACTTTATTTTTATTAAAGTCTGCTATATTATGGGAACTGGTAGTTGTACCTGTAGCTTTATAGAACTTCCTTGATAAGTATGGATTTGTGAACCTTGAAAACCCTAGAATGATATAGACATTATTTGATATCAATATGGGTCACTTACACTTAGTGTTATGCTTAGCCCTACTTAAAGCAACATAAAACTGTGACATGGTTAAAATATTGGATATGACATTTGTTGGGTATGATCATTTTTGTGGTTGGTATTTTGGTTGGAAAATGAAAATAAAACTATGGTTTAGATGCGAGTAATTATTGGCAATAGCCGGGAGTGCATGTCTTTGCACGTAGTGTAGGGGGAGATTATTGCCCATGTCGGATTAAGGACCGAACTATGGGTTGTTTTCAGGCCAAGAATTATCATACAACCACAAGTGCTGGTGTGGGACAGCTCTAACTTATTAAGTTGTTTAAAACTGGCTTTGCACTTGGAAGGCCGGAGTAGTACGAGCTGTTTCTTAATGAATTGCTCGACGGGACGTCCACACTGAGGTGATCATGGAATAAACGTCTACCAATATAACGGTGTACGCCATACTGTGGGTAGTTCCATCATTTCTATACTCTGAGTTCTTACGCCACAGTATGGGTTTATCGTCACCGTGCTGGTGCAAAGTCAGGATTAAATAATGTAACAGTTATAACATGACTCTCTGCAGTACACCAAAAGAAGTGTACAAATATCGATTACTCAAAGAGTCAGTCATGTCTTGTGGGTAAAGCTGTATACCTCTGCAGAGTGTAAAACTAATCGATTAGCCGCGTCCGCGGTAATGGACACTTGGTAAAGTCATCACATAGTTAACAGTTTTGTTTATTTTCATAAAATACGATTTCTACCGTGTGTTGGTGAACTCTACTGTGTGTCAGTAGAACTGGTTTTGATTATGGTCATTTTACCCATGTTCAAATTTTTATTTACTCGCTCTCACTTACTGTCATTTTAACTAATATGCTTTTAAGCAAATTTTATTACAATTTATTATTCTGTATTTACATTTCAAACTGGCTTTCTGCAAATTAACCTTAATAGCCTTCTATTGAAATGACCTGCATGTATTTTAGGAATTGCAAAAGTCTTGCGAGTACATAAGTACTCAACTTGCCTATGTTGATGTTTTTAGGTGAAGAATCAGATTTCCCCGACGATTCATACGTTGATGCAGGATATGGGGAATTTAACGATGAATTTTTCTAAGGATTTCCCTTGTCAGTTGCCTGTGGGACAATGGGTTAAAAGGCATACTACAAGAAGTTGTCGCCACTGCAGTTTTACTTTTGGTATTGTAAAAATAGTATGTAACTTTACTTCCGCTGTGTAATAAAGCTTATGTATGACTGTGATATCAATTTGTATTTGTGCGTACTAGCTACTGATCATGGGACTAGTATTGTATGCACATGGTATCCATGTTTGGTATTCATTATCAAAAATGGGGCCTTACACCTTCTCAATTTGTTTATACAATGATAGCATTATTAAACAGTTTATAGGTGTCATCACGTAGCATAGCTCTTAATTTTTAGGAAAGATAAGGAAATAACTATGGAATTGCGATCATAAATGGGCTGCCTTCACTGCTCGCTTGGTCATTTCACATCACGGTCGAATAGTATCTTTTAAGAGCTTGGTACTTGACCAGTTGAATAGTAAAAATGAATTCTTAATACTTTATAGTGTATAATTTAGGAAGGTAAAGAGTTTAAGGCCTTATTTGCTTAGAAAATTGTCTAGTTCAACTTATGATTAATTTGACCCTGGTGTAGTGGAGATAAGAGACTAATCTCTAGCAGTCCTACACCTTGTGGTGAGGAGGCTGAAGGTCTGTGAGACCCCGTTTTTGCAAATAGGAACCTCCATGTGATTACTGTACTAGTCCCATGATCAGTGGCTAGCACTCACATGTTTACAACATTCATATCACAACCACACTCGACAGACAAACAAAAACATACATAAGAGGAATAATTACACAGAGTTTAGTGTATTACAAAAACTGAACAGCGGAACTAAAGAGCCAAAAGAACTCCAAATGCCTCGCGGTTTGCCCACTAACCCTCGGGCAACTGACTAGGCAAATCCTAGAAGAAATCATTGTAAAAAACGTCGTGCCCTCCCTGAAATAAGAGTCATCTGGCATAACGAAGTCTTCGTCCTCTGAGACAGCAGATGCAAGGTTGAGTACACTGGTACTCAGCAAGACTTGTAGTGTTTCACAAATGCAATTAATTAAATATGCAGGCTGAAGTAAAAGACAGGCTACAAGTTATTTTGCTTTGCAGTTGCATAAAAATGGAAATGTATGAATATAATAGATTGCAACATTGCATTTTATATAAAGCAATTGAGAATCAAAATGTTAAGTAAATATCCAAGCCTTACAACCTAGTCTACCCGACTACAAGGTCCAGAACGTCGATCCTTTGACATAAAAGATGGTTGCTAAAATATTTTCCAAACCAAACCCATTTTTCAGAAAATACCAAAAAGACTCTAACATTGGAATGACTTCACCAAGTGCCCTTGACCGCGGACGCGGCTAATCGATTAGATCTTACACTCTGCAGAGGTGTACAACTTTACACACAAGGAATGATCAACCTTTTCGTCAGGCCAATTAACACACTTCCTTTGGTGTGTCGGCAAGGAGATCATACAGAACCGTTACATTATCTACACATGGCTTTGAACCAGCCCGGTACGTTAACCCTCACCACAAACAGAAACACACCCAAGACGTGGTCCCTTTCACGTGGTTCCCAACACCCGTTTCTGTTTATGGCAAGGCGTACACCGTTGCGCGGGTATGCATTTACCCACACCGAGGGTGGGAAGTTCGGTGTGGAAGCCCCCCACAAGCAGACCTGACCGGAATGCTCCCGCTATCTCCCGCCTTCCTTAGATGCAAAGCCACATCCAAATAACTTAATAGGTTATGACTGTCCCATACTAGCCCTCGTGGTTGTACGAAATTCTTGGATCTATAGCGTCCCATTGCTCAGTCCTTAATCTGACACGGGCGATACTCCACCCTACACTACGTGCACTTCCCTTTGCACATCCGGCTATTGCCAATAATCACCCGCGTCAAACCATAGTTTTATTTTGGGGTCTTTCAATCAAGATACCCGCCACCTTTTTCCCAAACAGGACCATTCATTTGTTGAAAAGACTGAAAACACATAACGGATAGCTTAAGCAGGAATATTATGCTAGCGATTATACCCAAAATGACATTAGGCATGTCTAGCTCATACTAAGGTTTACAAGGTTCACATGTCCATACAGATTAAGGTAAACCATAATGTGCATGTGGGTAACTACAACTTCTACCCAAGATAGCATTTCTATGGAGAATTACCAGGAATGCATAATATATTGACAAAAACAACATATTGTAGGTAAATTATCGGGTTCAACATGTTCAAGGGGTGCTTTCCTTGCAGCTCATTGTTTGGCTCAAGTCCTGGTCCGCCACAAGGTCGTCTTCCTCCTCTGGGCGTCGGTGTCTACACGCGCGATAAAGAGGAATAAAAGAAAATTAATAACCTTCAAAAAGGCAAAAAGAAGACAGTGGTAAGGTTATCACAAATTAGTCTATGATCTTGTCCTAGTGGCGAGAAGGTCTTTTAACTAAGGCAACCCGATATCTAAGAACACATTTAAATTAACTTGAGCATTTGTTGCTAGTTGATAGCTTCCTGTTACTGTTCATGGTTAGTTTCATGCTTATATATCTGGTTATGAGCCTTTATGCTTTGATGTTAGTTAATATCATGTTTTAGTATCTATGTGTGTGTGAATCTATGTGTGTAAATAGCTGAGTACAGCAAATAGAAATATGGCTTAAGGATAGGAATGCTCCCGGATGCATGGTCCGTGGCGTGCTTGGACATGTGGATCCAAGCGTGCTCGAGCGCGAGGTCTCGAGGAGTTTTTGGGCTCAGACACAAAGTTTCTTTTATTGTTCTTCTTACTTTATTTTTCTATCATTGTCTTAATGTTTGTTTATAGGTTAGACGTGGCTCGAGCGCGTAGTCTCGAGGGGTTTTGACTGCCCGAACACTCAATTTCTTTTCGTTGTTCTTCTTCTTTTATCATTAGATAGATATTTCTAAAATGGAGTGACGAAAAAGAGCGAAGCAATCTAATCTCTTTCCTTATTCTAAAGAATAAAGAAACCCTTTTTGAACCTCAATTTATATATATATATATATAAAACTTTAGTCTTCCGATCAACAGGTTTGAAAATGCACTACAACTGCGTTGGAATAGGCCGATCTATTAGGAATTCGATGACAACTCTATTCCTTCTTGCTACGTGGGGTCATAAATCCAGAAGGCGAGTGCCACTCTGCCTGAGTTGTAAATTTGTACATTACCACTTGGGTTAATTTGTGAACCTTGTCTTTGTGGATTTGTGAATTGAAGTTGTGCATTCAATTGGTTAATATATATGAGTTGATTTCTGAAATGGATGTGCTGTACGTGGTGTAATATGTAATCTGAGTTGATGTCTGAAATGGATGTGATCATATGCTTGTGATGTAATATCTGTTTGTTTCAAAGGGCATGACTAGCATTTCATGAGGCTAGCCAATAAATAGAAAAAGCATCATCAATACAAAATAATATCATTGACAGTTGTTTTTATAAAAATACGTCTGTGATACTATAATATCATAGACGACTCCAAAGAAGAACATGTTAGAAGTAATCTTATAATTAGTTAGGAGTTTTGGTGCAGTGCATTTAGGACAAGGAGTCCGATTAGGATAAGGAAGTGGAATCCTATTCCGTTTATGAGGGATAGTTTTTGGTATAAATTCAAGGGTAGACCTGAGTTTTGTAAGTGAACAGAGCGAGAAGTAATAAAAGAGAAAATTATCCCAAAGTTTTTTACGTTATGTTCCGACAATTGGTATCAGAGCAGGGAAGATCCAATATATTGGCAACGCAGGATCCGAGACGGAGTTGGAGTCCAAGGCTAAGCACTTCAGGTTTCTCGTCGAGGTCGTCGAGAAGAAATAAGTCGCGTCGTGTGGCTGCAGGAGCAGAAGCATGTTTACCACACGCGTGTGGAGAAGCGCTCAGCAGGAGTCGTCGCCAGGTTCACAAAAAACCGACGCAAACCGCTCGAAAATCGCGGTTTTTCAACGTACCGCTGCAGTTCGATATCCAAAGCTGCTCGATAAACCGTTTTAATTTTAAAAAAAATTATGCGTTGAAAACTGCTAGAAAACCATTGAAAACCGCATTTTTCGCTGAAAATCACTCAAAAACTGTTTTTAAGAACATTCAATCAACTGCTGGTTTTTCGTGAAAAACCGAGCGATTTCTCGTGAAAAATCAAACGGTTTTTGATTTTTTTGAATTTTTTTTCAATTTTTTTTTATTTCTTAACCTGTCGATTTCTAACGGTTTTCGAGTGGTTTTGCGGTTTTCAATTTCGAACGATTTTTGAAATTCGTTTTTGTGAAACCTGGTCGTCGCTTGAGAGCAGCGATTCCGAGATCAAGGTTGGGCGGCGCGAAAAGCAACGCAGGCGGGCGGCCAGATCACGCAGCAGGAGGCAAAGCTCTCCAAGTTCTACGTTGCCAAGGCGGAGCGGCCATCTACACGGCGTCGTCATCGAAAAGAAAAAAAATCATCGGATCCACGTCGCGCATTGATCTCGTCGAGTCGGCTGCTCGAGGGGCAAGTCTCGTGATTCGAGTGCAAAGAGGATTTCGATTCCAAGTCGAAGCAGATTGCCTCGATCCTTACGTGCGGCAAGCGTGTCCCGTCATCCCGTGTGGTAAAAAAAAGGAGACGTAAGCAGCAGCTCCCCGTGGACGGCAGCAAGAAAAGTCAGTTCTCTGTGCAAAGCAATAATTCCTCCTACCGTGAAGTTCTGAGCAGCGTAACATAGGAGATGGCAAAGCAGCCGTTCCAGGAAAACCGCAGGAAAAGATGACAGCATCTTCTAACAATAGTACAAGAGCTTCATTATCATGAGCGAGAAGACGAAGGCTCTGAGCGGGTCTATATCCCTTCAATACACTCTCCTAACTATTGAGAATTATCTGATATATGCAATGAAGATGAAGGCAATCTTGCGCGCCTAGGGTGTCTAGGGTGAAGTCGATCTAAATGGGAAGGCTGAGGAAGATGACAGGATAGATCAGGTAGCACTTGCTGCGATCTATCAGTCAGTACCAGATTCGATGATGCACCAGCTCATCAGGAAGGAGACAACACGTGAAGCATGGCTAACGCTTCAAAAGATGCACGTGGAAGTTGACCGCGTGAAGGAGGTGCGACTACAAAATGTACAGAACGAGTTTGAGAATCTTCAGACAAGATGGAGGAATCTGTGGCAGTGAAGAAGTAACTGCTAGAAAAGTTCGTGCCTATCATCACCACGCTCATGTACTCCCCTGATTTGGAGAACATGAAAATTGAGGAGATCACCGGCTCACTCAAGGCGCATGAGGAATTACTAAAAAGGTATCAGTCCCGTAAAGAGCAGGGGTATCAGTCCCGTAACGATCAAGTGTTGCTATTAAAGGGAGATGCAAGAGGTGATGGCAAGTAGTTCCATAAGGAACCATGGACCAGGGACAGTCATGGCTCATCAAGTAACCGCGGGTGTGGA
The DNA here is from genome assembly GCA_036346275.1 of Otatea glauca. NCBI lineage: Eukaryota > Viridiplantae > Streptophyta > Magnoliopsida > Poales > Poaceae > Otatea > Otatea glauca. The sequence continues at coordinate 5,195,008 of CM070713.1, forward strand.
CGCGATGATTTCGGTAGCCGAGGAGGCAGAGGTGGTCGAGAAGACAAAGCCGAACAAGACGGTGATAACAGACCACGAGATAAGTCACATATCAAATGTTTTAAATGTGAAAAATATGGTCACTACGCGTCGAAGTGTCACAGTCACATAAAGTGCTTCAACTGTAACTAGTATGGACACTTCGCTTTGCCGGAACAAGAAGAAGAACGAGGAGGTAAACCTCACCCGAGCCGGTGAAGACGATGAACCGGCTCTACTTCTCTCATTGTGCAAAGAAGAGGAGCTGAATATACTGATGTTGAATGAGGAGAATATAGTTCCTAAACTATGCATGGAGGGAGATAGCCCCAATCACACTGATTTCTGGTACTTGGATAATGGAGCAAGCAATCACATGACTGGAGATCGCTCCGTATTTCATGAACTTCATGAGAAAATTTCAGAAAAAATCAAGTTTGACGATAGCTCCACAGTGCAGATAAGAGGTAAAGGAACAATGCTGGTACAATGCAAGAACGGCGATTAGAAGTTGTTCTCTGAAATTTATTATATACCGAGTTTGTGTAACAACATACTCAGTCTCGGGCAATTTGCAGAAGAATGGTGCAAGATAGAGCTGCAGGCAGATTTCTTGTGTGTTTATGGCAAGAACAAAGATCTGTTGATGAAGGTCATGAGATCCTAAACCGGTTGTACAAAATTTCTTTGAAAATTTGTAAGCTGGTTTGTCATGAGGCTAGTTTGAAAGAATAAATTTTAGAGGCGGCAGAAGCTCGTCAATGTATGTTGCAAAAGGTGACGGACTCTCGAGTGGCGGAGCTGCAGCAAAGAAAAGAAATCTAGAGGCTCCTGGCGGCGGCGCAACAGAAGAGACGAAAAAGACGCCCAAGCGGCGTGGCGAGCCGAAGTCCTTCCAAGCGCACGCACGGCAGCAAGCGTCACGTGGCTGTCGAAGCAAGGCCTTGTGAGGCTACAGCTGCAGGGAGGGTCTCGTGGTGCATAGCAGAAGAACGTGCACAGTAGCCATCTAGGAGACAGAGCAAGCAAGCAGTGGCAGTTTTAGCGCATGCACAGGGAGGACACCGTGGGCAGTGTGCACACGAGCAAACAGCTAGAAGCTCCAGCATGCAGTGCGCATGCAAAGAAAAGAATAGGAGAGAAGAAAGAGCAGTTCGGTAGCGGAGCAAGGAGATGAGAAAGAGAGGAAAATCCAAGAAAATTTTGGAAGATTCGGTAGAGTTGGATTAGAAATTAAATGTTACAAGATTAGAGGGAAAATATTAGAAGTAATCTTGTAATTAGTTAGGAGTTTTGGTAAGACTATGTTTAGGACAAGGAGTCCGATTAGAACAAAGAAGTGGAATTCTATTCCGTTCATAAGGACTGTAGTTTTGGGTATAAATTCAGGGATAGACCTGAGTTTTAAAAGTGAATAGAGCGAGAAGTAATAAAAGAGAAAATCGTCCCAAAGTTTTTGACGTTCTGTTCCAACAGAACCGTCCCATCAGAGACGGTTCTTCTTTGAAACCGTTGTGATAGATAGCACATTACAGACAATTCCAAAGAAGAACCATCTGTGATAGAGATCACATCACAGACGGTTCTTATTTGAAACCATCTGTGATAAAGAGGATATCACAGACGGATCCAAAGAAAATCGTTTATAGTAACTATAACATCATAGACGGTTTCTACTCAGAACCGTCTGTGATATGCCGTTATTATCATGATATATAGTTATAAACGGTTTATAAATTTATCTATGATAACGTTTTTAAATCGTTCGTGATATAATTTTCTGTACTTGTGATTGCGCCGTACGTGTACATGCAGACGCGGTGGTCAGGTCCGGCAACATCGGTGAAGCAGTCGCCCTCGATCGTCCTGCTGCGTCTAACGGCGAAGCATTTGCCGTCGCCGGCTTCACCACCTGCGTGCAGTGTAATCGATCGATCAATCAATGTATGAAAAATGAACAAGACAACAGCTAGCGTATACCATTCACTTGATCAAGTATTAGATTGTCATGCATACTGGTTACTTTCTCCGTCCAAATTTACGAGACTTATTTTATAAATAGTTTTATTCATACATATAAGGTTTGTATGAAAATTTAATAAGACCTTTTCTTCTATGCCCCTATTTATTTTATCTCAACTATATGCATTTTTATTTATTACCACCCATACAAAGTATTATCTCTCATGTCCCAAGACAATTAAGTGAGGGTATCTAAGTTATTTTTTCTTATACCTTTTTCAATTTTAACGTAACTTTAATCTATGCTCAAAGTTAAAATACGTCTTATATTTTTGGACGAAGAGAGTAGTAAATTTTTGTTTTTAATGAACCCATCAAAGGTCAAGAGAAACAAGATCAAGGTTGCTGCTGCCATCTTGCACTGCAACTCCATGGCTGAATTGAGCCGAGCTGAACTGGTTTTGTTGGGCAAAGAAGGATCCTAGTGCCCATGCATTTATATATACAACTAGGAATGTCGCGCGTGTACACGCCACGGCCATTATTTTTATACGCGTCTAAATTTTTTTCGCATTTATTCGGGGTCCTCTCACAAAGGATCTGCGATTTTACATAAACGAAAGGTCCTTTTCGTAAAAAATGGTAAAAATGATTTAAACGTAATTATATTTTTTTGTCATTTATTTGATAAACGAAAGGTCCTTTTTCGTTAAAAACGGAAAAAAACAATCTAAACGGAATTACACTTTTTTTATATTTATTTGGGGTCCTCCTCTTCGTAAAAAATGATCAGAAGGACCTAAACATAACAATTTTTTCTAAAAAAGACATAAACGATTTTTTTTCTGAAAAAGGATCTATACGTAATTTTTTCTGTATTCAGCTCAGCTTGAGCCGGCTCGAGCCGCGAGCCGAGTCGGCTCAAATAGTTGGGAGGGCCGGGACTCTTCCAAGTATAATAGAGGTATGATTTGAGGTTCCACCGTGAATGGGTTTTGTTAAATTGGCAGCTTGCATTCAGAATGGAACGTGCATATCTTGATTTTGGATACTAGCTCGATTGTAATCGACATATGTAAAGAAGCTTTAACATACAAGAATTTTTCAAAAACGGACCCGCCTATACGTGTAACTATGTAGTAGACCACAGAAAAAAAAATTAAAATAATATATATTTTTATTCAAATTGCAAAAATATACCTCGATCTTAAAAAATTACAAAAATATAAATCTATCACCTTTTGATAAGGTGAGAGGGAAATATCGACCGTTCAAAGGGCGACAGAGCCACGTGTCGCCTCTTGAACAGGCAACTGACCACCACACCAACGTAACTTTTTCATATGATCTCGGATGGAGATAAAAATTTATATGAAAATTATACCTCTCGACGAGATTTACAACTTTGGTATAAATGTTTTTTTTCATTTGAATTCATTTCGATGGCCAAAAACTGGGTAGAAAGTTCAGATCTGATTTTTAGATCTGAACCTTCTATTTCATTTTTGGCTATCTAAATAGATTCAAATAAAAATAATTTGTATACCAAAGTTGTAGATCTCATCCAGAGCTACAATTTTCATATAAAGTTCATCTCCATCTGAGATTATATGAAAAAGTTATGATTTTATTTAGAAACTAACTGCATAACAAGGATCTGTCGCAATACCAAAGGGCGACAGATGCCTTTGCCGCCCTTTGAACGGACGATATTTCCCTCTCACCTTCTAAAAAGGCGATAGAGGTATATTTTTACAATTTTTTGAGAACGAGATATATTTTTTGCAATTTAAATAAAAAATGGATTATTTAAAAAAAATCGTAGACCTCATGCGTATGTAGTGCTAGCTAGCGCCACACTGTTGTATCTGCTTAGCAGCATAAATGCATTTTAGTGATTCTTTGTTTCTCCTTGTACTTGTCACTTATGTAAAATGGTATATTTTTTAAGGAGCATACATGCACACTCTTCATATGGCAATGGATGAATAGATGACCCTGGCATTTTGTAATTTGTATTATTGGTTTATAAGCAACAAAGTCGTTCCATTGATGACCCATCAATTCAAGGCAGAGTAGAGTGCACCACAGTTCTATAAACTTGCATTGGTATTTGTTGGGCCCTCTGAGTCTTGTGAATTGCACATTTAGATTGCAATACTAATATACTCCCTCCTGTCATAAATAGTTCTCATTTTAGCCATCCACAGGCCTCTAAAATATAACTTTAACCACTAATCTTTATTATAATATATTTATAAATCCAATTAAATTATAATATTATGAAAGGACTTTTCGAGATAAATCTACACATTTGATTTTCATGTATCAAATTTAAATATTTAAAAAGATATCGATATTCAAAGTTTCAAAAGTTTGACTACACCTATACCCAAAACGGTAACTATTTGTGACCGGAGGATCACAAATAGTAGATCGAAGTATATAGTCACGTCAACATAAGTCTAAACCCATCTAACCTGTAACCAGAGACGACGTCAAATAACACTTAGCTCATTCTAAATGACCGTTTGACTGTAATCGTCATGTGAAATCAATGTAAATCCGTGTCTTTGGATTTATGTGGCACAGCTATACAAGTTTAGAGTCCTACGGTTCACTATTCATGATCATTATTGCTGAATACTAGTTCCTCCAAAAGCAAGATATGCACATTCATTTTGTCAAGTATCCAGAAGAGAAAACCAAGATATATGCAGATGGATTTTGCTGACTTGGGAGTATCCACAAGATATGCATATCCATTCCAGATGCAAGGTGGCAATTATGATGCACATACATGACAAAAACCCAAGCGGTATAAATGTCTCACACCTGGACCCTTCACTCCTCCACACCCAACAAAATTCAGTTCAGCTTGATTCAGCATGAAGGCCATGGTTGCAGCAGTAGCCTTAGTCTTGCTCCTCTTGACCTTTAGTGAGTTCCTCAAAAGCAAATCTTCACTAAGCCTAATACTTCGATCTACTACGTGAATCTAACCTGATGTACTAATTGTCTTGTAATTGTTTAGCATGTTAATCTGACGAGTGTGTTGTGATTGATTGAGCAGCTGCCGAGGCCAAGTTATGCGAACAACGTAGCGCGACCTTCAGAGGCCGGTGCTACCACAGTTCCAATTGCGCCGCCGTCTGCACCACCGAGGGCTTCACTGGTGGGTACTGCCGCGGCGTGATCCGCACCAAATGCATGTGCACTAAGGAGTGTGATGGTAATGGAGGCGATACGCCAGTGCCCCCACAACCGAAGACGATGAGGGCATGACAGAAGAGGCTCGTAAGCCAGAGCTAGACTATTTGGGGTTTCAGTGTATGGTGTTGGTGTATGTATGATAGTATGGCGCTCTGATGCATGTTGCAAGTTAATTGCAACCGAGTTTTTCAGTTGATGATAATGGAATCAAAGAATAATGAGATATGGTTGATGAAATCTTTTTACTCTACATGGCCAGAAATTGGAAAAAAAACAGAGTGAACACATCAATAATCTACCCTAAACGAGTTCTATTTCAAAATGAAATAAATAACATATCACCATATATAGCTATCTATCTATACCTATATTAATTAAGCACTATGAGAAAGCTCTCACATTAACAAAAAAGATCTAGCCATCAAAGAAAGAGTCCATGTGAACTACAATCTAAATTAACTAAAATTCTTAATTTCTTAACTAATAAAAAATGCAGTTTACCCCACGCAATGGGAGGATGTCGAATATAGCTCCCACGTATTCCCGTTCGACCCGGCTCCCACACTCCCGCACACCACTGTACAATCGTAAGATGTAACTCCCAACGACCCAGGGGCGGAGCCAGGCCTCGGGCCACCCGGGCCTGGGCCCGAGGCCTGGCCCAAAACTCCTATGCAATAAGCTATCAGAAATCCATGTAAAAAGCCAGCAAATTTGGGCCAGCCCAGGCCGGCCCGAGGCTTGGGCCTGGGCTGGCTTCGCCCCTGCGCATACCCGCACCACCGTATGACCATCCACTTCCCACAATCCCTCACCAACCTTTCTCATAGAAAACCGGCTTAAAAAACCAACAAAGAATGAAAAAGCTAGCTGACACATCTCATCCTCCCCCTAACCCCCATCTCATCACCTAAGCTCACCACTCATCGCCCCGCCCCAACCGCCCACCCCCTCCACTACCGCCCGTCAGCCCATTGCTCCTCTACGTGCCCATACTAGCCCCAGCCCGCCGCTCCTCGCCACGCCACTACTGCCACCCCGCCCAACCCCTAATCCCGTAGTTCCCCACCCCACCTCACCCTAACCGCCGATGTCACCCCTAGTCTTCTTCCCTTTTTCCGTACTACATCGTCGATTCCACATCACCTCACGCTGTCCACTTCCCCACCTACAGCCACCGTGGCGATCGGTGTGTGATCGAGGAGAGGTGCGGTAAGCAATGGGGTGCATGGCGGCTGGATTGGGGCGCCTCTCTCGGATACACCCTCCTCCCAAGGAAGTGGTAACCTACGCCCACATGGTAACGTCCCCAGTTATACCCTACTCCTAACCCTATGTGTGCAGTGGCGGTGATGGCCGGCATCCCAGAGAAGTTGAGCATCCATGAGTGGAGCCGGAGTCGGGCAAGGCAAGAGTGTGGTCGTCCCACCCCTAGACGATCGTCCCAGAGCAAGTTCTCTTCTACGTGAGTCTCACTACCCGAACTACTCGCTCCCTCCCCCAAATTCTCCCTCCGACTACGTCCCCAACCCAACAGCCCCCACTCCCCACCAACCTCCCCGCCATGGCACCCAGAATTTCTGCACCGCCGTCCATGCTGCCAACCACTGCCTTCTATCGAATTTGTGGTGCTATGCCATGTTGCTCCCTTGCCCCCTTATAAAGGCTGGTCATTGGCTTCCATAGCACCCTACCTCTCTCCTGGAGCTCCACGAACTGAGCCTCACCCCAAATTACGCCACCGTCCCTGCCATTACCGAAGCTTCTCTAAAAGGGGGGAATCACAATTGACTCTCCACGGTGAAGTGCAGCTCAATTCGAGCAATTCTAAGCCTCATGATTCCCTAATGACCTATTTCGCTCAATTTATTATAGCTTTAACCGACTGAGTCACCGTCGTGATATCATATTCTTCTCCGCCTCTAGTCGCACAGTGGAGGAGCACTACGGCCAACCTTTGACACCATTAACTGATAAAATGGACTCCACTAGCTCCATTGATGCTAACACCGCACCTTCCCAAGCTCAAGCAAGCTCCTACTGCCGCCACGGCTACCCACCATCTCACTGCCGCTCGACGCCATCGCGAGCTCACTTCCTACACCCTTAGCCCTCACCGAGCTATGCCATGGGTCCCCCCTCTAGCTTCCTGTGGCCTTGGCTGAGGAAGACCGTCGCTGGAACGCCGTCGACGAGCTCCCCAGAGCCACTCTCCATTATGTGTCGCTGAGCCGTGGGACCGGACTGTTAGTCTCCCCCCTCACCGAGCCACTAACCATCAGGCCCCACCCGTCAGCCATTTCAAAATCTAATTAAACCATGTTCTTAAGTCTGTGCTTATGACATGTGGCCCCATGGTCAGATTCGCTGACAAAAGCTAATTAATCCCGGGTTTAAGAAATGACTCCATGACATGTGGGCCCGGCTGATATAAATAGGTCATTACTATGTACGTGAGTAGCTGACATATGGGTTCAAGTTGTAAGAGACTAGAAAAACCGAGAAAATCCGGAAAATAAGAAATATGTCTTCTCTGATAGAAAGCATATATTTCCATTTTCTAGGATTCTCCAAAACCTAAAGATTCAAATACTAATAAATTTTGCATTTTAAGTCAGAATTGAGACAAATAAATTTATAAATTCATATAAAATCATGAGGATTCAGAATATACAAAAATATATAATTTATACCTAGGGTCAGAATTTTTGAATTTAAAATTTGAATTAACCTAGAATAGTCACTATTTGAAAATTCATAAACCCTAACTCCAAAAATTATAAAATAAATTTATGGAAATTTATTGGACCATAATTAGTTCATTTCTGTAGAAATATTTAAATTTGACTTTAGTTTGGATTAAATTTGTGAAAAGATTACTTTCCAATACATTCAAAAATTGAAATAGCTATAAGTAATGCAAATAAATTGCAAATTTAATGAAACCAATTTCTATGCTCTGTAAATGTGATAGTACCTCTGTTCATACAAAAATAGTTAATTTTTTACCTAGGTTAATTAATTTAAGTTTGAAATTTGAATAAAAATTAAAGTATGCTCTATTAAGAACTTTTGTAAACTAACTTCAAAATTGATGAAAAAAATTCTAAATATTCCATAAACCATAGGAACTCCATTTATACAAATAAATTTGAATTTAAACTTAGTTTGAGTGGAACTCTAAATAGGGTTAATGTTCATTATATGCATTATTCAAATATGAATTACTTCCACAAACAAATGATAAAACATATGAAACCAGCTTAAAAATATGCCAATAAACAATACCCTCTAATGCTGCAAAAATAATTGTATTTATACATGCATTGAACTTAATACCTATTAGAAATCTATCCACTTATAATATAAACTCAAGAATTTGTAACATATGAAAGCAAACTTAAAAATTAAGAATCTACCACTTAATATCTTTTTTTCACAAGAAAATTATATTTTAATTCATTTTTGAATTTTTTTATCATTTGACTTCTTTTTACCTCTTATTGTTATTGCTTTGCAACAAATCACTTGTAGATACTAACATACCACCTAAGGCTTCTGCTGTCGACCTCAACCCCGAGACAGTTCAAGAATTTACTGAGCAAGGCAAGCACCCTTTTTGACCATGTTGATCCTACCATTTCAATTAGTTTATGTTGTTTTGCCAAATCCATTATGCATGCGTGTATTTTCATTAAATTGGCTATATTGTGGTACTTATAGCTATAATCTTATCTCTGGAAACTTCCTTAATAAATATTGTGTTGTCAACCTTGACAACCCTAAGATAAGGTTAGACAATACATAATGTCCACAAGTGCTAGTATGAGATGGCCTTAACATATTAAGTTACTTAGATTTAACTTTGCACATTAGAAGGCTATAATAGTACAGGCTTTTCGGGATGGATTGCTCGAAGGGGTGCCCTTATCGAGGTGTTGGGAATAACGCCTACCGATACAATAGTGTACGTCGTACTATGGGGAGAAGTGGGACAATGGGGTGTTTAACCATTGGTCTTACAAGTGATTGTACAAATATCTTTTGCCGCCATAGTATGGATTTGACGTCATTAGGCTGGTGCAAAGTTAGGTCTATGTAATGTAACGGCTATGTTATGATCTCTCTGAGACACACCAAATAAAGTGTGCTAATAGCTTGGTAAAAAGAGTTTATCACATCTTGTGGGTAAAGCGGTACACCTCTGTAGAGTCTAAAACTTTTCAAAAGCTGGTCTCGCTCATGGGAAACTTGGTGCAATCGACACTAGTTATAGTTTTAATATTTTACAAATAGGGATGAATATGGAAATATTGGTTGAAAAGTCTTTATTTCATATTTTATGCTAGGGATTGGCAAAGGATGGTGCGATACTCATAATCATGGAGGATTGTGAGCTGTGATATGCTATGCTACTCTTATTTATTTACATATCTATCAAACTTGCTCCTTAAACTCCGCTTACAATTTTCATACTTGATATTCATGTTAAATGTTGCTTTATGCAAAAATAACCTTAGTAGCCTTTCTATTATCATAGCCTGCATATATTATATATTTGTGATATACTACAAGTCTTGCTGAGTACAAAAGTACTCAAACTTGCTTAAATTGTTGATTCAGTAGGCGAAGAAAGTGAAATTCCAGGCGACACATATTTTCACGCATGCTACAGGGAATAAGATAATGAGTTTTTCTATGGTCTAACCTTATCAGTTGCATGTAGTGTTTTGGGTAAAGGCATACTACAAGACTTATATACTTCTGTTACGGTTATTTCTAGCTTGTAAGACTTTATTGTATAATTAACTTCTATTACCATATGTGAAATATTGTGTATGGATGTGTTATCAATGTTGTAAATGTGCGTACTAGCTACTGATCATGGGATTAGTACTGAATGCACATTGGAACTATCCTTGGTATTCCATGCCATAAAGGAGGGTCTTCAAATGAGTCTTGCAATCCAAATGTGCAATTCTCAAGACTCAGAGGACCCAACTAATACCAATGCAAGTTTATAGAATTATGTTGCACTGTGCATACTCTCTGCCTTGAATTGATGGCTCCTGGCAATGTATAATACAGAGCCCTAACCCACTCAATGTTTTTAGGGTTTCAGGATCTATCTTGAGGTAGTTGCGGCTGTGAGACGATCTGGTGAAAGGAGACCGTTGATTTCGAAGGGTGATTGTAGATCCAATTGTTTTTGGTGACCCAAGGTTAGTAATTGGTTTCAATTGCATTATATTCAAGATCTAGCTTTGTAAAGAGAGAATTGAAGATTGTTTAGATCTTGCTTGGTGTAGATCCATTTGTTCTTTGTGATCAAAGATAGCAATTGGATATAATTGTATTATATTCAATATGTAGCTAGCTTCGTCAACAGAGAATTGAAAATACTAGCTTGTAGATCCATTTGTTCTTTGTGATGTAAGGTAGTAATTGGTTATAATTGCTTTATATTCAAGATGTAGCTAGCTTGGCAAAGACAGAATTGAAGATACTTGGTTTAGATCTAGCTAGCTTGGTACAGAGAGAAGATTATTTAGATCTAGCATTGTTTATGATTTAGAGTAGGGCTTATCTAGTTAATTTGTGCTCTAATTTAAGAATGTGTGCATATGCACTCCTAGTATACTTTAGTATTTAACACTAATTGTTATATGTATAGCGTAGATGGACCGAAGCTATATGTACACTAGGAACTGTGTAAGTACCAAGTACATTAATAGCTTCTCTACTTTTAGAAGAGCTGTAGAGAAGAATATGTTTTAATAAGGGGGTACAATTTATGTCTTGCCCATGCATTGACTGCGAGAACCTGAGGATGTTTCGAAACTCAGCGCAAATCGAAGCACACTTGATTTTAAGGGGTTTCAAAAAGGGGTATACATGTTGGACCAGTTAAGGTGAAGAGCAAATTATACATGAAGCAGATAGTATTAACATCACCGACGAAGTCAACGATATGCTGGATGATATCAATTGTGCTTCCGATGAGGATAGGTTGCACGATGATAATCTGGATCAGATGCTGCGTTGGCACTCAGAGGAGCATAAGAATGATAAAATGCTAAGACACCATGCTGATTCCAACTAGTGGAGAAACATCGATAGGAGGTTTCATGAATTCGGTGTGGAACCGAGGAATATAAGGTTTGGATTGAGTACACATAGAATGAATCCTTTCGGTAACATAACAACCGACATAGCACTTGGCCCGTGAATATCTGTATCTACAACCTTCCTCCTTGGTTTTCTATGAAGCGAAAGTACATTTTGTTATATGTACTTATCTAAGGCCCCAAGCAACCTAAAAACGATATTGATGTGTACCTAGCACCATTGGTGAAAGATCTGAATGGTTGAGCTCCAAGGTCTTTAGGCAGGAGAGATGTTTATGGTATGATAAGGATTTGGATGTTATTCTTAGAAAGGGACGTAAATCAAGGACCCGTGAGAAGAGCATACGAAAGAAGAGATCAGCATTTTAGGACCAACCTTATTGGGAGCACCTAGATGTTCGCCACTACATTGATGTCATGCACGCAAAGAAGAATGTATGTGATAGTTTGATTGGTCTCTTACTGTAACATTCCAATTTTTGCATTTTATGGATTTAATGTGCATTTTATATTTTTGAGAATTTTTCCTGGAATTTACTTATTTAATTCGAATTTATTTGATTTAATCCTTTTGTAAAATTTTATTTAAATATTGGATAAGTTTAAATAATTTTTTGCTAAAAATATTTTATTTGAGTTCCAAATGCCCTAAAATATTTTCTAGAATTTTTCAGGTATTTTTTCTATTTTATTTGGCTTTATTAAATTTTTGGGATTATGTTTATTCAAAAATGCTTTTAAAATGCGTTCAAACAGTGTTGGGCCGAAACCCGTTGGGCCTGGCCCAACTTCCCGTGCCGTAGCCCATACCGGCCTATCAGCCATTTAACCCTAAGCCGTGCGCATCTCGACCGTCGATTATTGATCTGATGGCCGAGAAATCGCCGCGTCGCTTTGTGCTGAGAGCCATCGGATTCGGGACGCATGGACAGCCACAATAGCGCCGTGTCACCCTCACCGTATCCTAACAGGGCTCTGTGGCCACTGCCGTTTTCATCACGGATTTCACGTCGAATGCGCTCGTCGAGGTAGCTATTTAATGTGCCACCTTGCGCATCATGTAGCCCAAGTCGTGCCACACCTTTTGCCCTAGCCGCCGCCCTCTGTAGCGTCGTCGTCTTCCTGCATGAGCTCATCGAAGTTCAAGAAGGAGCGTCACCACGGTTTTGGTTTGTTCTACCACCATTGAGCCGTGGTTGACTCATCCAAGCCTAGATACGGAGACCTCTTGTTGCACCGTGCAAGATCTACGCAGACTCGAAGCCAAACCATCGCCATTTCATCGAACCGAACTTCTTCTTCCTCAGTGCCGATAAGCTGTCGCCATGAGGGTTCGTCGTCAAGCCGTTGCTGTCCCTGTTTGCTGTTAGCCGTTGTATAAGGAACCTACGCGTGCGATCTTGCCGCATGTCGCAACCACAATAGCCTTAGGATCATCACTTCACCAGCACCGTCAACCGTTCGATCTGTAGCCAACGTCCTATATTTGGACATGCTTGTGTTGTCGCTTTGTCTTCTCATGTCCATCTGTAGCCATTAGATCTGCTACGGTCGATCAGATTCGTGCCGCGTGTCACATGTCTATTGTTGTCGTGTGTCGGCTTGATCTCTTCTTGGTTGATCGCCACCGTTGGCAGTTACTGCCGATCATCGCCGTTGGATCTGATGAGGGCCGTCGGATGTCTGCCAGATGTCATCACCGCGGTAGAAGCGAAGCCGATCTGCATCAGTGAATCTCGTCCATTCACTGCGCAACGTGCGGTCTAGATTATTCCATGTGTCAAGTGCCGGGCCAGCCGCGCCGCTTTGGTGTTTACACGTGGTCACCGCCATCCGATTGGATCTGGATGGTCCAGATTGAGCCAAGTGTCAAGACCGCGATTGAGCCGTGTGGTTGTTCCGCTTTTCGTCACGTGTCTCGGTGAAAGTTCAAGCTCCATTAAGTTGATTTTGGTGTTAATGACAAATCTAATATTGAGACTAACTCTTTTGATAATCATAATATTGATTAGTCTCAATTGTTAATTAATGACAAATCTTTTATGAGACTAACTCTTTTGTTGAGCTTAACTCTTATTAGTCTCTTTTGGATGAAAAAGATGGAAATATCAAAGGTATGCATTCGAGTTCATATTATTATATTTTGTTGCATTCTTTGATGTCAAATATGTTATGATTTTATTGATGAATCTAAATGTGAGACTAACGTGTTTATTGAGTATATTTTTGAATAGTCTCATGAAAAAGAAAAATGGAAATCCAAAAGATATGTATCGAATGCAACTTTATTATTTCTAAATACATTTCTTGGATTCAAGATGAAGGGTGAACTCCACCATTGTTTTAACCTTAATATGTGCATTTTGTTTCTGACTCTATATATATAGATGAATGCACACATTTAGAGGGATTTTATGCTTTACCTTGATGTTTCAATAGTATTGATCTAATTCATCTTTCTATATCAAGGATCATTACTTTCAAACAATCCCTTGAGTATATTTAACTTGTGTAGTTGTAGTATACTCATGGCAATATAGGATAAACTCCAAAGCAATCTCAAATTGATTATGTGCATATTGATTCCAAGTTCAATTATTTATATGCACATATATGCAATGGAGTTTATTCTATAATTAATGGTCTTAAGAGTATTGATCACTTTCCACCACTCCATATAAATTGGATCATTACTTTTAGATTCCATCGAATTAAGTATATGAAACTCGTGTAGTTAATATATACTCATGACAATTTAAATACAATTTAAATTATGTTCGGTTGCCATTCAATCGACAAAGAACTAGTCATGTATTGATGGTTCACTTTGTTGATCCTAGGGCAATCGAAAGTTCTTGAGTATATCAAGCAATAGTTGCATTAGTATACTCAAGAAACAATTAATCCTTCAATCAATTTGTCTTTGGGTTGCGGTCAATCATCAAAGTATAATATCAAAGGATCTTGGGAGCATCCATTATGTGTTAATGGAGTGCATTGATGATTGAGTCAACCATGTGTTTTAGACTAACATTTTAATGAGTTTGAAATAGGTTAAGTGCAAGGTTGAGATGGATGAACAGGACAAGAACGTCATCATGTGTTGATGAGCATCAAGAGATGATCCTGAAGCTAAAACAAGAGGAGTTCATCATTTGTTGATGAACAAGACAAAGATCCTGACTTGGAGAGAAGATGATGGGAATCATAAAAGCTCCAAGTGGGATTGATAGAGGCAAAGGTATAACTAGCTAGGGCTATAGATGTGTTCTTAGTCTTTTACTAGTCTCGGTGTTTGGATGGGAGACCGGGTTAAGTCTTTTAGCTTGACCTTCATCATGTGTTGATGAACACAATCTGGTCCACTCTAGCTCACTCTCTTGGTTGGTTCTTGCATGAGCTAAGTATTTGCATGTGCTGTAAATAAGGGAGCTCATGCTTGCTTCTTATTGAATCTTGATTTGGTTTTTGCATAGAGCTATGGATTTGCATGTGTTGCAAAAAGGGAGATAGCTTAATGCAAGTTGGTTTAAGTGGTTGTTTGACGGAGCCAGAGATTTGCATGTGTTGCAAATAGAGAGCTCATGCATCGGAGTCTTAGCTTGTGACTTGATCATGTGTTGATCATCACAAAGGCTAAGATAGGTTTATGTTTTGTGTTTGCAAAATGAGTTTTTGCAAAATATATTTTAATTGAATCTTATCTTGGAGCATGTGAGAATAGGGTTTGCAAATGTGTTTGCAAATTAGTTTGATTATGTGTTGATCATCACATGGCTCAAAGATATGATCTTGTTTGCTCTCGTTTGCAAGATTTATATTTGCAAATGTGTTTTACAAAATATTGGTGTTCATGCATTTGATATTGGAGCATATGATTAGAATTTGGAAATGTATTTTTGCAAATTTGTTTTGATCATGAGTTGATCATAACATGGCTCAATATTTGATCTTATTGACTCTTTCTAGCTTGTAGTCACTCTCTTGATCAAGTCTATGTGAGGGATTTCGAGAAATCAGATTTTAGACTTGAATGACTACATTAGAGTCTTTATTTTTGTGATATTTAAAAATATCTATGGTTGCTTAAATCTTGAAAATGGGTGGATATTGTACCCTCATGATAAGCTTCGCATAGAATCAAAGATCACCTAAATCGGAGTTCGGAGTAAAAAGTTATGAGTATTTTAGTGCCTGAATCAGTGGTAGTACCGGCCCTAGATGGGCGGTATCACCGGCCCGGGTAGTGCTACCGGCCCAAAGGGCGGTGTAAAAAGTCTAGAACGCGTGTTTTTAGCCCGAGAAAAAGAAAAAAAGGCCCGGTGCTACCGCCCGAAGCCCGGTAGCAGCGAATTTTCTAAGTAACGGCTAGTTTTTCTAGCCAATGGCCTAGAGGTTGGTGCTACCGGCCCTATTAGGGCGGTAGCACCGGGTTTACTGCACTTTTTACCCTTTTTGCCCTCCAAAGGCTAGTTTTCTTTGGAGAGGCTATAAAAGGAGTCTTGTGGCTGGTATTTGGGTGTTGCTGACCTTGAGGAAGGTTTGTGGGAGTTGTGTGCATGTGTTGCTCTCTTCTATTTGGTTTTTGAGCTAAGAGTGAGCCCTATTTGCATGTGTTGCATTTAGGAGAGGATTGAGAGACTCTTGTGCATGTGTTGCACTTGAGGGGAGCCTTGTGTATGTGTTGCACTCGGTGATCACCATTGTACATATGTTGTACTTGGTGGAGCTCAAGCTATAGGGCTTGGCTTATTACTCTTGGTATTTACCGACACCTAGATGGCGTGTGGAGGCGTCGTGCTCGGTGACCTTCTCAAGGAGATTGTGAGAAGGCCCGGCAAAGTTGTGAAGGTTGGAGCTCACCTACCCGGAGCAGGAAAGAGCTACCACTAGTGGAATTGAGGTGGGTGCTCAATTCGTAGAGCCAGTCCAAAGAGGTTTGGGCTAGCATCAATGTGGATTAGGGGAGACCGGCAAATCTTCGAACACCACGGTAAAACATCGGTGTGTCTCTTTGTGTTTTCTTTCAATTCTCTATTTATATTGTTGAAATTTACATTCCTAGAATTAATTGCTTGATTGTCTTTAGAATTATATATTCTTGAGTAGAGACATAATTAACTAGTGCACTTACCTTAGTTTATCGCTTCCGCATCTATTATCATTTAGGTTTTGACATAAGGGTACTTAGGCGAGACATTAATCATAGAAGAAATTTTTATAGCCGCCTATTCACCCCCCTCTAGTCGGCATCCTCGATCTTACACTCGGCTAACATCATAGCTTGCGTTAGCCGGTGCATGGGCACAATGTCATTGGTCTATAGTGGATCAGGGCTGATCGTGAACCGAGTCCATACGCTAGGACACGCGTTGGCCAGGGATTGGTCCACGTGTCAGTGACACAATAAATCAGATTTTTTAGCAGAAAAATAATTTAATAAGTTCGGGTTTTCTATTTTCAGCCTTTTTCTTTTATTTCGAACTTTGTTTAGTTCGTTCTCCCTCATATGAACTCTGATTGAGGTGATTCCAGTTTCTAATTTTTTTAAAATTGAGCTGTATTTAATGGTGAATTTTATTTAATTTTTGGAGTTAATTTTTCTCTTTATTTTTGATATTTATTGCTTTATTGCTTGTTTCGCGTAGACGTTGAAGTGCTTGAGGCATTCGTAAGCTAGGAGCCAGCCCAAGATCAAGGTCCAGAGCTCTTTGAAGGCAAGTTGTGCTTTGATCATGTTAAACCCATATTTCTAAAGTTATATTGTTTTAAACTAATGCATGCTAATTCAAATATATACTTGTTTCAATTAAATTGGGTTTAGATATCATCCAAATTGAATTATGTCTACCTTGTCATTTGTACGTCATATTTCATTTGTCACCCCAGTATGGATCTTTATTAATTGGTAGCTATTAATTACCAATGTGGGTTAATTAGAGCGCAAATAGTTTGCTTAGCCATGCAACGAGTTATTGATATCATTTTATGTGAAAGGTTAATCTTGCTTAATGAGATATGGAACAAGTTTATGGATATGTGTGTCAGGTGTTGTCACACATTGTTGTTGATGGCACGTGGTGCATGGTAATCAACTGAGGTGGTAAAATGATTTAGACTGAGGCAAGTGGCAAGAGTTGTGATTTTATGGTGGGCCAATGTGGCATTTAGACGGTCGCATTGTTTTTGATAATAGTCATTGATTGTAATGGAAATGATGAATTTTTTATTAGTCTTGCCTTGTTCAACTAAGGACTTAACCTTGCAAGCATTTGAACTGAGTCATTCATACAACCACATGTCTGGTATGGGACAGACCTAACTGATTAATTTGTTATGTCTAGACTTTGGTACTATCGTGGTGGTGTGGGTTCTGAGTGTACGGGTAGACTCACATGGTGCAAGAGGAGGGCCCTGGATGTGGTAACCAGTCCCACCAGTGTTGAAACCTCAGCGAGCAGTATTGAGTTTAGACAAAGCATTGGAAAGGCTTTGTTATGATCACTCGCCTTTGTGGTGTATGATTGTATCTTGTGAATAAAGTGTATAACCTCTGCAGAGTGTCAAACATATTCGAATAGCCATGCTTACGGTATGGAGCATTGCTCGGTGATTACAGCCATGGGTTAGATTTTATTAAAATGAATTAGGAATGGAGGTTGTTGCCTATAGAAGTATGGAAATTGGTTTAAGGTTGTAGGTCAAGTTTATTTGAGAAATAACTGAGAAATTTATTATTGTTATTATTTTTTTACTGTCATTTCAATATATTTAAGCTATTCTTTCCCAAATGTTGTTTATTGCAAAATAACCATGTTATCCATTCCTTTGGAATAAGCCATGCATATAGTATATTAGACTTGCATTTCTGTGCACAACTTGTTGAGTGCTTTATATACTCACCCCTTGCAACAACACATCACTAGTTAGAGAGGAGGCTACGCCTGCCTACGAAGAGGAGTACCAGGATGAGACGACCGGTTAGGGTGCAAACCTTGTCAGTTGCCTGTGACAAATTGAAGGGTTTCTACGAATAAATTTATTTCCGCTGCTATTTCATTTATTTTTCAGTCTTAGCTCTGTGTGGCGTACTCATATAAGGTGGACTATAAGGTCATTTAACAAGTTATATTTAATTTGATGAAGTCTTATTTATGTTATCATTGAGTATGATTGTGATATTCTTCTACGTTGAGCCTGTGTGCACTAGCGTGATCCTGGACTAGTGCAAAATACACAGATGGTCCAGATTTGCATATTCGGGTCTCGACACTTACTGAACATTAAGGGCAAAACAAAGGACGGTATCAACGCACGCTTGACTTGGTCGATATGGGCATCAGACCTGAGTTAGCACCGAAAGAGACCGATAAAGATCGAACGTATTGCGAACCTTCTTGTTACACACTATCCAAGGCTGAGAGAACTGAACTGTGCCAGTTCGTGCATGGTGTGAAAGTTCCGTTCAGTTACTCCTCCAACATGAAGAGACTTGTTTCAATACAAGATTTGAAATTAACTGAGATGAAGTCTCATGATTGTCATGTGCTGATGACACAGATGCTCTCTATCGTAATTAGAAGTATTTTGCCGATCAAGGTCCGAGAGACAATCATGAGGCTGTGTTATTTCTTTAACGCAATTGCTCAGAAGGTCATTGATCCCGAAGGAATAGATACTCTGCAAGGCGAGGTGTGGTGATGACTCTATGTAATCTTGAGATGTATTTTTCTCTGTCGTTATTCGATATCATGGTCCATCTCATTGTTCACCCTGTGAGAGAGATAAATAGGTGCGGGCCCATGTTCCTACGTAGCATGTACCCATTCGAGAGGCACGGGAATTAATTCTTAAGTCCTAAGTATGGGATCGATCTCGGCTAGAGGGTAGCACCGTCGAAGGTTATGCAACCGAAGAGGTTGTCAAATTCTGCGTCGATTATATAGTTTAGGTTGAACCGATAGGTGTGCCTTGATCTTGCCATGAGGGGAGACTCGAGGGATTGGGACCATCGGAAGGAAAGCAATCATGCCTGATCCGGTTGTGTTTACTCAAGCCCATTTAACGATTTTACAACACATGGCTGTAGCATCCCCGTATATCGACGAGCACAAACAGTAGCTACGATAACAAAATTTGGCGCAGTAGGAGTCTTGGATCATGAGACAGCACAACCTTCAGTTCATCAAATGGTTGAAGGAGCGACCTATCACTGGGAGCTCATCAGGTGATACGCTAACATAGTTTGAAAAAGGGCTAACATTTACAGTTGTGACATATAAATGATATGACTTAAATGGATACATATTTTACACATGATTAGGATATGAAGAGCAAAACTAGAATAGCAGTATCCGCATAGATGCGTTTAATACCACTGAGTAGACGAGGAGCTCCTATTATGGGTTCATAGAGGAGATTTGGGAGCTCAACTACATACTATTTAAGATCCTCTTATTTCGGTGTCGTTGGATGGCACTCCAGCAGGTAAAGGTTGACAGGTACAGTGTCACTACTATGGACCTCAAACGTGTCGAATACTAAGATGAACCATTCGTAGTAGCTAACCAAGTTGTTCAAAGTCTTCTATGTAACCGACCCGTCCAACAAGAAGCGCCACGTGGTTCTTCAGGGAAAAAGGAGGATTATCAAAGTTGAGAATGTAATAGATGAGGAAGAATACAATCAATTTGATGAGTAGCCTTCTATCGGAAACATCATCACGGTCCGTAAAAGAACAACTTGAGGAAGCAAGCTACAGACACGTCAATAATCGTGAAGGGGTAATTTTTATACAAAAGAATAAGCAAGTGGAGTAATGATAAGGTCGTCATGTTAATTTTTCATATATAAAAATAAATTTAAAAAATCAATTGTTGATTTTAAGTGTGCGTACTCTCCAGCATAATAAAGTTGTGCGCACAAATAAACGAATGTACTATCGTTGTACTGTTATTACTTTCCATAATATATAAATTTAAGGAGCATGATGCAAGACTATTGTTGGATATTACTCCAAAGGTATGCAACATACAATAAAGTCTCTATGTTCAATAAATGAATTATCAGCAAATAAATAGCTAGGCTTTGCAAACAGGTCCACCAGAAGTCACAGAACAAAATGTACAATGCTAATCTAGTGAAGAATGCATAAATTTTCCACTGTAAGACATCACAAACAATTCTCTACTAGAACCGTTTGTGATACTTACTCATCATAGACGGTTCTGTCTTTGAACCGTCTGTGATCACTCGGCTATATAATCTGATTTGCTTTGTCCTTGAACCCTAGTGGCCTCCTCTCGAATCCCCCAAACCCTAGCGGCGGCCTCCTCCTCCCCCCAGCCCACCCCCACTCCCTCGCCGCTCTCCTCGCACACCCCCTCTCCCTCGTCGCTTGGTGCCTCCTATACCTCCTCCGCTCCGCCGACGCGCCCCCACTCGCAACCTGCGGCCACACCTTCTCTATCCGACAGGGAGACCCTCGTGGGCCTCATTACTGCCTCTGTCTTCATCGTCTTCCTCATCTCCGTGGGATCCCTCGTCTTCTCCACACTCGCCCTGGGCACCACCATCGTCTATGCGCATGGTATTTTTATGCCATAACTGTTTGGTTTAGCCTTCTAGATTCAACTCAAGAGCTGAGGCTGCCGGTTCTTATTTTAAAACTAGCTCTCATTCGATACAGCTTCATTTATATTTCCTAGTTAATTCGCTAATTTTGTTTTCTTATTGACCGGTTGTAGTTTGCATGCCTGTCTTTTCTTTTAAGAAAAGTAGACTAAACATAGTGTGTGTGACCATGGATAGATGCCTGACTTCGTTGTTGTCTAGTCAAGGTTGTTCTCTTTTTTTGACTCAGCAGAAAGTGTGTGGAGCATTGTGTTTTCTATAATCCCCGTAGTGTTGCACTTCACGGTTGGGTTTGAAAATGAGATACCGATGACATATATATATCACTCCTGGCTCAAATGGCAATGTAACCATCTCTACTT
The DNA here is from genome assembly GCA_036346275.1 of Otatea glauca. Lineage (NCBI taxonomy): Eukaryota > Viridiplantae > Streptophyta > Magnoliopsida > Poales > Poaceae > Otatea > Otatea glauca. The sequence continues at coordinate 5,216,324 of CM070713.1, forward strand.
TGAGATAGCCAATAAGAGTTTGGTTGACAAGTGCTGATTCCAAGAACTAAGTTAAATCCTTACCGCCATGGTTGATGATTGGTAGATGAAAATAGATACAGCCTGTGGGACAATAATTGCTTCTGAGAACCAAAATAAGCCTTTTGTAGTCCTATGGGCATGTGATACTGAAATTCATATTGCAACACTTGCAGTTACTGCATATTTTTAAATTTTGATCCCATGTTTCTTAAGGTGTTTCTTCTATTACTCTAATAAAAACTCTTTCAGTCATTTTGCAATCAAGTATAGGTCCTGCATGTATACATGCTAAATAATGACCTGAACAATTCATTTACCTAAGATGCAATGGAACCCACAATTAAGTTATCTATAGATACAGTTACCCTAAATAGTGATGACAATTAAGTTATCTAGATACAGTTACCTTGAATATTTTCGTTGGCAAGTGCTGAAACAGAGACATCTGAAACAGAGATAAACAGCTATAGGAGAATTAACAAACCTCTCAAATCATGTCTATAGGTGAATCAAATACTTTCGCCTTATACTCCATGTCCAACTCTTCAATCAGCATTGTAATCTTCTCCTTAGAACCTAGATGAACGATGCATGATCTGCATAATCTGTCAATAAACAAGTATCAAATCAGAAATACCAGTGTGATAGTTTTGTAGTTCTGTTGTTGCTTGTACTAGATTTGACTTTGTGCTGCTTAGGAATAAATTGCTTACTGTTTTGCATACTTAGGAATAAATTTGATTTTGTGCTTCTTAGAATATATCTACTTCCCTTAAGTGGTAATATATATTCTAGATCAATTGTTTGCTGTTGTGCATACTAGTTGGCTGTCAATAGAGGCTCTTTTTGTTAGCTGTCTTTATTCGCTCTCTTTGTTCATTACCTCTGTCAAATGATTCAGAAATGCAAAGGGGCTAGAAATTGTGTTGTCTCGGGGACCTTGCTTGCAAAAGGGGCATTGTTCGATGAAGATTGGGTATTAGGGAGATAATTTGTGACAACAATTCATACTCAGATTATTTGTTGCTTGGTTGTATTCTCAATGATGTATTTGGGTCTTTAGAAGCTGAATTGAATTGCAGTAGTAAGTTTGACCTTGAACTAGATAGTTACTTTCTGTTAGTGCTAGAAAGTATTGCTTTGTAGCTTCTCTGGCTATGGGTTCATATGATTATTTGGGTCTTTGCAGTTTGTGTAACATTGTGCAAAAGGCTAATTTAATTTGCCCTACTGCATGCATGCTTTAAACAAAAAGTGGAATGCTTTCCCTTACGACATGAGTTAATTTAACCATTAGCTAGATTGGAAAGGTAAAGTGGTCAAAATTCAAAATTAACAATTTGCTTTAGTTAGCTCAGTAGGTTATCCTTTGAATATATACCTTCGCATGCAGCTAGCACTTGTTTAAGGATTAATGCAAGCTGTGTTATCCTTAATTTGGTTTCCATTTGTCTTGAACAATCTTAGAATATCCAATACTATATCTGCTTCACACTTCATCCTACATTCTGATTTCTGAATTGTGGTTTGGTTGCCACTAATGTGCCGAGGAGATCAAGGTGGGGTATGAAATTACGTTACCGCTTCCCCTTCTGTAACAGCCTCAAAATTAATCAAATAAATAAAAATGAATTAAAAATATTTTGTGTATTATTTCTGAAATTTCTGAATTTCCGGGATTTATTGGATATTCTTGTGGCTTTTCCTTAATACAAGAAAGAGAATTAAAGAATATAGTAAATTGGTAAAAGTAAAAAGTAAAAAAAAGGCCAAGCCAACAAAAATTTACCAAAGTCATAAGAAAAATCTAAGGGCTCTCCACAGCCAGTTTAAGTCGGTGGAAGAGCTGGATTAATTAAAATAATAATTAATCAAGTAAATCATATAAAAAGGAAGTCAGGGTAAAATGGTAAAAGAATTCCTTAGAATTCTCAGGAAGTTATCCTAGATCAAGATTTTTACCCTGCTAACATCAGCACAGTGTCAATCTTTAGTAAAAATATCAAGAATTTACTAATTAATTTTATAATTTTAAAAATTCAAAAACAGTGAATAAATAAATTTGAAAATAGTAATGTCAGAATTATTAAAAATTAAATATTAATAATCAAAATATGAAATTTTAAAGAAGGTGTAGAATACCATTTCAGACCATTGTAAAAAGTTTTGTGAAATATGAACTTCATTTATATAATAAATTAAATAAAAAACCGAATGGGCAGAACAGCAACAAGTTGCATTGTCAGAATTATTTGGAATTCTACATGCGTCATAAAATGGTGAACATTTTACAGGAGTCTGGTAATGTCCTTTCCGACCTAGGGTAAAAATTTTATAAATTTTTAAGTTGGTTTGACTGATGAAACCGCCGTAGAAGTCCCGTTCTGTCCTGAGTCTTCGTCAGAGTTCTTTTTCTTGTTTCGCTGACTTGTGGGCCCGGCTTGTCAGCCATCCAAGCCTATCGGCACCCGCTGCCAGCTCGCCCCCACGCGTCAGCGACTCACCCGTCGCCTTCTTCTCCCCTCGCTGTTCCCTAGCGCCGACGCAGCCCGTCTCGGGTTTTCTCGCGCCGGCGTCCGAACCGACCTTACCTCCTCGTATAAAAGCTTCGCATGTCGTCGCAGCCGACCCAGCTAGCCTCCTGTGCAACCCATTCCGCCGCTCGTTCCTCCATCTTCTCCAGCTCCGGCAAAACCCAAAAAAGAGGGAAAACCGCCGTTTCGCCGCCACAACCATTTTCAGTCCAATCCAACCGAGCCGAAGCTCCCTTGTGATGCCAAGAACTCATCCCGAGCCGTGGTTGAAGCTCTTCTTCCCCGACGAGCCTCCGCGCCCCGTTTCTTTCTTCACCGCCGCCGCGCACGGTGAGAAGCCTCTTCACTTGCTCATTCTCCAATCTAAAGCCAGAAATGAACTCCTTGTGGTGCTCTGATGCTCTCCGAGGTGATCTTCAAGCTCAGGATGGCTTGCTTCGCCGGAACGCCGGTCGGCCGTGGCCATCGCCACCCCTCACCGGTGTCGACCCCCTTCCCGGCCATCTCCGACCGCCGCGCCACTACCCACGTGTGCGCACGGGTCCACTGGTGCCTGTGGTGGAGCCGATTCTGTCGCCGCTGTGCTGGTTCACCGCCGGCGAGCTCAAACTCGCAGCGCCTCTGCTCTGGGTCACCCAAGCGGGCCCAAGCTGTCAGCCGCACGCGCCAAGCGCTGAGATGCATCGTTGACTAGCGGGCCCGGTCTGTCAGCCCCTTGTGCGAGCCGTGTGACGCCAAGCAGTTGCCCCGCCGCCACCTCGACGTGTCGCGCATGTCGCATGGCTGGGCTCAGCATACCACCAGCACGCGAAGCGCCGGCACATCGCTTATCCATCTGGGCACTGTCGCTTTGTCCGGCTAAGAGCCGAAAAGGAAAGCGCGTTTTCCCTCGCGAAAGCGTACTTTCCATTTTCGGCAATTTTCTAATTTTCAGTATTTTTTAAAACCTAGAGTATTCAAACTTGAATATCTTTTGAACTAAATATCCAAATTTGATGAAATAAATTTATAAATTCATATAAAATCATGTAGATTCAGAATATGAAAAAAATATTTCAAAATTGAATTTTATTTAAATTCTGTATTCAAATTTAAAGAAAAAGGTAGAAATATGTCATACATGAAAATAAAACTATGGTTTAGATGCGAGTAATTATTGGCAATAGCCGGGAGTGCATGTCTTTGCACGTAGTGTAGGGGGAGATTATTGCCCATGTCGGATTAAGGACCGAACTATGGGTTGTTTTCAGGCCAAGAATTATCATACAACCACAAGTGCTGGTGTGGGACAGCTCTAACTTATTAAGTTGTTTAAAACTGGCTTTGCACTTGGAAGGCCAAGTAGTACGAGCTGTTTCTTAATGAATTGCTCGACGGACGCCCACACCGAGGTGATCATGGAATAAACGTCTACCAATATAACGGTACGCCATACATCGTGGGTAGTTCCATCATTTCTATGCTCCGAGTTCTTACGCCACAAGATGGGTTTATCGTCACCGTCTTTGGTGCAAAGTCGATTAAATAATGTAACAGCTTATAACATGACTCTGCGAGACACCAAAAGAAGTGTACAAATATCGATTACTCAAAGAGTCACCATGTCTTGTGGGTAAAGTCAGTATACCTCGCAGAGTGTAAAACTAATCGATTAGCGCGTCATGTAATGGACACTTGTAAAGTCATCACATAGTTAACAGCTTTGTTTATTTTCATAAAATACGATTTCTACCGTGTGTTGGTGAACTCTACTGTGTGTCAGTAGAACTGGTTTTGATTATGGTCATTTTACCCATGTTCAAATTTTTATTTACTCGCTCTCACTTATTGTCATTTTAACTAATATGCTTTTAAGCAAATTTTATTACAATTTATTATTCTCAGATTTACATTTCAAACCGGCTTTCGCAAATTAACCTTAATAGCCTTCTATTGAAATGACTCGCATGTATTTTAGGAATTGCAAAGTCTTGCAGTACATAAGTACTCAACTTGCCTATGTTGATGTTTTTAGGTGAAGAATCGATTTCCGACGATTCATACGTTGATGCGTGATATGGGAATTTAACGATGAATTTTTCTAAGGATTTCCCTTGTCGCTATTCGTGGGACAATGGGTTAAAAGGCATACTACAAGAAGTTGTCGCCACTGCAGTTTTACTTTTGGTATTGTAAAAATAGTATGTAACTTTACTTCCGCTGTGTAATAAAGCTTATGTATGACTGTGATATCAATTTGTATTTGTGCGTACTAGCTACTGATCATGGGACTAGTATTGTATGCACATGGTATCCATGTTTGGTATTCATTATCAAAAATTGGGGCCTTACACCTTCTCAATTTGTTTATACAATGATAGCATTATTAAACAGTTTATAGGTGTCATCACGTAGCATAGCTCTTAATTTTTAGGAAAGATAAGGAAATAACTATGGAATTGCGATCATAAATGGGCTGCCTTCACTGTTCTGCTTGGTCTGTTTCACATCCTGGTCGAATAGTATCTTTTAAGAGCTTGGTACTTGACCAGTTGAATAGTAAAAATGAATTCTTAATACTTTATAGTGTATAATTTAGGAAGGTAAAGAGTTTAAGGCCTTATTTGCTTAGAAAATTGTCTAGTTCAACTTATGATTAATTTGACCCTGGTGTAGTGGAGATAAGAGACTAATCTCTAGCAGTCCTACACCTTGTGGTGAGGAGGTCAAGGTCCGTGAGACCCGCTTTTGCAAATAGGAACCTCCATGTGATTCTTGTATTAGTCCCATGATCGCTGGCTAGCACTCACATGTTTACAACATTCATATCACAACCACACTCGATGCATAAACAAAAACATACATAAGAGGAATAATTACACAGAGTTTAGTGTATTACAAAAACTGAACAGCGGAACTAAAGAGCCAAAAGAACTCCAAATGCCTCGCGGTTTGCCCACTAACCCTCGGGCAACTGACTAGGCAAATCCTAGAAGAAATCATTGTAAAAAACGTCGTGCCCTCCCTGAAATAAGAGTCATCTCGCATAACGAAGTCTTCGTCCTCTGAGACAGAGATGCAAGGTTGAGTACACGGTACTCAAAGAAGACTTGTAGTGTTTCACAAATGCAATTAATTAAATATGCAGGCTGAAGTAAAAGACAGGCTACAAGTTATTTTGCTTTGCAGTTGCATAAAAATGGAAATGTATGAATATAATAGATTGCAACATTGCATTTTATATAAAGCAATTGAGAATCAAAATGTTAAGTAAATATCCAAGCCTTACAACCTAGTCTACCCGACTACAAGGTCCAGAACGTCGATCCTTTGACATAAAAGATGGTTGCTAAAATATTTTCCAAACCAAACCCATTTTTCAGAAAATACCAAAAAGACTCTAACATTGGAATGACTTCACCAAGTGCCCTTGACCGCGGACGCGGCTAATCGATTAGATCTTACACTCTGCAGAGGTGTACAACTTTACACACAAGGAATGATCAACCTTTTCGTCAGGCCAATTAACACACTTCCTTTGGTGTGTCGGCAAGGAGATCATACAGAACCGTTACATTATCTACACATGGCTTTGAACCAGCCCGGTACGTTAACCCTCACCACAAACAGAAACACACCCAAGACGTGGTCCCTTTCACGTGGTTCCCAACACCCGTTTCTATTTATGGCAAGGCGTACACCGTTGCGCGGGTATGCATTTACCCACACCGAGGGTGGGAAGTTCGGTGTGGAAGCCCCCCACAAGCAGACCTGACCGAATGCTCCCGCTATCTCCCGCCTTCCTTAGATGCAAAGCCACATCCAAATAACTTAATAGGTTATGACTGTCCCATACTAGCCCTCGTGGTTGTACGAAATTCTTGGATCTATAGCGTCCCATTGCTCAGTCCTTAATCTGACACGGGCGATACTCCACCCTACACTACGTGCACTTCCCTTTGCACATCCGGCTATTGCCAATAATCACCCGCGTCAAACCATAGTTTTATTTTGGGGTCTTTCAATCAAGATACCCGCCACCTTTTTCCCAAACAGGACCATTCATTTGTTGAAAAGACTGAAAACACATAACGGATAGCTTAAGCAGGAATATTATGCTAGCGATTATACCCAAAATGACATTAGGCATGTCTAGCTCATACTAAGGTTTACAAGGTTCACATGTCCATACAGATTAAGGTAAACCATAATGTACAGGGGTAACTACAACTTCTACCCAAGATAGCATTTCTATGGAGAATTACCGGAATGCATAATATATTGACAAAAACAACATATTGTAGGTAAATTATCGGGTTCAACATGTTCAAGGGGGTGCTTTCCTTGCAGCTCGCTGTTTGGCTCGAAGTCTGGGTCTGCCACAAGGTCGTCTTCCTCCTCTGGAACGTCGGTGTCTACACGCCGCGATAAAGAGGAATAAAAGAAAATTAATAACCTTCAAAAAGGCAAAAAGAAGACAGTGGTAAGGTTATCACAAATTAGTCTATGATCTTGTCCTAGTGGCGAGAAGGTCTTTTAACTAAGGCAACCCGATATCTAAGAACACATTTAAATTAACTTGAGCATTTGTTGCTAGTTGATAGCTTCCTGTTACTGTTCATGGTTAGTTTCATGCTTATATATCTGGTTATGAGCCTTTATGCTTTGATGTTAGTTAATATCATGTTTTAGTATCTATGTGTGTGTGAATCTATGTGTGTAAATAGCTGAGTACAGCAAATAGAAATATGGCTTAAGGATAGGAATGCTCCCGGATGCATGGTCCGTGGCGTGCTTGGACATGTGGATCCAAGCGTGCTCGAGCGCGAGGTCTCGAGGAGTTTTTGGGCTCAGACACAAAGTTTCTTTTATTGTTCTTCTTACTTTATTTTTCTATCATTGTCTTAATGTTTGTTTATAGGTTAGACGTGGCTCGAGCGCGTAGTCTCGAGGGGTTTTGACTGCCCGAACACTCAATTTCTTTTCGTTGTTCTTCTTCTTTTATCATTAGATAGATATTTCTAAAATGGAGTGACGAAAAAGAGCGAAGCAATCTAATCTCTTTCCTTATTCTAAAGAATAAAGAAACCCTTTTTGAACCTCAATTTATATATATATATATATAAAACTTTAGTCTTCCGATCAACAGGTTTGAAAATGCACTACAACTGCGTTGGAATAGGCCGATCTATTAGGAATTCGATGACAACTCTATTCCTTCTTGCTACGTGGGGTCATAAATCCAGAAGGCGAGTGCCACTCTGCCTGAGTTGTAAATTTGTACATTACCACTTGGGTTAATTTGTGAACCTTGTGCTGTGGATTTGTGAATTGAAGTTGTGCATTCAATTGGTTAATATATATGAGTTGATTTCTGAAATGGATGTGCTGTACGTGGTGTAATATGTAATCTGAGTTGATGTCTGAAATGGATGTGATCATATGCTTGTGATGTAATATCTGTTTGTTTCAAAGGGCATGACTAGCATTTCATGAGGCTAGCCAATAAATAGAAAAAGCATCATCAATACAAAATAATATCATTGACAGTTGTTTTTATAAAAATACGTCTGTGATACTATAATATCATAGACGACTCCAAAGAAGAACATGTTAGAAGTAATCTTATAATTAGTTAGGAGTTTTGGTACGAGTCTGTTTAGGACAAGGAGTCCGATTAGGATAAGGAAGTGGAATCCTATTCCGTTTATGAGGGATAGTTTTTGGTATAAATTCAAGGGTAGACCTGAGTTTTGTAAGTGAACAGAGCGAGAAGTAATAAAAGAGAAAATTATCCCAAAGTTTTTTACGTTATGTTCCGACAATTGGTATCAGAGCAGGGAAGATCCAATATATTGGCAACGCAGGATCCGAGACGGAGTTGGAGTCCAAGGCTAAGCACTTCAGGTTTCTCGTCGAGGTCGTCGAGAAGAAATAAGTCGCGTCGTGTGGCTGCAGGAGCAGAAGCATGTTTACCACACGCGTGTGGAGAAGCGCTCAGCAGGAGTCGTCGCCAGGTTCACAAAAAACCGACGCAAACCGCTCGAAAATCGCGGTTTTTCAACGTACCGCTGCAGTTCGATATCCAAAGCTGCTCGATAAACCGTTTTAATTTTAAAAAAAATTATGCGTTGAAAACTGCTAGAAAACCATTGAAAACCGCATTTTTCGCTGAAAATCACTCAAAAACTGTTTTTAAGAACATTCAATCAACTGCTGGTTTTTCGTGAAAAACCGAGCGATTTCTCGTGAAAAATCAAACGGTTTTTGATTTTTTTGAATTTTTTTTCAATTTTTTTTTATTTCTTAACCTGTCGATTTCTAACGGTTTTCGAGTGGTTTTTGCGGTTTTCGAATTTCGAACGATTTTTTGAAATTCGTTTTTGTGAAACCTGGTCGTCGCTTGAGAGCAGCGATTCCGAGATCAAGGTTGGGCGGCGCGAAAAGCAACGCAGGCGGGCGGCCAGATCACGCAGCAGGAGGCAAAGCTCTCCAAGTTCTACGTTGCCAAGGCGGAGCGGCCATCTACACGGCGTCGTCATCGAAAAGAAAAAAAATCATCGGATCCACGTCGCGCATTGATCTCGTCGAGTCGGCTGCTCGAGGGGCAAGTCTCGTGATTCGAGTGCAAAGAGGATTTCGATTCCAAGTCGAAGCAGATTGCCTCGATCCTTACGTGCGGCAAGCGTGTCCCGTCATCCCGTGTGGTAAAAAAAAGGAGACGTAAGCAGCAGCTCCCCGTGGACGGCAGCAAGAAAAGTCAGTTCTCTGTGCAAAGCAATAATTCCTCCTACCGTGAAGTTCTGAGCAGCGTAACATAGGAGATGGCAAAGCAGCCGTTCCAGGAAAACCGCAGGAAAAGATGACAGCATCTTCTAACAATAGTACAAGAGCTTCATTATCATGAGCGAGAAGACGAAGGCTCTGAGCGGGTCTATATCCCTTCAATACACTCTCCTAACTATTGAGAATTATCTGATATATGCAATGAAGATGAAGGCAATCTTGCGCGCTAGGGTGTCTAGGGTGAAGTCGATCTAAATGGGAAGGTCGAGGAAGATGACAGATAGATCGGTAGCACTTGCTGCGATCTATCACCAAGATGCAGATTCGATGATGCACCACTCATCAGAAGGAGACAACACGTGAAGCATGGCTAACGCTTCAAAAGATGCACGTGGAAGTTGACCGCGTGAAGGAGGTGCGACTACAAAATGTACGAACGAGTTTGAGAATCTTCGACAAGATGGAGGAATCTGTGGCGTGAAGAAGTAATCGCTAGAAAAGTTCGTGCCTATCATCACCACGCCATGTACTCCCGATTTGGAGAACATGAAAATTGAGGAGATCACCGCTCACTCAAGGCGCATGAGGAATTACTAAAAGGTATCACCCGTAAAGAGCAGGGGTATCAGTCCCGTAACGATCAAGTGTTGCTATTAAAGGGAGATGCAAGAGGTGATGGCAAGTAGTTCCATAAGGAACCATGGACCAGGGACAGTCATGGCTCATCAAGTAACCGCGGGTGTGGACGCGATGATTTCGGTAGCCGAGGAGGCAGAGGTGGTCGAGAAGACAAAGCCGAACAAGACGGTGATAACAGACCACGAGATAAGTCACATATCAAATGTTTTAAATGTGAAAAATATGGTCACTACGCGTCGAAGTGTCACAGTCACATAAAGTGCTTCAACTGTAACTAGTATGGACACTTCGCTTTGCCGGAACAAGAAGAAGAACGAGGAGGTAAACCTCACCCGAGCCGGTGAAGACGATGAACCGGCTCTACTTCTCTCATTGTGCAAAGAAGAGGAGCTGAATATACTGATGTTGAATGAGGAGAATATAGTTCCTAAACTATGCATGGAGGGAGATAGCCCCAATCACACTGATTTCTGGTACTTGGATAATGGAGCAAGCAATCACATGACTGGAGATCGCTCCGTATTTCATGAACTTCATGAGAAAATTTCAGAAAAAATCAAGTTTGACGATAGCTCCACAAAGGCGATAAGAGGTAAAGGAACAATCTTTGGTACAATGCAAGAACGGCGATTAGAAGTTGTTCTCAAATTTATTATATACCGAGTTTGTGTAACAACATACTCGATCTCGGGCAATTTGCGTAAGAATGATGCAAGATAGAGCTGCAGCAGATTTCTTGTGTGTTTATGGCAAGAACAAAGATCTGTTGATGAAGGTCATGAGATCCTAAACGGTTGTACAAAATTTCTTTGAAAATTTGTAAGCTGGTTTGTCATGAGGCTAGTTTGAAAGAATAAATTTTAGAGGCGGCAGAAGCTCGTCAATGTATGTTGCAAAAGGTGACGGACTCTCGAGTGGCGGAGCTGCAGCAAAGAAAAGAAATCTAGAGGCTCCTGGCGGCGGCGCAACAGAAGAGACGAAAAAGACGCCCAAGCGGCGTGGCGAGCCGAAGTCCTTCCAAGCGCACGCACGGCAGCAAGCGTCACGTGGCTGTCGAAGCAAGGCCTTGTGAGGCTACAGCTGCAGGGAGGGTCTCGTGGTGCATAGCAGAAGAACGTGCACAGTAGCCATCTAGGAGACAGAGCAAGCAAGCAGTGGCAGTTTTAGCGCATGCACAGGGAGGACACCGTGGGCAGTGTGCACACGAGCAAACAGCTAGAAGCTCCAGCATGCAGTGCGCATGCAAAGAAAAGAATAGGAGAGAAGAAAGAGCAGTTCGGTAGCGGAGCAAGGAGATGAGAAAGAGAGGAAAATCCAAGAAAATTTTGGAAGATTCGGTAGAGTTGGATTAGAAATTAAATGTTACAAGATTAGAGGGAAAATATTAGAAGTAATCTTGTAATTAGTTAGGAGTTTTGGTAAGACTATGTTTAGGACAAGGAGTCCGATTAGAACAAAGAAGTGGAATTCTATTCCGTTCATAAGGACTGTAGTTTTGGGTATAAATTCAGGGATAGACCTGAGTTTTAAAAGTGAATAGAGCGAGAAGTAATAAAAGAGAAAATCGTCCCAAAGTTTTTGACGTTCTGTTCCAACAGAACCGTCCCATCAGAGACGGTTCTTCTTTGAAACCGTTGTGATAGATAGCACATTACAGACAATTCCAAAGAAGAACCATCTGTGATAGAGATCACATCACAGACGGTTCTTATTTGAAACCATCTGTGATAAAGAGGATATCACAGACGGATCCAAAGAAAATCGTTTATAGTAACTATAACATCATAGACGGTTTCTACTCAGAACCGTCTGTGATATGCCGTTATTATCATGATATATAGTTATAAACGGTTTATAAATTTATCTATGATAACGTTTTTAAATCGTTCGTGATATAATTTTCTGTACTTGTGATTGCGCCGTACGTGTACATGCAGACGCGGTGGTCAGGTCCGGCAACATCGGTGAAGCAGTCGCCCTCGATCGTCCTGCTGCGTCTAACGGCGAAGCATTTGCCGTCGCCGGCTTCACCACCTGCGTGCAGTGTAATCGATCGATCAATCAATGTATGAAAAATGAACAAGACAACAGCTAGCGTATACCATTCACTTGATCAAGTATTAGATTGTCATGCATACTGGTTACTTTCTCCGTCCAAATTTACGAGACTTATTTTATAAATAGTTTTATTCATACATATAAGGTTTGTATGAAAATTTAATAAGACCTTTTCTTCTATGCCCCTATTTATTTTATCTCAACTATATGCATTTTTATTTATTACCACCCATACAAAGTATTATCTCTCATGTCCCAAGACAATTAAGTGAGGGTATCTAAGTTATTTTTTCTTATACCTTTTTCAATTTTAACGTAACTTTAATCTATGCTCAAAGTTAAAATACGTCTTATATTTTTGGACGAAGAGAGTAGTAAATTTTTGTTTTTAATGAACCCATCAAAGGTCAAGAGAAACAAGATCAAGGTTGCTGCTGCCATCTTGCACTGCAACTCCATGGCTGAATTGAGCCGAGCTGAACTGGTTTTGTTGGGCAAAGAAGGATCCTAGTGCCCATGCATTTATATATACAACTAGGAATGTCTGCCCGGCGTGCCACGCCACGGCCATTATTTTTATACGCGTCTAAATTTTTTTCGCATTTATTCGGGGTCCTCTCACAAAGGATCTGCGATTTTACATAAACGAAAGGTCCTTTTCGTAAAAAATGGTAAAAATGATTTAAACGTAATTATATTTTTTTGTCATTTATTTGATAAACGAAAGGTCCTTTTTCGTTAAAAACGGAAAAAAACAATCTAAACGGAATTACACTTTTTTTATATTTATTTGGGGTCCTCCTCTTCGTAAAAAATGATCAGAAGGACCTAAACATAACAATTTTTTCTAAAAAAGACATAAACGATTTTTTTTCTGAAAAAGGATCTATACGTAATTTTTCTCAGATTCACTCAGCTTGAGCGGCTCGAGCCGCGAGCCGAGTCGGCTCAAATAGTTGGGAGGGCCGGGACTCTTCCAAGTATAATAGAGGTATGATTTGAGGTTCCACCGTGAATGGGTTTTGTTAAATTGGCAGCTTGCATTCAGAATGGAACGTGCATATCTTGATTTTGGATACTAGCTCGATTGTAATCGACATATGTAAAGAAGCTTTAACATACAAGAATTTTTCAAAAACGGACCCGCCTATACGTGTAACTATGTAGTAGACCACAGAAAAAAATTAAAATAATATATATTTTATTCAAATTGCAAAATATACCTCGATCTTAAAAATTACAAAATATAAATCTATCACCTTTTGATAAGGTGAGAGGGAAATATCGACCGTTCAAAGGGCGACAGAGCCACGTGTCGCCTCTTGAACAGGCAACTGACCACCACACCAACGTAACTTTTTCATATGATCTCGGATGGAGATAAAAATTTATATGAAAATTATACCTCTCGACGAGATCTACAACTTTGGTATAAATGTTTTTTTTCATTTGAATTCATTTCGATGGCCAAAAACTGGGTAGAAAGTTCAGATCTGATTTTTAGATCTGAACCTTCTATTTCATTTTTGGCTATCTAAATAGATTCAAATAAAAATAATTTGTATACCAAAGTTGTAGATCTCATCCAGAGCTACAATTTTCATATAAAGTTCATCTCCATCTGAGATTATATGAAAAAGTTATGATTTTATTTAGAAACTAACTGCATAACAAGGATCTGTCGCAATACCAAAGGGCGACAGATGCCTTTGCCGCTCTTTGAACGGACGATATTTCCCTCTCACCTTCTAAAAAGGCGATAGAGGTATATTTTTACAATTTTTTGAGAACGAGATATATTTTTTGCAATTTAAATAAAAAATGGATTATTTAAAAAAAATCGTAGACCTCATGCGTATGTAGTGCTAGCTAGCGCCACACTGTTGTATCTGCTTAGCAGCATAAATGCATTTTAGTGATTCTTTGTTTCTCCTTGTACTTGTCACTTATGTAAAATGGTATATTTTTTAAGGAGCATACATGCACACTCTTCATATGGCAATGGATGAATAGATGACCCTGGCATTTTGTAATTTGTATTATTGGTTTATAAGCAACAAAGTCGTTCCATTGATGACCCATCAATTCAAGGCAGAGTAGAGTGCACCACAGTTCTATAAACTTGCATTGGTATTTGTTGGGCCCTCTGAGTCTTGTGAATTGCACATTTAGATTGCAATACTAATATACTCCCTCCTGTCATAAATAGTTCTCATTTTAGCCATCCACAGGCCTCTAAAATATAACTTTAACCACTAATCTTTATTATAATATATTTATAAATCCAATTAAATTATAATATTATGAAAGGACTTTTCGAGATAAATCTACACATTTGATTTTCATGTATCAAATTTAAATATTTAAAAGATATCGATATTCAAAGTTTCAAAAGTTTGACTACACCTATACCCAAAACGGTAACTATTTGTGACCGGAGGATCACAAATAGTAGATCGAAGTATATAGTCACGTCAACATAAGTCTAAACCCATCTAACCTGTAACCAGAGACGACGTCAAATAACACTTAGCTCATTCTAAATGACCGTTTGACTGTAATCGTCATGTGAAATCAATGTAAATCCGTGTCTTTGGATTTATGTGGCACAGCTATACAAGTTTAGAGTCCTACGGTTCACTATTCATGATCATTATTGCTGAATACTAGTTCCTCCAAAAGCAAGATATGCACATTCATTTTGTCAAGTATCCAGAAGAGAAAAACCAAGATATATGCAGATGGATTTTTGCTGACTTGGGAGTATCCACAAGATATGCATATCCATTCCAGATGCAAGGTGGCAATTATGATGCACATACATGACAAAAACCCAAGCGGTATAAATGTCTCACACCTGGACCCTTCACTCCTCCACACCCAACAAAATTCAGTTCAGCTTGATTCAGCATGAAGGCCATGGTTGCAGCAGTAGCCTTAGTCTTGCTCCTCTTGACCTTTAGTGAGTTCCTCAAAAGCAAATCTTCACTAAGCCTAATACTTCGATCTACTACGTGAATCTAACCTGATGTACTAATTGTCTTGTAATTGTTTAGCATGTTAATCTGACGAGTGTGTTGTGATTGATTGAGCAGCTGCCGAGGCCAAGTTATGCGAACAACGTAGCGCGACCTTCAGAGGCCGGTGCTACCACAGTTCCAATTGCGCCGCCGTCTGCACCACCGAGGGCTTCACTGGTGGGTACTGCCGCGGCGTGATCCGCACCAAATGCATGTGCACTAAGGAGTGTGATGGTAATGGAGGCGATACGCCAGTGCCCCCACAACCGAAGACGATGAGGGCATGACAGAAGAGGCTCGTAAGCCAGAGCTAGACTATTTGGGGTTTCAGTGTATGGTGTTGGTGTATGTATGATAGTATGGCGCTCTGATGCATGTTGCAAGTTAATTGCAACCGAGTTTTTCAGTTGATGATAATGGAATCAAAGAATAATGAGATATGGTTGATGAAATCTTTTTACTCTACATGCCCACCCCCTCCACTACCGCCCGTCAGCCCATTGCTCCTCTACGTGCCCCTACTGGCCCCAGCCCGCCGCTCCTCGCCACACCACTACTGCCACCCCACCCAACCCCTAATCCCGTAGTTCCCCACCCCACCTCACCCTAACCGCCGACGTCACCCCTAGTCTTCTTCCCTTTTTCCGTACTGCATCGTCGATTCCACATCACCTCACGCTGTCCACTTCCCCACCTACAGCCACCGTGGCGATCGGTGACAGTGAGGGAGAGGCTGCGGTAAGCAATGGGGTGCATGGCGGCTGGATTGGGGCGCCTCTCTCGGATACACCCTCGTCCCAAGGAAGTGGCAACCTACGCCCACATGGTAACGTCCCTAGTTATGCCCTACTCCTAACCCTATGTGTGCAGTGGCGGTGACGGCCGGCATCCCAGAGAAGTTGAGCATCCACGAGTGGAGCCGGAGTCGGGCAAGGCAAGAGTGTGGTCGTCCCACCCCTAGACGATCGTCCCAGAGCAAGTTCTCTTCTACGTGAGTCTCACTACCCGAACTACTCGCTCCCTCCCCCAACTTCTCCCTCCGACTACGTCCCCAACCCAACAGCCCCCACTCCCCACCAACCTCCCCGCCATGGCACCCAGAATTTCTGCGCCGCCGTCCATGCTGCCAACCACTGCCTTCTATCGAATTTGTGGTGCTATTCCATGTTGCTCCCTTGCCCCCTTATAAAGGCTGGTCATTGGCTCAGTAGCACCCTACCTCTCTTGAGCTCCACGAACCGAGCCTCACCCCAAATTACGCCACCATCCCTACCATTACCGAAGCTTCTCTAAAAGGGGGAAATCACAATTGACTCTCCACGGTGAAGTGCAGCTCAATTCGAGCAATTCTAAGCCTCATGATTCCCTAATGACCTATTTCGCTCAATTTATTATAACTTTCACCGACCGAGTCACCGTCGTGATATCATATTCTTCTCCGCCTCTAGTCGCACAGTGGCGGAGCACTACGGCCAACCTTCGACACCATTAACTGATAAAATGGACTCCACTAGCTCCACTGATGCTAACACCGCACCTTCCCAAGATCAAGCAAGCTCCTACTGCCGCCACGGCTAGCCACCATCTCACTGCCGCTCGACGCCATCGCGAGCTCACTTCCTACACCCTTAGCCCTCACCGATAGGGGTGAAAACGGCTCGGATACGGGCGGATATTGCTCTTCCCGTATCCTAATCCATATTTTTTTCCCGGATTCAGAACCAGATACGGGCTAACCGGATACGGATACGGATTCGGGTTATTCGGGATACGGATACGGAACGGATATATGACGGATTCGGGTCAGAAACGGATAAAGATATAAGGATAATGCACGCATATATAGAGTAATATATATTGAATTAAAACCATACGAGTACATGACTATAGTAACAAATTATATATCAATTAAATTCAACAAACATCGTAGAAAGAATATGCTACTTGAGGATCAATAGAACCAACTAATTGTTAATATAAATGGGCTGAAATGGAAAAAAATGATGAAAATGGGCTGGGCCTTGCTGATATCCGAATATCCGATCCGATATCCGAATAGGAAAAATCCAGATATCCGAATAAGAAAAATCCGAATATTCGGATCCCGTCCCGTATTTACCGGATATTGGATGCTCCGGATCCGATCCCGAATCCGGATTCAAGTATCCGGATCCGGTCCCAGATCCGACCGGATAGTAAAATCTGGTCCCGAAACCGGTCCCGACCGGGTCCGGTCCCGGATCGGGCGGGAGATATCCGACCCGTTTTCATCCCTACTCACCGAGCTATGCCATGGGTCCCCCCTCTAGCTTCCTGTGGCCTTGGCCGAGGAAGACCGTCGCTGGAACGCCGACGACGAGCTCCCAAGAGCCACTCTCCATTATGTGTCGCTGAGCCGTGGGACCGGACTGTCAGTCTCCCACTCACCGAGCCACTAACCATCAGGCCCCACCCGTCAGCCATTTCAAAATCTAATTAAACCATGTTCTTAAGTCTGTGCTTATGACATGTGGCCCCATGGTCAGATTCGCTGACAAAAGCTAATGAATCCCAGGTTTAAGAAATGACTCCATGACATGTGGGCCCGGCTGATATAAATAGGTCGTTACTAAGTACGTGAGTAGCTGACATATGGGTTCCAGTTGTAAGTGACTAGAAAAAACGAGAAAATCCGAAAAATAAGAAATACGTCTTCTCTGATAGAAAGCATATTTCCATTTTCTAGGATTCTCCAAAACCTAAAGTTCAAATACTAATAACTTTTGCATTTTAAGTCAAAATTGAGACAAATAAATTTATAAATTCATATAAAATCATGAGGATTCAGAATATACAAAAATATATAATTTATACCTAGGGTCAGAATTTTTGAATTTAAAATTTGAATTAACCTAGAATAGTCACTATTTGAAAATTCATAAACCCTAACTCCAAAAATTATAAAATAAATTTATGGAAATTTATTGGACCATAAGTAGTTCATTTCTGTAGAAATATTTAAATTTGACTTTAGTTTGGATTAAATTTGTGAAAAGATTACTTTCCAATACATCCAAAAATTGAAATAGCTATAAGTAATGCAAATAAATTGCAAATTTAATGAAACCAATTCCTATGCTCTGTAAATGTGATAGTTCCTCTGTTCATACAAAAATAGTTAATTTTTTACCTCGGTTAATTAATTTAAGTTTGAAATTTGAATAAAACTTCAAGTATGCTCTATTAAGAACTTTTGTAAACTAACTTCAAAATTGATGAAACAAATTTCTAAATATTCCATAAACCATAGGAACTCCATTTATACAAATAAATTTTAATTTAGGCTTAGTTTGAATTTTTTAATCTAGCACTTAATATCTTTTTGTCACTAGAAACTTATATTTTAATTCATTTTTGAATTTTTTTATCATTTGACTTCTTTTTACCTCTTATTGTTATTGCTTTGCAACAAATCACTTGTAGATACTGACGTACCACCTAAGGCTTCTGCTGTCGACCTCGACCCCGAGACAGTTCAAGAATTTACTGAGCAAGGCAAGCACCCTTTTTGACCATGTTGATCCTGCCATTTCAATTAGTTTATGTTGTTTTGCCAAATCCATTATGCATGCGTGTATTTTCATTAAATTGGCTATATTGTGGTACTTATAGCTATAATCTTATCTCTGGAAACTTCCTTAATAAATATTGTGTTGTCAACCTTGACAACCCTAAGATAAGGTTAGACAATACATAATGTCCACAAGTGCTAGTATGAGATGGCCTTAACATATTAAGTTACTTAGATTTAACTTTGCACATTAGAAGACTATAATAGTACAGGCTTTTCGGGATGGATTGCTCGAAGGGGTGCCCTTATCGAGGTGTTGGGAATAACGCCTACCGATACAATAGTGTACGTCGTACTATGGGGAGAAGTGGGACAATGGGGTGTTTAACCATTGGTCTTACAGTGATTGTACAAATATCTTTTGCCGCCATAGTATGGATTTGACGTCATTAGGCTGGTGCAAAGTTAGGTCTATGTAATGTAACGGCTATGTTATGATCTCTCTGAGACACACCAAATGAAGTGTGCTAATAGCTTGGTAAAAAGAGTTTATCACATCTTGTGGGTAAAGCGGTACACCTCTGTAGAGTCTAAAACTTTTCGAAAAGCTGGTCTCGCGCTCATGGGAAGCTTGGTGCACTGACACTAGTTATAGTTTTAATATTTTACAAATAGGGATGAATATGGAAATATTGGTTGAAAAGTCTTTATTTCATATTTTATGCTAGGGATTGGCAACGGATGGTGCGATACTCATAATCATGGAGGATTGTGAGCTGTGATATGCTATGCTACTCTTATTTATTTACATATCTATCAAACTTGCTCCTTAAACTCCGCTTACAATTTTCATACTTGATATTCATGTTAAATGTTGCTTTATGCAAAAATAACCTTAGTAGCCTTTCTATTATCATAGCCTGCATATATTATATATTTGTGATATACTACAAGTCTTGCTGAGTACAAAAGTACTCAAACTTGCTTAAATTGTTGATTCAGTAGGCGAAGAAAGTGAAATTCCAGGCGACACATATTTTCACGCATGCTACAGGGAATAAGATAATGAGTTTTTCTATGGTCTAACCTTATCAGTTGCATGTAGTGTTTTGGGTAAAGGCATACTACAAGACTTATATACTTCCGTTACGATTATTTCTAGCTTGTAAGACTTTATTGTATAATTAACTTCTATTACCATATGTGAAATATTGTGTATGGATGTGTTATCAATGTTGTAAATGTGCGTACTAGCTACTGATCATGGGATTAGTACTGAATGCACATTGGAACTATCCTTGGTATTCCATGCCATAAAGGAGGGTCTTCAAATGAGTCTTGCAATCCAAATGTGCAATTCTCAAGACTCAGAGGACCCAACTAATACCAATGCAAGTTTATAGAATTATGTTGCACTGTGCATACTCTCTGCCTTGAATTGATGGCTCCTGGCAATGTATAATACAGAGCCCTAACCCACTCAATGTTTTTAGGGTTTCAGGATCTATCTTGAGGTAGTTGCGGCTGTGAGACGATCTGGTGAAAGGAGACCGTTGATTTCGAAGGGTGATTGTAGATCCATTTGGTGACCCAAGGTTAGTAATTGGTTTCAATTGCATTATATTCAAGATCTAGCTTTGTAAAGAGAGAATTGAAGATTGTTTATATCTTGCTTGGTGTAGATCCATTTGTTCTTTGTGATCAAAGATAGCAATTGGATATAATTGTATTATATTCAATATGTAGCTAGCTTCGTCAACAGAGAATTGAAAATACTAGCTTGTAGATCCATTTGTTCTTTGTGATGTAAGGTAGTAATTGGTTATAATTGCTTTATATTCAAGATGTAGCTAGCTTGGTAAAGAGAGAATTGAAGATACTTGGTTTAGATCTAGCTAGCTTGGTACAGAGAGAAGATTATTTAGATCTAGCATGGTTTATGATTTAGAGTAGGGCTTATCTAGTTAATTTGTGCTCTAATTTAAGAATGTGTGCATATGCACTCCTAGTATACTTTAGTATTTAACACTAATTGTTATATGCATAGCGTAGATGGACCGAAGCTAGATGTACACTAGGAACTGTGTAAGTACCAAGTACATTAATAGCGTCTCTGCTTTTAGAAGAGCTGTAGAGAAGGATATGTTTTAATAAGGGGGTACAATTTATGTCTTGCCCATGCATTGATCATGAGAACTCGAGGATATTTGAAACTCAAGCAAATCAAGCACACTTGATTTTAAGGGGTTTCAAAAAGGGGTATACATGTTGGACCAGTTAAGGTGAAGAGCAAATTATACATGAAGCAGATAGTATTAACATCACCGACGAAGTCAACGATATGCTAGATGATATCAATTGCGCTTCCGATGAGGATAGGTTGCACGATGATAATCTGGATCAGATGCTGCGTTGGCACTCAGAGGAGCATAAGAATGATAAAATGCTAAGACACCATGCTGATTCCAACTAGTGGAGAAACATTGATAGGAGGTTTCAAGAATTCGGTGTGGAATCGAGGAATATAAGGTTTGGATTGAGTACACATAGAATGAATCCTTTCGGTAACATAACAACCGACATAGCACTTGGCCCGTGAATATCTGTATCTACAACCTTCCTCCTTGGTTTTCTATGAAGCGAAAGTACATTTTGTTATATGTACTTATCTAAGTCCCGAAGCAACATAAAAACGATATTGATGTGTACCTAGCACCATTGGTGAAAGATCTGAATGGTTGAGCTCCAAGGTCTTTAGGCAGGAGAGATGTTTATGGTATGATAAGGATTTGGATGTTGTTCTTAGAAAGGGACGTAAATCAAGGACCCGTGAGAAGAGCATACGAAAGAAGAGATCAACATTTTAGGACCAACCTTATTGGGAGCACCTAGATGTTCGCCACTACATTGATGTCATGCACGCAAAGAAGAATGTATGTGATAGTTTGATTGGTCTCTTACTGTAACATTCCAATTTTTGCATTTTATGGATTTAATGTGCATTTTATATTTTTGAGAATTTTTCCTGGAATTTACTTATTTAATTCGAATTTATTTGATTTAATCCTTTTGTAAAATTTTATTTAAATATTGGATAAGTTTAAATAATTTTTTGCTAAAAATATTTTATTTGAGTTCCAAATGCCCTAAAATATTTTCTA
This sequence comes from Otatea glauca, assembly GCA_036346275.1. Taxonomy (NCBI): domain Eukaryota; kingdom Viridiplantae; phylum Streptophyta; class Magnoliopsida; order Poales; family Poaceae; genus Otatea; species Otatea glauca. The sequence continues at coordinate 5,238,072 of CM070713.1, forward strand.
GAATTTTTCAGGTATTTTTTCTATTTTATTTGGCTTTATTAAATTTTTCGGATTACTTTTATTCAAAAATGCTTTTAAAATGCGTTCTAACAGTGTTGGGCCGAAACCCGTTGGGCCTGGCCCAACTTCCCGTGTCGTAGCCCATACCGGCCTGTCAGCCATTTAACCCTAAGCCGTGCTCATCTCGACCGTCGATTATTGATCTGATGGCCGAGAAATCGCCGCGTCGCTTTGTGCTGAGAGCCATCGGATTCGGGACGCATGGACGGCCACAATAGCGCCGTGTCACCCTCACCGTATCCTAACAGGGCTCTGTCGCCACTGTCATTTTCATCACGGATTTCACGTCGAATGCGCTCGTCGAGGTAGCTATTTAATGTGCCACCTTGCGCATCATGTAGCCCAAGTCGTGCCACACATTTTGCCCTAGCCGCCGCCCTCTGTAGCGTCGTCGTCTGCCTGCATGAGCTCATCGAAGTTCAAGAAGGAGCGTCACCACGGTTTTGGTTTGTTCTACCACCATTGAGTCGTGGTTGACTCATCCAAGCCTAGATACGGAGACCTCTTGTCGCACCGTGCAAGATCTACGCAGACTCGAAGCCAAACAATCGCCATTTCATCGAACCGAACTTCTTCTTCCTCAGTGCCGATAAGCTGTCGCCATGAGGGTTCGCCGTCAAGCCATTGCTGTCCCTGTTTGCTGTTAACCGTTGGATAAGGAACCTACGCGTGCGATCTTGCCGCATGTCGCAACCACAATAGCCTTAGGATCATCACTTCACTAGCACCGTCAACCGTTCGATCTGTAGCCAACGTCCTATATTTGGACATGCTTGTGTTGTCGCTTTGTCTTCTCATGTCCATCTGTAGCCATTAGATCTGCTAGGGTCGATCAGATTCGTGCCGCATGTCACATGTCTATTGTTGTCGTGTGTCGTCTTGATCTCTTCTTGGTTGATCGCCACCGTTGGCAGTTACTGCCGATCATCGCCGTTGGATCTGATGAGGGCCGTCGGATGTCTGCCAGATGTCATCACCGCGTAGAAGCGGCCGATCCGCATCGTGAATCTCGTCCATTCACTGCGCAACGTGCGGTCTAGATTATTCCATGTGTCAAGTGCCGGGCCAGCCGCGCCGCTTTGGTGTTTACACGTGGTCACCGCCATCCGATTGGATCTGGATGGTCCAGATTGAGCCAAGTGTCAAGACCGCGGTTGAGCCGTGTGGTTGTTCCGCTTTTCGTCACGTGTCTCGGTGAAAGTTCAAGCTCCATTAAGTTGGTTTTGGTGTTAATGACAAATCTAATATTGAGACTAACTCTTTTGATAATCATAATATTGATTAGTCTCAATTGTTAATTAATGACAAATCTTTTATGAGACTAACTCTTTTGTTGAGCTTAACTCTTATTAGTCTCTTTTGGATGAAAAAGATGAAAATATCAAAGGTATGCATTCGAGTTCATATTATTATATTTTGTTGCATTCTTTGATGTCAAATATGTTATGATTTTATTGATAAATCTAAATGTGAGACTAACGTGTTTATTGAGTATATTTTTGAATAGTCTCATGAAAAAGAAAAATGGAAATCCAAAAGATATGTATCGAATGCAACTTTATTATTTCTAAATACATTTCTTGGATTCAAGATGAAGGGTGAACTCCACCATTGTTTTAACCTTAATATGTGCATTTTGTTTCTGACTCTATATATATATAGATGAATGCACACATTTAGAGGGATTTTATGCTTTACCTTGATGTTTCAATAGTATTGATCTAATTCATCTTTCTATATCAAGGATCATTACTTTCAAACAATCCCTTGAGTATATTTAACTTGTGTAGTTGTAGTATACTCATGGCAATATAGGATAAACTCCAAAGCAATCTCAAATTGATTATGTGCATATTGATTCCAAGTTCAATTATTTATATGCACATATATGCAATGGAGTTTATTCTATAATTAATGGTCTTAAGAGTATTGATCACTTTCCACCACTCCATATAAATTGGATCATTACTTTTAGATTCCATCGAATTGAGTATATGAAACTCGTGTAGTTAATATATACTCATGACAATTTAAATACAATTTAAATTATGTTCGGTTGCCATTCAATCGACAAAGAACTAGTCATGTATTGATGGTTCACTTTGTTGATCCTAGGGCAATCGAAATTTCTTGAGTATATCAAGCAATAGTTGCATTAGTATACTCAAGACACAATTAATCTATCAATCAATTTGTCTTTCGGTTGCGGTCAATCATCAAAGTATAATATCAAAGGATCTTAGGAGCATCCATTATGTGTTAATGGAGTGCATTGATGATTGAGTCAACCATGTGTTTTAGACTAACATTTTAATGAGTTTGAAATAGGTTAAGTGCAAGGTTGAGATGGATGAACAGGACAAGAACGTCATCATGTGTTGATGAGCATCAAGAGAGGATCCTGAAGCTAAAACAAGAGGAGTTCATCATTTGTTGATGAACAAGACAAAGATCCTGACTTGGAGAGAAGGTGATGGGAATCATAAAAGCTCCAAGTGGGATTGATAGAGGCAAAGGTATAACTAGCTAGGGCTATGGATGTGTTCCTAGTCTTTTACTAGTCTCGGTGTTTGGATGGGAGACCGGTTTACTAGTACTTAGGTGCCATACTATTAAGAGGGGTTAAGTCTTTTAGCTTGACCTTCATCATGTGTTGATGAACACAATCTGGTCCACTCTAGCTCACTCTCTTGGTTGGTTATTGCATGAGCTAAGTATTTGCATGTGTTGTAAATAAGGGAGCTCATGCTTGCTTCTTATTGAATCTTGATTTGGTTTTTGCATAGAGCTATGGATTTGCATGTGTTGCAAAAAGGGAGATAGCTTAATGCAAGTTGTTTAAGTGGTTGTTTGACGGAGCCAGAGATTTGCATGTGTTGCAAATAGAGAGCTTATGCATCGGAGTCTTAGCTTGTGACTTGATCATGTGTTGATCATCACAAAGGCTAAGATAGGTTTATGTTTTGTGTTTGCAAAATGAGTTTTTGCAAAATATATTTTAATTGAATCTTATCTTGGAGCATGTGAGAATAGGGTTTGCAAATGTGTTTGCAAATTAGTTTGATTATGTGTTGATCATCACATGGCTCAAAGATATGATCTTGTTTGCTCTCGTTTGCAAGATTTATATTTGCAAATGTGTTTTGCAAAATATTGGTGTTCATGCATTTGATATTGGAGCATGTGATTAGAATTTGGAAATGTATTTTTGCAAATTTGTTTTGATCATGAGTTGATTATAACATGGCTCAATATTTGATCTTATTGACTCTTTCTAGCTTGTAGTCACTCTCTTGATCAAGTCTATGTGAGGGATTTCGAGAAATCAGATTTTAGACTTGAATGACTACATTATAGTCTTTATTTTTGTGATATTTAAAAATATCTATGGTTGCTTAAATCTTGAAAATGGGTGGATATTGTACCCTCATGATAAGCTTCGCATAGAATCAAAGATCACCTAAATCGGAGTTCGGAGTAAAAAGTTATGAGTATTTTAGTGCCTGAATCAGTGGTAGTACAGGCCCTAGATGGGCGGTAGCACCGGCCCGGGTAGTGCTACCGGCCCAAAGGGCGGTGTAAAAAGTCCAGAACGCGTGTTTTTAGCCCGAGAAAAAGAAAAAAAAGGCCTGGTGCTACCGCCCGAAGCCCGGTAGCAGCGAATTTTCTAAGTAACGGCTAGTTTTTCTAGCCATTGGTCTAGAGGTCGGTGCTACCGGCCCTATTAGGGCGGTAGCACCGGGTTTACTGCACTTTTTACCCTTTTTGCCCTCCAAAGGCTAGTTTTCTTTGGAGAGGCTATAAAAGGAGCCTTGTGGCTGGTATTTGGGTGTTGCTGACCTTGAGGAAGGTTTGTGGGAGTAATGTGCATGTGTTGCTCTCTTCTATTTGGTTTTTGAGCTAAGAGTGAGCCCTATTTGCATGTGTTGCATTTAGGAGAGGATTGAGAGACTCTTGTGCATGTGTTGCACTTGAGGGGAGCCTTGTGTATGTGTTGCACTCGGTGATCACCATTGTACATGTGTTGTACTTGGTGGAGCTCAAGCTAGAGGGCTTGGCTTGTTACTCTTGGTTTTTGCCGACACCTAGACGGCGTGTGGAGGCGTCGTGCGTGGTGACCTTCTCAAGGAGATTGTGAGAAGGCCTGGCAAAGTTGTGAAGGTCGGAGCTCACCTACCCGGAGCAGAAAAGAGCTACCACTAGTGGAATTGAGGCGGGTGCTCAATTCGTAGAGCCAGTCCAAAGAGGTTTGGGCTAGCATCAATGTGGATTAGGGGAGACCGGCAAATCTTCGAACACCACGGTAAAACATCGGTATGTCTCTTTGTGTTTTCTTTCAATTCTCTATTTATATTGTTGAAATTTACATTCCTAGAATTAATTGCTTGATTGTCTTTAGAATTATATATTCTTGAGTAGAGACATAATTAGCTAGTGCACTTACCTTAGTTTATCGCTTCCGCATCTATTATCATTTAGGTTTTGACATAAGGGTACTTAGGCGAGACCTTAATCATAGAAGAAATTTTTATAGCCGCCTATTCACCCCCCTCCAGTCGGCATCCTCGATCTTACACTCGGCTGACATCATAGCTTGCGTTAGCCGGTGCATGGGCACAATGTCATTGGTCCACAGTGGATCAGGGCTGATCGTGAACCGAGTCCATACGCTGGGACACGCGTTGGCCAGGGATTGGTCCACGTGTCAGTGACACAATAAATCGGATTTTTTAGCAGAAAAATAATTTAATAAGTTCGGGTTTTCTATTTTCAGCCTTTTTCTTTTATTTCGAACTTTGTTTAGTTCGTTCTCCCTCATATGAACTCTGATTGAGGTGATTCCAGTTTCTAATTTTTTTTAAAATTGAGCTCTATTTAATGGTGAATTTTATTTAATTTTTGTAGTTCTCTTTATTTTTGATATTTATTGCTTTATTGCTTGTTTCGCGTAGTCGTTTAAGTGCTTGAGGCATTCGTAAGCCAGGAGCCAGCCCAAGATCAAGGTCCAGAGCTCTTTGAAGGCAAGTTGTGCTTTGATCATGTTAAACCCATATTTCTAAAGTTATATTGTTTTAAACTAATGCATGCTAATTCAAATATATACTTGTTTCAATTAAATTGGGTTTAGATATCATCCAAATTGAATTATGTCTACCTTGTCATTTGTACGTCATATTTCATTTGTCACCCCAGTATGGATCTTTATTAATTGGTAGCTATTAATTACCAATGTGGGTTAATTAGAGCGCAAATAGTTTGCTTAGCCATGCAACGAGTAATTGATATCATTTTATGTGAAAGGTTAATCTTGCTTAATGAGATATGGAACAAGTTTATGGATATGTGTGTCAGGTGTTGTCACACATTGTTGTTGATGGCACGTGGTGCATGGTAATCAACTGAGGTGGTAAAATGATTTAGACTGAGGCAAGTGGCAAGAGTTGTGATTTTATGGTGGGCCAATGTGGCATTTAGACGGTCGCATTGTTTTTTATAATAGTCATTGATTGTAATGGAAATGATGAATTTTTTATTAGTCTTGCCTTGTTCAACTAAGGACTTAACCTTGCAAGCATTTGAACTAAGTCATTCATACAACCACATGTCTGGTATGGGACAGACCTAACTGATTAATTTGTTATGTCTAGACTTTGGTACTATCGTGGTGGTGTGGGTTCTGAGTGTACGGGTAGACTCACATGGTGCAAGAGGAGGGCCCTGGATGTGGTAACCAGTCCCACCACTGTTGAAACCTCAGCGAGCAGTATTGGGTTTAGACAAAGCATTGGAAAGGTTTTGTTATGATCACTCGCCTTTGTGGTGTATGATTGTATCTTGTGAATAAAGTGTATAACCTCTGCAGAGTGTCAAACATATTCGAATAGCCATGCTTACGGTATGGAGCATTGCTCGGTGATTACAGCCATGGGTTAGATTTTATTAAAATGAATTAGGAATGGAGGTTGTATGCCTATAGAAGTATGGAAATTGGTTTAAGGTTGTAGGTCAAGTTTATTTGAGAAATAACTAAGAAATTTATTATTGTTATTATTTTTTTACTGCCATTTCAATATATTTAAGCTATTCTTTCATAAATGTTGTTTATTGCAAAATAACCATGTTATCCATTCCTTTGGAATAAGCCATGCATATAGTATATTAGACTTGCATTTCTGTGCACAACTTGTTGAGTGCTTTATATACTCACCCCTTGCAACAACACATCACTAGTTAGAGAGGAGGCTACGCCTGCCTACGAAGAGGAGTACCAGGATGAGACGACCGGTTAGGGTGCAAACCTTGTCAGTTGCCTGTGACAAATTGAACGGTTTCTACGAATAAATTTATTTCCGCTGCTATTTCATTTATTTTTCAGTCTTAGCTCTGTGTAGCGTACTCATATAAGGTGGACTATAAGGTCATTTAACAAGTTATATTTAATTTGATGAAGTCTTATTTATGTTATCATTGAGTATGATTGTGATATTCATCTACGTTGAGCCTGTGTGCACTAGCGTGATTCTGGACTAGTGCAAAATACACAGATGGTCCAGATTTGCATATTCGGGTCTCGACACTTACTGAATATTAAGGGCAAAACAAAGGACGGTATCAACGCACGTTTGACTTGGTCGATATGGGCATCAGACCTGAGTTAGCACCGAAAGAGACCGATAAAGATCGAACGTATTGCGAACCTTCTTGTTACACACTATCCAAGGTCGAGAGAATCGAATCGCGCGGTTCATGCATGGTGTGAAACTTCCGTTCAGTTACTCCTCCAACATGAAGAGACTTGTTTCAATACAAGATTTGAAATTAACTGAGATGAAGTCTCATGATTGTCATGTGCTGATGACACAGATGCTCTCTATCGTAATTAGAAGTATTTTGCCGATCAAGGTCCGAGAGACAATCATGAGGCTGTGTTATTTCTCTAACGCAATTGCTCAGAAGGTCATTGATCCCGAAGGAATAGATACTCTGCAAGGCGAGGTGTGGTGATGACTCTATGTAATCTTGAGATGTATTTTCCTCCGTCGTTATTCGATATCATGGTCCATCTCATTGTTCACCCCGTGAGAGAGATAATAGGTGCGGGCCCATGTTCCTACGTAGCATGTACCCATTCGAGAGGCACGGAATTAATTCTTAAGTCCTAAGTATGGAATCGATCTCGGCTAGAGGGTAGCACCGTCGAAGGTTATGCAACCGAAGAGGTTGTCAAATTCTGCGTCGATTATATAGTTTAGGTTGAACCGATAGGTGTGCCTTGATCTTGCCATGAGGGAGACTCGAGGATTGGGACCATCGGAAGGAAAGCAATCACGCCTGATCCGTTTGTGTTTACTCAAGCCCATTTAACGATTTTACAACACATGGCTGTAGCATCCCCGTATATCGACGAGCACAAACAGTAGCTACGATAACAAAATTTGGCGCAGTAGGAGTCTTGGATCATGAGACAGCACAACCTTCAGTTCATCAAATGGTTGAAGGAGCGACCTATCACTGGGAGCTCATCAGGTGATACGCTAACATAGTTTGAAAAAGGGCTAACATTTACAGTTGTGACATATAAATGATATGACTTAAATGGGTACATATTTTACACATGATTAGGATATGAAGAGCACAAACTAGAATAGCAGTATCCGCATAGATGCGTTTAATACAACTGAGTAGACGAGGAGCTCCTATTATGGGTTCATAGAGGAGATTTGGGAGCTCAACTACATACTATTTAAGATCCTCTTATTTCGGTGTCGTTGGATGGCACTCCAGCAGGTAAAGGTTGACAGGTACAGTGTCACTACTATGGACCTCAAACGTGTCGAATACTAAGATGAACCATTCGTAGTAGCTAACCAAGTTGTTCAAAGTCTTCTATGTAACCGACCCGTCCAACAAGAAGCGCCACGTGGTTCTTCAGGGAAAAAGGAGGATTATCAAAGTTGAGAATGTAATAGATGAGGAAGAATACAATCAATTTGATGAGTAGCCTTCTATCGGAAACATCATCACGGTCCAGAAAAGAACAACTTGAGGAAGCAAGCTACAGACACGTCAATAATCGTGAAGGGGTAATTTTTATACAAAAGAATAAGCAAGTGGAGTAATGATAAGGTCGTCATGTTAATTTTTCATATATAAAAATAAATTTAAAAAATCAATTGTTGATTTTAAGTGTGCGTACTCTCCAGCATAATAAAGTTGTGCGCACAAATAAACGAATGTACTATCGTTGTACTGTTATTACTTTCCATAATATATAAATTTAAGGAGCATGATGCAAGACTATTGTTGGATATTACTCCAAAGTTATGCAACATACAATAAAGTCTCTATGTTCAATAAATGAATTATCAGCAAATAAATAGCTAGGCTTTGCAAACAGGTCCAGCAGAAGTCACAGACCAAAATGTACAATGCTAATCTAGTGAAGAATGCATAAATTTTCCACTGTAAGACATCACAAACAATTCTCTACTAGAACCGTTTGTGATGCTTACTCATCATAGACGGTTCTGTCTTTGAACCGTCTGTGATCACTCGGCTATATAATCTGATTTGCTTTGTCCTTGAACCCTAGTGGCCTCCTCTCGAATCCCCCAAACCCTAGCGGCGGCCTCCTCCTCCCCCCAGCCCACCCCCACTCCCTCACCGCTCTCCTCACACACCCCCTCTCCCTCGTCGCTTGGTGCCTCCTATACCTCCTCCGCTCCGCCGACGCGCCCCCACTCGCAACCTGCGGCCACACCTTCTCTATCCGGCAGGAGACCTCGTGGGCCTCATTCGCCTCTGTCTTCATCGCCTTCCTCATCTCCGTGGGATCCTCGCCTTCTCCACACTCGCCCGGGCACCACCATCGTCTATGCGCATGGTATTTTTATGCCATAACTGTTTGGTTTAGCCTTCTAGATTCAACCCAAGAGCTGAGGCTGCCGGTTCTTATTTTAAAACTAGCTCTCATTCGATACAGCTTCATTTATATTTCCTAGTTAATTCGCTAATTTTGTTTTCTTATTGACCGGTTGTAGTTTGCATGCCTGTCTTTTCTTTTAAGAAAAGTAGACTAAACATAGTGTGTGTGACCATGGATAGATGCCTGACTTCGTTGTTGTCTAGTCAAGGTTGTTCTCTTTTTGACTCACAGAAAGTGTGTGGAGCATTGTGTTTTCTATAATCCCGTAGTGTTGCACTTCACGGTTGGGTTTGAAAATGAGATACCGATGACATATATATATCACTCCTGGCTCAAATGGCAATGTAACCATCTCTACTTTGAGATAGCCAATAAGAGTTTGGTTGACAAGTGCTGATTCCAAGAACTAAGTTAAATCCTTACCGCCATGGTTGATGATTGGTAGATGAAAATAGATACAGCCTGTAGGACAATAATTGCTTCTGAGAACCAAAATAAGCCTTTTGTAGTTCTATGGGCATGTGATACTGAAATTCATATTGCAACACTTGCAGTTACTGCATATTTTTAAATTTTGATCCCATGTTTCTTAAGGCTTAAAGTTTCTTCTATTACTCTAATAAAAACTCTTTCAGTCATTTTGCAATCATGTATAGGTCCTGCATGTATACATGCTAAATAATGACCTGAACAATTCATTTACCTAAGATGCAATGGAACCCACAATTAAGTTATCTATAGATACAGTTTCCCTAAATAGTGATGACAATTAAGTTATCTAGATACAGTTACCTTGAATATTTTCGTTGGCAAGTGCTGAAACAGAGACATCTGAAACAGAGATAAACAGCTATAGGAGAATTAACAAACCTCTCAAATCATGTCTATAGGTGAATCAAATACTTTCGCCATATACTCCATGTCTAACTCATCAATCAGCATTGTAATCTTCTCCTTAGAACCTAAATGAACGATGCATGATCTGCATAATCTGTCAATAAACAAGTATCAAATCAGAAATACCAGTGTGATAGTTTTGTAGTTCTGTTGTTGCTTGTACTAGATTTGACTTTGTGCTGCTTAGGAATAAATTGCTTACTGTTTTGCATACTTAGGAATAAATTTGATTTTGTGCTTCTTAGAATATATCTACTTCCCTTAAGTGGTAATATATATTCTAGATCAATTGTTTGCTATTGTGCATACTAGTTGGCTGTCAGTAGAGGCTCTTTTTGTTAGCTGTCTTTATTCGCTCTCTTTGTTCATTACCTCTATCAAATGATTCAGAATTGCAAAGGGGCTAGAAATTGTGTTGTCTCGGGGACCTTGCTTGCAAAAGGGGCATTGTTCGATGAAGATTGGGTATTAGGGAGATAATTTGTGACAACAATTCATACTCAGATTATTTGTTGCTTGGTTGTATGCTCAATGATGTATTTGGGTCTTTAGAAGCTGAATTGAATTGCAGTTGTAAGTTTGGCCTTGAACTAGATAGTTACTTTCTGTTAGTGCTAGAAAGTATTGCTTTGTAGCTTCTCTGGCTATGGGTTCATATGATTATTTGGGTCTTTGCAGTTTGTGTAACATTGTGCAAAAGGCTAATTTAATTTGCCCCACTGCATGCATGCTTCAAACAAAAAGTGGAATGCTTTCCCTTACGACATGAGTTAATTTAACCATTAGCTAGATTGGAAAGGTAAAGTGGTCAAAATTCAAAATTAACAATTTGCTTTAGTTAGCTCAAGAGGTTATCCTTTGAATATATACCTTCGCATGCATGCCTAGCACTTGTTTAAGGATTAATGCAAGCTGTGTTATCCTTAATTTGGTTTCCATTTGTCTTGAACAATCTTAGAATATCCAATACTATATCTGCTTCACACTTCATCCTACATTCTGATTTCTGAATTGTGGTTTGGTTGCCACTAATGTGCTGAGGAGATCAAGGTGGGGTATGAAATTCCGTTACCGCTTCCCCTTCTCAATTTGTTTATACAATGATAGCATTATTAAACAGTTTATAGGTGTCATCACGTAGCATAGCTCTTAATTTTTAGGAAAGATAAGGAAATAACTATGGAATTGCGATCATAAATGGGCTGCCTTCACTGTTCTGCTTGGTCTGTTTCACATCCTGGCCGAATAGTATCTTTTAAGAGCTTGGTACTTGACCAGTTGAATAGTGAAAATGAATTTTTAATACTTTATGGTGTATAATTTAGGAAGGTAAAGAGTTTAAGGCCTTATTTGCTTAGAAAATTGTCTAGTTCAACTTATGATTAATTTGACCCTGGTGTAGTAGAGATAAGAGACTAATCTCTAGCAGCCCTACACCTTGTGGTGAGGAGGCTGAAGGTCTGTGAGACCCCATTTTTGCAAATAGGAACCTCCATGTGATTACTGTACTAGTCCCGTGATCAGTGGCTAGCCCTCACATGTTTACAACATTCATATCACAACCACACTCGACAAACAAACAAAAACATACATAAGAGGAATAATTACACAGAGTTTAGTATATTACAAAAACTGAACAGCAGATCTAAAGAGACAAAAGAACTCCAAATGCCTCGCGGTTTGCCCACTAACCCTCAGGCAACTGACTAAGAAAATCCTAGAAGAAATCGTCGTCAAAAACGTCGTGCCCTGCCTAGAAATAAGAGTCATCTGGCATAACGAAGTCTTCGTCCTCTGAGACAGCAGATGCAAGGTTGAGTACATTGGTATTCAGCAAGACTTGTAGTGTTTTACAAATGCAATTAATTAAATATGCAGGCTGAAGTAAAAGACAGGCTACATGTTATTTTGCTTTGCAATTGCATAAAAATGGAAATGTATGAATATAATAGATTGCAACATCGCATTTTATATAAAGCAATTGAGAATCAAAATGTTAAGTAAATATCCAAGCTTTACAACCCAGTCTACCCGACTACAAGGTCCACAACGTCGATCCTTTGACATAAAACATGGTTGCTAAAATATTTTCCAAACCAAACCCATTTTGCAAAAAATACCAAAAAGACTCTAACATTGGAATGACTTCACCAAGTGCCCTTGACCGCGGGCACGGCTAATCGATTAGATCTTACACTCTGCAGAGGTGTACAACTTTACACACAAGGAATGATTAACCTTTTCGCCAAGCCAATTAACACACTTCCTTTGGTGTGTCGGCAAGGAGATCATACAGAACTATTACATTATCTAGACATGGCTTTGAACCAGCCCAGGACGTTAACCCTCGCCATAAACAGAAACACACACCCAAGACGTGGTCCCTTTCACGTGGTTGCCAACACCCGTTTCTGTTTATGGCAAGACGTACACCGTTGCGCGGGTATGCATTTACCCACACCGAGGGTGGGAAGTTCGGTGTGGAAGCCCCTCACAAGCAGACCTGATCGGAATGCTCCTGCTATCTCCCGCCTTCCTTAGATGCAAAGCCACATCCAAATAACTTAATAGGTTAGGACTGTCCCATACCAGCCCTCGTGGTTGTACGAAATTCTTGGATCTATAGCGTCCCATTGCTCGGTCCTTAATCCAACACGGGCGATACTCCACCCTACACTACGTGCACTTCCCTTTGCACATCCGGCTATTGTCAATAATCACCCGCATCAAACCATAGTTTTATTTTGTGGTCTTTCAATCAAGATACCCGCCACCTTTTTCCCAAACAGGACCATTCATTTGTTGAAAAGACTGAAAACACATAACGGATAGCTTAAGCAGGAATATTATGCTAGCGATTATACCCAAAATGACATTAGGCATGTCTAGCTCATACTAAGGTTTACAAGGTTCACATGTCCATACAGATTAAGGTAAACCATAATGTACAGGGGTAACTACAACTTCTACCCAAGATAGCATTTCTATGGAGAATTACCGGAATGCATAATACATTGACAAAAACAACATATTGTAGGTAAATTATCGGGTTCAACATGTTCAAGGGGGTGCTTGCCTTGCAGCTCGCTGTTTGGCTCGAAGTCTGGGTCTGCCACAAGGTCGTCTTCCTCCTCCGGAACGTCGGTGTCTACACGTCGCGATAAAGAGGAATAAAAGAAAATCAATAACCTTCAAAAAGGAAAAAAGAAGACAGACAGCAAAATAAACACAAACTCGAACCAAGACAGGGGTTGTTTATGCGATTTATTTTTATTAATAAACCGAATTCAAGATGGAAAAATTATTTAGATTAACAAAAATTAGTTCTTTTGCTTCCTTAGAGGGTGGTATGCAAGAGCAACACTGGAACTGCAACTTTCTGCTCTTTCTCTAATTCACATTTTGAACTGCAAAAACTATAACACTTAAGGTTGTTTAACTAACAAGATGAACATGCTAAACTTGATGAAATAAGAATATTCTCCAGAATATGATAGCACATAATTTGGATAGCACTTCTAAGATGTTTGCCTAAATTTTTGGGTTTAGACAAGACATAAAACTCACTGCTAAAAAGGCTTATATGAAACTACGATATACGCTACAGGAAAAATGGACTAGAAAGGCATAAAGAACGATTAACACTTAGGGTTATTATACTAACGAAAACTAAATGAAAAATAGTTTAAAAATAAATTTTTTCCTGAAATATAGTAGTACATACATTTAATATCATTTCTACGCTATCCGTCATGAAATTCTCACTTAGACGAGTTACTCTACAAGCTACTGAAAATGCTTAAGTGTTTCTACTATTTTGAAAACATAACAGTTAGGCTTATGTTGCTAGCTCACTTTATACACAAACCTTAATAAAGTGACATTATTTCCCCAGAACCTAGTAGCATGGACCTTGTGGAGTGCTACAATACTGTTTTCACAATTCTTTTTATTTAAACAAGTTATTTTACTTGCTGTTAAAAAGACCTAAATGACCACAAAAGTAACACTATAACAATTTAACTTCCACTTTCAATTATAACCAGATCACTTATCACCTTTTACTCATTTTCCTATTATTATCAGGGCATGGCCTTACAAACATTTTAAAACTTGTTTTGGATTATTTTGAACTTAGCAATAATAGGTTACACCTTTATCTATTGTTGTAATTATTATTTTCCTCAATTAGAAAAACATGAACCATATCTTTTCCTAAATATTTTCACATGAATAAGTTTCTACTGGCATGTGACCCTACAAAATGAACTTTGCACCTAAAAACATCAGTTTATATAGGTTATACCTACTTATCCCTTTTTCATATTAAAACTTCATGCTACTAGAACATGATGTGTCGGCGTTTCGAGCGCCGGCAAGTAAATTTGTAAGTCTAAGGGGCTGCGCGTTCCCGCTCCCTGAATGGTTAGACCCTGGAGTCCAAGATGTATACTGGTTCGGCCAAGGTCCCTACCCAGCCAGGCGCTGGTGTTGTATTCATCAAAAGGATGATCGCACCGAAGTTTTTTTACAAGCGAGAGGTGGAGCCTCCACACTAGAATGATCTAAACTTAGCTCTCGTAAGGAGAAAAAGAAGAAGAGGAAGAAGAGGAAAAGCTCTCTTGTAGCTCTTACTCACGCCTGTTAGGAGGTTCCCGCCTTTTATTCAAGACGAAGGGGCGTGTTACATCGAGAATTGGCGGTGCCGTGCGAGCTACTTTAGGGCTTCGCTTGCCCGCCGTCGCCAATCGCTCGCCGATCGGTCGCTGTTCGCCGGCCGGTCGCCGCCACGAGCCTATGCGCTGGGTCGGTGGTCTAGCTGGTCGAGCGGTTAGGTAATCCTCCGGAAGTGGCGAGCCGCTCTCGGATCCATGTGGGTGCCGACGAGTCGCGTGTGACGCTGAGTTGCCTCGAGAGAGCGTGTCCTGCACCGTGGGTGGCGGGCCGATGGGACAGAGACGGGCTTCGCAGCCTATCAAACCGTTTTGGGAAGGGACCACCGCCCGCTCGCCACCACTAATGACCGCTCGTGGGGCACGTGGCCTTAGGTTGACACGGACTCGGCGCGCGCACGACGCCCTCGCGGGATTATCATGGTTCGGTCGAGCCGGGATCCCGCCCCGCCGCGGTCGGGAACCCCGCTGAAGTCGGAGTCGCGGATCCCGCCCCACGCGGGGTCGGGAACCTCGCCTGAGTCGAGTCGGACCGGCCGGGAATGGTCTCCCGAATGGTCTCGAGGCATTTGGGTAGCGTGCCGGGACGGCCTCGCTTAGGTTGGGGCCGATTCGAGGCCGCCGCTTGCCGCTCGGGCTTTGCTTGTTGCAATTGGGCCGCTGGTGCACCGCTTTATGAGTATTCGCCAAGAGTTCTCAACCTCCAATCGAGTTCGCAGACTCGCTGGGGGTTGAGCTTGATCGATCCGCTCAACTAGGTGGGCCAACGGGCCTACCAGCTTTTTGCCGGGCGTGTTTCAACGCATCCGACGCCCCGCCCGGATTACGTTCTCGAGGTATGCGAACCGCCGAGCCTCTTAATTGCTTTCGCTAGCGCGCACGCGCACGCTAGGTGTGTTTTTGCTCGCTCGCCTTCTTGACCGCCTGGTTCCGGTGCAGGGCGCCGCTTTCGCGCAGCATTTATTCCCGAGTCGCTTGATCTTCCTTGAATGGGTATATAAGGGCGCCACGGGTTGCTCGAGCGCGAGACTCTTAGACGAGAATCCTTTCCTTCTTGAAATGTGTTCAAGACACCCTTTAGTCTTCGGCCGTGATGACATCGTGGTAGAAGAGGAAGACCCTTTGAACGAGCTTTGGGTTGAGTATGATCAGCGATAGCCGAACTCCCAAAGAGAGAAGAAGTAGCTCGCGACGTTGTTGCCGCTGACGCGCTTACTTCAGCGATCCCGAGGCTTGGAGTGGCAAGGGGGCCCTCCTAGAGGCAATGGCGCGAGGGCGCCGACAGCGAGGCGCGCGCTGCCGATGTCGCTGAACGGCAGCAATGCATGCCATTCTCGCTACCGTGGCTTCACTTTGACGATCGGGCAAGGGCCTACTAAGAAGTCATCTCCAACGACCTCAGTCCACCGACCCCAGGTCCGTGCATCTGCCGGCCGTGCAAGGGCCTACCGCCGGCGTTGTCGAGGGAGTTTTAGGAGTCTGGGTGCCTTGGTTTGGCGAGGATGACCGGATGCCTCCGCGAGGTTCCGGTGTCCGAGTGCTCGCTTAACGTCGAGCGGACGCCGCTTTAGTCGGCAAGCGACGACCGGATGCCTCCGCGAGGTTCCGATGTCCGAGTGCCTTGGTCGGCAAGGACGGACGGATGCCTCCGCGAGGTTCCGGCGTCCGAAAGTGCCTTGGTCGGCAAGGACGACCGGATGCCTCCGCGAGGTTCCGAGTGTCCGAAAGTGCCTTGGTCGGCAAAAATGACCGGATGCCTCCGCGAGGTTCCGTGTCCGAGTGCCTTGGTCGGCAAGCGACGCACCGGATGCCTCCGCGAGGTTCCGTGTCCGGAGTGCTCGCTTAACGTCGTAGCCGGACGCCGCTTAGTCGGCAAGGACGACCGGATGCCTCCGCGAGGTTCCGTGTCCGAGTGCATTGGTCGGCAGGACGCACCGGATGCCTCCGCGAGGTTCCGTGTCCGAGTGCTCGCTTAACGTCGTAGCTAGACACCGCCTTAGTCGGCAAGGACGACACCGATGCCTCCGCGAGGTTCCGTGTCCGAGTGCCTTGGTCGGCAAGGACGCACGGATGCCTCCGCGAGGTTCCGGTGTCCGAGTGCCTTGGTCGGCAAGGACGCACCGGATGCCTCCGCGAGGTTCCGGTGTCCGAGTGCTCGCTTAACGCCGAGCCGGACGCCGCCTTAGTCGGGCAAGGACGACCGGATGCCTCCGCGAGGTTCCGGCGTTCGAGTGCCTTGGTCGGCAAGGACGACCGGATGCCCCGCGAGGTTCCGGTGTCCGAGTGCCTTGGTCGGTAAGGACGACCGGATGCCTCCGCGAGGTTCCGGTGTCCGAAAGTGCCTTGGTCGGCAAGGACGACCGGATGCCTCCGCGAGGTTCCGTGTCCGAGTGCTCGCTTAACGTCGTAGCCGGACGCCGCTTAGTCGGCAAGGACGACCGGATGCCTCCGCGAGGTTCCGATGTCCGAGTGCCTTGGTCGGCAAGCGACGACCGGATGCCTCCGCGAGGTTCCGTGTCCGAGTGCTCGCTTAACGTCGAGCCGGACGCCGCTTAGTCGGCAGGGACGCACGGATGCCTCCGCGAGGTTCCGATGTCCGAGTGCCTTGGTCGGCAAGGACGACCGGATGCCCCGCGAGGTTCGGTGTCCGAGTGCTCGCTTAACGTCAGAGCTAGACGCCGCCTTAGTCGGCAAGGACGCACCGGATGCCTCCGCGAGGTTCCGGTGTCCGAGTGCCTTGGTCGGCGGCGACGACCGGATGCCCGCGAGGTTCCGGTGTCCGAGTGCTCGCTTAACGCCGTAGCTAGACGCCGCCTTAGTCGGCAAGGACGACGGATGCCTCCGCGAGGTTCCGGTGTCCGAAAGCGCTTGTCGGCAAGGACGACCGGATGCCCCGCGAGGTTCCGTGTCCGAGTGCTCGCTTAACGTCGAGCCGGACGCCGCTTAGTCGGCAAGGACGACCGGATGCCTCCGCGAGGTTCCGTGTCCGAGTGCCTTGGTCGGCAAGGACGACCGATGCCCCGCGAGGTTCCGTGTCCGAGTGCTCGCTTAACGCCGTAGCCGGACGCGGGTATCCATCCCGAGTCCCCGTCCGCGAGGGAAGCGCGCGAGGAGTAGCCGCCGCCTATCCCACAAGTTTACCCCATCCGCAGTGTGGGACCTGAGGGGGTGAGCGACGCGCTGCTCTGCGCTGGTTTGAACGCCGTGCTTTGGAGCTAGTAACGGTAGTCCGAGTGGGTCCCGGAGGTCCCGCCAAGGGGACCCTTCCGAGTGGACGGTCCCAGAGTAGGGTGTCTCCTGCCCTGCTGTGGGGCGACCCATAAGAAACCTTTCTTTACTCAATCTCAGATGGACCCGGGTCGCCACCACCAGAGCACACCGGCCGCCGCCATCGATGAGCTCCCGGAGAGTGTGAAGTATGGTCTCGACGCGAGTAGAGGTGGCTGGTCGCCACCGACCCAACCGGGACCCACCGTGGGGCTCACTCGACTTGCCCTCGCTCAAGTTTCATTGGGCGTGCCCTACGCCCATCCGGTGGGTTAGGCCTTTTGAACCCACACTTTGGTGGGCCCCGCGCAAGCCACAAAGCTTTTTGCCATCTTGGGACCGCAGCGCCCATCGGGCCTTCATGCGCTTCGAACAACCGCCCCGCCAAAAGGCGAGACCAAGAGGTAACGGACACGCTGCTCGGGGTGGCGCTTTATGACTCGCAACCCGACGCGACAGATTAAATGCGAGTGGAATTGGAAATCGGAGTTACAGTGCGGGCGTGATGACGAGGGCGGGACGCGACGATCTGCTCGAGGAGGCGCCCGCTCGGCCGGCGCCCGCCGCCTCCTATAAGTACGTTGTTGGGATGCCTCGTAGCCACGCCGCCTTCTTCGCCTCCCGCCCCTAAAGCAAGAAAACGCCAGAGAGCCGAGAAGGAAACCTCAGCTCTCTTCTTCTCACCTTCCGCCGCTTCGCCAAGATGTCGTGGACGGAGTGCTCGCGACAGAGAGTCGCGCGCCGCCTAGTGAAGAAGGGCTTCCTCCCGCAAGCAGGCACCTGGCCGAGAGTGCCGACCGGGCCGTTATCCCCCGCCGCAGAGCGACGAGGTTGTGGTCCCCGCCGCTTTTTGAGCGGCTTCGACCGCCGCCCACCCTTTCGCCCGTGGGCTTTTTTCCATTACAAGGTGGAGGTGCACCACTCAACCCTAACGGGTCCTTCACATCGCCATTTTCATTACCCCGCGAGGCCTTCTTAGGGATTAAGCCGCATTGGCGCCTGTGGGCGCACTTCTTCCAGCGAGGCTTTGGAAAGACAGCCGCTCGACGCGACGGCGCCATGGGCGGCCCGGCCTCCAGCCGAACGGGCCGAGCTCCGAGTACGGACATCAAGCTGCCGCCTCTAACAAGGGATGGCGCCCGAATGGATCTATGTCCGAACGCTGAAAACAGCGCCCAGTTTTTTTTCGGCGAGCTCTCGTCGCAGCGGGAGCAATGGACCTGGGCGCCGAGAAGAGGAGAAGAACAAGGTGGCCCCGATCGTGGAGGAGATCGTGGCTCGAGGAAACGGGCCGACCGGGATGTTGTCGCACGCTTCATGAGGATGCTGCGGCCCTCGCGCCGTGCCGCACCCCATGTTCCAAGATGAGGGGCCATCCGACCGCAAGGATGGAGGTGGCCGAGTTGGCCGCGTCCGTGGTGGAGGCCCGGTGGCGGCAAGCATCGGAGGAAGCGCCACGGCACGCGGGCGCCACCCGGGCCTTTCGTCGGCCATCCCCAACCGTGAGTTTGTGGGATTTTTTTCTCGCTTCTTTCTTCTTCGCCTTAGCGTCGACCCGATCGATCGCTTTTGTATCCTCTAGGGGCTCGCAGCATGTCCTCCCGCACCGCCTCCCGGGAGAAAGAAGCGAGGCGGCCTCTCGCGAAGACCGCCGAGGCCGATTCCCGCAAAAGGCGTAAGGAGGAGAGGAGGAAGAAGAGCGAAGGAGCGCGGCAAGGCACGCGCGGCGCGAGGACGATCGGAGTCCACCGCGGTGGGGACGACTTCATCGAGCAGTGGGGAGCTTCCCGACTACAACAGATTCCTTCCCGACCGTGAGTGGTGGCTCGAGAGTTGGCCCGACAAAGAAAGCCCGCGCCGCGTCCCTCGACGGCGGGCGAGCATCGCGGCCGCAGCTTGTCGACGCGCTTCGACCGGGTGGTAGCCGGGAAGCGGCCACCGACCGCTTCTTGGTGGGGCCGACGAGAGAGCGCGCGCAGCCGCGTGACTCGCCCGCCGAAGTATTTCCTCCTTCGCCGAACATTTTTGTAGCAAAGCCGCCGGGCGACTTTTAAATATCGTGGACGGCGCCGCCTTACACGCGTGACGGTGCATGCGGCCGCAGCCACTTCAAGTGGCGGTCACGGCGTTCGGTGGTACCGATCGTCGGGCGCTTATGGAGCACGCGATCAGGACGCGCCTCCTTTGAGGAGGGAGAGATCGAGGCCGGCGAGGAGCTCCCGCCGCCTTCGCCGACGCCACGGCCGACGCGAGGGTCTTCCTGCAGGAGGGGACGACGACGCCGCCTGGCCATTGCGCCACCGGGGGCGCTGGCGCGCGCACGGCCGGGCGGCGCCGATGCCGAGGCGCCCACCCCGCCCAGGGCTCCCGAGGGGCCGACTTCATCGCCTCGCCATGGCGCTCTGGTCGGCGCCGCTCCTCCGAGCGCATGCGAAGGTCTCGCCGCCGGATAATTCTGTGGCCGGATCCATGGACCCGCCGAGGAGCGAGAGTGGGCGCGCCTTGGCAGGCGCCACGGCTATGGAGGAGGAGATAGGGTGATCCATAAGGGTCCCACTTAGCCTTAGAGTCTTCACAGGCTGGAGGTGATGGTCGGGGGATTCAACCCGTAAGTTTGGTAAGCCGAGCGAAGGAGTCGACTTTGTAACTCTCGATATGCTTCGCCAGATTTGACGAAATGTCCGTGTTAGGCAAAGATTTATGGACTGCTCGAAGCGCCAGCCGGGCTCCTTCGCCGCCGGATGCTCAACGGGCGGCCGCAGTGGAAGAAAGTGGCTCACCGCGGCTTGAGTTTCGCTCTTGCCCAAGAGGCTTTGAACATTGGGCTGACGGAGGCGAAGAACTCCGCCTAGGGTCGGAGGAGGCCTCAAAGGCCCTTTACGACGAGTGCCTTGGGGCCGAGGCCTTGAGGGCAAGGGTGGTGGAGCTTGAATCCTCCCGGCGGAGGTCACCGAGGCCAAGGACGCCGCCACCGCCGAGGGGGTGGCACAGCGTGCGACCCATCTCGCGGCCGGAGCGGATCAGCCCGGAGGACGCCGAACAAGCCTCGGCCCGAGCAGAGACTGCTCGAAGGAGCCGGCTTCTTGAGGACGCCCTACGAGTCTCGGAGGGAGGTCGGCACCGATCGACTCGCGATCGTAAGTATCTCAACCTCCATTGATTTCTTTGGTTGGGGTAACCCAGAGGAGACTCATCCGAGACGCCAAAACTCGCAGAGGTGCAGAAAACCTGAGCGCCGCCATGGAGGCTCGGACGCGGCGGCGAGACCGCGACGTGGCGATCGCGCTGTGGACGAGGCTCGCGGCGCCGAGGGTCTCCGAGGATGGTAGGGCGAGATGGGCGCCGAATCGAAGCCCTTCGAGGGTCGGGGCCAGAGGTTCGCGCCAAGTCTTGGGCATGGGCAGCCCGAGCGCACTTGCCTCGCTACCGCCCGAAAGCCGGGCTTGTGGAGGCGGGCCGTGATTGCGGGCGCAAAGATCGAGCTTCGTCCGCGACCGTCAACACCGCCTCGCACTATGACGGTATCGACCTCGCAGCGGTGAGTAGCGCATCGCCGGAACCGGACCGACGACGAGGTCGATAGGTTCGAGCCCGTGTCGAGCCGCATGCTCGAGATCGCCACCACGCCCCGCCCGAGGTCGCCTAAGATGCTGTGTCCTCCTCCTCCGTGCCGGCCGCCACCGTGAAGAAGAGGAAGAAAGAAGTTAGCCCCCTTTTTTTTTTTCTTTTCTTGCAAAGACTGCTGTGTAAACGATCGTAAGTAATTGTAAGCTCCGGTTTGCCTCTTTGCTCTCCTTTATGCTTAGTTTGACCGACCATAGCCTCAAGGACCACGGGTCGCTTATGCGTAGGTCGGGCCAATTTGAGAGGGCCAAGAGGATAGGAGTCTTGTTTATGCGGTAGTTACGCACTCATAGGGGTTCGGAGTGTTCCCGATCGGCCAAGGGTTTTTCCACTCTGCACTTCCTTCTTCCACAAAGTGCTACTTAGCAACCATAGCCCGGGCGAGGGCAGAGCGCCGGGTCGAGAGGGTTACCGCCGATAGACTCTGTGACTAGTCGGGTCACCGACCCACATGAGTACGTGAGTTAGCCGAAGTTCGTGTGGGGAAGATTGTTCCCAATCGACCGTAAGGTCATCCCACTCGTGTGCTTCCTTCTTCCGCGAGTGCTACCGGGCAACCATAGCCGGCCTGGGCGAGGCCGTAGCACTCGGTCGAGAGGGTTACCGCCGATAGACTCGTGGTCGGCCGGGTCACCGACCAACACGCACACCATCCGAAGCGGCTCGAACGGGCGCCGACGGGCAGCCTCGAAGTCGCCACGAGGCGACCTGTGCTCGGTTGGGAGAAAGGTAAAGACTTATACCAGAAAAAGAAAAGAGCTTAGGATAGAATCGCCTTAACTTTTCAATGTTCCGCATTAGGGAGGATGCGACCATCGGCGCCCTTGAGTCGAAGGTGCCGTGCCCGAGAACTTCCACGACGGTGAAAGGACCTCCTGTGGGGCGCCACATTTGTGCTTATCTTTGGTTGTCCGACCCGACGCAGAACCAAGTCGCCAATACCAAGGATCGCCTCGAACTTGGCGGCCGTGGTAGCGGCGCAGGCTTGTTGATATCCGCCGATCGCAGACGGCCACGCCGCGCGCCTCGCCGAGCCGGTCGATGGCGCCTTGTTGCGTAGGCGAGCCCCGAGCCTCATCAAGGCTTGCAATCTCGGGAGCCGATTCCGTGTCGATGGGCAAAATGGCTTCAGCCGCCAACACCATAAAGAAGGGTGTGAACCCGGCCGCCGGTCGGCGTGGTCCGCAGACTCAGAGGACGGAGGGCAGCTCGCTACCCAATACCGCGAAATGCTTGAGCCGATCGAAGATCCGCGCTTGAGTCCTTGAAGGATCATGCCGTTAGTGCGCCGACCGCCGTTAGTCCGCGGATGGGCTATCGCTGCCCAATCGACACGGATGTTGAAGTCGCCACGTAACTCGAGAAATTCCTTCCCGTGAATCGTGTTCCGTTGTCGGTGATGATGGAGTTTGGGACTCCAAACCTAAAAACGATGTCGCGGAAGAAGATGGCCGCTTGTACCGACGCGTGACGCCACGACCGGCTTGGCCTCTATCCACTTGGTGAACTTATCTACCGCGACGAGCAGTGGGTGAAGCCCCGGCGCTTTCGAAGGCCCGACCAAATCGAGTCCCCTGACGGCAAAAGGCCACGTGATGGGGATCGCTCAGAAGCTTGGCCGGCAGATGCGTCTGCCGAGCAAAGAACTGGCATCCTTCGCAGGTGCGTACGATATGCTCGGCGTCTGACACAGCGGTTGGCCAGTAGAAACCTTGTCGAAAGGCCTTTCCCACAAGAGATCGGGGTGCTGCGTGGTGACCGCAGACTCCGTTGTGTATGTCGTCCAGCAGCTGTTTTCCTTGGTCGGTCAAGATACATTTTTGGAGGACCCCGGAGGGACTCCTTTTGTAGAGGTCTGGGCCGATCAGGACGAAAGATTTTGCTCGCGGGCGAGGCGCCGGCCTTGGCCGGTCGGGGAAGTGACCCCCGTCCAAACGGTCGATGTAGGGCCTCCTCCGCCGGACTCAAGTGCTAGCACACCGCGGGCGATCCGCCAAGTCTACGCTCGACCGCTGGCCGGTCGGGCGACCGTGGCCGATTGGTCGGTGGTCGCCCACCGCCGAGTCCACCGACAAGGCCGCAGGAGGTCGGAGACGAAGATCCCGGGGATGTGCTCACCGGAGGCAAGATTGGCCAGTGATCGGCCTCGCCATTGTAGCGCCGGTAGCTATGGTGAAGCTCGAACCCTTGAACCGCTCCTCGAGCCGGCGCATTTCTCGACAAGACGCGGCCATGCGGCGTCTCGGGGCCCGCAGCCTTCATGACTTGGTCGACGACAAGCTTGGAGTCCCCGTGGACGAGCCTGGCGGGCACCGAGGTCGGCAGCGATCCGAGACCGCTGACGAGAGCCTCGTTTCGGCAATGTTGTTGGTCGCGCCAAGAGCAACCTAATGGCGATGACAGCTCGCTCTCGAGCGGGAGATGATGACGACTCCGCGCGCGCCATTCTTGGTGTAAGACCCGCCAAGCACATTGTCCAAGACTCGGGTCTTCGACCACCGTGGTGCTCGGCTGGTCCACTCGGCGACGAAGTCGGCGAGCTCGCGACTTGATCGCCGTCCGAGGACGATATTATGCCATGGCCGCTAAGCTCGAGCGCCCATTTGGCTATCCTTCCCGAGGCATCGCGATTGTGGATGATCTCGCCTAGTGGGGACGTGGTCACCACGGATGATGGCGTACGATCAAGTAGTGAACGAGTTCCTCTTTGCGATGAGCACCGCAGAGTAACTTCGCACTCGGGTACCGAGTCTTGACTCGGAAAGTACCATCGATGAAGTAGACCGCCGCTGTACCTTGAGCTCACGGCCTTCTTCCGCCGCTTCCACCACGCAGGGCCGCTACGACGACTTGGGTAGTGGCAACGATGTAGAGGAGCAGCGGTTCACCGGTGCCGGGCGATCAGATCGAGGCGAGGACAGAAGGCCTTCAAGCGTGAGGGCCTCCGAGCCTCGTGTCCAACCAAGCGGCCGGATTTCTTGAGCACCAGAGCGGCATTCCGCTCGCCGAGGCGAGACACGAACGGCTCAAAGCCGCCAGCACCCGGCCACCTCGACCCTTTGAGGTTGCCGATCGGGCCCATCCTTGCGATCGCCGAGATCTTCCCGATT